>OZ007557.1:101556895-106356895 GCA_963931855.1 Philhelius festivus
GTTAAATCGCAAGAGCTTGGTGGCCAAATCACACAACTAATCTGCGAGAGATAACCTTACCATCTACTCGTTCATGCAAAATGTCAATCGTGGTATCCGCTGTGTGGCAACTAGCACAGAACCGAATTTCGTTTAATGTGGACACCTGTCATTTAAGACTTAATTAGCTTCCGGTGGAGCTTCGCAACCGTGAGGTCACTTACAGATGAGTTACTGCAAGACTCAGGGCCTGTCAACCCTAGTTATACATGCCGTGCCATGATCGAAGTAGAAAGCACAACTACGAATGTATACCCCTCTGATGATTCGTTACACACTCCTTATAGCAGATTCCTACTTTAAGGATACCGTCCAGAATGTTCCTATCTAGTAAGTTCAGTTACTTTCGTGACCTATCCACAAGCACCACGAGGAGGTTGATAGGAACCCGGAGTGTAATGGAATTGCGCATCAGTAGCAATACCGGCCCAGTAATCCGATAGTGGACCGATAGTGAACGAGCTCGTTAGAGCCCCGGACATGCCTTAAACTACATCAGCACTCTATACACTCCCACCTGCAGGCAACTAACACAGTCTGGCCGAAACCATATGTCATCTAGGTCCATGTGGTTCAATTTGGGCCATAAGAAATTGGTTATCATCGTTTTGTAGTGCAAGCCATTGACGGTGACCGCCTCACCAACGTCGTTTTCGAAAATTACGGACCAATGACATCACCGGCCTAAAATCCACACCGAAGGGTTACTTTTTGAAGATGCTTTGTCACTTTTTTAACTTCGTGCAGGTTGGTGTCGTCCCATAGCCGCATTCACCCAAAAATGAGCCATGTCGCTAAAGATGATTTTGCGGCTAAAACTGGGGTCTTCTTCCAAACAATCTGAAGCCCAGCTCCTGGGTTAGTTTGATCTTGTACGGGTGTAGGGCCAAATCCAAATTTGTCCAGTATGTTCATTGCGCTGAGGTTCCTGATGGGCTGGGGTAGTCGCTGTTGGGTTGTCATCCTTCTAATAAGCTGGTTCGGTTGGTTGGCAGATTTTCCTTCCATTTTCTTAGCTAAAAGTAGCAGTTCCTTATCAAGAGCTATTACACCAGCTCTTGAGTAAAGAAATTCGTTCCTGTAATATTATTGACGCTGCCTCTCGAAAATGAGTTCGGTTCATATGATCATTATTTTCCTTCCAAAACTTTGAGTTGTCCCATGGCTGTCTTAAAGATAGACAGCTGTATCTGATGACTGGTTTCAAGAACTGTTTATAGAGAATAATCTTGATCTAATGGCTAAGTCTGGTACTTCATTTCATCAGTGGATGGACACGATAGAAGGCACAGGTGGCTATTCTAAGAACGCACATTGCGTTAGGATTAAACCTTAGTAGCGCACCGAAATGTACTCAATTTTTATTTCATGCTTCGTTTGATTGCCAATGTTGATCTATCAGGGAGTTGGGCTACAACTTTCTTCGCAGTTAACAATTCTGACATCGATGAGTAGTGGACCAGCGAGATATCAGCAAAAAGAGAATGTTAACGCAGTTTTGAGGGATAGGCTGGCCGGAAGTCAGTATGCTAAATAGTAGCAGTCCAAGGTTTCAGCCTTGGGCAACTCCAGCTTTGATGTTCTTTATAGTCGATGTGTATTTCTCCAGTTGTAGAAAGAATTTCCTGGAAGACATACGAGGATTGTTAATGGGAAAGTTAAGTAACTGGAGTTTTTGGATGAGGCCTTCAATCCATACGCTGTCTAATACTTTCTCGACATCCCACGGTGACTCGACGTGTGTTTAGTGTAGTCATGATGTCATGTTGAAACTTCAGGAGTGTGGAATGCTTTTCCATAAAACCAAATCGTTTAGCTTTAGTTCTCCGAAGAGTCTACTTAAGTTGCTGAGGAGGTAGATTGAGATGATGTTCAGGGCACCTTTCCTAGTATTTGCCATGTTTTAAGCAGATTTTTGTTGAGGATGATGGGTTAGGAAAATTAAGCCTGGAAGTTGGATACCCCATTGGGTCCGACAGACTTCCTTGGCTTGGAGTTATTGCTGATCCTTGTTATAAGTTCTATGGTGCTCAGGTTTGGCCTGTCAATTGACCGGATCGACTGATGGATTGGGGACGAAATTTCCTTCGAAAATGTCGGCAAATGATTCAAACTTTATACTATGAGATATTCAATTGTCCATTATTGATCATGATTATTTCTAGCATTGGAAATTTCTTCAAAATCAGGCTGTTGATACTTTCGAAAGCGTTAGGTCTGGGTTGTATTGATTATTAAAGAATTATCAGTTGATAAATTAATTTTTGAAGATTTGATCACTGAGAAAAATTCTGGTTGTCTTGAGTTACAACAAAATTTAATATTAGCAAAAAATGGAGCCTTAGAATACCAACTTCTAATATTATTAGTTAATGTTAGCCTCCAGCTATACCACCAACCACGACTGGGAAAATTTTGGTGGTTTTTGAAAAACATCGAAAAAAAGATATGGTTCCTTCGTAAATCAAAGGGCACGGTAGTGACCCCAATTTTGTGGCCCTACACATTTTTTACAGAAACGAACTCAGGCGATTTTCAACCACCTTCCAACTTCGGTACCAGAAAAGTCAGAAACTTCAAATTCACAGTATCAAAACACAGCTGATTTCATTATTCTTTAGATTCTCTTTAGATTATTGGTTTCTCAGATACAGAACTACAAAACAGTTAAAACCGTAACTAACTGACTCACGTACAGATCATCAAAATTATGGACACTTATCAATACAGGAGTCCCTTGTAACTTCGCAAAACGGTAGGTCTTGTGATGCAATTTGGCATTTTGCATTGTGTTGTAGAACATTCATTGTTTCATTCATTGGTAGAGCGTTAGGGCTTCAAATTATAGACAAGTTCTCATATATAAAATACCCCTGTGTGTAAAAAGTCGAAGTATCGAAGTAGTAAAAGCACACCAACCTCTAATTTTTTTGAAGTTTAATGTACTATCGAAACGATTCCAAATTATGAGGGGAGATTTCGATATTATTATTACTGACTAAAATTTGGAGGGTTTACTTGAGAAGTTTCCTTCTATTACTCACAATTTTAAAGGTTGTGAAAACTTGACCAGTGAGCCCTCAAAATTTTAGCGATTTCTGAGCTTGATAGAGCTCTGTACTAGTCTTTTAATAATGTCTGTATACAGATTTTAAATTTTTATAAAAGTTGTAATTTTTAATCTTCAGGAATTTATGATTAAAAGAGCAAACAAGTTAATTTAAGTCTTGTAAAAGAGAGGTGAAATTTGAGGCGCAATAGGTCTTAGTAAATCAGGCCCAATAGTGACTTACAATTCTTCTCTCTTGTCGGTAGGAATTTAGGGTCCCTGCATTTTCTTTCAAGTTCAAACGGATAAGAAGACCGTTTTTTGTCAAGACACACTGCTATTTCCTCTCAAAAGGCAATACCCCTCGAAGCCCCTCTTTTTCGTATTTAGATGGACGACTATGGGAATTGAACTCAGATTTTTGGTGTGACAGTCTTAGGAACTACCAATTTAGCCAAGGGGTACTTCAAGTAGCATATGCCTTCAAGATTTCTCAATGCTAGTTACGATTAAAGAAAACTTACCTGATTCACAAGAACTGGATAGTTGAGATATTAAACCTCATGAAAAAAAACTAAACCGTTAGTAAGAGAACTTGAAAAGCTAATTGATACCCATTAGCAAGTTCAACTGAATCGTAACCTCAAAATCTTATCAAAATAATGAACCAGATCTGAGATTGGGTTAACTTCCAGTTTTTATGTTGACTCAGAGATACAATCACAAGTTAATTCACATAAAAAAGAATCTCTCCATCCATCTCATCTACATACAAGTGTTTCGCAAAAAAAAAAAAGCAAAACAAACAAAAATAGCAATCCACTTAAGATTGAAGCTACAATCCCAAAAAAGGGCTCGAGCGCGCATGCAAAGCAAGACAAGGCCCTAATAGGATGATGCATGCAAATTGTAATCAATTTTCAGTAACACCGATCCCATCTGATCCTCTAAGGAAACAACAGCAATGCAATGTAGAGGAAAGGAATTTCCAAATCCTGTTCCTTTCCTTTTTTTCGCTGCCTTGTTCACTTTTTTAATGCATCAATCCGCCCAAAAGTCCAAGTAAATGATACGCGCTCGCGCAGCAGACGAACCCAAAGCCTTCAGTCAAAAAGTTAAGTGCTTTCGAAAATGCACCTAATAACAAACGGGCGAGGTGCATTCGATTTCCTTTCCTGAAGTGAAGGTTCTTCCTTCTATCTCCTCCCGATGGTGATGCTGGTGGTGGTGCATTCCGTCAGGTAGATACCCACTTTCGAATGGAAATTCATGTGCGAGACGGCTTCGGGCTCCCGCCATTTGATATGCATTTGGTTAGCCCCCCCGAAAACACGACTTGACGGAGTCTCTCGGAATCAAAACCATCACACCAAACGGACGCAGACGGGGACAGACAGCCCGATTCGTTTGTGTCTATTGATCTACACTTGGGAACCCCCGGTGCCAGTGCGTTCTCAGCTGGAGGAGCAACTGCATTTGTCGCTGCTGCTTCCCGCTCTCTAACAATCACCGACCATCGCCGCTGCCGCTGGGGGTTCTCCATCGCACAGTCAGTCATGTGTCAATATTTTGCGCTTCTAGTTTACCAATTGTATCTCATAGATACACACACCGGTAATCTCCCACTGGGAGCTCGCACAGGTTCTCGGGCTTCACACACCTTTTGTCTTCCATATCCATAGATGGGTTTAGTTGTTGCTAAGGAGCTTGTGGAACATGGAATCACATTAGCCCAGCTGACATTGAAGCTTCGCGCTGATGCGAGCCTGCGATATACATATTCAATTCTAACGGTGGATGGTTGGTATACACATGGTGGTATAGTGACGATAATGATGAAGACCGACGCGACGCGTCCCGACCATGATGCAGTTGATTCAATTTATTTCCAGCTGCAGCTTGGTCCCAGCCCAGGTGCTGTGAAGTGTAGGCAACCATTTACTTCCTAGTTTTCGTGTTTTTTTTATATCGACTACCCAGGTACAGCCATAGCTACCTTTTATGCAAAAGGAGGAAAAGATGCGAAGCGCGCACATTAAGTGCATTAGAGGGACATGTCTTTTCTGGATTCTGGTGCTGCTGCTGCCGTGAAAAAAGTATCTGCTGCATCATTCCACTTAAGCCACGTCGCGACGGGATGCGACGCGCCACCTACATGGCGAGGAAGCTGCAGAATTTTCAAATTTTCATCTTAATCTTTGGAGATATCGCGCGGGCTGTGGGCTTTTTCTATTGGGAAACCCTTTTTTCGCGAAGAGTTCTTTGTCCTTCGACATTGCATGGAATGGCAAGGAGAGGTGATGGCCTCCTCCTCGGGGAGGTAAATGGAAATTGTAAGTTGTAATGTTTTTGTTTAGCTTTGTTATTTTTTTTTTAATTTATTTTTGATGCAGCACGGTTGCTGTATCTTGTTACAAAGGCACGACATGGGTCGCGCATACAAGATATCGCTGTTAAGAATCGATGTGCGGTGTTTGGTTGGTGTTTGATTTTTTTTTTCGTCTCTAGTTTGTTTTATTTGTATCTCATGGATACCTCTAGTATCTATCTATGTTTATAGAAGTATGATTCTTAAGTACAAAAATTCTTTCGCAAAAAAAAAAAAATAACAAAAGGCTAGGTAATGGCTTCAGTTGTAAGGCATCACAGATAGGTTTCTGGGGCGGGGGGTTGGTGCAGTCAGATGAAGGCGCGTTATATGTAAATCTTTGAAGTCAATCGAGCGCTGTTCTGTGCTATCAGTAGTTATATCCGTTGAATTGCATTTTTACGTCGATGTTATTGTTGTTGTTCTTAGACAATAAGGCACAGAGTATAGGGAGGCCATAGAGAGCCAAAGAGGGTAGAGAGCCGTAGCAATTTCGCGTTACACTGAGTGAATGGTTTTTTTTTGTAAACCGAAGCAGAAGCGAGGTGAACGGCATGTAGATGTTTTTTGTCAAGAGTTAGTTTAAAATTACACTGAGAGAAATTCTCTATTGGTTGCGAAAGCTTTTTTATTCAATTATTTTAAACAAAAAGTCGACAAAATCGATATTAATATTATTAACTATCTGCCTGAACACAATGTGGTGCTGCAGCTGAAGCTGAAGATGCAGATGGAATAGCTGTCAAATAGTGCCGTTTTTTTACGAACCCACAATGCTGCTTTATATATATTCCTGACATTTTATCTTTGGTGACATTTCTTGCGTCGGCTGCAACTATGCTGGCAGCAGATTCAGTTGCAACTCTGTGCCCATTGTGTTCGGCTATCTATTAAGCTTAATACAAGTCTTAGGCCTAAGTTCACTAGTACCTATATGCGTATATCTTAAGACTTTAAATTCAGTAGTTACACCTTAAATATTTATTTTCATTATATAAATGTTTTTCAACAGTAACGCTACAAAAGTAGAGCGACAGGGACAGCAAACGACGCCATATTTCTTGCCGCTCTTTTGACATTTCTCTTCAGTAAGGTTTGCCATTTCATGATGGAAAGATATACGAGCCAACAACGAGTCGAAATTATTCAAATTTAATACCGAAATTCGGAGTCAGTGGCCTCAACGTTAAGAGTCGTCATAATCGCCCTAGCAGATCAACAATTGAGCGTCTAGTGGAAAAATTTGAATCCACAGGCACAGTACAAAATGTTCCCGTGCCAGTGAGACAAAGAAGTGCCCGTAGTGTCGAGAATATTGCTGCCGCTGAGGCTTCAGTTGCAGAAAGCCCAAATGTGTCTCTCACACGTCGTTCTCAAGCGTTGGGCAGCTCTGTGACGTCGTTGTGGCGAATTGAAAAGCGTGCCCGTGGTGGCCATACAAAAGAAATCGAGTTCTATACATAATGACATCGAACGTACTTTCACAGGAATAAAGAATTTCATTGATATCCAAAACCGTTTTTGTTTTATTTAAAAAAACTTTTGTAGCGCTCTTATTGATATTTCCTATGGGATGACGGAGGGCGCTTTTGGAGACATGATATGGCTCGCCATTGCTTAATTCAGAATTGCCTAATAGAGTTTGTCAATTTAATATTTTTCCAGTTAATTGGCACAGCTGGGAGATCTTCAGTTCATGAGTTTTCTCTATTCACATATTCACATATCGTCTGCGTATATAAGCAGATAATTGTTCATTTCCATTTTTTGTTAAAAAAAACTAAGTGGTCCTAGGTTACTTCCCTGCGGGACCCCAGACGTTTCCATTGGCTGAAATGGATGTTGGATACCCACGATATTATAACCCTATATATTTTTGTTTAAATAAGTACCGACCGCATGAATCTCTTTACCTTTTTCTGTAATACAAAGCTTGGCGCCACTTTTTTAGGCAAAAATGTACTCTTTGATTTAAATTCTTTTTATTTTTAGGGAATACTAATTAATGAGAAGTTTTGAACGTTGCTGAGATCTTTGAGCTTCTTGAAGTAGAGCTGAATGAGAGTTTTTGTTTGAAAGAAAGCGACTTGGGGAACACATCTGGTAAAGGCTTTTTCAATTAGCGCAGGTAGAATTTGGCGACCATTGGCGGCCATGTTGTTTTGGAGATATCTGTAAAATCTATTGTTTATTATTCACGTACTAATGCTTAATCACCATGGCAAGTAATACGATTGAAGAGCACGTCCAAATGATAAAAAATATTATTAAAATGAATGTTCGATAGTGCATGCGTGCGTTGCACTCATTTAGGGGCCGTTTGTTCGCCGACTAGGCTTCGGAGCATTTTAAAGTTGACCCAAATTTTGAGCGAAACATCATTTTTAGCGCATTTTTGGATGAATGGCCGTTTGTTAACAAGCCAAATTCTCGTATGGTGTGGATCTTGAACCGGCGGCAGGGTCATTGGTGCTTTATCGAAAAGTTGGTAACCGTCAATGGTGGCCGATACAGAATGATGATAACCAATTTCTAAGTACCCAAATGTTACCAAATGTGATTCCAGCAGGACAGCGCTACGTGCCACACAACGGACGCCTCGATGGACATTCTGCATGAACATGAGAGTAAGGTTATGTCTAGCAGAAGTGGCGTGAAATGACTACCAAGGGCATGGGAATAAACCCCACTGGACATTTTCTTGTAGGGTTTCCTGAAGTCGCAGGTCTATGCGAATAAACCGCAATAGGCCAAAGCTCCTAAGGTGACCTTAACGCAGGACATCGTTCAAATTCAGCCCGATCTATGCGAATTAGTTATTGAAAGTTGTACCAATCGAATAATTTTTGCAACTACCCGCTTAAGGGTAGTCGCTTGAACTTATCACTCTCTTTTTTTCTCAGAACTGCTATATCGATTTTGATTAAATTTCTTGTGGATTACTGTTTTTTAACTAAAAAAAAATTCCAATATGAACAATAATTGTCGGAAGAAGGATTCTGCGGTGGATGACAGACGTGGTTCATTTTCTCCCGAAAAAGAGAACGGACATCTCCAATTCGGCGAATATCCGATCGATAAGTCTTCTACTGAGTGTCAGCAAGGTATTCGAAAATGTTATATATAGGTAGAGCTCTGTCCAAGTGGGCGGAGGACAATAATTTCATACCGGATAATCAGTTCGGTTTTAAAGGGGCACATGACACCATTCATGTCGCGTCTAAGCTCGTGTCTGATATCCAATGGAACAATTCCAAAGCACAGTGTACGGGTGCTTGTCTGGTTGGTTTGGACAAGGCCTTCAACACCGTATGGCCAGAAGGCCTCAATCTAAAGCTGACCAGGTTTGGCATAAGTAAATCACTTTTTTATATAGGTAGTCTAACTCAGGCAAATGCGTATACCGATAACCTTATTGCGTATAGAACGGTTCCAAAAGTTGAGGTAACCAAAATTCGTTTGCGGCATGACTTCGACAAGATTCAGCGATATTGTGTGGACTGGAAGTTGAAAACCAACTTTCAGAAATAAGAAACTAGTCTGTTTAAGACACTGTTGGCTGGAGCCCCAAGAGATACGAGAAGGAACTTGCACAAGTGGGTGATCTTAGGCTCATAAGGACATACACTGGCAAGTAAAAATGTAGCAAAGTATCTTGACACCTGGTTGGACCAGTATTTGTATTTCGACAGCCATATAAATGCCAAAAGATAGAAGGAACCAAGAGAACCAGCTTGGGTGGCTCAGTACCGAATTACATGCTAATTTAAGCCATCTGGTTTTCGTATTATGGCCGACTTACATATACTCGTAGGTATAGGTATTAATTTCATGGAAGAACAGTCGGTTTAGCACTAGAAGAAATTATAAATCCAAAAGTAAAATATAAGACCACTAAAAAAATATTAAAAAAAATATTATTAAGTTAGATTTTAGGGCGAAAAGCATTAGCGTTAAGTCGTTATACACTTTAACTTAGAGTTAGTTGTAAGATAATGATAAGTAGGCTAGATTTTTATGAATTCGTGTGCCTTAAAAAAAGTTGGATTTAAAAAAAAAACCGATCCTGGTTGGCTTTCGACTCCACGGCTTCAAGATTGGGATACGAAAAATCTTCTGGAAAGTCCATATAAAAGTCTGTAGTGTCTCAGCAATACTTTTTGTGCAGACGCTTTTGGAGATCCAGGAAATCAAGACGAATATAGAATAAAGTTCGAATATGTTAAATACTTGCATAGCTAAGTCACCATTCTCCTCCCTGCATTTGATTTCAACAAGTTAACACTAAATAACTATCTATGAACCTAAGATAGGTTGACAATTTTCCGCGCGAAATACTTTTATTTCTGGAACTTGTGCCTCCCTTGATAGATCATCCAAAAGCGCACAAACGCACCATTTTTTTGAAAGCATCATAACATTGTTCCTTTTTGTTTTGCGCTCTGAAACTTACTTTTTACAAATCCATAACTTTCCCTGTGTAGAGAGAACCTTTGTGGCAAGTAAAACCGACCTCTAATAAATACAAAGAGAGTGATGCAAATTTGAGTGTTGAACTTTTTATACCCCGAGGCGGAATCACCAAAACCTTTCGAGCAGTGCATTTGCATAAAACTATCTGCTACAATTCGCCGTTGTATCTCTGCCATTACCCATCGTCATCATCGGAGGCATTACCATGCTGTAGATGTTGAGTTGTTTATTGGGTTTTTTTTTTTTTTTGCAACGTTTCGTCTGCTTCCATCCGCCAATCTACTCCCCAACATTCGAAAAAAAAGTAACGAAAAACTTAAAAAGATCTGGTGGTCTAATGCATCTCCTAGGCCAGGTCCAACCAGCTGACAAAGCAAACACAAACCAAAAACAAAATACAACACGGTGCCATGGAATCGTGATTGGCGATATAGACACTATGCCCCAGCCAAGAGCGAACTCTACGAGCTACACCAGAATCGATAGATAGATAGATAGATTCTTCCTAATGAAACACACCAAGCGAGTTGGCGCGCTGATGCAATGTAGCACTTTCGGGTGATGGAAGCTTAATGGCTTGGGCAAGGGTGTGAGAACTGCTGGAGGCCGTTGCACGACCAAAACTATCGCAGCCTCAACTTCAGCGTCGAGCTCCGTGAGGCAGGCGGTAGGTGTGAATGTTTAGATAAAAAACCGATTTAATAGGCGACAACATAGTTTTATTGATGATGGTGTATTCGATGATGCCTCGTCCCCGAGATGTCGATGGGTAAAATGTAATGACAATGGGTCAATGTCATGCTCGTGTCTTGTTCTCTTGGGATTCTCTTTCGATTCCTGGGACACCTAGTGGGTGGCAAGTTTGGACAGTTCATCATTATTCTGTCCACATGCTTCACACTTTTTGTTTGTGTCCATGCCCAGCTTGAGATACAAATTTATCTCACATCCAGGCTGCTTCGAGTCTTCGCATGCATGGATTTGCATGTCCTCACGACATGCTACCTTCTCCTATAGAGCCATAGGTACTTCGGACGAAGGCTCCATGAACTTGTTGTTGGTATTTGTTTGCTGTCAGATTTTGGTGTGACATTATTCAAAGTCTGTTTTTGGGACGTGTTAGCATGTTACAAAGGACAACGGGAAGACACCTGAAGACCGATGGCCCTACAGCCACTTCTAGGCACATAGAGACAGACATGCAGACACCACATCGTGGTACGGAACCGACCAAAAAAAATGGAATCCCATGATACTCGAATTTTGGTATTCAGTTTCGTGTTCAATCAGTTCATCTGAGCGAGGTGCGCGTGCGCATTTTAGATTGCCATTTTAGGATTTGAAAAACGCCATAACTCGATGTACCTACAACTGTGTATCTCATATAGCTTCAAAAGAGCTAAGGGTATACTATATAGGTTGTCGTAAAATGGGCAAATTGCTGGGCATTGTTATGCGGAACTATTTTTCGAGCTACCGCGCGCGCGCACTTGATCAACAGGACATACATATCTCCAACCCAAAACCAAAGACCATTAGTCACTAGTTGGCAATTTATTTCAAGAAGAAATGCCTCTGGCCCATTCATCGCACCTTTCACGTTTGGTTCTCTGCGACGACGACGAACGGACAGACCGACATCGACACCGACACCGGGCTATGGGATTTGGTATTGTTTTAAATTGCAAATTGGAGAAAGTATGAGAACGCTAAGTGCACCATGCTGTGCTGGATGATGTGACGACAAGCATCATAGACAACAGCGTAACAGTGCACAATAGTCTCCACAGTCTGTCCATGAGGAAGTGTCCGAAAATGGTGAGGTGCCCATTTGTAATGATTGTTTATGTGGAATTGGCACTTTAAGTAGCTCGAAATGGAAGGCTAGAAATGTAACAAAGGAATTTTTCCAAACAAAAGCCTCGATATGGACCAATTATTCAGGAGAAGAGGAATTTAAGGAGTGGTCGAAAATGTTCTTTCTTTCGTCTTAACTCGAGGAACTTTTGAATTAAAATAAGTGAGATTTGCATTTAATTGGGTAAAGGAAACCACGGTGTCGTCAACAGTCTGGAAGACAGAGGCCTTTCGTGAGCTCGGTATTTAAAGCTGAGGTCAATAAGTATTTATCGTCTAGCCAGGGTGCTGCGGAAAATATGAATATGGCGAGGTAACCGCAAGTACACCAAGGAATGATGCCAGGGCCAATGCCATGATTCGTTGGTGTACTTGGTTATTGGCATCGAATTATCCGGACTGCTGAAATTTTAAAGCTAAGCAAGGGCTCCGTCCTTAGAATTGGAGAGTTGGATTGCTGGGGCTAACTTCACCACCTCGTATAACTTACCGCTTTTGGAATAGACACGAAAAGCTTGGACAATGATTACCCCCAAATGTCAACAAGACCCGGATCGTCATCTCCCAACGAATTGAAACGTAAGGGCAGGGTTAAAAGATTGCTAGGATGAAGATTCTTTCTGGGAAATCAGCTAAGAAATTGACTTTAAGAGATCTGAAAGTTGTGATAGGTGACTTTAATGCTAAAGCAGGAAACGAAAACATACTCGGCAGATTAGTTGAGAAGCAAAACCTCCATGAAGACTTTGCAGCAGCTTCTTATAAGGTAATAAGGAGCATTAGGTTTCCACAAATCAATTTTTCGCTCTCCCAAGTCTCAACCATCGAAGAACCAACTAAATGAACAGTATGCCATTCGATGCAGGTCACGTATCCAAGACCCTAGATGGATAAATATTTCGAAGGGCAAACGTCAACTCCTCAGGTTGGCGACAGGTTAATTCCCTCTCCCGTAAAACTAAAGGAATTACGAGACCGACAACAAGCCTCGGAAACGGACTGATCTCACGACGACAACCCACGCAAAGAAAAGGGAAAAACGATTTACGAATTTTCTTATGGAACGTACGATCGCTCTATAGAGCTCGAGCTGCTCAGCAGCTAGCCGATGCCCTGTCAAAGTATAAAGCTGACATAACAGCTCTTCAAGAAATCAGATGGACAGGGAATGGTGTTTTACAGAAGAAAGAATATGACATATACTACAGCTGTCATACAAAACACCATGTGCTCGGGGTAGGCTTCCTAGTCAGCGAAAAAATGAAGTCTACTATCATCGGCTTTAACGCTATAAGCGAAAGGCTATGCACCCTTCGCGTGCGAGGCAAATTTACGAACATCAGCCTCATTAACGTTCACGGACCTACAGAGGAGTCCTCAGACGAAGAAAAAGAGACTTACTACGAACAAGTCGAGAGGGCCCCCAATGCCTGTCCAAGGTATGATGTTAAAATCATCCTTGGGGATTTGAACGCAAAAATAGGTCGGGAGCCGGTATTCAGGCATTACGCAGGCACCCATAGTTTGCATGAGAACACTAATGACAATGGACTTCGAGTCTTAGAATTGGCAGCATCGAAAAACATGGTCGTTGCGAGTACCAGGTTCCCGCGTAAAGATATCTACAAAGCCACCTGGGTATCACCTGATGGAGTCACTCGTAACCAAATAGAACACGTGTTGATAGACCGTCGCCACTACTCGAATTTGATGACGGTACGAACGTACCGAGGTGCCAATATCGACTCGGATCACTATCTTGTTGGTATGGTTTTCCGAGGGCGGATTGCCTTGCGAAGACGCATTGCATCCGCCGATCAGGTTCGAATCAACACGGCTACCCTGCGCAATGAAAACACCAGTAACACCTTTGGTAATGCGTTAGGACTCGCCCTAGAAACACCTGACTTAGGGAGAGTAAGTCCTGGAGCCAGTATGCTGGGCGTAAATGAAAAGTGGACACGTCTTAAAAATACTGTCATTAGTACTGCCAACTCCATTTTAGGCAGCAGTCGTAAAAATCGGAACGACTGGTTTGATGATGAATGCAAGCTAGCGACTGAACGTAAGAATGTTGCGTACCGAGCAATGCAACAATCTCATAGAACGCGGGCACGCGAAGAGGAATATAAAGAGCTCAGAAGAACAGAAAAACGGCTTCACAGACAAAAGAAATCAGCCTGGGAGAAGAACCTAATCTGTGAAATAGAAAACAGCCGAGAGCGAGGTCTGCACCAGGCGCGGAAGTTCTACATCCGTCCGAAACATGACGCAGTACACACCACGCTGCACATACTGCAAGGACGGAGAGGGAAATCTGATCACCGATCCTGAAAGCATACTGGAGCGATGGGAAGTGTACTTCAATGAATTGCTAAATGGTCAGCTCACTGCAGAAGTGGAGGCTCCACTACTTCAAGAAGAATACCCTATGTTGCCGCCACCAAGCATAGAAGAGGTTGAGAAGGCTATAGGCCGGCTTAAACAGAACAAATCCCCGGGAGCCGATGGCATACCAGCCGAATTATTTCATCACGGCGGGCCAGCCTTACGCCAAGCAATTCATGATATTATAGTGCACGTATGGGAGCAGGAAGAAATGCCAGAAGACTGTCGAAAAGGCATAATATGCCCCATACATAAGAAGGGAGATGTCACAACGTGCAGCAATTATAGAGGTATCACGTTGTTGAGTACCGCCTATAAGATACTCTCCTCTATCCTACAAGACCGGATAACCCCATACGCTAAAACCGTCATCGGACAATATCAGTGTGGTTTCATTCCAGGCAAATCAACAACTGATCAGATCTTTACCCTTAGGCAGGCGATGGAAAAATGTCTAGAATTTAACATTCCAACATACCATCTGTTTATAGACTTTAAGGCCGCCTATGATAGCATAGCCAGGGTAGAACTTTACAAAGCCATGAGAGAATTCGGCATCCCAAATAAATTGACAAGACTATGTAGGTTAACCATGACCAACGTAACAAGCCAAGTAAAAATAGCCGGATTGCTATCCAGACCAATCAAAATCTTTAATGCACTCCGACAAGGGGACGGTTTGGCCTGCCTCCTCTTCAACCTGGCGTTGGAGAAAGCAATCCGTGACTCTGGCACGGCAACAAGAGGGACCATCGTCAACAGGTCCAGCCAGTTACTAGCTTACGCAGACGACATTGACATCATCGGAAGAACCGAACAAGCTGTACACGATTCCTTCATCCAGATCGAGCAGGCGGCACAAAATCTGGGGCTGCACATAAGTGAAGGTAAAACAAAGTACATGGTGGCGTCGAATGCGAGAGGAACAGTTGGTCAAACAATCAAGGTTGCGGAGCACGAATTTGAAGTGGTGCAATCCTTTAAATACCTTGGGTCAATAGTAGCAGCCGATAACAATATAGAAGAAGAAATACGCGGGCGGCTTCTCAAATCCAACAGAGCCTACTATAGTCTGTCAAAGCTTTTCAAATCCAGAAATCTCACCATAACTTCAAAACTGCTGCTGTACAGGACCATGGTCCTGCCAGTACTCACATATGGATCCGAGACTTGGGTGCTTAGCAAAAGGCACTCCGACCTCTTAGCTGCGTTCGAGAGAAAAGTCTTAAGGAGAATTGTTGGCCCCATATGTGAGGAAGGACGATTCCGGAGACGGTACAATCATGAATTGTACGCAATCTACCTAGAAGCAGATATCGTGACAAAAATTAAGCTCGGTAGACTCCGGTGGGCAGGGCACCTAGCTCGCATGAGCGAAGAGGAACCTGCTCGGAAAGTTCTTTGTGGTACATTCTATGGCAGACGACAGCGTGGTAGACTATGCTTGCGCTGGAGAGATGGCGTAGACCAGGACGCCCGAAGCCTTGGGGTGCGCAACTGGATGGCGTCGGCTAGAGACCTGGATAGGTGGAGAGACTTGTTGAAAGAGGCCAGGACCGGAACCCGGTTGTCGAGCCGATGATGATGAAACGTCAACTCTAAACATTTCTTACCTGTGGCAAAATTCTGAGCTACAAAACAAGAAGTTCGAAGTTGGACATCTTAGCAAACCTGCAGGTACCCGAGACTACAAATGTGCTTGATCAAAAAGCTTTCCGCTATCAACTATCAGTGATTCCAGTACCACGAAATCATCGAAAACGTAGCCAAAACGAACGAAGGCTAGCAGTCATTCTAGATAAAGTCCCATGGTATGATGGCGCTTACCGGAAAAAGGTGAGAGAAGACATGAGGGCAAAAATAAAAAAAACTAGAGGCCAGAGGCTCGTAGAGAACATAAACGTAGTGACTTGAAATTTTCTGCCGAAACCGAACGGCTAAGATGAGAAACACCATTCACGACAAGAGATACTCTAGGAGAATTTTTCACTGTCTCGTAAGAGGACAAATATTTTTTTCACAGGTTGAGAATGGAACCCAGACCTTCTATATCAGAGTCCAACAAACTAAACATAACGCCAATGGAAATATGAAAGGGATATTTTGCATAGTAAGACAAGATCAGAAAGGCTTAAATATAGTGACAATGGAGGAGAAGAAGATAGCATACGGAACCCTTCAGCTGAAATAGATTTTGAACTGTCTCGTATTCAAAATCATGTGTATATTTAAAAAAAGCCAAGCATCTGGTTTTGGATTAAAAACCGGGACATAATCTCTTCGAAATATTGAGTTTAACATGGTCCCTAGATGAGGAAATAGTATATGCACTCAAGCATCATTTTTAAAAAGGAATCGTGCAGAGCGAGTGAAAGGACAAGAAAAGAACCTTCTTCCAATTTATGGAGACCTACTTTCATCACCCCCAATTCATAAGAAATAGACTAAGTTGATTACCAGCTGAGTTTTTCAAACACGGAAAAGATGTTTATACAGGGTACATGCATTAAATCTTCAACAAAATAGGAGAAAAGAAGCATTCCCGAAGCCTGGAATATAAGTTCCATCGCCCACATCTAGAAATCGAGTCATATCGCTAAAGAACATAGAATATTCAATACTCCTTAAAGTGAATGTCGTAAGCCCTTCTCCAGCACTTTAATTGCCAAGTACCAGTGTTTATTCTTGCCATGATTTTTTCCAAAATCAGTAAAATCGCTTTGGATCCTAATATTTCGGTAACCAGACCTCGCAGAAGCTTCTAGTTTTCAACTGTGGATAGCTCTTTCAAAGTTAGTTAGGAGCCTTGAAAATCGCAACTTCTTACAATATCTGGTTTCGGAAATATCGACACCCAAAGTTCAATTAACGAATTTCAAGTCAGGTCTTATCATGTAAATATGACGATAGAAGAAATCGGAATTCCGGAAAATCTGACCAAGCTGTGTGACTTGATATAAGAAACCACACGGTCAAACAAGAAACTAAGGAAAAGGTCTCTCTTACTTTTTAAACAAGATCTTGCTGCGAAGAAGCATAAGCATTATCCCGTGACTTCTTCAATTTAGTTCTGGAACATTAGCGCTTAGGAAACGCCTTAACACAGAAGGCAGAATTTTCAACACTTGCAAGCAACTACAAAGGTATGTGGACGATATCAGGACAATCGATAGCTTCCATTACAAAATTGATGAACGAACGAAACTTGTTGATCTTGAAGTAAATGAGGACAAGTTCAAGTATCTGCTATAAACAAACTTCGATCTATCGACTCTACCTTGGTATCAACATTAACTCTATGAATGACATCTTAGTTGAGATCCGGCAAAGAAAAAAACAAGACACCGCTATTAATTCGGTTTATCGAAATATATGGATTCAAAACTCTTCCCGGGTAAGACGAAATGTCCTCTTTACAGTACCCCCATATTACTTTATGGCTTTGAGTATTGGATAATTAGCATTAATTGGAAACTAATACTTTGTTTTTTAGAAAGAAAGTTTTTTCCAAGAAGGGCAAATCCAGAAGAATAAGCAACCACAAAGAATCTATCAGCGGAAAGACGCCGAAGTAGTATAAGAAGTATAAACAGCTCGAATAGATGCACTAGGCCACATCGAGCAGTCAAAAACAATGATTTCGCCAAGAATCTTCGAATTCCAGACTCAGGTTACCAGTTGAGAAGAAACAGCGAATTTTTGGTTTACTGGAAGAAGAGTGTCTTAGGTGATCTTATCACTTCTAACACTTTGTTGACTCAACGAACCAGTTTATTGACTTTAACGAATAAACTCATTGAATAAACTTAGGAATCATAAATCAACAAATGCGTTTGACGATTAGACGAATTTACGCTGATTAACGAGAAAATTTTGATTCTACCAAAGTTGGGTCCTTGGTGAACACTTTCATTATAACAAGTTCAATATTTCATCAATTTTAATGAAAAAATTATTAATTAAAAAAAGGTTCGTTATATTCAATTAAGGATTGGATTCGCTGTATACGAAAAAGGTTACCAAAATGGTCATATTGCTTGAGAACTTGTTAGCAAAGTTATAAAGCCATTTATGTGCAATTTTAAACGGTTCTCTTTAAGTCTATGCGCTAAGTTCAATAGAAAATTTTAATTTATTTGATACTATCAAAAAACGATTATTAAAAAATAAACTGCCATCGGTCTTAACCAAGACTGCATAAGCCTCAAACCATCCCCCACAATCTGAAATGCAATAACCAGTAGTTTTCATTGCCACTCAAAATATATAATTGCATCTCAAATACCCACAAACATTAAACTTGTAAATTACAAGAAACCAATTAAGAGCTAAGCTCCAGCAAAATCAACACAATTTTGCCAAAACCACAATCTGCCACTAAGCAATTCACTCTCCCAAGCCAAATAAATACCTATATGACTGCCTGCAACTTAGTGCCCTCTTCGAGTTGCCGCGTGCAATGTTCCGCAGATGCAGGTGGTGGTGGTGCTGCAGTCAGAAATACACCTTCGCCAGCTTAACCCCTATACTCAAATGCAGAGAATAGTAGTTAGTCTTAGTGCTTATACCACCTAACAAGACGCTCGCGAACACAACACAACACAACGACTATGAATTGAAGTCGGAAACATAATTTAATTAACTGCACTCTAGTTATACTGCAATTTGGCGTAATTGACTAATTTGGCTCGAAACAATTATAATACGAGGATTGAATGCCTTGCTCGGTCGAACACACACACACACTTACACAGACACACAACTGAGAGGAACACTGTGAATTTTATGGATTCCTCCAAACGGATAGAATGGATAGTTCTGTAATTGTTTGCTAATTCACTTTTTTAATCGCCAGCTAAAAGCTTTGTCCGTTCATCCCATAATGAAGAGAAGAAGAATTAATTTCGTTTAATCGTTGATGTCAGGATGTTGTGTGTTCGACTTGAAAAATGGTCTTAAATTCAGCAGTAAGAACGAGGACGGTAAACACTTTTTTAATGGACATGACAGGATCTAATTAAAAGTTTACTAGTTATTGCTTGTGTTTGCTTTCATTTTCCAGGAGTGGTGTTGTAATCTTAAGCAGGATAGACACTTCCTCATTCTACACGTCATACATCATGGCTCTTCGTCTGGGGGTTCACCGTATTAGCTTCAAAAAAAGGGTCAAAATGAATCCCGTTTTCGGAACCCAACTATCGTAGTGTCGGATTAATTTTGACAAAGAGTGTTTGAACCAATTCTGTTCCTAAGCAGTGATTGTGAAACCTGAACTGATATCACTTTTGAACGGTTTTTCGGAATACTGAACTTTTGATTTCTTCAAATTTTAGCACTGCAGTTTAACTGTTACACAGGCTTACACAATTTTTGATAAGAACAGTAACAAGTTAAATGCTGATCTTTGGTAATTCGTCACCAGTTTTTCGCCATTTTTTTTCGCTGATTCTGATGTTATTTAACAACCCAAGATATAGTACCCCAGAGACCAGGGCATACTGATTAGTTCGTTGAACTCTCCTATACGATGCCTAAATTTACTTCCAATCCACTATACCACCTATTAATAAAAACATATTTTTTTCAGGGGTACCACTTTCGAGAAAGTGAGAAATCCTCCAAGATTATTTCCTGTTTTCTTTGCTGTTTGGACTCAGAAGAAAATTGTAGGTTCCATCCATTCCTAGTTGTAAATCAGTGAGTTCAAGTTCCCTACGAACTGTGTTGGCCTCTAACTTCTTTTTTTTTAGAATAAGCTAACTTTACGTTTCCACGCCGGAAGAACAAGATTCTGAATGTGGAATGAAATGTGTCAAGCTAAGGGTGGCATCCTCATCCTCAGTGAAACAGTGAAAATAAGAAAGAGATTCGGAGACAAAACGGAGCCTTGGGGCAAGTCAGTTTTTTTTTTTTAATGAAACACTTAAGATTGATGTATAGATTGGGACCATTTTTCGGTGAGTTTTGTCATCAGATTTTGCAGGTACATTCTGGAAAGATTCCGTTTATCAATAGCTCCGAAGACTAAGGCAGGTTTAAAGAATAGAAAAATTGAAGAACTGTTTGGGATATACAATCTGGAAAATGAGCTTTTTTGGACCGAAGACCGAATTATTATCGTAAACGAGTGTTGAAACTGATGACGAGAATTTTTACAAACCAAAAAAGTTTTAACTTCCTTTAGGACCTTGTACTATTTGTTGTCATAGGTTTTGGTCACGTAAGAACTTTGTTGTTTGTCGTTTTCCTAGCTTCGGTAAAGAGGGAACAGCTTTTTTTTGAAAATTCTTGGCTTTGGTGAAAAAAGATAATATTTTTAATTCTATAGAATTTTTGGTCCTTATTACAGTTTCAGTTAAGGTGCTTAGAAGACTTAGAGAAAATAGGGGCACTTGTGGAGAAAAAATCAATATAACTTGAACAGCTATTGATGGCTTTTTACGCTTAAAGTAATTAAGTAAGCGAATTCATTTTATGTAAAAAAAATTGACAGTGTTCATAAATTTTTTATGGAAACCGAATATTATGAAGATCTGATATGGAGATAAGTGTTTCATTTTGTCAAAAGTCCCAAACGAAAAATAAATAAATAATAGTTTGTCATAATTTTTCAGGACGTTAATTTAAAGTAATCGACTTGTAACTAGCCGTTCTACGATACCTATAAAAATATATTTAGCTCTTTATAAACTTCCCAAAATACCTTAAGGATCAAAATGCTCAAAAGATAAGTCCTTTAAATTCACTTGATTTGCAGCTGGATTGACATAAGTTCTACACTCTACAAATGTTCATTGTTCTACAACAATCGCGAGTGCTCTTGTAATTTATAAGAACTTTCGAAAAATTGGGTAGCTGCCACGCCCCCTGAATAGAAAATTTCATATGTTCGTTATGCGAAATTACAAATATCAATGGTGAAAGGAAGTTCTCCAAACTATGATGATATTTCAGTAAATCAGTCTGTTACGGTTTTACCAATTTTTGAACCACTATATCTCGGGAATCACTAATGGTCAAGAGTTGAAATTTGGTGAGCCGCGTGTGTTTGATCAGTTCAGTAAATAGAGTGAATTTTAAATGTCTGACTTAATAAGTACTGACGTTAGAAGGCGTACGAAAATCGTCTGAGTTTGTTCCTGAGGCTTAATCGAGCTCTTTGATTTAATAGTGCGGCACTTCGATTTCAGTAGATTCTGAAAAACTGCTTTCGGTTTAACTAGGGGTTAATTTATTTACTTACTTAGTTACTAAGGTCCTCAGACCTTTTATGTCCTTGGGGGACCCCTAGTGGGGCATAGGGCACAACGCCAGCGCGCCATCGTGTTCGGTTCCTGGATATGAGTCGCAACTCACTCCAACTCTTGCCTGGTTTGGCTGACTCCTCCTCGACTATCCTTTTCCATGAGCTTTTCGGTCGTCCAGCTCTTCTTCCTTCTTGAGTGAGCGGATTCCACTGCATTGCATGCGCCGCAATACAGTTGTCGCCTTTTCGAAGCGTGTGTCCGATCCACTGCCACTTTCGACGTCTTATAATAGGGTCAATATGTTCTTGACCCGTTTTCCTGAGGAGCTCTTCGTTTGATATACGATTGGGCCAGAAAATCTTAAGGATGTTTCGTAGGCATCTATTAATGAACGTTTGCAGCTTCTTAGTTACACTGTTACTTTCCAAGTGCTGCAACCGTAAAGTAAAACGGATTTGACGTTTGATCGAAACGGCCGTAGCTTGGTTTTTAAGCTTAGAGTGTTATTCCTCCATATATTTCCATATTAAGCACACCGAAAGCGGCCTTTGCCTTCCCGATTCGACTGCTGATGTCCTGTTTGGTGCCACCCTCGGTAGAGATGATACTTTCAAGGTATTGCAAGCTCTGTACTTTCTCTATCGGTTGTTGAGAAATATTCATGAGAGAAGATGACTGGGTTCCTAGCCTGATCATCTTTGTTTTGCCGGAGTTGATTTTCAGCCCCATGATTTCTGCTTCTCTCTCCAACCCTGTTGTCATTTGGTGGAGATCTATTTACTATGAGAGAGTAAGCATACGTCGTCCGCATAGTAAAGGTGTTTTAGGTGAGACGTCAGAGTTCATCTAATTCCTCCGTTTCCCGTCAGGGTCGCATGTAGCGGTTTGGTCTATGTAGTTTCCCACCATCAGCAACAATAAATAATTCTTCGTATGCTATCCTCTCCACCAAAGGTAATGAGTCTTTCTAAATATGTAAGACAATCCTCATTGACAGCGAAAGGTGTTGATAGATAGCAAAAGCTGTTGATTCTTAGAGAAAGCCCGATCGTCGAAAAAGCTCTTTATAACTCGAAACTAAAACTAGCAGACAGGTGGAAAACAGCGACATACTCAGAGCGCAATATGACAGGAAGTCAGTAATACACCTCGGAGGAAAACGAAATTAGTCACTTAACCCTTAAACAACGTTGGGAAATATTGACACCCTAGTTCCAAAGTGAGCGCTGTGTAGCCCAAAAAGTGCGTTTATTGAAAAGTAGTTTTGCTCGAAATGAAGCGCCTACCACGTATGCTGTACTCAAGTTTGTGCAAAAATTTCGTGAGACTAGTATGCTAGTGGACAACACTCATGGTCCCAGTCGTCGTACGTTGCGCACAGACGAGAAAGTGGAAGCTGTAGCCGAGAGTGTGAGACTCAATTCACGAACATCAACTCGCCATTGATTTCATAAGCTCAACAGTTCACGCACTAGTTTTAGGAGACTTCTGAACAAAGATCCCAAATTATTCGCAAACAGGGGCCATTTGACTCACTAATTGAAGGCACACGACCAGCCGAGGCAGCAACTTGAAAGACGTTGTGTTGTGTTCCACAATTTATGGGAATTCTCGCTCTTACTAATAAAGCCATATTACATGAATAAAATTTAATTTTGTTCATTTTATTGCATTTTTAAAAAGAAATTTGTATTTGGGATTAACAATGGCATTAGAAAAAAAATTGATAGTACTAACTGACTTACTTAACAGGCTCCCAATCCATGAGGGATATCTGGGTATCGGCAACTTTCTGTGATCCCGAACACGCTGCTTCCACTCATCTATAGGTCAAGCTCTCTGGTATCCCCGATGGCTTTGTCTTTAAGCCGGAACTCAGGCCTTCCTTGTCGCTGCGAACCTAGGGGCTGGTATTCGAAGACTCTCTTAGCTCTCGCTCAATGTAGCCGAGCCAATGAAGTCGACGTGTTTTGGTTTTCTGGACTACATCCAAATCTTGGTACAGCTCATAGGGCTCACGGTTATATCCTGTCCTCCATTCGCCCTCCTCGTACACAGGACCAAATATCCGTCGAAGAATTTTTTTGTCGAAAGAGCCTAGTATCATCTTTCCGACACTCGGCGCCGCGCCGCTGCCGTAAAGCAGGACTGGTAGTAACTATATGGGTTTTGTAGAGCGTGCACTTCGTCTTAAGAGTGAGTAGTTTTGAACCCATTTGTTTTGCTAAACCGAAGTAGCAGCGATTTCCTAGGGTGATTCTTCATCGGATCTCCTTAGGTGTTGTTAGTGGTAGATGAACTCCTTATCTACCATGAAGTTTTTGCTATCAATAGGGACTTGAACTAACCAGTGGACAGATGTTTCTTTGTTTCTTGATACCATATACTTGGTCTTGTTCACATTTACTTCAAGACCAATAAGTGTTAACACTTGCCCTGCACACCATCTGCTCTAACACGAGATTGAAGAAATTACATGGTATCGCAACTCCTTGCTGAAAGCCTGTGCTTGTTTGGAATACTTCGGAAGAGTTGTTCCCTAGTTGCACATTGCACCGCGTATTTTCCATTGTCACACCATACAGTTGGATCATATTTTCCGGGATCCCGAGTTCGGTCATGGTCATATAAAGCTCCTGACGATGAATGCTATTATATGCGACTTTGAAGTCGATAAATAGATGGTAAGTCTCGCCTTGAAATTCGTTGGTTTGCCTCAATGTGAATATTTGGTCTATCATCGATCAGCCGACCAGGAAGCCATTATTACAGAAGAGTGTTGATTTTTAAGTATCTTAACTCTTTATTTTTAAGGAAATAGAGTAGTAAATGAAGAAAGTCCTTTAAACTAAGGCTTTGTGTCAAATAACTTAAGTAAGAATTAATATCCGGGAACCGGACGAGCGAATATGAGAGAAATCATAGATACGAGCTTGCCTTAGTCGATCATTCTCGACTATTTTAAAAAAAACACCACCAAACCACTGCCCTTAAATGACTTAAATCAAAGAAAATTTCAAACCCAAAGCCGAACTCATCTCCGAAGAAGACAGACCATCAGCGAGTAATTGTTATTCAATCGAACACACCATCAACAGCTGCTGGAGTACCGAAGAGTGAAATTTCTATTTTTCACTTCTTCGATTTTTTTCTTCTGATTTTATATCGATTTAACAAGCTGCGCTATTAAATTAATTCGCGAGTCGAGCACCTACCACATCAACACACACACAATGGCGAATTGTGCCCTCAAGGATGTAGTCAAATCTAGGATGGTGGTTCGTGGGGGTATATATTGGGAGAGCTATTCCAATTCCACCCGTTGTTACCCTACTGAATGGACAAATCACAGCGATCGGGCTGACTATGATGAAATGATGAGCAGGAAACAGAAAAATAACCCCCAGGTCTGACAAGAGCACCACTCACTTTCCGCAGTACCCTTACCCTACCTAACTATACTCGACTCGATAGTCAGATGGCGCCCTCACTTTGCATTCCATAGAAGAATTGCCATGGTGTTCGCGGGAGTTCTAGTACAATGCAATTAGGATGGTACAGCAGCGCCCTCTGCCTCTGTTATCCAATCAATAAAATCCTTCGTGCTGCTCGTCGAAAGCTATTTGCATATTTTAATTATAAAATTGTTAAATCAACGCAACAACAAGAAAACAATAGCTCGGGGTCCCGAAGGGAGGTTCTTGCGAAAGGATGTGTTTTCTTCTCGAGAAATAGCAGGGGCAGAGGGTGGCAAGTGCTAAATTGAAAAATTCCCAACTACATATGTAGGATGTTGTTGTTTTTGTGCTGTGTTGTGTTGTGTGCTCCTTAAAGCTGTTTCAGTTGTCGTCGTTGGAATTTTTTTTTGTTAAACTCAAAACAGGATGTTTACTATCATTTGGAAGAGCAGAGAGCAGGAATTTATAGGAATATCCTTGAGGGTGTACTAAAGGACGACGATTAATTTGTGTGTTATACCAAACAACAACAATTGAGATTTTTTCTGTTGTTGTTGTTGCTGTCGTTGTTCGGAAAATGCTTCAGGGCCAGAAATGCATGTTTGAAAGTTTTTGAAGAACACGCTTTATTTTCTTATTTTATCAAAGTTTTCAGATAAATATTGAAGGAACTGCAAGTAGGTAGGGTAGGTATGGGGGGCTGTGTGGAGAGCGAGGTGGCTAAATGACTTGGAACGAGATATTTTTTTTTGATGCGAGAGAAACTTAATTTGAAAGAGGACTTCTTATGGGTATTAGATGCGAGGAACGACATAGAGAAGACTTTGTGTTCCTCTATTAATTTATACTTATTGAAATTCTTAGTTTCATGCTAGTATTTATGGGTTATAAGCGATGGGGATTGGGTAAAGAGCCTCGACACACACAGTGACTCATAATGATATTTGAAAGTTTTTCAATAATATTATCGTCAACAAAGTTCGGCCTTATTTTTTGGTTAAGTAATGTTCATTGGGAAATGTTAAACGAACCAAAATGGAACAAGACCAACTTTCGAGTTTTTAATTTGATAATTTTATTAATATTTTACTTTTTTTAGAAGAGAAAATATTTGTAGAAATTGCAAAAAAAAAAATACCAAACTACTTCGAGCACATCATTGGGATGCTTTAAGCTATTTTCTTCAGCCCCAACCAGGCGACTTACGTTTTACATATAAAGTATCTTGCAGTGCTTTGAGACTTAAAGAAACAGGTTTTTGGCCTTCCAAACCCTACGGACATAAAACCTGATGCCAGCTGACTTTTTTTGACAAACACTGACTTCTGCACTCCTGCAGATTTTTCTATTGTCTTTCAAATTGAATTACTGGCAATAAGAAAGGCATGCAAGATACCTAAGCTAGATCTAAATCTTAACCGGAATACGACCCATTTTTGTAGACAACCAGGCATTGATTCGGCTTTTTCGTCGCCTAAATTCGTCCAACAATGCCGGAATGAACTTGCGAGCTGAATACTAACCTCAATGTCAATGTTCGGGGTCACAGTTGAATAGAGGGAAATGAACGGCCTGCCGAGCTAGCAAGGCAAGGATCAGACCTTCGAAGCTCTCTTGCGGAAAGAGTTAACATTCCTTTTGATGTTATTAACTTCTTTCACAGCATGCGACCTTAGGTGGAGCAGTTTAACAAACTCCATTATACTTAGGATGATGTCGCGAACAAATGACCTTATATGCAGAACCATCCATTACATAGCAATATGCACTGAAAACTGATCAAAATTGGATTTAAAGCTGGGCATTCTTTAGTTGTGGTGATAAGCAGCAAAAACGAAACAGTCATTCCTTTCCTTTGCCCAAATATTCGGAAAGTTATTCCTCGACGACCTTAACGAACTATAGATCAAAAACTTGATCTCTTTTCTTAACACGACGAACATCGACTACTTCTGTAAAGATTACTCATCGATGTTAAGACCGCGAGCATAAGAAACTTAACATTTTTTTAATTTTCCGACAGAAATATGTCGACTTGAGACCTGCCCGCACACTCCGAAACTAGTCAAGAACTAGTGGAATAGGAGTTTAACGTTTCGAGTGGTGCTGCTTGGCTTTCTGAAATGATGACAATGTTTTGGTTGCAGTAATTTCGTTCGAGATTTAGTTCGACACATTTTCCTATGGTATTTACTACGCTTGGAAAATTCTTATCGAATGCCCCATAAATAGAGAAAGTTTGGTTCTGGTCCCAAATATTCATGCACCTGTCCCTTGAGTTGCTCTCGACCCAACAGTATACAATTTGGGCGGCAAAATGTCACCAGTGAAGCAGGTAGAGTAGAGATCATATGTTTCATGACAAAACGTTTGACAAGTCAACAAACAACAATGATGTAAATTTGAAATTTGCCACCCTGCCTGCGATTCCTCGTTGCGCTCTCGGCTGATTTCCGTGAATTCGTAAGCCGTGAGTTAGGCCGTAACGGTGCATTCCGTTATTGTCGCGCGACTCGCGGAACTAAAACGGAACGTTGCAAAACTCTCGCGAAACTGAAAGGGAGCGCTCCGAAACATTTGAGTGCGAGACCGCTGGCGGTGGCGCTGCAAACGTGCAGACTTTTGACCACGTATATATAGGTATAAAGTATGTACAGTAGGTAAAGTTGGTAACCGCCAGCGCCGCCTGCAGTCTCGGGAACTTTCTGACTTTCTGGAGTAAGTGCCCTCCTAGCTAAATATGACCCTTTTCTAATAGAACACCTGACAAAGATAAAGCTGGGAGCAAAAGTCCCAGTTTCGTATCTACCTCCAGAAACCCTCAATGAATTGATCTTTCTAAGAGAGCAAGTTCGATCCACCATCATCCGTCGAATTCAGAAACTCTGCGCTTTAGTGGAGAGCAGAAACCCTTTCGTCCAAGCCGCAATCAACTTTGCTAAGACTCTCTGCGAAAAACTTGGAATCGAACTCAAAACGAGAAGAATTCGAAGGGAAAACCGCATGCATCTCGATGAATCCGCAGATGCAGCTTTGTTTCACGAGCCGGAACTCCGAGAGGTGTTCGCATCATTTGACAAGACCATTCAAGAAATGACGACTCGATTCCAGCAGAAATAGCGGAAAAGTTCGGATTTTTGACGCCACCGAAACTTTTGGACAGCAAGTAGGAGTGTGATCTTTCCCATGTATTAGAAGACATCGACAAGGACGAGTTTCAGATGGATCGGAATCGTCTCCAGCAGTTTGTCGCCAGTTCTGAATCAGTAGAAGGGCAAAGGACCACTGGAGCCCCTCCAGTTCATTCAAAAACTGAATCTGGGAGCTTCGGTTCCAAATAAAGTCATCTTGATTAGTATATATTTGACTTTGGCAATTAGTGTCGCTAGTTGTGATAGAAGTTTTTCGAAGTTGAAGTTAATCAAAAATTATGTCAGATCCACTATAAGCTCCACTAATAGACTATCAAACTTGGCTTTATTGTCGATTGAACAAGAATTGGCTGCAAATATTGATTTTGACAAAGTTATTTCTGACTTCGCTGCTCGTAAGGCCCGCAGAATCCGTTTGTGAAACCGCTGATCCTATTTTACCTTCAATAAAAGATACCCCAATGCCTGTGAAATGACGTCTCGAAATTTAATTTTAATTAAGTATTGAATGGGGGCGGCAAAATGGGTTTGTCGCCTCAGGCGGCGAGATCGTACGCTACGCCACTACCTGAGACTTTAGGAAAATTCTATTTGGGTCAAATCACACTTTCCTAGTAGACAATTCACTTCCCCTCCACAAAAGATAGTATGGAAAATACCTACTTTGGCGTTCGCTGTGTGGCAGTAGCTGCCAAATTTCTGTGGAACCACATGTCACCCACACCAGTCCAAAATCGGCACCAAACATTAACTTCTTGTGGATGTATTTAAACCTGGAAACGGTTATTTACTTTAAATTCTGGCTAAATAGGATCTTCCACCGATGTGCAAGCCCAAGCCCCGATGGAAAAATCATCCGAGGAATCGACTGTCTCGGATTCTCTTCACGGTCAGCGGCGATGTACTCGGCCGATTTGACACTCCTTTAACGATCGAGATTTGATTGATTTCTTACCGAACAGGACGTCTCGAATTTGACCACTAAACGTGGAGAGTCTGCATTCATTTTTCGAATAATGCACATATATATTTGAGGTGCTAAGATCCTTGGGTCATATAAGTAACTAAAAATAATTGAAATCCAGAGGTTTTTTGGACTGTAGAAAATAACCGCCTCAATCTAAAATTAAATATATTTCCGAAAGTTTTTATGGAGGGAAAATTTGTTCATATAAAATAGACTTCAAAGTTGGGAACTTATTTCATGGAATTTTGGGACTTATTTCATATTTACATTTGGGGGATTCTAGCATGATGTTTTATTTAGGTGGAGTCTGTCTGAAAACAGAGTTCATCCTAAGCGAAGCAACAGAGTTGCGTTAGCTCAAAAGCGATTGAAAATCCTGAGAACCCGCGTTCGTTTTCCGTTTGGCGATATTTGGAGACTTATTTCATCATCGATTTGAGGAATAATTTTTCAATGAAATTATTTCCTCAATTTTGGCAGTTATTTTATATCCATTTTTGGGGGTTGTTTCAATGGAGGGTTATTTCTTTGGGGGATTATTTCCCACAGCCGATTCTGGCAAGGTATGCTTCCATGCATTGAAGTTGCTTCCAAAGAGTTCTTGAGATCACTTTAGAATATAGCAGGCGTTATTATCCATCAAGGCTAGAAGGCACAATAAGGTCGACTTACCACTCAAAACACAAATTATGTATGTATAAAGTTAAATTTTCTCGAACTAGGATAATACATGAATCGACTGTTTTGAATCAAGCTTAGCTTCCCATTGCAGCATTGTAAAACTATTTCAAAATTTTCTGATTCAAAGACACCACGTTTTCAATTTCTATTTAAGACTTCCACACCCAGCTACCAAGGTTGAACCGTTTGGTTCAATTTTACAGTGGGCCTCGAACATTTTAGAAGTTCCCGAAAAGTTCTTTCCTCGCAATGTCAAGAAATAAGTCTTTGAAACATGATATTCCATCTCCAATATTTCAATCCTGTACAATTATAAAGTTCTTTTTTATACACAGATCTATAAATAAAACCACGTGCTCCTTGAGTATTTTCCCAAGGCTCCCTATCCCCCCCCCCCCCCACCCAAACACCAATCATGTTTACAAATTTAAAACCTCTCTACTCAAGTTGTTACACCATTATCGTCCGAGTAGCAATAATCCAACAATAGGCAACAATTCAATTCTCCAAACACCAATTGGTATTGTTGGTCAAGTTCACGATTTTTTTCTTTAACTTGTTCCCAGTTTGCCGCCACCTAGGCAAGCTGCCTCTCAAAAACCTAACTCTGTTCTACCATCCATAGCGAATTCACTGGTGGAACTCTAGAAGAAGTGGAGTTAAGTATAAGGAGTGACGAGATGGCCATTTGCTATGGCTTCAGCAACATAAGTGAAAACACATTCAATTACTCCTTTGAGTAATGACCCTGAATGCTTTCAGTTGAGCTATAAGTTGAGTGCTTGGTTGGCTGTAACTGAGAGCGCGTATATAGACTCTTGGACATGAAATGACGCAGCATAAAATTTATATCGTTTCTAATGGCCATTGTTGTACTTGTGCGTGATGCTATTGAGATACAAGATACACCCCATAGATATAGATAGATGGGTTCAAGATATGTATTTACGTCCAATTCAATGTAAATCACCTTTTTTTAAGCGATTTTGATGTGTGGTGGTGGCCGAGCAGAGCAATCCAGCTATGTGTGAGCGTGTGTCAAATTGATTCATCTCGATTCTGGTTATGGATACTTTTCATTAACCGCCATCAACGCTACAGAATTACATATACTGAACAAGTCATGTCTAAGATACTTTTTTTTAAATTTTTTTAATTTCTTCTAAAAAATTCATGAAGGTCTTTTAAATCTAATAAGATCAAAAGGGAGCTTTGACTTTGGACATAAAGATACCTATAAAGGTAAATATATACCTTCCTTACCCACGTCTTACATTTTTAATGGGAGAATGATCGATCAAGATAAATGATGAGGAACGTCTAATCAAAGTGTCAGACGAGTGGATTGTAATAGATCTACACTCAGTGTCACTTGATTTAGTTTGCATTATTATATATTTTTTGAGGAGTATATAGTATTATCTATGTATGTTAGAATCTGTACATATTTAAGGATAGTTAAATAAAATTTAAGGACTTGAGAAAATTCAGAGATTAGAAAGGTTTTGCTGCCTTTTTTTTAGAATAGGGAATCTCTGAATAACTCTTTTAAAAGTTTTTTATTAAAGATCTATCCATATAGAACTAGAAGGGAATTTAAGACAGAAATATGTTTTTGTACAGCTGTTGTTCGGTATTTCATCCCGTAGAGTAATCTGACGTTTTTGCCAATCTCTGCAGAAAACATTTTTAAATAAGTTTCATCAATTTCATGATTTTTTTTTTTTTTCAAATTCGCATTAAAGTTTACAGACTACTTTCTTAAAGAGTTGGGCTTCAATTTTTATTTATTTTCTTAATATCTTGAAAAATAATCTAAAAAATAAATACGAAACTACAATCAAGTGACGCGGAATGTTTCCTGTGGTAAGTCAAGTGAATGTGATCGATAGGTAGACACTCTTGAATTCTTATTTTATTTCATACATTTTATATTCTTCGTTTTTATTAGAAAACAATACCAAGTTCTAATCGATCGATATCGAAGAAATCAAAAGGAAACTCTTTTTTAAGTGGAATTCTATTTTTTTTTTTTTTTTTTATTTTTTCCAAAAAAAAAGGAGATATCATTACAATCGGATAATGTGTGGGTGAGATAAAATTGATGACATACAATGACATCATAGGAACTTATCTTCAATGAGGTGTGTTTATTGAGATATTGTTGGAAGCTATTAAAGGAGTTTTTTAATCTCTTCGATATTGTTGTTTTTTTTTTTTGTATTTAATGGAATGAAAAATTGACTACTATTGACACTATTCCTTTGAAACTTAGAAAAAAATTAATGAAAAATTGTGTTATTTCCTAAGAGCATTAAAATTTGTAAAAAAAAATCTAACAAGATCATAGGAGAGTGTCAATTTTCAGTGTCGAGAGAAATACAAGTTTCGACGTTAGTATATATACACCTATATTTTGTGTTTCGAGGAAAATTATAAATTGTCCCTTTTCTGTCTATTCTCCACTGATAATCAGAAATATCTGCTATGCGTTTGTCTCTAGATTTTCGACACAACTTCTATAATGTATCTTACATTCAATAATAGTGATCTTGAGTCATCCAAAATCCCCCATATTCAGTAACATAACCCATTTTAACTTATAAGAATCTGTTGGGTCTCTAAACAATTAATGAATAAATAGTGTTCTAGTGAAAAGGCCAGTAATATTCTTCCCTTAAAAAAATTACACAGAAATACCCAATCTTCAGGGAAGTTTAGCCTTCAGCCCAACTTCGGACGTACTATTAAACTAAGAGATTATTTCCTTATCCGTACTACACGAATGTGGAATGCTTCACCCGGATCCATATTTTATAATCGAGCCGAGCTTCGTTAATCGTGGAAGATGCAAATAAATGCCGAGACAGGTGATCTACGAGTGGCCGAATTGCTAAGCAAGTATCAGATGGCAAATGAGATGGTCTATGGTTGTATAAGACGTGTGACAAGAGGGTGAGGTTAGACGGTGTCGCAAAGTATTTGGAAAATGTTGGAAGAAGAGGTGATATGTTGCAGATTATTGCATCAAATATCCAAGGAAGTTGCAGGGAAAATAAGCAACACCAATCATCCTGTAATGCATGTGGATGGTACACTTTTGGTATCAATTAAGGATCAACTACACAGATGGAAGAATCAGTTTTCTGTCCTGCTGAACGAAGATTCCGCTGAGCATAGTCTTGGACCACCCCAGATGCGCAGGTCCAGTACGGGTATTGACATCGAACTCTCTTTAGTAGCAGAAATCTAATCTTCGATAAGGCTCCTCAAAAACAACAAAGCAGCTGGACTTGATGGAGTATCAGCCGAATTTCTGAAAGTTGATTCCGTCACAAAGGCTGTTAAGCCCCACCCTTTGATACAAACGAAACCTATCTCAGGGACTGAAAGAATGTAATGATTGTTAAGCTGTCAAAGAAAAGTCCAATAATTGATGTGGTATTACCGTTTTGCCGTTTTCCCAAAACTAATGGCTAAAATTATTTTTGAGTAGACTAAGACTTAATTCGAATCTTAACTCGAGAGGCAAGCCGGCTTTCACAGCGGTGGATCGTGTGTCGACCATATCAACACTATGCGTATCGTCCTTGAACAATCTGCGCAATTTCGATCAACGGTTTACCTTATTTTCGTGGATTTTGAGAAGGTCTTTGACCGAATTAATCGTGAATGTATTTGGAGATCATTTCTTGGTAGAGAAATTCGTCCAGCAATTGTTGCCTTTATAAGAGAGTCTACAGAGTCTTATATTTTGCACAATCGTCAGCTATCCGACTCTTTCGAAAAGCGACAGAGTGTGAAACAAGGGGTTATTCTATCGCGAATTCTTTATCTACTCGTGATAGATGACGAATATGCCGATGATATATGTATGTCTCGTGCCGAATTACATATGTAAGTGGGCTAAATGCGATCTGTCAAATACTTCACGTGAAAGGCGAATCGATTATTCATGGAATAAATAGCAAAAAGACAAAAATAATGATAACAGGTCGCTCCACACATCAGCGAATTGTTCTAAGGGACACAACAATTGAAGAGGTCGAACAGTTTAATTACCTTGGAAGTATTATGTCAACCAATTGTGGAATGGATCTGGGCGTACGAAGTAGGATAATTATTGCTCTCGCTGCCTTTGGTACTCTGTCTCAAATTTGGAATTCCAGTCAAATTTGCTTACTATTATATCCGTGCTATTATATGCCTGCGAAGCCTATGAAGTCCCAGCTATCATCTCGAGGGAAATGGAGGCTGCAGACCGTGAAGAATGGAGTCGATTTGAGATCTATAACCCGAGCGGGGTAACAGGACATATATAAGTCCCCATAATTATAAACAAAATATTTACAAACGTATGTAAAGTTTACTCAGTTTCGAACCAATGCATAATTGTACTTCCCTTTGTCTCTACAAACTACCAATGAAATTTCGTTTAACAAAAATCAAGACTTGTAGGCCAGTTAAGGCACAAAAGATTAGAATGCGAAAATATGCTGATCAAAGTTTGAGATTAGAATTGGAATTTGTGCGTTAAGAAAATAGAGAAGGATTTAAGAAGATATACCGATGGGTACGGTTTTCAAGTATAGGAGAGAAAAACAGGAATCGGAAAAGAATTCCACATTCGTGGTGTGCGGTTTAAGAAAGAATCTCTATATTTGACAATTTATCCTAAATTGGACTAATTGAAATGTTAACTAAGGAGCATTGTTTTTGAAGTTCCAGACATCAAAATGGTAGGAAAGAACAAGACGCGGAAAAGAATTTCACATTCGTGATGTGCGGCTTAAATAAAGAATCTCTTTACTTGACAATATGTTCGAAATTCTGCTAATTGATTTGTTAACTGCTTAGCATCGCTTTTGAAGTTGCAGACATCGAAATGGGAGGAAAGAACGAAGATCGGGAAAGAATTCTACATTCGTGGTGAACAACTTAAGTAGTAATCTCTTTACTTGAAATACGTACGAAATTGGGCTGATTGAATTGCTTATCTTGCAATTTGGTAAGATATAAGAAACTGAATTTTTAATGCATTTATTTTTAAAAATACAATTTTGGCAGAGTAGCCTTAGTAATTTTTGCAAATAATTGGCTTGAGAAATCATTTGTTTCGCCAAAACCCATAAACAAGGTTGGTTATAATTATTTCAAGTGTTGGATTTATTTTTTCTTGATGGATGTTGAAAGCCATTTGGTATGGTCAATGCTTTAGTTCCATTACTGCACAGTCATGTTATTTTAAATTTCATTTGAGCAATATGGTTTTAAGTTAACAAATTCCCCATAACAAGGTCCAAATAAATTGTTAAAGGTGTTAAAACATAAGCCTTAAAAGAAAACAATCAAAACGGGCTTTATATTTCAAGGCTAATTAATGTGCATATAGATACTCAAATTCCTCACAGTCAGTCTAAGTCAAATCCCAAACAAAAACAACAACAAAATAAAGATACAAACATCTACACAGACCTTTTGCCCTTCAAACACAAACAGATGTAAAACAAGAGCGTCGAGCTGCGACGTAACCAATACATAATTGCTTTTCAAAAGATATTAATGATCTTTTGGCGTAAAAGCCTGCCGGGAAGACTGTAATGAGCATTACATGGTGTAAGACAAACAAAAGTCAGGAGCAGAAGCATGCTTGTTGTAGAACGAATATAGAAGAGGTACATAGGTATGTTTCGTAACCAAACCGTTTCTAATTTCTTCGTTTATAACCAACAACGGCCTGCCACCGTCCGCCCCACTCTTCCGATCCGCAGATAGAAAAGCCCAAAGAAGTAATTACTTTTCATTAATTTTTGTATCTTTAAGGTTTTATTTTAAAGATTAGTATTATTTTTGTGTGTGTATTCTCTTTGTGGTTCAGGGACAGCATTAAGATAGGAAACTCTGATGATGTTCGAGCTTGAGATAGATACTTAGATACTTTCAGTTTTTTTTTTTTTTTTTTTTGTTTTAGGCTCTTGACTTCTCAAGGAGTATTTTTGCGCGTTCCCGATAAATATCTCTTCTACACGAACACAGATAGATTCAACCAAATGGATTAGATTCACGCAAAGCTCCTGTGCTGAGATTTGTCCTTCTGTAGAAATACTACTCCTTCTCTACCTCGAAAATCTGCCAGATGCCGCTGTTGGTGTTCCGTGGTTAATTCAAGGCGACATCGCAGCAGCCCAAAATAAGAAATGAGTTCAACAAAAATAAACAAAAAAGATACTTTTAATGCTTAGAGATATCGCAGATCTATTTGAGTATCTTTTTGCCTTCCGTGCAACTTGGTGGGCTTGGAAGTCTTATCTGTCGATTCTTCGGCTTTATCTGCACCGACTGGCTTTGCAACAAGTTGAATTACATAATTACATGTCACAAAAGATACTCCCTGCGACGTCTGATACTCGTATGTGTTTGTGTTTGGGGAGTTAATGTCTTGTTGTCGCTTATGTTCGATTATCACACACAAAGAAAAACAAAAAGCGGGACAAGGAGTCTGGGGAAGAGTTGGTCAGGTTGCAATTAGCTACGGTTGCGTTTTATGCAGGCTGCCCCACGGGGTTGCAGCAGCGGCCGCGGCATCTTGCCAATTAAATGCGCGCTGAACGCAACGCGGAATATTCCTCAATGAATTTGTATCTTCTGCGAAGTGGGATAGTTAAGGCAATAAGACTATACGAAGCGAAACATCTAGGGCAGCCGACGACAACAACGCGTTCGAATTGTATTTTTTTTAGTTTATCTTTTTTTTCTGTCGGTTTGTTCTTCATTTCTTCAGCGGTCTTGTAATTGCTTACTTTGGTCCCAACCCAATGGCGATGGTGGCAATTGTTTGTTGATGACTCTTGTCAGTGAGTGATAGCTAGACAAGGCCAGGGGGGTAATTGTATTTGTTTTATTTACCACCAATGTTGTCGTTGGTCGGTGAGATATCAATCAAATTAGAGGCAACAGCGGTTGTAATGTGGGAGCTGATGGCGGCGGAATTGTCGTCTAATTGTTGGGTGATTAATGCATTTTGGTGTTGCAACGGGTGCGGGAAATCATGTAATTTTACACTCGTAACCATGAGGCAATCCGGGGGTAGATAATGAACGCAATGACACGATTTTCATTCAAGTAGTAGGTTGCTAATGGGGGCAGAACATTGTTTCGGAAACATGACTAATATTTTGTGGGTGTTGAGAATGAATATACGATTGAGTAAGTCAGCATTGCAATTTTCATTTACAGTTGTTGTTCGATAAAGTTTTTTAAAAATGTTGAAATTTAAAACAACTTTTCCAAGAACAAAAATTAATCATCACCTTAAGTGTGTTCAAGTTTTCAATTATCACAACAAATAGATGTTTTTAAGGTAAGGTATCATGAGGAGATCTTAAGTGGAATTTTCAAATTTATGAACGGTCTAAGATCAGGGGAATTCGTAAGACCTAGATTTGGGAATTTATTGCTTCACACTCGGGTAAGGGTGAATCGAATTCGGTAAGTTAAGAAGAACATCAGTTGATCCAACAATACAAGGTCACCTTTGCGGCTTGCTAATTAAATCAACTTTGACCTATCGAATAGACACTTTCAGCAGTCGAAAATTCCGCCTCGGTTAAAACTTTCCTTTATATTGAACCCAAAAAGATAGAAAGCAACAAGGTTTGTAATAATCAAATTTCGCATGTTTCGAATTAAAGAATCTGAATACTAGAAAATTTGCCTGGCTTTATGATGTGGGCGCTTTAACAAGAGAGTGTTCAAACTGTAAAAAATAATTTTATTAGTCCTTATTCAAGATTTTTCGATATTGTGTTAAAATAAGTCGCTTTTTTACAAAAGGGAGAAAATAGGCCAATTTTCCAATAGTCAGTAAAGCAGTCAGTTAGTTATTAATCTGAAGTGAAAACTAAAACTGTTTAACACAAGTTAAAATAAGCCTAGTATTTTTGAAGTAAAACTTCTTTTCCGGCGTTGGGGGTAAAAAAATTTCTATGCAGCTGTCAGTGACATGTCAAACCGCCACGCCATCCGTCAAAGATAGCGACATGTTTTTAGCATGTGCAAAGTAAAACATGAAGTTGGATACGATTTAGAATTTACATATTTCAAATGGCTGCATTCAAAGATAAACATAAAACTATAGGTTCAGACGCGCAATGGCTATGCAACCGAATAATTATTGACAAGCATATTGCAATCCAAATAAATTTTACCAACACCTAACCCTCGCATACAAAGTACTGGCCAAAATGTTGGGTATATCCACTACCATTTGTATTCTTGCTGTCATAGATGGCATGCCATATGACCATCAGGTTGCCTGAAAGTTTTGAAATTATACTTTTTAATAATATTTATTCGCTTAATCGCACACGCCACCGACATTTGTTTTGGTATTTATAAATTTGAACGTCACCCGACTAATCAATCAAATACTTTAATAATTAATTTTACAAGAGTGCCGCTGTCAGTGTACTTGCTTTCCAAGTTGCCTGGATACTGAATCAATGCCAGGTGACTACTAAGTTGCTCGGGTTTGTACGGGTTAATAAGAAATGCTTGTGTACATTACAAGATTACAACATGCTTGCCAATACTTGCACGTGCAGCCCTAGGGTAATACAAACAAAGAGAGGCAACTTGCTTGTCAAGTGGCATGGGAGTTTTGTACTTTTCTTCTCGATTTCATTTAAGGCTAGGCGCGCACATTCAATTTTTTTGAAGTAAAACTTCTTTTCCGGCGTTGGTGGTAAAAAATTCTCTATGCAGCTGTCATTGACATTTCAAACCGTCACGTTATCAGTCAAACACAGCGACATGTTTTAAAAATACAAAATGTTTGTGAATTATGTGGTCGACCAATTTAACAAGCAGAAACCACTATCCTTAAAAAAAAAAAAAACAAACAAACATATCTTTTTGATGTTTTTTTGAAGTAAAACTTCTTTTCCGGCGTTAGGGGTAAAAAAAGCTGTCAGTGACATGTCAAAACGTCACGTTATCCGTCAAAGACAGCGACATGTTTTTAGAATACAAAATGTTTGTTCGTAGGTTATAATCTTAGGCTAGCCGCGCACTAGCAATTTTTAGTTGCGAAACTGCTTGGTTCGAGCAACTAAAAAGTTTGTGTTTTGACACAAACTAAACGATTGCCTAAAATAAGTTCGCCATTTTATTGAACATATAATTATCTGCAAATTCACGGACATTCAACCAAACAGTTCATCTGTTTTCTATAAGTAACCAAACAGTTTCGCAACTAAAAATTGCTAGTGCGCGGCTAGCCTTACAGAAGCTTTGCTTGAGGAAAACGAAGTTTTACTTCAACCGCGCGTACGTCAGTGCACACAATCTTTTTTTTCCACAGAGTGGCTCTGGATACTTTTCAAATTTTTCGATTTTAAAAATAAGTTGAATCGACTATTTAACTTACAAGACTTTTGTAGCTTGTTAAATTTTCAAAAGACTACCTACAATTCTACCATTTTTTGATATTTTTCATAACTTTAAAAAAACTAAAATTTTTATTTATAAAATTCGGGTTTTCAAAGACAGAGTGGAATTTTTTTTTTTCAATTTTTAGTTTTACATGTTTCCACAATGATTAAACTCTAAGATTGGCGTGCCGAATTTTTTTCTTAAAAAATGTTATCAAACTGAACAGAGCACTGGGGCCTGGGAGTCAACTTTCACAAAAGGGAACTTGTCTTATTCTCTAGGAATTTAAAATTAATCATCTATATCCTTCTTCTACTCAGACGAAACAAAATACTTGGGCCTTATTCTAGATAAAAAATTAAGCTTGAAACCTTTTATGCAAGAAATGTTCATTACACTGACTATTTCGGTAATCGGAACAATTCTCACTTATGGTGAAAAATAACATGAACCATTCTAGGAAAGGCTGTAAATTCTGACAAGCTGTGCAAAGTCCAACGATGTTCTAGCAAAATAGCAAGTTGCATTGCTCCCCTTAACAATAATACTCGTGCTTTTAGGAATGCTTATCAGTTTAACCTTGAAGCCAACTTCGGCCGTACTGTGAAATACAGAGATTCTTTTTTCTACCGGGCTACACGAATGTGGAATGACCTACCTGGCCCTATTTTGCCCTCCCATTGTAATACAGTGGACGCTCGTTAACTTGAACACGGACGAAACCAGGTGTGTTCAAGCAATAGGATTGTGCAAGGTACTGGATCAAGTTAAAAAATTGTTGTTTTTATTTAATAATGATTCATTTTATTGATTTTAAAATATAAATAATGATATTATTAATAAATAATTTTAATTGAAACGTTTTTCAATTCCTAAATACGCACGTGTTCAAATAAAATTCAAAAATTCACCGATTATGAAGAATAAAACCTTATACAGAAATGCTAAAGAAATTTCCTGGGATTCCCCTTTACAAAAACCGTTTGCATTCTGTACCAACATCCCAGGTACCTTGCATAAATTCAAAAATTTTAAAAATTCAATATTAAACTTTGTTCAAGTTACAGAGTTCGCATAAATTTTATTTGTTCAACTTATAGAGTACTTAGGGGAAAAATTCAAGGTATTGAGTCTTAATAATAGTCCGTTCAAGGTATAGAATGCGTAAAGGGAAAAAATATTTGTTCAAGTTATTGGAATGTTCAAGTTATCGTATGTTCAAGTTAACGAGAGTCTACTGTATTCAGAAATTTAAAACTAATGTGCATCGTTATCTTCTTTTAAACCCTTCCTTGTTTTCCGAAGGCTCGTACTGTGATAATCATTTTAAGGGTAGTAAAAGCCCTTTTAGTGTGCGCTAATTATAAAAAAAAACGATCATTTTGTCTGTGCATAACGGGAGCACTACGAACTACCCCATCTGACGCATTGCACGTTCTGCTCTATCTGCTATGCCTCGTTTTTTAGGAAAAAGAAAGCGGAGAGCACAGACGCACACCTAAAAGCGTTTTCAAAATGGATCAATAACGAAATTGACCATTTCATCATTCTGACAACATTCGGATCACACTCAAGTCACATTGATTACACTATTTCAGTTCAAAACAGACAAATCAAAAACTTCTAAGTCACCATTTCTTCAAGATCATTCTGGGAGGATATGAGTTTCTTGGAAGATAATTCTATCCAATTTTACACCGGGTGGCGGATCGAAAACTGATTATGGGGTTGGTGGGGGGGAGGTCTACCCAGATAGTCTAAAATTATGTCTCTCGTTCCATTTTCCAAATCATTGTAGCTTGTTCCAGCAGGTGGGAGTGTAGAGTCGGTAGTAGTTTAAGGCATGTCCGGGGCTCTGAGAGACTTGACCAATGGACTTGTGATGCTACTTAACCATACATCAGACCATGGCAGCGAACGTAAGTCCAAGATTATGCATGGCGTGGTGGCATGCCATGCCAGTTCGCGTGCAGCGTAATCCTATGATCATAATGGGTAGCGGCTAGCACAAGGACATGGTTGGTTGGTGGTGGTGAGGTGGTTAATGCATGGTTCATGGTCTTGACTCCGACAAGCTCGTCCAATTCGGTGGGCCGGTATTGCTACTATTTGACAAATCTATTACACTTCAGGTTCCTATCGACCTCCTCGTGGTGCCTGTTAACCAACTAGATGGGAACATCCTGGACGGTGTCCTTAAAGTAGGAATCCGCTAAGGAGTGTGTAACAACTCACCAGAGGGTTGCACATTCTTGGTTGATGGTTTCTACCTCGACTATAGCTGGGTGTGTGCATATCTGGGGTTGACAGGCCCTGAAGTTTTGCAAGAACTTCATCTGTAAGTGACCTTATGGTGGCGAAGCTCGACCGGAAGCTATATTCTGGCACCACGGGAGATAGTGCCCAGGAGTCTGAGGGCAATAGCGTACGTCTTCTGGCTCTCCTATTCTATCTTCGGATAGAGAGGTGCAGCTGTCGCGTGCGTGCTCTCTTTCTCAGACTATATATGAGGTAGGCCCCCTAGTGGGAGTATCTTGGTGGCGTGGTTTATTCCGAATGCGGAGACATATGGTTTCTAGGCGTGCCTGGATTCAAGAGGTGTTAAATAGACCTCGCCGCCTAAGCAAGGGTGTGTTCATGCCTGCAACATGTCACAGCTTTGCGACCGGGGCTATGTCGGGGTTAATGGTCAGGACCCAATCTGAATCCGATGGAAGTGGGCCTCCCGTAAAACCAAAAGACGATTCTGTAGCGTGTTCCAAGCGAAACTTATGGCGATTAAAGAAGTACTGTCTTGGCTCAAAGACGGTTTTTAAATCTCTGGATTAGAACTCTACAACACTCCTTAACTGCAGTTCATCTCTAATGGAGAGTGTGCAGCAGTTAGCCGGTCACCGCTGTTGAGTGCCAGGCTGACGAACTAGCTAAAAGTGGAACAACATTACCTATATTACCTGATATGGCTTATAAAGACATACCCACCGCTTCATGTAAACTTGTGATGTAACAAAATGCTATATTGAGGACAAACCTAAGAAGGAATAATATCTGATGACAACACAGATCTGGACAATGCTTGATATGAAACGCTCTAAATATTTGATATCCTTAAGTAATTTGCATAATTGGTGTCATAACCGTCTTATCGACGAGCTTTGGGTTGTTTTTTTTTTCTTTGCAGAAGCTGTATGGACTAAGAAGAAGTAGAATCAGTTCTTTATTTTCAGTACAAATTCCCTGCTCTATTCCATAGACATAGCCTCCATCTTGGAGAGTTTTTATTCAAGAAATCTAGTAATCTATTTAATATAGACTTTTGCAATCAATTTCAATAAATAGCACAAATTAAGGGTACACTTCAAGATATGCTTAAGACGTTAAACAAAATTCCAGCTTTGTCGAAATTTTTAAAAATATTTTTACCTATGCATTTTTTTGTCGAACAAAATGTGATTAGATCAATCGGCAGCTGTAGGTATGGTGCTTCAGCAACCATTTTTATAAAAACGGGTTTTAACCAATACCTTGAGAACGACTCATGGTACGAAAATATTGTTAGTGTCTTTTCGATGAAATTTTAAATTGTATTTATGTAGCTAACTATACATATGTAGGTCAAATTTTGAATTTGGAAAATAATCGAACTCGAGATTTTGATCAAACTTGACATTACGATAATAGAGAACACGAACAAAGTGCACTCCTAATTCTATCTGTTTAACCGTATGTATGTATGTGTGAATTTTCGTACCCCCACCTACAACCGATTTTCTTCAAACTTTGAATCTGAGGGTTTTCTCCAATTCCCTTGAGATGAAATTACCTCCAATCAATCCTCTGTGCGATTGTATAAAGGTCTTTATTTGTTTTTCCTGCTTGTCGCGAGGAAGTGACAAATTCTCCAAGATTAATTCTTGTCATGAAAGTTACTCATTACCCGTTCGGAATCAGCGAGAACTTGTAGGTCTCCTCCATTACTGCCAACACGCACACATTAATTATTGCAAATGTAAGCCACAAGGTTAAGACATTCTTCGAGCCAAATTGGACCCAATTTTTTTTTTAATTTAAAAAAAAAAAATATTAACAACAAATCAAAGAAATACCCAGCCAAGTTGGAGGCCATACACCCTTTTTACATGAACAAATTAAATATCCCTTTGCATAACCGTAGGTGCTTTGGACTTTCATCCAGAAGATCTTGAGTTGATTCTCAACCTGCCTCTTGCCAGGAATTGACAAATTCTCAAAGAGTATCTATTATCATTAAAAGTGCTGTTCATTAGCCGTTCGGAATCGGCAGAAAATCGTAGGTCCCCCCATTTCTGGTAACCCGAACACAGGAGTGTTGAGTGTTGTAAGTCACTTGTACCGGGTTGTCTTCGAGCTATTGCATTTATTGTTTTCTAACTTCATTACCAATAATTCTGCAGATTCTTATTTTTTTTTTAACTTTTTACCATTACAATTTCTTAGATAAAAACTTCAAAGTTCCCTAAGATCATAACTGACTTACTGACTGACAGATAATCAAAATTATTTAACACTTCTCGACACCGCTGAAGCTTGAAATTTTGCACGACACACGGTTGGTCTTGTGGTGCAATGTAAAATTTTTTGTTCACAGGAGTGGCATCCACCCACTTTCTCAAGAAAATGGTTTGAAATGCTCTAAATGTTCGACATCTTTAATTAGATTGCATAATTGGTGTCATAACTGAATTCTATCTTATCGACAAGCTTGCAGCGAGGCTTGGAGTTTTTGAATTTTTTTTTCAGAAGATGTATGGACGAGGAAGAGGTAGAATTAATTCCTCATCTTATATGCACTGACATGCCCTACTCTATAACTTTCAACTCCATGGGGCTTGGCATTCATCCAATTTCTCAAAAAAGAAAAAGAAAATTTAAAGTATATGCAACTTGTTGCTGAATGATAAAATTTTGTGTTAAAGCGGAGGGACTTTAAAAAACTATCTTGATGTGTGGTCCTTGTTAAAAATTACAATTCCCCACAACTTGTTTCACTGATGTCTCTCAAAATGTTCTTCTGACAAAATAAAATCTTTGCAGAAATTCTGCAAATATTCTCATATATTCGAAAACCTTGTGTAAAACAAATCAGTTATGAAAAGTAGTGGGAGCTAGAAGCACGCCCAAGTTCTAAGTTTATGTATTTTAATATCGAAGCAACTCAAAATTATGAGACAACATTTTGTTGTTATTTTTACTGACCAAAATTTGGAGGATTTACTTCGTAAATTTTTCTATTATTACTCTCAAAATTAAAAACGTTATGAAAACTAGAAAACTATATAAGTTTAAAAAACGATCGGTTGAAAGTTCCGACATTAGTTTTATTTCATGTAGCTTTTGTGTGCTCCCTGAAAACCATGGACGTATCTAAGTGAACTATCAAGTACTTGACAGAGTTGGCTGTTATAAATATTTAAATAACGGCTGGGTTAAAGACAATCCTAAATTTAACGGGTAAAAAAAGATGGCCTGATTTTTACAGAATTAATTTGTATGCTCCAGTGTTCATACTATTCAGAAATGTTCAAGGGACGTGCATATCGCAACGCCATCTGCAAAATTAATAAAATCACAATGTTGAATATTTGGAAAGTCTGATTTTAAAACATTAAAGAGTGTAGGGAATAAGACAGTCCCCTGCGGAACCCCTGAAATCAATTTTTTCTGAAAAGAGCTGATTCCACTTAATGAAACTACAAATTCTCTGTAACCCTGGACTTTCCTTCGTAAGAAGCTTCTATACGAGTGCATTGGGCCATACCATATCAAAAGCCTTTCCTACGTCAATCAACACCAATTCTGTATATTACTTTCTTTTTAAGCTAAGAACTTGGTGCGATGTGTTGCGTTGGTTTCTGATACCAAATTGTTACATTTTTTCTTATTTAAAAAACTTCTTATTTATTTTGAACTTACTTCTCTTAAATCATACTAATATCACTGAGTAGGGGTATTGGCCTGACTCAGAAGATCAATTTCAACCTTTCCTGCCTTTTTAATTAACCAAGTTAAATATAAGTTTAACACTGTCAAAACTACGTTTTCCAACACAAAATTTAAGTAGTATGGCGGATTTTTCAAATCCAACACTTTTTCTGCTTCATTCAGCAGTCTTAAAAAATCAAAAAAAGAAATATTAGTCGATTCTGCTATTTGATAAATATTAAAAACTCAATGGAACAAGGATTGTTTGGAATCGAAGCATCCACGTATCGTTGTCATACTTGTTGTGTTATATCAAAATCAAATTGTAAGCAATACAAACAAAACTAAGACACTGATCACGATAAGAAACGTGGGTCTGTCAAATCTGGGTCAAAAACTAAGGTAGACCCTCAACAGAACCCCAAAAAGCAGCTATAAAAATGTATCATTCCAAACATATTCATCACTTCAGACCTAACGCACAAGAGTCATAATGTTATAGTTCTTTTGTTTTGATTTTTTACAACTTTTTTTTTAATGACCAAAGTTGAATGTTTTCTTTCGAGCGTGTCATCCATTATTTTATGCCGCCTCGTCGTTGTTGTAATTATAAAACAATGTGTTGTAATAAAGTCACGAAGGCAAAAGATCTACATTCACATCTTTATGACTCAACACGTTGCTGTGAGGTCAAAGACATTTTTTTTGACATGCGCTAATCATAAAAACCGACCGAAACAACATCATCAACAAAACTGTCAAAATCATGTTCATGATCCACCTTGTCGTTTGACATACATGATTAATATCAGTGACCGGTTGCATACGACATTTCAGACAGGTGACAAGTCGGAAACTAAAAATAGTAAACATACGAAAGAAAAAAGGAAGGAACAAACTGTGATTGATCAGAATGTGATTAATGATCGATCATGTTTTCTCAACATGAATATGATGTGTCATACATAGAGCCTCGCCCTCTAGCCTAGCCCATGCACCATGTTAACATTCATTTCTGACTTCTTTGGGACAAAATTCTCATAGGTTCAAACCCAACACTTTTGGAATGCGATTGTGGTATTTTGTTGTGAAAAGATACAAAAGCTTCCATGTATCTTCCATGTTTATGCGAGATCCTATGAAAAAGGGATATCCATCAAAAGTGACAAATTATTTAAGCCAGGTTCTGAGGCTCCTTTACCATCCTCTTTTACAGAAAAAATAACAGAAAAAGGAGAAATAAAGGGCAACACTGGGTCGCACTAACTTGTACTTTTACAAAAAAAAAAATAACTAGGGGCAAAATCATCTAAAGTCGAAATGATCAAATTTGCTTTAATCGAATGCCCAAAACTGAGTGACTTATGACATTGTTCATTGCAGCACAAATTTTGACTATTGTTTCCACAAAATCTTGATATCCTATTTTAATATTATTTTTTGTTTCATGTAAAAAATGTTGTAATTAAAAAAAGTCAGAAAGTAAAGCTTAAAAGTTCCGTTCTCATCGTTACGTTGTGGGGTACACTCGTGTCGAGAATTTTTCTTTCTTTGATTAACTTATTAAAATGTCTTGCATATGTAAGGTAAAAGTAGAGCGCAATGTTCCGAAAATTCAATGTATTCATTGTAATGGTCACTTTCATTTGAAATGTGTAAATTTAAAACCTAGTGATAAAGACTATATGAAGAAAAACCATTTAGAATATCGCTGTCCATTGTGCACTAAACAAAGACGAGACTCACTACGATTCTCCCCAACACCAGTGAAGAACCTTCATACAACACCTGAATCTGCTTCTTCTATTGGTATGCAAACCAAAAAACAGCAACAAACTAAGAATACCTCTCTGCCTCAAACACCATCAACACCGCCGCCACCAACACTACCGTCACCACCTCCACCATCATCTTCACCACCGCAACCCGCAGTGTCATCACAGCAATCATCTAAACAATTTACATGCAATGAACAACAACAAGATCAACAGCAACCAAATTCTTCTCATCTTCAGCCATCGCCTTCTGTCATACCTGCAACTCAATCGCATCAAGCTGTTCTTGTGTCCACTGATAACAACAACAATAATCATATCACACTCGAAGTTGTGCATAAAGAGATTTTGTCTTTAAATAAAGAAATAATTTCTTTGAAGGAGATCAACCGCAATGTTTTGTCTCTCATTTGCACACTTGAAGAAGATAAACGCAGTTTACTAACGAAGGTTGATATGCTTCAGCACAGAGTCAATTTAATGCAACAACAAACACTGCATAAATGCATTGATATTGTAGGCATGCCTATTGTAAACAAAGACAGTGCATTGCCCGCGACATTGAAGCTGCTAAGAGATATCGATGAAAGCATCACAGCTGATGACATCAAACATTGTTATGTAAAAACAATAAAAAGAAAGATGCCTGCAAAAAATAGCAACAACAATATGGATGATTCAAATACAACAACAAAACCAATGGATATCGTTTGCGTTAAATTCAAATCAGCGGAATGTAAGAAAAAACTAATTATTAATAAGAAAAAGAAACAAGTTAACGCTAGTTTATTTGGTAATAATTATGGAAAAAAACCTATTTTTATAAATGAAAGCCTAACAACTTTTAATAGAATTTTGTTTAACAAAGCCAAACAATTAAAAAATGAAAAAAAATATCAATATCTTTGGATAAAAAACGGAGTAATTTTAATGAAAAAGCAAGAAGGAGAATCCACGTATCGCATTTCATCGTTTGATGATCTTAATAAAATCATTTAGTTATGGCCAATTTGTATTTAACAGATTTAAATGATGCGTCATTGGTTACTCCTTTTTGTTTTTTTGATAGAGAAATTTGTAAAAGTGTTTTTCATTCCGATGATTACAAAAATAGTTTTTTTATTGCCCAACAAAATATTAGAAGCCTTCGAAAAAATTTTGATATGTTTTTGACTCATTTAGAGTCTTTTGTTAATAAGCCTAAGATAATTTTTTTGACTGAAACTTGGATATATGAGCATGAAAAGGATTTTTTTAAGATTCCCGGCTATAATTTTTATGCAAAGTGTAATAACAACTATGCGTCAGGTGGTACTGCTGTTTTTATTAATGAAAGTTTAAATTGTGATTTTGTTAGCATGAATCTTAAAAGCTCTGATATGCTTGAGATTTCTGTAGTCTTAAATACTGTGAAAATTGTTTTTATGTGTTTTTATAGATTTCATAATGTTAATGAAGGGGTCTTTATTGAGGAGCTCAATTCATTGCTGATCAACAACAATTCTAAGCACTTGTTTATAGTTGGTGATATAAATATAGACTTGTTATCTGATACTTTAATAGTTGAGAAATACAAGTCTTTATTCTCAGCCTATGGACTTAAGTCTTGTATTAATGAACCAACAAGAATAACTGCAACATCCAAAACATGTATTGATCATATATTGGCTAGAATTGATTTGAAAATTAACTTAAGCCTAACTAGTACAATATCTAATTTTAAAATTTCAGATCATTGTATGACGTGTTTATGTTTGAATTTTAAAGAAAATAGTCAAATTGTAATGAGAAAACAGGTTCTCCACAAGCAAACTACCAAAACTAATTTTGAACTGCTTAACTCTCATTTGGTTTTTGAAAACTGGGCAAGAGTCTATTCCGATTATGAACCCTCAATAGCTTTTGACAATTTTGTTTTAGTTTTAAAAGGTTATGTCGATCAAAGTTCAAAAGTATTTGCAAGCAGTAAAGGAAAATTCAAAAAACTCAAGCCTTGGATGTCTAATTATTTATTAGACAAAATCCATTTAAAAAATCAATTGAGGCTTAAGTGTAAGAAACATCCGAATAACGTTTTATTCCGTGAAAACTTTAAAGTTCTATGTAAAGAGATTCGTCTTGAAATTCCAATTTGCAAGGAAAATTTTTATATGGACAAGTTCCATAAGGCCAAAGGAGATTTAAAAAAAGAATGGTCAATAGTAAATGAATTATTCAACAAAAAAACAACTTTTGATTTTCCTTCAAATCTTACTTTTGGAACTATGAACATTGTTGATCATTCTGAAATGGCTAAAATATTTAATGAGTATTTTATTCAAATGGCCGTAAATACTATTTCTGATGCAGGCATTAATCACTTTTCTGCTATATGTCCAGAAAATTGTTTTAATGAAAGTTTTCAATCAAATAGTTTTTTCTTTAACACGATATCTTCGTTTGAGGTCTATAAAGTTATTCAAGCTTTGGATAATTCGTTTTCTACTACGTCAAATAGTTATTCCAACAACTTTGTCAAAAAAGTTGGCCATAATGTGGTTGACATCTTAACTCATTTATTTAACAAAAGTATTATTCAAGGTGAATTCCCACAAAGTTTGAAAGTAGCTGAAGTAATTCCTATATTTAAGAAAGGTGATAAAAAATGTATAAATAACTATAGGCCTATATCCCTATTACCAGTATTCTCAAAAATTTTCGAAAAAGTCATCAAGTGTAGATTAGTCAGTTATCTTGAAAAAATAAATTTTTTCAGCTCAAATCAGTATGGATTTAGAGCTGGTAAATCAACTGAAGATGCACTTTTAGCACACTGTTGTCATATCTACGAAAGTATTGATCAGAAAAAGTACACTGCTACTCTATATATTGATATTAAGAAAGCATTTGATACAGTAGATCATGATATATTATTGAGAAAACTAGAAAAAGCTGGATTCAGAGGTTTTATGCTAGATTGGTTTTCTTCCTACCTCAAAAACAGGAAGCAAAAGGTTAAGGTAGGTGGTCATTTCAGCGAAACCAGAAGTATTAATATAGGAGTTCCTCAAGGTTCAGTGTTAGGTCCAATTTTGTTCCTTATCTATATCAATACTGTATTTAGTCTTAACTTAAAAGGAAAAGTAAGTGGCTTTGCTGATGACATAGCTTGTGTTTATTCTAGTTCCACAATGTTAGATTTAATTTCGGATATCAATTTCGACTTGGAGTTATTCAGACATTGGTTTGGCATTCATAAGCTTGTTATTAGTGAAAAAACAAGAGTTATGTTTTTCAATTTGTCTGCTTTAGATATGAATCCTCCACTTCTTATTCAGCACAGCATAGACTGTAGAAAATTCTCACTAAGTAGCTTATCTTGTTGCGTCTCTAATAGTGTCCCAACAAATGAAGTGGATGTTGTTTGTTCTCCTAAATGTTTTCGTATCGAACCTGTAGCTGAATATAAATATCTTGGTCTGATAATTGATAATAAAATTAACTGGAAAGTGTACACCTTAACTTTAAAAAAATATTTGTTGTCAACCACTTATGTCATGTTTCACTTGAGAAACCTTTGTTGCAAGGAACTTATGGAGACCATTTATTATGGACTAGTTCAATCAAAAATACAATATGGAATAATATGTTGGGGTGGTACTTACAAAAACTATATACAACCTTTGTTAGTTACTCAAAAGCATATTTTCAGGACCATTTGGAAGAAGAAGAGATTTGAACACAGTTTTCGTTGTTTGTCAGCTCTGGTATTCTCCCTCTTAAACACCTCTATTTTTATAAAGTATTAAAAATTTTTTTCTGTAGAAGTGGTTATCTTCTAAGCCACAATACTCCAGCTTACACATTACGGAGTAGAGATAGGAATCTTGCTATCATTCCTGTGCACAATACTCATAGCTTTCTCAACTTTTATACCTCAGTAGCACCTAGACTATTCAATACATTACCTCCGGAATTACGTAGCATTCGATCAACTCATTTATTCAATAAAAAAATTAAAAAATGCCTTTTTAACTTCGATTTTGATACAGTCTTTAACATTATCAAAATATTGGTTTAACTTAAAGTAATTTGAATCATTTCATCCACTTACAAAACAAAAAAAAAAAATTTAAGATATTATTTTCTCGACATCCTACCCCACAACACTTGTTGATTAAATAACTATATAGTATTATTGAATTAAATATTTCTTTGGTACTTTCGACACTTGTCGTTAGACAATAGATCGTGCCTTTACTTTTTCTTACTTATTTTCAAGTGAAAAACACTTAAAAAATGTTTATATTGTAAATATTATTATGTATTGTTAAATTTTTAGTTGTTTTAAATTATTATATTCTTTATTTTATATAACTGTAAAAGAAGAAGAAAAATAAATTGAATTGAATTGAATTGAATTAAAATTAATTGAAATTGAATTGAAGTTTTAAAAACATTAGACGACTTCTCTGTTAGACATTTCCTTCCAATTTTGTTGATCCATTTTTTTCGAACGATAAATAAATATAAGAGTAAAACGGCGTATCGAAATTTTGTCGAAACAAACCGATTGCTTGTTCTAATTTTTTATCAAATTCAAATTTGTTTTACCACTTTGACGTTTCTATATCGATTTTTTTTTTATAATTTTGCGCGCACTGATGGAATTATGACTTTCCTTAAATTGTTGGAGCACAGTGCGAGTGTTAAGGAAAGTTGGAGAGGATTTAAAATTTCACATTCGTGTAGTCCGGCAATGGAAATAATCTCTGAATTTAACAGTGCATCCGGAAATTTGCTCAAGGGTGAACTGATGAGCATTCCCTGAAGCGGGAGTATGACGGTTGAATTATTATTTAAGGGGAGCAATACAAAATATATAATTTTGGTGGTGCAACAGCTGCAAGAGAATCAGGACCTAGTGACTTACAACTCTCAACCATTTCTGTTGTGCGTGTTAGCAGGAATGGAGGGGACCTACGAATTTCTGCCGCTTCCGAACGGTTAATGAGCAGAACTTTTCATCACAAGAGATAGTATAAGAAGATTTGTCAATTTCTCGCAAGAGGCAGTAGACCCCCGAAAAACGTTTTTTGCAGTGGCTGAGAATCGCACCGAGGACCAACGCACTAACCACAAGAAAACTGTTTATAATTGTCTAAAAAGTTCAGGCTCATTTGCAACGAGGGATTATTTTTATACTAACAAACGTGCCATATAAATAGTTGGACCCACTGGTATTTCAGATTTTCCATTTTTCTTCATTTTCGATCAAGATTTGAATTACTAATTTTTTTTGACAAATTTCTACCTTTCCCTTATAGCTCCACTTCAGCTAAAATTGTCAAAAAAAAAGTGTAGACTTTTTTCTCTTCCTATATTTCATTAGAATTTGTTACTTTCGGTTGCCAGGAAAATGCCAAAAAGGCCACATGTTTACACTAACGATTAGATACTTTGAGCAATTGAGGTGAGAAAGAGAGAGAGAGATAGAATAACCATGACCGCACTTCCCAAAAAGGTGTCTTTGCATAAGGAGTGAAGTGAAAATTAGCTGGTTTTTATTTTTACATTTTTTTTATTAAAATGTATTCATTTCGTGAACTAGTGTGAGGAGCGGGGAGCCACAGGAGTCGCTGTTAACCACTGTTTATGTATTTTTGTTAGACGACCAAAGAAGACGACGCAAAACAACTTTGGTAAATACGCTGGGTTAGAGTGTTATATGTTTGGTGGTGGCGCATTAAATGAGTGTTAAATGGTTGAAAAGGATTACAATCAGATCATGGGTGGCCACAGACACAGAGGCACATAGACATTGGATACTCTTGTCGTTTTTTTTTTTTTGTTGTTGTTGCTGTCTGTAAACATATTTTGTTAAATCATAAAAAACAGTTAACAGGTGTGTCTGTTTGAAACTATGCACGTGTTTGCGAGTGAAACTTAGAAGGGTGTTGCTAAATGAATGAATGGTATTTAAGTTTTTGAGCGAGGTCTATGAAATTTGAAGCCATGCGATATTTATCTAAGCAATGGGAATAACTGTATATTTTAGGTGAGCACGAGTTTTCCAGTTGATGAACGTTTCATAGGTTTTATCAACAGGCTGATTTTAAAAAAGATTAACCGAGGAATCTGAATCAATTTTGATAGAATATTTTTTGTTTGTTGTAAAAAAAAAAAACAATAGCGCAAAACTTTAAATATTGTTTTAGGAATAGTATCGGCTATTTTTAACGCAGTTGTTCCAATAGTTTTAAACGCGTTAAGCAACACTGCTAACACATCTGGGTTTCGCAACGTCACGTAAAAAAATTGTTATTGAACAAACAACCCTAAATTTGAACTCAAAGACCGCAAAAAAAATTAAATTGGACACAAGCGATTTCAAAAACAGATATTTTTTTGATGAAATGTTTTTATAAAATATTTACATAGATTCATATTTGTTTTAAAAATTAGAGATCGCAGAGCTCTTTTGAAGGATTTCTTGTTTGCTTTTTTGGTATTCAATTTTGTTTACATAGCAAACAAATTTTTAAACAAAATTAAATAAACATCAGCTATAAATTTTGCAGAGAAATGGACCTTGTTAAAAGTGGATGAGAACATTTTAACACGTTTCGAGATAAAAATTCTCCCGGTGATTTTTGGTCTCGCTGGCGTAGATAGGATGTGGAGGAAAAGACATAACAAATAACTGTACAGTCTAGTGAAACCGACTTAGTCAAACGACTGAGCAAGCTGGGTTTCCGGCCGGGAAAGTCTAGGAATCCAATGTCGAAAGAAGGCGCAGTAGATGAAGACCGCAACTCAAGTAGCGCAAACAGGTGGGAGAGGACCTCAACCAACTTGGCGTGCGAAAATGGAGACACCTAGCTATAGACTGAGCTGGCTGGACAAGCTAGTTGGCTGATACCCTGATCCATCTCGGGCTTTAGCACCATCCTAAGCACGTTAGTTAGTATTTTTACGTCACTTTGTTTTGGTATGAAATAGACATTACCAATCTGGATAAAGTATTCTTTTAAAAGACAAGAAAGCTTTTTTTCTTTAACCACATTGTTTACTCGTAAGAGTCGACTCCGATTTTTTAAATGATATAGAGCCGGTTGTAAATGTTTAAAATTGTTAGCCAATATTTTTCCGGACAAGTTTTGATAAGTCAGCAAGAAAAAGATAGCTAAAACGACTAGGATTAGATGGACACCCATTCATTGGGAAGAACATTAATGAAGAGCATGAATTAGGTGCTATGGGTGTGTTTAAGTGAATTGCAACTAAAACCTCACCGATTCATTGATTTGCAAAATTCAAGCAGGGATTTCTCCAAATTAAGTTCGCTTAAAATGTCAAAACTTAAGCGGACTTGTTTATGGCTAATGTTTTTGCAATTTTTTTTTTTAATTACTGGTACAAAACGAAAATTATAATTTTATATTTTAAAGATGAATGCAAATTAATTTTAATTTTGTTATAGTTGAATCGACCGAAAAGAATCCCAATATAGATATTTGAGGGAATGTTTATTAATTTACTATTGACTCCATCGGGTACAGAGATGTATTCCACACGACGCATGTGTTTTTCCGTCCACTTTCAATATTCAGAAGTTCAAAACGTATTACTTATGTTGCGAAAAGTTTGAACTAAAATGTTACCAGTTTTTTTAGATATATCATTTTCTTGAAAAAAATTACAATAATTTTCAATTTTAGAAACTTCAGCACACTAAATATCTTTAACATCCATTGTGCCAATAATGAGAAAGCCAAAATTCAAAAAAATGGTATGGTACTGTTAGCATAATGTCATAACTTCAATTTTTTTTTATCAAATAACTGTAGATTAAATTTTTTATCAAAATACGATTTTAGAAAACTATTTTTTAATATTTGTTTGGCGACTACCGTTATTTTTAGATAAAGTAAAAGTCTTAATTGTCAAGATTTAAACAAAATCGAGCATGTGGTTTTCGAAATATTGAGTTTTAAAAGAATTTTTTTTTAAATTATTTTAAATATCAAACAAAAAAAAATGACAATGTCAATAAACAGTACTATTCAAAGTTTTTAACAGATTTAAAATTAAATAAAAATTTAAAAATTGCTCAAAATAAGTTTTAGAGAAAATCGAAACTGGGTGACGCATCCGAAACTCTAATTTTGCAAAAGTCGTCGTACAAATCAGGCTGAATTTGACCAATGACATTAATTATATTAGCTTTCAGGCAGTGGTGGCTCCAGGGCCCAGTTATAGAAAACAAACTGCGTTAGTTGAAGTTTGTACGAGTGTAGGCCCAAGTCATGAAGCAAAATTCGCCAATTTGTGGTCTGCGAATTCACTGCTTCGGATTCTTCTGCACATTCTCACAGACAGCGGCAATACATTCGGCCGATCGTGCTTGCGTTTCGTTGACATACGGAAGTTGGCGCATTGTTGCTGAACCGATAGAATCGAAATAATCCACCGTGTGTCAAATAATCCTCGACGATTAAGCGACTACGACGATAAAAAATAAAAATGCTCGAACAATTTAATCATTTACACAAGTTGTTGAACTCTATATCTTTCCATGTTGATTTTCCAAGTCAGACAGATAAATGATAACTTTTTTGCCAGATGCAGTTCGAAAATGGCTATTGGAAAACACTTTATATTGGACAAATCGGAAGACATTAAAAGACAAATAAAGGAACAACTGACTTTACAAAAAAAAAAATTGAGTTGATTCCGAACAATTCAAATCCAACGGAGAGGGAACATGGTAAGGGATGATACTAAGCGTAACACTGTTTCACAGATTTAAAAAAAAATCAAAAAATTTCATTAAGTTAAAGGTAATGCTTGAAAAAAAAAATCCAATTTTATGTTTTTGATTTTCTGAAAAACGATACAACCACTTTTGATCCTCTTTTTATGCTAAAGTTCTCCAAAAGTTGCATAGGATTGTTTATACAAATTAAAAAAAAAAAAACAAATTCAAATTTTTTTTTCAAAACTCAACATTTCGAAAACCCTTTAAAACTTTACAATTAAAATTTTTTAACACAACCTATTAGATTTGAGAAAAACTGTATTTTATCTAATAATAACGGTATCCACCATACAATTGTTCAAAAATGTTTTTCGAAAATCGTATTTTTCTCGAAAACGGCTCCTAAAAATTTGATAAAATTTGTTTGCTTTCGTTTAATTTTTAGGAACTATGATTAAATAAACAAAAAATTGAAATTAAGATATTACTGACCAAAGAATCTTTTTTTCGAGTTTATCAATATCGGCATAAAGGATTTTAATGAAATTTCTTATAGAAAAGCTTCTAAAAAGTTTGAAAAACTTTGCACTTCAAAACTTAAAAAAAAAACATGAAAATTCGATATCTTAAAAACGGATGAATTTTTTTTTTGAAATTTAATTTTTATTCGTACAATAATACAAACTGAAAGTTTTTTTTTAAGAATGTTGTATGCAAAAGCTTATTTTTTTAAGAAACCACTGCAAAACTTATAATTGTTCATTATAAGTCATATTGGCATTCTATTTTTTTTCTCTTACTAAAAGAATTTAGAAAAATTAATTGTATGTTTATGAACAGTTCCCTATAATAATATTCATTTTAAAAATTCTTAGTCCATGACATAAGAGCAAGTTCGTGCGACCAATAAACTGCAAAGTAAGAGCAAGTTCGTGACTGAGATCCAGTCGTGTTTTACTTGAAAAGCCTGTGGAATATGACATGGGTCAAATAACAGCCCCCGCTCCCTTGGGCACCATGCATCCAAAATTCCAATTTTCGAAACTCTATTGCAATAAAGAAACAGGGAACTTACGACTTATTGACATAGACATGCCGTTTAAGAAAACTCGACAAACACAAGTCTAGCGGGGTCAAATCGCACGATCTCGATAGCAGGTTCGTGACAGCTCTGCGTAATATAAACATGCCGTTCAATAACTCGTAGAGAATATTCAGTGACATCAGCTGAGTAACACGTGACGTTATCCTATTGGGCCACCACCTGTCTTTCACATCAATATCATATAATTTGGTCCAAAATTAACTAGTAATCATCGATTGCGGCTAGCGCTTCTCGATAGTGAACACAATGTCATCGTCGATTTCGAAAAAGTAGGGAGCGATGGTAATGCAACAGTCACTTATCAGTCACTTTTTCTAAATGCATCGCCACTTAGTAGATCTGGATTGGATTGGCAACGTCCCATATCCGACAATTTTGCCCGTTCATGTAGTAGGTTCATCCAAAAATGACCTTCGTCACTGAAGATGATTTTTTTGCTGGTATCGAGTTCCGCTTCAAAGTGCTTCAGAACCCAGTTAACGAACACACGGGGGCGTTGTATTTCGTTGTTTGTTCTCAGCTCCTGGGTGAGTTGGATTTTCAATGGATGGAAGTCCAAGCCCTGACGCAAAATTTGACAAGTCTGCTGTGCAATGCAACAGTTCTTGGGGCGCTGATTTTTGAAGGGGATATTGAAGCCCGCTTTCGGTAACACCTTTAATTAGGTACAAATTAACATAAAGAGGGCCATAACTTCCTCTTATGTATATACTCGTATTTGTACTCGTATCAGTTAACGCTTTACATAATAAGACCCAAACACCTGTAACACTCTTATGAAATTGAAAATAGATTGGTACATCCAAATGTTGCCACAGGATTGGATTTTACTTACCTAACCATGGTTTTTACCTCAGAAGAAAGGTCAAAACAACAGCTAAGACCATGCATAAAACCAGCTTCCAAGCAATATACCCGTTTAATATTAAGTCTCGCTAGCGATGCATTTAACATGACTTAACTGTTTTGAAATTATAGCTAATTTGATGATTAACTGATTTGATAAAACCATTATCGCTGCGCAACCAATATTTCCAACCTATTTGCCAAACGAAATGCTCTGCCATGCAATCATCTGCCAAACAAGCTGCACGCAGAGTTCCAAACCGGAAGAGTCTCATGTTTTCCAATTTCTCGCTGCACAGCCACTGCCGCCGAAAAAACACACATATATTTTTCCAATTTTCTTCAAACATGCGATACATAAAAAAAAGTTGCAAAATTTCCCCAAGCCTCCCTTGTTTTTTTTTTTTTTTTGTATTTTGTGTTGCTGCCCGCAGTAATATCTCATTATGGAGGCGTGGTCCATATAATTTTTATTTAATTTTTTTTTCTGAATGAATGGATGGATGTAGGTATATACCTACGCGTTTGGACTGACTATGAGGCCGATCTAAGCCGCCTGATTGCACGTTGGCATGCAATCGGGCTTCTCAAGAACTTAATGATGAATTTTATTTTTGCCACACTAACTCTGATGGTTCTCCCCTTGCTCGCTCACGTCGCTGACGATTTTGATGAAGAGGCGCGCGCGTTCCGCATCTTTGGGTCAATTCATTAGGAACGAACGAAAACGAATGAAAACTTTATTCGTCATATTTTCGAGGAAAATGAGAAATACAACAAGAAAATATGAGGAGAAAATTATTATTAAATTTAATTAGTTTATGAGAATTTATCGCTCTCAACATCAAATAGGAGGAGTTCGATTCGACCTCTTCTCTTGACTTAGACGTAGGTATAAGTTTGTTGGTTTGGAGATTTATAAAAACAAAAAAGATACAAACGAGGAAGAAAATGATTATAGAACCAGAACTGGACGGATGAAAATTTTTCAGAAAGACACGACCCTGAATATACAAACTCGTACAATGCAACTTGCAGCGTCCCATAAATCATGATTTTACCGCGCAACACAACCTCTGCGCGAGATGATCCATGGCGATGGCACCAAAATTGGGATCGCAACTTAGCAGCATCGACTTTAGACCAGAATGATCGAAGAGGAAGAGATCTGAATTGCAACAGGATAATAAATTTCTCAAGTGCAATTGTTAATTTGAAAATAATACTCACACACACACACAAGCAAATATGATGGAAGACAGACTTCGAATTTTCTTTTCATCTCACACAAATCCTTTTGGAGTTGTAAATCTCTGGATTGTGGAATAAAAAGGCAAAATACTTCTGAGAGTTACTGTGGGGCAATTTATGTTTCCTTTGGGGTCGAATGGGAGTCCAGTAATTGGAAGTGTCGTCGGAGTCGAAGGAGCGACACAGGACCGCGAGGTGAAGAGATGGAAATAAGTGAAAGAAGAAGATTACAGGTAAGTTCAGTCTCTGGGAAAGACAGTGAGGCGAAAAAGTTATGTTCCATTTAATAAAATTATCTTCAACAAAAAAAAAATGCAAGACCCATTTTCACGTCTCACGTCTTTTCTCTTAAAAACAATTAAAAGTGACACTGAGCCCGGAAGTCATATCTCCAGTCCAATATGCTTATTCAAAAGGTTAAAGTGTTGAGACAGCACTACACAGTGTCGTCTGCATAATTAAAAAAAACCCTCAAAGACAAGGAATACACCCTTGCTGCCTTTTTAGACATTGAAGGTGCTATTAACAATGTCCGTAACGGGTTCATAGAAGGAGCGCTCGTAAATCTTAACGTGCATAATCATCATTAGCTGTATAATGTACATGTTAAAAAACAGACAAGTCAACTCGGAAGAACAGATCAAATATCTGCTTTCAGAGGGACTCCACAAGGTGGGGTGCTTTCTCCGCTTCTCTCGACACTCGTGATGAACGCAGTTCTAATGAGACTTAAATATAGTGGAGTCCAAGTAATTTCATATGCTGATGACCTAGCATTACTAGCGCCAGGTAAATTTCCCTCAATAATAGCGAACAAATAGAGAATGCTTTATCTACCAATAGTGAATGCATGGACTTAGAACTGCGATCTAGCCGTTAACCCGCAACAAACCGAACTGGTCCTTTTTACGAACAAAAGGAAATTCCTGACTTTTGAAATTCTTTTAATTAAAGAGACTGAAATCAAAATCTCCGATAACGCGAAATGGCTTTGAATTTTTCAATCCGGTTTGAATGAACTCTATATACGGGACTCCAAACAACATCTTCCTATTCTAAAAGAGATCTAACAAGAGATACGAACAAGGATAATAACGCAAAGGGATCTTTTTAATCTTATCTATTCCGTTTAATTCCAACGAATTGGCCTTAGGAACTAAATAAGAAAATGGAGTCGAGAATAACACATAAGTCTTTAATACTTAAAACTAGGTCGATAGCTGCAGATTCAATAATTCTATAATCGTACTGAAAACTATGAGATTTTATTTAAAAAAAAAATCGCAATATCACCATATTGATAAAGAATCAAGGTCAGATTTGAATAAGTTGACAATCATTAAGATTCAAAACTTTCAAAAATAGTTTCAAATCGTCAGCATATAGCAGGCATTTATGTACAATATATGAAGATTGAAAAGACATCATCAATGAAAATTATGAAAAGCAAAAGGTCTCAGGTGGCTGCCTTGGGGGACACCTGATTTACACTAAATTTCGTTTGAGTAAGTATCTGATATCTGAATTTGAGAGTGAAAACCAAAAACTTAAAGAATTAAAGACTTTACTAAAGTCCATCCACTTGAACTTTTTGTTCCAAGGCTTTGATGACGTACGAAGTGATATAGGCCAACTTGTAATAGTAGATTTGCCGGACATAAGACCATGTTGTACATGCGATAGATATTCACTTGTTACAAAATCAAGATATATCCAAATATATCGAAGTGTTCGTTGAGCCCTGACAGTATGATGTCACAATTTGTTCAAAGCAGTTCCAGGTCAGTTTTTACTTGAAAACGATGTTAATAGACCTGATTTGAACACAGAAATTTACTTGAACTGAACATATATCGTGTAAATGACGTTTTCGATTCTATACCTTCTGTTGAATCAAATGCAATCGGCTCTGATGTGATATTTATGTCTCCAAGGCTTATAGTTTCATCTTATTGTTCATTGAAAGGTATGTAAGGCCTATATTATATGTTTGTATCTGTAAAAGTATTTTCCGTTCCACTGAAAGGAAGCTAAAATTAATCCTATTGCCAAGAATGCAATAGGATTTCTCAGCATACGAGTACTTCAGACCAAGTCACTTGTAACCTGTCTATCAAAAGTTTTTGAAAAAGTCATTCAAATATAAATGTTAGATTTTATTAATAGCAATAACATGATTTTTTGCTGGCAATCTGACTTTCTCAAATACAGGATTCGAACAGTTAACACTAACAGTGGTGTTTCAATACGACTTACAGTAAACGTAGCAGTTCCACAGGACTCTGTTTTAGAACCACTTTTGTTTAAACTGTTTTCCTGACAATAAAGAGGCAAGTTACGTTCAGTTCAAATATGGATGGATGATGTGCTTTTTTTTAGTCGTCCAGATGGGCTCATAGAAGCCCTAGAAGCGAGAATCAAAGGAAATCTATCAAGGATACAACTTTAGTCTAGTCAAATGAACTGAGCTTAAACCTTTCAAAAAAATTTACCGATGTTTTATTTAGGTTGAGATGTTAGTACTTAAGAGTTTCCAAAAATAATTTGTATTGAAGAAATTAATCCATACTTTGGAAAGAGAAAATCAGATCAAAAACATAAATGTTAAAAAAAGAGCCAAGTTCTTCTATACAAAAACCTTTGTGTAACAAGTCAGCCGTGAAAAGTGCTGCGATCTAAAAGTACGCCAAGTTTTTACTTCATGAAGGTGTAATACCGAATATTTAAAGTAAAATAATATTGAAACAGCTACAATGTAATAGAGAAATTTTATTACTGACTAAAATTTGATAGGTTCACTGGTCAAGTTTTTAAAACCTTTCCAATTGGGCATAAAAAAAAACTTGACTATTTTTCGCTTTGAATATACATCAAGCTATACCGCTCTACCAAATTTCATCCTTTTACAGCAGTCGGAAGTGCACCATTCAACCAACACCAATTCGGAGAAAGTGGGCGGATACCGCGCCACCTGAATGGAAACTTTCAAATTTTCGATTTTTTCCTCTGCTTGCATGACAAGACCTACCGTTGGTTGTGCAGAACTGCAAGATTCTACAATGTCGCGAAGTGCTCCATAATTTTGGTGATCTGTCCTGTCAGTCAGTCAGTCATTCAGTCAGTTACGTGGTTTTGTGATTTTTGAGGCCTTATATTTAAGGAACCGCTTATGCTAGAAAATTGAAATTTGGTGAGGCGCCTGTGCCTGACTAGCATACCAAATATTCGTTACTGACTTCGTTGGTACTGAAGTTAGGAAGGGTCAAAAGTCGCCTGAGTTTGTTCCTGTAAAAACGGTGCAGTGCCAGAACTTGGCTGGGCACTACCGTGTCCTTTGATATCTTGGGTGCGCATTAAACAACAAATTATGCTACTGTGATGCTATTTCAAGCACAACGTCTTCGTAGCTGCGAGAACGTTAGTTACAGCACAAATAAGGTCAGCAAACTTAGAGATTCGGTTATCTTCTTTGCAACCAATGAAGTTTTATACTATTATCTTCTATTCCTACCGGAGTTTTAAAACTTACCGTATACTTACGTACATCGTATGCAGGTGTGCTATGGCGTATACGTAATTTTTTTTAATTTTAATTCCTTACAGTAAGTATAAAAATTCTAAGGTACATCACAAAATTTTAACACCCTAGACTATATGTTTAAATGTTCTGCATATTTTTAAACATACAACAAAAATTGGAATAGCCCCCCCCCCCCCACTCTCCTCCTCAGTGCATCTCAAATTTGTTTTCAATTAATAATAGACCGAGCAAATAAGTTTCAGGGCAAACTCACTATGTTTTAGATAGAGAGCTGTATATTATTTCTTATCTTGCGATATAAAGGTACTAAATGGAAAGTTACGATTTTGTAGAACTATTTAACTCGAAATATTGAAGAAACTTTTAACAATTTTGGTCAATAATAAGGAACGTACAAAAATTTGGTTTTGAAATGTTGGTAAAAAAATGTTCTTAACAATATGTGCTATAGAAGTTTTTTTTTTATTTTCTAGGTTCTCATTAAGAGCTGTAACGATTTTGAGCAACGTTTTAATATAGGAGCTTCTTTTTATTTAAAATAAAATTGTATAAAAGAATATTCGAAAAAAATATTTTTTGAATTCTTGAAAAAAAAAATCCAATTATTTTTTTTAATCTTGAAAATCAGTGAACGGATTATCTTGGAAATTATTTCATAAAATGTAAAATGTTAAATATGTACTTAGAATAGATATCTCATATATTTTTTTTAGAAAAATGGTACAGAAATTTCGTATACATATGTACATTTATAAAAGAGAAAACGTTAAAACTAATTAAAATACTTTTGTATATGCTTAAACTCCTAAAAAATTAAACTGTATTATGTATTTAAATTCTCAAAAATATTAAATTTCTTTTGGAAAACTCAATACATATTGCGAAAAAAACGCCGTATTTTTTAATTTTTTTTTTAATTTACGATATCTAACAGAAATAATAACATTTTTTTGTTTTTAAATAGATTTTCATCAAAAAAAAAAAAAAAAAAAAAAAAACCGAACCAACCATACCAATGTGAAAAAATTGTTTTAGAAAATCTTATTAAAATTTTGATAAAATTATGTTTCTATCGCTTAGTTTCAGCGATCTATTATTCTGTTAAAGAAAATTTTAAACTCACAGTACCTACCTTGGAAACATTATAATTTTTTACTTTTTCACTATCAGCATAACTTAATTAAATTAAATTTTCTATGTAGAAGTTTCTTAACATTAAAAAACATTGCATACTTAAAAAATATTATATAAATTAAAAAGGATATTTTTTAAAGGCCGACAACTTTAACTTTAACTAAAATGCAAACTAATGTTTTTAATATTTTTAAAAGTAGCTGTATTTGAATGATACATTTTTGGCATTCATTTTTGATTATGATTTTGGGCTTTGATGGACGATTAAGACCACTATAATACCCAAGTAACACCAAATGCTTTTCTCTGATTCAAAACTTTACGCCGGCGGCGTGGGATTAGTTTAGGTAAGGTTAATGGGCTGACAGTTGATCTTGTTACCGTCACACTTAGATCAATGAAGATCCGTTTTGTTATTCTAGAGATTATGACTCTCATGCCCATGAGTTTTAGCAAGCTATAGCCTGAAATTTCGGAAGGTATTTCTAAGTCATTGAAGAAATGTCTATCATTTTTAATTGAGAAATCATCACTTCGTGGGTTGAGTATATTCATAATAAATTGCCAACGAAATTTACCTCCAAGCAATCGAGAACTTTCAAATTCTCTGTCACAGAAAACAGTGTTGTCAATTTCAAGTTTTCCACGTCTAAGAACACTGTTTACAAAAACGTATTCTTTTCAATTACAGCCGCAATGATTTGCTTCTATTAAGTCAAGATATGAAAAAAAATTATTTATTTAAAATAAAAGGTCCAGTCTGTTTCAAAACCTGCGATCTTAAATCATTGATTTATCGTACTTTTTAGAAGGGCTGTTTCTTAAAATTCTATTTTTTTTAATTTTCAAAAGCAAAAGATAGCTGTTGACGGAAATTCAAACCAAAACGACATATCTCGACATACTTCTGCCATACTTCGCCCTTCAAAATGAAAAGCCTTTTCGGAGATTACTCCTCACCACAAAAACCCCCAAATATCACCCCCTCAGTGGAGGTACTTCAAAAAAAAATAAGTTTAGAAGATGCTTTTTGATTTAATTTTGAAATATTAATTTTGTCAGCGGACATCATATACAATTGACATCAAAAGTTAAACAATACTTAACACTATAATTGAACCCTAGTTGGTGCACCTTTAATAACTGTGTTAAAATCTTGATCCGAGGATGATCCCTCTTTGTGCAACTGTGCTTAATCTCAAAGAAAATGTAGTTTATCAAAATCGTAAAAGCCGTTTTTGAGATAAAAAAGATTTTCCTGAAGTTTTTCAACAGTAGTGTTCTTTGAAAGATCGTTTCAAATCTACGAAATATAGTTAAAAAATAATAGATATTTCTGTCAAGATGTAGATTCGTAAAAGTAGGTTTTTGATTGTGACAACAACAACTCAAGCGAGCTGCCAACAAAATGTATAGGCACTGCAGTTGTAATTATTTTATTTCATGGGCATTGAGCCCCTGCTTTACTGGCGCTTTTTAAATTGTGTTAAAATTAATGGAAAAACTTTTTGATCACTGGAGATTGAAAATATTAAACTAACGTCTTCAGAGGTCAATACGCTTGCATCGCGCTACTGAAGCCACGTGATCAGATCACCCACTTTTTATTTAGTATCTCTTTTACTTTTCGAAAATTCTTATTTTAAGCGATCATAAACTTTCATGCCTCACTGTCGATCATTCGGAAAAGTTTTATATATTGCACCACCCATAGCCGCAATCGTCCCTTGCTGGCTATTTGTTGATTTGATATATGCACTCTCCAAATTGATGGTCTTCGCGGGACTCTTTTAGGTCGTCTATCTTCCTCGTCGTCGGCAATTGACCACCATCGGAGCTATGAGCCAAGTGCAGCTACACCAACAACAATAACAACAACACCACCACATAACTCTAGCAGCAGCCTGCATTGCAATCCAATGCACATTGCACAGCAGCGGCAGGTTTAACATGACTGGCAACAGGTCCATAACTAATATGAATTGGCCAAGAAAAGCACAAGGCCATGAAAGACCGGCTCTCCTATCAAGACCACCAATACCACCACTTAGCGAATAATTGTATTCGAGTTTCGAGTCTATACAAAGTTTTATAACCTTCCGTCCGTCCAGTCTGGTCGTCTCTATTCGTCCAATTCGAATCTTTTTTGCATGCTGCCTCCACTGTTCCATGCCGCAGTAGGTAGTTTGAATCGATCCAATTTGGCATGCGGACAAAGACTCATGGCTATGTTGGAATATGACACATGTGGCAAGCTAGCTGCACAAACGGTCCAACAGCCGCGGCGCTCTATTCCAAGTCCCGTTGTCATATTTTATCGTTATTGATGTAAGGTATTCACATTTTATGGTACGTCTCTTAACAAGCTGCCGCTCGCTCTGTGCGCCATCTGGGAGTCAGTGAGTCATTGCGGCTGGAGGTTATGTTTGGTTTATCTTTATTGACGTTTAATGGTGGCCACAGCACTTTGGCAAGACGGTTTTTCCTAATTAATTAGATTTTCTTTTTTTTTTTCCTTCTCTCACGTATTTTATTTCAATTAAAAAATATTGAAGGAGAGAGAGACAGAGGGATTAAGAGAGATGCAAGACAAAGGTTTAACAAGACCCTCGAAACAAGTACTAATTATTGGCAACATGTATACATTTGCGATGTTGCAGAATAAAATAACAACCTCATGGATGTAGGACGATGACGATGATGATGGTGGTGCAGATTTTAATAATAGAGTCGGAGAAGATATGCATTTGGTCAGAAGGATCTCTTTCGCCGAAGATCGCCAAGCCACACTCAACTGTAGGGGACTTTGCGAAGTCATTTGTTATGCGTTGTACGTTGTACCGGTATATGTTTGGGTTATAAGGGAGTAATTTGTCTTTCTGGTCGCTCTGGCGAAATGGCAGCGAAGATTTACAGCAAAAAGGCGGTTTCGGTAAACTCGGTAGACGATGTGCTGTTCTGAGATGTGGTACAGTTCCACTGGGATCTTTTTAATTGGACTCGGTCCGGAGGTGGCGCTTTAATTTGCATTCATTTTTGTTTTTTTTTGGTTTTCGATTTAACCGGGGGGATGTTTGTTATAATTTTCTCCTGACCGAGAAATGCCACAAAGGAAAGCAATTAACAGGTGGGCAGGACGTGTTTGTAAATGGCGATGTAATACAAATTTTAATATATCGCTGCGATTGATGAAAATAAACCGTTTTCTCACCTAATCACTGTTTTGTTTTTTTGTTAAAGTTCGACTACACGGTCGTTCATGTCGAAAAATAAAGATTCGAAAATTGTGAACAAACTCTCTTTCAAGCAATACTCATATTGTTCGTTCTTGTTGATTCTCACTTGTTTTAATGATGATATTTCTATAAAACGTGATTTGCTATTTTTTATTTGTTATCATTCCTAACATCGGCTAAGAGAATAATATGAGCATTGATAACAGAGTTTAGTTCAGTAAGTTGGAAAAAAAATTGGCCACCGAATGGCACTTCCGGTTTTTGTCCAATAAAGCCTGGGCTTGGTTTCTGCTATCGATTGGATGTTCATGAATGTTTGCTTTTTTCTCAAACGGATTTAATATTCCAACACATTTTGTTCTTTTTCACATATTTTTTTTTTGTTTATATGTTTATTTGGTGTCGAGATGAGCAACTTCGTTTAGAAGCTGAAATAAATAGAACTCCGTCATTTGCAGAGGATCAAAGCAGCACATAGAACAGTGCTTCTCTGGCTTCTATGTTATAGATACGATAGTCACTGAACCGATATCAACGAAATTTTCATTAATGACTTTCCAGTCATAGACATGGAGTCAAGGACAATAAATTAGAGCTCGTGGACACTTACGACTAATATTATTAACCATTCCTGTGAACATGTTGTCGACAGGGATGAAGAGTGCCAACAATTTTTGTGCCAAGAAGCGTAGGTGGCTTAAATCAGAAGAATTTTCCATAACAAGAGATAATCTTCAAGGATTTGTCACTTGCTCGAAAAGAGGCAGTACCACTGAAAAAAAATCAAATTTTTCATTTATAGGTAACAACGACTGGACATTGAACCTAGGCCTCCAACATAACAGTTCAACGTTAGGTAATGGTAAAGTTGCAATTTGTGTTAATTTAAAAAGAGTTTAAAACAACTGACTTATTGCAGTAAATCTAATGCATAAAATATATAATACAACGCTATAAGAAATTCTGATCTTTATGAGGAGCATGTGTGGGATGTGCAAAGGTTTGAACAAGTGAAGTATTTGCTGCTATTTTTCCTCCAAAGAATCAAAGGGCACGGTAGTGCCCAGTCAAGTTCTGGCACTACACCCTTTTTACAGGAACAAACTCAGGCGATTTTTGACCCCTCCCTATCTTCAGTACCAATGAAGTCAGAAACTTAAAACTCCGAATACATGCTAAGCTAGTCAGGCACAGGCGCCTCACCAAATTTCAATTTTCTAGCATAAGCGGTTCCTAAGATATAAGGCCTCAAAAATCACAAAAACCGTAACTGACTGACTGACTGACTGACAGATCATCAAAATTATGGAGCACTTCCCGACATCGTAGAATCTTGTAATTTTGCACAACAGTAGGTCTTGTCATGCAAGCAGAGGAAAAAATCGAAAATTTGAAATTTTGCATTCAGGGGGCGTGGTATCCGCCCATTTTCTCCGCATTTTAGCACTTCCCGACATCGTATTATGGAGCACTTCCGACTGCTGTAAAACGATGAAATTTGGTGAACCGGTAGGGCTTATATTGCATATAAAGAACCAAAAATAAACACCAAAGTTTTCCTTTCAGGGGGCGTGGTATCCGCCCACTTCCTCAGAGCTGATGTAAATTATATATGGCAAACTTCCGATTGCAGTAGAACAATGAAACTTAGTAGAGCAGTAGGGCTCAAATTGCATATAAGGGAACAAGAATAAAAATTGAGGTTTTCCATTCAGGGGGCGTGGTATCCGCCCACTTTCGCCGAATTGGTGTTGGTTGAATGGTGCACTTTCGACTGCTGTACAACGATCAAATTTGGTAAAGTAGCAGGGCTTAAATTGCATACAAAGAAAAAAATATAAAATTTGAGGTTTTCCATTCAGGGGCGTGGTATTCGCCCACTTCTTCAGAACTGATGTAAATTATATATGGCAAACTTCCGATTGCAGTAGAACAATGAAATTTGGTAGAACGGTAGGGCTCAAATTGTTTATAAAGGACCAAAAATAAAAATTGAGGTTTTCCATTCAGGGGGCGCGGAATACACCCACTTTTACTTCCGACTTTTGTAAAACGATGAAATTTTGTAATGTGGTAGGGCTTAAATTGCATACAATGAAAACAATACAAAATTTGAGGTTTTGCATTCAGGGGCGTGGTATCCACCCACTTTCTCAGAACTAATATGTAAATTATATGGTACACTTCCGATTGCAGTAGAACAATGAAATTTAATAGAACTAGCGGGCTCAAATTGCATATGAAGGACCAATAATAAAAATTGAGGTTTTCCATTCAGGGGGCGTGGTATCCGCCCACTTTCCGAGAAAAAGTTTGATTTATATGGAGCACTTCCGACTGCTGTAGAATGATGAAGTTTGGTGGAACGGTATAGCTTAATGTACATAGTACATTCAAAGCGCAAAATAGAAAATCTAAGATTTTTCATTCGAAATGTCTTTTTATTGTCATTTTGAAACTATACATGCATTTTGAAATTTCATAACTTTTCTTAGAACTAGAGTGCTCTATTTGGTACTCTATGTTATGTTAACATGAATGAAAAAAGAAAACATTTGCATACCTGAAAAAATTATGAGTTTACATAAAAAAACTGTTAACTGTGATGTGAACTATAATAAAACCACTAATTAGGCTGTTAATTGGTGGTCTACCTTCATTTAAAAAAAGGAGTTAAAATTGCAACAAAAACATCATCGCATCCTCAACAATTATTGCTTTTTTATGGCTTTGAGCGGATGTAGGTACTACGAGTAGTATTTAACATTAAAGTAGGTATGTTAGTGTTAGGTATCTTGCCAGGACAAGAAGAAACAATTGAAGCGCAAATCAAAGCAACCAATAACAAAAAGAAAATATACAAAAAAAAAATAGGAAGCTATAAACTAAGTTGATTTTATAAGGTAGAGTCCACCCTTCTATTTTTCCGTATCTTTCGAGATTTTTACATGGCAAAACATTAAAATCTTTGCAAAAAGGAGTGAGATCAGACCAAAACCATAAATGTTAAAAAAAGAGCCAAGTTCTTCTATACAAAAACCTTTGTGTAACAAGTCAGCCGTGAAAAGTACTGAGATCTAAAAGTGCGCCAAGTTCTTACTTCATGAAGGTTTAATACCGAATATTTAAAGTAGAATAATGTTGAAACAGCTACAATGTAATAGAGAAATTTTATTATTTAATGATTACTGACTAAAATTTGATGGGCTCACTTGGCAAGTTTTTTTTATGCCCAATTCGAAAGGTTTTAAAAACTTGACCAGTGAACCCATCAAATTTTAGTCAGTAATCATTAAATAATAAAATTTCTCTATTACATTGTAGCTGTTTCAACATTATTCTACTTTAAATATTCGGTATTAAACCTTCATGAAGTAAGAACTTGGCGCACTTTTAGATCTCAGTACTTTTCACGGCTGACTTGTTACACAAAGGTTTTTGTATAGAAGAACTTGGCTCTTTTTTTAACATTTATGTTTTTGGTCTGATATTCTTTTTACCGATCAATGCACCAAAATATATGTATTATTTGGAGACAGGTCTGCCTTTGATAAGCTAAGTTGACCGCAGACTAATTGGTGAGAATTTTTAATATGACTAGCTAGCAGGGTTTGGAGTATGCGGTATGGCAAAGAACAATATTAGTTAAGGACTGGAACATGTTAACTGCAAACTCTGGCATCATCATTGAATGGGATCCAGTGTAAAAGAACTTTTTACGAAGTTGTTGAAGCCACCGATGAGAAGGAAAGATACTCTTTCAATGGAAAAGCTAAGTCATCGACAGATAGACAGTACTATTTCAAGTTTATCTACAATCTCAACGAGATTGTACTAAGAGAGGTCTTAGTTTGAAGTTTAATGTCCTAGTGCCACCAGGGGTGTATAGTACCTGCTGATCAACCAGAGTGTTTAAGCCTGCTGTTCTAGTGCCACCAGGGGCGTATAGTACCTGCTGATCAACCAGAGCGTTTAAGCCTGCTGTTCTGGTGCCACCAGGGGCGTATAGTACCTGTTGATTAGTGCCACCAGGTTGTACTGTTGGATCCCGTCACAAGCCGATACCCGAATGATAGGACCAGTTTGAAGCCGAATTACCAGAAACGAGAATACCCGTAACCAAGTACAACATCCGAATCATCAGCAACCAGTACGACGATACGAAACAGCAAGACCAAGTAGATTATTCAACTACCCGGAATAAGTGAAATATTAGTAGCAGTATATTGTGTCTTATAGATTTAAGAGTTATTTTCAATAAAGATCTTGTTATAAGGTTTGAAGACCTTTTACTCTGAAGTTTAGGGATTTCTTCAGGACGACCTTGGCGAGACCGGCGAGCAGAACCTCGACTGAAAAGCAAAAAGCACATCACATGGTACAGATGTGTAACTATTATGCAAAGACGTACTTTCTTAGTGACCAGAAGGTTTAGTAAAATCCACTAAAATTCTCACGCCCCATTTATTTTTATTTGAGGATTCTTTATATTTAAAGTCCCATGAGAAATTAATCTACATTTAAATTTTTGTATATCAAGTGTTTTTCGTTTGGAAACCACATAGTAACACGCCCACTATTCTTTCTTTTACATATCTAGAAAACAAAAATCCGAAACCAAGCTGCCTTGGAAACAAACCATGGGTTATTTTCACACATTTTTGAAAATCTGCAGTGAAACACGAAGGAGTTTAGAAAGGAGCTAATAAAAACAATATAAAAACAAGAAGGTATGCACCCTTGAGTGACTGCTTTAAATTGGATTTAAAAGTAGTCTGCAGAAAATGACACTAAATTTCATCGGATATTTATGTTTCCTTGACCAATATTGAAATAACATTCCTGGAAGCATCAGATATAAGAGAATGATTTCTTGCAGCCACTATTATCAGAAAGTGTGGTGTTAAACTTAACTCAACGTACTACTAAATTTGATAGATAAATTATTATCTATGTTGCAATCGGTCTGCTCCTCATCGAGTCTTGCATTAGATCAAAATTTTCCAATTTTCAGGGAAAATCAAAAATTTACAAGAGCTTTGGGAAGTTAGAAATTCCTCTTTTAAATGTTTAGGACTGAATATCAGATTCGTTTGTCTAAACATTAGAATCGTCCGTTCACTCTCAATTTAAAAAATATTTTCCTGTTCTTTTCTATAGCAATCAAGTAAAAAATAGTAGCTCAGTTCCCCCAAATCTAATCATAGAGCGTCTATCCACTTTCGACAAAAAAATTATTCAACTTTTCTTTTTTTACCAACTGTCAGAAAACAAATTTAAAAATTGTTCGGGGCTCTCAAATAAAAACGTAGGAAATAGGGACCCATTGGGTTCGTTTTTTTTTCACAATGAATATGTGTATCCATAAAGAAACTTATTAGTCAACACTCAAATAATAAAATAACCGATTTTTGTCTATATTGAACATAAAAAAAATCATCTAACACCTCCAAATACAATATTAGAAAGGTGGAGCCAGTTGGCTTTGTTTTCTCATTGGTTCTATGTGGCCAAATACAAAACATTTGTCCATCTTCAGGATAAAAATATATTAAAATTTTGTTTTAAAGCAAATCACTTGGGTCCGGCTCCCACGAATGCAATCATAGGGGTTTGGGGAAAATTAGACTGTTTTTTTATCGGCTCCCCATGTGTTTGCCAAAAAAAATTCGTTTGTCTTCCCTCAAAATAAAAATATTAAAAAATTTCTTTTTTATAGCAACTTTCAAAAAATTAAAAATTAAAAAAAAAAACAACAAAAAAAAAAAAAAGATGGCCAGGGACAACTTATAGTACGCACCGATTCCAACCATAAAACTTGAATATATATCTATCCCTACCGACTGGCTTTCTTTTATCTTTTGTGTTGTTCGAAGTTTCCGAACCTGTTCGTACCGATGAACGTGTCCAGCCCTCGAACTGAAATGTAATACCAGTGGTCCAGTTTATCCGTAAACCCAACTTCGGACGTACACTGATAAATACGGAGATTCTTTCCTTAGCCGCACTACCCGAATGTGGAATGCTTTATCCAGTACAATATTTCCCTTTATTCTGATATTTAGACATTCAAATCCTGTCAGTTTATCCTCCTAAATCCTCTCCAACTTTCCGAAAATTAAATTTCCAAAAAAAATATTGAGCCGTTTTTTAGATATCGAATTTTCCGAAAAAAAAAAACAGTTTTTTTTACAAAAATTCAAAAAATAATTTTTTTAAAGTTTTGAAATGCAATGTTTTTTAAACTTTTTAAAAGCATCTCTAGGAAAAATTTCATTAAAATCCGTTATGTATAAATTCAAAATTAGACATAATGGTTCTATATGGTAATTACAAGCTGTAATGTCTTAATTTCTTTTTTTTTTACCAAATTTAAGATCATAAAAATTAATTAAAAAAGAAATAATCAAAATTCTTGGGCCCGTTTTCGAGAAAATACGATTTTTGAAAACCATTTTTGAACTTTTGTATCGTAGGTACTTTATTTTTAGGTAAAATTTTTTTTTCTTACATCTTGTAGATTATATTGAGAAACTTCTATTTATCAGGTTTGAAAAAAAATCAAGCATGCGGTTTCGAAATATTGAATTTTGGAAAAAAAATTTTCTTTTTTAATTCCGAAAAAAAAAATTGAAAACAGTTTTTGCGAGAAAAAAAATACTTGAAAAATTTCTAGAAAAATCGTATGGCAAGTACCATTATTTTAAGTCTTTAAAAAAAATACAAAAAAAACGTGCGGGGGGGGGGAAATTAAAAATAATATCTTCCAAGTTTAAAGAAAATCGCCCGAGCCGTTTATGCTGTAGTCGAACAGACAGACAGGCAGAATTTGGAGACCCACTTTTTTAGTCTTTGATCAAAATCTCGAGTTCGAGTCGCACGTAAAAAGAACTCTTGTTGTTGGTAATGTCTTTCGAAGCTACAGAGTTCGAACTGATTATCGCTTCCCGTCAATTTGACAGTTTGTTCTACAATTTTTCAACTCCAACCAACGCATAATTTTCTTTGGCGATGTATATATAGGGTTGTCGGATATTTCCCTCGGTCCTTCCGAATTTTCTCCCCCGCAGAGTGCAAAACTTTGTCTCTCATTCACTATCAATCATTCCGAAATTCGTGATCTTTTTTTCGAGTTACCTAAATCATTTCCACATTATTTGTTTATTATTCCCATTAACGCTTTCCGTATCCGCAAACATTTTTCCTCTCAGCCCTAGCCTAACAGAAAAACCGAAACCGCAAGTCAATTAATTCCCTAAATCGTAAGCCACTTTCTCTGGCAAGTTAATTAGCAATTTGTTTTTCTTGTATATCATGTGGGAATCCAGCATAATTATTCCTCTATTTATTATTCCATAATACGCCATGCGTGGGCACACGAGTCTAGGAAATGCCATACACAACCATATTAAGTGTATTCATTCCGAACGCCTTAATACGCACCTTTAGCCAGCCATAGCGCCCAGAGAAAAAGGGAAACAGAATCCCCAATCAATTTGCTAAATATCTTCACTTCTCACCTTGTGCCAGTGATTTCAGATTTAATCACGAAATCTAAATCATGCCACACATACAAAACTCGAGTAAGACTCCATCGTTAGTAGGTTCTATATCCTCCAGGCTACGGGAGGAAGTAGATATGGCATGGGAATCTATGGGATCTCGATCCACTCTGCAACACACACAACACAGCAAACAATATCTCTCACACGTCACACTGCTCGAACACTACAATGCCACTGTGTGTTGTGTGTGCCGGGATGCTGCTGCCCCACCTGAGAAATAATTAGCCGCCAATCTTGTTCATTATAATGCCTCAGCTCCAGACAGAAAGAAGGCTCGCTTTTGGATGCATAGCATCAGCTTCAACAACCCTGGACGAGGAGGAAGTGGGGACACGAACAGGAACACACACATATAGGTGTGCCAAATGGGAAGGAATAAAAGAATCTCGCAGATACCACGATGGCTCCTCGCCACCAAATCAGAATCCCACAATCTATCTATTCATCTGTCTGGAATGGAATGAGTGTGGTTTTGTCTGTGGGGGAGAAGGGGAATTCAGGAGGAAGCCATCCAGAGTCGAGGGATACAAATGCAAACAACAACCTGAAGAGCAGAGCATCATCATTCAAATGAGATAGCAAAATACAACTTTGCACACAAATAGCTTAATCGCAAGCAATTAAACAATTAACCCACCTATGGGCTCGTTTAGGCATCTCCAGGCATTCTCCGGCAGTCGAAGTGGCAGCAGCAGTTGTGGGAGCAGCAATAAACTATTTTCGAGAAGTCTTGGTACCAGCATCCGCACACTGTGTCGGAGAGGAGGATGCCTGCTTTAGGACCAGCGAATGGATTCAACAATGAAAGTGTCTATAAAAATCCACACCACATCCCCATCGTCGGCCGTCTCCGTCGTCGTATTCTTCCAAAACGAAAACAAATTGATATCGACGTTTGGCCGAGCCGAGGAGGGGAGGACACGAAAAATGTGAATTGGAATTCATTGTTGCCAAAGATAATGGAATCTCCCACTTCTTTTGCAGGAGTTTAGCAGCTCTCAGAGGACCGATGACCAGAAACACAATCTGGCAGCACTTTTCTCCAATGGCGGTACGGCCAACAGATTATGGCTCGATCGTGAGATGATTACCCAATACCCACCAGCAGACGCGATGCAGATCATCACCATGGAACGTAGGTGATGCCCATCACCAGAGATGATGATAATGATATATAAATTGTGCTCTCAGCGAGATAGGGTGCTAATAGTTGGTTACGAGTATACCAACCAGTTGAGTTCGGTCTTTAAAAATTCATAAGAACACAGAAAAAACGGCTTTGGAACGCAATTTGGGGGAAAATTACAGGATCAGAGTCGAAAATTTGAAGGTGGTCCGATATATCATTTTGAGATGACAGACTTAATGGCTGGTGCGCGATGGTGATTGAGCGTTGAAGGGTCAAAGATGAACGAGAAACCATCAAACTTAGGGCTGTTCAGTGTTCACGCTGTTGTTAAAAAGTAATTTCCTCGAAATTACTTTAATGTGTGTTTGAAGAACGTTTTGACCTTCGAACCGACTCATCAGAAAAGAATTTATTTAATCGTTTGTTGAAACTTAGAGTCTATGGCGAAGAATGATGAAAGAAATTTCAATCGAAATAGTTAAACCTGATAGCATAGTGGGTACCTCGTTAAATTGTAATTTTTGAAGAAAACAAATTTTAAATCTAGCAGGCATATAAGTCGGTTGAGCTTATGATCCATAAAATATTGAGAGAAGATAAAATATAAATAAAAATAAATTAAGATTAGTTTGCTGAGAAGAATGTTAAGTAATTAAGTTCAACTTATGTTCTCTGGGTAAACTGATACATGCTTTCGAACGGCACCATAGTTGGGCTTTCATTTTAGATGGTGTCGCCATCATCTCAACTCATACTATTGGATCTTAAAAGGGCAAGAAAGCATGTATATTTGATGAGCACAGATGACGTCTCCGGACAGAAGGTCGAAAAAAACTTGCAGTCGAAACTCAGATAATATTCAAGGATTGCTATATTTTTTTTAGTATTTTAATGAAGATAAAGGTGCCTCTAAAACTTGAATTTTGAAAGCATCAACCGTTTCTCCAGCCGTCAAAAAACGTTTGCCTCGCATTTTAAGCAAGAATACAAAAATAATGCCAAATCTCTATCAGGAATTTGACACATCAAATCGATGTTTTAAAGCTCAAAAATACACTTTTTTAGCAGATGTGTGAGAGGTTTATTGTTTATTGTTTATTTTCCAATCTACGAATTTACATTCAACAGATTTCAAAATTATGAAATACATGTATTTTATTATAAATTAAAATTAGTATTAAAATTAAGCTAAGAAAAAATATTAATTTAATAAAGAACATAATATACTTTTAAACACATTTCTGGGTAAAGATATATCTAGATTTTCATAGTGAGCATTTAATAAGTTGCAGCTTGCGGAAATGGGTTCCTGCTGCCCATACAAAGTGCGATGTGCATCAATTGCCAGGAGCGGTCTAGCTCTCAAAAAAGTTGATGGAGCATACAAATGCACACAATGAAGTAAACTTTCAGAATCAATAGTACCTGACAAAATATCACGAACAAACATGATACTATATACCTTTCTTCTCGCTTCTAGGGACTGAATGCCAAGTAATAAACATTTAGATTTATAAGAATGATTGTAAATATGATTATTGTTTTCAAAAATACTTCGGAGAGCAAATCTAAGAAACTTCTTTTGAACATTTTCAATTCTTTTTCGATTATAATCAGTTGCAGAACTCCAAACAACACAATTGTATTCTAGAACGGGTCGAACAATGCTACAGAATAAAGATTTGATCGTATACGGATCCTTAAATTCAACAGAATTTCTCTTAATGAAACCCAGTAATGAATTGGCTTTAGAAACAATATAATTAATGTGCAAATTAAATTTCAGCTTCGAGTCAAAAATTACTCCTAAGTCTTTGAATTGATCAACAATTTTCAACGGCGAATTATTTAGTGAGTAGTTGGGAATAATATTAAACAACGTTCTATTAACGGGTGATTTTTTTGAGGTTAGGATTTTCATGCATTAGTATTTGACAGATCACGCGGGATTTCAGACATGGTGTGAAAGAGAAAGATGCTCAGTATGCTTTGACATTTCATCATGAATAGACTTACTAACGAGCAACGCTTGCAAATCATTGAATTTTATTACCAAAATCAGTGTTCGGTTCGAAATGTGTTTCGCGCTTTACGTCCGATTTATGGTCTACATAATCGACCAAGTGAGCAAACAATTAATGCGATTGTGACCAAGTTTCGCACTCAGTTTACTTTATTGGACATTAAACCAACCACAAGAATGCGTACAGTGCGTACAGAAGAGAATATTGCGTCTGTTTCTGAGAGTGTTGCTGAAGACCGTGAAATGTCGATTCGTCGCCGTTCGCAGCAATTGGGTTTGTGTTATTCGACCACATGGAAGATTTTACGCAAAGATCTTGGTGTAAAACCGTATAAAATACAGCTCGTGCAAGAACTGAAGACGAACGATCTGCCACAACGTCGAATTTTCAGTGAATGGGCCCTAGAAAAGTTGGCAGAAAATCCGCTTTTTTATCGACAAATTTTGTTCAGCGATGAGGCTCATTTCTGGTTGAATGGCTACGTAAATAAGCAAAATTGCCGCATTTGGAGTGAAGAGAAACCAGAAGCCGTTCAAGAACTGCCCATGCATCCCGAAAAATGCACTGTTTGGTGTGGTTTGTACGCTGGTGGAATAATTGGACCGTATTTTTTCAAAGATGCTGTTGGACGCAACGTTACGGTGAATGGCGATCGCTATCGTTCAATGCTAACAAACTTTTTGTTGCCAAAAATGGAAGAACTGAACTTGGTTGACATGTGGTTTCAACAAGATGGCGCTACATGCCACACAGCTCGCGATTCTATGGCCATTTTGAGGGAAAACTTCGGAGAACAATTCATCTCAAGGAATGGACCGGTAAGTTGGCCACCAAGATCATGCGATTTGACGCCTTTAGACTATTTTTTGTGGGGCTACGTCAAGTCTAAAGTCTACACAAATAAGCCAGCAACTATTCCAGCTTTGGAAGACAACATTTCCGAAGAAATTCGGGCTATTCCGGCCGAAATGCTCGAAAAAGTTACCCAAAATTGGACTTTCCGAATGGACCACCTAAGACGCAGCCGCGGTCAACATTTAAATGAAATTATCTTCAAAAAGTAAATGTCATGGACCAATCTAACGTTTCAAATAAAGAATCGATGAGATTTTGCAAATTTTATGCGCTTTTTTTTAAAAAAAGTTCTCAAGCTCTTAAAAAATCACCCTTTATAAGCCATACAGGCGCACTTTTCGACATTGAGAAACAAATCATTTAATTTACACCAGTCAACAAAACAATCAAGATCATTTTGAAAAAGTTGGGAATCATTTATAGTGGATACCGTAGAAAAAAATTTGATATCATCTGCATACAAAAGGCAATGAGAATTTTTAATAGAACTTGGAAGATCATTAATGAAAAGTAAAAATAAGGACGGACCCAAATGACTGCCTTCAGGAACTCCAGAAGTAACTTTAATTTCATTTGAATAATAGTCTCCAATTCTCACATATTGCTTTCGTCCAAATAAATATGAAGAAAACCATTGAAGAAGTTGGCCATGAAAACCATATGCTTTTAATTTCGCAAATAGAATCTGCAGATTAACTCTACTAAAAGCTTTAACAAAGTCAGTGTATACAACATGTACTTGTTTTCTACTATCCAAAGCTTTGATACAAAAATTAGTAAAATCAACTAAATTGGAGTTGGTGGACCGACCTTTCCAGAAGCCATGTTGATATATACTTACTTGTTGCTTTATAATAGAGTTAAACTTATTTTGAACAAGACTATCTAAAAGTTTAGGAACAACTGATAATTTAGTTATCGCTCTGTAGTTCGAAACTAAATTTTTTGAACCCGATTTAAAAACTGGATCAATAACAGAAACCTTCCAATCATCAAGGAAAATGCCTTTGGAAATTGAATCATTGAACAATTCAAGTAACGGAATGCAAAGCGAGCTTGCACAATAACGAAAAACAATAGGATAAAAACCCAATATATCTGCAGTTTTCTTCGGTTTCAATTTCAGTAAAGAACTTTCAATTTCATTTAATTCAAAACATAAACCTGCACAATCAAACACAGATGGGATTGTGTTAATGTATTGATGATTTACTGTTGAGAATGAAGAACTGTACACATTTTCAAAAAATTTTGCGAAAAAATCTACAGTAATCTTAGGATCACTCGATGAATCATTTTCAAAAACCATAGTTGTTGGAAATCCAGAACTATTGCGTTTCGTATTAATGAATTTCCAAAATGATGTTGGATTATGTTTTAATTTATTTTCAATCGAATGGACATAATTAGCATACATGAATTTAGAAAGGAAAACAAACTCTTTTCTGAGACGAGAGAAATATGCATAAGAATCGTTTGAAGGCGATGTCTTATATTTTTTGAAAGCAATATTTTTAGCATTTTTCAATTTAAGAATTCTTTTATTGTACCAAATTGGATGAGAGCTTACTTTTTTGCTATACATGGGTATACAATTATCTAAAACATTTTTAAATATTGATTTAAAACAGCTGAACTTGTCAGATATATTTTTACCCAAAAACTCATTAGACCAATTAATATTGTTAAAGAAATTGTTCATTAATAACAAATTATTAGTATCAAATTTATAAATTATCTTAGAATGATTGAATTTACAAAAATTATCAAAATTATAATTTTTTAAAGAAATATTAACAGATTTATGATAAACAGAATTAGAGATCAAGGGAAAATTCTCCGTGACAGAATACTGTAAATCATCTGAAACAAATGCTAAATCTAAAAATCTTCCAAGTGAATTCGCAACTTTATTTATTTGAATAAGATTATTTGAAAAGGTTGCATTATAGTCGTGGATACTGATTCTTCTTTAGCAAACAAATGGTGGTGTACAATTTAGAATTACTTTAATGGCATGGGGGCGACTTGTCCAATTGATCCAAGTGACCATTTGCTTCGAAGATCTTTATGCGCGAACAATTTTTGTTGGACTTGCCTCATATTAAAAGACGCATACAGCGGAATGTTTCTTAAAATGGGTGCGTATGCCTAGATCCTGATTTTTCAAAATTTTATATATTAACGTTTTTTCAAGCACAGGGATTGAATTTTTTCAGCATTTCTTGGCATTAATCGAGAGGAGCCTTTTAACGCAGTTTTCAAACTATGCCATATCCAAGGGGAAAAATCTTTTTTCCGGCGATATGTTCAGGCAATATTCAATGTATGCAAGTCAAATCAATGCTCGATTTTGGACGACTGCGTTTGAATTCCGCAAACCAACGAAACACAGTGGGTGGTATTCAAATCATGCACTGATCCTGACCAAGATATGTCCACGCTAGTAAAAAGTCCTGCTCCATTGCACTTTGCGTAGACATTTATTGAATAATAACCTGTAGAAATTTTTAAAATTACTTTTTAAACAACAAAAGAAGATTATTTATTGATCACTATGACGTATTGGCATTTTAATACGCACGTGAATACTCGTAAAATCTATTGTGCCAATACGTGCAGAAAGGAATATTTTCTAAACCAAATTGATTTTTCAGCGTGTTTTTCTTGCATTGTATTTGGAATTTTAACCCAATCCTTTTTTGTCTTCTTCTACGATTACTCTTTTTCCTCTTCTACGATTACTCTTGAAACCGAACTCTGGTTAATGCTGAAATCTTCGGCGATTCCACTTCGGAAACGAGGATCTCCAACAAATCGTAAGAAAACCATAATTCTTGTTTTATTACTTAAATGACTTGCCCGAAACTCTTCATTAGTTTAAAAAAATAATTTGTTCATGCTTCAGCATGGGATGGAGTAAACCTTTAAAGAGTTTAAAGTTCCTTGTAGGTTCAAAGGTACTTCCCGAGGTAACTAATTTCCAAGCTCAACATTTTGGTAGCTCTAATCAGATTTGGTTTTTTTTCTGTAAACGAAAATCTCTAAAATGAGATAGATCTCTTATTTGATAGATTTGTCTCAAAATTATTCTGCATACGAAAGGTAGCAATTGCTCCAAAAAATTGAGATTTGAGATGGAGATAAAGGTTTCTGCATACCACCCAGTAGCTCGAGATGCTTCACTTCCAAAAGTATTTCTTTCCGAATTTTGGAAATGAAGCATGATGAATATTTTAAATAATTGTAAACAGCACTTATGACAAAATGTTTTGAGCACGATTACCATTAAAAATATCAAACTTTACGATGACAATGTAAAATTTGACATATTAACAATAATCGTTCACAGGTTTTCAGGATATTGATTTTTCAAAAAAAAAAAAAAAAAAAAAAAAAAAAAAAAATATTAATTGGATACTTAAGATATAAATAAATGTTTACATCTAAGATGGATGGAAGATCATTTATAAATATGAAAAAACATAAGAGGACACATAATACATTCTTGTGGGACACCACTTTTTGTACATCGTATTTCTTTTATATTTTGCGCACACTTAAGAGATTTTGACTACATTTAAAATGTTTTAGCACGACGCGAATGTTAGGAGATCCGGAGAAATTTTAAAAGAAGATACCGAAGCACATTGATTTTGAAGGTCTGAATATCTTAATGGGAGGGAAAGAAGTATTGAGCAAAGTAAGGCATTCAAGAGCCGTGTAGTGTGGCTAAAGAAAGAATCTCTGAATTTCACAACTGGCTATTTCACTAGAAAACTATTTATCAAAATAACCGTTTACTCAAGAAAGGCAAGACAAGTGCTCATGAGACTCAAAAATTTCTGTTATAGTATGAAGAAATTTTGACAGTTAAGAATTTTTAACTGCAGATCTTTCAAAATAAGAATAAGAACGCTTTCGCAGACAGAGCTATCGGAGGTTTAGAAAAATCAAGTAGCATTAGTGTTGTAGCCAATTTTTCATCAATTTGTAGACTCACATCATCAACAACTCTAAGAAGTGCACTAGAACAGCTATGTTTGGGTGTAAGCCCACCGTGTATCTGTATATTAGAAAAATCCTGATAGATGCAATTATATTTTCTGTTATCTATTTGAAATATTTAGAAAATGAAGGTAGAATTGTTATAGGTTTGCATTCCTAAAATATTAAGATACTGGTTTTGGGGACATATGTATAAATATTATTATTTATGTGTAGCAGAAGATTTTAACGAGGTACCTAGATGGATTGACTTTATATCATACACACACAGCCTTAAAAACATTTAGGTATTTCTTTGACACCACTAAAAATGAACTGACAAAAGTATTCCAAGTTATAAGAAATGGGGAAATTAGTGCCTATATCTTAATTAACTAAAAGATTAGAGGAAGCATTTATTAAACTGGTTTGTTAGTTTATTAGAATCAGTGGCGCAACATTTTAAACCGCCTACAAGGTATTAGTATGATACTACTTAACAATTTGCTAACTTTATAGTAGTTTACTAACTCATTCTTAATTTTAAACCATTTCTATATAGTATCGTACTAAAAGAATTTTCTTAATAAATTGCTTCTGAACACACCTAAAACAATGACATTTCATGTAAGAAAGTAAGTACACGAACCTTTTTTGATGTTTGCAAATGTCATAGTCATATGAAGCTAGCACGATACTAAAAAGTAAAGTAGGTCTTCGATGATTTGAACTTTAATAAAAGGGTTGAGAAAGTATGATGCTATATTCGATTAAAATTTGCAAATTCGTTGTTTTAACATAGTATTTATTATACTTAAACAGCTTTAGCATCGTAATAATTCAATTAAAATTTTCCGAAATAAGGAAAGTCAATTTCAAACCATAAAATTTTCTGAATTTCCAAGATTAGGTAGATTTTTTTGAAATTATGATAATTGAAACTTTTACCATTGTCTGTCTTCCAAATAAGACATTCACAAGCATGATTTCTAATAGCAGATGTTTTAAGAACAATTTAAAAAAGTAGACAGGAAAGAAGCTTGATGGTTTAGACTTTGCCAAGAAGTTCACACAACTTCACCCAGTTAATGAACTTGAAGTCTCCTCTAGGCGTTGCTTTAAATGAAGGTAATAATCGTGTTAAGCAAAACTTGGTACATCAAGCTGGCCATAAAAGTACATAACATTCGTAAGTAAGTGATGTTAGTACGAGCAAATGCCAATATTCTACTAAAAGATCGTCCATGCAAAACAGATACAACATGCCATTTCGAGCCACCATCCATTGAGATCAATTGCTTTCGCACTCATTATACGAGTACATACGCCTTAAATATTTTTGTGGATACCAACTTTTTTGACAGGAATCAGCAGGTATGTAGGGAAGAGCGAGTTAAAAATGTGAAGCTCTTCTAAGGTTTTGCAAACAATACAGCTTATCATTTTTTTTGTATAAGCAAATCATTTAAAGCACAAAATCCACAGAAAAAAATCTTACTAAACCTGCTTGAAAGTTGTCAATATATCGCATTGTTACAACTTACCCCATATATAGCGTAAAATTAGAAATGCAATATTATTTGTATCTTTTGAAAATTCCTTCATTTTCAAGTTTAGGATTTTGCGAAGTTCTAGGGTCAACAACTTTTTTTACATCTAGTTCACTTAGGGATTGACATAAAATGCCTCACAAATTTCAGTCGGGAAGATAGTTTTGAATCGGCCATGGAATCCAATTTCTTTAAATTTCGCAGTTGATCCATTTGCTAAGATACTCAGCGACATATTGAATGCAGTTTTCTTCCAACCATCTGCACCAAAATATCAGCTAGAAATAGAACTCAAGTTTCAAGTTCAAGTTTTCAAATGATTTTATTTGAAACAAACTACAATAAGTGTATCATTCATTTCTTTAACATGGGCTACGCCCGACGTCACCGTCTGTCAGTTAGCAATTATTAACATACTTTTATTGTTTAATATACAAAACTAATTTGAAATAGTTCCTCTAAGAATAGTTTTCTGAAGTTAAGTGCAATCTTGGCTCCTATGATTTCCTCTTGATTCCACGCTTTTCCATTCTATCACTCCCGAGAAGTAGTTTATGTCCACGATTGAAACCATGATATTTGTTTTTGAATCACAAGCACCGTACAGCATGTAGTCTTAGACTATATGTAGTTTCGGAGTTGCAATAGGCCAAGGAGGACGACCTATCTCAAGCATTGGTACCTATATGATTTGCAGTACTCTTGTGTAGCTTCAAGCTTCTTTTTAAGAAATAACGAATAAACTGCTCAAGTTCATCAAACTCTTTGTGGCCCCAAGTTGAGCGGCATAGCACATGATCGCTTTGGCTGTACTTTCAAAAATATCATATTTGGATTCGTAGTCAATATCTTTACAATGAACCACAGTCCTCCATGTTGTGGTTTAAGCATTTTTGGATTTGGCTTATATGGTTTTTCCAATTCAGGTTTCTATATATCCGCACAGAACCCTCACTTGTTGCAGAACTCAAACAATCTATTGATCATCAACTGAAGACTTTCCAGGCGATTCTGCTAGCACCACAATATCATCAGCTATAACATAAGTACTTTGATTAAAAGATCTACTGAAATACGAGCTCCACCTTGCAATATTTCTTTTATGTCGCCTATAAATAGAGGAAATAATGGGGGACTGAAACGGCAACCTTGTCTCGGTCCTATTTCCACTTAGAATTGTTCGGATACTTTGCTTCCAAAAGTTCATAGAACTTCGACGATACTCCTTTATTGTACAGAACTCTTATTATGGACTTTATTCAAGTCAGTGAGTTTCCCAGTGCCGAAGCTCAATACAACCTTAAGTGAAATCTTGAAATTCATCAAACATTTACGAACGTGGATACTACCCGCAGACTTTTTAAGTATGCACGAATGCTTGTATAACACATCCTCAAAAGTCGAAAAAACACCTAATCTACCATATGAGAGACCAGTTGTCGCTCAATTCATCACGTTACTTCGTGACAAATAAAGTACTTAGCAGCTAGCAAACAAAATAATGGTAACTGTTCAATTTTAATTTTGTGTATTGTATAAAAATTAAATCGGGACATCTTCAATGATCTCCAAGGCAGTCTTGGTATTTATTGACTCAAGGCCAAGAAACACGGGCATCAGGGTTAGTTGCAATAAAATTGATATACTACCGAGCTTCCTATACACGTCTTGTAGCTAATTTTACGATAAACTGCAACAACCCCACCTTTTACTAGAATAATTGCGTAGACCAGTATAGTCGAAGTCTTCCGGACTGCAACTTGATGACATTGGCTGGAATTTGACAGATGGTGGCAATATTTGCTTAGGAGGATCGGACCCCGGCTTAAGTGCCGATGACGATGATGAATAATGCTGCTCTACCCTTAGAACAGCAGTTAAAGGGTATGTTTAATTAAGCTGATGAAGCCAACATAAGCTAAACAATCAAAAACTTGTAGCTCCAAACATTTTTAAGACTAACAAGACCAACTTACTCCAGCAGTTCCAATGCATCCTTATTGAACAAAAAATAAAACAATTTAACAAGAGCATCCTGTTCGCTACGCTTCACATTCCTTTGACGGGATGCTATAACTTTGACGGAATGGCCTACAAACAATCCGCAAAAAAAATATAAGCAAAAATCTGCTCCAACAACTTTGCACAAAAAACAAGATTCAACTGACTGTTTCGGAGATCTGTTTGAGGAGCCACAACATGCAAAACGAACTACATTCACCACCATTCCGCTGATTAAATTAAAGAAAACCTCCAAAGCCTCGGACGTGACCATAAAAAGACACACACAACAAAAAGAAAAGAAAAATATCAGAAGTCGCAGTCCGATGCCTGGGCTCCTTGATGGTCTGTCCCAAGAGCTGCTGTCATTCCCAAAGGTGAGACGAAACAAATGTGACTGAGCAATCGACCAGAACAAATTCGTGTCTCTGGAAATGAGGTTTTGACTAAAAGTGAAATCCTCAAGCATCATCTATCATGAAGACTCCACCATCAGCTTTTTGATTGATCCATCGCGTCTTAGGTTGTCTCTTAAGACTCACATGCGCCTTTGGGCTGGGGGCGACTGGGGCGGCTAGAGTTAGAGTTGGAGGCTTGGCGTGTATTAATTTTGAATTATTACCTTTTGGATTTGTCGGTCACACATTTGTTTGTTGTTGGTTTGGAATTCGAAATAGAATCTGCCGCCGGAATCGTAACAGTTATTATGATGGAACTATTCTTTGGTCAACAGCCAGCAGCCTCCAATAATTGCCCGCCATCACATGGAATTCAAAAATCTATAATTGCACTTAAACGTCAATCTGTCATGCGTTCTGTCAGATCATCATTTTCATCATCTCAAGACGCTCCGTATAGACGGAGTCTGTGCTGCTGTGAACCATGGCCGATATAGCGTGGAAATTATTTAGAGAAGAAGAGACACCGGTTATGCGATGGAAGGCTCTCTCCTTTGGCCAAAGACCAGCTCTAGCGCGCTTTGTGTGTGCTCCGGTGATGATTTATGACATTTGTCGGATAGTTTTTGTCTAATGTGTGTGTCTGTTGCGGACGTTGCTGTCGCAGGGACAGGCTACAGCACATATGGATTGTGCCTGCCTCCATATCTTGACCGATGATGGAAGGAATCCTCCCGATTGATTGCCAGCGATTAGTTGCTAATCCTGTTTTTGTTTTGATGGATATATTAGTGAGTATTTGCGCAGAGTGCGCCTTCCTTTCAGATGAGGCGACCAAGATGAAGACCGATGACGATGACGACGAGAACGACGCTCCGGCGGAATGGAGGAGCTCTATAGAGCTTGGTGTTTGTTCCTAGCCGCAGCGCTCATTCGATTCATTTTTCATTTGAAGTCGCTGTATATTTATGAAGTGGATATAAATGATACTGGTTTTTCTATTTCTCAAAGCGTTGACGGAATGAATGTACTCGTACTGCTGGTGGCTCATTGATGCGGGTTTCCAGCTAATAATAATTTTTACAGCGAATATGGTCGGTGGGCTTTTGCTTTGGCTTTGGCGCGACTTGAGGGAATTTGCTGGAAAAGGCGGTTTCAGTTTTTCTAAAGTGGTAAATTGCTTATCATTTTTTGAAGTGATTTCCCCTTTTTAAGGAATTTATATGGGCTTTCTGGTTGGTTAAGTTGTACTCCTTAGGACCAATTAGGGGTGGGGTTATGTACCCATTCATTATAGAGATGTTATTTATGAGAGTTTCGTCATCAGAAAATTTTGTTCATTATAAGTGATTTAAGTTGATGGCGGATTTGGTTAGTTTTGGAAAATGGCTAGATTTTATATTAATGAAGGCTTAGAGCCTTTTAAAACCAATTTAATTTGAAATGAACCATTAAAACCTGTGAGTGATATCAAAATCAGTGAAAAGGAAAATACGGAGCGCCTTCTGAACAAAAATTCATCCAAAGATATTTGGACGTGACTATATGGGGAGGGTGAACTTTACCATGATGTTAATGAAGTCGAAAAATTCAAAATATGACTGCTATTTTGGCTCGACTACATCGAGCGAATAAACAATACTTCAGACTAAAGTCCCAACAATGGTTTAAGGACCAAGCAATTGTGAAGTACAGACCTTTAGCCCTCGGTCTAGAACACTTTAAGAAGCTTCCGTACAAGAAATTTCATAAAAATCGGTTTTGCGATAATGAGAAAGTCAAAAATCGAAACTTTTCAAGAGTTTATCAAAATCGGTTGTATCGGTTGAGCAAATCCTAAGCCAAGCAAATTGTTCTATGGGAGCTACGATTAATAATCATTTTTTGTAATTTTTTTTTTCAACCATTATTTATCTTTTACTAATTGAAGTTTTTGTTTTTAATCTGTGGAACAGTTTGAGAAAAAAAATATTTTCTTAAATTTCCATTATTTTTGGTCTTTAAAATAGAACAAACGTGTGGGGGAAATATTTAGAATGATATCTACCAAGTTTAAAGAAAATTTGCCATTAAGGCTTTACTCGAACAGACCGACAGAATTTCCCAAGTTCGATGTTTTTACGGATGCCTAACTTGCAATAAAGTAGCTTTATGTCGCAAGTTAAAATGTTTTATTTAGACTTCAAAAACAAATTATTTTTATGTTTTTTTTTAAACTGTTCTGAAAATTCGAAAAAATCCAATATCTTTTAATAAGGCTTGGCTTTATTTTAACGAAATTTGCGAAAGTGGTTATTAGCGGCACGAAATTAGACCCAAATTTTTCGATTTTCGTAAAAAAGAGTAAGACATATTTTGAATAATTTGCTTATGCTAAATCTGATAAAAAATTGAATATTATTGTGTTTTAAAATTTCCAAAACATTTTTTTTTCCGAAAAATCTTGTATTATGCTAATTTTTTCCTACAAAACTCAATACTTCGAAATCTACTCGATTTTATTTTTTAATTTTGGCAATTATCAAAAGGTTTGAAAAAATTGTTGTTTATTCAAAAAATAACATCATCCACAATATTTAAAAAAAAAAACAGTTTTGGAAGATCTAGTTTGGGGACATGCATTTGGGTTTTGGTAAAATTTTTATAAATCCATATCTGTGTATGGATGCGTGGCTTTGTTTTTCTTTTTCCAAATTGTGTTCTACTTGCTAAATTTCATGGCGGGGCTAATTATAAAATCTATTTTTGCTGTCCTGCGCCTATCCTTCTTTCTCTTCCGTAACTTCACGCCCACGCTGTGTTGAAACATTTAAAGGGTATTCATATTCCCTTGAGCGTGAGTAAATTATAATAAAAAAAAAAAAAAAAAATATGAAGGGCCCGTCTGAGCATTTTGTCTGGAGATGATAGCAATTCTGGCTGTCTGTCTGTCTTTTCGACCGAAAATAACAGTACCTGGCATACGATTTTTTTTTCAAAATTTTATAAATATTTTTATTTCTTAAAAACTGTCCTACAGATTAAAAAAAAAAATCAAAAAATTTCATTGAGCTAGGTAATGGTTGAATTTTTTTTCTAAAAATGGTTATTTTTGGTACCCCAGCTAAACATTTTTTTTGTTTCTGATTTTCTCAAAAACTGTGAAACCGATGTTGACCATTTTTTTATGCTAAGGCCCCCCAAAAGTTTAAATATTATGTATATGTATATTATATATGAATTCAAATTTTCCAACAATTTTTTTTTTTTGATTTTTAAATAAATTTCAAATTTTTTTTTTCAAAACTCAATATTTCGAAAACCCCATTTTCAAGTTTTTTTAAATTGATAAATAAAATGTTCTTGATATAATTTACGAGATGTGAGAAAAATAAATATTTTACCTAAAAATAACGGTACCCAGCATACAAATGTTAAAAATATAGTGTTCGAAAATCGAATTTTTCTCGAAAACGGTTCATATACATATACTTATCTATAATGTATTAAGAAAAAATTTTACATTAATATTAATAAATTTAATTTAATACTGACAGTACCATCGAACATTTTTTCCGAATTTTGAATTTCTCATTATCGGCACAACGGATTTTTGTGAAAATTTGTATGCTTCTAGAAAGGTTAAAAAAACATTGCATTTCAAGGCTTTCAAAAAAAAAATATTTTTTAAATTTTTGAAAAAAACAATATTTTTACCTGCGACTTTCAGGTACTATAAGGCAAGTTATGCATTCGTAAGAAAATCGAACTCGAGATTTCGATTAAAGTTGACATTACGATAATAGCGAAGACTAGGAAAGTGGGTCTCGCAATTCCTTGTCTCTCTGTTCGACTACAGCCTATGCGGCTTTGCCGATTTCTGTTAAACTTGGTAGATATTGTTTTGAATTTTTTCTTTTTTTTAAGGCCAAAAATAAAGGAACCTGCCATACGAACTTTTTTCAAAATTTTACAAATATTTTTTTTTCTAAAAACTGCCCACAGATTTAAAAAAAAAAATAATTCAAAAAATTTCATTTAGTTAAAGCTAGGAAATGGTTTAATTTTTTTCCAAAACTTTTTTGTTTTCGATTTTCTCAAAAAACGGGACAGCCGATTTGGACAACGTTTTTATTCTAAAACTCCCCAAAAGTTTGAATATTTTTGTGTATTCAATTTTAAAAATTTTCGTTCTCTTGATTTAAAAAAAAATTCAAGTATTTTTTTTCGAAACTCAATGTTTCAAAAACACCACTTTCGATTTTTCTTAAATTGATAACTAAGAGTTTCTTTATATAATCTTCAAGATGCGAGAAAAAAAAATTATTGTACCTAAAAATAACGATACCCACGGTGCAAATGGTTTTCGAAAATTGTATTTTTCTCGAAAACGCTTCCGAGAATTTTGATAAATTTTTTTTTTCTTTCGTTAAATTTTTACGATCTATTTTTTTAATTTTGAAATTAATTTTAAATTTCTCATTATCGGCATAACGGATTTTAATGAAATTTTATATAGAGAAGATTTAAAAACATTGCATTTCAAGACTATAAAAAAAATTTTTGTTGGACTTTTGAAAATAAAAAAACTTTATTTTTGTTAAATTCTATAAGTCAAAAGCGGCTCAATATTTTTTTTAAATTTAATATTCATTCGTACAGTAATAAAAACTTTAAGATGGTGTGCCAAAATTGTTTTTTAAGAATATCTTAAAAATTTTCTATATAAAGCTTTTTTTTTAAGAAACCACTACGTCTTAAAATTTTTGTTCTTGCATAAGCTTATATTTGCTTGAATCACATGCATGCAGTTTTTAGCTTCAACTACTAACGAAGTTTTTTAAATCATTTAAAAAATGAATTTAATGCTTATAAACAGTTTTTCTCTAATAATATACATTTTTGAAATTCTTAGTCTTTTACATAAGAGCAAGTTCGTGTGACCCAATCGTGCATTTTATTTTGTTGTTGTTATGTAACCAAAACATGCGTAAATATTTGCAAAAGATTTTCGGGTCTATCAAACTCGTCGACTAGATGGATTTTGAGACTTCCTTTCTCAGATGACGTGGATGAGTTCTTTTTTTATTTGCATAAAACTTGAAAACTTGTCTTATCGTTTAACGATCGTGACCCTAAACGTGTTTAGCGCAGAACGATGTTTTCGCTTTTTTTCATTTTTATTAGAAGTATTGGAAATGTTGATTTTTCTAATGGCGCCATAATATCCTCTTGCTCATAATGACCGGACCTACCCTTTATGTATTATATTGAACCGCCTTCAGTTTTTTTTTTTTTGGTAAAAATATATTAATAATATTCTACCAAAAACATAGTTAGGGTTAGTTAAGACAAGACCATTTTTTTGTCCAGCTATGCTGCATTTGTAAGTGGATTTTGTAGCTGTAACATTGCTCCCTAATTCAAAAAAAAAGTTTGGCTAAATTATTTTTAAAAATTTATAAAGTGTATTAAAGTCAAAAACGTTACTTTTAGCCCCACTCTCCCCTACCTACAGTAGAACAATTTGTTTTTGATAATTGAATTTTTCTTAATTGGCATAGCTCAAAGGATTTGTTTTTTTTTAACACATTTCAAAAATCAATATCTTGCCTATTTAATAACATCCACATTTTTTTTTTTGGAAATATCCAAGGAGACGGAGCATTCTCGAACGATTTTTGCAGAAGCTGAGAAGATGAGGAATCGATTCTTCCTCTTCTCTGTACATGTCCCGCTGTGTTGCAAAGATGTAAGCTCTATCTAGGAGAGGTCTACTATATTGATTTTAGTGACCTGACAAATCCAGTAATAAGCAGTCTTGCACACTTCGTGACGAGTAAGTGTAAGTGGTGGTGGAACGAGTAGGAAGAAAGTCTACTTTATTCATGTGGTATCGCAATGGACCAACTTAAGATATATGGAAGTGCATCAAGCATCCACACTTACCTTATACCTAATCTAATATTGTAGAGCAAATTTTCCACTACAGAACAAAATTTTGGTTTCATTAAGAAAAACCTATTTTCATGACCTTTATGTAACTGATATCCCGGTCATGGGGTCTGTGAGGAGATTTTTGACTACAAATATTGTAATGTACTTTCAAAGATCTCTCCTTATTGGCAAAAGTGAAATTGGTTTTCAGCATTTTTTATAAACTTTTCCTCCGAAATATGAACTTCCGAATGAATTTTTTAGATGACATATTACCATCAGGAAGATGAGATAAGTCTTCAAAAAAAAAACAACTATTTTGACTGCAATACATATTCACGGTTATGAAAAAACAGCTTATTTGAAACAGTTGGTTGAGCAATCATTGGAAACGGTTGCAGAGCAGACATCCATATTTATGATATTGCAATATTGTTTCACCTCATTTTTTCTACCTTTCTAATTCGTGAGAGAGTATCTCAGAAAACCCTTAACCATGCATGACAGACCGTAAAGTCAATCTTCCATATACACACACCAACTTCTTGCTTTCAAGGCGTAATGTTTCTTTTTGTTGGTCTGCCTCGCATTGTTCCACATAGTATTTGCCTTGCATTTCTATCTAAAAGAAGTTGCCATTGCCAGAGGCAATATCTTTCCTTAGCCATTTCTCACTTAACTCATCAGAGTGCAACAATTGCTTTGCTTAGCTTGGCGTCTTTTTAAGTTGAGCTTCTGTGTTCCTTTTCTGATTCTGTGTAATACTCGTAGAACAAGAAAAAAAGTAACCAAACAATAAAATTGTCTTCTGCACGTCTTTCTCCCTCGACTGCTGAGAAGGCTTCCAAGCAGCTCTGAGATGGTATCCTCTTTTTTTCAGCTTGTCCTTGATTTGATTGTTTTGTTGTGTGCCACTGCAAAATCACAACACATACAAAACTAAACTATTGCTCCCCGACTCTAGCGCATCCGTCATGGACGCTTTGATAGTCATCTTGGGGTTTCACTGATGTGTACTATAGCTTGTGCCGAAAGGATGGGGTCGGGGAAAGTGGTTGGACGAGTGATATCACCCAAGTGATACGTGCTGTATAACAAGTGATAATAAAACAAATCCATTGTCTTCTATGTACAGGCGAGTCTGCGTTGGTCGGCAAGACGTCTGTCCGGTTGAAAGCTGGAAAAATCTTCGTTTGCTGCCTGTTTTTCTGGGTTTCTTAAAATTTTTTTTCGCGGATCATCATTTGCATAGAACATAAAGAAATGTGAACAGACATTGCACGAAACAAGGTTGTGAATCGGCCAGGGCTGGATCTGTTCAAATGCATGACCCTAAATCGTACTCCTTAAACTCTTTTAAAGATTAAAACAAATGTTATTGCACTACAACTATTACAAAAACTCTTATTTATCTCGAAAACAGCAACTGCGGTTTTGATAAGATCCTGTGTGGGTGTTGTAGGCAGGAATGGAGGGAATCTACAAGTTTCTACCGAGTTCAAGAGACTTAGGTTAAAAGAACTTATCATTGCAAGAGATACTCTTGGAGGATTTGTCACTTCTTCCGTAGAGGCGGTACCCCTTGACAAAACTAAATAAGTTCATTTTCATGTGGAAGCAACTGGTATCTAATTGAACTGAGACTTCCGGCATGACGGTTCAACGCACCAACCTTTTCTCAAGGGAACTATAAATTCTAACCCTCGTAATTTCTTCTTTTTTTACTTAAACTTTACTTTGATCTTCAAATTTGGTGAGCTAGAAAAAATGGACCTGATTTTGTTTTGCTAAGATTTGCTTGACCAATTGGGCCTTATGCCTGAAATTTTGTAGACGAACATCGAATTGAGAAAACAAAATCAAATCCGGCCCTGAACGGAAGGACAAAATTGGTTGGTTAGGCGGTCAGGCGGCCGTGTCTACGTGACGGTTGTTCTTTTCGTGTTCTAAGAAGTCTTGGGTGGATCTGTTGAAGGCTTTTTCGTGTTCGAATACAAATTTTTTGTTCACAACCAGACAGAAGACGAAATCTATCCATATCTGCATCTTCCAGGGTCGGTCGCGTATCTATGTGCAAAAAGACAAGATAAAGTTGATTTGTTGAATGTCAACTCGTATTCCTTGCATCTTGTCTCGCCTTTGGTCTGGGGGGTTTCCGTCCGTCCGTCAGTCTGTCTGTCTGTCTATCTGACTGTCTGAATTCCTTGTCGGATCTCATTTCACTTCGTTAGAGATTAGCCCGTTTTTTTTTTTGGTTATGTCTTTGTCTGTTCGAATATGTATATCTTTGGTTACGGTTGATTATCGCGTAGCAACGTTGTGGCGGCGGCACAAGAGCGAACGAAAGGCTCAATGCAAATTATGCGGTTGAACATTTGTTCCACCCCTTCGTTTAGCTGGCAGCATTCAGCGGCAAATCCAAGCCGCAGACCGAAACCCACACTCTACGGCTCTTCGACTCTTGTTTATATGTTAAAACATTTTATTATGAGAATATATGTCAGGTTTAGCACTTACCGCTGATTTAGGTTGAAATGAATTGTTGGCGGATTAACTCACCTGGAAAAAGTAAGAGATACAAGGTAAAAATTGAAATAAAATAAAAAATTGAAATATAAATGAAATTGAAATTCAAGGTGCATTCGAGCTGAAAGTGATTCTGTATAAGGTTTTGCTGTGCTTCGTTTCGTCTATTCGGTGTAGGTTGGGGTATTTTTATAATTTTTTTTTTGTTGTAATATTTGTTTGATGGGGGAGTGCTGATGGAGGTGGAAGAATGTTTGTTAATCGTTGGAGCGAATACAGATTTATTTAAGAGTGATTTTTTTTCTCTTTTTCAATTGAATTGTGTTCATTTCCAGAGGAATGCATATAAAATGCCTAATTTTCCAAAAAGCGACACACCTAATTGTTGCACTTTAATTCTAATTTTCAAAATAAATGCGTAATTTAGGCCTGCAAATGATAAATGAAATTAAAACAAATAGACAGGCCATTAGAACATAATATTTAATGGCTGGAAACATCTGTTTTTGACGAGGAACATATTTCAAACAGTAAAAAAACGAAAGCTTCTAATTTTTGGGTCAAAAGTTCATTGAAGTGAGTAGATACAAATGAAACTAACAAATTTAACCTTTTATTATGAGGTTTCCTGCAGCATATATGAGTTAATATTAATGCTGAAACATAAATTAGAATTTTTAATTTAATAAAAGGGTGAGAGGCACAAGACCTGTAGAGGTACAATAACTGTAGCAAATAACCCCAAGACGAAGATGAAATAATTTTCCAAAATGTTGAAATCAGAAGGACTTTCTTTTCTTATAAAGTAAACCCCCACAAAATGGAGATTTATTTCTTATTTTTTTTTGGGACTTGTTTCACATTTAAAACTTGGGGGTTATTACATGTTTTATTTGGGTGGTATATCTTCTTTGGTACAGTTGACTAAGAAAATACCACACATACTTATGCACCTGCCTGAAACTTAACATAACCTAATCAGAGCAACGCTGTAGCAGGAACAGTACAGAGAGAATAGAGTCAGCGATTTTGTCATTCTTATTTGAGGTATTCTTTATAAGTGAAATCGTGTAAAGACTGATGACAGAAGATGCTTATGGACTTCCAGATATAAGGAATGCAGTTTATTTTGAATTCTAATCTTTAAGATAAGGATTTTTCCACGACTTAATACACTATGATTTTATTTTTATTATATTATCGAAATAATGCTATTAAATGGCGCCCGGGTGATTTTAATTCAGTGTTTTCTAGACTTTAAATAATTTAAATTTACGTTTGCTTATGATTTTATATACTATGCATTCATTTTTTATTATTTTAAGGAACTTAATTTACTAACTGGCGCCCGGGTAAGTTTTATTTGATTATTAGACTATAAATAATTTGAATTCATATAGATTTTAAAATCTAATTATTATGATAAGAATTTGTTCAAGATTATATACACCAAGATTTTATATTGCTATTTTATACAAATAAAGTTACTAAATGGCGCCCGGGTGATTTAAATTTAGTTTTTACTGACTCTAACCCTAGAAAAGGTAATCATATTTTTTAGTACGTTAAAGGTAATCATTCGTCGAATCGACGAAGTAAAATTTAAATGCAATTTTTTCGAAAAGTTATGAACAAATTCTTGTAGATGTAAACAATTTATTTTTATCAAACCTTTCTTTTAAAGTGTTTTTACACTTTTCATTTTATTTTTTTAGATTTGTGACTTTTTATTCTCCTTAAAGATCTATGAAGAATCTATGAGAAATTTTAAAAAGAAAAAATGATGTTCGTCTAATCGACGAAGATTACCTTTCTAGGGTTAAATAACTTTAATTTAAATGAATTTGTAATCATTAAGACGACCGTTACTCATTATACCATGAATTATTATTATATGGAACTAAATCTACTAAATGGCGCCCGGGTAATATTTATTACATTTTTAGTAGAATTTAAATAAGATTCAATTTTTGTCTAGATTGGCAGTCATGTCATACATGTAAGAATCAGTAGATTCATAGCATTGGGCTAATTAAAACCTTCACAAATCGACAGATGAAATTTTTCCGTAAGGTAAAAACGCAATTTTGTGGCAAAACATACAATTCGCTTCGGAAGCACCATATTTTAAACTTACAGAGATCTTGTGTGGTTTGGATATTTAACCAGATTCATAGCAATTCAACGATTTACTTGATTTTGTTAGTTCTGGTAAGAAATTATATTTCTTGAGCTGTTGACGAAATGGGTACATTCAAATGGGTTCAAAGGGTTTAAGAAACTTGAAAATTGTAAGATTCAAGAATAGCAATTATGAAATAAAAGAGTTCCATATCACAGTAAAGTATCTTTTTTCTTAATTCTTACATCTTAGATAACAAAAATGGCGCCCGGGAGATTGAAATAATAACCGACAACCCTTTACAATAATTTCCCTCATTGGTCATTTTCTGTGCCATAAATCCTTTAGCCCATCTAACACATTTAGGCCCTCCATTACTTTCCCAAAGCAACCATTCTTAGCCTTCCACAACTTTCAGTTGCTTAAAGCTCAAGCTTAATCAAAAGCACCCTTTGGAACCTCGATCAAGATGATTCAATGTTCCACTTGATGAGTGGATTGGTCTTTTGTGTAGATTCCAGTTCTAGTTCATTCGGAATTTTAATCTCCCCTTCGGTCCAAAGATTAGGATTAACCCGATTAAATTTCAATGAACTTTTCTTCTTATACATTCGAACCAGATAGAGGACCACATTTTGAGCAGCTTCAGTACAAAGAACCAAAATGAATTCTATCCAAAGGTCGATTGTCTATAAGATCAACATAGTTTTTGGCAAAGGAAGCAGTGGTACCGAATTGATATCCCGCACTTGCTTTCCGATTATCTTGGATTTTTCCGAAAGAAGAAAATTTGCATCCGAAATAATTGAAAACGGAAGACTAAGTATATGTTTTCTGTTTTCGTGAGCTTTTCTATAAATAATATGGCGGGAGCGTATCGGAATCCCGCTTTTTAAAATCCCGCTTTTCAAAAATCCCGAAAAAAAGTTTTAAAATCGAGTCTGCTAAAATACAGCTTTTTTAAAATCCCGCTTGTTCAAAATCCCGATCTATTATAATCACGCTTTTTAAAATCCGTCGGAATTATAAAAAACGGGATTATAAGAGACGAGATTTTAAAAAGCGGAATTATAAAAAGCGGGATTTTAAAAAAGCAGGTTTATAAGAAACAGGAATATAAAAAACGGAATTATAGAAACGGCATTTTAAAAAGCGGGATATAGTACCCAAACCTATGACCTGAAGCCCACTTAAGGACATATTACAAAAGATTACGTTCAAGATGATTAAAATCCAGACGAGATTGACCAAATTACAATCCATCCTAAGGAAGTCACTGTTTCTGTGTGAATTTTAGGCTGGCGGAATTAGCGTTTCGTACTTCATTGAGAAGTATGGTCTTTATCGTCAATGGCAAACGCTAACCAATTTTTTTTGATCCGAAGTGGAAGATATGGACACCGATGACATGTGGTTTTAACAGACCTGCGCAACGTGCCACAATTGACATTTTCCGAATGCCAATAAACCTCAAGCCACTACTGCCCTGAACTTAATCAACATAATCCATGCCATTGTAAGAATTAAGCCTGATTTATGCGACAGAGTTATAGAAAATCTGACGTTTCGGATGCGTGTCACCTAGCGAAGCTGCGGTGGACATTCGATGGATGTTATATTCTATAATGAAATATGTAGGTACAAGGACCTTCTAAATTAATTATTAATTAATTTCAATACTATTTGACTTAATTAAATTTAAATATAGGCAACTCTTAGTGGAAAACCCTTTACTCCTCATCTCATTCAACCGCAAAAAAGCTTGTACACGTTTTACGCAATTCCTTGATTCCAATGCTCACTGCAAATTGCGAATTGTGATCCCTTATCAACGGCATAACGTCTTGGGCAATATTTTTTATTTTACTTTTATCAATATGATACTCGGCCACGCCCTATCATACATGAACTTTCTTCAATTAAATTCCACTTTTCTTATCCAGATAATCATTAAAGTCATATAACGAGCTCCAATAAATCAACCAGAAAAGTCTAATTAAATGAACTTCATCGCACGGGACATCATAAAAAAAACATCGAGCGCATAAAGAAACACTCATCAAATAAAAAGTCAACGACACAAAAAAAAAAAAAACACAACGATTTAATCTTGAAATCATCACAATTCATAAACGACAGTCTCCAGCTTTATTGTATATTCATTTCTGGGTGAGCATATCAGCACTTTGTCTCAAAAAATTCACTAAATAACTTGAAAAAACAAAAAACAAAAAAAAACAGTAAATTTCAAAAACATCCCAGCGATAAATCTTCTGGTGACATTAATCACGAACCTACCCAGCAAATTCGACGAAGGAAAAGATTTCTGAAGAAAGATGGGGAAATACGAAGTGCGATACGTAAAACAAAACAAAAAAAAAAACTGGCTCACCTTTGCTAGCGAAATTAATTCAAATCTCTCTTGTGGTCAGAAAATCCTCGAGAAATAAATATCCCTGTCATAGTTACGTATATACTCCCAATTAAGGAACACAATCGATATTCGCAATCTGCCTAACAAAAACAAAATAACTCAATCTGAAAATATCCAAATCCCCTCGAAGTGGGTGCTTGAAAATGGCGCCCAACAGAAAAACACACTGAGAACACTCTTGCTGAAACTAATGAAGCATAGCCAATAGAGTGACACCTGTCATTTGTTAAGCCGAGCGATATGTGCTCCAACTCCTCATAAGCACTTCGGACCTCTGCTTATGTGGGAAAATTAATTAGTGAGGTCACTCTTATCCCTTGGTTTCATCGCCTTACCATTTATACTTTGCCTCTTGGCCATGAAACTTTGGAACCAAAAATTACCAAAAGGCAACAAAAAATGAAATAACACTCGAGAAACATTCTTGCCGGAGAAGATTGAAGATGAGATGAGGGCGAAATTTGATCTGGTGTCGGTTTCGGTAGGTTTGTGCTTTGTTGCCACAACGCGGCACAGTCTTTCTTTAATGGATCGTGATTCTGATATCGATCAACACGATTTGATGGGATTTTGTATAGTTTTTGCCTTTTGGGTATGAACAACAAAAGGAACAACACTTGCGTGATTTGCTTGGCCATCGACTGCAAAGTTCAGGCATTTAAGGTTACAGAAGAGAGATGGGAACTTTTCGGAGCAACACCATGCAAATAATATTTATTTTTTTGTTTGTATAAATAGCTTATGGTGTTTATAGAGGTTTACGGTCAATTGAGTTTTATGACGTAATTTTATAAATTATAACTTTGCTCAGTTGGTGTTGGATGTTGGTATTTATGGGAATACACACTTGAAGGAGTCTGCGAATTCACTAATTGGATGGGAAAGGACAGTCAGGGCGTAGTTGAATTGAAATTGAGAAGTGTTTTATTGAAGTTACTAACTATAACTTATTTTATATGGGTTCCCGACCCGAGGAGGTGCCCTGCTTGCAGCACGGGCTCGGCTGTTCGCCTTCTACGATCCCGGGAACTTTGCTTGCTTCCAGACGTCAAGATAACTCGCACCGGTATCATCAATAGATTGATCTTAAAGCTGGAGGTTCGGTCTTTCAAGTCTCCTCGAAGCCGAAGGCTTCGAAACTTTGCTTTCCATTCTTGGTACAGCTCATAGAGTTCACTATTCTATTTTCTTCCTTCCCGCGTTCTTCCCTTGAAGAATTTCTTCAGAATTTCTTGAGAAATTCAGCTTTTCATTTAGGCTTATCAACCAACACCCAACGCCGACTGGCTTTGGGAGGGTGCACTTAGTCTCACGGGGAATTCAGTTTAGATCAATTTGTTTCGCCAAACCAAAACAGCAGAGGTTTTCTAGAGTAATTGCTCGCCAGATCGCTTCTAAAGCGTCATTCAAGGATATCGTTCCGAGACAGATCAACTTTTGAAATAGGTACATCAAAGTTGTTGCGGATCTATAGTGTCATCTCGTTTCTTCTTGTTTGTTTTTAAAGCGTATACTTGGTTTTGTCCTGCTTTACTATTTTACTAACAAGTTTGGTCTGATCTTCTATCGCTAGACTCTATGATGCCACGTTGGGAACGACTATGATATCGACTTTGTCCACAAAACCCTAATGGATCCTCTTCACGATAAGCCATCACGATCGCCCCCCACGATCAGCCATCGTGTAGATGGGTTAATTGTGTCGAATGGGTTATGCCGAGGTGGAATGGCCGTTGATGTTGGATTGCCGCCATCTTCTCAAATGATAGTGCGCCAATGGAGGTGATACGCGTCTAAACGTTTTCCACTACGCAATCATTGACAAGCAATTTCATCGAACATCTGATGGTCGATCAATGGCCTTTCGTGTAGAGGGCCATAATAGTTGGAAACCTTTGGTAAAAATGGCCCCCTCCATGTAAACATCTGCCCAAAGCAATATATCCTCTATAACCAAATATCAAATGATAGCGGATATCCTTGCCGAAATCTAGTGCGTGCTAAGAATATTTTTGGAGAAACTATTTCGTAGTTGGAAGTTGCAAGTCGACATTTTTTGAGGCAGGTGGGAGTGTGTGGAGGAGTGTTGATGTGGTTGATCCGAGTAAATCTCTTCGGAGTAATTTTCACTGTTCGGTTAACAGTGGGACGGATGGCTGCTGATCTATCGTTCCTAGTTCGCTGTCTTCTTCTTTCCTTGCTTCGGCGCTGTTATGATCTCGATGTCGCCGGGTTGACCTCAGAAATCGGCGGCAAGCCTCCCGGTTTTGTATTGTTCCATTTCTGAGGCCAACTGAATGCTGGTGTTTTTGCATTTGTTTGTACCAGGAGTGTTTAGGCCTACCTTTCTTTTTATTCCGAATTGGAACGTTGTATGATATTGCCTTTTTGACGGGGTTCTCAGGATCTCTCCTTTGAACATGGCAATACCAACTGAGTCGGTCGTGTTCAATTTTTTTTCGCTGTAAGGTGAACAAAGTGAAGGACTATCGTTCCTAGTTCGTGGTAAGGAGAACAAAGACAAAAGAGTGCACACTCCTGGTTGTTGGTTTCTACTTCGATCGATTGCTGGGTGTGTGTATCCTAGGGTTGACAGTTCCTGAGTTTTGCAGTAACTCATCTGGAAGTGACCTCACGGTTGCGAAGCTCCGCCGGAAGCTATATTCTGGTACTATGGGAGATAGTTGCCAGATGATTGAGGGCTGTTGCGTCTTGGATGTCTTGGCTCGTGCCTACCCCTCTCCTCCATCTATCTTCGTGATAGTAAGGTTGAGAGCTGTTGCGCTTGCTTGGCCCATGCCTACCCCTCTTTCTTCAAACTATCTATAAGGTATGCCCCCTTGATTGACTCCCTTGTGGGAGTATCGTGGTGGCGTGGTTTATTCCGAATGCGGAGACACATGGTTTCCAGACTTGCCTGGATTCAAGAGGTGTTAGATAGTCCTCGCCTCTAAGCAAGAGGTGTGCACATACTGCAACATGTCACAGCTTTGCTACTGAGTTGGCTTCGGCTGACTCGGGGCTAATGGTCAGGGCTTAATCTGACTCCGATGAGTCTTAATAGACAGGTGTCCACGTTAAATACAAGAAAGTTCTGGTTTTTTTGAGGATTTCCCTTAGTCTGAAGATTAAGACAGGTAGGCCCTGTCTGGCCAAAAGCAACGTTGGTACCATAAATGCCTTAAAACACTACATTGAATAGGATCTTCCATGCGGCCGGCGTTAAGCTGGGAAATGTCGGAAAGTTCTTGCAACACATAGGATTGTGCCATTTTTGGAGTACAATCATAGGAGATGATCCCGTCCACCATAACGGGCTAAAAATTATGATAATATTTCCATGAAATAAATAAATAGTTCTAAAGCCCTTACAACAAGCTTTAAGGCGTTGATCTGTTAACTTGGCTTACAGACCTGCACCTACTTATGTATATATTAAAAACCTGGGATAATTCTTATACTTCAAGAACTTTTCTTGACTTCAATACAATTTGCATTGAAGTATAAAAAAACTGGTTCTTTAAAATTTCTGTTGAAGGGCATAACTAATTCAAACATCAGCAAATTCAACCAAGCATATGTACATATTCCTATAGAATAGACCCCCATTAGAATTTTTCTTTTGTTCTTTCCCCCTATGAAGTGCTTCCAACCGTCGCAAATCAACTTATCGAACTATCTATCTCAGCCTCCAGTTCTACATTATACATTTACGAAACAACACATTTTCAACTGCCAGTTCTCATGTTGGTCGCCCACTCATCATCGAAAACTATTCAATTGTCTCGACTGAAAACCACCTTATCCTCAAGACCACATCATCAGGATGATTGTTCAAAAATAGCGAACCTTTTTTCTTCATCCTCATCAGAGTTTCATTTTCTATTATCGAGCCGTGCTGACCAGTCAACCCCTACAATGATGTGGCACAATTTACCGTCAGGATAGTGGCGGCACTCTTCACAGGACAATGACTATGCAAGGTTATCCCTACTGCAGCCGATGATGAGGAATGATCTCAGGGGACTTTCGTCATCTGTAAAATTTTCCGAAAATCAATTTCAAAATTCAACATAGGGTGGTCCGAGAAAAAAGCAGAGAGAAAATCATTTGTTTCCACAAAAAAAAAGAAGACAGTCTCCAATCCTTGGATCATTGCTAAATCACCTGGCTGATAGGTGCCTATTTGTAAACCAATTATCTCTCCTCAAGCCGGATGACTCACATCATTATCTTGTCAACACACAATTCCACGTTGGATGTTTGGCAAGACCAAGTGTTGGCTGTACGGCCTGATGGTCGGCTCTGGTCTTTAAGTCCTTCATTGCAGACAATTTAGACCTCAATCAATTGTTGCTCAACATACGCATTGAATGTTTGAAAGAGCGAGGCGAGGGAGCAGATCCACGCGCGTCTTCCCAGCAATCTCAAGCCCGGCTTACAGCAAAAATAAGAAAACAAAAAACAAGAATCGTAAACCTTTAACAACCTGATAATGAATTATTGGCCAAGTTAATAACATACGAGGTCGCGAGGGGTATCATGCCGCGGTTTCCACTGTTTTGTGTGTTGTTCACCTGGTCCGTAGGTATAGCTGAGCATGGATCTTGCTGCTTAATTGCAGCTAAATTATGCGGCTACCTGAACGACATCAAGTTGCATTGAGCTGGAGCAACCAATGGATCGAAGTGCACTTGTATATGGAAATGGATATAGAGGGACCCCATGACGAGCATAACGAGTACCACGACAAGGATGATGAGCCCAACAACGAACAACGATGACGACGACGACGAATCGAATGACTCTGAATCGCGCGCTAACTCTCTGCGATCGATGATGATCTTCACCCAAAAACTTGTAGAATGGGACTTGACTTCCTTTGGCCTGGTCCTCATTTTTTTTTTTCGTTTGCATCCCAACATTGTCTTCCTGCAGCATCTGGGACAATTGGGTTGATGGTAGTAGGAGCAACCCAAGCGACGAGTGAGGGAGCCGAATTAACATGAATTGGAGCTAAGGAACCATATCGTAGCGATACATCGAGATGCTTTTCTTTCACTTTGTAACAGCATCTTTCTGTTCCGCTGTTCTGTTTCATCGTCGTCATCGTCATTCGTACTGTTGTTGGTTCCTTTGGCCAGCGAAATTGGCCACGAGCAAGCATTAATCGTTTCTCATCTTGTTTTCGAAAACGACAAGTTAATAACAGGGCCAGCATGGCAATGTAGGTATAGAGGTAAGTATTCTGCTTTTTTTTTGTTTTGTGTATTTCTGTTTTTCGTCAGAAGAACTCATATGAGCACTAATGTATTCATGATGGGAGGCAGCAGAAAATGGTCAAGTGTTGCCACTTTTTTCTTTTAAGAAACATAACAGGACGCCATTTAAAAATCTAGCTTTACTTCTATTTTAAGAACTATAATTTCTGAGAAATAGTGTGTCTAAATTTCGTTGCAAATTTGGAACTCACTTAAATGGATTCAATTTCATCAGACTTGTATCCCATATTGAATGGCGCCCAACGTGGGTGGCGTCGGTTTTTCTTGAATCCTAATCCACAGTTTATTGCTTTATTTTTTTCAGTACCTCTACGTAAAATAGGTGTTTTGGACGGTTAGAAGTTCTTGGGTTCGATTCTCAGTGGCTAGAAAAATGTTTTTCTGGGGTTTATTGCCTTTTACGAGGAGGAAGCAAGTCCATCAAGAAAAGTGTGGACTCGGCAGAAAATTGGATGTGACCTCTGTTCCTGGTAAGGCTTTCATTTTATTTTGGGTTCAGTCTCTGATTACATTTCATCGGATTCTTTTTAATATTAAATGGCGCCCAACGTAGGCCCAGATTGTAGTTTTTTTGTTTGTTTGGTTTGAAAGAGTAATATTAGGTGCGTTTTATTATTCACAAATCTATCTGGATCCGGATCTGGATTAAGTTTTAACATGTATTACAAAAACAATTTTGGATCCTGTTTTCTATCGGGATCTATTTCAAAGATCCAAAAATTCGTTTTTACACTGACGAGTAGATGGCTTTTTATGGTAAGGTAGTGTAAGCTATAGTGTAAAGAAAAAGGACAAGACATAATTTAAAATTTCCAAACCCAAGGATAAAAAGAGACGGGACGGGTAATGGTAAGTGTTTTAGACAGTCACACAGAAGGTCTGGGTATCTGATTGGCACATGCCAACTAAGACCAAAATGTTTTTTTTTTTTTGGGTTCTGCTACTTGCGAGGAAGTGACAATTCTCCCAAGAGTTTCTCATGTTAGCTGTTTGGACTCGATAGTCCTCGACATTTTTGGCGATAGCACGTACACAGGAGTGGCTGAGAGTTGTTAGTCGCTTGTCCCTGGTTCCCTACCAGCTGAAGTGTCATCAAATTGATTCGTTTATTAAAAGATTTAGACAGCCCTTAATTTACTGTTATTTTTTTTATTATGATAAAAGAAAATTCCATACATTAATTTGGAGTCTCAGCTTTTGATTGTATTCCATCAAAAGCCATCAACTAACGTTTTGTCTCATTCAAAATGGCGCCCAGTAGAAGAAACTCATTTTTTGATTTAGGAAGCATTTTTTCAGTCAGATTAGATGATCGGAATGAGCCACCTTGATGTCTATGTTAATAATTTTACGTATCTATTTCACTTGAAAAAGTGGCAACCTTCTTCGTAGAACTTTACCTGGAAACACCATACCCTTCGCATAAAACCTTACTCGTGCCTAATCTTGCACATGAAGGTACTGCATTCTCGTGTCTATCCACCATATCGCCTGACCCACTAGTGGACTCCGCAGGCACTGCATCAGTTGCTCTTTTGCATCTGCCAGCTAGATTCTCAGCCGCGGTCCATGATGCTCTCTAGCCATGCAAATGCTTGGCGTGGTTAATTTTTATCATTTCCAACATCATCATTGCCATCATGGTGGTTTCTCTTTCTTTCCCGTTCGCTGAAATATTTTGTTGCTATAAAAGAACACGAAATGCAACAAAGAAGTGCACATTTTGTTATGATTTCTCTTCAGAAGGCCAAAATATCCACGATCCCAAAGGTCCGTCCAGTATTCCATCATCGTCCTCCTCATCATCATCATCATCGTCGTGAGTGTGGACTCCCCCGACCTACCCTCATTTCACTCCTTCATCTCAGCTCGTCAGTAGATTAATCGCTGGAAGTCATCGCTTTAAAAATGTGCACCAACAGCCAGCCAAAGCCTGATGTACATAAGTTCAGGAGAAGAATATGAAAAGCCAACTATCAGTCGCCACCGCCGCCGCACCGCTTGTGTTACAATCTGATCACAGAGGTTCACAAAACGGAGCACGAAAGGGTTCTACTAGCTCTACCTACAACACTCCATCCCAACGAAGAGACCAACGACGAATGCCATAGGAATACCTTAAGCGGCGCGATAAATTCCAGAAACCCGGTTAGTATTGGCTATGGGCTGTTGATTCCGTCCGTCCATCCGTTCATTCTCCAGAGCCCCAGCAAGTCTTCGTCCAGCACAAAAGATGACATGAAGATTCCATGCCACTGCTATGACTATGCCTTCGCTATGAAGAAGAAAATGAGCAATTATTCATAGACCATCATCATCATCATCATTGTTGGCTGAGCTCGGCGAGCGGGACTGTATGGTGTATAACCAGTGCATGAGACTCCACGGGACAATCTTAACGAGAACCATCATCATCAACTTCATCGAGCTGGTTGTTCTCCAACTCGCTCTCTTTGGGTCGTGGCGTGGTCATTTATATTTTTGCTAATTAGACAGTTATGCGCGGAACGTTCTTTTGTTGTAAAACCAAAAACAAAAAACAAAAACAAAAACCTTTAGAGGATTATAGTGCATACGAGGCCAAGAAGGCAGAAGCCAGATTTATCGCAAGCGAATTCATGTAGAGATATGTAGATAATCACCTTGAGAAGTTTTGCCTTGAGTGATATTCTCGAAGAACCTTCTTTCATGATTGGATGAACCTTTTTGTTTTTCGAAGGATGCCATGATGAGGTAGACTAGAAGGTACTAATTCAGAGGGCGATAGACGTTATTCATTTGTCAAGGTTGGCAGTACATAACCAAGTGTTGGTTGTGAGTAGTTAAATAGGGCCAGCGGCCAAAATTATCCATTTAATTGAGAGAATACCTGCAGGGTTTTTGGTAAGGATTAAGCTGTTTCAGTGCCTTGTTCAGGCATAATTTGAAAGCTCTATAGCTTAATTAAGGCTTTAAAGTTAATTATACAGAATCAAGACATAACTACCTTAATTCGGAAAACTTTAAAGATCTTGGAAGTGTTTATCTTCATGTCTCTACAATGCTGCTAGATTGGACTAAATTGGAAAATTATAGATACGACGTTTAATCAAAATCTTTTAAGCCGTTTTTTATTTCAAATAATTTAAAGAAAAAACTGTTGTATGACTGACTGTTGCTAGATATAATTCTGTTGATATGGCTTTCATTCACAATGGTGCAAAGTTTAAAACAGCCTTTTTTTAAGGTATAAGTAAGATACAACTTAACAATTTGCTAAATTTAAAGAACTCTACTAACTTATTGTTAATTTTAAACTTAAGCACTTTTTTTAATAAACTTCTTCACACCTAAAACAATGACGGAAAATAGGTATTCGATGATGAAAGTCATTTTACACTGTGTTTAAGCTTAGTTTTTTACTTGCGACTTATAGGTACTATAAGGCAAGTTATGCATTCGGAAAAAAAATCGAACTAGAGATTTTGATCAAAGTTGACATTACGATGATAGCGAAGACGAATAAAGTGAGCCCGACAATTCTATCTGTCTGTCTGTCTGTTCGATTACAGCTAAACGGCTCGGTCGATTTCCTTCAAACTTGGTAGATATGGGTTTTAATTTTTCCCCCCCGATGTTTTTTGATTTGATTTTTTAAGACCAAAAATAACGGTACCTGCCATACGAATTTTTTTTCGAAATTTTATAAATATTTTTTTTTTCTCAAAAACTGTCCCACAGATTTTTTTAAAAAAATTCATAAAATTTCTTTTAGTCAAACCTAGGCAATGGTTGAAAAAATTTTTCCAAAAAATGGTTATTTTTGGTTCCCCCCTTGGAACCATTTTTTTTTTTTGTTTTTGATTTTCTCTAAAACGGTACCACCGATTTCGATCATTTTTTTTTTTGCTAAGGGCCCCCAGCAGTTTCAATATTATTGTGTATTCAAATTTTCAAAAAAAAATTTTTTCGATTTTTAAAAAAAGTTTCAAATTTTTTTTTGAAAACTCAATATTTCGAAAACCCCATGCTCAATTTTTTCAAAACTTGATAAATAAAAGTTTTTTAATATAATTTATAAGATTTAAGAAAAAAAAATTTTTTTTACCTAAAAATAACGGTACCCTCCATACAAACGTTAAAAATTGTTTTCGAAAATCGTATTTTTCTCAAAAACGGTTGCGAGAATTTTACTTTAATTTTTTTTCTTTCAATTAATTTTTAAGATCTATAATTTAATAAAAAAAAATTTGAAAACAAGATATTACTGACAGTACCTACCATAGAGCGATTTTTTAAAATGTCGAATTTCTCATTATCAGCACAACGGATTTTAATGAAATTTCGTAGAGAGAAGCTTCTACAAAGTTTACGAAACATTGCATTTCAAAAGTTTAAGAAAAATATTTTTTTGAATTTTGAAAAAAATATCATTTTTTTTTTTTTTTTGAAAATTCAATATCTCGAAAACGGCTCAATATTTTTTTTGTTAATTTAATTTTTATTCAAACAATAATAAAAACTTTAAATTGGCGTACCACCATTTTTTCTTAAAAATGTTTTAAAAATTTTGTATATAAAAGCTTATTTTTTAAGAAACCACTACACAGACATTTTAAATTTTTGTTCTTGCATGAACCTTTAAATCACATGGCATTCTAGTTTAACCTCCAACTACTAAAGAAGTTGTTTTAGTCGTTTAAAAAATTAAGTTTTATGCTTATGAACAGTTTTTCTCTAATAACATTCATTTTTGAAATTCTTAGTCTATTACATAGGAGCAAGTTCGTGCGACCCAGTCGTGCATTTTATTTTTTAATATTTTAAACAAACCTCAGAAATTAGTACAAAATATAATTTTGACTAAATCGCTATCTCTAATTAATGAAGTGGTTGTCTGTTTTACATAGTAAAAAAGGCAATTAATTCTGAATCTATCTTCAAAATCAATATGGTATAGAAAAAATTTGATAAATATCAATAATAGAAAAAGTAAAGCTTTTTAGCTGTTTTGTAAATCAAATAATAATAATTGCATGTTATATGATAGATACCTAGTTACAAAATGTATTCGGCTTTTTAAGCAATTTCCTATACAGCCACTTAGTATGGAATCAAAGTTTAATAAAATGCACGGCTGAGTCGCAGGAACTTGCCTTATGTAAAAGACTAAGAATTTCAAAAACGAATGTTACTAGAGAAAAATTGTTCATAAGCATAAAATTCATTTGCTATATGACTAAAAGAAACTTCTTCAGTAGTTGGAGCTAAAAACAGGATGCCATGCAGATCAAGCAGATTTCAAAACAAAAATATTGAGCCGTTTTTCAAATATCGATTTTTTTTTTATTAAAAAAATATTTTTTTTTTAAGTTTTTGAAATGCAATGTTTTTCAAACTTTTTAGAACTTAGGTGAAACATCTTCTATCAAAGCTTGGAGAAAAACACTGGATTGAATTCACCACTAGCGCCAGACAATCTCAATTCCATGATAAATACTGCAATTTTATAAATGTGTACTCCAAAGCACTTAGCTATTTTGAAGACTCGAACCCCCATGATATGATTTCTTCCATTTTCAAAGCTCGTTGTGGGCTTCTTAATCATAACGGAAGAGTGTTCAATAGAGATACTGATGGTATATGTACAAAAATATTTTTCACTTCGTCGGAAAATGTCCTACTTTCAAAGGGTACAAAAACAGAATCTTAAGCGTGTGGGGATCTTAAAAAAAAACTTTGAATTTCTTATTATGAAACCCAACATCGTATTTGCTCTAGAGATAAATTTAGATAATTGGAAGTGAAAAATTCATTTTAGTATCAAAGACAACTTCAAGATCTTTTTGACTCATTAATCTTTGTAGGTTTTGATCAGCAATTTTGTATTCAAAACATAAAGGATTGTGTATTTTTGCATAAGTTACATTTACTATTATTGTAATACATACAACCCATTTAGATTAAAACAGTGAAATAGATTATTAAGATCACTTTGAATTTTACAAGCATCTAGTGGAGATTTTATACAACAAGAAACCTTGAGATGAAATTTAGTTAGCAAATCATTTATGAAAAGAATAAAAAGAAGTGGTTTAAGATGTCTGCCCTGAGGTACACCAAAAAAAACTCAATTGCATGGTTTCGTGTCTATGCAATGCCATCAGTTGATGAACAATTATCTTTTCTTAAAGATAACATTCGCAATCGAGCATTGCGAAATAGACTTGATCCCTCTCAGACCAAACATAAGCTCTGGAAAAACCTGCAAAGCATTGGTATCGGTAAAAATAAAATTATTCATCTCAATAACATTAATCCCATTGAATTCAATCAGACCAAAAACATAAATGTTAAAAAAAGAGCCAAGTTCTTCTATACAAAAACCTTTGTGTAACAAGTCAGCCGTGAAAAGTACTGAGATCTAAAAGTACGCCAAGTTCTTACTTCATGAAGGTTTAATACCGAATATTTAAAGTAGAATAATATTGAAACAGCTACACTGTAATAGAGAAATTTTATTATTTAATGATTACTGACTAAAATTTGATGGGCTTACTGGTCAAGTTTTCAAAACCTTTCGAATTTGGGCATACAAAAAAACTTGCCAAGTAAGCCCATCAAATTTTAGTCAGTAATCATTAAATAATAAAATTTCTCTGTTACATTGTAGCTGTTTCAATATTATTCTACTTTAAATATTCGGTATTAAACCTTCATGAATTAAGAACTTGGCGTACTTTTAGATCTCAGTACTTTTCACGGCTGACTTGTTACATAAAGGTTTTTGTATAGAAGAACTTGGCTCTTTTTTTAACATTTATGTTTTTGGTCTGATCTCACTCCTTTTTGAAAAGATTTTAATATTTTGCCATGTCAAAATCTCGAAAGATACGCAAAGATAAGGGGTGTACTCAACTTAGTTTAAAGCTTCCTATTTCTTTTGGTATATTTTCTTTTTGTTATTGGTTGTTTTGATTTGCGCTTCAATTATTTCTTCTTGTCCTGGCAAGATACCTAACACTAACATACCTACCTTAATTACGGCAATCAGAAGTACTCCATATAAATTAAACATTTTCTCAGAAAGTGGGCGGATACCACACCCCCCGAATGGAAAACCCCAATTTTTATTTTTGGTCCTTTATATGCAATTTGAGCCCTACCGTTCTACCAAATTTCATCGTTTTACAGCAGTCGGAAGTGCTCCATTCAACCCACACCAATTCGGAGAAAGTGGGCGGATACCACGCCCCCTGAATGGAAAATTTCAATTTTTCGATTTTTTCCTCTGGTTGCATGACAAGACCTACCGTTGTGCAAAATTACAAGATTCTACGATGTCGGGAAGTGCTCCATAATTTTGATGATCTGTCAGTCAGTCAGTCAGTCAGTTACGGTTTTTCTGATTTTTGAGGCCTTATATCTCAGGAACCGCTTATAATAGAAAACTGAAATTTGGTGAGGCGCCTGTGCTTGACTAGCTTAGCAAATATTCGGAATTTCAAGTTTCTGACTTCATTGGTACTGAAGATAGGGAGGGGTCAAAAGTCGCCTGAGTTTGTTCCTGTAAAAAGGGTGTAGTGCCAGAACTTGGCTGGGCACTACCGCGCCCTTTGATAGAAGCTTTACCTCTTTCCTCCTAATATCCCAAATCATCCGGAAATGTATAAACTGTTTTATGGTTGCCTTCCAAATTCTGATCATATCAGTAGTTTCAATTTTAAGGCTGAAGCTTTTCCAAGGTGCTTGAGAAACTTTTAAATTTCCATAACAATCTTCTTTGCAGAAACCAGCCTGGTTTCCGCCTTAAACACAGTTGTAGACAAAAACAATGTTACTTTTCTTGTTTTGTTAGATTTAGATGTAAAAAGCTCAGATCACGGTCTTCCTTGAATCCGGTTTCATCTGACCTGAATAAGAAGTGTAAAGCAGCTGTGTCTAATAACTCTGTTTCGGAGTATCTTCCACTAAACAGAGGTGTCCCGCAGGGCACAATATTGGGTCCTCTTTTGTTTACAATGTTTATAAATGATATCCCCTTGAGTTCTTTGAAGTGTTCTGTTGACAAGTATGCCGATGATGTTCAAGCTTGGAAAAGCTTATCTTTAGGTCTCATGGAAAATGCAGCTCACCAAGTTAACGAAGACCTTAACTGAATTCTATGCTGGTCTCGATATAATCACTTTTTTTAATTTTTTAAATAAAATTTTATATCTATCTATCTCACTACCATACAAATAAAAGAGGCAAAGTATGATAGAAAATAGCTAGGGGATTATTTTAAACATGACTTGGATATTTAGGAAAAAAACATTTGTCACGAAAATTGCAACAAAAATCGATGAGGTACGAGTATTAAGTAAATACAAAGTGTTAAAGTTATCTAAATTTGTTTCGATTCGATAATAATTTGGGTATTCTTAATTTTCGGGATCTGCGGATGTGTCACGATCCCAAGGCTAAACCCACATTTTGTACTAATAACCTTGATTTATTTTCATATGAAACCAATACTTACCCTGTAGAGACAGACCAAGTATAAAAGAATATTAATACTTAAATTTTTAAAACATCGAGCTCAGTTGGATTTTGACTTCCAAGCTTAATTATAGTGACAAAATGAATCGTCGTCCGTTCAGTTCAATATTGTCATTATTATTCATAGGATTAGTAGGAAATACCAACGGTAAGATAAATTCTGTTCGAATTAAAAATACCGACAAAATTAAATGACAAAAAATAATAATTCTGTAAAAAGTGTTTCTAATAATAGAAACTTAAGTGCATCAGATATAAATTCTAGTGTGAATCGAACAATGTTTTATTGAAGTGACTGCGGAAGCTTCTTAAATCCGAAATGGGTGAATTCGTAGCTTTATTAAAAAGTGATAATGAATGAGATATGCATATTTCGACCTTTGTCGTGACCTTTATATGAGAAGTGCTTGTGTTGAATGCAAAATTAAATTAACTCGAGAAGATTATAAATTATAAATTGTCAGGCTAGTTTTTCTGAACTTAGGAGATTCTGCTAAGTTTATTTTTTAAGTCGCGCACATAGCTGACAAATTGGGCCTCGCGATTTGATCTGCCTGTTTGTCTATCTGTGTATTAGAAAACACCTCGGTAAAATTTCGATTTATTACTTATTGTTATTAATTATTTCCCCAAATGTTTTTTTGTAAGACCGAAAATAAAATATTGCTTTCCGACAATCCGACAAGTTTTTATGAAACTTTAATAAAACCCTTTTTCTTTCTCAAAAACTGTTTCACATATTGAGAAACAAATTCAAAAAATTAATTAATAAATAAATATGGCCTACTTTGCAACGTGAAATTTTTTTTAATTAATGATTTTGTTATTAAAAAGTATGCGTCAATAAAATTAAATAATTAAAATATAATTTAAAAACCAAAAAATGGAGCGCATAGAAATGTTTGGGGTTACGTCCGATATCCTATTTTTTTTTTAAAACACGTTTTTTAGCCCCGTGTCCTGTTTGGATACGCTCCCGAACAAAAACTTTGACAAAGTCGAAAGTCATTCGAAAGACACTTACGGGAATTTGACCAGCCGAAAAGGTTCGAGCACACTGAGAGCGTTTAAGAAAATTGGAGAGAATTAAAAAGGCGATACCGATGCACATTGGTTTTGAAAGTCTGAATATCATAATGCGAGGGAAATATTGGGTAGGTTAAAGTATTCCACATACATACGTCTTTAGTTTGGATAAAGAGTAAACTGATGAGCATTTCCTAAAGCGTGAGTTTAACGTTTAAATTGTTCAAGGGGAGAAATATAATAGTACGCATTTTATCAAAATCGTTAGAGCAGTTTTCAAGATAAATAAGATTTTTCATGAGGACTGTATGGCAGGCAGATACTTTTAGTTTTGGAGCTGAAAAAAATTCAATTTCTACCCTAGGCAATCACCGAAGACCCTTAAGTGCCAAACTTGAAGAATAAAACCCCAGCCATTTGTGAAATATTTAGTTTTAAAAATTTTTCAAATGTTTCATGCCCGTTTAGTATGACAAATATTAAGCAAACTCATTCCCATGTAGTTTAAGTTTCTTTAACGCGAGCTAATAGGTAGTCAAGGACATTCTCTAGCGATTTTTTCAATTGAAACCACTCAACAATTCAACTACTCTGTTCTAATTCAATCCTTTTTCTTTAGACTTTGAAAAAAAAAAAATACCCTATAGATCTAAAATAATAATTTTCTTTTATTTCAGCATTTGTTGATTACAAATGGATATCGTTAAAAACCGGTGATCAAATACCATTCAATAGCGTTGGTCTTGCAGGTTGGAGAAGCAAGTACGTTGGAAGGGCAAGACATTATGATGATATTCTTCCAGCAGAAATCTATCCAAATGGAACGGCATTCGTCTCGACTTGCGGGAAAGAAATATCTAAAGATCAGTTTGAGATTCTAATAACATCAGGCGGATGCCAGTGGAGAGAAGAGTCCGAAATCGATATTAATGAAAACACCTTATTAAGTGTTGGTACTGCTTGGAATGGTGAACCAATTTTTATTGCCGCTTTATTCGGGGATCGTCTAAACGGGGAAGATCCTTTTTCAATCTATTACACTAGTGGAAAAATATTTCGGTGGTTGGTTGATTCCCCATCATATATCCCAAGTTCATCGGATACCTCATTTCTATGTTGTAACATTAAGCCCAAGTGGATTGAGTATTCGCCTGAAATGAAATTACCAAATAACACAGTTTTTGCAGGTAGAAAATGGCTTGCTAATAAAAGTTACGTCGCTCGATTGAAACGTGGTTGTGATTTGATAGCTGGGCAATTCGTTCCAGAAGAGGGTGTTGCAAAGGCTATTTTATACGATGGCAGTCTTTCTGAGTCTCGTAATTTTGATCTGCTCATTGGTGAACCCAACGAATACAGCTGGGCTTTAGCCAGTAATGGGCGAATTCCGGATTATGCTGTTGTTCTAGGAAAAATTGAATCCCAACCTGTATATGTGGGGCGAATCGATTCGATTGTAAGACAATTAACACATCTCGAGGCCCTTAAGAGAGGGACTTATGAAATTTTAGTAATGAACCGCGAGATAAATTCATTATTCTTCCAAATTAATTAATTTAAAATAAATTTATCTTGATATTGTTTTTATTAGTTTTTGGATTTAAGCTTTTAAATGTGGGATCTAGGACATCTGGGAATAGGACAGAGTTGTGCCACAACGGAAGTGACGGTACAATATTCAGGAAATGGGGAATTAGAAAATTCAATTAAATTCGAAAAAATTATTTTTTTGGACGTATGGCAGCGACCCGGTTCGATGGAGAGTTATAGTTGTATATATTATATTATATATTTCAATGATATAATAGAAAACCCTTAACATATCATTACATCGATGTAGAGAACTTAAATCATTATATTTATGCTAAGCAATAGAAGGATTCAAGGTTCTTTAAGTTATTGGAAAACAAAGGAACACCGCAGGGCTGTGTTCTGTCTGCTCTGCTATTACTTTTAGACATGAATACAATTCTTGTTAGATTGGAGATTGGAGAGGTGTGGCATTGAAGGCAGTTGTGCATGTGGTTGATTTGGTAATGGAGATCCAGAAAATCTCATTAAAGTGATAAGCGAAATTATGAAGATGGATTTGAGGAAGATTAATTACTGGGCTGGAGTTGTGGACTATCAGTTAAACAAAACTAAACTGATGATATTTGCTATACCTCTTTACTCTAACCCGACGACTTAACGAGCAAACAATCTTCCAGTACAAAATATTTAGATGTTATTTAAATTCTAAATTATACTTGAAATTAACGGCGCAAAATATGTGGTCTTCAATCGAAGATGATACTGGGGATGTACAGAAAGTAGGTACGACTATACGAAGCTTTTATTATCGATAAAACAAAGAAAGTTCAAAGAATTTTTGCCAGCGATCATGCCCAATATATGCAAATCGCTCCGAATAAAGCTTTTTACTTCGGTAACAGCATCAATATCACAAATTTGATTCCTATTGATATTTTTTCGACAACCAATGACAACTGCATTCCTCGGTCGGTTGTCGGTTTAGCTTTTTCCAAAACGAGACTGAACCCGTTTCATCAGATGCAATATACATACAGAAGCCACGTTAATAGGCTGAGCCTGCATCAGTGAAGAAGAGTATTGCTGCATGGTTGGTTGTTAGAATGATATACTTCACCAAGGTTTCTTGGTTCGGAATATCGTGGTTCACTTTCAGACACTTTAGGACAGTTCGTGAGTGCAAATTTGAAGTTGGTCCTTAGGTAATTGGGGCTGTGTTTTGCTGGTGATACTTCAGCTAAGCAATTGCTGGTAGCGTTTGCCTGCTGGTCTTCTGAAGCAGACGAATTCCGATCTGGATGAGTTAAATTCTGATACCCAATTAATTGAAAAACTCAACTCAAAGACCAATGGGTATATCGAGGTGATATATTTGGGAGAGAATAAGCTTCTCATACTCGCTTGGAATGCATTGGTAAGTGGTTTTGATGTTGCAGACTAGCAGAGCAACTCCAACTCTGATGATTTTTATTGTTGATTTGCAGTTCCCCAATTGTAGGAAGAATTTTCTAAGCGAAATAGTAGACACTTTCTGGTAAGCCTAAAGAAAAGAAAGCCTGGTGCTGAAATTTTATTTTCTTCTGTAACTCCATAGCTGTTTTGGTGGTCTGTGGTGGTAAGTTGAGGATTACTTTTCCCGAAAGAAGAATTGCATGTCTGGAATGATGTTGTTTTAAATGCTGAAGTTATTGTGCTTCATGAGTAACAGTTCTTTTTAGAGCTTACTGGGGTTGTTGAGGAGGTACTTGTATTAACTTCGGAATCGGTACGATTTTTGTGAAATTCCAATTTTGGAAGAAGTACTCGCAGTGGTTAGGTTAGTTTAGGTTAAAGTGGCTGCTGATCGGAAAAGGTCAACACACTTAGACCAATATTTGGTGCGTTGTGATACCACAAGGATTTCAAAAATCCCTCTTACTCGTTTCACCATTTTGAGCTAATAATGAAGCGTTTGAGACAGTGAATGTCGGAATTATTTAGATCACTAGGATCGTATAGTAGTAGTCTCCCAAGTGGAGTCTACGTCTTTGCGCTAGGGCAGGACAAGAGCATAGAAGGTGAGGAATTGACTCCTCTTCTTCTTCATCCATTCAGCCTCTGCAAAAATCATTTGCAGGAACTCCAAGATGAAAAGCATGTCTTCCTATTAAGCAGTGTTCAGTAAGGACACCTATAACGGAGCTTATATGCAATCTACCAATAGAAATTAGTTGTTTTGAGCGTTTAGCATCAAACAATGGCCAAATCAGTTTAGTAGACCGGCAAGTTGGGGTGCTGGAGTGCTGGTTCATCTGCGGTTAGCTTTCTTCACGGTATCATTGCTTAGCATAAGTTTACAAGTAGCTAGGGGTATACCGATGTTAGATTTGCTATCCAACAAAGGTAAGATTGTTCCAAGTTCGTCAGCTTTACAATTTCCTGGAATGTGTCTCAGCCATGTAAGGTGAATGTTAAACTGTTTTGACATCTCTTCCAGAGATGACCGACAGTTTTGGGCTGTTTGTGAGTTAATGGAGACAGAGTCCAGTGACTTTAAGGCAGCTTGACTGTCTGAGAAGATACGTATATCAGTAGTCGATATAACGTTTTCTTTTAGCCAAGAGTGGACTTCTTTTATTGCTAGAAGCTCTGCCTGGAACACGCTACAGTGATTGGGAAGACAAAAAGATAGATAATGATTTAATCTTTCGGAGTATACGCCTCCACCAAACCCGTCAGCGGTTTTAGATCCATCTGTATAGAAATGAAACTCGCAGTGGTATTGGTCCAGTCTTTTCAGATAATAGCCACGAAAAATATTACTGTTTGCGTGAGTAGGAATAGGTCCAGCTCTTTTCAAGTTAGGTAGCAGCAGTATAAATATAATCTAGTAAAAGTGATAGCTACGAATGGATTGAAGATTTCTTTGAAATTTTTACCGAAAGCTTTAACTTTTTCCTAAGTTTATGTCGCTTTTTCATTTATGTTTTCCCATAGTTCATGACAATGGTAATTTTCGTCCAATAATTCTCTTTAAGAAAGCAAAGCTTACAAGTTCAGAATTTATTGACTGCAGTCTTTCTCAAGTTCACTTTATACTATCTGTTGCTAGTCTATTGAGTTCTCGCTAGTGTTTATAAGCATTTAGATTTTGGCTTTACTGAGGAAGGTCCTGGTATGTGTCCTGAGACTTCTTGGGCTGCATTTTTGTATTCAGTGCGTTCGAAACACCTAGTTCTAGACAATCGATATCAATTCCGATATTTCTAAGATTCATATTTTTGGGTGGACTTTGTCGCTAGGGAGAGGGTAGTGGGGGTTCAGCGCTAGCTTAAGCAGATGCATCGACCAATTTGCTGATTAATGGAAGAGTAAGAATAAAATGAGATGATACCGTGGTACCTTTTTCCAAAAAGAGCGAAACTCTATCATTAGGTCGGGCTTCGCCAGGCTGTAATCTTCGTAACTTTAGATTAAAACAGACATTGCTGTCACTGCTTTCGCAACTTGAAGCACTTTTAAGAATTTTTGGTAAGCCTTTATAATCACTCTTTTCCTAAAACAGACGTTTCTTTATTAGTCATTGATGTTGTTCAATCTGAGTCTCTGTGTTGATTTCCAAATTAGCACCTCCTGAAATCCCTGCAATTCCAAATCACTCATTCTCCTAAAGCGGAAGTATCTTAGAAGCATGTCCAGCAAGCATTTCAAGTATTAACTCACACGAGGAATTCTAAATATATCAACCAATTAATGACCCCATCTTGACTTATTAAAGGAAATTCCACCTCCTCGATACATTATTTAATTACCGCTACATTGCCTTCCAACTATGGTCTGACTGGTGAAGTTAAAATTCCTTTGTCTCTTTTTTATACACAAAAAAAAACTGGGCACAAGTCAAGGCAGCCATTGAAATGATTCCGATCGGTGATGTGCGGCGGCGCGCAAGTGCACGGAACTTATTGGCGCGCATTTGCAAAAGTGATTGCGGAATCCTACCTTTCTTCCCCTTGACAAGATATCGTTGTTTGGTATGGTTTTCCCATCAGAAAATTGATCCATGACGAAGAGAACGACGACGACGACGATGGGATGCTGCGATGGAGAGTTTAGTGAAACCCGAACATCTTTAATAGTTAGTTAGATACGGTATCAGTTTTAGGTCTCTCGAAGACCATTCTGGTTGCAATTAACTTTTGTTGCAATATTGTTGCGATGATTTCAATCTTCCAACCAACGCAGGGCAGCGATGGACTGTGATGGTTGAGGCTGTTTTGGATTTCTCAGTTTCATGAACGGCTGCGGCGGCGTAGATATCAGTTCAAAGCTTGTCTCAACTTCAGATCATTGGTCCGCCCGAAATAAAAGCTTTAAACGCAAAGAATAATCATAAATTGAAGCACGAACTTGGTTTAAACTGCCTTTTGACTGCCAGTCATGCCATTTTTTGACCAAACACCACAAAAAACGTTAAACTGGTTAAGGCCTCACACACATACAAAACCTGATCAATCAGTGCCCATTGAGGGTATTAAGTCGACGGCCAGCAGCCGCAGTGTTGCGTGCAGCACCCAACAACACAATTCCCGTCTGCATGGTCTTGAGTCTCCTTTTCACCATCTCATCTCAGCTTTTGTATCTTTGTATCTTTACGGGCCATTTTGCTAATCAGTGGTCCCATTCAATATACAAGATTGAAAAGGAGGAATTCACATTTTCGAGACTTTCCTTTCGGGGGCTATGCTGCCAGAAGAATACCACGAAAATGAGTACGAAGACGAAACCGATATGACGGTGATGATTGTAATTGAATATGACATGAGTTTGCACCTTTTTTGCGATGAGTTCGAGTCCATGCCAAAGCCGCCACGATAAGGTACTTTTGTATCCAGGAAGCTCTCCCCGTGCTGCCACAGCTCAATGGGAAGCATTTTTGGGTGATCTGATTGGGTGATAATGGATTTTAATGAATTTTCATCTTCGTGTCTTTGACAAAGGAGATGCCACCATCATCATCATCAACATCGAACTCGAGAAAGGGAGTTTGTTTTGTTTGTTGTTGATTAAGGGACCTTAATGACTTCCTGGTCCTTGCTCTATAGTAGTCGACTACAAAGACTAACAAGCTTGTTTCAGTTTTGTAATTAGCACAGCTGGTGGTGGTGACTCGATCCTCGATCGAGGAAAGATCCTTTTCGAATGGCCTTGCTAAGTTGTTATTAATCGACTCCTACAACGAATGATGGATTGTTTTAGTTGCATCGGTATGTAATTTATTAAAAAAAAAAAAAAAAAAAACAAATATTAGGGTTTCCAGCCAGCAGATCAAAGGGACTTGTTAAAATGTAATTAGAAAGATTGTTTGCCTTGGTAATTGTGGTGTGTGGGTTTTCTGTTATTTTATAATCGAAATTGCATTATAATGTCTGGTGGAGTGCAGGTGCAGTTAAAATTAAATTGAGAGGAGATTTGGTTAACAAGGAAACGACAGCCGATAATCTAAGTGGGAAGGAATTCTAGAAATGGTCTTTTAATTTTCTTTCCATAGTTGAGTACATTTTCTAAAAGAGGAGGTACGGTTGCATTTTTCGTACAGCGCATCATTTTAAAAATGGGAACAAAGACAGCTTATTCTAAGATGTCATCAAAGATGATTTAGGCATTTTGTAATGTCTCCAAATTTTCTACTCCTAAGCTCAAATTTATCGATATCAAAGGAAGTGACTTTAAAATGCGAATGATCGTCCGTGCAACTAATAACTTCCCTCACTAGGCGAGCTCTTTTGTGGTTAGCAAAAACTCCCTCCGTAACATTGGGCTTCAGGATCTTAAATCTTAATTTTTACAATTAAAAATAAAAACTAGTTAAATGAGAAATCGATTTCTACCCGATAATATATTTTTGTCAGTAGTAATAATTGGTGTTATGAAAATGATAGAAGTGAAGCCTTAAAAGATACGAGAAAGAATTAGCGCAAGCAAATAAAAGTAGAGCCATTTAGTTGAATCAGTATTTGTATTTCGACAGGCAAAGGCTAGGGGAGACTGTTCTCTTAAAAACGGCTGTTTTACGACATCCGGCTTGATAACAGGGTGAAGGTGATTTGCTGCATGGCCTTTTTTCGGGAGATGATTGCCTTTGGGTGCTCTGTCTAGTTCAAACCGTTTTCAGCAAAGTTTTCTGAAAAGATAATTAAAACAAAAATGATAAGCTTTTTGTCAAAAACGAACTTTTTAGTCCTCTTCAATTTGGGTTTTTAAACGGTAAATCAACTGAAGATGCATTGTTGCAGTTCTGCGATCAGATTATGTTTAATCTAGACAGAAAGAAGTCCAAGGCCTTCGATATGGTAAACCATAACTTTTTATTGAGAAAATTGTATAAAGCTGGTTTTCGTGGTTTCATGCTAAACTGGTTTAGGTCTTACCTTGATAATAGAAGTCAAAGAGTTAAATTATTCGGATCCAGGAGTGATATTGGATACCTTAACCTGGGTGTACCTCAGGGTTCTGTCTTGGGGCCTGTTTTATTCCTGGTATACATAAATTCGCTCTTTGTACTTAACTTTAGAGGTAAACCTACTGCGTTTGCTGATGATATTGCTTTATCTTATGGTTCTAATAGTCGATTGGACTTTGTATCCCACATTAATTGGGATCTCAATCTACTGAGGGTTTGGTTTGCTGAACATAATTTAGTTAAAAGCTCTAAAACGAAGCTTATGCTTTTCAGTTTAACCTCAGTCAATGATTTCAATGTTGATTTATATTTCCACGCTCCTGAATGTCAAAGAATTAAACTGCCTGTTCGGAATTGTTCACCTGAGATTGCAAGTCACAAGACTTTTAACAGTAACTTGAATTGTTGTGATAATTGTTTTATAGTAGAGAAAGTAAATGAATTTTAATATTTAGGGCTTACTATTGACTCTAATATGAATTTTTCAAATCACACAATCATTTTGGGAAAGTATTTCCGGTGCACGTTGAGATATTTGTATTACTAACAAAACTTAGTAGGTATCAGCTGAATTATTAAACACTATTTACTTTGGCATTTTTCATTCAAAGCTGCAATATGGTTTTGTATGCTGGGGTGGAACTCATCTGAATAAAATTAAACCCTTGTTAATTTTGCAAATACAAGTCGTTGGAAAAATCTGTCGTAAAACGAGAAGACACCCTAATTTTCTTTTGTTTCGTAACCTAAAAATTCTTCCTTTGCGTCATTTGTATTATTTTAAAGTTCTGAAGACCTTTTTTATGAAATCGGGAAGCCGTTATTTCAGGCTTATATCGAATTATAATTTACGTGGAAACTCTTTAAATCTCTTAACAGTTTCTTTATTCCGCACAACTGCATTTAGTAATTTCTATTCAATCTCTTCCCATTGTTTTTTTAATAAGCTTCCACCATCTTTGAGAACAATTACTGCTCCTGGTTTGTTCACTCGTCGTTTAAAACAATAGTTCTTGGACTTAGATTATTCTAATTTAGAATTTTTTATTTCTGGTATTCTGGTTTAAGTCATATGAGTAATGAGTATATTAAGCTTTTTTGTTTTTCTTTCTTTTTAAATAATGTCATTTTTTCATTATTTTAGTTTATTCATGATAATAATTGTCTTTACTATGAATTTAATTGTAATTTTGTTTTGATTTTATTTTCAATGCATAAAATTGTAATTTATGTTCAAATTAAGGGTCACCCCACCCATATTTTCATAATTTACACTTGTAGTGGCATTCAACACTATTTTTATTACATTAGGCGTATTTTATTGGTAATGTATACATAGTGCAGCAATGGAAGTCCGAATAAAATGCTTTTTTGCCTGCATATACACTTTTACTTTAAATTTTAAAGTTGGTATGCTTTGCATTTATACCCGTGTCAAAATCAGCTGATTTGGAAAAGAAGTAAAATAAATATGTAATTTCTTACAAAACTTATACAAATTGAAATGAATAAAGATCCAAAACAGAAAAGGGTTATGCATAATTTCTGAGTTTTTTTTAACAAATCATCTTAATTTAGTAGATATTTCAGACCAATTAAGTGAACAAAGTAAAAGGAAACGAAAACTTAAAATGAAATATATCGTCCCCTTTCTGCGTTAACCTCGTATCTACAAAAACACAATTTTTTAGGAAACGAAAAAAACGTGTAGTTTCCGTCAATGGAACCTAATAACGAAACTTTATATGTTTTCTATTTATATTTTACAGTTGTTAGTATATCTATTTATTTATTTATTTAATTCGTTAAAATCTAACGTTAACAATATTAAAATAGTTCTTATAATCTAATATAATCTAATATCATAATTTATATTTATTATTCAATATTGTTGAAAAAGATAAGTTTAAATTTTTTACATTTTATGTTATCATTTACAGATTCTAAACAAAATTGAAATTCGTTATAAATTGTAATTAATTGATTGAAGGGGCTACATACACCATAGTTTGATCTGCTAAATATTTGAATAATAGGTTGCTGTCGCCTTAAACATGAACGGCTGAAACTGAAATTTAATTTACTTAGAACTGATGGTAATGATATCGAACCATTAATAATCCCAACAATAAAACAAAATTGTAAAAACTTTCTGTGGTTAGTCAAAGAAGGAAGGCTGATTAAAGCTAGTCTTTGAGAATAAGGGGGAAGTAGATTTTCCCTTGACCAGGGAAGAGACCGAAGACAGAAACGCAGAAACCTTTTTTGGATCGCTTCAATTCTTGTAACATGTATTGAGTAATAAGGTGACCATACCACACAGCCGTATTCTAGAATTGGTCTAACAAACGAAATAAATAGAAGTTTTAGAACATAAGGGTCCTGAAAATCACGACCGAATCTTTTAATGAATCCAAGAACCTTATTGGCTTTTTTAATTATATAATTTAAATGATCATTAAATGCTAATTTGGGATCTAGAATAATACCTAAATCAGAAAACACAGAAACCTTACATAACGGACAAGAATCAAACGTATAGTTGTACAAAAACGGAAATTTTTTACGTGTAAAACTCATGGTTTTACATTTGTCAACATTTAAAACAAGTCGGTTTTTATTGCACCATTCCCTAAATATTGTTAAGTCTTTTATTTATTTATTTATTTATTTATTTAATTCATCAAGCAGATATACATTAAAAAATATATAATCTTAAAGACTACTGAATAAATTTTTAGCAACATGCGATACTTTACAACTTTGAATAAATACCTTAAATAACTTAAAAATAATATAAGACTTAACCACCAGAGTTTAAAACAGTTAATAAATTAATAATATGACTTTTAAAGATATCACGACTAATATTGTTATGAAAATCAATAATCGAAGCAACTGAGTTGGCCTGTCTAAGGCACCTAGTTATTGGCTCATTAAGACCATAATTAACCCTATGAAACGGTTCAAAAAATATACTATGCACTCGAAGATCTCTCGTTGGAGCATATATTCTTATAAGGGACAAAAGAAAAGGGCAATTTATTTGATTTTTAAGAATGTCTCTAATAAAAATTATTTCAAAATACTTTCTCCGAGTTTCTAAAAGCTGAAGACCGATCAGATAACATCTAGTAAGATAAGATGGCATTCGTATATTCCAATGTAGTCTATAAATCACTATTCTGGAAAATCTTTTTTGGATACTTTCGATTCGATTTGAGTGGATAGCATAGTAGGGGTTCCAAATTACACAACAGTATTCAAGGACCGGCCTTACATAGGAATAAAATAATGCTCTGAATGTATAAGGGTCAGAAAATTCCTTAGAGTTACGTGAGATGAATCCAAGTAAGGAATTTGCTTTCGCAACAATAAAATCTATATGAAGGCAAAACGTTAGCTTAGGATCGAAGATGACACCTAGGTCTTTTTTTTCGGTAATTTTTTGCAATGGAATACCATTAATATTATAAACATAGTTTATAGGCGACAAGTTTCGGCGAAAAGATAGAAAATCACATTTGGAAACATTCAAAAACAACTGATGAGAGTTACACCAATCAGCTAAGTTATTTAGGTCATTCTGAAGAAGAAGGCAGTCTTCGACAGATTTAATGCATCGGAATATTTTTATATCATCAGCGAACATAAGACATTGAGAAGAAATTATACAATCGGGAATATCGTTAATAAGAAGCAAAAAAAGAAGCGGGCCTAAATGACTTCCTTGAGGTACCCCAGAAGTCACAAATATGGGATCAGATATGATGTTATTAATACGCACATATTGAGAGCGCCCTTTTAAATAAGATTCGAACCATCTCAATATATTTGAGTGAAAACCAAGGGCAAAAAGCTTCTTAATTAAAACTGTATGATTTACCTTATCGAACGCCTTTGAAAAATCTGTATAAATCACGTCACTTTGATAACCATTTTCAAGATTTTGTATTAAATCATTGGATAAAATTGTTAAATTAGTGGTAGTTGACCTACCAGAGACAAAACCATGTTGAGCAGGCGAAAAAAGTTCCCGAACAACAAACGATAACTTTTCATAAACTAATTTTTCAAGTAATTTAGGAATCGTTGAAAGTTTGCTTATTGGACGATAATTTGAAACAATCTGCTTAGGACCTGATTTATGAATCGGGATAATATACGTTACCTTCCAATCATCTAAAAAAAGTCCCGTATTTAAAGAAGCATTAAAAAGTCGAGTTAACGGATCTAAAAGGGAGGCTACACAAAATTTTAAGATTAAAGGAGGAATACCATCAGGACCTGGTTGTTTGTCCTGGTTTAACTCCGATATAGCCTTTTCGACATCAGTGCAATTTAAATGTAGGGAGCTGATATTGATTTGATTCTTAGGTGTGGTAGTTGAAAAATTATTAGGCAAATTAGATGGAGAATAAACCGATTGGAAGAAATTCGAGAACATATTGCATATCGTTTTAAGATCATTTGATATTGTCCCTGAAAATTGCATGCAATTTGGAATACCATTGGAACATTTCTTACTTTTGACGAAATTCCAAAAACACTTGCTATTCTGCTTCAAATTTGATTCTATGTGATATAAGTAATCTTTATATAAGAACTTATTTAGTACATCAAATTCTTTTTGAAGTCGTACGTAGTTGCATAGCAAAATATTATTGTTATTAGACTTTCGGAAAAGTTTATATGCTTTATTTTTTTTATTGCTCAAGTTACACAATCTTTTATTGTACCAGACTGGTTTGGAGTTATTACGAATGACTACTTTTGGTATATAAAGGTTCATTGCCTCAGTTAAAGAACAATGAAAAAGGTTATATGCATCACATAATTGAAAGTTATCAACAATATTGCTCCAAGGAAAGATATTCATATAATTATTAATAGAGTTGTAATCGCCGTTTTTATAATCATATTTACATAAATCATTACTAAAGGGTTTGAAATATTCATAACATTTAAAGTTAATACATAAAGCCAAATGATGAATAGTGTTTGGAAAAATTGGACAAATATTTTTATTAATATCAGTGCAAAATTCTCTATCGACAAAAACAAGGTCAAGAGTACGATTTAAATCATTATAGAATTTATTTATTTGAATAAGATTATATTCAGCAAACGAATCAATTACTAAGCATTCATGAACATTACTAACATTAAAAGGAATAAGGCACAACTCATCTGGATCTAGGATCCAATTTATGTGACAAAGATTAAAATCACCTAGTACGATTAAGTTTTGATTAGAATTTGTAGCATTTAAAACAAATCGAGCATTTTCAATGTGTGAATTATATAAATCAATAGAACTACCTGGTGGTATATAACTCAATATAATAAAAATATTCGTCGAGTTGTTTAAGTTGACACACACAGCTAGTTGATCAACGTCAATTTCTGATGAAAGAGACGGTAGTTCAATTTCACGACATGAAAACGATGAGCGGACAGCAATAAGGACACCTCCTCCTCTAGATTGATTAGTTTTTGCAAAGCTTCTGTCTTTTCGGAAAACGTAGTATAAATTTTCATTGAAAATTTCGGAGTTTAAATGTTTATCAGTTAGCCACGTTTCAGTTAATGCAAATATGTCATAATACGAAGATGAAGAATTAAAATGCAATTCACAAGTTTTAGTACGAAGACCACCAATATTTTGGTAGTAGAGAAGAAAGTCTTTTTTAACACTCGGAGGCTGGGAATTTTCGCATGATATTGAGCTATTTATAGAAACGTTCGTTGACTCGGCAGATTCTTCACTTATGTTTTGTGGGAATGAAGCCGTGCTTCTTCGTTTTTTGAAATGAATTGAAAAGCACGTAGCTTTGTACCTATAGGCCAGATGTTGTCCATGAACATTGCATCATTGTACTCAGCTGGAACTCCAATTTTAAAATTAATGAACTTAATATTTTCTTCAGGTTCACTTCGTTTTATTAACTTATAACACGAAATGACACCGGGGCTTATATCAAGAGCAGCAGCTAAATGATTGACGATAGATTCAGTGGCGACAGAAGGTCGAAAACTACCAAGATGGAACCATTTTTTTTTAAAAGAAACATCATTTTGCAGGATTTCACAAGAGCCTCTAACAGTTCTAGGGATATTATTCCGATGAACACCCATACGTGAAAAAGATACATTTTCGGTAGTTGGGCGATTGTATGCATTATTAATTTCAGCTGGATTTTCATCAGTGATTTTGGCAGCCTTTCCATCAAGGTTTTTATCATTAAGAACAAAACCAGCATCATCAGCAACACCAGGAACATCAGGAACAACCGCAACATTCGCAGCCACAGGAACTCCATCAAGAGTAACACCTCCAACACCAACCAAATCGGTAGCAGCAACAGCACTAGAATCTTTTACTACACTACTATAAGTAGCAATAGTATCATAATCGGATTTGACAGTGGCAACATTGTTTGCGTTATTTACAGTGGCAACACTGATATTAGATTCACTCACCACATCGACAAGAGAGCAAGAATTATTTTGTGCATGTACATCAACAGTTGCATTATTGTTATTGGAATTAGCAACGTCGGAATTAAGCGACACATTTATATTAGAATTATTTTTTTTTGATTTTGCTTTGACTCCCGCTGTTGAAGGAATCGTCAAAGATTTTTTGTTTGAAGGCGAAAGTGGTTTAGAAGTTGAAGCAGCAATCCGAGGGGGTATGGGGGTTACATTTATAGGCTTAATTGTTTGGCGAGGGAATGCAGGTGAGGAAAAGCTTTTATTTATGACATTTGCAGGGGCATTGAGATTTGATTTAGCTTTAGCACGGGTGGTCAAAGGTTTTTTTGTTTTACTTGTGCTAGCTTCATGGGCATCGCGAAACAAGTTGAACTCATCACGCAGATTATTAAGCTTTTTTGTTAATGCATTTAATTTTGCTTCAGAATTGACAGAATTATAATTACTGCACAGATCACATCTCCAACAGATGTTTTCATATTGGTTTATCAAATTTATCACATTTGGTTCTAATTTTAAGCATTGAATATGAAATGTTAAGCAACAAATAACGCACGACACATAATCACTATCGGTCGTTTTAATTTCGCAAATAAAGCATTCATTCGAGAAAGGCATTGTACTAGGCGCATAGAAAGAAATTATATATAACCGTGTGATACGAGAGCACAGTAATGACTTGACTTCTTGTAGTAATAAACAGTCAGAGGAGGATTTTATACTTTTAAAAAGCTTAATGTCATCAGCATAAACAAGGACAGACGAGTTTTTTAAGTTTGAAACCAAGTCATTAATAAATAAAACAAATAAAATAGGACCTAAGTGGCTGCCCTGAGGGACGCCAGAATTGACAACAAATTGACTTGAACTTTCATTACGAAACAAGACAGAATAACGACGGTTTTTTAAGTATGAAGAAATCCAATTTATAAAATTGTTGTTAAATCCTAGATGGTTTAATTTTAAAATTAGTGTATAGTATATCCTAGTTTTAATTTTGCTAGGACATCACAAAAGTACTTGTTTTAACTGTTTTTGTTACATACGAGTATCCGTCTCTTATGTTTTGATTTACCGAAATGCAGATAAGAGGTTCTTTTTCTTATTTAAAATAAATTCAAATAATTGAAAGTTTAAACTCAAGGTTAGAAAAATAGCTGAAGCATAAAAAAATACACAGATTAAACTGAAATACTGTTGTTTTAATTCATACAAAATCTTATATCTAAAATATATTAAATTTTAAAATTATTTGAAAAGCGAATTCAATGTTTAATGAAATGGTTTGTTAAATTAAATATCATCATACAACTCAAAGGATATGTTATTTAAATACCGTTAAATAAATATGTTATTTATATACATAATTTATAAGCATGTATTTACAAGTAACTTATGAACTAAAAAATATATTCAATAAAAGTAACAGATTTTATTCATAAAAAAGGGAACAAAATTAAATCTCAAAATCTTTCTATTCTTTATTAGAATTAAATTTGATGTTATCATAAAAGCCGTGATAATCTTTTGGAAGTAGTTTCTTTAAACTCTGTAATCGTTATATTTTTTTAACGGCAAAGGTATGGAATTTTCATAAAGTGATTTTAAAATAGTTTTTGAAATATCTATTTTTGCTTTCCTTTGCGGAGATAATATCCAATCATTGTCGAAATCAAGTTTATAATACATAGCCGTGGAATCATATCTTATGCATTTAACATCTGTTACCTGCGGATCACCCGTTTTAAAGCCTGGTCTAATGGATTTATAGAAACTAATTTTGGAAAAGTTTTAAAAAAAAAGTATAGTCTAAGATGTCACTTTATAGGGTTCGGGGAATCTTCTTGCCTCTGTTATGCTTCTATCAAAATCAGCTGAAACGTACATTTCTTTTGACTTCTTTTTTCTTTCGATGGTTGAATAGACAGAATCACATTCCATCTGGGTATGTCCAACCGTCAAATACTTTTGATAAATCGTCGTATTATGTTTTATCGCCACGAATTGTAGAAGATTAGCTAAGTTGACGTTTCGATTTTGTGCGCTACATCCATCGCTAAACAGGACTGTTGGAACACTTAGATCACAAACATTTTCCAAAACATGAAAAACACATGAAGCAAAAACATTAGAATCCATTCCACCTTCTCCTTCGTGCCATACGTAGCAATGAACTCCTGATGTTTTCAAATTGAAAAAAGTAAACTGATGCACTGCGAGCTTTTGGTTAAAGTATGTAGCTGATGCAGCTATGAAAGGTACCGATTGGACAGCTTGAACGTCTAAAGTATAAGCATTTATTTCATTCTTTAACGCTTTTTCTTTGTCATTATCTTTTTCCAACCTTGCTTTATTTTTGTTGCTAACATGTTGACTATATATAGCATACATCACATTGATATTTTTTTGGCTTATACAGTCCAATGTTAGAAGAATGTGCTGTCTTCAAAATGGATAAATACGATGATCTTTCATTATTTGGAATATTTGTATCCTTCGCAAACTGTTCATACATTCTGTAAACATCTTTAAAAGATGTGTAGCTGAAATCAAAATATTGTTTGTCAGTTTTTTGCCTACAATAGTGAGATTCAAGCTTAGGTAGGCCCGCTAAAAAATCTTTGACATGTTCTTTTTTTTTAAGTTGATAGCGGATTCTTTCTTTTTTGACTTTTCTGTTTAAAAAGGAATTCCAAAGTCATTGGTTTCTAAAACCCAATTTCGTACCGTCCATTCTCCTAAATTAAATGTATTTAAAAACATTTTTTTGCAGACTGGTAAAGCAATATTTTCAACTTTTAACTTATATTTTAAAGTTAAATTCCGTCTTGAATTATCACCACCTGTACGGCGAGCTATGAACTGCTTTTCTACAAGAGCTCCAATCATCACTTTTCGCTCTTTCCAAGACATGTTTTTCCAAAAAGAGTTAAATAATTGTTTTCTTTGCTATTCAGGTATTTCATAACATTTAAAATGCTTGCTCATTTTACACTTAGCGGAATCACAACGAGGCTTGAGCCCACGTTTTTGCCTTTTTTGTTTCCCGACTATCTTTCCTTTTTCTTTTTTAACACTATAGTATTGCTTTCCTTTTTGCCGTGCTTTTGCGACTATATTCTTCTTCCATTTCTCCGGTCTACCCTGTCCTTTCTTCCTTCTTATTTAGAAATAAGACCGAAATTTTCATCTAGATCAAGGTTTCTGCGATTAGACCTATTACAATCAACAAAGGAAGATTTTGATGAGGGTTGACAACAGCTTGATAAATCAGAAGTAATGGAATCTTGATTATCGTTTGTTTCAATAAATAGTCCGGTCTGATCATCAAGGATGAAGCCTTCGTGTTCGTAGTCTAATGTAGGAATATTGTCTTCGACTTCACATTCGATAAACTTCAGTTTACCTTTTGCTTCATCTAACACCAAAACATGTTTATTTAAAATTGCTGGTTTAGAAGAGCCTGGTTCAGTAATATTATTATTTTTGTTAAAGTTTAAAATTTATTGTTAGGACTTTTAATTTAACACGATAACGAGAACATTTTGAAGAGTATTTATATAAAAAAAAGAGATTAATTTACATACATACACATATTATTTACCGATCCATATTGTGTTTTTTATTTTATATTTTTATTAAATTTATAACCTTAATACTAAGCCAAATCCAATACGTATATATAAAACTGATGCTCAAAAAGATTGCGCCACACACAAAGCTTAAATTCACTCTAAAGGTACCTAATTAATAATAATATTATCTGCCTCAAAGCTAAATCTGAATAATAGTACTTTTGACTTGTCGTTAACTGTGTAAAAAAGATTAACAATGAAGAAACTAAGGCCTCACCAAGTACATACGAGGTTCTCATCGAAACTTAACAACATGAGAGTAGTTACGAGGAAAAAGAATTAACGGTAAAATAGATAAGATGAATCATTTTAACATTCATACATAGCTCTATTATTCAGTGAGCCCTAGACAGTGTTTTTATATAAAAAAACGAATTTGCCGAAAAATGTAGTTACGAGGTTAACGCAGAAAGGGGACGAATATACCTACGAATAAACAATCCACTTTTGAATAAGCTAAGGGATGCGTTGGAAAAGTATACGTTTTTGTATGAACAAAACGTAAAGATGTGGTTTATGCTGAATTAACATCACTGACAAATTTGTTCTCAAACAAGTGGCAAAATTATTAATAAAATCAAATCTTAATGGCATGTACATATGTACACAAAGTCAAATAAAGGCTCGGTGTCAAAAAAAATCATTTTCATGTCCTTTTTAATCGTTTGGCATCGCAGCCATCCTTCGACGAATTTCATACTCTCTCGTGACAGATAGGGAACATGCACACGCATTAAGAGGCAACATTTTGACCATTGACTATTAACGTTTACCGTCTAATCGTAAATTAATATTTCAAACCACATAATTTTGGCTCTTGTGAAAATTTACCATAAAATGAACAAATATCACCGAACACATTCTCAAATAATCAAAACCTGCCAACCTCACAAAAAATAAAACTTTTGCAACCAAATTTCACTGTAATCCAGATGCTCCAAAACTTTATCAGCACTATTATGTGCACTCTTATTACTGCCTAGTTTATACGCACTATTCCTTTGTTGTTGTTTACTGTGTAAAATTTTACTGCGCTGCCTATACATTTCCCAATAAAAAGCGGCTATTGTAATTAAATATAGAATGTCTCATATTTTTCTTATACACTTTTAATTATTTATTTATTGTAAATGAACTAGTATGAAATTTGTTATTTAAATAATAAGAAAAATAAAATGTGTATCGTAGCTCAGGGAAACAATTATAAAGGAAATAGAAATATTGATACGGGGTAAAATTATGACCATAAGAACAAAATGAAACACAACAATTATAGTGGAAAAATATTAAAAAACCACTTTTTATTAAGTACTTATACGCTGCTCTTAACCTGCTAACGCTGCTCGGTAGCCTGCTGTAAGACGACTGACTCTCGTTTTATAAAATACTCAGAACATTCTCGTTCCTTTCGTTAAGTTTTACATAGGTGTTTATATAAGTTTATAAATTTCCTAAAATACATCGAATGCAGAGTTACCATCCTCATGCAGTTCGATACAAAATGTTTCTAATCTAAAAAATCTAAAAAAAAACCTTGCCCCATCTCAAATAGAAAACATTCCAAGATTTTGAAGTGTTTTTCTCGAAACCTATTCCAACATTGTCTGAAGTACCTCACGAACGCCATGTGGAACTGATATTTTTGCAATGATTAGTACTTGTTCTTGGGTAGTTATTGATTTCGTTTTAGATTAAATTTGAGATTAATCAATTAACCAAACATTGCGTAACGTTGATCGAGAAATCTGTTTGTCTATATGTCAATACGTCCGTGAGTGTGTGCGTCTTTTTTTCTTGTCTGATTGCATGTCACATTACGGTTTATATTTAAAGATGAAATTTTCATTTTTCCTGAAAATCATAAAAAAAATATAAAACATTTTGGATTTAAGATTTTTTTATTGTTTTTCAACTTTCTCGTAACAATAGTATAGCCGATATTATACTAATAACTTAATACTGCATGGATCCAATGCTTGTGGCCCCGCACACGTTTTTTTTTTTCCTTTTTTTTTAAGACTGAGAATAACAGTCGGTGACATACGATTTTTTTTTTGAAATTTTATGAACATTTTTTTCTCTCGAAAACTGTTCGACAAATTTAAAAAATAAAATAGAAAACCTCAAATAATTAAAAAATCCGAAAACCGTTTTTTTGTGTCTTTGACTTTCTCAGAAACGGTACAACCGACGGTGATAATTTGTTTTATAATAAAACTCCTCAAACGTTTGAATAGTATAGTTTATTCAAATTTAAAAAATAAAATGATTTTTTGGATTTCTAAAAAAAAAGTCAAATTTCAATATTTTGAAAACTTAATTCTCGATTTTCGTAAAACTTGAAAAATAAAAGTTGTTTTTAGTAAAATTTACAAGATTTTTATCCTAAGATAGCGGTGGTAAAAATTAATCGAAAGAAAGCCATCCTCGAGAAAAATACCTACGATTTTCGAAAACCATTTTTTAACATTTGTATGGAGGGTACCTATGTTTTTAGGTGAAATAATTTTTGTGTATCTAAAATCTTATAGATTATTATGAAGGAAACTTTTGGGGAGCTTAAGTAGAAAAAAAAATGATCAAAATCGTTTGAACCGTTTTTGAGCAAATCGAAAAAAAAGATTCCCAAAATAACCATTTTTCAGAAAAATTATTTTAATTTTTATTTTTTTAAAATTAACTGTGAGACAGTTTTTGAGAAAAAAAATATTTCTTAAATTTCGAAAAAAAAATCGTATGGCAAGTGCCCGTATTTTTGGTCTTTACAAAAACAAAAAAAGGGTGTAGGGGAAAAATTTAAAAACGATATCTTCCACCAAGCTTCGGGCAAGACAGGCTATCACTATCATCGTTATGTTAAATATTTGATCAAAATCTCGAGTTCGATTTTTTTTGGAATGCATAACTTGCCTTATGAATAGTACAAAAATTAAAATTAAGATATTACTGCCGGTACATACCACTTTTTGTGAATTCCTCATTATCGGCATAACGGATTTTTATAAATAAAATGTATAAGTAGATAAGTTTCTCAAAAGTTTATTTTTTTTTTTTTGAAAATTTGGTATGTCAAAAACGGCTCAATATTTTTTTTTGAAATTTAATTTTTATTCTTTTAGTAATAAAAACTTTAAGTTGGAGTTTTTCTTAAAAACGTTTTAAAAATTTTGTATTTCTTGTGAGGCTTAAGATGATCAACTATAACATTAGCCAGTTCCACTTTTGGCCATAATCAAGTTCACATTGCACGAATAGTGCATTAAGGAATGTTGGCTGGTATATTTCTTATAATTTATAATCCATTTTATATTTTTGTTTTTCCAATTGTTCTTGTTAGAGGCGATGCGCCAAAGGTAGTAAAACTGTGAGTATTTGAATTTCCACTTTTTGTTATCTGTCTTTCTTATATGGATAACCAATTTTCAGCGCTTGTTTGACTTTTCTAATATTTGGTAGCGGACAATGATTTAATGGGTTGCTAAAAGCTTACTTATTGATCGTGAAAAGTAAAAATCCATTGGCCCGAATGTAAATTTCGCCTTCTAATTACCGAAGTTGATACAGCCGATATTTTTCATAATTTTTCAAATCTAAGCTATCGGCCAAATTCACCTACGTTGTATTTGCCAAAGGTTTTTCTAAGATCAATTATTATGATCACAAAGAAGAGAAGTTTCGCAATTATGTATAACGTCGTTCGAAGCAATTGATCCAATCATTTATCTGCTGGAACTTCTCAACCAAATGAAACAGACTGTTAATACTTGTTTCGTTGATAATTCGGTGTCAAAATCTTGTGCCGATAATGAATGCTTATGTTGTCAATTGACCTTATCACGTCGGACCTAAGCCGGGATGAGTGGTATCATGTCTTTAGCACAGGCCAATATTTCAGCTTCAGTTGTCAATGGTATGAATTTATCTTCTTCGTACCCAATAATTATTTTATAAAAACGAAACTACCGTCAAATATACATATATCAGTTCTCAGATTTACAATCTATTCTTGTGGAACTGCAAAGTCAGCAGTCGTAGCAGTCACTCAATTCTAATTTTGACACTTCTTTCCTGAGGAACGCTTTAACGCATTTTGACATTTTCTTCTTCCTGCAGGTGTGAAACAATGTGAAAACTCATTGCTGTCAAACGACATGGACGAATCTTACCAGAAGTATCTTTAAGTGGCACTCGCATCAAAAGAACTAAAAAGCAACAAGTAATTGACCAATTTCTCTTAAGCGATTTAATATTCAACGAAATCGAAAATGCCAAATATTTAGTTCGAGGTATTCGATGCAAGATATAATTTTTTTCTTTTTGATCACGCCCTCTAAAATAGGTCCAACATAAAAGATTACCTTATTTCCTGGACATATGGTCGTCACTTTCGTCTTAAACTTAATTCCTTACCACAAAACGAGATTTAAACTGAGTAATTTATTTGACTTTTTTCCTACTGATCCGTGCATTTCCAGGTACTCATATCAAAAGCAGTTACGAGTATTCTAGATTCATGTTTTCGATACCAATGGAAATTGAAAAAAGCTAAATTTAATACAGTCAGAAACCCAAAATACGATTGCCCTACTTTGGTCAAGCAAGTTATAGTACAGAGCACCTTCCATAAACCGCACTCAACGAATGTGAAATGCTCTGTTTTCTACTTTTAAGTTTATATTCAAAAACTAAAATATAATATATTCATTGGTGTTTCTTTTCCAATTCAATTTTATATTTCCAAGGCTCACATTCTTTCAATAATTTTGAGGGCAGTCATCAAATAACACAAAGACCACCTACCCTTCCTCGCCTTATGTGTGACATTCCTGTTTGACAAATGACAACAAATCCCCTTCTCAAATTATCAACTTGATCCAACTTTTTAACTTCAACACACATACTTTGAAACCTAATTATGCACTTTAGTTCAAGTTTCCCTCTCTTCTGTACTTTCTCGGCGATGCTTAACTTAGTCATCATTTTGTACAACCACTTCAAAGAACAAAACCATCCATTCGTCTTCTAACAAAACTCCATTTGCAGATGTGAAGACCAAGTTTTCTTTTCAATTCGATGTTAGAAGTGAAACATTCAATTCAACTGACACCTTTCGTGTTTTTTGTCCTTTTGTTTCAACACAGAAAAAATAAAACACTGGAATAGTTAAGGGTCTTCCGCATTTTCATTAGCCTTCTTCTTCCTCCTCCTTCTACTACAATTCGTCATTCACATTTTCACGTGATAAATTCTTTTAATTTAATTTAATTATTTCGACAGGTACGACAATCGCCAACGTGCACACTTCGCCCTCCTTCCCCTTTGACGAAAATGAAAACATTAAATGAAAGAGAACGGGTCCATGCTCAAGACATAAAGCCAAAAAGGCTAAGTTCCTCGTACCCCATCAGCAGAGGAGAACGAATAGACCCAAGTTGGTGTAGTCGAAGTTGTTAGAATTATATCAACTCATTAACTTGGCACAAAAAGTGGTAGCGGGAGTTGTTGAAAAAGTTTTATCTTAGGTCTTATAAAGTCGGGGCTTACCTGCATTTGTGTGTGATGGCGAAAAGCACGGTTGTTGGATGTTAGACCTTTTGCAAGCTATCATTCAAGTTAGCATTCCGTGACGGAAAATTGAATTTCATAGCGAGAAGTTGAGTGTAAGAATGCATATATGGGTTCTGCCCGCGCCGGCAAAGTTAAAGGAGGCAACAAAATATGGAAGGCTATAGAGCTTTTGGAATTTCTTATGGGGCACCCTATTTTGAGACGAAGTTCTTAAAGGAAATGTTTACCAGATAAACTTTCAACAGATTCTAATGCAATATAAAGAGGTGCACAGAAGGTTAGCTGATATGGAATGCTTTTTGAGGCTTCATTGTTACACACGCTCAGAAATGTTTGTAAATTTATGTGGAATACTGGGGAATGACCAGAAGTTTCAGCTTATGCGAATGTGGTGTAAGCCTTTTTTAATAGTAGACTTAGGTCCTGTTAATAGTAGACTTAGGTCCTGAAATCTGCTATGACGAACAGGAAACGTATGTTCAAAAATATTTAAGTTTTCAGGCGTCTTTTGAAGTTTGACGGTTTCATTTGGGAGAGTTCGACAATTTTCTTGTGTCGAACTTATCTGTTTTTATCTTGTTTATCTTGGATTCCCGTTTTCAAAAGTTTAGCTTCCGGGCCTTGACTTCCTTGTGATCTGTATTCCTATATTTTAAGCTTGTGACTCTATGACGAATCAATAACTTTTCTATTTTAGTCCTAAAAAGTCTCTTTGGGTTTTTGAGACTTTCGAGCTTAACAGTTTTTTTTTTTTTTTTTTTGAATTTTTAACTTCTCTTTGTTCTCGATTTCGAACAAATTCAACATACCTTGCTGGGCATATTGGGTATCTAAAGAAGACAAAAAATCATAAATACTTTTCCAGTCATAAGCCACGCGATTTGCAATTCAGTGGCAAGGATTGGTAAAGTGGATATGGAATATGGTGGAACCTTAACCCAATCAGAGAGAGGAGTGGACGGATTGGATTGGACACACTCTGTTCAATTAAGTTATTTCTCTTTGGTAATGGATACCACGGTCTGTGACGACGACGACAACCACAATGATGACGATGCAAATGACTCGCGAACGAAGGAGGCAAGTTCGGTATAATTTTCCAACAACAGAAGAACCTCCACCACCAAGAAGAGTGTACCTGCCATTTGTAATAATAATGTATTAGCCGAAGCGAATTGAATGTAAAGTGCATGCAAAGAATGGAGACCTTGGGCTCCATTAAATCACTGGTCTCCACAGTGGAATGGTGGTTAAGTGATGGTAGTTCTTGAATTGGTGGTGTGTAGTGGTGGTTATAGTTTCAAGCTGAATAGTGTGCCCTATATCCGGAGAAAATGTTAGAGTCTATTAAAGCTGGACAATGTAGAAATCCAATGAGATGAAGATTGACTTAATGGGTCCTTTTTTCAGCACAAATATCAGGAAAACAAAACAGAATAAAAAGGATTCCATTATAGAGGACTAAGGGAAGTTTTTTTTTGCGCAAGAACAATTGCAATTTGAGGGATGGATAGAAGTGAAAAGTTAGCAGAAGTAAAGAGCTTAAATTTTGTTGGACTGATTTTGTCGGATAGGCGAAAAGGAAAATCGATACAAAATTGAACTCTGTATAACTTCGGATTCCAACGATTCATCCACAAGCCATTGTTTGTACTTACTCTGTGCCTTATATTTTTTAAACACCGATCTAACGCATGATGGCGACTGACCTGGATGGAAACAAAATCTTGGAACCACACTGCTCTCTGAACACCCCTTTAGCCTGAATGACTTTTTTTTCAAGAAGGAAAGTTATGTTGTTACACCCTGTAGAGGAAGGCTGATGAAGTTTGACACATGTGTGACATCTTTATTATTGTTTGAAAATTATTCAAATTTATTTGTTTCGATTTTAATACCTCATGTATGTAACAACTCCTATATGTAATAGGATTGTTAACTTGCTCATCAAGTTGAATTCCCATAGATAAATTCTCCTTCGGCATAATTCTTGGAAGAAAAATTTCTGAAAAATCTCTAGTGGTATCAATTGACCGTTATGGTGCGATCGTCTTCTTTAAAGTAGTATTGGTTGATAATGCAGCTTAATGAAATTGCCAACCACTCTGTGACTCGAACTGAATGTAGTTCCGTCTTATGAAGTTTCTTGAGGCTTTTTTACATTGTCGTTGACACAAAATCGACATACAATTGATGGGGTTCAGAATGGTTTTGTCCTCGTTCAAAATTTAAAGGATTTTCTGAGAAAATTGCGAGCGGATCGACAAGTTAGTTTGCTTAAAATATGTACTTTATAAAGAGACAGATTTTGGCGCAGAAATGTCTCCAGTTATTGCCCGCTAGTAAAACCTATCTCACCAGATACCTACATCGCACCAGCTATAGCAGAAATTGTTTCCTGAGCCCGGACAGTTAGGTTTGGGTTCTAAGGCTTTCAATAGAAAGTCCCACGCTAGCACATAACAATTTACCTGACTTATCACCATGTATTTGATCAGAGGAGTGCCACCAAGCGTTCGCTTAAAGGTCTTTTAGACCAGTGCGTTATAGCGGCGCACAGTTCAAAATTCGTGTTGCATAATACCAATTGCCCATTTCCATTGCATATGTGTAAATAAAAAAAAATGTGCTGATTACTCACTCGGAAAAACAATGCAAATTTTGAGCGGTTAGTCAGAAACGCTGCCACTTCTTAGCTGCCTTCGTTATAAGGACTCGCTCTTGAGGTAAGACTTGGGGACAAATAATGAATGAATCCTTCTGAGAAAGGGTGACCTTAGCGATCTCAAAACTGGAGCACAAGCTATCTACTTATGTACATAAAAGCACTGAAACTGACAGAAATAAATATCGGTATATTCCGGTGGAGTAGGCACGAAATTCACAAGGAAGACTCGAACCGTAAGACGTTAGGAAAAAATATTGAGGGATGGCAGCGAAAGCCTTGGGTTGGGCAACTGGATAATAATCGTTCCATCCTGATATGGTCACTTTAATTTTTTTTTATCCAGTGTAGTAAGCATAAGAGTAACCAGGAACTTTGAAATAATTATGGCACTATTTCGTTGATAATGAAGTTTCTACCAATACTTTTCAATCTCTTACTCTTATTATAAGTCGAATGAACAACATATTGAAACAACCAGTGAAATATATGCCGACTCTGGTTCTTATACGGGATAATTGAACACAGCTGAACTGATTACGAAAGGATGTTTAAATTAGAAAAATATCATTCGAGCTAAATTCGGAAGGTTCTGCCACACGGAATATTGAAATAATTGGAGGGAGGATAAAATAAAATCCTTTCAAAAGCTATTTTAGAGCGGGATTTGTGCAATCCTTAGATTTTTTTGGTGTCCATGAAGTAGTAATTATCAGTTTATATAAATTTTAAGATGCTCTATATATATTCATTCAGAAGCAAAATTCTAGAAATAATGGCTTGGTGTTGGTATTGTAGGTCCTCTCTAATCGTTTTCTCTACATGAACACAGGAATGGTTATAAGTCATAAGTCCCTAGTTCTCTACGATATCTAGCGTGTCAAATTTTTTTGTTCCAACCTCAAAAACGATTATTTGTCAGGAAAAAAGGATATTTTGTGGGTACTCGGGCATGACGATAAGAGGTAACAGCTTATTGGTAGGAAAGTATGTAAAAATAAAAAGTAAGAAAAATATGTCTTATTTTATAATATCGAAATGTTATATTAGAAGTATCAGTACCATTGTCCAATTATTAGAAAACATAGGTCATCAAGTCTTTTTACATGATATTAGGAGATCAATCAAAAAATACGAAAAATTTTTCAATTTTCTGCTACTTAAAAATTTCCCGAAACAAACAAATAAAAATGCAGTATTTTTGCAATCACTTCAGAAATACTAGTTTCTAAATTTAATAAAATCGTGAGACCTATCTTTGAAATAAATAAATAAAAATATAAAAATTCCAAAAATCTTCTGGGAAATCTTATAGAAATGATCTATACCAAATTTGAAAGAGAATCGGTCAACCCGCTTGGGACATATGTACGTCAATGGACATATATGTATTCCCCCAGATGCAACAAAGTTTTATGGTTATTATGGAAAATAGTTCTATAGGCCTTTTCTATTATCATAGAGCTTCAAAATTACTTCTACTCGAAATCAATAGATGCCCTGATTTGGAACTTTGGAAAAAAAATAACCAAAACAAGATAATGTCGGTCGTTAGTCAAACGCTGTATTCTTGAAAGATTCCTGTGCTTAGTAAAGGCAAACTTACAAAGCTGTCCAGTGTCCACTGTCGTTAAAAAGGAACATAGCCCTTTTGCCATTATACATGAAAGAAACATGCAGTATCGATTCTTTATAAATGCGTTACTGGTCAACTTTTCTAAAACAAGCACACATTAGACAATGCACCAAAATACTTAGGTTTTCTAAGAGGTTGTAAGATCTTTTGCCCTTTCTGATTTTACAACCAACATACATATATACGCCCAAAACTAGAGTATAACTGCTGCAATTGGTCTGGTATAAGTGCCTCCAAAGCATGTGGATAGAATACACAATAGATCTTTAAATCTGATAAGTGACATACAATGTCGGAATCATTCATTTCGTTGGAAGACGGCAGAAATGTCCATTGCTTATCAGCGTTTCATCATTACTTCTTCAAACATTGTTCTAGTGAAATACCCAGCTGCGTTCATCTCCTTGAGAAATTTTAATACCCGCTCAGTTAAGAATGCCTGTTAGTATACCCTTGGGCCTAACCTCGGGGAGATTCCTTCTTTTGCGGGACCATACGAATGTGGAATTCCTTACCCAACTCGGTCTGACTTCCCATTATACAATATAGATACATTCAAGACAACGTACATGGTTATCTCCTACTCAATTCTCACTCCTGTTTTTAACTCATATGTTAACTCACGGCCATAACATAATACAAAACAGAATTTGAGTTTCAAAACTGACCCTCTGTCGAAGTCGTTTAATTCGGACTAATAGCTGTTAAACATACTCGTATCAAATTTATTTAAGTTTATTAATTTGACACTTGAATTTCAACTTCCTAAGAAAATTTTACAAAACCCGAAAAATTCAAGAGGTATCTTGTCCAGGATTGTTCTATAACACCACCATAATTTTTTTGGGAACTTGCAGATAAAATTGAGCCTAATCTTCTAAGGCTTTCCAGAAAAATGTTCAGGGTTGATGATTTTGTCTGGATCAGAGGTATGTTTTGGTATCAGCTTTAACAGCTTTATTTTAGTGGGGTGACAGTATTTGTTTTTTTTTTTTTTTTTTTGTTACATAATTATGATTATAATTATATGGAATTATATCGACAACATGCATAAGTTACGTGTACCAAATATTGGGCTTTGCAACTTCTCATTTAAAATATTTATGAGACTCTAAAATAAAATAAATGTCTTACTGGAAGGATTTCCAAAGATCTACACAAAGACATAGAATGAGAAAGGCGATGTGCGTTACTAGTTTTTCATATGGCGCACTAGGATGATGATTGGCCTTAAATTGGACATGTAGGCACCTCGCCAAAAGCTAATCCCATATTGCAGTTTTGCAGTTTTGAATGGAATATTCCATGGTAAGCAGTTTTAAGTGTTTTATTAGAACTACACTTTCTCAACCGATAGAAGCATCTAATAGAAGAGCAGAAGTACTGCTACAAACAAGCAAACCATATTCTCAATAAGTGAATATCATGGTTTAGACCCGCTATCAGATTCAGAGGGCTCGTTGCGTTGCGTCATATGCGTCATATCATCTGTAAAAGCCGTAACTCTCCCTACAAAATGTAGGGAAAAAAAGTGTTAATAAATATTAAAAACAGAACCGGTCCTAAGACTGACCTTTGGGGGACAGCTAAGGTTAGCATCTGCGGGTTACTTAAGAAATCTCCTATTTTTAATCTTAGTTTACGGTTTTTTAAATAAGAAGTGGACCAGTTATATATAAAAATACGAAAACTGGCATCATATGGTTTATCCAAAAGAATATCATGAACTACTATGTCAAATGTCTCTCAAACACCTTCATTGCCAAACAACAGTTAAATGAAAAGTATTTCCATACCTAGTTCCCCGCTAACCCTTCCTTGCTCCTGATTTTAGAACAAGCATATTCATACTTTACATATACTTACTTTCACGTCTACCGCTCCCCAGATTAACAGACTTGAAATATATGTTTAACATTTTCAACAAACATGGCGGCTTTGTTGCTTTAGAAGCATTGCTCCATTTCTTTGATCGTTAGCTGTTGTTAACACACAAAAAAAGGAAAATCTAATTAAGCAATATACAAACCAAATTAGGTCTTGGGATTCAGTTGCACCCACTTTATAGCTGACTCCCTAATTCGAAAGTTTTAATCCACATCTAGACTAAGTCCATAAAATTTCCGAACAAATTAGGCCAGCTCAGTAGGTACATCCCATTTGAGACTCCTGTTAGACTCCTCTGACATTTATACGGTCTTCATAAATATTCATCTCACCTTGTTAAGCCTTAAAAATACACACACACACACACTGCACATTCATAAGAAATAAACGTCATGCATTGTGTATGCTGCACCACATTCCATTCCGATAATTTGCAACTAACCAATTCCGTAGTTAACATCGCATCCAACACAATTCGAAAACAAACAAAAAAACTTTCTTCCATTTTTTCGTTTTCGTGTTAGCTCCGAAACATGGAAAATCAATTTTCGGGCCATGTTATATGCAAATATCCATTCCTCTGGCTTGACTTTGGTATGTTTTTTGAGGCTTTTGGGCTTTGTTTCGTCTTCGAATATTGATTGGATGAGGCATTCTCGAAGTGGAGCAACACAAAATAAATATGTTGCATCTTGCCCGACCGCCTGCGACTCCTTTGCTCCGAACGGAACGTTTGTTTCTTGTTTCTCTGGAGTTTTTTGTCGGCAACCCTAAGACTGACCATTAGTTGGGTTCATTGTAATAAATTGTGTCTTCTGTCTAAAGAGATGTCGATGTCGTCATCATTGTGTCTGTTGTCGTGCCACGTCTCAAAGTCGCCCAATTGAGACATGTTCTCATAAAGAAACATTTTCGCATTCGCAGTGGGCTTAAGTATAGGCATAAGATTGCCCTTAAATCTTGATTATCTGTTAGGATCAGAAATTGATTTTGCCGGGTCTTGTTAGGCATTGACAGGGCTTCATATGTTCAGTTAGAGAGGAAACTTCTCTGCGTAGGGTATACGTTCCAAAGCAATCTGACAATCGTCTTGAATTTTTCCACCCACACGACCCTATTGGCAAATAAATACATCACCCATGTAACAAGATCTGTTGCAAGACTGTCTCGAGCCCCTCTCGTTCTGCTCAGCTCTTCGGGCAATATCTCTTCTTCCATCCGAACGTGTAATCAAATCTAATCTCTATTTTTTGTCGGATGGAATATCACATCCTACAGCTGCCGCTGTTGCTGGTGGCTTGTGGTGGCTCCCGCTGCCTGACTCTGGCTCCTTTTGATGGGCAATCTGTCAACCGAGGCTATGGTGAGGGATCTATTATGTGCTAGGATTCCGTATAAGGTTCGCGCGCATGCGTCTTCTGTGTACCACCACAAGGCACAGCCATTTCTTCGTTCTGTGAAAAGGACATGTAAATGCAACCCACTCGATCTTATTTTGCTCCCCCTGGACAGCCACCACCCACACCTTATAGTCGTAGTCCAACGAACGACATAATGTGCAGCATGTTCTTCCTCTATGTTTGAACCTTTCCGAGTTGTATACCTCTCCATATGACGGTGACGACGATGATGATGATGCACAGGCTGGCTGTGGTATAAAATGGTAGGCAGATGTAATGACATTGTAACGAGGTTGTTATGGTTTGTGATTCGATTTGAGTTCCTGAGCCGAACGCGCACGGAGAACGCCTTGTCTTTCATAGGATAACACAGCTGCAATATGGCCCGTAGTCTATTTTGTCCACTTGGAATTTTTTTCTTTGCTTATACGAATACGGACACCATGCTATGGGAGACTTTTCTGACGTTTGTTGTTTGAGATTGCTGCATGGCATAGACTATAATGGAATACTGAAGCTATTGCGGGGGCTTCCTACTGCTTCATTGCACACAATGTGCGAAAGATAACATCGTTTTAATATTGGATTTTTTATTTTGTGTAAAGTGCACTTCGGGAATTTACGTTGGAAATTGATAGAACTTTCCAGACTGTTTTTAAGTGATTTGTTTTTTTTTTTTTTTGGTAAGGTTTGATTAAAAGTTAGAAATACATATATAAAATTGTTTTTAAAAATCATATTTTACAATTTTACGCCGCCATCTCGCAACTGAATTTATTTATTTAATTTTTTAATGCGCCGATGGAAAGGTCTAGTAAACAAAATATTACACTTTTTAAATTAAATTTAAAATAAAATAAATAATAAAGGATATGCTGGTAGTGACTGGTGGTTACAATAAGAAACCACCCAAAATAATTTTTAATTTTAATTTTGGTGGGGGCAATACCCCCATTTATTAGGCTTAATACAAGCTATAGCTTAATCTAACTTAAAACTAAGAAAACTTATAGCTACGAATTTTGGTTAGTGGGGAAATTGATTCAAGAGACGGAGTTTTAGGCAAGGGGTACTAAGGTTAAAGTCGAAGGTTATTGGGTTTGAGTTGACATTCCTTAGCATACGTGAGACTGGTTCATTGGAGCCATAAGACGTACGGTGGGTGGGTATATAAAAGAGAAGGGGATTTCGTATGTTGCGGGGGTTGGTATTAAGGAAGATGGAGTTATAAAGAGTTATACAGTCAATAGAACCTGTAAGAAGACTATGAATGAAGAGAATTTCATAAGTTTTTCTTCGTTCTTCTAGAGAATTCAGGTTAATTAGTTTAAGGTGATCTAGGTAAGGAGGTAGGATTAGGGGATTGTTCCAGGAAAGTCCTCGAAGAGCAAAGCGAAGGAATCGACGTTGGATACTCTCAATTCTGGCGATGTAGACTTGTTGGTAGGGGGACCACACCTGACAGGCGTATTCAAGCAGGGGGCGGACAAAGGTAACATAGAGGGATCGGGTCACATATGGGTTGGAGAATTCCTTGGACCATCGTTTGACGAAACCAAGTGCGGAAATGGCCTTGAAAATTATGTCGTCATAATGGGAGATGAAGTTAAGCTCCTGATCACATAATATGCCGAGATCACGTATCGAGTTAACAATAGATAGGGGTTGATTATGAAGAAAATAGATACGGGGAGTAGATTTTAAACGTTTTCGTGAAAAGGTGATTGAGTGGCATTTAGTGATATTTAAGTCTAAGCAGTTTTTGAGACACCAAACTGAAAAATTATTGAGATCAATTTGGATAAGAGTAGAGTCCTGTGCAGAAGAAATGGTTTTGAAAAATTTAGTGTCGTCGGCATAAAGAGATATATGGGAATTTTTGATGACCAATTCAATATCATTAATAGTAAGAATAAAAAGGAGAGGCCCTAAGTGGCTGCCTTGAGGGACTCCGGACGTGGCTAAGAAAGGATAAGAGGAAGTGGATCTAAAACGAACACTGTAGTAACGGTTTTCCAGATAGGAAGAAATCCATTTTAAAAGAATGGGTTCGAAACCGAAGGTGGATAGTTTGAAATGGATAAGTTTATGGGAGATTTTATCGAAGGCTTTACTAAAATCAGTGGAAATGACATCGACATCTTTACCATTCTCTAAGGCAGAGAGGGTAAATGACACAAATTCAACAAGATTAGTGGTAGTTGATCTACATTTAAGAAAGCCATGTTGTATGGGAGAAATGAGGGATTTACAGTGAAAGCTTAAAATTTCATGAAGTATGCTTTCAAAGAGTTTGGGGATACATGAGAGTTTGGCGATAGGACGATAATTGATGACATCGCCTCTTGGACCCTTTTTGTGTATTGGAATTATAAAGGAACTCTTCCATATCTCAGGGAATTCACCTTGAGAAAGGGAAAGATTGAAGATTTTCGATAGAGGAAGGGAAAGTGATGATGAACATTTCTTTAGGAGAATAGCTGGGAGTCCATCTGGACCAGGAGAGAAGTCATCATTAAGCTGATTTAACTTATTTTCCACAATAATTGGATCGATAGTAGGTGGGAGAAATGGCCCAAGCGAAAAACTTGGTAAATAATTAAAATAGGCAGAGTCAGGTTCAAAGGTATCATCCGTGAAAGATTGTTTGAAAAACGAGGCAAAGAAGTTGGCAATAGTTTGTGGATCATTTGATGTTATATTATTGAAGGAGAGAGAAGTTGGGTACCCATCGGATTTTCTTTTATGATTGACGAATTGGTAAAAGGATTTAGGATCATTAATAAGGTTGGCTTGCATCATAATTAAGTAACGCAAGTATAATGAGTTGGAAAGCTCATTAAATTGGAGATACGTACCGAGATAGTTAGAATAATCTGTAGGAGTTTGCGTGCGAAGAAAAGTTGACCATAGTTTGTTTCTTTTGTTTCTAAGAGAACGGAGCCTTCGATTATACCAAGGTGGGGTGGTAGACGAAGTTTTGCGTCGTGTAAATGGTACAAATAGAGAGATAGAATACAAAATTTCTCCATAAAATTTTGCTAGAGCATCTTTTAAGGCCAGATTATCAAAGTTGAAGGAAATATCATTTAGATATTGATTAATTTGACGAAAATTAGCTTTATGAAAATTATAAGACGATATGTCTACCGAGGGGGTGCGTACTGGAGGGCAATTGTGGAAGAATGAGAGAAGAAGGGGAGGATGGTAGTTATCGATGGTAGATAAGGAAAGTTGACTAAGTGAAACAGAAGAGTTTGTAGAATCTGTAGTGAAAATGAGGTCAAGATGCCTACCCATGAAATTCGGGACGCCATTTACTTGGCAAAGGCTAGAATCTGTCAAGCGATCTAGGAACAGGCATTCCTTAGCAGAAGTGGGGTTACAAGCAATATAGAAAGATTCATCGTCTGATAAAATCCATTTAAGATGGGGAAGGTTAAAGTCACCGAAAAGAAAGATTTCGTCACCAGGATCACAAATTTCTAGAATATACTAAGTTTAACGAACTTAATATAATTTTTTTTTAAATTAAAATAAGAAAACATTAAACGTAATAACAAATGGTGTTGAAGCTCTAAACTATTTCAAATTGTTTTTAATTGTATTTGATTCACCCTAACTATCGTGCTATAGTTTCGAAAAAAATATTCACCATTTTATTGAACCTTAGACACTTTTGGAAAATTAGGAGGGGTAGTTTCACTCTAGCACTATGTAGGAAAAATAGAGAATGTATGATTTTGAATTTTAGTCGCCCGCCACACAGTGGTGCATTTTGTATGGAAGACTAGAAAGACCTCTATATAAAAACTGCGCAAATTATCTGATATTTTAATATACATACGAGTATATGGAAATCAGAAAAATTCTTCAGCGGTTGAGGCTATAGGTCGAGGCACAGACATTCAGACATACTGACAGATAGACCACTTTTTGTGGACTCTTTCATAGTAAGGTCAAGTTTGATCAAAATCTCGAGATCTATGTTTTTGTTTTTAAATGCAATACTTGTCCTATAGAACCTTTGTACATATATCGCAAGTAAAAAAAATATTTACTTACTTATTTTCTCATAGCTAAATTATTTAAAAAAAATATATATTTTTCAGAGAACAGTGAATTGAAAGTGGGGGAGTAGATACTAAAATTTTAATATCTCAGGTTTACAGTAAATTGATTAGTCATATAGTAAAACGTCAAAACATGAAATTTGTTCAACATTTTGTCAGGTCTTTTAAAATGGAGACATGGTTTTACTTTCACAGATGTGCAGAACACATATGAATATTTGATTACTTTTTAAATAAAATGCACGACCGGGTCGCACGAACGGGTCGCACGAACTTGCTCTTATATAAAAGACTTAAGAATTTCAAAATGTTATTAGCATAAAATTCATTTTTTAAATGACTAAAACAACTCCTTTAGTAGTTGGGGCTGCCATGTGTTTTAAGCAAATATTAGTTTATGCAAGAACAAAATTATAATTGATTGTATTGGTTTCTTAAAAAAATAAGCTTTTAAATACAAAAATTTTAAAACATTTAAAAAAAAATTGGTACGCCAATTTAAAGTTTTTATTATTGTTGGAAAAAAATTAAATTTACACAAAAAAATAATGAACCATTTTTGAGATATCAAGTTTTTCTTAATTCCAAAACATATTTTTTTCATGTTTAAATTTTGAAATGCAATGTTTTTTTAAACTGTTTAGAAGCCTCTCTGTACAAAATTTCATTAAAATGCGTTATGCCGATAATGAGATATTTAAAATTCGAAATCGTTCTATGATAGGTACAGTCAGTAATATCTTGATTTAATTTTTTTTTATTTAGTTATAGATCGCAAGAATTAATCACAAGAAAAAAGATTTTAGCAAAATTCCCGAAACCGTTTTCGAGAAGAATAAGAATAAGTTATATTTCGGTAAAATAAAATTTTTTTGTTCTCATATCTTGTAGATTATGCTTGGAAACTTGTATTTATCACGTTTTAAAAAAATCGAGCATGGGGCTTGCGAAATATTGAGTTTTCCTTAAAAAAAAATTGAAATTTTTTAAAAATCCAAAACTTTTTTTTTTGAAAATTTGAATACACAATAATATGATAATAAACATAAGAAAATGATCAAAATCGGTGGTACCGTTTTTGAGAAAATCAAAATCAAAAACCCCTTGGCATAATGGTACATAAGTGCGTTGGACTGTCATGCGGAAGGTCTCGGGTTCGATTCTCAGCCGCTGCAAGAAAGTTTTTTTTTCAGGGGTGTACTGCCTCTTGCGAGGAATTGACAAATTCTACAAGAGTATTTTTCTTTAAAAACAAAAAAAAATGGTTCCAAGCGGGGTACTAAGAATAACCATTTTTTGGAAACATTTTTTAGCCATTGCCTAGCTTTAATTAAATGAAATTTTATAAATTTTTTTTAAAGAAATCTGTGGAAAAGTTTTTGAGAAAAAAAATATTTATCAAATTTCGAAAAACTTGGTATGGCAGGTAACGTTATTTTTGGTCTTAAAAAAAAAGGAAAAAAAGCGTGTGAGGGGAAAAAAATTAAAAACGATATCACGATAAAACGATACAAGTTTAACGAAAATAGACCGAGCCATTTAGGCTGTACTCGAACAGACAAACAGAATTGTGAAACCCACTTTTTTCGTCTTCGCTATCATCGTTATGTCGACTTTGATCAAAATCTCGAGTTCGACTTTTTTACGAATGCATAACTTGCCTTATAGTACCTAAAAGTCGCAAGTAAAAATAAGTAAAAATTATAAAAGAGAATTAAGAATGTTTTTTGTTTTATATTTGTTATTGTTATTGAGTAAGATTTCGAAGCCAAGCACTGCAAAAATCAGTAAATACTAATCGAGCCCTCTGCATAACCCCTGCATTACATTTGTAAATAATATTAACTTTTTAAATTGAGCTCTTTAAATCTTACTTTGAATATGCCCTCTGAAATCTCAATTTAAATAATCTAAATGTTACATATATTAAAATGAATTAAAGGAAATGAAAAAAATTGGATAATAAAAATGTTCTCTATTTTTCGGTGTCTTATAGAATAATCTTAAGAATTGGCTCTGGAATTTTTAGGGGTGGAGATTTCTAGTTTTATTTCTTTTTAAAATAAATATAGTTCTCTTAAGTGACATTATTACTGTATTTTTTGTATTGATGAATGATTTCAGTGTCGGATCATGAAGAATACAATCTTTGTCAGAACTTTATGTTAAATTTTAAGGCTCTTAGACATATCTAATTGCATGGTGTCACTGTGTAGATGGTTGTTAAAATTGTTTTCTAGAAAGTGGTAGATCTTATCTACTGTACAAAAATGATTATGGCAGTGAGTAGGAAAAAATACACTTATGAACTTTATCTTAGAGCTTATTGTTAGAATGTTGAATAAGGAGACAACTGAAATATGAATAATAAAATTTGGTGTTCCAGAAGTTTGGTTTGCTTAATATTTGCACCTAGTAAAAGAAAGATTTTGTATAAAAACTACATAAATATGTCTCCGGTTTTAGTTTCCAATACTTATGAGTTATGACGAAGGTATGGATTTGAAGTTTTTTTTTGCGAAACGCTTTATTTTTCACGTTCATTCCATAGGTTTTTTTTAAAATAAGAAATATAGAATTTCTGACTATCGGCATAACTGATTTTAATGAAAATTTTTAATAGTGAAGAATTTTTGACAAAAAAAAACACACATTTTTTTTGGAAAATTTGATATCTCAAAAACGTCTAAGTATTTTTTTTTTTTGGAAATTTAATTTTATGTCGTACAGTAATAAAAACTTAAAGTTTCTATACCAAAATTTGTTCCTAAAAATGTTTCAGGAAATATGTATATAAAAGTTTATTTTTTTAAGAAATCACTACAACGTCTCAGTCGTGCATTTTATTTTTTTAATTATTAGTATGCAATTGTACTGAAACTTTTTAGAAACCTTATTAAAATCTTTATTTGAAATATATGTATATACAAGTACTACATAGCAAGATATGTAAAAAAATCGAGCACAAGGTTTTCATCAAACTTAACATTGTGAAGGTAGCGAAGACGAAAAGTGTGTCTAACGATTCTGCCTGTCTATCTGTTTTCCAACAGCCTAAACGGTTCAGCCAATTTTCTTCAACCTTGTCAGAAAGCTTTTTACAAATTTCTCCCGACACTTTTTTAAGACCGAAAATACTGTATCTGCTATACAATTTTTCTGTTTGAAATTTTAGAAAATATTTGATGTTTCTAAAAAACTCTTCCGCAGAATTTTAGTAAAAGCTAGCTTAGGGTTGACAAAACTTAAAAAAAAAAAGGTTGTAAATGGTTCCGCCAGTTAAATAAATTTGTTTGTTTTCGATACAACTAAATTTTGATTATTTGTTTTTGCTACAACTGCTTAAAAACTCATTCACGCTGGTGTACCGCAGAGTTCAATCTTAGGCCCTCTTCTTTTCACGTTGTTTAATGATGACTTACTCATTTAGTTCTTAAAACTTGCAAAATTCATATGTACACTGAAGACGTTCAAATTTATTTTTGCTAACGTATTGGAATGGTTGAAAACGCAATTGTTTCAATTAACGAATATCTGCACTTGTCACACAAAAATCTTATAAAATTAAACTCAAGAAAATGCGGGTCTATTTTCATAACAATACTGTAATTGACACGATATTTTTCCCAAGCATAGAGCCTGATAGTTCAATGTTTAACTATGTTAAAACAGTGAAAATATTAGGTGTAACTTTTCATCAAACCCCGATTAGCCCCGGGATAGTCATGTTTGTTTTGTGGTGTCTAATTTTCTGCTGTTTTGATTGTATGAGTAGAAAGCAACTTATTATTATTATTATTATTATTTATGACTTGGGTCGTCGTTTTAACTATGTTCTTCTGTATGCAGAAAAGTTTATTTTCTATGCCCTTAAACAAACATTTAGATTTTCTGGTACTGACTTTCCTATTTAAATTCAAACTATACAAAACAAATAGTATTTCGAAAACCACTTGTTCGATTTATTTTAGAGCTGAAAATTTATTTTTTTTAATACCTAGACAAATTCTTCTTTTTTCCTGAAAATTCGCTCTATGTAATTCTATTCTATTATATTCTATGTAGGTCGATTTTATTGGTTGGAATTTTTGTATGAATGAAATTTGTCAGTTGGCATTTGAAAATGGTAGGATGTGTGTCAGGGCATTAGACCTAAATGACACCTCGTCGGCAAGTTTGGAGTGCTCATGTTTTTCAGCTGGCGATAGACGAGAATTTTTGGCAAAATTATTATGAGCGACAGAGCTCATTTGGATTTGGCTGGCCTTGTTAAAAAACAGAATAGCCAACATTGTGCCAATGGAAACTTTCGATTGCTACACCAAAGACCACATCACTCTCGTAGAGTAACTGTGTGGAGCTCCCATTGGAGCTGCCGGCGACCTCATTGCACAATATTTCTTTGAGAATGCCGTAAGTAATGCTGTAAGTAATTTTGAATGAATAATTCAACATGTCGAATTAAATAGTGCTAAGTCTTCTACATGGGTAATTTTTTTCAAAAGACTTTTTTTGTAAATATTTAGACTCTGTCACATATTGTTTTTTGTGAAAAATGTACTTTGAGCTCTTTCAGACCAAGATGAATTTTTTTTTTCAGTTCAAGATATATATTCATTGTTTTTCGAAACCAAAAATGTTGAAAACTCATCTGGAACTTAATTTTTCTAGTGGATTTTTAAATATATTATTAATATAAAGTTAAGTATGAAATTTAAATAATTTATTTTATACCTTAGGAGCAGTTTGTAATAAAGAAAAGAAAATTTAAGGAAAACTTTAAAGCCAAATGAATCCAAAATATCTACTACAGCTGCTGGTCTTCGTTTTTTTTTTTTTTTCTTTTTTTTGTGTAAATTTAGGAAGTCATCTAATACATTTTTGTTCTTACGTTGAACCATCGCATTCATTAAAGTTCAAAATCTTCTACTGTCTCTTTGGAGACTTCACAAGATTGCTGTCATTTGTTGATTGAAAGGGAATTTCTTGAATTTGCCTGATATCTAATTTCGTCTTGCAATTTCTTCAAAACCGAAACAAAACTATTTAAATCTGAAACACTTGACAAATTTCGAAAACTTCAAAAAATCCACTCACCGAAGTAGTATAATGTGACACTGAAGTCTGCGCCGGCAGTAGACCACATCTTCCGCATTCCCCGAGAACAAAAATTTGCATTCAAAGCGCCGCCGCTGCCGCTGCTGGCCGTCTTCTATTCATAGACTCTGTCGCTTACTCGTACTATGTCTTCATTTCGAAGAAATTTGTAAATTATCTAATTTTGTTCATTCTAATTGAACTTGAAGTGTTGCGCACGCACGTTTTTAAAATTCCCAACTCGCATTACTCAAAAACCGAAGCACCTAAAAAACTGAAGATGCAAAGACACACAAAGGAAAGGCAGAAGAAGAAGAAGTTCATCTCTATGGTGTATGACCGTGAGCACCCTCCCCGGAACATCTCATCCTTTCATCTCTATGCGATTCGTGCAGCAAATAAAACTGCGTGCTCATTGTAGCAGTGATGCGCGGCTTTATGGCAATGCGATGATTCTATGCCCCTTCGTCTTGGAAGAGTTGAAAAAAAAACCTAAAACAGCGATAACACAAGTCAAGTCCGGGGGAAGAGGGAGTGTACTCACTGTATGTTTGCTGCATCTCTTATTTTATTTGCATCCTCCACTTTTATTGGTAGGAATCCCATCTCCTTGCAATGTCGGTACCGAGGAGGAACACTTTTCCGCTCAATGAGTTGGCAGAATAAGGCCTCATTTTTTTTTGTCCGTTTGGTTCGCCCAACGTATTTGGTTTAAACGTTTCGTCCCTTCCGTCGCAGGGCTTCGTCGTGCTCTGCTTCGGATGTGTGCGCAAAAGTTTATCCAAGATCATTTAAGGTATAATTTGTAGCTTGTTATGCACATGCCCTTTGATCGCTTAAGGGGCAATTCACGCGGAGCGACCAGGCGGAAGGGGAGACGAGCTCATCGGACACAGAGTCATGGTCGGCGTGTGCTTGGAAAAAAATACATCCAGCAAAAATCAACCGACATACAATAGGCTTTATGTAGATTTTGTACTCCAATTGGGAGAGGGAGGATACATAGGTCCCCCTCTCCTAACAAGTGCTCTGGTAAGCCTTGTAGGCCTTGTTCCGCCGCCAACCTCTATACGCTAACAAGGTTGCGTTTTAGCAAGTTTGTACGAACAAGAAACACGAAGTTGCTGAGCCACAAAAAATAAACAGCAACTGCAGGGCTCCGATAAAAAACTAGGAACTTCAATTACAATATCAGATTTTTAACTCACGCATGCGCAGCGTATAAGCCGCATTTCCTTTCCACTTATCGCAGATATTGGTACACACAACTCTGGAGATGGTCGCTCTCGCTAAAGAGACGTCTTCCTGTGACTTCTGTTCGGCATCGGCTTGGGCTTCGTCTTCGGTTTCGACTTCAACTTCGGCAGAAGCTTCTACGCGTATAGCTAGATATATTCACATAGAAGTTCCTTAGCGCAGCTGAAGGCATTTTTGCATACCAATTTTAGTCATGTGAGAGATGGCGATCTAGGTATAGGTGGTGGAGCTGGTGATGCGCACATGCCTATGGTCCTTGCTCCTGCTGCTGCTGCTGCTGCTGCTGCTGCTGCTGCTGCAGAAATTTCTATCGCATTTGCAATCTGGTTTTGTCGATTCCAAGAGTCACTCAACCTGAGTGATGTCGAAGCTGGAGGCTCCGTGGCGAGGATGATGAGGAAGCAGGAGCAGCACCGAAGTGTAAATTGTTTCTCTGATCCAACAAATTGGCTTTGACACATTCGCAAGTTGTCGCCATGACGGCACGCAGACGGGCGACGAACCTTTGAATAACGATCGACCATCATCGATGATGTGATGTCGACTGGTTTATGGGCATTTCACCTGATTTGCATAAGGCGATATCCTGTTTCGACTATTTGCCTGTCGATTCGCTTGAGGTGTGGTTGTAAATATTCGTCATCCATTTTCAGAGAAAATAAGCCTTTGCCATTTCGTGTGATTGTTCTTTCTCTCCGCGCCATCTGTCGTTGAAATTCTACTTCCAGCAATTGAAAATTGCGTCAATTATGTCGAGCAAGTGCGTAGCAAGAAAATTGGCCTTCTATATGACGGCATGTAATATGATTGCTCCTCGCAGAAGTCATAGGGTAAAACATTAATTGAGTCATGTAATGCATACTAGTACTGACTTGTGCTGTAAGCCCCGGGGATAAGGGAATTTTTGTACAATGTAATTTTTTTCAAATGTCAGCGAACGCAGTGTAATTGCTGCGCAAGGGGCGCATATCCTGATGGTGATGGCGATCTCTACGTCACGCATGCATTTCGACGATTTAAGTTGGTTCTTGTGGTCTTGGTAATTGATTAATTGGACATGTGAAGGCTGCAAGGCAAGACTTTATGTTGATGGAGTTTGCATGTGGATGGAATTTTGGCAGTAATTGAAAGGGATGTGTCGGAAAAAGGACCTTTTGTGGTTATTTAAGGTTTGATGTGATACACATAATTGAAAGAAGCTTGTGGCTATCAAGACGTACATATAGTGCGTAAGAAAATTTGAGATATTTCTATAGCTATATAGAGGAATAAGTCTTCTAAACATCGCTTAGGGTTCTTACCTTAGATATGATGTGAATGATTGAAAGTTTTGGACAATTACTTGATCGGCACCTGTTAATAAAAGGAAGGTCAAATGTTTATACTCCTGTGGATCTTGAAGAAAATTTAATCAATTCTCATCATTTCTTCATCGATCTTATAAGCAAAACTATACAGATACCAATAATTCCGTCAACCCGATACTGCACGAGCCGATGGCCTTGGTTGCGAGCGATTGGATTATGGGCCAAGTCGGAAGACACGCTTGACGCCGAACAAGCAGGTTTCCGCACTGGATCTTTCTGTGTGGATCACATCAACACCTTGCGGATCATCATCGAACAGTGCGTTGAATATCGATCGCCACTTTAACTGCTATTCATCGATTTCGAAAAGGCGTTTTACAGTGTCAATAGAGAATTTATTTGGCTTGCCTTGCGCAGGAGGGGCATCCCGGATAAATTGATCGCTATTATCAAGGCTACATATGAAGGATCCAAATATCACATTCTGCATAAAGGAAGGTTATTCCTGTATGTAATAAGTGATGTGCTGCATGCAGCTTTTTCGACTTTAAATGGAGGAATTCAGTGGAATCTGCTATCACACCTGAAGCATCTGGACCACGCGGTTGACGTGTGCTTACTTTCTTATAGGATCATGGATCTCCATCAAATGACAAGAAGGCTGGAGAGAGAAGCCGAAACCGTCGGACTTAAAATCAATACGGCAAAAACTAAAAGGATCAGCCTTGTAACTTCCGCATCTACTCAAATAGATATTTCTGGACAACTAGTAGAGACGGTATAGAGAGTTTTCAATACCTTGGGAGTATTGTCTCTACTGATGGCGGGACCGAACTAGATATAACTAGCCGAATCGGGAAAGCAAAGGATGCGTTCGGAATGCTGTCCAAATTATGGAGAAACAACTCTATGAGCCTAAAGACTAAGCTATGACTGTTCCGCTCCAATGTAGAATCCGTGCTTCTTTATGGCTGCAACACTTGGAAAGCAACACCCACTGTCACAAGAAAGCTGCAAACGTTCGTGAATAGATGTCTGCGAAACATCTTGCGGATTTTCTGGCCTAACCGTATCTCCAATGATGAACTTCATGCGAGGACAGGTCAGGAACCCATCGACTCTATAATACGAAAACTTATCAGTGGCAGTGGATTGGACATACGCTTCGAAAAGGCCACGAGTGCATTGCGAGTCAAACGATGCAGTGGACTCTTCTAAAGTAAACCAGCACCGCCAACACTTGGAAATAGAGTCACTTTCTATAATTCTTACCAGCATCCTACCTGGCAAGCCTTCTGACTATTAGTATAGAATTTAGGCTGATTAAGAAGATTGCATGGCCAAGCTCAACGTCACTTGTAGTAAAATTAGTAAAGTTATCAATGAGCTGAATTTGTTCTTTTCAAAAACTATTTTTCATTTCTCGACTTTTTAACACTTTCTTCTCACGGAAATAGCGAATCACATTTGGCAGCTTTTTAACAAAAATTTTGAGATTATTGATACTGGATTCAATTGGTGTTTTTTTTTTTTTTTTTTTTTAAATACGTGACATATAGCGTCCAAAAATTCACTCAGTTTTGTCAAAATCTAAAACTTCTCTTTTAAGGGAAATTGTTAAGATTTACGAGCAAAATTTCAAAAAAAAAAAACTCTTGTTTCGAACTGTCTTTTTAGTCTGATCAAAATGTGGCAGTTCTTGTCATTGCTTAGAAAAATCAGAATTATTCTTTTTTTTTTTTGGCAAAAAATCTGTTTCGGCGGGAAACTGTCATTTCTATTTCTTGGTCATCAATTGACGTTGATAAATGTCTACAGATTTTCATATATAAAATTTCAAAACTATAAATACCAAATTCCATGAGCTGATTTGATCCTTGAGCATTCAACAAACAAAGTGGCGAGCTATTAAATACTGTGCTTCAGGCGCCATTTTGAAAACCGGGATTTTTACCAATACCTTGGGAACGATTCATTATAGATACATAAAAGGTGGTAAGACCGTTTTTATAGAAAATTTACTATCTTTGATTCTCGCATTTAACATTTTTTGTAGCACTTAATGTTTCAGGGTTTGAGCGGTGAAACGTTAAGTTTTTTTTTAATCTTTTTTCCTCCTTGACCTCTCTTAACATTTAAATAAAAATCATAAAAGAAAACATTATGGGCGAAAAAAAGGAATATAATTGCATTTTTGAAAGATACCAATGCCTTCTTTTTATGATCACAAGGTATTGGTTAAGACCAGTCTCTCAAAATGGTTGCCGAAGCAGACCACTTAAATATGTACACTTGCGTTACTGTTTTTAATACTCAAAGACAACCCACCTTTCCATTCAAACCACCAAATTTAATCATATAAACGATATCCGATATCCCTTACTGGACGGTCTTTAGTATGGTCAACCTCGGCTACCTAGTCAATTAGAAAATAACTAAAATATCATCGAAGCCTTGAAAACTAACAAAACCCGGACTGTTTCATTTTCATTTGTCCCATCTGCGACAAAAAATTGTGCCTTGTGTTTCGATATACTGAACCATATGAGTCCCAAATACGATGTAGCACTTTTACCTATATATGTATGTTGTATTAAATTTGGACATGTAATGCCAATGCCGCTGCCAGTCGTTTAAATTTGTTTGACCTTGAAGCCCTATTTCTATATTCAACTTTATTCCCCAACAACAACGCAACACACTCAAACCACTTTGAACACTTTTTCTAAAAGTGAAGACAGCTGAAATCGATCGAAGCCAGAGATTACAACTTATAAAATTAGATTCATCTCAACGAGGCTCGTCGTCTGCTTCTTAATCTCTCATTAGACTGGCTGAATGCACTTGTATAGTGCAGACCTCCTCTTCCCAAGTCAATTTCAAGAACACAAATTTAAAACAATCATCGCACTCCACCCCAAACGCGTCGTCGTCGTTGTCGGGTCGTCCATTGGTCTTTCGTTCATAATCAAACCCGTTGGCAGCTAATTTCATCGGTGCACTCTTACTCCAATTCAGCTTCGGCTTGCAATCCAACTAAGACTAACTCCTAACAGCTGCTATTGCTTTTTATGTGCATATAGAGCTCTTTGGAAGAGGCATTAACACAATCTGCAAGGAGTTTATCACCGCCCTCTTATTACACTGATCGCGTTGTTAATTAAATTGTACACAATAAAGCGTCTCATTCTCAGGCGATGGCAAGCAAAAGGCGCTCGCTCTTCTTGTGGCTGGGGCCTTAAACCAATTTAGCAAAAGTGTGAACTTACGCATTGTTTTTGTAATGCAAAAAAGTTCGACAAAAATGGGAAGAACTTTTTGATTCGATAATGGTGCAGATATAACTAGGCTCTCAAGTGAAGAGGCTTCGCATTCAATGACTTGCCACTTTTGACAAACACACGATGAGGAACGTAATAAATTTTGTGTAACAAAACAGAAGGTATCACAAGCAGTCCAAGCATGACTTCTAGTCGTGTGTAATTATTGTTTCCTCTGGATATAAATCCACAGCAGCATCAGACAGTTTACAAGAAAAAATAATAATATTACGTGCATGTCGGTGTTGTTGGTTCTTACTTATTGTGCACCTTCTGTCTTTTATCCAAAAAATTGGACCAACCCCAGATGTTGAGAAGCACCCCCAAAATCATGATATTTCCTCCACCATGTTTAACAGTCTTTTTTGTGTACCTTGGATCGAATTCTGCGTTCTTAGGTCGACTGACATACATTTTGCCATCGGAACCAGATAAATTTATCTTTGTTTCATCCAACCATAAAACGTTGTTCCAATTTTCCCGTTGGGCGTATTTATTTGCAAAAGTCATTCTCTGCAGAATATTTTTCTTGCTCAAGAATGGTACTTTTCTGGGACTCCTTCCAGGAAGCCTTGCTTCCATTAGTCGGTTTCTTATTGTACGACTTGAAACAGGCGCATTTAGTTCAATTTTCAACTCGTTTGAAGAAGAAAAAGGCTTTTTTTACACAGTCGTACCAATATCTTATCAAACCGCGTTGACATCTTTCGTTTTCTGTCTCTTGTTTCTGGCTTTGGACTTGAATGGAGAACTGTAAATATCTTCTTTTTTGAACAATTTATTGCTTGTGCTATTTCTTCCATAGTTTTCCCATTTTTTCTGAAGTTTTTTATTAAATTGCGCTCAGTAACAGTACAATGCACTCCACGACCCATTTTTATAAAATTTTAAAATAACTGTTATATTTTTTTTTATTAAAACGACTGAAACACGTGCAAAACTATTAAACAACAATAAAACGTCTATTTCGATAAAAATTAATAAAATGCACGACTGGATCGCACGAACTTGCTCTTATGTAAAAGTACTTTGGAATTTAAGATACATTTTATAAATATAAAACATGGATTTAATGAGATAATAATGTTCAAATGCATAAAATTGCAAATAAACCTTAAAAAATCGTTTTATTATTAAATAATTTTTTTATATAAGAAATTTCTCTAAAATTTTTCAAGAAAAAAATGGGGGATGCGAATTTTAAGTATTTAATAATATTGGTTTTAGGAAATAGGTTTTGAAGATATTGATTTAATTTTTTTTTTTTTTTAAACCCAATAAATATTTTTTCGAATATTTTTATATGCAATTTTATTTTAAACTTAAGGGGACTCCTGCTAAAAATTTTGGGTTAAAATGCTTAGAGCCGTTAATGAGAAAGTCGAAAATCAAAAAAACGGGTCTATGGCAGGTACCCCTTATAACACTTTGGCCCAATTTTTTTTTTGACCAAAATGTAGTCCATGTCCATAATATCAGACTTAATTTTTTTTATCAAAATCGTTAGAGCCGTTTTCGAGATAAATAAGATTTTGCATTACGGGTGTATGGGGGGTACCCTTAGTTTTGGAGCTAAAAAAAAAATTTCAATTTCTCCTCTAGGGAATCACCGAAGACCCTTAACTACCGAGATTGAAAGAAATAGGTTCAGTGGTTTAGGCTGTAGTGAGAGGTACATACATACAGACACACTGAAACATGTTTTTTGTGTACTAAATTTTCCTTAAAATTTTTATAAAAAAAATTGATATGCAAATTGTTAGTATTTAATAAAATACATTTTTAAACGTAATTTAAAAATACAATCGTGTATCGGTTTTCAAGATATTGAATTTTCAAAAAAAAAAATTGTATTATTTTTTTAAAAATCCAAAAACTATTTTTTCGAAAAAATTTTTAGTTTACATTTTTTCAAATGCAAAGCAGCTCCTACATAAAAATTTTGGTTAAAATCGTTAGAGCCGTTGGTGAGAAATTCGAAAATCAAAAAAACCGTTCTATGACAGGTACCCCTAATAACATTTCCCCCCAAATTTTTTTTTCACCAAAATATAGTCCATGTCCATAATATCACACCTAATTTTTTTTATCAAAATCGTTAGAGCCGTTTTCGAGATAAATAAGATTTTGCATTACGGGTGTATGGGGGGTACCCTTAGTTTTGGAGCTAAAAAAAAAATTCAATTTCTCCTCTAGGGAATCACCGAAGACCCTTAACTACCGAGTTTGAAGAAAATACCTCCGGTAGTTTAGGCTGTAGTTCGAGGTACAGACATACAGACATACAGACAGACAGACGGAATTGCCGGACCCACTTTTTTCGACTTCGCTATCATCGTAATGTCAACTTTGATCAAAATCTCGAGTTCGATTTTTTTTCCAAATGCAGAACTTGCCCTATAGTACCTATATCGCAAGTAAAAACGAAATTTAAGTCAAATTGAAAGTCAAAGTACCTTGTTTCTATTATTTTTTCCAGGCGAAATTATCACTTAGCTCATTTTTTTTACCGTTAAGTCCAAAAAAAGTGCTAATGACAACAAACGGCTTCACCATTTCAAAGTCATGCTAGGAGCAATTAATATATAAAAATTAGAACCGAGGAAGACGTAATTGTATGTAGTTATTAATGGTTGATCATTATTTAAAGCTTTGTTTCTATTATTTTTTCCATCACTGTATCTTAAACCGGCCACCACAACTTCTATTAAGCAGTTCGGAAGGTAGTTTCTAATGCAACGAAGAAGAGATTCATTAATACCAAATGCTTGCATTTTCGATAAGAGGGCTTGATGCCAAACTCTATCAAATACTTTTGAAATATCAAATTATTTTCGCTATACGATGTAAAGATTTGTGCCACTGTTCGATGATATATACCATCAAACTACCGGTGGACCTATTGCTATGAAAGTCATATTGTTAGTCATTGAGAAGCTTAAGCTTTCGTCTCTCACGATAAAAAAAAAAAAAAAAAAAAAACAAAAATTTGACAAAACGTTGACTAAGATTTTTGTTTTGTTCAAATATCTTGCCTTTATAGTATTTAAATGGAAAGTAAGAATAAAGAAGATTATCTCTATTCTCGTATATAGCTTATAGTAGCTCGGATATTTGGATTAAGCCGGGTTATGCACGTGGAAACTTGGATATAAAGAAAAACACTGAGCTCTACAAAAACCGATCATTAAGTTTTCACCACTATTTCAGGCTCAAGTTGGGTCTCTAGTTCTCTTACTTATTATTTATTCCAAACCAAATCATCCATCTTCATTCATATGTTTGGTCTTCAAGATCCAAGGTTGCCAATATAACACTTAGCAGTAGGTTATTGGCTTAGATTTACATTTATTTATTTTAACTTGGTCTTTAGAATTTTCATGTAAAAAAGTCAAATTTAACATGGAGTTATTTATGGGGAAATCGTATCGTTTTTCAGGCTGTCTGTCGATCATTGACAGTTATATGCACAAAAGGTATATACATATACATATAGGAGATTAGTTTTGCTTTGAATTTTGAGGAAAAACTTTTTTTTAGATATTCTCAAAATTTATTTAAATAAAACTGCCCCTAAGGTATTTCCCTTAAAATCACTAAACGGAAATACTCGTATGCACTGATATTACGAGTATAACTGTTGAAATTATTAAAACATATAATTTATATAATTTTTCAATTCGGAATAAATTGTAAATTGTAAATCATTATGAACGACGAATCAGATTTTGAATTGGAAGGCTTGTAAACAAACAGCACTGAAAACCATAGAGTGATCACCTACAGAATATTTGGTTGCATCAAGAGGGTGCCACCTCACACACAGCTCGTTCGATGCTTTTCTTACGAAAACAATTTTACAACCGATTAATATCGAAAAGTGGTGATATCAGACATCCACGATTTCTGATTTGCCGCATACCTATTTCTTCGTATGGGATTACTTGAAGGAAATTGCTGAAATAACAGACGTCTGCAAAAATGTTATGCCAAATGTGCTTAAACGATTTCGCCCTTTCCCCACTGCCAGAGGAGCCCACTTGACATATCATAACAAATCATAATCATATCATAATCATATCATAATCATATAATAATCATATCATAATCATATCATAATCATATCATAATCATATCATAATCATATCATAATCATATCATAATCATATCATAATCATATCATAATCATATCATAATCCATACATAACGTTAAAAACTATAAATCAATTAATTAAATATAAATTATAAAATTTTATAATTAAAAACTTTATTGAAATATAAACATCGACCTGGAACATAAAATACACCCTGTAAACGAGGGAAGTTGTTTTCAAAAATCAAAAAATATTTTCTTTTTTAAGTTTTCATACACTGAAAATAAAATCTAGGTATATATGATAAAAATGTAGGTTAATCTGATAAAAATTTTGTCAATATACGTTCAACAAAAAGTTTTATCAAATTGATAAAAATTAAAGAATTTTGTTGAAGTAATAAAAAATATTTTGTTGTATCCACAAAATTATTTTGTTATAATAATATTTTGTCAATATGACACAATTTCGTAGAATTTACAAAATTAATTTGTCAAATTAACAATTCTTTTGTAGTATCAACAATTTTTTTGTTTTTTTTTTTTTTTTTTTTTTTTATAATCTACTCACGCTCAAGGGATTATGATTACCCTTTAAATGTTTCAACACAGCGTGGGCGTGAAGTTACGGAAGAGAAAGAAGGAGAGGAAAGATGTGTGGCACGATGTTCTGAGACTGAAGGTGGTTGTCTCAGATTTTTTATCTCTAGGGATGGCGGCTGAACTAAAGCGGAGAATTGCTGTGTCTTATTTCTATGTCCCTTATAATTCGCATTATTTTATTCGTTTTTCATCCTTGTTGGGCATACTAGTTTAACTCAATCACATGTTGTTAGTGTTATGCCTGAACAACATGTAATGAGTAAACCAGCAACCCATTGATGACAATTTATAGAAGGTTTTAATGGAATTAAAGACGACATAGACGACGGCAGGGATCGAACCTGTGATATTGAGGTTGACAGGCGAGCACACAACCATCGTGCCACGGCCAGCGTGTTAATGTTAAAAATTTGTTTTTGTTTTTTATTATTATCGGATTAACAAAATTATTTTGTTGAATTAACAAAATTGTTTTGTTAAATTTTTGTTATATTTTGTTAAATTAACAAAATATTTTGTCAATTCAACAAAATATCTTGTCAATTCAAAAAAATATTTTGTCAATTTTACACATTTTTTTGCTGAATCCACAAAATTAATTTTGTCAAAATAGTTTTTTTTTTTGGGATTTAGGTCCACAAAAAATAGCGTTTCGTCCCTACGATCTCATATGCAACCATCTGTGAGGGCGTATGGACAATACTCAATTTTTGTTAAGTTCAGTTAATCTTACATCGATTTTTTGACAAAAACCAAATGTGGACTATATCATACACAAAAGAAATATCATGATCAAAAAAATATACGCGCAGAATTTGTTGGTTTTATCAACACAGTAAAACCCGCTTAAGATAAACCCGCTTAAGAGAAAAACCCGCTTAAGAGAAAAACCCGCTTACCTGAAACACTTTTTTCATGTGACAAAAATCTGTTTTATTTTGTTATATTAACATAACTTGGTTTGTTAAATTGACAATATTATTTGTAGTGCATATTTTGTTAAACTGACAAAAAATCATGCTGAATTATAAAAATTTTGTGAAATCAACAAAATCATTCTTTCGTATTGACAAAAATTTTATCAAAACGATAAAATTGTTTTATTGTATATAAAATTTCATTTTAATCCGCTTTGCCGATAATGAGAATAATAGTTCTATAGTATATAATGTCCAAATATTTTTTTTTATTTAATTATAGATCTTAAAAACTAATAGAAACAAAAAACATACATTTTTCAAAGTCTAGCTGTTTTTTTTTTTTTTTTTTTGTGAGAAAAGTTACCTTTTTTTCATTAATAATTGTTTTGTTTAACCATTAGCAACTGCCTGCTACATCATACATTTTTTTTAACAAATTAATAGTGTTGGCAACGTTAATTTGGCTTAAAAAAGCCTATAGAAGGTGAATTTAAAAATGCTATACATACATCTAGTTTAAAAACAGAAGACAGACAGAATTGCGAGTCCCAGTTTTTATCTTTTTTATATTTTCTAACATCTTAAAGTTAAGACGGATCAGAATCTCGAGTTCGTTCTTTAACGAATGCATAACTAGCAATATAAGCAATCGACATACATTTACATAACATATAGCAGGTTAACATATTGTTTAATATTTGCTTACAAAAAAATTGCTTTAAGAAAAATAATTTAGGTAACTATACAAATTTAAGAAAATGTATTTTTTTATTTAACTTTTGAGAAAAAATTATGATTTTTTTTTTTTTTTTTAATTCTTTTTTTTATTATGACCTTATAATTGGGATATCAAAATTTGTTTTCCGAAAATGTAAATAAATTTTGTTATTCAAAAAATTCATTATTAATAAAACTGCTTAAACGAATTTTAATATTTTATTTTCATAAATTCATATTTGTTCTAGTAATCAGCCAGCACTATTTGTTTTAGCTCAACTTACATTATTTAGAGGGTTTTGCCTTTAAAAGTTAAAGGCGCTTTTACGTAAGAGTAGGAACTTGCCAGGCCCGCATTTTTTATATTATAGCGAAGTGATAAGGAAAATTAACTCGAGTTCAAAATCCTGCGGTGGGTGAGAGTAAAACTCATTTTCGTTTGCCTAATCCATGAATACTAGATATGATATTTGGTACACGTGTATATTCCAGACCTTCGGCGGTATTACTGTCCTACTCCAAGGGGTACAATTGTGGATAAATCGATCGATAAGTATATACGAGTAAGATACTCGATACTTTTTCTTTGATACTTTTAGTTGCAATACCAAGTAGGTATTGAACAAATCGATCTAATATTTATTTGGTTCATCTTTTCCAAGTATTTTCAAAAATAAATTCAATAAATTGTTTGGAAAAAAAAAAGAAAAACTTTTTTCTTTAATTACCTTTTTTTTCTTACAATTTTTACAACTTTCGTGTGCGTCAAAAGTGTCCAGAGAACTTTATTTGCTAAATAGTACAGCAGATTTCATGCTACCTGTTTTAAATATGAAATCCAATCCTCTTAGGCGAAAGTGAAGATATGAACTCAATGTTACCTTGTTTATATAAGATCGCAAAGGATGTTTTGGGGCTTGTAGCTTCATCTTTACCAGGTGAGTCATGATTTTCTAAAGTTGAAGAAACAATCAGTAAAACCAGAAACCCATTTAGTAGAAAACAATTAGAAAAGTTATTATTTCTAGGAAATATTCCTCAGTATTTTTACTTGCGATATAGGGCCAGAACTTGATTAGAAAGAAATCGAGCTCGAGATTTTGATCAAATTTTGACATTACGATGACAGCGAAGATGAGAGACCGGCAATTCCCTCTGTCTGTCTGTATGTCTGTACCTCTATCTTCAGCTTAAACTACTGGAGGTATTTTCTTCAAGCTCGGTACTAAAGGATCTTCAATGATTACTTAGAGGCGAAATTGAAATTTTTTTTAGCTCCAAAACTAACGGTACCCGTCATACACCCGTAATGCAGAGTATAATTTATCTCGAAAACGGCTCTAACGATTTTGATAAAAAAAATTATGTGTGCTATTATGAACATGGACTACATTTTGGTTAAAAAAAATTATAGGACAAAATTTAATCAACGGTACCTGTCATAGAACCGTTTTTTTTTTCGCTTTTTGAATTCATTAAGAGCTCTAACGATTTTAACCAATTTTTTTTAGCAGAAGACCCTTCAGTTTAAAATAATATTGTATTTAAAAATATTATAAAAAAATATTTTTTGGGTTTTTAGAAATTCCATAAATGCCATTTTTTTTTTTTGTGAAAAATCAATATCTTCAAAACGTGTGAACGATTATTTTTTGAAATTATTTCCTAAAATCTATACTACTAAATACTTAAAATTCGCATCGCTAATTTTTTTCTTCAAAAATTAAAAAACAAATTTCTTTAATAAAAAATTGCTTTAATAATAAAACGATTTTTGAGCTGTTTGCATAAATTCATACTTTTCTGCAAAAACATACGGCAATTTCATGCATTTGAACATTTTTATCTTATTAAATACATGTTTTATATTTAAAAATAATGTTTGTCTTTAAGTGGACAGATTAAATTCCAAAGTACTTTTACTTAAGAGCAATTTCGTGTGATCCAATCGTGCGTTTTTTTTTCTAATATCAAATAAATAAAATATGGACAAACAATGCTGGTTTTGATGTTTTTTAATTTTGTTTATAATTCAAGTAGGTATCGCTACTTTCTTCCGATACTGGAATCGAGTAGGTTCATGAACTCGATTCTCTGGAGCTATAGTATCAGTCCTAGGTACAATGACACTTTATATATCTAAAAACCTAAAATATGCTGATATAAAATTTTTGAAACTAAATTTTTGAACGCATTTTAATTTTAATCAAGTTGTCAGCGATTGTGTTTTGAATTCGCACTAAAAACAATTATCGTCGAGAGATACCACAAAAAATCTTTCCAAACCTGGTAACCATGTCCTGCTGGTAGTCATGTTCTGTTCGTAGTTGTTGAGATGAATGAATAACGAATACGCGAATGTGAGTAGAATTATTTTCCAATTCACAAACAAACAAAAAAAAATAAATTAAAATCGCAAGAAAAAAAAATCGCACATCCTTCGGCGCGGAGTGGTGGTTCCCAGAGTATTATTTACATATCTTCACCTCCAGCACGATGCAGCAGCAAGACAAACAGGCTTTTGATGCCCGGATCATCCTTGTTCTGTATTTCTATTCCAGCTTCGCTCCGCAGCAGCAGCGGCTTTGATAATTTCATTTGAAATATATATGTATTTTTTTTATTTTTCTGTCTTACATGAGACTGAATGTCTGTCTTGTTCGAGTTGGAGTTCACGTTCGCGTTCGGGGGCACACACTCTAAGAAGAAACTGATCCTGGGTATCGGTTTAACGATCCTTTCCTATTCAAGACGTGGCTCCTTTTTTGCAGCGTAGAACAACTAAACAAGCGGATAGAGACACCATAACATCCAGCGGATTTCTGCGGCAACGTCATATACACTTCCGATGAATGACAGCAGCTATAGAACAGCAAGCTGCGCTACATGTCAAGCTTGAACTCTTTGAGAAGAGAATGTGTAGGCGTTCTCCTGACGGAGCGGCATCCCTTTGAGACATGATTCATCCGGTCCAACACAATTGAAACACCTTCTCCGTGCCCCATTGTGCTTCCTTTTGTTGCAAGGCTGAAATCTCATTTCTTTTTTCTATAGCTGTTCCTGTGTCGGTCGGTCGGTCGGGTCGGCAGTGAATAGGGAATTGCATTCTGTTCGCGTACCCTGTTTACACTCCAATCCTTGCCCTGAGATCATTAATTACACATCCGAAGGGGTTCGGTCCCAGTTTCGCGAATAAAGGATAAACTCGCGTGTTGATAATATGGAAATGTTGTGTTGGCCGTCACCATTTTTTTTTTCCAGCCTTTGGTTTGGGATATTTTCGGTTGTGTGTTGACATAAAATATTACATTTTCGATGCAAATTAAATACACGGAATTAATATTATGAGTTCGGTGCGGAACGAGAATTGAAGCTGGAGCAGCACATGGTACATTCACGTGGTTACATCCCGGATAATGGGTCCAATGATGATAATGATGACGATGATTCTGGAAGAATGATGCAATTAATTCGTATTCTTCTGGGCGTGGCCCATCACATGAATCAAGGACATTAATTAATTGCGTTCTACTTATTCAGCTTGTGGGCCAATATTTTTTTTCTGTGTTATGTTAAAAATGGACATGCATTTTTGCGAAGTCGAATTGTTCTTTTTTAAATTTTTGCCAAAAACAAAGAATGTATGTAATTAACGCTTGCGAATGAATGATTACGAGTGTATCCGAAGCGAGAAAAATCCATTTCGATTGGGATGCGATTAATTGAAGTCAAACAACATTAAATTGGTGGAAGTTATGGTTTAATTGGAAGTTTTTCCAACAATGGGCATGGGCATATTATCAGTCAGGTTTTTGAGGTCATCCATGTTGTTTAAACCATATTTATATATTTGGCATGGTGGAGGTGTTATATTGTGGTCCGCGGACATTCGCATACATCCTCGAGGATAACACGGGGATTTCTGGAAATTACATCATTTCACATGTGATAAGCGCCGCACTATGGCAGTGACTGTGAGATAATTTTGTTTTATTGTTTTTTCTTTTTGGTTATAAATTGCAAATATTGAATCTTTCCATTTTTATTATTTGTATTGTGTATCGTATTTCAGTATATACTGGTATTGTATTTTTGTATTTAAAATATTTGTATGGCTTTGCTATTATAGCTTAAGTAGTTTTGGCTTATCAGGATTAATTTACTTAATTTTTTCATAATTAGTGTATTTTTTTTATTTTTTGAATATTAAATATACCCTAAAGATACAGGCAATTTAAGGACGGGTGTACTCTATAGTTGTGTACCTTAAACTTGCCGCAAAAAATTTACACATAGAGTAGATACCTATTGCACAACTCCGCTCCTGTTGGCACGCACACAGGAATGGTTGAGAGTTGTAAGTCACTAGGTCCTGGTTCACTCCGAGCTGTTGCACCACCAAATTTTTTTTTGTACCTATTGCACACAAATACAGCTTTGATTTATTTGATTAATAATGTAAGACGTAAAAGCTGACTTCAATTATTTCCTTATGGAGCCAAGTCCATTCAAGAGGACACAAGCGCCTAAAAGTTTTCTTTTAAAGCAAACCTCTGTCTATCAACTCCTACTCTCACCTCTCCGTGGTGAACATCGGGTGCCTAGTACCTTTAACTGACGATAAGTTAAGATGGCGGAATGGCATCAGTGCAAGCACTGGATTTCCACACCTCAATATATTCAGAGGAGTAAACTGGCGGTCTCCAGATCAACGCACTGTCAACCACATTGATCAAGTTGCGATAGAAGTCAGACATACTTCCACTATCCTGGATGTCCGAATGTTCAGAGGGGCCAAAATTAACTCGGACCATTACTTGGTTGTAACCCAAGTACGCATCCGGATATCTATGACGCTACGACGCCGAGCGGATTCTGAAGAAATATTTGATGTTGAGAAGGGATCACCAGGATAGTTGCAGACAAGTCTCTCTTAACTTTTCAGCTAGTCCGCCACCAGCACCAACCGCAGATGACCAGTGGAATCACTGCCAACAAGCGAGTAGAAGTGCCCCCAGTGATTTGCTGGGTTTCACTCGGCGACAACAACAAAACCCCCGGTTCGATGAACAATGCCGGCTGGCGTATGCAGCAAAGGACGAGGTCTATTAATAAATGCTGCAAATTAGAATCAGAAGTGCTGAGATTGTAGTCCGGGAGTTCAAGGGATAAAAACGAAGGTGGAACGCCGACTTCTTAGGAGGAAAAAGAGAGAGCACGTGAAGATCACCAACATCACAATTGTACGCAATTCGCCAGTTGAAAACAGGTACAAATTTTTAAAAGTCAGTTCAACTACTTGCTTATGCAGATGATTTTGACATCATTGGGAGAACGAATCGACATGTTACTGGCGCCTTTGCAAATTTGGAATCTGAGGCGATGAAAATGGGTTTGGCTGTTAATGAGGCCAAGACGAAGTATTTGCTATCATCGAGAAAGGAATCTTCTCAATCGATAGATAGAACTTCGAAGTCAACAAGGACTTTGTCTACCTTGGCTCCAATATTAACTCGACAAATGACATCAGTGCAGATATCAAACGGAGAATCACTCTCGCCAATCGCTGTTTCTTCGGACTAAGAAGACAAGGACAGAATCAAGGACCATTTCAAAAGCGGATGAGAATCTGCTTAAGTGCTTTGAAAGGAAGATTCTTCGGATGATTTTCGGTCCAGTATGTATCGATGAAGTATGGAGGAGAAGGGTCAATAACGAGCTTTACGGACTTCACAGCGACGACGTTGATCTGCTCAAAAAGCTCAAAATACATTGGCTGAGATAGCTGGGACACGTTGAGCCTATAGACATCGACGCATCAACTCGACGAGTCTTTGAATCTTTCCCTGATGCAGCAACGGAAAATCCAACCTTCAGTAGCGCACACAAGTCGAAAACGACCTCAACCAACTGGGAGTGTGTAACTGGAGGTAGCTAGCTAAGAACCGAGCTGGAGGGAGGGACCTGTTGTTTGAGGCCGTAGTTTACATGGACTGTAGGCGCCATCTGTAGTTAGAATAACACTTTGCACACAAGAGCACACTTGGCTTTACATCCATTCTTAGATGGAAATACGCCCAACGGACCTTATCATTTATAAAAAAAAATAAACGCCAAGACTTGACATTTATAAATGTTTATAAAAAGATAATTCCGTTGACACCAAATGATTAAGTCTCGCCGAATCAGGATCAGGAGACCATTTTTTTAAGGCCAACGTGCTACTTTTGCCAGGTCATGCATTGTACTCAATAAGACACAAAGAGCAGCTAAAGCAGAGTTAAACATCATCGCAGTAGAAATGAATAGAGCAATGGTTAATGATAGAGCGAAGTTCGCATAAAGTTAGTATAAAGAATATAGTAGTGGTCCCAGGATGGAACCCTGAGGAACTTCACACACAGTAGGTAAGAATTCCGAAAGAGTACTACTGTATTCAACAGCTTGCAGCTTATTGCTCAAATATGATAAAAGTTATCTTACTGAGCGGGATGAAATGTTAAACACTGTGCTAAGAAGTGTGAATGCTCTAGAAAAATCGAGGAAGACTAACAATGTTACTTCGTTTGTATTTATACAAGTCATTTATCCCCGTGACAATGATTAAAGCAGTGATGTTCGTTTGTCTAATATTTAGACTTATTTACTATAGGACGGATAGATTGAAGTATAGCAATAGGCCTTAAGTCATTCGTTTTTAATATTTTCGGAACTGGAAAAATAACGTTTTATTGAAGTAGAATTTCTCTTGTCTCTAGAACAGTGTCAAGCATATTCGTTAAGTATGGCAAATTGGTTATTGGTCATTAACTATATAAGCTGTAGAATACAGAATACACTCAGTAGAATACATTTTATATTCAGACTCAGAATTGAATCAGTTCTACAAATCAAATAGTGTACATTGAATTACCTCTTTAGTGATATCCAAAAAGTTATTTGAATAAATTAGATGAAATTACCTGGAACGAAAAAGAATTGTCGTTGTATTAAAAATTAGAAATATTGGAAACTTATTGATTTAAAAATGTTTTTTTTAAGCTCTAGAAAAAATTGTTTTTCTTAGACTTTAATAAGAAAGTACATTCAAATTCAAATGGAAATGGACTACTAAATTATTAAAATGCTTATTTAAAAGTTATATTTCAAAGTATTTTTAGCAGAAGATACATTTGGACGACTACTTTCTAAAGTTAGACAAAAATATTAAAAATTTATATTGAGGGATTTTAAATGTTTAAGCATCTTGCACGCTTAGAAAAGTTGAAGACGATTTAAAAGGAGATACCGAAGCACATTTGTGTTATTATCGAAATGCGAAGGAGATATTGGGCCGGGTAAAGCATTACACATTCGTGTAGTACAACTAAAGAAAGAATATCTACATGTAACTGTACGTCAGAAGATGGGCTTGAAAGTAAATTGATGGGCATTCCCAGAAGTATAAGAGTATTACGATTTAATTGTTTAACAGGAGGAATGGAACAAGCTACTTCACTAGAACACTATTTACAAAAATAACGGTACAATAATGAAAGACAAGAACCATTGGGGCGGTGCTTCAAATTTCAAAAGTTTCTGTTATATATCTATCACCTTTCATTTTTAAATATTTTATTTCGATTCTATCCAAGAAGCCCAAGTCTGTTATTGGAGCATCTGCTAAACTATGGGAAATTTATTCGAGCTTTGGACGAATATAGGCCCTATAGAATACAGCCAGATCAGAAGGGGTGACAAATTTCTTGCATCTTCGAAGAAAACCTTAACGCTGAGCAGCGTTTTTGGCACGTCAAATATGTGTCCAATCCACACAATCCACTTGTCCGAAACACAAGTATGTGAATCTAGAAACGTATAAGAACAGTTTTTGAGTAATGTCGTCAGCAAACCAATTTAATTGATTAGAAGTTTAATGCAGATGATCATTGATAAATATGAGACAGAGTCGGAGACAGAGCGGAACCTTGGGGCACACCATCATTCATCTTATAATTCTCAGATTTAAAGCCATCTATAGTACAACTTGTGTAGAGCGGCTCGAAAGGTAATTTCTGATTTAACGGAGAAGATTCATCGATACCCAATGCACATATTTTTGATAAGAGAGGTTGATGCAAGACTCTATCAAATCCTTTTGAAATATCGAGTTCAAAAATCTTGCTTCCTGTAAAACGATGTAAATATCGATATTTTAAACACACAATAGGTAGACTAATCAACAATAGGTGTAGACTCCATTTGCGATACTTTGCCTTAAGCCTTAACCTTTTCACCACTTTTTCGCTGGAACTTGTTTTAAGACATCAATATAGAATTTTCCCTCGTAGGTATAAGTCTTTATCTTAGCGGAAAATACATAAAAAACATTTTGGGTCCAAAATTTACATCTATCATTTCGTTTACTTCCCAAATTTTACTATAATTTCTATGAATTTTAGTCCAAATCCTGTCAAAAAAAATAATAAAATTGTGTAGAAATTGAAAGTTTTGGACAGTAATCGTATAGAATTTCCACTGCGTCACCGAATTATCGTTTGGGAAGTCTGTTTACTTTTGCGAAGCATTTATGTCAAATTTGGAATTTTTAATTTGAAAAATTCGAATTTCTATAACTTTTATATGACTTAATTTACAAAATGTAAAACATCTTTATAAATATTTTCCCACATTAAAAAATTAGAACGAATAATTTAAGAGAAAACAATATAGCAGCAGATTCCCAGGTCTCCTCTTATGAGATCCAAGATAAGCAATTAAATTATTTAATATGGACAGTCAAGTCTTACACTCCAAGAATATCTATTGTTATTTCTTTGAATAACGTAGAGTTTAAATAATATATTATTAAAAAATTTTCAATAGCCTTATCAGATTGATTCATAGCAGCAGCATGCTTCACCACTTAATTAATTTTCGTCACGTGACTTGTATCCCTCAAGAATTTTTTAAACTATTTCTAATGAGAACGATCCGTGTTCTTTAAACTTTTACAGCCCTATTAATAAGCACAAAATACAGGCGAAACAACTTTAACACGTATTTTAACTTATGATTCTTAATAATAAATGTGTGTTAGTCTTAAATGACGTTTGACAATGAGAGGATAATTTATCTCACCGATTTTGGTGATTAACGAGCGGATATCTTCAACTTGCTCGTCAAATTTCAGAGATATATTTTGTTTTAATACAAATTCCACTAAGTATCCAAGTAATGCTTGCCATAGGTTATTGTGTTAACTAACCTTGTCACGAGAACTCCAATTTTCAATAATTTTTTTTCTTTTCTCGCATATCTATTTTTTTACAAATTAATTTGAACTTTCACACAAAAATTAAATAACCGTTTAGAATTTGTTTGACAACAAAAATTATTTTGTATGTCTGAGATGACATGCCGGCTTTCAATAATGAAAAAAGTACTAGAATATTTAGTAGAATTGAAGGAAGTGCTGCCAATTTTTCCTTGTTATTCAGTGAATAGATAAAATAAAGAAACGATAGTTTTATTAATATTTTAATTTATCAAAGGGATAATTTCATTATCCGTGTGTTGGAAAAAACGTGTGTTAACGAGCAAATTGTGTGTTTTTATTAATACGGCTGTTAGAGTCTATAAATTTATCAAAGCGTCGATAGATAACACTTCTTTGATATACCATCACTCTGAATATCCAAACTTAAAAACCAAAAATATTTATTCCTTCAGGCTAGATTGAGCGTTTTAAAATCGCGTGTGTTTCCTCATTATAAAGAAAGTCTCATATCCATCATCATCACTGTTAACTTAAACCAAGTCAAAGACCTTTAACTGCGTAATTAAAAAAAAAGGATCCTCTATCAGCAACATTCTTGAAAATTATCACAGCTAGTTAAGAATTTAATAGCATTCAAAAACTAATAATCAAACTCCAATTAATGTTGCCTGCGTAACTTTGTAGCATTTTTCCAGATAGTCCGGTAGTGAAAGTTATTTTTTTGGGATACGGATTTTCCTTAATTTTGAAAAACAAAAATTGGATGATCAAAATTTTTTCTATCATCCAAAATGTTCTATAATAAAAAATCATTTCCAAGTTATCGAAACAAAATTCGCCGCGCTCGTTAAGAACCAGTTTCTAATGATTTACAAGTTACAACTTCCAATCATTACTGTATTTTTGTGTGTGTTATCGTCAGCAATAGAGAGGACCTACAACTTTCTTCCGAATTTCAACGGAAAAGATGAAATGCACTTCTAATAACAAGAGATACTCTTGAAGGATTTGTCACTTCCTTCGAAGAAGTCAGTACCCAAGAAAAAAACAGCGGCTGAAAAATGAAACCAGACCTCCTACGAATATCTATTGAAATTAAAAACCCATTTTTCATTATATTTCATTTAGAAAAACTTGGCATCGTGTAATATTCACTCCTATTACAGAATTCGGCGAATGATCTTAAGTGACAGTTTCAATTAATTTCCAAACTTTTGCTATTACTGAATCTGATGAATGAAAGTTGAACGAATGTCGGTAACAATCCCTGCACCACCGACATTTTGTTCAACTTATATGGTATTACTGAATTCCACTCCATACAATTTCTATCATTTTACATTCGCACCAATTTCGAGACGAATCTGCAGTGAATGTTTGATATAAAAAAAAAACACACGGTTGGTAGTGAACGGTCCCCCATCCAAGTACTCACCACGAAAAACGATGCTTAATTTAGTTGATCAATAGCGATGCTATTATCAAAGGCTAGGGCCCTAGGCCGTTAACTAAATGTCGGTAGCTGACAATGTCGATACGAAAGTTCATAAAATGATAAGGTAATTTTAGTAATGGACAATGTAGTTTATCCGGCGAATTTCATAATTCAGTTTTACAGCAGATGCGAAAGGTCAACGGATCGAGTCAACTCACCGAAAGTAAAATTCTGCGAATTCTATAATAGACATGAATTTTTATGGAATCTAACAATCAGTGTAGCCCTTGAACCTTTTAAGTCATCATTTTGGATTATTGATTGTTATGTACTATTTTATTATTTTATTTAACCGAAATAACTACAGCCGATCTCGAGAAAAGAAAACATAGACTGTTTAATGCTTTATAGATACATAGATATGTGAAATTTAAAAAAAATTAGTTCGATTGTCCAATAATTTTTTTTTTATTTTCAAAAAGCTTTATGAGGACCTAAAAACGCAAACTTAAACCACCTTCTAAGATTTTTCTTTTTTGGTGACTTTAATCTTAAGCTTAGTTAACACGATTGATAGATCTTACAATATTGTCAGACCTGTCAGTGAAAAACATGCTTACAATGTCTTACAATCGTGTAGTCTTACAATTAATTTGTCTGACAATTAATTGTTAGATCATTGTCTGTAAATTAGTTGTAAAAAATATAAAAATCATATTTACGAGTACGTTAGCTAACAATCGTGTGATCTTGCAATTAACTGTCAGAAAATGTGTCTGACAATTAATTGTAAGGCGGTAAATTATATGATATTTGATAATCGTGTACACATACAATTTATTGTCAGGCCTGCCAATTTTTATCGTTGTCTGACGTTTCTGACATGAAAGAAATTGTAAGATGTTCGTTTTTTAGCTTCATAAAATTTTTTCATTGTCAGAAAATCTTCAGCCAAGGTTCAACTGAAGCAGTTTCCATAACCAACAAAAACTGACAATTAGTTCTGTGTGTACTCAATTGGTAGAAAATCTACCAATCTCTTAAAATTATCTGGTAGATATTTAGCCAGCTATCTGAAAATAAAACGGTAAGCCAACTTCTGACAGTAAATTGTAAGAGATTGGTAGATTTTCTTGCTTAATTGTAGAAGTCGTCTTTCATAATATTAATAATACCTATTTTCCACAGAATAATGCTTAACAAACTGACCGTTATGGGTTTCCAAACTGGATTATAATGATAGCAGCCCACCTGCAGAACAAGTAAAAAGGTTCTACATCGAAAACAATCAATGTATATTCTTGATTACCCCAAGGCAGTCATATTGGACCTATTCTTTGTATACTACTCTTCAATGATATTCAAACAGCCATCTTGTATAGTAAGATTTTAATTGTTGCTGATGATTTTAAACTAATTTATGGAGTATTGTAGTTTCGTATGGTTGCCTATTTTATGACATTGCTAGAACAAAAACTTTTCCTCTTATATGCTCTTCGACATCTTCCATGGAACCCTACTCAGTGCTTATCTCCGTATGAAAGTCGACTTAATTTTGCTAACTTCTCGACACGCTGGAAAAAGGAAGGGAAATTATCAATGTAATATTCTATTACCAACTTTTATCGATCTGAGTCTCTTAACTTCTCTTATGTATTTCTAATCCAACATAACATCAATGCTTGCCAAGATCAACTTGAAGTCCAGAATTTTTCTACATATTGTGCTATACGGGCAATTATACGTCTGATCGAGAATTTTGATTATTGTTCTATAAGAGCGTTCTGATAGCCGTTTTCTATGATTCTATGAATTTTTTAATTCATCGCGAACGTTGGAAATTCCGAGATCTCCGTGAAGATCTTCATTTCTAATATACTAAGGCGCATTTGCAAATGATCTTAGCAATCTACGTTCAAAAGTTTTGCCTTTCTTTTTTAACATGCAGTTGCCATTTCAATTTCACATCCAGTCATTCCGAGGTACTTCGCCTCGTCTGCACACGGAATTCGAGTTGTATTCAAAAATACTGGCAATCTATTAATTTTGTTATGTGTAAAGTCCGCGTGAACTGATTTAAGTTCGTTGAGCATTATCCGCCATGTTTTTTGCATTCATTGACGTTATCAAGAGCAATTTCTTACTTAATTGGAGCTTCGTTGGTCTCCCTACGCACTTTCGTCAGCAAACTTGGCTTCAATAGTGTCTTCCGTTTAAGATAAATCAACATGTGAATTAAAGGTACAAAATCGGACCTAACACACTTCCTTGTGGTACTCCAGACACCATTTCTTTGAAATCTGAATGCTCGTTCCCGTGTCTTACGCGAAAGAATCTATTCTCTAGATAATGTTTTTAAATCGTTTAAAATATTTCAGGCAGAACCTATTTTAATTTAGACCTTTCTCGCCACACCTTATCAAAAGCTTTCGACACATCTAAGAAGATCGACGAACAAACTTTCTTCAAGAGTTTTCTCAATGAACATATAATACAAGGAAATTACGCGTTTAAGAAAGTTGGGGAGGATTTAAAAGGAGATACCGAAGCACATTGGTTTTGGAGGTCTAAACATGGTAATGGGAGAGAAATATTGAGCCGGGAAAGGCATTCTACATTCGTGTCGTGCGGTTAAAGAAGGAACCTCTGAATTTATCAAGAAGCAGCCAGACAGAGGGATGATGGAACGTTTTTTCTTCTTTTTTGGAAATCGATATCTTGGAATTTTTTTGGGCAAGGAATCGGGAGACTTTGAAGGTATGTCACAATACTACAATTTTCCAACATTACCTCGTAGACTTTAAGTCATAATAATCTTAGGCGGCGAAGCAAAACATCAGCTAACCTTTTGATGAGAATATATATCTTTGCCTTTCAATCTATGATTGGCTGTTGTATCTCATTTGAATTTTCTAGGTTTATTTTTTTTAAGATTTTTTGTTTTAATGTGCGCCAATCTTAGATAAAAAAAAAAAAAAAAAAAAAAACAAAAAAAAAATTTTAAATGTCAACCAAACGGGCAGATACAATTCATCTTTTTGGGAGCCTCCAGGAAGGTTTCCTCGGGTATCTCTCTGTGTATCTGTCATTCTGTCTTTCAAATTTAATCAGATGTAAGCTTCAACAAGCTTTTTCCTTATCTATTCGAGTTTGTTGTTGTTTTTGCCATTGAGGGGTCACGAAGCAAATGAAATGTGTCGATGTTGTCCTAAAAAATTAGACGATATACCCAGCAACAAACAGACACACAAAAAAACGCGGAGGTTTGTTTAGGTAAAGGACAGATAGGTCACCAGAACAACACGGACAGGTGTTCAACAAGACTATGAAGGCGTAGATGATAGATATGCATACAAATTTGATGTTGGAATTTTTTTTATTTGCTTTCCAGAAGTGGACTTATAAATAGTGGAATGAGATACCCATACAACACGAATAAACAGAAATACTGTGGACGATGTCTTCTGTAGGGAGAGGGAGTGAAATTGATGTCGGACGGAAATGTTGAAAGATATGAGGTTATGATTACGGAACAAGATGTCGTATGGTGATTGAGTTAGGGGATGTTATGTGGAAATATATTTTATGGGGCCATAAGCTGCTGATCTAATATTGGTTGTGAATTGGTAAACTGTTGATATTGAGAATTTGTCAACGTTTCTAAATAATTTTCACATTTTCCCAAACTAAGTTTAGTTTTAACTTTGGTGGCGGCAATACCCCCATTTACTAGGCTTAATTCAAGCGAATTCCTAATCTGACTTAAGTATAGCTCGTATTATATACATCTAGGATGAGAGTGACTTTGAAGGATGATTCAAAATACGGAGGTTTAGGCAGCGTGAACTGGGGTTAAAGTCGAAATAGTTAATGTTACAATTAATTGCCTGAAGCATACGATTAAAAGGTTCGTTGGAGTCGTAAGTGATATGCTGGGTGGGCAGACGAAGAGAGTAGGAATTCTTAGATTACGAAAATTAGTGTTGAAAGAAATAGGATTGTAGAGAGTTGAGCAGTCAACAGATTCTGAAGTAGTTAAAGAAAGGAAGAAACATAGCATGGACGATGGGTGAATGTAAATAAGAGGGGGGGGAGGTGTCGATGAAAATTTGTTTTGAATGTTTGTAAATTGAAATGGCAGGGGAAAAGCTTTCGATCTTCGAGATATTTCTTAAGCTGATGATTTATCAGTGATTCTATGACCTTTGAAAGAAGGCACGTAAGTGCAATTGGTCAGCAGGAGGAGCGGGAAAAAGGGTTGCCTGATTTAGAAACAGGCCGCACAAATGCAGTTTTCCATCTTCAAGGGAAGATTCCACAACAAAAGATCGATGGAAAAGCTCACGCAATGGTTCTGCCAGCGACGAAGAAAACCTCTTCAGAAGAATGGGGAATATTTACCACTAGGACCAGCGAATTAATTCAAGACCTCGAAGGGCTCTTGCATCTGTACGAGTGCCGAAATGTACCTGTCCCATTGAATGATTTACGTTCTCAAGTACACAGGAGTTGCTTACAGGCAACGTAGAGCCAGCAGCAAAATAAACTGCAAGTGTATTTGCCTTATCTAAAGAGCTAGTTATTGGTTTGTCATTGTAGATGATCGTTGGAACCGAAGATGAAGTTGAATGTTTCACGTTCTTGACAAATGACCAGAAATTTCTACTCCCGTTGGGACATTGCAGGATTGGTGCCTTAATTTCTGGTCATTTAACAATTTGATTCTTTTGATAACCGCGTTGCAATAGTTTCTGACTTGTTTATTTGTCAACTTGATAGCTTATTTACCGTTTCAATCGAACCAAGACCTTTCTCTAGGATATATACTCTTAATTCTGTAAGGAATGCATTCCAAGAAAAATTACTTCTGTGATATCGACACTGGCATCAACCTCACTATCGACGAAACAGTGACCAGTTAAAGATTCTTAGTTGGCTCTCTCGAATTGCCAAACGGTCTAAGTGGGACTGTTGTCATATAATGCAATTTTTTTTGTCAATTTTTTAATTATTTAAATCAATTAATTTTACTAGACCAATAAAATCATAATTGTGAATTAGCCCAACAAACATATATGACACTTCTTGTCAAATGAAACTAAATTATACAATTGCATATTTTAACCTTCATAAAAGGTGAAAGGGCATTTTTTTTATATTCTTATACATTCTTGTTTGAGAATTTTAACTTTAACACGACACATATTCAATTTTGTTTGATTAATAAAGCATACATATATATTATAACGTGGAAATATTTAATTCAATATTTTTTAATTAGAAAACCAGTGCTATACCCAAACATTTGGTCCTTCGAGCCGGATTTCCCGTTCAGGTTACGGGTGCAAGATTAATACGCTGGGCTGGCGCTACCCGTAGCATTAATTAAGGCATGGGCAGGGGTTTGATCAGAACCCCCGGAATATTAACAATGAGATATATGTATATATGGCGATACATTCATGCATTGTTTGCAGGTCTTCAACTGGATGAATGGGTTACAAGAAATTGGCTGATATTACACAATGGTCCGAAGTGATTGAAAATTAAAAAGTTTACCATTATGGAATACTTATCAGGGTTAGAAGTAAGAAAAAGATACATCAAATTGCATAAAACTTGCAATGATATTTCACTCTACGAGCAGAAGAGGCAAGAAAAAAACACCGGCTACTCAGAAGGAAAAAGAAGGAGCATGAGAAGCGCTCGATCGAGGAAAAATAGAGATTCTTAAACAGGAATGATTTTTCACAAGGAAAAAAAAACATTTTAAGGATACAATCCTCGAACCGAAGCCTGCATGGTCAATCAAGGAAACATCATAGTGTCCATAAAAGCCGGTAGAGCTGACAGCCTGGCGGACGAACTGTATAAAGCGGCAGGCGATGACTGGGTTGGGAGTATCCATCAGCTTATCTGCAAAATATGGTCAGAAGAAAGCATGAAAGGCGACCCTCTGAACTGCGCCAACTACAGAGGCACAAGTCTCCTGAACATCGCATCCAAGATCTTTTCTGCTGTATTATGTGAACGTCTGAAGCCTTTCGTCACCCAGGAAGTTTAAATCGACACCTATTACCTTCAAATCGATTTCAAAGCTGCGTATGATAGCATTTATGAGCACGAATTATATAGAGCTATGACTAGTGTTGGCATCCCCGACAAACTTGTCCATTTTTGCAGAAAGACGATAAAGAACGCACCCTGGTCCATCAAGGTAGGATGGATCTGTGAGCATTGAGATGGAAGCGAAGAAGATGCGTTTAACGGCCCATGAGGATATGACCAAATATATGCTGTCATCAACAAAGGACACACAACACAGACACGTCTTGGTCGGAACGTCATTTTAGGCAGCTATAATTTATAATCTACCTATGCGGCGATATTGATTCAGACAGTAACATCATCGAAACGAAATAACGGAGAATAACTATTTCCAATCGCTGCTTCTTCGTACTAAGAAAAGGCAATGGAGCAGCAAAGTCCTCTCCCCAGCAACTAAAGTGTCCCTCTATAAAACTCTCAGCATCCCGGTCTTTGTGTATGGTGCAGAGTCATGGACCTAGTCGAAAGTGAATGAGAACGCTTTAGAATGTTTCGAGCGAAATATTCTCCGTATGATCTTTGGGAATCAGGAGAAGATATACTTAACCATGAACCGTACGGACTGTACAGCGAAACCGATCTAGTCAAACGAGGTAAAGTCCAACTACTGACATGGCTAAGTCATGTAAGCCGAATGGACCCAAAGGCTCCTGCCCGGAAAGTCTTAGAATCCAACCCCGACGGACGGCGCGCGCCCAGAAGAGGAAGACCGGGACTCTGAGGAAGAGGACCCTAACGAACTTGACGTGCGAAACTGGAGACAGCCATCTAGAGACCTAGCTAGCTGAAGAAGCTTATTATTTGTGAGGGTCTGGTCCACCACCCGACTGTAGTGTTACTTTAAGTAAGTAAGAAACACGCCTAACGTCAAGTTGAATACAAATATCGACTTCAATTTTTCTACGAATGCGTAACTTGTCACACGATACCTAAACGTACGTTAGCAAAAAAAAAAAAGAAGTTGGACAAAAATGTTACCATAATGCAATGAGATATCATTTCTTCATTTAATCTACTCGTACCTACACCTAAGCTGTATACAAAACAACGAAAATTGTGGGAAGGTATAAAAGGTTATCGCTATAGCGAACAGACATTTAAAATTATGTAGGAAACAATCTTCGTTACCTTAGGTTTTCTAGATATTTAATTTTTTTCTAAGTTCAAAACAAATTTGAAACCAACAGTCATCACAGTTTTAGAATGCCTGGAATTCATGATAGCTAAAAAAAAAAAAACTTGTATATTGGGTTTTAATTTCACTCAATTTTTGTGGAACTTAAAGCTGATGATGGAGATGAGAGTAGGAAAAAAATATAATCGAATTTTCTCAATAGAGAAAGAGAAGAGTGGAGACAATAAAGCTGCTGTTCATCTCATCTTCGAATCTCGGAATAAGAGAACAAACAAGAATCGTAATCAACACTACTACATTTATCTGCCCCAATATGGAAGCGTTTCCGATCGTGTTTTCTGAGCGGGTTTAGATTTGAAGTTTCGTATTTGGCCACATCTATTTTGGAAAAATTCTGAAATGATTTTTGAGACCAAATATGATAATTTTAGGTCTAAAACTCAGCCAGAAATCCCGGTTCCGGAATCGTTTCGACGCATTTTCTTTTCGCGATCTTCTTCGAAACGGAAATCGTGTCGAAGGGGGCTGAGGGACTATAAAAGGGCCTTCGACAGAAGAATTGCTCTCTTGTGTTTTTTGGGATTTTAAGAAAGTTGCTACCCTGCAGCCGTGCGGCGGGACTTAAAATTATACGGCGTGGCAAAATAATTCCGTACCTTTTCCTTTTATAAGTAAAAGTTTCTTTTTCAATTCGAAAAACAAAAAGAAAATAATAAGTACGAAAATTTTCTAAAAGTTAAAATCGCGTTTTCATAAAAATATTTCGCTAATAAACCCAAATACGTATACGACGGAAAAACCGAGTGCTCGCAACGTATAGGCAATATACGTATATATATACGTATAGATTTTTATGTAAAAAAACCGGTTAAACAAAAAAAATAGGAAAAAAAAACACATGCAAGCTAGACATGACAAAAAAAAACAAAAGTGTTATACCAAATACCCTAAACGTGCAAAAGAAAAAGGAAATTAAAAAAACGTAAAATTGTATAAAATATATTCCAAAAGTTGTACGTAAAAGGGGCCAAAAAAACTAAAAAAAAAAAAAACGGAAAAAAAAAAAAAAAAAAAACGTGCATAGAAAAGTAAAGTTACACGAGAAAAAAAAATATTACTTACTACGTCCTACAAGAGAAAAAAAACGGTATATATGTAAATAAATGTTCCGAAAATGTATCTTTAAAAAAAAAGTGCCCTGACCTGAAAAACAAAAAAAAAATACCAAAAAGAGAAAAGAAAAAAAAAACACACTTAAATTTCTATGTAAATGTACTTATACAAAAAAAAATATAACTATGCAAAAAAAAAATATTCTAAAATTATCTAAATTTCCCTACTTCTGACCAATACCCTATATAAAAAAACACAATAGAAATGTAACTACGTCTATAGAAAAAAAAAACCACTCAAGAACATAACCATATCACATAAACACTCGCACAAACACCAACCATGCAATCAATATGGATGAACAAAACACCTCTAAAAATCGATACGATTACCTAGGATGGGATTGACAAGCTAAGTCTCCATCGACCACGAAGACCTCATCTTCATTAGCAGCTAAATACCGTCAAAAGTGTTTCTCTTTTAATTATTTTCTTTATATACTTTTTTTATATATTTAATCTATCTAGTTTTTGTATGTTCATATATCTGTCTCCCTCCTACTCTCTAATAAAAAAAAATATATTGAATAAAATCTACAAAAAAAAAATTAATTAAAATTTAAAATCAATTATTGATCTTATTTTTTCTGTGCAAATTCGAAACAAATTTTTTTTTTATAAAAAAAATTAATACCAATAATCATTCAGTGCAAGTATTCACAGGTAGCATGTGTGTGTATCGTTTGATTATTTAATATAGCATAACCTGCAACAATAACAACAGCTTTGGAGCGGTGCACCTCATCAAAGTTTTCATCACAGAAGTGTGGTAAGTTTTTATGTATAAAGAAAAGTCTATGTTATTTAAATTAATGTCAAACGATCTGCAACATAGAACTGCAGTGTAGTTTATCCTATCGCACTTCTCATAGTTCACGGCGAATTTAAATGAGTTTTTTCCTTATCGCTATGATTTTAATTGTTTTGCTTAACTATTAAAGAGTAGGATTTTTTTGTAAGAGACAGTGAGGTGAAGACACAATTTTTTTTATAAAAATATTAATTTTTTCTTTGGTTTTCTATTAAGATTCGAAATGAAGTTCAGTTGTTTTCTTTTTATTCTTATATTCATTTCTTAATTTTTAGTATCTTAGCCATTTTTAATATACGAGTAATTAATTTAATTAAAGAAGGAAAATATTATAATTTTCAGCTTAATATAAATAAAACAAATTTTGTATATGTAAATATAACTTTCTAGAAACTTCAATTTTTTGGTTTATAGTTTTTTTTGGTAAAATAATTTGGTAACATTCCTGAGACACACTGTTGACTGTTGGTTTTCAAGATTTTTTTTGAATTACTTTTTTACTTGGAAGTTTTAGTTTTGTTTTGAAAATTAAGGATCTAGATTCTAGACTTTAGCCTATTGATAGATTTTAAGTTTTTGTTTTCCAATAAAATTGAAAATTATTATTCAATGAAAATCAAAACGTTTCGTCTCTTAATTGGTTCCGCTCTCTGCAGTAAGATTATCTATGGGAAGTTGTTTCTCTCGGATTATTAGTTCTAGTAAGAATAATTTAAGGATGGAACGTTGATTATAAAATGTCATGGGTGGATGTGACCAGGTAAGCTGGCGATGTTAGATGATATAAATCTACAGAAGATAATGGTAGACCGGAAGAATATACGTACATAATATAATATGGCGATTATGTAATGTATAATAAATTTAATTTTGTTGACGATTAGTTATGCGGTTTAGGTTTTATTTGTTTTCGTTTTAGTGGACAACAATATTATTTTAGGGGCTATTACTAAAACTCGAGGACATAATAGCCAGGTTTATATCAATCAGGATATGCGGGCGGGTACTTCCTCAGAGGGGCAACTTCATCTCGCTCCCTCCTCACTACGAAATTTTGGACCAATTTAACCTAACAGGACGAATTCGGGATCTCATCTTTTGAACCCGATTTTTTTAAATTTAAATATCCTCCGGCATGTATAATATCGTAACAACCGTCCAGTGCTACAACAGCAAGGACCCCCCCACCGACGAGCTAGAACGTGCTATCCGCTAGCATGCCGCGCTGTCGTGGCCTGGACACCCTTCTCTTCCTGCTGCCAGGATCAGCCTATAGTTCCTGTAAGCTATAGGTTGTAATGGTGGTGAGGGAAGGGAAGGTTTGGGTTCTTCGCTAGGTAGTTCCAGAATATGTGCTGCTTGTTTCTATTTACTGTGGGTTTTAGCACCTCTGCTTGAGCGAGATAAGGGAACATACCATCGTGGAACCTAGCCGACTACACCTTCGGTTCCGTTACAGGTGGCGCCCAACGTGGGGCCCGATTCGTCCTTTGATACATCCGTTAGGAAGTTGAAGTTCCTAATTTTTATTAAATTTCGTTAATTCTTACGTCAATCGTTTTAGTTCTTGTAGGCGCATGACACAGTCATTGTTATTTAAATTATTGAAAAATAGGAATTAGGAAGTTGTTAGTCCAGTAAATGAGTGAACAATTTCCTTGTTTAGTCTGTTGCGACAATTCTATATTTCTATTGATCAATAGCAGTCTTGAAGTATATATCATGAGTCCGTATTTTCTAGCTCAGTTGGATTTATAGTCGCTCATCATTACTTGTTGGTATTATTTATTGAAAATAGTCAATGATCGTCCGAAAGTATAAGCTCGAGAAGCTCGGTACTTTGGCTGTTGCGAATTGGTGTATTTTCAAAATTAAGTAATCTATAAATTGATAGCCGAACAGAAATAAAACAAGTTTTAGTGCGTTTGCGAATATTTATATAGGGACATCAAAATTTCAACGTTTACAAAAATTGTCGTGTGAGTATATAGTAATCAAAGTAGGTAGAAAACATAATCTTTCAGAACCAGATCATCACCAGTCACATCCACCAGACAAATCCATGAAATAGACAAAAATAGTTACGTACGTATATAATATAGACACATTCAAACCACATTCTTTTGGAATTTTGTTATAATTTTAGATTTTATTCTTTTTCATTTTAGTTTTTGGATACACAGTTTAAATAGTATTGCATTCGATTTTTTTGTGGTGAATAGAAAATTTAGTTATTTTTTGCATTGAGCTATTCTTCTTTTTGCTAATTTAAGTTCTTGGAGATCAGATAATTTATATTTCTTTTTTTTTACTCTTTCGTTTTTTTTTTGCTTTCATAAACCATACTTCGAGTTTACTATTTTAACCCTTGGCACTTTGAATTTCGTGTTTAATATTGAGAATTGTTGTCAAGATCTTATGTCTTCAGTAGGTAGAAGTGGATCTCCTTATTTACGTTCAGGTCGAGGTCGTAGAGCTTTTATTACCAAGAAGCAACGAAAGGCAATGGAGGATCAAAGCAATACTGCTACTTCGGGCTTCGAAATAAGCTCTGAACTTAACAACACACAACGACAATCAATTGAAACTGAACCACTTCCTACAGGTTCACAAGCTATCACAGCGAATAGGAATCTCCCACAAACTACTAGAAAGTCGATCAATGGTGAGGAATTGGATTTGCCTACATACATTCAAGGGTTAGTAACCGCTTCAATAGGGGTAAATAGGTCTGAGGATTTGCAGGTCATACGCAGGGAACTGGAAGCGAATCGAGCTGAATTGAAGAAGCAAATGACAGAGATTATTCGTGAGACTCTTGCCGGAAATACTCCTTCAGTGTCAAGTGAATACGAGGTTCGCAGAAGACTACCCGCAGCACCGAATGCTCATTCGACCCTTCCTCCAAATACCTTTGAAGCCGATCCCTCCGTAAGACCAACGCGTTCCAGTAATCTCAACCCTAGTGCTGATGAGTTTCTTGCTCAGATAAGGAACATGAATTTGAACGACAATATGGCCAGAACATCGATAAATAACAACGTGCCACTGAATTCCTCTAGAAACTCCTATGTCAAACTCCATAGCTTTCATAAATGGGGCTTAAAATATGATAACATCAACATGACAGTCGATGAGTTTTGTTTCAGACTTGAAAGGCTCAAGGAATCGTATGGAGCTTCATGGGAAGAAATTGTGCTGAACTTCCATCAGTTCGTAAGCGGTCAAGTCGAGAACTGGTTTTGGGTTTTCCTCAAAACAAATTCCCGGGTTGATTGGCCTGCGCTTCGGTTCGCCCTGATAGAGCAATTCCGTTCTCTGGAGACCGACACTGAACTATCACGGCAGATGTACGATAGAAAACAGGGAGCTAATGAAACCTTTGACGATTTTTACATGGCTATTCAGAAAATTAACACTCGACTTCTATGCCCGAAGCCCAATCAAGAGATTATTACGGTTCTTAAGCAAAATGTTCATAGACGCATGGGAGAGCTGTTACTGACATTCAGAGCTCAGAGTCTCAATGAGATGATTTACGTCTGTCGTAACATAGAGAAATATATAAAAGAGCAAGACAAACTTAAGATCAAAATTCCAGTCGTTCAACCTTTCCGCCGTCATGTAAATGAAATCTTGACACCTGAAGAGACCACAGCCGTAGCAACAGGTTCAATAGAAGCCATTCGTATGCAAAGAGATACTACTAGCTTTACTTGCTGGAATTGTAAAAAAATCGGTCATGGCTTCATGGAATGTCCTGATGAGCAAAGAGCTCTATTTTGCTATCGTTGCGGAAAGGAGGACACAACATCACCTTACTGTCCCCAGTGCGCGGGAAACGTCCGGAAGAGCAACCTGTCAACCGGGATAGCTTGCTCTCAGAACCGAAAACCGGTATCGCAATAAACCTTTCTGATGAGACTTCTAAACCCAATTTTGTACAAACAGATATAGATCACACAATCCAAATATTAAAAAGGCCGCCATCCACAGTAGAGAAAGAAGACCCAGTTTTACCATCTCCAAAATTAAAAGAAGTGCCTAAACTTAAAACCTTACATGAAAGACTTTTGGCTTATCGAGCAGCTAGGGATAGAATATTTGATAGGCCTAACGCACATGTCTCTGCTAGAATTTTAAGAGTTCGAGATCGTAAGAAGAAAAGGAAAGAAACTATAAGAAATATTGAAGCCTCCACGTTGTGTTGCTCTGACGACCCTCGTCCATATGCCAATGTTAAAATAGGTGATGAAAATATGCTTGGATTACTTGATAGTGGGGCAAGCATAAGTTGCTTAGGCGTAGGTGGAGAGGATTTTCTCAAGAAACACAAGATTCCTTTTACTAGATTCTCATCGAATGTTAAGACAGCTGATGGCAATAATCAACCTATAACAGGCAAGTTTGTAGCTAAAATAACATACAAAAACGAAAGTCAAAACCTCGACATGTTCATTGTCCCTACTCTGCAACAGAAATTATATCTGGGGATAAATTTCTGGAAAGTTTTCAACATTGCTCCTCATTTAGTTTCTGAAATCTCGTTACCAACCTCCGTTTCAAATAGTGTATCAACGGAGATGCATGAACTGTCAGAAGAAGAATCCAGGAAATTAAGGACAGCTATCAGCATGTTCCCGTCCTTTGCTATTCTTGGCTTAGGGCAAACCACGCTGGAAGAACATGAAATTGACACGGGGGATGCCGAACCCATAAAGCAACGTCACTATCCTGTTTCTCCGGTGGTACAAAAGCTACTATATGAGGAATTGGATCGTTTACTTGCCATGGGAATTATTGAAGAAAGCAATAGCCCATGGAGCTCTCCAGTAGTCTTGGTACGAAAACCCGGAAAAAACCGGATGTGCCTTGACTACCGGAAAGTTAATGAGAAGACGAAAAAGAGTGCGTATCCTTTGACTCATGTACAAGCTGTGCTAAGTCGTATTTCAGATACACACTATATCTCTAGTGTGGATCTGAAAGACGCCTTTCTGCAGATACCACTTGAGAAAACATCGAGAGAAAAGACAGCATTTACGGTTCCCGGCAGACCTCTATACCAATTCAAGGTAATGCCCTTTGGCCTCTGCAATGCACCTCAACGTCTTTGCAAGTTAATGGACAAAGTGGTACCCCATGAATTAAGAGAAAACGTTTTCGTTTACCTGGATGATCTTCTGATTGTGACACGTACCTTCGAAGAGCATATTCATTTCCTTCATATTGTAGCCGAAAAGTTAAAATTAGCTGGTCTAACAATAAATGTAGAAAAATCAAAGTTCTGTTTCAAAGAACTAAAATACTTGGGTTACATTATAGGTGATGGTTGTTTGAAAACAGATCCAGCGAAAGTATCCGCTATACGAGACTTTCCGATTCCGAAAAACCAAAGGCAAGTAAGAAGATTTTTGGGTATGTCAGGATGGTATCGTAGGTTCGTTCGCAATTATTCTACTTTAGCTACTCCTATTACTGATACCCTAAAAAAATCTAAAAAGTTTATATTTGATAGAAATGCGTTAGATTCCTTTAATAAAATCAAGGATATGCTGACGTCAGCAACAGTTCTTGTGAACCCAGACTATAGCAAGCAATTCATCATATTGTGCGACGCATCGTCTACTGGCGTAGGCGGCGTTTTGTGCCAAAAAGATGACGAGGGCATAGAGCGACCCATTTTCTATTACTCGCACAAATTGAATAAAGCCCAATGCAACTATAGTGTGACAGAGCGAGAATGCTTAGCAGCCGTTTTGAGCATCGAACAGTTCCGACCTTATATAGAAGGATATCACTTCCTAGTGGTAACAGATCATGCAAGTTTGAGGTGGTTGATGGGTCAAAAGGACCTCAGCGGGAGATTAGCTCGGTGGAGTCTAAAGCTTCAAGGATATGACTTCGATATAGAGCATCGTAAGGGCTCACAGCATGTTGTACCAGATGCACTTTCGAGAGTGTATGCTACGGATGAGGTGAGCTTAGAAGCCTTATCGAATGATTATCCTTCCGATGTGCTGCACATTGATCTAACAGATCCCAGTTTTAAATCTGCGGAATATCTTCAGATCATTGACAACATCGAAAAACAAAAGGAACAGCTGCCAGATCTTCAAGTCTCGGAAAATTTCGTGTATAAGAGGATCAAGCACAGCACAGGAAATCCTCTTGTGGATGACCAAACTTGGAAGCTTTGGGTTCCATCGCAGCTGACTCAGCGTCTGATAATATTGGCTCACGAACCACCTCGGGCTTCACATGGGGGTTTGGGTAAAACACTATATAGACTTCGGCAACAATTCTTTTGGCCAAACATGGCTTCGCAAGTGAAGTCATACATAGCAAATTGTGATACTTGCAAAACCTGCAAGTCTTCAAATCAAGTCCTTCGACAGCCAATGGGTAAACCTTTTCTAGTAGAGCGTCCATTTCAACATGTATATATAGACTTTTTGGGCCCATATCCTCGATCTAAAAACGGAAATGTGTACATAATCATCGCACTCGATCAGCTGACCAAGTTTATTGTCATCCAAGCGTTGAGAAAAGCTACTTCGGAAACTGCCATTAAATTTTTAAGTGAACAAGTTTTGAGCATGTTTGGTGTTCCAGAGTCCCTAATGTCAGATAACGGCAAGCAATTTACTAGTTCTACTTTCGCCAAACTTTTGACATCATATGGTATTAAGCATCACAAAACGGGTGCATATTCTCCGCAAGCGAACGCGAGCGAGCGCGTGAATCGCTCTATTCTTGCAGCTATAAGATCGTATGTTGGAAAAGACCAACGAAACTGGGATGTCCATCTCCCCTTAATAGGTTGCGCTCTCAGAACTGGCTTACATTCAGTCATTGGGGTATCACCCTACGAAGCTTTGTTCGGACAAAAGATGATTGAGCATGGGTCCGATTTTGAACTGCTGAGGAAGCTAGGATGTGTAAATAGTTCGGAATTGAACATCATTCCGAAAGCTTCTAAGATGAATATTATACACTCCTCGTTAAAGGAATCTCTTGAAAAAGCACATAAGACGTATGAAAACAGATATAACTTAAGAAGTAAGGACATAGTATACAAGGTAGGAGATGAGGTATATAAAAGAAATTTTGTACTTAGCGACGCAACCAAGGGACTGAATGCAAAATTATGCCCAAAATTCTTTAAAGCTAAAATAAAGAGAATTGTAGGAAACAGGCTCTACGAGTTGGAGGATAATAAAGGAAAATTACTAGGCGTCTTCCATTCTAAAGATATAAAGAAATAGTTTTTCCAGGTATCCGGCTAGCTCTAGTCTGTGCATAAGACCCTGATATCGGTCGTGGGTCGATTCGCTTACGCGAGGCAATAGGACAATAGTTTTTTTTTACGTTTCGTTTCTTTACCATTTCCTTTGCTAGAGCTCGAAAATGTTTAAAGTTGTGTAGGAAACAATCTTCGTTACCTTAGGTTTTCTAGATATTTAATTTTTTTCTAAGTTCAAAACAAATTTGAAACCAACAGTCATCACAGTTTTAGAATGCCTGGAATTCATGATAGCTAAAAAAAAAAAAACTTGTATATTGGGTTTTAATTTCACTCAATTTTTGTGGAACTTAAAGCTGATGATGGAGATGAGAGTAGGAAAAAAATATAATCGAATTTTCTCAATAGAGAAAGAGAAGAGTGGAGACAATAAAGCTGCTGTTCATCTCATCTTCGAATCTCGGAATAAGAGAACAAACAAGAATCGTAATCAACACTACTACATTTATCTGCCCCAATATGGAAGCGTTTCCGATCGTGTTTTCTGAGCGGGTTTAGATTTGAAGTTTCGTATTTGGCCACATCTATTTTGGAAAAATTCTGAAATGATTTTTGAGACCAAATATGATAATTTTAGGTCTAAAACTCAGCCAGAAATCCCGGTTCCGGAATCGTTTCGACGCATTTTCTTTTCGCGATCTTCTTCGAAACGGAAATCGTGTCGAAGGGGGCTGAGGGACTATAAAAGGGCCTTCGACAGAAGAATTGCTCTCTTGTGTTTTTTGGGATTTTAAGAAAGTTGCTACCCTGCAGCCGTGCGGCGGGACTTAAAATTATACGGCGTGGCAAAATAATTCCGTACCTTTTCCTTTTATAAGTAAAAGTTTCTTTTTCAATTCGAAAAACAAAAAGAAAATAATAAGTACGAAAATTTTCTAAAAGTTAAAATCGCGTTTTCATAAAAATATTTCGCTAATAAACCCAAATACGTATACGACGGAAAAACCGAGTGCTCGCAACGTATAGGCAATATACGTATATATATACGTATAGATTTTTATGTAAAAAAACCGGTTAAACAAAAAAAATAGGAAAAAAAAACACATGCAAGCTAGACATGACAAAAAAAAACAAAAGTGTTATACCAAATACCCTAAACGTGCAAAAGAAAAAGGAAATTAAAAAAACGTAAAATTGTATAAAATATATTCCAAAAGTTGTACGTAAAAGGGGCCAAAAAAACTAAAAAAAAAAAAACGGAAAAAAAAAAAAAAAAAAAACGTGCATAGAAAAGTAAAGTTACACGAGAAAAAAAAATATTACTTACTACGTCCTACAAGAGAAAAAAAACGGTATATATGTAAATAAATGTTCCGAAAATGTATCTTTAAAAAAAAAGTGCCCTGACCTGAAAAACAAAAAAAAAATACCAAAAAGAGAAAAGAAAAAAAAAACACACTTAAATTTCTATGTAAATGTACTTATACAAAAAAAAATATAACTATGCAAAAAAAAAATATTCTAAAATTATCTAAATTTCCCTACTTCTGACCAATACCCTATATAAAAAAACACAATAGAAATGTAACTACGTCTATAGAAAAAAAAAACCACTCAAGAACATAACCATATCACATAAACACTCGCACAAACACCAACCATGCAATCAATATGGATGAACAAAACACCTCTAAAAATCGATACGATTACCTAGGATGGGATTGACAAGCTAAGTCTCCATCGACCACGAAGACCTCATCTTCATTAGCAGCTAAATACCGTCAAAAGTGTTTCTCTTTTAATTATTTTCTTTATATACTTTTTTTATATATTTAATCTATCTAGTTTTTGTATGTTCATATATCTGTCTCCCTCCTACTCTCTAATAAAAAAAAATATATTGAATAAAATCTACAAAAAAAAAATTAATTAAAATTTAAAATCAATTATTGATCTTATTTTTTCTGTGCAAATTCGAAACAAATTTTTTTTTTATAAAAAAAATTAATACCAATAATCATTCAGTGCAAGTATTCACAGGTAGCATGTGTGTGTATCGTTTGATTATTTAATATAGCATAACCTGCAACAATAACAACAGCTTTGGAGCGGTGCACCTCATCAAAGTTTTCATCACAGAAGTGTGGTAAGTTTTTATGTATAAAGAAAAGTCTATGTTATTTAAATTAATGTCAAACGATCTGCAACATAGAACTGCAGTGTAGTTTATCCTATCGCACTTCTCATAGTTCACGGCGAATTTAAATGAGTTTTTTCCTTATCGCTATGATTTTAATTGTTTTGCTTAACTATTAAAGAGTAGGATTTTTTTGTAAGAGACAGTGAGGTGAAGACACAATTTTTTTTATAAAAATATTAATTTTTTCTTTGGTTTTCTATTAAGATTCGAAATGAAGTTCAGTTGTTTTCTTTTTATTCTTATATTCATTTCTTAATTTTTAGTATCTTAGCCATTTTTAATATACGAGTAATTAATTTAATTAAAGAAGGAAAATATTATAATTTTCAGCTTAATATAAATAAAACAAATTTTGTATATGTAAATATAACTTTCTAGAAACTTCAATTTTTTGGTTTATAGTTTTTTTTGGTAAAATAATTTGGTAACATTCCTGAGACACACTGTTGACTGTTGGTTTTCAAGATTTTTTTTGAATTACTTTTTACTTGGAAGTTTTAGTTTTGTTTTGAAAATTAAGGATCTAGATTCTAGACTTTAGCCTATTGATAGATTTTAAGTTTTTGTTTTCCAATAAAATTGAAAATTATTATTCAATGAAAATCAAAACGTTTCGTCTCTTAATTGGTTCCGCTCTCTGCAGTAAGATTATCTATGGGAAGTTGTTTCTCTCGGATTATTAGTTCTAGTAAGAATAATTTAAGGATGGAACGTTGATTATAAAATGTCATGGGTGGATGTGACCAGGTAAGCTGGCGATGTTAGATGATATAAATCTACAGAAGATAATGGTAGACCGGAAGAATATACGTACATAATATAATATGGCGATTATGTAATGTATAATAAATTTAATTTTGTTGACGATTAGTTATGCGGTTTAGGTTTTATTTGTTTTCGTTTTAGTGGACAACAATATTATTTTAGGGGCTATTACTAAAACTCGAGGACATAATAGCCAGGTTTATATCAATCAGGATATGCGGGCGGGTACTTCCTCAGAGGGGCAACTTCATCTCGCTCCCTCCTCACTACGAAATTTTGGACCAATTTAACCTAACAGGACGAATTCGGGATCTCATCTTTTGAACCCGATTTTTTTAAATTTAAATATCCTCCGGCATGTATAATATCGTAACAACCGTCCAGTGCTACAACAGCAAGGACCCCCCCACCGACGAGCTAGAACGTGCTATCCGCTAGCATGCCGCGCTGTCGTGGCCTGGACACCCTTCTCTTCCTGCTGCCAGGATCAGCCTATAGTTCCTGTAAGCTATAGGTTGTAATGGTGGTGAGGGAAGGGAAGGTTTGGGTTCTTCGCTAGGTAGTTCCAGAATATGTGCTGCTTGTTTCTATTTACTGTGGGTTTTAGCACCTCTGCTTGAGCGAGATAAGGGAACATACCATCGTGGAACCTAGCCGACTACACCTTCGGTTCCGTTACAATTATAAAAATAAATCAGCACCTTTAATCTAAAGTGGTCCTTAATAATTACACCACACGCCCACAAATACCACACACCCACTATTTATCTTAAGAAAAAAAAAAAAACTTCCATAACGACACTTTAATATGTAATTCACTCTAAAACTCTTAAAAATTTAATATACCGCTTAACTTATCCCATATTCACCTGTTTATGGCGTTCATAAAGCTTCCTTTATGCGACATTTTCAACACTCCGAAAAAAAATAATAAAACCAAAAAAAAAAAAACCAACCATATAATTAAATCGTACAACCTCATCGACATTGTCATACACTTAATGTTTGACACCATCTTAACGTTAACATTAAATTTCAACAATTCCTCCTACTCCATCCAAGCATCGCCCAACACACCATATCGAGCTATAAAATCCCCAAACCAAGATCACAAATCTTCCAGCGCTTTGCGTTCGACAAAAATTGACATTTTTAACGAGATACTGTTAAATTTAATTATATTTTAAAATAAAATATGAAAATCTTGTCCTCTATGTGTAGCATAGCTTTGTCTATCTGGTCCCTGAAGACAAAGCGTATTTTTATTGCATCTCTCCAGCTTTAGGTGGGCACGCTTGCCCGAGACAAAAAATTAATAAAACACACAAACCCGAACAACACACTTCGGATTCGAGATGTGTCAACAGTTGTTGGTGTTCGAGAATTCCCATTTCAATGTTTGACTGAAGTTTTTAACACTGTGGCGTTCCTTAGACCAAGAGGTGTCTTGCCTGCTGCTGCTTCGATCGCCCTCACATGGAAATCCCAATGGAATTCTTTATAGACACGTGTGGAATTCTGTTCCAAGAAAATGGTTTTTTTTTAATAAAAAAGATGGTTATTGTTATTTTCGACAATTTTATACTTTTTCAAAAGCAAACGCATCCAACTGAGAGACGATAAGGGCCTGCAGCTCCTTTAATAACCCAACCATGTGAGGGCTTACTTTGATTCTCTTCCGCTGTCATCACCCAAATCAGGCTCTTCGAAGAGGAAATGTCATTCACGAGAAAAGATACAAAATTTTACGATTTTTCGAGGTAAAACTGATCTATGAGCTGGGAGTTCTTTTTACACACATCCAATGGGTGCGGTTTTTTTTTGTACATATGTCAAAAGCAATTAATGGCTGAAATTCGACATCAAAAACAAATATTTGAGGATTTTGCACAGAAAGAGAAGCAAACTTGCCACAGATGACGACGAAGTATCTCAAAATGGAAACACACATCCCAGACACATCACACACCAATTTTGGGTAAATAGAAATCTGAGATTGCAATTCTGGCTGCCAGTCAAGTCAGTCGGTCGGTCGGTCGTTTGGGCCAGGTTTCAGTGCGAAGCATTAAAATCTCATTTAATTGGTTTTTCTGTAATTGTTTTGCCGAAAATGAAAACCGAAGCCTAGAGAAGGAGCATCAGAGATTGAAAGGCCGTATTTGTTGTATCGGTGTGTCTCCGTCTTGTTGGGATTTATTTACAAAATAAGAAAGAAGTTTATCGTCGCTGCATATATATGCCTATATTAATCTTAGACCTACACTTAAGCCAGGTTATGAGTTAGCTGAGACTTTAATGAGTTTGCTTTTGACTTGTTGGAGAATTGATTTCCATTAGATAAAAACACTGCATGTGAGCAAATTTAATTACAATTAAATTATAATGAATATCTGTGGACACGTTTTATGACCAATTTTGTAAATAAGTGCTGGGTTGAGTTAACAGGGACGCGGGGAAGGAACCATTATAATTAAATTTACATCAAGAAAGGAAGGTGAATCTATGAATATTGAAAGTAGCCCAAAGCTGTTTGCATTAACCTCGTTTATTTGAATTCACTTAAAATATTCATCAATTCAATTTAGATAACAAATAACATACAAAATGCGAATAATAGATTTTAAAGTTGACATTAAATTGGGGTAATTAGATGAAGAGGCTGCCGACAAAACTGTTACGTGTATACAAATGGCGCGGCAGAAATATTTTCAGCTAGGTACGGACATGGACTTTTAAATTTTTCGTCATAAACACTTAAATATAGGACAGAAATTTAAAGAAGTTCTGAGGTGACATCGGGGAAAAGGAGTGAAGATAAAGGTGCATTTGTTTTCGGGGACCCACGTTTAGATAGGTTTCTCATTTTATTTTATTTTAGCAGCATACAAATAAACAGCTTTCACCTCAAAGAGACCGAAGAGTCTCGAGATAGAAACAACACCCGGAAGCTTTATAAAAAAAAATGCCAAGCAACTGGCTCTTAAGACCGGAACGCAGGCTCCTTCCAAGCAACGAAGGTAACCTAGTCACCGAACCACCGGGAATTTTAGATGCTTTCAAGCTTCATTTCCAGTAGCTGTTAAATGGACATGATGTAGAGCGTTTAATAGGGCAAGAAGATCGAATCCAATCAATGAAGAACAAGTTCGACCAACCAGTATAGAAAAGGGTAGTCTTAGCTATAAACAAGTTTAAGATCAACAAAAGCGCAGGATCTGATGTAGAGCTCTTCAAATACGGTGGTGATGTATTGGTAGGGTGCATGCATAAAACCATCAACCAAATATGGATGGAAGGGAGCATGTCTCAACCATCAGCTCCATATAACCCATCTACAAGAAAAGTGATCCTATATGTCTTGCAAAACCTATCGAGGCATATTCCTACTAAATGTCGCATAAAAGATCATATCCAACTTGCTATGTGAACGTCTTAAGCCGTTCTGTAAAAACATAGTCGACAAGTACCAGTGTGGCTTCGGGCCCGGCATTGAGGCAATTCCTTGAAAAGACCAACAAAATTTAAAGTCGAGACTCACTACCTATTTATCGATTTCAAAACTGCATAAGATAGCATTAATCGTCAGGAGTTTTATATGGCGATGGGCGAACTCGGGATTCCGGGAAATATGATCCAACTGTGTCAAGTGCCATTTGAAAATACGTGGTGCAATGTGCAACTAAGGAGCAAATCTTCCAAACTATTCCAGGGTTTCGGCAATGTGATGCAATATCATGTAATTTCTGCAATCTCGTTCTAGAACAAATGGTGCGTTAACACGGAGGGCACTTTATTTAACAAACGTGCCCAACTTTTAGGGTATGCGGACGATATCGTCACCATTGGCCTTTCCCAAAGTTATGTACTCGTAATAGAGCCCTTTAAGGCAGTTGTAGACCAGGCGAGAATGACGACAAGACCAAGTGAACGGTAGGCCAAATACAAGTTTTTTTTTTTTTTTTGATGCAAGAAAATCAACAAAATTAAATTGTTTTCATGTTATTTCTTTATTAGTAAGTGCAAACATTCCCAATACTTATGGAACACAATGCACAACGTAGTGCAATTGGCTGCCTCGGCTGGCTTCGCATCACTCTCGCCTACAGCAGCCACCTTCTCGTCTGTGCGCACTGTACGACAACGGTGACCATTTGCACAAACTTGAGTACAGCAGGCGCGGTGGGTGCTTCATTTCGGCAAAACTTCTTTTCAAAAAACGCACTGTTTGGGTTATACAGCTCTCATTTTGGAAATAAGTTTTCAATATTTCCCAACGTTGCTGAAGCGTAAGGCGAATTCTTCAATTAAGTAAAATAAATGGATTCAAAACTCTTCACTCTTAAGGCGAAGTGCACGCTCTACAAAACCCTCCCTTATACTACCAGATCTGCTTGTTGGACTAGAAACAGTAAGTGAGAGATGATACTAGACTCTTTTGGAAAGAAAAAATCTTCGACGGCCTGTGTGCGAGGAGGGCGAAGGGAGAAGAATATTTAACCGCGAACTCTATCAGTTGTACCAAGATGTGCATTTAGTCCAGAAAGCCAAATCACATTGAGCAAATGGACAACAAGTTCCAGCTAAGAGAGAGAGTCTTCGAATCCCAGTCCAAGGCTAGCAGCGAAAAGGAATACTGCATTGCTAAAGTTTGGATTAGTTATCTGACACTTACATTTTTACGCAGTGTTCATACCCGAGAGGCTAAAATTCTAAAATGTTCTTTTGACTAATCTGAAGAGGATATTGAATCCACCAATTGTATGTGTCCGATAAGGTATCAGAACTTTACCCCGGAATTTTTCCCATCTTTGAAAATTGGAAACGATAATACTTCTGCACTGTTCAGCTGGCTGCTGGCCTTCTGAAATGAGAGCCAAAGTCCCCATGAAACTTTATTCCCGATATTAAAAAATTCCAAGCGAAACTTTCGACATTATTCAAGTTGGCAATTTTGAAAGTTGGAAAAAATGCCGAGCGAAATTTTATTCACAATAGCCCCTTCGTCAAGATTGTATACTATAGTACAACGAGTAGCTATGAAAATGATTAGGGATTAGGTAGGTTAAGCTGATATCATTCCTCTTGAATTATTCCGTCTTCAAAAAAAAGGCTTCCCAGGTCCTGCGTTATCCTTTTGAATTGCTACCACAGAAAAATTCTGATAAATAATATTTAAGACGTTGCAGTATGGTGGACAGTTCTAGACATAAACACTTATAATTCCTTAATACCAAGCAAGGTCCAACGTGAGCTCGTCTGTCTATGGGCGGAGCACTTCGCAAGACTGCTTCTGGTTCTGATGCACTGGACATGCTGTTCTATCTAACACCACTCAATATATTCGACAAACAAGCGGCTGCAAACACTGGCATTCGTCTAAGGCTAATCGGGCACATTCAATTTTTAGTTGCACAACTGTTTGGTTGCATATAGAAAACAGATGAACAATTTGGTTGAATATCTGCGCAGGTGCATATAACTATATGTTACACAAAATAGCGAACTCATTTTAGGCAATCGTTTAGTTTGAGTCAAAACAAAACCTTTTTAGTTGCTCGAACCAAGCAGTTGCGCAACTAAATATTAATCGCCTACCCTAAAAGACTACTCGCAGTGGATCAATAATGAAATTGAACACTCCATAATTCTGAACATCCAGATCACTTCTAACTAGCATCGATGACACTATTCGTCAGATTCCATTTTATAAAAACTTTCAGATAACCATCCCTCCTAGAGAAATCTGGGAGGACATGGCATTCCTGGAAGATGATTCAATCCATTCTCACGCCGATGAATCAAAAACTCATGAAAAGGTTGAAGAAGGTCTATACTCAGACAGACTAAATTGAAGTTTTTCTTTTCGTCTTCCTAATCACTGTAGCTTTTTCCAGGCGATTTAAGAAGCCCTGTCTTGGTGTAAAGAAAACGTGATATCAAATAAAGATATCCGCACCTTTTCGGACAGCCAAGCAGCTTTCTTGATTCTGGGTCTGGCTCTACCAGTTTTAACTGCCGATCGTTTCTCATGGAGATGACATATGTATCAGTATAACATTCACATCGGCTGAGTTCTGGGCCACAGGAACATTTCAATAAATTTTAAAGCTGAAGAATTCGCCAAAAGTCGAAAAAGAACCCCTTTATTGCCAGATAAAGCATTCCATCGCTAGGTGTAAGCTTATGCTAAAGCAAGTTGCTATATTAAAAGAACAAACATTAGGTGGAACAATATCACCAACTGCTTGGCGACAAAACAGTTCTGCCCAATGCTAGATCTCAAGGGCGTCAAATGTTGTTTAAGCAGAACGCACATATGGTATTATGAAGGCTCATTCAACAAATTTTTGTAGAAGTTGCATGGGTGAAGAGGAGGAGAATCGATCACTTACTTTCTCTGTAAATGTCCTACTTAATCCCAAAGACGTAGACTCCTTCTGGAAGATTTTTACTACAATGATCTTAGTGATCTGGCAAATATAGTTATAGGCTTCACAAGAAAATTCAATTGGTGCAATGATTAGCGAGAGTCTCCAAGATTCAATATGCTATTAATTATACGGTATATTTAAGTATTTCTGCTCTCCTGCTGACAGCCAGGTCAACTTAACTTAACCTAACCTAACCTACCTAAATGTATTCGATCCTGTGGGCCGATAGGTCAGGTGAAAACGATATGTTTAACCACATTCTATAAATAAATATAAACTAGTCTCTGCGAGCGTTCATTGGAATTTAAGAATAAAACACTAAAGAATAGTTCCTTAGATATTCTACCTTCCTTACACATGTCTCATTTCCATTAGCCCTTTTAATTTCCAAGGTCAGCACTTTGTTAATAGCTAGGTTAACCTGCCAATCCTTTAATTCTTATCAAACGTTTTGTCTGGTCATGATTAAACCATCCGCAACCAAAACCACAGACTAACCATCAGTTTTTTTTTTTTTTTGCAAATAGCATCCCACAGTCGTGGCTCATTAAGCCACCTTTAGCCAACCGCAACGCGCATCTGTTAAAAGGTACAACCTATGTCATCTGCTACAACAGCGACGATGACGACGACACTAATCCAACATTAAAGGGATTTTTTCCAAAAAAAATTAAAATTATTATCAGTGGATTTTCGTCCTAGGAACTTTGCAACGATACACGCAAAACCACTGTCATCCTTAGCTTCTTAGTAAGAAAAAAAAGAAGGAATTTATGAAATGAAATGTGGATGCGGAAAGCCATTAAAAAAGAACTGAAAAGACCGCGCGCAGTGCAAACTCTGCACTGCACACATCACACAACACTCCTTGAATATGAATTAAATAGTTTGATTTTTTTTTTCGTCTGGAGGACTAAGTCTATACTGCCATATCTGATGACAGAGTTGCCAGTTGCCACACATTTCTATTCAGAAATAATTCAGAATAGTATAGTGTTTCCAAAAAGCAGTAAAAATTTAGTGGTAGAGCTCATTGCTAGGTGAAAATACTGTTCCTAAAAAAATATCGCTTTTAAATTAAGAAAGTTATGCGAAGAATTCCACCTCAAGTAAAACTTAAAAATGAATAGGTTCCACAATTTTTTTCGAACGCCATACTTTCTATTCTGCAGCTTGCGGCCACATTACATAGCTAGGGAAAGTTTAACATTCAAGTCTTCTACACAAATTTGAGTAAAAGTTAAATATGAACACTTAATAGACACTTTTAAAGATTTACCTTTACATTCCACAGATTCTATTTTAAGTCAAAGCTTATGAATTTTCACATGTTCAATTTTCCCAAACTGCTTCAGTTTGCAATCTCCATAATAAAAAATACGAATAATAGGTCCTAGAATATTGTGGAATGTATTGACTTTTCACCTCATGTAAGGTGAGTAGGTAAGAAGCTGCTGGCGCTGGGGCCCTAGCACGTAACTTGGTACGATCGAGTTAGCTCGATACAATCGAAAACAGGCAGTTCCTTGTTATGATCAGCCGATTGTTTTCGATTCGATTGACTCAAATTAAATAACTCCCTATACTCGATTACATCGACTAGACTCGATTGTATCAAGTTACGTGCTGGCACCCCTGTATTAACAAATGAATTAAGTCTTAAGACATAGGCTCTAGACTGCATTTTGGATTGTAAATTTCACACCTCGGTTTTCTATCCACTCGTAAATTTCAAATTGACTCAAATTTTGCAAATGGCTGAAGATAAAATTGTTAATTTTAATCTTCTGATCATTCAAAGTGAAATTGAAATGTTGTGGAACGTTATTTTTAATGGCTCAAGTTCTGAAATTAAATACAATAATTGACAAATATCAAACTACTCGTATATTCAATCCTTTAATGACTGTCCATTATCAATTGATAAATATTAAAATTTGGTATTTTGATACTCAGTTTATTAAAAACTCTGATCACCAACTCATGGATAGTTATCAAATTTCACAAAGATCATTCTCATTGATCAAATTATCAATCGGTTCGTTGAATAAAAATGTTGAATTTTAAAATTGATCTTTTATCAAATGATGATAGTAACAGGGATGATTAATCGTTCTTCGCTATTTCTCTAAAAAAAAAATTAAAACACTTTCAAAAACCGACCAAATGGCAACATTGTCCGTCGATAAATTTGAAGGCAGTGCATGCATTCGACATGCTACCACGCTGAAATGGGAGACATAACTCCACATTCAGAATATACTCTCCCGAAGAAGAAGAAGATATCGCATGTTTTTTGTTACCACGGCATGTATAGCGGCAAGACGCGACAGCTTTTTGCCCCAACTCCAACTTCGATATCCTATATGTATATTAATATTCCAGTTGTTGAAGACGCATTCAAAGTCATCATCAGCGCGCGGGATCGGGAGTCAGACAAGCGTTATTCTTATATCTTAATTGAAATTTTGTCAAATTACGTTGACAGTTTTAGATTAGATTATTCCACCGAAGCCGGAGAGTACGAGTATTAAATACTATAACAGCTCTGTGTTCTTTTATATACCTTATTGGATTTCCTTTTGGATTCGGTTTATGTGTGAGTTCGTGTGGTGTGTCGAAGAAGACGGAGAGACGATTGGTGTCATTCTTAAGTAGTCGCCTTTTTGTGATTTGATCAGCGGCAGCGGGAAGCAGGACGACATGCCATTTCAAGACCAAAAAGGTTACTTATAAACGTCTTTTGTAACTATGTGTGACGATTTTGAAATTAGGAATTCATTCTACGGAGAGCTTTAAGATTTAACAGGGCGTTTAGGTAGGAAATGTTAATGGCTGAGTCAATTTTTCTGTATTTAAAATTGGCACCTATAATTTGTTAGAAATTATTCTGTGGGCCTTTCGAAACTTTCTTAAGGTCCTTAAAAACTCTTTCAACGATGTTGATATTCATATTGATTTGCTTTATTTCAAATGTCAGACTTCAAAGCATCTTCGGCGAAATGAATTTTACTGACAAAAATCTATTACCTTTTTTTCCAACTTTCTCATTAACAACGTAACCGTTATAATAATTTTATAGCGAAAAACTTCGACTAGTCTCTTATTTCACTAGGCATTTTAAGTTTCAGTCTCTCAAAAAAAATTCTAAAAGAATAACTTCAACTCCCAATGAAATGGGAACACCCTGTTTATTTTACTTCCTTTCAAGAGACACCTACTTAAAATTTTAAACAAGGTGAGTTACTAAGCAGCCTGATGGGTTTTGTGTATTTAATTTTTTTTTTTACGAGAGGCATACCCTGTTGATGAAATTCGCTGCTGCGTGTCATCACGTCTTCGTTATGTCGCACGGCGTTCACAAGAAGAATTGAATTCAGCTCATCTCGTTATTCGGTTCGATTCGATTCGTTCGTCGTGGTTTGGAGAAAGGCATCGCGTTAAGAGGATTTATTTGATGGAAACAGTCTTAAAAGCGATGACATTTATTGGATATGATATTGTTGTAATTAATAACTGTCAATTAAATGAACGAATTAAAGGTAAGAAAAACAATTAAATAAATAAATACAATACTGAATGACATTAAGTTTTATTTTTTTTTTTTAGAAAGTCATTTTGCCTGTTTTGAGAATGTAGATTGCGTTTGGTTTTTGGTTTCTTGGTTTGCTAAAACCGGAAGAAGAGGTGAATGTAACTTGATAACTTGATTTATCTAGTTTTATATATTCTTATGTAAATTATGAATGTTTAAAAGTTTCCGTGGGATTCGCAAATCGAGCTTTATGTACGTAGTACATTTGATGTGTAGTGGTTACATTTCAGATTCTATTAAGTGATGTGTAAAGAATACACGCAATGTGTATTGAATCAATATAATATATGTCCAGTCCAGGAAGACCCTGAGCTCAAATACAAGTAAATAAAACTTGACTTTGTACAAGAAATAATTGTATGTTCTTTCAGAATAAATGGGAAATCGGCTTTGGGAAGGAAAAATAGAGGCGACTCACATAAAGCATTGCATAAAATACTCAAAAACTTTGATGAGTACAGTATCTATGTACTCACTATATAATTTTTTAATCATTGACTCGAAGGAGTCCAACATCAGTTGAATTTAAATTTACTTAATGATTTGGTTCAGTGTACATAAGACTACTAATAAGTTTATGTAGTAGGTAAAAGATGTAAACATGTAGTCAGTAAATACATTCACCCTTATTGTAGCAGGAGTTTCGCTTGAACGACAAATGTCATTTTCAAAAATTTGTATTATGAATGGCGTTTTCGAGTCGTTTATCGTTATTTTTCGAGTCGTAACGCCATACTCTGAGTGGAACGTAAGTTTTCGTATGAGAAATGTCACTCATCTGAATTATAACTGTCGCTTTACTCGCCTTCTACGACTCTCAGAATGCTATTTTTTGTCGAATACAAATTTTCAAACGACTCATTGTCGAAATTGGATAAAGATGTAATTTTACGTGCTAGTATTGTGTAATTTGTAATTTTTATTATATTTATTTTATTTAAGGGTGAAAATAACTAACCCAGAACAGACGAAGTGTATCACTGAAACTCTTCTTGTGCTTGCAGCTCCCGCGTTAGGTCTTGCAGTTGAAACTGATCCAGTTTCTCAAAGCCTTCGAAAGATATTTCCAAAAACATTTTGAGAAGGAAGTCGTCTATTAGGGTAAATTTTCTGGTATCTTCGATATTGTGCTCTTCCTGAATTTCCATTGTACAACCCATAAACGAATTAAATGTCTACGTATTCTTCTCTCGTAAGTTAAGGCATTTCAAAAAGCGCTCTTATCAAACTTGATAATCTGATGAATGAGTTTTGAGTTTTTCTATTCTTTTATACTACTTATTTAGTTAATTTATCCATTAAACAGTCATCGATTTTTAGAAAACCACACCAATTGCAAAGATTAGCTATAAAAGTAGGTACAAAAGACAAAATTCGATTTTTCACCTGTTTTAGATCTTCCCAAGTATCATAAAATGTCTGGGTTTTCGGGTGCACTTATTAATGATTTTTGTTGTATTATTATTTTCTTCATCAGGTAAAAATAAGAAAACTTTATGTTTTTACCTCAAAGTAAAAATTTTGCTCGTGCAAGAAAAATTGAACACCATTTAAAATTGAATATCTGGCGACCCTAAAATATATTAGCTCAATTTAAACGTAGTTTTAAAGGCTAGTATTTCTACTCAAAATAAAATCTAAAATGAGGTCCCTACTATTAGTACTGACAGAGAAATTGGCCTTAACATGGGTCAGGGTATCTACACAAAATTAGCCTTTTTTTTACATCGTCAAAAAGTGATGACAAAGTTGAAAATCAGACTCTACTGTAGAACAATTTTTTTCTTAGAATATGATCAAGAATCACATCCCAAAGTATGGCACACGAATTACAGGACACCGTGTATTGAAAAAAAACACAAATTGTTTTGAAATATCTATTTGTCAATGACAGATATTTATGTGGAACGCATGTTGATTCAAAACGCCTGGCGTTTAAGTATCGTAATACCGACTCTTAAACGCCTTAAAGTGACTCGACAGAAAAAGTGACGAGTGTCGTTCAAGTGAAACGCCTATTATAATAAGGGTGATTAAGTTAGTTAGTATATTATGTTTCTGACTTTTAATAAAGCTTTTGGGCACACTCTAAATAGGGTTACCCCCACATACATATACTTTCCCTAGCTATTCGGACCGCACATCATTAGTTAACTCCAACACACTTCATTGAGTCATAGCTTACCTACTATAGGTGCCTAGAAAGTTTTCTTGACACCATAGGATTATCAGTTGGCGGCTATGTTGTTTCGGTGACATCTGTCAAATCTGATAATTATTATTCAGTTACTGATGCCAAATCACTATGGCAAGTAACACGATTGAAGAGCATGTCCAAATGATAAAACTTGACGGCCTTTATGGTCTTGCAACCTTCACAGTCGACTCTTCAACATTTGATGGCAAAATTTGAAACGACCGGTTCAGTAATCAGTCAGCCAATATTTGTATACGTCAAAAAAACGCAAGGTCGGCCGAGAACATCGCCGCGGTCCGTAAAACTGCACAGCAGAACACAGAAGGGGCAGTCGATTCCTCGCCGTGCACAATAACTTGGCGAATTTTTTTGGGACATAGGCCTACTTCCGTACAAGATCCAACTGACGCAGGAGCTCAAAGTTTATAATAATAGACAACGCTGTTTGTTCGCTGACTGGCCTTCTAACCGTTTGGAAGAGGACAACAACGTTGGCCGAAAAATAATCTATAGTCAAAAGGCGCAATTTTTGATGAATATTTGTGGAAAATTACGACACGAATCCACACATAGTTCGCCAGTTGACAATGCATCCTCACAAATTTAACGTTTGATGTGGATTTTAGGCTGGGACGGCAACGTCATTTATCCGTACTTTTACGGAAACGACAATGGCGGTCGCTACAGATCGAAGATAATCAATTTCTTATGGTCCGAATTAAACCATATGGATCTAGACGACATATGGTTCCAGCAGGATGGCGGCGCACAGTGGTAAAAATGGCATATTTAGGTGGACATTTGGTTCAAATTTTATGTTAATCAATAGACTAACTGGGCTTCATATTGTTATAAGGAATGATTGACTACTATGAAACCACACCATTTTTTGTTTTTGAGACAGTATAACTTGTAGAACAGCGGTCTTTAATTAGCCATTGGTGAAAAACCAACAATGAAAGAAGTTACAATAAAATTCAGTTTGGTGTTAATTTTTTTTTTTTTTTTTTTGAAAAGTGTTGGAAATGGTAAGTACCGTATATCTCTATAATATTGCATTTGAGTTTTATATTAACTATTCTTAATTAGCTTAGCAGCTCGATTTGCTTAGCTTTATCTTTAAAAAAAAGTTTACTAAGCTGCAACTTTTTTTTTCCACCTAGTTCCGCGTTCCGGTTTTCGCTGTCCGACAGCTTAATGTGTAAAGATAAAATATTGATTGCATTTTCAACCATATACAACCATATGCAATAGATAGGGCGAATTTTCCAGAAAATGACGTTCTCAAGAAAGGAACTTTATGATGTCTGGGTGGAACAATCAGCTAAAAATAAGGATTCTGCTGTACGTCAATATGTGTGATTGGTCAATCTGTTATAAAAGGTATCAATGATGAGCGTGAAAAAGAACTTTTAATAAATTCGGTGAAAATGTTTTTAACTAAACTGCATGAAAAATGGGTCGTATTTTTTCGTATTTTCTTTGGTTCGTAAGTATGAAAGAAATCTTCCGTTCTGCTCTTTCAATCAAATGTAGTCCTTTCTTCTCGCAATTATGAGCACTTGCTGGTATTGAATATAACTCAACCGTTTCCCTTATATAGACCGAAAACTATTAAAAACTTACTTGAAATGACAAATATTTTTTTAAACCTTCAATGATTCCAGTTATAACGAATGATAAGTCAATGATTCTCCAAAAAACGAAAGGGTTGTGTTTTCTTTCCAATCTGTGTTATTGTTTTTTTTATTTCCTTTAAAAGTCTTCATTGGCATATTTCTTACCGGTATGAAATAATACAGGGATAACTCAAATGCTGTTTTCTTAGGCCAGTTGAATTTGTTTTAAGCGATACAATTAAAAAAAAAATTTCTAGCTTTAAGATAGTTCTAAGTTTTGAATTTAATAAAATTAATTTATAAAAAAAAAATCAAAAAAAAATGTAGTTTTTATGAAAAGCTTTTAAGTTAACAAAAATTATTATTTTTTTTTGTGGACATTTTCAGTTTTTTGGTGTACATAAACATATAAAAACGTGTGTTGGAAAATTACTTTTTTTTTATTTGAGCTGATAAGGAGAGTACTCGATTTTTAGAAAGAATAAAAATAATGAGAACACATTTTTTTTAGTTAAATTATTTATATTAGGTATTTGATCTTTTCATCCCGATTTTTAGCCTAAATCCTGTTTGGAACCTTTGATTTCTCTAAAATGACGACTCTATTTGAAACTAAAAACAAACACATAAAACTCGACTGTTTTAATTGCAAATAATAATTAAAAAAAAAATATTTTTTAGAAAGTTGTATTTCAACACAAGATTCTAAAATGAGTTGTGAACCATTTTTGTCAAAACTTAGCAATTAAATATATGAATATTTTACCTTCATTTTACAAAAAAAAATTGTCAAAATATCTCAACTCGTTCAAAAGTTATGACCCCATGTCCACCTAAATATGCCATTTTTACCACTGTGCGGCGGAGCTATGTACCACACAGCAGACACCACGATTAACATTGTGCCTAAATGATTCGAAAGTAAGCTTATCTCTCTCCTAAAGTCGCAGGTCTATGCAAATAAACCATAATCGGCCGATTCCCTTTATGTGAACATAACACCATTGCTTAAGTTCATCCGGATTTATGCGAAAGTCATTGAAAATTAGACCACTCCGATCCATGCTGCCGTAAGAAGCCGAGTCAGGTATTTGAACGATGTCATATTTCATACATAATGGCATACATGGACCTTCAAATGAAAATAGAATATTTTGAATACCTCACAAACAGCATGTTTTATTAAATTGCAACATCTACCGGCCATTATGGGAAAAACCCAAAGTTTTCGAAATATCGATTGGGACGTTTTTTTACATTTTATACTCTGCCGATGGCTACATCCCGTTCCTTAGAAATTATATTATCAACCAATCTAATAGATATGTTCCTCTAATATCTGATGCCACATGGCGAACGTGCTGGTTTAACAATGAAATTCGTAGTATCAAACCGAAAAATTGACTGGAAAATGAATTCACACCATCTCCATACTCCCATTTTTGTAAAAAAATAATCGAGATTCTTATGGAAAAACTCGCCCAAATCAGAACACAAAATATCCTCTCATCATAACTGTCTGGCTTTGTCAAAAGGATCGCTGAAGTGATCAGAATGGCTTAAGATGAACAACATGTTCCTTGTACTTCTTGATTTTTGTAAGACGATCGATATGATTGACCACTGTAACTTTCTCCATACGATTTGTACTGTGCTCTTGTTATCATTCTACGTTCAAAACAGAGAGCAAGCAGATTCAGTTTTAAACGAAATATCAAGGTACATTCCAATTCAAAGAGGAATTCCTCAAGGTTCGATCTTGGGACCTCTTCTTTTCATTTTGCATTAACGAGCCTCCTGATATGATTACTGGATTTTTCTTTTAAATGTATGCTGACGATGTACAATTAGACAAAAGTTGTGCCTTCGGGCTTATTCAAATTGCAAATACAGAATTCGTAGGGACCGTGATGAAATTTCTCTCCGAAGTGTATTTAATAGTTTGTTTCTGAATTCTGAAGTCTAAATTCATCTTATTTATAGGAAATCTTGGAATTAAAGTAATTTTCGCACAACATATTTCCATCTGTCTTTACAGTCTGAATTAAGGTAACAATTAAAAATGCTATGTCAGCATATTTCAAAAACATCTCACTAGTTAGTGTAGATTTTGGTAGGTAAACGTAGAGTTCCCTTAAGATTTATAGGTACTGATTGAAAAAAAAATGTTCTACTTCAGTCTAGCCCGAAGACTTATATGTATGACAAGGTTCCCTCATTTGTTTACAGCACATAAACACAAAAATTAGCACACCACCTAAAATTGTGACAAAGTGGCCATTTTTAAAACTGACCTAATTTCGATTGTTTTTATCGATAAAAATTGATCGAATGTTTCAATATGACAATCTAATCAAAAAATCGACTTTGGTTTAAACTTTGGTTTATTGACTTTCTGTATGCAGAAATGAAAAACTTTTTCAAACAAAAAAAAAATTAAAAAAAATAAAAAAAATAAAAAAAAATAAAAAATAATAAAAAAAAAAAAAAAAAATTAAAAAAAAAATACAAATAAAAAAAATTATATCTCCAGTAAAAGATTCAAAAATGTGGAATTCTCAGCTTCATTAAAAAAAAATTACCCTTTTCCATTTAACCCGTTAAAGTTATTTTCGAAAAATTTAAAATAAAAAAGTGACTTTTTATAAGTAGATTTTTTTTGTTTTTTTTTTGATTTAACAGGCTTATTATTATTTATTTGTTTAACCTATTTAAATATGCAGTAACAATGACAATAATAATGAAATTTACAATGACTGATTTTTAAAATTTACGTTTTAGCATTAATGAACTGATCGATGTTGGGTGAAATAGGAGGAGAGTTGGGTTTTTTAATCAACTGTATTAATTTATTTATTGAATGAACACTTTGTGGTGCAGATACCAGTATCAAGATGAGTTGACTTATGAGGAAAAAATGAAGCAGGCGTTGTTCACAGTGTATATTATTATTATTATTATTTTTTTTGTACTATTGTTAACTAATACTTTGGAAAAGTGTCTCTACTTCAGACCTTGAGTGTTACCATTTTTTTTTTGATATGAGGTTTCCAAGTAAGTCCTCTGTCAATTTTTATACCTAAGTATTTGCATTCAGAAACAAATTCAAGTTGAAAACAAAACTTATCATAACGAGCATTGTCACATAAAGAGCGATGATGTTTTATAGGTGGAGCTTCAAACGATTTAGCCAAAGAAAAAATAAAAGCCTTCGATTTAGAACTTAAAACCATATTATGTGAGTTCATCCACATGCCAAGCAGCACTAGATCATTTTTGATTTGCGTTGTTAAGCTATCTAATGAACATGCCTCATAAGACAACGCTAAGTCGTCAGCAAATGCAGTTAGCTTACAGGGACATTGAAGATTGAGTTGATGTACACAACGAAGAAAAGTGGGCCAAGGACAGAGCCTTGTGGAACACCTACATTATTCTAACGGTTTCGAAAGTTTTTCTTTTGTTTTTTTTTAAATTTTTGGAAGCCTTTGAACTTTTTATTTCAGTCAAAAAACCTGCGTTTATAAAGTTGTCACGGTCTTTGAAAGCAATTTGAAACATTTGATGAAAGTGCCATCTGTCATGAATTATAATTTTTTTTACTGAAAAATCCTGTTTTAATTTAGAATTTAGATTCATTTTTTTGACGATTTCAGATGGACCGCGGATTTGTGTGTTTTTAAAAACTTAAGTTTACCAAAATGATCTTCAAAATCTCTGTTTAAAAAAAAAATGTGTAATTAAAATTGCAAATTTACTTTAACAAAAGTAATATTTTTGTATCGATCAAGTGATACCCTTTTGACGATCCTTTCCTGTTAAAGAGAAGCTGTTTACTTCAAGACATATTTTAGAGAATTTCAAAAAAATATTCCCCTAAGGTGTTTTGGTCATATTGTATTGTAAATTTGTTTCCAATTAAACAAATTTGTATTTCCAACGATCGAAATGTTGATTGAATAAAATGCCACATCATGGATTTAATTCCCAGTCAGACTCTGACCCACATTGAAAAATCAAAAATCATTCTCGTTACTCGTTACTCGTCACGTAATTAGTACTTCGTTCCACCCAATCAATAGAGTTTTCACAAAAAAAAAAAACATCGAAAACTCAAAATGTTTTGAAATGACTCTTTGTTCTCATAGCAACGCTGCATCCGTAAATATCTAAGGCATTTTCAAGGCAGAGCAGTACACGTTCACCAATTTTTCTATCCATTTCGACCTCAGACTATGCAGTCAGACCCTCTACTTAAGTCAAATTATTTATTACCACACTTTTCGACGATTTCTGGCATCGCGTCCTACAAAGGAATTCCATTTTTTTTTTTTTTTTTGAGGATTGACAAAAAAAGAAGAAAATCCTCGAATCGATTCGTCAGTAATCACAGCTCGCCCATCAGCGGTAACGAGGCGAAAACGGTATAGGACAACAAAACTGGCTTGCAGGAAGGTTTCAACCTAAAAAACAAAAAAAAAAATTGATAATAACATCGAAAAACATTTGCATCATCATAGCCATAACTGATGGAAGAGCAAAACGCGATCCAGACCTCCGTTGTGGCGGGTCTCTTCCACTCGTCCATCTCTGTCTGGCTTATGGGCATGGGGTTTTTTGAAAAGTCGCGCAATCTCTAGGTTTATGTTCAACCCCCTTATTAAATTGATTGCCGTGTTATGAGGCACTAATCATCGTCCTCCGTATGATGCTGGGCATCACAGAGATCAACAAGCACCACCAAACCAACAACAGTCGTTATAAAGTATAAAGTGGCTTGACGATGCGATGGTTTGTGTCCGATCGATCAGTCGTCGGTCGCGCCGGTCGCAGTTTATCCAGACGTAATTTTGTTGGTTATTATTATTAATTTTTTTTTTCTCGTATATTTTCATCAAACCTTTCAGCTGTTTGCCCTGCATAAAGTCACTTCGACAATAGATTGGTGGTGATTATTTCGATTTTTTTTTTTAAATTCTCTTTCATTCTATGGAGTTGTTGAGATGAAGTTCGGACTCTCCTTTAAGCAAACTAATAATTTTCTAGGAACGCCCTCGAAAGGAAACAAGGAATACGGAAAAAGGTTCACAATGTGTCCAGTTGGGCTCTTGAAATCACTATAAGGGTCAGATTGTAGTTCACAGTGGATGCTGCAAGAGTAGATACTTAGGGTAAATACCTAGATAAAGTTCGCAGGAAAACAATAATTTATGCTTTCGGGCATAAAGAGTTTTGAAGGACACTAATTATTGAATAATTTTTCAAAATCATATTCTTTCATATTTTTTAACCTGATTAAATCGAAAATGCGTTTGTATAGATTAAGGCACAGATACACATCTTTATTAGTTGGGATATACCTGCGAATTTCCTGAGTGAAAGAAATAAAAAAAACGCTCTAAATTAGAAATTGAGCTTCTATAGCACGACTCTTCCCCGATATCACGATTTCTCCCACCAATCTCTAGCCAATCAATGCGAAATCCCCCTGAAAACTTCCAACTTATTTTATTTTTTATTTAAACTCAAGCTCTAATAACCACAAAATAATCCCAAACTTATTTGCTCAATTCTTCTGTTAATCTTTTACCGAAAAAAAACTTACAGATTAAGAATGCTTCTTACTTCTTAAAATTGTGCTTTCAAACGTTTTTGCACACCATTAAAATACTAACAGGTCTAATCGAAGAAAAGATTAATAATTGAAAGGAAGATTACTCTGTTGGTTCTAGTGCAGTCTCTGGCTATAAGTCTGATATAAGCTTGATGTTAGCATTTGTTAGAAATAGTGACTGCTATGTTTAAACTTCTTTAACTAGAGTTTTTCAAATTTTTTGAATGCATCGTCTATGCAACAATGCGGTTCAAAATCAAAATGGGTTCCCTATAAGTGCAGATAAACTACCGATAATAACTTAATTTAACTTAATTTGTTGTAGTACCCTTTGGCATAATGGTTAGTGCGTTGGACTGTCATGCAGAAGGTCTTGCGTTCAGCTGCTGGAAAAAAGTTTTTTTTCAGGGGTGTAGGTACTGCCTCTGTGAGGAATTTACAAATCCTCCAGGAGTATATCTTGTCATGAAAAATGTTTACTTATTAGCCCTTTGGAATCGACAGATAATTGTATGTCCCCTCCATTCCTGGCAAGACGTACACAGGAATGGTTCAGAGATGTAAGTGACTAGATCCCTGTTCTCTTCGAGCTGCTGCACAATTTAGTTTTTATTTATTTCTCAAATTTGTTGCACTCTCTAAGGTATTTATGAAATTTTTGTAATTGCTAACCGACCTCAGACTTTTCCAAAATCTTTCAATCTCTGAACATTTTTACACTTTAAGCCCTTAGCTTTCAACTCTAATTCATGGATTTAAGCTTTCTTCAAACATCCATAGTATACTCGTAAGATAATCTTTAAATTCTCTACATCTAATTTTATCCTTGCAACTTCTGCCATCCCACAGGAAACCCACCTTGGCCCTTTGACTTTTATTTTGACAATCAATCAGGTCGATTTTTTGATAAAGGACTCTACTCTTATGATAACAAAAAACATAGTCCCATATTTTTTCATTTCATTTGTTGTTCTGTTCTGTTCTCTCGGAGTTGCATGTGATTAGGAATTGAACTTTCGATCTCACATTGATAGGTCTATCAAGGCTTAGAGTAAAGCTCGAATTTGTGAAACAATGGTCCAAGGTATTATTTGACTCCTTTGTCACTTTATCTCTCCATACGACACTTGTAAGAACTTTCCTTGACCATGCAAGCCAAGTCTTGTCACCTTACTGCCTTTCCCGAGTTGATTCGTATAACCTCATTTCTTATGAAGATATTGAAATGCGTTTCCTTGAACAATGGCACCGATATTAGACTCATATTTTTTATATAGCCATCGGCTTTAGCAGGTAATATCGACTACCCTGTGCTTCTACAAAAAAAAATCTGTTCCCAAAACCAGCCCAATAACTTCCGATCTATACCTCTATTTCAAATCAACTACAAAACTTATGACTTCACTAAAAGCATACGCAACTTATTCGAATTACTTGAGCAAAGATAGTTTAAAACCTCCCTTTACAAAGCGTCGTACGCTTCTTTAGACTAAGCAAGGACCTTAACCTTAAGCAAGTCTTAATTTAGTTCGATGTGTTTTGCTTGAGGGTCCTAATCCGCCCTCTATATGCACATTTGTTCTTATAATAATTGAACCGTTAACGAGAAAGAAGTTAGTAAAAAAATTGTAGATTGAAAGGTGTCGGGTCATGTAAAAGCTTCGATGGTTATTTTGTTTTATGTTAATGGTCAAAAAAATAAAATGCACGACTGGGTCGCACGAACTTGCTCCTATATGTAATAGACTAGGAATTAACGAATGTTATTAGAGAAAACTGTTCATAAGGATAAAATTAATTTTTTAAATTCTTTTAGTAGTAAGAGACAAAAACAGAATGCTATGCAAATATTTAATTTAAGCAGGAACAAAAATTATAAGTCGTTGTAGTGGTTTCGTAAAAAAAAGGCTTTTATATACCAAATTTTTAAAAGATTTGTAAGAAAAAAATTTGGTGCCCCAATTTAAAGTTTTTATTAATATACGAATAAAAATTAAAAAATTATTGAGTCGTTTTTGAGATATCAAATTTTACAAAAAAAAATATGACTTTTTTCAAATTCAAAAAATATTTTTTTTTAAGTTTTGAAATACAATGTTTTTTAAATTTTTAGAAGCATCTCTATAAAAATTTTTATTAAAATCCGTTATATCGATATTGAAAAATTCATAATTAGAAAAAATGGTTATATGGTAAGTACAAACTGTAATATCTTAATTTCAATTTTTTTTTCATAAAATTAAAAACTGTATAAATTAATTGAAAGAAAAAAAAAATTATAAAAATTCTAGGCGCCGTTTTCGAAAAAAATACGATTTTTGAAAACCATTTTTTAACATTTGTATAGTTGGTACCTTTATTTTAAGGTAAAATAATTTTTTTTTATTACCTCTTGTAGATTATTTTGAGAAACTTTTAGTCATCACGTTTAAAAAAAATCTATGATAGGGTTTTTGAAATATTGAGTTTGAGAAAAAAAATTTAATTTTTTTTTAAAAATCCAAAAAAATTTTCTTAATTTGAATACACCCAGAATAAACTAGCCTTTAGAAGATGAAGTCGATATATTTATTAAAGTCATACAAGACGCTGCATGGAAAACCACTCCACACAACTTTAGAGATTCAATTAGAAGCACAGATACAATTCCACCGGAAATAAAAGATCTGCTTCGCAAAAAAAGAACTGTTCGGAAAATCAATCCCGAGCGCCTCAGGACAAAACCATCTTAAACCGCCTCTCGAATGAACTCAAATATGCTATCCGCGACTTAAAACTCGGAAGATTTCTACCATTCTTGAAGGTCTGACTGCAGATAAAAATACGAACTTTTCATTGTGTAAAGCTATAAAAGATGTTAAGAAGCCGCAAATACATTCAGCACCAATCAGACAAAATAATGGTGGATGGGTTTAGTCCGATAGAGAAAAAGCTAATTTATTTGCTGAACATCTGGAGGAAACTTTTAAACCTTTTGACGGTCAGGCGTTGATAAATGATAAATGAACATGGTGATATCCAATGGCCATCTGAAAACTTTCTTATTCGGAATATCACGTTATCAGAACTTTATCAAGCTATTAAAAATCTTAAAAATAATAAAGCTCCTGGAAAACGACCAAATAAATGTTCGCGTGCTGAAAGCGCTACCCAGAAAAGCAGCAATTAAACTTCAGCACCTTATGAATGCGGCATTAGGGCTTTCATACTGCTTCCTATTATCGAAGAAAAGCGGCTTATTCCTGACCATCAATTTGGTTTCCGGAAAAGCCACTCAACAATTGATCAGGGGTACAGGATAACCAATGAAATTGAGAAATCACTAGAGGGAAAAAATGTATGTTCAAGCGCATTTCTAAACGTCTCTCAAGCCTTCGACAAGGTCTGGCACGATGGCCTTAAGTTTAAACTGCGACAGAGCTTTCCGGATCAAATATATTACATCCTTGAATCCTACCTCAAAAATAGGCTATTTCGAGTTGTGATGTTTCAAATAAAACACACAGATCTTGATATGTTCTTTATTGGACCTTACTTCGATGGCCAGCTTAACAACGACTGAGTGATAACTTAAGATCTAGGTTTGACATGTGGTGTATGTATATAAGACTGCAGGCTGAGCCTATTACATAATATGCTTACCGGTAACATGTTAGTTGTGTAACATCAGTCTTATATGCATACACTATAAGTCATTATAATTAATACATTACACGAGTTAAGCAAGGGAGGGAATATTCGGATTTAATGCTGGTGCTCCCCAGGGAAGTGTTCTCGATCCGATTCTGTTCGTACTATACACTAGCGACATTCCTCTAGAAGAAGATACCATAATAGGTACTTTTGCAGACGATATGGCTAACTTTCAATATCCGATTCAGTTGAATCTGCAACCGAGAAACTCCAACGAGCTCTAGATAAAATTTCGGTATGGACTAAGAAATGGCGAATTGTTCTTAATGAGTCCAAATCAACACATATTAACTTAACTTACAAAAAAAATTGAATACACAATTCTATTCAAGTTCTTGGAGAGCTTTAGCGATCAAATCAAAATCGGTTGTATCGTTTTTGAGAAAATTGAAAACAAACAAAAATGGTTCCATTTTTTGGAAAAGTTTTTTTCGACCATTACTTAGCTTTGAAATTTTTTTGTATTTTAATTTTTTAAATCTGTCGAGCAGTTTTTGAAAAAAAAAATTTCCAAAAAAAAATTGGTAAGACATGTACCGTTATTTTTGGTCTTAAAAAAAAAAGAAAACGTGTGGGGAGAAAATTAAAAATGATATTTACCAAGTTTAAAGAAAATCGGCCGAGCCGTTTAGGCTGTAGTCGATAAGACATATAGACAGAATTGCGAGACCCACGTTTTTAGTCATAGCTATCATCGTAATGTCAACTTTGATCAAAATCTCGAGTTTGATTTTTTTTCCGAATGCATAACTTGCCTTATAGTACCTATGAGTCGCAAGTAAAAAACAGTGCCCGAGATTTCTTATGGTTTTTCGTCAAGAATGAGGTTAGATTGTCACATGTGTAGAATTTTTTCCAAGAGAAAAATCGTAGCAGCTGTTTCTGAGAAAAACATTTTAAAATTTTAAGACTTCAGTATTACTTTTCAGACTAAATGTTCATTTTTTTCTAGCAAATAGTTTTTTTTTTCGAAAAAGTCGGTAAAGCTGTATTTGCTTCAAGACCAAGTAGAGAATTTTTTCCAATTAGCAGACCGAGAATTGTTCGAAGAAGCCCATATGTCTTACGCTGCTATAATTCACAAACAGACACATTTACCATAGAATCAACATTCTTTGTCTTCTCTATCATTATCATGTTAGGCTTCTTAAAACTCTCCAGTCTGCTTGATTTTTTCTTAGTAGAAGACTTAGCAGCACTATTTGACTGAACTTATTGACCTATTGATTCAAAATAGCTTTTTTTGGCGTTAAAGCCCTCAGTGGTCAACTGATGAGTTCATATGAGATCGCTAAGACGCACTAAATGCCAAACAAAGCTATACCTATTGAATGGATCAGATTTTGATATCGGATGTCGAATTTCAGTATTCATCAATTACCAATTGATAATTGACAATCTTAATAAAGTTGCTTGCGTGCCCTACTGTATGATCATAGATCTTCGTCGCTCGTCTACCTCTGTGGGTTCTTAGTCATCATCTCGTTATGATATTTTCCATGGGAGTTATGCCAAAGAGAAATCTTCACCTCACGACGACCATCACCGCCATCATCATCATCATCGTGATCCGCTCTGGTCTTCTTGTTGATTGCAACAAGTCATTATCTTATACCGACGAATACGACCAAGGTTCTCCGTAAAGACGTCCGTCGTCGGCGTCGTTGTCGTCCCCCAGCTATGGCATAGCAATTTGCCAAGAGTTTGGCTCTTTGGTTCTTATTGTGTATTTTTTTTTTTTTTATCAAAGTACACAGACCCCGTTTTGTTGCAGAGTAAACAATGATTTGCTTGAGATATGTAATTTTCTGTGTTATTATTCCCATTTTTTCCGGCCGGCCGGTCGCGATCAGCCCGAACCAACCAACCAACGATCCTGTGCGCGGGAAACAGGAAAACCTTTCCAAGCATTTCAAAGAGTCAGTCCTTCAAGAAAGTGCATCACAATCGTGCAACAAATTCAGTTGTCAGCAACTGCAACTCTTGGCTCAGCAAGCAGAAGCCAGTTACGAAATATTCAGCCATTTTATTTTACCTTTTTTCTGTTTAGTTGTTAAATATTAATTTTTCGGTCTGTGAACCTGATATTGAATTTTTTGAATTTGTATGTTAAGTTTGCCGGCACAGGCACACGCCCACTTTTTTTTTTGTGTTGTTTTTGTTGTTGTTGGTGCAGAGAAGGCTTTCATTTCGGGGGCTTGATGCCTGTAATTAAAAATCAACTCAACAAGGTTATCAATGACTTTTGAGTTTCGAGTTAACCAAAGAAGGCTCTTCATAATTTTTTTCTGAAGAAAGTATGTAATTTGGAAGAATTCCCCAGTTTGAGTGATGGATGACATTTATGGGCGGCCAAGCGTGTGGTTCATTAAATTCGCGAATGTTATTTAGTTCGCAGTTTGCTCTCTCTCTCTCTGTCGCTCTGTCAAGAAGAGATCGTTGTTTCATATGAAAAGCAATCAAAATATCAATTCATGGTATCATTTTATCTTGTGTCAGAATCTTCTCAAGAGCAGGTGATTGCTTAAGCGATCAGTCCTGCGGACAGACAGCTTTCATTTCCATCAGAATCGAAAAAGGGATAAGATCAGTTGGGGTCTGATTATATAGGCTTGGGATTTTTTTTTTGAGGAATTTCATCAAAAAGATTGAAAACAGTCATAACTCAAAAGATCGCATTTTTTTGATTATTTGTTCCCAAGAGATCCCTGAATATCCTTTTTTTAATTTTGGGGAACAAAAACCCGCTTTACAAAAATATCCGATCATCGATCACAGATTGATCATCTATCAAAACAATATTTCGGGACTTACATCATCTTACATGCGGACATAATCCATCATTCGGAAGGTCTTTTGTCTAATTTTACAGATTATCGATCATTGATCGTGGCAAAAGAGGTGCGATTATTTTTATACAGCAGCAGGAATACTACTACTCGAAACAAGGATATGAATTTTAATGATGGCAGGAATTATATTGTTAGACAAATAGCTAAGGAAGATCATGAGGGTCCTATGGGATTTCTGTTTCGGCGATGAGGATCAGTGTCCTAGCAATTTGTTAAGTGAAGGTGATTTATCAAAATTCGTGGAAATTTTTTTATTTTCAAATATTACTTCAACTTAGATCTTTTTAGTCGAGTTCGATTTAAAAATAAAAATTGAATAGAAAGAAATGCATTCATACTTTGATATGAAAGTCACTTTCGCTTTTGTGAAAAATTTTGAATTAAAAACTTTCTGCTTATAGAAATTCCATTTTTTAAAATACTTTTTCGAGATCGCACTGGTTTCTAAATTTCACAAATTTTTATATATTTGGATCTCTTATTTTAGAGAGACCAAAATAATTCTTAAATCGAAATTAGGTATTGACAGCACAATAATTGGTAACGTGATAAACTTGGCACTTGATTATTCATTAAGGTCTAAAGCTAAATGATGCTATCCTTGATTTTCAAAAATCAATTTTTGTCAATTTCTATGTGTCGAAACGAAATTGTGACGTAAAATATATTCAGTTTGCAATTTTAAACATTTGTTGTAGTCCGCGAAAATTGAACTTTCACCCAAAAATATCGCCAAGTATTTCGTAAAAAGTACCCTAAAATGACACAAGAGCTATTTATTTAGAAAAAGGGGAAATGAACAGTTCTATTGGACTTATTTTTTCAGGTCGGACATAATTTTGTCTACATTTCTTGGGCTATTGTTAAATTCCATATCCGTGCTGTGCAACCACCCAAATTAGTTAGGATCGAGGATGGGCTGATGATGAGCACATTCCCAGCGAAACGGGTATCACGGGTAAGCTGATTGAGGGAAGGAATGCAACTGGCAAAGGGTAAAGGGTTGGCCAAATACAAGTTTCTTTTTAAAAATACGGCCAATTGACATCGCAAAGACGGCTGATAACACGATTTGGGAATTCGGTGCGCAAAAGATGGATTGTGGCACGGGCTGTGTGGCATGGCACGCCATCCTGCATGAACTAGAGTTCGTTCAAATCCATGTCTTCAATTTCAGTAAAAAAAAAAGTCGGTCAACATGGTTCTGTAACGCCCACCGTTGACCGCAACGTTGATCGCAGCCTCATTATCGAAAAAAAAATGGCCCAATGATGCCACCACTCCACAATCAAGGAAAAAACATTCCGACGGTGTTCAAGAAATGGCAATGAATACGTGATATTTCTGTTTCCTATGTATTTTAACGCTCTGTTCTGAATTCAATCCAGTAAACGAACAGAAATTCGGGCTGCACCTGCCCAAAGCTGTGAGTTAAACGCGTGTTTAGGACGCATGAACGCCTAATAAATTGTAACCAGATCAGAAGGGGTGACAAATTTCTCACACCGATATAGAAACCCTAAAAATTTGCCAGCATTTTTGGCTGTCTCGAGAATGTGGTCATTCCAACGAAGATCGGCGTTGACACACTGACTGACAATCACAGCTTTTCGACTTCTTCGATGCTAGTGTCATATATAAGTACAATAAAAACAACCTCAATATCATCAATTTAAATTGCGAATAGCAGTGAGCCTTGTCTCAGACCGATATCTGCCTGGTATGGTCTATTGTAAATTATTTTTCTCCGGAACCCAGCTCGGGATTCACTCAATAGATTATTTTCCTGCACCCAGTCCTAAAGCCCTTTATAGAGAAGTTTCGTGAATATTTTTATTAAAGGAGTTCAGCAACGAAATGCCCTTCCAGTTCTCGGGTGCTGTACGATCGTCTTTTTTGAAAATTGGAGAAACGATTGATTTCTAGAAATATTTTGAAACGCAGCCGTGATCTATGCATAGTGTATATGGAGGGCTCACAGCTGTACCGAACCAAGTCGTACAAAAAAATCCAAAACTAATGCCAACATTTCCGCAAAATTGACGTCTATTTAGAGCTGTAATGAACTAGCTCTAAATGAACTATGTAGTTAATTACAGCTCTAAATAGAGGTCAATTTTGCGGAAATTTTGGCGTAAGTTTTAGATTTGTTTGTACGACTTGGTTCGGTACAGCTGTGAGCCCTTTATATCTAATTTACAATGTTCGATGAAAAGCCGGGCAAAATTTGTAGAATTCCGTAGCCATTCCTTGGAACCAAGAGCTTTGTTCATTTTAAGTTATTTCAGAACGGTTTTTACGTCGAAAGTGGCTACTGGGTTTTCTTTTTCTTGAAAAGGCATAGCAAATTAAAAAGCTGTTGAGAAACTATCTTTGGTGAGGTTTGAAAAATGTTCCATTAAGTCTCTAAGTTCACTCGTAATTATTGTCATAACTGTGGGGACCAGCGGGAAAAATCCTCAATTTCCTCTGCAAATGCCCTGCTCTGGCCAAATTTAGAGCACAGTCATTAAGAAGGACATTTTTTGGCGACATTGATGAACTTTCGGATATGAAGATCAAAGATTTTATCTCTTATTTTCTAAAAGCGACAAAATAGCTCTAGGACGAACTTGAACTAGCGGACGGAGGGCTTTTTCGGATTCTTATGGTGCCTGGGGGCCAGATAATCAATCGGATTGGCTACTGTTTCAGCACCAGTCAATAAGGCACATTGTAGATAGTGTCAGATGTCTGGTGGTCCTGTTGAGTGAGTGATACAATTGGCGGATGATTGTACAAAAGTAAACACACAATTAGAGACATCAAATCCCACTAGATATATATTTTTGAACTTGATTCAAACTAGACGGCTGCGTGATAAAGTCCACAATTTCCCATATCAATTCTACTCACAGGTTCATATACGAGTTATGGTATCAAAATGGGGTATTTAAGCCACATTTGGGCCACAGGGCTAGACTGCCGGTGCTCCCCATTTCTACGTACCTCTCAGATAAAGACGAGGAGTTGATTAGAGGGGAGTGTAATTTTTTTTATAAAACTGAAAATTCCTCTACATCTTGAGAGATTCTGAGATTTTTTCCTCGCATGTAAGAACTCTTTATCGATATTTCTCATGGAGACCAATACTTCTGCTATTTTTCATAGTACATGTTGTTGGAATTAAAGAAGCGATTAATTCATTAAGCTTCACTAGACCAAATGGTGAACTGGAGGATACTAGTTGTTGGGAATTGTTGTTTTCTAATCATGTAGACCAAAAGTATTGTAATGTTTTTTTGGTGTTCAGAAAATTAGGTGCAATTACTCAAAGTCTAAATTCAATGCGATTTAAAAGGATTTTGTAATTAAATTTTCTGCCCAATTTTTTGTTCGGAATCTATTATTATAAAATCTTCAAGTCCAGTTAAGCTCAACGAAAAATATGAAGTTAATAAACAAGAAACCTTTAAATTATGATTATTGCTATATTTTGTTGTTACAAACGGTAGTATATTTGGCTCAAAATAAATTTTCCCCTCATCACCCTTTTAAAGGGAGATTTTTGGTCATTACTGATTAGATATATGTTATATGTTAATATATGTAAAGTAGGAGTATATGAAGAAGGAAGTTTGTTTAAGAAAGACCCAATATGTTTTATGTATAAAAAAATCCAACCGTCCTCTGAAAGACGTTCCCTTTAAAACTGAGTTACATTTCTTAAAAAAAAAATGTTTATTTAATCTAACACAATCTTTTGAAATCCGACCTTCTGTTGGATTTAAGAAAGATTACAAAATTTTTTTATGGCGTAAAAAATCGACCAAGAACAAGATAAGTCCTTTAAAAAAATACCGCTGGGTTCTTTTTACCTATATAAAAAATCGAAAGCATACCTACCCTTACGAAAAAAAAACTTAAGTAACGCTAATAATAAATCACACACAATAGCTAATTCCTCCTTAATTCCCTAACAATGTGTCCCTAGCACCTTGGCGAAAAAAAAAAACGACACACAGGACAGGGTATGCTCCCTTTTGATTAAAAAACCATGTCCCTTGTAAGGAGTTTTTTTAGATTTTACTTAAAAACAGAAAACAATCCGTCTTAGCACAATTCTTTACCGCTACCCGCAGCAAATCGATAAATCCAAAATTTCACACAAATGTTTCGATATAAATTTATTACAAACGAAAATATGGGTCGATTGGAATAAATACATATACAGACGTATGACCCTTCCTGCAATCTAACCAATCTGACAGTGGAACAGCTAGCTCAAAAATTGAAAGAAATTCAAACCCGATTCAAATCAATTTACATGAACACGAATGAAGCTGGAAGATTAAAACGACCCCTATATTTTTTCCAAGACTGATAAAAACCTCATGATTAAATCCAGTCTCCTCCTATTTTGGTTTGAGTGAAAATAAAGGTATCTTTAACCTCAATTTTTTGTACTCGTGCTTTTTTGTATTTTTGTCTAAATTTATAAAAAAAAATTTAAATGTGTCACTTCCAATACAATCCACCCACAAACACGCCCCTTTTAATGTAGATCAAATATCAAATGTGAATAGTGGATTGGACTGTAATGTAGAGGATCTTGAGATTGATTCTTAGCTGCCGCAAAAATATTTCTCAGGGGTCTACTGACTTTTTCCAGGAAGTTACAAATTCTGCAAGAATATCTCTTGCCATTGTCATGAAAACTGCAACTCATCTTAGCCGTCCGGACTCGGCGGAAAATTGTATGTCCCTTCTATTCCATTGATAACACGCACTCAGGAATTGTTAAGACTTGTAAGTTACTAGGTAATGTCCTCTAATATTACACTTAATACTTACCATCCGAGTTAAAAAGAGACCAAGGTAACTTCTATTTTGTTTATTTTTTTTTTTTCAAATCTACCACATACTTCGCCCCACTGTGTGTTTTATAAATTTTTTTTTAAGCCCACTGATTAACTTCCTCAAAAAATTTAACTAAAGAGAAAGAAATAAAAATAACTACCCTCAGGCGGTGGTTGGGCGACGCGACCCTGGGAAATTAGCAACGGCAATTACTTAACTTACTGAGTGCATCATCAGGAGGCCAAAAATTAGCCGAGTCAAATTTTCCATGAGAAAATCAATTTCCCGTGCAGGATCAGGGTTCGGGGACCATCGATCTTTATAGTTGTCGCGTCTCGTCGGTCGGGAGGGAAAATATTAAATTTATTTTATTTCTGTTGTGACATTCCGAAGTCCAAACACAGGAGACGCATTTCCAAAGGATGCAGCTGCAGGGTCTGCAATTTCATTTCATTTAATTTCAGTTTTTTTTTATTTCGTTCAAACAAGTTCCTCCTCCTGGTTCTAAATCGTCAAATCGTGTTCCACCTTCGGTTAGCGCCAAACATTCGTAAAGTAAAAGCTTGTTGGTTTTTTGTTTCTTCATTTTTCAAGACTTGCCTCGTTGGTTGCTTGTTTAGGGTCGCATCTTGAGAAACGACCCCCTGCCATTAAGTCCTCGATTATGGTAATTACGCTCCGAGTTGTTAAAGATCTGCGAAACGCGAAACGAATTCACAACTTGTTGTTAATATCCAGAGGCGTTTGCCAGTTGTTGCTGTTGTTGTTTTTAATGGTGCTTCCAATACAATTGTTGTTTGTCAGTGCTGCCTGCCCCTTGTTGCAACAGCCAGCAAGGAGGTGGAATATGATTGGGACGCATAGCCGAACAACCAAAAAGGGAAGATCGTTTTCAAGTGGCTGGGTTTTTGGGTGGCATCGTTTTTTTTTTTTTTGTTTGTTGCTGTTGTTGATGTTTTGCTAAAGAGCCGGGGGAGTGTAGGAAATAATAGGCCAACTAATTGCTGCGGTAATTAGTCGAAAAGTGGGGGCAGGTTTATTTCTCGAGGAAAAGTCGTGTTTTGAATATTTGTTCGTGGAAGTGTGGTGATCATCTTCCAGGGTGATCTTGCGAGCTTCTTCTTCGTCTTAAGTGGAGTCGATTTATTTCTATAATTAAGTCTACGATTAAAATGATTCATTATAGACCTTACGCAGACTTTACCAAGGAATTCAGTGTTTGGCAATTAGCAAATAAATTATACGGTGATTGAGGCAATTAGTTACTAACATTATGGGCATCCAAAGATGCCGACGACAACGCACGAGATGATTACGACGATCGATGAATATATAAAAACTGTGCTTAATCTTTACAGCTGTCAAAATAAACATGGAATTGGTTTTTTTTTGTCCGAAAATTAATTCAATAAAAAAGTAGATTTCGGATGAAGATAACCAACTTAAAAGGTTTAATCAATATTTGCATAATTTTACAGCTCTAAATCCGCCGTTGATCAACAGGTTAATCGTTTTTGTATTCATTCTTTTTGTTGTATGTTTACGGAGAGATATTTATGGTGTCGTATAAATTAACTCTTTTTCGAGATCTCAATAATTCTTGTTTTGAGCAATGACAATGAAGGCTTAAAATGAAGGCGGGTATGTCTCGTAAATGTTGTCGGTTTGTTTTCTTCTATCGATTCGTTACACAATTTAACATGAAAATTATAAGCTAATTATGAGCTTTTTAAATTAAAAGTTTTTTTCCTTGGGAACTACTCGGATAATTTTGATACAATTTTCAGTTAAAACATAGAGCAAAGATTCTAAAGACAATACTCATAGTAGCTTCAAAGAAAGCAAAAATCATGGATTCATTACAAAAATATCTAACAGACTGGACTTGGATGCATCTTATTTTTCTAAGAATCTAAAATATGCAAGCAATTTCAAATCCGATTTCATTATTACTGAATTGATGGATAGTTCTCGAGATATTCGAATGTAAAGAAGTTCGAACGCGACGTTTTTTTAAAGATTTTATTAAGATGATGTAGATTGTTTGATTTTCTACTTCGATAAATTTTGTTCTAATATATCTATTGCTCCCGGCAATACTCTCGGTAGAAATTGTTAGGTTTTCATTGAAGTGGAGTTTTCTGAAATTAAATATGACAAGCGACAAGTTATACAATTAAATTTATTGGACAGATTAAAAATTAATTTTCAAGCGGAAAATTAGGACTTTAGATCCCATAAAGTTTTTAATTATTTATTCAAAATAATTTTTTATGAAAAACGCCAATTATGTCCCCTTATCGCTGTAATTTTTCTAATTGAACAATCTCTAAAAACAATTAATTTAAATCACTTCCAAACAATGTATGTTATAATTTGGAAAATATGGTCCGAAAAATTGAAAAAAGGTACTCGTTTTAGTTTGTCTCATTTAGTCAAAAATATGAATTCAATTGACGTCGAACGCAGGCCCTTATTGCGAGTGTCGTTTGTTAATCGATCGACGACTTTTATCGAAAATCTATCATCGAAAAATTAAGATATCTGAAATTATTCTTGTACAAGATACCATAAGCTGTGTTTTTATACGTGGTTACAACAACATTAAGTTATCTAAATAGCTTTGGATACAAATTTTAACGCATCAAACGTTTTGGCACTATCGACTTTTATCGAATCGAACGTTAACGACACTCATAATAAGGCCCGCAATTTCTGTTTAACTTTTTGACATAAAATTTTCCATGTATATATATTCAAATGCATTCAGAGCTTTGGACTATAGAGCACTTTGGAATTTTAGAACAGCACAAGCTTCCGGAAACATTTTGATTTCCATACAAAACAATGAGGAAAATTTATTGAAAGATGTAACGAAAAACCGTGGAGCGCACCCACATCAGGACCTACGCCTAAACTCATGGCTAAAAACGATTTTGGACTCTATGACATTTTTACTTACGAAACTGAAGGGTTTTCCAACAAGGAAAGGAAGATTTGGACAGATCAGAGCAGCCAGTTTTCCTTTATTTTATTTTTATTTGCGACATATCGGCAAGTCATGCATTTGTAAAAATAAATCGAACTCGAGATTTTGATCAAATTTGACATTATAATGATAGCGAAGACGAAAAAAGTGAGCCCGAAATTCAGTCTGCCATTCTGTGCGAATATAGCCTAAGCGGCTATTTTCTTTAAACTCGGTAGATACCATTTTCAAACTTTCCCCCACACGTTTTTTTTTTTGTTGTTTTTGTTTTTTTTTTGTAAACCAAGAAATTTTATAAATAATTTTTTTTTTCTCAAAAATGTTCCAAAGATTTAAAAAAATTGTAAATTTTATTTAGGTCAAGCAAGGTAATGCTTGAAAAAATAAAATGCACGACTGAACGCACGAACTTGCTCTAATGCAAAAGACTAAGAATTTCAAAAATGAATGTAATTTATTAGAGAAAAAATGTTTTTTTTTTAGATTTCTTTAGTAGTGAGGGATAAAAACAGAATGTTATGTGATTTCTTAAGAAAATATGAAATTATGCAAGAACAAAATTTATAAGTCATTGAAGCGATTTCTTAAAAAAATAAGCTTTTGTTTAAAAATTTTTAAAAAAATTTTGAAGAAAAAATGTTGGTACGCCAATTTAAAGTTTTTATTATTCTACGAATAAAAATTAAATTCCCAAAAAACATATTGAGCCGTTTTTGAGATATCGAATTTTCCAAAAAGCTTTTTAGAAGATTCTCTATACAAAATTTCATTAAAATATACGTTATGCCGATAATGAGAAATTAAAAATTTGATACAATGGTATATGGTAGGTACAATCAGTAATATTTGAATTAATTTTAGATCGTAAAAATTAATCGAAAGAAAATAAATTTAATCAAAAAATTAAAAAAATAATTTTCGAAAACCATTTTTTAACATTTAAAGTAAAATAAAATTTTTGTTTCTTACATATTGTAGATTGTATCAGGAAACTTTTATTTGTCAAATTTGGCGCTTTCAAAATATTGAGTTTTGAAAAAAAAAAATTTTTTTTTGACTTTAAAAAAAAATCAAAATTTTAATACACAATAATATTAAAACTTTTGGGAAATTTTGGCATAAAAAAATATCAAAATCGCTTGTACCGTTTTTGAGAACATCAAAAAGAAAAAAAAATGATTCCAAGGGGGTATCATTAATAACCATTTTTCGAAAAAAAACATTTTAACCATTACCTAGCTTTAACTTTATGAAGTCTTGTGATTTTTTTTTTTAAATCTGTGCAACAGTTTTTGAAAACAAAAATATTTATAAGATTTCAAAAAAAACGTATGGCATGTAACGTTATTTTTGGTTTACAAAAAAAAAAAAGAAAAAAATGTGTTGGGAGAAAAGTAAAAATACTATCTATGAGCCGTTTAGGCTGTAGTAGAAAAGACAGACAGAATTACGAGAACCACTTTTTTCGCCTTCTCTATTATCGTAATGTCAAACTTATCAAAATCTCGAGTTCGATTTTTTTTTTAAGAATGCATAATTTGCCTATAAGTCGCCAGTAAAATAATAAGAGGTGAAGATCCAATCCATTATTCCGTGCGGAACACTTGGGAACTAAGAACTATGAATCCTTTAAACAGTATCTTTTCTCTGTAGATTCTAATACATGTAAGATCCAACCCTAAATCATTCTGCTTATTCCTTAATAGTGAAAGAAAAACGATAGGTTATCCCAAAAATATGATTTATGGAGGAGCTGTATCTAAAAGTGATATTTCTGATACGTTCAGTTCCTTCTTTCAGTCGAATTTAGTTGAAGATTAAGATATTTCGTGCCCAAATGGTAATATTTAAAGGGGAAATAATTTAACAGACCTAAGTTATGTAAATTTAACTCAGGATGAAGTAAGGGCTGAGTTTGGGTTCAAGCTGTGCTTGTGGTTCTGACAACATTCCACCAATATTTCAAAAAAAGTGTTCCGAAATAATGACAATAGCACTTAAAGGGTGATTTTTTTGAGGTTAGGATTTTCATGCATTAGTATTTGACAGATCACGCGGGATTTCAGACATGGTGTCAAAGAGAAAGATGCTCAGTATGCTTTGACATTTCATCATGAATAGACTTACTAACGAGCAACGCTTGCAAATCATTGAATTTTATTACCAAAATCAGTGTTCGGTTCGAAATGTGTTTCGCGCTTTACGTCCGATTTATGGTCTACATAATCGACCAAGTGAGCAAACAATTAATGCGATTGTGACCAAGTTTCGCACTCAGTTTACTTTATTGGACATTAAACCAACCACACGAATGCGTACAGTGCGTACAGAAGAGAATATTGCGTCTGTTTCTGAGAGTGTTGCTGAAGACCGTGAAATGTCGATTCGTCGCCGTTCGCAGCAATTGGGTTTGTGTTATTCGACCACATGGAAGATTTTACGCAAAGATCTTGGTGTAAAACCGTATAAAATACAGCTCGTGCAAGAACTGAAGCCGAACAATCTGCCACAACGTCGAATTTTCAGTGAATGGGCCCTAGAAAAGTTGGCAGAAAATCCGCTTTTTTATCGACAAGGAATGGACCGGTAAGTTGGCCACCAAGATCATGCGATTTGACGCCTTTAGACTATTTTTTGTGGGGCTACGTCAACTCTAAAGTCTACACAAATAAGCCAGCAACTATTCCAGCTTTGGAAGACAACATTTCCGAAGAAATTCGGGCTATTCCGGCCGAAATGCTCGAAAAAGTTACCCAAAATTGGACTTTCCGAATGGACAACCTAAGACGCAGCCGCGGTCAACATTTAAATGAAATTATCTTCAAAAAGTAAATATCATGGACCAATCTAACGTTTCAAATAAAGAATCGATGAGATTTTGCAAATTTTATGCGTTTTTTTTTTAAAAAAAGTTCTCAAGCTCTTAAAAAATCACCCGTTACTTCAATCTTCAATTTATCTTGGCAAAGTTGGGAATTCCTGGATTCTTGGAAAGTATCTTTCATAAACCTTTCAAATCAGATTCAAGACAAAACAAAGAAAATTTTCGCCCTATATCTAAATTGCCGATGATTCTGAAAATTTTAGAAGCAATTGTGAAACGAAGAATTTATAATGACGTTAAAAACCGTATTTGCGTATCCCAACATGGGTTTTTTTTACCGGTAGATCTACCACCACAAATTTAAATTTATTTTATAATTTCCTAAGAACTAGATTTTATATTTACTGACTTTTCAAAGGCCTTTGAAGGGGTTCAACATCAAATATTGATACGAAAATTGCAGAAGATGAGTTTTCATTCTTTATTGCTCAAATGGTTTTCAAACTATTTGACTTGAAGAAGGCAATACGTTCGTATCGGCAACAAAATGTCAAAGGTTATTTTTAATCGATCTGGCGTTTCTCAAGGAAGTGATTTGGGTCCTTTACTTTTTATGCTTTTTATAAATGACTTGCCTTTGTATATTATGAATTCAAAATGCTTACTTTATGCTGATGACTTCAAGATTTTTTATTCTTTAAAAACCATTAATGACTGTAGCCTTCTTCAGGCGGGTCTTAATAAAGTTGTCAATTGGTGCAGTATTAATAGGCTCCACTTTCGTATTTCAAAATGAATGTACTCTCGTTTTTCATGTTTTGCACTTTTTTTTATAATTATTTAATCATAAACTCTAAACTCATTATAGTCGATTTTAAAATGGATTTAGGCCTGATTTTCGATAAAAATAATTTAGCTTTGTACCTTATTATGAATATTTAATCTCGGAAGACATGTTACTCGTAGGATTTTTTAAAAGAAACTCTCAAGATTTTTCTGATCATCACATCACGCGTTGAAATGTATGTATACAACGTCAGTAAGATCTATCTTGCAGTAGTATTCCATGATATGGGATTCATATTATGTTGGTTTAGTAGTATTGAAAACATTCAGAAAATATTTACACGTTATGCTACCGGAAAGATGGTTTGGATTTCACCCCTTCTGTTGTAATCTTCTCTCTCGAATCTCTTCAATCTCGAAGAAAATATTTTTTAATAATGTTTGCTAATGATACTGTTAGAACCATGTTGTATGTCCTCCTAATCTTTCTCTTATTTATATTTATGCACCAGAAAGATCTATAAGATCCAGAGATTTTTTTTATTGAGTACCATAAAACAAATTATGGCCGTACTGATACTATAGTAAAATCTTCTACTGCGTTCAACTCCATTTGCAATGTAATCGACTTTAGTCAAGCGAGATCAATTTTTAAACAAAATGTTTTTTATGTAATATATATACATATATATATTTGTGGTAAGCACTTTAGAAAATAATTATTAATTTAAGTTGTACATAATATTAATTTGTATACATTTAAATTTTGTTATTGTTAATGTTAGTCTGACAGATCTGAGTCGACAGATGAATAAATTAATTAAAATTTAATGCAAAAGATTCCTCGACGTAAATCAGGCACTTGCGAATTCTGAATTTCTTGTTGAAAACTTAAAACAACATTCAGAAATTCGTATTCCATTTTTATTTTTTTAAACTTTTTAGTAAAGTCAGTATTCTGACTATGGGACGATATTTTTTTTTTCAATTTTTATTTGGCACAAAACTAAAATAGACTTATATTTGGGGAACTGTTCATTTTTATAATTTATGAAAACATCGAACAAGTTTTTAAGACCGCTAATACGATTTTAATTAAGTTTTTATTGTGAGGATATAAATTCGGCATCTCATCCAAGTTCTCACACTATTTGAATTTTTTGACTAAACAGGTATTTTTGGTGTGTTCTAAATTTAATTTTTTTAGAAAAATCTTATGACCGCTATGATGTTGGCTTTTAAACTTAAAAAAGTGTTTAAGAACATCCAAGGATAAATTTTATATTCTTATCATATTTTTTTTTAAATCATTTTCTGTATCTTCTCAAAAAAATATAAAACACGCCAGCAAAAACTTACAACCCATATTTGTTCATATTGTTCTTACTTATCTGAATAGATTATTGTAAAATATTTTTTTATATTTCCATAGTAAGTTATTTTAGTGATTTGCATAGTTAATGAGATATTTTTTTGGGCGTGATTAAAAATAATGATCAAGCGCAAGATTTAGATGGTAGCTTCTTTATTTTTCAAAATGTGATTAATTATAAGATTTCGATATTTTTGTAGATGGGTGTGTTGTCGATTAATAAAGAAGGTGTTTTGGAAAATTCATTCCATAGCTGCCCATTTGTTTGAGTTAATGTCTTTATTGGTAGAATAAGAAAGAATGTTTGTTTAAATTAACAGCTTAAAAGCAATATCGATCACAAACAATTAGTGTGTTATTAATTTCTATGAATTTTTTTAAAGTAGAAAAATATAAATTTCCAGTTGAAATTTATTATAAATACATAATTTTGTTTTTTTTTTTGTCTAAATCCTTCAAAAAGAATAACACACGATTGATTGAAGTTATAAATTGTATTTAATTTTAATTCTGCTTTAAGTCCCCAGTGTTTCAAGATTAGGATTTTATTCCTTTCAATCTTAAGCAAACACAGTAGATTCACTAAAAACATCAATTCCAAATGAATGGTCGTCGAAGGTAGGATATAAGACAGCTGTGTGAAGCCAGACACCCGAAATCATTTCTGGGGCAGGGAGGGGGAGGTACATAAAGAATTTATCCAATTCGTGTGTCTATCCTTTTTCCAACGTTGGTGCATCCAAGAAAAATCCTTTCATCTACCTTTAGTTGAAAAACATATTCAACTCCTTTTTTCAAAGCAACTTACGAAAAGAAATAAAGTCATCAAGCCTTTAGAAATGAAAACTTATGAGGATGGTGACAATTTTATTCGATTGCCTATCGACTTTTACACAAACGTGTGCGTGTATATCCTATCCATACAAAAATCCTTTTTACACCTTTATTCCACAAACTATTCAACATTTCTCAATTTCGGAAAGTTGCTATAAAAAAAGGAAAACATTGAACACTATTTAAGTAAGGGCGAGAATAAATTTGTTTTTTTGACACACATCGAAAAACAAACCCAGTTGACGCCATTTTCTTAAGTACTTTTTTGTGACATTTTTTTAATTTTTAGTGAGTGGTGCTATAAAAATTAAATTTTTATCTAATGGTGAACAAAATGATTTTTTTAATGATGACTCAACGACAGAACGAGCCCAATTGGAATTATCAAACTAAAATTAATTTATTTGATTTTATGGAAAGTTCCTATAAAAATGAGAAATTATATATTTTCATGTGCGGGACGAACATAATTTTGCTCTGACAAAATTTAAACAACGGTAGACAAAAGAAAGTAATTAGACACCTTATCTAAAATATTCATTTCTGACTTTTTAAAACTTTTAGTGAGTGGTGCTATAAAAATGAAAGTTTTAACTATGAATAGAGAAATGATTTTTTTATGAATACATAAGGAAAAAGGGTGGGCAAGCGAACGTAACTGTCTAAAATGTCATATTTGGGCCGTGAAAGAATTTTTTTTTGAAAGTTCCTATAAAAATATGAATTAAATATTTTTCAACTGTGAATGGACAGACAAAGCTTTTTCCTAGAAAAACATGAACAACGGTGGAAAAAAGAATTCAAATAACTCATCCATTTAACCTATCCTTCGAGGGCCCTGGATAAAATTTTGTATTTGTAAAGTTGCTATAAAGAGCAAGGGTTGAATGCTCAACTGGGTATTGTGGATATATATGAACAGTCGATGTGCAAGCGAACACAATAGTCACCAACAGCCCGCGTTTTGATTTGAATGTGCTGTACGACTTTTTCTGTATTTTGATGGTTGCTATAAAAAAAAAAGAAAATTTTGTTTAACCGAGGGACAAAAAGCTATTTTTTGGTAGCATAAATGTAGGTTAACGGATAAGACATACCTCCTCATTAATCAAGAGTTCTGCTCCGTGCAACTAATATTCCCTTCGACAGTCCTGGATTAAATTCTATATTTGGAAAGTTGCTATAAAATACAAATGTTGACAGTCATACATACATGGACAGTCGATGCACAAACGTATTCAATACTCATCAATAGCCTACGTTTTAGATCGAAGATGTACGAATTTTTCTGTTTTTTTGTTAGTTGTTATAAAAAAATAAAATTTGAATTTTGTTTACCAAGAGACAACAAGGCATGTACCGGATATACCTCTCCGAGTAGTTTTGAGATTTTAGCTAAGCGAATTCTTATACTCAAGGAATGCACCGATTTTTATAGGTTCATCAACTATTTTACTGTAGCTTGACAAATTTGAAAAGAATAAGTAAAAGAATTTAACTAATAAGAAGTTGAATTGACATATTAACTAAGATAATACGCTATAAGTTAGTTTTGAAAACTAGCAAGAGAAAAATGTCATTTCTATATTGGAAGACTTTTTTTTATTAAATTTCTACAATTTTAATATTGATGGAAATGACAAAAAGTCATGCGAAAAACCTTGCCGATAACCTCTTTTAACCTTTTGAAATCACTTTCAAAACATCGACATAACTTTCCTGCGTCTGTTTAATTGTTCTTCCTAAACAATCTTGCGACACATTCATCACTCAAACTCGGAGAGTGCAAAATGATTAAAGTAAACGCTGTCCCTTCCATTCCATGGTCTCAGCTTTTTGATGACACTTGTTGAAACAAACTGATGGCGCCTTTGATTCATGTCTTGCCTTATTCAAAGTTCAAGCTGAAGATACAAACAAACTGAAAGAAAATAGCTCTGTCATTCTCACCTTGGAATGTCACTTCAACTCAGACTCGGTTTTAATTAGTTCGACACCATCGTGCCCTTTTCGCGTGATAATCACCTCTTGAGCGCTTCCCAAACAAAATCGCAGACAACCAATTGCCCAGAAATGCTTAGGCATGAAAGGGAATTAAATCTAAAACACCAAGATCCAAACCGACAAACACTTCGGCCGGAACTCTGCACCCGTCTCGTCGACTCTGCTATAAACACAATGTTAACCCTCAACACGTGTACGAATGTATGCTGGACATTCTGTCCACATCCTCACACCATCCTGCAATTGTCCAAACTGTCAAGCTTCATTGCAACATAGGGCGCACAAAAGCTAAAACACCACAGCCATCCAAACCAAGTTAAGCCAACACCATCATCGTGTTCCAGCGACAATAAATCGTCTCGCTGTAAAATGTCAAGTTTGACAAAATCCAAGGTCGCTGCGCAATGCACACAATGCGCACCAAGTGCTCAAATGCACAATCCGCGTGCAATCTTCCCATTTCCACACTCGTTTCCGTCCGTCCGTCTGCATCCGTTTCGTTGGTCGTCCCATCGTCGCCGTCGTCGCCATCTTCGCGTTGTCGTCGTCGGTCGTTGAGCAATCGCTGTTTTGTTTGTTTGTCCATCTGCGGGCATTTTAGCACCTCGAGGCATCCTAAAGGCCTGTCCCGACCCGATTCCCTGTCCCGGCCTTTTGCCTTAAGAGCAAAATGCGCACTGCGCGCGCACACATCTAGACACGATCGCAATTGGCAGTGCATTCATTATAATTGACACCTTTCGCGTTTATTTATTGTTTGACACTGAATGTGATTCATGCAAGATTAGACGACATGGATGAATCTCGCAAACGACCAAGACCGACTTCGATTGCAAAATGAGAAAAAAAAAATGAAAATATAAACATAAAACCTGTAAGCTTGAGATCTGTTTGCAACTCGTCAAGTTGTGGCAAGTCTTAAATAATTTGCATAAGTATATTCTGTACTCGTCGTCGTCAAGTAGGTAACACCTGAACAACAATTTTTTTTTTAATGAGTTTTTTGTTTTTAAACATTTTTAACGGTCATTCAGTTCTTTTTTGTAATAAAAAATCTTTAAAGTGTTGAGGGAATAATGCTAATTGCTTAAACCTAACTTTTTTCTTTAACATCGCCAGTAATTTACTATCTCTACAAATCGAAAACTACAAAGTTTCAAAGTGTTAGTCTCCAAATAGCCCTAGGTATTGTCTTCATTCAATAATAGTTTGGACATCTAGCTACTTCTGTCTTGACAGCTTAGAAGTATCGAAGTGTTGTCAAATTTTATAGAAAAATGCAAAATACTAAACAAAACTCTCATAAATACAACTTTTAGTATTTTGTATTTTTATGCAGAGTGACATTAAATTCTTTTCAATTTTTTTGAAAACTTTTTGATTTTTTTTATGACTTAAGGGTTCCGAATACCCGTTATATGTTAGACAACACAGCGCAACCTTAAGGAAATGTGGACAGGATTAAAAACAGGTGCTAATGCGCATTGATTAAGATTTTCTGTTATCGTAATGAAAGGGAAAAACAGAGCTAAAAGAGCATTTCACATTAGTGTTGTGCTGCTAAGAAATAATCTCTGTATCTAACAGTACGTCCAAGGTTGAACTCGGTGGTAAATTGATAAGAATCCTTAGTATCGCGACTATCACAGTTGATTTTTTAAAGGGGAAGAATTGAACTGGCTATTTCACTAGAGTACTATCTCGGAGAGAAATAATAAGGAGAGACAAGAGGTATTAAGACGGTGTTTAAGAGATAATGCTTTCAAGATCAGGGGCCAAATTACCACATCAGTTTTCGAGTAATACGTGACTGAATTATGTGAGTTTGGCATTACCGCTTACGTCATCGAGCAATCGATTATAATAATTTGACATTTTCATTGGATCACTGAAGCGGTAATTTGGCCCCAGAATTTAATAAGCTTAAGAGTTCCATATAATTATGAGTTCCGCACCCATAGAACAAGGCTGTGAATCTAAAATAAATATGAAAAGCAGCGAGAATTGCCATCTATAAACCAATTTAATGGATTAGACATTTCAGACAAGATATCATTGATAAATATTAGAAAGAGAGTGGGAGACAAAACAGAGCCCTGTGGCACACCAAAGTTGATTTAGTAGGTATCAGACCGATGTACGTTCAGTGCTACTGGTATGATCAAAGGGCACGGTAGTGCCCAGCCAAGTTCTGGCACTACACCCTATTTACAGGAACAAACTCAGGCGACTTTTGACCCCTCCCTATCTTCAGTACCAATGAAGTCAGAAACTTGAAATTCCGAATATTTGCTAAGCTAGTCAAGCACAGGAGGCGCCTTACCAAATTTCAGTTTTCTATTATAAAATTTTCAAAATTATGGAGCACTTCCCGACATCGTAGAATCTTGTAATTTTGCACAACGGTAGGTCTTGTCATGCAAGTAGAGGAAAAAATCGAAAATTTGAGATTTTCCATTCAGGGGGCGTGGTATCCGCCCACTTTCTCCAAATTGGTGTTTGTTGAATGGAGCACTTCCGACTGCTGTAAAACGATGAAATTTGGTAGAACGGTAGGGCTCAAAATACGGACCAAAAATAAAAATTGAAAACTATAAAATTTGAAATTTTCCATTCAGGGGCGTGGTATCCGCCCACTTCCTCAGAACTGATGTAAATTATACATGGCGCACTTCCGATTGCAGTAGAACAATGAAATTTGGTAGAACCGTAGGGCTCAAATTGCATATAAAGGACCAAGAATAAAAATCGAGGATTTCTATTCAGGGGGCGTGGTATCCGCCCACTTTCTCCAAATTGGTGTTGGTTGAATGGAGCACTTCCAAGTGCTGTAAAACGATAAAATTTGGTAAAGTGGTAGGACTTAAATTGCATACAAAGAAAAAAATATAAAATTTGAAGTTTTCCATTCACTTCCACTTCACTTCCCCAGAACTGATGTAAATTATACATGGCGCACTTCCGATTGCAGTAGAACAATGAAATTTGGTAGAACCGTAGGGCTCAAATTGCATATAAAGGACCAAAAATAAAAATTGGGGTTTTCTATTCGGGGGGCGTGGTATGCACCCACTTTCTGAGAAAATGTTTAATTCATATGGAGCACTTCTGATTGCCGTAATTAAGGTAGGTATGTTAGTGTTAGGTATCTTGCCAGGACAAAAAGAAATAATTGAAGCGCGAATCAAAACAACCAATTACAAAAAGAAAATATACCAAAAGAAATAGGAAGCTTTTAACTAAGTTGAGTACACCATTCTATCTCAAATCATCAAATTTAAGTCAGTAATCATTCAATAATAAAATTTCTCTATTACATTGTAGCTGTTTCAATATTATTCTACTTTAAATATTCGGTATTAAACCTTCATGAAGTAAGAACTTGGCGTACTTTTAGATCTCATTACTTTTCACGGCTGACTTGTTACACAAAGGTTTTTGTATAGAAGAACTTGGCTCTTTTTTTTAACATTTATGTTTTTGGTCTGATAAGGTTTTCGAGAAAAAGGAGGGAGACGTTGGAAATGAAGAAACGTATTTGCTTTAAGAGACCTTAACTTTAATGCCACCTCTATTAAATCCTTTTGAAATGTCCAGCGCAATAATCCTGTTTTCAACAAAACAATGTTAATATTTTTAACACTGCTCGGTGAGATATAAGTCATTTTACAGCTCAATGGATTCTGAAAAACGGGTGCGTTTAAGGAAATGCTTACAGCCTAGTACGTATTTCCCAAAATTCTATCCGATCTTCAGCCAAGCTAAAAATAAAGCTAATTACGAGTACAAAAACAGATATTTTAGCCTAGATATAGCCAGCTCCAGCATAAAAATCAATTTTTAATTTCTAACTGTACATTTATTTGTGAATATGTAGCACACGAAATAATTGTGAAAATGAAAACATGAAAAAATGAAAATCGAAAACGTGAAATACTTAGTATAACAATATCATTTCATCCAAAAAGAAGAATTATATGTATTTAATTAAATTTGTTAGAAATCGTTGCAAGAAAATTATGTGAAATGTTCGTATAAAAAAAATTGTCAAAATTCTAGGAGCTTGTTTTGAGAAAAAAAATATTTTCTATAACTATTTTTTTTTGTTTTTTGTGCTAGAAGAACATTTTTTCACGTGGTTTTAAGTTTAAAAAAAAATGAGCATAATGTTTTCGAAATACATACTGAGTTTGCAACACAAAATGTGGAATTTGTTTTATATATTTATATTTATATTTGTATTTGTACTGTTTGTGGTACTGTTTTCCAAAAATTCGAAAACAAAAAATGTTATTATAGACTAGCAGTTACTTAAAATTTTTTTAAATCTGTATAGCAGGTACCGTTATTTTTGTTTCAATAACAAAAAAAAAAACAATGGGGCGGACAAATTTTAACATGTTACGTGCTTAGTTTAAAGTAATTCGGCCAAGTCGTTTAGTAGGCTGTAATTGAACAGACAGATAGAAATGGAAGACCCACTTTTTTCGTAATTAAGCAATTAAGAAAAACGATCCTTCAATTGCATCTGATTTCCGGCCCATATCGACCCAAAAGAATAAGGCCTTGCCTGTCCAAAATCTTAAAAAAAGTTTCTTCTAATCAAATTTCAAACTGCATGCAGGTTCGTTACTTATTTTCTCTGCTGGACTTAGGATTTCCAGCAGTCCACAGCTGGTTAAGAATCTTGAAGATATCGCAATTCAGTATCACCAATACATGTTAACGATTCCCTGTTTTCTAACTTTTCCTTTGCCTTTGACCGTGTTAGTAACAGCATTCTCTGTAGGAAACTTAAACAATACTTAGGCTTCAGTGACAGGTAGGTATGCTTATACAAGACTATTTAAGTCACCGAACTCAGAAGGTTAAAGTTGGCAATAATTCTTCTGATACAATCAGCTTGTTTGCTAGCTCCCACAGCGTTCCATTTTAGGTCCTATTTTGTTCTGAATGTTTATAAATGACTTACTACATATTTGCAAAAATGTCATGTTATATCATGTTACATTCGGGGACCTTTTAACTTATTGGAAGATCTAACTTGCAGAATAAATGAAGATCTGGATGAGATTCACAATATGGTTCCCAAATAATTGCCAATTTGATACCGGCAATCTATACCACCTGTTATTATATCACAATTTCAAGTTAAGTTTTCAAAAACTGTTTTAAGTCAAGGTTGACCATATAATATAAACATTTCTGTTGGACGTATCTATGTAGTTTACCCTAAACTGGATTATCAATGACAATCACTAAGTAAGATGCTTACATTTAAATGGCATATTTAAATGGCAAAAACTGACGTGTTTAAGTTTTTTTTTAAGAAATCCTCCGAAAAGTAAACGCCACTGCGAATTCAATTCTTTCAAGTCTGAATCCCCATAAAATGGAAATACTATTAAAATTGGCGGATGTGTTCGCATACTTCCAGTTATAATCGTTTTTTAATTAAGATATTGGAGTAGATTCATCATTATCAAAAAAAACTCAAGTTCTTAAAAGATTTCTTTTGGAATTTCATTTTCAGGTAGATATTGCTTTTCCCCAAAAATTCAGATTTTTTTTTTTGTAAAATTAAAGTAAGATTAAACAGAGATCTTTAAAATGAAGTAGAATTTAATATTTTTGTGATGGTGCAAAGTCTACTTCAATTGAATTAAAATTGTATCACTGGTTCTTACTGAAGAATTAAATTTGTGGCCAACGAGTCGTAGAGAACTTAAGCCAGTGACCAACAAATCTCAACAAAAAAAAAAAAAACGAAAGCAAAAACAAAAACAAAAATCGTTGCCTCGGACTCAATCATCACACACATTTTTTTTTTTTTTTTTAATTTGATTGGTTTTAAAAAAAATCCTCTAAATTCTGAAATAATCGTATCTAACATAAAAAATGTTCATTTTCCATAAAATTTAGATTAATTTAGAGGGCCTTTTATTTACAAATTTGAAGAGTTTTAATTCTCAGTTCTTCCCAAAACTGATTTTCCTCCAGAAGTGGTTGTTTTCTTAACAGAATTCTCAGGAGAAATCCTTAATATCTCTCAAGTGTTGTTCAAAATTTCATTTATGTTCACTTGGTCCTCTTAAAATAACACACACACACACATTGCTCAGGGAGTAATAAATCCCTTTGGAATAACAAAACTCCTTTCTTGACCAAATCCCTCTTAAGCTGCACTAAAATTGCACTCTTCTTTCAAATAAAAACAAAACCTATAATTTTTATCTCAATGAGAGCAGCTTTTCTATATGCAAAAGGATTATTCATAAAGGATGGCTGACCACATTTTGTGTTGTTCGTATTTACAACCACTCACTCAATGATGTATAATGCTAATACTCTCATCAACAGATGTAAAATGTAATACGGTTTTATTGTTTTATAGCCCACATAAGCAAGTTGTTAAGGGTTTTTCGAGTGACATTGCTATTTTGTGCTCGCGGTTAAGGCGCGGGGTAATTAACTGTCAGTTATGTGCCACTGAGCGAAATTTTGCTGTAATATATTTATCACGAATTAAGTCACTTTCTAAGGGAGCTAAGGGTAGGTGCTTACAGTCTTTCGCTAAGTGAGAATGAAAAATTAAATCAATTTGTCATTTTAACGATAAGTTTTAAAGATATTCTAAGAAATTATGTTGAATAAATGATTGAGAAAATGTATTCAAGAAGGGTTGAAAAAGATATTTTTGTTTTAAACTATTTTAATAAAGAATGTTATACTAGTTTAGGAGAAGTTTTGAAATATTTCTTTCAAATTTCGATAACGGACAAGCCTGTTGGAGTTCCGCAAAAGCGCAAATAAGTTAAACTCAAAAACTAAAAATTACCAAACTATGCAAATGAAAAAATTGTCTTAGAAGTCTTAGAATCAAAAGAAGAATTTTCTTGCTCAAGCCATTTTAGATTCGATGTAAATAATCACATTTTTGTTCACATTAATACACATACATATAAGCAGGTGATGAAATTCAGGAATATCTTCAAACTTTTGCAGAGCTTATCCGGATAAGTTGCTATGACTAAAATTTTAGAATTCTTAAAAGTTTATCGATGCTCATTCAAGACTTAAAATAAACGAGTTAATATGTTGCCTTATTGTATTGTAATCTTATCGTCCAAACTGAGTCGAAAAATATCAGTTGTAAAGCAAAAAATTGAAACAACGTTTTATATGTGGGTTCTTATCAAAAGTTAGCTAACAAAAAGCAAGATACTCTCAATTCAAGAGCCATAGCACTAAGCATTCCGAAAAAGCACCTTTGAGTCCTTATTTATTTATTTTAAACCTTTATAACTTCGATGTACATAGGTATGTGTATATATATAGGTATTATTGAGCAAGTTTTGCATTTGGGGAAAAAATCGAATTAGAGATTTTGATCAAACTTCACTTGACACCCGATGCACTTTAAAAAAAGTGCAATATCTCCAATAATACGCACTGCACAACGTTTTTAATCAAAAACGAGGTATAAGCTATTGTATACGGTCCAGGGAGCTTAGTGTACCAATATACATACCAGAAAGAAAATCTGGAAGCTGGCCACACGTTGAACTTAGAAAAAGTGCAATATCTCCAATTATATGCAGTTTACAACGTTTTTCAAAAGCGAGGTATAGGCTGTTGTATACAATCCGGTGATCTTAGAGTACCAATACGCATACTTAAATGAAGGTCTTGAAAGTGCCCACCCGATGCACATAGAAAAAGTGGAATATCTTCAATTCTATGCACTTCGTAAGGTTTTTAATCAAAAACGAGGTAGATGATATAGAACATGAAAAAAGTGGGTTCTGCTAACCGGTCTGTCGGGTTATCTGTAGTCTCTATGTCTGTACCTCAACCTACAGCCTAAGTCGCTGAAACTATTTTCTTCACAATTGTTGCTAAAGGTTTTTCGGAGAATCGCTAAGGGCAATTGGCATTTTTTAGCTCCAAAACTAATGGTACCTGCCATACATCCATTATGAAAACCTTATTTATCTTGAAAACGGCTCTAAAGGTTTTGATAAAAAAAATTATGTATACTATTGTAGACAGGGTCTACATTTTAATCAAAAAATTGTCTACAATAAATGTTATTAACAATACCTGTCATATAACCGTTTTTATATATTAGACTTTTTCATTTATCGATTTCGATCAAAATTTTTATACATGAGTTTCTTCAAATTTTAAATAATATTGTACAGTGAAAGCTCTACTTGCGGACAGCGGACAGCTCCAATAAGCGGACAGCTCCCTTAAACGGACACATTTTCGGGAACGAACTTCTTTTTCGAAAATCTCATACAAATAACTTTCCTATAAACGGACACTCCCATAAACGGATGCGGACACGTTTTCTTGTCCATTTTAGATAGAAAACCTCCCATACGCGGACACATTATTTTATTTAGGGATTATTTTTTCTCAAAAATGTACGTCCGAAGTTGGAAAAGAACAGCAGATCTGTTCTAAGTACAGTTTATGTTTAATACGTAAGTAAATCTATAGGGGGTCAGAAAGGAGGTGTCGGTGTACATTGGTTTTGAATTTTTGAACATTGTAATGACTGGGAAAGACAGAGCGTGGTAAGGAATTCCACATTAGCGTAGTACGGCTGAAGAACGAATCTCTGTACTTCACAGTACGTCCGAAGTTGGGCTCAGGGTAAACTGATGGGCATTCTTAGAAGTGCGAATATTGCAGTTGAATTGTTTAAGGGGAGGAATGCAGCTGGCTATTTCACTAGAGCATAGTCCGTTAAAATAACGGTAAAAAAGGGTGATGCAATAAAAGTTGTAAATTGCCAATGCATTGGGCAAAAAAAACTTATTTGTTCGCTCTTTGGCAAAAAGGTTTGTTTGTTTTTCAGCCACGACATGAAATATTTTATCTATGCAAAGTTTTTTAGATTTAATATTGGAAAAACACAAGCTGCAGAGATTTCAAGAAATAAAGAAGATGTTCGTGGAAAATGGCAAGGTAGATCGTAGATCCAATATTAATCAGAATTAATATGAAGTTTAAAAAAAAAAAGTTTTTTTTATTGCTTTCCCTTAACCGGACAGTTCTCATAACCGGACAAAAATTGGGGGACCATGAGTGTCCGCTTATTAGAGCTTTCACTGTATATAAAGTATTTAAAAAAAATCAATACATTGAAAATAAGTGAACGATCGGTCTTGAAATTTATTCCCTATATGCATAAATTAAATACTCACAATTGGGATAAATTTTTTTTTTCAATTTTAGGGAGTAGAGTGATATTGAAAATCGTGCTGTTGTGGTTGACCTTTAAAAGTATTATCTTTTGGAGCTTGCGACCACTTGGAATCACGCGTTACTTCGCGAATCATACGGTTAAGTTGTTGGAGAATACTCGCCAAAAACCGGTGCACGAACTGTGAGGACTCCGAGTAGCATAGAAGCTGTGCAGGCTCCACCACGAAAAAAACATACAAAATTCCTGGAAATTGGACTCAGTGTATATACGAAAGACACACTGGGTCCCTTCTCACATTCGCACTAAAGTAGAAACCGAATCAAAAATCGAAGGCTCTAACACCGCAGATTTGATCACCGACAAATTCTGTTCACTGACAAGAAAATCTTAACCGTCAAAGAATCTTTTTAATAAACGGAACGATCGATTATATGCTTGTACATCAAGGGAACCAGCTGAACTCGTTCCCAGGGTTGAAATAGGTCACAATCTCGAAAATGTAATTGTTTGATGGGGAATAGCTTTATTTCTGTGAGAAAAAAGTCAAATTTTCAGCGAAAGCTTATCAAACGACTATTTTGGAAGACGTTGTCAGGCCTCTAAACCAAACAATCTTCGCCAATAGGCAGTGGGCATTTCAACAAGACTCTCCCCCATCTCACAAGACAGAAACCACCCAAGAGTGACTCAAAAACAATGTACCGAATTTTATTACACAGGATGATTGGCCAGAAGGCGGTACTTCAGACCTCAGACCTTTGGGTAACCAGTTGTGGACTATTTTTAGAACGAATAGCTTGCTCTGCTCAGCACCGAAAAATTGAGTCACTGAAGCGGTCCGTGCAGTGGACAATTTCCCAATGAATGAATGATTGGCCAGGACGACTCAGAGCAGGAAAGTGCGATATAGTCTTGTAATCTATTTTACTAACACATTTCGACTTATTAAAATTCATCGTGATCGGCAGATGGAAACATTTAGTAAGTACAAGTATCAGAGCATTTGGTGTGGTCCTTTAGATACTCTTCTACAACTACCTAATTGAGACTACATCACTTCTTGGACAGAAGTATAATAGATATACTTCTTGGTTGTACAGCAATCAACGGGTGGTTTATGGCTTCACCAAAAATATACAGATGTCAAAACTTCGAGTGACACGCTGTAAGACATTATTGTGCAAATTGAGAAAATAGCAAAAAAGGACATTTCCATTCACACGATGTCAATTGTTTTGAAAACAAAACAAAAATCCAAGAAATTCATAACACAGCACGATGCTCTTTTAATAAACCCAACCTTATTCTGTGGGTGTTCTGTATCTTTTTGTGCAAAAAAAAAAAAGATATAAGAAAGGACATGTTTATTGACACGAGCATTATAATCCTCAAAATTTACCTAAACACACAGGATTCTCGAAAAAAAAGGACGAAGAAAAGAAAGTTGCTAATGAAAAACCACTTTTGGTGGTCTTTACGACGAATTCCTTGGTCCCTTTCTGAATCCTATCTGAATAGAGAAGCCAAAAAATAAGTCGTGTACCTGTTGTGCAGCGACCAAAACACAAGCAAATAAATCTTTTCTTTTGAATATTTTTAAAGAAGAAGACAAGCAAATTCCTGGAGATTGTATAGTACTCTCCTCCTGTGGGACACGCGAAATAATTGCAAACAGGAAAAGATATTTCACAATAAGAGAAAAAACCTTAAGGGAAAACCCCGTTTGAATGCTTCTAGCCTCCGGGGTAAGATATTTTTTGCTCGATTTGTATTTAAAAATATACTTTTTTTTTTGTTTTTGATTTTGGGATGATGTCTCTTGGAATTGAGTGATGACATGGAAGATTTCATGTCTCATGATATGCATTTTAACGGAAAATTGACTCTCAGTGAGGGAGGATGTTTATATATGTTCAACTGACACAAGGGACACGTGCTCGATTTGATGGGTTAATGTTGCAGAAGCTGATGGGTTTTAATGGGACCGTAAAAATGTATTGGTCATCATGCGTAGGTTTTGAATACTGTGGTTATACTGAATTGGACAAAGGATACCATGTGAACTATTTATACATAGTTACCGAAAGGATATAAGTACATTTTTCATAGTCGAATGGGCATAGGCAATACAAATATAGTTTCAAGCCCACACGTGCGAAACATTTACTAGGGAATCAAATGCTGTAAGTTGAACCTCAAGGGGTCAATGTGACGAAGCGAACCGCTGTTGTTAATGATCTTATAAAAGACCCTTGTTTTTTTTTTTTAATATATGAAAGCTTTTATTAGCCTTACTTTGTCTTTGATGATGATATTTTAATTTTTTGTTTCAGGACTTAAATTAATTTAGAAGCATTGGAGTTCAAGCCTCCAGGCTTTGTAAAATTATACTCCATGAATTTTGTGTGATATAAGAGACTTAACTCTTAGGAATTCAAACCTGCTTACTTTATTTGAGAATTAGACAAAAACAAAATGCATTACGCAGGTCTTTCTCACAATTGCAATTTTGGGCTTTTAAAGCAACACAAATTGGACTTGACATTACACTTAACAAGACTGCTTAAAGACTGCTCAAAATGTTGACCAAAATAAAGAATTTAAATATTGAAACTAAGATAAACCATAATTAAAATGCAGGACTTGTGCTACCAGTAGCTTCCGTGGTTCGATCAGTGGGTATTTGGTAAAGAGGACCGAAGGCGTTCGAGTACTCGGTTAGTTTTAAAATTTGCTGAATATAATCAGATGAAGTCATAGAAGACTTTGCAGCTTCCAAATTAAGAAAGAATGATTTTTAATATGTAATTTTACTGAATTGAGATTTTTTTCACTATCCCAATCTATACATGTACATATGTATATTAAAATGGATGTGTGCACGTTCTTTATGGACTCTAAAACAGCATTATAGATTTTAATGAAATTTTAAGGAATCTTCAGATTCACTCAGCGCTTTATCCTCTGCAGTTTGGGAGCGATGAGATCAAAATTTTTTTTTTCGTTTTTTTTTTGCAGTTTTGTGCTATAGACTGGTAAATCCTCTAATACCAAACACGACGTGAATATGTAATATGTTGAATGTCAAAAGCGAGGACTGCCACGCACCCATAATTAAGTCTGGTTAAAAAATAAAAAATTGTGATCGAGGGCATGTGCATTCTGCATATCCATCGACAACAAAGCCCTTAACCAACTTAGAATACCGTCTTCGATAAGTAACATAAACTGCGTTCAAGACAGAGACCTGGTGCGAGAGCAACACTTCAGTGTGAATCAGCAAAAATGAGGTGAACGCATGCTTGTAATCATCATTTCTTCGTACTCGAGTCGCGAAGATCACGCTATCGATGAACATGCGTGTGAATTTACTGCAAGATCCGTCTGCCCAAACATTCTCAAAACAACTTTTGGACATTGGAAATGACAAAGTTCCAATTGATCGCTCACCAAGGAGGTTTCATTCACGTCAAACTTCTGTCAAGTCCAACAACCAACTACAAAAAATCCGAATTAGCTGTGCGATCGTGCAATTTCGGAAGCAAAAACTGAAACCCAATGAGCAAATTCAATTGATACTGCCCATCGAAACGGTCAAATACAAATCGATCGACACATCAATGGTTTAGGCTCAAGTCTTGATGCAAAATTTACCAAGTCTGTGTCTGCGAAAGGCCGAGTTCAATGGTGCGTGCGGCGCGAAATTGGCTACCTCGGATTCTGCTGAAGATCTTGCGTTTTGTCGATGTGCGTGTTTTGGCGGGTTGTAAACTGAACCGGTCGACTCTTATTTATAAACCATAATGATTCTCTCGATTATTATGGCGACCGTAAAATGGGCGAAGCGCGCGAAAAAGACCTACTTTCAAAAAAAAAAAACAATTTATTCATTTGAATATGTTGTTGAACCCTATAACTCTCCATGTCGATTTGGCAAGTTAATCTAAATATATGTATGATTTAATAGATGAGGCTCCAACAATTTAGAAGAAATCACCTGTCAAAGTTTAGAAAACCCTTTATGAGCTAGTTATTTAATTGAAAGAAAATTTTTCGAAATCTCAAAATGGCGCCCAACGCTAATGGGATATAAACTAGGAAACTATAATTTTGACTCATTTTTATCAGTAGTTGATAATCTTCAATAATTAAGAAGACGGAAAAAGAGACACTCCCACCAACTCCACCAAAACTAGTGCGTTTTCCGGAAAAAAATCCGGAAAATACCTAAAAACAAAAAGATTATTCTAAACAAAGATGTTTTTCTAAATTTCAATTTAAAAATTAAAAATTGCATATAATCTTCTGGTTTTTAACATTTGACCATGCATATAAGAAGTGTTTAGTGGCCGAGCGAGTTTCATAGTTAAATCGTAGAATTCTGATCACACTCTACTCAAAAAGTATTCGTCTTGCTTGCTTAGGCAGTGCTCGTCGTTCAAAAACGAACTCAGAGCTTGCTTAAAAAAAAAAAATTAAAATAAGTAATTAACCATTGAAATCCATATTCGATGACTCCTAACCATGTTCAAACTAATTGTGTGTTAAAGCCGCACAAACATTTAATGTTTCTTTTTTATCAAAAAACGAAAAATACAGGCCAACGGCTCATAGACAACCTGAACCTAGTGACCTACAATTGTCAACCGTGTGTGTTCGTGTCGTGTCGAAATTCCTTGTTTTAATAAACAATCTCGTAGTGAGATAGTCAATTCCTCGCTTTAAACGATTCCACCGTATTCCACGTTCTTCTAAGAATGCACATCACTATAACCTTGTCAAATATGGAGGATCTTTGCTTAGCCATACTATACGAATGTGGAAATCTATACATGGCTCTATTTGTCCCTTCCATTTTGATGTTCAGAGCCTCAAAACAATTTTGTATGGATATCGCGTTTTCAATCCTCCTTTATTTTCCTAACGCTAGCAATGTGTTTAATCATTTTAAGGGCAGTAATTCCCCTTTATGGCGCGACTTTAATAAAAAGGAAAAAGTGATGATAATTGGATTAAATCTTCTATAGAACTTCTCCTTTTATAGAGCTTTTTGTACCTCTCCCTCTTTCAAACTTTCAAATGTCAAAAATTAGTGAGACTTGAGATGGTTAAAACCACTAAAATCCTCGAAGTCATTGCTAATGTCTTTTCAGTAAAAACCTTACATTATTACAAAATATAAACAAAAGTTCCATTAAAAGGCTAAATTAAAGCCTATATCTGTCTTTTCTATTGTACTGACTTTGTATATAAACTTCTTGTCCAACAATAACAATCACGTCTTCATGTTGCTCGGAAGGTGTTTAGCATTTCGAGTCGAATTCAATTCCCATAGAAAATTTATTTAGATATAAATAAAACACACAAATTCGACCCAAACAAGGTGTCCGAAAACTACACAATGTTCTCCCAATTCAGACAGCCATTTGCAACATCCTCTCTCTATAACCAAAGGCTTGAATAAGAAATTGCTAAATAAAAAAAAAAGAACGAAACTAGCAAACTCCATCGACGAACAATAAACCGTATTCTTCGATGCTAAAAAATTCCAACCTCTTGGTAATCTGTGGTGTGTAGAACCAAACAAAAGGCTAAGCCTTTAAATCCGTAAACCTCCAGAGCCTAACCAGCCAACAAACAGACAGACGAACATCTCTTCGAGTCTTGTATTATTCAAATGAGATTGTTTACTTTAAGAGGAAGAAAAGACCTCAAAAGACCCCATAAAGATAAAGAAGACGACTTGAGATGCAGCGTCTTACTCTCGTTCGGACACATAACTTTCCTGACCGTTTTTCGATGTGGTGTTCTTGTTTTTTTTTTTTATTTAAGAAGCATTTTCTACGGGCGGCATTTATAACCAGCCAGCATAGCATCGGTGTCAATAAAATACAAAAATACTGCGCTATCTTAATTGTTTAAACTTTAATGCTAAAGCGACAGTTACGTTATATCCCTTTGGATAAATTTAATTTAATACTCGTTTCGATTTATACGAGGATGGGAAGGGGGGAGGAAAAGCTGCGTTTAAAGTGCTACGTTATAGGTGGGAAGAAAGATAAAAGTTCTGGGTATCTTGAAGGTGACACAGAACACGGGTTTTTATATTGAAAGGAATTATTAGTTAGATTTTTATCGGGCAACTTGCCCGGTCTCGGGGCAGGTTTTTCTTTTTATTTCGAATTAAGTAGCTGAGATGATAGAGTGCGAGCTTTTAGGAAATGCCAAGGGAATTAAATGGAAGATACCGCAAACTATCAAAAATGTATCTCAACATTAAAAAAAAATTTAAAACTTGACACACATTTTTTTCTGAGCATCGTTTATTTAATATTATAGCTTTATATTTGTGTTGATGTTGAAATCTAAAATGCGTATAATTTACATCTATCTCTCTTCGGGTATAGATAAACAAAACAAAGAATACGTGAGATTGAAGAAAATGCACCAATAAAACAAGCTGTCATTAAGGAATGCGAACATTTTCGAACGATTGCATTCAATTGAATGGGAAACAATGATTGTAATCTTTTTAATGTCATGAATGGTGATTGCAGGATTTGAAGTCTAAGTCTCAAATGGAAGTGAGGGATTGCAATTTTTTAATTAAAGTCAAAAAATACGTTAAGTTATAGAATCCCTTTGGGTTGCTTCACCGGTGCGGTAGGACTTTAGAAAACTGATGAGTTACTAATGGCTCATCTAATGGTCATGTGAAATAAAATAATGCAGGAAGTCCCGTTGATCTTTAATGCTAGTCTAGAATTGAGACCTAAATGAAGTGCGGTCAGCGATAGCCAAGCTGACAGCGTACAAAGCTGCTTGCGCCGATCGATGGCTTGCCAGCAGAGCTATTCAAAGCAGGTGGGGATGACTTGGTAGGGAGCATGCACCAACTCATCTCAAAAATTTGGTCGGATAAAAGTATGCCCAATGAATGGAACCTCGGCATAGTGTGACCTATCCACAAGAAAGGAGATGCTTTGACGTGTGCCAATTACAGAGGTATAAGTCTCCTCAACGTAGCATACAAAATCCTGTCGTCTGTACTGTGTGAGCGTCTTAAACCGTTTGTCAACGAGCTGATCGGCCCCTATCAGTATGGTTTTAGGCCCGGCAAATCTACCCTGGATCAGATGTTCACACTTCGCCAGATTTTGGAAAAAACCCAGGAGTTCCAAATCGATACACACCACCTTTTTATCGATTTCAAAGTCGCGTATGATAGCGTGGACAGAGAACAACTATATAGGGCCATGTCTCATCTCGTGCAGGATGACGATGCAGAAATCTCGCTGCTCCGTCAAGGTCGGTAAGAACACCACCGAACCCTTTGATGTCGAGAAAGGTCTGAGGCAAGGCGACGCGCTATCATGCAACCTATTTAACATCGTTCTTGAAGCAATTGTACGAAACTCAAACGCCAACAATAGAGGTACAATTTTTCAAAAGTCAGTTCAACTGCTTGCTTATGCGGATGATATTGATATTATTGGGAGGGCGAAGTGAGCTGTTACCGGTGCGTTTGCAAGTATTGAACTGGAAGCGGCGAAAATGGGTTTGGCTGTTAATGAGGAGAAGACGAAGTATATGCTATCATCGAGAAAGGAATCTCAACATCGTCGTCACGATGGATAGTCGTCAAAGATTTGTCTACATCGCAAAACGACATCAGTGCAGAGATCAAGCGGAGAATTACCTCTGTTTTTTCGGGCTAAGAAGGCATTTGAGTAATAAAGCCCTATCTCAAAGAACCAAGGAGACCTTCTATAAGACTCTCATCATCCCGGTCCTGCTGGATGGGGCAGAAGCATGGACACTGTCTAAAACGGATGAAAATCTGCTTGGGTGCTTTGAAAGAAAAGTTCTTCGTTTGATCTTCGGTCCAGTCTGTATCGATGGAGTATGGAGGAGAAGATTCAACAGAGAGCTGTACGGGCTTTACAACGACGTTGTTGACATTGTTCCGTTGCGTAAGCTTTTCCATCTGTCTAACTCTACTGGTCTCTTTACGAGTGGATGGAAAATAGCATTTGTCTAGTTTGTCCCTTAAGAAGGCGAATCTTGTTCCCCCTGTAACGTTGGTCCAATTCTTTCAAAATTCATAAGGCCCTGATAAATTATTAGTTCAAAAAATATCTTCAAGAACTAAAGCTTTTCAATGACTGGCAATGGGATTTGGTTGAAATAGGTCCACTGGTGATCTGATGGTATAACTCACCGAACATTGACACAAATCTTGTTTGGCATTAAGCTCTGTTATCGAAAATGCGTTCATTTGGTATTAATGAATCTCTTATTCGATGGATTAGGAAGTACCTTTCGAACCGTTTAATACAAGTTTTGTTGGACGGTTTGAAGCTTAAAATTCATAAAATGAATGCTGGAGTGCCACAGGGCTCCGTTTTTTCTCCGACTCTATTTCTCATACCCATCAATGATCTCTTATTTAAAAATTCTAATCCATTAAATTGTTTTTTTTTTTTTCTGAAGACAGTACTCTCAGCTTCTAATATTGGTTTCAATATTCAAGTCCTTGTTCTTCGATAGCATTGTCAAATTGAGAATGAAAAACCGCGTAGAGTTTAACCATTAAAAACTTGAACTCCTGTCGATGAAGCGATTCGTGGGCGACTCTTATGTACGTTCATCAAAGAGCACTTTGTGTGGAATTCTCACATATTCACCAAAAACACTGCAAGTGCTTAGGCTTCCTTCGACGTTGCAAGAAATTGTTAACTTCTTCCGATCTCGCTGTAATCTATAAGGCCTATATTCATCCACAGCGCGAGAAGAATTACCATATATGTTCCAATAACCCACTTGAGTCTTTTTGATACAATCCAAACAAAAGATTCAAAATGATAGATGAAAGAATTAAAATAGAAACATTTGAATCTCTCGAGCACCGCCGCAATATCTCTTGCCTTTCATTATATTACCATTATTTTCATAAACAGTGTTCTTGTGAAATAGCATGCATTCCTAATCTTAATAACCGTAATACTCATGCTTCAGAAATTACATATTAGTTAACCATTGAGCCCATACTTTAGACGTGCCTATTGTTAAACTCAGTCTTTCTTTAGCTGCACTACACGAATGTGGAATGCTTTACCCAATTCACTATTTTCTTCCCATTACGATATTCAGACATTCAAAACCAATGTGCATCGGAATTTCCGTTTAAAACCTCTTTATTTACTAAACTCTCGCACTGTGCTCACACATTTTAAGGGCAGTCGAAGTCCAAAATTTATCAGATCCAACAAATTTCCGGATACAAATGTCACCATTTGCACGAAGGGAGGCTGTCAGAAGAGTTTGAAGTCCAAAGTGGAGTCAGATAGGGCTGCATTCTGTCACCAATATTGTTCCTGTTGGCGATGTTCTGCGAGCGGCCTTGACGGAATTCGATGGACTCTGACGTCTTACCTGAAACATCTTGACTATGCGGACGACGACGTATGCATGCTCTTTCATAGGATCATGGATCTCCTCCAAATGACAACAGGGGTGGAGAGAGAAGCAGAAATCGTTGGGCTGAAAATCAACTCCGGTAAAACAAAGATGATCAGCCTCGGAACTCAGTCATCTTCTCTAATAAATATTTCTCAACAACCGGTGGAGAAAGTACAGACCTTCCAATACCTTGGAAGTATCATCTCTAACGAGGGTGGCACCGAACAGAACATCAGCAGTCGAATCGGAAAGGCAAAGGCTGCTTTCGGTATGCTTAGAAATATATGGAGGGATAATTCCCTAAGCTTAAGAACCAAGCTACGACTGTTTCGATCCAACGTCGAATCCGTTTTATTTTACGGTTGCAGCACTTGGAAAGTAGCAGTAGGTGTCACTAAGAAGCTGCAAACGTTAATTAATAGATGTCTACGAAACATCCTTAGGATTTTCTGGCCCAATCGTATATCAAATGAAGAAATTCACTCCTCAGGAAAACGGGTCAGGAACCTATTGACTCTATTATACGACGTCGAAAGTGGCAGTAGATCGGACACACGCTTCGAAAAGGCGACAACTGTTTTGCGGCGCAATGTCATAAAATCCGCTCACTCAAAAAGGAAGAAGAGCTGAAGAGAAGGACAGTCAAGGAGGAGTCAACCAGGCAAGAGTTGGAGGGAGTTGCGACTCATATCCAGGAACCGAACACGATGGCGAGCTGGCGTTCTGGATGCCCTATGTCCCACTTGCCTGATTTAGCGCCAGAGTTATGGAAATTTGATCGTTTCAGATTCGGTCCACCCAGTAAAACGGCCTTTTTTTTATTTATTTAAGCTATATTTTCAATGCTCGGGGAAAGTTGTTATTTTATAACTACTTATACCTAAGTCTAAGGCATGGAAGGAAGTTTTTCAAGCCCACTTCTCCGCCCACTTTCATGACCATTTTTTCTTATATTCTTATTCTATTCTTATTTGGCGTCGCTAGAAAACTGACATTTTGTAATAAATCTCTTTTAAACCTCAGATATGGCAACCAAAATGAAATTTTGAACTAAGGAAAGAATTTATTAATTTGTTGGCCTTATTTTGGACCTGTCTTGTCAAATAAAGTTTCAGTTTTTTTCTAAAACAAAACTTCTGAGGTTTCTTCCAAAAATTAAACTCTAGCGCAATAATTCTGGAACAATACAGATATGCCAAATTAATGTCAGACTTGAGCAATAAAACTGTCATCATCAAACTTCTAAGGCAAATTTAAACAACGAAAATTCTATTAAATACAATACAACAATCAGCTAATAATTTTGGCTTATTTCAAATACAATCGTCAAAAGATGTTTGTTTCTATCTTGAGATCTTTTGGACAGAGCTTCAAGAAATGTATTCCAAATGGGTATCCAAGTTAAGTTTGCATTCCAAAGCCATTAATCTATTTTATTTGTTTAATGCAAATTTTCCATTCAACGGCTGTCATAGGTTTTAGGATAGACGCAAGCAATTAAGTGAACATGCTTTTTTTTGAAATTTCAATTTGAGTTGTTCCCAAACTTGTTTGTTATTTTTCTTTAGTTTGGCTTTTTCAACAAAAACCAACAGAAGAAGCAAACGAAATTTATTTCTGAATAATTGTTAATTAAATTCAATTTATTAAGAAAAGAAATCCTCAACAAAAGCAGCAAACATATAAATTTATAATTCATTTCATAGTAACAAGACAAGGCAATAAAATTGTACACAACTAAAATGCAAATCATTTTTCGAACCCAAAATGAAGAAAAAAAAACCAACTCAATTTTATGCTAAATTAAAAAAAAAAATGAAAAATTTAAATCAACCTAAAATTTTAATGGTTTTCTTATCTTGAAAATATTCTCACCTGAGACAGATGGTTTGGGAAAATAAAATATCTCATTTTGTTTTTTTTTTTTTTATTTACAATGATTAAGCATCCATTTTGAAATTCATCTATACAAACATACTACATGTTAGCGGACATTTTGGATCATTTACATACTGGCGCAGATAAAGTGTAATAAAATTAATGTTTTGCGATATAGAAAATTCCGACAAACAATAAAGAATTTTCAAATTTACAAAAATGTTGAATTGATTCATTAAGTTTTACGAGTATAAAAACGTTTAATGCTCAGTCTGTTGCGTATAGGGTTATTTCTTTTGATTGGTATTTTGTCAGGCATAAAGATGTAATGGTGTCTAAATTAACATGAAAACCTAGCGGGTTTTAAGGCTATGATGACGAAAATGCTTTGTCAATTAGACTTGATCAACTATGTTAAAAAAAAAATTAAATAACTTCCAACAATGGTATAAGAATTCTCACGGCGAAACATCAGATTAAATTTAACAAGTTTCTTGTTTCAGATGCTTGCACGATTTCAATACTATTACATATTAATGATAAAATTAGCAAAAAATACATTTTGTGGAAGTTTGTGTAGTTGATTTAAAAAGATGTCATGTTATTTCAACATGAAATTCCTAAAAATAGATACAATTGGCAAGATTTTGACATGACTTCAGAGTAAGCTTATACCAAGTTCGTGCTGTTGTATCAGTCTCTTGTAAATTTCAATTTTACTAAATATCTTATTGACTAAACATTTCAATAGTTATTTTTACAATTGATGAATTTAATCTGGTCTTGAGTTAATATAGCACTGTGCGTGTTCAATTAAACATAACATCGTGTTTACGAGTATGTTCCAAGATTGCATATTACCAAGTCTATCTGTGGAAAATAAAGTTTTTCATCGAAGAGTAACATGGTAAGTGTGAAAGGTTTAAATTGGCAAGTTACCAGCTTAACTAGATAGTTGGATTATGTCAAAATTACAACTCACCAGCTTACTTCATCCTTGTACTGACTCAAACTCAACACAGCTATTTGTTAAATTAACCATTGAGTCATGTAAATAACACAGACGCGTACTGTCAGTTTGCATGTCAAAGAGCACGGTAGTGCCCAGCCAAGTTCTGGCACTACACCCTTTTTAAAGGAACAAACTCAGGCGATTTTGGACCCCTCTCTATCTTCAGTACCAATGAAGTCAGAACCTTAAAACTCCGAATATATGCTAAGCTAGTCAGGCACAGGCGCCTCAACAAATATAAATTTTCTAGCATAAGCGTTTCCTGAGATATAAGGCCTCAAAAATCACAAAAACCGTAACTGACTGACTGACTGGCTCACAGATCATCAAAATTATGGAGCACTTCCCGACATCGTAGAATCTTGTAATTTTGCGCAACGGTAGGTCTTGTCATGCAAGCAGAGGAAAATTTGAAGTTTTCCATTCAGGGGGCGTGGTATCCGCTCACTTTCTCCGAATTGGTGTTGGTTGAATGAAGCACTTCCGACTGCTGTAAAACGATGAAATTTGGTGAAACGGTAGGGCTTAAATTGCATTCAAAGGAAAAAAATATAAAATTAGCGGTTTTCCATTCCGGGGCGTGGTATCCGCCCATTTCCTCAGAACTGATGTAAATTATATATGGCACACTTCCGATTGCAATAGAACAATGAAATTTCGTAGAATGGTAGGGCTCAAATTGCATATAAAGGACCAAAAATAAAAATTGAGGTTTTCCATTCAAGGGGCGTGGTATCCGCCCACTTTCTGAGAAAATGTTTAATTTATATGGAGCACTTCCGATTGCTGTAATTAAGGTAAGTTTGTTAGTGTTAGGTATTTTGCCAGGACAAGAAGAAATAATTGAAGCGCAAATCAAAACAACCAATAACAAAAAGAAAATATACCAAAAGAAATAGGAAGCTATAAACTAAGTTGATTTTAGTAGGTAGAGTACACCCTTCTATCTTTCCGTATCTTTCGAGATTTTGACATGGCAAAATATTAAAATCTTTGCAAAAAGGAGTGAGATCAGACCAAAAAACATCAACGTTAAAAAAAAATTAAATGGCAAGGAAGAATCGTGCCGGGTAATTTATTTCATAATCATGTTGTGCGACTAAGAAACGAATATCTGTATTTGACCAACTCGAGGGTGAAATGATAAGCATGCGAAACAGATACCACGGGTGAACTGATTGAGGGAAGGAATGAAACTGATTTCTCCGAGTGAGCATTGCTTGTGAAAGACGCGATAAAACAAGTGAACAACGGTTTTCGTATCAGTTTTAACGCTATTATCTGGATTCTATCCCAAAAATCGAGAGAAGTTTGTGCTGCACCTGCCCAAAGATGTGAATTATACTCGGGTTTTGTACGTATAAATTCCTTATAAATGGTAGCCAGATCAGAGGGGATGACAAATTTCTTACATCGATATAGAAATCCTAAGCACTTAGCAGCATTTTTGGCGGTCCCGAGAAGGTGGTTATTCCAATGAAGATCGTCGTTGATCGGCTTATTCGCTGCAAGTGCCATTCAAAAACAATGGCATAAGGGGTACATTTTGCTTCAACGACAATAGACAGTATTGAGTTTACTCAGCTTATCATGTCATTGTAATTCCACTTCCGCATCAGGAAATGGACGTTAATACGAGAATCTGAAAGTAGAGTCGTTGGCAAAACAATGAAGTGGATTAGAAGTTTCAGACAAGAGATCATTTATAAAAATGAGAAAGAGAGTCGGAGACATTACGGAGCCTTGGGGAACACAACTTTACGTTTACTTTGTGAAGATTAGACTTGAAACCATCCAATCCATCATGTATTGAACGATCCAGAAGGCAATTTCTTATTCAAAGAATAAGAAATGCACCCATTTTCGATAAGAAAAACTGGTGCCAAACTCTATTAAATTCCTTGAAAAAATATCAAGCGAAATACCCTTTCTTTCTCGAAAACAATGTACATATAGATCTGTTCCACTCTTCGGTGAGATATGCCATCAGATCACCAGTAAAACGACTACTGCGATAGCCGTATTGCCCATCATTCAGATGCTTTTGATCTTCGAAATATTTCTTGAGTTGATGTTTTTTATCAGCGATTACATGCCCTTGGAAAGAAGGGACGTAGGAGGAGGGGGGTAGGTCGCCTTTTTTAGGAATATGCTGGACAAATGCTCTTTTCCATCTTCAAGGGAAGATTCCAAAACAGTAGGAACTATAGTAAAGCTTAAGCAATGATTTTGCCAGCGATGAAGAATACCTCTTCAGAAGAATGGGTGATTTACAATAAGTACCATCGATGTTGTTTAACTCAAGAACTCGAAGGGCTCTTCCAACTGTACGAGAGCGAAAATATACCTGCCCCAATGAATGATCTACGTTCTCAAATACAGGCTGAGCAATGTTGCTAAAAGGCAGCGTAGAGCCAGCCGCAAAATGAGCTGCTAGAACATTTACCTGATCTGAAGAGCTAGTTATCTAGATGTCAGTGTAGGTGAGCGTTGGAAGTGAATATGAAGTTGATTCTTGACAAATAAGCAGGTTTTACAGCTGCCTTTGGGACATTGCAGGACCTTAATTTCAGGTCATGTAGAATTTCGTTCTTTTTATAACAGCGCGAGTTGCAATAGTTTCTGACTTGTTTATGTTCTTTTCCAATTTTCCCCAGTTAGGTTGGCTTTGTTAGAGCGAAGAATAACTTCTCTCAAGCTGATAGCTTTTTCGGCTACCAAGACTTTTCTTTAGAGTTTATACTGTTGATTCTGTACGGAATAAAAGTACGCATCCCAAGAAAAAAAAACATCTCTGTGACCATATCAGCACTGGCTTCAACATCACTATCAAGGAAACAGTGATTAGTTCAAGATTCGAAAAAATTTATTCAGAACGTTCCAGTTGGCTTTCTCATACTGCCAAACAGTCCTAGTGGGATGTTTCTCGTTAACTGGATGGATAGGACACGAGAAATTTTCAGATATTAGACAATAGCCCGAAGTGCCGAATGGAGAGTCTACTGGAGTGGTATGCTTATCAGGATTAGAAGTAAGAAACAAGTCGCGAGTGAAGGCATTTGCCCAGCAACATCTAGTATTCGAATGGGCTCATCTCAGCAAAGATTTTGGGCTGTTGCCTGCCCTGAATAGCCGAGCCAATTGTGTACATTGAAGTTTGTATTGTGAACTACTTCAGTGTGAGGAAGCATGGTAACAATTTGGGAAATGGAATCAGACAGCGCATTGAATTCATTAAAAGTTGAACTTCTGTCAAGAATCGGGTTCCTATACATAAAACAATAATGGATGACGTGCTTTGCGGTTAGTAAATACGAGCCAAATGTGTTTAAAGTTCCTATTAGAACAATTTCCGTATTGCTGAAGGCTCTGGCAAGCAACATCAAATCTAAATAAAGTCGAGACACAAGGATTTTTGGAAATTTTTTAAAATGGCGTTTTTTTTAAACTTTTTACCTCAACAAAATTATAAATAAAGACTGAATTGTTTGCTAAAGAAAACCATAGACGAAGCCCTGACAGAACAGTTAAAAAACAAGACGTGGTCAATTTTGGTCCAAGCTAGTGAGAGGGTATTTTTTTTTTTGTCGAAATGATATTTTGAAAGCCGAATAGTTTGTCAAAAAGAATCAAACCACAATTTCTAACTATCACGTCCAGTTTCTTCGCAAACCCACTTTTCAAAAATATTTTAAATTTTGAAAATTTGACTCGATGCTGGAACAAGTTAGCTGAACGTTATGAAAATAAGAATTTCATAGCTCCAATTTGTTCAAAACCTAATTACCACAACCACCTGCACCAAAGGTAAAGCACCTATCCATTTTTTTGTTGCAAGACTTAATATTTTTCCTTTGAATATGGAATCTATGATCACATGGAACAACTTCATACGACCCAGTTATGCAATTTAAGCTTCTTTTTTTTTTCTTGTTTGTTTTTCAATCTTCCACATAACTGCATCGTAAAACTATTTCGTTTGTCACACAAGATGCACATCGTCAAGCAACAGCATAGTGATAGAAAAAATGAAAAAAAAATTGCTCTCCCTTTCGGAATCACGAAACGTAATAATGTGCAACTTGTTACGGTACCCACACTTTATGAAGAGTTATTTATGTGCCTTAGCACCTTTGGACCGTTTTTTCAGCAAAGCCATCCGCACCGTATTGCCAACCGACCGACTCTGGGTAGCCAATCGAATTTTCGCATCTCGCATGCAAAAACAATTTCCATAGAAAACAGATGCAATTTGGTGACCAGGAGACTAAGTCCTATAACCTAGCCGCAGCCATAGCCACAGCAAATCCTCATCATTGTGTCGTCATGATCGTCGTCGTCGTCGGTCGTTGGTTGTTAGCTTGGGCTTCGCACAACACAAAAATACCTTCTGTCAAACGATTTGCGTTCAAATTCGCTCATGAATTTCTCGCTTCACTCGCATCCAACTGGAATCTTATTGAAGCGAGAAACTGTCCTGCCATGGGACGGTTGTGTAGTTGCAGTGTCACGATGACAATAGGCCGTTGGATCTTCTAACGATGAGTCCTTTAGCCTGCATCATCACTAACGCCTCTAACAAGGCCACAGTAACGCGCTCGCTAATTTGAGCTTTCTAGTCGGTTTGAGCAGACTCCAGCTCGCACTTCCGCAACGCCTTAACGAAATTATTCGCGCGCGTTTCTTTCCTTCCCGCTAGTAACGAATTTTTGTTTTGCTTGCTGCAATTCCCTCAAAAGGCTGCTGGGCCTTGGGTTCCTTGGTGATGGAGGAGAACCCGTTTGAAGGTATTTTTATCGCACCTCATTAAATCAATATTTACGCTCATGCTACGGCAGGCGCTCACTCTGACTACCTTCTCATGAGGCCTTTTGTTGCAACAGCTGCTACTGGTGGCTGCAGAGCTGTAGAGCTGTGGCTGGATAGCTGATATCCAAAGGGTGATGACGATAATGATGGGAGAGGATGGAGATGAAGATGGAGTGTGTTTGCTCCACACGCTATGTAGCTAGCTAGCTACTGTCGTCATCATCATCGTAGTCGTCGTCGTCGTCGTCTTCTCATTATTGGCCAAGTTAAAGGAAAAGTAAATTCATGCCTTCATCATGGATTGCAAGGCTGGTTTTAAGTTTAGCCTGCCTGCAGCATATGGAAGCATGAATTTTTGTTCGTTTCGAAAATCGTGAAGCTATGGTTACGATGACGACGAATTTTCCATGGCGTCGTCGTCGTCGTCGTGGATGTGGTTTGGTTGATGATGAGGATGATGCTGTGGTGTGATGCAAGTAGTAGTCAAGTAATTTTCGGTGTAATTGACAGTTTGAGGCGTTAATGATGCGTTTGGTTGGCACAATGTGTGCATTATTCTCAATTCGATTTCGTGTTCCATTGGTGCGGGATTGTGGGATGTATAATCACGATGAGAATAGAAGAACACTATTTAAGGACCTATTTGGAAATTTTTCTTTCTGTTTTTTTTTTTTACTTTCTCAATGGGCTAATAATGTAACCTAGTTTGAGAGAGTTTTGAGTGATTTTTCACACGAAATGATTTTGAAAAGCCCCAATTATAGCTTACAATGACAGATCATAAGGAGTTTTTTAGAACATTATAAGAACTGAGAGCTGTAGGCGGCTGATGGCTTGGTCGTGGTTGAGAGAGATTTAATGAAACAACTATGTTTGAAGTCTTCTGGGGCAGGAAAAGAAAATAATACAAATCTGAACTTGCCTGTATTCAATGCAGCTGACAATACCAGAAGTCTAAGGGACCTTAACTTTTTAAAAATATTGGTTCACAAAAATTTCGATTCCCCCCAAACAAAGCTACAAATATACAAACTGAATACCAACTCCCCTGGATTCATCTTTCTCCTTAGCCATGATTCATTGCCACCGAAATAAAAGAACCTGCCTTAGATTTATGGCTCAGCAAACCCATAGAACCTGCCTCAGATTTATAGCTCAGCAAACTCATAGAACTAATGACTGTCTAATATCTATCTGCGAGACATTAAGTCTTTCCAATGTTAACAACCCCATGAACAGAAAATATTTTGATATCCGTTTTGCATCTAAACACAAAGTGCTATCGAATCACCACCTAAGAATGCCCGAATACAATCAAAATTAAAATACCACAAACTCAATAAACATCACTAGAAAAAAAATATATTTTAGTTTAATTGTAGCGCTATTCATCAACCTGTCGTTAAAGAGAGAGAGAATGAAAGTTTTTGATGTTAAAACCTAAAAAGCATTTACATAACACTAAATCACCATAACAACAAAATGAATTAACATTTTTAATCAGAAAAAAAAACTAAGAAACGCACCGGTTTTTTTTTTCTTTGCGCGACTATATTAATCGCTCTAGAAACAAAAATACCTACAATAACAACAACAACAAATAAAAGAAATAACAATCAAATCAAAATTAAATAAATCACGGTTGAGATTCATGGGTTCTTTAAGCATATCGGCCGCCTTCAGCATTAACCACAGTTAAACATGCCAATGATCGATGTTTTTATTTTGCTTTTTGCCTGGAAAAAGCTAACAGGCTCATACATAATATGGTAAGAGTTAATCATACAGGCTTGGCTAAAAGTATTGCGATGGTAAAATTCTTGATTCTTTAAGCTTTAATTTGATTTTATGATACTCGTATTGTTACCATGAAAGTTTGAACGAAATGTCAAAAGTATCAAAAATAAAAGGCACGAACTTGCTCTAATGTTTCAGATACTCAGACTTAAAATTAGGATATCGTTTTTAAGGCTCTTTTTTGGATTATATCCAAGAGACTCAAGTAAGTTATTGGAGCACTTGCCTAATTATGGGAATTGTACTCGAGCTTGGGATGAATATAGGCCTTATAGATTGTAGCCAGATCAAAAGGTGTGCAAAATTTCTTGCAACGTCGAAGGAAAGTTTAGGTTCAGCAACGTTTTTGGCGACGTCAAATATGTGGTTATTCCTGAAAGCTGTTCGGTTTCCTTAATGCAAGTTCCGCTCATGGTTAGCTGCATAGGGGTGAGTTGCGCTTTAACGACATAAGACAGCTTTTATTTGATCATGCTATCGAGATCAGTATTTAATTAGCTTATCATACGCTGTCGTTCTAAATTCAAATCCGAAGAACTAGGACATACACCTAGGGACGAATATTAGAATCTGAGAGTACTGGCGTCAGCAAAACAAGTGAATGGTTTGGAAGTTTCAGACAAAAGATCATTGATGAATATCAGAAAGAGAATCGGAGACAAAATGGAGCCTTGTGGCACAACAGTCTTAGGCCGGTATTCACCGAGCGCTCATAACTTAAGAAGCTCATAAACCTATTCACCAAGCAATATTAGTGAAGATCTACGAGCGCTCTTAAAAGTTAGGAGTGGTCCCGACCACTCCCAACTTACGAGCGCTCTGTTCGAAAGTTTGTTCGCTTGTGCGTGTGCCACGCACGCATTTGACTCGAATCCATGTGAGCAATGCCAAGTAGAAGAGTATCCATTTGCTGTCAAGACCAACATTCCACAACATTTCACAGTTTGGGTATGCCTGAACAAGAGAGAGTGGCTCTCATTTTCGAACTTCGAAAAACACTTGCGAGTGGTTGGTGAATACCTCACAGAAATTTCAAGTTAAGAGCCTCGTAAAGTTAAGAGCCGTTTAGGAGCGCTCGGTGAATACGAGCCTTAATTTAGTGAATTTCAGATTTAAAATTATCCAATACATTTTATATTTAGCGTTTCGAAAGGTGGGTTTATAATCCATAGAACAAGAGATTCATCAATACCAAATGCACGCATTTTCGATAGAAGAGCTTGATGCAAAACTCTATCAAATCCTTTTGAAATACCAAGTGTAATAATCTTCCTTTCTCCAAAACGATGTAAAGATTTGTGCCACTTTTCGGTGAGATATACCATCGGATCACCGTTGGACCTTTTGCTACGAAAGCTATACTACCGGTCATTGAGAAGGTTTCGTTCTTCAAGATATTTCTTGAGCTGATAATTTATCAGTGTTTCCATGACATTAGTAAGAAGGGGTGTAAGTGCAACTGGGCGATAGTGAAAGGGGAGAAGAATCGCCTTTTTTAGGGACAGGTTGGACAAATGGTGTTCATCCATTCGGAAAAATACTAGCAGAGTAGGCCAGTAGAAAAGCTTACGCAATGAGCCAGCGTTGAAGAACACCTCTTCAGAACAATTGGGGCAATACTATCTGGGACATAGGATTTGTATTTATCGAGATCTTTCAGTACTCTTGCAACTGTATATGTCGAAAGAAGATTTGTTCCATAAAATCATTAACGCTTCCAATTATAGGAGGAATCATGACTATCTGACAGCGTCACATTGACAGCAAACTATGCTGCAATCAAATTCGCTTTCTTTTGACAGCTAACATAAGGATTGTCATTCAAAACGAGCGTAGAAACCGAAGATAAAATAGTATTTCAAATATTTTTTACAAATGTTACTACTTTTGGGACATTGGAGTATTTTTCGCCTTGATTTTTGGTCATCCAAGAATTAAGTTTTTTGAATATGTTCATTACAGGTCTTTCTATATTGTTTGAACTTATTCCGGTTTTTCTCAGTAGGGTTGGCTTTATAACATCGGAAACTTAATTTTCTGGCTCCAAAAACCTCATTAGATATCGAATCAAACCATGGATTCTTTTTAGGTTTGATAGATTTTTCCCTATTCGGGATAAACTTTCTTATTCCGAAAAGAATTAAATTTGAAATCATATCTGAACTGGGGTCCACGTCACTATCGAGGAAGCATAGTGACCGGTTAAAGTTCTTGGAGAAATCATTGAGACCATCCCAATTGGCTTTATCATAGTGTCAAACCGGTTTCTTATAGGCACACAATGGTCGGATGTGCTGAGTGGTGATTATATACTTATAGTGTACGAGTATTTGTCAGAGGTATAGGAAACAAGTCTAGAGTGTTGGTGGATCAGGGCCGGATTAACAATCAACGGGGCCCTAGGCAACCATCGATTTGGGGGCCCTTGTTTCACGTCCGTTCCCTTCTTTTTTCGATTAAAAAATACAAACTTATATCTTTCATAAAAATTTTATTGTCAAAATGTAATGATATCAATAAAATTACTATCTACATTTTAAACATGTCGTTTTCTTTATTTATTTTCGGTAAATTCATCAATTAACCTTTTCATGCACTCAACAAAAACAAACACTGCTAGCTAGCAAAGCAACTTTTAACTTTCAACATCAACTCGTTCTCGTTCTCAATCTCATTCATACATGATTTAAGAACGAAATGTATCCACTGGAAGTATGCTCAGATGCCCTCTGAAAAATAAAAAAAAAAAACTCTCAACTCACATTGTTGTAGCACCCATAACCCATAACGACGTTCATGTAGTTACCAACCGGTTCGTTCGAATTAACTGTGAACGGATCCAACCAAAATGGCGAAGAGTACTCAAAGTTCTTACACTCTCACTCAGAATGGGAATAGTGTTGTATCTTAACTTTTGTTAAGTTGTTTAACTCAGAAAAAATCTCTATATACCTTCCTTTGGGTGTTGTCTGATCAGAATAGCGCAGCCACGAAGAATTGTGTTTATTAAAATCACCCGAAACAACGATTGCACTGTGCGGAAAATGAGGAACAATTCTTTGGATAGAGTCAGACAGCGCATCGAATTCATTAGAAGTCGAGTTACTATCCAAACTTGGGCTGCGATAAATAAAGCATACATGAACAGTGTAATTAAACCATATGAAATTAAAGTTTTAATTAAAACAAATGCCATATTGTGGTAGAAGCTGATAAGCACCATCACTACGTTCATACATATTAGGCGAGACCATGCTGATTGAAGAGAATATGCTAGAACCATGTAGGCTGAATTCCGTTTTTCACAGTATGGAAATATACAGCACAGACGTTTTTTCTAAGCCCCCGAATGTTGGTACAATCGACTCTAAATAATACTGAACATTACTAGAAAAAAAAAAACACAAATCAAACGATAAAATATGTTGATTTTGGGTTTGAGACCCAAAAAAACTTCACAATAAAATTAACTATTAGTGTTATGCCTTAAGAGTAAATATATTGATCCGCTCCTGGATTCCAAAGCAAATAACAGCAATTTAGCCGATATTTCTCTGGTTCAATCAGTCACACACAATGCATGACGTGACCCAAACAATGTATGCAATGACAAAGCCAAAGTAAACTGGGCTCTTAAAATTTTAGGACTCCAAAGAATTTTATTTGGGTGAAGGTTTTTTATTTTTATTATTACGGTTTTATTTATATTGGGCCTAAATTAAAGTTTCAAAATATTGTATTGAAAATTAGGAAAACGACTTTTTTAGAAAATATATTTTTAGGATTAATTTTTTTTGGTAGATTTAACGCGTCATTTTGTATCAACAATATTTTCAAAAATAGCTTTATCTTTTTAACTCGATTAAACTCTTTTTATAAACAAATGGGTTAATTCATGTTATTTTTAGCCCAAAAAACGTTAAATACATGAAAAAACAAATAAAGGGTGGGACATCTAGTGGTTTCTTTTTAAATCAGAGGTTATTTTGACATTGACAGCTGTTTTCCGCTCGAAATCTTTACAGAAAGTCATAATCCAAAAATATTTGTTAAACGTCAAATGCACAAACTTAAATAAATGTACAGAGAGTGAGAGAGGTGTACCTCAGAAAGGATCATGGGATCATATTTTTTTTTGAAAACCGACGATCAAGTTCAAATGCACGTCAGGTGGAAGCAAACAATGGGCAGCATTTGACAGATATTTTCTTTATAACCCCTATTACGATTGTCAATTATCAAATTGATAGTTGATAAAACTTGAAAATTGGGTTACAAAACTCAATTTATTAAATAACTAATCAATTTTTCTTTTAAATTTTTCAATTTGCTTGTGTTTCCCATTGGTCTGAATCATTCTCAATGATCAAAACTTTAATCAGTTGGGTTTTTAAACATTGAATTAAAAATTTATCAACTATCAAATTGATAGTTGACAATCATAATAGGGGTGAATGTGATGTAATCTAAATTTTATCAAACGCCAAAGGTAAATAAAATCAAAAATGATATTCATCAAATAAATCATAGCGTTACTTATGAGACTCTGTCCAATAAGGTAGAAACACATACTGAGTGTAGATTTTTTTTAATTCTTATATTTGTGTTGAACGAAATTTGAAATTTCCAAATTCCTACATTCCACTTTAATTCTAAATTTATATTAGAAAGTTTCTATAGTCCTAAATTCTGGGGTGGAATCGGCTGAGGTGATAGTTGATTATCAATTTTTTGAATGTCATTTTGGCTATAGCTGTCTCTGTCGTATCAATAAAGAAATAAAGAGAGAGCGATTGTCAAAACGACAATCAATTAACTTAGTGATCACATTACTCTTAAGTGATACGAGCTTTGATTTCTAACGTAATCTTTTCGACGATGCTTTACTGACTAAACAATTTGGTCTTTTATACATGCTGCACAAAAAAATTAAAAAAAATTGAACAATAACAAACAGTGTTTTTTTTATAAAAACATTGCAAAGATAATATTTCGAATGTAATACTTTTGACCAAGACTGTTCAAGACAATCTTTGAGTTTTATGAGAGCACCATCATCATCATCATCAAGGGAAAGAGTTAATGAGATTCCTTATTCTCGAAATTAGTTCTGAAACTTAGAAAATACTATATGTGTGTAGAATATTCAACGTCTTTGATGGTATCTATAATGATCAGATGGAAACGTGGCCTGCGAAATGGTGCCTCCTCGAACTCTACAACAGATATATCTTTCCAAGATGATTCTTTCTTTTGCGGCGGCGGCGAAGGGTCGCGGGAGGAGTAAACACACAAAAACAAAATTCCCATAAAACAATTTACGGAACACGATAAATTATTGTAAATCAGAGAAGTTTATTTGAACAAACATGGTATGTGTAACGTTGAGGAGGTGGAACTCGAGGAATGAACTATGTGGCATAGCGGCTCCAAGATTAGAAGGAAAATGACACACCAAAGCGGCGACAACGAAGGCCGAAGGCAACAGCAGGCATCTCTTGTGAATCATTCCTCGATATAAAATATTCGAAGTGTGGGCGCAACCATGAAGATTTTTGTGTGTTTTTACCAAGAAGGACATTTCAGGATACTCCTCTTGAGACCGAGAGTCTGCATCTTTGGTAGATCGATCATGATGATCAGGCTCCTTACAAAAGAATATGATACTCTGTTGTCTACCTGCCCCCGAAAGGCAGTTAATCATTTTATGATTCTATTACAACAAAAGCCACCGAAGCGAGATCCTTGAAATAGGATTTCCAATTTAACAAAGGTCCGATTTTATTGCTGTCATGCAGTGGAAAATACGGATGACAACCGCAAATTATACTGATCCTGGAAATAATTCCCCATATTGTCCTCGATTGTTTACACACAAATAAGGCGACAGATCGAAGGATACAATGTGACTTTGTCACAACAGAAATTAATGTCTTCTAATGTGAATTTTTCGTCCTGGGTGATGTATAGGCATTAGAGAACAGCGGCAGCAGCTGTTTAATTTAATTCGAGGACATATTTCATTTTCCCAAAACAAAAAAAAAATAAACAACATCCTCTTGCATTGACTGTCTGTCTAATAAACGGAGTCCTTTATCTGAGAGTGCCTTGTATGTAGGGTGACATTTTGCTGTCCCCCAGTTTAATTGAATTTATTAACCATCGTCCTAGTTTTATCCTAATATAAGTCAATGAGTTGTCAGCGACCGGCCAGTAACTACCACTCCCCTGCGGTTTTCCGCTCCTGCCAGGTTTTTGTGTTTGAAAAACTGCGCCTCATCGCATGTTCTGAGCACATTGTTTGGTTCGTATAGTATTCCAGGACCCCGATAAATGGCCGAAAATTAATGGTCATCGTTTTACTTTTTTTTTTGTCCGGTAGACAGACATTGCATGCCGAAGAAATGTTTCGTCAGCTCTAGAATGCTAATTATGCCAAAACTCAAAAGTATAGTATACAAATGCAGATGAAATGAGAATGAGACCCTTGCGTGCTATCATATTGTGGCAGTTGTAGACGACTTCGAAACAGAACCTTGAGTTAGTTCTGCAATCATGAATATGCAAGTTAAAGCTGAGTGCAATGATAGTTCACACGATGCAGTGCAGCAACGGCAGCAGCGGCGCAGACGACACGATGCAAGATTGATTTATTTTTAATTTTATTCAATTCGGTGGGGTGTTGACGGTCATTAATATAAATCGTTCTAGGACATTTTGCGGTTAACCGTGGCAGTTGGTTTGGTTCAAGGTTTGTTGAGATGTGGACGCAAAACTCGGATTGTCTTTTGAGGAGCAAAAAGAAAAGACGTGTTGAATCAGTTGAAGTACAACCGGAAAGAGAAAGTCATTTTATTAAAGACATCTTAAGTGACAATTGTATGAGTATAAGATATTGATTCTACTCTAATTGGTATAATAGTCAATTCACAATAACACTTTCCCTGAATTAATATCTTATTAAATTTGTTACACTTTAGCAAAGTATATAGATACATTTTCAATTATTTGTTTTATATTTTGAAATTCATTTTTATTCCTATTTTATATTCAATGTTTTAGTAATTACTGAATTATAAAATAAATCATTAGGTAATAGCTATAATCTTTTTTAATTCAAATATAAAATGTTTCACATTTAGTTTAAATATAGCTAAGTAATTATAATTTACATTTACAAAAGGCCAAGTAATTTGGAATTCAAAGAATGTTTTATATTTACTAAACCTTTTGTTAAAATATCTGCTAACATTTTTTCCGTAGGCAAATACTGAAGATTTATAACACCATTTTTAATTTTCTCGCGAATAAAGCTTGTTTTTATTTCAATATGCTTAGTTCTTGGCGAGTATGAGTTGTTTGTGGCTAATTGTATGGCGCTTTTATTGTCGCAATATAATGTTGTTTCTTTCGGAGAGTTTGGTAAGAGCTCTCTTTCAAGACGTTTTAGCCACATCGATTCTTGGACCGCTGAAACCATTGCCATGAATTCAGATTCTGTAGTCGAAAGGGCTATAGTAGTCTGTCGTTTTGAAGCCCAAGCTATTGCAGCTCCTTGCATGGTAAAAATATATCCAGTTGTAGACTTCCTATCGTCCGCATCACCTGCCCAATCGGCATCGCAAAAACCTTGTATCACGCTAGATTCTTTGTTGTATACAAGTTTTTTGTCGATTGTACCCTTGAGATACCGAAGGACCCGCTTTAGAGCTGTCCAGTGAGCTTTCCCTGGATTAGTAAAGTATCTACTTAGTACATTTATTGCGAAGCTAATGTCAGGTCTTGTTGTTTGGGCAACAAACAATAGGCAGCCAACAGCTTCCATGAAGGGAACGTCTGACATTTGTTCTTTTTCAGCCTCAGAAGAAGGAGACATTTTCGACGAAATTATTTGGTTTGCATCTAGTGGTGTCACTACAGGATTGGAATCGCCCATCCCAAACCGAATAATTATTTCAGCTATATACTGTGACTGGTCTATAGCAATCCAGCCATTGATATCATTACGAGTTATACGTATTCCTAATATAGAAGACGCTGGACCTAAGTCTTTCATTTGGAAATTATTACTCAGTAGACCCTTCAAAATAGTTTCTTGACTTCTATCGTTTGAAAAAATTAGGACATCGTCTACATAAACTGCAACAAAAAGCATTTGTTTTCCATTTACCTTGTGGTAAATACACTGGTCAGCATCAGCTCGTTTTAACCCAAAACGCAATAGGACATCGTTAAGTTTTTCATTCCAGACGCGACTGGACTGTTTTAAACCATAAAGCGATTTACGCAACCTGCATACATGACCTGAACAATCGTCAAAGTACTCGGGCTGAACCATATAGATTTCCTCTTTTAAGTTTCCGTTAAGGAAAGCTGTTACGGCATCCAGTTGGCATATTCGAAGATCAAATTTAGCTGCTAATGCTATTAGAAACCGTATTGAAGAGTATCTAGCGACTGGTGCGAAAGTCTCGTTATAATCCACACCTAACTTCTGTGAATACCCTTTGCACACCAAACGTGCTTTGTATCGCAATACTTCACCATCAGTTGATCGCTTGGTTTTAAAAACCCACTTGCACTTATTCGGCAACTTGCCGTTAGGTAACTTGACGAGATCCCAGGTACCATGGCTTTTTAAAGAATTATATTCTTCTTGCATGGCCTGAACCCACATCTCAGTATCATTTCTCGATAAGGCTTCTTTTACTGATTCAGGGTCACATAATTCAACGCTAGCATACAAATTTACCTGTTTTGCCAGTTTACCAATTCGTTCAGATCGACGCATCTCCATATCGTGGATGACTTTTTTCCTTCGTCTTATGATAGGTTTGTCCACAGGAGCAGGAATATCGGCATCATCACTAGCAGCAACAACAGCATCAGCAGAATATTCAGCATTTAATCCTTCAGAATCCGCAACAAATTCCCCAACAACAACAGCAGGCATATGGTCAACACCACTTGCGGCTTCAGCAGCACACGATTCAGCCTTCTGCTTAGCTGGCACATCAACGTTAGTTGGATCCTCAGCACATTCATTAGAACCCAATTGTGGAGCTGGCACATCAGCTTGAGCTGGATCATCAGCAATAATTTTACATACTACACCTGCATTCGAACAATTTTGTACAGCTGGCACATCAACATAAGTTGGATCCTCAGCACCTTCATTCGAACAGTTTTGTGAAGCTGGAACATCAACGTAAGTTGGATCATCGGCCTCGATTTTATGTACTACACTTTTATTTGAGCATTTTTGTGAGGCTGGCACCTCAGCATCATTAAGATCATCAGCCAAGTCAAGAATGTCAAAACTTGAACAACAATTGCCACCAGAGATAATGTTTTTATCTAGTGTCGATTGTTTTGATGGCGCTTCGAAAAAAATAACGTTTCTGCTTACCACGATTTTTCTAGTCTTCTTATTGTACAATCTGTATGCTTTTGAGTCACCACAATATCCGAGAAAAACACACTCAATAGATTTTTCATCAAGCTTTTGACGTTTCTCACTCGGCACATGGACCATGGCCTTGCAGCCAAACACTTTGAGAAAACCCAAATTCGGTTTTCTTTTTGTCCAGAACTCTTCAGGCGTTTTAGATTGTTCACCTCTACATGGAATTCTATTAATTAAATAAGCAGCTGTGGTTGCCGCTTCAGCCCAAAAAGTCTTGTCAAGGTTGGAATCAAATAGCATACATCGGATTCGTTCAATGACGTTTCTGTTGATTCTCTCCGCTACACCATTTTGTTCGGGGGTGTACGGAGCTGTCTTTTCATGGTGAATACCGAACTTTGAAAGGTATATCTCGAACTCTTTGTTCACATATTCAGTCCCGTTATCGGTGCGAAACACTTTTATTTTCCGGGAGCACTGGTTTTCGACAAACGCTTTAAACTTCTTAAACTGCTCAAGTACTTCAGATTTTAGTTTTAAAGGATAGAGAAAAACTTTTCTACTATAATCATCGACGAACGTAACGAAATATTTATAACCAGAAAATGATTTCACCGATAACGGGCCACACACATCAGAGTGTATCAAATCCAGCACATGTTCCGCACGATTACAAGAGGCACTAAATGAAGCACGAGCATGCTTTCCTCTGATACAGACAGTGCACTTTTCATTAATTTTATCGGCAAAACTAACACCATTTACAGCACTTTTTACCTTTTTTAAATTTTCGTCACATATGTGCCCCAATCGTCTGTGCCAGAGCTCCATCCCAACTTTCGCACTTAAGGCAATTTCACAATCAACATCGTTCTCTCTCATAACACAATTTAAGCGGTACAAATTTTCTTCTAACATTGCTGTGGCGATGAGTTCGTTATTACGGTTAAATATATCACACCTGTTTTTAGCGAAGTACACTCTTTTACCAGTTTTGACCAGCTGACTGACAGATAGTAGATTCGCGCACAGATTTGGTACATATTGCACATTATGTATCACAGCATCTGCCTTCACATGGTTGTCGAGTAGTAATGTAATATTTACATCTCCGATACATTCAATTGGCATTTTTGTATTGTTTGCGACGACGATTTCTTTGTGAGTTGGTATGGTTTTATTATGTAATACATGTTACAATTTTAATTCGCGATATTAAACTTTGATTATTAAAAAAAAATAATCAAACAAAACGACGACAAGAACCACGACGACGCGACCGAACAACAACTATATATTATGTAATTAAATAAACTAAAGAGAGCGATGACGAACTGTCAAACTGCAAGCAGACGAGTTCAGCGAAAAAAAATTGTAACTGATAGCAACAATGTATGCTACCACCACGACTAGGCTCAGCAAGGGGGTGGGTTCGCGAATTATTTTTATGTTGATGATTTATTAATGCAATAAAAAAAATGAAATGATTTATTTTCAATCAACGCAGAGGCGTAGCTGAAAAATGAAAAGGGCGCCAGTGATTTTTTTTGAAGATAAGGAAATCACAAACCTTTGGAGCGAAACCGACGGTGAAAGATATTTTTAAATAAAAGATTTAAGTTTATGATTCCGAATGGGAATTTTAAAGTTTTATTCAATTGCTTGGGAAACCTTGCAATTAAGTAGGGCTAAAACCCAAGATCTTTTAACAATTAGCACAACAAGAAAATTAAATATTCAAGATGGACCGTTAACACTCGGTCCCGAAAATACAAACGGTGTTAAGAAACGGGTCGCGCGTTCCGCAATATCGGAATTTTTCGATTACAGAAACCAAACGAATATGAAAATGAATTTTTAAGTGAAGTTATCGACACGAAAATGAAAATTCTAAATTACAATTTTGATTGAAAAACCACTATACTTAGCTTTATTATACCACCAAATTCCTTTCTATTAGTCCAGCTAATTCCAACAGCAAATTTCTCCACTCAAGCTTTCCTGCGGTTCTTCAACTTTATAGTCCTTCAATTTTCCTCTTTTTTTTCTTTATTTGAAAATAAAACTCCTTTTTTTTTCCAAATAAAATTTTTCCTTCGTTTTCAAAATCAAATTCTCTTTTTTTTTTTTGTTTTCAAAATTTTGTTCCTTATATCAAATCGCACCTCTAGCTTGTTTAAATCTCCGTAAAGAAGTGTCCTTCCAGGCTTTCACCTTGCCTGGAAGACCTCTTCTCTTTTTAAAACCCAGTGCTTTCCGCCAATCAGTGACGTGGGCTTCGATCGCGTCATTTATCAGCAACACTCAGCACATTGGCGAGAGTGCGCCAACGCAGTTGAAACCCATCAGCCTTCTCGTACTCGCACTTTTCACCCAGCTTTATGCACAGTCATCGTCATTGAATTCGCCGACCTCCGGTATGACTTTCCAGTGGCGGGCAATTCAATGGGTGCATTCAGCCACCTAACATCCCCATACAAGTTTTTAAAGAAAATTTTCTGAAAACCAAAAAAAAGGAACTTAATTTTTCTAACATAAAACTCGTAAAGAAACACTGGAAAACCTGTGCAAAGAAAGTTGCCATAATTTATAAACTACATTTAGAGGAAGTTGGTGGTAATTTTCTACCTCGCGAATTTACTTGATTCGTTGGGTTTTTGCGCAGATTTGGAGAATTATAGGGACAAGCCGTTAACGTTCCATCTTTTACATATGTAGGTACATAAAAATATGTTTTAGGTTGGGCACGCAGCCATTCTCACTAGGAGTAACTTCAACAATTGGGAACAAAACTTCGCCAATGTTACTTTTGTGCATATTTAACACAGACCGCCCGTCTGTTTCTGTGACCAGCTGTCACTAGCAATAGCGATTTGAACAGACCACCCGTCTGTCGTCCATTAAGTTTCAAAATTGAACACGTTGATATTTTGTTTCTTCAAGTTACTGAGCGAGTGAACCGATGGCTGATGGACCATGGCTGCCCTTCTCTCTCTCAGTAAGTTGAAAGAAACACCTGCTTGAAGAAAGTTATTAAAAGAAAGGAATAAGGATAGGGGACCGAAAGAATGATTCTTGTTACGGAAAATTTTACCGTAACATACAGATTTTGACATGGTCGTATGGGCCGATGCCCCCGAATCAACGTACCAAACATGCTCATCTTTCTTAGTGTTTGCCAAAAAAGATGTATATAAACACTCCTGGTTTCGCTCTTTGTGTTTTTTCTTTGATGGACAATTCTTAGAGAAGTGCCCCACATCCCCACAGCTATGACATCGATATTTCTTTTTTGATTTAAACTTGTTGGGCTTAAATTTAGACAACATAGCACTATCAGTATTTTTTGAAACGTAATGCACTTCTTGTAAAAGCAATGTTTTTACTGCATCTGACGTCAATATTTTCGACGAATTCTCCACAGCCATCACCAGAGGTTTGTAATCGTCTGGCAAACCAGCTAACATAAGCGATGCTATGATTTCATCGTCGATTTTTAACCCTGCATTTTTTACCTTCATAGAGGTCATGACCATCTTGTTAATATAATCTTCCATGTTATCACATCCAGATAGCTTCAGCTGTACCAACTGCTTAAGTAGATCAACTTTTCTGCACAGACCACTATCTTCGAATGCATTGGCCAAATTGTCCCACGCATCTTTTGCTGTCGTTGCGTCTGCAATAAACGAAAAATTCTGGGACTCTAACAGCAAGGTTAACTCAGACTTGGCTTTTAGGTCTTTAAGAAGCTCCTCCGCAGTTGCCGCTGCACCTGGGGCAGTTTCAATACATGTCCACAAGCCTTTTATTACGAGATAAGATTTTGCAGCAATCTTCCAAATATCGTAATTCACCCTCCCCTTCAGTTTCTCTATCAGAACAGTGTTCGACGACATTTTAATTTAATTTCTCAAAAAAATCGTCACAGAGAAAAAAAAACATCCGCATTAAATAAACTAGGAATGAGTAGTTAAAAACAAAACCTTTTTATATTAAAGTCACCTGGGCCCATAACCTGTTGAGATGTGGACGCAAAACTCGGATTGTCTTTTGAGGAGCAAAAAGAAAAGACGTGTTGAATCAGTTGAAGTACAACCGGAAAGAGAAAGTCATTTTATTAAAGACATCTTAAGTGACAATTGTATGAGTATAAGATATTGATTCTACTCTAATTGGTATAATAGTCAATTCACAATAACAAGGTTGCACTTCTAAAAGATATTTTTGAAACATTTATACAATGCGAGTTTGTGAAATTGGACATTATCAAAGGATCTTTTAGTGAACCATTGAAATTAGGCCCCAAACCGGGGGCAATTTCGTTCTTTGATCGATTCTTTAAAATGAAGCACTCACCGCACCTGCTGTACGCAAGTTTGTGCAAAAAGTTCGTGGGACTCCCACTAGCATACAGTGGACAACACTCATGGTCCCCGTCGTCGTACGGTAGCACAGACGAGAATGAGGCTATTGTAGCCGAGAGTGTGAGACTCAATTCGCGAACGAACATCAACTCGCCATCGATCTCAACATCTCAACATTTCAAGCACTAGCCTGAGGAGAATTTTGCACAGAGATATCGAATTATTTAAGTCTGCAATTGAAGCCAACCGATGCAGTCACTTCAACGACGTTGTGTTCGATAATTATTGGGAATATTTGCTCTTACTAATAAAGGCATTTTTTGTTCATTTTATTGCATTTTAAAAAAACTTGTATTTGGCCCACCCTTTAATTGTATGTTTTATGTACCACTCTTTTAAGATTTGCGTTCAACATTGAAGTTAAGATCCCATAAATTGACCAACAAAGAATTTTAGGATTTTTTTATACGGGGGCAGTGGGGCTAAAAGTATCATTTTTTACTAAAGACAATGGTTTTTCAAGACTAAAAAGATGCAGCAAAGTAATAATGAAAAATCCCCGACTTTGGTGTACCTTAATCATAGGTCGAAGTAAACTGTAACAATAAGTGTAAAAAATTACTTCTTTTTTTTAAGAAAATTATAAACTTATTTTTAACAAAAATCATAACTCTTCTCGAAGGTCTCCTTTGACACCTTTCCTGATCCACAAATGTTCTTATAACCTCGCGTGCAAGAAGAAAATAGGAATTGGTTTTGCTTACATTAAACTCCAACGATACTTAACAAACACAAAGCCTTCTCAATATATATAACCGAAAAAATGTTACAACTAGCCCTGTCACAAGAAGAACACAATTTAAACAAAACGAAGATCACACGTACATTCGCGTACAGAGGAAACCAAAATTTCTAAAAAATAAAATGCACGACTGGGTCGCACGAACTTGCTCCTATGTAATAGACTAAGAATTTTAAAAACGAATGTTATTAGAGAAAACTGTTCATAAGGATAAAATGATTTTTATAAATTCTTTAAATAGTAAGAGATAAAAACAGAATGCTATGCAAATATGAATTTATGCAGGAACAAAAATTATAAGTCGTTGTAGTGGTTCCTTAAAAAAATAAGCTTTTATGTAAAAAATTTTTAAAACATTTTTAAGACAAAATTTTGGTAGGCCAACCTTAAGTTTATATTATTGTACGAATTAAAGTCTAATTTCCAAAAAAAATACTAAGCTGTTCTTGAAATATCGAATTTTTCAAAAAAAAAAAAAATGACTTTTTTTTCTAAAAATTGAAAAAATATTTTTTCTTAAGTTTTTAAATGCAATGTTTTTTAAACTTTTTAGGAGCTTCTTTATAAAAAATTTCATTAAAATTCGTTATGTCGATAATGAGAAATTCAATATTCGAAAAAATCGTTCTATGGTAGGTACAGTCAGTAATATCTAGATTTAAATTTTTTTTATTAAATTATAGATTGTAAAGGTTAATCAAAAGAAAAAAAAAATTTAGCAAAATTCTCGGAACCGTTTTCAAGAAAAATACGATTTTCGAAAACCATTTTTTAAAATTTGTATGGAAGGTACCGTTAGTTTTAAATAAAACAAATTTTTTTTTTCTCAAATCTTGTAGATTATGTCAAGAAACTTTTATTTGTCAAGTTTGAAAAAAATCGAGCATGGGATTTTCGAAATATTGAGTTTCCAAAAAAAAATTTTGAATTTTTTTTTAAAATCCAAAAAATTAAAAATTGAAAATTTGAATATGTAATAATATTCAAACTTTGGGGGAGCTTTGGCATAAAAAAAATTATTTAAATCGGCTGTACCGTTTTCGAGAAAATCAAAAACAAAAAAATGGACCCAGGGGGGCTACCAAAAATAACATTTTTTTGTAAAATTTTGTTCAACCATTAGCTAGTTTTAACCAAATGAAATTTTTCAAATTTTTTTTTAAAAAATCTGTGGGACAGTTTTTGAGAAAAAAAAAATATTTATAAAATTTCGAAAAAAATTTGTATGGCAGGTACCGTTATTTTTGGTCTTAAAAAAACAAAAAAAAACAGAAAAAAACGTCCGGGGGGAAAAAATTAAAACCCATATCTACCAAGTTTGAAGAAAATCGGCCGAGCCGTTTAGGCTGTAGTCGAACCGACAGACAGACAGACAGAATTGCGAGACCTACTTTTTTGGTCTTCGCTATCATCGTAATGTCAACTTTGATCAAAATCTCGAGTTCGATTTTTTTTACGAATGCATAACTTGCCTTATAGTACCTATATGTAAGTCGCAAGTAAAAATGATTCTTAATACATTTACTTTTTCAGCAATCACTCTCTGGATAACTTCAGGGGCCAAATTACCGCATCAGTTATCGAGTAATACGTGACTGAATTATGTGACTTTGGCATTACCGCTTACGTTATCGAGCACTAAATTACTCCATTTTCATTCGATCACTGATGGGACTCACTCACTCGTCACTGAAGCGGTAATTCGGCCCCAGGTTTCTAGGCATTTCTAAGCTTTTTTTAGTATGCTCTTTAATTTTCTACATCTAAAATAAAAATTACGTTGTCGAACATTTTCTTAATTCCTCGATAAGTTTGTAAATTTTTGAGGCACATTAACTTTTCTAGGCTGAATTTCTTCGTTTTTGTATATAGAATATGCACACAAAATTTTATTACGATATATAAATGCATCAAAAATTCAAGAAAAGAAAAATGGAACGATCTAATTTTCAAAAAGAGCAAGGGACGTGTTTTTCGTAGTTCACCATTTCAATATTATTAGTGGCACACCCAAATATCAACATAGATTATACTTAGTGAAGTAACTACAATAATTATTTCAATTTTCAGGTGGATCAGCATCAAAAAGTTACAGTTTTGAAATAAAAAAACATTGAAAGGGACAAATTAAATTATTAAATTTCGTTGTTTTCACGTAATAAAATAGCTGTATATTCAAAATTAAAACATTTTCTGTTGAAATAACTATAACAGATCATCTTTCTATTTAAGTCCTATTTAAAAAATTACACCAATAACAACTGTTTTAATGAACTATATTTTTATATCTGCTAGTGACATAAAATCCTAAAGTACGCTGGATTTCCTCATATAACTGACCATCATATATGCTGCATTTTATTTTTTAGGTTCCGTACAATAAATGGTTCATAATTTAGAGTTCACATAAATATTAAATTCATAACATGTATGGCTAACTTTATAGAACTCTTTAAATAATGGTCCATTTCGCTCAAATATTAAAGTCGTCTCTTAATTTGATTGTTGGTACGGCCCAGTAAATACAAAATCCTGAAACCTCCTGGAGATATTAAGAGCGCTCTGACGTGTTACCATCATTTCATAGAAAACACCCCAATATACATATGTTCGTACCATCCTTTTAAGTTCTGTAGTTAAGAACAGTGATAGCAAAAATGGATCAACAAAGACCTTTTTTTAAATTTAGGGAGAGTGGCCTTTAAAGCTACACAAAGTTATTAAAGCCAATACTCTTGTTTAAATTTTCAAGCCATGTTTCAGCCAAAAAAAAAACTAAACTAAATACGACTATGATGTAAGTTGTAACATAGGGTTTATTGTAACAAAAATTAAAAAAAAATTAGTTCACTTTCTTTAAGAAATTTTTAAATTTATTTTTAGCAAAAAACATCAGTCTTCTCGAACGTTCTCTTTAACATATTTCTTCATTCAGATATGTTCTTATAAAGCCGCTTGCTTGAAAATAAAAAAAATATAGGAATAGGTTAACAATAAACTCCAACGAAACTAACATCCAGTATATATTTTGGTTCTAAATGTATATATTGTGATGTGCTTTTCGCTTTCCAGCCGAGTTTCTGCTCGCCGCGCCGGTCTCGCCAGGGTCGTCCTGAAGAAAACACGAAACTCCAGAGTAAAAGGTCTTCAAACATTATTACAAAATCTTTATTGGAAATAACTCTTAAATCTATAACATACAATATTCTGCTACTAATATTTCACTTAATTCGGGTAATTGAACGGTTAACGGGCATCAACTTTTCTGGCTTCTGGTCTAGCTGCCTCGCATCGGTTATACTGGTTGTTGATGATTCGGATCGGGTACTTGATTACGGGTATTCTGGCTTCTGGTAATTCGGCTTCAAACGGAATTTGGCGAAGTACAATTGTCGGTATTAATACGAAAGTAATATAGAGCGGGGTAGCATGGAACGCTTTGTTACAATATTCCGAAAAAATGTTACAACTAGCCCCGCCATGACATTTAACAAGAAGAACATAATTTAAAACAAAACGAAGGTCACACTTTTATTACATACAAAAATTTAACCAAAACCCAAACACATGTCCACAAAAAACAGCCCGCACAATATTTCTAAAGCTTGCTAATTTCTGGGACCCCCTGGTGAACTTCCTTGATAAAGCTACAATTAGTAACAGAAGTAATTAAGGCGTTAGCTATGGTGAAGGTGAGCGATTCCTAATTTTTTATGGAACACTCTCTTTTTTAGATGGTATTTAATCCCCATGTTACTTCTAGCCCCACTCTCACTTATGTACATGAACATTTTATAAAATATATCATTACGAGCTTCTATACTTGAGCTTCGAAATTGCCGAATTGTAGAATTGGTTTAGGTGTTTCCTTGTTTCGCAACCTTTTTCTTAGAAGAGATATCTTCTTTAGTGGGGCTTAAGGCCAATGTTTGTTTTTGAGACGAATTTATTAGATAAGCCGCGAAACAAAGAGGCGCTTCTGCATCCTGCGTACCACTATTCTTCAATCTGCATAACCCATTCATCATTTTTCATCTACTAATATAACTTCCCATTTTCTTGAAGTGAATCAAGATGTTACGATTCATGCTCATGATCAGCTTAGGAAATGGTCCAATACCTAGAGACTTCCCGAAAAATCATCCTTATCTGTATATACAATACTCTGTGCAGTTGAATCAATTCTTTTGCTATACTATTGTGTTCCCTATGAACTTTGAAGACTTTGGTTTTGATGGTAAGTCCGGTTCATTTTGCAGATCAGTCAACAGTGAAAATGGAAAAGTTGTTAAAATATATACTAGCTATGAGACAGTCCGAACTCATTTCTTCGTTCATGATAACAAAGAAGATTGGAAATACCTAGCTCCGGTAGTGATCATGAAGCATGCCCCTTCTACTATACTACTGAGAGTTAAGTTCAAATTTCCAAAACGGACTTCAGTATAGTTGTAGCCGAGGTAAAAGTTACCATACACCTTCTGTGACCTTCTATAGAAACATGGGAAATGTTAGGAGGATTTTGAAGATCTTTGACGAAAATTTTAAGGTAGAACCCATGAAGGATTTTTTAGCAACCTCAACGTCCACAAAAGCGTCAACTCTACGTCAAAGTAAAATAAGTCTGTCAAAGAACGTATACCCAAACGAACCGACGCACGGAGCAATCAAGTCAATCGCCAAAGTGGAGGTTTATCATTAAAAGCTTAAGGGTTAAAGATCAAATTGTGGTTGCGGTATCGATAAAAGCGATAAGAATTGGACGATTTAATCGATCGCAGTTAAAAGGTAGAATTGAAGCGTTTAAGTTTAACGAAAGAAAATTTGAAATCACCTTCAATCACAAGTGAAGGTTATTGTAATTAAAGACATGACACACTGATCGCTTGAGAAGAGCAGAGTTCGTACGACCTACATTAGCTAACTATCAGCAAGTTAGAAGAAGTCTGGATAGGTGCGAGGTTATTGCTTGAAATTTAAATCATATAAAAATATTAGCCAGTCTTCTCAAACACTATTAGACCATTCTCAAACCCTTGACTACATAACATTAATGTAGTCTTTCATTGAATTAAATTCCAAATCTCTTTATGAATTTTTTAATATTAAATGAAAATATCTCGTTTAGTAACATCTCTTCATCAGATTCTGCTAAAATCACTTAACTTTTGTAAACGATCGTTCAAAAACTTTGATATAGAACCTGATACTCAATACTTCTTTTATTTCATGAATTCACCTCAAACTCAAATTTCATTAACATCTTTGATCATTGAACCAGTTATGGAAAAACTAATAGACTATTATTCTTTAGGAACAAATGGGGAACCGGCTATCGGCCTTAAGAAATTTTTTAACAGCTTCATGCAGCCGTTGGCCACCCAGATTCGGTTATGCATTTTCCAACACTTTTCCTTAGACATGGAAAATCTTGTTTAAAGTCGCAATACACAAATAAGGACCAACAAAAGATGTTGGCAAATAAAACCCTATTAAAAAATTATCAAGCACACCTCAAATGTTCAAAAGCGTTAGTAGGATTTTTATATTTTACTGCAAACTAGTTTGGTCTCCTGTTCAACTTGTTTTCATAGCGGGCAGATCAAAAACTACCAATGTGGTAGAATTTATTTCCCTAGTACTGTGCACAGTGAATGATGTTGATGAAATTGGCTTAATTGCTACAGGATTCATATTTAAGCAATAGAAAATGTGAAGTCCGTTTTAGAGCATCACTTTCCATACATTTCAACACACTTTCTTGAGTTCCACAAGGTAGCCAGCATAGTCCAATATTATTCATTTTAAATATTTTCATTTCATTTATTTATTGGTGATATAAAAACCTTAAGATTGGTATCTTTTTCGTGGTTTTAAAATTTACAAAAAATTTTATATAAATGTCAAATATGAAATCTACGATAAAAATGTACTCGTATGTATGTATTAATATAAAAAAAAAAAAGAAAAAATGGATTGATTATATATAATTATGTATAATGTTTTCAACTTATAAAAATAGAGTGCTTAGATTTTTGCTATTTATGCAGACGATATAAACATTTTTAAACTCAGATCATCGACTGCAAATTATTGTGTTTTATAACATAAACGGAGTACTTTTTTCATGTGGTACTTAAAAAACTCTTTGAACTCAACGTTAGTGCCACATTCTAACAGTTTCTCTTGAACGTCTTCTTAATTTTATATAATCTACCTTTCACGAACCCTATGTGTGGTGTTGCAGCTTATCGACAAGCATGCTCTACCAATTTTTACCAATTTTTACAGAAATACCTTCGAGCCAAAACCTAAGTTGAACTTATTTTAAGTCCAAATTTAAATACATATGTCTACATTTTGAAAGTACATATGTCAAAATAGATCTCTTAATTTTAAATTCCGCAAAACTCGTTCCACATGTTAACCAGTCGACATATTGTCTCTCGAATATTTTTTAATTAATTATCGACCTTGTTTAAAAATGGGTTCCACCACTTTTCAACTCACAGCTTGTTTTAACCTTTTCATCTCATTTTTAAGAATCAAAATTGATGATTACCAATTTATTCCTCTTCACTGGATTAAGTTAAAAAACCAAATCCAAATACAATTTAACTTCAAAGTCAACTCCCATTCCATTTTAAATTTTTTATTTTTCTCCCGCTTACCAAACCACAATACGTTTATTAATCAATTAGTAAAATTAGACTTGCCGACCCAAAAGTTTCAAACTTAATTATTATTCAAAAACCTAAAACACACAAATCGTCTTTCTGATATAACAATTAATTTAATAAAACGCGAAGCTATAAAAATTCTCAACTTATCACCGGAAGTTAAAATACGACATCCGCCGGAATTTATTTGCTAATTTTTATTTCCATTAGAATGAACAAGAAAAATAAAGAAATTAAATAATTAAAATCTTAATCAAAAATAAGAAAAACAAAATAATTTTAATTCAACAACAATACAAACAAGATTGATTAATTTTCTTTTGTTTCTGTTTTTTGAAGTTCTTTTTTTGTTTGTTTGTTTAAAAAAGATATCTTTTTCTATTTGCAATGTGAAGACATCGCACGACGCGACGGGCGGACGACAAAACAGACTCCCTCTTCGTTTTTTTTTTGTGTATTTTTTGTTTCAAAGCAGAGATAGCTTCTCAAGTGAATCCTTAAGTCAAAAGCGATGAATTATTACCTTTTCGTTACTCAAACATGTAATTATGATAAAAATCTAAAAACAATTTGCCATACAGAAAAAAAAGAATAAATACATACACTGCGCGTCACTTGATTGATGTTAGAATGTTTACAAAAAAAATATACATATCAGTGAGTTGCTTAAACTGACAGTTACCTGGGTGACAATCAAACATGCAATTTTTAGCAAATACAATATTTATAAAACCTACGAAAACATTAAGCTTTTCTTTTAAAGTAATTGCATTTTGGGTAGAAACTTGAAACTCTCACTTAAAAAATGTAAAGTTTGAAGGAAAATTTTTATTGAGTGGCACTGATTAGGATATTCGATTTTTTGTAAGAAACTTTAACGATTATAATTTTATAGCAAATTTTAATCCGAAATCACTTATCCTTAAGTTAAATTAAATATAACTCTTATTATATAAATCTAGGATTAAAGTGAATTTGAAGGATGATAAAGAAGGCCGACTTTTAGGCAGGGTGAACTTGGATTAAAGTCAAAACTTTTAATGCACAATTAATCCCCCGAAGTACCCTGGGTGGGCAGATAGAAGCGTCGAGGATTTCTTAGATTACGGGAATTAGTGTTGAAAGAGGTAAAATTGCAGAGTGTTATGCAGCGGACAAATCTTAAAAGAACTCGATGAATGAAAAGAATGACGCTTATTGCTCTTAGTTCTTCGAGCTTATTCAAATTAATCAAACGAATCGGTTTCTATACGGAGGTAGTATCAAAAGGTTATTTCAAGACAGACCACGAAGTGCAATACACTCGATTCTGGATACCTGACAGGCATATTTAAGAAGGGCGCAAATAAAATCTATGTACAAAGATCGGGTTACGTAGAGGTCAGAGAATTCTTTGGACCATCGTTTCACAAAGCCTAGTGTAGAGTTTGCTTTAAGAATAATCTCGTCAAAATTTCTAAGAATGTAGAGTACTCTATCACAGCGGTACATATGGGTTGATAATGGAAAAGGTAGAAACCGTGAGGAGATTGAATGCGTTTACGTGAAGAAGTGATTAAATGACATTTGCAAATATTTAGCTCTTAGCAGTATTTCAGGCACCAGACAGGGAAACTGTTGTGATCAAGTTCAATAAGATTAGAATCATGTGTAGAAGAAATCGTCTTGAAAAACTTGGTATCGTTGGTCGGAGTAGAGTCCGATTTGGGGATAAATACAAGTTTCTTTTTAAAAATGCAATAAAATAAACAAAATTAAATTTTCCCGGTGTATTATGGCTTTATTAGTAAGAGGAGACGCTCCCATTAATTATGGATACAACGTCGTTCAAGTGGATGGTCGTGCGCCTTCAATTACTTGCAAGCGAATAATCTGAGATCTTTGTGCAGAATTCTCATCAGGCTAGTGCGTGAAATGTTGAGCTGTTGAGATTGATGGCAAGTTGATGCTGGTGAATTGAGTCTCACACTCTCGGCTACAGCAGCCACATGCTCGTCTGTGCGCCCCTTACGACGACGGGGACCATGAGTGTTGTCCACTAGCATACTAGTCTCACGGGTAAAACCTCTTTTCAAAAAACTACAAAGCACTCACTTTGGAAATAAGTTCTCAATATTTCCCAAAGTTGTTCAAAATTAAAACGACTCATTTCGTCCGCGGAGGGAAGATACTGACTTTCTGTCAAGATTTCGAGCGGAAAACATTTTTCAGGATCAAAATAACCTAAAAAGAAACCACTAGATGACCCAACCGTATTTTATGACCATTTCAATATTGTTAATAATAGAAATAAAGAGGAGAGGTCCTAAGTAGGTGCCTTGTGGGACGCCGTAGGCAGTTAAGAAATAATAAGAGAAGGTAGATCTGAATCGATCTTTGTAGTAACGCTTTTTTAGGTGAGAATAAATCCATCCATAAGAAGATAGGTTTAAGCCCAAGGCTACACATTTTGAATAGAATAAGCGTAGGAAACTTAGTAAAGGCCTACCTGAAATCGGTTGAGACAAAGTCGAGCACTTTTCTATTCTTTAAGACTGAGATAATAATAACATAATAATTACAAAATATAGCCATTTCAGTCGTTGTGAAACTAAATTTGACAAAGCCGTGCTTCTAGGGGAAACTATAAATCTTAAAATTTCGTAAAAAATGCTTTCAAAGATTTTAGGAAAATGTGAAAATTTAACAATTGGACGATAGCTTGTAACTTCACACGTTGGGCCCTTTTTATCTATTGGGGTTATGAAAGAGATCTTTACTGAAGGAATTCCCCTTGAGATAGGCATAAGCAGAAGATTTTTAAAAGGGTAAGAGAGAGTGTGGAAGAGCATATTTTTTGAGAAATATGGTTGGGGTACCATTTGGACCGGAAGTATACTCATCATTTAGTTGATTTAGCTTATTTTTGATGAGAAATGGGTCAATAATATGAGGAAGAAATGGGCCGAGGAAGAAATTCGGGAAACTATTGAAATAATTACAATCAAGTATAAAAAAGACGCGGCAAAAAAGTTTTACAAGGGTGTACTGCCTCTTGCAAGAAATTGACAAATTACACTAGTTTACAAATTTTCGGTTTTTAGCGAGTACCTCAAAAAAAAAAAAGTATTTTCTAGACTAATTTTGACTGTCTGAACATGAAAATGGCACTCATTTATTTTTCCAAGGAAGCGTTTTCGAGATATGAGCAAAAACCTGTCTTTTTGCTCTTTTTCCATGTATGAGCCTAATTCTCAAAAACGGTCTAACTATTTAACATAAACTTTATGTTTTTGAACAGATATTTTGTTTGTCTTTCAAACAGTATACGGCTTGTGTAATTCGGCCCAACAATCATCAAGAAAAAGCCTTCAAAGTTTCAAAAACCACAATTTTTCGCCGTTTTTAGAAAATATCTTGTTTTAAGTCATTCCGTAAGGATAGACAAAAACACATTTAAAATAATTTTAAGATCTCAGATGGAAGATATTGTTTTTACAAAGCTAAAACATACAAAATCAATTAAATCGAATAATAAATGTGGAAGTTATGAAACAGTACGTGAAGGCAGACCTTTTCAGTTTTTTCTTTTTTTTTAATAATTTTTATTGAAGAATATTCGGCAGCCGAACATTCGGCCAACGAAACGATATGTAGTGTATCTATCTTCTACGTGACTTTTGACGAGGCACAAAAGTTTTTGGGAATGTTTTGAGGAAGTTGCTATAGACAAAATGATAAAGATGTTGAAAAAACTGCCATTGAAAACAAAATAGATTTTTTTTAAGAACTTTTCGCCAAGATCGTATGGCAGACCCTTACAAGTGGTGGTCAGCAAATACAAAACTGTTTCCCAATTTGACAACATTTGCTGAAATCTAGCTTTCGTCTCCTGGTACTAGTGTATTAGTAAGAGGTTATTTGCAGAAGCCGTAATTGATTTGGAATATAGACGTTACATAAAACGTATGCTACCAACCAATGCTGAAAAAACTGTTTTTATTCACCAAAACTTACCATTAGTATATTTTAAATACTAAAAAAAGAAAATTTAATAAAAATACAACATTTTTTCTAAGATAATAAATCTTTTTTTATTCTCCATTTAATATTCGGTATTCGGCCGAATGTTGTAAACTATTCGGCTGAATACCGAATATCAAAAAAATAGGCCGAATACCGAATAGTGGCCGAATATTCGCGGCATCTCTACTTTATAGCCTCTTATTTTGATAAAGAAGTCGTCGGTAAAAGATTGTTTAAAAAACTATCAAACAAGTTAGCAATTGTTTGTAGTCCGTTTGAAGTATCATTTTTGAAATAGAGAGAGGGTGGGTACCCATCGGATTTTCGTTTAAAAATGACAAATTGGAATAAGGATTTATGGTCTTCCATAAGATAGAGGGAGTTTAAAAATTCGGTAAAGTGAAGATAAATATCAAGACAGTTAGAGTAGTCAGTTGGAGATCAAGAACAAAAAAAAAATGTCCAAAACTTATTCATCTAGTTTCGCAACGATCCTATATCAAGGTAGGGAAGACGAAATCTTAAATCGAGAAAAGGATACATGAAGTGAAATAGAATTAAATATTCCTCTATAAAATATGTCTATTGCATCATCTACAGATAGGTTTTCAAAATTCATTCATTCAGAGACAACGGAAAATATTGAAAAAGAAACATGACTTCAATAAATCAAACCGGAGTGTTATAAAAATAAAATTGAGCAGAAGTAACCAACCCCCTACGTTTATTTTGTTCTTTCAATATTACCATCATATCCGCCAAGCAAGCAAGCTCTTCTGCAGATGCACCACACTACATAATAAAAGAGACCGAAGGTTACGTATAATAAAAACAACAACTTTGGCCCATAAATCAAAATTAGTACGTTCGCCTCGCTCATCTGTTGGTATAACGATGATAATTAGCAACGTAATTAATGATTTCTGTATTTCCCTAAAAAAAAAAAAAAACAAATTCAAGCAAACACATAAATGGTCGTTGGTGTTTCCGGTTAACCGTGTTTGACGTTCAAATTGTTAGATGTAAGAGCAACAGACTCGCCAAGCATCTCTCAGTCATTTTACGGAAATTGTGCGCTCTTTTATTATATTTTTAAAGTTGCAAATGTCGATTCCGAGTTGTTTGCAAATTCACCCCATCGTCTGTGTGTTTTCTTAAATATTGAAATAAATGTGCCGCAGGCAAGTCTTTAGGGTCCAGTTCTGTTTTTTCAGTTTCTGTTTGTATTTACCAAATTTTGTATATGAGAAAATATTTGGGTTTTTTTTGTTTTTTTGTGGGAAAATTTATGAATACTTATTTATGTTTTTTTTTAAGGGAAGCATGTATGGTCTTATGCATGGATAATTACAGGAATAAGAGCATATTTTGTGGATTAATGGATGAGGAAGTTCGGTTAAATAACCTCAGGCTATTGGGTGATGTTTAATTTATTTGATGGGTAGAAATTTTTTCATCATGAGACTCAGAACTGGGGCGTGATTGTGCTGGATTCAAGTGGATTCTGCGAATGCTGAATAATTAAATGTAAACATTTTATTTATAAGACTAATATCGGGTGGGCCATTAAAATCGCATATTTTGAAATTTATTATATTATTATTATTAAATTGTATGCATAAAGAATGGCAGATGTGGAGACTATGTATTTATGAGACACAATATTCAATTAATTAATTTTTCGTGACGGATGTGTTTCGTTGGTTCTTTTGGCGAAATTTGTTTAACTGTCATACTTGGAAGTAGTCTGGCACTTGGGCGTATTCCTAGTCTACAAAAAAGAGCTTAAATCATTTGTCCTTTAGGTCTAACATCGTTTTTGCTGAAAAGTCTTCAGGAGGATGTTATAATTGGTAACTTTATAAGATCAGAAAAATTAATAACAATGCCTCTCAAGCCTCTCTACTGAGACTGGCCTTTTCGAATATAAGATAACTAAACTAGAAAGACCTAGAAAATCAGTAGAATCATTTCTAAGGCTTGCATGGATAAGCATTACTGTGACAATGAGAGCTTGCCACACTGCAGCAATGGAGGTTATCATCTACCCAGACTACTGTGATAGTAGGAAGTGCAGCAAATAGAGCCATCCTAGGATTCGTACAAGAAGTGTAAATGGATAGGACTTAGAGAAATAAACTCCATTTATGGGTAGACAAAGCAGTGAACAACTCTCAAAATACAAATGCCTCAATCGGTATACTGATGGATCGAGAATGTGCCAAAGGTCAGAAATTTGTGGCTCCAGATGCAAATTTAATTTTCTCTGTTCATAGGGCAGTCCAAAAGCATGTTCCAGGCAGATGGAAACAATGCCGAATGAAATATCTAAAGCTACTATCGTAACCAAATTATTGTAATCATATAAGATAGCCCAGCATCACTTAAAGCGTGAAACTTCTAGCCATTAATTCTAAACTGGTATCAGAGTGTGTGGGCAGGCTAAACGGCTTCGGCAAGAATTATAATGCTACACTTCATTGGGTACCGGGACAAGTAGGTGTCATGGAAAATGAAGAGACAAACTCTTTGGCTTAAAAGTAGCAACGACGACCCTAACGGGCTTGAGACCTATTGTTGAATAGAAGACAATGTGATTTACATGAAATCAAAACAGAAGAGGAGGCCAAAAGATCGAAAGTTTGGGCAAAAGTTCCAAAACTGAGGCAGGAGCTACAACCAAGAACGCTGTACATGAAGGAACAACTTCCGGATAACTATGATTTTTCTAACTGACTTGAATATTCTTGGCCTACATGTAGGGTATTGAAGACCATGAGGAATGAGGGACCCCTTTATAGAGGATAGGTCACTTTCTTTCACCTGGTATTGTCCCAGATGGTTTTTCTTTTGGTACATGAGTGAACAACATTTTCTTACTATGTGGTCCGGTGTTTCCTCATGCATGTTGCAGAATCTGCTTACCACACTAAATAAACCTCTAAGGGAATGCCGGATCACAATTATGTAGATGTAGGTTAAGTTAGGTGGGGTGATGATGTGACAAGCCGTATCGCCGCCCGCTTCACTCGGATCTCAATGAATTTATTGTGCTCTCAAGGCTGTGGCTAATGTAGGAATGGGAAGGTTAAGAGGAAGGATTTAGTGAAAGGCTTAGGTATGGGGTGCCTCCCTGAACCATCCTGATTTCTGAATGATGTTAAGGATGTTTTTTAGTGTCAAAAATGAGAGTTCGTTGAAAAAATATTCTCCGGGAGCATCTGTTCGCCAGTTTTGACTTCGTGACAATTGACGAAATGGCCCCGATTGCCGCCTGGCTATGTATGAAGATGTTCAATTGTCGAGTGTTAAGGTTAAATGAATTGGCGTATTAAGTGAGATTTAAAAGTTTCATAAATGTCATCTCTCAGAGTATTGATAGTGGAACCAGAGTATCTGTCACATCTAAGCACATTTAATGTGTTGTCAATAATTTCGAAGTCATTGACACCAGAACATACCCAAGCTTTGTTTAGGAAAATACTGTCATAAGAGCAAATGAAGAATGCATAGTGGACCTTAATAGGCCTAGAGGTAAGTTCCATCACATTTTTATAAAATATGCCAATTATTAACGACAATTTACATAACTCTAAAACTTGAACTTTAGGAGCTAAGTCGTAAGATTATTCACATTTCGGTTAAAAGTTTTTGAAAAAATAAAAATACTAGCTTTGCAGATATCAGGAGTTTAGAGAGATATAATAAGATTTTAAAATTTCAATCAGGGTTTCGAAGAATACACAGCTGTCAAACAGGAGTAGTCAAGGTAACCTACTATTTATAGACACCCTTAGATCGTAATGAAATCAGTTTGAATGTGAAGCTTGATTTTTTCAAACCCATTGATTCGTTTGATAATTCACTTTAAATTACCGTCAGTTTATAAAAATATAAAGTCATTAATGGAAGTTAATTAATGATTAAAATGGTTACTCGAATAAAAAATAACTATCTTGTAAAAAGAGCATGCACCTCCAATTTAACTCAAAGAACTTCCTATAAAATATCTGCAAATTAAAAAAAAACTCTAATAAGACCATAACCTCTACATCGTTAATAATATGGGAGGATAATTTATTTTTTTAAAGCACATTAACGTTAATTTTTGTTTAAGAGTTTTAATTAAAATAACCTCCGGATGCTCATTAATTTTCAATGCAAAATGTCAGTATTTGGGTCGTAAAATAAAATCACAAGCCTTTTATTTACGATTTGCAAATGGTTTTTCACAAAATTAAAACTCACCCAATAAAAGCTGCAAACCTTCAAACATACTACATATGCTCCGCCATTAAAACAGAAAATAATTATTACCGCGGTCTGGCAACACACTGCAAAAGGGTAACCAATCGACAATTTTCCTCCCAGTGATGACACAAATATACCTCCGTTTATTTTTCACAATAACATCAACTTTTCGGCCTGGCCATAAAAAAAAACACTCATCTGTCATTTGATCTGATGCATTTTATGTTTGATTGTCACTCTTAACTCGACTCCATCAATACGCCGATGACTGTTGCTCTCTTCTCATAAATTAGCTGTCATTTCCATAGGCATTCCAATGTCATGAGTTTCTTATTGATATTGTTGTTGAAAGTGTAAATGTAGGTTTTTTTGCCAATTTATTGACAAATCGACTACTAAAAAACCAATAACTCACATTAAACTGTCATCGATCTTAACATTTCTTGTCGTATTAGTATTATTTATACTGAACGCAATCATTTCAAATATTCATACTCTCTTTACAAGTGTCATGCGCTCAATTACAATCAAATTGACATTTGTCCGAATTTATAGTTATCACCCTCTCTCCCTCTCGCTTACATATAAATGCCTGTTCAACATACAATCAACAATTTATGTTTCTCCATTTGAAAATGACATAAAATAAAGTGTTCTTCACTCTGACAAAAGAGCAGAAATCGGCGCGGGCGGTGGCGATGGGGATGGCGGTGGTTATATGGCAATGGTGTTGTTATTCGCCAACGCGCCACTGTCGTTTTGATTGTAATTTGAATTAATGAGAAAATTATTGTCAACTAAACTCGAAAAAAAAAACAAACAAACATCGTGATGAGATGATGACCATCAAATGCAGAGTAGGTAGTGTCATTCGCCATGTTGAAAATTAATATAAATTGACGGGACCTGTCATTAGGCTTTTTGTGGGGACAAACTTAAAATTAAAAGAAAAAAAAACAAAATTATAGCTCATTCAAGTTCAGAATGATTTCGAAGAAGAGTTGGGTTTGAGGAAAAACTTTGGAGATTGATTGGAGAATAATTACAGTAGATGCTCTCATAAGCGGATTGTTATGATTCCTTCTCTTACTCTATTGTATCCATTTCGGTGTTGCGTAATAACTGTTGGAAAACTACATGACGCTTACTATTTTGAGTGAGTATCCAGTTCAAACGGTTTTTTTTATAAGAACAAATTTGCAAGACGTTGAATTTAGTAAGTTTATTTTTTTTTAGGAAATCAAAAAAACTTTTTTTACTCGAATGAAGAGATTAAGAAAAACTTCAAAAACACTAGTTTCCACTAATACTAAAAATTGTTTCCAGATTTATGTTTTTTCCAAAATGTAAGCACTCGCCTTTGAGCCTATATTTTTCTACAATATTAGCTTCGGGTCTATGTTTTTTAGCCCTTTTTAGCTTCCTCTGGGGTCTTCCAAGGTAGTCACTTAGGTCCTTTTCTTTTCTTTTATTTTATACCATTAACGATATTAATATGGCCATTAATCATTCCAAAGAAAAATATAAAAATATTTTTCACGCGAAATGCCTCTAGCAAGGAAGTGGAAAATTTTCCAGGAGGATAACCTTTTGTCAGGAAAAATTGCTTCTGCGTTCAGACTAAGACATACTTTTTCGCAAAAAAATATGATAAATGATTTTTAATGCGAATAAGCCCACATGATACTAAGAAGGATGAAATAAGTTATATTTTTCTGGTGATGCGATTGTCGCAGATTGAAATGAATCAAATACACTAACACGTTTATGATCTCATTAGCGATTCAAATTATTACGAATTAAAAACTGTAGTCACGAAAAGAACTAGACATGTTCGTGATTTTAAATCGCTACATGTAATCGGAACGGTCTCCATGGTCATTATTTTTTGAGATTGAGTTTTTGCATAGCAACGACAGAAGCTCACGACTGCGATTACTTTGAACCACATGCGTCGGTTTACATTAAGAGCTGTATATTTAAATTTTCCGAAAACAGAGAACTAAAACCACAATTTTTTAAGAAAAAAAAAACACATTGTCTTTAGCTTCTATTGAACAATCGCGCGACACATAATCGAGATGGAAAATCACGACTGCGATTGCTTTGAAAAACATGCGTGCGTCAGTTCACAGTAAAAGCTGTATTCTTATTATTTTAGAGAACTGAAAATAAAAAAAAAAAGACTTATTCGCAGAAACAAAAACTCGCATTGTCTTTAGTTTCAGTAGAACAATCGCGCGACAAATATGAAGTATCTCCATGGTCATAATTTATTGTTGATGTGTTTTTTTTATAGAAACGCTAGAAAATCACGATTGCGATTACTCAGAATGACATGCATCGGTTTACATAAAAAGCGGAATCCTTTTTTTCGAAAAACAACACCGAAATTTTTCAATCGCAGAGAAAATCACGATTGCGATTACTTTGAACCTAATGCGTGCGTCGGTTTACATTTTATGTTTTATGCTTTTTTTGCGAAAATCGAAATTCAAAACCACAATGGTTTATTGGCAGACAGAAAATGCCTTATCTTCAATTTTAATTGAACAATCGCGCGACACATAATTGGAAGCATCTACATGGTCATAATTTTTTGTGACGAAGTATTTGTATGTCAACGACAAAAAATCACGACTGCTATTACTTAGAATCTGATTTGATTTTATTAATAGGTGTATTGTTAACGATTAAATATTCTTTAACAGAAAACTGAAACCAAAAAAATGATTTGAAATTCGCAACGACAGAAAATCGCTTTTGCGGTCTTGGTGTAAAGATTCGGATAAGGCAGAAAATTGTTTCGACATACCGAAATCCACACATGAATGTTTTGAGATTGAAAGTTCTAGAACCTCGATCTGCATGAGCTTTTTCGCCACCACATTCTGTTTAATTTTTTGCCATTTAAGAGCAAACCAGTTTTTTTGACTCCGATCAATTTTTAAACTAATGATCAGTCTTTTCAATGATCACTCTTTAACTAAATGATTGAATGCTTTGTGGTGGTAATCTACGATCTTTGTATGAATAACCTTTCGATTAAGTTCCACGTGTAAGTGCAGTAGGCGAAAAACCTATATTTTCGACATTTGATCATTTTTGAAATCGCATTGAAAAACGTATGGAAAGTGATGCTCGTTTCCTAAAATACAAACGTATACAAAATTTTATGATGAGAAGTTTATAATTCACAAATTGATTTCCCACAAATTACTACTTCGCTTGGTAATGGAATGAAAACCAAAAAAAAATTTATTTTTATTGTTCGGTGTTGAGCAAAATTGTATTTAAAACTGATATCTTTTAAACAATAATATTAAGAGAAACAAAAATTAAACTCTTGATCTTAACATGACGCACCCTTCGATAACCGGCACTACGGAGGAATTATACAAAAAAGAACCCGTTATTTTTGTCATTTTACATTTTTTATTTATTTGTAATATGATTTAAATGATAGCTCGAAAGCTTTGAATCTATATTCTTGAAATGGATTGGAAATTGATTTTCGACAACTTGGATTCAATTTAAAATTGAGACGCAAAAAACCAGTTATGACCTAAATTAAAAAAAAAAAACAGATTTTTTAAAAACGAGAAAAACAAAAATTAAATTTTTTACCTTAGAATGAAGTTATTTACGATAAAAGGCACCCTTTAGGAGTTAGACGTAAAAAACCGATATTTTTGTCATTTTACAATTTTTACTTGTGACTTATAGGTACTATAAGGCAAGTTATGGATTCGTAAAAAAAAAGTTGACATTACGATGATAGCGAAGACTGAAAAAGTGGGTCTCGCAATTCTGTCTGTCCATCTGTCTGCCTGTTCGACTAAAGCGTAAACGGCTCGGCGAATTTTCTTTGAACTTGGTAGATATCATTTTTAATTTTTTTCACCCACACGTTTTTTTTTTTTTTTTTTTTTAAAGACCAAAAATAACGGTAGGTACCTGCCATACGATTTTTTTTCGAAATTTTATAAATATTTTTTTTTTCTCAAAAATTGTTCGACAAATTTAAAAAATAAGAACACGAAAAAAAATTCTATATGAAGGTTTTTATAATACAAATTCTATATACTACTGAAATAAATTAATGGACTATTAATGGACTTGTTGAATTATTGATTCAAAATAGCTTTTTTGGCCTTTAGTCCACAAAGAAGAATTTAACAAAAATTACGTATTGACAAGGTCCTCACAGTCAACTGATGATTCCATGTGAGATCACCCGGACGAAACGCCAATTTTTGTGGACTAAAGGCCAAAAAAGCTATTTTAAAACAAAAAAAATTTCATTTAGTCAAAGCTAGGTAATGGTTGACAAATTTTTTCCGAAAAATTGTTATTGAGGGTACCCCCCATGGAACCATTTTTTTGTGTTTTTGATTTTCTGAAAAACGGTACCACGGATATCGATAATTTTTTTTTGCTGAAGCTCCCCAAAATTTTAAATAGTTTTGTGTATTAAAATTTTGAAAAAATTTTTTTTGGATTTTTAAGAAAAACTTCAAAATTTTTTTTTTCAATATTTCGAAAACCCCATGCTAGATTTTTTTTAAATTTTATAAATAAAAGTTTCTCAATATAATCTACAAGATGTGAGAAAAAAAAATTTATATTACCTAAAAATAAAGGTACCCACCATACAAATGTTAACAAATTAAAAAAAAAAAAGGTTTTAAAAAGTCGTATTTTTCTCGAAAACGGCGCTTAGAATTTTGTAAAAATTTTTTCTTTTCAATTAATTTTTATGATCTTTAATTTAATAACAAAAATTTTGAAATTAAGATATTACAGCTTGTACCTACCATAGAACCAATTTTTCGAATTTTGAATTTCTCATTATCGACATAACGGATCTTAGTGAAATTTTTTATAGAGATGCTTGCAAAAAGTTTAAAAAACATTGCGTTTTAATAATTTTTGGGAAAAAAGTAATTTTTGTTCTTTGGAAAATTCGCTATCTCAAAAACGGCTTAATATTTTTTTAATTTATTAATTAATTTAATAGTTTAATTTTCATTCGTACAGTAATAAAAACTTAAAGCTGGCGTATCATATTTTTTTTCTTAAAAATGTTTTAAAGATTTTGTATGTAAAAGCTTATTTTTTGAAAGAAATCACTACAAGAAATTGTAATTTTTGTTCTTGCATAAATTCATATTTGCATACCATTCTGTTTTTATATTTTAATAATAGAAACATTTAAAAAATTCATTTTAGCCTTTTAAACAGTTTTCTTTAATAACATTCGTTTCTAAAATTCCTAGTCTATTACATAGGAGCAAGTTCGTGCGACCCAGTCGTGCATATTATTTTTACTGGAGATGTCATTTAAATCATCAAAAAGTTTTAAATCTTTTTTGTTTGGTCTACAAATTTTATATGAATTACTTTTTAATTACTTAACTGCTAAGTTCAGTTGTATGGGAAAATCTTTAATTTCGACTGATTTTTCGAAATAGACTTATTTTTTATTCGAATTTTTGTTTTTTTTTTTTAATGAGTTTCTCAATGTTTTGTATTGTTTCATAGTTTTAGTCTCAAAGTCTTGAATAAAAATAAATAGATGAGAAGTCACATTTTGAGGCGTTCCTAACAAATTTAAAATTTTCAAAACAAATTTCACAATCCTTAGGAAAAGAGAACCCTCACTGTATTGTGTGTATTGAAAAGCTTAGAATGGAGAATCCTTCTGATTTTTGTCACGTTCCATTTCTGATTATAAAATTTTCAAAAGGAAACAAACTCATCTTCAAAGCAACGAACATAATTAAGGAAGGAAACATTTTATAAACTTTTTATGAGTTAACAATAACAATCGTTAGTTAGTTTATTGCTTAATTTAATTTATATTTTTGCAATAAGTTCAACTTAGGTTAGGTTATAGAAGAAAGTACCTACTTTCTGTGTGCGTTATAGCCACTTGGAGTTTATATTCGAAATTAGATAAAATATTTTCGGTTTAATGAGGCTATTGAGGTTGCAAAAAAAAAAAACACAGTATAACACAATATACACGTCAAGTTGACACAGAGTATGAGAAGAGTTTTTAGAGGATTTTGATTAGACTGATTTTGTGTTCTTGTGTGGGAAGAATAAATTGGACAGTTGTACATTAAATTTTATAACCCAAAAGGGGACCAAATTAACACCCTGGATGTCGAGCAATGAAGTCGTGCAAGACAAGAGTGCTACAAGCAGGATACATTTTTCCTTAATTAGCTGCCATGATTGTCAAAGTAAACTTTTATATTTTATTTATAAAACTTTCTTAGGCAAGAGTCGTTTCCCCGTAGTCAAAGGACAAGTGTTAAGCGGTAATGGAGGAAGATTTTGATTGAATCGATATTCCATCAGATCATTATGTTTTCGAAGAACACAGAATAAATGATACATCGGTGGTATAGATAAATTTATTTAACGATAAGGGGAACAAGTAATGCTCTAAGGAACGAATTAGTTTCATAGCAGTTCTTTTCGAAAACATTTCAAGCAATAAAGACTGTTTGTTCCTATGAATCATAAACATTCAAGTTGAACATAAAATCTTTAGTGGAACTACCTACATCCTTCAAGGCCCAAACTAAAGCTTCCTGAATTCAAACCTACGAGTCGGTGGTTTACAGGACCAGAGACTTCCTCAAATCCCATCTGGAAAGTTGGCCTCAAGAAGGCAGCACGGAAGAAGAATATCCACTTCGACAAAAATTTCATGTATCTCCAATGAGAGCTGTTCTTTTTCAGTCAAGTGGGTTTGTCACACGTGCAAGAATAACAGATCCAAGCCGCTTCATCCCATAATGACACAGGTTTCCCCGGCGCAGCTTATTTCGTTTTGTCGACCGTTTTCTTTCGTTGGAGTAGACTACTTTGATTCAATGAACGTCATTACATGTCTGACCACGAGAGCAGTTTTTCTCGAGTTCGCACACTCGTTATCATCGGACTCATGTATTATGGCGATTCGGAACTTCATCGGACGCCGCGGAACTCCAATCGAAATGTACAGTGATAGTGGAACGAATTTTATAGTCGCCGAGCGCGAACTGAGGGAAGCCTTTAAGATCGTAAACAAACATAAACTTATATTTACATCAACTACCAAAAAATGGAAATTCATTCCTCCATGATCGCCGCACACGGGAGGAAGCTGGGAAAGTCTGGTATGAGCCGTGGAAAATACACTGTACGAACTAATGCCAACTAGGAATCCTTCAGACTTTTTGGTTCCGACCTACTCACGGTCATTGGAAAAGCTCGGAGTACAGTTCCATCGAACTATGCTCAGCTTAGCGAAGGTGAGAAATCCGTGGCGCTGGCCACCTTCATATTCCAAATATGCAATTAAAGAAGCTCCGCATTCTGACGTACAATGTCAATTCATTGTACAGCCTTGAGAAGAGAATGACATTTAATTTATGGATGAAAAACAACAACCCGGAAATCGCGCTCATCAATGAGACCAAAGTCACCAGACGCAACAACACCGACATGGCCGTCAGTGTCTATTTCAAGTGCCAATCTAGCATGAGAAATATTCACAATGACCTCTAAATTCTCAACGGTGTCCTCGAGAGAGCACATATGGACTCATCGGCGGTGATTTCTATGCCAGGCATCACATGTGGCTGGACACTACGATTTCACCTGAGGGCAAGGCGATTGTTGAGTGGCTGGACGCCAACAACGACCAGCACTCCTTAGTGGTTGCACAACACAAGCCCACCTTTCCCAGATCACCATCAACGCTGGACTTCTTCCTGGCTTCCTCGAACCTAGTGCACACTCTTCCGGAAATCCGGAATTATGTCTGTACACTATTGCATAGTGACATGGACCATGAAGCTGTTCAACTATCGATTTACCTCAACCAACCCACACTCCTTACAACAGAAGCTCCTGAGAATTTCATTAATTTCAGCAAATTACTGGAAGAATTAATCTTACGAAGACTGAAGAAATTCTGCTGTGAAAATTCAATTATCCTTGACATGCAATTCGGCTTTCGAGAAAAACACTCAACCTTGCATCCACTGGTAAAACTCCAACACGATATCACCACAGCCCTCAACAGTTATCGTGCCACCGTCGGATACTTTCTGGATGTCGAGAAAGCATTCGTGTGGATAGACGGTCTAATCCACAAACTTCATCTAATGCGAGTACCTCCGCCATTAATAAAAATTCCTTTTTCTTTCCTATCTTTCAGGAAATTTTTCGTTCAAGTAGAAAACTACAAGTCAAACATGAAGACCATCAGAGCCGAAATCGCCCAAGGCTCAAAACTAGGCCCCTTCCTCTACAACTTAATGACTTCAGACCAACCTTCACCAATTGGATGCGAGAACTATCTGTATGCTGATGACCCGCTCACCTACGCCACATCAATGTCACCACTAATCGCTGTCCAAAAAGTAGAAACCCACTCTTCCAATTCTACCAGAAATGGGGCATCCGAATTAATACTTCCAAATCGGAACTTGTCTGCTTCAGGAGACCTTCAACTGGTAGAGGCCTTCGCACCGCAACAATTTGCAGAAATCTGGTCCTAAAACTCCCTGACGGATCCTCCATAGTGGCAAAGCCAAATGTCAAGTACGTGGGAGGGCAGTTCAACGAGTTGCTAAGGTTTAACCTGCACTCAAGAAATGTTCTGAAAAAGGCCAGCTGGGCTTTTAGCCGTTTGCACCCATTGCTGAAAAGCAGATCAGGACTACAAGCAGCTCCTGCGACCAGTGATCAGCTATTCCTTCCCAGTCTGGTTTTCCATCTCAAAGACAGCTATGAAGGAACTTCAACTATTCGAAAGGAAGATACTGAGAATCTGCACTGGACTCTACTTCGACCGTCAACGACAGAAACACTACAGGAACGAGCATCTCTACACAGAAGCGAATTTAATCCCACTGAACAAATATCTAGTTCATTCAACGAAGAAACTAATGGGGAACATCATCGACCACCCGAATCAGCTTATGAGAAGGATGACCACAGAACAACGACATCCCGAACCGAGGTACCTCAGTGTGATGGAAACTATGGATGACAACGTAATCATGGACAACGAGGAAGTAGTCTCTTTCTACGCTGACATTGGCTTAGCCTATCGACAACGAAAACAAGGAGGCTCTAATTCATAACGACATCCTTTTGGGATCTTCGATTGGCTCAAAACCATTAGCAGTATTTGACGACGAAATGGGGGTGCTAAAAAAGAATTGGCACATATGTCAGCAGTTCGCAGAACGCTTTTGGAAACGCTGGGTACGAGAGTATTTTGCCACAATTATTCGTCGTGCAAAATGGTTCAAGCCAGGACCACCAATTTTAGTGGGCGATAAAGTTCTTATTACGGACCAAAATAGTCCAAGAAACTGCTGGCCCAAGGAGCGAGTGCTACAAACTAGAACTTGCAGTGATGGAAGGCTTTAGTCTAAATGATTCTTTACGTTCTCTAATACCCATCTGTAGTAGTTGTATTTAAAAAAAAAAAACAAAATGATTGTGATTGTTATGATTTAGAACACAATTTTTTCGAATATAACGCCAACTTAAGTTGAACACCTACCACCTTCAACTATCTCAGCAAAAGTTCTTTCATATATTTCTGATTCTAATGCCTTCCCTGAAATGCAATTCAGATTACATTAAAAAGATTCCAGGTATTTTTTAGATAATTTGGATAATTTGAATTACCATCATTTCTTCTGCAGCTGCATTCGTCAATCAAAAACCATCAAAATGATGAATTAGGTTTTCAAGCACGAAGGTTGCAATTAATTCCATTCAAATATATTCACAAGCAAAACAATGCAGGTCCTACTTGGTTTCCTTGTGGTATGCGCAAGATAAAAGGGTAATCGTTGCAATATGCAAATATCCCTCTTTGTTTGTCGAGTGCGTAAAGAATAATAATGCATTCAATAATAACAATCAGCCCCTTTCTAGTGCTCTCTATACTTACCAACACCTAAGGCACATCTGCCTGGAAAAAATATTTCACTTTAATCGAAAACGATTAATAAAATCCAATTAAGACCTCTTGACGGTGGTGCTGCGACGAAGACGCACGGCAGCGCGGCGCTATAGATAACTTAATAAATGTCCACAGATTCTTTTGTAAATATTAATAAAAGGATTATAAATTTCCGTTTAAGACCTTCTTCCATACACATATACGTATAACTCATTTCCACACAATTTACTTCGAGCTATCAAAACGAATTACATAATTTAATTTCTTTTTTGTTGAATAAATGCTTGCGCTGCGCATGCTCCCCATTACTAAAAGGTAATCCTTTCACATAATAATTTAGCTCTGAAAGAAAGATTTGAAGCCTGCTGATAACTGCCTTTCATTAGAGCGGAATTAAACATAAAAGTCTCTATTTTCAAATTAAGTGAAAATTAGAATTTATACTTTTTGTTAAATTGGGACATTTTTCACGGCAGACCAACAAACAAACCGCCCGCCCATATAAGAACGGAAGGAGATCTTGAAACAAATTCTACATGCGTGACCCCCTAAACAAAAAAAAGTTTGAATCTGAAAATAAAACTTAGAAGCAGATTTCTATCTCAATTTCAATTTTTCATTTTTATTAGTTTACTTTTATTCTAAGTCCATTGTTGTACAGTGGACGTGTTTGGGATCATAAAACTGGAAGTGTTGTTCATATTCCGCGCACATACACGCGTCGTCATTTAGGCGATTTTGTTGTCTTGGTTGTTATAAGTATTTTTTCCCTTAAACAAAAAAAAAAAAAAAAAACTGGAGTGAAATAAAGATTAGTATCTCAAAAATTGTTATTCTAGCGGAAAGACCATTAGGTATAGTCCAAGAGGTAAAGTTAGTTAATTAGAAACTGACTGGTAATTATGTATTGTCTTGAAAACAACATACACATCCTGCAGGCTATGTTCAACTGTCTTCTCATTCAAGGGCAGGTCTCGAAACATTAATGTTCTAAAAAAAATAAAATGCACGACTGCGTCGCACGAACTTGCTCCTATGTAATAGACTAGGAATTTTAAAAAACGAATGTTATTAAAGAAAACTGTTCATAAGGATAAAATGAACTTTTTAAATTCTTTTAGTAGTAAGAGATAAGAACAGAATCCTTTGCAAATATGAATTTATGAAAGAACAAAAATTATAAGTCGTAGTGGTTCCTTAAAAAAAATAAGCTTTTATAAACAAAATTTTTAAAACATTTTTAAGAAAAAATTTTGGTACGCCAACTTTAAGTTCTTATTACTGTACAAATGCTAGTTAAATTCCCAAGAAAAATATTGAGCCGTTCTTGAGATATCGAATTTTCAAAAAAAAAAAAAAAGAATTTTTTTCCAAAAATTGAAAAAAAATATTTTTTTTTTCAAGTTTTGAAATGCAATGTTTTTTAAACTTCTTAGGAGCTTCTTTTTAAAAAATTTCATTAAAATCCGTTATGCCCATAATGAGAAAAAATCGTTCTATGGTAGGTACAATCAGTAATATCTAGATTTCAAATTTTTTTATTAAATTATGAATCGTAAAAATTAATCAAAAGAAAGAAAATTTTAGCAAAATTTTCGGAACCGTTTTCGAGAAAAATACGATTTTCGAAAACCATTTTTTAACATTTGTATGGAAGGTACCGTTAGTTATAGGTAAAATAAATTTTTTTTCTCGGAGATTATATTAAAAAAAAACTTTTTTATCAAGTTTTAAAAAAATCTAGCATGGGGTTTTCGAAATATTGAGTTTTCAAAAAAAAAATTTGAAATATTTTTTAAAAAATCCAAAAAATATTTTTTGAAAACTTGAAATTACAATAATATTCAAACTATTGGGGACCTTTAGCAGAAAAAAAATGATCAAAGTCCGTTGTACCGTTTTTGAAAAAATCAAAAACCAAAAAAATGGTTCCAATTTTTTGGAAAATTTTTTTCAACCATTAGCTAGCTTTACCTCAATGGAATTTTTTGGGGGGAAATAAGACCCATATCTACCAAGTTTAAAGAAAATCGGCCGAGCCGTTTAGCTGTAGTAGAACAGACAGACGGACAGAATTGCGAGGCACACTTTTTACGTCTTCGCTATCATCGTAATGTCAACTTTGATCAAAATCTCGACTTCGATTTTTTTTACGAATGCATAACTTGCCTTATAGTACCTATAAGTCGCAAGTAAAAATTGCAGGGGCCAAATGTCGCTAAGAAACTTTTTTTTTCGAATATCTCCTTAGCGAAAAATTTTTTAACAAATCATTTATATTTAATTTTTAGCTTAGCTCATTTTCTACAAGAATGTAGCTAATAACTTTGTTCCTACGACTGATAGTTTTTAAGATAATTCGGCTTGGACAGGTTTCAAAGACATTTTTTGGTGCTTTGTTTCTTTAAGATCTATATGGTTTTTCATAGATATATTGCGTAGTACAAGAGCTCTTATTGAACCTCAACCTAGTGACTTACAACTCTCAACAATTCCTGTATGTAATTTTGGCAGGAATGTAGAGGCCCTACAATTTTCTGCTTATTTCGAACTTTTAAGACAAGAAACATCCTCTTGAAGAATTGTTCACTTCTTCACAAGAGGCAGCAGTACCCCTGAAAAAAAAAACTTTTTATTTCAGGTGTCATTGACTGGAAATTGAGTTCAGACCCAGGCAGTCCAACGCCCTCTAACCATCATGCCTAGGAGTACTATTACTTTTCAAATTTTCTCACATTTTTGGCATAAAAGCAAAGCGGATATTAGAAAAATCATAAAAATGTTTTTTCGGTAAAATTATATTTCCTGAAAAATTTAAATTTCAAAAATGTCATTTTACCACCCAGACTATTAGATAATTACATGATCTTTGCAGAAGTTAATTTCCAACAACAGTCAAGAGCAAAAAAAAAAAAAAAAAAACTAAAAGAGCCTGCACCTTTTTCGATGTAGACCAGCAGAATTTTTGTTCACATTTTCAATTTAATTGCCATAAAAATAGGAAGATAAACAAACACGAAAGCAGCAGCAACAAAATTTATTAAGCAAAAAAAAAATTAGAAGCTTTGCCTGAGAGAATCTATTTCAGGGAGTGGTCTTCTGCTTTTAAAAAAAGGAACACATTCCTCGGCGGTTCCTTAATTCACATTGGAAAGAAGATAAACGATCTGTTCGAATGAATTTTGCACGGTTTCTTACCCAGATCAGGGGCGGCGGCAGATCGGTGAAAAATTCCTGTGATCTCAGTCGAGAGAGGGTACACGATAAAAGGCGTTAGCTAACCATAACTCATCCATTAGTATTGTCACCTAAGAAAAAAAACGCAACTTTTCCATTTGGACGGCTCCGCATGCTGTGGGATGATGAAAGATCAGTGATCCGCAAGAACTTCTCATAAGCAAAAAAAAAACCCTCAAGATGCCGTAAAAAATTGATGTTTCCAACAACACACCACAGTGCCTATTGTTTTGGTATCCTTTTCTTTTATTCTCATCCAAGGTATGCCTAAGTACGGGACATTTTATCATTTTTATTTAATCGACAAGATCGGACCGATCGGGCTTAGGATCAAAGCTAGAATAACAAAAAAAACAATTAACCATCCAAGTGAATCTAAGTCTTGTATAGAGGATTTGAATGTTGGATCATAATTGGATTTGGAAATACGGTACGAAATTGATCTTGGCAGTCACACACCGACAAAAAATCGATCGGTAAGATCAATTTATTTTAGAATTGAAGAGGATCACCTTGATCCTTTTTTCTATTCTTTTTTTAGATTTTGAAATGTTACGTTTGATGTAGGTAGATGATGATGATGATGATGAGGGGCAGTGGTTGTATTTTGTTGCGGTGTTGTTTTAGGATAGAAAATAAAATTTAACCGTTTCAAGAAAGAAGAACATGACAAGGAGTAGATAGATGTCAAGAAATATTTTGAGAAAGTATTTATTTTTTTTTTCTGAGGAATTTAATAGACCGACATTAAGAAGGCATATGCCTTGCTATAAAAATAAAAGAAAAGGAAAACGGGTTCGGATCGGTTAGTTCTATAAAGATTTAATTGAATTTATTTGATATTGAATAGAAAACGGTAGCGCAGGGTGTCATCGAATAGACAATCTGACGGCAGCGGGGATATTTTTTTTGTTAGCTTAAACCCTGACATCTGTTAAGAGTCGTGAGACACGAAACAACGAAAAAAAATAATACTTGATGCGTAGGTTTAGGTATCCTCTTTTTTAACTTCAATTATGTAATTCTTAGGAATTTTTTTCGAGTGGGGCGTAGAAAGGATCTAAGGACAAGCAACTGATTGGAGATTCGAAATTATCCACCTGTCGTATTTATTCGGGGAATGTTGATCCAAAAATGTTTTTTAAACGAACTTTTTAAATTGACTCGCTTCTATTCAAGTCCTTGAGAAAACACGACATGAGGATCTATAGTGACGTTAATAATTATATTACTTCTTTTCTTAGGTAGATCATACAAGAAATACGAAAAATGTTAGAAGAAAACCATTCTGTATCTAATTTACGTTATACGACAGAGCTCTCTGTAGGAGTATCGAAAAGACAGAGGGAGTCGAAAATATTTATTTCTCATACTTAGAAGAATGTATTTAAACCGATATTTGGTAACTTTGGAGCTCTCTATCAGTGGAGGGACTGTAAAACTGTGCTACAACTAAGTAAAATTGCGTCAAATTTTCTGGTGGGGTTGTAGGTCCTGGTCGAGTCGAGTGCATCACTAAACTGTATCTTTAAATGTTTCTATTTTTTCATATTTTCGATATATCTTCAAAAATCTCGTTTTCGAGTGACTTCACACTCAAAATCATTTTTGATTTTGTCAAATTTAAATTTCAGTTCGGTTTTAAAAAGAGGAATTTATTAAATTTAGTTGTACAACAACTCGAAGTGAACCCAGGACCTAGTGACTTACAACTCTCAACCATTCGGTTGCGCGTGTTACCAGGGAGGGGACGTACAATTTTCTGCCGATTTCGAACGGCTAATGAGCAACATTTTTCATGGCAAGATATACTCTTGGAGAATTTATAAATTTCTCGCAAGATGCAGTACTCACACCCCTGAAAAAAAATCATTTTGCAGCTGCCGAGAATCGAACCCAAGACCTTCTGCATGACAGTCCAACGCACTAACCATCATGCCAAGGGGTACTGAAAAGAGGAATTTAAGGATATTTTTATTAAAGAGGATTTTGATTACCCCTAAAAGTTTAAACACGGTGTGAGCGTTAGGAAAATACGAAAGAATTTAAGGTAGATCGAAATGAAAGGGAAATACAGAGCTAGGTAAAGCATTCCACATTCGTGTTGTTCGACTGAAGAAAGAATCTCTTTACTTAACAGTACATCGGAAATCGGTCTCAGGCCAAAAAAAGTTTTTTGAAAATTTTAATACACAATAATATTCAAACTTTAGGGGAGGTTTAGCATTAAAAAATTATAAAAATCGGTTGTACCGTTTTCGAGAAAATCAAAAACAAAAAAATGGTTCCAAAGGGGATTCCAAAGATAACCATTTTTTGGAAATTTTTTTTCAACCATTGTCTAGCTTTAACTAATTGAAATTTTTTGAATTTTGCTTCACAAAAATTTGTGGGACAGTTTTTGAGAAAAAAAATGTTTATAAAATTTTGAAAAAAATTCGCATGGCACGTACCGTAATTTTTGGTCTTAAAAAAAAAGAAAAAATCGTGTGGAGGGAAAAAATTAAAAATGATATCCACCAAGTTTAAAGGAAATCAGCCGAGCCGTTTAGGCAGTAGTTGAACAGATAGACAGACATACAGAATTGCGAGACCCACTTGTTTGGTCTTCGCTATCATCGTAATATCAACTTTGATCAAAATCTCGAGTTCGATTTTTTTTACAGTTGTATAACTTGCCTTATAGTACCTATAAGTCGCAAGTAAAAATGGTTATTAGTCATACCGCCCTAAGAACCATGTTTTTTTTTTGTGATTTTCTCAAAAACGTTAGATACAACCGATTTTGATAATTTTTGTATGGTAAAGCATAAAGTTTGGATAGTATTGTGTATTCAAATTTTCCAAAAAAAAAATTTGGATTTTAAAAATGAAAACAATGAATAACTGCTGAGTAGACGTGTTTCTGATTCTGGTGATATTGTTAAATTCTTTTTGATCGAAAAAACTAAGCTTGAAAACTCTTTTTAAATCTTCAGTTGACTTACTTTTTTATCGTTCTTCTTAATTTGTCAGTAAAAGTTGTTTTGACAGTTTTGGTAGATAGTGCTGATGTTGTGGAAAGTGTGCTTTGTATAAATTCTAGTGCAGTTGAGTTGGAAGAAATTCACCCTGAATTTTTAAAAAATGATTCTTCTGATTGTCCTGCCTTTTCTTCCTTTCACATTCAATATTATTCTCATGACTGGTGTGTATAAGCATCTTTGGAAGCTAGCTAAAATTGTTCCACTTCCCAAAAACGATGAATTTCCAAAGATGATGAATTTATGGCTATTTCAGTTTTACCTTTCTTGTCAAAGGTTTTTGAAAGAATTGTACAAAAAGTGTGTCTTTATTTTACGGCAAACTCGTTGCTCATTGCAAAACAATCTGGTTTTTGTGAAAAGCACAGTTGTATCAAGGCACTATTAAGCGTCACAGATGATAGAAGGAAAGCTTTGGATAAAAACGAGGTAAGAATGTTAGTGTTGCTTGATTTTTCAAAAGCTTTTGAGGCAGTGTGAATCGCATTAACTTGTGTGTGCAGTTTTAATAAAATTTTAATTTTTCACCAAATGCTACTATGCTAAACTGTTCTGTTAAAAGAAACACGTTACCTCGGTTGAATTCAGAACACAAGTGAAGTATGTATTTATTAAAGAAGATAAAGAAACGTATGTACATGAATATAGTTACAATTATGTTGTTCTATGTACTTTTTGTAACGAGTGGAGAGTACAATGAGTCAAAGATAATTTAGTGTTTTTTTTTTTTTTATAAATGATGAACAAATCTTAACACTCCCACTTCATCTTTATACAAATGTTATTAACAAGTAAAAAAAAAGCAAACAAATTTAAACAGTATTTTTGTTCATAGGATGGATTAATGAAACTATTATTTTAGAATTATTATTCCAATTTCTTTACGAAAAAATTCAAATTTTTGCCTTGCTAAAGGCTTTGTAAACAAATCTGCTAATTGATTATCAGTAGCAATGTAATTTAACTGAAAAAAGTTTTCTGCAAATTTTTCACGAATGAAGTGAAACTTCACCTCAATGTGCTTACTTCTTTTATGATATTCGGGATTTCGCACCAACTTTATTGCGCTTTGGTTATCAATGTACAGATTAGGTCGACCATTTTCATCAGGAAGTAGATCATGCATAAGACGCCTCAGCCACACCATTTCTTTTACTGCACCAGCACCAGCCATGTATTCAGCTTCCATGGTGGAAAGGGCAACACACGACTGCCTCTGCGATGCCCACGATATAGGTGATTGTCCAAGTAAAATAACACAGCCACTTGTTGAGCGCCTTGTGCCAGGATCACCAGCGAAATCTGCATCACTGTAACAATTCATGGTTAAAATGGGATTTGTTTTAAAAATTATACCATAATTAATTGTCCCCTTAACGTATCGGATAATACGTTTCACTGCCTTGATATGAAGTATGTTTGGTTTTTCCAAATATCTGCTAGCCATTCCAAGAGCGTATGATATATCTGGCCTAGTACCAGTGGCAAGGTACATTAGGCTTCCAACTGCTTCCCGATATGGAAAACGATGTTCTTGTGAATGTTCTTCAACGGTACCCTTCAATACAGACGGATCAGCTGGTGTCATCACTGGATTCGCATCGCCCATTTTGAACTTTTCCACAATCTTTTCAGCATAACTCTTTTGCCCAAGCAAAATCGTCCCATGCTTAGACCTACTTATCTCCAGGCCTAGAAAACATCTTGCCTCATACACCTTGACTTCGAAGACATTTCGCAAATGGTCGATGAGTTTCTCGATATCCTCATACTTTGCCCCAGCAATTAAACCGTCATCAATGTAGATTGCTACAATTAAATTATCTCCCACTAAAACACAGGAATCCGCTTCTGATGGTTTCAGATGAAAAGAACAAAGAAAATCCATGAACTTTTTATTCCAGCACCTAGAAGCCTGCTTCAGACCATAGATGCTCCTTCTCAATCTGCATACGCGTTCACTGCCATCTTCGAATCCCTTTGGTTGACGCATATAAATTTCTTCCTCTAAGTCGCCATACAGAAATGCAGTTTTTATATCAAACTGCTTTAGATGCATATTTTTATTTGCTGCAATTGCAAGAATCATCCTTATAGATGCAAATTTGGCAACGGGACTAAACGTCTCTTTGTAGTCCACATCGTATTGCTGGGAAAACCCTTTGACAACTAACCTTGCTCGAAAACGTTCGGGTTCATTACTTGCAGCATCTTTGATCTTAAAAACCCATCGATTGTCTATAGCCTTTTTGTTGGATGGCAAAGTTACTAGATCCCACGTGCCATTTTTAGCTAGAGCTATAATTTCATCCTTCATGGCATCTTGCCATCTTTTCACATCTTTCGACTTGAGAGCCTCCTCATACGTTAAAGGCTCTTGCTTCTCAGCAATAAGAACATGCATATCCCGTACATCTGTCGTTGACTTTGAACGCCTGCGAGCACTTCGAAGCCGTTCCCTGTAAGGAATGCTTTGTTCCTCAAGCACCTGCAATTCTTTACCAACCTCATCATCTTGGCCTTCCGCATCAGCATAATCATCTTCATCAGTTGGCCCACTCTCGACTCTTCCAGAATCCTCATCAACCAGCCTATCATCGACTAAATCGTCTTCGCCATTATCATCATTGCCATTTGAGTCATCGATAATAACACTTTCTTCAATTAAATTTTCTACTTTCAAGCTTTGTATTACATCTGGCGGCTTTTCTATTGAAGCATTGTTAGAAAAGTCCTGGTTTTCGCTGATGACAACTTCTGTGGAACAATTTTTAAATAATACATCACGATTCAATTGTATTTTAGTAGTTCCAGGAAAATATATGCGACACCCTTTCACATTCTCACCATACCCAACGAAAATACCTAACTGCGACTTGGCGTCCCATTTGCGACGCTTTTGTTGAGGAATATGCGCGAAGCATTCTGAACCAAAAATATGCATACCTATTGGATTGAAATCATGCTCCTTTCCAAACCATAAGTCACATGCACTCTTTTTAGGTACTCTAGTAGGACCTGTCCTATTAAGAATGAAAACCGCATGATTTACAGCCTCGGCCCACAATTTTAATGACAACTTTTTTGCATATATCATAGTTCTAGCAGCCTCCACAATCGTCCGCAATTCTCTCTCCGCCCTGCCATTTTGTTGCGGAGAATAAGGAACAGAAGTCTGGTGTAAGACACACTCGTTTTTCAGAACAGATTTCACCTCAGAGTTGATGAATTCAAGTCCGTTGTCCGTCCGAATACATTTTACTTCATTTCCAGTTTCCATTTTAATTCTTTTTAAAAAATCTCTTACACAGCCTAAGACTTCAGTTTTTGATTTCAAAAAATACACCACACGATATCGTGTAAAATCGTCTTTAAAAAGAAGAAAGTATCTTGACCCACCAAACGAAGTTTCCTGCATCGGGCCGCATAAATCGGAGTGCACAAGCTCCCCTACAAACTTTGCCCTGCTTTCGCTGTTTGAAAACGGCAATCTATGTGACTTGCCTAGAGCACATGCATCGCAAACAAAATTTTCACAATCATTAAATTGTATATTTCGATCTTTGAGAAACGCACGAATGTAGGCTAAATTTTGGTGGCCGAGCACATTATGCCAGTATGAAAGTGATTGAATGACCGTACCCACATTTGCAGTAGAAGGTACTTCAATTTTAAAAAGCATTTTAAACAAGGACGAATTTCGCACTCCTACTGCTACGGTAGATCCATTGAACAGCAATTCACATTGGTCTTTGTTAGAAACCAACTCCAAGTTTTTGTCAAGAGCCGCATTCGAAGAAAACAGATTAAGTGTCAAATCTGGCACATATAACACGCTTGATAAATATTTTGGAATCCACTGCTTTTTATCAAACGCTAGAATATTAATATCTCCACAGCCAAGTGCACAAATTGTTTTACCATCTCCGATTCTAACTAACTGTGGATTATCAAATTTTTTGTAATTTACCATCCAGTCTCTCCGATATGACATGTGGTCACTTGCCCCCGAATCAAGAAACCAGTCCTCCAAATTTAGAGCAAAGTTAACTGAGCCATCAGCTACCATCGTGCACACAAATGCATCCCCTTGCTCCCTCTTCTGAGCGATACTTGCCCTTTTAGATGGACACTCGTTTTTCCAGTGACCAGGTTTTTTACATAGAAAACATCTACCCGCTTTCTTTTGCTTGTTTTTGTTGTTCGAGTTTTGCCATTTAACAGTTCTTTTTGCCACCATTGCACTGTTATCTTCATGACCCGATATCTGAGAAGATAACCGCGATTCTTCCATTATGAGTCGCGCCGTTAGATTCTCTAAAGTTTTTTGTTCAGCCTGGGTTGAATCCCATGCCGCATAAAAATGATTATAGTCTGGAGGTAACGTCATTAAAATTTTCGTCATGAGCATAGACGAAGAAATGATTTCACCGAAATCTTTAAGCTGTTGCACTAAAGTCTCAAGTCTTGATATACTCGTAGCAATATCTTCACTCGGATCCTTTTGAAAATTGTAAAATTTTTGTTGGAGCAAATTGATATTTGTCTGTGCCTTTTGCTCGTAGACCGATTCGAGCTTTGTCCACATCTGATGCGATGTGCCATAGTTTAAAATATGCAAAAGTGCCTTTGGCCCTACACTCATGACAATAACCTTTTGTGCCCTCTTGTCCAGCGTTTCCCATTCCACTATCTTCGCCGCATCAAGTGGTTTTCTGATCTCACCACTTACCACACCAAATAAATTGCTCGCATTAAGGATGACTTTGATTTGGAACTTCCAAATACTCCACTGGTCCCCACTCATGAGCTTCTCTATTCTAAGAGAATCGTTGTTTCCCTCCATTTTTGATGAGCAGAATAAAAGTAAAAACACTAATTTTTTTTATTGCGCTACTGAAAATTACCCTTATGATGCAAAAGAAACCAATCTTTTATCCGCATGCAAGAAAAAAAACAAAAAATTAATTTAATTTTCGCTTAATAATAATTTACTTCTATTCGAATTATCAAATCAAATTTACAGCAAACTAGTGGGATCAGACAAACAGTTTTACAGTGAACTTGGGTCTGGGCCCATAACCTGTTAAAAGAAACACGTTACCTCGGTTGAATTCAGAACACAAGTGAAGTATGTATTTATTAAAGAAGATAAAGAAACGTATGTACATGAATATAGTTACAATTATGTTGTTCTATGTACTTTTTGTAACGAGTGGAGAGTACAATGAGTCAAAGATAATTTAGTGTTTTTTTTTTTTTTATAAATGATGAACAAATCTTAACATGTTCTTATTTGAGTAAAAAGAAACAAACAGTTCAAATTGGGAATATTTTATCCCATTTCCTGCTCAATGTTTCTGGTGTACCTCAGAGTTCAACAATAGGTCCTCTACTATTTTCGATCTACAGGGTGAGTCATCTAGTGGTTTTTTAAATTATGTGTAATTTTGACACTGACAGCTGTTTCCCGTTCCAAATCAAACCTCCGCGGAACAAAATGAGTCGCTTTACGCTTAAACAGTTTTGGGAAATATTGAAAACTTATTTCCAGAGTGAGTGATGTGTAACCCAAACAGTGCTTTTTTTTTAAATAAGTTTTGCCCGAAATAAAGCGACCACCGCGGCTGCTGTACGCAAGTTTGTGCAAGTTTTGACTGGTATGTTAGCGGACAGTCCTTATGGTATCCGTGGTCCTACAGTGCTCACAGACGAGAATGTGGCTGCTTTAGCCGAGAATGTGAAACTCAATTCACGAACATCAACTCGCCATCGATCTCAACACCTCAACATTCCACGTAATAGCCTGGGGAGAATTCTGCCCAAAGATCTTTGATTATTTGCTTACAAAGTCCAGTTGACTCAGGAATTAAAGGCGCACGACCATCACTTTGAACGACGTTGTCTTCCATAATTAATGCGAATGTTTGTTAATAAAGCAAAAATACATGACCAACATTAATTTTGTTCGTTTTATTGCATTTTTAAAAAGAAACTTTACATTTATTTGTTGGCATGGTGTATGGAACACTACTTACTCAGTCATTTTCTCCAATTAAAACACGCTGAGTTCTTGTGAAAACTTTAATAATACCAATTTTGATTTACGGATGCGAAATTTACTGTAATTGCAACTATGTAAGCAAACGTTTGCTGAATGTCGCTTTTAATATTGCAGTACGATATATTTACGACCTTCAAAAATACTCGTACGATAGATTGTCTGGTCTCGACTCAGGGTTGCTCGATATATCTTTTGAAAATTTCTTTAAGTTTCGTTGTTTAATCTTACTATTCAACATAATACAGTGTTGGACAAAACTCTTGCAAGAAATATTATGTTATGATATGAAAAAGCCGTTACTTTAAATTTTCCTTAGCATGTGCAAAAATGTAAAATCAAAAAAGTGATATCACGGTTGATAAAATTTTATAACACTAACGATTCCGTCCAAACGATTCACCGAGGTCGTAGGCCAAGGGTTACAACACTGCGGGAAGATAAATCCCTTATAAGGACAGTTAAAAAAATCCCTTCATATCCTCTAGGGAATTAAAAAATGAATTAAACTTGAAGTGAGCGAAAGAATGTTTCGTCAGAGAGCTGTTGATGGCGGTTTATCTTCTTTTAAGGTTGTAAAAAACCCTTTTATTTCGGTTAACAACAGAAAGGCAAGGTCGAAATTTGCCAAAGATCACATCAATTGGTCAGTGTCAAAATGGAAGACAGTGTTATTTTCTGATGAATCAAAATTCAATTTGAAAGGTTCGGACGGATGTAGACGTGTTCGTTGGTTAATCAACCAAGCTATTAATCTTCGATTTACAAAGGGTCCGCTTAAACATGGAGAAGGGAATATTATGGTCTGGGGATGCTTCTCTGGACATGGTGTGGGTCCGATCCATAGAATAGTAGGCGTCTTGCAAAATATTATGCTTCCAAATTCTGAGGAGGATGTTCCCCTGAAATGGACATTCCAGCACGATAACGACTTCAAAATTTGTCGAACGCAAAAAAATGAAGTAAGGGAATGGCCAGCGCAGTCTCCTGATCTCAACCCCATAGAGAATCTATGGGAGATTGTAGATCGGAGAGTTACCCGCGAAAGATGCAGAAATAGGAACGACCTCTTTGTCCAAGTCAAAGAGGCTTGGAATAGTATTCCAAGTTCCATTATTTCAAATCTTATGGAGAGTATGCCTAGGAGGTGTAAAGCCGTAATAAAAAATAAAGGTTTCGCAACAAAATATTAACAATTTTAAGCTGGAAATATTTTTTTTATTAATTTGTTTTAGTTTTGTCCAGATGAAAAGAGATATTTTTAGATTGTAATTTTTTATTTAATTTTTTTTGGTATGAAATATTGATTTTGTTTTTATTTATTTTATTTTCACAGTTCAAAGAACATTTATAACTATTATTACGTTAATAAAATATATTTAAATTAAAGCATTTGCAACCGAGTTCTATTTTATTCAATAAGTTGGTTTTGATTTGGCCAACACTGTATGTATACATATACCCAGGAACCACGCCCTAAAATATAATGCACGAATTACGTAAAAAAAAAACAAATTTTTACAATTTTTGTAGAACAGAACACGTTTTAGAATTTTGAATTACTCGTTATCGCTATAACGAATTTTAATGAGATTTTTTATAGAGAAGCTTCTAAAGTTTTTAAAAAACGTTACATTTCCAAACTTAAAAAAAAAAATATTTTTTTGAATTTTTGTTAAAAACAAACATTTTTTTTTTTTTCAAAATTCTATATCTCAAACACGGATCAATTTTTTTTTTAATTTAATTTTTATTCGTATAGTAATACAAAAAATTAAAGTTGTCCTTACAATTTTTTTTCTTAAAAATGTAAAAATCTTATACATAAAAGTCTATTTTTGTTTTAAATAAAACCGCTACAACGTTCTTTTATAATGTTCTTGCACAAACTAATATTTGCTTGAGAAATCACATGGCATCCTGTTTTTAGCGCCAACTATTAGAGAAGTTGTTTTAGTCATGTAAACAAAAATTTTTATAGGTATGAACATTTTTTTCCAATAACATCCAATTTTTAAATTCTTAGGAAAAAGTTCGTGACACCCAGTCGTGCATTTTATTTATTTATACCAGTTGATCGATAAACGATTAAATTTATCAAAAAATTTTTACCTTATCGATTCTATGTTAATTATCTTACAAATGACATCTTTTAGCACTCAATGGTTATACATTTATCTGATTGCATATTTTAAACCTTAATTCAATTAAAGTCGTTTTCAGCTCTTAGTTTTCAAATTTAATAACATACATTTTTAGTTTATCATCGCAATCCCAAATTTGAATAGTAACATGATTTTGAATGACTTTTCTAACACTCACTGCCATTGACTTCGATATTAATCTGATTTTAATGTTTCGAAAAATACAACAAAGCTCCCATAAAGAGTCTAAAATCCTACAAACTAACTATAAACACAAGCTTCAACTAATTCAATAAGACGATCCCCCAAAAACTAACGCAGATCATCATTTAAAACAATAAAATAAAGTTCTTACCACACTAACCGTAGATTTATATTTTTTTTTGAAAATTTTATTACTTATTTATTGCCAGAAAATCACTTATAGCAAACCAGAGACAAAAAGCTGGCAATAAAACCATTTTCTTGCATTAGGCAGCAACATGACTTTTAGTTCGATTCTCCACAGATCTTAAACAATTTTCCACAAGCTTACGTCGACGTAGCCAAACACCTTTATTTTTTTGAATAATTTTGTCTGACAATTTTGTTGTTTTTATGACCGAAATTGTAAAATACTTTGGATAGGTATTTTTATTGTCAAACCGCCCAAACACACAATTCCCTAATAGGGGGAAAATATTGTTAAAACAATAAAACAAAAAAGCTTTTAAGATCTCTTTTTTATTGGGTTTTATGGGGGATCTATTGTGCGGAACTGATGTTTGACATAGACCGAGGTAATAAACTTGAGATTTATAAATCAGTGACGAGTGACATGATGTTAGTTCCGTATTGAAATATATTTATGGTATTTATAAATTATGATGATGGCATTTTTTAATGGTCAAAGAAGAATATCAAATAACTAAAAAAAAGTCAATTAGATGAATCTATAAGCTCTGGCTTATTACAGCTTATGAGGTGAAAGTGACAAACTATAATATTGCATTATTCAAAAAAAATCAGAATAAACATTTAAAACAACTTTACTGAAACATTCGATTTCACAATTGCTAATTTGTGCCATAAATTTTATTATATAGAAATTATCAGACATTCAGACTTTTTCGTATTCAAACAGTGTGCAATTCTTGGTGAAAATGCAAGAACGTTTTTAAGGTCTCCATTGACTTGAATGAAATCCCTTATTATTTTCGTCAAAGGAAAATTTAACTTCATGTGATGGACATCGTCTGCGTACATGTCCATGTTCATGGAGAAATTTATGGATCATAAAGAAATATCGTTTATGTAAAGGAAAACTAATAATAATGGTCCAAAAATGGATCCTTGCGGAACACTACGAATTCATTTCATCTACAACGACCACTTGATACCTTTCTATCGCGTATAAGATTTAATCTGACAAAAACAAATTTAATTCATTTTCCAGCTTAGAACACAAAAGCCTGTGTCGAAAGTTTTAGTATTAGAAAGTATTGACGAATTCCCGTAACTGATCATTTGTAATTTTTCAAGTGCCTTAGATAGGTATTGTTGAAATCATTCGAATCTTGGTGTGTGAATGAATTAATGAATATTTGAGAAACTTATTTAAGTATTTATGCATTATTTTCAGGGATTGTAGTTAACGGTTGCTGTCATAGAACCATTTTCTTATTTTCAATTTTCTCATTAACTGCTCTACCGATTTCGATCAAATTTCTATACGGGATGTTATTCGGATTTGAAATAATATTTCATATAAAATAAAATGCACGACTGGGTCGCACGAACTTGCTCTTATGTAAAAGACTAACAGGCGAATCTATAAACAAATCTTAAAGGTTGCTTAACTTTAAAATACCTCTAAATAGCTCTTAAGTATGAAATCGGTATCTATAATCAATTTTCACATTTAAGTAACGTTACTTAAAGGCCTCTTAACTTAAACGCCATCAACCGCGTTTAAGGATCACTTAGAGGCATTTTAAAATGTATTTTGACATATCAATTGTCATCTTTGAAATTTTGAAGTTTCAAATTGTGAGTTTGTATTGTTTGTTGTGATATTTTAGAATTAGAAAATGCAAATAGTTAAGAAACCGAAAATTTGTATTGATTAAAGAACGTGTACGCGCAAAGAAATTTCGTCAACGCTTTCCGCTTAGCCTTTGAAGTGTTTGTATCGACACTAACTTTATTCCTCGTTGTTGGAAGAGAATCTGTGCATAAAATAATTTGTTTTGTAGTGTTGTGTATTATTGCAAATAAAATAAAAAAAGTTTTCTTGTCGGAAGCATTCCAATTTTCAGATCTTTTTCTTTTGTTTGTGGCGGTGGGTGTGGGTTTGTGTTCCATGGCCATTTTTTTTCTATTTCACAAATAAAAAAATGTGTTCCAAATATTTACTGATTGAAAGTGGCACAAAACAGCTGTGTTGTATAAAATGAAGCAGAATTTGTTTTTTTTTGTACTAGATTTTCACATTCTTTTACGTTACGTGACATAACCATTGTTTAGTTAAGTACCAACGAAGAATCGATTATAGATACGAATTGAAGTTTCGTCATTTAAAGGCAAATTAAATATTTAAGTATGCTTAACTAAATAACCTCTAAGATGCAGTTTAAGAAAATCTTATAGATACGGCTGTAAGAATTTCAAAAATTAATGTTATTAGAGAAAAACTGTTCATAAGCACAAAATTCATTTTTTAAATGCCTAAAACAACTCTGTACGTAGTTGGTGCTACAAATAGGATGTCATGTGATTCAAGCAGCTATTAGTTTATGCAAGAACAAAAATTGAAAGTCGTTGTAGTCGTTTCTAAAAAAAATAAGCTTTTTTACACAAAATTTTTAAAAAAAATTTAAGAAAAAATTTTGGTACGTCAATTTAAAGTTTTTATTATTGTTCGAAAAAAAAATTAAATTTACAACAAAAAAGATTTGAGCCGTTTTTGAGAAATCGAATTTTCCAAAAAAAATAGATTTTTTTTCAAAAATTTAAAAATATTTTTTTAAAAGCCTTGAAACGCAATGTTTTTTAAACTTTTTAGAAGCTCCTTTATACAAAAATTCATTAAAATCCGTTATCCCGATAATGAGAAATTCAAAGTTCGAAAAAATGATTCTATGGTAGGTACAGTCAGTAATATCTTGATTTCAAATTGATCGTAAGAATTAATAATAAAAGAAAAAAATGTTAGCAAGATTCTCGCAACCGTTATCGAAAAAAATATGATTTTCGAAAAACATTTTTCAACATTTGTATGGAAGGTACCGTTAGTTTAAGGTAAAACAAATTTATTTTCTCAAATCTTGCAGATTATGTTAAGAAACTTTTATTTATCAAGTTTGAAAAAAATCGAGCATGGGGTTTTCGAAATATTGAGTTTCCAAAAAAAAATTTGAAATTTGAAAAATAAAAAATTCAAAATTTTAATATATAATAGTATTCAAATTTTGAAGGAGGTTTATAATGATTTAAATCGGTTGTACCGTTTTCGAGAAAATCAAGAACAAAAAAATGGTTCCAGGGGGGGTTAAAAAAAATAACAATTTTTTGGATTTTTTTCGACCAATACCTAGCTTTAACTAAACGAAATTTTTGAAATTTTTTGTTAAAAATTCTGTGGGACAGTTTTTGAGAAAAAAAAATTATAAAATTTCGAAAAAAAATCGTATGGCAGGTACCGTTATTCTTACAAAAAAAAAAAACGTGTGGGGGGAAAAAATTAAAAATGATGTCTACCAAGCTCAAAGAAAATCGGCCTAGCCGTTTAGGCTGTAGTCGAAAAGACAGACAGAATTGTGAGACCTACTTTTTGGTCTTCTCTATTATCGGAATGTCAACTTTGGTCAAAATCTCAAGTTCAATTTTTTTTACGAATACATAACTTTTTTTTGAAATTCAACATCTAAAAACGGGTGAACGATTGTTTTTTAAATTATTTATTTTAATTAATTTTTTTTTTCGAAAAATTTTAAGGAAATTTCGTATTTTAAAAAATGAAATAAATTTTGTTTGCATATTATTTATTTTTAAACACAAGCTATTTAAGGAGTTATTATTATTATTATTATTACTGCCTAAAATTTTGGGGGTTCAATGGCCAAGTGCTTCAAGGTCTCACTACTTTTCACGGCTGACTTGTTACACACAGGGTTTTTGTACATATAAGATCCTGGCTCTGTTATTTTTAACATTTATATTTTTTTATTTTGATTTCACTTTTCCCTGGAAAGATTTTATTTTGTGAGGTGAACATTTTGAAAGACATCAATGAAGCTTGTGGTGTGGAAATCTAAATACGGACAAAGATCGAATATCAAGATAATTTTTTAAAGGAATGTCTGTATAAAGAATATAAAGAAGACAATGAACAACGTATAAATCCCAGCGCTCTTAAAAATTTAATCATTCAACGACAATCGGAAGTGCTCCATAGAATTTGTAAGAATTTTTAAGAAAGTGGATGGATAACTTTGTATGTATCACAAGACCTACCGTTCTGCGAAAGTACAAAGTTTTACAATGTCGGGACGTAATCCATGTTTTAGATGAAATGTAAGTCAGTGAGTTAAGGTTTTAGCGATTTTTGAAGTCCTGTATATCAGAAAGCACTAATGAGTGTTGAAAGAATTGAGTGAGGCGCCTATGTTTTATGATCAGTTCGGCAAATATGTATTGGGAATTTAAAGTTTCTGACCTTATTGGTACTGAAGTTAGAAGGAGGTCTAAGGTTCCTGTAAAAAGGATGTAGTGCCGCACACTTGGCTGGGCATTACTGTATGTATATGATGTATTTATATAATTTTTAAATCTTAGTACTTGGCCATATGAGCAAGTATACGCGATCAAGTCATGCATTTTTGTCGACTTTCTCATGAACGGCTTCAATAATTTCTAGCAAATTTTAAATCTAAGAGTTTCTTTACACTTAAAATAATATTGAATAGGTAGCTATGTACTTATTTTCAGAAACATATATTTTGGATTTTTGAAATAAATAATTAAATTAAAATATCTTGAAACGGGTAGATATTTTGTGTTGAAATGTACATTATTAAATTAAATTAAATTTTGCAAATTTTAGCAAACTTAGTTCCAAATATTGGAAGTTATGCATTAAAAAAATCGAACTCGAGATTTCGAGATTGATGCAATTTTCAAAATTTTGTGCCTTCAGTTTTCAGCCATGGCCTAAGCGAATGAGTCATTTTTTTATACTTGGTAAATTGTGTTTTTGAGACATTCCTCGGGCAAGTATTTTTTTTTTTAATTGAAAATGACTGATTGGATCAGAAGCACAAAATTAATTTTTTAAAGGCTAAAAGAACTCTTTTAGTATTTAGAGACAAAAAAAATATTATCATGTGATTTCTTAAGCAAATATGAATTTATGCAAAATTAAAAATTATAAATCGTTATAGCGATTCTGAAAAAATTATTTTTTATTTATGAAATTTTTTAAACATTTTTGAATGCCAACTTGAAGGTTTTCTTATTTTAAAAGTTAAACTAAAATTTAATTTTTTTAAATTTCCATTTTTGATATATTGAATTTTCAAAAAAAAAAAATTGAATTATTTTTCGAAAACAATATTATTTTTTTAAATTTTTGATATACAATAATTTTCAAACTATTAAGGAACTTCTATTTAAGAAAATTCATTACAATCTGTAATGTCGATATGTTAGGTACAGAAAAGCAATGGCTTAATTTTAATTCAATTTATTTTATAAAATTAAGATAGTAAAAATTAAGCGAAAGAAAAAAAATTTATCAAAAACTGGGTGTCTTTTTAGAGAAAAATTTTAGATTTTAGAAAACCAGTTTTTAACATTTGTGGGATGGGTACCGATGTTATCAGATAAAATAAATTTGTTTTTTATACATCTTGTGGATAGTATTAAAACAAAAAAATATTAACTGTCAAGATTCAAAAACAATCAAGCATGGGCTATTCCAAATACAGGCAAAATCGGTTATAACGACATCGGTTATAACGAAATATCGGGGTAATTGCGAACTTGTCTCTAAGTCCCGACCAAGGTTCATGCAAATTGTACTAACCAAATATCGGTTTTAGCGGTATTGCCTATAACGAATATTTAAAAAAAATAAGTAGACATTGGAAATTTTGTGCATTTCAAATAATAAATGATGGGGATCTCCCCTTTTTCTGTTTTTTTTTACACCCGAATTTTGCATTCTGTTTCTGAGAGGACCTGGATAGTCATATTTTATATAAAAAAACGTTAAGTCTGTTAGTTTTTTTTTAAATGAGTTTAAAACGTAGTTTTTACGATTGAAGAAAAATCTGCAATAATTTCAAGGCAGGCAGCTGGTGATTTCAATAAAAGTTTGGCAGCAGAATTTTCTGTATCGGCTTAAACAATCTACCATTTTCAAAGACCGAAGAAGATTTCGAAGAATTCAACTTAAAAATAAAAAAAGTTCCATGCAGTCACCATCCGGACATAGATGATGCTTTGCTCAAGTGGTTTAAAGCCCAAAGAAACTTTAATAAAGAACAAAAATTTGAAAATCGGTTATAACGAAACGCCAGATATAACAAACAAATTCTTCAGTCCTGTCGAGTTCGTTATAACCGACTTTTACTGTATTCGTAATGTTCCAAAAATTTAAAGTTGGCGTTCAAAATTTTTTTCTCAAAAATGTTTTAAAGGTTTTGTGTATAAAAGGTTTTTTTTTTGAAAACCGCTACAACGATTTATAATTTTTGTTCTTGCATAAACTAATATTTGATTGGGAAATCACATGGCATCCATTTTTGATGCTACTAAAAGGGTTGTTTTGAAAATTTTATTTCTATTTACTTATTTTATTTATATCTTTATCAACAAGTAAGTAAATTACAAAGGTAATATAAATTAGAGCTTTAGCTACCATGACTACCAGCTAAAGATAAGAATATAATAAGAATAATATAATATAATAAATGATTATTATCATTATATCTATTTTAATAGATTTTCTATTTTGAGTTCAGTTCGTAGGTTTGGCTAATGCTTTATTCGGATGGGTTTTTAAGTAAGTCCAGTAAGGATGAGTTAAGGAGTAATATTTTTGAGAGGTCTTTGATTTTAGTACAATCGTAGACAAGGTGTTTGATGGTGATTTTGATATGATATGGTGGTGTGTAGTGTAAGTATGCCCCATTCGAAGCCGCAGATATATTTTGATCCTTTTCCATGGGTATTGTGTGGGGTAGATGGTCTTTTCTGCATCAGGGTTAATATCCGAGTAATGATGTCTATATTGAAACCAATCGGCAAATAATTTTTACGTCCCGATAATGTTTAATTTATTTTATCGTGTCTCTATTATTTGGAGTGTGACTTTCATTTTTAAAATTTTTGGTCTTTCACATATAAGAGCAAGTTCTATGTCAACTTTGATCAAAATCTCGAGACCGATTTGTTGCCAAGTGTTAAACTTATCCTATAGTACCTAAAGTAGTTACATATGTATATCGCAAACAAAAAGTCTTAACAGAAAAGGAAAAAAAAATAATTAAATTTACTGTGAATTTCTCCAAATCTGCAAATAAAATTGTTCACTGTGATTAAATTGCGGACTGAATGGTTTCCCAAGAACCAACCATCCCCGTTTTCATCTAGGTTTTTAATAAACTTTTCAATATTTTTTTTAATACAATTTCCCATAATGATTCAAAAAGATAGCAGGTTCTCAACACTTCATTTTCCCTAATTTAATTCGTCAGACAGATTTCTAAGAATTATTTTATAAAAAAAAAACACTCTCATCATAACTAAACAGCAGTGAAGATACAGTCTGTTCTTGGGATTCTTTATAACAATTTTGTAAAGAAAAACATAAAATACCACGAAATTAAGATAATTGATTTAAGGTGTATAGAAAAGATTTTTCACTTAACATCGCATTACACACAGTTTACTCTTCCACACTTCTTTAATTCACAAAAAGAGAAAAAAAAGAAGAAATTAAATCAAATATTTAAAAGAGAAGAAAATTTGTATTCAAAATATTTTTATCGAAAAATTATGCATTCATTGGATTCGAAAAATGTGTGATTTGATTATATTGTTATTATGGGGTTTTTTTATTTTATTTATTTTGCTTATGGCAAATCTTGAGGTTTTTCCAGAGATTTGTTTGCAGATTTGCATTTAAATTGTCAACGGAACACGTTTCATTTGTCGAAAAGGCGACAAATGACGGTGATTTGGACTGAATTGCATGTGTGTGTCTGGCTGATTGGAATGAACGTATTTAGCGCCGTTTAAGATGTGTTTTTGTTGTACACATATAGATATTTATGTAATTTTCCATCTTTTGCATGAAATCAATGTGTCGGATGAAGATACAAAATTATAATGTGGGAGGTCGCCGGGGAGAAAATATATTGTTGTTAAAAATCGTTGACACAACGTCTTCGACGACGACGCCGAGCGACGATGCGATGCGATGCACAGACAAGAGAAGATCATTACTGAAAATTTATGACAACTCATTGCGGCGGACGCATTGGTCCGTCCCAAAGTCAAAATAAAGTGTCGACTTATTGAACGTTTAAGCTTTAAATGGAAATTTCTTCTTCTTTCGTTTCTTCTTTTATATTTTATATTTTTCTCATCGAACAAGACAAGATAATTTAAATTAAGTGGTTGTTGATTTTTATCGTTTAGATATTTAAAAAAATTCATGACTATTGATAAAATATTAAAATTCGTTTGATTGGTTTTTGTTTTCGAATTCGATGCGACAATAAAAAGGATTGAAGTGATGCATTTGACACCTTTGGACAGTTTTTTTTTTTTTGTTTGTGTATTCAAAAGTCGGAGAGGAATTCTATGCTTTTGTGGTTTATTTATTTAATTTATTTATTGTGTGTTTAAGATACAATCCGTAGAAGGTGCACAGATGTTGGGAATCTTTTATTTTTTAATATTTCCAGGTGTATCATGTTACCTATTTTGGTTGTGTTTGTTAAAATAAAATCAAAAACTTATTAAAGAGATTTTAAATTGCATTTCTGAATGTTTACGGCAGCTTGCGTCGACTAATGAATAGCCAAGAAGATGGGAGTAATTTTATTTTGTGAATTCAGTTCCTACTGGATTGTAAATTCAGAAATTGTCTTTTCAGAGAAAATCAGGTTTCATAAATTAAAAAAAATTACTTGGCATGAAAGAGTAACTTTCATTTTATCCGTTTGGATTCGGCAGATAATCGTAGGTCGGCTTCATTCATTTCGGTCAACTAACATCAGCGAAACAAGACATCAGAATATCAAACTAGAAAACCGTTTAAAACTCTTCATTTTGGTACCGGCTCATATAGATATCTATGTGTTAAAGGTAAAGAATTTGCATATAGAGAAGCCAACACTGTTTCTAGAAGCAACTTTGAAGAAATTTCTCAATATCAACCTAATAATCAATTTCATCCGTAGAACAATTTTATTTGTGTTCGATTTTCTCAAAAAGGGTACAAAACCGATCTTGATAATTTTTTTCATGCTAAAGCTCCTCAAAAGTTTTAATAATATTGTGTATTCAAATTTTCAAACTTTTTTTTTTATTTAAACAAAAATCAAATATTTTGATTTTGAAAACTATAAATATAGTCAAAATCGGTTATAACGAACTCGACAGGACTGAAGAATTTGTTCGTTATATTCGGTGTTTCGTTATAACCGATTTTCCATTTTTTGTTCTTTATTAAAGTTTCTTTGGGCTTTGAACAACTTGAGCAAAGCATCATCTATATGTCGGGATGGTGACTGCATGGAACTTTTCTTATCCCCATAATTTATTATTTAAAATGCACGAAATTTCCAATGTCTACTTACTTTTTTTAATATTCGTTATAAACGATAGATTTTTTTTAATTTTCAATTTAAAACTGTTCGTTATAAGCGATAGTTCGTTATAGGCGATATCGTTAAAACCGATATTTGGTTAGTACAATTTGCATGAACCTTGGTCGGGACTCAGAGATTTGTTCGCAATAACCGATATTCCGTTATTACTGTATTTTGACTGTAAATGTCAAATTTAAAAAAAAATATTGACTAAATTTTGAGATATCGAATTTTTAAATTCAAAAGCTTTTCAAGCTTTTTAGAAAAAATTTTAATAAAATCCGTTAAAGCTATAATAAGAAATTCGAAAAAATGGTTCCATGGTAAGTACAGTGAGTCAAAATTTAATTTAAAATTTTTTCTCATTGCATTATAGATCGTTGAAATTAATAGAAGGAAAAAAATGATTTAAATTTTAGGCACCCGTTTTCGAAAAAATTCCGATTTCTGAAAATCATTTTTTAACATTTGTATGGTGGGTACCATTATTTTTAGATACAATACAATTTTTTTCTCACCGCTTGTAGACTGTTTTAAGAAACTTTTAATTTAAGTTTTAAGAAAATTCAGCATGGGGCTTTCGAAATATTGAGTTTTGAAACAGCAATTAACAGAAGTACACAGTGTATGTAAAATGTTAGCCAAATTTTCATCATCGATTTGCTATTTGCTCGCGGTGTATTCGATCAAGAGCTCCTTGCAGTTCAAATATTTTGGTGTTTTGTTGAGTTTTTTCAATTATTTTTGTTGAGTTCAGATTCTCAAATTGATTTTCAAGAGTGTCGACTCTAGTTGTCAGTGCGAATAGGCTTCTTCTATACGGCTATTGAAATCGAGCACAATTTTGGATATTTTATCAGATAATTCCTTGCTTACATCCATAATAAGTAATTTCACTTCAGATGTGGAATAACTTATTCGTTTGTTAAGACGATTTTCGAGAGATTTGAGCATCTTTTCACCGACGACAGGTTGCAATACAGTTGGTGTTTGTTGTTGTGCGGCTGCCGATATCAGATCTCGCGGTGAAGCTTTATAGGCTGACATTTTCTTTTTGAAGAGGTTTATACACCAAATTAGTTTAGTAAAAATTTTAATTAAAACAAAGCGTCTTGACAAGAACTTAATGCGTTAGCAAAGTTACTTCTCAAAAAATTTAGGTTGGTTATTTAAGGGGTATAACTTGAAAATTGTGGCGCGTTTTGTTTGACGTTAAGCACTTTCCACCAATATTCGATTTTTGTGAAATTTAAAAAAAAAATTTTAAGAAAAAAAAAATATTTTATAAATTTTCAAAAAAAAAAATCGTATGGTACTGGTATTTTTGGTTTAAAACAAAAAAGAAACAAACTTTAAAAATGCTATCTATACCAAGTTTAAAGAAAATCGGCCGAGCCGTTTAGGCTGTTCTCGAACAGACAGATACACAGAATTGCGAGACCCACTTTTTTAGTCTTCGCTATCATCAAAATGTCAACTTTGATCAAAATCTCGCGTTCGATTTTTTTTTGAATGCATAATTTGTCATATAGAACCTATGTATGTATATACATGCATACATACATATGTGTCGCAAGTAAAAAAAATACGTCAATTTTAAGTAAGTATTTGATAATATACATCAAAGGACATAATTTCAAAAACAATTCTTCACTTGTTTTGAAGATATTGAATTTACAAACAAAAAATTAATTTTTCTTGAAAAATCGAAATAATATTTGTTTTCCAAAATTTTTTATATAAAACGTTTTACAAAAGGGGCGCGGCGGGAAGGTGTTGCAATGGACTTTAGGAAACCCCACAGGAAAAAGTCTGGCGGGGTCAAATCGCACGATCTTGGCGGCCAATTCAAATCGATAATGTAGAATGATAAAGGTAACGGTCCCGGAAACACATGTCTAGGTCTAGGTTCATATGGTTCAGTTTGGGCCATAAGAAATTGGTTATCATCGTTCTGTAGGTCTCAGTATTGACGATGAACGCCTCACCAACTGCAGCCATTCATTCCAAAATGCTCCTTGTCCCTGAACTTTCATCTCCTTGGTCTGTTGGATCTGGCACCCACTTAAGTCCCGACGCAAAATTTGCCAAGTTGAAGTCTGTGAAAGGCCGAGTTCTTGTGCAAGGAGAGGAATCGACAGTCTCTGTACATTTTCACGGATCTTCTAAATCTGAATTACCGAACCGGTAGTCTCAAATTTGGCAACCAAACATTTTTCTTTGTACTGAAATACTCGTAAAGATTTTCCGGCAATAGTACACATAATTTATTCTGTCAAAATCGTTAAAGCCGTTTCCAAAATAAATACTTTTTGTCTACTAAAATGTTATTTCTATATGAAATTTGCCTTAAAAGTTTACAAAATGCAAATTTAAGGTATTGAATGCGTGCCAGATAAAACACCGAACCAGATACTAGGAAAATGCTGTTCACTCATGCACCAAAACTAAAACCATCTGGGACAATACCAGGTGAAAGAGAGAGCGATCTATCTTCTCAGAAGGTGTCTCAAATACTAAGATTTCTAAGAGCAATAAATCTGGAGGAAGAACTATAAGATGCGCAAGTTCATCCATATTAAGTGGGAGCACAATAGATCTCAAGGTCGCAGTGCAGTACCCCCAAGACACAATTCATTCATTAATTCATGTATTTAATGAAATTAAATGAAATTTAAGGACATTATTATCGCTCACCCGTTTTAAAGATATTAATTTTAAAAATATTTTTTTTTTTGAAAATTTGAATTAAAAATTTAAAGGAGCTCCTGTATCAAGTCGGTGAAGTCGTTAATGAGAAAGTCGAAATTCAAAAAACTTTTCTATGACAGGTACCATAAATGAACCTTTTTTTTGGAATGTCAGTAACCAGTGTAATTAATCGTGTCCAAGGACATATATCTAAAAATCATTGACAATATTTCATACCTGCCTCTACCTAGTATACCCCATTCAAAATCACAAGCCTAAAAAAATCTCGCAGGAATAAAAACACAAAGCAAATTCCATGACATGAAAGTAAAATAAAAATTCATCCCATATACAATACATATGTATATGTATGTACGAGTACATCATCGATTATGAAGTCAGAAGTGGATGAAAACGCTCGAGTGAAACAGTTTCGATGTAATCAATGAACAAGTACACTTTTTTTTGCTATTCCCAAATGTGTAAAAGTTTTTTTTTATCTTTTTTTCGTTTGCATTTTAAATTCTTCATCTTCTTGGTTTGTTTTTATATTGAAGACCAAATTAAATAAATGGCATGAAGGAGTCAAGTATACTTGCTTATAATTATGAATGAAAGTTACGCAAGGGTCTCGAATTGAATGGAAGATCCCATCATGTTTGTAAGTATGCTATGGAATCCGAAACAAATAGAGCTCGAAATTCCAGGTCTGAACGCCAATATCAAAAAATAAAAATTGATCAAAACAGGTCCAACAGTTTTCCAAATAGACCCTCCAGGAGTATATCTTGTCATGAAAAGAGCTGCTCACTAGCCTTTCGGAATCGGCAGAAAATTGTAGGTAACCTCCACTCCTGATAAAACGCACATTTGAATGGTTGAGATTTTTATTAAACCAGCTTTTAGGCTATCCAAATAGCTATAAGTTAGGTTTTAGCTTTATAGGCCGGAGCATAAACTTGTTAATAGACCCATCTTTCCCTGTTAAAGAGAGTATTTGTTAAACTCTTTACAAGACCCTCGAGAACATTTTCCTGATACACTTTTGCACCTGTGTTCACACCTTTTTTTACAAAAATGCAGTGATGTGTCGCCCCCTACCAAACCATTACAGAAGTAAGTTGGTATCCACGCTGGACTCTTTGGCTGACGTCGCATAAAACTTGTCATTCTGCTTCTTAAAAACTTCTTCGATTGTGAACATTTTTCCATCTGTAAAAAATTAACCCCGTGCCACTGCAAGACACAACAAACAGTTTATTGTCTTAAGCAACTCTTTATTGACTTTCAACTAACTTTTTATTGTCCCAACAACCAGTTTATTGGCCGAAACAAACGTTTATTGGCTGTCCAAATTTCCATTGAAAAAATCGTTAACTTTCAACCAATCATTTATTGGCGCAAACAATTATTTATTGACTTTCAACTAACCATTTACTAACCAGTTACTTGCGCCAAACAACGGTTTCTTGCGCCAATAAACGAGTTAATTGCACCAAACAATGAGTTGATTGCGCCAATAAACGAGTTAATTGCGCCAAACAAAGAATCTGTTGCGCCAATAAACTCAGTTTTTTATTTAGCGGTTATTTTCAACTAACACTTTATTGGCACAATAAATCTTTTATTGCGTTAAACAACTAATTTATTGAAATCAACTAACAGTTTATTGAAAATGAAATCAATAAACAGTCGTTTATTGTACCAACAAACTTGTTAGTTGGACGAGTTTTAATAAATTAATTTATTGTCCCAAACAACTTTTTGTTTGATATTATGAACCTTTTTGGTTCAGTGTATACAAAGCGATTACCGCGACTCGATTTTCTTTGAAAGCCAATCCCATTTTAACCGATAAAGGGTTCCATTCTTCACTTATAAAAGCATGTGTTCCGAAAAAATAGTTAGCAATATTATTCCTACTGAAAATTATGAGCAATGTGCTCTTGAAATCATGTAACAGAACTTATGGCTATAGACTAGGTACTTTGGCGATGGCTTTAGCGCCAAATATTTAAAAAACAATATTTTTTTAAAAGTAGTACCCCTTGGTATAACGGTTAGTGCGTTAGACTGTCTTGTTGGAGATCTGTATTCTTTTACCAGACACTATCACCTAAAATAATAAATGTTTTAAAACACTACTGCCTCTTGCAAGGAAGTGGCAAATTTTTCAAAAGTATCTCTTGTCATGAAAATGTATTCTCATTTTAGCCGTTCGAACTCAGCAGAAAATTCTTATTCCCCTCTAATCCTGCCGACAAGAGGCACACAGGAATGGCTGAGAGTTGTAAATCACTATGTTCAGGTTTTCTACGAGCCTATATTTTTGGTTTGTATTTTTGTAGCTAGTTGTAGGGTGACATAGGGAAAAGAGGCAGAATTTATGAAACTCTAATATTCATATTTTTAAATTTTTACTTGCGACTTATAGGTACTATAAGGCAAGTTATGCATTCGTAAAAAAAATCGAACTCGAAATTTTGATCAAAGTTGACATTACGATGAAAGCGAAGACTAAAAAAGTGGGTCTCGCAAATCTGTCTGTCTGTCTATGTGTCGGTTCGACTACAGCCTAAACGGCTCGGTCGATTTTCTTTAAACTTGGTAGATATCATTTTTAATTTTTTTCCCCCACACGGTTTTTTCTTCTTTTTTTTAAGGCCAAAAATAACGGTACCTGACATACGATTTTTTTCGAAATTTCACAAGCTAGGTAATGGTTGAAAAAAAAAATTCCGAAAAATGGTTATTGAGGGTACCCCGCATGGAACCATTTTTTTTATTATGATTTTCTCAAAAACAATACCACCGATTTTGATAAATTTTTGTTTGCTAAAGCTCCCCAAAAAGTTAAATAGAATTGTGTATTAAAATTTTCAAAAATAAATTTTTTGGATTTAAAAAAAAAACTTCAAAATTTTTTTTTCAAACCTCAATATTTCGAAAACCCCATGCTAAATTTTTTTTAAACTTGATAAATAAAAGTTTCTTAATATAATCTACAAGATGTGAGAAAAAAAATTTATTTTATCTAAAAATAAAGGTACCCACCATACAAATGTTAAGAAATTTAAAAAAATGGTTTTCAAAAATCGTATTTTTCTTGAAAACGGCGCCTAGAATTTTGATAAAATTTTTTTCTTTCAATTAATTTGTATGATCTTTAAATGGGCAATACAAGGAAATCAGGATAATATTTTTACCATAGTTCAATTTTATTATTTTACTAAAATCTCGAAGAAAAATTTTTCTAAGTATCCCCAACTCGTCCTTAGACTCCATCCACAAGTAAATTATTCAAGACTCATATTTTTCCATATAAATAAGTCCCATGGAAGTAGTTAAATAACATTCACGCTGATGAAAAGTGCATAAGCAAACTTGATGAGACCATTTAATCTTGACAGGTCTTCAAGGATTCAAATTAAAACAATAAACGAATTTTCAGTCTGAGGGGAAAATAGTAATTTTGTAAGAAGAAAATTTTCCTCATTTTCTTTTCTATCCACGCTGAAAGTTTTGAATTCTCAAAGAGCAAAACTTTTTAAAGACAAATAACCATTATATAATATTGTGTTCATCTCGAGCTCATAGAATGAAAAAAACAAAAAATCACGATGTAGATGAAAACAGCAAAGGGAGTCAGGGACGTACTCCGACTACCAGTGTTGTTTTGATTAAAAAGCTAGAATTATTTTTATAAGTTTTTGTTACTTTTCTTATTCCATTTTTGTGTGTCTTGTTGGTGGGGTATTAACTTTAATGAAGTGAAAACGTTGGCGTTCCGAAAGATCCTCACAGCTTGTGGTTTCTATTTTTACTGAAAAATTAAACATACGAAAATTCTCTGAGACTTCAAGATAAAGAAGAACGAAACACCTGGTACAAGATAGTGTTCGGAATTTGTATTCCAATAAATGTCAACTCAGGTTTTTTTTTTTTGTTAAAATATGCCAACGTTATGATTATAGGAATTTTTGAAAATTATGATACAACAAGATGTTTGAAATGCGTGTTCCTATATTAAAAGATATAAATGTCGAAAATGCATTCTGTTTTAGTTTTCAGAACCATTAGATCTCTGGGGATTAATTTACCTGCAAATATTTCAAATCAAGACATTTTTTTAATTTTTTTGTTTTTGTTTTTGACGATTTTATTAATTCGAATACATTTGTCTGCTATAAATTTGTTGTGCTATTTAATTTTAAAATTTGCCTGTCAAGTATTGAGTCTTGAGTGATTTTTATATGTTTGTTTTAAAAAATTAGAAGAAGTTGGTTGGTGCACCTTGGGACATATTATAATGAAGCTCCTGTACGTTTTTGAAGAATTCAAAAATAAATTGCGTCAGTTTTTTTGTGTATTTATAATTCATGCCTACGAGGAATTTACATAACAACAACAACACGGATTTAACTTGGTTGTTATTTTAAAACATTAACTTTAATGATATTGACGAAAGAGTCAAGAATTTAAATACTTAACAAGTCTAAATTGAAATTGTTTAAATTATTTTTTCGGTTGAAAAAATTAATTATAGACGTTTGTCTTCATAGCATAAGATTCTCTTGCTTTAAGACTAATTAGTCTACAGGAAGGTTAGTATCTTAGAATAAAATTTGAACCCGAATTGAAATTAATATAAGAAAATATTTACAAGAAAAATTAATATGTTGCAACTACAGTAGGCACAATATCAACCTTGGTTGAACCAGTAAAACCAGATATTGTTGACGCACATTTTTTTTTTGGGAGACTTTGTGCTTAACTCTCTAATTTTAAAAGTGATAAACCCTCACGACTTAAAGTTCTAGTGAAAGCAATTAACAAATTTTGTTGTTTCCCTTAAATTTAAAAACAAAATAATTTGTAAAGACATTAATTCATAGTTGAGTTTAAAGCTGTCTTGTCCTTGAAACTTGTAAGTTTTTGGACTGTTAAATATAGGGTAATTGCGGGAGAGATGCCGCACTTTTTCAAAAGTAAGTAAAATAAACTTTAGTTTTGCAAGAAACTTAATAATGGATTTATATTCTACCATAAAAAAATACTTGACCAACAAAAAATAGCAATTTTCATAAAAAATTACAAAAAGTAAAATATATTAAGTGTGCCATCTCGCGCTGCATGTGTGGGAGTGATGCCGCATAGTAAATATATTAAACCTAAAGAATTAATTTTACTGTGAAATATGTTTCTTTCGTTGTTGATCTTGTCCACAGTCTGTGCAAAGGGTGGATTGTAGTTTTTTGAACCATGTACAATTGTCATGTATCCACTTTCGACATTTTGTACATTGGATCCAATCTTCTAGTTTTTTTTTTTTTTGAAAATAAGTTTTCCTACCTTTCTGAGAGACATCGCCTCCTCAATGCTTTTCGGGCTTTTCCAGCGCCTCTTTCTTTGTGTAGGCTTGAGCAGAAATGCAAGAACTTATCTCAATGAATATTTAAAAACATTCTGGTATCTTTGTGAAGAATGCAAAACCATATCTTTAGCTCATATTCTACTGGCCATCGGCTGTAACAACGATAAATTATCATCACTAATTGAAACAGTCTCAGCCTTAGAAGCTAAATTTGATCAAGAACACCGACAAGCAAGCATGCTCATTTCCGACCACTGCGACTACATAACAAACGCAATGTCAAGTTGCACGAATGACCTAAACTCAACAATAAGACAAACCATTGTCTCAACACCTCATCAATCCTCCACATCGGTTTGCGATTCATTTTCGACCATCCAAGCACTCATCTCCTCATCAAATGAAACCTCTTCGAATGTTTACTCACTTCTTCAGAAAATTGACACAAGCATTACGGATTTTTCAGAGTCTTCACAAAGTATTCATCACACTATTAATTATCTCTTGGATGATTCTACAACTATGAAAAAAGTAATGAATGATATCCTGGAAGAACTTAAAATGATATCTAGTAGACCCGCTCCATCTTTTGCACCATCTAACTTACCAATAAGCAACACTCTATTGGATGAATTGCAAGTTGCCGTTCACCCAATTCAAACAACCACCGCTACTTCCCCTAAAATTAATGCTAATACGGATTTAATGCCTAAATTCCCAAGCGAAGAAAAATCTAATTCATCTAATACTGCCAACTCCAGCAATATAAACAACACTGTTGAAGATACTAATTCAATAATATCCAAATCCAACAACTCAACTTTAGTCAACTCTTCCATTATCAATAAGTTTGGAACAACCTGGACGCAACTTGAATGGGAAAACCGTCTCAAACGACTGAACACACCTAATCGGATATCTTCATCCTCTTTTTACTTGAAAGGCGCTCCAAATAAAACAGATATTTCTTCGATAAAGAACTTTTTCAGTAACAAATATGGTATATCTGACATACAAGTTCAGCTCATTCTGAAAAGACCTCGATCATTCAAAATAGAAATTCCAATCAAATATGAATGGCTTTTTCTCAATGACGCTAAGATTCTTAAAATCGATGGTATGACTATAACGCCCTGGATCAATCGAGCATCAAAAAATCTTAAAATTATGTCTAGACCTAAGTTTTTCAAACAATATGATTATAATTCTTTTTCAACTAATCATAACCAAACTCCAACTCCAATGCCTAAACATCTTAACTTCACTCATTCCCAGACTCTTAGCCCACCACAACCATCTTCTAGCAATAATACTTCCCAACAACACACAAATCACCCAAAAACAAAAAATCCTTATCGCTTTGCTCATTCCCAGACTTTCCACCCTCCACACCCTTCATATGGTAATAATAATAATTCGCAACTACATAGAAATCGCCCAAGAAATCCCTTTCGTTCCTGATAGTCATTTCTTAAAACCTCATAAGCCTAAGTTCCTAACTGTCTACTATCAAAATGTAAGGGGTCTGCGCACGAAAACTTCTGACATCTACCTAAATTGTCAAAAACTCCCTGTTGACATATTTGCCCTTACTGAAACAAATCTGACACCGGATTTTAATAGCAGTGAACTTTTTACCTCTGATTTTAGCGTCTATCGTAAGGATATCCTTGTCTCAGATGGAAACTCTTCATCAGGCCGTGGTGTTCTCCTGGCAATAAATTCTAATTGGGACTCATCGTTGTTTATCATACCTAATATCCTAAACCTTGAAATAATTTGTGTAAAAGTCCGTGTATCCAAATATTTCCTTTATTTATTGTGCTGCTATATACCCCCCTCCCAGCCTACTACTGCATATGAAATCTTAGTAGATGCAATTGATTATGTGGTTGATCATATTGACTCCGAAGATGATATAATTTTGGTAGGTGACTTTAACCTTCCCCGTCTAGTATGGGAAATTTCTGAAGATGAGACCTATTATGTTTCTACCAATGCAATATCTGAAAAAGAAATTTTATTTGTTGATAGACTCCTGTCTTCTAATCTTGCCCAGACAAGTGGAGTAAAAAATTATTTGGAAAGACAATTAGACTTGGTTTTTTCAACAAATGCTCTTAATACTGAAGTAATTGTAAATAAACACATCCTATCAAAACTGGACAACCACCACCCACCCATTTCAGTTACTTTTGCCTTTGAGTGCGAAAACATTCGTTCTTACTCTCTCACATCGCAAAAATACAATTTCCGTAAAACTAACTTTGATAAACTTAACGAGCTGATTGGTAAACTTAACTTCGACTTTATCACTATGGACTCGAATATTGAAATTATTATAACCACCTTTTACGCTCTTATACAAACCTGCTTTGCACAATCCACACCACTTATGCCTCAGAAGAATTTTACAGCTTCTCCTTGTTGGTACACCAAAGAACTTCGCCTTCTTCGTAACAGAAGGAATATCCTATGGAAAAAATTTCTCAGGTCAAAATCAGACAATGATCTTTCCAATTACATGGTAGCCTTCTACAACTTTTCGGGCTTGTTTAAGTCACTCTACTCAAATCATCTCATCCAAACTCAATCTGATCTTATCTCGAACCCAAAACACTTTTTTCAATTTATTAATTCTAAAAGAAAGTCAGATGGTTATCCCTCCACCTTGAACTACTGCAATGCTTCATCTGCTGATCCTAAAACTATTTCTAACTATTTCGCCGATTTTTTTGGCCAAGCATTTTCTTCTAATAACTCTGAAGTAGACTTGGGTTTTTTTAGTTATATGAATGGTTGTGCCAAGACCTCTTTGACATCGATTAATATATGTCAATTATCAGTGATTAACAAGGTTCGCCAGCTTAAGGACGATTTTTCATCGGGTCCTGACGGTATTCCTCCTATTGTTCTTAAAAAATGCATCTCTAAACTTGCTCAACCACTCACTGCTCTATTTCAACTATCTATTTCTTGCTGTGTGTTTCCCAATCGATGGAAAGATTGTTTCATTATCCCTATACATAAAAAAGGATCTAAGAGTGATGTCTCAAATTATAGGCCGATAGCAAAGCTCTCATGTATTCCTAAATTATTCGAGAGTTTAGTTCACGATTATTTACTTCTTCATTGTGAATCACTCTTTTCTGATAAGCAACATGGCTTTCTTAAAGGTAGATCAACTACATCTAATCTTACTCAATTTGTATCTAATACTATTTGTGCCATGGAATTAGGTTACGAAATTGATGCAGTTGCAACTGATTTCAGCAAGGCATTTGATAGGATCGCTCACAATATAATTATTTTCAAATTGAAATCATATGGATTCCCATCTCCGTTTTTATCTTGGGTCCAGTCCTATTTAAGTGATCGCATAGGCACTGTTTTGTTCAGAGGAAGTACTTCCAACCCTGTCCGCTCAACATCAGGCGTTCCCCAAGGTAGTCACCTTGGCCCCCTTCTCTTTTTGTTAAGTATAAACGACGTTGAGCTTACTTTAGTAGGATCTGACCTGGAGATTTACGCTGATGACTTGCGTATTTCTAAACATATTACATGCTCAGCAGATACCCAGCAACTACAAACCGACCTAAATTATTTTCTTTACCTGGTGCCGTCATAATTTTCTCGAACTTAACGTAAGTAAGTGTCAAGTCATTACTTATTCTCGAAAACGCCCCCCTCTCCCCCAGCGTTATTATTTCTTGAATAATGAACAAGTCTCGGTTGTCACATCTATTCGTGACTTAGGAGTTATTTGTGACAATCAGCTAAATTTTCGAGCTCATTATGATTCTATTATTAACAGGGCTAATTCAACTCTAGGATTCGTAAAGCGTTGGTCCAAGGAATTTTCAAATCCCTATGTCACAAAATCCTTATACATTTCTTTTGTACGTCCTCTTCTTGAATATGCCTCTCCCGCCTGGTCACCTTATTATCATGTCCACATTCAGCGCATTGAAGCCGTTCAGCGCAGATTTTTAAGATTTTGTTTGCGCGGCCTCGGATGGGACGACCCATTCAGACTCCCACCCTACGAAAACCGTCTTAAACTTATAAATTTACAGACCTTAAGAGTACGTCGAGATAATGCTGACCTCATATTTTTACACCAGTTATTATCTGGAGGTATCGACTGCGTAGGCTTGCTACGAAAAATAAAGCAAAACACTAATCAATCTCGCCTCAGATCGATACCACTGTTCTGGATACCCCTTCACCGAACCGAGTACGGCCTAAATGAACCACTTACAAGAATGCTTAGAAGTGCTAACAACTCAAATATTTTTGATTTAAGTAGTTCAAAAACTGCCCTTAAAAATGCTCTCCAATAATTATACCTTCATTTCCCGACCCTACTTTCCACCCAAACCTATTATTACTATTATTATTAATCTAATTTTAAGAATTTTTTGTTTAGTTTTAAGTAACAGGCTTGAATTAAGCTTAAATAAATAAATATATTACCAATTTTTTGTACTGCCTTTTTTGTTGAATACCTAACGAACAAAAAGCAAAATAAAATGTTTCGCTCGGATGACTAGATTTATGTATGTACTTAGTTGAGTGCGGCATCTCTCCCGCAATTACCCTACTCTCAAATTTGTCACTTTAATCTTTGTCGATAAGAAAATCCGTTGAAATTAAATTTTTAATAGCACCATAATAAAAACTTAAAACTGGCGCACCAACATTTTTTCTTAAAAATGTTTTAGACATTTTATGTAAACTAAATTTTTTTTTTATATTTGTTAAAGAGGTAATCTTTGGAATAGGCTTCCAATTAAAAATGTATTCGGATGGTTATTTGATTTTTTATGATCATTGAAATGGATGCAATTAATAAAACATAATTCATCTTGTGCTAATTATTACTCAGGTTTTCAAATAAATGCCTTCAAAAAAACTCCAATTAATAATAAAGCTTAGATATGTGCCATATCATTGGAAAGTTTCAGAAGTCATTGTTATACCTAAGTAAGGTAAGCCATCAACAGAACCAACATCTTATAGACCTACATATATCGCTTAGCCAATCTTGGCAAAAGATTTCCAGAAACAAACTCCTGAAAAGGTTTACCAAAATAATAGAAGAAAGAAGACCTTTCCCGAACCATCAGTTTTAATTTAGAAATAAACCTTCCACGATAGACCAAGTGCATCTAAGGATGTTGTAGAAAAAGCACTTGAAAAAAAACAAGTATGTCAGGTCTATTCTTAAATGTTTCTCAAGCCTTTGACAAGGTTTTGCATTTGGGACGTTTAGTACAAACTGCATAGGGACCTTCCCAGGCAGTGTTACGAAATTATGAAATCCTACTTTACGAACCGACAATTTAGAGTACGATACACTTTAGAGTACTTGGAACTAAAGAAAATTGAAGTCGATGTACCACAAGGAAGAGTCCTAGGGCCACATCTGTATTTGCTATATACTAAAGATGTCGCAGTGGACATCAAAGCTATCATGGCAACCTTTGCTGACGATACTGCGATATTGGTGCCTGATAAATCCGTTACGAAGGTTATATAAAAACTGCAAAATGCTATCGATAAAGTTAGAGATAGGACGCGACGACGATGGCGTATCAAAATAAACGAAAAAAAAATCGAAGCATACAAACTTTACAAACAAAAAACTAAATATTGTTTCAATATGAATCAACGTTAAAGGTGTACCTTACGCTAATACTGCCAAATACCTTGGAATGACTTTGGATTTAAAATGGAAAGAGCACATCAAAAAGAAAACAGAAGAACTGAACTTACTTGGTACCCAATATTACCAAGTGTCTTTTGAAGATTTCCACCGATGAAAAAAAATCTTGTGCTGTACCCTACGTTTCGCTATATTTTTTTTTGGCTTCTTCAGGGTTTTTTTTTTTAATTTTCCGAAACAACAAATAATTCAATATTTAAGATTTAATAAATGATCACAGTGGTTACAGTTCTATCGTCTCTATTTCCGATTATTTTTGGCAACTGCATTTGAACAATCTTCCAGCCGTTCACATTTGGCATTTGGAGACAAAAAATCGATAAAGAACATCTTCATTTACAGCCCTACAAGATGGTTGTCATCCAAGAAACAAACATGCTTGCTGCATTGTCTCGAGACGCTATAGTTTTCTTCTCTAACGAGGTACATTTTCACCTCAGTAGATGCGTTAATCAGCAAAATATGAGCTTCTAGAATAAGACGAACCCCAAGGAGATACATCAGAGACCCCTACACATTGACAGTGTGTGTGCAATATCAAGAATGGGAATCATCGGTCCTTGATATAACTTCTTCACGTTACCTGATAATGATTCAGAATTTTTTTTTCTTGCCCGAATGGGAACAGATAAAGCTGGAAGATGTCTGGTTTCAGCAAGACCGGCACCACAGCTCACACAGCCAGAGTTTGCATGGACTTTTTGCAAGACAGATTCTCCGGACGACACTTATCTCTCTAAGATGCGATTTAATGTGGCTAGCGAGCTCTCCTGATTGGGGTACCTTCGATTTTTTCCTATGGAGATACCAAAAAATTCTTGTTTATAAGTATCGTATCCTTTATATTCGTAAATTCTAGATGAAATGGCACTTCACTGTCGACTCTTCAACGTTTGAGACGACCGGTTCGGTCAAAGGAACGTAAAATTGTCGCTGTCAGTGAAAGTGTACAGCAGAACCGAGGCAGTGAATTCCTCACCGTGCACAAGAACTCAGACTTTTACAGACATTCAATTTGGAGAATTTCGCGTCGGGACTAACAACAGACTAAGGAGCTCAAGGTTTATAACCATAGACAATTTTGGCAGTAATCATCTTTAGCGACGAAGCGCATTTTTGGACGAATGGCTGTGTTAACAAGCAAAATTGCCGTACGTAAATGGGACGGCAGTAACCCACACGGGGGTCACCAATGCATCCTCAAAAAGTTACTGTTTGGTGTGGATTTTGGGTTGGTGGTGGCGTAATTGGTACGTACTTTTTCTAAAACGGTATGGATCTAGACAACACAGATTTTTAAAAACCAAATATCTGTCATGCGCCACCCTGTTGAACCGTTACCAAAAGTTTATTTATTTCGAAAACGGCTATAACGATTTTATTGAACAAAAATCTGTGTGTAGGAATTTGGAACGTCAATTTTTTGTTAATGTTGTCAGGCAGTGCAACAATTTACCATATGACATGAGAAGACTTCGTGGCACTTCGCAGTTTGATACGGACTTATTCAGATACTTGGTGGAACATTAAGGAAAGTTTAAAAAAAGTTAAAATTAAAATTATAATTATAAATTGAATTAAACTTCATCAAATTAAAATTCATTCATTTTCTTGGTTTGTCATTAAATTTTTATTTTGAATTAATCTGTAAAACTGCAATTTAATCTAAAGTAACTAGCCTCTAAATTAACTTTTACTAAAATTTTATAGGCACAAGCCCAATGTAAAAGATTCAATCAAATAATTAAATGAAAAATGAAATGAAAAAAAAATGTTTGTTTGAATTTTTTTAAGAACCCGTCTTAGGACCGTTTTTATTTTATTTTCCATTTTCTCACTGACGGAACTCAGTCATATCATACATATTAAAAATAATATTAAACACTTTTGGCTTTGGCTTTTTTAAAAAACAAATCAAATCTTGTTCATGAAAATTCAATATCTCGAAAACAGGTTGACGAATATTTTTGAAATTATGTTCTTCACTGTTTACGAGTATTATTAAATACTTTAAATTGGGATGCCAAATTTCTTGTTACAAAAATGTTAAACAAATTTTGTTTGGAAGAGATACTCCCCGTATGATTTCTGAAAAACCACACAACCCAATATTTTGTGCAAATTATTTAACATATTCCCAAAAATAGAAGAATATGATCTAATATGTGTAAATTCGTATATTTTTTTTTTTTGATATTTTACACTAACAGAAAAAAAACTCAGGCAGGCACGTGTATGCCTTAACAGGAAAGACCAAAGCATTAGTGTCACCATCAATTTAATTTTTTAATAATCTCTTAATTTTCTATGCAAATTATTGGACTGTGTGTGACACGATTCCTGACAACAATTAACACCAATCTACGAACTTATTTAAGCCCACATTCATATCGACTTAAGTCAACTATATTACCCACTTAAATTCACCGAAACCATATAAACCAAAAATGCATCTTAAAATCATATTAATTTTGATTAAAATAAGAAATCGATATTTGTTCTTCCAGCAACAATAACCTTACCCACGTGTGATGAACTTATTCATCTTTCTCTCAATTAAAAAGCTGTTTTCCGATATCTGAAATGATATTCAGAGAACCATTTCTTGTTCTACTTTTATTTTTTTTTTTTTATTTCTGTGTTGTATTCGAAAATTTTTAAGCTTCGTGTGAATATGATGGGAAAATGTAAAATTCCCCGCGCATATCATCTTCAGTAATATGCCATTATGTTAATAATTTATGTGCCCATTAGGGCGCACAAGTTTTCGTTTATGTTCCATTACCAATCTTATCAGCGCCAAAGAAATCTGAATTAATTCTCTTGCACCTACTAATTAGTTTTCAAAAGAGAATAAAAAAAAAACTCAACTCTTTTGGGAAAATAAATTGGATGGAAAAATTAAAAACAACGAAAAACTTTTATCGTGTTAACCTTTTGGTTTATTTCTTTTGTTTAAAATGATAGATATTCTTTTGTCTCAATTTGGTAAAATGCAAATTTTTTGTTGAATAGAGTTCACATCCGTGTCGCACGTTCTTGCTAGTACCTGCTTTGACCCTGAATTACGTATAAGTATAAGTTCAAATGGCAATGAACTTGAGATACCAAATTATAATTGATTGAGCATTTAAATTGATATCACATTTAGCGAAGAATTGTAAAATCCCAACGATCCTGAGATTTTCCGATGAATGGAAAGATGATCAACTAACAGATTAACTATGGATGAATTGACTGAAATATTTAGGAAACTAAATACTAAAAGGACAAGCAATTTGGATTACAGTTGGCTTTTACGTACTGCCAAACAGTCTTTGTGGGATGCTTCTCCTCTTTAGCTGGATGAATGGGACACGAGAAATTGGCTGATATTACACAATGATCAGAAGTGCCGAATGGAGAGTCTACCGTAGTGGTATACTTATCAGAGTTAGAAGTAAGAAACAAGTTGAGAGTGTAGTGAACGAAAACCATAATCGACATTAAAAACAAATACAATCGCGAAGTATAAAAAACACACTGATACAAGTGTAAACGGCACGCATGGAACTTTCCGAACGCACCCTTAAGGTTCATTGTTCGCATTTCTTCAGATGCATCATCCATGCGTATCAGTAACAAGACTTAAAAGAATTCCTAACATATTCTAGTTATGAAAAAATAAAATGCACGACTGGGTCGCACGAACTTGCTCTTATGTAAACGACTAAGAATTTCAAAAATTAATGTTATTAGATAAAAACTGTTCATAAGCATAAAATTAATTTTTTAATAGAGACTAAGACAGTAGTAGTTGGAGCTAAAAACAGGAAACCATGTGATTCAAGCAAGTATTAGCTTATGCAAGAACAAAAATTATAAGTCTGTACTGGTTTCTAAAAAAAAATAAGCTTTTATAAAAAAAAAAATTTAAATATTTTTAGAAATGATTTTAGTACGCCAATTTAAAGGTTTTATTATTTCTCGAATAAAAATTGAATTTACAAACAAAAAATATTGAGCCGTTTGTGAGATATCGAATTTTCACAAAAAAAAACTTAATTTTTTTTCAAAAATTCAAAAAATATTTTTTTTTTAAGTTTTGAAATGCAATGTTTTTCAAACTTTTTAGAAGCTTCTCTATAAAATTTTTCATTAAAATCCGCTATGTCGATAATGAGAAATTCTAAACTTGAAAAAATGGTTCTATGGTAGGTACGTCAGTAATATCTTTATTTATATTTTTTTTATTAAATTATAGATCTTAAAAATTACTCAAAAGAATAAAAATGTAAGAAAAATTTTCGGAACCGTTTTCGAGAAAAATACGATTTTCGAAAACCATTTTTAGGTAAAATATATTCTTTTTTCTTACATCTTGTAGTTTATATTAAGAAACTTTTATTTTTCAAGTTTTAAAAAAATCGAGCATGGGGCTTTTGAAATATTGAGTTTTGAAAAAAAAAAAATTGATTTTTTTTTTCAAATCCAAAAACAAAATGTTTGGAAAATTTGAATACCCAATAATATTTAAACTGGGGAGCTTTAGCATTAAAAAAATTATCAAAATCGGTTGTACCGTTTTTGAGAAAATCAAAAACTAAAAAAATGGTTCCAAGAGGGGTACCAAAAATAACCATTTTTTGAAAAAAAAAAATTCAACCATTACTTAGCTTTAACTAATTGAATTTTTTTTTTTAATTTTTTTTAATCTATTGGACTGATATTTATAAAATTTCGAAAAAAAAATCGTATGGCAGGTACCGCTATTTTCGGTCTTAAAAAAAAAGAAGAAAAAACGAATGGGGGGAAAAATTAAAGATACTATCTACCAAGTTTAAACAAAATCGGCCGAGCCGTTTAGGCTGTGGTCAAAAGACAGACAGACAGATGGACAGACAGAATTGCGAGACCCACTTTTTAAGTCTTCGCTATCATCGTAACTTATTTAAGTCTCTTGGACAGTATTCAAAGAAGAGCTTTTAAAATGATTGGTGATAATAACATCATTGACTCATTTACGTCACTCCAACATCGTCGTAATGTTTCTTGCCTCACCCTTTTTTACCGTTATTTTAACGGACTATGCTCTAGTGAAATAGCTAGCTGCATTCTTCCCCTTAAACAATTTAACCGTAATACTCGCACTTCTAGGAATGCCCATCAGTTTACCCTTGAGCCCAACTTCGGTCGTACTGTGAAGTATAGAGATTCGTTCTTCAGCCGTACTACGCGAATGTGGAATTCTTTGCCACGCTCTGTCTTTCCCAGTCATTGCAATGTTCAAGAATTCAAAACCAATGTACACCGACACCTCCTTACCTTTTTACTTGCGATATATCGTAGGTACTATAGGGCAAGTTCTGCATTTGGAAAAAAAATCAAACTCGAGATTTTGATCAAAGTTGACATTACGATGATAGCGAAGACGAAAAAAGTGGGTCCGACAATTCCGTCTATCTGTCTGTATGTCTGTATGTCTGTACCTCGAACTACAGCCTAAACTAACGGAGGTATTTTCTTCAAACTCGGTAGTTAAGGGTCTTCGGTGATTCCCTAGAGGAGAAATTGAAATTTTTTTTTTAGCTCCAAAACTAAGGGTACCCCCCGTACACCCGTAATACAAAATCTTATTTATCTCGAAAACGGCTCTAACGATTTTGATAAAAAAATTAGGTGTGATATTATGGACATGGACTACATTTTGGTGAAAAAAAAAATTGGGGGGTACCTGTCATAGAACGGTTTTTTTGATTTTCGAATTTCTCACCAACGGCTCTAACGATTTTAACCAAAATTTTTATGGAGGAGCTGCTTTGCATTTGAAAAAATATAAACTAAAAATTTTTTCGAAAAAATAATTTTTGGATTTTTAAAAAAATAATACAATTTTTTTTTTGAAAATTCAATATCTTGAAAACCGATACACGATTAAATTTTTAAATTACGTTTTAAAATGTATTTTATTAAATACTAACAATTTGCATATCAATTTTTTTTATAAAAATTTTAAGGAAAATTTAGTACACAAAAAACATGTTTCAGTGTGTCTGTATGTCTGTACCTCTCACTACAGCCTAAACCACTGGACCTATTTCTTTCAATCTCGGTAGTTAAGGGTCTTCGGTGATTCCCTAGAGGAAAAATTGAAATTTTTTTTTTTAGCTCCAAAACTAAGGGTACCCCCCATACACCCGTAATGCAAAACCTTATTTATCTCGAAAACGGCTCTAACGATTTTGATAAAAAAAATTAGGTGTGATATTATGGACATGGACTACATTTTGGTAAAAAAAATTTTTGGGGCAAAATGTTATTAGGGGTACCTGCCATAGACCCGTTTTTTTTTATTTTCGACTTTCTCATTAACGGCTCTAAGGATTTTAACCCAAAATTTTTAGCAGAAGTCCCCTTAAGTTTAAAATATTATTGTATATAAAAATATTCGAAAAAATATTTATTGGGTTTTTTTTAATTTTGTTTTTAAATCAATATCTTCAAAACCTATGAACGATTATTTTTTGAAATTATTTCCTAAAACCAATATTATTAAATACTTAAAATTCGCATCCCACATTTTTTTCTTGAAAAATTTTAGAGAAATTTCTTACATAAAAAATTTATTTAATAATAAAACGATTTTTTAAGGTTTATTTGTATAAATTCATACTTTTCCGGAAACCAGACGGCAATTTTATGCATTTGAACATTATTATCTCATTAGATTAAATCCATGTTTTATATTTATAAAATGTATCTTAAATTCCAAAGTACTTTTACATAAGAGCAAGTTCGTGCGATCCAGTCGTGCATTTTATTTCTTAATGCTCACACTGTGTCTCTGGCATATTAAGGGTATAAAAAAAAAAAAAATCGTAATGTCAACTTTGATCAAAATCTCGAGTTCGTTTTTTTTTTCCGAATGCATAACTTGCTTATAGTACCTATAAGTCGCAAGTAATAAAATCTTAAAAGGTTAAAATAAAATAAAATAAAATAAAATAAAATAAAATAAAATAAAATAAAATAAAATAAAATAAAATAAAATAAAATAAAATAAAATAAAATAAAATAAATAGTGTGCAGAGTGGAGAGTTATATTGTTATAGAATTAAATGAATAAATAAACGTTTAAAAAAAAAGAATTCTGAAGAATTTCATTTCGCAGGAGACTACCAAAATCTAAAATATAAAATTCACGACAGAATGTTAATTTTTCACTTCTCACCGACTCCTTGAATTATAGCCTACTAAAAAATTCTAGTGAATTGAAAAGTTCGTACAAAATTGTGAACGTGAAATTTTTAAATTAATAGTCCACATTTTTTGTTTTAAGCCAAATGTGCAAAGTTCCTTTTTTTCTTAGTCCTTCACATTTTTCTTTATCCTATTGAATAATAGGAAAGGAAAAATTTGAAGATTGTGGAAACCATTTATTTTCAATTTCACATGAGTACAAAAGTACAGCAAAGGAATTTCATGTTTAATGTAACCTTCTTCTAGACTTTAAACGAAATATTGTTTTCGGAATTGTTCTTAAGCGAAAACTTACGGTGTGAAATATTCAGTATTTTTTTCAACAAATGCAAACTGTCGAGAGGAAATGAAAAGTTACGGTGTGAAATTTTAATTTTTTCATTCAACATTTTCAATTTGTACCTTTTTCATTTCTTCGAAATTTTTGTACTGTACTTGATATATATTTCGTTTAACAAGTAAATGAATGTTAAATTTTTAAATTCGCTTTTAAAATTTTAAAGGAAAATTTCATTTTTACTCGGATTATCGATCATAATAAGGATAACACTTAAGTTATACAATATAAACTAAACGTAAGAATTAAAAAGACACCTTGTTTAACATGGTAATTTTTCATTTAAAAATTTTTGTTTGTATGAATCCATAACTTGCCCTTAAAGATTATTCTACGTTACTTTGTTAAAAATTATAGAAATATATGAATAAAAAAAAAAAAAACAATTAATAAATAATTGCGGATGTCAAAGACAAAATGGAAACAACTCAGTTTGGGGGCATTGATCGGACTTCGAAGCCCAAGTCTATTTTTCATCGAGCTGATTGTTGAAGTCCATCTTCATCACCACATCAAGGGTGAAAAAGAATGAAGCCTGCTTTTGTCTTATTTTTGTTTTTGTTCACTTAAATGAATTAATTAAAACATTAGCCATACAACTCCAATGGGCTTCACATTAATTTATGCTCAGACTCGCACGACACTCAGCACACTAAAACAGCAGAGAATGGAACAAAAAAAGAGAAAAACAAACCATAATCATCAGTCTTTTAGTGGAGCTTAATTAATTTATGCCCGCTGCGGGGTATTTGTGGCAAAGGTCTTAATTGTATCAATATTAATATTTAAAGGGCACACGCGAGATGCACTTAATTCAAGAAGTGTCAACCTCTTGTTTTTTTTTTTTTTTTCGTTTTATAATTTTTAATTTTTTTTCACAACACTCACCTACCTGTTGTATGATTGCCGATAAATTCAAAATCATCGTCCTGATCCCAGTGCTTGAGGGATAAGTTGCTTAATGGTGTTGCGTTGGCAAATTCAAGATTAGCAAAATGCCAATCTAAAATTTGACGGTCCTTTGATGAAAGATAAACATCACTGAAAGGAGAGAAATAAAAATGTGTTTAGTAAAACTTGTAAAGAATAAATCCACAAAAACTAATTAAAAATGTTTAGAGCCTTGATTCGCAATTAAATCCCACTTAAACAAGAAACAATAATTAGTATATTCACATTATTCTAAGTTGTCATCGACACCTCCTTTCGCTAAGCTCCTTAAGCTCGCGATACCCTCAATGTTTTTGTATACAAATATTTTACTGTAGTGAGAGCGTATCGCGATCGGCAAAGTTTAGAGAATGTTCGTGCCGAATTAGATGAATCGATTAATTGAAAAACTCAGCGAAAAGTATGTGTCGAGATTCTTACCAACACTGGTTTTATAACTTGAAAGCACGATATTAAAGTTTTATCGGTATTCAGTGTAGCCAATTCAAAATTTGAGTTTATGCTAAATTCGGCAATTTAGCATGATTTTTTGCGCACTAAATATGCTAAAAATCATGCTAAATATTTTTTTTAGCTGGAAACCTGCCAAAAAATTTGCCTTAAACTACAACAAACGGAAATTTGTTTTTTTTTTTTTTCTTTATAAATCAAATTTATTGAACAAAAAAAAAAAACATTTTAAAAAATAATTCACTCTGGTTAGAACTAAAATATAAATATTAAATTATTAAAAAAAAAATTGAAAATGTTGAGCTCATTCAAAGTCTCTTCAAAAATATCACGCATATCGTCTTCTTCTTCCTGGGTTACATAAAATTTTGATGCTCCAACCTGTTCATTAACTTTATTAGGAACAGCGAAATTATCACAACATGTTTGAGATAAATTATTATCCCTAATAAGAAGAATGCTACTCAGCATATTTATTTTCATCCTGTTTGCCTAAAAACTCTTTCAACAGCAGCATTGGATATCGGTCGACCATATATGAAATGACAAAGTTTGAGAGGTCTTTATATGGATTTTAATTAGAAGCGTCAGTGAATTTATTTACTTCACACCAAAATTCCAGTGTTTTCCACATTTTCTCAAGCATTTAAATGTAAATTATTCCACTGCGTTTCTATTCTATAGATATTAGCTTGGAATTAATTGTGGCTTGTGTATTTTCAAACACTTTTGAACCGAAAAAAATGTATTTGCTGTAAAATTCTCAGATTTTCTAGTGTTCTTTTTTGAAGCTCTTTGATAAGTCCCCTATTACACGATGTCTCACGAGACGAGGCTCACGTAAGTGCGAAAAAGAAAGCAGATATGAGGAAATGAGATGTAAAAAAATATTCCCGGTGAGTACCGGGCTGATTTTTAGTAGTCTCATTTTGACGTTTCTTTTTCTCAAATTCGTTTTATGTTGTGTTGTGCATTAAAAAATACGAACAACAGTCAAATTTGAGACATGAGTCTCATGAGACATGAGTCAACGTGTAATAGTTTTTGTCTCACGGGATACAAATTTAAAAGGAAAGTAAAAAATGAGACATGTCTCATGAGGCAACGTGTAATAAGGGACTAAGCTTCAAAATAAAGTTTTTACAGTTTTTTTCTAAATTCATTTTCATCGTCGCATGTTATTAAATCTTGTATCTTGAATTTTTGTAATTTTTCTTCACACTGAAAGCCGAAGTAAGAATTGTTTAATAGTTTGTCGATAGTCATATCTACTTTTAATTCATCTTCAGAAAACATAGCTATCTTTTTAATTAGAGATAAAATGAGGCGAGATAAATCGTTAAAAACTTTCCGATAGATGGTGGTTCATCAAGGAAAAGTATGTTAGTTTGCTGAATTCGTTAAAACTTAGAAGTGGTTGCGTTCAACAATACCTACAATAAAAATTACATTGAAGTCAGCACACACTTTCGTAGGTTTTGCTTAAGCTTTTTATAAATTCAATTTAATTGCATGGTTCGTGTAAATTTCTGCTAAATTTTCATACTAAGAGCAGATTTCATGCTTAAAAATATGCCGGCATGATTTGAAAAAAAAAATGCTAAAAAACAATTTTCCATGCTAGATTTAGCAGGAAAAATGCTTAATTGGCCACACTGTCGGTATTTATAAATTTCAAATACGTTCCACAGCTTCTTTTTCTTAAAAAAAAAAAAAAAAAAAATTTAAGAAATGACAAAGTTCCGTGACTGGTTCGGCTGTTTCCAATCGAAATTAAGAAAGAATATGAGTTCAGAAAAATTGTGGAACGTATTTATTTTTGCAAGCCTAGTACTCACCTAGCGTGAAATGAAAAATAAATACGTTCCAAATTACACGCGAAGAATAAAAATGAAAATAGAATAAACTTTTCCACGTGAATTTTTGATACTCACTTTGAATGAAAAAAAAGACAATTATTTTTAAACTGATTCGTTCTTTCTGTTTATAAATTTTCAATATTTTGTTTCGAAACAAAATATTCAAATCAACTGACAAATGTCACAGTTTTCCACGATGCCTTAAACTTTTTCCTGATGGTTGTACATTGAGAAATGAATATTTGGTGTGGAAAAAGTTGTGGAACATAATTGTTTTTCCAATCCACATTTTAGTACTCACCTCTCGTTGCGGATTTCATGCCAGTGAACCAGCAGTCACTTTTATATGAAATTTTCATTTTCACTTGAACTGAGTACTAGGCTTAAACGAAAATTTTGGCGTGAAATTTAGAACTTTTCGCTTTACAATCCACACCTTCATTTTTGAAAGAAAATTAAAAAAAAATAGAATGCACGACTGGGTCGCACGAACTTGTTCCTATGTAATAGACTAAGAATTTTAAAAACGAATTTTATTAAATTTCCCAAAAACAAATATTGAGCCGTTTTTTTGAAATGTGGAATTTTCCAAAAAAAAAATTATTTTTTTTTCAAAAATTCGAAAAATATTTTTTTTTAAATGCAATGTTTTTTAAACTTTTTAAAAGCTTCTCTATAAAAAATTTCATTAAAATCCGTTATGTCGATAATGAGTAATTCAAAATTTTAAAAAATGGTTTTATGGTAGGTACAAGCTGTAATATCTTAATTTCAAAATTTTTCTTATTAAATTAAAGATCATAAAAATTAAACGAAAATTTAAAAAAAAAATTTTATTAAAATTCTAGGGGCAGTTTTCGAGAAAAGTACGATTTTTGAAAACCATTTTTTAACATTTTTATTTATTTTTATTTATTATTTATTAATCATTATTCTCTTTTACAAAATTTTACAAAAATTAAATAATTTTACTAACAAAAATACAATAATTACAATGGATAGAGAACCAGTTAGAGACATTTTATATTCTGCTAATAAAAAAAGCGATAATAGTGTTAAATGCCACTTCAAACAAAAATTACAATAAATGGAAAACAAAGTCAGTGTATTTAATTTTTTTTTATCTTCAAAATTAACATGATAGAAAAGTGAAGTAGATATACCTGGACAATTTTAATTATAGATTTTTTTTTTTTAATTTTTTTATGCAATGTAAGTGAGCAAAACTTCAATCTCATCGTGGTCAAAATCAAGAAGCCATAATTTTACTTTTTTTTCAAACATGTTTTTGGATCTTAATATCCTTATCTCAAAAGGCAGGCGATTAAAAAGCTTACAAGATACAACTGGGTATGAGTTTCTGTAGTGAGTAGTACAAAAAACTGGAACGTCAACAACATGACGAGTGGAGCTGCGTAGATTACGATTAACAAATATTGGGCTTTGAAAATAACCACCTCTCATAAAAAAAATTTTTGACACTAAAATAAAATAAATGTTTAACTGGTAGTATTTTCATAGATCTAAATAATACCATCGAGTGAGCAAGGCGATGCGCGTTACTGATTCTTCTAATAGCACACTTTTGCAGGATGGAAAGTGGTTTCAAGTTGGTGGAGTATGCACTCCCCCAACAACTTTTTCCGTACTGTAATTTAGAGTGGAAAATTCCATGATACACTGTTGTAAGTGTTTGGTTAGAACAAATTTTTCTTAATCGATAAAAACAACGAGTTGAATTTCTAAGGTAAGTTTTCAATTCCGAAACATGTTGTGTCCAACTCATATTTTGGTCAAGAGTTATACCAAGGTATTTAAAGCTTTTAACAACTTCAATTCTAAAACATTTCGAATTGCATATTATATTTTCATTATATGTTGCACCAGACTCTGAGGTGCAGTTACAGTTAATTATGTTAAATTTTTGGCGATCACAAGAATGAAAATAAATATCAGAATATGGTATCTGGGCCGATCTCAGACAGAAAAACATTAATTTGGTTTTGTTGCTTACAGTTAACTTGTGAGTAGCAAACCATAATCTTAGTAGATAAACGTCATGGTTTAGTTCGGTTATAAGATTCAGAGGACTCGTTGACCCATAAGCGATGGCAACATCATCTGCGAAGGCCGTCATATTGCCTGCGAGAGGGAGAGAAAACAACGAATTAATGAAGACAAGAAAAAGAATGGCACCTAACACAGACCCTTGGGGTACACCAGACCTTAGAAACATGAGGTTACTTAAACAATTTCTTACTTTAACTCTTTGTTTTCTGTCCTTTAGATATGATGCAAACCAGTTGTGAATAAAGCCACGAAACCCTGCATCATAAAGCTTACTCAAGAGAATGTCATGAGAAACCGTGTCAAAAGCTTTTGAAATATCAACAAATAGACCAGTACAGAACTTACTTTGATCCAAAGATTTGTCAATAAAGGAGCAAAAACTTAGAAGAGCATCCTCAGTCGAACACCCTTCTCTAAATGGGCTAAAAAAGTTTATTCTTGTTAGATGTGTGCACATTCGTTTTTTAATTGATTTTTCAAATACATTGGAAATCGATGCAAGTAAAGAAATAGGCCTATAATTATTTTTATCTTTTCGGTTTCCTTTTTTAAAAAGAGGTAATACGTCTGCAGATTTTAAATTATCAGGGAACACGCCACTAAATATACTGAAATTAAATAAATACGCAAGGATATCAACCAAGTTAGGCGCAATTTTCTTGAGGGTAACATTGGAGATTCCATCGTTTTCCTGAGATTTGGAGTTATTTAATGAGTATATCGTTTTTAAGACCTCTAATCCCGTAATTTCTTCAAAAAAGAAGTTATTTGCCGAAGGCGTACTTTCAACCATTTGAGACCTTACACAACTGCTGCAAACCAAACTACCGTTATTTTCTGTAGGCGCATTTCCAACCGAGGCAAAAAAATCATTAAATAAATTGGCTACTACTACAGGCTCTTCAATTTCAGTATCTTGATCGATCAAAACAATTGATTTTTACTGATGAGAACGGTTTCTATTGACAACACTATTGATGAGGTTCCATTCTTTTTTTGGGTTACCTCGCGCATCCTGGAATTTAAATGAAAAGTAGTTATCACGGCAAGAAGAAATTTCCTTTTTAATACCCTTGCTCAATTTTTTAAACCGATTTTTTAAGTTGGAGTTAAGTGGATGCGTATAACATAATTTTCGGATTTTACTTTTGTATTTAACTTTTTTTAAAATACGAGAGTTTATCCACGGTTTTAATTTCACTTGAGATTTTTCTTTTATAGCAGAGAAACTAGAAATTCTCATATAGTTTTGGAGAATGTTCAAAAGCAAGTCGTATGCCTTTGAAGCATTATCCTCGGCAAAAACCTCATCCCAATTTTCGAAACGCAGTTGGTTATTAAGCATTGTATAATTTATATTAGTAACTGTTTCTGAACAAATTTCACCATTACGCTTCACACCTGAAAATTCTTTTAATAAGATACCTGTCATACAGTGATCACTTATTTGTAAGTCGAAGTTGATACCAACGCATTGTTCTAAAGAAATTCTCATAAAACGACCAAAAACATGATCAATACAGCTTCCCGATATTGGTCTTGTAACTTGATTCACAAATGATATAAATCCATAGTGAGCTAAAAGGGCTAGGTGATTATCAGATGCACGGCTTGAGGTCAAAATATCAATGTTAAAGTCGCCTAATACAACAATATTATTTCCATTTTCACTACGCAATAAACTTGAGAAACCATCCAGAAAAGTGTCTGGTAGGCTGGCGTGTAATCTATAGACGCAAACAAAATCAAAAAGTTGTTTTCGAACGCTAATCGTAATTTTGATTACATCTGCACTGGTCATGCTATGGCTCTCCATTTTAAAGTCCTCACCTAAGTATAAATCACTAACAAAAACTCCCACACCACCTGCTGGATATAATTCGTTTGGATTTGCGTAAAACGTATACCCGGGAATGACATAATCATCCGTTTCACAAGAAAAAATCCATATCTCTGAAACAAAGATTAAGTCTGGTATATATTTGAAAGCTTCGAGATTATAGACCAGTAGATCGAAGTTCTGCCTCAAGCTACGAATATTTTGATGAACAATGAAAAAAGGTTTTGCTTCAAAAATTGAATCACAACTATTAACAATGGTTGTACTGATTGAGTTGCTGCTATCTAAATCGAGATTATTCTTAAAATGATACATTATAAATTAATAATAAAATTAACATAAGACTAATTAGTCTTGGAGTTTAGTTAAATCATCGAATGAACTGATAGCAACAATTCTACCTTTAGCAACCTTACGCAACAAAATTTGAGAATTTTGAACCCACAAATATTTGTAATTATGAGCAGTTTTAAACTTCTTTGCTTCCATAAATAAAGCACGGTTGAATTTAGTTAAGCAATCATACACATAAATATTACCCTTTTTCCCCTTAACAAATAACTCCGAATTCAGCTTCTTAGATGCAGTTCTTTTTTGCTTCATGACTTTTTTTTTCAAAGTGGGTGATGAAAAATTTACACACAAAATGTCGTCAAATGAATCTTTACTGGAACGCTCGTTGTTGGTAGAATCGGAGTTAGAAGATTTTTTTTTCCTTTGAACTCGTTTTACAAAGCACCTATCAATATCTGTATCCTCGAAAGTGATTTCCATCGCATCATTTAAAATTGTCTGTAAGTAATCCTTGGCATTGTTGTTGTTTATGCCTGGCACTCCAATGATCTCAACAGAATTTTCCAAGAGCTTTTGATCTCGCCAGTTAAGTCTACTCTCAAGAGTCGATATTTTTGATTTCAACAGTTTGTTTTCATCTTCGAGCCTTTTAACCATGCCAATAAAACCAGTGTTGATTTTTTTTAAATTTCTAATTTCTTCGTAGATCAAATCCAAGGTTATTGGTTATTGCACCGTGGTGACGTTGTGCAAAATCATCTTCATTCATTTCGGCGGAACCTTTCTGCTGTTCAACGGTTTCGCTGGCTGGCTCACGCACAATCGAACACCGAGCATTAGGTGGTAAAATATTGCTAGGCGATTGTTCAATTAGCGGTGTTTCTATTGTTTTTTTTTGTAGTTCTCTTACGTGGCCTAGATGACAATGTACTTTTTGCATATTGTTGTTGCATTGCAGCACTTCTTGGAGGTTGGCTACGTTGAGACATAGACGAAGAAGATGATGCATTTGTTGGTGTTGTTTTTGCATCTTGTTGTTGGGTCAAGACAGGTTCTAATCGTAGCACTGAGTGTTGTTGTTGCAGTGATTTACGACGAAGCGAGGTACATCTATCACATCGATATTTAATATTGGTTGCACTCATGTAATCTAAGTCAATTGAATTGATATTAACACAATTGCAATGAAAAAGTGAATTGCAATCGGAACAAGAGACACTTGAAGCACAGTTAAGCTCCACTTTGTTGTTACAAATTAGGTAATTCATTTTTAGTTATTTAGCTTTAAATTAAAATTTAAAAAAAAACAGATTTAAACAAAACGCTTAGACTAAGAAAGCGTGTGCATGTGCACCCCACAACAGACACAACATTTGTATGGTGGGTACCTTTTTTTTAGGTAAAACAATTTTTTTTCTCCCATCTTGTAGATTATATTGAGAAACTTTTATTTATTAAGTTAAAAAAAAAATCTAGCATGGGGTTTTCGAAATATTGAGTTTTGAAAAATAAATTTTCAAATTTTTTTTTGAAAATCCAAAACAAATTTTTTTTGAAAATTTGAATACATAATTCTATTCAAGCAAAAAAAAATGATCAATATCGGTTGTACCGTTTTTGAGAAAATCAAAAGAAATGGTTCTTTGGGGGATACCCTCAATAACCATTTTTAGAAAAAAAATTTTCAACCATTACCTAGCTTTAAGATAAAGATTTTATTTTTGTATTTTTATTTTTTAAAGCTGTCGAACAGTTTTTGAGAAAAAAAAATAAAATTTCGAAAAAAAATCGTATGGCAGGTACCGTTATTTTTGGTCTTACAAAAAAAGAAAAAAACATGTGGGGGGAAAATTTAAAATAAACTATGTAGTCGAACAGACAAACAGAATTGCGAGACCCACTTTTTTAGTCTTCGTTATCATCGTTAGGTATGTCAATTTTGATCAAAATCTCAAGTTCGATTTTTTTTACGAATGCATAACTTACCTTATAAGTACCTATAAGTCGTAAGGAAAAACAAAAAAAAAAAAACAAGTTACAAAATTTCTAATCAAAAATATTATAATACATACAGGGTGAACCATCTAGTGATTTTTTTTAAATCATATTTTGACACTGACATCTGTTTCCTGCTCGGAATCTTGAGTTGGAAAATATTGAAAATTTATTTCCAAAGTAAGTGCTGTGTAGCCCAAACAGTGCGTTTTTTGAAAACAAGTTTTGACCGAAATGAAGCACCCACCGCGCCTGCTGTACGCATGTTTGTGCAAAAAGTTCGTGAGACTGGGATGCTAGTGGACAACACTCATGGTCTCCGTCCTCGTAAGTTGCACACGAGAATGTGTCTGTGCACTGAAGTCGTCGTTGGAGAATTTCGCATTGGCACTTGGGCCTACACCCGTAAAAGATCCAACTGACCCAGAAGAGGAAAGTTTATTATCATAGACAACGCCGTTTGTTTGCTGACTGCGCTTCGGAGTTTTTGGAAGAGGTCCCCAATTTTGTTCGAAAAATCATCTGCAGTGACAAAACGTATTTTTGGATGAATGTCTGTAAACAAGCAAAATTGCCGTATATAGGACGACACCAACCCACACGAGGTTCGGAAGGTGAAAATGCATCCTCAAAAGGTTACCGTTTAGTGTGGATTTTGGGGCGAAGGCGTCATTGGTTCGTACCTTTTCGAAAACGACGTTGGTGAGGCGGTCATCGCCAATGGCGAGCGCTACAGAAAGATGATAACCAATTTCTTATGGCCCAAATTGAACCATATGGACCTAGACGAAATGTGGTTCTAGCACGGCAACACTACGTGGCACACAACAGAAGCCATGATTGAAATTCTACATGTACGATTTTAGAGTAAGGTTATCTCTCGCAGAGGTGACGTGAATTGGCCACCAAGGTCATCCGATTTGACCCTGCTAGAATTTTTCTTGTGGGGTTTCCTGAAGTCGCAGGTCTATTCAAATAAACGACAGCCAACCGATGCATTAAGGGCAAACATAACTCAGGCCATCGCACAGAGGAGTATTCGACCCCAAAATCCGGTCATAAGTAAAAAAAAAAAAAATCGCATTCGACCCGTTAATTTTTGCTTTTTGCATTCCTCAATACCCATGCTAACTAAAACCGGTTTCAAATAATAACTGTTGACCCCCTAATCCTCAAGATCTTAGTCTAAATCTAGTCAATTTTATAAGCTCACGCCAAATAAGCTTATTTTGTTTTCTAATCATTAACACTGAAGTCTGTTTTTTTTATTGTGATTTGTGATAATTGTGAAAAATTTCTAATGGATGTCTAAGGTCAAGGTATGTACTTTATTTTAATACAGAAATTTCCATATATTTTATTGATAAAGTATTAAAAATTGAGATGACAAGAATGCATAGAAAAACATGAAAATTTATGTAATTTTCGGTGGAAAAAAAAGTGTTTTTGTTATAGTTTCGGGTACGATCGGGCAAAAATTTTTCTTTTATATTTAACTGTACATTTTTGTCATCTTATGTACATAAAAAAAAGTCACCCATCTTGTCACATTTTTTTTTAATGGGGTTTCTTAGTCTTGAGGTATTTTTAGTCAATTTGCCCTTTGTTGTTTAAAAAATTATGTTTAATTTAGATATATAACCAAATTACATTCAAATGATCTTTAAGGAAAGCAACAAACGAAAAAAATTCATGTATAAATAATTAAAATGAATTAAATAAAATTGAAAAAAAAAAATACTTAATTAAAAAATTTTATTTTTATCTAACCCGAAAATTTTTTTCAGTGTAACTTTTTAATGCATCATAAGTTATAAAATAATATTTTAGGCCAATTCCAATAAGAAAAACAAAAAAAAATATTTTTGACCGGATTTTGAGGTCGAATACTCCTCTGTGCATCGCTCAAATTCAGGCGGATATATGCGGAAGAGTAAATGGAAATTGGACCCATGAGATCTGTGCAATCGGAAGAAGCCGAGGCAGGCATTCTCATATTTTATACAAATTGGCATATATGGGCCTTTTAAATAAAAAAGGATTTATTTAATACCTCACACAGAGCTTGTTTTATTCCATTTCCCGTTCTAATATTGAAATACCCTGTACATGCTCTGTTTTTTGTCGCAATTTTTCCGAAATACCCTCTGCCATTTTACCCAACTTGACCCTAACTAAATTTACTATCATTATACAATTTAAGAATGTATTTATATATCAATATCTTCAAAACAGTCTTTTCTCTCTCGTCTAACTCACCTCGGTGGATTCGTTTCAATCTCCTTCAACTTGACTTGCAAAACTTCTTCCTCCTTATTCAATGCTTCCAACTCTTTGAAAGCCTTACCCCATTCATACTGAGTATTCTTGATCTTAAACTCATGATCAATCCAAGCTTGTTCGGTTTCGGGTGTCTTCGGAGGCCGAGTCTTGCTCAATTGCTTAACGGTTGCCTTATATTCTTCAATTTTCTCCGATAATTCAGCGACTTTATTTTGATTGTCAATTATGTTCTTCTGAGCAATTGTCACATTAGTCAAATGTTGAACCTGCTTGTCCTTGACATGTTTCTCTTGTAATTTGATAATCCATTCCAAAGCTTGTCCCAGGGAAACCGGATTATTGCCGGCATAATTAAAGTCCAGCTGATGCGATAGGTAGCTTGCCGATTCCAGAAGACGGTTGAATTCACGTTCGACCTAGAATAAATTAAAATAGAAATCGTTGAGATTGATTGGCGAGTTGAATTGAGATCAGACAATAAGGAGATTTAAAAAATGAGGGATTCTTAAAAAAGAAAAAAAAAATCCCCGAGTCATTGAAATTAAAATATTCTGCTTTAAGTCGACTGCATCCTTCTTTGCATAACAAAAAGGGGTTGGTTGGTTGGTTGATAGGTCCTTGAATCATTTGAAAGCCTACACCTCTTCAGATAAACCTCAACATTTTGGCTTCAGGTTACGGAGATTCGAGATCACAATCAAAGAGATAAGGGAGGTTTCGGGTTGAACACAAATTTTCAAAGGGTGCGCCTGCTTTAACCCCTCAGGTTTGGAATTTAATTTTGCCCAATTAAACCACGTATTCAGGACTCTTGATGCCTGTCAGCCACTTTACGATCAATTCTGTTCGTTTTCCTTTTTTCTGTTTTGTCGGTAGCTGATGGGATGGTTGGTGCAAGTCATTCGGGAATGCAACATATGTTGAAGAGGGTTCCTAATCAAAACAATGAAGAGCTACCGTCATAGTAGGTATATAGACGATCTGCACTGCTACTGCGCGGAACTCGCTTTAATTTCGCAAAAGGATAATAAATTAATCTTGAATTTGATCCTGTTTTTTTTTTGAACCATGGCAGAAATATGCAGGTTTTTATTTTTTTTCTTTTGTTACCCTCGTGCGTTTTTCAAAAAACTCAAACTGAATATTGGACGTCGAACGCGGAAGCATAGGAAAACTATAAACCTTGCCCTTGGTGAATGAACCGTGAAGGGGTTTGTTGGAAAACAAAACAAAATATAAAACGAAGTTGAAATTGATTGCACGAGCACAGGGTTGGTGGAGGAAATTTGTAGAAGGTACAAATTATAGTTCATTTTTTTTTTTCAGTTTTGAGAATGAAATGTATACATTTATCAAATTTTGAAAGGCGTGTGCAGATGTTTAAAAAGTTTTTAGATAAATTATAGTTCGGGAATGAAATTTATAAGGTCGAAATTGTTCAATTGACTGAAAGCGGTTAGGCTGGTTAGACATTGTTATTTGAATGAAACAATAATAACTGGTTGAGGATGTCGGAAACGGGTTTAAAATAAAGGTTTCAATTGGTATTGCAGATCGAGTTGTATTGTGATAAGATACCAATTTAAAGACTGTTATTATTTTAAGGAAAAGATATTGTGTGCTGGCATGCCTATTTAGCGGTTATATTTGATGAAGATTATTCTATTCGAATGCAGGGTGGCTATCAAGATACTAGCAAGCAGTTATAGATATAAATCAATTTCTAAAGGGTTTTTAGAATGCGGGTTTTCCGAAATAAAAATTCAGCAGAAGTGGTACAATTGTATTGTCAGTGAAGAACAAAAATGTGGCAAAAATTTAAATTTTTCAAAAATTAAGAGTAAAAAGGTTTTTTTTTTGAAAATTTGTTTAAGACAATTTATTTTAATTTATTTCGAAATGGATCTAACAAAAAACATAACTTATCTTTAGTTTAAGTAATGAAAATTCAAAATAGTTTAGTACAACTTCCGTATTTTTTTCGGTCAAAAAGGATTGGCACAAACTAAGTACAATCGATAGGTTGGCATATTCTTATTCCTTCCTTATGACTTCTTTTAGCCTGTTTTGCATAGAGTTTACCTTGCTGGATATAGCGTCTTTTCTAACACGTCTATCCAACATGTCCCATAGATGATATATGGGATTCAAATCTGCGGACTATGGTGGTGTCTTCAGAGTATGAGGAGTGTTATATGGTATTCATTCACTATATGAGCATTATGCTTCGGGTCATTATCTTGCTGGAAATAAAAATTCCCAACAAGATTTAAAGATTTTTTTTTATATTTAAATAGGCCATCTTTTGCCTAATACCATCTTTTAATATTAACTCCGCTACTCCAGACGCCGCCATATATCCCCAGACTATGACTCCACCAACTCTATGTTTGGCAATTGGAAGAAAATACTCTTTTTTAAGAGCAGTATTGTGATTTCATCACACTAACTCTCGGAGATTTTAGTATTTAGTATTTAGTATTTTAGTATTACCTTTTCCCAGAAGTCCGTTTCCATTTAAACGAAGTTATTTTCAAAATCCATACGTTTCTTTTGGTTCACTTTTCTAGTGTATGGTTTTGGCCTTGGAATCCGGTAATACAAGTCTTAATCTAACTTAAATATAGCTTTTAAATCTAGGATTGGGAAATTACGGGAATTAGTGTTGAAAGAGATGGAATTGTAGAGAGCTGTGCAGTAGGGTGTGTCAAATTGCTCAACTATGGTATTTTCAAATGTAATAGCTTTTAAAAGATGCATTGCTTATCAAAATTAAATCCTGCGTTTACAGTTTTCATTTTAATTAATATCTTTGGCTCGCTCAAAAATAGGATGAAATCCAAAAAATTTTGATTTTTCGAGATTTTTGAAATATGTGTTGTTTTAAATTGCATCGTGTGGATATAAAAAAAATTATATAAAATATTTTTAGGTTTTCAAGTGAAATTAAATTGCAAGGAAACACTTTTAAGCTTATATTTGTTTAAATTGAACACTTGATAAAGAAGCTATGAAATAATAAAAGAAGGAAGGAAAATCATTTTTTTATGTAAAATCGTTTTTTTTTTACAAAAAAAAATTCTTAAAAATCAACGGAACCACCTACAATATCGTGGTATATCTTTTTGTAAAGACAAATATTCTTTCTGTATTTTGTTTAGTTTTTTTTTAGTATATGTAAAAAAAAAAAATTTACTGTAAATAATTTTTTTTTTCAACTTCAACCGATTTGAGCGAGCCAAAGACGAACGATATCTTATTATTTTTTTTTACATATTCTTAAACCTCAGACCCTAATACAACTTTTTAGCACTATTACATTTAAAAATTAGAGTACTTTTTTGCGGCCATACAAAAGTGACACACCCTATTGTGCAGTCAATAGACCCTGAAAGTAGTCGATAAATGAAGAGAATGACACTTATTGCTCTTCGTTCTTCCACCGTATTCAAGTTAATTAACAGAAGTCGATCTCGATACAGAGGTAAAAGAAAAGGGTTATTCCAAGACAGACCCCGAAGTGCGAAACGTAGGAAACGACGTTGAATGGTGTCGATTTTGGATATATGAATTTGTTGATAAGGGGACCATTATGTAACAGGCGTATTCAAGAAGCAGCGAACAAAGTTTATGTATAAATATCGGGTCACGTAGGGGTCAGAGGATTCTTTGGACCAACGTTTTACAAAGCCTAGTGTAGAGTTTGCTTTCATGTATGGAAGAAATGGTCTTCGCAAACTTTGTACCGTCGGCGTAGTGTAAAATATTGGAATGTTTAATGACTATTTCAATATCGTTAATAGTAAGAATTAATAGGAGAGGTCCTAAGTGGCTGCCTTGTGGGACCCCAGAGGTAGCTATGAAATCATCAGAGAAGGAAAGGGGAAGAAAGAATGTTAAAGAGCATGTTTTGAGAAATATGACGGGGTTACTATCTGGGTCGGCAATATAATCATCATTGAGTTGATTGAGCTTATTTTCGATGAGAAATGGGTCAATTTTATGAGGTTGAAATAACTATGAATATTGCTATGATAGTGAGCTAAGAATGCTCATCTGTAAGATAGAGATTTTTTTTTTAGCCGCACTACTCGAATGTGTAATCCGTTGCCCCTCCTCACACTGTGCATCGGCATCTCTTTCTAAATCCCCTCCTTTTTTGCTTACTGCTCGAGCTGTGGTATTTAAATCATTTTTTAGGGTAGTAACTAAACCCTTAAAAAATAATCCCCGACACGTTCTGACATATTTTTTTCTTTCGACAGATGAAATAAAATGCACGACTGGGTCGCACAAACTTGCTCCTATGTAATAGACTAAGAATTTTAAAAACGAATGTTATTACAGAAAACTGTTCATAAGGATAAAATGAATTTTTTAAATTCTTTTAATATTAAGAGAGAAAAACAGAATGCTATACAAATATGAATTTATGGAAGAACAAAAATTATAAGTCGTTGTAGTGGTTCCTTAAAAAATAAGCTTTTATGTACAAAATTTTTAAAACATTTTTAAATTTCCAAGAAAAACAAGAAAAATACTAAGCCGTTCTTGAGATATCGAGTTTTTCAAAAAAGAATTGCTTTTTTTTCAAAAATTGAAAAAAAATTTTTTTTAAGTTTTGAAATGCAATGTTTTTTAAACTTTTTAGGAGCTTTTTTATAAAAAATTTCAGTAAAATCCGTTATGCCGATAATGAGAAATTCAAAATTCGAAAAAATCGTTCTATGGTCAGTAATATCTAGATTTCAAAGTTTTTTTTATTAAATTATACATCGGGAAAATTAATCAAAAAAAAAACAATTTTAGCAAAATTCTCGGAACAGTTTTCGAGAAAAATACGATTTTCGAAAACCATTTTTTAACATTTGTATGGAAGGTACTGTGATTTTTAGATAAAACAAAATTTTTTTCAAAAATCTTGTAGATTATATTAAGAAACTTTTATTTATCAAGTTTGAAGAAAAAATCGAGCATGGGGTTTTTGAAATATTAAGTTTCCAAAAAAAAATTTTGAATTTTTTTTAAATCCAAAAAATTAAAAATTGAAAATTTGAAAATGTAATGATATTTAAACTTTGAAGGGGCTTAAGAGAAAATCAAAAACCAAAAAAATGGACCCAGGGGGGCTACCAAAAATAACAATTTTTTGTAATTTTTTTTCAACCATTACCTAGTTTTAACTAAGTGAAATTTTTCAAATTTTTTATAAAAAATTCTGTGGGACAGTTTTTGAGAAAAAAAATATTTATAAAATTTCGAAAAAAAAATCTTATGGCAGGTACCGTTATTTTTGGTCTTAAAAAAGAAAAGAAAAAAATGTGTGCGGGGGGAGAAGAAGAAGTTTGAAGAAAATCAGCCGAGCCATTTAGGCTGTAGTCGAACAGACAGACAGACAGACAGAATTGGGAGACCCACTTTTTTGGTCTTCGATATTATCGTAATGTCAACTTTGATCAAAATCTCGAGATCGATTTTTTTTACGAATGCATAACTTGCCTTATAGTATCTATAAGTCGCAAGTAAAAAATTGTATGAATGAAAAAAAATCCAATAAATGGTTATTAACGGTATTTCTCATTGAACTATTTATTTGTTTTACATTTTTTTAAAAATAGTACAACTGATTTTGATAAATTTTGTATTATGCTTAATTTTCATTTTTTTTTCCGAACCTAAAAAATATATTTCTAGTTTTTGGAAATTTCGAAGACCTAAAGCTTGAAACTAGACAACTGGGGCCAAATTACCGCATCAGTTATCGAGTAATACGTGACTGAATTATGTGAGTTTGGCATTACCGCTTACGTTATCGAGCAATAAATTACTCCAATTTAACATTTTCATTCGATCACTGATGGGACTCACTCACTCGTCACTGAAGCGGTAATTCGGCCCCTGTTTTTAACGCTTTCTAAAAGTCTTAGAAAAAATATTTTTTTTCCAAATATTTTTAAAGTCAATGACGCAAAATTTTAAACAATTTAGTAATATGTTAAAGCCATTTTAGTAATTTACTAAGGATTTTGCTAATTTTAAACGATTTTAGCATCTTACTATGTCTTTACATTTTACTAAAGTTAAAATCACAAACTAGCTGCTTTAACTTTTAGTAACTTGCTAAATCCATATAAAATCTGTCATTTTCCTCAAAAATAAAAAATGTTTCGGTTTTATGCAGTAAAGTGCGATATTTCAAGTCCCAAGCAAATCCTATTGAAGAGCTGGACGATTAAAAATTTTACTCCAGGTATAGGTTTGAATTACAAGCCGTGGGCTTCCGATTGCACCAGAATTTCAAGTTAATACTATTTACATTACATTTACATTATCCATGAGGCTGATGCTGATAAGTTTACTTTCTAATGGAACACAAAGGATATATCAATTTACACCAATAAATATTAAAGGAGCATTACATACTCGTAGAATGGTCAAGTCCACAGTGGAAAAAATAATAAAAAAAACATTTCAAACAAGGTTGTCACAAATAAACAAAAACAAAATAAATTGTAGGTGGTCCCCTTGAATTTTGAGTTTCCGACATTTCAAATTATAAAATCCGTTACCCAGATTTAGTTTTGTTTGTTTTGTTAATTTTCAACACTTAAAATTGGCTTACCAATTTTTTTTAAATTGTAATCTCAACTTTGCATTGGGTGTAATGCATTAGCTTTTGAATTAATTTATTAAATATGTACATTTCAAAGAAAATAAGATATCTATATATTTTGACTAATAAGTTAGTTATTGAACTTCTCATCTAGTTGTTTTCAATAATTAAGTGAAATTTCTAAATATTTGATAAGGGAATTCCAATGCGCATTCCCTAATAACCGTCATAGGCATAGACTCATAAGAATCACACACCTGCAGAAAATTCTTTTACGATCATTTTAGTCTCAACTATTCATCCTAGTTGGAGTCGCAACGGCTCAAAAGTAAAATTAGTAGAAATGTGGTTTTATTTATTAATTTTAAGTGATCTTTGTTTAACATGTTTCACAATATTAAAGCATTGATTTTTGTCAATCCCGTCAGCCCGAGAAAAAAAAGTATTCTCCAAAATAATTTAATAGTTAAAGGTAATTATATAATTGTGCTTATGAGTTTATGGTTAAGACACAATTTAAAAATCTTCATTCAAAATCTGCCTTCTATATCATTGCGCGGATTGAACAAAGCTACTAGAACATTCCGTGTATTTTAAACATACATATTTCGGAATTCATAGCGTTGAGCTCTCTCTTTTTGTAAAGTTCTCGAAACTATTCTTTTTAACAATATTTGAGAATTTGCTTCTCAGGTCCACCAATCTCTTTCCAGCAGCTTCAAATGTGACCATTCTTAGAAGAACCGCGACTTCGTCTGGAAAAGTTGTCTCGAAATTGCATTGGGTAGTCGATGATTTGGGAGTGCATCACTTTAAGAGTCTAGTTAAATTGCATCTCCAGCGTAAAATTATAAAGTTCCGAGTATCCAGTCACCAAGCGCAGAATATAGGAAAGAGTGTTTTCAGAAAGCCAAAATATTTTTTTAATGAAATATCTCAACAGCTTGTCTACCTTTTCTTAACGAGGAAAACCCCACACTTGTCCTGCATAGCACAATACAGACCTCATCAGCGCTTCGAAAAGTTTAAATTTTGAACTTGGGGCCAAATATGTTTTTCCTCCACTTCCAATTACAGTTTTTTTTTCGATTCGATTCAATCTCACTGAAGATATAATATTGCATATATGTATAATGACCCTACTTTACCTAAAAACTGTTAAACACACCCTAAATAACTGAAAAATTAAATATGTTCCACAATTTTTCTGACGCTATATTATTAAGTTCGCAAGAGAAATAATATGTTAAAGCAGATTTCTCTCATTGTATTTTGTTTTTTGTTTTTTTTTTTTTTTGTATTCTCTGTCAAGTGATTTCAATTCTCATCTCAAACTTATTCATCACAAAAGATTCATAACGATCTTTCAACTCAGTAATCAATAAAAATGATTTTTAGTTAAATCCACTTGGTTCTCATTTGTCGTTATTCGCTTCCAGGATTTATTTCCTCATCGTGTTTTTTTAACCTAACAACCAATCAATCGCCCACACAATCTAATTACAACTTTACCGCCCTCGGAAAAATCAAAATTATTTCTGGTCCGTGAATTCCAGGTTTCGTGTTGATGTTCTGTTGGGCAATAAAACATCGTCGCCATACTTCCACTTTTAAAATTGGACCACTCCTCGTTATTTTTTTTTTGTATTATTTCTTTTTTCAAAAAACCCCTTAAGCCCAAACAAATATGTTGACCTGCGAAAAATAACGAACCATTACAACTTGTTAACAAGTTTGAAAAAATTCGTCAGTAATTAATAATAAAATTATTGATTGTAATGGGCAACAGTGTGCCACACTGGTCTGGCCTGGCCCTACCCGGCCCGAACACAGAACGCACAGAGCTCCATCTAATTAAAAGAAACCACATCACAAAGAAAGGAAAAGACCATCTTGGCCATGCTTCTTAGATCTGGCCGGGAGATGAGTTCCAGTCGAGCCAATTAATTACATGCCAAGAGTGTGTATAGCTTATGCTCATAACGAAACGATAGGTTTAAGCTTTTGTGCTCACTCCAGTGGGTAGACGGGTAGGTAGACGCACGCAAGCAAGCACGCACATTTTTAACATCTCAATCGAATTCGATCGTCCAAAAAGGGAGCGGGCAGAGAGGGGAAAACCAACCAACATCAGCATCAGGGAACTCAAATATAAAACTGACAGCCGAGATATTTGAATTTCAATTTTATTGGATTATGACAGCACTTCTCAATCGGAATCGGAGAATGGCAGAGAAGATCAATTAGACACGGAGGAGGGCTCAAGGAAAAACGAGAACATCGAACAGACGAAAGGTGCCGTGAAGGGGGACTAACCCTTTTCTGATAGTTTATGACAGTTTGAGTTTGGGAATTATCGTTTCGAGTGTGTGTCATGTCTGTCAGTTGGTTCCAAGGAAGTACCTTCCACGACGCCACCACCTTGTTTTCAGTGCAATTTACATAGATAATAAATACAGATGTGAGTATAATCAACAAACGAATGCAACAACATTTTATACGACAGCCAAATTACTTTATATGAGGCAATTGGAGGGACAAGCGCAGTCGATTGGAGTATGGAGTGCCATTCATATTTTATAGTTTTTCTTTTTTTTTCATTTTTGTTTTAAATTGTTTATGACTTAACTGCTGAATGGATCGGTGATCATGAGATTTTTGTTTCATTGGTGGGAACTTGATTTTCTTTTATTGCTACTCTAAGGTACAGATGAGCAGATGTATAAGAGGAATGACTTAATTAGATTTATTAAATAAGCAAGCGTTACCGGTTAAGGGAACTAGCCAACTTAGGGTAGTTTTCTTCAATTAAAGCCAATTATAGAAAAATTACTTCAAAGTTTCCTATCAGATCTTCATAATAATCTTTCTTAAATTATTCAATTGAATTAAAAATTCAAATTGTACGCTTCTTTTCAGAACATGTTAGGGTAGTTCCTAATTAAAGACCAATACTATTCTATTTTATTACTAAATCAAGTACATACAATACGTACATACACATATATGTACATAATTTCAATTATAATTTTTTTGAAATCTTTTTCAAGCTCAAAATGTTTAAGCTATAAAAAACAAGATTTATACTGATTTTTTCAACAATTTTCACGAAGGCAATTAACCACAGTCTCCAAGACCATACTTTATCCTTACAAAATTGTATTTGATTCTTCCTCTTTTCACGGCTCATAGAGAGCCTAAACATAGTGAGTTACAAATCTCAACCATTTCTACGGCTAAAGAGCAGCACTTTTCATGAGAAGAGATACTCTTTAAGGACTTGTCAATTCCTCGCTTGACAGTCCAACGCACTAATAGCTTACTGCAAACGAATCTTGTTGAGACGTCTCAACCCAGGAAGAATATCCAGTTAATATCTTACAAGCATGGATATTGTTCAAAACAACAGCAATGAACAGTAGGCCAAACACTCTACCTTTTTTACTTGCGATATACTATACATGTGAGGCGTACCAACAGACCTCGTTATGGACAATCGATCGGCCAAAAACACCCAGGTCGTTATTAAAAGTGTTGCTATGAATCCTGAAACATCGACACGACGTTTAACATAATAAGACATTCCGCGTGGAGGATTTAGAGAGAAGATCTGCACCTTTCCCTTACAAATTTCAGTAAGTGCAACAATTCAATCCTGGTGACCAAGAAAAATGTTGTGAGTATTTTATTAGTATTTTATTAGTATTTTATTTGTTTATTTAGCATACTAAAGTATTAAGCTATTATATTACATAATTTAATATCTTAAAAACTATTTTTTACAAATTCTTTAACATGAAGCTTATAATTATTAAAATTTGTTTCTAATTTAACATATTCTGGCATTGAATTAAAAATTTTAAAGCCTTTATATATGATACTATTTTGTGTTATTGTATTTCTATAATTTGGGAGTCGCAAATCATTTACATTTCTTAATTGATATGGTTGAACTTCACCTACATACATAATGAGATTACTAAAATAACAAGGCACTTCACCCATTCTCATTTTTTGAATTAACAAAAGAACATCTGTTACCAATTGTTGTTTAACACTTAACCATTTAAGACGATTTAACATATTCAATATACTAGTATAACGATTACATTTTAAAATAATTCTCATAACTTTGTTTTGTAATTTTTGCATCCTATATATGTTACTATCACTTAACAGGAAAAGTACAGATGAACAATATTCAAAATGCGGTTTGATTATAACATTGTATACTCTAACAGATGCATTAAAATCTAGCTTGCTTTTAATTCTTCGAAAAAAATTCACTTTTTTAGATATTTTCTTTACTATATAGTTTACATGTTTATCAAACTTTAAATTTTGGTCAATTATCACACCTAAATACTTTATTTGATCTACTTGCTCTATGTTTTCATTGTCTATTATTAAGTTTATATTGCACTGCGTTTTAAATACCATCGACTTTGTCTTTTGAACATTCGTCTTTAGTTTATTCGCTTTTAACCAGATGCTTAGGTCTTCGAGATCTTCTTGTAGTTGCTGAGTTATCATTGAAACATCCTTCCCCACAATGTATATTAGGGCATCATCGGCAAACAATACTATTTTGCAATATTTTAAACTTTTGCATACGTCGTTTATATACAGTAGAAACAAAACGGGCCCTAGTATCGAGCCTTGAGGTACTCCCAAGAATGTTGATGTTTCCTCCGAACGTATTCCATTTACTGCTGTTTTTTGAGTTCTCTGATCAAGATATGATGTGAACCACTTCAACTCTTTGTCACGAATGCCATATTGCTTCAATTTTTGTATTAATATTCCTCTGTCTATAGTTTCAAATGCTCGCTTAAGGTCCAAGAATACAGCAATAATGGTAGACCCATCTGCTAGATCTTCTTTCCAATTCAACAGGACATAATTTAAAGCAGTCTCACAGGAATGTTGACTTCGAAACCCGAACTGATTATCGATGATGATATTGCAACTGTCTATATAACTTTGTAGTTGTATTTTAACTATCTTTTCAATTATTTTTTCGTACACTGGCAACGCGTTTATTGGTCGATAGTCTTCACATCGTCTTGAACCTTTAACTTTTTGTATTGGTGTTACCAACGATTCTTTCCATGAACTTGGAAAACATCCCGAAAATAATGATTTATTTACAATCTCAGTAAGAACGTTCCCTATTTCTTCAAACGCATCTAAAAACATCTTTGGGCACATATAATTAAAATCTTTCTTTTTTTTCATTGTTCGCAACACTTCATATATATCAGAGGGAGTTACATGACTGAATTTAAAATGTCCCGGGCGTTCATCGATTTGGTTAATATACTGAATAAAGTCAATTGATTGATTTATTTCATTCACACTACCGACAAAAAAATTGTTGAATTCATCCGCAATAACTTTTGAGTTATTAGTTGTTACCCCATTAAATATAATGTTCTCATCGATGGTTATTTTTTTTGAGCCTATCACATACCTTTTTAAAGTTCTCCACATACTTTTTTGGTCAGGTTGCCTAAGAATTTTGTTTTGCACGAAAAGACCCTTGCTTCTGACTAGTCCTTTTTTATTCCGATTTCGCGACTGCTTATAATTCTGCCAATCACTTAATTCATCAGTTTGTAAAGCTTTATGGTAATAAAACAATTTTTCTGATTTAAGATCTCTTAATGTATTATTAAACCACTCTACTGACTTTTCGTGCTGTAATAATGTCCTTAATATACACGATAGTGACGAATAGTTTTTTATCAAATTTTATTATGAGTGAAGAGGCACATTTGCATCTGAGCGGATTTGTGAATAAACGAAATTGCAGATTTTTGGGCACACAGAAACCCAGAATCCCTATCAACGACCCTTACACTCATTTTTTGTTGCTCTTTGGCGGTTTAATAAATCACGTAATATTTGTGGGCGATATTTCTTCGAAAATGATGCGGGTGGACTTGTTTCGGTTGATTGGCATCGCTATAGAAACATGCTTCAGGACTTCCTTTTCCACTCACAAAACTATGCTGACCTCATTTGGTTTCAGCAAGACGGTGCTATCACTGACTATTAACTTTTTGCGTGAACAATTCCAAAATCGCCGCGATCGCTTGATCTGTCCGATCTAGACCTTTTTTTCGAATTTTAAGAAAATTGTATATTTTACGACCAATAAAAAAATTAAAAAACTGGCTTATGGTAATTTTTTGTATCCTAAAGCGCCTAAAAAGTTTGAACATTATTGTGTAATAAAACGTTTAAGAAAAAACTTTGGATTTTGAAAACTCAATGTTTGGAAAACAACATGCTATTTTTTTTTAAACTCAACAACTTAAGGCTATCTAAAAGATGTAGACAAATTGTTCTTTCATTCAAAAATAACGGTACCCATCATACAAATTTTAACAAATCGTTTTCGAAAACCGTATTTTTATCGAAAACAACTCCTAGAATTACATAAAGTACATATAGATGTCTGTTGATATTATAGTCTTTTTAGCTATCAAACTTTTATCGCGTAAGAGTAAAGTGATCAATAAATTAATTGATTGTCGTTTTGACAATCGCTCTCTCTATATTTCTTTATTGATATGATAGAGGCAGCTATAGTCAAAATGACATTCAAAAAATTGATGATCAACTATCACCTTAAGCGATTCCACCCCAGGATCATCCGATTCGTAGTCAATCACATATGTACGCCAAAACGAATAGTCATCCGAAACTGGATTAAACTTGTGAAAACATACTACGAAAATAGTAATTCTATAGTAGTTTCTTTCAGTGATTTACGAACAAATTATGGCCGACAAAATCATCCAACCGTAAAAACAGATTCAAAAGACAAGCTGATATTAAAGATGTCAAAGACAATCTATCATGGAACTGATTCATTTTTTCATTTTTTAAATGACTAAAACAACTCCTTTAGTAGTTGGAGCTAAACACAGGATGCCATGTGTTTCAAGCAAATATTAGTTTATCTTCTTCTTCCTTTTCTTCGGCGCTGTTATGATCTCGATGTCGAGGGGATCATAACTCTCCCACGTATCTGCTTCACACTAGTGATCCGCCTGTGGGGTTCGCCGGGTTGACCTCAGAAATCGGCGGCAAGCCTCCCGGTTTTGTATTGTTCCATTTCTGAGGCCAACTGAATGCTGGTGTTTTTGCATTTGTTTGTACCAGGAGTGTTTAGGCCTACCTTTCTTTTTATTCCGAATTGGAACGTTGTATGATATTGCCTTTTTGACGGGGTTCTCAGGATCTCTCCTTTGAACATGGCAATACCAACTGAGTCGGTCGTGTTCAATTTTTTGGGAAATGGTATTCTTAACATGAAGGCTTCCTCGGATCTTCGTACTTCTAATTCGATCAAGCTTTGTAACTCCTGCTGTCATACGAAGCATCTTCATCTCAGCTGCCGTTAGCTTACTCTCATACTTTTTGTACATTGTCCAACATTGTGAACCGTATGTGAGTGCTGGACGCACAACTGAAGTGTAGAGCTTTCCTTTCAGCTTAGGGGGCATTTTTCGGTCACAGAAGATAGCAGAATTTTCCCGCCACTTCATCCACCCTACGCTTACGCGATGATTGATATCGTCATCACAATTAGCTTCGTTATTTATCATAGACCCCAGATATTTAAACTTTTCACACTTGGGAAGCACTACTCCATTCAAATAAATGTCTGGAATAGGCCTGTGTGGATCAGAAAATGGGCAGCATAGGTATTCTGTCTTTTTCGCGCTTATGCGGTACCCACTTCCTTCTAGAACATCCACCCATATGTCAAGTGCTCGTGCAAATATTAGTTTATGCAAGAACAAAAATTATATTTCGTTTTAGTGGTTTTTTAAAAAAATAAGCTTTTATGTACAAAATTTTTAATACATAAAAATTAAATTTCCAAAAAAAAATAGTGAGCCGTTTTTAAGATATCCAGTTTTCCACAAAAAAAGTTGATATAGACTTTAACATTTGTATGGAAGGTACCGTTATTTTTAGGTAAAACAATTTTTTTTCTCAAATCTTGTAGATTATATTAAGAAACTTTTATTTATCAAGTTTTCAAAGAATCGAGGATGTGGTTTTTGAAATATTAAGTTTTGAAAAAAAAATTAATCCAAAATATTTTTTTTTTGAAAATTTGAATACATAATAATATTCTAACTGCTGGGGAGCTCTAGCATACAAAAAATGATTAAAATCGGTTGAAGCGTTTTTGAGAAAATCAAAAACCAAAAAAATGGTACCAAAGGGGGTACCAAAAATAATCATTTTTTGAACCATTTCCTAGCTTTACCGAAATGATTTTTTTTAATCTGTGGGACAGTTTTTAGAAAAAAAATATATATTTATAAAATTTCGAAAAAAAATCGTATGGCAGGTACCGTTATTTTTGGTCTTAAAAAAATGAAAAAAAAGTGTGGGGGAAAAATTTAAAACGATCATCCTTATTTTGAGATCTGAACGAATAGCTATAGAATAGATATTTTTATTCGAATGAACTTTGCATATTTTGACATTCGAGTGAAAAATGTTCATTGTCGAATGATTGAATAAAATGAACTTCAATGAAATTCGTTTCCGAAATCAGCTGTTTGAAATTTACTGACATTTCTATCTGATTTAGTATGACCAAACTATTTTTTTTGTTGGGATTTTTATAAAAAAAAAAATATGGTCTAAAAATATAAAAATAATACTTTATCATTTAAGAAAAATAAAGTAATGCTAACGGCCCGGTAAAGTTTAAATTTGAAAAACATCAATAGAACTGACATTTTAAAATTTTAGAGCATTTAGAAAACAGTATAGTTAGTTTATTGATATCAAAAAGAAATAAAAAAACGGTACAAGTTCTCTTTATAATAAAATACTAGATTTATGTTTTAATTTTCATGTAAACTAAATTGCTTTCCAAATTGATAAACAAAAAAGAAGGCAACTTCAAAGTCTATTTAATTTACACATATCTGGTCACACTTGAATTTTGAATTACCATTTGTAAATTGTTTTATAAAAATATTGATAAATTTAAGCGAGACGTTAAAAATCAGAATGACATTTGTTTTATTTATGAAAAGAGAAGAAGATGAGGAGCAGTTGTGTAGGAGAAGGATAATGGATGCATCAAATCCATTTTTTTAGTTTTCAAAAGATAAATGAACTTTCCATTGATAAAGTAAACTTTCTAATCGTACGAATCACAAAATACAAATTACAAAATACAAATCGAATGCCAAAATAAGGCTGGATATCTACCAAGTTTAAAGTAGGCCGAGCCGTTTAGGCTGTAGTCGGACAGACAGACAGACAGACAGAATTTCGAGACCCACTTTTTTAGTCTTCGCTGTGATCGTAGTGTCAACTTTGATTAAAATCTCGAGTTCGATGCATAACTTGCCTTATAGTACCTAAAAGTCGCAAGTAAAAATAAAGCTGCCGTTATTGTCAGTATTGAAGAAGATCCAAATCCAGATGAGACGGGTACAGCATTTGGCTTCAATGTCAGCGCCAATTTTTAAAAAACGTTTTCTTCACTTTTGTGGCTCATTTATAAATGGTCAATACGTAAAAATGTATAGGAACATTTTTACTTATTGAAGTGAGAATTCACATGTTAATGTTAAGCTAGATCTTAACTGTTTTTGTTTTTATTATTACATTTAATCGGACGGTTCCCATGATGCCTGATTTCAGTCGATCGCCGACCTAGGCATATTATTTTACCAAGAGCTTAACTTCAGTTCACATATAGACGGCCAAGCTTATGTACTACAACTTATATTTGTGAAACGATGGTCCAATCAATTCCCGAACCCTCATGATATCCACCCAAAACAAACCTTCGTTCGCTCTCTTTTGAATACACCTCTCAAGTATGGTCCCCTTATCTACATATTAACGTTTTCAGAATTAAGAGCATCCAACGACGTATCTTAAACTTATTCTGATTCCGTTGACAGCAATCTCTACCTTACACAACTGTCTTTTCTAACACTAACCTTCGTTATTATACGAAATCTTCGTCTTTTATTATCTCCTTACCCACCGTACCTTTAAAGTATCCAACGGGTGGGCCATCTAGGGGTTTCTTTTTAAATCATAGGTTATTTTGACCCTGACAGCTGTTTCCCGCTCGAAATCTTGACGGAAAGTCGTTATCATTCCTCTGCGGAACGAGTCGCTTTAAGCTTTAACAACGTTGTGAAATATTGAAAACTTATTTCTAAAGTGAGTGCTATACAGGGTGATTGGCATAAGGTGTGACAAAAAGCTAGGGCGTGTAGGTTGGACTTAGACAAGAAAAAAATCGTATGGGAGGGGGGGGTCTATTTCCCCCCGTTTAGGCGGGAGGGGCAATTTAAGAAAAAAATCACTTAAAACAGAAAAAAAATTATTAAAAAATAACGGTGATACCTACAGAGTAATGCTATAGCATTTTGAAAAGCCAGAAATACATTCTTTAATTTTGTTTTTAAATAAAGTTGTTCGAGTGAATAGTTTTTGAAAAATTAATTTTCAAAATCAAAATTTTGAAAAAAAAAATGAAAAAATTTTTTTTAAACAATTTTTTTTCAAAATTTTACGTAATTAAGTATTATTTTTGTATTCAATATTCAATGCTCTCATTAATTTTTGATCAAACACAAAGAACCGGATGTCAAAATGTTTTGTAGTTTTTGCGAAAATCAAAAATAACAAAAACTACTTTTGTTCTAAGAAAAGCCTTTTATTTTAGTTTTTATACGTCTTTGGATTCTTACGTGAATTTACGATTGAAAGGATTAACTTTCTTTTTACAATTTTTTTAATTATCGTTTTATAAACATACGATAATGTGACTAAGTACTGGATTAACCATATTTCACACATTTTTTCATTGAGAACACCTGCGTGAGAGCATTGGATTAATATTGACCTGCGAATGTTGTTTAAATAATGCAACGTTACACGCCCTAACTAGTGACAGAAAAGTGCAATTGCGAAATAAGAACAAGAATGTTCCTGAATCTTGAAATCAATTAAAATAAGAAATACATGCATATTTAGATAAAATACATAATTACTGTTTATTTAAATTTTTAACTATTTTTTAACTAAAGCTTATTACAAAAAATTATTTAAAAAACATTCCCAGGTTAATATTAATCCAATGCTCTCACGCAGGTGTTCTCAATGAAAAATGTGTTAATCCAGTACTTTGTCACTTTATTGTATGCTTATAAGACTGATAATAAAAAAATTTTACAAAAAAAGTTAAGCCTTTTTTTCGTAAATCCACCTTCGCCAAGCCGACCCCACCATAATAAAAAAGTGGCAGGTCAATTTTAAACCATCAATGCTCTCAGGCAGGTGTTCTCAATGAAAAAATGTGTGAAATATGGTTAATCCAGTACTTGGTCACATTATTGTATGTTTATAAGACGATAATTAAAAAAATAGTAAAAAGAAAGTTAATCCTTTCAATCGTAAATTCACCTACATAAGAATCCAAAAACGTAAAAACTAGAATAAAAGGCTTTTCTTAGAACAAAAGTAGTTTTTGTTATTTTTGATTTTCGCAAAAACGACAAAACATTTTGACATCCGGTTTTTTGTGTTTGATCAAAAATTAATGAGAGCATTGAATATTGAATACAAAAATAATACTTAATTACGTAAAATTTTGAAAAAAAATTGTTTAAAAAAAATTTTTTCATTTTTTTTTTCAAAATTTTGATTTTGAAAATTAATTTTTCAAAAACTATTCACTCGAACAACTTTATTTAAAAACAAAATTAAAGAATGTATTTCTGGCTTTTCAAAATGCTATAGCATTACTCTGTAGGTATCACCGTTATTTTTTAATAATTTTTTTTCTGTTTTAAGTGATTTTTTTCTTAAATTGCCCCTCCCGCCTAAACGGGGGGAAATAGACCCCCCCCTCCCTTACGATTTTTTTCTTGTCTAAGTCCAACCTACACGCCCTAGCTTTTTGTCACACCTTATGCCAATCACCCTGTATAGCCCAAGCATTGCGTTTTTTGGCCGAAATAAATCACCCACCGCGCCTTCTTTACGCAAGTTTGTGCAAAAAGTTCGTGAGACTGATATGCTAGTGGACAGCGCTCATGGACCCCGTCGAAGTACGGTGCGCACAAACAAGAATGTGGCAATTGACTTACCAATTGAAGGCGCACGGCCATCCGCTTCGTTATCGCTTTGCAATTTGGGTCTTAGAGCAGCTTGAATTGAATAACGATTTTGGGTAAAAAATCATCTTTTCTAACCACATCAACAAACAAAATGTGCCGCATCTAGGGCTCCAAAAACCCGCACGTTATTGTCCAAAAGAATTGTGGAGTGGTGGCATCATTGGACCATTTTTCTTCAAAAATTAGGCTGGGAACAACGTTTCGGTCAATGGTGGGCGTTACTGAGCCATGTTAATCGATTTTTTTTTTACTGAAATTGAAGACATGGATTGCGACGACCTCTGGTACATGCAGGATGGCGCGCCATACAACACAACCCGTGCCACAACCGATCTTTTGCGCTTATCAGCCGTCTTGGCGATGTAAATTGGGCGATTCGGAGCTGCGATTTGACCCTTTTGGACTGTTTTTTTGTGGGGAACCGGGAAGGACCAATTTTATACCAACAATCCGGAAAAGATTCAAGCACTTAAGGCCAATATCCAATAATATTTGAGCTACAGCCCAAAACCATCAACAAGTTCTTTGAAAATTGGAGTGACAGAATGCGCTACTCCGAAACAAGCCGAGAATTGTACTCGAGTTTTGGACGAATATATTACACTTACAGCCTTATAGATAACAACCAAAACGGGTGAAAAATCCCTTGTATCGTCGAAGGAGACCTAAACACTTAGCAGCATTTTTGGCCACGTCGAATATGTCCATTTCACACAAGGTGGTCTGTGATGCACATACCAAGAACAGAGAGTTGATCGGTTTCCTCAATTCAAGTCCTGCTGTTGGATAGAGGGATGGGGTTTTTTTTTGCCATTGTTTTTTTGCCCTTGTATCATAGCCATTTATCTTAAATGCTTAATGACCTTATAGCTTTTAACCTCAAAAGCAAGATTGACGGCAAATATTGCCCTTATTCTTGTGTTGAATAAACAAGATAGAATAAATTTGCTCATTATATTCATGCATTTTGCCAATGACTTCGTCTAAATTAAGGTCATTCAGAATGGACATTGTCCCTTATCTTGCAAGTTTTGGGACAGAATTTTTGACAATTTTTCATAAGTTTGAACATACTGGTCGTTGTGAGTTTACCTGCAAACTATACAATATTCTGCAAAAAAAAAATTCAAATTCTTATGTCCACCACTCTCTTTTCATTACTTTTTTGTGCTGTGAAGTTTTTTTACCATGACTTTCATTTCATAATGAAGGTACATATACATTACATAGTATGGTTCCCGAGTTTAAAAATTTCTACCAAACCATTATTATGAGTTAAATATCTTCTTTCCAGTTGGATCCAATAAGAAAACAAAAAACAATCCCAATGCGACTTATTTGAGGAACTTTAGATTCTTGAAAATATAAAAACGAATCGAAATGTCGAAGGTATCACTTACCATATCATCCTTGTGCTTTGGCACTGGTTTCCCTCCAGCTCCATACAGAGGACAAGCTTGCCGAATAGGCACCATTTCCATTCCCGTCTGTTTGCTCAAAATGGTCATCGGATTACCCCAAATGCCAGTCACCACCATTGCGCCCAAATCTGCGATGTAGTTATTTTTTCTGAACGTGGCAATTCGCCCGCCGACTCTATCCCGTGCCTCAAGCACAATCACATCCATGCCGAACTGCTGCAGTTGCTGGGCGGCAGCAAGGCCAGAGATTCCGGCACCAATAACTAGAACCTTGGCGATTTTCTTACTCGGAATCGGTTGGAGGCGTTTAAAGATGCCAAAGTTGATGAAGCCGTGGCGCTCCAAGAAGGCATGGACGCGCTTCACCAGATTCGGATCACTATCGAATGGAGGCTCCATGTCCTTGAGAGCGTTCTCCAAGATCAATTGCTGCTTTGGGTTCTCGATCCACATTTGGAGCAAGCGATTGCGGATGTTGAGGAACACGCGCTGGGCAACGAGGCCAGTCTTTGTGATGTCAGTGAAGCAGGCGGCTTCGGCTGATGTCATTTTGTCGAATGGAATACGCGATTGGAAGGCAGCTCCCTCCAAGCCAGTGAGGATTTCCTTGTAGGCCTCAGCGGCGGCTGCAGAGGCTTCTCTGACATCCATGATGTCCTTGGGGTGGGGACTCCGAGAGTAGTCAGACTTCTTGGGTTTGTTCAGGCCATCGGTGCGCCGTTCTGACGATGGTTTGTTTTCCATGCCATCAGCTGCGGTCTTGTTCACATAGTATTCAACCTGAAATGGGAGCTCTTGTGACTTTTTGTCGCTTCCAACCTTGAAGATGAATCTCTTACCTTTGGTTTTCGTCGACGGCTAGTGCGTCTCTCGTCTGTGTTCGAGATGTCATTGGAATCTTCGTCGTCTTTTATTTTTGGAGTGCGAAGTTTGGAGCCGTCGTCGTTGCCGCCGTTATCAGAGTCGTCGCTTATCAAAGTTATGTAGTCCATGTCAATGGGAGCTGTGGTGCTCGGGGTAGATTGCGTGTTTTCCATTATCGTGCGCGTCGATACGAATTAAAATACACTTAACACTCGCGGATACAAAGTACGTCAGTTAAATTTCTTAAAATACACAGAAATCGCTCGATTTTTTGTCGAAAAATCTAGTTTACCGGTGCAGAAGCGCGGCTTGCTTGATGCAAATTGGAATATTTTGCGATTTTTGTTTACAAATGAAAGTGACATTTGGCAGATGTTTTGTCGACGACTAGGTGTGAATAAGGGAACGAGTGCATAAGTGAGGTTTGTGTATGAGCTGGCGATGTTTTTCTACATGATTTTGGCGGTTCTTATTCAGGTATGTGAATGAGGCTATTGTGTTTTCGATACAAAATTTACCATGCAAAAAGAAAATATAAAATTTATTCGGTATTTATGTCAAAAATATAAGCAGCAAGTCGCTAAAAATGGGGTATTGTATTAACATGCATAACATAATAAGGGTATTCATGAAACGAGATAATTTTCCGCTTTGTAGAAAGACATAATTTTCCGCCACATGTTTTCATGAACACCCCCTAAAAACTATTTGCGTAAGAGTTGGAAATATTTCGTTAAATGTCAGATTAAAAATCAGAATCCATATCAATTTAGTTTATCAGGTTTATTTGTTCACTTTCCGCATCAAATTCGTGAGATAATAAGGGTATTCATGTAAGGGCGGAAAACCCTCGTAAACTTCGTAAGCCAGATAATTTTATCTCCGCAGAAACGAGCTGTCAAAATTTGTACCGAAAAAGTTTCTGCAAATCTCATAAAATTATTTCACAAATTTGATGCGAAAAGTGCAGAAATAAGCCTCGTAAACTAAAGAAGTATGGATTCTGACTTTTAATTTGACATTTCACAAAATATTTCCCACATTTACGCAAGTATCTTTTAGGGGGTGTTCATGAAAACATGTTGCGGAAAATTATATCTTTCTACAAAGCGGAAAATTATCTCGTTACATGAATACCCTTAATTTGATCAGATTTGCAGAAAGTTTTTCCCAAACAAATTTTGACAGCTCGTTTCTGCAGAGATAAAATTATCTGATTTCCGAGGTCTATCAGGGTTTTCCGCACTTACATAAATACCCTTATTTCGGTACTGGCGGAAGTTTCAAATTGGAGTTTTGAAGCAAGTAAATTAGTTTCGGTACTTAAGTTAGAAAGCCTAGCTAGTAGCTTCTGGATACACCTTTTAATACTTGTTTTTATTTACATAGTAAAAATTAAATAATTTCATTGGAAATTATTAGAAATTCCAAATAACCTCATTTTCCAAACATGTTGACATTTCGATCTAAGATCTTGAATGGAAAAGTCACAACGCGATGCATGAAGAAAAGGAAAAGAAGGGAAAAACAATACTCTACCTTCGTATGATGATTATGACTCGGTATCATTTTTCGAATTCCCCTTAAATCCTTCCACACAATATAACTCAGAACGAGACTAACCACAGTAAAGGTAAGATTAGTAGTGAACAGATGAGCATAATACAATTACTTCGAGTGACGATTTGAAATGTTAAAACTCAACGAATTTGTGAGTTGTATTCTAAGGCTATGCACGCACTTGCAACTCTGTGGTCGAAATCAAATAGTTCGATCACCAGTTGATAGAGCACCGTGCACTGGCAGCTCTTTGCTCATGACCACACTTTTGTCTCTTTCGCTTATAGAAAATACCTCAACTATTTAGTTGAATGTCCGCGCAGGTGCATATAATTAAATGTAACACAAAATAGCGAACTCATTTTAGGCAAACTAAACTAAACTTGTGTCAAAACACAAACTTTTTAGTTGCTCGAATCGAGTTGCTCTATGTGCGTGGCGTGTCATATAAACCCATATGTTTCATTTTAGCAACCAAACGTTTGCGAAACTAAAAATTGAATGTGCGCGCCTAGCCTAAAAGAGATCACTATTGTTTTTTTTTGACTCTGACAAGTTGTTACTGTGGAGGAAAATTATAAAAAGTCACAAATCAGTTTCATCTCTTCTTGTGATTTATGAGGTATCAGTGATCTTGTGGAGAATAGGGCTACAAGAAGTAATTTATGGTAGATCTTATTTAAAAGGAAAAAGATTTTTTTTTTTAAATTTCAGATGACATTAATTTTTCTGTTATTTTCGAAAATAATTTGTTTCGGTACCATAAAAACGTTCAGATGTAAGGTATATAGCAGTTTGTTTCTTTTATGTGTTTGTTTCATTGCGGATAATCAATTAAAATGTAAAAAGACAAAACTTTAATCCAGAATATACGATTTATAATGGAGAAACAAAACGAGAACAAAAAGAATGACAATCACATATTTTTGTATTGTGTCAAATTAATGAAACGTGATAAAGATAAAAAGCAGAATACCACCTTGTTGTTGGATAATATATTTTTGATAATCTATATGGTCCAAATCTGATAATATACAATTGTTAAAGTTTTTAAAGTTATTTTCAATAATTTTATTGATGGATTAATATATGAATATAATAATATATGTATGTATTGTATGTATATATAATTGATTGTCCTAGCATACAACCCCCGGCCACCTGAGCAAGTACTGGCAAACAAGTTTTAGGTTTTACAAACCTAAGCAACTTTCTCGTCAACTGAGATGGAATTTCTGAATTCAGTAGACAAGAAGCAAGTAACCTGACAGCTGGCACTATACAAATTAAATTATTAAAGCGTGATCAACTAATAAATATCAATAAAATTTAAAAACAACTTGCTATAGTCAATTGATGTGCTGCCTGTGATACAGACTAGTTTGTGTAGCCAATTAGCTTTCTAGAACTTACTAGTGTGGCCTCGGCTTAAGCCTTGATGTCGTTCCCGTCAGACTTTGAAAAACAAATGCATATGATAAACTTTCTTTTCTAAATGAAAACAAAAATGAGGTGCGTGTTTTTAAATAGCATTCTTAGTTTGACATTTTGAGAAAATATTGTAAAAACCAGCTATGGACATATTTTATTGCAATTCTAAATAAAATTGCATGAAATAAGCTAAGTGATTTACTCGTTTGTACCACAGCGACTAACACAAAATTCTTTTCAATGTAAATGAAATACTTTTCTTTATAAGCTTTAAATTGCTTATGGTCTTAAATATGTAAAGATAATTTTCACCAAAATAACAGAGATTTTTATTCGGTGTGAAATTATTGTCTGCCCTGTATGTAATTTTTCTTATGAGTTTTCGAACATAGAATTCGAACTAAAATTTTATTGGGATGTTGTCTTCGCTAAAATTATTCTTTTTCTAAGCACCAAAAGGAAGCGGAAATGGGCGCATGGCGGTTGAAATGTTTTAATTCAAAAATATATTTTGAGAAAACAAACACCTTTCTTCTTTTTCGTAGTTCGTTAAAAATCTTGTTCTCATTTACCATTTTGTCTCCGACTTTTTATTTTTGTCTTGAGTAAAACTCTTTTAGCTCGCAAGTTTGTATCTCAAATTCTCATTTTAACACAAGTGCATTGCAGGCAGCTACCGCAAACTTATCTGTGTTATTGAATTGAGTATTCAGTATCTGTTGAATACTCATTCCTGCCGCATGGATTGTCGGTTTCGGTTTTTCAATTTTCTAACAAAGAACAAAACGATTCGTCTAACTACTCGAGATCGAGAGAATAAAAAAATAAGTGAAGGTTGCTTCTGCTGGTTTTTTCGCGATCTGAATTTTGTTGTTGCATAGTGTTTTTGTTGGTAGTTCGAAAGCCTCCAATCCCAAGTGTTTTGTTTATCCCCGTCGACGATTAAAAGAGAGACAGTGCTCCACTTGACACGATCTAAACAACACCAACACAGTCATTCGCGTGCTGCGAGTATCTGCGATCTATCGAAACGCAAACGCAACGCATATCAGCGGCAGCGTCGGCGGCGTGGCACCTCTTAATAAAGTAGCGCACTTTAGTTCGCATAGTGAGTGCTCGTGGTAGCAACAAAATAATTAAGCGTGTACTATCGGATTCATTTTGTTGTGTGACATAAATTGCTTAGTGGTCGGAAAGCAAATTATATCGTTATCAATTCAATTGTTATCAATCGCAGCTGGGCGATCTTCTATTTTTATCTGATATTTTAGTTATTCCTATTTATATTTAGATATATGTACATACATATATGAGGAATAAATTCATCTCAAAAAGCTGATCGAATGGTGAATATAAATAAATTTTATCTAGCTGGGTGACAGAAAGATACAATTGTTTATTTTTTGTTGCTTTTTTTTTTGTTTTTCTTGTTTGTGTTGTTTCAATTGTCTTTATATCGTGTTGGTTTTCTTTGTTTTTCTTTTACCAAGAGGAAAAGGAGATCGCGTATCATTTTGTTTTGTTATTCTTGTCGCAGATGAATGAGTGAGTGACCGCGATCACACAGAGTTTGGATGTGTGCTAGACAGGGTTACCGCTGAATTTTTTTACAAAATATTTCCTGAAAACTATTCTAACGAAACAAGAGGCGCTTGCCTATGAGAATTCGGTAGAAAATTGAATGTCTTTTAATAGAGGTGCAGGTAAAATGTCTAACAATGAAATTTCATTTCATCAATAATAATATACACACGACATCTCAAGGAACATATTCAGAGTTTTACTGTAAACAAACAGTTTTTGAACTCAATTTTATCAGATTCAAATTCAAAACGTCAATTTCAAAATGTGACAGTTTTGTTTTCTTTTAATCGATTAAAAAAACCAAAAAAAAAAGAAGCCTTTCATCATCGTTTCTTGATGCCTGATTTCATTGAGGTTGAACTAAGATGCATATGAAAACAGAAACTCAAAATTTTAAACAGCTTAGTATTAAGGTATTAGTATGATACTAATTAACATTTTACTAACTTTTTGATAGATTACTAACTCTTTTTAAATTAAAACATTTTCTAACTAGTATCGTGCTTATGCTATTTTTTAATAAATTGTTTGTCAAGACACCTAAAGTAATGACAGCTCATGCAACAAACTAATTAAACAGACCTGTTTTGATGTTTGTAAATATCAAAGCGTAATATGAAGTTAGCACTATAAAAAAAATAAAATTGGTATTCGATGATTTTAACTTTAATTAAAGGATAGAGAAAGTATGATTCGAATAAAATTTGCAAAATCGTCATTTTAACCAATTTTCATACTAAAACATCTTTAACGTCGTACTTTTTCAACTACAATTTGGCGCCAGAGTGTTTTTCCTGGGTTTCTCTGTAAAAAACCATTTTATTAACATGGTGACTTTAGGCGTTTTTCTTTTTTAATTCTGAGCAGAGCACTAACCAGAGCTTGCGCATGTCGAGAGTTTAATCAAAGCTCTCCGATTTATTTATGAAACACACTGGAGCACTGAACTGTCAAAAGGGACGATCTCGATTTATGTTTGTTTTTTTTTTCGCCGACTGTCACACAAAAAAGTGAAGTTAGCCGCACTCTGCTTTTTACTCCATTCGCTCCATCTTTTTATTATTCTGAGCTCTTAGAGCGCGCTCCAAACTAGCTCTGATTGAAAAAAGAAACACAACCTCGTCGCTCTGATGTCATTGGGCTAAAAAAGAAACACCGATTTTTTTAGACAGATTAGTTCCCTGTTCTGAACTTAAAAAAGAAAAACACACAAATACTCCGTAAACATGGAAAGATAAATTTTCATATTCTCAATTAGAGGAGGGTATCTTTCCGAGATTAAATTAATCAACAAGATATGAGTTGTCAAAACTTTCAAAAAATTTTCATATATGTAATGCCATTGCAAACATTTCGCTTTTAATAATTCTTCCAGTCTCCAAATAAATATACATACGAGTACCTACAATATATGTATATAAGATAAGATATATAAAAAAGATGACATTTCGAAGAGATGGTTGTCATAGAAACTAATTTCAAAAGCTTGCTTTTGTATCTGTTAAATTAATTTACATTAAATGAAATGTGCATTGTGCATGTGGTATATTCAAAAACTTAGGCTTCAAGAACTATTTAATTAAACTATCCTCAAGGTAACCCTTGTGGAAAAGCAAACAAATTTTTTTTTCTTATTTCTGTAAAACTTGAATAGTATGTGAAACAGAGAGCGAGGGAGAAAAAGAAAAAAAACAGGAAATTATGAACCCAGACAGTACAAAAATATCAAATAAAAAAAGAATTATAATCTCAGTTTTGGTTATAAAAATAGAAAAAAATGTTGCAGGCGGTCACAAAAGAACATACCTACTGTGAGCATGAGACTGTCAAAGTTTTAGCCCGTTAAATTAGATAAAAGAACAAAATGTCATTAACGTTATCAATATTGCCTAGCCGTGTAACCGTGTAAGCATTTGTAATACTATTTTTTGTCTCTTGGTTTTTTCACCTTTAGATACTCGCTAATACTGGCTAATACCAGATCACTTAAAGTGACATTTGTGATGCTCATAGAATAACAGTATTTTTAAAGTAATTGTTAGGTTGCTACCTATACACTTTTGAGTAAACTTAGAACCTATGTACATATATTGAAATATATGTTACCTACCTACAAATATTAAAAACGTAAAACACGAATTAATTTATAATGAATTAATTTTTTTTTTAAATTTAATTTATTTGGGCCTCCTTGACAACAGTTTATGTGGACTATGGACTCTGATCCGTTGAACATAAAATCACATGAAATCTATGTCGCCTACATGAATTTTGTATGAAAATACCTTTGTGGTTAGTGTGACGGTATATGGGGAATGCCCATACTAAACAGTCGGTAATAAGCGCGAACGAAATGATCTTTGTATTTTGTTGTTGTCGGCTTAGTCTATATTAGACGTGTTGTTTATGAAACGTGACGATTCGGTTGGGCAAATTGTCGTTCGTTAAAATAACCTTTCGCAAATTTAATTTTAATTTTTATTTTACGAACAAATGCTCCATAATATCCACGTTCGTACCGAATAAAATACCTATAGTTGCTAATGAGGTGAATTTTAACACGTATTAGATGAACATTGTGAATGTGCTTACCAGAGGCGTATTTGAAGATTTGGCGCCCCGGGCTGATAAATTTTGCCGCCCTTTAGAACAATGAAAACAGGGTTGCGAATTTTTGAATTAAAAAATCCTTAAGTCATAAGTCTTTAGATGACTTGTGAATTAAAAAAATTTAATTCATAAGATATTTGGTGACTTATGAATTAAAAAAAATTAATTCACAACCCCCAAAGTGACTTATGAATTAAAAAATATTTAAATCCTAAGCTACTAAGTGACTTATGAATTAAAAAAAATTTATTCACCACCTACCAAGTGACTTATGAATTAAAAAAAAATAAGTCATCAGGGAGTAAGTGACTTATGAATTAAAAAAAATTTAATTCACAAGTCAGTTGGTGACTTGTGAATTAAAAAAAATTTAATTCATAAGTTAGTTGGTAGATTGGAAATTTTTAAGCTTGTTTTGACTACATGATTATTTAATTATTAACGAAAGCTTTCAAATCTAGTTTTTAAATCATAAGATTATCACGCTAGCTTATAAATTATCCATTTCATAATTTTTCTAATCAGCATTTATCCATTAACTTATGAATTGAATTTTTTTAATTCATAAGTCACTAAGTTGGTTTTGAATTAAATTTTTTTAATTCATAAGTCACTAAGAAGCTTATGATTTATTTTTTTTTAATTCACAAGTCACCAATTGACTTGTGAATTAAATTTTTTTTAATTCATAAGTCAGTTCGTAGCTGCTGAATTATATTTTTTTTAATTCATAAGTCACTCACTAGCTTGTGAATTAAAGCCAAACTTAAGCTAACAAGTGACTTAAGCTTTTGCAACCCTGGTTCCAAAGAATAGGTACATGACTGTAAATATTTTTAGTATGAATTTTCATTATAAAAAATCGTTTATAAAGAATAGGAATAGTAAATGGTGAAAAAGGTGAGTGACATATTACAGTGAAATCTCTCACAGCCGGACACTCACGGCACTGAAAAAATTGCCATGCTTGAAAAACTCAAAAAATCGCATTTCTTAAAATCTTTGTATTTTTTGTCTATCCTTCAAAAATATTGTAAATGCATGCGTTCTTCTGCTTGAATGTTTTGAAAGTTCAATCGCTTCAAAAAAATATTATAAATTGGCCAATTGCTAGGGACGACTTGCTTAAATGTTTTGAAAATTCAATCGTTTCAAAAAGATATTATAAATTCCCCAATTGCTAGGGTTGGCTTGCGCCCATTTGTTTGTTTATTTGAAAATTCAATCGCTTCAAAAGAATATCATAAATTGGCCAATTGCTATGGAGGCTTGTGCCGCCCCTATCAGCCTTGCCGCCCCGGGCTGTAGCCCTTTTAGCCCTAGGGTAAATACGCCCCTGGTGCTTACACATCCTAGGGTAGCACAACAAGAACTGTCATATTGACAAAATAATGTTAATTATAGATACAAAATGATATTATATATTATAAACATGTACATAATGTCTGCTGGTTCAAAGCCTTCTAAAATTCATATAAAAATTAAATTGGCTGAAATTGTTTGTTTTGGGAAGTAAACGAACAATCCTATTTTAATGCCACAATTACACGACTGGCAGAATGTCATAATTTATGTGAAAGCTGTCAAAATATTGCCTGATTTAGATGTTTTATAAAAATCCAAATGTCTGCCGTATTTAATCCTTATTTATGAGCCTTGCACACCTTACATTATGTATGGAATATAACAACTTTCAAATTACCGCTTCGGCTTTTTACGGTGACACAGATGCGGGTGGTCTAATTTTCAATGATTGTTCCATATAGATCCGGCTGAATTTGAGCGATGGCCTGTGTTCTATTCACCTAAAGGGAATTAGTGGATTGCGGTTTATTAACATAGACCTGCGACTTCAGAAAACTTCACAAGAAATGTCTTTTGGGGTACAATTGTGGGCCAATTCACGTCAACTTTGCGGGAGATAACCCCACCCTCAAATAGTTCATGCAGAATGTCAATCGTGGCGTTCGCAATGTGGCAGGTAGCGCCAACGCCCCCGGCTGTCCTGCTGGAACCTCATGTCATGTAAATCCATATGTTTCAATTTGGGCCATAAGAAATTGGTTATTAAGTTCTGTAGCGCTCGCTATACTGATGACGACCGCCTCACCAACGTCGTTTTTGAAAAAGTACGGACCAATGACGCCGCCGACCCACCCGAAATCCACACCAAACGGTTGCTCTCCTTTGACGTAAGAATGTTGCTTGAATGATTAGCGAACCATCTCGTCCGAAACTTGGCCACCAAATATTGAAGAGTCGACTGCGCATGTGCGCAAAGGACGCTCGCTTTGATAATAAAGTTCAATCATGTAACTCGCCATGGTGATTTGGCATCAGTAACTGAATAATAAGCAAAATATTTGACAGATGTCACCAAAACAACATGGCCGCCAAAATCTACAGGCGCCCGCAAATTGAAAAATCCTTTATAATAGGTTTGTTCGTTGAGTCTTGAAGTCACCCTGGGTGCACCCTAAATCGGTTTTTGAAAAACCTGAACAAATCCTAATGCGTAATTTTTATGTTTTTTGAGACCTGGAGTCGCCCGTGGCGAAGTTCAGGTAAAGACCAAACTGTCAAAAGTCACACGAGATTTCATATCTCTTTTGTTGCCGTTTGTCCATTCGCAAGTTGCATGTTACTGTTTATGTTGCAATTAAATGGTTGTTATACTCATTATCCTCATCAGATGAAATATTTGACAACCCTTTGGTGTTTTTTGAAAACCGAAAACATCAGTTTTTTGTTGACAGCTCCCAGGGTTGTCAAGGAAACCTGGGTAAACTTTGGGTAAATTTGAACGAACGAACGAGTCTAATAATTAGTGCTATATGGAAAAAAAAATACGGAGCGGTGTTAGTAGAGCATTTTTCGTTGTCAGTTATCGAAATACTTGTCGATTTAAGATCATTTATTTTAGGTACGTTGGTTTTAACGACTGAAAAGTTGTCTTAATCTTTGCCACCTATGTTTTCACTGTGTAATTAGGATAATATTTGCCACTGTTTTTGTCATAAGAAAACTGACAAGTGCAACTGACATTTAATGTTGTTTTTATAGGTCGATGTCATCGTTTATCCCTATTTAATCCCTATAGATCATCAAAAAAAGAAAAATGCATTGCAAGAATAACGGTAGATCCTGCTCTTTATTCAAACCACGTTTCATGATTTAAAATTTAGGTTTTACTCTGGCGGGTAAATTGCTATTGAGTTTGGCAAATGGTGTCAGTAAAGTGTAGATATTGTAAATTATAAAATTGCAAGCTGAATATTAAATATCAACACACTTTTCTCTCTGACCAAAAGGAATTGAAATAAATCGATATACAAATTAAAAAATGAGAACTGAAGAAAGAGATATGGGAGAAGGGAATACGTCAAATTTTGATTGTATCTTTATACTTTGGAGAGCAATAAAATGCAAAGTGCAATACGTCTAGTTTGACTGAGCTTATCGTATGTCCAGGGTAAATTTGTAATTTTTATTATTATTTCTTTGAAAAAGTATTTTTATTTTTAAAACAAATTGGCATGCAAGTTGGAATTAGAATTACTTATGTAAAGCTTCGTGACAACGTGATATGTCGACTTAAAGCATATAGCTATTCATATACATACATCTATGTAAAAATAAGAGTTATGAATGAAATTTTGATGACAGTCATGACAGCCATGATGTTATTATATACATATGTACAATGTACATATTTAATTCAAATTTGAAAATAATGAAGATGTTTAAGTATTTATGTTCCTTATATTAATTTATTATTAATGTCGTATTTTCTAATGGTTGTAAATTTTGTTAGAAGTCCAATGGTTGCACTAAGAGGTAGGCATGTACTTATATATTGATTAGTTACAGAGATAGATTTACATAAGTTTGAACGATAAGATAATTCTTGATGTTCACTAATACCACAATTAGGAAGTAAAAACAATGTACTTTTGATAGTAATTTTACAGTCTTTTTCAAAGATTAAATAGCTGTTATAGTATTTACCTATAAGAAAACATTTGCTTGCAAACCTGAAAATTGCAATTCACTCTTTCAAATGATAAGATAAATGGGTTTGGTTTTATATTTACATACATTATATGCATGTACTTTATTTTAATTTTTTCCATCTTCACGATAATAAAACTAAAAATTCATTCGCTTTTTTCAATGACTCTAATAACTCTGATATTTTGTAACCTTTCTTTGTCACTTATTATATTAATAATAAGTTAAAAACTGATCAATTTATTTTAATACATATAAATGTCATATTTTAATCAATTCCAAGAAAAAAAAAACAAAAACTTAAATTGGGCGCTAATAATGAACATTGTTTTGATGACAATTTTACTCACGGGAAGCTGTCATTATAGTCATTTTCTTTTTCTTTTGCTCTAACGATCGAAAATCTACTTTATTTTAATGTTTATTCCTCCCCTCAAACAATTCAACCGTAATACTCGCGCTTTAGGAAATGGCCATCAGTTTACGATTGAGTCCAACTTCGAAATCCTGACAGAAAGTCAGTATTATACCTCCGCGGAACGAGTCGCTTTAAGCTTTAACAACGTTGTGAAATATTGAAAACTTATTTCTAAAGTGAGTGCTGTATAGCCCAAACAGTGGTTTTTTTGAAAAGAAGTTTTGGCCGAAATGAAGCACCCAACGCGGCTGTAATACAGCCAATGCATCCACACAGAGTGACAGTTTGATTATGGAGTGGTGGCATCATTGGACCATGCGCCATACCACACAGCCCATATGTCACAATCGATCTTTTGCGCACCAAATTCCCAAATAGTGTTATCAGCCGTCTTGACGATGTCAATTGGCGCCTGGGAGCTGCGATTTGACCCCTTTGGACTTTTTTTTTGTGGGGAACCGTGAAGAACCGATGTTCTGCCAACAATCGTGAAACGATTCAAGCACTTAAGGCCAATATAATCCAAGTAATCCGTGAACTACAGCCCGAAACCATCAACAAGGTCTTGGAAAATTGGAGTGACACAATGCGCTACTGCGAAGTCAGCGGAGGCAGGCACTTTAACGATAATTAATGGGAATGTTTGTTCTTCCTAATAAAGCCATGATACATTGAAAAAAAAATAATTTTTTTCACTTTATTGCATTTTTAAAAAGAAACTTGTATTTGTATGTATCTGTGTATTGTGTAAATAACCCTCCTATGTGTGAAAATAGGAACACTTGCCAATATTTTCTTCTTTTAACTAAAGAATCTCCGACTGTCGCTGTTCGAATTTCCTTGAATAGTGCTTTCTATATGTTTGTTATAACTAGTTTAACTATAGACGGTGTTCACATTGGACTCAATCCGCCGACTTATTTTGATGTCTCTGTGTTTTTTCTCGTTCGCACTTCATTGTAAGAAAGAGACGGCAAAGTGAGACAGGATTTTTAAAACAAATTGAAAATTAATGGATTTTTTTTGACATTTGTCTTGGTGACATAATATGACACACGAAGATACAGTGTATCACAAAAGTAAGTAAGCACTCATTAAAAAAAAATATAATCAAACACTATTTGGAAAATAAATCGAAGTGCAAGAATGGTAAAATTAGCTGTGTTTTATTTTCCCCCAGATCTTATCCGGATTGGATTTTGTTTTCAAAATAACATGTAGAACAACAAATACAAACAAAACTGGGCCTTGTGTTGTTTTTGTTTTACATGTAATTTTGAATGAAGATCCAATCTGGATCAGATCTGGGGGAAAATAAAACAGCTATTGTTAACAAAAGCCCATCTACTATAAACAAAATAATAACCAAATAAAATAGCATTGGAAGTTTGCAAAATGACCCTCGATCAATAACAAGCAGGAATGCCGTATTATTGTTAGGAAAGTGAAGAGGAATCCACAAGTAAGCCCATCAAGATATCAGCAGAAATAACCAAATAAAACAGGTAAGTCATGTAACACCAAACTATTCGACGAGTGCTCTACCAATCCAGTTATCATGTATCGGTTAGAAAGAAACCTTTCATAAGTAAAATAAATCGCCAAAAGCGGCTCTTCTTTGAAAAAACCCATGAATCTAAACAAGCAGAATTTTAGAACACAGTTGTTTTATTTGAAATATTACTTTTTAGTTCGAAATACATATAATTAATTATAGACAAAAATATTAAGGTTTTTTTTAACATTACTATCGATTGTTTGAAGGAAATGATCTTTAAACTAAGAGGTGCTTACTTACTTTTGTAATTCACTGTATATTTGTAGTGGCATAGCAAATGGCCAACAATTATGACAACTATTTATAAGACGTCAAAGTGAGTCTGGAGTGTTCACACTGCTTGAGGTTGCATTGGAGTGTCCGAGAGTGCAGACGTGTTTCTGCGTCTGCACTCTCCAAAAAATAAAATTAACATATTTCTTGTAAAAACGTGTTACGGGCAACAGTCCGCCGAACAACAATCGATGACGCCATGTGGCTAATTCCCAGCAGGAAGCGAACCTGCACATAAATAAAAATCCGCAACTGCAGTTCTGCGGGCAACAGTCCGCCGAACAACAATCGATGACGCCGACATATGGCTAATTCCTAGCAGGAAGCGAACCTGCACATTAAAAAAATCCGCAACTGCAATTCTGCGGGCAACAGTCCGCCGAACAACAACTAAATCTCACTTGGGTCTGAAACTGAGGATCCCACGGCGATAGTCAACAACTGGGGCTTACAAAATCACCACCAAACGCAACAAGTAACGGATCTGATTCCAGTGTTAAACAACTCGTAATAATCGTATATATATTATATATGTATAAGTACAGAGCCATCGCTCTCAACTTATTATCTCTGTCATGTGAAATTAGTGTAACAGTATAATCTTCTCACTCATTCTAAATGTATAAATATAAGCAGTATAGAGCTATCGCTCATATCTGACTATCTTTTTTTTACTCTTTCACTCCTCTAGTGAACTAATTGCATATTCAAACATAAAGAGCGTTCTCGCTCTCATTTTCAAAAAAAAAGACAAGAAATATCAACATTATATGTTAAAAAAAAAAGATAATGCGCATTGCGCGCTTTTAGTTTTTAGTTTTTTAGTTTTTAAGTTAGTATTAGTTTATTAAATTGTAAATATGTATATAGTCAACGAAACTTCCGTTTCACGCAAATGTATAACGCTCTTGAGCACGAGCAGAACAAAACTATAGGGGTATTCACGATCTAATGCAACAGGTCTAGTATCATTGTAAAAGTGCAAAAGTGTAAAATCTTACAATACTACAACATGTTGTAAGATTGTAAGATTTTACACTTTTGCACTTTTACAATGATACTAGACCTGTTGCATTAGATCGTGAATACCCCTTATATTATTATATAAAAATTGACATGCCACGAGGCTTAACCTTAAATAAAGTAATTGTTAAAGAAGGCCATACGCTACAGCCACTTTTGTACCTATGTTAAAGTTAGAATAAGATGAAACGACTTTGTAATTGATACTTAAAGACTCAATAAAACATTCATTCATTCATTCATTCGTTCACACTGCTTTTGTGTCTGAACACGACAGGGTGGCCTTACGTCAAAATAATTCGGTTGAGTAAGTCCAATGTGAACAGCGTCATAGAAAGCACTATAGGCGTTTTTCTTTTTTAGTTCAGAACAGAACCTGAGTTGTCAAAAAATAAATTGTGTTTCTTTTTTAGTTCAGTGTTCAGAGTTTCGAAAATGTGTTTCTTTTTTCGTTCTGAGCATGTTCTGAGCGTGTTCAGAGTGCGCTCTATGAGCTCAGAATAAAATAACTGAGCAGACAGAGAAAAATGCTTAACACAAGCATTTGACAGATGGAAATTAAAAAAAAATGGGCGACAGATACATAAGTGTTCAGGTGTGTTTCAAAAATATACTCAGAGCGCTCAGAGCACGCTTGGTTCAGAGAATATTCGGAACATGCTCCACATATGCTCCACATGCTCGGACTCTGTTCAGAGCTCTATACTGAACTAAAAAAGAAAAACGCCTTATGAACCATGAAGAGATGGGATTTTTTGATTTCCGATATTTTTTTATAGAATCAGTTACAAAGTAGGATCACACTTGTCAATTTTTCTAAAGGATAACTCATTTTTCTGGCTTGACACTTATCTAAATTTATTAACAATTTATTATTTAAAAACTTATAATTGGTATATTTTTTGCAGGATTTTTATCTTGAAAGTCAATTTTTCGACAATTAATTGCTTCAAAATGTCATAAAAATAAAAGACAATTTAACATTCATAAAACAATATTGATACTCGTATTATATTCAATTGTCATGATTTCTGAAAATTTTTGTTATTGATTGTCACAATCAATCTTCAATTATTGAATTTAAGTACAAATATAAATCAAACCAGTAATGCTATGAAAAAACGTTTGTTAGCTGTTTATTTAAACAAATTATCAATTTGACAGACTCTACTCTACGCTTAAATAAAAAAAGATATAAATTGAGATAAATTTAAAATGCCAAAAAAGGACAATAATTGTAATTCACAACTACATACTCGTATAAATAAAAATTATATCGCTGCTATCAATCGGACAATTTGTATGGATCGGTTACAAATTAATATTTTGCTTTCGTTTCTATATTCTATCGGAGAAATTATTGGCAAAGCACATTTAATTTATCGAATTGGTACACTGAATAAAATAGGGGTATTTGGCACAATAGTGGTGGATTTACATTCATGTTCATGCGAGCTATGCAAAGATTCAAAATGTACATTTTTGAATAGAGAGAGATCTTCATAAATGAAGATTAAAGGAATCTCGATAAATGTAGATTATTGTGAATACAAACATGTTCATCTTTATTATAGCATCTCCATCTGCATTTCTATGATGTTTTTGGATATGTATATAGTACATCCAACAATTCCTATAATTTTTCGTGCGCAACTGTCAAAATAAAAAGAACATGGCTTGTCTCGTCAGTCTTTTGTTAATATGTACTTATAACAAATATTAATATTATATTATTTATAGTTTCACTTTCCCTCCTTACACTCCACATAGTCTTCGAATGTCGGATTAAAAGGCAAAAAGAAAACATTTTGATAAGATATTACAAATGACACTACTTACTGACAGTTGTTAAAAAATTATGGCAAATTATAGCAAGTGAAAGAGTTCAACATATTAGTTTTGACTTTATAGTGATTAAGGAAATGGCTATGAAGTTATCGATATTTGTATTTATTCCGTCATGTTAGGCAAGATGTCTTGCGGCTTTGCAAACTGCAAGCACTTCCGCTTGGAATACACTACAAAAATTTGAAAGCTTTATCAATCTGTTAAAAATTGGGTTGCCTGTCGCTACATTGTCGTATGTCTTGGAATCGTCCTTAAGATTGAAACATGAATAGCATTAATGACTCTGTTTTCATTCCTGAGTTCCTTTGTTTGAGTATTATTTTTACTGGATTAGAATCTTTTTACGAGTTAACGTAATCAGAAAAGATTGGACTTCCGCCAAAAGAACAGCATTGAATCGTAGTAAAATCAATCAGCCCCAGATTTTAATTTCTCAAAAAAAAAATTAACAAACCGATTAATTTCGTGTTTGTTAGATCGGTTTCTATTTTTTTGCAGTGTATACCAGAATAACCTGAATAAGGAATTGACTTAAATAGCTCGTCCTATTGTATTGCATGTCAATTGTGTTGCTTTCTTCGAAATGTATGCCATACAAAGTAGTATCATGCTATTCTGATTAAATACATTCCTTCTAGCAACAACTAAATTAATTTATTTGTTTACAAAATAACCAGAGTGTCGCAATTGATGAAAAGACCGGTCAATTTTTTTTTTTATTAAATAATATTGTCCAGATATATCGAGGCAGTATATCTATGAAATTGCCGGCCATAAATAATTTAATTTATGTGGCGTTCAGCGAACATTGAACTTCATAGCACTAGGCATTTTAGTTGTATAAATGTTTATTGTTATAAATTAATAGATCACACAACGGGTTGAATGGATTGCTCTTAAAAAAATCTAACCTCCACTTAACCCTCGTTCTTTTCTTTTTATGACCATATGAGTACATACTCGTGCGTAATTAAAATGGGTTTTTTGTAACAAAGTGAGACGTGTAAATCTGTCACTTTTTGGTGATGCGTCATAAAATTAACATCATCTACCTAGAAAAAGCATACATACATACAATATTAATTCGTTATCTTTTGTTATTTAACTAACTGAAATAATAATTCTTTAAGAAAAACTCGTTGATTTGATAAAAATTAATTTTCACCAATTCAAGGTTATTTTATCACGAGCGATATCAAAATGATCTTACAGGTGTTGTAGATGATAAAATGTACATACATGTATACACTTATGTATTTATTGTTCAATTAAAAGCTTTGTATACTATACTGACTGACACATATAAAATTAATCTGTTGAAGTGTAAATTTTGACTATTTGACTATTTAATCATGATTATTGACTATATTCATTGACTATAATTAAAATGCTGTTTGTTCTAGTTTCATTGGAACTTACTCGTGGAAGCTTAATTTATTATGTTTTTGCTAAGTTAGTATTCAATAAATGCAAAAAAAAAAAAATAATAAAATTTCACAAAGTTCTTCTCACCTCATTAGCTTTTACAAAAATTAAGTCCGATTTTAACTCGTAGATACGTATGTATACTGGAATAAAAGATACAATTCAGGTAGGTATAATGAATTCCTTGCAAACTTTGATTACAAAGCAGAAGCCGGGTGTCAATTGTATTAAATCTTGTTCAAAATTGACACTTCGAGTGGGGTAGGTGTATTTAGGCGGAATTTTGTTTGACATTTTTCATTTCGCCGAGATCAATTCGTCAATTTCTATTTTGCATATCGTTGCTCGGTTTTTGTTGATTCGCTTCATATTATTTCCATCATTCTTGTTTGCTTTAAAATAGTTTTGCCTTGCTCTTTATTTTATGTGCATACATTTTGAGCGAAAGTTGTAAATAAGTAATAGATTGTAAGGCAAAACAATTTAAAAGCTAAATAACAAAAATCGAAATAATAAAAAGGAAGTTGAACTCATTCATTTCATACTTTCATTCCTTTTTCTCAAGAACCAATGTAAAACCACTGTAAAATTTAAAAATATGTTTTTATTTAAAAAAAAAATATTAAAAAAAAATAGTTGGAAATACAAGTTCAGATTTTTTACTTGAGACTTACAGGTACTATAAGGCAAGTTATACATTCGTCTGTCCGTCTGTTCGACTACAGCCTAAATAGCTGGGCCGATTTTCGTTAAACTTGGTAGATATCATTTTAAATTTTTTCGCCAAACACTCCAAAAGTTTGAATGTCATTGTATACTTAAATTTTTTTTAAACTGAATATTTCGAAAACCCCATGCTCGATTTTTATAAACTTGACAAATAAAAGTTTATTAATACAATCAAGATGTCACAAGATGTGAGAAATAAAATGTATGTTACCTAAAAAAAGCGATACCCACCATACAAATGTTAATAAATGGTTTTTGAAAATCGTATTTATCTCGAAAACGAGGGGCCTAGAATTTTCTTTCGATTAATGTTTACGATCTAAAATTTAATATTCAAATGTTGAAATTAAGATATTACTGACTGAATCTACCATATAACCATTTTTTTACTTCAAATTGTGAATATATCACCATCGGCATAACGGATTTTAATAAAAATATTATTTTGGAGCACCTTTGAATTTGAAAAAATATTATTTACACGAATTTTCGAAACGTAACACGGTGTAGATTTTACCACAGCATCCAAAATTTTATATTTTGCTGCAATGATGATTCAATTATTCGAGAAGATTTTTCTCCATGCAACATTGATCGGGCTTTGCGAAATATTTGATTTTTCTGTAATCAAGAGAATTATTATTTTCCACACCCAGATACCTGTATTCATTGTTATGGACTATGGACATTATATATGGACTGCTAGTCGTATGAAATTTCCATACAAACGCTCTGTGAATATGGTTCAACTTCTCACTACCAACATTAGAGCTGTTGGTGCAAAAGTGGTAAAAATAAATATTAATTCCAGAGACCATCTCTTGGCTCCTGGCCTGAACTACGATTTTTGCCATAGAAACTATAGCCATCTATCTCAATTTGAACTTTACATTCTAACGTTATCCAAGACAAAATAATAAGAATAATATAAAGGGTGTTCAGCGAAATTTTTGAACACGCGAGAGCAAAGCATTTATTTTAATGAAAACTGCTTTACGGCGGATATTGTCTTTTAGGGCCTGAATTGCTTGGCGATTGTTGCTGTAAGGTTTTGACAGGTAACCTAATAAAAAGGTAGAACCGGTTCTTCGTAAATTTATATTTATATTTTAAAATGGAAATGGCATTTTTGTCATTATATTTATCTAACTATAAGTGAATTTGCTATTATTTCAAAAAAATCTCCTATCCACATAAATGTAAGTAGACCAATATGAACTTTTTAATTTATCTTTTCATGTTGAATCGCATCTATTTTTTACTAGATAGTTTTCATCATGATTTGAACACAATGTTGTTCACAATAAATTGAAATGAAAAGTTGAAATTTTGATTTGTGTTAAACAATAAGGTGTTTACAAATTGATATAAGTAATGCGCTCTTCTCCTGTCTATGATAAATGCTATTATGACTCTTAAATCGGCAAATAAAGCATGAAAATAGCCCTCAAGTTTTTATTTAATAATAAACTTAAACAATTCCCGCTCAACACCCTTTACAAACTTAATTATGTCAAAAATTGGTATATCAAATACCAAAACCAAAAGTTACACTATGTTTTCCGAGTTTGCACCAAGAGCGCTAGTTCCGTATAGTTTTAAGTTGAACCATCGTGAAGTTGGGTTCTGGCAGTCCATGTATAATAAGTCAATGCCTGTATTCGTTGACAACCTCCTGAGCTGATCTGATGAAAGCTATTACTTTTGATTTGCTTGAGTTAATTATAAGGCACCATTTATGGCAATATTCAACAAGTCGTTTGATCATCAGTTGCAGATTTGCTCGTGATTCTGAAAGTATCACCAGATCATCAGCTTAAAGCAGAGCATTGATGTTTGAATCGTAGATTCGTATTCCTCCAGTTAAGCAAGATCGTTTATAAAAGTGCAAACAATAGCGCACTTAGAGGGCAGCATTGTTTTAATCCATTATCCGTTTTTAAGAAAGGCGTATAATTTCTTCTTTCTAGATTGGAACGCTTTTACAATAATGATGTTAGTGTAAAAAATATGATCAACTGTCCAAAAGTTTTTTTCTGAATCCCGCCTTCAGGTCAGTAGGGATATTTTAAGCATCCACCCATATTTCTAATATATTTACTAGTTTACCGTAAAATATTTTTGCCGGGACATTCATAAAGAAGATACATCGGTAATTTTCAACGATGTTCAAGTCTCCTTTTTTATGTACTGGAAATATTACGGACCTTTTGAATGACGGTGGGATATCTTCGCTAGCAAATACTTTATTGCGTATGAAAAGCTACGGTTGCATTTCCTCTTCGCCAAGAGTTTTTTCATTTCTTCCTTTTAAAATTTTAGTTTTAACTTCCCCAATTGTGATTTCATAGTCCAAAATTTCATCCAAAATTAAAGGCTCTGCATATAGAAATTTTGTTTTCAGACTTGCTATAAAATAGGGAATTAAGAAATGTGGAAAAATCATAAGCAGACATTCATATTCCAATTGAAAAATTCGAACCATACATTTCTCTGATGGTCTTCCGAAATTCCGTTGTATTTTTAACTTGCCCAAGAATACAAGCTTGATAGTTTTAAAAATTGGTTTTGTTTTTGAGGCACAATAAATATTTATCATAAGTTCAAAAAGTTGGAACAGTAGTAAAGGGCTAAAGCAAGAATCACACAACTCAATCATACTCGTAGAAGAATGATGAACTAACTGACTTATTTGTTTCCATAGCACCTTATACGACTTCTCATCCCAAACTGTCGTATTAAATTGGTTTTCAAGGTCATCCGTTTAGGAGGACATGGTCTTTCGCTTGTATCTCCCTCTTAAAACGAAATTTATCTGATTCACCTATATTTATATGTACATACGAGTACATGCTTATAGAAATTTGTTCTCTTTGTTTCTCAATGTCATTTCAATTCTCCACAAATTGCTCCAGGTCATGGACCAATCGATTTGTTTTGCTTCTACTTCTTTGTGGATTTGGAATCAGCTTTCCATGTGTAATTTCTTAGTTTGATCGAAGTCGTCTTTCTTAATCTTTGTTATTTCTTTATTGTTTGGCGATGCTGTTTGAAATAAAACCACCAACCCCACAAACAAGAAATCTAAGTCACATTCAGTACTCACTTATAGTTATTATTTAATCCCCTTAGTACTTGATACCGATTGCATTAAAAACCACTAAGTAGAAAGACTGCATGCTTCCCCCCTCAACCCTGCAACATACCCGCGAGTATATAAGAGCCAAATTCTTTCGCATGCGTCGTCGATGATGAAGAACCAGTATGTCGGGAAACATTGCCTTATTTTACTTCATCAGTTCCTCTGTTTCTGGTTTCCTCGGTTGTTGCCATCAGCCAGTCGGTCGTTGCCTCATAATGCAGAAACAACTTCTTAATTATTCCCGTTCACTAAGTACACCATTGTTGTAAGTTTGGTTAGACAAAATCCTTTTTGAATGAATGATAAGAATATTCGTTTTCTCAAATTAGAGATTTCGGGAAAACCGTTTCCGGTTATGTGAAATAAACCTCCATTATCGCCATCCTCGTTTATGGGAATTATTTTTCTCAATCGGTTTTTCGTGTTGTTTTTTTTGTTTTCCCCTAACAAATTTCAGCTATTCATATCAGTTTAGAATTAAATAGACTTATAATTTGTCAAGCTGACAAGTTCGTATTAACAATTAATGACAGTTGATAAAACATCTTGCATTAAAATCATACACGCGATACAATAGTTGAATCTAGATTGAGTGCTTTTAAATGGAAACAAAACGAAAAACAAATTTAGCAAAAATGCTAAAACTTCAGTTTCGGCTTTTATGGAAAACTAGCACTATCACCCAAAAGATTTCTTGAATAAATCCGGTTTAAGGTTGTGACTATTGACAAGTGATGTTGTTTTGGAATTTGCACATTTTCGAAATGTCGTTGCGGCAAAACAAATGGCAATTGCAAACAAGAGTAGCTTGTAGACATAGTGGTTGTGGACGACAATAATTGTGCAATAGGCTTGAAGCTTGATAGAAATGTGGAAATATCGTGTCACTTGAGCTTGTCTATATCTATGGTTCGGTTTCGGTTTCAGTTTGTGTATTTAATTAGTGACGCCAATTGATTTGAATTATTATTGGAGGCAGATAGCCCTGTCATAACGTTACTGTGGCCAGTGGGTGTGTTTAGCGATTTGTTTTGTTTTTCTATTATTTATAAAATTTGATTGTGATTTTTTAAGAGCTTGAGAACTTTTTTAAAAAAAAAAACGCATAAAATTTGCAAAATCTCATCGATTCTTTATTTGAAACGTTAGATTGGTCCATGACATTTACTTTTTGAAGATAATTTCATTTAAATGTTGACCGCGGCTGCGTCTTAGGTGGTCCATTCGGAAAGTCCAATTTTGGGTAACTTTTTCGAGCATTTCGGCCGGAATAGCCCGAATTTCTTCGGAAATGTTGTCTTCCAAAGCTGGAATAGTTGCTGGCTTATTTGTGTAGACTTTAGACTTGACGTAGCCCCACAAAAAATAGTCTAAAGGCGTCAAATCGCATGATCTTGGTGGCCAACTAACCGGTCCATTCCTTGAGATGAATTGTTCTTCGAAGTTTTCCCTCAAAATGGCCATAGAATCGCGAGCTGTGTGGCATGTAGCGCCATCTTGTTGAAACCACATGTCAACCAAGTTCAGTTCTTCCATTTTTGGCAACAAAAAGTTTGTTAGCATTGAACGATAGCGATCGCCATTCACCGTAACGTTGCGTCCAACAGCATCTTTGAAAAAATACGGTCCAATGATTCCACCAGCGTACAAACCACACCAAACAGTGCATTTTTCGGGATGCATGGGCAGTTCTTGAACGGCTTCTGGTTGCTCTTCACTCCAAATGCGGCAATTTTGCTTATTTACGTAGCCATTCAACCAGAAATGAGCCTCATCGCTGAACAAAATTTGTCGATAAAAAAGCGGATTTTCTGCCAACTTTTCTAGGGCCCATTCACTGAAAATTCGACGTTGTCTAAGTTGTAAGTCTATTCATGATGAAATGTCAAAGCATACTGAGCATCTTTCTCTTTGACACCATGTCTGAAATCCCGCGTGATCTGTCAAATACTAATGCATGAAAATCCTAACCTCAAAAAAATCACCCGTTATAATCAAATTCTAATCAGTATTTCATCTGTTCAACAATACTCAACTAACTACCAACTAAAAAGCAGTGTATTCCCTCAGGGGAAAAAATGTGATTTGGGAATTTTTATTCCAACTAATTGGGAAATTGGTCAATTAATTTACGATTTGGGCTTTTCTAGATTAACTATCTTCAGAATCTTGTCAGTTGATAAATACTATTTGGAATGTTTCACACGAATTCGTAATTTCGGGAAAGGGCGTGATTCTAAACGCGTCATATATTTTGCGTTGGGTGTTTAATCGTAGTTGGGGTTTTTTCCCGTCTTGGGATTTTTTCAAATGAACATCCACATTTTAAAGCTCTTATTTTTTATTCGGAAACTGTCGAGTGCTGGAATCACCTAGAGTTGTGTCACTGACAGTCACTGCAGGGGTAGGTATCCCATTAAAAAACAATTGCTAAATTAAATAGCACATGGTTCTTACTTTCTATTTGATTTGCAATATTTTATGTATGTTCTTGACATAATGGCACCCTCAAAATATACATAAAATAATAGGTCTAAAATATAATAATTATGTCTGTCAGTTGCCAAAAGTATGTTAAGCAAAGTTAGATATGACACTTGTTCATAGACTTCCGCCGACACCAGATCTTTTACTTGAATACTGTTTTTTGAATTGTTCATTAGTTAAGTTAAGTTTGTTAATAAATTGCTGAATTAAATACATGGTTTTATTTAATATATTGGATCATATCAGTTTTAAAAGTTTTTTAATATTATCTACAAGATGTAGACAAAATTGATGTTTAATTTAGCGACAAAGGTATCAATCATACAAATTTAAGAAAAAAAATGGGTTTTGAAAATTTTATTTTTCTCGAACAGAATAGATGAAAGAATTTTGATAAAATCTTTTGAGTTCTGCTTAAATTTCGGATATAAAAAAAATTCAAAATTATTGTTTTGGAACTCAATATTTCAAAAATCACATATCCAATTTTTTCTAACCTTGACAGTTAAAGTTTTTTTTAATATTTTCTACAAGATGTAAAAAGAAAAGATTCTTTTATTCAAATACAACCTTATATACCAACCATACAAATGTTAAGAAATGATTTTCGAAAATGCTATTAATTCAATAAAAAAAATTAAATTAAGACATTACTGACAGTATCTAACATAGGACCGTTTTTGGATTTTTGACTTTCTTTACATCAGTATAACGAACTAAAACGAAATTTATTGTACACAAGCTTAAAATTTTAGACTTTATAGGTACATTTTTCTCTAATAATATTAATTTTTTAAATTTTCTAAAAGTCACGCATTTTATTTTTAATTTCGACTTACTCAAAACTTATGCAATACCAGATATTTTTGTAAATAAATAAAATAAAATATGTAAATAAATAAAATATTTTGTGTATGGCTTTTATCTTTCTATAGTACGAATAATAATACTTAAGATATAATAATCAGAGGAACATGCAAAAAAACACGATGTTTATTGCGCTAGTTTAGAAAATAAAACAAGATTTATATGCCATAAATGTTTCCTTTTCAGCAATTAACCATTCGTCCAACAGGTTCTTCTTTTTTCTCAACTATTAATAGTGCCGCCACTGCCAACAATGTGTTTGTTGTTAAGAACGAAATGAAAAACAAAACCGAATTAATGTAAATGCTTCTTCGCTGTACGTTGTTGAAAGAAGAACGAACAACGTACAGCGAATGAAGAACGTAAGTCTAAATGGGGCTTTAAGGCTATTTTTTTAGTAAATTGCTTCTAAACACACCTAAAGTAATGACAGTTCATGCTAAAAACTAAGTAAACTGACCTGTTTTCATATTTGTAAATGCTTAAGATTCATATGAAGTTAGCACGATACTAAAAAAATAAAATAAGTATTCAATAACTTTAGCTTTAATAAAAGGGTAGAGAAAGTACGATACTATATTCAATTAAAATTTGCAAAATCGTCGTTTTAACAAAGTATCATACTAAAATAGCTTTAACATCATACTAATTCAACTAAAATTTTGCGCCATAGTTTTTAAGAATTTTATCTTTCACCTGCATATAATCATTGATTTTAACTCTATTTCAACTTGACATACAATTACGTATACTTTTCCAACACATCCCTAAGCATATTCAAAAGTCGATTGTTTGTGTAGGTATCGTATGTTTGTCGTTTACTTTTAATTTGTTCACTTTATGATAAGATTCGTTAAAAGAAATTTAGAAATGATTTATAAACTTGTTTTGTTTCTCTGTCTATTTTAATTTATATTTTGGTTTTATAAAAAAAAATACATATTTATTATAAATCTTTACCGAGCCAGCTGTAAAAATGGAACGTACGATTAAACCAATTATAAAATTTAAAATAAAACTGCGTATAAGCTCAATGAAACTTTTAGGTCCGTTCGTTCAACTTTACCCAAGATTGACTCAGGTTTTCTTGACAACCCTGAGAGTTATCTAAAAAAAACTGAGGTTTTCGAAATACACCCAAGGGCTGGCAATTGTTCTGTTGACACCTAAAAGCAGGAAACTAATAATTCTGTGTTCTGATTTAACTTTAAATTTGTTCTAAATTTGTTTTAAAAATGAACAAAAATAATTTTGCGTTGTTACTCAATATTTTCTTTTTTTAATGATTTGAATTTGTTTTTTTTTATTTTTATTTTAATTGCAAAACATAAACAATAGGTGTGTTTTTTTTGCAAGTCCATATAGAATTGTAAAAAAAAACGACATCGGGACTAAGCGCTTTACATGCAAATGCAACAACTACTTAAATCTATACAGAGTTAGCTAAGACCAGATAATTATCGAGCGTTAATCTAAGACCCGATAAAAATGGTGATGCCAAAATAGTATTATCTATATGTTATCGATAATTTGCTCAGAGACGTCAAAAGTGAAGTTTTTGGATTGGTTGATGCTAGTCGTCAATAAGCTGACAAATGTCATAGCGTACACAGTGCTTCCAGCTATGTGGAAAAAAAGCTCCTAAATCCCGATGTCGTTTTTTTTTACAATTCTATATGGACTTGCAAAAAAAACACACCTAATAACTTTGGAACACGCGAATCGACAAACGACAACGAAAGAAGCATGTCACTTTTGACAGGTCGTTACCTGAACTCGTCACTGCAAAATACCTACATAAATCTACTCTAGGGCGAGTTCAGGGTAACGCCAGGTTTAAAAAAAAACGGAATTTACTACCAGGGAGGGTGCAGAGTTTTCAAAAAATGATTTAGGGCGACCTCTGGGTGACTTCAGGGCGAAACGAACAAACCCTTTATTTGCATTTGTACTTGCATTGTTGTTATTTTTCTCATAAATTCAAATTTATTGAAGAAATCTGATGGTCGACCTTTTTTAAAATTTCATTATAAAGTATTTATAACTTTGGAGGAAACTTCTACGGGAACTTCTAAGGAAATCTGATAAATAGATTCTTGCCGTGTTAATTTCCTGTCATTCTTATTCGAAATTCCGTCATCTAATATAAAATTTATCAACTTTATATTTTTCTCTCAGTGTAAGTAGAAGCTGCTTCAGAATGCTTATTTTAATGATAATTTTTTTTGGTTGGCAAGAAGCTTCTTAAGACGCTTCCTAAAAATAATCCTTTCAGGTTAAAGTTCCTTTTTCTTTAGAAACAAATGTAGAAACGAGTAACGTAGATGTTTGTTTCAAAACAAACCTTGAACTTTATCTCCTCGAATGCTAAGTAGAAAGCATATAACAATGGCAACAAAAAATTCTGGCTTTTCGTTGAACTATTTTGTGTGTGCTCATAGAATATTGATGTGACAACAAACTGAGTTGGTTAGGTGGTTATTTACTTTGAAATTAACATTGACCTAGAAAAAATTCCATTCCTATGAACTATGCAACTTCTACCGCATTGAAAGGGCAAGGACATATTTTTCATGTGTAGTTGCATATTTATAGTGGAATATTGATTCTGTGGTAAAATTAATGTTGCCATCAAGAACTGAACAACTTGATTGATTGAGATTAAAAAATGATTGTTTTACGCTACTCTTAAGAGATTCATTAATAAGTCACTTAAGTTTCTTCTTGGGAACACGAAATCTTGGGTTTCATTAATTCATATTCGATTTATTTTTACTTTCACGAATGAGGATAACATTAAATCATTGGAAATGTTTGAATATTAAAGTGAGGATTAAGAAAGTTGCCTTTTTTATGTTATAACCATTGTTTCGAAAGCTTTTAAGCGAGGAGCACCTTCTTGGAAAATTGTAACTCATCTTTAAAAGTCTTTAATAATCTTCAAAAATATATTCAAAATTTAAAGATGCAATTTTTCTTTTCAGAATGATGTGATAAAAAGTAAAACTGATCTCTTTGCATTCAAAAACCTGTAAATTCTCAGACTGAACAAAATACTTATCCAAAAACAAAACACAATCAAAACCGAAAGCACATCTAAAATACTCCTAATCTTGCAATCAAAACAACCCTCAAAATGGAATGCTATCGAAAATTCCGCAAAATCCTCAAACCCTCCAGATTACCTGAAAATGTTGACGATGGACTGGAAACACTCGAAGAATACAACAAGCGTTGGGTATCGATACGAGTCATCTATTTCACTATGTTTCTGATGTCACTGGCTTTTAGTATAATCCTCACAGGAGTCTGGCCGTTCTTGGATAAGGTGAGTGTATCCGTGATAACGGGCTTTTAATTCTTAAATGCTTAATTATTTTTCTCACCAGCTAGATCCGAAAGCGGGTAAAGAATTCATGGGACTTGTTGTTGCTGCCAATCCTTTAGGTCAAATGATTTTTAGTCCGCTCTTCGGCTATTGGCAGAATAAGTCCGGAACAATGAGGATACCTCTACTTTGCTCACTGACCACGTTCTCGATTGCCAGTGCAATATATTCGTCCTTAGAACTGGTGCCGAGTCATGTCAAATACTGGATGTTGGGGTCGAGATTCCTCATAGGAGTTAGCTCGGGTAAGGAAAATTAAGAATTAAATAAGGAAAGTACTAAAAGTGTTCCCATCTCTCAGCCAATATTGCTGTATGCCGTTCGTACTTATCATCTGCGACGAGATTAAGTGAGCGCACTGGTGCGGTATCAATGATTTCGCTGGCTCAAGTTTTGGGATTTATTGTTGGTCCTGCGTTGCAAGCCGCTGTTACACCTTTGGGCAGCCATGGTTATAGAATACTTGGAGGAAGTGTCATTTTGAATATGTACACAGCCGCTGGATGGATCAATGTTTTGATGGGCATTGCCAATATTATTATGTTTATGCCAAATATCTTTGAGGTGGGTTTTTCCGTTTAAATATGCAACTTGCAACGTCTAAATTAAATAATCTTATATTGAAGGAAAGAAAAGTTGCCGCCCGAGAAGTGATGATAATGCAGGGCAAGACTTCTGAGAAGGAAACCTGGAAAGCAATGAAGCCGGACTATGTTTCAGCATGGACCTTGATTGTAGCTTTTTTTGTTCTGGTCTTCAATTTCGTCCTTCTTGAAACGTAAGTTTTTCTTAAAGCATCAAAATCTTGTATATACAAATGTTCCATGATTCTCTTTTGACAGATTGGGAACATCTCTCACAATGGATCAGTTTGCATGGTCCAAGGAACAAGCCCTCTATTATATGGGAATTCTTCTCTCCGTGGGAGCGGTTATAGCCTGTGTAACTTTTGTCTGCATAAAACCCCTCTGTAAGATGTTCCGGGAAGAATACGTTCTTATCTGGGGTGGATTTTCACTGATGGTTCTAGGACGTGTTCTTTACATTCCTTGGGGAGACGGTCCACCAAAAGTCGCAGAAGTTTTCAACATAACCATTCCATTGGGTCCAAATGGAACAAATAACTCAGTGTATGATAGCCCTGATAGTGAAATCTATCTAGGATGTCCCAAAACACAGGTTTGGTGTGAAACAACAAACGCCTTAACTCTCAATCAATTCCTCATCGGCTACGGATTCACTTCTATTGGCTATCCCATTGGCGTGACACTTATTCAAACAATATTCTCAAAGATCCTTGGCCCTCGACCTCAGGGTGTTTGGATGGGAATGATGACCGGAGCTGGGTGTCTGTCCAGAGTCTTAGGACCGATTTGTGTCGGTTCAATATACACACGCTTCGGAACGTATTGGACTTTCGGAATGACTACAGTGATGATGCTGATCTCAATGGTGTGGCTGTTACTTTTCAAGTGAGATTCAAACTTTCAAATTCATAAGAAATTATTAATTTATTATTTTTTCCATTAGAAAACGTTTAATCCCACCAGAAGTGGAAAAACATGCACCAGTTGAAATGCAACCTTTAAATGTTGTTTTATTGGAAAACGGACATAAGGATTCCAGCTTAGAAACAAATAGTACTCATGAAGTTCTTGATCAGAATTCTAAGGATGGCGAAGTACTCTTGCCGATCAGTAAAAATGTTACAATAGTACCAAAAACGTAGTATAAATTAGTACCTTTTGTCTATAGGTATATTGTTAAAAAGTTTTGATTTACATAGTTTTTAAGGAAGTTCATTTTTATTTTTACATAATTTACCAATGTAATATGTGTGAAAAGTTATTTTTTAAAAATTATATTTAAGATAAAATACTGCCCTATTTGTAATCTATTTTAAAAGAGATTTAAAAATATTATATAAAGGAGATGAATTTTGATACATAAGTTGGAAATACTGCGCATTCATTGGGTGACGGTTTCTATTTTGCTTATTTATACTTTCTATTAGTTGGTTGCTTTGAAAACGAAACAATAACATACTAAACGTCTTAGAAACACCAAATTTTACAATATTTTCAAGACAAAACAGCTTGTACAGCAGTACCAATGCATGGGGACGAAGCTGGATAAAGAGCCAGAAAACTTGGTACAGAAAATACCGGCTTAGACCAAAACACCAGTGATTGAATAATATAGAACAGAAATTGACAAATGCAGCAAAAACAACATGGCCGACACATCGATCTGTCTCTATTGGAAATCATTTTATATGGACAGTTATGCATTCGAAAAGATCAAACTCGAGATTTTGATCAAACTTGACATTACAAAAATCTCGGTGGATCTCGGAATTCCTTCTGTCCGCCTCCTGTGTGTTTGTCGGTCTGTTCAACTACAATGGCTCTGCCATTTTCTTCAAACTACCTTTTAATAATTCCCCCGATATTTTCACACCTTTGATGTAGCTTGGAGCATCCTTGAGCGTGTCTCCTCTTTTAAACTGTTTTGGCAACACTTCGTCTTTGCAAAAACAACTCTTAATATAGTTTGAGCACAAAATATTGTATTTAGGCAAACTAAATTTAAGAAATGGTTGAAAAATCTTTATTAAAATTTAATTTTTTAAACACAAAATTTCTCAAAATTTTTTATAAAAAAATTGGTATGTAAATTTTGAGCATTAACAAGTATACATTTGCAGACATAATTTAAAAAAAATCAGCAACTCGTTTTCAAGATAATGATTTGAAGATTCAAAACAAAATTTTGATTTTTTTTAAATCCAAAAAATGTGTATGTATTATTGATCGAACTTGCTAGAGCCGTTAATGAGGAAATAAAAAAGGTTTTATTTCAAGTACAAGTTTTTGTTAAAATATTTGTATACCAAAATGAAGAATAAGCGTCCATTTTTTTTATCAAAATCCTCCGATTTGTTTCAAAATCGTTAAGTAAGTTTCTATATAAATTCTATTTAATAATGGCTATGTGACTGGTACACCTAACAAAATTTCAATTCCTCCTCTGGGGAACCACCGAAGATTTAATTTTGGTGGGGGCAATACTCCCATTTATTAGACTTAGTACAAGACCAAGTTCGAAGTTGGTGAAGACCGAAAAGGTAGGTCTCACAATTCTGTCTGTCTGTCTTTTTGACTACAGCCTAAACGGCTCGGCCGATTTTCTTTAAACTTGGTAGATATCATTTTTAATTTTTCCCCCCACACGTTTTTTCCTTTTTTTTAAGACCAAAAATAACGGTACCTGCCATACGAATTTTTTTACGAAATTTTATAAATATTTTTTTTTTCTCAGAAACTGTCCCCAAGAATTAAAAACTAAATTTCTCGAAAACCCCTTGCTCGATTTTTTTTGAACTTGATAAATAAAAGTTTCTTAACATAATCTACAAGATTTGAGAAAAACACTTTTGTTTTACCTAAAACTAACAGTACCTTCCATACAAATGTTAAAAAATGGTTTTCGAAAATCGTTTTTTTCTCGAAAACGGTTCCGAGAATTTTGCTAATTTTTTTTTTCTTTCGATTAATTTTTATGATCTATAATTTAATAAAAAAATTTGAAATCAAGATATTTCTGACTGTACCTACCAGAGAACCATTTTTTCGAATTTTGAATTTCTTATTATCCACATAATGAAATGTTTTATGGAGAAGCTTCTAAAAAGTCTAAAACACATTGCATTTCAAAACTTTAAAATAAATATTTTTTGAATTTTTGAAAAAAAAAATTTCTTTTTTTCTTTTTTTGAAAATTCGATATCTCAGAAACGGCTTAATATTTTTTTTTTGAATTTAATTTTTATTCGAACAATAATAAAAACTTTAAATTGGCGTACCAAAATTTTTTCTTAAAAGTTTTTTAAAAAATTTGTATATAAAACCTTTTTTTTAAGAAACCACTAAAACGACTTATAATTTTTGTTCTTATTCATATTTGCATAGCATTCTGTTTTCGTCTCTTACTTTAAAAGAATTTTAAAAGTTAATTTTATAATTATGAACTGTTTTCTCTAATAACATTCGTTTTTAAAATTCCTAGTCTATTACATAGGAGCAAGTTCGTGCGGCCCAGTCGTGCATTTTATTTTTTCTGGAATGTCTTCTATCGCAAATAATAAAATCTTTGTGCAAACTTTTTTAAAAAAGATTTATATGTTTATTAGCTAAGAATCTTTTCTAAAGATATGCTTTGTTTAACATCGTCGTTTATGATAAAGGGAAAATAAAAATAGATACTGCTGGTTGACAATAAAGTAGCAACAAAATTAAACAAAATTATTAAAAAAAAAGTTTGTTTAATTAGCAGAACAATTATGAGATTCAACTCTTTGAAAAAGTAAAATAAAGCGAAAGTCGGAAGGTAATTATAATCGAAGTAAATACAAAAATAAATAAAAAAAAATGCGAGAAAGCTATCATACGATACAATTATCATGCGAGAAGACTCTGATACAAGAAAACTATCATGGAAGAAATTTATCATTCGACAAAACTATCATGCGATAAAATTCTAATGCAAGAATTATATCATGCGAGAATAATTATGTGATAAAACTAGCTTACAGGAAATCTATCATGCGGGAAATATATCATGCGAAATAACTATCTTGCGAAAACTATCGTGCGAGAATTAATTAATTATTAATATTAATTAGTATATTATTAGAACACATCTGGCCGCAAAATAGGTCTGTTTTGTGTGCGTTAAACATCTTAAGAACTATCAAAAGAAATAAAATAAAGGTTATTTTAAAAAAAATTAACATGGTCTTGCGTAGTTTTTTACAATGTAAGTAGCAATATAAGAAATCCTCGTCTCTTCTATCTGCCTCCGCACCTCTTATGACTCCAACGAACCTTTTACTCACATGCTTCAGAGGATTAATTATAACATTAACTGCCTAAAACCCCTTCTTAATCATCCTTCCAATTCTATCCAATGATAGATTTAAGAGCTACATTTAAGTTAGACTAAGAATCAGCTTGTATTAAGCCTAATAAATGGGGGTATTGCCCCCGACAAAATTTAGCGCAACGAACTTAGAAGATTTAAAGTCGAAGTCCTGATTTTGTTGTTCGCGCCTACACCACATTTTATAAAATAATCGGTGTCAGGCTTATAGATTTTGCACTAAAGTGTTCCTTAATTCAATAATTGCTTCCAAATCAAGAGATATTGCTTTCTACCAAATCAAAAGAATATTACTTTGAACTCAAAATTAAATGAGATACAAATTTATTTAACAAGTTATTAAGAAAACCAATACAAATTAATCTAAACTTTAGATTCCAAAAGTTTATCTTCGGTTTCTGGTTCAACATTGATTTCTTTGAGTCCAATATTTTGGGCGTCCTGTAACGTTGTTGGTAAAACAATATCTTTTGTCTCTGGAAGAAATAAGGCCAAGGAACCCGATAACAGAGCACAACTTGCAAAGAGAATTGCCGGAGCTGATGCGTAATATTTTGCCTAGAAGAAAGATTTCATACATTTTATTTTAATAACATTATGTTACGAGTATTTTACCATTAATGGAGTTTGTGGCGCCACCATCGAACCAAATCTTCCAAACATTGAGCAAAATGACAGCAAGCTATTTCGAACGCTCGTAGGAAATATTTCCGATGTCAGGAAGTACAGAGTTTGAAAAGATGCTGAGATAGTCATTTTTCCAAGAAGGTACAATATCAGTTGAAGAGTTACCAAATCTTAATTAGAAAAACAAAAATTTAAAAAACTATTTTTCAAAAGTTTAGTTCTCTTCTTACCCGAATCGACATAAGTCATAACTGTTATACAAATTCCGCTCAAAAACATATATCCGAACAATGAATTCCTTCTTCCGTAACGGTCCATCGTCAAAAACGGCAACAACATTCCCGGGATTTCAATTAGAGTTACCAACATAAAACTATTGTATTTGTTTCCACCGAGAAAAGCTAAATTCAAGTTGAGTCCAAAGAAGATCATAACATTTGTAAACCAACACAGTGAACAGTTTAATATTCGCCAAGGGAAAGTTTTAAAGGCATCACCAATGGGAAACTTATTACTTTTTGTGTCGACACCCGAAAGGCTCTGTCTATTGGCCTGAATGAGTTTTTCAATACTGGAATCGGAAAGTTTGCGTTTGTTGATCCTTGCAGTTTTTTGAAGAATTTTCACACATTCCTCTTCTTCTCCCTGTGAAAGAAGCCATCGAAAACTTTCTGGAAGTATCCAAGGAAGTGCTATGAATCCTAGGGCAGGAATGTAGAAAACTCGTTCAATTAAACGCCAATTGTGGAAGTTTTTAGCTGTGAGAGCTAGTAGAAATCCTCCGATGCCACCACACATAGATATCAATGAACATGCTATTACTCTAACCTTTGGACCGACGATTTCAAGCCCAAGAATGAAAACAGTTGGGTAGAGAGTCGCGCCGAATAAGTTGTCAAAAAATCCTAATATCAAGAAAATGTAGTAGTTTGGTGAAAAAGAGCGCGCAGTGCCTAAAACAGCACTTATAAAAGCTCCATACGTCAATACAATACGGCGACCATACCTGGAAATAGCTATAATATTAAACAAAAAACGTTTTTTTCGCCCAGTACACTGAGTGGGATATATATAAAAATGTTATTTTGACAAATATTAAAGAGTCTTCCACAGTATACATGTATACAAATTGGTCTAATTTACCTGTCAGAAAAATATCCTCCCAGTGGTATCCCAATAAACTGCCCCAAGTTATTTATAGTACCAACCATTGCAAGCTTCCATTCATCCGAACAGAAGATTTTGAACTGTAAGACAACAATCACTTAAGTAAGTCAAGTCCTCGAGAAAGATTCAAACTTACGTCATTGGAAATGGTCACTTCCTTATCCCGGAATATAAAATCAGTTCCACAATCTGTGTGAAATTCTGGATCATAGTTTTCTGCGTTACAAAAATTCTGTCCATTGGTTGAATTAAATGCCTTGTACCGTTGACACTTCTCAAGCTGGCCGCCACCAGTCTTTGGTATTGAAAACTCTGTCCATGGTTTTTCGTACGAACTTTCCGGTCCGTCACATTCCGGAATTCGGCACCTTAACACAAATTGTGATCAAAAGATTATTTTCGATGCTAATATGAGCAAGTATACTCACCTATAAACTACTATACTTGCAGTAAAAGCAAATCCTACCGATATTATTACATTGAATATAACCACAATAAATATGAACAGAAAAATGCACCGCTGAAACGTTCCGAACTGTCCAATCTTAATCAAAATGTCGTCCACACCAAATGGATGTGATTCCGTTGAATCTTTCGCACAACTGTTTCCACCCGAAGCCATTGTCGTTATTCATTTAAGAAGTTTTATTACAATCTTGGTAACCTTATCATTTTGAGATCTCTGTTTGCACATTTCAAGACCTTTTTTTCAACCAACAACGAACGAAACCTCTCCATCCGTAGAAGCTAATGCTTCTATGGGTAAGCTCTTCAAACTTGTCAACAGAAAATTTATTGTTTTATATGTTAAGACTTTGTTTATTCTTTTGAGACTAAGGATGCTCTGAAGATTATGTTAATATACTTTCTTGTTATCATTATCCGACCAAGTCGTAAGGTTCCTACATTTACTGATAAGCTTGCTCAAGTAAACGTGTTGTACACATTTAGAATGCAATGCTTGATTATTATTTTTTGGCAGATTTTTTGAAAATTAAAAAAAAAATCAAGGTCAAAAATCCGATCACAATGATTAAGAAAGAAGATCATATCAAAACCTCTTATCTATTTGGACAAGTGAGCACATAGGAGCATGGAGTTCAGTGCAAACAATTTAGCTCCCGTGTCAAGTCAAAAATGAAAGAAGAAGCTCAAAATACTTAAAACTCGATTAATTTGTTTAATTAAACTTAAATGTTAGACCCTTTTAATAAGCAGCAGTTTTGGTTGCTTTTTCAAGAAATCGACTTTACCAATTTGATTTCAACATCGCTTTCAATTTCTTTCTTTCGGCCAATATTTTCGGCTTCTTGTAAAGTTGATGGCAATACCGCGTCATTTGTTTCAGGAAATAAGAGAGCCATGCAACCCGATAAAAGAGCACATACCGAGAAGAGAATAGCTGGAGCTGATTCGTAGTATTTTGCCTTTGAATAAGAATAACTAATTAAGCCCGTTTTAAGTTCAATATAAAGTTATAAACACTAGACTTGCCATAACTGGTGTCTGCGGAGCAACCATCGATCCTATTCTCCCAAACATTGAACAGAATGATAGAAGACTATTTCGAACGTTCGTGGGAAATATTTCCGAAGTGAAGAAATACAAAACTTGGAATGAAGCAGCAACTGCCATCTTTCCCAGCAAAAGCAGCATCAATTGAAGAAAAAATTGTTCTAAAATTTGTATAGTTTGTTTGTGTTTTGTTGTGTAATTGCAAAGCTCTGTCTCACCTGATCGAACAAAAATTGTCACTGCAATACAAATTCCGCTTAAAATCATAAATCCAAAGAGCGAATATCTTCTGCCAAAACGATTCATTGTCCAAAATGGCAACAAAATTCCAGGAATTTCAACCAATGTCCCAAGCATAAAGTTATCATACTTATTTCCTCCAAGAAGAACCATATTCACATTTAGGCCATAGTAAAGCAGGACATTGGTGAACCAACACAACGAGCAATTGACAATGCGCCAAAATAATGATCGAAACGTTTCTATAATTGGAAATTTGCCCTCATCCGTATCAGCAAATTTATACTGATAGGTTAGAACTAATTTCTTTAGGGTAGGTTCTGACAGCTTCCGATTGTTGGATGTAGCTACTTTTTGAATGATTTTAGTCGCTTTTTCTCCTTGGCCTTGGGATAGAAGCCAGAGAATGCTTTCTGGAATAATCCACAGGAAGAATATTTGAAGCAAGGCTGGAATAAAGAAGATCAGTTGTATGACACGCCAATTCAAGAAGTATTTGGCAATATTGGCAAACATAAATTGTCCAATAGTATACACTATGGTCATAACGGTGGAACCTAACAGTCGAGTTTTAGGGCTGAGCAGTTCGAGTCCAAGAACATAAACTGTCGAATAGATTGAAGAACCAAAAATGTTCGTTAATAGTCCAAAGACGAGGAACGTATAGAAGTCCTGTGTAAAAGATTGAGCTACTCCCATTACAGCACTGCTGAAACCGTAGATCGCTAAGATATTTCGACGCCCATATCTATGGAGAAAAAAAAACTTTTTTTTTTGAATAAACAGAGTTATGCTTATTATCAATACCTGTCGGAAAAATATCCACCAAGCGGTATTCCAATGAACTGTCCAACATTGTTTATCGTACCAACCAGTGCAAGTTTCCATTCATCAGAGCAGAATATGTTGAACTGTAGAAGTTGTCCATTAATAAAAATTAAAACATTATATTAATTAAAGTACATCATTGGAAATGGTGACTTCCTTGTCACGAAATATAAAGTCCGTTCCACATTCCTCTACAGTGCTATGATGGAAATATTCCGCAGAGCAAACATTTAACTCTATACTTTCGTTTTGAGGAACATACCGTCGGCAATTATCCAAATCACCATTTAGATTTTTTGGAATTGTGAATTCTACCCAGGTCTCTTGATAGGCACTATTTGGACTATCACAATCCGGAATCTGACATCTGGGGAAAAGCTCATAGTTAAATCATTGTTTTTTTTCGTTGGGAAAGTTTCTTTAGCGTCAGACCTATGCACAACTGTACTCGCAATAAAGATATACGAAACTGATAAAAAGGAATTTAACAGAACCGGAATGCATATTAAGATATAGATTAATATTTGAAGCTTCCCGAACTGACCAATACGAACTAGAATCACGTCAAGACTGAATGAATCGGTTCTCGGTCTACCGTTTTCGACTTGAGGCATAATTGAAGTAAGTCTTCTTGCCTTAATCTTTAACTACTAAGTATTCGAAGGTCTTACTAATAATTATTTCGCCTCTTTTTGCATTAAGAGCTTTTTTTATGACACCTAAATTAAGATATTTAGTATATCTTACGAGTATAATGTTTATAGTTTTGGTTTATTGAGATGACAATACGTTATATGAATATAACAAGGTTTGGTATATTGATTATTGTAGGAAGAGATAAGCTGATTAAACAATTGTTATTAAATGGCATTACTGATAATGCCGTTAAACTTAGCCGCAAGGCTAAAGAAATATTAAGAGCTTTTTTTGTTTTATAACGATAAATTGTAAAATAGTTTTAAATATATAAATCAGGCAGAAGGGACACTTTCCATGCTTTAATGGTTTACAAAAACTATTATAATAAGGTTGTTAGAAGTTGTATGTACGAGTATAGATACCCGTTGCCGGTAAATTATATAGATAATATAAAGGCATTTCACAGAATGGCTTATCCTTTTATGCACTTTATAAAATCTTTTTTGTAAATGCAACTAAAGGCTTTTCCATTAAGCTTTTCGTGCATCTTTGAATTTGAATTTAATAAACTGTTAATGAGATATCATTGAATTTTCTTATTTATTTACAAGGCCCTGTTCTGTTTAAAGTACATATCGTCGGTGTCCATATCATTCAATTCGAGGCAAAATGAATTGGTTATTATCGACCGATAGTGCTCGCCGACCACTGGCGTGGCGTGGTCTGTCCAACATAGTTCTATGGATGCATTGCAATTAAGTGAACCTCGCGTGGATTGTGATCGTCTCAAAATCCAAAATTTTACTTTTTGACGAATCTATTCACCCAAAAATGGACCTCTTCGCTGAATATGATATTCTAACATAAAATGGGCTAAGCGCGAAATGTTGTTCGAACAAAAGACCTTCTTTCATAAAACAATTTAATCATTTAAATAATTGAATTAAATGAAGAAAAACAAAAGGTAAAATAAAACATTTAAAAAATGTTGATTTGGCAAGATAGATTAAATAAATGACAGCTAATTTGACAGATGTAACAATATGAATGCAATCACCTATCAAAGTTCAAAAACTCCTATTTGAATGACCTTTATTATAATAATAAAGGGTTTTCCAATAAGAGGTTTCATTTTGAGTATCCCGCAATTTTAGCAGCTGCCACTTTTGAAGCTGTCATCTTTTGACATTTGACAAGTAAAAACTACGCCACTACTAAAAACTGACGACATACACTTCAAAAACGCATTGAAATTGTTAAAATTCACTACAAAAATGGTGAAAATTTTGCAGTCACAGTTCGCAAAACTAGAGCATTTTTGGTTCGTCAGCAATAGTAAAACTGGTGGGCAAAATTTTGGCTGTTGGTACAAGTTAGTGATGTGAAGAATCGAAACCGTGTGCGTCCTTCAAGAGCACCTGAGAATATTGCTGCTGTAGCCCGTAGTATTGCTAAAACCCAGTTTTTTTTTTGATTCCTCGTCGATCTTTGGAATTAGGCATTCCACAAACGACATTACACAGTATTTAGCATGAGACTTAGGTCTTAAGGCTTTTGAAGTTTAGTTAACATAAGAACTGAAGCCGGTCGATCACCAGCAACGTGGTATCTTCGCTGATTAGTTTCGTGACATGCATCAAAATGATCATCCCGGATTTTCATCTTCAGTTATGAGGCCAATTTTCACCTCAGAGGCTACGTTAATAAGCAGAATTGTAGCATTTGGGGCTTGCAAAATCTAGGAATGATTGTTGAAAAGCCTTTCCATCCTGAACGTCTCACTGTTTGGTGCGGTATTTGGGCTGGCGGTGTGCTTGAACTTTACTTATTCGAAAATGAGGCTGGTGCAACTGTTATGGTGATTTCGCTACCGAGCTATGATTAATGATTTTTGCAAGAAAGGTTTCCTGACCGTGTTATTTTTCGAAGAGATGATTCTTGTGATTAAACACCTATAGACTTTTTTCTTTGGGCGACATGAACGATAAGAACTACACCAATGCTCCACAATGGATTCAAGACCTTAAAGATGGAATTCATGAAGTTATTGAGAACATACAGCCGCAAATGTGCGAATTGGTCATGTAAAATTTCATAAAAAGGATATGGTGCTGCAATCGTAGCCGTGGCGGCCATTTGACTGATATCATTTGCCATTGCATTGTTAATAGCATACTTTCCTCTTTACAATGAAATAAACATCCATCACAAGTAGCACAGAATTACTTAACGAAGTCTTTAAGAATTCTAAATCGGTATCTGACATCTTCTATAAGAAGGATTTAAGTTCATATTAAGTAGAGAAAAGGCGCAAGTGGGCGGTCCGATAGAAGGAAATAAGAAGATAAATAAAAAAATACCTAATAAAGATCATATTAAGATGGAATTAAGTAGGCATAAATTGACATACCTAATAAAGAAGGAATAAAGTATGAATTAAGAAATGTGATACCGAAATTATACCATTTTGTGCTACTTGTGATTGAAGTCTCATAAAAAATACACGCCTTTTTACTTGCGATATAGGTAAGGTACTATAGGGTAAGTTCTGCATTCGGAAAAAAAATCGATTTTTAGCTCTAAAACTAACGGTACCCCCCATACACCTGTAATACATAATCTTATTTATCTCGAAAATAGCTCTAACGATTTTGATAAAAAAATTAGGTTTGATACTATGGACATGAACTACATCCTGGTAAAAAACAAATTTGGGGGAAATGATATTAACGGTACCTGTCATAGAACGTTTTTTTTGATTTTCGAATTTCTCATCAACGGCTCTAACGATTTTAACCAAAATTTTTATGCAGAAGCTCCTATGCATTTCAAAAACTATAATTTAAAAATTTTCGAGAAAAAATAGTTTTTGTATTTAAAAAAAAATAATACAATTTTTTTTTTTGAAAATTCAATATCTTAAAAACGGATTCCGGAATAAATTTTTAAAGTACGTTATTAAATGTACTTTATTGATTTTGATTTGTTATGTAAAAAATTATTTTAATAAAACGATTTTTAAACTTTATCTGCGTAAATTCATACTTTTCCGGAAATCAGACGGCAATTCCATTCATTTGAACATTTGTATCTCATTAAATCCATGTTTTATATTATATAAAATGTATTTTAAATTCGAAAGTACTTTTGCAAGTTCGTGCGATCCAGTCGTGCATTTAATTTTTAATGACTTAAACAACTCCTTTAGTAGGAGCAAATATTAGTTTATGCAAGAACAAAAATTTTAAGTCTTTGTAGTCGTTTCTTATAAAATAACCTTTTATATACAAATTTCTTAAAACATTCTTAAGAAATTACTTAAAGTTCTTATTATTTTACGAACAAAATTTAAATTTCCAAAAAAAAAAGTCAAAACATATTTTTTTTTTCAAGTTTTGAATTGCAATGTTTTTCAAACTTTTTAGAAGCTGTTCTATATTTATTTTTATTAAAATGAGAAGTTCAAAGTTTGAAAAGAAAATGGTATTATGGTATGTACAGTCAATAATATATTAATTTCAATTTTTTTAATTCAATTATAGATCGTGAAAATTAATCGAAAGGAAAAAATTGTTATCAAAATTCTAAGTGCCGTTTTCGAGAAAAATACGATTTTCGACAACCATTTTTTAACATTTGTATGGTGGATACCGTTATTTTAAGGTTAAATAAATTTTGTTATCACTTCTTGTAGATTGTAATAATAAACCTTTATTTATCAAGTTTAAAAAAAATGAAGCATATGATTTTCGAAGTATTGAGTTAAAAAAAATGTACACAAAAATATTTAAACTCTTGGGGAGCTTAAGCATTAAGAAAATGATTAAAATTTTTTCAACCATAACCTAGAGAGACAGACAGACGGAATTGCGAGACCCACTTTTTTCGTTCTCGCTATCATCGTAATGTCAACTTTGATCAAAATCTCGAGTTCGATTTTTTTTCCAAATGCATAACTTGCCTTATAGTACCTACCTATAAGCCGCAAGTAAAAATAAAATAAACGTAACAACTCACTATTTTATATGGATGACATTATACTTGTAAGTTGTATTGATAATTAAAGGTCTGCATGAATACATTCATTTACCTTCTCTGAGTAAGCACAGTACTTCAGTGTATTCTGTTCGTGGCATGCATAGAAAATAGTGTACACTGAAAATGAATACACTATTCTAAGGCTCGTATTCACCGAGCGCTCCTAAACGGCTCTTAACTTTACGAGGCTCTTAACTTGAAATTTCTGTGGGGTATTCACCAACCACTCGCAAGTGTTTTTCGAAGTTCGAAAATGAGAGCCACTCTCTCTTGTTCAGGCATACCCAAACTGTGAAATGTTGTGGAATGTTGGTCTTGACAGCAAATGGATACTCTTTTACTTAGTATTGCTCACATGGATTCGAGTCAAATGCGTGCGTGGCACACGCACAAGCGAACAAACTTTCGAAGAGAGCGCTCGTAAGTTAGGAGTGGTCGGGACCACTACTAACTTTTAAGAGCGCTCGTAGATCTTTATTAATATTGCTTGGTGAATAGGTTTATGAGCTTCTTAAGTTATGAGCGCTCGGTGAATACCGGCCTAAAAGAACAAACACTGCACACCATTCGATTCCTTTATAATAAAACGAATACACTGTTTGGTTTCTCTCCTAGGCTTGAATGCTTGAACCAAATAGAACAGAACAAGCCTAACAGTTATAAACACACCGAATACAGTGAACGCAGCGAGTATAAAAACGAATACACTGTTTGGTGTCTCTCCTAAGTATTTCTGGAATTATAGATAATTTTGTACAGCAAAATCGATAATAATTTACAAATTTTAATTATATGGGCTTATCCGTGCAAATTTTAACTTTTGCCATGCGTCGAAATATATAGACATTATTATTAAACATTCAGGTTTTGGAACTTATAATATTATATATATCATTGAGTTTTAACTATTCAATTAATAAAATGAACCATCGAGATAGTGCGAAAGTGTTTGAAATCGAAAAAATCATCGAATATTGAGACTTTTGGCTGCGTGCGTGGATAATTAACGTTTTTTAACATAAGATTACTTAGTACAATTTTTGTTTTTTTTTTTCAGATAAATGAAGGTCAAATTAATTGAAATCATTTATTTTGAGTGCGTGCCTTCCTTATAAATAATCCTATATGATATAAATTTTAGAAAAAAACTGCCATGCGTGATTTTTCGTAAATCTTTAATTGTCACAAATTTTCGTGTCTATTTTTTTAACATTGATCATGGGGCATTTTTTATAGTCTGCATCATTATTTAAGCTATCTAGAGTAAAAAAAACTTTGGCTTCAATGCGTGCTTCATAATGTACACATTTTATGAAGTTAACAAAACGAACGTAAAAAACGTAACTGTTTCAAAAAAGGTACATTTTTTACTAGCACTCCAAAGCATTCTTTGATTACAATGAGCGTAATTTAAGCTGTAGAAAAAACAGCTGTAGCTAAACAAATACGTTTGAAAAAAGAGGCTGTGAAGATTAAAAATAAAAACCAAATCAATTAACTCGGTGTTTAAAATAAATTATTTTAAATTCATTTTTCTATACTTTATACTTCTATACTTTTCAACAAGCAATACATATGAGTTATTTTGAAGTTTTTTATTTATTCGTGGTCTATAATTGAAGAAAAACTCAAATTTACATGCGTGCCATATTTTTGTTTTGTTTTTTTCAAACTGAAGAAGTTAAAATTTACAGGTATAAGCCCATATCTTTCTTAAAAATGAAATATGTTCAAGGAAAATGTACTAAAACTGTTTTTGCAATTTTTATAGAACATTATAATACAGTTTCTATGACATTCATGGTAATGTTTTATATATTTGAATAAGAGCTTATTTGTAGACAAGATAATCTTTCAAAATGCGTTAATAATGTCAAAACTAATGAGTGATATATGTATACTGGAACAAGCCTTTAAAAAAAACTTAATTGAAAATACTTTTATATCAGCTTTCCTCTTAGATTTAAGGTTTTATAATCTTTTACATAATATGTTTATTTAAAGAATAAGCAAACCAATGATATAAAAATACTTATTTTCTCCATTTTTAATTTTGTATACAGATTTTACATTTTTAGTCAATGGAAAAGAAACACTGCTTCAATTTCTTTTAATATTATTTTTTCAGATTAATCATGTAGAGTTGGATAATTTCTTTTCACAAATTGTATATTTGCTTTAATGACAGTATTCTCAGACCTTAATTTTATAGATCTGTTGACGATTTCGGAAGTTAGAAACTAGTTTATGAACCATCTCGTTTGAATTGTTTTATGAAAATTGTTTTTTTTTTCGAATCCTTATGACCAATTTTAGTGTGTAACTTGTTGAATTGATCGTAAAATATTGTTCGGCATTATCTTAGAGCAGGGTTGGGGCAATAAATGAGTTTTAATTTTTGTTCAATATTCAGAAATTTTTCATCAACTTTTGAATTTTTAATTATAAGAACCTATCCCAGTTTTGCTTCACACAGCTTTTTAGTATTAAATTTGGTGTCAGTTTGGAAAAAAAAATTAAACAAAAATAAAGATGACCATATTTCATTGAACTATTGACCTCAATCATAAAGACTCGTAATACTCAAGTTAGAATCGATACAGTAAAATCGGCATTTTTTCACGATTTTAATTTTTAATCTTATAGTGAGAAATTAAATAAAGTTCCTCTACCTCGTCTCTCGTTGCATATATCAAGTTATTGCCTATGAAACATTATAGAGAATAATTACGATAATAAATTTGCATCATAATATTCTTAAAATTATTCAATTTTTCATCAACTTTTAAATTTTTCATAACAAAAGTTGAAATTAAAAGAACTTTACCCATTCTTTTAATATATTATGTATATGGTCAGTTTTACCCTTTCCCAATAGTTCTTATCAAAATTTAGCTTGAGTTTTCCACTTTCTTTATTGATCTTCACCTTAATGATCGGATAATTTGATTAAAAGTTAAAGTAAAATTTGCCGTGAACAACTTTTCTATTTGTTCACCCTCACATTCTTTAGCGATTGAAAGTTCTCAATTCGCTTGGTGTACTCGGTGTGTTTAGTGTATTATTTGGTGTATTCGATGTTTTCTATATAAACTCGCTGTATTCGATGCATTTGAGAAAACAAATCAAATGGTGTATTCGTTTCGAGTGAATACACGATTCTTTTGTTTTGGTATGGGGTGATGATTCATTTGTTTTGTTTTAGAAGAAGTGAAAGCAGCAAATAGTGTATTTGAAAAAATATAGATTGGCTTGGAAGTGGTTTCAAGCCATTCGTTGCAGATGTTTATTGATAATAAAGTTCTTTTTGGTTTCACTGCCTGGTTAGCTTAGTCGAACAAATTTCACTCGCAACAAGTTCGAGCACTTACAGAGCCTTTAATATAAACTCAAAGACGACAATCACAAAACACATGACATTGTGTATCCAAATCACGATAAATAAAACTAAGGTATGTTCATTTATTGTGTGATGTCACAATTATTCGCTTTTGTTCGAAGAAACATCAAGATGTCGATTTGGATGTATCATACCTAATAAGCAGACGTTATTTCTGTTTATTTAGTATGGAAATTGTAAAATCAGCATTGCCGTTCGTTCAATCAATAAGTGGCTGTTAAATGTCTCCATCAGTTAGTTTATCAGAGAATTTGACGATGAAACAAAACTAACAGAAACCTTTATCTACTTCATAGCGTTATGTGACGGCTAAGTGTCCGAAACTTTAATCAGAACTTTTGAAATTGGACCGTACCATATAAGATTTATCCAAATCGAATGTACAGCTTTTCAGAAAATTGTTACCATTATAACCATTTTTCTGAAATTTTTGTCAACCTTAAACTAGCTTTTAGAAAATTGTTTTTTTTTTATTTAAAAAAAATATCTGTACAAAATTTAAATGGCATTTTTCGGCGTTAAAAATGGAAAAAAATGTGAATTCTTTCAGTTAAAAAAATCGGCCACGCCCGCCGTTTAGGCTGTAGTCGAGCAGACACACAAACAAACAGAATTGCGAAACCCACTCCCCTATAAATAGTAATGTCAAATTTAATTAAAATTTCGAGTTCGAATGCATAAACTTGCCACTTAGTTCCTTCATACGTATATGAATATGTATCACAAGTCAAAAACAACTGCAGCAGTAGCATTGCTTTTTTTAAACCAAGTTCTAATTCACATTGTTTCGGAGAATAGTTTTTGAAAAAAATATTTTATAATTCCGAAAAAAAATAAAACAAAAATATTTTGTCCTCTTTTTTTAAATGTTTGTTATAAGGAAAATTAAAAGAAATATTGGGTCTTGTGAATAAAAACAAAGTAAAAGTTTTTTTTTAAGAAGAAACTAAAGCTACTAGTTAAAGCTTTTACTATTATCTTGAGCTAGACAGTTCTAGATAAATGTTTGTTTAATGTGAATAATAAAAGATTACACTAAATAGCTTCACCGCAAGAATTTTACCTTTAGCTTCATAATTTTAGCTTTCGTTTGTGTATTCAAATGTTTCGATCTAGGTAGCTTTAGTTTAAACTGTTTTAATAATTTTGCCAAAACTATAGGACAAGTATATTTTTTCACATCGTTCGTCAGTATCCGCGTCTGTACATCCACTGTACAAAGAACTCGAACCCTAATGGGTCGACCAAATTGCTTAAAATTTTGATTGTCTAACGCAAATAAAATCCGTAATATTCGCACTATTATTGAAGAAAATAATATGAATAAGAATTAGCCAAACTTTTGATATTTTTATAGCGTTAACTATAGTACATTTTTATAGTTTAGGTTATTTGTATGCACTCAAATTTAAGTTTAAACTGGAAAAATAATCTAAAGCTATTCATGTAGCGTTAGCTATTTCGAAATAGCTAATTACTAGAGGCATCTTTAACTAGCCAGCCAAAGCAACTTTTTAGTCACCCAAAACCCAGCTTTCACTCAAGTTTGAGCCCTATAGCTTTTTTTTTTTATTCGCAAGACCCATTTTGTATTTTGAATATACATAATTCTGGGCATAATCGTTTTAAGAACAAGGAATTTTTGAGAAATCGAAGAATCTTGTTGTTAATCAAGACATCAATTAAAAATAAGTTGACCATTATTTTGATGCATGATACCATTCTGTAAGTGTCATACAAACGTCATAATCTTAATATATATAAATAAAAAAATTGATCAAAATAGCTTATCTTGTCGATTGCAAACCATTATCTGAAAAATAAACCTAAATAGCTGACTAATTGGGCTCACAACGTAATTAATTAACGGGTCTTCGAGTTTAAGGTCTTCAAATAAACGTCGCATCAGACTAAATTCGTGTATAACAGGGTAATCGTTTTGATTATCTTTTTCCAAATACAAAAGTAGTTGAAAAATTTCGGAGCTGCCTTTCAGTTCTAGACTCTTGTACACCTCCTTGTGGTATGCTGTCTTCTTTCTTTTTAATTTCCGAATAATATTAATTGTATCGTAAACTTAAAAGTTGTACAGAAATACATGATTTCCGAATTTTTTAGTGCTGTTGTACAGATGAAAAATTTTACAATTTTGGAAAACAATTTACTACACACTTTTTTACCGAATAATCCTCCAAAATAATATCAACTTTTGTTTTAGGCTTAGTTCAAGTTTAACTCGGGAAACGTTGGGCTTAGGTTTAGGGAAACCTGTTACTATTATCTGTTACTTTCAAAAATTTTAAGATAATGTTCTTAAAATACTGTCACTGAGAAAGATATTAGATTTATAACACACCCATTTGAAAAAAAAATTAGTTGATGTTTCTTTGCACCTATAAATGCAATTTATTAAAATTTCAAAATGGGAAATAAATTTATATGAAGGGATTTTGGAAGACAATGTATTTAAGGTCCATACAATTTGTCTTCATAAAGATTTTGGTATGAATAGAATGCTTAAGACAATTCGGTCACTAACAACATTTTTATTGATGTCCTCAACCACTTAAACTTACTATCAAAGGAACAAGAAGATAATTTCATGAACTACGAGTAGAACTAGATAAAGATAGGCTATAGTTTTTGTTTTTCCGTGACATGCTATTATTTTCAGCATCTTTATATTTTACTTTTTGCCCGATGTCCTCAGCTTCATGCATTGTTGTTGGTAAAATGGCATCAGTTGTCTCAGGAAATGATAGAGCCATAAACGCAGATATAAAGGCACATGCTGAGAAAAGGATTGCCGGACCAGATTTGAAGTATTTTGCCTTTATAGATATAAGAACGAAGAAATTTTTGTATTCATTCAGCGAGTTGAACTTCATCAAACTTACCATAAGAGGTGTTTGTGGTGCAACCATTGATCCAATTCTTCCGAACATCGAACAAAATGACAGCAAACTATTTCGAACATTCGTTGGAAATATTTCGGATGTGAAAAAATATAAAACTTGGAAAGATGCTGTGATAGCTAGTTTTCCAACCAAAAACAGTGCTAATTGAAGACCATATAAATCTGAAACAAAAGATTTCCTTAAACACTTCTTTCATAACTTTCTTGCAACTCACCTGATCCGACAAAAACCGTCGCTGCCAAGCAAACTCCACAAACGATCAAACATCCAAACAATGAATAACGCCTTCCAAATCGATCCATTGTCCAATAGGGCATTACAAGTCCAGGAATTTCAATCAGTGACATAAACATAAAATTGTCATACTTATTTCCTCCGAGCGTAATTGAATTCAAACTCAGTCCATAGTAAACTAGGACATGAGTGAACCAACACGTTGCACAATTGACAATTCGCCAAAACAATGCCTTGAAACATTGTCGAATAGGAAATGTACTCTTTTCTTCAGATAGTTTTCGTCTATTGTCTACGAGCAGTCGGTCAATACTAGGATCTGATAGTTTTCGTTTATTGACTTTAGCAGCTTTCTGAAGAATTGTTACTGCTTCAACTTCTTCACCTTGGGAGAGCAGCCATCGAACACTCTCGGGAAGAATCCACAACAATACAATATGAGCCAAAGCGGGAGTGTAGAATATTTGAAGAATTGTACGCCAATTGGGATATATTTTAGCCACAACAGCTAGAAGAACTTTTCCAAAAACAGTGAATACTGTAAGCAGTGAACAACTGAGGACCCGCGCTTTTTGACCAACCAATTCGAGGCCGAGAATAAAAACTGTTGCATAAAGTGTCCCACTGAAGACATTGTCGAGAAATCCAAGACTAAGGAACATGTAGTAGTCCATTGAGAACGATCGAAGGACTCCCACGATGGCACTCAGGAAGCCTCCAACAGCTAACATTGTGCGACGACCATACCTTAAAATAAAAACTAGTAATAGATAATTATTGGTGGTTTTAGTGAGATATCAGCATGCTACTTTGCCATCTTTTTGCGAAAAACTTGATACAACAATATTCTTTGAGTTTATTTACCTGTCAGAAAAATATCCACCCAATGGAATTCCAATAAACTTGCCAAGATTATGAACTGTTCCAACCATAGACAGTTTCCATTCATCAGAGCAATATATTCCAAACTATAAGGCACGCACATATAAAATCATATCAATCAAAAGGTTGTTCGAGTATCTACTATATAGTATGTACATACATCATTGGATATGGTCAGTTCCTTGTCACGAAATATAAAATCCATTCCACATCTCTCTTTTGAGTGCTGATCAAAGTTCTGGGCCATGCAAAAATCTTCACCAATGCTTCGATTGTAGGGGACATATCGAAAGCAGTCGTTTAAATCCCCACTGGATGTTGCTGGTATTGAAAATTCCGTCCATGGTTCTTGGTATGTGCTATTCGGGCCATCGCATTCCGGTACTCGACACCTGTTGAATATTCAATTAATTATTATATTCACTTCGTAAGCAGAATCATCATAATGCATGTAACCAATTTAATACCTAAAGACCACTGAACTTGCAAGAAAGATGTAAGATTCGATGAAGATTCCCCTGAACAGCATGGGAATACATATTAGCAAGTAGTTAATCAACTGGAACTTTCCAAATACTCCAATTCGAGCTAAAATCGCATCCAAACCAAATTGAGTTGGTCCAACCGAGCTCGTACTATCGGCACAACTGTGCTTAGCCTCAGTCATTTGGTACTGTTCTTTGACAAGCCTCTAAGCACTGGAAAGTATAAAATAAAAGCTATCTTATGGTGAAAAAACTAAAAGTGAGACACGATATACATACATACGTACAAATGTAGGTGGATCTTTCGTGACAGAGGTATTCAAATAAATGTAGATAGCTTTAAAGATCGAAAGCTCTGTCGATTGATGTTAAAAATAAAACCCGACAGATTATCATTTTCCAATTGTTAAACAACCACTGATAAGCGAATTCAGGAATTAATTGGAATCAAAATATTTTGAATGTCTTCCTACACAAATTTGTGCTAAGCAAAACAGACATATACGAGTACATCTTCAAATCATAACCAGTTTATTGTGGCCCCAATTACCACTAAACGGTAATTCAGATTTTATTTGCGTGTGATGGCTCTTGTGACCCAAAAAGTTCTATTTTTTCTGGCAAAAATTAATTCTTGAAGATAGGTTTTTGGAACTTCTTTTGTTTGGTTGGATTCAGTTAAATTTGTATTGAGATTCCAATTTCGCAATGACAAATAATTAGGCGGTAATTGAATAACGAACAAATAGTTGCACCTTTTTACTAAAAGGCAAGTTATGCATTCGTAAAAAAATCGGAACTCGAGACTTTGATCAAAATTGGCATTACGATGATAGCGAAGACCAAAAAAGTGGTTCTCGCAATTCTGTCTGTCTGCCTGTCTTTTCGACTTGGTAGATATCATTTTTAATTTTTTCTCCCACTCGTGTTTTATTTTTTTTAAGACCAAAAATAACAACACAAGCCAAACGATTTTTTTTTCGAAATCTTATAAATATTTTTTTTCCCAAAAACTGTCCCACAGAATTAAAAAAAAATTCATAAAATTTCATTTAGTTAAATCTAGGTAATGGTTGAAAAAAAATTCCATAAAATTGTTATTTTTGGTAGCCCCCCTGGAACAAGTTTTTTGTTTTTGATTTTCTCGAAAACGGTACAACCGATTTTGATCATTTTTTTATACTTAAGCTCCTCTTAAGTTTGAATATTATTGCGTATTCAAATTTTCATTTTTTTTTTCAAGATTCAATATTTCGAAAACCCCATGTTCGATTTTTTAAACTTGATAAATAAAAGTTTTTTAATATATGTAGTAACAAGATTTAAAAAAAAATTGTTTTATCTAAAACTAACGGTACCCACCATACAAATGTTAAAAAATGGTTTTCGAAAATCGCATTTTTCCGAAAATTATTCCGAAAATTTTAATAAGATTTTTGTTCTTTCCTCTAATTTTAACGATCTATAATTTAATCAAAAAAAAATTGAAATTATTTTTTCAAATTTTGAATTTCTCATTATCGGCATAACCGATTTTAATGAAATTTCTTTTTAAAAAGTTTAAAAAAAACACTGCAAAGGTCTACGCACTAAGGTGGCTGAGTCATATAGAGTGGATGTACATACTCGTACATATTAAAACTTAGTCTAGCAAACTTACTGGATGGTGTTACGGAACGAGCTTGTTAGAAAAGTTTTTGTTTGATGAGGCCCATGACTGTAGCGCCACTTTGAGTTAGTTATAGAGTACTTAACATGTTTTTAATTATTTACCACTTTATGGCCCTGAACCATACTAAGGCAAGTTCATTTGACCCATTTTAGTATTTTTATAATTTAATTGAACATGTTTGACAAAACGAAAACTCTTTTGAGTCAACAATTATTACTATTACATATATTTTGTCACGATCCCTATCCTCTGTCAGCCATCAAGAGTCAAGTTGTGTTCCTAAACTAAAAACTTAAACTTATCTACAATCATTCAATTCAATTTATGCAACGGAACTATGTGTGTATGTAAATTTTTATGGTCAAACTTCTGTTGTGAAGTTGTGCAACCACAATAATACAATGAAAACATAAACATTAAATATTAAGAAAACAACATTTATTTTAGAAAAGTTATTTTGAAATTTCATAGAACAAAACAAACTTTATCTGATGGCACCAAACAATTTTATTTTTTTTACGAGTATATTCACCGAAAAGTATAAACTACAGAACGTTCGGTGAGGCGGGTTGAGTCGATGTGCACTGACGCGCGTATTAAGTAATTTTGGTAGCTTTATTTAAATATAAAATATTCGTTCTCAAATTGGTTTTTAAATAAACATTATAGTCACAGAGGTGTAGTTGCGTTCTCGTGTGATGTTATATTTGAATTGTGATATGTAGTAAAGATCACTGATATAATAATTATAATTAATAATGAGGCAGGAGGATAGCTGCTAAGGAATAGAACAAAATTTTAAAGAATTTAAAAAGCTTGTGTTTGATATAATAATCTCAAATCTACATAAACATTCATATACATTTGTACGAGTACATACACTTTCTGAAAACAAAATATGCGAGAAAAAACAAATAAATTTGTTTTAATTTAAATCAAAACAAAAATTCAAGAGTCTATTTCACAGATTATATATCCTTCATCACAAACAATGTATGATTTTGACTTAATAATTTTGTTTTACAGAATCTTTACATGACTACAACTTATCATAAATTATATAGAATTGATACAATAAATAAATTTGGCGTTACAATTGTTTTTATTAAAAAAAGTATTACATATATGATATTACAAAAATTCAACTACACATATTAATAATGCCATTTTTGTAGCACTTTATACTTTATGGGATCAGGGAAGAATTGAATAATTTCAAAATAAATATTCGTAGAACTCTTGTTTGATTTCATTAGGCTTTTTTAGTTCAGAACAGAACCTGAGTTGTCAAAAAATAAATTGTGTTTCTTTTTTAGTTCAGAGTGTTCAGAGTTTCGAAAATGTGTTTCTTTTTTCGTTCTGAGCATGTTCTGAGCGTGTTCGGAGTGCGCTCTATGAGCTCAGAATAAAATAACTGAGCAGACAGAGTAAAATGCTTAACACAAGCATTTGACAGATGGAAATTAAAAATAAATGGCGACAGCTACATAAATGTTCAGGTGTGTTTCAAAATATACTCAGAGCGCTCAGAGCACGCTTGGTTCAGAGAATGTTCGGAACATGCTCGACATGCTCGGACTCTGTTCAGAGCTCTATACTGAACTAAAAAAGAAAAACGCCTATTGAATTTTAACATAGAACATAGAAAAGGTTAGTAATGTATGAATTACAATGTATCGAGTGTACCCAGTAAAATGTCATTTCATAACCACCTATACTATTCATTGAGATGTAACAACCTTTTCAATGGAATATGTGCACAACAGAAAGCTGTATGTGATGTATAACTTAGAAATTATAATATTTATTGTATTAAGTATATTTTATTTATAATATTAATATACATTATACATATGTATGTAATATGCAATGTATGTGACATATTTTCTGTATATCTACATTTCATGAATGTCTCGATCATTTTTGGTGTTTTAAAAATGTTTTTTTTTTATTGATCCAAATTAACTTGATTTAAAAGCATAGTATTTTTTTTTTTAAATTAAAAATAAGTGTTAACCTAAGTTTTATATGGCAAAGAGTTAAGATAAATTTAATATTAAATTCCAATTTATTAATTCAGTGCTACTCTAAACTGTACTGCTCTGACTATTAACATTACCACTTATTGTTATTGGATTGTGTTTTTACTGTCAGTTATATTCGTTTGAGAGAGTCGAGGGATTAGTTGAAACGACAAAAATAATAAAAAGTATAGGTATCATTTGAAGAGAGTTTCGTACTAAATGTTCATCTTTACAGTCAACTCTGCTTATTTGAATTAAACTTTATTGAAAAAAAAAACATGAAGTGCAGGTCAAGATCTGTGAAAAATACATGAGTTTAAGATTGAATTTTTGTATGTACTTGCAGTATACAAATTTTACAGTGAATTTAATGAAGTGTTATGTTTAATTTTAATTAATAAACAAAAAACAAGTTGGTGGATCCAGTCAAATCTAAAATCGGAGCTAAAAAAATTCTGGGAGAAACAGGGAAACTGAATTATATGTATTTAAATGAAGATTGTTGCGGTTGATTTGATATAAAGTGAATACAAAGTATTACCAAACAGTGGAATGCGTTAAGGGTATGCTTAGAGGGGGTAGGGGGTCGAAGTGTTTTATTTACATGATTAATTTTTACGAACAAAAATGATCACCCAAGATTAGATTTGGGCACAGCACAATAATTATGATTAGGTTGTCACACTGAAATTGTTTTCGAGAAGGCCGTTTCTAATGTGTGAGCACTCCAAAGTTTAAAATTTTACTTGGTACTATAAGGCACGTGTGGTTTTCGTAAAGAAAAAGATGTTATTTGTATTATTACACTAATATGAGAGGGGTCAACACCAAAGAGGTTTCCTTCTTATTGCTGGTCGATCTATGTCTACCTCTATACGTCTACTCGCTTATACGTCTATACATATGCATCCACTTTCCATTGAGCTGGATCCTAAACGGGTTGACCGATTTGATTCAAATGTGGTACAAAGCATTTTTTTGTGATTCGCTAGGAAAGAAATTCGAATTTTTGTCGAACTCGTCATTCCTGTAACACGATTCCGTCGTACATTTTAACAAACTTCATATAATAATTTGATTTAAGCACCATCTTCCATCTACATTTATATATATATAATAGTCGCATCAAGTTAATGAAGGACTCTTATCTCAGGTATTTAGAAACGTGTGTTTTCAACCAGCGTTACCACTTCCGGAAAAAAAGTCGAAGTAGATTTGAAGAAAAAAGTGAAGTAAATTCGAAGTAGATTTCAAAATGACTTCGTATTTGCATTTAGAAAAAAAAATAGGACTCGAGATTTTCATCAGTTATTACAAAACGAAAAAGTGGTGATTCAGTCTGTCTGTAGATCTGTTACTCAACCTGCCGTCTAGAGGAGAAATCATATATTTGCACTTGTGTTGATGCTCATATTTTTGTATGGAAGTACTTACTATAATGAAAATAGAGAAAATGAAGTAGTTTTGGGCTTTTTTTTTGTAAAATTGAAGTAGATTGAAACAGAGATTTTTAAAAGGAAGTAGATTTCAGTATTTTGATGATGGTGCGAAGTAGGAAGTAGATTTTAAAATATTTTGAAAAAAAGAAGTAGATCTACTTCAATTGAAGTAAAGTGGTACCACTGTTTTCAACTCTCTAAATTATATTCGTAGATCTGTAGACAAAAAGTCTACCTTCTCAATATACATATAGGTATCTAGTTTTCTTTAATGTTGACATTTCAGTTAAGCGGTGTGGACTGCATTATTTTCCGTTCATAGTTCTACTTATCTGATTTTGTCGGGGTACGTGTTAAAATAAGTTGCATTTTTAACTTTTTAAGTTGCATCATGTACTGTTGTTTATTTTTATTAACGTTTTTGTTTTGATTCTTTATTAATCCATGTGCGCAGGCATTCAGTTTTGAATCATATTTAAGGTTATGACAAAGTTCAAAGTTAGAAGGTTAGAATCATCGAAAGATCTTGAATGTTCTAAATTCTGTCATAAGTTCATCGAATAGCAACAAAATCCAACTGGCCTAAGCGAAAGAATTTTCGCCTTCAGTACGATTCGTTAAAGAGGCTGCCTTAATTTTTAAATCAGATAAGTTAAAAATAGAATGAATCGATATTATTTGAGTGCAGTGCTCTTAGCTGATATTTCTTCCATTAATTTATTATCTGTTTAATTTATTTTTTATACAAAAATATTAAATGTTGGAAAGCAAACATAACACTGCGTAACTTAATTTTAACGTAATGTGTATAAAATTTCTGTCCATAAAGGTTTTTTTTTTAATAATTTTATAATAGTCTTGAGACCCTGGTCGAAAAACAAGCTAAAGGTAAAAGTGGAATGGTCATATGAATTCTTGTATGAAAACAAGCCAATTCAAGGAAATCATTTGGCTAACTTATAATTCGTAGTCTAGTTTTGGGAATATTTATTTTCACACAGTCTTAAAAAATGTTTTAAGTACACCAGTCTTAAAAAGCACACAGTTAAATAAGTTGAACAACTTTTTGACACAAGATTAATATATATATATCTCAAGCAAATCCTCTCCTATATATTTGAACTTTATTTCTTAGCCTTTCGCTTGGTGTTTTTGCTTATGAAATAACGTTGATTAAATTTATTCGAAACTTTTCAAAATCACTTTAATTCTCCTTTTCAGGTTTCTTGTTTTACATCCAGCTTTTTCTGGCCTATAACTTCGGCATCATCTACAGTTGTAGGCAGAACAACATTTGTCGTTTCAGGGAACAGCAAAGCCAAGAACCCAGCCACTAAAGCACAAATTGAAAAAAGAATCGCTGGTGCGGATTCGTTGTATTTCGCCTTTGAAAAAAAAAATAGAAAATTAAGAAAAATGTTTAAATTTTATAACGAAGAAAAAAAACTTTTGAAATAAAATCTTATCTTACCAAAAGTACAGTTTGAGGTGCCACCATTGAACCAATTCGTCCAAACATGGAACATAATGACAACAAACTATTTCGAACATTTGTTGGAAATATTTCAGAAGTGTAAAAATACAGGACTTGAAATGATATCGTAATGGCCATTTTGCCCACAAGAAACATAGAAAGCTGAAGAACGTAGAAATCTGTCAATTGAAAAAAAAATATTAGAAACCTCGGAATTGAAGCTTACCCGTAACTAACCTTTTGGAACAAAAATTGTAGTCCCTAAGCATATTCCACAAATCAATAGATATCCAAAGAGTGAAAACCGCCTTCCTAAGCGATTCATTGTCAGATAAAGTGTAATATATGCTGGAATTTCGACCAATGCCAAGTACATAAAGCTATCGTACTTATTTCCACCCAGAAGCACAGAATTCAAATTCAGCCCATGATAGACCAAAACGTTCGAGAACCAACACAATGAACAATTTATAATTCTCCAGGGAAACGCCATGAAAACCTGTTTAATAGGAAACTGGCTTTCATTGTTTTCTTTTTCCAATTTGTATCGATTTTCCAGAATTAGTTTTTCAATTGCAATATCTGAAAGTTTACGCTTGTTTGTTTTTGCCGCTTTTTGTAGAACTTCAGCGGCTTTTTTCTCATCACCTCGAGATAAAAGCCATCGAACACTTTCTGGAAGAAACCATAACAGAGCAATATGGGCCAAGGCTGGAGTGTAGCCTATTCGGAGAATCCAACGCCAATTGGGAACACTTTTAGCAATGATTGCAAGCATAATTTCGCCAACGGTATAAAACATTGGCAATATTGAACAACTGAGAGCTCGTGCTTTCTGACTAACTAATTCAACTCCAATAATAAAAAGTGTGGCGTAAATTATGCCACTGCAAACGTTTTCGAGAAATCCTAGGATCAGGAACATATAGTAGTTCGGAGAGAAAGAACGTAGTATTCCTAAAAGTGCACTCAAAAAACCTCCGATGGCAACCATTGATCGACGGCCATACCTGGAAAAAAATTGATTTTGGTTATTCTTTTGAAGCCTCATTATAAAAATTGAAGATGATCGAAAGCAAAATGAACCCGAAGCCAATTCTTCGGTAAGTTTTTCTCAGGGATGTTAGCTAATCGACAGTAAATCAGGCAGTCGAAAGTAAAAACAAAGTAATTTTATAATAGTGCTTGACAGTTTTCTTTGTTCAATAGAGAGTGGCCGTCTACTGTGAAATGTGAGATTAACTTACCAAAAACTTAACGAAAATTAAACTTTAGTTATATGTATATTAACTACAAAAAAAAACTGGTAAAGGAAAGGGGATTTGTATTATAGAGTTCAACCTTTTAAGTAAGAAGGGAGGAACCCCATTGAAGCTATTGTCAGAGACGAATGAAGAGTAGCTTTCAGATTTTAAAAATGCAGAAGTATACCAATTTGTATACCAATTTCACCAACTGTCAACTTGACATAAGTGACCTGTGATCGAGAGCACTCTTCACGTGCAAAAACAAAACTGAACAAAAAGTATCATCCATAATTATGGGGGCATAAAGAATTTTTAAAATATTAAATAAACTAAATGAAAAGAAAAACTGATTTTTGTTTTATTTTAATTTAATTTTAATCAAATTAATATCACAACTTTATTTATTTTATAATATTTAAGCTACGCGCTTCCGAGTGTTATAGCTCCGTCATCAGGCGAACTACTATAAAAATGCATTATGGGGGCGGTATAATGACTTCCTTATTGTTTGCAAAACCAATCTATAATGTTTTTTAAACAAATTAAGTTCTACTTTTAGAATGAGCTCTTTCTGAAGGGCAGAGTTATTTTCGAGTAGAAACAAATTCGAGATTTTTATCAAACTTAACACAGTGATGAGAGAGAAATCTAAAAAAGTAGTTTTCATAAAATTTTCCAGTGGAGTCGGTCTTAAAAGTCTTAAAGATAACGCTGAGAGTATAAGCTGATTTAAAAAATCGTAAGAAAACCTTGAAAAGTCTTGAGGCTTGTTGAAATTTTTGATACAAAAAGTCGGTAGAAGTTGCCAGAAAAAAAAATTAAAAAAAGGTAAATTAAATTTTTGGTCTCAACTAAATTTTATTTTTGTACAAAAAAAGGGAAACGAAAGCTGAAAGTTGTGAACATTGAGACGGAAGCGAAGAAGATGGGTTTAGCGGTAAATGAGAGCAAGACCAAGTATATGCTGTTATCAAGAAAGGAGACACAACACCGACGTCTTGGACAGAACGTCATTATAGACAGCTATAACTTTGAGGTAGTTAAGGACTTCAAATACCTAAGCGCCGCTATAAAATCAGAAAACAACACCAGCGCTGAAATCAAACGGAGAGTAACACTTGCCAAGTGCTGCTTCTTTGGACTAAGAAGGCAATTGAGTCCTCTCTCGAGCAACTAAAGTGTCCCTCTATAAAACCTTCATCATCTCGGTCTTTGTCGATAGTGCAGATACATGGACTTTGTCGAAAGTGGATGAGAGCGCTTTAGGATGTTTCGAGAGGAAAATTTTTCGTGTGATCTTTGGTCCCGTCTGCACAGACGAGGAGAAGATATAACCACGAACTGTACGGGCTGTACAGCGAAACTGACATAGTTAAACGAATCAAAGTCGAACGACTGAGATGGCTAGGTCATGTAGAGTGAATGGACCCGAATGCTCCGACCCGGAAAGTCTTCGAATCCAATCCCGAGGGACGGCGCAGTAGAGGAAGACCGCAGCTCAGATCGCGCACACAAGTGGGAGAGGATCTCAACCAACTTGAAGTTCGAAACTGGATACAGTTAGCTAGGCACCGAGCTAGCTGGAGAAGGCCCTGGTACACTCCGGACTGTGGCGCCATCTTAAGTAAAGTAAGTAAGAAAGTTTTTCTCCCAAATCTGTAGTAGAACATATAGCTTTCTTCAATGTATTTTTGATGAAAAACCAACATTTTAGCTTGATCTATTGCGTTTTTTATTAGATTTGAAATTTTATTACTTTATTATTTATTTGCATATCTAATAAAAATGTGTGATACAATTTTTTTTAGAACAGTTTGGGGTTAGATATCTTTATGGGTACAGAAGAAATTGTTGAATACTTTCTTATCTATTCGGTACAAAATTTGAATATGATTTTAAGTAACTTTCCGATCCAGCTAAAAAATTACAACAAACGTGTTGTTATGATCAATGTTTAAAAATTCAATTCTCTAGCTCATAGTGAATCGAACAAAAAGACAGACAACAAAGCGAGTAAACAAAAACGTGTTAAAATACGACATTGTTTGGCAGCTCAGCTATTGAATAAAATGCCAAAACAAAAATTTCACGTTCGAGATGAACCTTAAAAAAAAATAAAACACCGAATGTCTATGGTAACTACGTATGACTATGTACATAGCTGATCTAGATCCACTTGTTGACTTAAGTTATCTTAGGGTGTTAGTTCAAAATAGACAAGGTATAGAAGCTGGCAAGAATAAAATTGAATATCTAAGCTCCATGAGCTCAACTAACCTGTCCGAAAAATATCCACCTACGGGAGATCCAACAAATTGTCCGGCAACATTGATCGTGCCAACCATTGATAACTTCCAATCGTCAGAGCAATAAATATTAAACTGTAAATAAACAATATTTTAAGCTTTTGACCAACATTAGGTGCCGTATACTCACGTCATTAGAAATTGAAAGTTCCTTATCACGGAATATAAAATCTATACCACAACCTTCCTGTGCATTTTGATCATAGTTATCAGCGAAGCACATATTAGAGCTATTGTTGTAAGCAACATAACGATGGCATTTATCCAAATCTCCACCCGAAATCGTGGGAATTGAAAAATCCGTCCAGGGTTCCTCATAACCACTGGTCGGTCCATCACATTCGGGCACTCTACATCTGGTTTCGGTTTTGAAAATTTTTATTTAATAAAATTCCACAATTGAAAAACACTTTTATTTTTCAAACCTATGAACCAACGAACTCGTTAGAAATATATATGAACACATTAAATATGCGTTGAATATCATTGGCGGAATGATAAGCGCATAATTACGTATTTGGAATTTTCCAAACTGTCCGATACGAATTAAAATCGCGTCCAGGCTGCATTGATCCGAATCCGTGTCTGAAACTTTTGCACAACCGTTTTCAACCTCAGTCATTGTTATAATACCAACTGTTTGCCAGCACATTTTTCAAAGATAGTCAGTAGCGCTCGTATACATTTGTATATAGCTATACAGTCATATGATACAGTTTTAGCTTTTCGTGATTAAACTTCTGTATTTACAATTTTATACATTGATCTTATCATCACACATTGGTGTTGAGATATAAATGTTATTAGAATTTAGATTAATTGATATTGCTCTAGGGTCGAAAACAAAATGTTTGATAAATTGATAATGTCAAGTTTTGAGATGACAATTTTATAATTATGGTAAAGGTAGGTACATAGTTATTTTATTTGACATGACTAATAAGTCCAGGACGTTTAGTTTTTTGTTTTTTTTTTTTAATATTTCATTGAAGATAAAAATTAGATGCTCCTCGGAGAAAGTTATAAGTCGACATTTTTTAATTAATTTTTATATAACAAATTTCTTTAAAATTTCTCGAGAACAAAATTTGGAATGCCAATTTTAAGTATTTAGTAGTATAGATTTTAGGAAATAATTCCAAAAAATAATCGCTTACACATTTTAAAGATATTGAAAAAAGCCTAAAAAATATTTTTTCGAATATTTTTATATACAATTATATTTTAAAGTTAAGGGGGTTACTGCTGAAAATTTTTGGTTAAAATCGTTAAAGCCGTTGATGAGAAAGTCGAAAATAAAAAAAAACAGTTCTATGACAGGTACCGTTAATAACATTTTGAGCCAAAAAATTTTCTGACCAAAATGTAGTCCATGTCCATAATATCACAACTTATTTTTTTTCATCAAAATCGTTAGTTTTCGGTATAAATAAGATTTTGAGATTTTGCATTACGGGTGTATGGGGGGTACCGTTAGTTTTAGAGCTAAACAAAATTCAGTTTCCCCTCTTGGGAATCACCGAAGATCCTTAAGTACCGAGTTTGAAGAAAATACCTTCAGTAGCTTAGGCTGTAGATTAAGGTACAGACATACAGACATACAGACAGACGGAATTGTCGGACCCACTTTATTCGTCTTCGCTATCATCGTAATGTCAACTTTGATCAAAATTTCGAGTTAAAAAAAAGTTTAACGCAAACTGCAAAAATTCAACTGTTCGAAACTCCAAAAAATATGCAAAGCTATTTTTTCTCGATAACGCAATTTGATATTGTTCGATAACATCATTTGTGGCGCAACTCTGCAGTAAAAAAAGAAGGAGTTGACAAAAGAAATATTGGGTGTGTTTTATTTTCTACAGATCTATATGGACCCGGATCTGGATTAAGTTTTAACACGTTATACAAAAACAATTTGGGATCCCGTTCTCTATGTAGATCTATTTTTAAGATCCAAAAATTAGTTCTTTCTCTGGCAAGTAGATGGCTTTTCATGGTAAGGTAGTGTTAGATGCAGTGCAAAGAAAAAAGACAAGAAATAAGAAATGGGCATTTATAACACTGCTGTTACTATGATCCATATCGTTTTATTCTCAAGGGATAATCTATATATGGATTATTGGCGAAAGTAAACCAAGGCTATTGATAAGGTAAGGTAGATAGTGTTATGTTTGGTCTTGGGTCATAGAAAATGTTCCCAAAATAAGAGTAAGGTGAGCACTTTAAATCTACGGCTGCTTCAGTCCGGGGTGGGTTTTTTTTCTCTTACCAAACTATACAAAAAAACTATGTGCTCATGTTACCAAACGAAAATGAATACTAGTGTGGATCTATCCTGAATGAGCCAGAGACCAGGGTGTTAATTAGGCCTCACGCTTCCCCCCCAACCATGCACATTTGAAATGGCCCAAATAATTGAATTTGAAACTTTTTCTTTCGGTGTATACCCTTTACAAAAACAAATTTATTCAACTTTCATTATACAACTTAAAGTATAAATTTATAATTAAATTTCATTTTTAAATTTAGAAGTTAGATAGAAATAAGAATTAAATCATTCTGGAAGTTTAAGTAACTATAAACGAGAAGAATGCTGAACAAAAATTTAGAAACAGATTTAAAAAGCCTTGAGAAAAAAAATTGGATGCTCAACTTTAAACGAGCTGAAACGGTAACAGAATGATATATGTATCTTCTCCAAAGCATATATTTGTACCAATAATTAAGTACCGATTATTCGTATACACTTGTCCTGTTTTTTTTTCCTTGGCGCACAATCCTACGATTTATCGATAATAGGCCTATTATATACTTAAATCGTCGCCTAATAAATTTAAAAAGAAAATAAATGCCTGGAAGAATATACCTAACAATTATGTACCTTTAATTTAACTGTAGCTATTAATTTAATTTACCAATTTTGAAAAAAAAAAGTCTGAATTCTTTTCGTTTTTACAAAAAAAAATCGAACGGAAACTATTGAATTTAAAGTTGAAAATACAAAAAAAATGTATGTATGTACTAATTAATTTAGGATATATGATGGCAATAATTAAGGTGAATAAGAAAAGTAATTTGGATGAAATAAATAAAAAATGGATAAAAAGATAACGGAAATAATTTCAATAAAAAGGTTTGAATTTAAATTTAGCGATGATTGGCAGAAGATATAATTTTGAAATAGTTTTTAAGAAAATATAACAATTTAAATAAAGTTTGTAATTTTTCTCTTTTCTTTATAAATTTGCCTGTTTCGTTATCCTCATCTGCCTTTTCTTCGAAAATACAGCATAGATGGATAGATATATGTGTGTTGATTGTTGTGTGATTTTGATTGTTTCTTGATGGCTTGAAATAGATGATGGAAAATTTCTTGTGCAGATATTAGGAGCGGAGTTATCTCTCCTCCGCTATTATTTTCGTTGTGTAATTGAATAACTTTTTAATTTTATTTTATTTTATTATTTTTTTTTTTTTTTAATTTAAGAAAAATTCACTTTTTTTGTATTTTTTTTAAATAATAACTAAAATCAAGTGAAATTATTTAAGTTACTATAAGTTACACTTTTTTTTGGTTTTTATTAAATTAAAAATAAACTAAGTGATACACAGTAATTGGGTAGATGTTTACTCGTCGAAGATCAATATTCTAATCCCTACTTTCGGCTTTAAGTTTTAACTCTAACCCTATGATGTGTCTTGCACTCATAAACATCACGCTATTTAACCGTAAGCTTTAGATCTTTAAACAATTTTTTTTTCTTAAGGGATTGAAAGAAAGAAATTAACTGTAATTTTTTTTCTTTGTTTTTGCTAAGTTAAGGCATACGATTTATTTTTCTCTCCCAAATTAAAGCTAGTGATGTGCGTTGGATTACAAAATGTTTTGATAGATGTGAGTCAAAAATAGCACATTACAAAACAGGCTTTGTGTGCATATGTGCATATACATATGAAAAACATAAAGACTGGGGACTTAAGTTCTTATGTCTTTTGTATGGTATACAGCTGTTTTACCATTTTCATCTTTAAGTTTGTATGAAGAATTGCCGATCTTTTGCATGACTGTGCACTTAACGAATTTAGGTGCCAATTTAGCATTGAAATTTTTTTTGGCATCGCTTTGCGCAAAATTACGCCGAAATACTGTTTGTCCTGGGTTAAAGTAAGATTGAGTACTACGAGTATTATATCTTCTAGCACTATTCTCATAGGCTTTTTGGATATTGGCTTGAACGTCTTCTCTTATTATCTGGATTCGATCTTTGTTATCGAGAATAACTTCTCCAGAGTATATGTTATTAAGTTTTCTCAACAGTTTATAAGTAGAAGCGTGAGTCACCATCTCTTGTCCAAATAAGGTGTAATAAGGCGAACATCGAAGTGATTGGTGGTATGAGCTACGAAGAGCAGATGCAATAAGGGGGAGTTGTTCGTCCCAACGGGTTTGTTCGTTACCTAAGTAGGATCGAATACCAGCAATTATTGACCGATTCACCCTTTCAGATGAATTGCTTTGTGGAGAATATAACGCAGTATAAGTATGATGAATACCATACTTTTTAAGAAAGTTGTTAAATATTTCACTTTTAAATTGGGATCCATTGTCTGTCAAGACATCTTCTGGAACACCAAAAATACTAAAAACATTCTCTTCTAAATAATCAACAATTTTTTTCGAGTTCATGCTTTTAATCGGTATAAAGAGAGGAAATTTTGAAAAATGGTCTAATGTTATAAATATAGCTATATTTCCAGATTTCGACCTGGGAAAAGGTCCTATTATGTCCATATATAATTTCTGGAATGGTCTATCGGATTTTTGCTGCTGTCCCATTGGAGCACGCAAGACTTTATTAGGAGCTTTTGACTGTTTGCACGTCTCACAATTATTCACGAAATTGCGAACATCTGTACTCATTTTAGGCCAGTAAAAATGCCTTTTTAATTGTTCTAGCAATTTATGAATTCCAGCATGATTGTGAATAGGTGGACTATGAAATCGGTTCATTAAATCATTTGTCATTTGCGAAGGTATCCATAATTTCCATGGTGTAGATTCATTTTCAGAACCTTCTACAGATTCAAAACGACGATAAACATGGTTGTCAATGACTTTAAGATTCGGTAAGTTTGATTCGTTTTCTAGAATATTTTTTCTTAATTTTTGATACTCATCGGAGTTGAAACATTCAGACTCTAAATTGATTCCAGTGTCGACAGAAAGAATTCCAGAGATATCATTTTCATTCGCACGGGACAGTGTATCTGGAACGACATTTTCGGAACCCCGGCGATGTTCAATCGAGAAATCATAACCTTGCAGCTTAAGTGACCATCTTGCCAATCTTCCCGAAAGGTCCTTTTGCTGCATTAGCCATTTAAGGCTAGCATGATCTGTGACAATTGTAAAGCGTTGTCCTTCTACATACTGACGAAATTTTTTCAAACTTAGAATGGCAGCTAAACATTCAAGCTCAGTAACGCTATACTTTCTCTGAGCTGAATTGAGCTTGTGAGAAAAGTACGCGATCGGTGTTTCAATAGCATCTGAGTTGGTTTGAACAAGAACACCCCCTACACCAAACAGACTTGCATCGCAGTGTATTGCGAAGGGACGAGAAAAATCGGGATTGGCGAGGATAGGGGCAGTAGAAAGCAGATTTTTGAGGATGTCAAAAGAACTTTGGGCTTCCTCATTCCATTTAAAAGTTTTTGACTTTTTTAAAAGGTCGGTGAGTGGTGTTGTTATACCAGCGAAATCGTTAATGAAACGGCGATACCAACCGGCCATTCCAAGAAATCGTCGAAGTTGGCGGACGGTGGTTGGTTGGGGAAAACTCGTGATGGCAGAGACTTTATCGGGGTCAGTACGAAGAGTACCATAGCCGACGATGTAACCGAGGTACTTAACCTCTTTTAGACAAAATTTACTTTTTTCTAGAGTAACGGTTAATCCAGCTTTCCTTAATCTTCGAGCTATATCGGCTAGTAAATCAAGGTGTTCCTTGAAGGTCTCAGATAACACAAGGAGGTCATCCATATAAACAAATACTTTCTCTCGAAGTCCTGGAGGAATCACTTGATCCATAAGACGACAAAGTGTTTGCGGAGCATTACAAAGCCCGAATGGCATCACTTTGTATTGATAAAGCGGACGATTTGGAACGGTAAAAGCAGTGAATTGTCTAGATTTTTCACTTAAAGGGATTTGCCAAAAGGCCTCCTTTAAGTCTATGCTATAAATAAATTTTGTCTTCGGCAAACGACTTAAAATTTGTTCTATCAAAGGCAAAGGATACGCACTTTTAACTGTCTTTTCATTTACTTTTCGTGAATCCAGACAAACTCTGGCTTTTCCGCATGGCTTTTGAAGAAGAACTACTGGGCTACTCCAAGGACTTTCCGATTCCTCAATGACCCCAATTGAAAGCATTCGATCGATTTGTTCATGAAGCAGTTTTTCTATGGCTGGTGAAATAGGGAAATATCTTTGTTTTATAGGCTTGCAACCTGGATCAATTTCAATTTCGTGTTCTATGAGACTTGTTTTTCCGAGTCCTTCGGAAGCGTATGATGGAAACAAATCTATAATTGAATCAAGGGCTTTCTTTTGCTCAGGTGTTAAGGAATGAGCATTATTTGGCTGCTCTACATTTTCTGTGGAGACACTACTGATGACATTTGGTGCAATGTTAAAAGCAGACCAAAAGTTTATGCCTAGGTAAATATCTTCTAATAAAGTTGGAACTATAAAGAATTTAATTTTTTTCATGGTGCCTCGAAATGTGACATCAATTTCAACAAAACCCTTAATTTTTTGTGGTTTTCCATCGGCAGTTGTAGCAAAGGTGTTAAAGTTGCTAGGTTTATTCATTTTGGAAATCAGATCTTTCGCAGCTTGACCACTTAAACAAGAGATAGTGGCTCCACTATCAAGCAAACCAACATATTTTTTTCCACAAATAGATATGGTTGCGTAAGGACGAATATCTGAAGAGCCAGTTTGTAGACTAGAAATAGATTTTTTCAAAAATTTTCTATTTGATCGAACTTCTTTCCAAAATTTTCTTAAACGAATTGTTGATCGCTTTGGATTCTTAAAACTAGAGTATATTGTTTCAATCGCATTGAAAATACTTGCTCTTTTCTTATTGTAATTATCTAAACGCTTTTGGTACGGAATAATCGTGTAAAGTTTTTGTATATGCTTAGGTAAGTCAGGTGAAGGTAAGTCAGGTGAAGGTAAGTCAGGTGAAGGTAAGTCAGGTAAGTGCAAATCTGGTTTAAAAATTGTGATTTCCTTTGAAACATCAGGTAAAGTTTTGTCTAAATGGGGATAAGGATTATCTATGGGATTCACAATTGAATGGTCTCCATGCTCATCTTTTAATTCGAACGAGGGTGAGCTGGAGCTGTTTTCGGTTTTTCCGCGTTCGATTTCAAGTTTCCCTTCTGAGAGCATTTGGAACAATTTGGCTTGTATGTGTCCGGAGCACCACAACCATAGCAGAATACCATTCTTTTTTCCAGACAATCCAGGTAAGTATGGCCATCGCGACCACAGTTCCAACATTTGAATGGAGTTATACCAGATATGTCAAGTTTTGGGTTATAGCCGTCAAGTTGAGTATCATTTTCGATTACTATTTCGTTTACAGGGCGTTTGTTATAAAAAGGTCTAATTGGTAATTGAGATTTATATGAACTTTCGCTGAAAACTACATCTCTTTTGAAACAAAAGTTTCGAAGCTGCGCTACCGAAGCAAATGCCATATAAAAAGTCTGTTGTCTAATCTCTGGTCGAAGATTACGATGCAATATATCAACGAGTTCATGGTCCATTAAAGGATATCTGAGCTTATCGCACAATTTCATAACATCATTATAATAATCTTCAAAAGGTTCTTTTTCTTTTTGTTTTCGTTTCCAGATCAGTTCTTTTATGTCGGTATCGGTTTTATAATCTTGAAATTGTTGACGAAAAACAAAACAGAAAGGTTCCCAATTGATACGATCTACACCTCTTCTGTACCTCCAATACCATTCTCTGGCACGATCGGTAAGAAGGATGTGAAGATTTTCACATAGAAGATTGAAATTACCGTTCAGGCAATCTTTAGTAAGAGCAGTCACCTGATAGATAAATTGATCAGCAGAAATATCAGATTTTATTCCATCAAAACGCAAATTCCAGCTTTGGAGTATATTTGCCACACGATTTACCTCAATTCTAGGCACAAAATTGTTTGAATGACCTTGAAACGAGTTGTTGTTATTGTTATTAAAATTGTGTGTTTGTGGTTGAGAATATGAATCTCCCGCAAATTGATTGCTGTTTTGGATGGGGTTAGTTTGCTGTCTAGATGAAAAATTTTCAAAAACGCGGTTGTTATGTTCTGTTTTCTTATTTTGGTTTAAGACCATCGTTTCTAGACGATTCATCATAGAATTTAATTTTTGTTCAAATTTGTGTTCAATCAAACTTTCAATTTGATTAGATAAATCTTGTAATTGTGAGGTTTCCTGAACTGTTCTCGAAGGAATATTTTGTGAACAAGTACCATTTAAATTTTGTCTACTTTGATCCAAATCAAAATTTTCAAACAGAATTTCAGATTGATTTAAAGCCTGTTGAGTTGTTACAGATCTTCGCAACGACTCTTCAACATTCTGAACGAAAGGCATAGATATGATTGGAGATGGATTTAAAGACCAATCTATAGGATTTTGCATCAAAGGTAATGGCATATCGAGTTTTTTCTGAATACGAGTATTCGGTATTTTTGTTTTGGGTACTGTTCCTGTTGTTGAAGGTGGTAAATTTTGTTTTCCAATTTTGGAAATATCTTTAAGTTGTAATTTTGATTTACATTCTGGACACGTTGAATTAAGTTTAATAAATTCAGCAATGCATGTTTTATGAAAAACATGTTTACATTTTGTTGTAGCTATATTGTCTTTATCGGTAAATGGTTCCTTGCAAATCGAACAAGAATTAATAGTAATAAGATTTTCAGAGAAATTTTCAGGTGTTCGGGTAACAGACATATTTAATTTGTTTGTTTTAGGTTCAATATCATGAAAGTAAGTTTCGGGTATACATCAAAAAAACGAGTTTCAAATTGTAATGAATTGGCTCAGACAAAAATAGATCCTTGAAATAAATGAAAAATAAACGTCAAGTTTATTGGTAATATAGTCATGGATTTTAATACAAGGACAATCTAAAAAAAAAGTTCTTAAGGATTGTACTTCCTTTTCTTAAAAACCATACTGAATTTTAAAAAATGCTAAGTTAGCACGACATTAGTTTTATCGAAGTATGTATATACAATATCAAAACGATTAATCGGACGGTTATGTAGAGCTGTCTACGTACATAATCGTAGTTCCAGATACCATATAGAATTGTTACACTAGATAAGAATTTTAAAAATGTAAAATAAAGTTTAGGTAAGACCATAGATCACCAATGATCGAAATTCCAAAAACTAAAAGAAAATCTAAAATTATATAACTTTCGACAAATTTAGTTCGAAAACTCAAACATAAATTGGTAATTCAAAAGAATTGTAATTCAAGATATGTGTGTGGAAATTCTTTAAGGAAGATGCCACACGCTTTGGGCGCCATTTTTGTTATGTTTGGTCTTGGGTCATAGAAAATGTTCCCAAAATAAGAGTAAGGTGAGCACTTTAAATCTACGGCTGCTTCAGTCCGGGGTGGGTTTTTTTTCTCTTACCAAACTATACAAAAAAACTATGTGCTCATGTTACCAAACGAAAATGAATACTAGTGTGGATCTATCCTGAATGAGCCAGAGACCAGGGTGTTAATTAGGCCTCACGCTTCCCCCCCAACCATGCACATTTGAAATGGCCCAAATAATTGAATTTGAAACTTTTTCTTTCGGTGTATACCCTTTACAAAAACAAATTTATTCAACTTTCATTATACAACTTAAAGTATAAATTTATAATTAAATTTCATTTTTAAATTTAGAAGTTAGATAGAAATAAGAATTAAATCATTCTGGAAGTTTAAGTAACTATAAACGAGAAGAATGCTGAACAAAAATTTAGAAACAGATTTAAAAAGCCTTGAGAAAAAAAATTGGATGCTCAACTTTAAACGAGCTGAAACGGTAACAGAATGATATATGTATCTTCTCCAAAGCATATATTTGTACCAATAATTAAGTACCGATTATTCGTATACACTTGTCCTGTTTTTTTTTCCTTGGCGCACAATCCTACGATTTATCGATAATAGGCCTATTATATACTTAAATCGTCGCCTAATAAATTTAAAAAGAAAATAAATGCCTGGAAGAATATACCTAACAATTATGTACCTTTAATTTAACTGTAGCTATTAATTTAATTTACCAATTTTGAAAAAAAAAAGTCTGAATTCTTTTCGTTTTTACAAAAAAAAAATCGAACGGAAACTATTGAATTTAAAGTTGAAAATACAAAAAAAATGTATGTATGTACTAATTAATTTAGGATATATGATGGCAATAATTAAGGTGAATAAGAAAAGTAATTTGGATGAAATAAATAAAAAATGGATAAAAAGATAACGGAAATAATTTCAATAAAAAGGTTTGAATTTAAATTTAGCGATGATTGGCAGAAGATATAATTTTGAAATAGTTTTAAGAAAATATAACAATTTAAATAAAGTTTGTAATTTTTCTCTTTTCTTTATAAATTTGCCTGTTTCGTTATCCTCATCTGCCTTTTCTTCGAAAATACAGCATAGATGGATAGATATATGTGTGTTGATTGTTGTGTGATTTTGATTGTTTCTTGATGGCTTGAAATAGATGATGGAAAATTTCTTGTGCAGATATTAGGAGCGGAGTTATCTCTCCTCCGCTATTATTTTCGTTGTGTAATTGAATAACTTTTTAATTTTATTTTATTTTATTATTTTTTTTTTTTTTTAATTTAAGAAAAATTCACTTTTTTTGTATTTTTTTTAAATAATAACTAAAATCAAGTGAAATTATTTAAGTTACTATAAGTTACACTTTTTTTTGGTTTTTATTAAATTAAAAATAAACTAAGTGATACACAGTAATTGGGTAGATGTTTACTCGTCGAAGATCAATATTCTAATCCCTACTTTCGGCTTTAAGTTTTAACTCTAACCCTATGATGTGTCTTGCACTCATAAACATCACGCTATTTAACCGTAAGCTTTAGATCTTTAAACAATTTTTTTTTCTTAAGGGATTGAAAGAAAGAAATTAACTGTAATTTTTTTTCTTTGTTTTTGCTAAGTTAAGGCATACGATTTATTTTTCTCTCCCAAATTAAAGCTAGTGATGTGCGTTGGATTACAAAATGTTTTGATAGATGTGAGTCAAAAATAGCACATTACAATAGGATAGCATGTTCTCAAACGTCAAATGCATTTGGAAGAAAATTGACTGACGTTGATCAAATAGATTTTGTGTAAGCAGGAGGATTGCATATTTGATGATAGCAATATCAACGCTTGACGCTGATTTGACTACTTCGAAAACGGTCTACAAGACTATAAAAATGAAATTTCCAATTATTGGCCAATCGTCAAGGCCGTTCAGGGCGTTGCACCCGTACTATGGTAGACGTAGAGGCCTTTCACAGTGGACTCTTCAACGTTTGCTGGCCAAATTTGAGACGGTTCAATAATCAATCAGCCAACAATCCAAAATTCGTACGTCAAAGAAACACAAATCGGACGAGAACATCGACGCAGTCCGTGAAAGTATACCGCACTGTACCGAGGCAGTCTATTCCTCGCTGTGCACAAGAACTTGGCATTTCGCATACTTTAGCTTGGCGAATTTTGCGTCGGGACTTGGGATATACCCTTACCAGGTTCAACTGACGCAGTAGCTCAAAGTTCTACCATAGTCAACCGATCGTTCGCTGACCGGGCTTCGGAGGATTTGGAATAGGGCCCCAATTTTGGCCGAAAAATCATATTTAATGACGAGGTGCTCTTTTCGATGAATGGCTGTGTTAATATCTCCTACCCACATGAGGTTCAATGTATCCTCAAAAAATTACCATTGATCCGAACTTTTTCAAAAACGACATTGTTAGGGCGATAACTATCAATGTCCGGCGCTACAGAACGATTATAACCAATTTCTTGTGGCTCTAGACGACGTGTGGTTCTAGCAGTACTTTACACAACGGGTGGCGTCAATCTGCTCGAACAATTTTAAGGTGACGTGCGTTGCCACCAAGGTCATGCGATTTGAAACTTTAGCTAGACTTTTTCTGATGAGGTTTCCTGAAGTCGCAGGTCTATGCGAATAAACCACAATTGACCGAAGGTGAACATAGCACAGGTCATTGCTGAAATTCACCCGGATCTATGCGAAGAGTCATTGAAAATTGAAATGTCCACTAGGACATGTGCAACAGTAAGGAGCCCAAGCGGACATTTCCACATATATTGGCATACAAAGGCTTTTCAATGAAAAATCTTTCTTAATACCTTAAACACAGCTAGTTTTAATCCATTTCAACATTTGCCCGTTATTAAAAAACCCTTTATAAATAAAACTGTATATCATTCCCAATAATCAAGGGAGAAAACTTAAAACGAAGATAATACAGTTCTTTTGAGACTTATTAACTTTGAGATTTTGTCCATTCAAGATTCCTGTCGTTCTTTTTTAGCTTTCTTATTCCAATTCTTTCTTTTCCTGGCCTATTCGTTCAGCTTCATCCATTGTTGAAGGAAGGACTGTATTGGTCGTTTCTGGAAACATCAAGGCCATGGAACCTCCCACTAAAGCAGAAATTGAAAAAAGTATCGCTGGTGCAGACTCGTTGTACTTTGCCTTTGAAAATAAATAGTACATTAAATTTTTTATGAAAACACTTTTTTTTTTTAATAAAGACTTGTCTTACCAAAAGAACAGTTTGGGGTCCCATCATTGAACCAATTTTTCCAAACGTCGCACAAAATGACAACAAGCTATTTCTAACATTTGTCGGAAATATTTCTACAGTGAAATAAGTCAAGACTTGAATTGATATTGTAATGGCGATTTTTCCGACAAAAAACATAGAAAGTTGAAAAAGGTAGAACTCTGTAAAAAAAAACTCGTTTAAACTCCTATTATTTCACGACTACAAAAACTTACCTTTCGAATAGAAAATTGTAGCTCCTAAGCAAATTCCACAAATAACAAGATATCCAAACAATGAATACCGCCTTCCGAACCGATCCATTGTGAAATAAAGTAAAATATTTGCCGGAATTTCGGCCAGTGCTAAATACATAAAATTTTCGTACTTATTTCCACCAAGAAGGACAGAATTCAAACTCAATCCCTGGTAGACCAAAGCGTTTAAGAACCAACCCAGCGCACAGTTCATAATCCTCCAAGGAAATACCTTGAATGCCTGTTTGATAGGAAACTGACTTTTATTAGCTTTTTCCAATTGATACCGATTTTCCCCAAACAATTTCTGAATTGTCAAATCGGAAAGCTTGCGTTTGTTTGTTTTTGCTGCATTTTGTAGAACTTCAGCAGCTTTTTTCTCATCTCCTCGAGATAAAAGCCATCGCACACTTTCTGGAAGAAACCATAATAGAGCAATATGGGCCAAGGCTGGAGTGTAACCTATTCGGAGAATCCAACGCCAATTGGGAACACTTTTAGCAAGAATTGCCAGAACAATTTCGCCAACGCTATAGAAAATTGTTAACACCGAACAAGTGAGGGTTCGTGCTTCCAGACTAACCAATTCCAGTCCAAAAATAAAAAGTGTGGCGTAAATTATGCCACTGCAAAAGTGCTCGAAAAATCCCAGGATAATGAACACATAGTAGTTCGGAGAGAAAGATCGTATTATTCCTAAAACTGCACTCAAAAATCCTCCGATAGCTACAAGTGTTCGACGGCCATATCTATAAAAAAAATATTTAGATGCAAGAGTTTTCAAAAAACTTCAATTAAACAAAAGTGAGATGAAGTAAGTATTTTCTTTTAAACTATAACTTTAAACCTGCCAACGATAAACTTTTAAGTTCTCTGCTAACCTGTCCGAAAAATATCCACCTACAGGAGTTCCAACAAATTTTTCGGCAACACATATAGTGCCAACCATTGATAGTTTCCAATCATCTGAGCAGTAAATATCAAACTATAATCAAATATTTTAATTTGCTATATGTATGCATTTAATTTTATCAACTTAAAAACGAAATAATCAGGGCTCCGCACTTACGTCATTTGAAATTGCGAGTTCCTTGTCTCGAAATATAAAATCTTTTCCACAATCTTCCTTGGAATGTTGATCATAATTATCCGCAAAACACATATCAGTGCTTCTGTTATAAGGAACGTAACGATAACATTTATCCAAATTTCCACCCGAAATCCTGGGGATTGAGAAAGCCGTCCAAGCTTCTTCATAACCACTGGTTGGTCCGTCACATTCTGACACTCTACATCTGATTTCGGATTTAAAAAAAAATCAAATTAAATAAAATTCAAAATACCATTCTTATCTTCAAACCTATGAACCACTGAAATTGTAAAAAAAATATATGAATACTTTAAATATGAATTAAACATCATCGGTAGAATGATAAGCGCATAATTACGTATTTGGAATCTTCCAAACTGTCCAATATGAATTAAAATCGCGTCTAAGCTAAGGCTTCCTTGATCCGAGTCCTTGTGTGAACCAATAGCACTTTTGTTGTCCACCTCAGTCATTGTTGAAAAACAAACTGTTCGTAATAGCCTTGACTCATATACATACACATGTATTTTTATTTTACTTTTAATTGATGTTGTATTATCGTCAAAAGCAATTATTTTGAATAAAATTAGTCTTAAAGCTCCCCGTATAGATCATTCCATAAAACTAAATACTGATCATCGAAACTGTTTACATTGCACTCATAGCTAGCGTTGCCATTTCTGTTTGAATATTTTTTATTTTCAAGATTTTTGTAATGAGTAGTTTTCAATGATGGAGGGAATATCATTGATGGAAAGCTTAAAAAGTAATGGACCAAGAGTGGATCCTTGTGGAACTCCATCAGCAGTAGGGAAAAAATTGAATAAATTGTTACCTGTTTCAACTGTTTGTATTCTATCCGATAAATAGGAAGATATAAATTTAGAGCATCACGCGAGAAGTTATAAAGCTGGCGAAGTTTATCAAAAACTTTTGAAATCGGCCTAAATTTATTACATTTAGCATTTTTTGGGTATAGGTAGGACTTTCGCTAATTTCTAATCGGAAGGAAATTCCTCAGTTGTAAGTATGATGCCGATTCCGAATGAGCAGCACTTTTCACGGCAAGGAATACTCTTGGGGGATTTGTCAATTCGTCGGCTGAGAATCGAACCCAAGACCCTCTGTATGACAGTCTAATGTACTATTCACTATAGTAATTTTGAGAAAGATTCTAATATTTAGGCAGATGCTAAATAACCCACTTGAGTCCCTTGGACAGGATCCAAAAAAAGAACTTCAAAAATGTAAGTTGAACGAATTATAGGAAATCTCATCTCTCGAGCATCGCCTCAATATTTTATGTCTTTCATTATTTCATCGATATTTTTAATAAACAGAGGTCTAGTGGAAATACCAGTCATATTCTCCTCCTAAGACAATTCAACCTTAGATACGAGTGATACTCGCACCTCAGGGACTGCCCATTCTCTTTCCCTTGAATCCAACTTCGAATGTTTTATTAAATTCGGAGATGTTTTCTTTTGCCATACCACACGAATGTGGAGTGCCTTAACCTCCTCAACATTTCCCTCCCTTTGCGGGAATTTGAATCTTCTTTTAAATTCGCTCCAACATTTAAGGGAAAAAGGGAGCTGATACTGTTCTCTTTTGAAAGAAAAATCTTTCACTGGGATTGGATATTTGGATAAATGGATGAACAGAGGCATACTTTACCGTATTTCAGAAATCTTCAAAACATTCGTTGATCAAAAACGTTGAATTCGTATTATTTTCTTATTTATATTATTTTTATTTCTTAAATTTAAACTTAAATTAATTTAACTTACTTAAATGCCTTAGAATAGTTTAATTACTAGGGAGACTTTAAACAAAACAATTTACAAATAAGTAAAACTTAAAGCTACGTGTGTCCTGTTTCAGCTTCTTTAACCTTTTTCTTCTGGCCAATTCCTTCGGCTTCGAGCATTGTTGAAGGTAAAATGACATCAGTTGTTTCAGGAAATAAAAGTGACATGAATCCGGAAATGAGGGCGCATAACGAGAATAGAATCGCTGGTGAAGGTTCATAATACTTTGCCTTAAAAGAAAGAAATTCAAGTTTCATTTAACTTTTCTGCTTTTTGTGCATAAAAATATTTTTTATTTTAGTTAACGGTTAATTTCTGTTTCTGGATAAACCAAAATAGTACTTTAACTTACCATAAGAGGGGTTTGTGGTGCCACCATCGATCCAAATCGCCCAAACATCGAACAAAACGACAACAAACTATTTCGAACATTTGTTGGGAATATTTCCGATGTGTAAAAGTATAGCACTTGAAATGATGCAGTTATTGCCATTTTGCCAAGAAGGAACAAGGTCAGTTGAAGACCATACATACCTTTAAGAGATATTTTATCAACATTTAATAGATAATAGTAAATTTTAACTTACCATCTGGAATGAATATCGTAGCACCAACACAAATTCCACATGTTACAAGATATCCAAATAGAGAATATCGTCTACCATATCGATCCATTGTTAGAAAAGGTATCAGAAATCCTGGAATCTCAATCAGGGATATATAAATGAAGTTATCATATTTGTTTCCTCCAAGTGCTACTGCATTCAAACTCAACCCATAGTAGACCAACACGTGTGTGAACCAACATAATGCACAATTGACAATCCGACAGAAGAGTGTTTTGAAGGCTTCTTTAATTGGAAACTTGCCCTCATCAGCTTGGGCTAACTTGAATTTATTCGCTAAGAGAAGTTTCTCTATACTGTGATCGGATAGCTTTCGTTTGTTAACTTTTGCAGCTTTTTGTAGTATCTCGGTGGCTTTTTCGTGTTCGCCTTGTGAAAGCAACCATCTGACACTTTCTGGAAGGATCCAGAGGAAAGCAATGTGGGCCAACGCAGGAATGTACAATATTCGAAGCATAATTCGCCAGTTAGTGTAGTACTTAGCTACGACTGCTAGTAATACTTCGCCGAGGGCATAAAATATGGTTATAATAGAGCAAGCTGGTACTCGTACCTTTGGGCCAACCAATTCTAATGAGAGGATAAATACTGTTGAATATAGGGTGCTGCCGCATACGTTGTCAAGGAACTCAAACGCCAGGAACATGTAATAGTCTGTTGAGAAGGAGCGAATTATACCCATCACTGCACTTAAAAAACCTCCCACTGCCAGTATGCTTCGCCGGCCATACCTGAAATGTTAATGTAAATGTACTCGAGTGTTCTGTAGAAAGTGAAAATATTTGTTTTTAACTTGTCAAAATATATAGTAAACTTATAATAGACTACACTTTTTTCAACCCTCTATATTTTTAAGAAATTTGGCAGTTGTCTACAATGTAATAAAGTAAAGTGTCTACAAAGTGAATTTGTTACTATATTACATTCCACAACTTCTATTTTGATCCAAATCTTATTGATTGTCAAATGCAAACCTCTTCAAAACTGCATCAGCATTTTCACTTACTGTCCATATTCAAAAATTTAATTTTTGGAATGAGTTGTAGGATAAAAAAAAGTTTCACGAAAAATGTCCTTCGTTTAAATAATAAGCTTAGGAAATTCAATCATACTTATATGCCGGTATTTCAAAATTAAGTCTACCTTAAACGCCAATGGGAAGTGAAATCAAAGGCAAATTGAAACATCAACAGCTCTCATTGTCAAATGCTTAAAAAATGAATAAAACTTAAATTTTTTATTCACCAAGGGAACTGAAATTTTCATAGAAAAAAGTGTGTTCATTCTTACTAAACGTAAAAATTAGTTCCACAAAAATTTCCCTTAAAGTTTGCTTTTATATTAGAATAGCAAACTTCGAGTGAAATTTACCAAAAACAGTGGGTCTCGCAATTCATGTTCCATTACAGCCTAAGCGGGTCACATGGTTTTTAAACTTGTTAAATTAGATACGAGTATCATTTCAAATATTTTCCCAGACACTCTTTTTTCTATTTTTAAGAGCATAAGCAACCACATTCTGATTTTTTTCAAACTTGACAATTAACAGTTTTTTAAAAATATTACCATATGAATGAAATTTAATTTTATCTAAAAATAACATACCCACCATACAAATGCCAAAAAATGGACTTTGAAACTAAGTCAGTGCTGACAGGCTTATAAAACTGTTTTTACTTGCGATATAGGTACTTTAGGGTGAGCTCTGCATTTAGAAAAAAATCGAACTCGAGATTTTGATCAAAGTTGACATTATGATGATAGCGAAGACGAATAAAGTGGGTCCGACAATTACGTCTCTCTTTCTGTATGTCTGTATGTCCGTATGTCTGTAAGTCTGCATGTCTGTTTGTCTGTACCTCGATCTAGAGTCTAAGGGTCTTCGGTGATTCCCTAGAGGAGAAATTGAAATTTTTTTTAGCTCTAAAACTAACGGTACCCCCATACACCCGTAATGCATAATCTTATTTATCTGGAAAACGGCTCTAACGATTTTGATAAAAATTATAGACATGAACTACATTTTGGTAAGAAAAAATTTTGGAGGGGAAATGATATTAACGGTACCTGTCATAAAACGGTTTTTCTGATTTTCGAATTCCTCATCAACGGCTCTAACGATTTCAACCAAACTTTTTTTGTAGAAGCTCCTATGCATTTGAAAAAATATAATTTAAAAATATTTTCGAAAAAATAGTTTTTGGATTAAAAAAAATATTGCAAATTTTTTTTTGAAGGTACCCCCCATACACCCGTATTACAAAATCTTATTTATCTCGAAAACGGCTCTAACGATTTTGAAAAAAAAAAAAATTAAGTGTGATATTATGGATATGGACTACATTTTTGTAAACAAAATTTGGGGCAAAATTTTATTAACGGTACCTGTCATAGAACCGTTTTTTTGATTTTCGAATTTCTTATCAACGGCTCTAACGATTTTAACTAAAAATTTTCACCAGGAGCTCCCTTAAGTTTAAAATAATATTATATATAAAAATATTCGAAAAAATATTTTTTTTGTTTTTTTAAAAAAAAAAAATCCAATTTATTTTTTGAAAAATCAATATTTTGAAAACGTGTGAACGATTATTTTTTGAAATTATTTCCTGAAATCTATATTACTAAGCATTTAAAATTGGCATCCCAAATTTTTTTCTAGAAAAATTTAAAAGAAATTTGTTACATAAAAAAATACTTTGATAAAATGATTTTTAAACTTTATTTGCGTAAATTAATACTTTCCCGGAGATCAGACGGCAATGCAATGCATTTGAACATTTTTATCTCATTAAATCCATGTTTTATGTTAATAAAATGTATTTAAAATTCCAAAGTACATTTACAGTCGTGCATTTTATTTTTTTTTCGATTAGTTTCTTCCTCATTATGTGCATAACGGATTTTAATGAAATTATTTAAACATAGAATTTCTAAAAAGTTTGAAAGAACGTTTCATATTAAAACTGTTTTAAAAAACATTTTTGTGAATTTAAAAAAAAATCTTAAAAAAACATGGCACAAGATTTTAAACAGCCTAGTGTTAAGGTGTATGATACTACTTAACGATTTGCCATCTTTAAATTTGCAAAGTCTTCATGTTAACCAAGTATTATTTATGTACTAAAATAGTTTTAACATCGTACTAATTCGAATGAAATTTTGCGCTCATGTCATTACTTTGTTTTTGAAATTTAATTTTTATAGCACAGTAATAAAAACTCGAAATTGGCTTACAAAAGTATTTTCATAATAGTTTTATATAAAAAAAAACCAAAGTAAGAGAAAGACAGGTTTGCATTGTCAGTCGGAGTTTATTTGTTTTCTTTTTAGAAGATATTATTGACTTTTTGCTAGGAGGTATTGAATACGGAGAAATCCTTGCGGGGAATTGGCAAAGCCTCTGAGAGTATCTGATGCCATGTAAAGTGCCGTTCAATAGCCGCTCGGAATCGGCAGAATGTTTTACGTCCATTCCATTCCTGGTATCACGCACACAGGAATGGTGGAGAGTTGTAAGTCTAGTTCTCTGGTTCTCTTCGAGCTGTTGCACCACCAAATGTATTTATTTATTTATGAATACTATGTCTTATGGAGTCTTGTGGTGGTCAATCTGGAAAAATAGAAAGTGATGATCGCCTGTGCTAGTGAAAAAAGGTTTTACAACGGAGATAGTATTGTGGTTGTCAAAGAATGCAAATATCTTGGAGTCTAGAGTCTATTTGACCAAAGATATGAGTATGGAAAGACATTTGAAAGAAAAGATCATACCTCACAGTAGTAAATATCGGGTGCTCAAGGCAGTTGCAGAGTCGGTACTTTTGTACGCTGTTCAAGTTTGGGGATTCTTAGATTCTACGTTAGGATTTTTTTTTTCGGCTTCCACTCAACTCTCCTAACTATATACATAGTTACAATCGAGGCTGGATTTTCATAATTGTTTATTAAACCGCTTAAAATCCAAATCGACTATGTCCTTAACATGCGGTCTCCACTAGCGATGAATCCAGAGCATGCTTTAAAGCATGCGTTCATTATCGCAAGTACAGACCGCCATCGCAGCTATATTTCCATAGCTTGCGATAGAAAGTATACTATCATAGCATACCATTCATCGCTTGCTTTATCGCAAGGAGAACTGTCATATTGTTTTGGCGTACCCAAATTTAATTTGAGTGAGTTTGAGTTTTGTGAGCGAAGAAAGCTTTTGCTTGAGATTTACGTTTTTCTTCCAAGTTTAAAAAATGTCTGATTTAAAATTGTCCATAGAACTCATTTATATTAATTCCTAATTTGAAAGCCTTTGTTATTTGATCCATTAAAATTATTCACTATACTAAAAAAGTATGCGATCAAATATGCCCAGCCAAAAAAAAAATGGACAGTTCTTCTGCTCTCTGCTTTCTGCTTTGGCTATTGCGATTGCGATGGATTTATCACTAGTGGAGAGGGCGCGGCGTGTAAAGTAATGCAAATATCTAAAGGAAAACAGGGGTTTTTAAAGATTGTTTTAATTTGACTGTAGAGTTTGGAATGGACCTCAATATTAATCTAGATGATACAAGAAGTTTGAAACCACAGTTATATGAGCTTATGTGTGGATTCGAAAATAAGAACAAAATGCAAGGAGGAAGCTGCTGGAAACTATACTATATCTACTTCAGAGATCAATATACGGTATAGGAAATAGCAATGATGTTTCGCTTGCGAGGAAAGAACTGAACCTGAATTATATACCATACAGGGAAGAACTGCCAATTTATATGCAGTTTGTGCAATTGGAAAGAACGGAAAGATATTTCTTATTTCCTGGGTCGGTGCCTGATTTTGAGAGAATTAAGAAGAAATTTGGATACATTACACAATCAGAAGAAGAATTTATAAGACTATGGAATGAAGTCGATGTTATCAAACTGGTTCAATAAGCTTAAGTTGGTTTTTAACTAGTTAACCAGGTAGACGGCAAAGTCATGTTTTATTTTTGTATTTTTAATGTAAATCATTCATAATGCTTATAAAAAAACTTAAAACAATTTAATTTTTATTATTGCATAAATTAATATCTGCTTATTTCATTTTGTTTTTGGCTGCAACTACTAAAACAATTTTTTAAGCCTTCTAAGAACTAATTTTGTTCCTCTGAACATTTTTCACTAATAATATCCATTTTGTTTAAATTCGAAGCCTCTTAAATATAAGTGAATTTTGTTTGGATGCAAATCAAGGCGATCTACAAATGTTTGACATTTCCACATAACCGCGGAATTGTGTTCCTTGCAATAATAAAAATAAATAAAAATGAAAAATTAAAAACAGTTGTCACTGCTCAGTTGACAAACACAAAACTATTTTGTTTGTTAAGTTTTTTGAGAAAAGTCATTCTATAAAATATACTTTTATGAGTGCTTTATTGCTTGCAGTGGCATTACAAATTACCAAGCGTGAATATGCAGAAGAAAAATGTTGAGAGATCATTCAAATCCATTTGGAATTGGTGACGCTATGCGTATGTGTAAAAGATTCATATCATACTACTGACTTTATAAAAATGCCTTTCCATCAGTGACCCAGATCACTCAAAACTTCCATTCCTACATAGCTGCAACAGGCCGCGGTCTTACGTTTTTTTGCGGAAGAAAATTTCCCAAGATCAGTCGGAAAAGATTTTAACATCGGTCTTGGTCGATGAGTAGTGTTAAAGATTTTGATTTGGAGAATAAAATTTGTCCAAGTTGTCAACTGGAAATTATAAATGAAGAGAAGGGACAAGACATTTTTTGGAAAAAATTTAATATTTCAGGTGTCATAGGATGCATCGATGGGATACATGTTAGAATTTCGCAGCAAAATCAAGTTCCAGCACTATTATATAATAGAAAATTATATTTTTCATTTTTATCATATTTTATTTTTCTGAAAATTTCACAATAAATAATAAGTTCACGCAACTAGATCTGATCGAATTAAAATCTCCATCAATTCGCATCAATTTCACTTCGAAAGAAATTAAATCGCTAAAAGTGATTTCTAGAACACCAAATTTTATTTTGTATCGATTTAATTTCCATTTCATTTAAATTATAAAGCCTTATTCTGAAACCAATATTTTCTAACGAAGTATTGGTTTTTCCGATACCAAACAGTGATATTTTAAATTAAAACGAATACCTTATAAAAGCTTGTACAGTTTTTTGACTCACGAGATATTAGTAGAAGTAAGAAGAAAATCATACAAATTTAAAGTTTCAATCTTTTCTGAAACTCGCTTGTATTTAAAAGTTAAATGGGGACATCTTCAAGAAACAATTTATTCACAACATCTTAATTGAAAAACTTAAATCAAGCCCCATAAGCACTGCAATTACATTCTTCTGTCTTGTAATTTTAAATTATGCACTCCCAGTTATTTTTATTTATAACTCTTATAAGCTCTTAAGTCTTATTTCTTCGAAACGCATTCAAATTTGTATTTCACCGACTGAAATTTCACTATCAAGACAAAAGCACTCCGATAATATCAAGCTAGTGCTCGAGCTATTTATATTGTTTTTATTGTTTTCAATAAAATAATGAGCTATTATAGGAAACAAAATGTAGCTTCCCAGAAGCATAAGCAACATTGACATTGCTTCAGTGTCAGTTAGATCAGAGCTTACAAATGTATATCTCTTAATTATAAGATTTCCTTCATCAATTACAGTGTTGACAAAATGAAAACAAACATTTTATGAAATAAACAATCTAAATAAAAACATTAGGATAACGATAAAGTTCCACAAGAAGTTTGACATTTTACTTGATCTGAATTTTTTAAGTTCTTCTTCACCTTATTTGCTTTAATATCAGCTGTGAACTAGGTAATTGTGCCAAAAAGTTCAGATCTACTAAGTTGATGTTTTTTCATGCTAAAGATTTCTGTGATAATATAAAGATATAGAAAAACTCTCGTGAACCTCTGATGCACAGTTAAGCCCAATATGTTCAAAAAGCACTTGGTTATTCTCAATTTGACGTTTTTCACCATGTCCTAATGGCGATATCATAAATAGTTTAAGGTTAAGAAGTGAAAAATTTGATGCTGTGTGGAAAAAGTTTACACTTAGTAATCAATTGGATTTGGTCTAATAAGGATAAGGAGCTCTAGGAGTTAAAAATCTCGCGCTGATGGCATTTCATTTTCACTCGAACTGAATACTTAGCTTAAAACATAAATAATACCGATCGGAAATTTGATTTACAGCAAGAGCAAACAGTGAAAAGCATTCCCACGAAGTTACTGACATAATCTGGTTTACACTTATAATACCACAGACTTACGAATGTTTTTTCTGGAAAATCGTGACATTTCTGAGATCTAAGTTAAGTACTACCACGACAATTGCATCCGATAAAATATATTAAAATTTCTCGAAGACAATTTTTTTTGCACACAAGTGTATGATATTCACTTTTGTTCACAGTACGAGTGTACAACAATTGCTTTGTTGCTTACAATAATTGCCACAAATATCACATCACATGCATATAACATCTAATTATAGGCACCTGCTTAAATTCACTTTTATTCAATTCTATCGGCAAAACTGACATTTTTTTGTATTTATTTTAAATGTAATACAAATTCTCCAAAGTTAATTGCCGGAAGCAAAGTGGAACGATTCGTTAATTTGCATAAAATTCTTAAACTTATTTCGCGACACAAAATAATTGACTGGTTTTAAATTAAAATATAACCGGAATCGATTTCTCCCAACTGGAGATCGGTTTTCAATTAAATTCCTTACCTGTCTGCAAAAAATCCACCCAATGGTATTCCAATAAATTGTCCAACATTATTGATTGTTCCAACCATCGATAGTTTCCATTCGTCGGAGCAATAAATATCAAACTATAAAGATTATCAATCTATTTTTAGAAGGAAATCTTTGCACTTTGATCGTTTAACGGAACTTACGTCATTCGAAATGGACACTTCCTTATCACGAAATATTAAATCCGTGCCACATTTCTCCGCGATACTTTGATTGAAGTTATCAGCGAAGCAAAAGTCAGCTTCGAAGCTTCGATTGTTAGGCACATAACGATCACAGTTCTCCAAATCACCTCCTGATTTTGTCGGAATTGAAAATTCCGTCCATGGCTCAAGATATGCACTATCAGTTCCTTCACACTCTGGAACACGACATCTGTCCAAATAAAAACAATGGATTGAAGATCGCACAATTTGTTAAGGCAAAATTTATCGCACCTATGAACCACTGTACTCGCAGTGAAGACGTAAGTCACGGAAAACACAGCATTGAATAACATAGGAATGCATATTAGCAGGTAGTTGATTAATTGGAACTTTCCGAACTGTCCAATCCGAACTAGAATCGCGTCTAAACTAAAATCCTCTGATTCTAAACTGGAAGCGATTGGCGGCGGAGGAGACGTCACTGTCACCGTAGCAGCACTTTTCTTAACCCCGGTCATGATTGCTGTGAGCTTTAATCTCAAAGTTGTGTTTTATAAAAAGATCGCCTACAACATTGAGACTCGGAACTCGAGTTGTGGCAGCCGTTATACCTTCTCGATTGAGGTCGCTGAACGTAATAAGCTGAATAAGTTTAAATAAGTTTGTCTTGCCGATGCCTTCATAAAGTTGAGCGATTTTGCACTCAGAGAAGGGGGCTTACGACTTGAAAGCCTCATTAAATTGCATGTATCAACCTACCAGCATTGGATGTACAGGTGTGATTTGATTTAGATGTTGATGCTTTTGATTGTCACCAACAACCTGTTACAATTTATGATCAAGTACTTTATTGAAATATCAGTCAAATTATATTTATATAAAATCAGGGTTAACAATTATGTATACTTATATGATCTTTAGGATTCAGCGGTGCGTAATAGATTTTTCGAAATGTTAAATCCCACTCCCATTTAAACAAAATGGTTCATACTAAAAGTTATTTTATCATAGCAATTAAATTTTTTTTCAGATTTACACGTTTTGTTATTGGTTTTTATGTTTTGTTTGTTTCGTTTTTTTAATAATCCATATACAAACATTGAATTGTTCTTTTTATTACCTGTGAAATGTGTTTTTAACAATGTGAAATTTGGGGTGAGCAATCATTTTTTATCTTTTTTTTTTTAAATTGTATTAAATCAAGGCTATATAATTTTTTTAACTTAATATTTTAATTTGACTGTTGATAAGATCTCTAAGAAAAGTCGCATATGGTTTATTGAATCGAAGTTGACTTTAATTCTTATTTTTGAGATCCAAAATGTATTGTGAAATGGAATACGCGTATATACAGTACACTCGCGATTACGTGAACAATTTAAAATAAAAACAAATCGCTTTTGAGAAATTGTGCAAGTTAACAGTTTATAGACTTTAAAAATTGAAATGTAGTTGCTTGAAAATACAGTACACGCACGATTACGTGAACCATTTAAAATCAAATCACGTTTGCGGCTTATAGACTTTTCAAATTGAACACTACAAACTCTTAGTAAATAATTCACACCGTAAATATCCTCGAAAATTTTTGCATCTTGTTGCTAAGAATTGCCTAAAAAAAGAACAAAATTGAAGCAGAATAACTTTGCTTTGTCGCTCAGAAATTTCTATAATCGCTCAGTATTTTGTTTCTTAGGCTGTGCATACAGTGGGGTGACAAAGCTATACGATACGAGAAGTGATTCAAGATAATTAGATGCGACATAGTTTCCAAAACTATAAAAAAAAATTGCACTTTGAACATCAGAACAAACAAAATGAACCTTCTAGCACAAACTCGCTTGAAAAAGTGGTCAGAAGAGTTTTTGAGCGAGATGCTTGCAATAGGTATGCGAGAAATTCGTATTAAATATCGCTTCACTGTGCACACGTATATAAGAATAAATCTAAATATTTCCTCGCACGCAAACGTTTCTCGTATCCCATCGCTTTTTCGCACTACCGTACGCGCAGCCTTATAATTTGATTTTCTGTTATCGCTTAGGTGTCCCTCTGACGTTTGTCGCTCTGACGTTTCACCTGTGAGATATAATTAAAGTGGATTTACATGTTTCTGCATCTGCAAAATGCAGAAAACTTAAGAGGGACAGATGTATGTCTAAGCCCGAAAGTGGGAGAGAATACACAAGTGGTAACTCTTTTTAACTTCCTATAAACTGCTATAACTTGTTGGCCTGATGTTAATACGAAACTATGCAAAGAAAATTTAACTTACCTTCATTTTTTTCCATTTAGATTTAAAGTTTTTTTTCATATCATGCGTTCGTCAACAAAAATTATAAAAAAAATGTGAAAATACCGCAAATTTACAAAATGTAGACGAAGCTGCTATAATAAAGATGAACATGTTTGTCTTTACTATAATCTTGACTTCTGCATTTCTCGAATTTTTTATAAAGCAAAAATGAAGTTCTTCTGCATTTTGCTCTTTTCCTCTCTATCTAACAAATATGAATTCTGTATTTGGCATCCCTTTTTTTTGCTATAAATCAGATACATGTAAATCCACAATCCACCAATAACCTTCCATAAGATCTTAAATTTAGGGGCAAACTAAAAAAAAAGAAATTTTGTTTATGGGCTCTCTTAATCTTGAACAATTTAATTTGTATGTTCTCTTTTTCGAAAGTATTCATATTTTCCGGTGTTCACATTATCCAGTGTTCGAATTATCATGAGCGTTCTGTATTAAATAAAAGAATATTAAAGTGTTTTTCATATGACATAAAAGTAACTAAAAAAGGACTTATCCTTAATAAAGATACCATCACTTAGCCGTTTTAATAGATTTTTTTGAGAAGTTTGTTCATAAGCCGAGAAAATAACTAAATAAAAATGTTAAAATATAGGGTGCGGTTTTTTTTTTTTTTTTAAATAAAATGAAGTATAATTTTATAATTAATATTTTATTGATTAATTTATAATCTTTGACGTTATATTTGAAATATGATGTCAGTCAATTGGGTGCATTTAGCCGTGGCGCAAAAGCGAGATCTTTAAAGTACATTTTGCATAGCAATTTCGCACACTTGTGTTGTAATTTCAGCAATTTCGTTTTGTTGTCCTTAAGCATCTAGGTTTTGATTCGTTTCTCGATGTACACCTTTTCCTTCAAGTAACCCTATAGAACAAAATCGGAAGGCTTTAAATCAGGGTATAGTGAGGCCTTGACACAGAACTTACACCAAAAAAGTCACTTAATTTTTTTCGCGTATTTACAATTGAACAATTATTTAAATTATTTAGATTCTCAAAACAACTGCTATCGAATGCACAAATGTCAAAAGCCAGCTGGCGAATTTCACTCACACACAAATGTCAACTAAATTAAATCAACCTAGAACATAAAAGGCACCCCGTTAAAATAAACAAAATTGTTACATCGTTTCTAGTCATTAAAGCATACAAAATTCCAAAGAAGAGAAATTTTCAAAAATAACAATACAATGTGAACCACGGTTAAAACTTTTACAGTGTAGACCACAAATTAAGTGATTTTTGAATTTGAATATATTATAGAATTTTTACTGGACTTCGAAAAAAACTAGAAAATAATGGGAAATCCGTATTCGCTATTTGATTCGCAAGACTTTGATAAAGTAGAATAAAATTCTCATTATGTGAACACCAAAATCAAATAAACAGAAAAAGACGAAACGTTCCCAAATTTGAAAATCAGTGACTTAGGTTGAGTTTGTTTGACGTGGCTGTAATCAAGTGAGCCGACACAATTAGACCATGAGTTTGTCCATTGTGATACCACATTGAATCTTGGAGATCTTCTCTCTAATCGTTAAAATAATTGGAGCTCTTTATGAAGTGATCCAGATTGACTATATCTATATTTGAAAGATCACTAAGATTATATTATTAGAATTCTCCCAGATGGAGTCTTCATCATTGTAATAAATCAGGACACATACAGTGACTTACAATTCTTAACTATTCCTGTATGCGTGTTTTCGGCAGGAATATGGTAATTTTTTTAATTTCCCAGTATTAAATAAAAGTATAAATCTTCTGAGATCATAGGACCATCATTTTATCAAAACTTTAATTTTTTGATGATATTGTTGTGAACAGAGCTTTATACTACTACAGCGCCATCTGTTGGAAAACTGCATATCTAATTTATGGAAGAAACGAAAAGCTCTTTTCCAATGTCAAATGTATTTCCCCTTATTCCAAACATCTAGAACATTCCAAGACAAGAACTTTCGAGAAGAACTAATTTGAGTATATAAGGGAGTGTTCACGGTGAGCGAGACACAGTTGATTTTGGATTATGAAAGTGTGCAAAAGTATTGCTTATTGGATTGTGTTATTAAACAAGTGTGATTTAAATTTGAATAAAAGTATTTGAGTTGATTATAAATTAAGATTTACTGTTTTGAATTGGAAAGTGTGAATAAAGAAGAGATACTAAAAAAAAGGGTAATAAGTTTTATTTAACGAACGTAGTAAAAATATAACAATATGTTAGAACAATTGATACTACTTACCATGAAAAAGGGGGTTTCTGAATGTATTTTCTACTAAAACTCATTTTTACTTTCAATCAATATCAAGTTTAGTATTCATTAAATAATTTTAAATCGATCATTTTTTACTTGCTATAAATGGGCCCCGGAATTCAGTGTGCCTGTGATTTCCACCACCTTCATCTCAAACGACTGAAGTGATTTTCTTCAAATTTGGGACTTTACGTAATTTGTTGGCTGGCTGTTTTAGCATTTCAAAGAACGACTTCAATGCTAATTTGTTTGTTAGCACTATTAATTCTAAGCCACTTCAGCTATAAGATCAAATTCGTGTTACCCAGTGGTGGATTGTATTTTATATCTTTATTATTTATTTTATATATTTATTATTATCAAAATGTTCGCTTTATTTACGTTTTGTTATTAAATACAATTTGTATAAGTTCGTTGGCCCTTACCACATTCTAACACCTAAAAGTTGTTAAATAATAGTGGCCTTGACGTTAAATTTTTAAACGTAAAATTTTTGATGTATCATCGTTTGCTTAAAGCACATGTGTATATAAAAATAAGCATTGATATTATAACGTAAATTAGACTGTTATTTTGACACCTTAAAAGGTGTCTGGCTGACGTAAGATCGTTATTGTAGGCGTCTGTCAAGTGTAAAAATAACATCATAATAATCTTTCCCTAAACATATAAAATAAAAATGCAGGACTGGGTCGCATGATCTTGCTCTTATGGTCAGAAGGTTTAGAATATATACTTGCGATTAATCGGTTCTATTTATGGCAAGTTATGTATTTGTATAACAAATCGACCTACAAATTTGTTTGACATTACGATAAAAGAAAAGATAACCTTTTTTCAGTTTTAAGTTTATTTCTTGTCTCTAATAAAGAAGATACAGTTTTCAAATTAAGGATAATAACAATGCAATAATAATTCAACTTATAAAATATTTCAATATTAAAAAAAAAAGAAATAATTTATGATACAATCTGTTGCCTTACGACAAGTGTCAAAAGTATCAAGCTTACAAAAATTTTAAACAATTTTTTTAAAGAAAAAAAAAAAATTAATAGATTGCAAGTAACTCATGAAATTCATTAAAATCTTAGTTAAAAAGTCATTCTTTAACCTTCATGTTAAAAGAGTATTTAGAGCCGAATATAGTATAAGAATATAAAACGGTAAAATATCATATACATAGTCTTGGTGCTACTGATGTATAAAAATGAAAAAGTGCTGAGAATTATATACAGGAATAAACGTGATATGTAAAACGAAAACCACCTTTTAAATAAAATATTTTTAAAAATATATAAAAGTAAAGATGTCTCAGGGAGAGTATACCAAAGCCAGCAAACAACGAAAAACTATGGTCAAGTCTTCTTTTGTCCTAAATATTCAAGATATGCTTCTGAGTTACTAGCAAGGGTTGAAGGGAGTTTTTATACGTACCACCCCAACATATAATATCATATAATATAGATTGAACTAAAACATAACAGATAGTTTCTAGGAGTCTCCGGCAGCAAATTTTTCATAAGTAAAAAAATATATATTGTTGAAAGTAAATATTTCTTTATTAATTGTGAATGAGGTTTCCAATTCAATATACTGTTAATTGTTAATCCAAAATATTAAAATTCAGTTATATTTTCAATATGGAAACAATTTGAAGAACAAACTAACTTTAAATCAATACAGCTAGATATATTTAAGTTATTTAAGTTATAACATGTGGAACTGTTAAAATAAGGGTTTGTGAAGTCAAAGCTATGGAAAATGAGAACAGGAAGGTAGTCATCAAGACAGGGTAGATAGAAACACATTATTTTAGTTTTTTTTTTTTAAAACACCTATATCAATATTGTGACTTTCACTACAATTTTTACTTATTTGAACTTGTTCGATTATAGACTAAATGACTGGGCCGATTTTTTTTTTCCAAAATCTTCCTGAAAACTTAAAAACTAAAAAAATATTTTTTGAATTTAAAAAAAAAAAAAATCAAACAGATTTAGATTATTAATACAAAATTGATGGATTAGTATTATCACCATCAAACGTAATTTTTTTGATAAATTGTAAATGGTATTAATAGTTAGGACCTACTGTGAATAGTTCTACTGATAAACTTTATATTATCCTTGCCAAAAATTGATATACTCGTACTTGAAGTGTAACTTTTTAATTATTACTATATTATTATTTTTGCAGTTAATTTTGTTTCTTTTATTCAAATTATGAAATGTGGATTCTTTTAGCTGCTTGTAAAAATTGATATTTCCATAGCCATTGTGATTGAGTTTCTATACAGTCAGATGATGATGAAAACTTGGAGTCGTCATTCACTGAATGTTTTGTGACTTATCATTAGTTAACTGAACTGATCAATCAGCTACTGTTTCATTTTGAATATAGTTTAAAAATAATTCATTTATAATGAACTTAAATTTTAATAAAAGCACAACGAACTAAAATAAAATGCACGACTTGGTCGCACGAGCTTACTCTTATGTAAGCTTATGTAAGAATTTCAAAAATGAAAGTTATTAGAAAAAAACTGTTCATAAGCACAAAATTCATCTTTAATAGATTAAAAGAACTCCTTTAGTAGTAGGAGCTAAAACAGGATGTCATGTGATTCAAGCAAATATTAGCTTATGCAAGAACTGGTTTCTTAAAAAAATAAGCTTTTATGTATGTACAAAATTTTTAAAACGTTTTTAAGAAAAAATTTTGGTACTCCAATTTGAAATTTTATTATTGTTCGAACAAAAAATAAATTTACAAACACAAATATTGAGCTATTTTTGAGATATCGAATTTTCCAAGAAAAATATAGATTTTTTTTTTCAAAAATTTAAAAATTCTTTTTTTTTTTAAGCTTTGAAATGCAATGTTTTTAAAACTTCTTAGAAACTTCTCTATAAAAAATTTCATTAAAATCCGTTTTGTCGATAAAATGAGATATTCTAAATTTGGAAAAATAGTTCTATGGAAGGTACAGTCAGTAATATATTGATTTCAAATTATTTTATTAGATGAGATCGTAAAAAATAATCAAGAGAAAAAATTTTAGCAAAATTCTTGGAAACGTTTTCGAGAAAAATACGATTTTATACGGTAAAATATTTTTTGTCTTACATCTTATAATTTATATTAAAAACACTTTTATTTATCAAGTTTTTAAAAAACCGACCATGGGGTTTTTGAAATATTGAGCTTTGAAAAAAAAATTTTGAAATTTTTTTTAAAAATCCAAAAATTTTTTTTTGAAAAATTTGGAAACAAAATAATGTTCAAACTGCTGAGGAGCTAAGGCATAAAGAAAAAATAATCAAAATCGGTTGCACAGTTTTTGAGAAAATCGAAAACCAAAAAAATGGTTCTAAGGGTACCAAAAATAACCATTTTTTGGAATTTTTATTCAACCATTTCCTAGCTTTAACTAAATGAAATTTTTTTAATTTTTTTTTAAATCTGATAGGCAGTTTTTAAAAAAAAATATTTATAAAATTTGGAAAAAAAATCGTACGGCACGTACCGTTATTTTCGCTTTAAAAAAAAAAGAAAGAAAAAAACGTGTGGCGGGAAAAATTAAAAATACTGTCTACCAAGTTTAGGCTATTGTCGAAAAGACAGACAGGCAGACAGAATTGCGAGACCCACATTTTTTCGTCTTCGCTATCATCGTAATGTCAACTTTGATCAAAATCTCGAGCTCGATTTTTTTCCGAATGCATAACTTGCCTTATAGTACCTATAAGTCGTAAGTAAAAATTAGAAATATCAGATTAAATACCTATTCACAATCCTATCCTTCTCTCTCTTCCGTAACTTCACGCCGACGCACAGTGTTGCGAGCCCATACAAAAGTTGATCAAAAATACTTGCGATATTGTTTTTTGGAATTTTAGCTTTTATTTACATTTTTAGTAATGTTTTATAATAAAACCAACATTTTTTAAGTTTAAAAACATGTTCATATATTTTTTTTGCCGATTTTAAAACAATAGTTAAACTAAAAAAGCAATTATTAAAAATAAAAAAAAAAATATTAACGCATATAAGGATTTTGAATCGGTTTTTATCAATTTTCTAAATATTCCATTATATCTTCATCTATAATTTTTGGTTGAAAGTTTCTTAATTTATTTCGAATACTTGAAATTAAAGGATCTGACGTTATAAGCATCATATTCATCAAATCCATATTCGTATTTTTCCACGAAGACTTTCTGGTATGATTTTCCCTTAACTTTCTTGACTCCTTATGTCTTCCTTCTAAGGCATCTTCGGATAATTGTCCGATAGGTATTGAGAAGAAGTCAATAACATCTGCACCATGCATAAGAACTTTATGTATTGACATTGGCATGTATTACCATGAATAAGAATTTAAATATAAAAGCTTTGTTTCATTCAGTAGTTTTTTAAAGTTTTCTATATTAATTTTTATGCCACTAGACAAAACTCTATTAATCTTAAAAAAGTTAGAGATCAAATCTTCGCTTACTCCGGTTATCTCAGAGCTAAGATTTGCCTGTCGAAAAAATGTTCGTGCGGTGTTACCATCGTTCGTAGAACCGTATCCAGGCTTAGGTTGGTCAATAAGAAGACCCATTTTTTCTTTGAATTCCCTTTGAATCCTTTTTATTTTGATCAAAAATTTCCCTATTCGCAGATCCACGTACTTGCCAACACTTTAAGGGCAATCTATACCCAATATGAAGGATACACTCAAAACTTCTAATCCAATTTTGTAGGATCGATAACCCATATTTGTAAGTTTGTACATTTGGTTGAAGATCGCTAACATTTTGTTGGTTCATGAGTTTTGATGTTGCACCACATAATGAAGTAGGTTTGTGTCGAACGAGTATCAGTAACAATGTTGCATATACTGCCATCGATCATTGTAAAAATCATTTCAAAACTAATGTCAATAAAAAATCCGCCTTCTTTTATTGGTAATGTTATTGGTTGTAAGTTATCAATTTCATGGTTCATTCTGGTCAACTCATTATTAACAATATCTTTGGATTCTTTTATAAAATGCAAACGAATAGGTCGACAGAAAAAGGTAGGAGACCGTGCAGTGTTATTCCACTTAACTAAATCAGTATTTGATTCCATTAATTTAAGAGGGACAAAGGCGGTGATGAACAAAAACTCATCTGTTAAATTTGAATCCGAAAATCTTTTTTTATAGTTGCTATGACCTGAAGAACCATCGAAACCCCACTTACAGATAAGTTTAAGGGGAGCAGAATGATTGAAATGTATTTCTTCGCTTGATTGAATTATAGATGAAGCAGTTTTACGTAAAAGCTCTTGTAGATTTACTTCTGCATTGTTTCATCAGTAGTGATATTCTGAGGTAGTAAATCCTTTTTGGTTTTCATCATGGAATAGTAAATCGGGAATGTATCAGAATGAATGTTATTTACAACCTTTCTAAGCCTTTCATATGATCGATGTGATAGATCAAGATCGATGAACAAAGCTAAAGCGTCTAAGGGTGACAAAGATTTTTTCATATCATCCTTTTTACTTGATACAGAAAAATTATATTCGATATTTAATCACCGAAATTAAAACGAACGTGATTTTGTGGTCGTTATAATATATTAAAGAACGGAAAATGTTTATTTTCTTATTGACCGCAAACAATCGATAAAATATAAAAACACAAGATGAAATTTTAGTTTTTAATATTTAATTTAACTATCGTATGCATTTCGAACTTAAAATTACACAAAATATATAAAATAGCAAACTTGATTTCATTGTGATCTCTGTCATGAAGTAAATCCGCCACTCTTCGTTTTTTCGACAAGAGATTAAGGTCTTCAAAATCTTTGTCCTTGTTTGGGACTTTGAATTTCTGCTGCTCTATTTTCTAAAAAGTTTAAAACATCTTCATACATCTTAAAAGGCTTATTTAAGTAAACACAATATTTTGTTTTAAATTTTTTGACACTTCTTCCTGTTGACCTCTAATAACTGAACATTTTTAAAGTAAATAAATTTACGGATATTTTTATACTTATTTTAATAGCATCTGGAGCATCATGGAGTTTATAAAAATCTAAAACAAAATCGAAAACGGGTTTATTCTTGTCTTTGGAGTTAACTAACCGTCATTTCTCGAAACAAGCTCTGTTTTTGAGTACCTGAAATGCTGTAAAAAAAAACGAATATCTCACGAAAAAGCAAACAGACGCAAATAAAATTTTGCCAACATCAAGCATAAGGTTAAGGCAACAAAATTTAAAAAAAATTATCCAGGTGTTTTTAGGAGTTTTTTTTTAAACCTTACTTGAATATCAGTTTCACTAATTTTTTGAAGTCGGCCAAGAAATAGCTTATAACTTACCCATTTTCTTATAAAATCTTGATTTTTTTTATTATTACTTCAATAGCTTAACACAATTAAAATAAATAAAACGTTCTATAACAAAAAAGCTTGAACTTAAGGAAAAGAACACTCTTCAAACATCGGCATCAACTTTCTTTGTGTTTTCCACTTCTCCTTTGTGTCTATGTTCCAGAGCTTAGATCTCATCCAGTGATAAAAATTTCTTTGGAAAAATACCGTTTTAATATGACTTGACAAGTGATAATCTAGTTTATGTATAAAAAAAATTTTTACGTGACAGCTCATCTTTCGATTTATTACTATGGGACAAAACACTGTGCGACGCTGTGTTGAAACATTTGAAGGGTAATCATATTCCCTTGAGCGTGTGTAGATTATAAAAAAAAAAAAAAAAAAATCTACATGTGTTTGTTTAATATTCAAAATAATAGTAAAATTTATCAATTGACAACAATAATACTAATTAATGAGTTATGTCGTATATCAATCAACTGATGTCTTACAAACCGTAATAAGGCTGTTAAAAATTATTTATTGGGATAGGTTAACGTCTTTCAGGTCAGCTAGTTGAAACTAAATAAAATAATACTGTTCGAATAGTATTACATCGTAGTGTTACAAGTTGTTAGGGGTGGCCGTGGCACGATGGTTGTGTGCTCGCCTGTCAACCACAGTATCACAGGTTCGATCCCTGCCGTCGCCGTCGCCGTCTATGTCATCTTTAATTCCATTAAAACCTCTAAAAATTGTCATCAATGGGTTGCTGGTTTACTCATTACATATTGTTTAGGCATAACACTAACAACATGTAATTGAGTTAAACTAGTATGCCCAACAAGGATGAACACGAATAAAGTAATGTGAATTATAACCGACCTAGAAATAAGACACGGCAATTCTCCGCTTAAGTTCAGCCGCCATCTCTGGAGATAAAAATATCTGAGACACAAACCTTCAGTCTCAGAACATCGTGCCACACATCTTTCCTATCCTTCTTTCTCTTCATTAACTTCACGCCCACGCTGTGTTAAAACATTCCTTGAGCGTGAGTTGATTATAAAAAAAAAAAAAAAAAAAAAAACGAAAAATTTCGGGAAAATTTCATTCGAAAATTCTTTCTTTTACGAAAAAATTACACAAAATCAGACTTTAGATCCCAATTATAGCTTTCATGGGAACAGATCAGTGGAATGCTGAATTTATGTTTTTGACAAGCCAGTTTAAGCAATCATTGAAAAATTGGTTTCAGTAAAAAATCCTGTCAGTGACCGATAACAACCAATTCTAGGTATTTGAGGTTAGAGTTGAACATTGAAACCAGAACTGACATTTGAGAACAGAAAGAGAATCGAACATATTCAGTGGAAAGTTTGTGTTCCAAGTTTAAGAACACATTGAAATTGATTTAAATAATAAAAGCGGATTTAAAAGAATGTTTATATGAGAATTTTGTATTTTATAGAGTTACAAAATTCTACTACTCGTTTTGGTACCAATTAAAGCCATTTCAGTTTGTTTAATCGTCTTAAAATTGGAAATGAAAATTTTCAATGATGCCTTTCAATAATAGCTATAACTGGCCCCTTATCATCAGAATATGGAAAATTTTAAAGCATGAAATTTTGTTCAGTTTCAAATTTAAATTTAATTTATAAGATCATTTTAACTGTTCACTGTGGCGTATGCGGAACATTATCGTTTTTTTGTAATTTGTAGAACACATTTTTAAAAATAAATCGAAATCCGTTTGAAATGTTTAGCTTGGTTTTTTTTTCACTTACAAATATTTTCTCTGGCTATTTTATCAGTTTGTATAGTTCAAAAGGGTAAGAAGTTTTTATGAAACTTATTTTGTACGATAGGGGATTCCTAGGCAAATTTTATTTCTTTTTGCTATTCGTGTTTGTTTTTGTATGATTGATGTACGTATGTATATATTTTTACATGCTACCAATTTGAAGTGATTTGTTTTGTACACATTTTAAAACCTTTTGATTGATCATTTGATTAAAAACCTGAATGTGGTAGGTACTTCCTACAGTATATGATCTCTTTATAATTTGGTAAGCCACTTACGGTTTTTTTTTATTTAACCACAAATCACGAGTCAATTTCAAGGTGTGTTAATATTCCAATAGAAAATCCACCGCCAATTTAATTCATAAATAAGTACCCAACTTACATACTCAATTGTATATTTTAAAATGCATTTTGTTTATACTTTTTTTTTTGCATTTTGACCCTGAAAAATCAAAATACTTATTTGGGTTTTTTTTAATTTCTTGACATTGAATAATCGGTATAGTTCGTGAAAGTTTTACAAAACAGAGATATAACCTTAATCAAGTTTCATTTCAACTTCAGTTTATGTTGTATATAAATATGTATGTATGTACACCACAAATTAGATGACAGCTAAATTATCAATAATTTCGAATAAATCGTATTTGATAAAAATTGAATTTTAATTGATTAAATTGACTATTATCTAAATGTTTAATCTTTATAGCGATGATTAAAATAAATATATAGCAGTGTGTATGATTAATGCCATGGCAATCAAACCAATCAATCTTAAATCACCACTGTGTACAGTGGTTCAAGTAATATAGAAAAGTGGTAATATGTATTTTGATAAAATCTAAAGCACTACCTCGAATTTCACGACAATTTCGGGAGCGAAAAATAATGGTTTAAGGAAACATCAGAAATGTCTACTATTTTCAAAAAAAAAAAGTCATCTCATTGCATTACTTACAGGAATCTGAGTGATGTTCTTTGAGAATTTTGGGAGTATGTGTGGGGGTCTTTTTATTTCCCTTTAGAGATCCACCAAGTGGCAATGCATCAGTGGAAACGCACTGAAAGTCTTCGAGAACGTTGGTGACATTACTAGCATTATCAAGAATAGAAAGCACCACCAACCAACAACAAATAGTTCCGACAGAGTGCGGGATCTACATGCAGCAAGCTAATATCAAAATGTAGATTCTACATTTTTACGGCATGATTATCTAAAGCCTAGGAGATATGAACTGACTACCATGATCATGGAATGCCTATGACATTTAGCCACAAATAAACTCTCAATAGGCTTTTTTTCTTGTTTAGCTCAGAGCAGAGTACTGAGCAGAGCTTGAGTATGTCGATTACGACAGAGCAGAATTTGATATTGATATTTATGATATTTATGAAATACACTGGAGCACTGAACTGTCAAAGGCGTTAATTTCCATTTTCATTTGTTTATTTACTTTTTTTTTGTTTTACTTTTCTGTTTACTCCATCTGCTCGGTTATTTTATTCTGAGCTCATAGAGCACTCTCCGAGCTAGCTCTGATTGAAAAAGAAACACGACCTAAAAAATCTGATTTGTCTGAACTAAAAAAGAAACACAGATCTTTTTTTTAAAGCTCAGTTCCCTGCTCCGAGTTATTAGAGAAACTGTTCATAAGCATATAAAATTCATTTTTTAAATGACTAAAAAAAACTTCTTTAGTAGTTAAAGGTAAGAATAGGATGCCATGTGATTCAAGCAAATATAGATTTATGCAAGAACAAAAATTATAATTCTGTATAGTGGTTTTTTAAAAAATAAGGTTTTATATAAGAAAATTTTAAAACATTTTTAAGAAAAAATGTTGGTACGCCAATTTGAAGTTTTTATTATTGTATGAATAAAAATTAAATTTACAAAAAAAGTATTGAGATATTGAATTTTCAAAAAACAAAAAATTGATTTTTTTTTAAAATTCAAAAAAATATTTTTCTTAAAGTTCTGAAATGCAATGTTTTTTTAAACTTTTTAGAAGCTTCTCTCTACGAAATTTCATTAAAATCCGTTGTGCTGATAATGAGAAATTCAAAATTTAAAAAAATCGTTCTATGGTAGGTACAGTCAGTAATATCTTGTTTTCAAAATTTTTTATATTAAATTACAGATATTAAAAAATAATAGAAAGAAAAAAAATTTTAGCAAAATTTTCGGAACCGTTTTCGAGAAAAATACGATTTTCGAAAACTATTTTTTAACATTTGTATGGAGGGTACCGTTATTTTTAGGTAAAATGAATTTATTTTTCTCATATCTTGTAGATTATTTTTTTAAAACTTTTATTTATCAAGTTTTAAAAAAATCGAGCATGGGGTTTTCGAAATATTGTGTTTTCAAAAAAAAATTTTGAAAGTTTTTTTGAAAATCCAAAAAAATTTTTTTGGAAAATTTGAATACACAATAATATTCAAACTGCTGGGAAGCTTTAGCATAAAAAAATGATCAAAATCGGTGGTACCGTTTTTGAGAAAATCAAGAACAAAAAAAATGGCCCCAAGGGGGGTACCAAAACCACTCATTTTTTGTAAATTTTTTTTCAACCATTACCTAGGTTTAACTAAATTAAATTTTTTGAATTTTTTTTTTTAAATCGTAGGGACAGTTTTTGAGAAAAAAAAATATTTATAAAATTTCGAAAAAAAATCGTATGGCAGGTACCGTTATTTTTGGTCCTAAAAAATCAAATCAAAAAACATCCGGGGGTAAAAAATTAAAACCCATGTCTACCAAGTTTGAAGAAAATCGGCCGAGCCGTTTAGCTGTAATCGAACAGACAGACAAACAGACAGACAGACAGACAGATAGAATTTCCAGACCCACTTTTTTCGTCTTCGCTATCATCGTAATGTCAACTTTGATCAAAATCTCGAGTTCGATTTTTTTTACGAATGCATAACTTGCCTTATAGTACCTATAAGTCGCAAGTAAAAATCATGCTTTGAACATAACTGCGTGCCATAGACTAAATTAGGCCAGGTGAATATAAAATTGATGTGCGTAGCCGCGGTGACCATATGAACGGAAAAATTCGATATCTTAAAAACGGGCCGACATTTTTTTTTCTTTTTTAATAAAATTTGTATTCATACAGTAATACAAATTTAAAGTTGGGCTTCTAAATTTTTTTCTCAAAAATGTTTTAAAAATTTTGTATGTAAATACTTATTAAAAAGATAAACAATACAACGAATTATAATTTCTTTTTTTGCATTAACAAATATTTGCGTGTTTTTAGGTCTTACTACTAAAAAAGTTGTTTTAGTCATTTATTTATTATTTTATTATTATGAACTATTTTCTCTCATTTTATTTTTTTTTTGTCTTTTACAGAGTGGGCCATCTTTGTAAATCATATGTTATATTGAAACTGACAGCTGTTTTCTGCTCGAAATCTTGACAGAAAGTCAGTATCACAACTCAGCAGAACCAGATGTGTCGCTTTACGTTGGAACATTTTGAAAACTTAGAATGAAGTACTAAAACCCTAGACCTTCAGTGATGCTGTTATTTTAAGAATAAGGGGATATGTATTTTTAAATACATATAAACCATGTTCATGCGGGTATAATAATGAAGTTGACAAAAAAAAAACAAAAAAAAAGGATAGAATTTGAGCACCTGCTTTTCAGGCATTATAATACCTATGTTCAAAAAATACCTTCTTTACGTATACTTGTATCTCAATTGATAAAAATAATAGCAAATAAAAAAAATTGTTACAAGAACTATAGTACTTCAACTTTAACTGCAATTAGATCGTAATGATAACGATAGAAAACGCATATTGAAAACGTCCACTTATGAAGCAAAAAATTGCAAGTATTGTTTGTCGATTTGAATTTTTGTCTATTATACCATCAGGTAATATATTTATTACTTTATTAGTAGATACTCGTATAACACCATTCTTCTTTGATAAATGTATAAGTCCCATGACCTACTACTAGAATAACACTATTATGCAGTGATGTTATTACAAATTTAAAGATTAAGATAATTTTTAAAAGTGTTAAGGCTCTTAAAAATTAGATTAAATAAGATTCTTAATAATCTGCAAATCGGATAATTAATTAAATATTGAGAATATTGAAACATAATCATATTAAAAGGTTTTCAAACAGGTACGGGATGATGTTGTTATTTCAAAAACTAGCAGATATCTAATCATTTTGTATTAAAATAGACTCGAATAATTAAATGACAAATCAAAACAACTCTTAAAAAAACTTTAAAATTTCAGCCCAATTTATAAACTCATTATATATAGATTTATATAGTCCTCTCAATGCGAAAATATTATTTCGTCGTCGTTCTATGAAAACTCCGTAAGTCCATTTAAAAAAAAAATGTGATTCAATTCTTATTTAATTCATTCCGGATAAACCATTTGCAAAAAAAATTATTGCACAATGGCTACGCCAAACCCATTCTACAATTGAAGTTCGAGATCGTGCTATTCTGATTTTTTTTGGATATTTTTATATAAATTTTCAAGTTTAAATGCAAATATCTCAAAACACAAAAAATGGACTTAGGGAGTTTTCATAGAACGACGACGATTTATTGCACTTGTGCAACGTTAAATAGAGGTAATTGAGTATTGAACTGTCACTTTCGCTTTCACTTTGACATCTCATACTTCACCCGGGATCTGTTAGTGCCAGAATTTGTATTTAAGATTATTGAGATTTTATTCTCAATAAGTTGTCTGAGGAGTATCTTCAGAATATTACATTAATTTGATTACCAGTGTTGTGATAAAGATAATGGCACAAAATTTTAAACAGCCTATTATTAAAGTATTAGTATGAACAATTTGCTAACTTTAAAGTAGTTTACTAACTCATTCTTAATTTTAAACATTTTCCAACTAGTATAGTACTAAATCAATTTTCTTAATAAATTGCTTCTGAACACACCTGAAACACCCATTTTCCTAAATTTGCTTTGTTTCTTTTTTTAAATAAATGTTTGAAATATGAATGTGACATTTCTTTAAAAACTGATATGCGAGAGATTCGAAACACGGGTAGGTAATGTAGTATCCCCGACGGCGACGTTTAACAAAATACAGATGACGAGCGAATCGATGAGGTAAATCGAACGTTTTTTGTTTTCCCGTTTAGTGGAATAGGGCTGAATGAAATACCTTATCCGATGAATCTCAGTTAATTTCTTGAATTCTTTTAATTTTTGGTAGTTTCATTTTCATTTATTAAATTCGAATGGCAGTGTTATGACAGCTAAATGTAATAAATTCTCACTTTTCGGTAATTTATTTGACTATAATTGGTAGGAAAATATTTTATAAATAGGAATTTATACAGCGGATAAATAAGTAGCTATGCACAGCAAAGCTATTCACCCATTAAGCCAAATTTAATAAATAGTGCTGTTTGTTTATGAAATCATTTTTTCAAGTTTTTGTAGATCTTTAACAAACATATACATTATACATTATGTGCGCCAAGTTAAGGCCTTAGAAACCCTTGGGTGGAGAGTTGTGGAATATGTGTATATTTACAGAAACCAAACATTTTATACCCTTTTATATTTAATATATATGTATATACAATACATATATACCTAGTCCTGCTGTAAGCCTCACCGAAATATTGAGTCTCTCAAAGCTGTTTTGTTGAAGACAGTAGCTTCGTTTCCACTGGAAGTCGCGCGTGCGGCGTAGACGAGTGGCCGGATCGTTTAAGAAAGTGTTTGAAGGGTAAGGGGCGGCATTTTGAATAATTTCTTATATATTTATATTGTAAATTTAATACTTAATAAATGGCGTAAAAAAAATTTTGATTGCTTTTTTATTTTTTAAATAAAACGTGTTTTTGTCAGGGACAGAACTTATGGCAGGACTAGGTATGTATGTTAGACAATCACGCCGAATCAAGGGCTGGGATCGATTACCAGTCTTTTCCACCCAGAAACCCTCTTCATTTCTGACAGCATCACGCTCACAGGAATTTTGAAAGCTACAAACTGTTGTCTTTCTAATTATTTTTTACGAATATGTATAATTAATTATAGTTAAAATTTTGTTAAGTTTACAAAAACTGGAGTTGATAAGAAAGAAGACGGTAACTGCAATCTCTTAGATCTAAAACAAATATTCAGAATTATTATTTGAACTAATATTTTTAAATACATTTTTCAATTGTATTATTTATCCTTCTTTTTAATGTTGTCTACAATATCAGAAAAATAAATAAAGCAAATCTAGTTCAGTCAGGGTCTAGACTACTATTTTCTGTCTAGACATAAGGCTACAGCACTAGAGAAGTCCTAAATATTTACGCCAAGTTTGAAAGTGCTCAAAATAAATTAAGATTTTCCTAGATAAATTTTTCGACTTAAATAATTCTAATGTAATCTACAAAACTGTCAGAATTTCCTTCTGTCTAAAAGGTTTTGAAAAAAATGCATTCCTTTAGGCAAATGATAGGTGATAGAAGTACAAGCAGAAACATTTTAATCTCTTGAGCACCGTCGCAATGTTTCTTGTCTTTCATTATTTGACCGTTATTTTTATAAATAGTGCTCTAGCAAAATAACCAGATAACCTCCCCTTAAACAATTTAAACGTAATACTCGCACTTCAGGGAGTGTTCATCAGCTTACCCTTGAGCCCAACATCGGACCTAAGCGGTTAAATTCAGAGATTATTTCCTTACCCGCACTATACGAATGTGGAATACTCTACCCCGACTCTATATTTGTCTACCATTATAATATTCAGACATTCAAAACAAATTTATCTCCTTTTAACCCTTAGCTGCCACACTTCTGTAGAATAACATAGCTGCCACACTGGGGTACGAAATGCCCCAACAACAAAATATCGTATTGTGAGCCAGATATTGAATTTTTTTGTTTGAAAAAATTCTGTGTTGATCATTAATATGTATTTTATAAGATGAAGTAGGTTTAAGGAAAAATATTCATATTTATTAATAATAAAAAAATTGTTAATTGAAAAAAAGTGGGGAAAATGATCATTTTCACCAAAAAAATTCTATTTTTTTTCATTTTTTAATATTTTGAGCTAAAAATTTAATGAGATACTCTCAAGATGTATACCTTCAAGAAAAAAAATACTTCATATTTGTCTTAGCAGAAAAGTATATTTATTTTGTACTATGAAGAGCTTCGACGTAGGTCAACCGCCTGCTCGAGATTGTAAAAGACGTGGATCGAGAGTTGCGTCTTCCATCTCTGCATCTAACTCCGATGAAGATGAACTATCAGATACGTTGAATTCAGACTCAGAACCATCATCGACTTCAGCATCCGAAATATTCTCAGCAACGCCATTGTTACAATCATCCTCGATCATTTCTTGTCGCAATGTCCTATTGCGCAAATTGTATGCCATCGAATATCGAATCGAATGGTAACGAATAAATATACTAATATAAATATTATAAACGTTGTAAAAAAAATTCTGAGCAGTTAAAATATGATACTTATGATTATTTAAGAGAAATAGAGCCAAAACAGAGTAAAAAAGAAAAAAAAAAATTACTTAAATAATCATAACTGCCACACTGGGGTCTTAAACGGCACCACACCACTTCCAACGACTGCCAGAACGATACTAGCGCGCATATCATCGTACTATGGGTTTCAGGGGAAAGAGGTATGCTTCAACTAATAACAGATGGAGCCACAATTCCAATTTTTTGAAAATTGTATGTTTTATTGTAAATTAAATAGCGCTGGAGTCACCTGGACCCCACAAGTGCAGCTAAGGGTTAAATCATCTTCAACATTCCCAAAACCCTCGGACTGTGCTCAAATATTTTAAGGGTAGTCATAATCGCTTTAGTGCATACAGAATTGTTAAAAAAACATGTATGGCAAATTAAAGATTCTGCTTCAGCTAGTTTACAAGACCCAGTAACAGGGTCTAGAAAAGGTATTTTATGGCGAAGACAAGCTAATTCAGAAAATGAATAAACCTACTGGTCATACCATGAAGCTTTAGCTAGACCTTATGAGTTTTGTGTCTAATTTTAGCTGGCAGTTAAAGCTTCTTTCAAATTATTTTCCACGTCCAGAATGAATAAAGACTCACAATGAACATTTTGTTATTATTGTTCTTATCGTCGATTCAGTTTTAGCTCCAATAAAATAAAGTGGGTAATTAAATATAGGTAATTTCCTATATTTAAACAAATGGGGGTAGCCAAAAAAATTATATATTACTTTAAATTCATAAATTCGCCATAAAGAATATCTGCCGTCCTAGCTTTTCATTTAATAGTCTCTGACTCATATATGTACACCTTTACCTTAGAAATAATTGAAACAATTTTGATTTCCTTTTTTTTATACCTAAACACGCATTTTATTAACTTTTTTATTTATTAATTCCCACTTGTGTTTTTTTTTATTTACTTTTTCTTACTTCAACAGCATAAGATCTTTTTATTTTTGTTTATAACGATTCACACTTTTATTTCTTACACTTAATTTTAAATTCATACAATATTTATTTTGTATTTGCTTTCTAAAGTGTACACTTGTGACAATATATATAATATATAATAATTATAATTATAATAATAAATGTTATCCATTATTGTACTAACTTTATTCCGAAAAATTGTGAACAAGAATAAGGAAATAATTATAAAATTGTAAATATTGTATTTTTGTTTTTAATTATTTTCTTTCTTGTCTGTATAGTTTTTTTTTTTTTTTTATAGTAGATAATATTAATATAATGTAAGTACCCATTTATACGAATTTTTATTGTTAATTGAGATGATGAATTACAATAAAATGTTGTTTTACTATTTTCAGTGCAATTTTTATTATAATTTCTTTTTTTTTTTTAATGAGTTTGAGTGTTATTTGTGTTGTAAATTTAATGTAAAAAAATTAATGATAAATTAATTAAAATCTAATTGTAACTTTTATTTTACACCTTACTCGTACACTTAAACTGAATATTATTATAGAACTCTTTATTGAATTTATTTTTCTTATTACAGTTCTTTGTTTAAATGTTTAGTTTTTATTAGAATTTTGTGTTCTTTAGTCTTTTCAAAGAAGAAAAATATATTATCATTATTACAAGCATGAAATCAAATTTAATCTAATAAAAGTAATTTTATTTAAAATTTAAACCTTCCATCGCTCGATGGTCTGCTTTCATAAGAACATACAGCTTTTGAAAGTAATTTAATAATTTTTTGGCACCATGCATGAAAAATTGTATACATATTTTTATTTCAATTAATGAAATTGCTATTGCAAAAATTTAAACATATATGTATATATGAATATATTCAAATATATTTAATTATAAATATAGTTGTATAATGATAAATATAGTTATGCTTTGCTGATATTGAATTTTTTTTTGTTTTATTTTTTTTTTTTATTTTTGTAAAAGTTCATATTGCACCAATTTAAGGCTTCCTACATTAAATTAATTTGAAATTAATTAAAATTAAGAAACTTCAACAAAATAATATATAAACTATGAGCTGTAGATAGATATTTTTATTATTCTTTTTTTTCTTTAATTTATTTATTGGTTCACTTCACCGAAACCGCTCGAACTATTGCTTTCCCTTTACGCTATATCACAATTCTGCCATCAGAAAAACCTTTTTAGCTTTTACGTGCCTTTGTGTTGGTTGTCAATAAATTTGAAAAGATTTTTAAAGTCTTGATTGCGGGAGAGAGGGGGGAAGTGGAAAAGGTGCAAATTAATCCAACAATTTAAAATCAGATGTATGAACCTAAATATCTCACTTAATTCTGCCTAGAAATCGTTGTCTATTTGGCTCTTAATAATTTTAACTTTAACGGAGTTTATCGGAGAAGGTGCTTTATTCGATATTCTCGAATACTTGAAATTTCATGAGCACTTACTCAGCTTTATGAATGAAACACTTGCTGTGATCGCATGTTCCATGCCAAAAATCGACCAATTATCACACATTTGCCTATGTTTCAAGACCAATATGTCGGACAATTTCAAAATTTGTTGTCCACAAAGGATCTATGACAAGGCCATACATTTTTTCATAAAAATTGGTTTACAATTCTAACCAATTGCAATTTAAATGACTCAAAAATATGCCAACTATTTAATTATTTTAGAATTCTATGTCAGAGTTCTACGCCTACTCTACAATTGACAAAACCCTAGTATAGATCTATAGCTGATGGACTATCAAGTCAAATGCCGTTTTCGAAAACGTCATTTGCGTCGAAAATGCAATCGCAAGTTGTTCCTAACCCCGAACTGCAATAGTCAGCTGATCGAAAACCCAAAACGAAATTTGTATGCAAAAGCATTATTTTCGATAATGCAGTTTCCTAAAGTCATGTGTTCGATAACTTCATTTGCAGCGTAACTCTTCAGTAAAAAAACAGAGTTGACGACAAATATACTGTCAACCCAGAGAGCGTGTTTGTAAACGTCAAATGCATTTGCAAGAAAATTGACTGACGTTGATCAAACAGATCTTATGCAAACAGGCCTATTGCATATTTGACAATTCTAACAAATACAAAGGATTCTAAAAATAAAAACCCATTTTGCATTTCGTTCAGTTTTCATTCACATTTGCGGGTCAATTATGAAATGTTGATTATTACCTATTTACATGCATAAATTAAACTCCACAATGAAATAGGAATCAAATAAGCACTCTCAAATAATCACTTTATTTCGACTATTTTATTGTACTAGCTTTAAACTACTACATCCAGCTTTATAAAAAAAAACACTATCCACCTCTGTTCCAGGATTTAAGTAAACCAGGAAATAGTCTGTAGCACTTAAGAGATCTTCTATTGCCAATCGTTTAAAAAAGCGAATGTTAGGAGCCCTTACATTTTAAGCCCAGTCTACTTTTCAGTTAGGTTTTGAACAAATTTTTCCAGCCACTAAGAGAATAAAATTATTCAAGCTGAAGTAGCGGTAGAAATCGGGAAATATAATTGATTGAAAGCTATAAGGCCCAACTTTTCAATACAGTCAAGTCAGAGTCAAACTAAACCTGTATGCAAATTAATTAATCATTTGTATTTCAGTACAATGTCTTCAGTTAATCCAGATTCAACTCAACAAACTTGATGGTTTAACTCCAAATTAAATTAAGATTCAAATTGGCTAAAAAACATGTTTGAAACTCAGATGATCTTGCACTTAAAAGCTGGGTCTAAGAGAAACATTTTTTATAAAGAATGCAATCAAGACTTTTGGGAACGTTTAGGAAAGAGCATCGCGTTTGAAAACGATGGTGCAAGGATTAGTAATAATAATTGTCATCAAAAAGCAATTTTATGCTTTTTGATTGTAAGTGTTTTTATATTTTAAATAAGCAACAAAGATTTTATATCTACTAAATGCAAAAATAAAAGAATATTTCTGCAAAAGCAAATAAAACAACTTTGATTAAATTATACTATCATTTACTTTATTCTACCCTAGGTGTTTCAAATGATCCACTTAACCATCGTTTAATGTATACCTATTATTTTATTTATATTTTAAAAATCTTAACCTTATAATTATGTGTGAGAAATAAATTACAAAAAAAATGTCATTTTGTTTATCACTACAAATAACCAATTTATACTATAATATATAATAGTTAATGCTAAACATTGAGTATTTTCAAAAAACATTTATAATTTTTAAATTACCTCTGTTCAATTATCGATTGCAATCAATTATTTTAAATAAAATATCCTTTCGTCAAAAAAACATGACCAATGCAAAATTAACTAATTCTAAAAAATTCTTATTGTATTTGTTTTATTTTTTTTTTTGAAATTTTAGTATTTTATGTGCACACATTTAATGTGGGAAAAAAATTTGTTGCTCAGCAGCAAAACACACAAGAAGATTGAATTATCGCAAACATTTTTTGTAACATCGTATTAATTTTGTCCACTTGTTTGTTAATTTAAAAACAAAAACAAATGAATAACGAAACTATTTTATTTTAATTTTTAAATAATTTACATCTATGTATATAATAATATTTTTCATGTATATTAATATATATATATATATTTTTTTTGTTTATTCTTATTTGTTGAAGCTCTAGTTATATGATTGCCTTGCATTTCTTTAAAGATCTAGTAATATTTTTGTATGTTATTGAGTTTTTGTTGCTGTTTGCATTATATTTTTTATATTTTTAAAGAAATTTTCTCTCCATCAGTTTTTTGTTTGTCTTCTTATTGTTGTTGTTTTGCTTTGTTAATTTTTTTTCTTTTCTTTCCTAAAATTTTCTTATTTTTTGGCAATATTTTGTCAGTATATAGAGTGTGTGTTTATATTTTTAAAATATACACAGATTTTCATTCTTTTAGTCGAAGTTGTGTTGTTGTTAATAATTTTAATTATTTTTTAACATTATTTATCATCAAAGTTGAACACCATTAATTTTTGTTTTAAATTTTTTGTTTTATTCATATTCATAAGAAACATTATTTATTTTTTTTTAATTTAAAAATGTAAAAAATATTTTATTTTTTGTTGTGCTAATTTTTTTGTCAATTAAGGTGGAATTTTGTTTGTTTATTTTTATATAAAAAAACTCATTCTTTGGCCACTTTTGCTTTGATGAAAATTGAATCGTATATTTGTTTGTTTACAAAAGTTTAATAATTTTAAATTAAAAAGAAAATGTGCAAAAATATGTCTCTGGTTAAGTGACAAGCAAACATTTCACACGTGAATATCAGTTTTGTTTTGTAAAACTTTTAAGTGCTCTAAATGTGTGCAGGAAATTGTTTCTTTTATCTCGAGTGATATACAATCAACGTTTTCTGTAAATATGTTTTGTAGTATGTGTATACAACGTGTTGGTGTGATAATTTGTAATGGTGGATAATATGAAAAGCTCTTTCTTTATTATTTGCGGTATTTTTAATATTTAATTATTTATTTTTAACAATATGAGGCTAAATAAAAACTAAAAGTAAAATAAAATAAAATAAATATTTCATTGTTTTACAAACCAAAGGAGAATCAGAACCAACCAGAATCAGAAACAAACGACCAAGGTAATCAAACGGACGAAAATAAAAGCAAAAAACTATAAACTAAAGTAAATAAAAAACAAAGTTTATTTTTTGTAGAATTTTTTTTTAATAAAACCACGATTTTATTGAATCCAACAAATCAAACATTACATTAATTTTCATAATATTATTTATATATATATATATTGTATGTATATATAAAATGTGTATTTTGCATGTTTTAATTAAAAATAATTTATTTATTTATATAAAAAAGAAGATTCATTTAATGTTCATTAAATGAGTATAAATATTTTTTTGTTTAAAATTTATAATAATAATATAAAATACTTATATATTTAATATACTAAAAATATTTTAATATTTATTCAATATAAAAACCCAAAATTTAATAGATATATAGCTTAAAAAGAAAAGAAAAAAAATAACGTCTGCTTTATTTGGATAACAATATGTATAAATGTAACCTTAGTAACAATAATTAAAAAGATTTGTTTTAATGGTATAAACGTCATTAAAATTTATTTATTTAAATTTTGAATTAAATCAGTCTCAAAAAAATATAATAAAATAATTTAAGATTAATATTGGGATATGTCGTTTTGCCAAAAACTTGAATAATTCGGAAATCGGGCGCAATTGTTATTGGTTCATATTGCAAAATACGAAAGAAAGGGTGATCAGGCTTTAATAAAATATACAATATCTCTAACCTAAGCAATCCATGACCCAGTTTTGAAGAGCATACATGTAAATCTAAATTAAAACTCATTTAGAATAACTTTTTGTTTGATAAGCTATGGTTTTTTGAATAGGCATCAGGTGAACTATTTGAAGTTTAGTTAAAGATTTTATCGTTAGTTAAAAAAATACTTATAGAAAAAAAAATTGACTGCAAGGTTTAAATTTTATTTTTCTAGAGAGCAACTTGTGTCAGGAATTAAAAATCTTATTTAGAAGATCTTTCTAATAGCAGAAGTCGTTAACTGCTACTAGTATAACTAGATGACTGGAATATCTACCTGAATCATTACTAATCGAAAAACTTTTGAATATCTAAATCTTGGAACTAGGCTCCATATATGTGGCCCTTATTGCGAGTTATGTTCAAATAAATCGTATTAACAAGTTGCCTCCAAAGCTATATGAAAAGCTTTAAAGCACATGATATAATTTACATTTTAAAAGATCGACGTGTCGTAAATCAATAAACGAGCGACACTCACAGTAAGGATCTGTGTTTAGGTTCTACAATAAAAGTTATCGAATTAGCAAAATCTCAACAAAATGTAAATTGAACAGCCTTAATCGCTCATTTAGCAGTAAAAAAGTGACAGTTATAAAATTTTATCCCACATCTGTCATTTGAAAATTAATTTTAGCTCTGACAATGTAAATATTTAGCCCTATCACCAATTCCATCGTAATCGGAGACTTCTTAGGATTCCGAAAAAATCTATCACCAAATCCGTTCTTAGCTACGATGGATTCTGTAATGACTTTTTTCGGGATTCGGAATAAGATTACGATTACGGTTGAATTCGAGATAAAGCTGATTCGACTATATCGATCCCTAGTGATAAACCACTAAGACTAGCGAGTCAGGACTTATACATTTGTTAAATTGTATTTTCCATTAATAAATGTGTAGTAGTCTGGGGCATGTGATAGCGAACAGAACAAATAACATTAAACTTGTCAAATTCGACATCCAAGGAACGGATACGTTCATAAGTCATATCATAACACACACACACGCATTTTATAGAATACATTTAATAAATCAGTGCATATATAAATGGTTCATGCGTTAGAATATTTCCACGACTCCAATGTTAAAGACTGGAGCGCTGCTCTGCTCGTGTGCTAGCTAACACGTTTTTAAGGAACGGATAGTGCAGTTGTAATAATACTAGTGAAACTGGATTTTAGTAAATGTTTAAAATTGGCATACAATTTTTTTGTTTGAAAGCGTAATAGGTTTAATATAAAAAATATTAAATATAAAAAAAAAGATGGCAATTAGATTTGATTTCGGTGTTTTATTTTAGCAAACTAAAAAAACAATTTAATGCTTTTTTATGCTTTATATAAAAATCTTTAAGTCCTTAGCCACTTAAACTATTAGAGCAAGAACTTGCGACCCAGCCAAGTTGTGAAGTTGTTGTCGTATTTAGAAATTGGATTAAAAGAGAATAAGAATTTCATAAGAATTCAGCCAACTGCAAATAGATTTCCTGATCGACACTGCAACAATTTCTTTCCAAGCATAGCAAAGAAAAACATTTCCCAATATTTAAAAAAAAAAAAAATTAATAAAAAACAAAAATTTAAAACAAAATTTTAAACCAATAATTAAAATAAAATTTACTTTAAGTTATTTTTTTTATTAATTTAGTTTAATTCAATTTAAAGTCTAAATTTGATTTTTAAACTTATCACCTAAAATTGTATGTTTACGTTATTTGAGTTAATTTATCCCTCTTTTTAAGCAACAACAAGCAAAGCAACCGATAAAATGAAAACCGCTTTTTCTAAAATAATATATTTTATTTATTTTTTTTTTTTTTTTGTTGTTTCACTTAATATTTGTAAATTCTTTTTTATTTGTGTAGTAAATTTGTAATTTCTTTTTTTTTTCTTTGCTTTGGCACAAAATATATACTTCCCAATCGAGTAAACAGTCTAAATAATTTTTTTTATATTATTACTTTTTAATATTAATATTTAACAATTTTTATTTTTTTTTTGTAATAAGCTCATGTTTTTTTCAATGATTTTTTTTTTTTTTTTAATCAGAAATTATGAGTGACGAAAAAATTGCATTGTAACAAAATATAAATAAAAATATATTTTAATAAATATTGCTTGCCTAAAGAACTAATAAATAAATATATTTTTATATTTTTTAATTTAATTTTAAAATTTTATAAATTTTCTTTAAGAAATTCGAAAAATTCCTTTGCTTTGTTCCCAATGTAATATATTTACATATATTATTATTTTTTTTTTCAATTGTATTACCTTGATTTCTAATTCAATATAGCAGTAACTAAAAATTTTATTTTTTTTTTGCATTTTTTTATATTTTGTGTTTTCCTTTTTCTGTTAATATTATTTACTTTATTAATGCGCGACAAAGAATAAATTTCGTTGCTTGCTTGAAAAATTGTCTTTGAGTTGTTCACAACTTTTTTTTCTCTAATTTTTTTTTTGCTAAAAAATTTCGCTAAACATTTTGGAAATTTGCTTGTTATTATTTCCTTATTTTATTAATTAATATTTTTGTTTGTCTTTAAGGAAAACATAAAATAATTGCTCATTGACAAATATATAATTGTGTTTTTTTAATTTAATTATTTATCATTTTAAAGCACTTGTAAATGTATTGCTTATTTTTATGTGTTTATTTTTTGTTTTGTGTAAATTATTCATTTTATTTCGTCTTTTTTTTTCCTTCTTAAACAATTAACGTCTAATTAAGCTATTTGATTTCATAAATAATATCATTTATAAGAAATTAGAGAAATAAGAAAACAAATAGAGTAAAAGAAACTTTGAACCAAGAAAACCGTGAGAAAAATGTCAAGTTTAATTTAATTAAATTTATTATTTAGCTTAAGACTCAACTGGTGTTTTTTTTTAATTATTTTATTTTCTTTGCTGATGTGGTATGTGTATTTATAATAATTATTGTTAGTATGATGTATATATAATGTATTTTTTAATATTTATTTTAAATGTAAATCTTGCTAAATATTCAGTTTTTTTTTAATTAAATTCTTAATAATACATTAATATATTTTATTTATTTTTTCATGTTTTCAATATATATTATTATTATTTATATATATTTCATATATATAAGTTGATCCCAATTTGTTCAGTTTTAATCAATTTCATTTTGTTTTTTTCAATTAAAAATAAAATTCAAATCAAAATGATATAGAAATACAATTTTCTTCCAGTTTTTGTATTCACTAAATTGTACACACAGAGAGACACAGAGATTTTCTTTTGTTTAAATGTTTTGTGTTTTTTTTTTAATCTAAAAGATGACAATGAAAAGTATTGTGATTTTTTGAAATGTGTGTTTTTTTTAAGAAGAATGCGCTTTTAATTACTTTTTGGAAGGCTCTTCTCGCTTAAAATTTTTCCATGATTTTCTCAGTTTTTTTTTGTCTAAGATTTCTTTTAATTACATTTATTCCCTTACTATTTACAAACAATATTGTCTTTTTTACTTTTTTATATAATTTAGTTTTTCTTGATAATTTTGTTTTTTATTAATTTTTTTATAAATATTATATTGAATTTTTGTTGTTGTTTTGAGTGCTTCGAAACCATAAAATCTACATTTTTGTTGCTTTTTCTTATGTGTGATTTAAGTCAAGTGCATTTTTAGACGATTCGCAGGTTAATACGGTTTTGAGTCAAATTAAAAGAAACTTAACGGCTTTGGTTGGGAAAGTGAAGATTTATGTGTTTTTAAAATATTTTATTTGTGGAACAATTTTTTATGGAAAAAGTTATTCTTTTCGTTTTGGTCCCAAATCTATTCAAATTTGTATTTGCTTACGAATTGTGAAAAACATTTAATATATTCTTCTTCGAGGTCACATTTCTTTATGTACATATATCTAACTATTCTTTCGTCTTCTCTTTCCACTACCTGAATTGTGTTGATAAGACCATTATGCTTAAACGTCGATTCATTTTGTGTACGTGCCAATTCAGTATTCTATAAATAGATAATAATCAATACATATTTGTTTCCTGGATACAAGAAGCATGAACGTGTATATTATACGAGTATTAACCATTTAGAATTTATAAATTGGTTTGATCAATCTTTTGGTATTATATGTTACCCCGAATGGAAAGTAAATGTGTGGGCACCGAGGAAAAAGAATGTTTTAAAACGACAATTATGTGAATGTAGATGGCACTATTAACAATTTAGCTCCGAACTAAAAATTGAGAAAAAAACCAGCTGCCATTAATAGGTAACATTTATGGATCCAAAATAAATCTGGTTGTTAAAAAAGTTGCGATAGAGTGAAATATCAAATACATATTTTTTTTAAACTTCTTGCTTTATTTTCTTTTAAGTAAGAAAACAGAATCAATTTTTAAATTAAAAAATTTAAATGATGTGCATTTTTGATAACAACAAATTTGTATGAGTTGACTGTCGTTTAACGAACAGCGGATTATTTCACACATAAACGGAAGTATTTATTAGGGGGTGTTCATGCAAATATATGGGGGAAAGTTAAATCTTTCCGCAAAGTGAAAATTTATCTCGTACGCTTATTATATATTCTTATATATAGCCCTATTCTGCTATTCGATTCCATTGAATTCAATTTGACAGTCATTTTTTTTTTTAAATATTCTAACTTTCGAGTGAAAATTAATAAAATGTCTTTTCTTAAATTCTTAAGAACATAATCTTTTTATACAATTTGTATGTTCTACATTTTGTTTAAAAAAAAAACTAATTTCTCCCAAATTGATAGCAGAATAGACTATGGATGATAGTAGTGGAATTTAGTTCAAAATAATGAGTAAACGGACGAAGAACTTGCTTCGGGTAGACAAACCACTTGTGATGATGTTAGTTTTTGTGAATAGAAGAGGTAAGCATTGACTGATATAGTAGTGATATCCAAAATACTTAAAATACCATACACTCAATTTACCTTCCGGTTTAACATGATGAGAACCAGCTTGGCAGTGATCTTACCTTGTAAGAAAAGTTTGACAAGTATACGAAAAAAACATTCCTAGAATATATTGAATGTCGAAATCCTACTACTGGTTTCCGAAAACTAAATTTACATTAATTTTAAGTACCTTGACAAGAATGTCTGACTTATATGTAAAATTAGAAAGCAGTGTTCAAAGCGCAATGTTGTTTAAATTGACCATATAATTTTAGGACAGCGGATAGCTATAAAACAGAATTCCCATTAAGTTCAATTTTGCATATTTATGCTTCTTAAGGAAGACTTGAAGAGAGCTCAAATACATCTCTTACAACCACACTCGATGAAAAGTAGAGGCTTTATGCCTTGTAAGTGGAACCCCCCGAGTGTCACAGTTCTGAGGAGACTAGTAAGTAGTCGTAAGTATACTTCTGACATGAGAGACACAATATTTTTACACTTAAATGTATGAAAAGTTCAACATGACAACATATTCAATTACTTTTTTAGGAAAAATTATTTAATAAAAATTAAAATTAAATAAAAATTCGTTCTGAAATAAATTTAATTTAACCAAATTAGACGAAACCTGAGCTGCTCATCTTCTTATGCACCTTATTTATTGACCTTATTTATTGAATGTTACATTTTCTATTTTTTTTGTTTAAGTGATCTCTAATGAATTTTCGTATTTTAAAAAAATTTATGTGAATTCGAGCATTTTTTGTTTGTGAAGAAAACAAAATCAAAAATCCAACTCATACCTACTAACTACTGTTTTCTCATTTCACTTATGGTTATAAATTTTATTTAATATTTAATCAATAATTGTTTTAAATATTTTTTTTTTGTTTTTGTTGGATATTAAATAAGAATATCTAAAATACCTTATACATTTGTTTTTTCTTTTGTTTGCAAATATTTTCTGCCGATGTACACTGATAATATAATAATTATAAACAGTACATCCAGGAAATATATAAATTTATGTATACTAATATATATATTATGTATAAACATTGTGTTGTGAGTAGAAATCGAGAGAGACAGAGATCAACTACATGCGCAACTAATGTTTTCTTTATATTTGTAAGTTTTTCTTTCATTACATTTACTAAAAAAAATATCACCAGAAATACATATTCAATATTCCAGGGATTAGATAATATTTAAAATAAAATTTACTAAGTTTTAAATTAAAAAAAAAATTGCATAAGCAAACATAGCAAAAATAACAAAGAACAAAATGGTTTTGCTAAGTCTACGCGTTTTGCTTTTCTATGTTTTAGAGATTTTTTTAAAAGTTTTATTCTTGCGAAGAGAAAAATAATCGACAAGGGATTTTGTTGTTCCAAGAATGAGAAAAAGTGGAAAAACTATTTTGATTGAAAATGCAAAAAGTAAAGCAAAATACACAATACTGAATTAACAACTTTATTTTTAACATTTGTAATTTAAAATAAAATCACAAATAAAATTTGGAAACAAGTAATTAAGGCACCATTACAATTGCTTTTCTCTTTTTTTTTAATATATCGCGTAGTGGCTTTGTTGTGTATTTTCTTTTATTTTTGTTCTTCTTATAATAAATTTGTTAAAATTTAACTAAAAATTGTATTATGTAAAATTTTATTATAATTTATTTATTACTTGCGCGCATAATTTAACAATGTTGTTTTTTTTTTTATTTCTTATAACGCATTTTTGTATTTGAACAGAATTGTAAAAAATATTTTATTTAAAACTAATTATTTAAAAATTCTTGTTTTTTGTGTCATCCATAAGTGGATTCTATGTAATTTTTTTTATAATTTAGTTGCTTCGTAGAGTCTCATTAAGTTATATAAACTGTTTTTTGTGTGATTTCATTTTTTTTTTAAATATTTACTAAATATATATATATATATAAGATACACCATTTAATAATTTTTTACGATAAAAATGATTGCTTCCATTTAAAGTAGTTTTAAATTACTTTTTTTATTTCTTTAATTTGTTTAAATAGTTTTTTTTTGTTTTTCTTTTAATATTTCTAAATTCTATTCTTTTTTTATTGAATAATTTTATTCCTGTATTCATGTTTTTTTATAATTCTACAAATGTTTCTCTGCATTTTGTTTGTTTTTTTTTCTACTAAGTGTGATTTTGCTTTTTTGGATTATTAGTTTTTTGTTTTGTTTTAAAATTTTAAAAGTTAAACAATTTTTTATATTCAATGGGATTGGGTTATACATATGCTGGACATGAGGGACAATAAAGATTTTTGTTGGTAATAGAGCTTGTGTGTTCTTTTAAATGTAATCAATTCCTCATGTCGTTTTCAATATTTACACCCAATATAAAATTATTATCACCTATATAATTATTATACTGATCAACTAATATTTTATATTAATTAGTGATTTTGTTTTCTTTTTTTTATTTTTTTTAATAAATACTTTTTTGTATGTTTTGTTCTAAGTATTTTGTTTTGTGTTTTGTTTTAAACAGACTTTTCGATATGTCTTTTAAAGATGTGTATGTATTTGTTTTTTGTTGTTGATATAATGGCATTGATTCGTTACTACTGTCGAGAAATAAATTCTGAAATTTTTTGTTTTTAGCTCAAAACAGTGCCTACGAAATTAAGCTCTTAAAATGTAATTTTTATGTCTAAATGTGTATATAAAACACGATTGGACTTTCGGTGTCAGGCTATTTATTTGAGAAAATTTTTAAGTGTCTGCCCCTGACAGCCATAATTTTAAGAATGAGTCCTTAAAGAATGATATATCCAGATATATCTCCGATATACGACTTCTGGCGTATTTAAGTTATTTATTGGAAAGCGACTGTGCAAGGGACAACCTCCTTTGAGAGAACCGGTATGAATATAGCTAAAAAGCTTGTATGCTACAAAGCGAGAAGGTGGTGCAGTCAGTACTTATTTAAGGCTATTCGCAATTTTTTAACATTTAGGGATCTACTGCAAAATCTCAAGAAAGAATTATTATGATATATAAATTCTTTGCACACATTTCGGAATCAAAAGAGAACATCGATTTTGTATGAGATATATTTTGTAGAAAATATTTTTCCAGAAAATTTGCACAGTGTAATTACTAGCAAGAAATAATAATAAGATATTTTCAAAACTCTTGTCTGGTTCAGTAATTCCTTTTGTCAGTTACGGGTTCCTTTAAAATTTATCATTTTGCATAATGAATGGAAATAACGCTTGAAATATGTTGTCCTTAGACTACTTGTGTAGTCGGAGCTTTAAATCTAGTTCACAATAACTTCTCATAGACAATTTTCAAGGCTTCTTTTGAGTTTATCTAGTCCTAAAACTTTTTTGCCAAGTCACAGGTGGAAAAATTAAGAACTAGAAATTATCACTCTATAAATTTTGCATAAATGTAAATGTTTCTCAGATAAAAGTAGTAACGAATATAATTTCGACTTATAAAAAGAATATTATGCCAATGTATTCCAGATATGTTTTTGTGTTGTTGTTTTTCAATATGTATTTGTTTTCCTGTATAATTTCCTTGTGGGAATAAATTTATGTAAAATGAATTTAAAATGATTTTGTTTTGGTAAGTGATTTGTTTGTTTTAAATATTATTAACCTAAATACCACATTTTTTCATTATATTTTTATCATCCAATCATCTATAAATACAATAATTTATTTATATTTTCAAAAAAAAAAAAAGATCAACTAAATAAAAAACTGAATAAAATTAAAATATATATACCTAAAAAGTCTTTTTCTTCGCATAAGCTTCTTCCATTATGATTTTTTTTTTTTTTGTAAAAGTTATCATTTTCCTTTGTTATATAAATTTTCAATGATTTTACTCATAAGTTTTTCTCACTAAATTTACATATTTAAAGCTTTTTATTATTTTTTTTTTTATTTCTTTCCTTCAACTTCAAATAAATTTAATCATTTTTCTTTAAACTAATTTTAATGCTTCTCATTTATTTTAAATTTTAAACACACTAAAATATAATTAATATCTACACAACATTCAAAATGTACTATTTTTTTTTTGTTTTGTTTTTATTCTTCACTTTGAAGAAAGGTATAATTACTAATTATAATTTATTTTATTTTTTCTTTGCACAATTAGCTACATTTACTCGGCTTTCTACTTTGTTTTATTTTTTTTTTTTTGTAAAACTTGGTTTTAGTGTAAAATTATGTTAACAAAGCAAAATTATATTTATAGAATAATAATAATAATAATAGTAAAAAAAAAATAAATGAATATTTTGATTTAATATAAAAATGATATTTCTGCTGTTTTCCTTTTTGTTTTAGTTTTAGCTTCTCTTATCAGCTTGGTGATGGTTTTTATTTTCAGTTGTGGTTGTCTTGGTGGTCAATTTTTACGGCTAAAGACGTCGTATTTTTATTCTCATATTCAAAATATAAGTCTGATAGGTTTTAAAAACTATCACACTCAACATCTTTCTTGGTTTCTTTAAAAATGTATCAGTTTAAAAAAAAATACGATCTTATTGTTTTTTTTTCTTAATGAATTGGAGTTTTGACAATTGCATTTGGGGCAATATAATGATATCCAGGAATGGGTAGGCCTGCTGTTTCCATAGATATTCTGAAAATATATATATTTATTTTTAAATGTTGCTTATTAAATTTAGAAACAAAGTAACACTATTTTTATTTGCTTATAATAACTATTTAAATTTTTTTCAATTAAAAGCATATATTCGATGGTAAGAATATCGATTTGAGCAAAAACCTTTTTTTTTTTTTAAATAGAAAAAAAAAGGAAATTTATAAGGTACATGAAAATGTGATAAAAAATTAAACAAACATTCAAAAAATTAATTTATAAAATATAGACAGATATTATGACATCTATTAGGTTCAATTTTCGATCGAAAACAATTAATTCAGAGATCAATATTGTGAATGTCGATTATGTGTTCTATCGTTGATAATGACATAACGGTGATAATGTTTAACTTTTTTAGTTAAATTATGTTATTTTTTCACAAATACATTTTATCATAGTTGGCGGTTACTTATAAAATACATTTTTAAACGTCTCAAAATTAAAAAAAAAATATAATTTTCAATGAATATATCTAGCTATAACTTTTGTTTTATAATTCACACGTGCTCAAGAGTTTATTGAGAGACCCTTATAATTTTAAACACAGGACAAGTGATGGGGATTTAGGAGCGGGGAGGAAGGAAGTTTCGAAGAGCATTGGTCTTGAATGTTTGCAAATTGAAATAGCAAGCGAAAACCGTGCCGGGTAAATTATTCCATAATCGTGTTGTGTCACTAAAAAACGAATCTCTGTATTTGACGGTACGACCAAAATTATTCTAGAGGGTGAACTGATGAGCATTCCAGTTTTTACTGTTTTAATGCTCTGTTCTAAATTCTATCCAATAAATGGAGAGAAGTTAGTGCTGCACCTGTCCAAAGATGTGAGTTATACTGGAGTTTTGGACGCATTATAAATGATAGCCATATCATTGAGTTTTCGAAGCATTAAACTCCACACGATTTTTTTTAACCCTTTTAACAATGCTGTAAAGATGGGAGTTTGATGAGCTATCATACGATACCATTGCAATTTCTGCTCTGAAAAACACCAGCACTGAAACCGTCCAATACGTATTGAACGTACTGGAAGGTAATTTCTAATCCAAGGAATAAGGGCTTCGTTGATACCAAACACACGCATTTTCGATAGGAGACTCTGGTGCCAAGCTCTTTCAGAAATATCAAGCGCAATAATCTTAATTTATTCAAAAAATGTAAAAATCTGTTTCACTCTTCGGTGAGATATGCCATCAGATCACTAGTTGAACGATTGCTGTGAAAGCCGTATTGCCGGTCATTAAGAAGCTTTCGTTCTTCGAGATATTTCTTGAGCTAACGAAGGAACAAGGAATCGATAGCAGAAGGAGGAGGATGGGTCGCCTTTTTTAGGAACATGGTGGACAAATGCTGTTTTCCATCTTCTATGAAAGTTTCCAGAACAGTAGGAGCGATGGAAAAGGTTAAGCAATCGTTTTGCCAGCGATGAAGAACACCTCTTCAGAAAATTGGGGGTATACTATCAGGACCAGCGGATTTCTTTATATCAAGATCTCGGAGGGCTCTTGCAACTGTACGAGTGCGGAAGTATACCTGTCGCATTGTACGTTCTCAAGTACAGGAGGGGCAATTTTACTATCAGCAAACGTGAGCTAGCTGCAAAATGAGGTGCAAGTACATTTGCTTATCTAAAGAACTATGTAGTTATCGGGTTGTCATTGTAGATAAGCGTCGGAACTGAAAATGAAGTTGAATTTTTTACGTTCTTAACAAATGACCAGACATTTCTACTGTCTTTGGGACATAATAATTTTAAAGGAGTTACGTAGATTCTTCTTTGGAAAGAGGTGTCTAATTGAAAAAGAAATAATAACTCATCTAAATAGAGAAGAGTGGTCACAGATCAAAAAATATACAAACTTAGCGTTGTAAACTTCTGACTTAACTATTCTATTTTTCTAAGCTAAGAATCATATTTTCATATTATATTATCATATGTATGTAAAATTTTGATTCCACTCAAAGTTAATTACTTTGCACGCATTTAATTGTTAAAAGTTTAAACAAAGATTAAATATCTAAAATTCAAAAATTAATATAAAAAAGAAAAAGGAATACAAAATAGAACCAACTATTGTCCCTCGGGCAGATGACATTCTTTGTTATGCCTTAAAATGTATTCTTAAAAGAAAAAAATGTGTGTAACAACAATTTTTAAATTATTGAATAAAAATCTATCTGTCACTCATTCGATCGGTCTTCGATGCGAGTGCCATCCATTCATAGTAGAACTAGGGGGTAGATTCGGCTTTAACGATAGTATAACGGAATATTGAGATTGTGAAGCATCATATTTTAATAATAACTGTGAATTGGTGGCAGTGAATTACGTTGCAAGTATGGATGCATTTAATTAAATTATCAACCATTAATTTGCTGCCGAATCCGAACGGATAAGATGGAAGTCACTTCCTCATGATAAGAGATTTTTTTTTTCAAACAATTTATATGTGAAATAAAAAATTTCAATGATACATTAATTTTAAGGACTTAAAATGCAACAGACTTTTCATGGGTACAAGATTGGTTGATTTTATTTGAACCACTTCTTAACGTGTTATAATTGTCGTTTTAGAAAAAAATGATATCATCGATCCTTCGCTATGGTAGGACTGACCATTTCTTATTATTTAAATCATTTCCCAATGCCAATCAAATTAACACAATCGTATATCACAGATCGAAAGGAAAACCGAAATAGATGCCATATTTTGGAGAAAAAAAAATATATAAGTATGTATACAAAACAAATAGAGGAGGAAAAAATTCTTACCGGAATTTTAAGATTTGAATTTTGTTTTTGGATTATTTTTTTGGACATTGAGTGAATGAATCTTTTATTTTTTTTTTGTATTTTTCATTAATTCATTCATTTTAGGTTGTGGCTGGATTGGTTGGTTGGTTGGTGGTGGTTGGTTGGTAAGCGGTTGGTAGATGGTAGATGATTTGGTTGGTTGTGGTGTATAATAAACATGGTTGTCCTGGGATATTGTATTTTTTTTACTTTTAACAGAGTGTTGTTAATAAAGGATCTGAAGGAACTTTGATTTTTTTTTTAAAAGCATTTATTTTTGTTCTTTTTTTTCGTGATTAATGGATAGGATTTGTGGTAACAGCGGCGATGGCTTGTATTTTCGACGATATTCCAAGGTTAACATTGGAATAAAACAATAACGTCCCGTAGTCGACTTCAAAGTGTGAAAAGAATCGAATAGAGACTGTAAGCGGAGACTGACTAGTGTAGTGTAGTAGTATACTTCTAACGAACCAAATATAAATATGCTGCGATTTCCACGGGCGTATGTTAGTTCTATTATATATTATTTGTTTGTAAATATTTTGTTATTTTGAATAATCATTTGAGTAAAACGTATGAGAAAGCCTCTTTTTAATTTTCTTACAAAGTATAAAGATCTAAACCTATGTGTGTACCTATCTAAAGGATTTCTTATCTACAATATCATTTAAGGTAGCGAACTCCCTAGCTGCAAGTCGGAGGAAGTACATGATTAAAGAAAACCCTAACACTCCTAGGTACGAGTATTTCTGGCAGTGAATAATTGAAGAACAAGAAGTTGAACACCGCCACATCTAGTTTTAACTCTGGACGAATTTACTAAAGTATTTATGAAACTAAATTATTAAGCGGATTGGACAATATACAAAACATTGCACTAAGGCAAACATGATGTATACAGATTCTTCTCCGCGATTTGATTCAAAATTCGCTTCACAATATTATCGGAAATATTTTTGAAGTTGTTTAGGAAGTCGTTTGTAAAGAAAACGAGAAACCAATTAGACAATTACACAGCTAATCTTAAATACGATACGATATGTGAGGACGAGATAATTTATAAACTTAAACGATATGATTTTCTACATATTCCTATTAAAATATTAATACAGACAATTTACGGAGTGACTTGTTTAAGCAGATAGAAAAAAAGATAAGAGGTAATAAGAGATAATGCGGAAAGCCGTATCACCTCACTCGGATCTCAGTAGATCCACGCCAGGGTGTAGTTAATGTAGGAATGAGATGGGTAAGAGGAAGGATTTAGTGGAAGTTTTAGGTATGGGGTGCCCCACTGAACCATCCTGAATAAAGTTAAAGATGCTTTTAAGTGACAAAAATGAGACGTCGCTCAGTTCGTCGAAAAAGTTCCGAGTTCATCTTTTCTGTTACTGGCTAGGCTGGGGCATTCACAAAGGAAGTGAGATGAGCTCTCTTGCACCTCTTGACCCGGACACTCTGCATAAGTCAGATGTGCATTGAGTTGTGACTCGTAAGGATTCTAACCAAGAGATACAATTGCTAAGCTTCAGTAGATACTCTATTTTTTTTTTCTATGAAATATCTGACCAAAGATTCCTTGGAACCCGGCAGGTATCAATAGTTGACCATCTGTCATTTGCCGTCTAGAGGAAACTTTGGTGAATTCTATACTTTCCCTGCTTTAGTGGCAAAAGTAACAAGGGTACAATCTCACCAGATTTAAGTGATGAACCATTTTTGGCCAGTTTATGAGCCATTTAATTTCCATAAAAGTGTCAGGGTTCCGAGACCCATTGAAGTTTGACTGGGTCTTGAAACTTATCATTTAATAATTTTTTGTGAAGCTAAATACGGCTGTTTTGGGCAAGAAGGAGGTTTAATAAAGTGGGTACTACTTTTAAAACTACATTTATTAATTTTCTACAAGATTTGCCTAAAAATCTGTGTATATTTTAAACAAGGCTATAACAAGGAAAATGTATTTTGAATGCCAATTTAAAACATTTTTAAGTTTATAACAATACTATTTAAAATAGTCGCCTATTCTATATCTCAAAGACCGCTACTAGTCAGTCTCCCAAAGGTACAAAAAAACTTAAATAAAATACAGTTTTTAATAATTTTCTTCAATGTATGTATTTGAAAATGTTTTCTTTTTGTTTCTTATGTTTTTATTCCATCAATGAATTTATTATTTAATTTCTTTAATTTTAAAGATAAAATACTTTTTTCCACTTATTAAAATTGCTTGATTACATTTAAGTATAAGATCGTTTAGTTTTTTGTTTTACTTAAAATAATAAAATTACAACTTTAACTCCATTATTATGTATAGATATAAATGTGTATGTGTTTTATAATTATAAATGTATGAATGTATGTATGTTTTTTTTTTAAATTTTATTAAATAATATGCGAGTCTTTTATTTTTATTAAGACAGAACATATCATCAAATAAATAAAAATGAGAAAGGAATAAGAAATACAACTACAGTTTTTTTTCTCTTAATTTTCATAAATCAAAATAAATCAAATAAATAATTTAAAACCAATTTTAAACTTAGCGCTTTATAAATAAAATTTAAAAAATATATTTTTGTTGAGTGTTCATTTCGTTTTTGTTTTTTGTTTCTTGGGCACTTATCTAATAAATGTAATTTTTTAATTAAAAATCAATTAAAAAAGAGTTGTATTCCTATTTTTCTTAGATTTTGTTAATTCTAGTTTAATTCAGTGGATTGATTAAGGAAATAATATAAGGATTAATAATTAAATGCTACATTTTGATCGAAACAAATAATCTATAAATGGGGTTAAAATATTTAAAGTTGGTATAGTTTAAAAATAAAACTCTCCGCGGTTATGAAAGGAGTTCTGACGTTCTCAGTTTTGTTTAATGAATTTTGTTTTTCTTTTGTTAATAAAAATGATCTTAAACTTGGTGTTAGTGTTATGCAAAAATTAATTCAACATTTTGGTTTTTGTTTTTATCTCAATAATTCTGAATATCACAATTATTCGCATAACTTGAAACGCAAGTTAAGATATAAATTTCTACTGTCACTCGCTCTAATAAGGATTGAACTTATTACGTTCGGGCTTCTTGTCTTCAGAATTGGAATTATCCCCATGGGATCGGAAACGCGGTTGATAGCTTTTTGATCGATGAACACCAGTTGTCTGAACTGGTGGACCAAGATTAGCCAAACCGCCAAGCAGATCGGTAAGACCATTCAAAGCCGATAAGCTAGAGAGAGCATTGAGTGCGCCTGGTTTGGCGAGCAATTGAGCCAATGGAATGGCTGAAGCTAGCGAATTCGATGTGCTATTATTGGAGTTATTACCGTTGGTATTGCCATTACCGTTGCTATTGTTTAAATTATTATTCGAATTGTTTGTGTTATTTAAAGAGTTGTTGGAAGTCGACGAAGTGGACGTGTTCGATGCTAGATTATTTGCTGATGATTGGTTGCCACTTGACGCATTACCATTCGCTTCTTGGAGATTTGCCTTCTGGAGTTCAACGCTGCGGGATAGAAAAAAGGAAAAAGGATTTTTGTTTGGTGTAAGGTTACATTTTTTAAGGTGGTTGATTTTTTTTTTTAGTGAGAGATAGAAAGAGAATAGGGTATTTTCTTTTTCTGTTTTTTTTTTTTTTAATTTTGGTGGCTAGGAAGAGGATCATATGGGTATGAAATGTTGTTTTTCTTTTATTTTTTTTTTATTGTTTATTGTTGTCCCTTTCAGTTGAATGTAATAAAAATGCATTCAAAAAAACTTCAAGGTCTAAGTTATCCTTTGAATACACAAGTTATTTAATAGCAATGACGACGTGGGTTTGAAAAAATTAATTAAAATATTTTTTTCTTGATTTAAAAAAAGCCTTTAAATATATTTGAATTCGTTAATGAGAATTAAATTGAGGACAAACTTTTATAAGAGGTTCTCTCAGATACGCGAACGATATGCGTATCTCTTGGAGCTATAATGAATTTAAGAAAAGAATATTCTTCCAAGTTTGAGAATATCTTGTATAGAAACTCGAATTCGAAAAGTCCATTCAATGGGTTTTTTGGTAATGTATTTATTTATTAATTTTACATAAGGATCTTTTTTCCGAGTGCATTTACAATGGTGCACCAAAATCTACTTTTTCAAATAAGATATGTTTCCGAATTGTATTGATCAGAGAAAACAAATTAAAAAAATTTTCCATGCGAACCATTTTAGTTGACAAAAAAAAATTAATATCATTGCTATAAGATTACTTAAACAAAATAGGATTTAACGAAGAAATTAGAGCTGAAAGATTTAAGCAACTTTATTTTAGTTTTCGATGAAATAGGAATTTTGAGTGGAAGGACTGATAGGATATTTTATTGAAGGGTACCGGTAACAACCTTAATAAACAGCAATGAGACATGTTCACCATTTTTCATACATGTGTTTTGTTTTTTTTTAAATGGTTAAATATTTAATTTGCTCAAGATGCGTTTCGTTTTCCTCCTTGCCACTGTGAAAGATTCATCTTATTCGAAAACATTTCAAAATTAAATACAAATACTAAACAAAACCGTCATTGTGTATGATAGAAAGTTGTAAAATTAAACGAAAAACGAAAAACTAATAATTAGAAATGTGTTATACATGAATTTGTGTGTATAAAAGAACAACACTTAAAAAAAAGAGCCAGAGAAACTATTTTTGGTCGGATATTTTGTTTAAAAAAAATACTCAAATTCATTGTTATTATTATTTACACTTATAAATTGTATACAATCGAAAATAAGGAATAAAATTAAAATTTAATTTAAGTATTTTACTTAAATACATATTTCTTACTCACCTCATATTGATTAAGTACTGAGCCAATGCTACCGAATCGGGATTTCCACTAATTGTTATTGTTCGATCGGTATTGCCGCCTTCACGTTCCTCACAGTTCGAGATGCGAATCATAGCGCCAGAAATTTGCCGAATTTCGGCAATTTTAGTACCACCCTTGCCGATAATGCAACCAATTAAATCATTTGATACCGTCATTTCATGTTGTTGTTGTTGGGTTCGGTTGGTGTTACTTGTACGTAACTGTGAACCAGCCAGAGCAGCAAGTGCAGCTAAATTTTTTGAAATAACCACAATTATTAAAATTTATTGAACAAAAGAAAAAAGAATTTTCGAAAACAACATACCTGTTGGATTTAGTCCACCGGTATTAGTTGGTGCCATACCCGCAAGACCTAATGCCGCTAAGCCGGCCAGCGGATTCTTTGCCACCTGAAAGAGTTTATAAAATTATAATACTATTAGATTTGAAATGATCCACTGAGAGTTTTAGGGTGTTCAATACATATTTACTTTTAAAGTTTATAAAAAATAGGAAAAAACAACAACAACAAAAAAAAATAATTTATATAAAAATTCAAAATCAAATAAAGAAAGAAAAGGAAAGAAAACAAAAATACATTAGTTTATATACAAAAAAAAAAAACAAAAAATACTAACTGGTAATAAAATTATTTACATTTCTGTTAGTAAAAGGTATTTATTTAGTATTTATATTATATTTTACAAATAGATTATTTTTGTTTACACTGAAGGAAGGACGTTTACACAAAAAAGCAGGGACTTGTTTGTTTTGTTTGTGGGGTCTAGCGAAATGCAAAAAGCTATGAATAACAAAATTTGAGAATTTCTACAGGCAGGATATGTTTTTAAAAAATATTTTCAACGTGCTTTGGAATAGACAAGAAGCATTTTTAGATTGCCTTACAGAAACAGAAGCTAATATTTATTTATTCCTTGATTTATTAAGGGACATTACGTTATTGAATCGATTGAAGAAAGCGCTCATCATTATAGAGGTCAAAGTATATACATACATATATCTGTTTTTAATAAATTTTCAGAAACAAAAACACTGAGAAGTCAAGTTGTGAGATTTTGTCTTTCGTGGAGCTTACAAAATATACAAGCGAAAACTTTTCCTCTTAATTTTTATTAGAGCTTATAAGATTTTCTGGCTTTGTACTTAGGAAAAGTTCCTATAGCCAAAGTAAATCATCAAGGAATCACTTATGGACTCCATTTAAAACCCCTATTTTTGGCTTTCAAATTTTACAAAGTTTATTCTTGCTTGATAATAAATAATATATAATAATAAAAATTGACTGAAAACCATGTTTTAGAATTTAATTCGAGTTTAACCACGAAATTAGGATAATCTCCGTTGAACAACTAGACCTTAAAGACACAAGGAGAAAAGCTAAGTTCAACATTTACATTGCGTTTTTCAATAGTTACTTATTTTGGTGGTTTCGAAACTTGGATGTTAGGAAGAATCAGGAATTTTTTCTATTATACCTCTGGAACCTTGAAGCAGAACTTAATAACCGGGGCAAGGATTTATGTGTTAAAATAGTTTACTTTGGATAAACATAGAAGAAAACAAATAAGATTCTTTTTCGAATCAGTAAATATCCTTAAAACTGAAATGCAATTGTTAGAGCATATTTTTAAAATAAATGCAGATTTTTAGTGAATATTTTCGAAATATTCAAAAGACTTAAGACTTTAAATGTTTACTCTTACAGGTTTTTCCCATTGTCATCCTCGTGTTCTTTACTCTCATTCTACGTAATCGAAACAAATTATTTGGATGAGAAACGTTTAACTTAATTTTTTTTAAATTGCAAAAATTAATTCAGTCGAAGATTCAATATGGGCAGGGTTATTTTGACGAATTTTTTTTTTAATAAAACACGATAGGTACTCAAAAATAATAATAACCTAAAAACAAATTGACGCTGAATAGTAACGCAGAAGAGAGCCTGGAGCACTATTCAACAAGTAAAATTCATTAACTCAAGAATGCTCCTGTTTCATCTGTTGACGTTGAAACATCATTTTCAATGCATACGAGTTTTTTGCGACAAAGTTTTCTTTTTGAAAATTTCAAAAAAAAAACTTTATGGTATATTTGAACAATTTTTTAAGTTTATTCTATATTTATTTATTTTTTATTGTTGTTACATAAAAGACTGATTTTTTCTTGTTTTTGAATTTCAATAAAAATTTATTTATTTTTACCTTTTAAGCGCATATTTTCTAATCTAACGTGCATATAGTTTTTTAGCGCATACAAATCCTTAAACGTTTATTAAATATGAAAGATAAATTCACGCGCAATTGAAAAGGATTTTTGAATTTTTTTAAAACCCGATCTAGTGATTATTTATCAGTTCACTTTCTTCATTTTAGTTTTGAAAATATTTGCTACTTGGGTACTTATTAAGATACTTTTTAAAAGGATTAAAGATGTAAGTTATATTTACGACTTACGTTACTGTTAGAAGAAAAATTTTATTTACTAAATTCTTCTTCTACTTCTACTAAGTCTGAAAACACAAAATATAAACTCAGTTAAGAGGGTTCGACTTAATTTTTTTTAAATTATTTTTTTTTTTAATCTTATACTTCTACTCTTCATAAACTGATAACTTTAAAAAAAAATATGAATTTCGTAAGTGAGTTGTACTGTGCGTCCGGTTGTCCGTGATTTTATGCGTTTGTACTCATTATAATCAAGTTAGAGACTAAACGAGTGGATCTTGTTTTCCTTGTGATTCCCTAGCGGAGACATTGGAGTTTTTCCTTTTTTAATCAATATTGATATTTTCCTCAAAGGTCCTAAAAATCTGGCCCAATACCTTGACAAAGATTAATTTGTACATAAATTCAATTGAGGAATTGTTTCATTTATTGATAGAATCATTTGATTCACGTTGTAAAGTGTTTACTTGTTTATTTTCAATTTACATCTAAGAGTAAGAGAAATTCTGTTAAACATTTTTTTTTTAATTTTTACTTGCGATATAGGTACTATAGGGCAAGTTCTGCATTTGGAAAAAAAATCGAACTCGAGATTTTGATCAAAGTTGACATTACGATGATAGCGAAGACGAATAAAGTGGGTCCGGCAATTCCGTCTGTCTGTCTGTATGTCTGTACCTCGATCTAGAGCCTAAGCCACTGGACCTATTTTCTTCAAACTCGGTAGTTATGGGTCTTCGGTGATTCCCTAGAGGGGAAATTGAAATTTTTTTTTAGCTCTAAAACTAACGGTACCCCCCATACACCCGTAATGCAAAATCTTATTTATCTCGAAAACGGCTCTAACGATTTTGATAAAAAAAATTAGGTGTGATATTATGGAAATGGACTACGTTTTGGTAAAAAAAAAATTTGGGGTAAAATGTTATTAACGGTACCTGTCATAGAACCGTTTTTTTGATTTTCGACTTTCTCATTAACGGCTCTAACGATTTTAACCAAAAATTTTCAGCAGGAGTCCCCCTAAGTTTAAAATAATATTGTATATAAAAATATTCGAAAAATTATTTGTTGGATTTTTTTGAAAACATTTTTTTTTTTGAAAAATCAATATCTTCAAAACCTATGAACGATTATTTTTTGAAATTATTTCCTAAAATAAAAATTATTAAATACTTGAAATTCTCATCCCACTTTTTTTTCTTGAAAAATTTTAAAGAAATTTCTTATATTAAAAATTTATTTATTTAATAATAAAACGGTTTTTTAAAGTTTGTTTGCATAAATTCATACTTTTCCAGAAATCAGACGGCAATTTCATTTTAAATTCATGTTTTATATTTATAAAATGTATCTTAAATTCCAAAGTACTTTTACATAAGAGCAAGTTTGTGCGATCCAGTCGTGCATTTTATTTTTTTAGGAATTAAACAAATCAAAACAATCTTATAAGTCAATTATTTCATTACTATTTTATTAAGTTCTACTTCCTACTTATAAAGGGTTTTTCAATTAGTGCGGGTAGATACATATTGGCGACCATGTTGTTACAGTGACATCTGTCAAATCTGCTGTTTATTATTCAGTTATTTATGAGAAATCAGAGAAAAGATAACAAAATTACATTAGTTTGCCAAATCACCATGGCAAGAACAGCACGGCACGTCCAAATAATAAAACTTTATTATCAAGAAGATTATTCATTACATTAGTTTTAAAGTTGCGCACGTTGCGCCCATTTTACGGTAGAAGTGGTGGCCTTTCACGGCCGACTCTTCAAAGTTTGGTGGCCAAATTTGAGATGACATGTTCCGTAATCATAATCATTCAACATTCGTGCGTTAAGGCAACGCAATTCGATTCCTTGCACAATGACGAATTTTGACCGAGGAGTTAACCGTTCATGAACATAGACAACGCCGACCGCAATTTTGGCCAAGAAATCAACTTTAGCGACGAGTGCATTTTTTGGATGAATGCCTGTTTAGAAGCAAAATTGTCGTATACAACAACTCACACAAGGTACACTAGGTGACAATGTACCTTCAAAAAGTTACCATTTGGTGTGGGCCAGCAGAATCATTGGTCCGTACTTTTACGAAAACCAGGTTCGTGAGGCGATCACGGTCAATCGCGAGCGATACAGAGCTATGATAACCAATTTCTTATAGCCGAAATTGATCCATATAGACCTAGAACACATTTGGTTCTAGCAGGACGGCCCTACGTGCATGAAAGATTTGAGTTTAAGGTTATCTCTCGCAGAGGTGATGTTAATTGGCAAAAGTAATGAATTTAACCCCGCTTTTTCCTTTGGGGTTTCCCGAAGTCACAGGTCTATGCGAATAAAACTCAGTCGACCGATTTCTTTAAGGTGAACATAACACATCCATCGTTCAAATTCAACAGGATCTATGCGAAAGAATTAATGAAAATTGAATCACTCAGATCCGTGCAACCATAAGACGCCGAGGCGGGCATTTGAACGTTGTAATATTAAATACATAATGAGCCTTTCAAATAAAAAAAGACTTTTGTTAATACCTCACACACAGCTCAGGTTTTATTACTCCATTTCAACATCTATACCTGCCCTTATTGAAAACTCTACGTATGTAAAAGTATGTTTTTTTTTCTGATTTAAGTCTTCAATCCCGCTGGAACGGCTCAACGGATTTTAATGAAATATAGCATTGATTATTTCGTGGACTAGATAAACGATACTTTTTGAATCGTGCGGGTACCCAGTCAAGGACGGGTTACAGCTCGTCTATAGTAAATTTCTTATTCAAACCCTTTTTATCTTAAACCAAAGAAATGTTCATTTTTTCCTAATCAGTATCATTTTTATGAGAGGAAGTTCTGAAATATTGCTTTATATAAAGACCAACAAACGGTTTCATTTGGGTGATAAACCATTTTCTAATTTTTCTTTTACTTTGATCATTTTGGTGGCAAAAATATTACACTCTTACAGATCTGTACTTTAGTTTATTATTAAATTTTTTCATCGTCTTATTCTTAAACTTGGTATAAGACAAGGTTATGGATTGAATCATGGAAATGGTCAAGCTATAATTTTGGCATTAAAATGTCAAAAAAAAACCAAGTCAAAAGCCCACAATTTCAGTCAACTTTGGTTAATTTTGATCATTTTGATACTCTTTGAAAATTCTGATGTGAAAGAAGTTTCTCAAAGGCTCATACTAGGCGTTTTTCTTTTTTGTTCAGAGCAGATCCTGAGATGTCAAAAAATAAATTGTGTTTCTTTTTTAGTTCACAGTGTTCGGAGCTTCGAATATGTGTTTCTTATTTCGTGCTGGGCATGTTTAAAGTGCGATCTATGCGCTTAGAATAAAATAACTGAGCATACAGAGTTAAGTGCTTAATACAAGCATTTGACAAATGGAAATTAAAAAAAAAATGGTGACAGCTAATGTCATTTTTATTTGGCAATGTGGAATCTCTCTTCGATCCGAGATAACAAGTGAACACTTTTTTTTTTTTATTCTGACGATTCTGAAGTTTGTTGTGATTGTATATGTGAAACGCCTAATGTGGACAATAATGTTATCCATTTCAAAATTAAAAATAATGTTTGTTGAAAGAAAATAACTTCACTGTCAAGTTTGACGTTTAAGTATATGAATGTGTGAGTACTTCTGGTTTCGATTCTTATTTTAAATCCAGAAACAAATTTCTCTTCTGTTCAGAATCACAACTGTCATTTTTTTTCCAAGTAAACACTTTCAAAAGAGTCCAGAAGGCTTCCGGATTGCCAAATAAAAACGACATAAGTGTTCAGGTGTGTTTCAAAAAGAACTCAGAGCACGCTTGGTTCAGTAGATGTTCAGAAAATGCTCGGACTCTGTTGAGCGCTCTAAACTAAAAAAGAAGAACTTATTAACTTTAGTTTTGTGGATGTTAATTAATTTATTTATTGAAATGTTTATAATTCTTTTAAATTTTCTTTTACTCTCTCTTTAATACTTGTTTAAACAAAAGAAGACCTACTAATATGTCTCATCCGAAGCGCTTTCAAGTAAAAGTTTGATCGTCTGGATCGAAAACTAATAAATCATTTCATGGTGCTGCTATAATTATATCAAAACTAAAATTAAAGCTAACGTTTCAAAAATAAGCTACATAACTAATACATAATTAATACACATAAGCAAAAGATACAAGTTCTATTCGATGCAGCTTAGACAGAATTATTGCAAGACCTTGTCGCCTTTTTACTTTTTTTATATTTTAAACTATGTATGCAGTGTCTACGAGTAAATAAATTGAAAATTGTTATTGTTTCTGTTTCTTTTTGTAAGTTTTTTTTCTGTTAAACAAATAAATTATTATGTTAAATATTTGTTAATGTGTTAAATAAATAAAATTCAACTAATAAAACATTAAATTTATAAATGTTATTCACAGCTGATTTTTTTTTTTACATTTTTAATGATTAGTAGGGTTTGGGGATTTGAACATTATCATCATCCATCTAACAAAGATAGTGTTACCTACTCAGTTTGAAAACCACATTCCTCTAAATACATAGGTGTACAACAAACAAGCTCAATATAAGTAAATACAAATTAAATAAATTCTATAAAAAAATAAACAATAAAACTAAGGTTGTCTAAAAATTTAAATCGTACACACAAAATTCAAATATTTTTCAACAAGTGAAAATTAAAATTAAGGGCTTTTAGGGCGTACGGGGCATTAAGATACTTTAAATATAGTTTTTTTAAGGGGAGGAGAACAAACAAAAGAAATACACTTTCTATCGGGGGCCAGAGAAGAGAGGGTTAACAGGCAAAGGTTATGATGGGTGATTTTTTAAGAGGTGTTTTACTATAAATTAACGGAGGCATTTCATAGGGCGGGGCGTGGGCTTAGGCGGGGGTTTAGGTGATTTACATTTTTGTTTATGTTTGGGATGTGGCAGCACCAATCAAAACGATCAAAACTCACATCAGGTAATTGTTGTAGGTGATGTGCAGCTGGTATCGCTCCTGCCAAATGCGCCCCCTTTAATAGAGGATCCGTCAAACCTGAAAGTCCTGCATGTAAACCACCAGCCAACGCAAGTGGAAACATTGGACAGGTCTGAGAGTAGTAGTAGTAGTAGTAGTATTGTAGTACAGATGGTAGTTAGTAATTATTTTTGTTTTGTTTTTGTGTATCATTTTGTTGTTGTTGTGTTGTTTATATTTTGGGAGATTTTATTTTTGAATATTCGTTTGTTTTGAATATAATATTGTTGCACAAAGAAAAGAACAAAAGAAAAATAAGACGTTAACAAAAATTTGAAATCAAAGCTTTATGTTATTAAATATTTCTGTTTTATTTTTTTTTAGTTTAAGAATACAATTGTTTTTTTGTTTACTAATTTCTACCAGAAATTTGGAAGACATTAATGGCTTGAGTTGAGGGGGACGTTCGATTTGTGTGGTGTTTCTCTGTTAATCAAAAGAATTTATAATTTGGAATAACCCAACTAATTTTTAAGTGAGTCTTAGTACAAAAGAAAAAAAATTAAAGGACATGTTTATTAATTTTTTTTTCCTCGACAGGAAGACGGACTGAGGGCTATGAACGGAAAATTGGATTTTATTGAGCCAAATATTTATACCTTTAAGACCATCTCCGACGAATGCAAAACACCTGTGAAAGATCGTAAAATACTTATAATTTAATTCCAAATAAAAAAAACATGATAAAGATTAACCTCGATGAAGGAAACTGGGTTCGAAGTTGAGGGAAGTGTTGTCTTGAATTGGGAAATTGAACATTATACAAGGTTTTCTAGTAACAAAAAAACAGGAAGGTGGTACTGTTAACGAGTGAGTTTGGTGTGCTTTCTATATTTTTTTTCTCATATGAAAAAAGCACCACAACTACATAAATCTGTGAGAATATTTTATACTTATTTATAAATATTTCCTTTTTTGATGATTCAAATAGACAAAAATTTTAAACAAAATGTTAGACACATGGAATCTTAAATAAGTTGAACAAAAAGACAGAGGTATAAGTGTACCTACAATTCAAGTACTGAACAAGACTTTATAAAGATTAGCTTGAATTAAATTAAAATAACATTTTCAAACTAAAGGGTTCACCAAAAATGTGTTAGTGTTTCATTTTTACTTGCGACAGCTGATATAAGGCTTTACAGAACTTAGCTTTTAGGGTTTGACATTTATTTCAAATCTTCGAGTATTGAATATATTTTTTACATGTCCCTTGAAACTACAAATCTTATTCGCATTCCGTTTCGAATGTACTTACGATAACGTGAACAATCAAAAACCAATACATTTCGGGCTAGGCAGATATTTGCAATTGTGAACTTTTCAAATTGACCAAACAAATCTCCTAGTAGACTGAACTCTATCTTTGTTCTCATTGCACTTCGATTTTAACCTAGTTTAATATTTAAAAGGATAAGAACAGAATTATATTTTCACAATGTTGTGAATAGCTCTTAAAGGATAAAAAGTTCAACTGTTGTTTGCAGTTAGTTTCAAAAATTAGTGGTTGAAGTGATACAAAAGTACTTAAGCAGGTCAAATGTACAAAATTTTGTAGTTACTCTTTTCAAATAAATAAAAAACAGGAAATTTTTCCAAGAAAACACCATTCTGATATATTTCTTAAGTGCTACGCACTGGTACTTGTACTTCAGTAATCTGGCACTGGCACATAAAAGAAGGCAAGTATCAGTATTTGCCAAGTATTTTGGTACAAGTACCAACTATTATGTACTGAAGTACTGAGCAGTACCTCAAGTACGTCAATTATTTATATTTAAAAATTTAAACAGTGTCAAAAAAATTTAATATTTTCGAACTTTAAAAATTTTTCAAAAGACAATAATGTAGTCTTTGTACTTTGTAGTACATTGAACCGAAGAACTGATCAATAAATTATTTGAGGTAGGTACTGCTCAAGTACTAGAAATACTTCTCAAGTACAAGAAGTACTGCTCAAATAAACAACTCAAACAAAATAGGACCTACCTAAGATTTAATTTGAATTTTGTTTAAAAAATACTTTATTGCTAAACATGGTTGAATCAAAGCATTTTATTGTAGAATTTTGTATGTCTATGAGTCCTTATCAATGCTTTGAACAACAATTTTACCGTTAAATTAAAGTGAGTAGACAAAAAAAGCCCTTCGCTCAACAAAAAAATCTAAGAAAAAAATTGCTGCACTGTTTTCGAAGTCCGATTCTAAGCATTGTTGGTAATTATTAATTTATTTAATTAATTAGTTTTTCTTTGTGATTAAACGTGATTAACATACCGGGTTTTCGGTTTCATATGGGTACTGAAAACGTAATAAGAGCTGTAAATATGATGCAGCAAGGAGAGCCTTAAAGGGCTGTTGCAAGTCATATCGGTGTATCGAGACGAGCTATCCGAAACGTGTGGGAATGCTTCCAGGAGACCGGGAGTGTAGCGAGAAGACCTGGATCAGGAAGAATCAGATTCACAACTCCGCAGGAAGACATGGGAGCCCAAGTACTATGGTATGGGCTGGAATAAGTTTACTAGGTAGAACAGAGCTGATAATCCTGGATGAGGGTACCGTAAGCGCAGTTACGTTAAAATGGTATTACAGTCTGTTGTAATCGCATTTTCATAGAGAGTTTGCGATGGGTTTGTTTTTGTGCAAGACAATGCTCGCCCACATACAGCCAGTACTACCCAAGGAGCTCTTTCTGACGCCAGTATACTACTTTTGCTATGGCCAGCTAGGCCAGTTAAAAAGAAGCCTCGAAGAGAACCACAGGCATGTCAACACTAAACAATAGCTCATAAAAGCGTTAAAAGCCTATTGGGAGCGCATACCCGAACTGAATGTTATTCATCTAATCGAAAATATACCGAATAGGCTAAGACCGGAATACGGAGCAGAGGAGGCCCCACTCGCTACTAAGCAAAACATCTGTCAAAAAACATAACAAAAAAATATTTATATGTAAAATTTTATTTTATTTTAATATAAAAAAGTGTTCCTGAATTGATTATACGTGCTCAATTTTTTAATCCTTAGATCATAATTATTAACAAAAATAAAACATATAATCACATTCAAATGAAAGCCAAAAAAACTTTGTGGGCCCTATTTTGTGTTTTGAGTAGTTTACTTGAGGGAATACTCAAGTACTTTTGAAGTACTGCTCTAGTAATTAAGTACCCGACACCTGGTACTTGCGACGAAGTACTTTAAAAATATTTATACTTGGCATTTTTAAATACCAGTATCATAGAAGTACAAGTGCAAGTCCCGATACTAGTACTGACTGATCTGCTTTTGTGTAGAATCACAAACAAAAACATCGCCCTGCCCTGCAATATGTTAGCCTTACATGGATACTAACTCTATAGAGAAGGACTTAAAGGATTATCAATTCTTTTCAAAATAAAAGTTTAATACATGCTTAGCAAAATTATCTATTTAATTGATAATGAACTCTAGTTTTCTAGACACATATTGCTAAAGAGAAGAGAAGGATGGTTTTCTTTTTGAAATAAATGTTAGTAAAATAAATTTAAATGGAGATAAATGATACAAAATTGAAATAAATAAAGACAAATAACCACTTTTTGAAAATAATATGAGTAAAATAGTGTTTTATTCATAGTTAGTTAAAAAATTCTTCTTAAATTTTCAAAATTGAATTAGCTCTTCATAGTATTGAATTTTTGTGTTAATATTATATTTTTTTTTTATATAAGAATTTTAAAGAGTCAAAATCGAACGTCCCTTACATCAGTCTTTAAAAAAAAATAAAAAGAAAAAAAAAAAACAAGGAAAACAAAATTAAATGGAATATAAAACATTTTTAGTGTGTAAACTCTGCAACTACATTTGGGTACAAAAAAAATATTTTAAAAACTTGGACAGAGAGAGTAAGAGATAGAAATGTAGAAAAAGTAATAAACCTTCACCACGAGACAGAGATTCAGGTAAATTATTAATATTCTTTATGACGGTTCATATTTGTGGTAAAAAAAATGCTTGACGGTAAAATGGTAAAAAAAAATTGGTTTCTTGTGGAATTCTTATTAAACAGTAAATATATAGGAATTTTGTATTATTATCTCTATGAAAAAAGAACAACAAAAACATGATGGTGGCGGAATATGAGCAAAATATGTTTTTTTTTTAATTTAATTTTTTTTATTGGATAAGGGCTTTATTTTTTGTTTAGAAAAAAAAAAAAAAACGCTTCAAGGAGACAAAAAAAAAAGATCAATAATATTTCTTTCAAACACATACGTTTGTGATAAGTTCTCGTTGTTGAATATTGCACGTCGTTGACACAATTTAAACGCATTTTTTCGAGATTACTATTTCAGTTTTACCACATCAAAGAGAAATCTCTCAACGCTCTCACAGAAGAACTCTCTTATTTTAATTTTTATTAATATTTTAACGGTTTTTGTGGTGCGATATATGTGTGCGAGGGTCCTAAGTGCAAAAACTAAGAGTTGTTTTAATTTTTAAATATTTTTTTCTTCTTTTTTTTTCATAAGCGAAAAAATACAAAAAAAAAACAAATGTAAATGCAAAACCATAAATAATATATAAAAAAAATAAAAATGTGAAAAAATTTAGTTATGAGATAGATAGAGAGAGATAAAGAGAATAAGTATATTATGTTCTCTTTTGGAATGTGAAAACATTGGCGGGAGATTTGTATACCTCTTGTGCGGGCACAGCATAATTTCCTTGAATTGTATATGCTTGTCCATTGGCCAAAATGACTGGTCCTGAAACTTGTGGCTTTGGCCTATATGGAATAGTTGCTCCCTTTGGCGGGGACTAAGTTAAGAGAAAACAGATTATTAATTGAATGAGACTAAGTACATTATGAAGGATTTTCGAACCTCGAGCATAACCAAGCATATTTGATAAATGCATTGAGTTATTTGCTCTGCAGATCCACTTAAAGTGACAGCACGTTCTGTTGAATTTGGCAACATCTCGCTGGCAACTTGAATTGAACATCCGGTTGAGTTGCGGATTTCCTTGATTTTAGAGCCCCCTTTGCCTGTTAAGAATACAAACAAAAAACACATAGACACTTGTAAGACTTTTTTCTTATTCTCTCTGCATAGCTGATTGTTAAATACAAACCAATTAACGATCCACATTGGCTAGCTGGTACAATCAATCGAATGGGGATTTGAGTTTTACCACCCGATGCGCCAACATCATTAAACTGTGAGCACCACTAGAACAAGAAAAACAATGATATAATTGGAACGAGTTCAAATGGTTTCATTTAATTTCATTGATTTTTAATCAAGTACCTCTTCAAATTTCTTTGTTATCAAAGTGAACGCTGAATAGATGGCGCTAGTCGTACCAGAAACTGTTACGATACGTTCCGGGCATGACCCATCCGATATGTTAATTTTGGCGCCAGACTTGAAAAGACAAAAATAAATTTAAAAAAAAATGTATTCAATACAAAAAACTGCATTCATTAGAAGATAAATTTCAAAATTACTGACCTCCTCGCGAAATCTGTTGACGATTTCGCCTTTTTTGCCGATAATACTGCCAACTTCCTGCAAATACAAACAAAAACAACAAAATAAGTGATAAGACTTTATATACCAGTATATAGTAGGTTTACAATTAAATCGATTCATAATAAAGGCACGTAGATACTTTAAGGGACAAACATAACAGCCGGCTAGTCATTTATAGTAGTCGGAGGAGTGGGAGACATCCAATCGTAAAATGCTTCTCTCTATCAAACGGCGATAATTTCTGTGACGTTGATGGATGACGATGCCTTTGAGATTGCAATTCTAATCCCAATGGCGAGGGAGAAAAATGATTGACATGTTTGTAAATAAGTAATTTGAAAATGTTAATTAGAAATAATTAAGCGATTACTCTTGCTGGTTTGCTTGGGCGGGAAATATTTTTGGGCTTTCAATGCTGAAATGTATTCATTTACAAGACGAAGAAGAAGAATGTCTCAACTGTATGATGCAGTTGTTACCTTCAGTCAATAAATATGTAAATAGATGTATGGCGTCTGCGTTGAGCAACAAAATAAATTCAAATCCCACTTTTGCGATAGAATATAATTTAGTTGTGGCAACAAAATAAGTTATGTAACTTATTTTTGCGTTAAAAACTTACTTCTGCCAACTCTTATCATTTGAATAAGCGATTTCAGTTCTAGAGATTTGATTTTTGTTGATTTAAGTGTAAAATGTATTCAATTCATAACCGAGTCGAAATAAACGATTGGATATTTTAAAAAAACTATTTATTTAAAATGAGGTGAATATGAACTTCCAAATACTTGGTAGATGGGGAAGAGACGAACATTATTTTTTGAGTTTGGAAAACCAATAAGGCCCAATTCTAATTTTTGAGTATATAAAGGGTTTTTCAATTGACATGGGTAGATTTTAGCGACATCTGTTAAATCTGTTGTTTATTGTTCAGTTAATGATGCCAAATCACTATGGCAAGTAACACGATTGAACTCGACGTGCTGTTCAAAATTATTATCAAAATGAGTATTCGTTAGTGCAAACGTTGTACGCGTTGCGTCCATTTTACGTTAGACATGGTGGTCTTTCACAGTCGACTCTTTAACGTTTGGTGGCCAAATTTGAGACGACCGGTTCGGTAATTAATCAGCCAACACGCGTACGTCAAATGAGCGAAATATCGGCCGAGAACATCGCAGCGATGCGTGAAAGTGCACAGCAGAACCAGAGGCAGTCGATTTTTCACCGCGCCCAAGATCTCGGCCTTTCGCAGACTTTAACTTGGCGAATTTTGGGTCGGCTCTTAGGTCTACACCCACACAAGATCAAACGTCAATGGCGAGCGTTACAGAACGATGATAACCAATTTTTTTAATTTAAATTGAATCATTTGGACCTAGACGACATGTGTTACAGCAGGACGGCCCTACGTGCCACACAGTGGACGCCACGATTGACAATCTTCATGAATGATTTGAGGGTAAGGTTATCTCTCCAATAGGTGACGTGAATCTGTCACCAAGACCACGCGATTTGACCCCACTGGACTTTTTCTTGTGGTGTTGCCTGATGTCGCAGGTCTATGCGAATAAACCACAATCGACCAATGTCCTTAAGGCTAGAAACGCACTTGCGATTTCAATCGCGCGGTTTTTTAATCGCAAAAGTAGAACACATGAGTTTAAATGAGAATGACGATTTAAAGGTCGCAATTTGTTTCATGTTTCTGACGATCCGATTGTCGTGAGTTAAAATGAAACGAATGCACTCAAATGGATATGCTTACATTTGCGATTTAAATTTCTACGACCTAAAAATCGTAGTCGCGGTAAGAAGCGCACGATTTTTTAGCCGCAAGGAATAAGACACATGGCGTTAAATGTGAAAGTACATACGTGCTGGCGACTTAAAAATCGTAGCGATTATAAAAATGAAACATGTTCCATTTTTTCAAGCGTTTTTTTTTGTCGCAAAATTAAATAGATCAAATGGATTCAATTAATCCTGCACGCACTTGCGAATTTTTAGTAGAATTATTGTCATTATGAAAATGGGTTTCATTAGGAAGTGTTGTATTATGGGTCTTCTGTTACGTTTAAAGTATACTTAAAAACGTAAAAAAAGTATTGGGTGTATCCGGTTATAAGTGACGATCGTGGACAGAACAAGAAATTTGTGCAATACTGCAACTAGTTGGACCCGGAATCATATAATAAAACGGCGAACATGTTTTTTTGTGGTACACTTTTCGCGGCCCACAAAAACTGAAGGGGCATAAATTACTTATTAAACGAAAGAATTTTTTGCATAGATGTGCAAAATGCCAAAATTATTTAAATATACTACACAGAAATTGTTTAAAACAATAAATAAAAATTGCAAAAAAATGCCCGGAAAACAAAAACAATCAGAAATTTCAAATCGACTAGCGACATCTGTTGCTGAATAGAGCATACATTTACACTATACAGTCATACAGTTTAAGTTTAGTAAAAGTTAGAACCATTTTAACTTTTGCTTTTGTTGTTGTTTGGGGAAAACAGCACATTTTGTTCACTTTTCACTCTTTGAAGTTGAATGTAGTTAAGTCTTAAATCATCTATCTATCATCTATCGGCAATTTCTGTGTTAGTGTTTTCAAAAAGTGAAAAAGTGAAATTTAGAACCATTTCAACTTTTACTTTTTTTTGTTTTTCGAGATGGAAGAACGTCACTGCAACGACGTGGTTTCGAGTCCCAATAGAAAGATAAATATTTTTGAAGTAAAACTTCTTTGCCGGCGTTGAGGGTGGAAAATTTTCTATGCAACTGCCAGTGACATGTCAAAAGGACACGCTATCAGCGACATGCTTTTAGAATACAAAATTTTGTACGCTTGAAGGGTAGAATCTTATGAAGGCTGAGGGAAAGCAAGTTTTACTTCTACCGCACGTACGTCAGTACACACAACCTTTTTTTTTATTGCCGCGATATGAAAAAATTATGAGAGTGAAAGTTTAAGATGTAACACAAAATTCACAGGTTGACGTCACTCCGGCTACGTGGATTCGATTCCAATATTATGGCCATAACAACAGCTGAAGGATAATGACATGAAAGAATCGAAAAAAAATTGTTAATGTGTCAAAAATGTGTATAGGTTTGAAAGTTTGTTTACCATTAACTGTTTTCCTTTGGACTCCAGGATTGAGTGCTTAGTAGGTACTTCTCATTACATTCAACAATTTATAAAAATCATGAATTCTCTGTCTTTTATTGAAAATTAAATTTCCAAAAAAAAATATTGCACCGTTTTTGAAATATCGAATTTTCCAAAAAAAAATGATTTTTTTTTTTCAAAATTCAAAAAATCTTTTTTTTTTAAGTTTTGAAATGCAATGGATTTTAGACTTTTTAGAAGCATCTCTACAAAAAATTTCATTAAAATCCGTCATGTCGATAATGACTAATGAGTAATTCAAAATTTTAAAAAATAGTTCTATGGTAGGTACAAGCCGTAATATCTTAATTTCAATTTTTTTTTATTAAATTAAAGATCGTTAAAATTAATTGAAACAAAAAAAATTTTATCAATATTCTAGGCTCCGTTTTCGAGAAAAATACGATTTTTGAAAGTCATTTTTTGACATTTGTATGGTGGGTACCTTTATTTCTAGGTAAAATAAACCTTTTTTTTATACATCTTGTAGACTATGTTGAAAAACTTTTATTTATCAAGTTTGAAAAAAATCTAATAAAAGGTTTTCGAAATATTGAGTTTTGAAAAAAAAATTTTGAATTTTTTTTTAAAAATCCAAAAAAACAAAATTTTGGGAAAATTTGAATACATAATTCTATTTAAATTTTTGGGGAGCTTTATCAAAAAAAACAATGATCAAAATCGGTTGTACCGTTTTTGAGAAAATCAAAAACTAAAAAAATAGTTCTTTGGGGGGTACCCTCAATAACCATTTTTCTGAAAAATTTTTTCATTCAGTACCTAGCTTTAACTAAATAAAATTTTTTTGTATCTTTTTTTTCAAATCTGTCGAGCAATTATTGAGAAAAAAAAATACTTACAAAATTTCGAAAAAATTCGTATGGCAGGTACCGTTATTTTGGGTCTTAAAAAAAAAAAGAAAAAAAACGTGTCGGGGGAAAAAATTAAAAATGATATCTACAAAGTTTGAAGAAAATCGGCCTAGCCGTTTAGGCTGTAGTCGAACCGACAGACAGACAGAATTGCGAGACCCACTTTTTTAGTCTTCGCTATCATCGTAATGTCAACTTTGATCAAAATTTCGAGTTCGATTTTTTTACGAATGCATAACTTGCCTTATAGTACCTATAAGTCGCAAGTAAAAATTCTTAATCGTTGCTGTTTATTTGTAGCAAATGCGTGTTCTCACATTAAAAGTAGTGTTTTATTTGTTTGCAATTAAATAATGACGCGGCAAAAAAAATCATAAGTAAGTAAGTGCATGATACTCGTAATAAGTTGTGGCGACCGCGACAAAAAATCGCAAGTGCGTCCCTAGCCTTAAGAAGCCGAGACGAGCATTTGAACAATGCTATATTTCATACATAATGTCATACATACGCCCCATTATTGAAAATCCCTTTACATACTAAAAGGTCTGAGAGCTAAAAATAAAGCATAGAAAAGTGTTTTTAGTATTCAAGCTTCATTTCAGCAAAAAAGGACAATCCACATGAGAGCGACCAACGACCGACGAATAAAAAATCAAATGTGATTTAAAACATTTTATAAGCCTAAATTCCTTACAAAAACTACACAAAATGGTAGAAAACTTATTGAAATTAATGTTAAGATATTTAACTTTGCGTTTTACTTTCAACTTGGCTTCCAAGTGCTTGATTCTTTCTGAGGTCGCCAACAGGTATGTATGTACATATATGTACCTAAAGAAACTTATCGTTTTTTGAATTTTTCTTTCAGTAAATTGATTGTATCGCACTGAGACATGTGGCGCCATCTTGCTGAAGAAGCACATTAATGGCTTCCAATTGAGGCACGAAAGAGTTAATAATTTTTTGAAGATATACATACATATGAACCGATGATTCCACTGGCACATAAAGCATAACAAGCGATGAATTTTTCTGGATGTTATGGTGTTTCATCAATGGCTTGTGAATCATAATCGCTCCAAATGAGGCGATTCTGTTTATTGGACAAAGGGACTTATCATCATTTGGGTGAAAATATATTTGAACAATTATCAAAACGTTTTTTCAGCGTTAGTCTATTCTTGATAAATTTTCAAATCAAACTTACCTCAAAGCAATAGAGAACTGTCAAATGGACTGTCAGAGAAAACAGTATTGCCAGTTTAAAGGTTCCCGTTTCATAAAATAAAAACGCCCTTTTCATAAATATTATGTTAATTATATCACATTTAAAATTTTTCTGAACTTCAACTAAAATATTAATTTTTTTTTGTATTTGAATTCTGTGAGATAAATATTTCAGTAAGATATTTCTATTGTTACCTTTTGAGTTTGTTCATATAACAATATGCCAACAATTTATTTATTTCATAAGAGAATTTAAATAAAAATGCCAAAATATCCCAGACACAAATTGTGTCACAAAGCTTTATAAGAACACTTGTATGATGCCAACAGGTGAACAAAAAAATATATGGTTAACATCAATTTAAGGCCTTACCTCGAAGTTTACATATATATTGCCGTTGACGTTGTCAGAGTAATAAATAATTCCCTATTATCGAAATTTTCATCACATGAATATAAAAATAAAAATGTACTTCACAAACAAACAGTGATTCATCAATTTTTTTGGCGCATTTGGTAGACGCATTCCTAAGATGTTAGCCTCATTATTATTTTTTTAGAACAAACGCATTCATCTGGGGTGAAAACACGATAAGGCGGGTTTATGTTAAAGTTTTATCAATCGCAGCCGTCTTCTGTTTTTGTGTCATACTTGTTGAAAGTCTCGATAAGTGAATGTTATCTCACATTCGCACGATAATTGGTAAGAATAGATTTCTTTCTTTATTGAGTTTAGCTACCCATCTATCTGCGCCATATCATGAACGTCGTCTTCGTTGTCACGAGCTAGCCAACAATTTATTGTAAGTCAAAAATTCAAACGACAAAAACTTACAACAATGCCACTCTTGTGGATTAATTAAAACCAATTTTAATGTAATAAAATAAAATTCGCCCGGGCACTGCTGTTTGTTACTTATTTTTGTTTCGCTATTTTATTGTTGTTATTGTCGTCGTTCGTCGTCAATTCGTTTGTCGTTGTTTCGATTAAATTCATTTTGGTTGGGATACATTTTTTTTTGTTTGTTACATTGCTCAGAACGCTACGCATGTCTGTCTTAAAAATAATCCAATCTTTCAACTGTAAGTAGCTATTTTGCTCGCGACACTGCCGCCGGCCATCGCCATTGCTAGCGTCATTCGCTTTTCACTAAGAATCCTCTTCAACTTGTCGCCGCTCTTTGCACACGTTATTCTTGTGTGCTTTTAATTGCATGCAAATACAAAGAAATAGTGTTTTGATCTTGAATAAATATTTTGTTTGAGGACGCGACGACGATGAAGACGGCAACATGAAAAATATGTACGAGTACATCGAAACGAAAATTACGGTACTGTTCGAATATTTTTGAATTTAGCAGCGCACAGTGGGGTGGTCTGATACCAAAATAGGGATAAACTGGGTTTTATTTTATTAATTTGTTTAGGTTTTTAATTAAGTTTCTCGTTCTTAGAAATATATTGCTTTTTAAATGTTTCCTTTCTTCGTGACCTTACAGTCGGCAGTGCATCAAATCTTAAACATAGTGAAGAAGGTCATTTTAAAATTGAATTCCATAAGGTTTATATAATAGTAGCTAAAAAAAAGTAAGCAAAAAGTTGATCAAACTAAAAAAAAATACTATAAAGGCCAATTTTGGTGGGTGGAGATTTATTTCAAGGTGCCTTAAACTAAATTGGGACCCCGAAACTTAAGTATTTAGAGGATTGGGGGTTAAGATTCAGTTCTGATTAGACCAAAGCTAATTTATTTGGGGTTTGAAAATACCAAGTTATGTACACAAAAAAAAACTTTTATTTTCGTATAAGATTAGGTTAGGTTAATAGGCTGACAGTTGATCTTGTTAGCGTCACACTTAGATCAATGTAGATCCATTGTGATAACCTAGGGATTGTGACTTCCATGTAATGAAACCTATGACTACTACGTCATTGAAGCCCGTTAGGGATGTAGATGAGTTTCAGCAAGCTATAGCCTGAAATGTGGGAGGGTACTTTTAAGTCATTGAAGAAATGTCTGTTGTCACATACTCAACTGGTTAGGGAGAGGTAGACGCACTCCCACTCGAAAAATCATTTCTCCACCAGACCCGTAGGAGCATGTGGATCTTTTCAACTTCTGGTAGATGAGTTTGATAGGTCAGTGGTTAATGTATGTGTCCGTCTGTTTGGTAAGAATTGCTGAATAAGTCGAAGGTTTTTGCCTTTCCCCAAGAAGATTTTACTAATCTTTGGGAGAGGTGGGTGGCTGCATCAACTTACTAATGCTCGTGTTAACTATAGGGATTGCAATCGTTAGTGTATAGTCGTTCAGTCATTCTCGTTCGTTCTATCATTGTCGTCCTGGACGCTATTTATGTCTTTTGACTGTGGTTGGCGATTTCCAATCTCATAGTTGCCTGGTTGATAGAGCTTGGGAATTTTCAAGCAATTTTGTAGCGTTGGTAAATTTCTTTATATATTAAAGACAGATCAGAAGATAAGAACAATTTATTGCCTCAAGTACTTTTTAATAATTACCCTTAGTTTGGAACGAATCTTTTGATTTTGCACTCTGAAAGTGAAAGAATTGATGTTTTAGTTTGTAAATTTCTAAAATTTCGGAAGAGCAAAAGATTTTGTGAAAAATTTGCACCAACGTTACAATAAAAGATTCGTATTAATGAAATCTTTCTCACACCACCACGCTGTAGTTTATTGTGGAATAAACACATTTTCGAGGTCGCCACGCTGCTAAGTGTTTAAGTTTCCTTCGACGTTGCAGGGAATTTTGTACCTCATCTGATCCAACTGATAAGGTCCAAATACAATGGAAATACAATCCCCATATTTGGGCAGATGCTCCAATAGATAGAATCCCAAAAAAGATCTTTAGAAATGATGATGAGTTGATAGAAGTATAACAGAAACATTTGAATCTTTGGACCACCTTCGATATGTTTCTTGTCCTTCATAATTATACCCTTATTTTTATAAAACAGTGTTTTTTCCTCATTCCGCTTCAGGGAGTGCCTATCAGTTGATGTTCATGAATTGAGTCTCACACTCTCGGCAACAGCAGCCACATTCTCGTCTGTGCACACCGTATGACGACGTGAACCATTAGTGTTGTATACTAGCATACCAGTCTCACGAACTCTCTGCACAAACTTGGGTACAGCAAGCACAATGGGTACTTCATTTCGGACAAAATTTCTTTTCTTTTTCAAAAAATGCACTACGGAGGCTGTTTGAAAAGTTCTAGGCCTAACATAGAAGGCGTTGTTTTAATAAATAAATTTTAATTCCTCAAATAGCCTTATATATATAATAATTGTATGTAAAGTTTCATTAAAATTGGTCGCGTACTTATATCAGTGCAATTTTTTGTTTGAACGAACCTATTGCTAACAACGAAAATGGAAAAAAATGAAATTAGAGCCGTCATTAAATATTTGGTCAAAAAGAATATGACACCAAATCAAATTAAAGATGACTTCGATGAGACATTGGGGGAATCTGCACCTTCGTATTCCACGGTCAAAAAGTGGGCAGCCTTATTTAAACATGGCAGACAGAGCGTCGAAGATGATCGCAGAAGCGGAAGGCCAATAACATCCACCTCTTCAGAAAACGTCGATAAAGTTCATAAAATTGTTTTAGACGACCGAAGGTTAAAAAAACGAGAAATAAGCAACACCATGGGGATCTCTTCTGAGCGGGTTTACCATATAAGCTTGGAAATGTATTGCGTTTTATTGGTCAGGCCGAGAACTTTTCAAACTGCCCTCGTATTTCGGCTACACAGCACTCACTTTGGAAATAAGTTTTCAAATTTCCTAGTGTTGTTCAAGCGTATAGTGACTCGTTTCGATCCGCGGAAGTATTATACTGACTTTCTGTCAAGATTTCAAGATTTTGACAGCTGTCAGTATCAAAATAACCTATGATTTAAAAAGAAACCACTGGATGATGGCCCACCCTGTACATTATATCGAATTAGACTCGATCTGAAACCAAATCTAAGACTATAAAACAAAAAAAAACTATACGAGTATAATCAAAAATGTATCGTATCGAATTCCAAAATATAGAATTTCATCCATTTTCTAAAAGGGTATTTTTGTATACATTTTCTAGTGATACTAAATTTGACATCTGACAGACGATTTGTTTTTAGATTATTTTCCGTTTTCAAAGTGAATAGGCTTACGAAAGAACAATGCTGACAAATTATAATGGACTTCGAAATTTTGCTACATACGGGTCTTATATACCCGAGATCATTTTTCTTTCTAATGGCAGAAACTTATTTTTTTAATAAGGCAATATTAAGAAGTATAGCCCTTAAAAAATTATTTTTCATTTATTTTATTTCATTTTAAAGTTTAAACAATTATTTAAGCAGAAGGGTTTTTACATTATAAAGTTTTAAATTATTTCTTATTTTTATGATATTCTTCCCCACTGTGCGTACAATGGTGGCAATAAGTACTTCGTTTTTTTTTTTGCCTTTTCTTTATCATTTATCTGAAGTAGATTCTTTAACATGTACTATTAAATGAGCGACCAAGAACAGAAGAAGTGAAATTTTTAAACCAAACAAAAATAAACATACAAAAAATAACCCAAATTAATGTCAACTGTAAATTACATTTGCAAAAATAGACAGCGGAGTAAGAAATTGAAAATACATCGGATTGGCACTGCGCCCGGGGGATAATACAATTTATAAAAAAAAAAAAAAAAACTCTCAGAACCTACACTAACGTTAAGAAGAAGAGTTCGAGCAAAAAATATAGTACAACTCGCACAATCCGGAACACGAATTCTGTTTATTATTCGCGTAATCAATTCAAACTGGGTGATCATTGGTCGAAATATTATGTATTTATGGGCAGATTTATGTAGATACTTGACGGAGACCTGTCCGGCAGCTACATTATACCTCTAGAGCATGCAAATGCGCTCCTTTCAAGTTAGTTTTGATATAAAAGAGCCACTTCATAAATAATATCGGCATTTCAATGAAGTGTGAGAATATTAAATTTGTGTTTATACCGAAGAAGCTGAAAAGTTGCGCGGTGTATAATAAGTGTGAAGATTAGAATAAGCGCGTTATGCTATTTGACTTGATGGATGGAGGAATATTTTTATGATTGATCTTTGGAGACGCCCATTGTGGGGCGAGTGATTTTTCTTTATTTATTTCTGATTTTTTTTTTTACTCTTTTCAAAATGATTTATTCATAGAACTTGTTTCGATGTGAAGATGATATTATTAGTTAGCCGGTTTTTAAGTGGCATCTTGACAGCTTTGCAACATGTTGACTTTGAATTTTTACCGTTGATCGAAATCTAGACTGACACGAGAAGATATATAGTTTTTCGAATGCAGAACAATTTGTATTCTAATTTAATTTATAGACTATCTATGAAGTTTGGCCATTGATGCATTTTGATGTATCTTTGTAATACAAATCTCATCTGTCAAATAAATGTGACATTGGTTTTGTTTGACGGATTTCATGTTTGACATTAAATCCCAATGGTCAAGTAGTTTATTAAACACTGGTCTGACTACCGACCGTAGCGCCAAACGATTACCTCCAATCTCCAATTGTAAGCTAAAATTTATGAGGTTTTTGAACCAAAACTTAAAGAATTAATGATCGGCTTCACACAAATTACTATGAATAAATCAAACAGATGACAGATGCATGTTTATAATTTCTGTTTAATGAGAAATCATTAGAACACAATTTTAATTTGAATTGAAATGAAGCCTGATTGTATTCGAACCCACAAATGTTTTACATATTTTAATTTTTAAACATAATGCAAGGCTTTTTATTGAAAAAAAATTGATGGCAATGTACCTTACATGTCTTACAGTATTGGATTATAGGGCTGCAAGAGCTTAAGTCACTTTTTAGCTTAAGCTTGGCTTTAATTCACAAGCTAATGGGTGACTTATGAATTAAAAAAATGTAAATCAGCAGCAAGTTAGTAACTTATGAATTAATAAAAATTAATTCAAAACCTATTAAGTGACTTATGAATTAAAAAAGATTTAATTCATAAGCCAGTTGGTAGATTGAAAATTCTTAAGCTTGTTTTGATTACATAAATTTAATTATCAACGAAATTTTTTTTAATTCACAAGTCTTTAACTTGCTCATCACTTAGTAGGTCGTGAATTAAATATTTTTTAATTTATATAAGTCACTTAGTATGTTATGAATTACATTTTTTTTATATCATAAGTCACAAACTAACCAATGAATTAATTTTTTTTTATTCACAAGTTATCTGCAGACTTATGACTAAATGCTTTTTTAATTCAAAAATTTGCAACTCTGTTGGATTTAAATCGAATAAATAGAGGGATTTTCGCTGATATAGTCATAGTTTTCGAGCTGGGTATTACTGTGTGAACCTAGCAACCGTAAGGCATTCTTGTTTGTGTGTTGTTTGCAGGAATGGAGGGAGACCCAGAACTTTTTGCCGAGTCCGAACAGCTAAGTTGAGAAGCACTTCTCATGACAAGAGACTTGGAGAATTTGTCACTGAAAAAACATTGTTTGGTTAAGGGTGGCAGTGGATGGGAAACGATTACAGATCTTCGTAATGGCACTCCAACGAATAAACTATTAAGGGATGATACTACAATAATTTAATAAACGATTGACAATAATAATTTTATTTATAAGTATTTGGACCCAATTAACAGTTCATGTGAGAAAAATAAAATGCAAAATTTCATTAATTTATCGAAATTGATTTATTAAATTTGATTACACATGCAAGGCTTTAGGTCTTAATAATTTGATTGGCATGTAAAACAATCTATCGGCAATTTGATATTCAGCACACTATTTTTTCGCATGCAAAATAATTGTCGATCGAAAAAATATTGTGGGGAGTATTTGTAACGAAACACTAGGTTAACTTAGAGTATGGCTTAAGGTCTATATATAATTTTAAAAAGTTGGCTATTTATAGGGTGAACTGGGATAAAGAAAAAGCTGAATTCAAGAAAGCTTATATACATATATTTCTTTCAAAATATTTGTAAGGGTGAACAAAAATTCGCTGCGCCACTACCAAACAAAAAGCAATACAGAAACTTAAACACTACTGATTTTATTTTATGTGTTTTTAATAATCCAAAGGTGGAAAACAATTAACTAAAATATTCAAGACTTCAATTTTTGCGTCTACAACTAAATGTTTAAAAAGATTTTTACTGTTTTTTTTTTTTATTTATAAAATAACAAATAATAATTTGTGTGAACTGTAAAGATGTTAATTTTTAAAAATTATCACTTTTTGAACAAACCTATTTTATGGTGAATAAAAATAAGAAGACATAAAAGAAAGAGTAGTTAAAACATGCCGTAGCAAAAAAGCAAATTCATCTTAGCAAATAAACAGAGTAGGATTCCAATAATAAAACTCGCATTAAACACGGGTCAACAAAAAATTTTGATTGTCTCAATATTTTAATGACTATTAAATGAAGCGTTGAGAAAAAGAAGTTAAGTGACATTTTTGGATTTTTATGTTTTTTTTTGCTAAAATGATCATGCTAAATGTAAACTTAGATTTCTGTCTTATCAGCGTTTCTCTACGACCTTTAGTTTCCGATTTAGCCCTTCTGTTTTTGGCAGAAAAGGGTTAAATGAAACAACTTTTTTAAAAAAATTAGTGGAAGGCGTTAAAATCACTCAACTTCTTTTTGCAACCAAAAAAACAAAAAATAAAATTATATTTTTTGCAAGAAGGAGTTAAATGCCTACTTACACCCTTTTTGCAACTTATAAAACTAAAGTAAGGAAAATGACGGACGATAATGAAATGCTTATTTACCACCTTGGAGTAACTTTTTGGGAGTTAAATGTCTATCTACATAATACCTATAATTCTTTAAAAATAAAAATTAAAAATAAGATGAAACGTTGTGAGTTGCGCCATCTTTGAATAAAAGAGGTCAACACTTCAGTCGACCAAATAAAATTTCAAACGAAATAACGGATTTCATATCGCAGCATAAAAGTAAATTTTCGACTCTCGAAACAAGAACCAAGCTTTATCTTTTAGCTTTTCATAATAAAACACAAATATTTAAACTCTACATTGATCTGACCCAAGTGTCCATCGTATGTATATTACTTTTGATTTGCACAAAACTGTGCCCTTGCCCAAACTAAGAACATCAAAGGCATTTTACATGAGGCAGATGTGGTTTTATAATTTGGGAATACATGTCATTACTTCTGATGTTGAAATGTTTTATATGATGACATGGACCGAAGACATAGCAGATAGAGGAAGCACTGAGGTGATGAGCGCACTCTTAATATTTTTTCAGCAATACGAATTTACGAAAACAGGAAAACACTTAATAACGTGGACAGATTCTTGCCCTGGGCAAAACAAAAACTTGTCTTTATCAAGTACTTATTTCACTTGAGTATTTCGCAGTGATCGACCACAAGTTTCCAAAAGTCGGGCACACATATCTGGATAGCGACCGGCATTTCGGAAGGATTGGAAACGAATTACGGAATCATGAACTTATCTATACTGCTGAACAATATACGTTATGTACATATGTAGATAATAAGAAGTGCCAGCAAAAAAAGAATACTATTGTGATAAACATGGAGTATCATTTTCGATCACTATTCAATCTTCAAGACAAACTAAATATTCGGAATACAACTAAAAACATTTTAATTGAAAAAATAAGCTTTCGTGATAACTTTAAATGGAAAAGAATGGACAAATATAGGTCCCATTCTTATATAAGTAGAATGCTTCAGTGATGATTCCCGACAAAACCCAAGTTTTTTTCCCTTGAGAAAAAAAAACAAGCAACTTAAAACTGAAAAAAATTCAAAATTTAAAGGAGAAAATGCAGTTCATTCTTCAGGAGCATATCTGGGGTGGAATCGGATAAGGTGATAGTTGACTGTCGTTTTGTTGATTGTCGTTTTTGATTATCAACTTTCCGTTGCTCTGTGTAAAGTGATCACAAAAAATTGTTGGTGTTTTGGCATCACTTAAAATTCTTTAAAGAATGAAATGTCATTTTGGCTCTCTGTTCAAATTTTTTTTTTTTTTGAATTGTTGTATGTATGTATATTAAATATTAAATATTGTCTCTGCAAGTTTTAGATATTTCTATCAATATATGTACATAAGTATATTCATAGATATGAAGTAATGGTTTCGAGCGTCCTTTTTAAAATAATTTTGTTTTTTCTAAGATCTCATGCAACAAAGAAACAAAATGCTATGCTTTCAACGTTCATGTAAGAACATCCGGAGCTGGAAAAATCCTATAATGGTTCCTCAAGCACTGGACGGAAAACACAAAGGCAACAATAGGAACAATTATACTCTGTCCAACAAAAATTGTCAGTACAGGGAAGATAGGACGTTTGTCTCTCATTCTGGTTGCATTGCCATGCATATGTGTGTCGCCTTTTAAAGCTCTCACAGGGATTCCGTAGTTTAAATTATAAATCGCCGCAAATGAGAGTAAAAAAGGCGTAGGGCTACCGTCTGCCGATTCAAAACGAATGAAAACAATATGCAATTTACCTTTTCCCACAACGCCAAGCGGTAAGATAATAGGCGTGTTTTTTTTTTAAGTTGAAAAGCAATACGACAACACTCAACATATTCATCTTCTTAAAATGTGTTCTCAAAAGCTTCAAATCCCAAAAGCTCCTTAATAAAAACCACTGAAAAAGCTCCTTGCTTGCAATTGAGAATGATAATGGTAACTCTGTTTTGATGTAGATAAAGAGCGCACGATCGTATTGAGTGACACTTGACACTCTTGTCTTGATCTTAACAGTATCTCATCAGCAGTGGGATACGACGGTCGTGTTGGGGTGTACAACTTTTTGCAAAGAATTACAACAACAATTCCTTAAGAAAAGTCAGTGGCTTGCTCTTTTTTTAGTGGCATTTTTCCTAACGCATTGTAGTGAGGGTGCATCAGGCGCCACTGCTTCAGAAAAAGCTCTCCCATAAGCCCTGTACTGACAATTTTTGTTGGACAGAGTATAGCTAAACATTACATTTCAATTATTTTTTTTTGTTTCACAAAATATATTCCAATAAGAGACTTTTTTAATTTTTACTTTTATTTTCTTACAAAGTTGAAACCAACAATGCAAAATGTCAATTGAAAATGACAAAAAGTATGAAAAGTATGGGCCATATAGTGGTGTTTTCTTAAATCAAGGGTTATTTTCACTCTGACAGCTCTTTCCCGCTCGAAATTTTGACAGAAAGTCAGTATCATATCTCCGTAAAACGAAATGAGTCGCTTTACGCTTGAAAAACGTTGGGAAGTATTGAAAACTTATTTGAAAAGAAGTTTGTAAGTTTGTGCAAAAAGTTCGTGAGACTGGTATGCTAGTGGCAAAAACTCATGGTCCCTGTAGTCGTACTATACGCACAGACGAGAATTTGGCTACTGTAGCCGAACATCGAATCGCCATCGATCTCAACAGCTCAACATTTCACGAACTAGCCTGAGAAGAATTCTGCACAAAGATTGCGGATTATTCGCCTAAAAGGTTTAATAAACTCAGCAATTAAAGGCCGAAGCCAGCCATAATTAATGGGAATGTTTGCTCCTTCTATTATTTTGTTCATTTTATTGCATTTTTAAAAAGAAACTTGTATTTGGCCCACCCTTATTATGTCATTTTCCCGCAAACGTAAATGTTATTTCGATTTGAAAGATTTTTTGTTGTCATTTCTATTTGTCAATATGACGTTTAAATGGGTGCGTTCTATTAAATAAATAAAATAAAGTACCTATGTTTGATTTGACAAATAACTGCTCCAAGAGATTTATTTTTAATCCTAGTTTGAGAAGATTAAAAAAAGTTAAATGATGAATCACGGGATTTGATGAAGATTTAGGGCAAATGTCACTAAATCTCGCTTAAGTAAGTGGTCGGTGAAAAATGACTAGATAATTCTCTTTCTGTTTTTCAAAAAGAAAATTTGGAATACAAGTAGAAATGTTCAATAGAGTCATATGTACCTATTTGAATTTCTTTCAGTGTAGGTATATTTTAATTTCATAAAGTACTTCTTTAATGTAGCGTACATTAACTAACAATAGAAGATTTCGTCATGAGGATGAGGGTATGTTTTTTTTTTAAATTGAATCTTGTCTCCAAAAGCAGCCAAATTATTTGCAATTGTAGGAAAAAAAAATTCAACCAACGTGATTTAAATCTGTCTTGACATTTAAATAGCTATATCTGAGAACGAGAATGCACCTGCGGCCTTAACAAGTTTATACTATTTTCATAATTTTTAACTAGGATATATTTGTTGGATTAGAAGCCAAGGTGCTATAGAGCTTTGGTTTAATAACATCAAAACTAAAGGCGGGGGATATGGGTGAATTTGCATAATGGTGGGTAGTAATAGCGGTAGATTTCGAATATTTTACTGACTCAATAAATATTCGTTTATCTAGTGATTCATTATTTGAAAGACTTTTGATAGCTTAAGATCTAATTTGGTATTTTTTCAGACTTCGCTAAGTTGACGGTAGGTTGGTTCTGTTTAAGAAGAGATAAGTGATATCTCATATCAATATTTGAAGGCATGCTTTGCTCAGAATATAATTCAAAAATTAGACATTTAGGTCGATTTGCACAGAACTTTTTTCTCCATAGTAATTAATGATTGATTTTCTGTCAAAGAAAAACTTCGAGCCATTTGTTTCCTTGAGTTCCAGGAATTTAAATTCATTAACGTGTTCAATTAGAAAAATGTATCTTTCCATTCTAGTAAATCATTTAAAGTTCTAGGAGAACTGTTATTGTAAGTGCTACTATCTTTGACAATCAGTTGCATGAAAGATAATCTAAATGTTTTTAGAATTAATTTTATCAATTTATGTTCAACGAACCACGTTCTTAAGAAATGATCAAATTTATATCTGATATGAGACTATAAGGACTATCTGTCCTATAAGCAAAACCTATATCATCCGCAAATGCTGTTAGTAATTTTTTGAATTTCAATTCAAACAAGAATTGAAAAAGATCAGAAATAGTATTGGACCCAAAACAGAACCTTGGGGTACTCCAGTTTCAAGAATTTTTAATTTTGTTCCTTATGTTATCAATTTTCTCATTTTTTTTTGTAAAGTAGGATCTTTACCAGTTCCAAATAAAACTTAGAAAAACTGCCTTTTCAATTTTGGCCAGTAATACGACCCAAACGCAAAATAGTTGGCCTACTCATCAATTAACAAATTAACATTTTTTATGTGCCTATATTTTCTGGTCCCCAAGCAGTTGTTTTTTAATTTTTTTTTTTGTCGATGTAATAAATTACATTTAATAAGTAAATTAGACCAAACAGAACTAAATTCGAGAAAGCACATATGGCTCCAGTTTGCATTCCCTCAAACAAAGATAGAGCATAATAGTTGGACTACTCTCTCTGGGATGCAAAATAGTTGGCCTATGAAGATTTAAATAGATTTTCAGTTAACCGTTATTAAAAAAATGACATGCACTTGTTTTGTTGTTTATTGATCTCTCGTTTTATGCAAGCCAGCAACAATTTAATGTCAACCATGGTGCGTGGCGTTGCAATATTAAGAGACCTTAGGGAATCCATAAATAAAGCCTTCGAAACGGGATTATCGAGCTATAAAATCGCAAAACAATTCAATTTACCGCGCTCATCAATTCGAAACATTATCTCAAAGTTCAAAAATAGTGGAAATGTTGAGATCGGTTAAAAAACGGGACGCCCACCAATTGCAAAACCTCGAGATTGCCGAGTTTTAAAAAAAATAATAAAAGAAAATCGACGTCAAACGCCCGCTGCAATAACTGTTCAATGGAGGGAAGAATAAAAAAAAAGTGTTTCGGTCGACACTTGCAAACGGACTATGAAAAAAATTAGATACAAATTTTATAAGGTTTGTTTTAGATTTATTTAAATTAGAGCAATTTTAATTCGTTAAAAACATAGGCCAAAGAAAGACCACTTTTAACACCTAAACAAAAGAAAAAGCGGCTAGAGTGGGCCAAACAACGTAAAAACTGGACTTTAAGTCAATGGCGGTCCGTTATTTGGAGTGATGAGTCCAGGTTTGAAGTTTGCGTGGGCGACGAACGAAAACGAGTCATTAGAAATTCAAGAGGTATTTCACAAAGATTGCCTTAAAAAAACGGTCAAGTTTCCAGCATCTCTAATGATATGGGGATGCATGTCGGAGCGGGGTTTGGGCAATTTGCATTTTGTAAATGGAAGTGTCAATGCTGCCAGGTACAGGGATATTCTGGAAAATGAGCTTTTCCCATCAATGCCACGACTTCAAGCTAGTGATCGAGACTATATTTTCCAACAGGATGGAGCTTCTTGCCATACAGCAAGGTCTAAAATGGCGTGGTTATCTGCTGAAGCTATTATTTTACTGGAATGGCCTTCCAGCAGTCCTGACCTTTCACCAATTGAAACTGTCTGGCATAAAATGAAACAAAAACCGCGAAAAGAACCATGCCGGACCTCTTCAAGACCTTAAAGCTAAAATCATAAATATTTGGGAATCTTTTGGTACCGAAGAATGTCAAAAATTAGTTGACACAATGCCACGACGCATTGAAGCAGTTATCAAGGCCAAAGGCGACGTAACACCATGGTAAAATAAAAATTAAGACCCATAGGCCAACTATTTTGCACTTAAAAAAATGTTTAAATCGTTATTTTATTTTGTAAGATTGCTCTATACCGTTATTTAATTGAAGTCATTTTGTTTTTGTCACTTATTCCTATTCAAAATAAATATATCTTCAGAAAAATACCAAAATATTGATTTTATTTCTGATGGAATTTAAGAATCAGAAGATTTTTGTTTTTTATCATAGGTAGTCCAACTATTTTGCGTTTGGGCTCGTATATCGTGATTTACCATGTGATGGTCCACCCTTCCGAATTTAATAACTTTCTTAAAAAATTTGCGTAGAAATGGCAAGAGTGAGATAGGTCTATAATTATTTTTATTTTTATTTTATTTATTTAAGTTATCTTGATCCCAAACCTATTAAGATTTGGAAATAGAGATAAATTCGAAAGATTTGTCTGTGACTTAAGTACCCCATGGCCTAATGGTATTTGCGTTGGACTGGCACGCCGATTCCTTTCTCTTTGGATGTAAAAATTATTTACTTTCAGGATTAAGAAATGTTTTAACCTCAAGTAACGGAAATATAGTAAAGGGTCAATGGTTTAATTGGTAAAACCTAGTCAAAATTAAGATTTAACTTTACGAAAATTATATTTTTGAAAATAAATGTTTTTTTTTTAAATGTTTTTGGCATACTTTTTTTTCAAAAGTATTGATCTCATAGGTGAGGGTAAAACAAATTCTAACTTCTAGATGATAATAATTGATCATTGGAAAAATATTTGCATTTGAAAACAATTTATCATCAAAATACATACTCGTATAAACATAGATGATAAATTTCACTGAATACAAGTACATCCCACTGGCACCTGCGTAACGTACAACCGCGCTTCGTAACTTCTATGATATATTACCTCATGTCGTTTTTTTTAAACTTGCATATCAAATCAGAAATCTTTCAAATCGACATTCATTAGATAAGAAACTGAAAATCTGTCCTTTTACTTGATATTTAGGTACTATAGGGCAAGTTTAGATCAAAGTTGACATAAGGATTATAGTGAACACAAAAAAAAGTGGGCCCCGTAATTCCGTCTATCTGTATGTCAACCAAGTCCCTGAAGCGATTACCTTCAAACTTGGTATTAAAGGTTATTTGGTAATTCCCTCGAGGAAAATGTAACTTTGCTTAGCTCCAAAACTAACGGTACCTGCCATACCTGCAATGCCGCTATAGAAGCTCCTTTCAATTTAAACTAATATTGTGTATACGAATTTTGGAAAAAAAATATTTGTTTGTATTTATGAGAAAAAAAATATTAAAAAAATTTTTTTTTATTAAAAATTAAAATAATAATAAAACAATTTTTTTTTAAATTTGTTTGCATAAATTCATAGTTTTCTAGAAATCAGACGGCAATTGTATGCATCTTCCCTTAAATCAAATCCATGTTTTTATATTTATAAGCAATTTGAAATTCCGAGGTACTTTATTTTATTTATTTATTTATTTGTTTCTAATATTACATATTGTAGGACATTGTCCCTTATTTATATGCTTAGTTACATGAAAAAATGAAAAAAATAATGAAAAATTAATGAATTAATATCAATTAAAAATTTAAATTATAGTAAGTCAATACTTAGACTTTTTGTAACTTATTTAAATAAACATATTTAAATAAACATAAGCATGGAGACACAACAAATATTTTATGTGACGTCAAACTAAATCAGAGAAGCACAAGAATCGGAAGTATTTTATGCAAATGTAGCAGATATTAAACGCTTAAACTTATGAAAATTGTGTGTAGATCGCACTTGTCTCGAAAGGCCATTCCAAAGTTTAATCCCCCGAATTAAAAACGACGATGAAGCCCTAGTACTTCTGTGTCTTGGAATAGAAATCCTATTAGAAGAATTTGTATTCCTTAAAAACACAATTTTTCTGAAAAGGTACTCAGGAATCGACTTAAAAATTATTTTATGGAGAGTTGTAAGAACTCTTAGCTCTAAAAGGGCTGGAAACGACATCCCCAGAAAAGATTTAACAAAACCAGAAATGTGATCTATATTATTAGTATTATAAAAAAAAAGTCTGAAGTGGCAATACTTCACGTTTGTTTTAACAATTATTTCTTTGTAATTTTTTTTTTTGAAAAATGTTCATAATCATAAGATTATTTTTTTAAATTCTCAACTCTTTTAGTGGTTGGAGATAAAAAAATGATGCTAAGTGATTTCTTAAGAAAATATGAATTTATTCAAGAACAAAAATTATAAATCGTTGTAGCGGTTTCTTTAAAAACTAAATTCTTATACATACAATTTTTAAAATATTTTTATGAAAAAATTTTAGTATCCCAACTTTAAATATTAATTATTGTAGAAATAAAATTTAAATAAAAAAAAAAAAGTATTTACCCATTTTTGAAATACTGATTTTTTTGTAAATACGAGTATTTTAGTCTATCAGTTTTGAATTGCAATGTTTTTCAAACCTTTTAGAAGCTTTTGTACATAAGATTTTATTAAAATCCATTATGCTGATAGTGAAAAAATTAAAATTTGAAAAAATGGTTCTACGTTAGGTACAGTCAGTATTATTTTAGTTTAAAATTTTTTTAATCAAATTATAGATCGTAAGAATAAGGTGGGAAAAATACGACTTCCGAAAATCATTTTTTAATATTTTTATGGTCGGTACCGTGATTTTCAGATAAAATAATTTTTTTGTTCATACATCTTAAAGATACTATTAAAAAATTGTTTATTGTCAAGATCCAAGAAATCCAGCAATGCTTTCGAAATATAGTTTTCAAAAAAAAAATTTAATATATATTTGTTTTTTAATTTAAAACCAAGTTTTTTGAAAATTTCAATACTAAATATTATTCAAACTTTTCAGGAACTTTAGAATAAAAAAATCTTATGAAAATCCGTTGCACCGGTTTTAAGAAAATCGGGTTACCATAAATAACTATTTTTCGGAAATTTGTTGAATTTTTTGTTGAATCTGTGGAACAGTTTTTGAAAAAAAAAAAAATAATTTCGAAAAAAAAATTACCGTTATTTTTGGTCTTAAAAAAAACAGTGGAGTTACGAACCAATAACTTGCTATACATACATACATACATATATTACTTAAATGACGCAAGTAAAAAATTGTTAAGTTGGATGTGACGACAGTCAAATCGATAAACAGCTATTATTTTGTATCTACATTTATTTTATTTTTATTTAAATTTAATTTTATTAAAATTTTCATTTAATTCAATTCTATTTACATATTTGTATTTGTTTTGATTAATTCTTCTTTTTACATAATACATTCGACCGTTTATAAAAACAAAGTTCTCAAATCTAATTCGATGTATCAAATTAGTGCTAATTTCATTAACACATTGATGTGCTTTTAAGTATAGGCAAACAATTTGTCTTTTATAACCTGAAGACTTTCTAGAAAAGATTTTATTTTTCTTTGATAAACTTTCTAAAAAAAAATACTCTTATTAAGCACAGACCAACAAATTGACATAAAAATCAATTCAAAATAACAACAAGTCATAAAAGTTGTTACTTTTTGTATAGGTCGGTAGGTACAAGCTGTACCTAATAACAAAAAAAAAAAACAATTTGCTCCATCTGTTCGGTCTTGTCGCTAGCTAGCTAACAAGCTCTTTCGTCCGTATGCAGCGGATACAAAACTTGCTAATGGGAAACTCAGTCGTTTGGACCGACACAAAAAATACCTATAAACACCTCTTTACGAAAAAGTTCTAATTCAATTGACACCATAGGTATCTCAACCAAAAGTATAACGAATGGATAAAAGCAGTCAACAATAATTACACCCTACAGTTTGCCAAGTCAACAATTTGCATCTTCGATACTGGCTGTTATACAGTGGGGTGTTTAACTATAAAACCCGTTGTTACTATTAATTTACACTATTTTATTATGCTAAAATACTAAGGCTACGACGTCCTATTGACTGCACATCTGAGTATGCATGTGCACTGAATTGCTGTGGTCTATGGCCGTTGGTGCTATTCAATTTCAACCCCCTTTCAATATTGATGTGCGTTCAGAGTTACCCTTGTTCATTTCGTAACTTGTTCAGTTTTTTTTTCCTTGGGTTTCTGTTGAGGTGCTTTTGATTTTAGAGCTTTAATAAAAAAGTCCATTTAAAATCAACACTACGATAACCCTGTGAGAGCTTTAATGAAGGACAGATTTATGCAATTCACTGTAGCCAGAATGCGAGGCAAACGTCCTATCTTGCCCACACTACATATTTTTATTGGACAGAGTATTTTAAGGTTTTCTTTTTAATTTATTTTAGAAAAAATAAGTAGGTGGTACCACATTCAAATTGTTGACTCATTTAAACCTTCAAAAGTAGATTCGTTTCAATTAAAATTATTGGGGCAAAATTTTAAACAGCCTTTTATTAAGGCATTAGTATGATACTTCTTAACAATTTACTAACTTTAAAGTAGTTTACTAACTCATTCTTAATTTTAAATATTTTCTAACTAGTATCGTACTAAAAGAAAGTTCTTAATAAATTGCTTCTGAACACACCTAAAACAATGACATTTCGTGTAAAAAAGTAAGTAGACGAAGAGTCATATGAAGCTAGCACGATACTAAAAAAATAAAGTAGGAATTCGATGGTTTTAACTTTAATAAAAGGGTAGAGAAAGTATGATGCTATATTCGATTAAAATTTGCAAATTCGTTGTTTTAACCTAGTATCATACTAAAACAGCTTTAGCATCGTACTAATTCAATTAAAATTTTTTTCTTTTTTTTAATACAAAACTTTCTTTGTAACATTTTAAAAAAAACATTTTTTGTAAAATTGGTAAATTATAAGATTATGAAAATATAGGAACCAAAAGACATAAATAGATGGGCTTATCGAAAACGCATTCGAGTCGTTTTAGAGAATAACTTGTATCCTTTATTTTTCTAGGTTTCCTAAGGAAAATGTTTTTTTCTTTTTTTGTCCAAAGTAAAAAGCCCCACTGTGGCCAGGTCGAACCTACTTACGCATAGGGCAATACCGACAAGCCGGTCATTCAGACCCCGCTGAAAAAAACAATTTTACAAATCGATTAACATAAATGCTCTACATACCTTGCCTTGCATAATCAGCCTTATTGTGAGTGTAACCGATGGGTCATCTCGGATTGGCGTGTTGGTATTATTGTCTTCCATTGCTGCTCTGTTGTTTTGCTCCTTTATTTCTTCTTTTTCTTTAATATATATTTATCTATATATGTTTATATAAGATTTTTTTTTGTTGCTGTTATTATTGTATATAGATACGAATATAATATGAACTTTCTTCTTAAATCTCTAAATAAATAGATGAGATGTTTTTTGTGTGTTGTAGATGTGTAATCCCGGTACTTGGTGTTTTTAATTTCTTCTTTATTTTCTTACATTAAAAAAATGCAATAGTAAGTAATTATGATTTAGTAAAAATTTTATATTCCACAATTAGATTCAAAGAGAGAGGGATTTTTTTTGTTCTAGTTTTAATGAGAAATACTGTTGTCACACTTGATGCTTTGTTTTTTTTTTTTTTTTAATTTGTTTGTATAGAATGTATCTTTTTTGTTGTTGAATCTTCAGCTACACTTTGTCTTTAGTTTCGGGTGCACCTAAAATGAGAACATGAAGAGAAGAAAGAAAATTAGTACATAAGTAATTATATGCAGACATGGTATAAAAAAGATTGAAGTGATGAAAACCAATAAAAGGAAAAACTGGGTGTACAACTAGGTTGCACATTTTTGCTCTTAAGTTATGGTATCAGCCTTTAACAAGAGGTTATAATTAAAAACAAATACAACTGCAAGACAAATTAGAGCAATTAGGGAATGTTTTAATGTTTGGGGGTTTTAATTTTTTTCATTCAACTGTCAAACGCTGCGTTAAAATTTGTGTATGAAAAGTCAAGATTGTTTTGACGTCACTTTCTATCCAACGTCAAATAGAGACCTGTCGGTGTTTGACACCGCCTTACAGCCTGAACACAATGGAGTGCTGCAACTGGAACTGCAGCTCGAATAGCTGTCAAAAAGTGTCGTACGGGATTTTTTTTTAAAAACACATTGCTGCTGTAAAAATTTCTAAAATTTGGGTCAGCTGATTTAAATCTTTTGCGAATTTCCCAAACAAAGTCATTATACGAGTATGAGGAATTCAGTAGAGCTTTAAGGTCACTTCAACCTTTTGTAAACCTCCATCGACTGGTTTGACTGTACTTCATCCAACAAAAAAATATGCAGTACACGTCTTATGGGAGAGCCTTTTCAAAATCAGTAGCGTGCTATATTTTTGCACCATACTAAATTGAAAGAACTCCTCCATAAAAAAGTGTTTGTGCGCCTGTAAATTTTCGATTGCATCTGACGCAGACCCGACGTCCTATTGACCGCACATCTGAGTGTGCACTGAATTGCTGTGGCCTAATGGGCTATGGCTGTTCCTGTTGGTGATATTCAATTTCAACCCCCATTAAATATTGATGAGCATTCAGAGTTACCCTTGTTCATTTGCTAACTTGTTCAGTTTTTTTTCCTTGCGTTTCTGTTGAGGTGCTTTTGATTTTAGAGCTTTAAAAAAAGGGTACATTTAAAATCAACACTACGACAACACTGTGAGAGCTTTAATGTAGGACAGATTTATGCAATCCACTGTAGCCAGAATGAGAGGCAAACGTCCTATCTTGCCCACACTGCGAAAGACTCATTTTGTGCCTTCGTTCAGGCTAGGGCTGGCACTCTACACCAGCGGTAATTGTGTCCTAAATCCCAATCCCAACCAAGGCCGGAGACTATATCTCAACTTCCGACCGTATTTATACCTTTGTTCGGGATAGCGCCGGGGAATATATCCTAAGCGAATTTTCGCCTTAGTTTATACGAGTACCATGGCCGGGGACTTATCTCAACCGTAATTGTGTCATTGTTGAAACAAAGCCCGGGGATTGTATCTGAACCATATTTCTGCCTTAGTCTTAAGCAGGGCCAGAGGCTCTATCCCAACTTCCGACCGTATATGTGTCTTTTTTTTTAGAAAATGCGCCGGGGATCTATGCCAACCATAGTTGTGCCTCCGTTCATTGTGCTTTCGTTCATGCTTGGTCAGGGCAATCTATCCCAACCGTATTTGAGTCTTAATCCTACCTTAGTAGTCCTACTTATCCTACCTTCCAATCGTATCTATCCCTTTGTTTTGACCAGGCCCGGGAACTCTATCTTGACAGTGCTTGTGCCTTAGTTTCTACCATGATCGGGACCTATCCCATAACCGTATTTATGCCTTCGTTCAAACTAGACCCGGGGACTCTATCTCAACCATATTTCTGGCTTAGTCTTGACCATGGCCGAAGACCACATCTGTTTCTTATTTCAGACTGTGCAGGCGTTCCTTGCCAAGCGGATTTGTCCCTTAGTCGGGGACTGCCGAGGACTCTATTCCAATCGAATTTTTGCTTTCGTTTAGGCTAGGGCAGGGCAATATATCCTAACCGTATTTGAGCCTTAGTCCCTACCAAGGCTGGATACAGTATCCTAACTTCCAACCGTATTTGTCCCCTCGTTTTGACCAAGCCTGAGAACTCTATCTTGACGGTGTTTGTGCCTTAGTTACTACCAGGGCCGGGAACTCCTTCCCAACTGTAATTGTTCCTTAGTTCAGAATAAGAACGGGGACTCTATTTATCCCAAACATATTTGTGCCTAAATCTCCACCAAGGCCAGAGAATCTACTTCCAACTGAATTTGTGTCTTCGTTTCGATCAGGGCCCGGGGACGAATCCCAACTGCGTTTGTGCATTTATTTCGACCAGGGCCGGGCACTCTGTACCAAAACCTATTTGTGCCTTATATGGTTTATAATTTAGGCGACTGTTTTGTAAGATTATTAAATCGAATAAAATAACTCAAAATCATAAAACCGAGTTTTCTTGCTTACCTCGCTCCGACCTTGGATCCGCTGAACTACTTCAGCTATAGACAAAAAAGCATCTAATTGAGCTTTTTAGGTTAGAATATGCTGAATCTTAACTAATTAGGAAAATCTGACACTGGATTCAAATGCAGGGCATCAAAAACCTTCAGAAAATTAATATCTCCTTTCTGATACCTAAACTGTGTTTCCTAGTGTTATTAACAGACAGAAATGAGCTACATCACTTAACTAAATTTTTCGATAACAAAATAGATGTTGATCTAACTTTTCTAATGTTTTATAAAGTAATATTCCGAAATTTTTATAAATGTAATTTTTTTCATTTTGCATTCGCAATACGAGATACTAGTTTTTGAGTATATACGTTTGTGTGACTTTTGTTGAACTTATTTTTGTAGAAGTTAAATGACATATTGACTATACTATAGTTGCCTAAATTTTATTTTTTAAGAACCCATATAACTTGCCCTTAAACTACCAACACATAATTACATATAACACCCAGTAAAAAGAGAAAAGAAAAATATTGTTATTAATATTTTATGCAATTGCCTTAGCATGAGCCTGAGCAATGAGGACGTGTCTTTAAACATAGCTATTGCCAAGGAATAGTATTGCATTAATTAAAAACATGTTCTTCCGGCAGAGTATAGCACTTTTTGAGTAGAATGAGTTAAGTATATATGATATACCTCTATACCTAGTCAAGGAGACAGTTTTTTTTTGTATACTTTATTTTTGTTTGAAGAACAAGAAGTACAAAAGGAATGTGATATATGAAGCTTTAAAAATTAAATTAGATAGACTTCGAAGAAAAGAAAAATGAGAATGTTTTTTTTTTTTTTTTTTTTTTTGAAAATTAACATCAGCGTTGATGGATATCGAACATAAAATATGATCATGAAACCTATTGATCATATAAGTTGCTTTCCGGTTGAGAAAATTTTGTACACTTCAATGATTTCCCTAAAAAAAAAAATTGAAAAATAAAACAATGCGAGGGTCTGAGGGATCGAATCGATTGCGTGCTGAGTGAACTGCAGAAACCGGGATTAATTTTCGAAAAAAAAAAGTTTAAGAAATTCAAAATGTAAATACTAATTGCATGATACACAATTTTTCAAAGGAATTTCCAGTTATTATTGTACATCTACACAATAAATTGCAGAAGAACTTTAAATAGAAAAATTAAGTAAGTCAAATAGGTACCAAGTGAAAAATCGATGAAAACGCAGTTCCTCTAGATTTGGGGATTAGTGGAAACTACGAGTAAGAAATATTTATTTTGGACTTTGAATTTGTGAATAGGAGTCTAATTTTATAACTAGAATGTTGTTATAATTTTTTACGTGAAAACTTGAATGTGTAAAAGAACTCACAAGCGTTAAAACAATGTAAATATGAAAACATATAGTGAACAAAATTTTGAACCGCTTCGTATTGAAATAGGTAAAAATTATAAAAATGAAACATCCAAACAACATTAGGATAGATTTCTTTTTTTTTTTGTTTTGTACTTTCGAAACTTTATATATCAGTACTAACATGTTTTCCAGCAGGAACTTTATGACACGATTTTTCTACTAAGAACAAAATTTGGAACAAACTACTCGAAAATAAAGACTCGTAAAACAAGGTGATGCAAAATATTCATCCTATCGGAAGAGGTTATAATTTTTACAAATGGCGTACGTCAATCATATTTGACATTTGTGAACTAGACACCTGCAGTATACAAACAGACAAGCAATGGAGCGCTATACACCACAAGAGCGTGGAATAATTGTGTCCATTTTTTGGACCAATAATCGGTCAGTGGTGTTAGCGCAGCGTCGAACTGGTCATTCGGCCGAGAATATCGCGGCTGTAGCTACCGAAACAAAGAAACATTAACCAGACGACGGGCTACTCAATTAGATATCACCAGTGAATTTTAGTGAAAGACTTAACACATAGCACAGAGCGCAAACAGTGCATCAGTAAATGCCTGCTGACTGTCCGTCTCGTGTGAATTAATATCAAGCCATCCTTAATCTCAACAACGATGAGGACGATTTTGTTTCGAAAATCATTTCCACTTAAGCGGTTACGTCAAAAAGCAAAATCTTCGTTTCCGGGGCACCGAAAATCCGCGTGTGGTGCAGGAAGAGTCATTACACAAAGCCACTCTGTGATGCGGCTGGAGTGATTGTACCGCATTTTTTTGAGGACGCCATTGGCAATACGGTCACTGTTACTGGCAAACGCTAAAGGGCCATGATAAATGCTTTCTTGCTGCCAGAATTGTATGGGGGGGGGGGGGGGGGGGGATTTTGGTGAACATGTGGTTTCAACAAGACATTTTGAAGGAAGCGTTTCCTGGCCGTATAATCTCCCAATTTGGCGATTTGGCATGGCCAGCAAAAGATCGCCCGATATAACCATTCCAGACATATTTCTTCTTGGGGCTTCTTGAAGTTGCGGGTGTTTTCCAATAAGCCTTAGACAATCACAGTTTTTAAGGAGAATTTTCGACAAGAACATTTATCACTGGAAATCTTGTGGAAAGTCACGAAAACAAAAATTTTAAAGGTCCAAATAAAGATTTCTATCACTTAAAATCATTTTATTTTTTATTTAGTAAAAAAGTAATCAAAAAACAAAATTGTATGAGTAATTCTGCGTCACCTTGTGTATGAAGGTTTTTATAAAACAAACTCTATTACAACTGAAATAAATCAGTCAAGTAGAAGACTTAGCGCTATTTATTTGGACCTGTTGAATAATTGATTCAAAATAGCTTTTTTTTGCATTTGGTACACAAATATTGGCGTTTCGCCCTGGCGATCTCACATGAACTTATCAGTTGACTATAATCTGTCCAACAAAAGTAGTTAGTACAGGCCTTCGTTCAAAAAGGAGCATGTGCAACACACCAAACTTGATGAATGTGCACAATCAGTTACACAATACACCACTCCACACAAAATAAGTGTGAATTCCGCTTTAGGGTTAAATTGATATATGGAGCAAATTATTTGGAGAAGTCTCCATTATTTTATCCCATAGAATATATAGCTTGGAGCATTAAATGTGTCCGGAAAAATGGCATTTGAGTTTGGTTTTGTTGTTCATTTCATAACGTTTAGACTTCTTATGATATTTGCGATATTTTTTGCAACTTGTGAAACTCTGCATCAATATTTCTCCTCTTTGTTCTATGCTTTATTTAATTTGATCTGAAACAAATAGAATCTTCAGCTTCCATCATAGTTCATAACTTCAAAATTCCACGGTTATGAGAGTAACAAAATTTTAAAATGGTGGAATCTTTTGTTAATTTTTGGATTGAATTTTTAGGTCGATCAGAAGGGCATACAAATTAAATTAAATTTTTGATATTTTCTTATGTTTTAAAATTTCTTAGTGGAATTTCTTTCTTTTTTTTTCAAGTAATTTTGCTAGTTCAAAAAATGTAGGTCACACTTTTGTCTTCAAACATCTGCTAGTTTTTTGACGTAAAAGCGGGGTATAGAATGTCGCAAAAAACAGATGTTCTCTGAAAAGTACAGCCATTTTTCAAATAATTAAATTTGTTTTTAACTTTTCATTTGAATGTTATCGAATAAAATTAATAAAACCGACATTTTGTCCCCAAATATTCACCCATATTCTGAAACTCGTGTTTATGACTCGTATTCGACTACAGTCGTAGGAACAGTCGAATACGATGTTTTTCGTTTCCCAATAATTATAGTACAAGTGAAGTCGGATGTTCGACTACTGGAATAACAAGATACGACTGTAGTTGAATACGAGCCATAAATACGAGTATCGGAATATATGGGTGATTACTTGATTTTGATAAAATGGAATCGATGTATTCAATGCTTCAAATTTGGTAGTAAGCGAACTTATATTCGAACGCAGCCTAAACATAAATGTAGGGTGAGTTCATAATCGAACTAAGAACTGCATTATCTGCGTTCATAAAGTCAGATTTTCGATCGAACTAACCCAGCCCAACTGCAGTACATAGCGTTCATAAACGTCAAACTGTCGTCAGCGTCGGGCAGATTGTGCAGCTGAATTTTTTTGGCTGCAGAAGAGTGAAAATTTATAAAATTAATTTTACAGTCACCGAGAAGGACGAAGAGGCACTGTATAATAATCAGAAAGAAGCTAACATTGTATGTGGACCTCGACATCCTAAAATGACTACGGAATATATCGCCAGGATACTTCGAAACCACCTTCATTAAGAATGCAATTTTTGGCAATAAAGTCAGGACTTTTTGTTTACTGCAGACATTCTGCATTATGAGTGCGTTCACAAATGCATTAGAAAAGAACTGCGATTGTACTAGCGCAGATTTTCTGCGTTTATGAATACACCCGTAATAAAAATCCATCACTATGACTACTGAACAAGACAACTGGATAAAAGTGGATCAATTTAATTTTCAAGATTCTTGGTGAAAATATTTTTCTCGATTTAGATTTAATTAATTAATAAGAAGAAGATGAAAATATTATTCAAAATTATTATTATTATTATTCAAATTATTTATCCATTTAAATTCAAATTATGATTTAAATAATTGTTTTCTTAAATCATAAAGTATTTTGCTTGCCTTCAAATTCACAATGCATTTCAACCTGCGAATGTAAACAAAGAGGTGGAATAGAAGTTCAAGCACGCTTCAACTTTGCATAATAAGAAATCTGTCAAAATTATCCGTGTTAGGTCACAATAAATAAATTATGAAACTGAGTCACAATGTTTGCATTAAATACGGCTTTTGTTTAAACTCGATTGCAAACTAAGAAATTTTAAAAGGAACAGACGTATAGCTAACAAAAATCAGATTTAGTAGTGACTTTGGGCATTTCTATTACTAAGGGACAAACAATTTATATCGAGTTGGACAAATTTCTCTCGCGCTGGGCAGTGGGCAGCTAAATTTTGACATATTGAAAGATTTGAATTTAATTAAATAAAATGGATTCCTAAACACTTCTTGTTTTCAATTTTAGTTTCAAAAAAGTTAGATTAGGCTATACATTGGGTAGCTGGAGACTAATGTGCCGAACAATTACATATTTTGTCACCTTAAAAATTGACAGATAAGTGATGTACAGTAATAAACAAAATTTTAATTTTTTAACTAGAGATGCGTGTCTCTTAAATAAAGCCACAGAACGCGCTAAATTTGAACTCTCACATTTCTCTCCAAATGTTAGCTACAATCCTAGCAGAATTTTGACATAAGATCTTTGGAGAAAGAACTTGTTTTCAAGATTTCAAGATTCAAATTAAAAAAATTCATTTTGACTGTGGTGAATTGTTTGTGCCGAAATAATTTTTATTTTTAGAATTTCATTTTTACAAAGTTTTGAATAATATTATCTGTCAAATTTAAGCACGAGAATATTGGGCGAAACAATTATTTCGTGCGCTAAAAAATGACAGATAACTGTTGTTAATTTGGAAACAAAAATTTGATAATTTAGTTGGAACATACATGTCGAATAAAATATACTTGGTAAAATTTTAGCTGGGTTAAATTTTGGAGAGAATAACGTATGTTAACTAAGATTAAGCGCCATCTGGATAACCTAACCTCAATGAACAAACAGAAAACAAGAAGAAAAAAGTGCCAAGCCAAGTTCTCATATGTACGAAAACCCTCTGTGTAAAAAGTCAGCCGCGGAAAGAAGTGAGATCTAAATGTAAACCAAGTTCTAAATTTATGAAGTTTAATATCAAATTTCGTATGTAGAGTAACATCCAAACAACTTCAAATTATGAGGGAAAAGTTTTTTTTAGTATTACTGACTAAAATTTGGAGGGTTCCAAGGCCACGCCCCGTGAATAGGAAAACTCTAATTTTCGATTTTTTTTTAGTACGTACTTTCAGCTCTGCCGCTCTTCCAATATTCATCATTTTACAACAATCATATAATTCATATTAATTTTTGAGAAAGTCTCCAATTTTTAATATTTTTTCTTTTTGTATGTACCTTAAGCTCCAGAACTCAAGCATTTTTAGCATTCTACAATAGGAAGTGCTCCATTTTATTGTTAACAATTTTGAGAAAGTACCACGCCCCCGGAACCGAAAATTTAAAATTTTCGATTTTTTTCCTACCGTTGTAGGCTTACCGAAATCACAAGATAATACGGTATCGGGAAGATCTCCATAATTTTGATGATCTGACAGTGAACCTGTGAATCAGTGAGTCAGTCAGTTACGGTTTTAGCGATTTTTGAGGCCCTTTATTTTTTTTTTTAAATTCACTCAGTTTGTTTATTTTTTGTTAATTACATTTAGTATTCTTTTTAAGGAAAAAAAAAATAATTTTTTTAAGAAAATGAACTGGGCTTTAATAATAAGTGAACAAAATTAATACTCATTAACGTGTTTTTTTGAATAAAATGATATCAAAGTGAAAAAACTACTTAAAAAACAAAAAAAATAGTGTTTGATGCAAAATTGCGGAGAAGCGGTTGTCCGCAGAAAAAAAAGTCTTGGAACAAACTAAAACTATAATAAATTCTTGATTGGTTTTAAAAAAAATCTTACGAATCGGACGTAGTTTGGCAAAGATAAAGCCAGTTAAGGGAAAAATCATAAAAACCGTTTTAACTCGAAAACGGGACGAAAACGAGAAAATGACCTCTTAAGTTTTTCTACTTAAAATGACCTCAGGAATCCATGGTTTTCATTTGGGGCGGTGACTGTGGGACACCCTGTATACATATAAAGTAGAGATATTTCATCCAGGAAACTTAAAAAAATACTAAACATAAATATTTAAGTTCACCTTAAACCCTTATATTGAACTTTAATAAAATTAAAGTTTAGATAAATGGTGATTCCTATTGGTCGAAGGGAAAAACTTCAGCTTCAAATTCTGAACATTGTCTCAGGTCAAACTTTCTGTAGTAAGTGCCCAAAAATATAGAGAAAAGCTTTCATGTTCTGAACTTATAAAAACTAGAATACTGGGGAAACTATGGCACCATCCATCTTTTCGGGGGACACTAACTCGACTTAAGGCAGGAATATCAGAATTTGAAAATTTGTAAACTTATAAAAATACAAAATGGGGGATATGTCAAAATATTATTTATTTCTTAGCGAGAAATAATAAAATACAGTCCAAAGTTTTTGTAATAATTGGACTGTATTAATTTATGAAATGACAATCTGTAGTAAATGTTTGCTCCCTGGCCACCAGTAGCAACCATTCACCTCCAACTACATCACTTTTTGGGTAAACCTGAACCCAACATCTGTTTGACCGAACAACCGTTCAACTTTTGGCTCTGCAGACTCCAACATTGCGTTACACGGTTTCCAAGTTGAATTAATTAAAAAATATGTCAATAAATTGTATAAGTGAATGATTTGAGTTTCGCCTTCCTCACGCTGTTACTCAAAAAAAAATGCGTAGCGGCCATTCTCCATGTACACATTAAATCAAACAGTATTGGACACACACAGGTGTTCACCTACAACTAGTTTACTGTCCATTCGAGCGTAATAGCTTGAAGCTTCACTTATAGACTCTAGTTTCACAGGCTTAAAACTTATAAGAAATTTGTCGTCAAACAACGTTTCACATTTCGATTATGAGACTTCTCTAGAAATAAGACATGTTTCTTAAGGCCTTAAAAGGCTCATGTACCTCCTCAATCCATTTTATACCTATCATCGTCGAATTTGACTTAATGGCAACTTTTTTTTTCTTCTACTTAACAGCTGAACAGGTCTCTCCAATCCGCATTGCGTGTGCTTGTAATTGATTCAATTCTATACAAATCCTGCTGTTAATTCAACACTTCCCTTGTCCGTGTGTCCCATTTTGATAGCAATAAAAGAAATCCGAAGAAGAATCATCTTTTATTGAAGAAACACTAAATCGGTCGATTGTCTCTCCACTTGGCAGTGAATTTATTTTTATTTCGAAAATAATAATAATTTGTTCTCTTTTTTGTTGCAATTATTTTGTTATTATTAACAAATTAAGTTCAGAGTGATGATAAAGTTTATTTTGCAACTTTTAAGGCGACACAGACTCGAGCTGGAACAACGACAGTCAAGCGAACGAGGGCGGGGTGAGGATGCCTGTGATGACGGTGACAACAACGACGACGACACAAATCGACATAATTGAGATTGAATGAAAACCAAGATGTGGAACGCGCAAAGTCGACGAAGATGCCCCCTCGTCCGCCCTCCCATTCGAGATAGAGAAGCTCTAAGAATGCTGCTACTTCTGTTTCTTGCTTCCACCTCTGATTTCTGCCTGCCACTGGGGAAGATTTTTTTCCTCTTTCTATATAGAGTTGCAACGTCTTTTTTTTTCTACTCTTTTCAAGACGGTGATTTTGCGACCACTACGGGACTAGATATAACGGAATTTGTGCGCTTTTCCCACATCCGTAATGATGATAATAGTGATGATGGTGGTGATGACGAACGAAGAAGAACTCGTCCAGCTGTTTTAATCATGTTGCCTCGGTTCTCTAGCTTCTCACATTTTCCAGCAGCTCCAACTTGAATTAAACAACAACAACAACCATCGCAGAGAAAATCACACACAAAGTGCAAGCAAAATTCATTGCATCGCAAAATAAAAAAAATAGTAAAAGAAAAATCAGAGATAGAAAAAAAAAATATCTTCAAACTGGGAATGTTGAATTGGGAATGTAGCTAGAGCAGCACCCGGAGAAGAGGTTTTTTGCTACAGACATAAAGCGGGAGGGCGGTGAGGCGTGGTTGGGCGAAGTCAGCGACGGTGGTTACGGCAGCCACGACGACGAGTACACCATGAGAACAACACAAAGTAATATGTGCACTTGGATGCAACGAGTTAAACAAAAAAAAAAACAAGAATGCTAGAGCTGGTTGTGGTGCAGCAGCAGATTTATACTAGACACACCACCACCACACCACCGCCACCGCGCCGGCCGCTCAGTATCTCGCTCCTTTGGCACTTCTCGAGGAGAATCTACACCCTGCGTCTCTTTGGATTTGCCTGCAGCTAGCCAAGCAAGTAATAGTAACGCTTTCATTTCAAAGCCGGTTCTATGTTGAGTCAAGTAAGAAGTACAACAAAAAAAAAAAAAAAATCAGCAACACAAAAATAAAAAACAAATAAGTCCAGAGTTACATTTCACAGATTTCTGAAACTCACTACTATAAAATGTGGCACACACAGAATTGAAGCCGGATTGTGATTGTTGGCTTGACGCTGAGGCTAGCTGGCTGGTTGGTTGAGCGTTGAGGCTGGTGCGGTTTGACATGTCTTCGGTGTTTTGGGACACGCATGAAATGTGCAAAAGGATTGCAGATTAGATTTTCAGCAGTGTGACCGTTTGAGGCTATCTAAATTGAGACATTTTGTATAAGCTAGGGAATTAAATATAGGGATTTGAAATCCTCAACAATGCCAAACTTTTGGTTCTTTTATCGGAGAAATTTTACAAATTGAATTGATTATATTTACATACATATTTAAGTGAATTTGTTTGTAAGTAGTTTGAGTGAAAAGAAAATATTTGAGTGAAAACAAAATATCGATTGACAGACAGTGAATTTGTGATACTTTCTCCTTGCAGTCACATTTATCCACACAAATTGAATATATGGCTTCTAAAGACTTGTGGAACGTATTAATTTTTTATTTCACGGTTGCTGATTATGAGGCTTAAAGCCTAGTACTCAGTTCAATTGAAAATGAAAATTTCATATAAATGTGGCGCCTGGTTCACTCGCATGAAATCCCCAACGAGAGGTGAGTACAAAAATGTGGATTGGAAAAACAATTATGTTCCACAACTTTTTCCACGCCAAATTTTCATTTCTCAATGTACAACCACCAGGAAAAAGTTTAAGGCAGCGCGGAAAACTGTGACATTTATCAGTTAATTTAAATATTTTGTTTCAAAATAAAAAATTGAAAATTTATAAACAGAAATAAAGAATGGATAACGAATTTTTTGATACTGCTCTCGAGAGTTTACTTAATGAAAGTATTCAGTATTTCAGGTGAGTATCAAAAATTCACGTGGAAAAGTTTATTCTATTTTCATTTTTATCCTCCGCGTGTAATTTGGAACGTATTTATTTTTCATTTCACGCTAGGTGAGTACTAGGCTTTAAGTACTAAGTTTTATTTAAATCCTGTGTAGAATGAAAAATTGATAGGTTCCACAATTTTGTTCACACTTTATCCATGGAAGTTTGAAAGTTTTATAAACCTCAGATCTTTTAGGGAAACAATTGAAAAACTTGATCATGAAGTAGAGCCATTCTGGCTGGCTTCAGAAGAAGAAGAAAGTACTCCAACTATTTAAATATGCAGAAAAACAAAGATAAAACATCCTGTCGAATTAGAAGAGCTCAAAGAAAAAGCAAGTATTCAATCGTCTTAAAAATGAACCAAAAAAAAAAAAAGAATCAGAGAATTCAAGAGCAATTCACTTGATAGATTCCTGAAAAGTTTGATGGCGGATGCTTCTACCGAATACTCCTTATATAGAAAGCTGCCAAGCGCCTAAAAAGACCGCAGACAAAAAACTCGCCAATAAGATCTCAAGATGGAAATTGGATCGAAAACCCGAAACAGAAGGCTGACATCCTCGCAGGACATCTTGAGGTTTTAAGCCATTGTAAAGGTCACAGAAGTAAGAAGCATGTGTAAACATAAGTTATCTAAGAATATATCATTAGGGTAGAATCTAATAGCTACTCAGGTTTTGAAAGAAATGCCTTCAATTTATTTTTTTATTCCACATCATTTGAAAATTGCAGAAGTCATTGTTATACCTAAGCAAGGTAAGCCCCTAATAGAAGTAACATCTTACAGATCTATATCGCTTATACCAATCATGGCAAAAGTTTTCGAGAAACTGCTCTTGAAAAGGCTTAGCAAAACAAGATGAAAAAGAAGAACTATCCCTAACCATCAGTTTGGAGTGAGAAATAAACATTCCACGATAGACCAAGTGCTTAAAATTACGGATGTTGTAGAAAAGGCACTTGAAGAAAAACAAGTATGTTCAGCTCCATTCTTAAATGTTTCTCAAGTCTTTGATAAGGTTTGGCATTTGAGACATGAGAGCCTACAAAATACTGAAATCTTACGTTATGAACGGACTCTTTAGTGTACGGTACGACCAAAATTACTCGGAACTAAAGAAAATTGAAGCTAGTGTACCCCAAGTAAGTGGCCTATTTTTATATACTACAAATATTCCAGCGGACATGTGCACCTTTGCTGAGGATACTGCTTTATTCGTGTCTGATAAATCCGTTGCGAAAGCTACAGAAAAAATGCAAAGTGGAGGCGATAAAGATAGAGATTGAACGCAACGATGGCGTATCAAATTAAACGAAACAAAATCGACGCAAATAAACTTTACAAACAAAAAACTAAATATTGTGTCAAATTTTTATCAACGGTAAAGCTGTACCCTATACCAAGTTTTCGTGCGGTAAGAGTCACACACTACTTGGTGTCTTTTGAAGATTTCCACAGACAAAAAAAAATATCCGTGAAAAAAATCAACTGTGTAGTTTGTTTGTATCCTGAAAACTATGTAAGTCAACTTTTTTAATTATATGAAGATTAAAGGGCCAATGTGACTTCCTTGCGGGATGCCTGAATTTAAATGGATGCATTTTGATAAAAATTTTACCATCTGTGTGTGTTGGGTATGAAATATATCAATATTGTCTAAAAAAATGAGTCTCATTAGAGACGAGTTTGTCCCCATTTCGTGCATCTAACTTTTTTCGTTAATTGAATAAAGGGATAATTTAACTCAACAGCAGAACGGGTGGGACTTTTTAAGTAAAAGATAGCTTTTTTTATATTTTTAATTAGGTGCAAGGTCTTTAGAAGACAGTATATAACTTTGAGATATGGTATGACATATTTATTTATTGATCTATTTTTCTTTTCGATTTGTATTCCTTTCACTTTGTAGTTTGTATTCCTTTCACTTATTTGAATTCCTTGGTTTCATTTGTATTATTTGAAATCTTTGAAAAATTTGCATTTATTTGCAATCTTGTACATTCTTAAAAATGAATAAAATTTTTTTTTTTCTTATGAATGCAAAGTAACTCAATGAATTCATAGAATGGAAAACAATTTTAAAGAATTCAAAAAAAATGCTAAAAAATTCAAACAATACAGAAGAATGAAAAGAATGAACGCATTCCCATTGATTGCATTCCATTCAATTGATTGGAATCTTTTGAATATCAAATGATAGTTCATATTTTCGGAGTATTCTGCCTTTTGAAAAATTATTGTTTTTGAAATATTTTTTGACTATTATCGAAATTGTTTAAAAAAAAAAAACATTTGAGAAAAAAAAATGAGTAATTGACGTTAAAATTTTCGAGGGACTACAGTGAAATGATACTGTTGCCATTCAAAATAAAATAAAGACACATTTGCTTCATACAAACCTAAATCTTATCGTTCAAGTGGCTTAGATTTTCAAAGATTTTCAGAATTATTTATTTAGAATTCTCTAAAGTTTAGGTTTCTGGGTTTTAGATGATTAGATTTTGCACTACTTAAGTTCACGTTACATTTATTTGTACCTAAAAAACATTTTCCTAACCATTATAGTTATGCAGGCTTGTATCAAATAGATTTTATTAAAGAACTAGCATAAAGCTTAAGTTTTAATTCGTGAAACAGCTTGGAGCTAAACAAAAACTAAAAATGTTTTATTTCTAGAATTTATATGAATTTATGCAACAAAAATTCTGAATATCGTTACAGGGTTTGATTTTTAATAATTACTTTTGTATACACAAGTTCCTACGGTTTAACAGTTTTTGGTAAAGATTTTTCAAAGCTGCAAGTAATTTGTAGCTAAACAAAATTAATGTCCCCTCTAGGGAAGTTTAAAGAATATCTCAGCGAACTCAGCTTCTTCTTTACATTATTTTAGCACATTTTGACTTGCGATTTATACAAAGGTACTATATGACAAGTTATGCATTCGTTTAAAAAAATCGAACTCGATATTTTGACCAGACGATTAAAAGTCGAAAATGCAATTCTGACTGTCTGTTCGACTACAGCCTAAACCGCTCCGCCGATATTTCTTTAAGCTTGGTACGTTTTTTCAATAATTTCTTTAAGACCAAAAACTATGGTACCTGACATACAATTTTTTTTTCCAAATTTAAGAAAATATTTTTTCTCAAAACTATTCTACAGATTAAAAAAAATCCAGAAAATTAATTTCGTAAAAGAGATTTTGATCAAAGTTGACATTACGATGATAGTGAAGACTAAAAAAGTAGGTCTCGCAATTCTGTCTGTCCGTCTGTCGGCCTTTTTTCCAATTTTCTTTAAACTTGGTAGATATCATTTTGAATTTTTTTCCCCCACACGTTTTTTTCTTTTTTTTTTAAGACCAAAAATAACGGTACCTGCCATACGAATTTTTTTCGAAATTTTATAAATATTTTTTTTTCTCAAAAAGTGTTCGGCAGATTTAAAAAATAAAAACACAAAAAAACTTCATTTATTTAAAGCTATACTCTGTCCAACAAAAATTGTCAGTACAGGCCTTATGGGAGAGCTTTTTCTAAAGCTTTTTCTAAGGCGCCTGATGCACCCTCACTACAATGCGTTAGGAAAAATGCCACTAAAAAAAGAGCAAGCCACTGACTTTTCTTAAGGAATTGTTGTTGTAATTCTTTGCAAAAAGTTGTACACCCCAGCACGACCGTCGTATCCCACTGCTGATGAGATACTGTCAAGAGTGTCAAGTGTCACTCAATACGATCAAAACAGAGTTACCATTATCATTCTCAATTGCAAGCAAGGAGCTTTTGGGATTTGAAGCTTTTGAGAACACATTTTAAGAAGATGAGTATGTTGAGTGTTGTCATATTGCTTTTCAACTTAAAAAAAACGCGCCTACTATCTTACCGCTTGGTGTTGTGGGAAAAGGTAAATTGAATATTGTTTTCAGTCGTTTTGAATCGGCAGACGGTAGCCCTACGCGTTTTTTACTCTCATTTGCGGCGATTTATAATTTAAACTACGGAATCTCTGTGAGAGCTTTAAAAGGCGACACACTTATGCAAGGCAATGCAACCAGAATGAGAGACAAACGTCCTATCTTCCCTGTACTGACAATTTTTGTTGGACAGAGTATAGGTAATAGTTAAAAAAAAAATTCTGAAACATGGTTATTGAGGGTACCCCCACATGGAACCATTTTTTTTGTTTTTGAAAAAAATTTTAACTTGATAAATGAAAGTTTTTTTATATAATCTACAAGATGTGAGAAAAAAAATTTTATTTTACCTAAAAATAAAGGCACCTACCATACAAATGCTAAAAAAATTAAAAAATGGTTTTTAAAAATCGTATTTTTCTCGAAAACGGCGCCTAGAATTTTGATAATTTTTTTTTCTTTCAATTAATTTTACGATCTTTAATTTAATAAAAAAAATTGAAATTAAGATATTACAGCTTGTACCTAACATAGAACCATTTTTTCGAATTTTGAATTTGTCATTATCCAAATATCGGATCTTAATGAAAATTTTTACAGAGAAGTTTCTAAAAATTCTAAAACTCATTGCATTTCAAAACTTTAAAATAAATATTTTTTGAATTTTTGAAAAAAAAATCTATTTTTTCTTTTTTTGAAAATTCGATATCTCATCAGGAACGGCTAAATATTTTTTTTTTTTAAATTTAATTTTTATTCGAACAATGATAAAAAATTTAAATTGGCTAAAAAAAATTTTGTATTAAAAAGCTTTTAAAAAGTTTGTATATAAAAGCTTTTTTGAAACCACTACGACTTATAATTTTTGTTCTTGCATAAATTTGTATTTGCATAGCATGCTGTTTTTGTCTCTTACTACTAAAAGAATTTAAAAAAATAATTTTATCCTTATGAACAGTTTCCTCTAATAACATTCTTTTTAAAATTCCTAGTCTATTACATAGAAGCAAGTTCGTGCGACCCAGTCGTGCATTTTATTTTTATAAAAATCGAGATGATTTCGACAAATTTTTGTATGCTAAATCTCCTAAAAATTTTTAATGTGTATTATTATTTTTTGCTTGTGTTTAAAAAATTTCTAATTTTTTTTATTGAGTTCGAAAACTTAAAACATTTTTTGGATTTCTCAAAAAAAATTCAATTTTTTTTTGAAAATGCGATACATATCTTAAAGAAACTTAAAGTTAACGTATACCAAAAATTTTTTTTCTTAAAAATTTTATAAATAAAAAAATCTTAATTTAACGATTCATAATGTTGGTTCTTTTTTGGTAAACAAAAATCACATGGCATTCTGTTTATCCAACTACCAAAAAAATTGTTTGAGACTTTAAAAAAATGATTTGTATGCTTCTGAAAATTTTTCTCAATTATCAAAATTTTTAGACTCTTAAACATAAGATCAAGTTCGTGGAACTAGCAGTGCATTTTATTTTCGGTAAATTTCTGTCGCCATTATCATATAACTTGTTTTTTTATTTCTTTTAATGATACAACTTTTGAATGTCCTTCAAATATACTCGTAAATGTTTGTTATACCAAAAATAATTTCACCAGTATGGTCACACTGAATTTAAAAGTTCAAGAATATAGCAATAAAAAAATCATTGTTATTGTGAATACTGGCTGGTGATGTTGCATATTGCACTTGCCATAAGAGCTGAGATTGAGAGGGTATCCACCCAGATGGAAGGCCAAAAAGATAAAATAAAATGTGATTGTAAAAGCGTTAAAGTGTAATTTGACAATTTAGCGCAAGATTTCACATAATTATTACGTACTATATAACAAAGTATCTTTTCTTTTGTATGTATGTATTTGTTTTTTGGTATTTCACAACATGTGGGACTGCCTCGGCAGGGGGTACACGCAATTGCAACACAGCCATAGCAGCACCACATTGTGCCACTTTTTAAACTCTACTCTGCCATATTAAGGGTTTTGTTTGAAATTATATCTCCGAGTATGTATATCTTTGTGTAATTATCAAAATGCGCACACACATATTTAATGTTTTTGCAATTAACTGATAACAATATTTATTAGGTCTTTTTTTATTCTTATTTGCTATTTTCTTGTTGTTTTGATAGCTTGCTATCCAATATTTCCATTCACTTGTCAGAGGTGCAACAACGCTGTGCTAAATATTTGCACAGAACAGGTTGCTGTGCTGTTGTTGACAGTGAGTCCATGGTGCAATGACCGCTCGCGCACCAGAACCAACGACACACTGCCTCCAAAGCAGAGCAAAATAATTTAGCGTTAGCATGAACAATAATTAACGCACATTTTTATATTCACGCATTCAAGTGTGACGTCCGATCAAAATTTCGAAAAATGTATTTATTTTTTTTTTTAAACAAATTTGTACTATTTTGTATTTACTTGTTTTATTTTTTGAATAAATAAAAAAATCATTGAAAATGGAATGAATGTCAGGGTGTGTTTTTGTTATAAATTTAAAAATAAAAATTGTAGAACAATGAACTGCTGAATCGTGAAAGTAATCACAAGGTTACCATCAAATATGTTTTGCTGCCAATTGGACTACATAATTGATTTTGTCTTCAAGACTGGAGAAGTTGTATGGATTCTAACTCGTACATTTTTTTGGTTTGTAAGTGAAAAGGTAAAATTCCCTTTTACGGCGCAAATCTTTAGCAGTGTTTCAAAAGTGAATGGTTTTTCGCGGTTGATCATGCTTCCGAGTATACGGTTGACCCACAGCGAAAGGACAACTCCAATCCGACGAACCTCCAGTCGATAAGTATTCTTTCGAGTGTCAGGAAGGTATTTGAGAAAGTTATAGATAGAGCTTTGTCCAAGTGGGCGAAAGAGAATAATATCATACCGGAGAATCAGTTGGGTTTTAAGGCGGGACATGACATTCATGCCGCGTCTAAACTCGGTTCTGATATCCAGTGAATATCACAATTTACGAGTGGAGAAAGCCTTCGTTACCGTATGGCTAAAAGGGTTTTTTCTAATGCTGACCAGGCTTGGCATTCCAAAACCATTTTTCTATATGCTATATGACATGCTCAATTGTAGGAAAATTATTGTCAAGACATTTAAAATAGTCTTCAGCAGGGAGCAATTAACCGCCGATTCTATTCAGCAGGAAGTCTAACTCAGGCAATTGTGTAGACCGGCGATCTTATTGCATACAGAACGGCTCCAAAAGTTCATGAGAATTGTCTTGCATCGAGACTTCGACAAGATTCAGCGATATTGTGATGACTGGAAGTTCAAAATCAACTTTCAGAAATTCAACTCCGTTGGTTCGAGCCCCATTGGATACGAGAAAGAACTGGCGCAATCTGGTGATCGTAAGGGCCATATAGCCATATAGAAATATAGTAAAGAACCTTGGCATCGAGTTGAATCAGTATTATTTGTATTTCGACGAAACGGTCGTTTTATAGCAGCCGGTGTGGTTCAACGTTGCACCATCTAAAATGGAAAAAAATCGGGTGTTTGAGAGGCAGTGCTTACATCGCGTCCCTGCCTTGGATTATGTACAGAAAACCGGAGTCGAAGTGCAAACACTATTGTTCCAAGGGTTCTATAGAACAGAGCCAACATTAACAGCATAGATAATTTCTTACTAAAGCTGATGGGGGGTCACATTGCAAGAGCGATAGCCTCAGCTAATAGCTCAATTTATGGGGCTTACTACCCCAATAATGAATATTTTAAGAGTGTGCCTTTAAGTGGCTATATTCCACCTAATGCATTCCTCTATTTAGTCAGTAAAGGGCTGCTAAAGGATCGAGAGGAGGTTCCGCTAATACCTATACCACGTCGACTTTGGATAAGTGGCTTCGGTATGGTCGAGACAATTCAGCGCTGAACGAATTAGATTGAGTACGACTGTGTCTGATTGGGACCGAAGAGATAGAAGGAAGCAAGAGAACCAGTTTCAGTGGCTCAATTCCGATAACTAGATAGCTAATTTAGACCCCATTGTACTATGGTACATATACAGTCAGTAATCTCTTAATTTCGAAATTTCGAAATTTCTTATTGAATTATAGATCGTAAAAATTAATCAAAAAAAAAAATTTCGAGAAAAATACGATTTTCGAAAACCATTTTTAACATTTGTAAAGTGAGTACCGTTATTTTTAAATAAAATACAAATTTTCACATCGTGGAGATTTTATTAAAAAACTTTTAATTGTTCGAGCATGGCGTTTTCAAAATATTGACTTCAAAAAAAATGAAAATTTGTTTAAAATCAAAAAAAAAAAATTTGAATAAACAATATCTACTATTCAAACTTTAAGGGTTGTACTGTACCATTCTCGGAATTTTTTTCTTCAACCATTACCATTACCAACCTTTATCTTAATGATTTTTTTTAATTTTTAGAAGCTTTTGAGAAAAAAAAATATTTTATAAAATTTCGAAAAAAAAAATCATATGGCAGGTACCCTTATTTTTGTTCTTAAAAAATTTAAAAAAAAACTGGGGGGGAGAAAATTATTAACCTTTTTTGCACCTGTTCTAATCTATCTGGCAGGCAGAGTTTTTTGCCCAAACTTGACAAGCGAGCTCCAAAACTGGTCGAACAAATGTTATGCAAGTCTGTTTTGTAACAAAAAGTTCAAAAAATTTCCTTATTAGTTATGGAATTGATAGGTTATATAAATTCAAGTTTGCGATCAAATGACAAACAAAGTACAGACAAATCGCTACACCATTAAACAAGTAATTAAAAGAAGCTACAGAAAGTTTCCTCGCAAAACTCATAGTTTTACACTGATAGACGTTAAGACATTCACATTGCAACTTTTTACCACTAGAATTTGAAATAGTTTTGAAGAATGCTTCATCGTTTGCTAAAAATACTCGTAATGCACTTTGAACGCTTCAACGCAGAGAGTAAGTCATTTATAAAAAGTTAAGGACTTAAATGGCAGCCCTGTGGTATTCCAGAGTAAAAGAGCTTACCACAATATATAAACAAATCTAGGTAGGAAAGATTTATAAAAAAAAAATTGAATTAAAAAAACCAAGAAAATGAACATTAAGAACATGAAATCTGGAAAACCAAAATTTAGAATGAACAACATCTAGAACTAACATGAATTTTGTATTTCTAGATTTTTGCACATTCTAAATTTTGTTCGTTCGAAATTTTGTTCTTTGGAGATTTTGTCACTCTATATAATCCCAGTATTTGGGGTCTAGGACTATAAATTAGATATTGGTTTCACTGAAAAACAATGTAGCTAATATTTCTTACAAACCGTCATTCCATAATTAGCATTTCAAAGTTTTCAACGCTGGATTAACAATCGGAATATTTTATTATTTTATATAAAGGGTTTTTCAATAAGGGCGGGGAGATGTTGAAAGAAATAAAAATAGCTGTGTGTGAGGTATTAACGATTTTTTTTTATTTAAAAGGCCCATGTATGTCATTATATATCTCATATGAGATCGGTGACAAGGATCTGAGTTGTCCAATTTTCAATTAATCTTCCGGATAGATCCGGCTGAATTTGAGCGAAGGTTTATGCTATGTTCATCTTATGGGCATCGGGCGATTGTGGTTTATTCGCATGAACTTACGACTTCAAGAAACCCCACAATAAAGTCTAATATGGTGTCAAATCGCATGAAATTCGCAAAAATGCAAAATGCAAAATGTCAATCGTCGCTTCAGCTGTGTGGAACATAGTGCCGAACTGCTGGAACCACATGTCTAGCTCCATATGGTTCAATTTGGGTCTTAAGAAATTGGTTGTCATAATTCTGTTGCCCTCGCCATGGACGGTGACGCCACCGGCCCAAAAAAAAAAAAAAAAAAACGTTCATTTGACGTACGAATGTTGGCTGTTTGATTACCGAACCGGTCGTCTCAAATTTGGCCAGCAAACGTTAAAGAGTTGACTGTGACGGGTCACTAACCACAGATTAGACATATGTGACCATAACAAGATGACCGCCATATGCCATCAAAATCGATCCGCGGCAATTTAAAAACACTTTATCAAAAAAGTATAACTTTTAATTTTATATTTTTTATGTATCATATTTGTGTGTTTTATTTTTGAGAATGAAATTTCTAATTTATTAAAATTAAAATTTTATGGAAAATTAAGAGATATACTCGTATGTAAAGATTAAAAAAAATCAATAAAAAAAATTAATAACTCCTTAAATTATAGTGAAGTTAACTTAAACAATTTAAGTGTTAACTTAAGCAATTTAAGTGTTACACTAGAGGACATTGTTCTTAATTATGACGATAAAACTCTACTTTATATTGGGTGATTTTTCTTTCTTTTCTTTTTGGCAACACTGGTTTTGACAGCTCCCGCACGTTTCATGTTTTGTGTCACTGTCAAACATCTTAAGTTTGGTCTATAATTTAACCATGAATCGTCTTACAAACGAACAACGCTTGCAAATTATTGAATTTTATTATCAAAATGCGTGCTCTGTTAAGAAAGTTCATCGTGCGCTTCTTCCATTTTATGGATTATGGTCAGTTTAATCGACCTACTGAGGCGGCTATTCGGGCTATTGTGACTAAATTTCGCACCAAATTTACATTGTTGGGCATTAAACCACCAACACGAAGAAAATATCGCAGCTGTAACGGCCAGTGTTAGTGATGACCCCGAATTATCGATTCGGCGCATCGATCGCAGCAATTGGGCCACTGTTACTCGACTACGTGGAAAATTTTGCGGAAGGATTTAGGTGTGAAGCCTTTCAAAATACAGCTGGTGCAAAAATTGAATCCGAGCGACCTACCACAACGCCGAATTTTTGGTGAATGGGCTCTTGAAAAGTTGGCCGGAGATCCACTTTTTTATCGAAAAATTGTGTTCAGCGACGAAGCTCATTTCTGGTTGAATGGATACGTGAACAAGCAAAACTGCCGTATTTGGAGTGAAGAGAGCAGCCAAAAGCATTGCAAGAGCTACCAATGCACCCAGAAAAAGTCACTGTTTGGTGCGGATTATCGGCTGGCGGAATCATTGGGTCGTATTTCTTCAAAGATGATGCGAATCGCAACATTTCTGTGAATGGTGAGCGCTACCGTGCGATGATAACAAACTTTTTTTTTTTGCGCAAAATGGAAGAGCTTGACTTGCATGACGTGTGGTTTCAACAAGACGGTGCCACATGCCACACAGAACGCGTAACAATGGACCAATTGAGAGGCAAGTTCAGTGAACAGTTTATTTCACGTTTGGGGCCGGTCAATTGGCCGCCTAGATCGTGCGATTTAACGCCTCTAGACTAGTTTTTGTGGGGCTATGTTAAGGCTCATGTCTATACCAACAAGCCCGCTTCGATTGACGCACCGGAAGCCAACATTGAAGCATTTATTCGTGAGATACCGGCCGAAATGTTAGAAAGAGAATGTCAAAATTGGGCTAAGCGGATACACCATTTGAGGCGCAGCCGCGGCCAACATTTGCATAAAATAATCTTCAAACATTAAATTATATCGACCGCACTATCGATTCAAACAAAAATTTCATGCATTTTTCTGAGTTTTATATGTTTTTTTTTTTATTTCCGATAGCTCTTAAAAAATCAATCGTTATTTAAATGCTTCCATTTTAAATTAAGACCGTCTAAGATTGATTTTAATTGATACGTGTGGCGGGTATGACATCTGTCATTTTTTTTCTCACGAACTATTCGTATCATTAATTTAGGTGTGTTCAACCTTAATTTCTTAATGAAATATGTTTAGTGTGACACTAAATTTAAGTAAATTAAAAGGTGTTAATACATAGTTCAGGAAATAACTACATTAAGTATGAAAAAAATTACAAGTCCTACGAAGACACTTAAAATAGGATATAAGCTCTTTAATTACGCGCTTATGATTTTCAAACATTAAAAACCGCATATTTTGCATCTCAGATCTTAAATCAAAACAACACCTTAATATTAAAATAATGTCTTTAAAAACTTTTTAATGTTAACCAAATTTATTCGAGTTTGACTACACCACATACATATGTAGGCAAACAATAAAAACCTGGCAACACTTAAGGTTATTTTAAAATAAAAAAAAAAAAAAACGTGTCTTGATTAAAAAATCAAAACCCAAAAAAAAATTGAGGAAAATAAATTTAGGTCACGAGGTAAATTATTTTGCTGAATACTTTTGATTTTATTGTTTCGACTTTGGAGTCGTTGGTTCACTTAAATAAATACTATGTATGCCATTAAATGTTGTGACGAATTCGAGATGACCACACATAAGTGTCATCTCGTTAGAAGAAGATTTTTTCGCAATGAGATGTTAGATTCGTTTTCGGCTTGCTAAATGGCCAAAGTAGGTTCCTTAATGTTAATTGTTCAGGTGAGGTGACGAAATTATGCAATGCTCTCATCTTCATCTTCACAGATCGTCATCATCGTCACAGACATTATAATGCAAGATGTGTGATTATGGTTCGAACCTGTTTTTTTTCCAAGTTCTTTATTGCCGTAGTGACAGTAATTAGTTAATGTCAGTATTTGATGTGTGGAAGTCTTTATTTCTTTTTTTTTATAATGAGATAAAAGCTTCCTGGGTCTCACCTGAGTTTCATGTTTTTAATTCGATTATGGCACGGAAGTTAGAAGTTATATAGGATTCGGACTTTAAACAAAGTTATTAATGTACCTTCTGAAGCACAACAACAGCCAGACAATTTTTTTTATAAGCAGAGAAATTATTGTAAACAAAAGCTTAGTCTTTGGTCAATGAAATATGGAATTGTTGGGCATTTTTTTGTTTAAATATAGAACTGACAGAAAAAAGTTCACACCTCTGCACAAAGTGATTTCGAGGCCTGATTAAGTGATTTTATTTATCAACGAAAAGCGTTTAATTTTGAGGTAAGGAAGAGAGTGTAAACTAAAAAAAAAAAAAAAAAATGCATGTACACTTTAAACCTTGTTGCGTGACATACATTTCTGCTGTGAAATTTTTGACTTTTGCTGAGTAGACAATAGTGGTATGTTAAAAACTCATTCGTTATTTCTGGCTAGACCTTAGAAGTTCTATTTAAGAATGCCATTGAGAAAAATGGAATGCAAAAAAAATGTTAAATCGTTTTCGGCTGCTTGTTTTTTTTTATGAGGTAAAATTCTCATGTTTTTTGTTCCAAAAACAGGTGTTTGAATGATTTTACATTGTGTTTATTTGATTATATTACGCATGTTCTCTAGACATTTGTGTTGGTTCGTAGCTTGAAATTGCTAAGAATATGGATGTGTCAATCCGTATATCCTAGACTCCAAATAATTGTTTAAATCTCTTGGTACTACATACATATGTATTAAAACAGAGTTACAGAGGTTCACCCAACTAAGCCATCTAGCATCAATTTTTATAAAATGTGTGGCAATAATTGATTTAAATTATCAAAGGTTCATACAAAATTTAATTTCTTTTCGAAAGTGTTTCTTTCGAAAAAAAAAATTTAGGTGTAAATTTTACAAAATGTGACAATCAAATTTACAATTTCTTTCAAATTTGAATTCAATAACAAATTACAATTAACAAAGTGTGCTTATATTTTCACAATGAAATTGTAAAATTGATCACAGCATCTTGTTGTATTATTGACAGTATGTTGTTAATTTCGGTTGTTAAATGTACCTACAAATATGAATTTGTAGAATTAACAGCGTGGAATTGTGAAATTTACAACCATGTTCCGTTGTATTTCTAGGTCGTAGAAACTACAGAAAAATTTGAAGGTCTACAATCACCAACACAGTCAATAAACAACATGGTGCAGTTATATTTGATGTAATTAGTTTCACTGGTCAGTAGATTATGTCGCTTACGATAATTTGTACCCCGTACATTAGGACAATAATTCGTTACGAAAAGGATCTAAATCACCTCTAGATTTGTATTTTCATTGTCAATCTTATGTTATTTAGAATTATTAAAAGGCAAAAAGAAGTTTTCAAGGTTAGAGTCTTCGAGTAAAAATCTTAGTAAAATCCTTGCCGATAGTGGAAATATGGTTAAATTATTTCCACAATCTGACAATCTGTCAACATTTTCAGAATCTCAAACTATACTATGTAGAGCAACAGTACCGTAACCAAACGAATAGAAGATGTCTTTAACCTAAGCTTAAGTATAGCTCTAAAGTTATTATAGCTGACGGTCTCACTGCCGAGGTATTCAAAGTGACAGTGACAAGTGATAACTATGTCAGGAGCAAGGTTGCCAATTTAGCGACATTGTTTGTTTATTTGTTTATTTTTCAATCAGAAATAATTCTTACAGACTAGAATACATAATTAATATTAATAAAGATTTAACAATAAAAAAGAAAAAGTAGATAGAAAATTTATAAATACAAATAAATCATCGATTTATGAACAATTTTAATTTGATTATTCCGTATCCATCTCTCTATAAATGTGTAGGTAGTCTATTGTTGTAATGAATTCTAAATGAATCAATAGCCTGCGCAGGAAATCTCTTACAATTTCCAATTTGAATTTAAAATGTGTAAATACACATGTATGTACATATGTATGTGCATATATCCATTAATTTATGGTATTCGAAAAATTTATACAAAACTCTGGAAAACATTTAATACTTAAATAACTCTAAACCAACAAGGTCTCTCTATTCAACTGCTTTCAATTATCCTTACATTTTATTTAAATACTTTACTCTCATCCTTATATTTCATTTAATATGTAAGTGAATCGGTTATTTGCTTTCCGGAAAGACCAAAAATTAAAAAAATTCCAGATATATGTACGTATCTCGTAATTACATATTTAAGAACCTCTGTCCACAGTTGTAGTTGTTAGTATATGAAATGAACTTATAGAACATCCAGCCAGAAACATTTTCTTCTTCTTCTTCTTCATCTTCTGTGTACATACATTTTTCATAACGTTTTCAGTACTGCATGAATAAAGAAAGAAATCCCATTTAAAGAATTAAAAAAAAAAACAACAGCAACTACTCCACTCAATATTTATGTATAGGCACTTCATATTCCTACGATTACTTCCTTCCTCATTCCTTAAAATCGATCGACCATCTCCGAAAAATTCTGATAGCCAGGCAGCCTCTCTGCTACAGCTTGTAGTTGGTCGGCCCGTCCGAAATCAATTTAAATAATTAAACCACTTAAACTTATATGCTCTCACCCACCCATCACCCAAAACCATCTCAACCCAATCAATATCTAACTAATTAATCAAAATAAATGTTCCTATCTTTCGAAGAACTGAACAAATTTGCAAAATTTCCTCTTTTTCAGAAATTAAACTTTTTTTTCTCAAATAATTTCAAAAATAATGAGGAAGCTACCGAGTTGGGGAATTGGACATAAAAAAAGGTAAAAACACAGATGTTTCACAACATCAAACAGACTTTTTTCATCTGTTTCTCTCCCGATTTAGAAACCCAGGTAATAAAAAAATTTAATCTAAGTACACACGCAATTGCCGTGATCAAACAGCGTTGTACTAAGCTTGTTAGATATTTTTTTTCGGATTCTCGTATTTGAACATTTTTCAGATGATTAATTCTGATGTTCAAAATCAGGGTGCATTAATGTTTTATATTTTTTTTTTTTAAGTGAAAACTTCAATGCGAATTGAAATCAGAATTAATTTGAAATATCGTAAAAAAATGCTTCAAACATAAAATTACTGATTTGGCTGAGTAGAGTTTGTTGCGGTTTACTTTTCAAATTTAATTTATGGTACAAAAAACGGCAACTTTAATATTTCCACACTTGCATGTTTTTGATGACACCTTAAACATCAGGAGTGAGCTTACTTACATTCATGTGGTAAAGTCCGTGGATGCAGCCTTATTTTGGAATTCGAAGCTAGCCGTTTTATGTGGCGAATTTTAGATTTGTTCTTTTTGGTTTCGCTTCTGTCAATTTATAACCAATCAATTATATAAATAGAAGGCGAATTCGAAATGACATTTCAATTTTAGTGCGTTGATATGCGTTCACATTTTTTGACAGATTGTTTCGACTCGGGAAAATGTTCTGTGGTGTATGTTTATGGAACTAAATAAATTGAAACGCTGAGGTGAAATCGGGTAAGGTAGTTGTCAAATTTTTGATTGCCGTACTGTAAGTAGCTGTTTCTATCATATCAATAAAGAAATATAGAGAGAACGATATTATTATCAATTAATTGAGCAATCGCTTTAGTCTTACGTGATACCGGCCCTGGTTATCGGAACTTTTTAGAATAGCCGTGTTTTTTTGAAAAAGTTATCCGTAGTACAGTAGGATTTTATATGAAAAACAAATACAACATCCGCAGTAGGATCACTGCCGATACTCGAATGAACGTCAAATCTCTATCCGCAGCAAGACTTCACTTCTCCTTTTATCGGCAGTGAACCATTTGCGGATGTTGTCGGCAGTGATCCTATTGCGGATGGTGTTATTCAAATAAAATCCTACTGTACTACGGATAAATTTTCCAAAAAAACACGGCTAATCCCAACAAAAAAAACATCATCAAATCCGTTCGTAAGAGTAATTTGTATGAGGTTTTCGATTACGATGGAGTCTGTAATATTTTGTTTCGGGATTCTTACAAGATTCCGATTACAATGGAATTCGTTATAGAGCTGAATATTACAAAGTCTCATTTTTGGTTCTTCTTGATCACAAAATTATGTGCCAAAAACTGTCAACTGACTTTGGATTTTCAACTCGAACATAACCTAATATTTTCATATTTTTAAGAAGGAGTCATACTGTAGTCTATGGATCGAAAAAATCTGATTTCATTTCTATATCGCATGGTGTACCACAAGAATCCATTCTAGGTCCACTATTATTGTCTTCTTATGTGAATAACTTACCAAGTATCTTGCTGATGTACAATACTCGGAAGTACACCACTGGGTCTAATTGAAAATTGCGTTTATTATATCAACACATATCTGAAGACCTTATTTGAATAATCTGGCGCTAAACGCTAAGGGCCGGTGCACACATGCGTTCTTTTAACGCGCGACAACGCTGCGGTGCCGCAATAGTTCAATGCACACATGCGGGTTTTTTTCGCAGGACTCAACTAACACATATCCACGTAGCAATGTACTGAAAGACGCAACCGCGTTTGCGGTGACGCAGCGGTCCCGTGGAAACTTGCGAGTCTTTTTACCCGCAAGAATGACGAACGTTGCCGCAGCGTCATCGCAAGTGTGTGTGCACTAATCAACTTATCTGTGAGTATTGTAAGACGCAAAGGCGGTGCCGCTGCGATACCGCGCGCTTAAAGAACGCATGTGTGTACCGGGCCTTGTTGTCTTGTTCTTTATCCACTTACACTTAAGACTAAGTGTCTCATCATTCCGAAGACTTAAGTTATTTTCCGACAATATTCCTAAAAAACACTCCAGTTGAGAACACCAGTAACAACTAGGAAAATAAATGTTGGTTACAAAATTGGTGTTGCCCATTTTAAGGTGCATGTATGGAAACATTATGAATGAAATATAGCATCATCCAAATCTTTCCTACGGGAGTTCTTGCAAGGCTCGGTTCTGACAAGATTAATTTTGATAACTTTTCGAGGCATATCGGTCAAAACTTGACGAATATTCAAAGCGTCAAGAGTTTTGACGTTTGTGTGTATAAATACGATCTTTTACAGAACTCCTTTAAAATAAATCCATCGGAAGCAAATGATACGATAAGTTAGTTGTTCAGGAAAATTTGTTCACCAAAACAGGTCGTATTGTGACATCCTCTTGTTGAAATTACTTGTCCCCCACATCCAAACGTATTTGATTAAAATTTGATGGGAATTGACAGTAACACATTTCTGAATTTCGAATAAATAACTCAACCAGATCAAATTGCTTATCATACAGTGATTTTTGTGGATACAATGGTCTTTTGAAGGTAAATGTGAATTAACAAATTCCCATATACAAGAAAGAGTAAAAAGTGAGCCTTATAGCCGAAAGAAAATGTTGTGTGAAAATGAGCGAAACCTACTGACTACAGCATCAATATGTTTGTACCTAGTTAGTTTTCACAATTTAAACAAGTTTAGCGGTTTTAAACGGATCCATTATTGTCAAATCTTAACTAAATATAAACAGTTTCGTATAACAGTTCAGTTTGACGTTTGATTTAAACATCAATGTAAAATCTGGTCCGTGAATTGGATGAGCATATATTTAATTATAAAATAATAAAATTCAAAGGTCACTGTGCGAAAACTTCTTGATAATTGTATTGATACTAGCCGATTCAATGGGTCTTTTACTTCCGCACACTCAACATAACCTTCCTTACAATGTTAAATTGTAAGTTCACACGGTTGTAAGTTTTTTTTTTCACAAAATCCGACAATTTGATTGTAGGGTGGTTGAGCTGACAATATTGGAAGAAAGAAAATTGTCAATTTACATGGTTTGTTTATTAAAAACTGTTCGATCTGTTGGCAGATTTCACACGAGGGCGACCAACGAACGCGGATATAAAAAAGAACAAACGGGATTTAAAAAAAAATATTAAAAACTGATCGAATTTAAAGTCACGGTACTTTTCAATCACTAAAATAAGAGAAATTTGAGAAAATAAATTGTTGGTCACGAATTACAATCTAATTGTTATGAACTGTCAAACTCCATCACAGTTTCACATACCATCCACATTGCAACGAATAAATTGTTAACTCACGACTTATCTCAAAACAATTTTTGTTTCCTTGGTGATTGGTCATCAAATGCTATGTGAACGAAATGTCAAAATGAACGAATGTTCGATCATTCGTCGATCGTTGGTCCTTCTCATGTCAAAAGTCCTTTCTTTTCAGACAGATAATTTTTTTTCGCTTCACTTGATTAGAGATAAGCGTGAAGTGTGCCAAGTTTAGATTGTTGCCCAACTAATATCCCACAAACTACATCGAGTCTCGATTTGAGAAAATCTTTAGTTTTAATGTTGGTTGACTGTATTGTCCTCAGGGTGTTCATTCCTGGTTGTCAGTGGTGATTCAGAGAAAATCTTTAGCCGTGTTTTATTATCGCCAATGATCCATATAGATTAACTCTTGAAAATAAAACGATACAGATCATAGTGACAGTTGTGTTGTATTCTCGTCTCCCTTTTGCTTGTTTGTTGATTTTCAAATGTTTCTTGTCTTTTTTCTTTACACTGTAATTTACACTACCTTATCTACTCACCAGAGAAAGAACTAATTTTTGGATCTTTGAAATACCTAGATCCAGATAGAGAACAGGATCCCAAATTGTTTTTTTAATACATGTTGAAAATTAATCCAGATCCACATAGATCCGTAGATAATAAAACGCACCTTTTGTTGGATCATTTACTACTTGGCACTTTTTTAGAATAATTTCATTTTTTTTGACATGGCAACTACTATAAAGCTCCATCATTTTTAATTTTTTTACATCTTTTTATAAAAAACACGAAATTAATTTAAAAGTAACAGCACAATATAATTATTATTTTATATATTATAAAAATTGTGTGCTAAGACGATTGTCAGATACCTGAGAGTTTCATTGTCAGATGGCCGTCTGGCAATATTGTCAGACAAAATTGCAAGTTCACACATGGTTTTACGACAATTGGGATGTATTTTCTTCTCACATATGAAAATATTGCAAGATCTGAAAACAAGATCTGAGAATCGTCTAAACTCACCTTCATGCCGCTAACTTATGGATCCGTGAGTGAATCCAATGTGAAAACCAGCTGCCTATTTACTGGATATTTTGGAATTATTTTCTACCTTGTTAGAATCAGGGTTGCGAATTTTTGAATTAAAAAAATCATAAGTCTGTAGATGAATTATGAATTAAAAAAATTTAAGTCATAAGTTAGTTAGTGACTTATGATTTAAAAAAAAAATTAATTCATAAGCTACTAAGTGACTTATGAATTAAAAAAAAATAATTCACTACCTATAAGTGACTTATGAATTAAAAAAAAAACAATTCATAAGCTAGTTGGTAAATTGTAAATGTTTAAAGCTTGTTTTGACTACATAATTATTTAATTATTAACGAAGGTAGATTTCAGACTTTTGTGTGTCACAAAATTATCATGCTGACTTATAAATTTTCCAAATAATAATTTTTTAATCCATTAGCTTATGAATTAAATTTTTTTTAATTCATAAGTCACTAGGTAACTTTTGAATTAAATTTTTTTTAATTCTTAAGTCACTTTCTTGCTCATGACTTAAATTTTTTTAATTCATAAGTCACTTGTTAGCTTGTGAATTAATTTTTTTTAATTCATAAGTCACTAAGAAGCTTATGATTTAAATTTTTTTACTTCACAAGTCACCAACTGAGTTATGAATTAAATTTTTTTAATTCATAGGTCAGTAACTAGCTGCTGAATTACATTTTTCTTAATTCATAAGTCACCCACTAGCTTGTGAATTAAAGGCAATCTTAAGCTAAAAAGTGACTTAAGCTTTTGCAACCCTGGATAGAATTCGATAATCAAGTATGTAGGTATAATGTAAGTCTACACGATTTTTAAATTTATTTTAAATTCGCCCAGTTTGCGCTACTTACGAGAAAACATATCGCCAGCTATTGCATTTTAGATTTTAATTCGTAACCTTTTACAAAAAATTTTTCAATACCTCCAAATTTTTAAATAATCCCAGATGTTTTTTTTTTTATATTCCAACACTGTGTTCACCTCCGCAGAAGCACCAGCAGATACAATTAGGTATATAAATATACATTAAAAATGTATCTATAAACAAAATTAGAAGAAAAAAACATGATGACTAAAAATTACCGAGTAAACGAACCATCATTGAATAAAAAAAACCAAACCAAACCAAATTAGCAACCGTACACGAAAATAAATTCGAAAAAGAATTAAAAAAAAACATCCAAGCTAGGTATATTTGTTTTTGTATTTTGTATCTAAACATTGACTCGCACATTTTATTGGCTGTTCTGTCTAATCCTTCAGTCCCTTCTCCCCTAATTTCGGGGGGAAACCTGAAAAACGCATGGAGTACATAAAATCTGAAGGAAAAAATAAAAAAAGAAAAAACGGGGAACAAAATCTAAATGGCATTAAGCAAGTTAGCATAAATTTTATTCAAGCTACTAAGTACGTGCAAAAAAAAAGTTTAAAAAAAATCCAAACGCAGCAATGGAAACTCTTTTGACGAAGAAGTGTGGGACATGGGGTGGAGTAGTTCAGAAATATACACTGAAAATTACCCCCCGGTGGTGTGCAGCTAGAGCCGTTCTGTGGTGCCATCCATCGTCCCAAGTCGCAAGTCGGCCAGGCCGGCTTCTAGCAGAAAATGCATCCACCATTAAAAAAAAACAAAAGACGAAATAATACGCCAAGAATTGAAGAAGGAAAAAAAGCAGAACAACCAAGAAGTAGCAAAGTGTAGAGTGCTGCTCGCTGCTGCTGCTGCAAAAGAAGGCACAAGGCGTGTAGCGTGTAGAAAATAGGCACACAGAAGAAGAAAAGACTCACAAAACAGCAAACACAAGGCAGATAAAAGAAGAAAAAAAATTAAAGAAAGAAAATCGGGTTTAATGAACGGAAAGTCAGTCGTCTCCTCGACTCCTCGGTTGTACTCGTCGCCGCCGCGCAAATTGAGTCCCCAAGAATCAGCCAGGGGGAATTTGGAACAACATTGCAATGTGGGGCCGGCAAGTGGTCATCAGGTGCACGATTAGTAAAGTAAAGTATTACATTCCCATTCCAATATGAATGTTCATTCTGCATAGTTTTGTATATAGGTACGAATCGATGCAAGTGATAGATCAAGTTTGGATCTACATCGTATACGAGTATGTTCATACATAGATAAAAATGCCTAAGTAGGGTAATTGGTAGAGTGAACGAGTTATGCTTGGAGACATTCAGAGCTATTAACAGCCTTATAAGCAAGCTGGTAAAAGGAGTCGTATTCATAGAGAAAAAAAACTCATTAAATCATGAAAATGATAGTTAAGTTTTCACATGGGGACCTAACCTTTCAAAATACAAAGTGTCACAGAAAAGGGGTTAAGTTTTTGTTAGTTGCCTTCTTCAAAATCGGTTAACTTTCCTGTCTCCGTATCTGTCAAAAAGTCCTTCTGCATATTGCCAGAGAAAGGGAAAAGTTTATAGAGAAATGTAGAGTCATTACGGCCCAAAATGTTAGTTTCTCTTGAAAAAAAAAAGTTCGTGTGTGTATAAGACAGATGCAGTTAAACAACCCTCGTGAAGTAGGTATGCTACTCTATACTGAATCTAAAATCGATTTATGAAAATCTATATAGGTATATTTTATAAATGTTTGTTGGGATATTTTACCTTGCATAAATTAAAAATAAAAATAATAAAAAATATTTAATGCAGTTGTCGTCTAACGAATTTTATGAATTAAGAATTAATATTAGAGTTAACATGGGTAAATGTGCAAAAAGGTCGAAGATGTATTTTATAAACGAGAGTTCTTTTTACTTATTGATAGAAATTTTGAAAACAAGAATGAGTTGAAAAGTTTAAATTTTATAAATTATTCAAGAATGATTATTGAGTCATATTTTTGTCTGATTTTGGATCGGTAGATTTTTGAAAAACACTAATGTTCAAATTGTATGTTTTTGCACGAAGTATGAAGGACCTCGACGGTGAAATGTCAATTTTTTAAACAAATATTTAGTATACACCTACGGGGGGGTTAGAATCCAGAAAACCCGAAATTTATTTTATATCAGGAGGATAAAATAAGATTTGTGTAATAAAAACACAATATTTCTAAAGTGTGGGCCAAATACAAGTTTCTTTTTAAAAAAGCAAATAAATAAACAAAATTATTTTTTTTGTCCATGTATTATAGCTTTGTTAGTAAGAGCAAACATTCCCATAAACTATGGAACACAACGTCGTACAAGCGGATGGTCGTGCGCCTTCAATTGCTGAGTCAATTGCACCTTGTAAGCGAATAATCCGAGATCTTCGTGCAGAATTCTTCTCAGGCTAGTTGATGTTCGTGAATTGAGTCTCAAACTCTCGGATACAGCAGCAACATTGTCGTCTGTGCGCACCGTACGACGACGGGGACCATCAGTGTTGTCCACTAGCATACCAGTCTCACGAACTATTTGCACAAACTTGCGTACAGCAGGCTCGATGTGTGCTTCATTTCGGCCAAAACTTCTTTTAAAAAAACGCACTGTTTGGGCTACACATCTCTCACTTTAGAAATAAGTTTTCAATATTTCCAAACGTTGTTCAAGCGTAAAGCGACTCATTTCGTTCTGCGACACTGACACTGCCTTTCTTTCAAAATTTCGGGAGGGACAGCTATCAGTGTCAAAATAACCCGATTTAAAATTAAACCACTAGATGGCCCAACCTGTATATAGTCGATATGGTTGTTGAAGTTTAAGTTTGAGTCAAAAATTACTCCTAGATCCTTCTTAGTAGAGACTTTTGCAAGAACTTTTTCTTTAATACAATAGGTAGTCATATAAGACTGACATTTGGATGTACATATTAAGATGTCTTCGTAGATCATCTTGCAGAAGAATACAGTCAGTCGGATCTATCTTTAATGCATCTAAAATTTTAAATCATCAGAAAACATAAGGTGCCATGAGCTGCAAAGAATATCTGGTAAGTCATTTAAAATTGTGAAGAACAAAAACGGTCCAAGATGGCTTTACTGTGGAACTCCAGATGATAGCGTAATTGGCTTTGAAGTATAGGATTTTCCAATAAAAGGTTTCATTTTGATATTAAAAAAAAAAAAACGAGTATTTTTTAAGAGAAATCAATGGATCTTCATTTCATTGTAATGAGGAAGCTATGCTATTAACAATGGAAAACGATATCAGCCGCCACGGCTACGGTTGCTGCACCATATCCTTTTCATGAAATTTTCTATGACCAATTCGCACATTTGCGGTTGTATGTCCTCGATAACTTCACGAATTCCACCTTTAAGGTCTTGAATCGATTGTGGAGCATTGACATAGACCTTATCTTTCACGTGAAACCAAAGTTAAAAATTGTCTAAAGGTGATAAATCACAAAATTTCGGTGGCCAATTGTAATTACCTCTTCGAGAAATAAATAAGTCAGGAAACTTTTCCTGCAAAATTGCGAGGATGGAGAGGCTTTTCAACAATCATTCTTGTATTTTCCGAGCCCCAAATGCGACAATTCTGCTTATGAACGTAGCCTCCGAGGAGAAAATGCGCCTCATCACTGAAGATGAAAATCCGGATCATTTTGATGCATTTCAAGGACCCAATAAGCGCAAATACAACGTTACTGGTGATCGTCCGGCTTGAGTTCTTGTGTTAACTAAACTTTAAAAGTCTTAAGACTTTATGCAAAATACGATGAAATGTCGTGTGTGAAATGCTTGATTCCAAAGATTGACAAACCTGGGTTTTCGTTAACACTACGGGCTACAGCAGCAATATTCTCAGATGTTCTTGAGCTATGCACACGGTTTCGATCATTCACATCACTAAATTGTCCCAACAGCTCAAATTTGTCCACCAGTTTCACTATTGCCGGCCGAAAAGGTGCTTCATGACGACCCAAAATTGCTTTAGTTTGCGAACTGTGGCTGCAAAATGTTCACCATTTTTGTAGTGAATTTTAACAATTTCATCGCCTTGTTGAAGCGTGTTTCGTTCGATTTTTAGTAGTGGCGTAGTTTTTACTTGTCAAATGTCAAAAGATAACAGCTTCGAAAGTGACAGCTGCCCAAATAGCGGGCTATTCAAAATGACTAAATATCAACATACTGATTGCGATCAGTGAGATAGGAATTCAACTAACTTAACATATTTAAATGAATTCCTAGTTTTCTGAGTTTTCGTTTTTAAATTCTATATTCAATTCTGTCAAACGCCTTAGCGAGATCTGATTGTTCAAAATAAAGTTAGAAAATATGGTAAAATTTGTAGATATATACATATATTCCAGTCCCAAAGCCGTTTTCATCAGGGCCAGCATTCTTATCATCACTGAGGCCCGATAAAGCTTTCTCAACTTCTTGTATCGAAACATTTAATCGGCAATGCCAACTGGCATCAGATATAGAATCTCTCAGCAGTTTGTAAATTTTGTTCTTTTTGTTTTTCAAATTAATGAGTCTACTACCAAAGTGGCTTGAATGTAAACTTTAGTCTTGGGAACAAAAATTTCAATTGCTTCTTTAAGAGTGCTAAAAAAATATAAAAGAAGGATAAGTCACAGGAATAATTTAATTCAAACTGCAAAGACAAACGATCCATATAGCTCGCTATGACAGAAAAATTAACTTTTAAAAAGTTATATTTAAATGATGTTGATTTCTTAAGCTTAAAGTAATTTAATATTTAAAATTCAAGACTTAAAGCAACTTGATGGATAGAATTGAATATCAGCATCCGAGTCAACTTAGGATCTAAATTATCTAAAAAACATGTTTTCCTAGTTAGCTCAAGAAATTTGGTGTATAAACTGATCATATATTTCTGAGTGATTCATGTTAAAAGATCTCAAATCCCGTTAGAATAGCCAAGTATAAACACAGTCATAAAGCGATATTCACACTACTCGATTTCAAATAGACCACCCTGTGTGGCATTCATTCTTCTAAATAGATTCTTTTGTTTATAAGTGACGATGACAAGTTAGTAGTCTATGATTTGAACTGATTGCTTAAATCCGATTTGTCGCATATGACAAGTCACCCAGACAAATTCCTATAACAGGGGCCGGCCGAGCCAGTTCGGCTAGCTAACAGCTACATAACATAACAAAAAACAACAAATTCATTTTAGTCCAATCCGAATTTCATCAAATTTGCATAAAATAGCTAACTGGATCAACTACCTTTTTTTTTGGAATTTGCATTCTCTGTATTAATTGAATTGCACACTGAAAACAAAACCAAAAACAAACAAAAAAACACAAACTAAAATTGAAAAAATATTTTAAATGCTTTCGTGGTTATATTCGGTATTTTTCGGCAAAACTCATAAGCTTTGTCAATTAATTTTTGGGATTAGAATGAGAAAATTTTGCTGTGACAACTCTGGTGCCATTTAAATTAAGTCTGTCAATGCCAAAACACAGATATGCATGAAGATATAATTGCACTTTGGGTTTCATCATTTTATGCAAACTACGCTTTGGTTTTATGGATCACACTCACTATGCTAATTTCAAAAACACAATTGGAGCTTTTATTCGAAAGTGAGATTCCATTCGGGTGAACGATTTGCATTTAAAATAATAAATTAAATGGATGACAATATTAGAATGTATTTGTATTGACAAATAAAATAAATATAATACACATTTTAGATTTGATTGCCATGCAATGGATGAGATTATTGAGAAACCAGTTGCTTTTAATTTAAGACAATTGTTGTCGCATAACAATGTTGTGGGAGTATAATATGAGATTTTTTAAAATTTATATATACAAATATTTAAGGTAACAAGAAAAGAAAACAGTCGAACCAGTTTTTGATCGTTAATTTTTTTTTTTATGACGGTTAGGTGTTCAAAACTACCTTGATCTCAGCAAGTTTTTAAAAACCGGAAGTCATGAATGCATGGAGAATAGTTTTTTAATGGTAAATGCATATTTTAACGAAGGAAGTTACGTCTTTCGAGACCTTTGCATTGATTAGAAATGTAGGGGTAGTTAAAAGAAGTTTTTTGGAATTTATATGTTTGGTTATCAACCACTGTTTCATAGAGTATTTTCTGAATGTCTGAAGAAAGGAAAAGTGTTAATGGGAGAAGCAATCTTGCAGTGCAATCATGACAGTCCTAATTAAATATTTTTAAGTTTCAAAGTTATGGAATTATTTAAATTTTTGTTGACATTATTAGAACATCAAAATATTTTTATGAGTGAGATATTACCCTCTTCCTCCCGGCCGTCCATACATTATATTTCAGACACAACGTGCGCACACTGACAGTATTAAGTCGTTGTGATCATTTTTGTTATATAAATGCATTTAAGAATTTTAAAAAATTGATACGACAGAGGAACCGGTAATCGGCTTCTAAACAAATATAAGCACCAGTATGCGACGGAAACTGAGTTTGGGAAGAGTTCGCTGCAATGATGGAAGGTATACAGGGATACATCCCGAGTTCGTTACTGTTTGTATTATTCATTAATAATCGAACTGATCACAACGTTCCGCATTAATTTTTGCGGATGATATTGCTATCCTTGCAGAAACCGGTAATAACATGCAGCTCATGATTAACAGACTGTCACGCAACTGCAGAAAAAGGAAATTGTCCGTTAATTTGGAGAAAACAAAAATGATGATTTTTAGAAATGGCGGGAAGTAATCAAGATGCGAGCGATGTTATTTAGAAGTCGTTAGAGAGTATAAATACTTGGGAGTTTTAATTACAGCAAATCTAAATACCTATGAAGAAACATTTGGAAGCAAAACTTTCCGAAGCGAAACGAGCGATTGGCTCAGTATGAGGAAGATGTATCGGCAGCAAGTATTTAAACCACAGATCAAAACAAAAATCAAAATTTCAACGATTGTATCAAAAGAGTTTTTAAAGTCCAATTACTTGATCCATCTGAAGGATCCTGGAGACAGGAGACAGTTTTGTTTTTAAACACATAAGCTTCACTTTGACTACGTTAACAAAATTATGAAGATGGATGAGCGAATCTGCAATCTAAGAGAAAGAAAAGACGTCTACCATTTCATTGCGAAGTGCCCAATTTTATGTGAGCTAAGAAGGCTGTATTTTGAAAATAATATACTATAAATGGAGGATGCATTGGGTATTTTGAATTTTGAATGGTGACCAAGGTTGGGACCTGCTGTACAGATATATTGTTTTTTATCCGCTATACAATACCCGAATTATTGAAGACAACTTTTAAAGAATCTATCTGTTTGTTTTTATATTAAAAACAATGCACTGTCAATCTGCTAGACGTCAAATTGCCAATCCATTTAGGCTTTAAGTTAATTCATTAATTGATTATACAAATTTATACTATGAATATTTAGTCAACAAAAAAACTAAAACTAACTATAAACCCCAGTCCTCTTGTTAGGTATATGGCTTAAAATAAGAAAATTCGTGTTTCTAGAAAAAATTAGACACCCCCATTTATAGTTTATAATATTTTTAGGTTAGGTACTTTCAAGGAAATATAACAGTATTTCAACAAGTAAAATAGTACTACACCATCTATTTGGCTGATTTATTTCAATAGTTTATAGAATTTGAACCTATTGCCTATTGCCAACATGCTGCTCGAAAGCTTCAATGATTAAGATTTCAATTGTTCCTATTCCAATTTTTTCAAATGATCGATGTAAAATGAATTAAAAACACAACAAAAATTGCATATTGACAAGGTCCTCGCTAGTAATCTGTTGAGTCGAACTGTGATCGCCGGGACGAAAGACGATTTATTGAATCAAAAAATATAACTAACGATGAACTCTGTGGTCAAGAATTAAGAAATATATTTTCCTGTAATTTATTGCAAAATTAATCATTTATTTATTTGGTTACTCGACTTCAAACTGAATTTGACAAAACTAATATTATGTCGAAGAAAGTTTCTTCTAATTGAATTTAGAAGTCCTTTTGTGTTCTCTTTGCGAAAACTGCTCTATGATATTTTAGAAAAATTAGGTCTAACAAATGGTGGTGTGTCAAAAAGAGAGAAGGCGAACTCAAGATATTTATAAGTAAAACTCAGAAACGTTGCTGAAAAATCTTCTTCAAAATTGCAGAGATTATTGAGATATCTTAATTCTTAGTTTTAGGCAACCTCTGGAATAGGTCAAATACTCGTATCAACGTATAAAAGACGAAATTCAGATGTGAAAAACAGATTAAATTTACGACTAGGTCTAGTGACTTACATACAACTCTCATCAATTCTTGTGTACTTGTTACAGGAATTGAGGGGAAATACAATTTTCTTCCGATTCCGAAAGGCTAATGAGCAGCACTTTTCATGACAAGAGGTACTCTTAGAGGACTTGTCAATTACTCGCAAGAGGCAGTACACCCCTGAAAAAAATGTTTGCAGCGGTTGAGAATCGAACCTAATATCCAATAGGCTGTCACGCCGTTGTATGAAGAAAAAAAAAATAAGGTAAAAAGCTATATTATAAGGTTTTTAAGCCGCGGTAGAGGCCCAAAAGTTATGTCCAAATCGAAAAGTAAGTACATATTCGGAATCTACTCGTTAATACGCAACTTTTGATACCCCTTTCGATAAAAAATTCGAGAATTTTTTTTTCTTCATACCTACAACGTCGGGACAGCCTACTGTCCAACGCACTAACCATTATGCCAAGGTATACTATTCAGATATGCTTAGATTTAAAATATGAATATTGTAAAAGTTGAATGTGGAATGATGGTTCCCATTGCCTTTTTGACAAATTAGTTTTCTATGAAAGAATAGTGCAGAAGTCTTACTCCAATACCAAAGGTACGATTTTTGTTAAAGATGCGCTAAATTACTGCTATACACCTAAGGTATTGACATAATTGAAACAACACAAAGTGATACTGCTTTTGTGGGTATTGAGAAGGAAAAGTCTGGAGTGTCAATGAAAGCAAGACCAAGTAGTTATATGTCAAAATTGTCACAGCTTTAATTTGACTTTGTCTATAAGCTTTAAGTCAGACAATGGTACCAGTGCTGAGGACAAACAAACAAAAACAGATTTTGACCTGTCTGCATAAACGTTTAGTGAAGATGGAGAAGATTCAACAACATAATTTACAGTGAAAGTAGACGTCTAACGATTGACGTTAGTTAACCATGTAGAGCGGACCTAGTAAACCTTTGACAAAATCCCCAGGAGGGACGACGCAGTAGAGGAACACTTCTTCTCGGGTGGCACATACAATTGGAAGGGTAATTTAACCAACTTTACGTGTAAGAAACTGAAAGCAACTAGCTGAAAAAGTTTGACAATTGAGGCTCCGGTTCACACGTGAGTGTAACGTCACCTTAGGCAAGTAATGTAACGTATACTTTTATCATTATTTCGTTGGCCTGCTCAAATACTTCTGCTCCATAAAATTTAATTGATTTAGATGCGGTGTTAAAAATCTTCAGTTTTTTAGGACTTATTTTAGAGTTTTTAATATAGTTTGACCACGTTGCATTAGTTGCATTTTTTGACACAACCAGTCTAGCTAAGTACAGATGTTTATTAAAAGACAAATTATAGTCAAGAATAAAACCCAAATATTTTCCTCATAGTTCCAGTTTAGGTTTCTAGAAATTCTTGTACCTTCACGGAAAACAACAATTTTTGTTATATAACTGATCAATTTTTCATAATTAACAATTTTTGACTTATTTAGGTCAGATCCCAAAGCGTACAGTAATTGAATAAATGATCAATCATACGTTGCAAATTGATAGGGCAGTCAGAGAGCAAGACCAGATCATCTGCATAGAGTAAGATCTTGATAACCACATTCGCCACAGATACCCCACCAGGTAGGTAGGTCTTCATGAAGTTCATTAAGTTAGGGAGCAAATAGGAGTGGGCTTAGCAAACACCCTTGCTTCACACTCTGGCTAATCGAGAAAGACTGACAACGATGTTCCATCTCAGACCCGACTAGTTTTATTCTCTTACAGCAGTTGCAGAATTCTGATGACCTTTGAGGACAATCCGAGGCAAGAAAGTTTATAAAATAAGAAATTACGTGGGATTAAATCAAAGACACAGGCAAAATCCACAAAGAAAGCGAACGTGTTTTTCTTCTTCTTGCGATTAACGTGTACGATGTTAGTAAGATTAAAAATATTGTCAGTGGTGGAGTTCCCTTTACGGAATCCTGCCTGGTACTCACAGAGGATATTGTAGCAGTCAATCCAACTATAAGTTATTCTATGGATAATGCCAGCATTACACATAATAAATAACATTTAAATAAGTTTACTGTTTTAAAGAATTTGAGATAGATTTATCATGTTCTACAGTATTTATAACTGCATCTAGGGTAACTCTGAAAATATGTATACTATCTATTCTATTTCTGTCAATATCTGCTAATCCTGGCTAAGAAGGCATTTTAGTAGAAAAGCCGGCCCCGATAGGGCTGAAACAAAAAAAACTAAAGAACACGTTTGAAGATTCTTTGAGTAACATATTAGTAGAATCGATGAAGCGTGAAGGAGAATGTGCTCTTCAGGCTATACAGCTACATTGACGTCTGACATAGGAAGCAAAGTAGAGAAAGACCTAACCAAAGGTGACGCTTGTAAATAAAGACTGCTCTAAACTAACTGGCGCTGTACAACTGAAGGCAGCTAGCTAGGTCCAGCTTGGCTGGAATAAAATTTCGGTTGAGTTTCTGGAATTTCTTTTTCTAAAAGTAAATCAAAATCGAAACTGGTGCAAATAATAATCTCAATTCGGTTCAACCATCATGCAAATCTTCTCTCGTTTTTGCTTCACAATTCTTCTGCTCCTCATCCACTTCTTGATACCACTGTGCAATACTAAGCCGACAAGCCAACTAGAATCGCGACAACAGCAATGCAGCAGCAGCAATAAACAAGCGTGTCGGGCCTCGGTTGTGGATGAAAAGTATGAATAGCATAGGCTTCCTTCACACTCACACGCCACTTACTATTGCACCAGCAGCACCACCAACCCAGCAGAGTTGCTCTTCGTTGCCTTGAGTGTCGTCGTCGTCGCCCGGCTCCAACTGCATAGTGGCTGGGCTGGCTCTGGCATAGTAGTGCTAGTGCTAGTGCATATAAAAAGTAAAGTAAGCAAAAATAATCATAGTTGCTTCTTGCAACTGCAACTAATTCTTCCACATGCAGCAAGGCAAGCAAATCACACCACACCATTCCGCACAGGCACCAACCACATCTCTTCTATGTCATGATGTTCACCGAACTTTCAAGATTTTCTTTCTTTTTATAAAAAAAAAGATTTTCTGTTTTTAACAAGCAAACGCCCTACGTCTCCTAATCCTATTCGTACTTTTGGCAGCACTTTTTTACACTAATTAATTAATGCACTTTGAAGCTTGCAGCACACACAGCACAATAAAACTACGTATAAATAATAAATGCACTTTTCTTCTACTTGTCCCAATCAAAAACTGAATCTCTGCCAATTTGCCTTGCAAAAGCAATGCAATTTTTTGCGTCGACTTCTTAAAAACTTGGGTTAGGTGGCACCGCACGGAAATTTCTCTGCGATAAGACATTTGTTTTTATATTTTTTACTTTTTCTAATATTTACCTAATTGCAATGGCGTTGATTTGATGTGTGCGATTTAAATCAATAATTCCACTTTTTTTTATTTCTTTTTTAATTTGTTTTTTCTTCGTTTTTCGCGCAGCAGCAGCAACAGCGGGCAACACACAGAAAGACGGCGATGATGATGGAAGCGAAAAAAAAAGAAAACACAACCGTACCGGCAGAGACAAGCAGCAAGGAATGCACACACAGCGGGGAAGTTCGGTGGAGGGGAAAAAAGTGAATGAACGTGAGTGCACAGAGGGGGACAACAGGAGCCCAGAGGGGAAAATGTCAAATCAGTAGAAAACGAAAAAAAAGGAGGCAAATTCACTCCGGTGCTCGGGCTCGCTCTTGTCTGAAAAATTCACTAGTTCTGTTTTTTTTTATTCTCCGTTTTGCACTTCACTCTTTTCGTTTTGTTTAGATTCGGGATTTTACTTTTTGATAGAACTAATTTCTTTGGTAAAACTGAGAATTTTTGTATGTATTTTGCTCGCAATAAATTTAATGCACAATCAGCTCAACGGGAGACTTACAAATGAAATGAGAAAAATTACGCACAACTTTTCAATTTGCGAGTTCAACTGAGAGTGGCGGATGGCGGTGTAGAAAAAAAATATATCATTCGAGGATGGGGCGACGACGATAACGATTATTGTTTGTCTTCTTTTTCTCTGGTGTTTTGCGTGAGAGAAGAGTGCTGTCTTTTTCATTCAAGCGGAAGCTTCGAAGTGGAAAAATGCTCCTATGACTGAGACGACACGAGGTGTTTAGTGAGTAAATGAAGCATGGGATAGAGTGAGAGCGCTTATAATAGGTTTGTGCAAAAATGCAATGGTTGAATGGAAGAGGTGAATATTGAATGGTTGGGTTTATTTATGGTTGAAATGAACTTGAATTGCCTTCTTTTGGGTGTGAACACATGGAGTAGTTGAAATATATTTTTTTTTTTATTTTATTATGTCTTTTTAATAACATTGCTCGTCTTTGTATATCATGAATGTCTAATAAAGAATAAATGGATTTGTACCGATAATGCAAAAATTAACGTAAGTTGCTTTAAGCAACAACCATACCCAGAGTACTGCTAGCCCGATACAAAAGAAAAGAGTAGTTAATTTTGGTATCATCCACGCTGCCTTATGAAAGTTGGTATTTCATTTCATCTCGTCAGTCAGGAAAGTCAAATGAGAGCCTGAATAATACACATTCGCGTATTAGTTGTGTTAAAATGTAGATTCAATTTTGATGATTGTTGCTTAAGATATTGATTCAATTTTGGATTTTCCATCAGTCAATACCAATAATTTCTAAACACGCGTTTATGTAACCACTAGGTTAAACTTTAAAGACGAGTTAATTTTCGTTTTTCCCAATAACCCAGTGAAACAAGCGTTTTGCTAAGGCAGCGCTCTATTACAAAATTCTCTTCATTGGCTGTCAAAAAGACATTTTGCAATGACATTTGTGTTATTTTGAAAAACAAAGAAATTTTTTCTGCTTTATTTATAAATAATTCAACAAATAGAAATACTCAAATACTAAATTGTTTATTTTACTTGCTTCTTTATTGAACTTGCAAAAAATTCAAAACAAATGTCTAACACATAGATAGACTGAAAAGTATAATTGTTTTATTTTTTTTTATTTTGCTTTGAAGTATCACAATGACAGTACGAACGTGGCGTTTAAAATTTAAGGTGGAGTTTAGATTTAAGCTGACTATTAAATAATTGATTATTGCTATGGTTAATTGCTTAGAGTTCACTTTAATATTTAGGTCATCTCTTAATTCTATTGTTGGTAAGGCCTAGTTCGCAGATCGCGCTAAATTTTATCTCACATTTTTCCAAAAATCAGCTCCAAGCTATATTTTGACATAAGAACCTTGTGGAGAAAAAGTTACAGCAAAAAGGTGTTCTGGAAATGAAATTTTTTCAAAGATTTAAAAGAATTTGTTTTAAAGTTTGATTTTTTTTAAGAATTATGAATGAGTAATTTTTGCTGTGGAAAATCTTGTAAGATTTCCGTCACCAAATAAATATTCTTTCGTATTTCAAATTGAAATTTAGCTCGAGAATAAATGTGTTAGACAATTATTTCGTGCGCTTAATTTTGACAGATAAGTTATGTACAGTTCGAAGAGAAATTTAGATTTTTAAGCTGGAGCAGCGTACCTCTCGGCTAAAATGCTTGGCATTATTTTAGCTTGGCTAAATTTTGGAGAGAATTTTGTATGGGAGATAAAATTTAGCGCGATCATAACATTTGTATGCTCGATTTATTAAACTTAATGTACTTGTAAATAGCATTCATTGTAATTTTTAAATGTATATAATTTTTTAAGCCATAAATGAGATTGAATCTCAAGGCTTAACAATATAAATTAATGAAATGAAATGGAATTCGCGAACTAGGCTTAAGGCGCAAAGTTAAAACAATGCATTTTCGAAAGCATGTTGAATGATTTTCAAACGAATTCTATAAAATATTTTACTAATTTGACAAACAGTTCAATTCAATGAGTCAGCTCTGTATAAGCTCAAGAAATAATTTTGAAATAATAGTGTCATAGCAATTTAAGAATACATACCTCAACACTTTCTCTAATCATTAAATAAGTTGGAAAGAAACCTATATCATGTGCAGTGATTTGCCGCGTTTGTTTTCATATATTTTATATGCGTAGAACCACGTAGAACCATGTTTGTGAGATGTGGTATGATGTGTCGAAATCCTTCGTGTTCCTATTGCGCCATACCACGCTGTGTCACTTATGTTTTTGTCTGTCTATCAGTAAGAGAATATAGCGCTCTGGAAAATGGAAATAACTTTGTTCAATAAGCAGTGTCTGCAACACACCCATCTTGATTAGATATCACAGTCGATGACACAACGCATTAGTCCACACCACATAAGATAAGTGTACATCCCGGCTTAGGAAAGAAATTGGGATGGCTTTCCATGCGACTGGCAAATTTGTATGTAGAAAATGATTTTCGCATTTTGCTTACAACGAAAACATGCTCTTATACATTTTTATATTTATTGTAAGAGAAAACTTAAGAACTAATAGGTTGATAGGTAACCTGAAATTTGCATATATTAACACACGTTAAAATGTGTGAGATGAACTGTCAAGCTGTATGAAAATAGCTATTAAATTGAGTTTTGATTGGGTATTGTTTGATGCAAAATGTTAAGGCGAGTTCAAACCCAGGTGAATCTGAGGACCAAGATTTGTACAACTGGCGCTAATACAAAATTAATCCCTCGATGTTGTTTTGCTATATCTTTAAAATAAAACCACATAATTTCAGAATGACGAATATCCCACTTATATCGTAAATATAATTCATAAATATCAAAACAAAAACTGACATTTGCAGCCATTTGCAAAAGTTATATAGCATTCTATCACCACGATAGGGACTTAACTTTTCCAATGATAATAGTCTATTATTATACACCTAAGGATTTCGTTTATCAATTTTTTAACTGCCACTGACGTTTTCTGAAATCTGGAAAGTCAAATAAGTCCGATGTTAAAACTATTTAGTTTTAATCCAATTAGGCGTTATAATTTTTCTAATATTTTTATTAAAGTCAAAACTATCGAGTATTTCATTAAAGTATTGAAATAAGTATGTAGTTTCATGTGACACTTTTGTGACTGCTTATTTTGTTTTTATGAACTGTCATTATTTAAGGTTTGTTCAGAGGCATAGTTTAAAAATATTGGCGCAAAATTTTAAACAGCCTATTATTAAGGTATTAGTATGATACTACTTAACAGTTTGCTAACTTTATTGTAGTTTACTAACTCATTCTTAATTTTAAACATTTTCTAACTAGTATCGTACTAAAAGAATTTTCTTAATAAATTGCTTCTGAACACACCTAAAACAATGACATTTCGTGTAAAAAAGTAAGTACACGAACCTTTTTTGATGTTTGCAAATGTCAAAGAGTCATAATGAAGCTAGCACGATACTAAAAAAATAAAGTAGGCATTCGATGATTTTAACTTTAATAAAAGGGTAGAGAAAGTATGATGCCTTATTTGATTAAAATTTGCAAATTCGTTGTTTTAACCTAGTATCATACTAAAACAGCTTTAGCATCGTACTAATTCAATTAAAATTTTGCGCCATTGTCTTACCCCGTGTAGGGAAGTTGGGTGCGTACACTGCCAGTCAAATTCCCATTTGTCTGATTGATATGAAGTTGGCGGCATGCCACTTGACGAGCAAGTTGCCTGCTAGTTTTTAAATTTTACATTTGATTTATATTTATTTACCGATTTCGCATAAAAATAACCGGCACAGACAAAAAACATTTGAATTTCTGAATGTGAACGTGTCGGACGAACAATCAAATCCTTTAATAAATAATTTTACCGTTACAGTACAGCTACAGGCTCTTTCTTCTCAACTTGCTCGTCTAATGGGTTCAGAACTTGCATGTCAATTAATGAGCAATTTTATTTGTGTAAGTAGACAAATTTGTGTGGTTTGCCAGTGTTTGCTCCTGTGACGTCGGGGTTAGTTCGATTATAGGTATTAGTTAAAAAGTGATTAAATTGAGAAAAAAGTTAGCAAGCTATGTTAACGTTAGTATCACTAGGTTGTTCAAAACCTTAACGCATGTATTTGAATTTTAAAATAAAGTGAAATTTAATTGATGACAAGCTGAAGGCAAAAAATCAAATAGGGGTCAAATGTCAACATATTTTACACCTCACTTTAAAGACAAAAATTTAATTTACGATTTTTATCGAATTGACATATTGCCTAACATTGCTCTTTTTTATCTTTTTTACAAACGCCTATCAGTAGTTACTTTACTTACCTGTAAACTATTTTAATTCTTACGTCTGAGTTGTCATATCCTATAATTTAATCGAACCAATATTTAAATTTAAATTTGGTGGTGCAACAGATCAGAGTGAACCAGGACCTATTGACTTACAACTCTCAACCATTCCTGGGTGCGTGTTACCAGGAACGGAGGGGACCTATAATTTTCTGCCGATTCCGAATGGCTAATGAGCAGCACTTTCCATGACAAGAGATACTCTTGGAGAATTTGTCAATTCCCCGCAAGAGGCAGAACACCCCTGAAAAAAACTTTCTTGCAGCGGCTGGGAATCGAACTCGAGACCTTCCGCATGACGGTCCAACGCACTAACCAATATGTTCATGAGAAATTTATTTTTCGATCTTATCTCCCAAACTTTCCCATAATCCCAATCCATTTTCAGCGAATCCATTAAAAACTTCATTCATGTTAATTTGATCACATACAAAAGCCATTATTTTATTATATGAATTTCCTCGAAATCAAAATGTGTTTGAGGATAAAAATAACACATCTATTATTGCATTTCCCCAATGCCAATATATTGTATTTATAAAAACAATGAATTTTAATTAAATTTAAAATCAACAGAATAAAAACTGCATAATTACATTACCTACCCATCGTCGAGGTTTTCACCTCTATGTTTCTCTGATAAAATTAAAACTGAAAAATAAAAAAAAAAATAAATGGGTCACACTCTCTGGATGGTTGTAAATGAATACAAAAGAATATTGGACAGAAAACACATTCACTATCTATAGAGCTACTACATAAAATAAACATCGACTTTTTTTCAATTTTTTCCAACAGAGGGAGTTCCGAAACATTAATGAATTTATACCTGACTGTCAAGCAGAAAACTACATTTTATAACTTTTTTTTACTTGCAAGTGCTTGATTTTTATTTGTATTTGACATTTATTTTTATTTGGTAGTAATTCGAATAAAAAAAATAAAGGTTATTTCTGTTGATGACAGACACGTGTGGCACACAAATTGGTAAACAATTAAAAACTCGTCGAACTGACTCAATTGTCGTCAGATATTGCTCAAGTATTTAGAGAAACGATGACAGCAAGCATACCACTGCTGTCAGGTAAATGCATATACTCACCACTATGCCAATAGCTTCACAGGGATTTGCGTGCTTAATTTCACCGTTGGCAACACGTCGTGAATGATACGAACATAATCAAACCGTAATGGGAAATTTTCAAAATAAAAGTTTCAATTGCATTAAAAATACGTTATATTTGATTTGTATTTAGTTGATTTTTTGACACGATTGGATTAGATTTATACGTGGAAATTTTCAACTAAAGGTCAAATTTAACCAACACTTAACGTAATTTGACGCATGACTTTTGCTGGTTTCAGATAAATTAATTTGAATTCGTCACACAAAATATCCTAGTATTTGATGTCGGGGTGAAACTTTTTAATGCGAGTCCCTGGTATTGATTGATTTGCCAAAAACTCTAATCAAAATCATATTGCTACGAGGATTTGATTTTCAGGTTATATAATTAATTTGGAGTGCTATTTCCGTTTGAATAACAAAATATTGGTCCTTATTATCTATTAAAATGGCAGTTAATTAGGTACGCTCGAGGCGAGAGTGAAAATAAGCAGTGAAGAGTATGAGAGTCAATTAATGATGTTAATGAATGTAAATGGAAACAGTGGTAGAAGTTAATTTCTATTTTCTTTTATTCTTAAATGAAATCAAGTGTTTTTTATTTCTTATGAAATTAAAAAATAATTTAACAATACGGAATTTATGGAAAACATCAGGCAAATCTGGAATTGTCATTGTTGAAATGACAGATCTGGGAACAAAAAGCAATATCTATTTTTGGAAGTTGAAAGCTTCTGAACTCGATAAAACAAAAACATCGTCATAAAAGAAGACCTCAAAACTTGAACGTCTAATGGCCTGTCAACCTGACAGCTTAGTTCACCCATGCCTGTACTATACACTTACCTGTATTGATTAGTTGTCTGTTTCTTTATTTATTTTTAGCTGACCAAACACTTATTCCCAGAGAGACCTCGAAACAAATAGTTTATCGGTGCTCACATGACTGTGCACAGCAACTATATTCAATTATTCATACTTTCAATCTTACTTTGGGAGCAGTTTTGATTTCTATACGAAAAAGTTTGTTCTTTTTCGAAGTTAAAATTTCCCAAAGAATGTAACCATCCCTCAAATCAAATAGAAAAAGTCTGCCGTAGACTTTCTATGTTTGACTTATCTAAATATGCAAGGAGAGGCACTTAAGTAATCAAGCTCCCAAGCGCCCCTTCCAACCCGCATCTGTCAAAATTGTATTTGACATCAAAGTCTCTTTTTTAATTACTTTAAAGAACAAAAACTTCTAAAAGACCACATACGAGGCATTTAAAAAATGTTATAACATTATTTACCTTTGGCAGAATCAATTAACCGTTTTTCCGGTCTACCTAACTCCCAATCGAAACATACATATAAGCAACCTTCTATTTGAAAATTATGATTGACAATCTGTAAGACCTTCTGATAAAGTGTGGATTAGTAGTGGCAAGTGTGGTTAGTTGCTTGAAAAGAGCCTTATAAAAATGAAGGAACATAAATTGCCATATCTAAAAACGTCTGTCTGGAGGGTGGTGACTATACATATCAGAGACATCACTTCAGCTAAGTTTATATGACACCGGAAAGACGTCCTATGGAAGATGTTCTGGCAGGCGGAATATGAAAAGCAAAAAAAAAAAGAATGTACCATGTCTACGTTAAGTTATTCTTTCTGCGTATTTTGTCATCGTCCTCGTCGGCTGGCTGGAGCTTTTTCTTGCCTCGTGGTTGTTCATTCACAGTTTTTGATGCTGCTGAACTCTATTCAGGGGTGGCCCTTAAATAAAAACGAATGAGATGGCCGAGTGTAGGCTATGTTTATATAGGTGGCGTACTGAAATGTCAAAATATTGCGTAAAGAAAATAAATGTCTTTGACAATGTTGAGCTGTCAACATTCAATTCAAACTTCTAGCCAAATACAATTTACAGCTGGTTGTCAAAAATCTATAGATAACTATGAACAAGCAAATGAGGTCATGTTTTGAAAAGTGAAGGAATACATTTAGTTGCGAAAAACTTAACGAAACTGATATCTTTTATTTTGACGACTACGTCAAATATTTGAAATTTGAAATTCCCCACTTCTTGAACATAAGAGCAAGTACTTATTGTTTTATCTTTGTGTATATACCCTATAGAATTATCATGAAGTGTGATTTTGTGGTACCAACACTATCCTGGTGGTGGCGCTGAAATTTGCGCACGATTTTACAGTGCAAAGTAGGATAAGATACAAAACGAGTAGTAAAAAAGAGAATATTTTATTATTAAATTTAGCAGAGACAAATCTAACAAGTACTATCGCTACGCTTAAGATGTCGCCCCAATCGTCGATTGATTTAGGATGTTTGCTGGTTGGGATTAAAATTAATCTCTTTGTTGAAATTTGACGTTTTAAATTATAGATCCCCCTCATTAGTGTCAAAAAGTAAACTTGGCATTTTTATCCAATTGACGCACACCTCAAAACGTCCCATGAAATAAGTTCCTTGTTTCGTTTTGACATGAGAATAGGCGAATAGTACTTGAAAACGTCAAAATTGAATCAGAGATCAAATTTAACCACCAATTTGAGTGCAATTGACACTCGGGACTAGGTCTTGATTTTTTTGTTTGTTATATACTTTATTTCCAGGGCGCCACATAAGAAATACTTCTCAGGGCTCCAGACTTCTCCCGTCAACCACTGACTTTGGCTATAGTATATTTATATTATTTTGATGGTCACGTCATCGGGAGCACATTCCATGAGAAGAGTGATAATCCGGCAGACTCTTGAAGGATTTCCGGTTGATATGTTTGTTATTTTTATGTTATAGAAGAATAAAAATGATCGAATAAAGGATATGCTGATTTGTGTATTTGTTTGCAATTCCTTTTACATATAAAATTTCCTATCTGAATCGAAAATATTTGTGTGATGACATACGGAAAATGACATTTCTATTATTTTCCAGTTTTCGGTTGATATTTCCCCTGTCAATTAGACAACACAAGATAGGCAGGCATCTCAAAAAGGTATTCTTCGGAATGGAGACTTGTATTTTTGAACGAGAAACGCCCTTGAATAACGGTTCTGCTCCGTTTATTTGATTTGCACAAATTGAAAAGTGCTATGTGTTGATATATGTTTTATGGTATTGTATATGCGTGCTTGTGTGTGTGTGTAGAGTATAGATTGCTGAATTTGATAAATCGATTCAATATACATTCCAGGCAACTATACACACACATTTCATATAAAATGAAATAAATTGAATTCAATAATGCTACTAGCAGCATTCTGTTCTCTGCTGGCAGCAGTTAAATTGTATTAAAATCCTTTCAAACCTTTTAGCGTGTTCGGATGGGGGAAATGGTGGTAGGGAATTGGTAAAAGGGGGCTGTAACAACTCTCTACACTTTCACAGCTAGTGAGCCAGTGGTTGATGAAATTAAATTAAGTAAAAACATTCAGGCAGAAAAAAGGAGTACGTATAATATGTAGTGTAGATCCCGCTTTAAGCCCGCACCCATTGCTAGCAACAGCCAACAACTCACAATCACATCACAAGCATTTAATACATGAAACGCAAGTTTTGCTCTCTCATAGTCAGTGCGATGCGATGGTGTGACAGAATGATAAAGGATTCTTACTCTTCTGGTAGAAGAAGCTGCTGTGACAAGAACTTGACACAAGTACCGGAACTTCCGGCATATACTTCCGTAAGTTACGAAGCTATCGTCATTTATCCCTTGTATATTCCTTGTAATTCTTTGGGAAAAGAAAAGAAAGAATTGGCATTCCCTATGCTGCTCCTGCTTCGGATGCCAAAGCTGGAAAGGAGGACTGTGAAACTTTCCGATGGTGGTGATGATGATGATGGGGGACAATGTTCCCCAATGCTTTCTGTCTTGTCGCACACGCGAACAGTGAATGAACATTATGACAACGTAGAGTGGATGTCTTTTATTCTTGTTCATATTATCAACGGTCTTAGTTCTGTTCTTTTTTTTTATTCTAACTTATTTTTCCCATTCTGATGGGTCCTTTATTTTCTTCCGTATTTTTTGTACTACTTCGGCTGTTGTTATTATTTAGCAAAAAAGAAATACTTCGGATTGAAAGATATACTCAGATCAAAGAAAGTTGTTGTAATGCTATTGAAGGATAGATTTTTGTGATGTAAGTTATCTTGGAATTTTTATATGAAATAATGGTTTACGAAGGAATATACTCGTAGACTATGCTAGCTATGTCTTGTCTATGTGTATTTGTATTATGAAGAACGAGAACAATGATTGATTTGTAGAATCAGTTTGACTATGACAGTGCAGAAGATGAAGGAGCAGACAGACGGAAGATGAAGTCACTGAGATTCCTTGGAATGAGAAAAGATGATCCTATTATAACTTAGCTATGCGATAGATTACTTTATTCTGAGTTGATACTGAATTGGAAATGGAGTAATGAGATTTTTTTGCTTTCGCTTCTACTTTTGGTTAATACCTACTATGATTGCGTGGATAAATTTATCATCAATTATTATAAAAGGAGTAAATTATAATGTTGAAGAAGAGGGGCTTAAATAAATCTTGGAAATATATTAACTAAATGTCATATTTGATTGAATGTGTTAAAGGACTTATTTCAAGAACATATTAAGTCTGAAAAAAATGATGTTAATAGAAATAGTAATGAGAATAATATCTCCAGTATCTATGATTTTCATTGCTCATGTGAAAGGTACAAGAGATTTTAGAAGAAATTGAAAGAAAACGTCAAAATACTTCAAACAAGTTTTTCCCTCATGTGAAACTTATTTGGGTCTTAGGTATTTTGGAGAAATCCAAACTCGCAGTTATCTGAACAGGCTTAAATACTTTTGAAATATTTAAATGTCAAATTTGAGGGAAGTCATAAATGACAGATCTGTTTCTAATACGAGTACTACGTTTGTATGCAGTATCGAAAGATTGAGTTGGATTAGGGTCGGATTTTCGACCCAGGTTTTTTGGTTGGGTTGAAATGGTGCTGGAGAATTGAGGTTTGTTATTTTATTTTTATCACGGGATCAACTTTATGTATGTATGTATATATGTATGTATGTACATACATTTAAACACACACATCTTAGGCTAGCCGCGCACTGGCAACTGTGATCGAACTCAAATAGTTTAATCACCAGTTGATAGAGTACCGCGCACTGACAACTCTTTACTCACACTCGCACTATTTTTCTCTATTGCGCTTATAGAAAACAGCTCAACTGTTGCGAATTAATTTAAGACAATCGTTTAGTTTGTGTTAAAACACAAACTTTTTAGTTGCTCGAATCGAGTTGCTCTAAGTGCGCGGTGTCACACATAAGCCCATATGTTTCATTTTAGCAACTAAACAGTTGCGAAACTAAAAATTGAAAGTGCGCGCCTGGCCTTAATGTACGATTGTGGAAGTATTTGTCTAATCAACTCCACTACCCATGTTTTTCGACTCGACTCGAACGAAGCTCATTTCAACTCAATAAAAAGGGTGGAAGCGAGTTTCAAGCTCGAAGTCCCTAGGTTGTAAAGGAAATCAATGTAAGCGCGGAAAACCCTCGTAAACCTCGTAAACCAGATAATTTTATCTCCGCAGAAACGAGCTGTCAAAATTTGTATGGGAAAAAGTTTCTGCAAATCTCATAAAATTATCACACAAATTTGCTGCGGAAATTGCAGAAATAAACCTCGTAAACTAAAGAAGTATGGATTCGGACTTTTAATTTGACATTTCACAAAATATTTCCCACATTTACGCAAGTATTTCTTAGGGGTGTTCATGAAAACATGCTGCGGAAAGTTATATCTTTCTACAAAGCAGAAAATTATCTCGTTACATGAATACCATTAATATAAGAAACAGAGCCAGAAACATTCACACATGCATATGTATCAAAAAGGTTTATTTTCGAAAAAGTCATAAGGAAGTACTCCCCCGACCGAATCGCTCACTTACGACAAGCTGACTGCTTTTGCTGACTGTAATTAAGGTAATTCTATAGGTAGGTATTTGATTCGTTAAAGTCAATTTTAGGTAACATGTAGAGTATATACATTCAGTGCCGGATTAAGCCAGCGCGGGGCCTGTAGCAAATTCTATCAAGGGGCCCTTAGACTGTATTAGGTTAGGCACTTATCAAGTTAATGGTATTAAATAAAACAAAACTGTTACAAACAAACTTTTCTTGATTTAATTTGGGAACATTTATAAATAATGCTGTTGATATCGACTTCTCGGAGTAAATCATGTTCAATATTCATTAAAGTGAGGAGATTAAGACGTTGTTGGCTCATCGTGTTCCTCAATTCATTTTTAACACGTTTTAATGTTGAGAAAGATCGTTCAAAACTGCAGTTGGTGATCATGAGAGACAAATAAATGCGCAAAGCAATTTCAAAGTTCGAGAAACAAGATTGTAAAGAATTATTTATCAACAGCTTGTAAAACTGCATTTCCAGAGCCTCATGATTCCTGCTGTCAATAATACCAGCCACATCAGAATTGAGCATTGAAGCGAATTGCACTAATTCGTTGCCCAGACTGTCCTCCAAATCATCTGCGTAAGCACTTACTATGGTTGCAGATTTTTAATTTCTTTTGGTGGAAGAGATTTTATATGAAGGTTTTTAAAATACAAATTCTATATACTACTGAAATAAATCAGCCAAGTAGAAGACTTAGCACTATTAATGGACTTGTTGAAATATTGATTCAAAATAGCTTTTATGGCTTTTAGTCCACAAAAATTGGCGTTTCGTCCGAGTGATCGCACATGGACTCATCAGTTGGCTGTGAGGACCTAGTCAATACGCAATTTTTATTGAATTCAGTTCATCTTACATCGATTTTTTGACAAAAATCCAATGTGAACTATATCCAACCAAGATTAAAATTGTAATCATTAACGTTGAAATATTTTGCTATTTTCAACAAATTCAACAAATCCATTAATAGTGCTAAGTCTTTTACTAGGCTGATTTATTTCAGTAGTATATAGAATTTGTATTATAAAAACCTTCATATAGAATCAATGCTCGGGGGCAAAATATTCCAACGTTAATGATTATAATTTTAATCTCGGTTGGATATAGTTCACATTGGATTTTTGTCAAAAAATCGATGTAAGATGAACTGAATTCAATAAAAATTGCGTATTGACTAGGTCCTCACAGCCAACTGATGAGTCCATGTGCGATCACTCGGACGAAACGCCAATTTTTGTGGACTAAAAGCCATAAAAGCTCTAGGAATATTCCGAAAATGTCAGCAATTTTATGATAACTGTTCATATACGTTTACCTAAAGCAGTGAGTACGTTATCAATAGTGACAATAAATACCTGAATTTCATACCGTTGTCCAATTTGTGATTGGTGCGGTGCGAAACATGATTTTTGGTAAGACCAGCAGATAGAAAAATAAAATTTTAGTTGATAATTGTGACTAAATCTAATATGTTAATAATACTTTTTTATGGTCAGAAAAGGTTGGTGCGCGGGGCCCCCAAATGCGCGGGGCCCGTAGCATTTGCTACTCTTGCTTCGTGGCTAATCCGGCACTGTATACATTTGACTATCTGAATTTAATTGTCTTAATATAGACTTACATTATTTATTTATAATACTGGATTTGTCAAGGAAGTAATTGTTAAATCTGAACATTTGAAATGAGTCCGAAAATGTCTTGTGTGCCTTACAAAAATAGAAATAATTAACACAAATTATATAAAATTTTGTTGTCAGATATTTATACATATGTACGTCTCATATTGAGTTGCATTAAAATTGAGTTTAATGGAGGAAGATTGAATTAAGGCAGTCCCAAACTAAGCGTAACTTTCGGTATAACCACGAAACTTTCGCTGTTGACAACGTGTTCATAGTCTGTCATTAGGATCAAAGCTGACGACGTCAATCGGACGTATGTATGCCGCCATATAAATTATTTTTGACAGGAAAAAGTTTGGTTTTCCTTCCAAATGCTTCGCTGTGGTTTGAGAGTGTCTGACCCCCAGTTTCATAGTGGAAGTTTGAGCCCCACATTTTATTTATTTTCATTTTTCAATTTTTTTTTCGTGTCACAGTTGAACCTCAAATTTAAACTCCAGTTCAAGTTCAGCTGAACTTATGTTTAAGCTTCCACTATGAAACTGGGGGTTAGTGTCCAAATTGGGGCAGATAAAACAGAGTTCTACTGATGTATATCTGTGTATACCTTTAACTTTAAAGATGACATACATTATGGTAATGTTTTGAAAATATAAAAAAATTGTCCAACCTCAAAAACTGGAGTCCACTTTATTTGGAAGTCAACAACAACTGCCAAGAAAAATTGTCCATCTAAATTCACTAAATTTATTTTCTTGAACTTAATATAAATGTACATAATGTAGGTATGTACATACATTTTTGATAGCAACCCTATTATTTTTATCATCACGTCGATAAACTCGTCACTTAAATCAGTCTAAGTTTATTTTCATAAATACTAACCTCTGTCACTCCTCAACCCATCACCCATACAGACTGTCAAAATCATCTAAATCAGACCATCTTTTTGTTATCAAAGGAATCCTTCCAATTCCCAAGTGACCCTTAATTAATTTTGACTAAAAGCAAACCTTAAAGTTTGTTCAACATTTTTGTTTTAAATCTCAAAGACAAACATGCAAGTGATGCTTAAAAAGGATAGGACTACTTATCTTTTGTTTAAATTTTAAATCCCACTTTAATCCTTGTCATAAATGTCAACCTATTTGTCATAGAAAAAAAAAGAAGTCCAGCAAAACATTTATAATCCTTATTATAGCCTGCTGATGGTCTTGCCTCAATCAAACTACGTCACATCTTACTTCAAGTTAAAAACACTCAACTTCAGCCCGTTTTTATTTCTGGATTCATGGTAAAAGTCCTAAGCCCATCTACCCTTGAGCTTTACCAAGTTTTTTTCTAAAAAAAATATATGAACAAAAAAAAAAGAACAAAACAAAACAAGTAAAGTTATGTACATATGTGTGTACACATGTACATCATATATAGTAGATATGGAACAGCTCATAGAATTCTCTATATAACTTTAGTCACAATGGGAATGCCCTAAAAACAAATTGCTTATTTGTTTTCGAAGGAAGTAAGGAACAAGCTCCGAAATATTATTGAAACATCCCCAAGGTATTGTTCACCCCCCATATAATCTCCATCACTCTCCACACCTCAGCTTTTACCCAACTCATATCTCCCTCTCTCTATTGTCGTCATTTTCGAAATCGACCTTTCAAAAACACACTCCAAAGTGATATGGTGTACAGTTTTGTTCATACAAAATAGATCAACAGCGCCATAAACACAAAAACACACATCACAAGAGGCACCCGGTCCAGAACACCATCATCAGAAGTGACTGTTCGTACGTATGCATTGGAGATCTTCAATCCATTCCATCCGATTCCCATCCGACCCCAGCACCAGCACCAGCCTCAAACACAGGGCAACCCTGAACCACCACCCCTCGAAATAAACATTGTCATCCGCCCCTTTAATATTTCAAAAACATACTGGAAGGACACAAAAATATTTGCCACCTCTTTACCTATATGAGTTTGTGGGCGCAGATTCCAGCACCAGTTTCCCCTTAGCATTTCAATTTAAATTGAATTTTTTTTTAGTTTTCATTTTATTTTAAATAGTTTTTGTTTCCGAAAGGACAATGCGAACACTCATATATTTTTTATTTATATGCACAGGATACGAGTGTTTATGCATTTTCTTTTTCATTTTGTTTATATTCAATATTTAATGACTACATATCCAAAATTAAGGCCTGCCGACTTGGTCGCATAGATTTGCTTACCAAGTAAAAGTTCATTGAACAAGTGAAAATTATCCAAAGCCTTAAATTCTCAAGAAATCTCACGCGACTTTTTCGAAACCGCAGGTGATAACAATATTATCTACTTTGATGTAATTTTGAAAAATATTTCAAATGTCATGACAATGAAGAATATAAAAAGTCCATGCAAATATTTATAGTAGAAGGGTGTTTTTTGAGGAGATGATTGCACTTGTCCCACGGAAAATACAGTCATCTTCGTTTTTGGTTCTTAATTTCGCTAAGATCCAACGTTCAAAAATACCTTCAAAACTTCATTGGAATTGGCCACCATTAGCCTTAAAGATCGAGCTGAAATACGCTTATTGCAAAATTGTTCACTCCAAGGACTAAAGTTCGCTTCAACGACTCATTATTACAGTGTTTATACAAACAGCTTGTAATACAGGAGTTTGAGATCTAAACTGCCAGCTGGATGAATCAACCCTTAATATGAAGTCCAGAAGGATGTTTTTAAACCACTCTTGACCTATTTTTTGAGCTGTAGCAGTAATATCCTTTTGGAATCTTCAATACTTTTAGGTAAACATTGTTTAGCTGAGAGACCAAAACGCCTTCAATAACGTTCTCTAACAAACTTTGGAAGAAGTTTTGTCAACTTTCTAACAAAAATGCAGGTGGACAACGCCATCATAGCTCATTCTTGACCAAACCATCACATGGTGCCTCTTTCAACCCTCGTTTAGACACTTATTATGATCCTCGAGCAGTGAATTTAGACGTTGATGATATTTGCGTGAAGAAAATTTGGGTGTGGGCATTCTTCGATTAACAGCTTAGCACAGAGCTTCCATTTTCGCGACTGTTGAGCAACTGTTCAGAGAACCTTTTCTTCACCCTGATCGCCCAGATCAATACATTTTTTTTCCTTGGACAAATTTTGTCTAGGATATTTTTCCGAGTAGTACGCGGTTCGCACGCAAAAATTCATACTTTTGTGCATTGCTGTACAAAATGTCTCCACTAAATTTTGCCAGGAAAAAGAATGATACAAGCATTATTTTGCGGGACAAATTTTGACAGCCGAAAATGATTTTTGCAAAACTGGTTTTATGTAAAAGGTGATGATGCTTCACTTGAAAGCATCGAGAGGAGAACAACTTTTGTAAGACAACCCGTTCCAGAGATACACTACAAAACACATTAATTTATTTTTTAATTCTCCAACTTCAAACTTTTGCGCGAGATTTGGAAAAGTTTTGTAGAGATTAAAAATGTAGAGATAAAATTTGTCTTGTCTCGATCTGCGTACTAGGCTTTAATAAATCTAAAAAAAAGAAAATGGAGCGTCAAGTAGCTGCCGCCAGTGTTGACACACATTTGTCTGATTATCTGAGGCTTGTTGGCATAAGTCCGCGACTTCAAGAAGCCTCAAAGGAAGAAGTCTGAGATGGTTAAAATGGGCGATCTTGCAGGCCATGCAAAATGGCCAAAACCGGGGATTTTCCGACCAGGAAACGCTTCCTTCACAATATCAATTGTGGCTCGTGCTGTGTGTGCGGTTGGACCGTCTTGTTGGAACCAAATGTTCACCAAGTCACGCTCATTCAATTCCGGCAGTAAGAAGTCGTTTTTCATGGCCCTGTAGCATTCGCCAGTAACAGTGACCGTATTGCTGATGCCGTCCTCAAAAAAAATTCAAATTCACGCTGCGCTAACACCACCGACCGATTATTATCGGTCAAAAAAATCGACACAATTATTCCAACCTCTTGTGGTGTATAGTACTCCATTGCTTGTCTGTTTGTATACTGCATCTGTTTCTGTCTAGTTCACAAACGTCATATATGATTGACGTATGACGCCATTTGCAAAAATTATCACCTCTTCTGATAGGGTGATTAACTTTGCGCCACCTTGTACATAGTTAAAAACAAGTTGACAATTTATTGTTGATTTATAAATTTCATTTCAAAATAGAAGCTTTGGAATATGTAATTTTGAACATCCATCCTGGTGGTGGGTTCTGAGAATCAATAAGCAACCCAAGACGTAAATACCTTCGTTCAGCAGGCTACTGAAAAAAACCACTCTTATGCTTTCGATATTGGTGAAGACTTGAAACTTCTTATTTTATTTCAACTATTTTTAATTTTGAGAACAATTTCTTGTTTTAAGGTATTGTAGATTAAAAAATGATTTACTTGATAAATTCCGATCAAACGGTGAAACAACATGGCTTTTCTACCAACAAATAGAGCTATGCCAATCGTTCATTTTGAAAGATCGAATCATTTGCATTCGTTTCATTTGCATTCCTATTTCGTAATGGGAAATAACTGAGACCAAGTTAAATTAACGAAATATAACTTTTTTTTCGTTCGTTTCGTTCACTCTATGTTCATCGGTTTCAGTGGCAAAAGATTGATTGATTTTGTCTATTGTGATTGCAATCAATCAATCTTTTTTGACACAATCAATCAATCGCTATTGACACAGTTCTACCAACAACCAGCGAAACAGCACAGAACTATGTATATCTGCAGGACTTTGTCATGCAATCGCTTGGCAGAGATTCGATCACTTTTAAAATTGAGTGGAAGTTGACAGAAAATGGTCTTACACCGATCACGATTTTGAAAGAAATTTGACTGGAAGGTTTACTGAAAAACATTTCTTGCAGATGAACAGAAGGCTGTTGTAAGGCGTGTGGATGTCGGAAGGCATGCGTCAAGTGGTCACTTGAATTAGAGAACTATGGTGAGATAAATGACAGATCAATCAAACATTACGAGAACCTTAACACGAAATCACCATACCCGTAATGTTTTCTAGGACGACATGAAATAAAGTTCTCAATATGAACAATCTTATTAAAATAAAAATTAAAAAAAAAGGATGCAGAAGCGTTTGCATTTCCAATCGAAAAGGTTTCATATTTAAAGTTTAATCAAAATCCCTTAAATCATTTTCGAGACAAAATTAATTCCTTAAGCAATTTGAGATTTTGCATGCATCCATAACTTATTCCTTATAATAACTTGTGTACCACAAACGAAAATATAAAAAAAAAAACATGGAATCATTTTCTGTGCTTGTGTGAATAAAAATATTCAACTCAACTATTCTAGCGAATAATTGTGTCGACTGTCAGTTAATGAACATTGGTATAGAATGCCATGTGTGTCGTATGTCGGTAAAATAGTATCATACACCACTTGCAGGATATGTTCGAAAAGATGTACAGAGTGAGATTATACACAGAAGGCAAACAGTGGCAGGGTGTCAGGATGATTGAAGGATGAAAGATACGAGTATTTTCAATTTTAACATGTTTGTGTTTTTGTGGCCGTTTGCCTTCACCGTTTACTTTTTTCTTTTTGTGTTGGTAACTTAATTTTTGTTTTTGTTTTTTTTTTTTTTTGAGAAAAAAAGTCAATCATAGTGTCCATTTGCATGGATAGTAGGTATAGGTAGCTCTTGGACAGTTAACGATTCTGACGGCAAATGTGTTTTAGAGTTACCATTCACATTATTGTATAGAGTAGAGACAGAGAGCGAGTGAGCTTTGATGAGCTTGAGCATCCAGGATATACATACATACATATGCATGTATACGTTGACTGTTTTTTGATATCTTCATTGTGTGCGATTGAGGGATTTCTACTATACACGTGTGGCGTTTACTTTGAAGTTGTTCGTTTTGACCTGGAACTTTTAGATGTTTTTTGCATAATTTAAAAAAAATTCATTTTGTGGTGTGGTGTTTTTGTTTTCATGTCTTCAAAGTTGTGTTGAGGTATTTCGGGTTTAAAGGGATTTAATTTGTTTGGTTTTTGGATTTGTTCATGGTTGAATAAAGAAAATTAATAGTATTACCTATATATGGCTTTGAAATCATTTATTCTTAAGGTAATAGACGAAAGCAAGTTGAAGGTAATCTCATAAATGAACTGGAAATAACTTTCCGGGTGGCAAATGGGAATTGTATAATGCATAATTTTTGTTTTAATTTTGTTATTTATTAAATGAATCGCATCGAAAATGAACTGCGTGTTTGGCAGCACTATTCACTTACACAAACAAAATTGAAATTGAAGAAGAATTAGGCGTCGAACGCAGCATTAGAGAACTTTACGAATATGTGAACGTCAAAAGTTACGGCCATTCCTTTTTTGATTCTGACGGATGCACAAGAATTAATATGAAAATCGGTAGGTACCTATATTCCAGAAAATACGGCACTTTATATAACTGTCACTCGATTTCGAACACGTCTTCGCTTTGGAGTATTCCTAAAAGTGAAGATGTACTCAAAGGATCACTTTTGGGAAATTTTGATTTTTAAATTGATATTTAAGTTACAAATTTATTTATTTATAGATGTACAATTTTAAACAATTATAGTAGGTATTTATTTGGTTTAAAAAATAGATACATAAACAAATGTTAGTCTCAACAAAGTGAACAAATGACGGGGGATGTTCATTATTATGGGTACATGGATAGGCACTGCTTGTATTCGTTTAGTTTTGTACCTACTATACTGCAAAAGTACATCATGGCTGAGCGTTAGTTGAAAGTTATTATAGCTTATTGGTAGAAAGGACTTCAACTGGGCAGCGATGGTTTTTTAATGATAAGTTTAATTTATGAATTCCGTCACTTTGCTTGCCTTTGGAAAATGCACTCAAATTCCATTTAAAACAAACAAACTTTTTGTACACAAAGTTTCACGTCATAGATGCGTACTATTTACTTACTTTACCGGCTCCTGATCAATGAAGAGTCTCTGACTGAGAGACGGCAGCCTTCTATCTTCTGCGATCCTGAACACGCTGCTTCCAGTCATCTAGGTCTTTAAACCGGAGGTTCGGACTTCCTTGTTGCTGCGAACCTAAGGGCTGGGATTCGAGGAATCTCTTAGCTTGAGCATTGATATCCATTCGCTAAATGTGGCCTAGCCAATGTTGTCGACGTACATCCACATCTTGGTATAGCTGATAGAGTTAGCCCTCCTCGCACACAGAACTAAATATCCTTCGAAAAATGTGTCTTTCGGAAGAGCCCAATATCAACTCTCCCTTTCTGATTATTGTCCAGCCTAGACTCGCAACACACTCGACGCCATAAAGCAGGACTGGTAGTATAAGGGTTTTGTAGAGCGTGCACTTTGTCCTACGAGTGAGGAGTTTTAAGCCCAATTGTTTTGTTAAACCGAAGTAGCAGTGGTTTCCTGGGGTAGTTCTTCGTCAGATCTCCACTTAGGTGAAGTTAATTGGTGGAGTTAACATTAACTCCGAGGTAGATGTACTCCTTAACTATCTCGAAGTTTTTGCTATCAATAGTTACGTTTTTCCCTAGTCGGTGGACAGATGTTTGTTTGTTTGTTGATAGCATATACTTGGCCTCGTCCTCATTTACTTACTTCAAAACCAACAAGCTTGGCCTGATTTTCAACAGCCGTGTAGGACTCTATTACAGAACGTTGGGAACGTCCAATGATTTCGATATCGTCCGCATTCCCCAACAGTTGGACAGATTTGTTGAATATACGAGTAGTACCCTCCGTATTAACGCGTGACCTGCGCACAATCTGATCTAGAAGGATATTATGCACCTACTATACGTTCCTTGTGTTCTTGTGCTTGCGTCGCGATATAGTTTCAGTAGATAATAGACATACTAGACGTCGTCAATTTTTATTAAACGTTTTCGTTAAATGTCATATACAATGCATTGTTATCAATGGACTACAACAATAAGTTTCGTTGTGCAAAGAGAGATAGGCTTCTTATAAGCTTCTTAGACATAAAACTGACAAGAAAACTTTACGAAAAATTCGTTAGATTTTCTATAAGTTTTGGCGGTCGGTCGATTTGAAGCAGGCTTATTTAAAATTTCCATGTTTATGACGCAAGTTGCATGTTAAAGGAACTGACCAGACTTTCAATCTTCAGCTGATTCCGAATGGCTAAGATTAGAAGTACTTGAAAAGAAGATTTGTCAACTCTACGCAAGAGGTAGTACTTACTCAAAAAAAAAACCAAGGGATACTACAATAAACATCCCAAACCAATACTTGAGGTTTTACTAATCAAATAATCTTTTAGTTTTGTATAAAATTTGTAAGACTGTGCACAATCTTAAAAGATCAAATGTAGCCCAATTTAAAAGCGTTTAATATTAAAACCAAAATGAACTTAATGTGTAAATTGAGTTATGACGAACTTGTGAATTCATTAGTCAGCCACCTGATACACCTAGTATCTCTATAGTTATTTTACCTCTAAGCTGTATTATGTGCTTAACTTTATCAAACTTCCTTGCCACTTATTGTCCTGCAGACATTTTAAGTTAGGTAAGCATGTATGCATATGAATATCTCGAACTTATAGTAGCTATAATGTACTAAAAACTAACCACAACACCAATTACCACACCCATTAATTCAATTTACAACTATAACATGATCCCCAAAAATTCCATTTAACCTGGCAACCCTTACAATAATAAATTTGCATTCCACCTCTATCTCCTTCAAATGGCCAAGCCATATGGAACCGGGGCACAAATGTGCGGCAGGCTTATTTTTAATTTATAATGGGCTCCCTGTATAACCCAATCTTGTGTCACATAGGGCAGATTGCAGGTAGGTATTTATGCCAGTGTGTGTGTTTACTAGGATATGAAAATGGTTAACTTGGTTCATCGCTTGGTTAGGTAGCTTATACGATAGTTACGACGATACCTGGATTTATATCATCGGAAGAGCAGCTTCTGGCCTGGCCAGCGCAGTCCGAGCCTGAAAAGCGGCCATCCCCATCCCCTAACCACATGCCTTACTCCCTCGCCAATTCATACCAAAGATAGGCATAGGATGAGACAAAATGGGATGGGAGAGATTCCTTTTCATGTGTGGATGAGTGTGTAGGTTTAATGTATGTATCCCTACGAACATATAAACGACACGAGGCGTGGTTTGCGATTGGATAGTCGATGTCGATACACAGAGGTAATTCAATTAAATCTACTTCAATGGTCAATTTCAATTTTCACCTCAATAACTGCACATACACACTCCAAACTATCCTCTTCACAAGGATGGCGCAAAAGGGTTATCTAGGAAAAAGGATCTCCCACTTTAATTTTTCTTCAGTGGGTGATAAAAACAAAACAACGAAAAAACGTTATAATGAACTCATTTTCACATTTGAATACATTTCCAATTGAGTTGTTCGACAGTTTCAATAATAAAAGGGAAGTTTATCTAAAAATACCGCTATCACCGCATGTTACGTAATCCCTAAGTTCCAAGGACAAACAATCTTCCACTGCGATCCACAATTACTGTCCACTTGGATGGACATCAGGCGTTTTTCCCTCTCATTGATCAAAAAGGACGAACAAAAAAAAACTAAGCCAACACACACTCACTCTTCTGCAGTGCCTCCTACACGCGCTTTATTAAGGTCCCCGGTTCCGTTGGGCTTGGGTTAGGGTTCGGGGTGTTTTTGAGGATAATTATGGAAATAAAATATTCATAGATGCAAAACAGGATAAATATTTTTTTCCCAGGATAATCCCTCAACGGATGGATGCTGTTGCCGTGGTTTGAGTAAAAAAGAGGAAAAAATCAAGCTGTAAGCTGAATGCCGCAAAGGTGCTGGGAAGTAAATATAAAGTGTTCTACTAAGTGTTAAGGAATTTTTTCTCTTACCTACTTATGTGTTGTCACTCCCTTAATTTAGGTTCTGATGCTTATGCTGATGCTGACGCTGGCTGGTGTGCTTGTGCTCTATGAAAAGAACTGTAATTGTTTACATGGGGGGTTCAGGGTTGGGTTTGAATTTTATTCCCAGGTCGTTTGTTTTCCACGAGCGAAGATGACAATGTTGCGTAAATGCCACTTTCAGAAGATTTCCTCTGTGACGTTGGTGCTGCCTGCTGCTTCGGTTTCGGTTTGCGTTTGGGGCTTCAGCGGGTGATGGTGGAATTTTGGCTCTAATTGAATTGTGATTAGGCTCTATGATTTGATCTGCTCTAGAAATGGAAGTTTAGTGGATTTATCGCAAGGGGCTGTGTAAAATGTTTGCGTCTGCATAAATTCTGGAGTGAGGGCTGTTCCATTTCATCGAATAATAATTGTATAACGTTTCTGCACTTAATTCTATTCCTACAAACAGTACAGACAGACCTGCGAGTAGGTACTATCAATATTGCAAAATTAGGTATGTGTCTTTATACATAAATCATTATAAAAGCATTTTATCGTGTTTTAAAAGAGAAAATTAAATTTAGTGTGATTTATATTCAGAAAATTTTAAATTTTCATCTGTGAGACATTGAGAAGTCGTACCTACCTATAGCTGCGGCACCACAAGGTTTGTCTCAGTTGATATACAATCTGGAACTTTTTCGGTTCGTTGGTTTATACTTAGTTTTCAAACAATTCATAGTATGGTTTTTGAACCAGGGGGTGGGTATAAAGGTATGGTGGAGGGTTTGTTCTTTCTGGATTACAACCAAATAGGTAACTGGCGGAACACAATATGGGACTTTCTGCGGTGGAATACATTAAATTTCATGCCTGGAAAACAATTATTTTTCGAAGAGTTATTTCACTTCGGTTTATATTGTTTAAATTTAAATGGTTTTTACGGGTGGCTTCGTGGATGATATAGTGTTTATGACACGTAAGATAAAAAAAGAGACACCGAGAGAGGAAGAGATAGGGAGATAAAGTTTCATAAAGTTTGGTAAGCATCTGTTATTTTATCTCCAACATCTAACTATTGAATTATTATTACCTATCGCATGTAGGAAGGCAGATGAAGTGAACTGTAGAGTGTGTTTTGGGGTAATAAATAAGTGTTTATATAAACTACTTTTTAATTGATTTTCCCCTTTATAAAAATTCTGTTCAGTTTCGATATTAACGATTTGGAACTTGTTCAAATTTTAGTTTATGTACAGATTTTATGCCTACTTGTTTCATATAATATTTGAAAAAAAAGTTCAGACATCTGATTAGTTATTTTATCTCCTTACATTTTGGCACGAAAAAGAACAAATATCTAGGTATATAAGTTAGATGTGGCACCCTCCGACAGTTATGCACATCCAACTCTTACCGTCGACTTTTAAAAATTCTAAAGAAAAAGTTAAAGTAAGCTGAGAGGAGCAGCATCAAGAAGGACAATTAAGGCTTCAGGCATTATTAACTTTAAATATTTTCAAAATTTGTTGTCTGTTTTTTAAACAAAAATCATTATTTTCTTTAAGCTAGCTGACCCAACAGACATTCTCCTGTCTAAATTTCTTGTTTGCGATTGTTTTGTGAAAAATTATTGGAAAATGGTAGAAATGAGGAAAACATACCTATGGAATACTGAGTGATCATTGTATCTATTAACGATTGATACCCAAGACAAATTAAGGACCTGATTATGATTTTGACGATTTTTTTTGTGTATCAGACCAATTCTGAATACCTATGTATTTTTTTTTTTTTTTTTTTTTTTTTTTTTTTTTTTTATATATAATATTATCAGGCAGATCATTTACAAATACACAGAAAAGAAAGAGGTCCCTAAATTGACCCTTGTGGAACAACTGAATTAACAAGAAACGGACTGGAGATTCCTTTCTCAGTGTCTACAGTTTGAAAATGGTTTCTTAAGTAATTTAACACCAGTTCGAGAGCAGAGCTAGAAAATTGAAAATCGGTTTTGATTTTTTTTCAGATCTATAAAGTCAAATACCTTTGAGAAATCAAGCATCACCATCACATTCGCTCCCAAAATTTCAATTCAACTGCCTTTTTGATTGATTGATTAAACATTTTATTTCTTAAAATCCAAATAAGTACATTATTTATAGAAAGAAAGAAATAAGTGACAAAAGTATTTTTATAAAAAATAGAGTTATTGTCACTCTTATAGTAGAATAATTTAACGTGTATTATTTTAAGTGGGTGAGGTGAACCTTAAAAAGAAATATTAAAAAAGAAAGTTAAAAGATCATCAAATTACATAATGCATACAAAAATTAAAACCATTTACAAAAAATTTGATACTCTCATTATCAAGACTAAGGAGCCAGTTTTTAACTTGTTTCATAAATACAAAATGAGAAGTTTGCATCCTGATAGAATTAGGGAGTCTATTAAATATTCGACATGAGGAAACATTATAAAAATTTCGAAATGCGGCTGTTCGAAACACCAGTATAGACACTTGGTCCAAGAAATTACCACGTAAACTATAATTATCAATTAATTTAAAATTAAGATTACCTGATCTTTTAAAGAAAATTTTTTAGAACTTTATAGCTATACATACATATGTCGCACTGGAAGAATTTTCAAATTCCTAAATAGTGGAAAACAAGGGTACAAATGAGGCTTAGCACATATTTTCTTCGGAACACTTTTTTGTGTAAAACTAAAAGAGGCTGTATTTTGCCCAACAAGAAATTCCATATTCTAGTTTGGAATGAAAAATGCCATAATAAATCTTAATGAGCAATTTAGAAGAGCAAACTTTACGCAAAAAGAAGAAATTTCTAAGAATGCACCGAAAATACTGTCTAAGATTTTCTGTGTGGTTATAAAACTCATTCTAGAATCAATTACTATTTACTATTTCTAATTTATTTTAAAACATTTATCACTACAGCTCGTGGAATCAGTAAAGTTTGCAGAAGTATCCATAGGACTACAGGTGCAGTTAAAAAGTTTAAATTTTTTACACTCAGTAGCATGGAAAAAGAGATCAGCATCAACAATATTTTGGCCAGACAAACCCAAAAACATTACCTTAGTTTTAGAACTAATTATCAGTTTGTGCTCTGCTAACCAGATTCTTAATCAGCTGAGATCCCAATTTATATCAGATATAAGATTAACACGACTATCTGTACCTTAAGAAAAGCCCCTAAATTGTAATCTGAATAAAGAATTAATTTATACCAAAAAAGTATTGGTCCCAAAACCAAAGCTTGTGGCACTCCCAAATCGAATATCATTGTATCACTCCTAATATCATCAAATTTCACTCTTTGGGTTATTACATTTAAATATGATCTTAACTAATCAAACAAAGCTGATAATTTTCCGACACGGGAATAGCCGATATAGAATTGACTATGCAAGAAGCATGGGGCCAAAATTTTAAACAGCCTAATGTTATACTACTCGTACTAACTATGAATAGCGGGAACCGATTTCTCATTGCTGTAATTTATTTAATATTTATAATGAAAACTTGAATGTTGTTTTGAAAAGAAATTGAATTAAAACACTTGCTTCAAAATATTTAAAAAAATTTAAACTAAATTGTAAATTGCTTTTAAATTAAATCTTAATTATGAATTGAATTTCATTGAGCAAAACAAAATCGTAGATTTGAATAAATAAATAAATAAATTTCCTAACTTTAAATTAGTTCACTTATACTCTTTTGTAGTTTTAAACATTTTGTAACTAGTATCGTGCTAAAGATATTTTTTTAATAATTTGCTTCTGAACACACCTAAAACAATGTCAGTTCGTACAAAAAACAAAGTAAACAGACTTTTGTAAATGTCAAAGAGACATACGAAGTTCAAACGATACTAAAAAAAAAATAGTTTATTGATGATTTTTACTTTAATAAAATATTAGTGAAAGTATGATATTAAACTCAACTAAAATTTGCAAAATCGTCGTTTTAACCAAGTATCATACTAAAACAGTTTTAACATCGTACAAACTCGAATAAAATTTTGCGCCATTGATTTTCAAATACGAGCACAAGAAACTGCAAGTGCTTAAAGTCAAATGACATACATATGGGTTAGAATCATTTTTAATTTTTGTATTAAAACCTTTTGTGGAAAAATTACAATTCAACTTAATAGGTAAATTGAATCCCTTTATTGTAACTGTAACTGTAATTGCAACTGTAACTGTAACTGCAACTGTAACTTTGTTAACTGTATCTCACGAAATGCCGTATTTCCTAAATTTGTTTCAGAACTAAAAACCAACTGACATACACAATTGAAGATCGTGAAAAAAAGTATAAAAGTAAAAAAGGAAACACTTTTAAATCGGTTAGGGCAGCGTTGCCACTTCCAAAAGAAATCACACTGTAGATCATTAAAAAAAAAATCAGTAGATTGGACCTTTTCGCAGTAGTTTTTTCTGTCTTGAAAAAAGCAATAGATCTACTGCAACTGGGCACCGCTGCACTATGGGGCAGCTCTATAGAGAACCGTGATATAAAGTCCATCTCAAAATTTTTAAGCAACGGGAAAAAAATGTTTTTCTCAATTAATACATTATTTTTAATAAGACATAGAAGAACTTTTTTTGGTAAGTCACCTATGCTAACTTAACCACGCTGTCAAAGTTGATCAAGTTGGTGCGAAAAAGCAAATAAAAATAAACAGATTTTTGAGAGATTTTTTTGTTTAATTTTTTTTTTTTCTTATAAAGAGTTGACATTGATGAAGGTATGTAGTTTTTATTTTAAGAAGAAACATTTGAAAAAAAAAACTTGTTTTAGTATATAATAGCAAGGTTACAAAAATTAGTTTTTTTTCCGAAGGTCTTGCATAAAAGAAAGAGCAATATCTTCTGTTTCGGCATTTTTCAACCATCAGGTCTGTGAGTGTTGTCAGATGAACAGATATTTGGTGAATATAAATCAAAAAATAAAAGTGCTTGAAAAATGCCGAAAATATCTTTTTAGGAATTTTTTAAGTTAAAAATGATTATTTTTTTATGGTTATTTAAATACATATCAATAACCTTTTTTTTTGTTTGCTTTTTTTTTTAATTTGTGACTGCAAAATAAAAAAAAAAACAAGTTTTCTCTTTATTTGTTCATTGTATTTATTAAAATATGGCAATTTATATGTGGTCAAAACCAAGTATTCCAATGTCCCAGACGAAAACTGGTTGATTTATATTTGAACAGCAAAAAAAAAAAAAATTCGAAGACAAATTTATCGCCATTGAGAATTGAGACCTTTCTCAAAAATAAAACTTCATGTTCTGAAAATTCCAGCCACTTAAAACTGAAGCTAAAAGACTTCACGTACCAGTTTAAAAGTAAGATTACGACAAAATGATGCAGCAACCAATAAACGGGGACTATTTATCATCTGGTGGATTCGCTTATTTGAATGTCTCCTACACGTTGCATATAAGCTTCCGGTTAAAGAATGGCCAACAAATGAATAAACGGAAGTTGTTTTAAAACAAAATAAACTACGAATTCAAAGAGAAAGCAGGTTTAATAGTCGATTAACCTAAGCCTGGCTACGGGAACACCATCAATACAGGCAATGTGGCAAGAAGGTTTTTTGAAAATAAGAGTTTATCTGCTTCCATAACCGGTGTCAATGAAGCTTTAATTGTAAAGTTTCATATCATCTTACAATGTTTAACAAGTGGTTTCAAGCTCAACCCACAAAAGTTTCAATCTTTTTGTGAGGAAACCGCTGGGTATTTTGTACTTTTATACCCCTGGTATTATATGAGCACTACCTTTCATAAAATTTGAATACACGGCCATCATATTGCCACAAATTGCTTGCTTCCAATTAGCCAAACAGAAATTTCAAAGTTTTTAGAGAGTAATATAGCAGAAAATCTTCCAGAAAAGATACATTGACTGACATTTTTAATCGAATGATGATTTCTTCGGATCCTTCAGTTTCAAGTTTAAGTCGAAAATTAAATAGGTATAAACAAAACAAAATTCATCTTGAAGTTTATGTTTGAAGTAGAAAATGTCGTATTCTATGATTCTGATTAACAATACATAATGTAAATAAATTAAAATAAAAGTTTGTTATATTATTATTCCTTTAATTTTTCATCAATACTGTGTTTTATTTATTACTCAGTTAGTTGAAGTAATGTTGTTTGAACCCAGTAAGTTTAATATGCGTACATACGTTATTTTTATTTTATCAAAAACATTAAAACTTGAGTTTTTTTGGTAAAAAGTATTTCTCGAATAACTCTTAAACTAATACTACGTTTCCACTGAATGATAATCTAGATTATTTTTCAGTTTGATTTAAAATAATCTAGTAGTGTTTCCACTGGACTTGTTAGATTTATTTTGACATCTAAAATCTTAATTACAAGCAGTGTCAGTTATTAAAATGTTTTTTTTTTTTTTTTTTTTCTTCCATCAAACTGTCAGATTCATTGGAAATGGAAAAGTGAATCCGTTCAGTACAGTAGATTTCAAGTAGATTTATTTGAAATCTCGAATGGAAATGATTAATTTTTGTATGGTAAATCTAGTGATTTCAAGAAGATTTCAAGTAGATTTGAGTAAATCTCAAATTATCGTTCAGTGGAGACGCAGTATAATAAAGATTTTTGCACTTGGTTTTCTAATCTTGCTAAAAAATTTAAGAACATTGAATATTTAGTAAAAATATACCATTTTCAAAAGCAAAAAATTGAAAAAAATCAACTTAAATATAAAAGACTAAGATTTTTTTTCAAAATTTTAACTTCAAAATTTTATTTTTCAAAATAGCTTTCCAAAAAGCTATAGCGGACTACTGTATTGAAGATAACACTTCTCTTTCATCATAAAATCACAAAAAGTTGAAAAAGAACACTCAATTCCTTTTAAAAATAATTAATATCACAAAACGACCTATCTTGCCCCACTGTGCGCTGGTGCAGGTTAGAGATTAAAACAAAAAGATTTGAATCAGCTTGAGTAATTTTCACTTCGAGAGCAAAATTAACCGCGATAATCTTGTTTTCTTTACTTAATGGCGGAGTAAAGTTTTTTAGAATTTTGCGACATATTTATTACTGTCCTAATTTTTGCATACATTATTTTCATGGCCATAAACAAAATAAGCAATTAATCAAAACGAATAAACTTAACTTTGCTTATGAAACCAATAGATTGATACCGTCTGGTTTTGGTCTTGAAATCACGTTCTCTTTCAATAGAAAATTCAACGATTTTTGTCAGTCTGTCTGCAATTTATTTTTTTTTATAAAATATACAGCCAAGCACATACATATTTACAGACAGTTTTAATTCTCCCCGAAAATATTTTATTCCCACTCCTCAAATCTGACTTTAAATTTTTAGTATAGAAAGTTGAGGTAAAGATTATGTAAAATTAGAATTGGTGGTGCAATAGCTTGAAGAAAAACAGGGCCTTGTGACTTACAACTCTCAACCAATTCTCTAGCGTGTTTACAGGAATGGATGAGACCTATAATTTTTCTGCATATTCTGAGCCGGCACTTTTCATGACAAGAGATATCTACTCTTAGAGGATTTGTCAATTCATCGCAAGAGGCAGTACACTCCCAATAAAACTTTGTTTCCTGCTGAGAATCGATTCAAAGACATCCTGCATGACAATTTAAAGCACTATCCATTATACCAAGGGGTACTACAGAGGTTATGTATTCAAATATTTTGAGATCAAGTCTGTTATTTATGTGCCCCAAGGTTCCGTTTTGTCTCCAACTCTCTTTCTTATATTCATCAATGATCTTTTGTCCAAAACTTCTGATCTATTAAATTGTCAATCTTTGTAATACATTAAAGACCTTCTTACATCACACCCGATTTACATCAAATCTTTAACATCCCTTACAACTACAAATACATGTCCTTGCTGATAATTGTCAAATTATTCCCGATGGTCATATTCCCATCAACATACTCCACCTACTTTACAAAAAAGTTTTTTTTTTGATTCACAAAAGAAAAGTACGAACGAAATTCACACAAAAAAGACCAAAAGGCCTTGAGCATAATTGCCATCATACACATAGAAAAGTATGTAGTCCAGTGTTTTGCTTTGGGTATAGTGTAATGATGTCCTTTGAGTAGAAAATTCTCATTTTTTCCAGATCTTTGTGTGTGAAAAAAAAACTTTACTCTGGCATTGTGGATTCAATCTTTGAAATAATATCCTTCCTAATGTCCTTTTAAGCATCTTTGATATATCTTGACAACCTAAAATAAGCACCAAATATAGTCTCACGTACATATGAGTATATTGATCCTTAAATTGAATTGGAAAAAATGCTCTTAAAGGAAACGGCCGCACTTAGGAGAGAAAGTCTGTAAACAATTAAATTCAACGAAGCCTAAAACCCATCATCGGTGGAACAAAAAAAAAGCTGTTAAGATGTTGAATTCACAGAAGTCTGTGGCATTGGCATCTTTGCCGCCTTCCTCTGCCAATGTTGCTTCTTTTGTACTTACGACTGTATTGTGTGAAACTGATGAAAAGGGGGGGAAACTTTAAATCAAATTATGGCAAAAAGAAAGTTTTCCATTAGAATTGGTTTTTATCCTATTCTACTGCGCCTTTGTCTGTGTGTTGTTGTGCTCTAGCTCTAGATCTATACCCAATCCCAACTTCGTCTTCGTCAACCCTTGCCTAGTTTTTGCTATGATACACCCCAATAGCCCCAACCACCCGGCTTTTGTGGGTAAAAGTTGAGCGAACTCTTTGCTTCGATATGATTTTCCTTGCTTATACCTTTTCTACACATTTATTGCATTATTATGGTAAGTTCGTGCTGAGCTCTTTGAGCAAGTTGGTGGTTCTTTGGGGCTGCCCCGGTACAATGACGATTAGTATAACGACAACGGCATACGCTGAATTAGGAACAGAGCCTACATATTATTTATCGTATCGGCTGAACGTATACTATATCTTCGAGTAGGTATGTTTTATTTTGTATTTTTGCTATGCGACTGCTTATTGCATTTTGAATGAAATGGAAGTAGTAAGGCTTTCTTATATTTTTTAAACCCAGACAATTTGCTTGTTATGTTGAAACAGGTCCGTTGCCGTCACGCCAGTCGTTTGAAATAAAAGGGGTTGGAGTGAATACAACGAACGGAATGGGGGTCGTGGACAAATATACCTACTTTTATGTTTACGGCTTAATGGTGTTAGAATGATGGGCTTCTTCACTCGTTCAATTCTAGGTGTATATTGTTTCTTTTTTGCTTTCTATTTCTTTTTTTCGTTCGTTCATTTCAAATGAGTTTATGACGACAGTATGCGGGTTCATTGACAAATTTGTATGCAAATTTGTATGTTGTTTCTATGCAGCTTTTGTATTATTTAATAACTTCTAAGGATTTTACGAGTATTATGAGAAAAAAGTTGAAACCAAGAAAGTTATGGCAATAAAATTTGTTCAAAAGTGTGTTTTTGCATTAATAATTGATATGGCGGTTTTATGGACTTTGTAAGTTATGAATTTATTCAAGGAATCTCCTAACTAAGAATTCCTACATAAATTCTGATTTAATTCTGTTCCTTTGACATGTTTTTTTACCAGAATGATTACAGTCAATTAATAAGAAACATGCACTTTTCGCACCTCTTTACTAAAGAATGCATAACAGGAAATAAGTCCCGACTTACACTTTTAATTAAAAAAAAGCCGAACATTTCGTGAAATAGTAAAGTGACGTTTATAAAGAATCTACTACAATAAGTAAGAAATCCATTCTTTATATATTATTAGAATTCGCTAAACGGGTGAATAGTTATGCAATGCATAAGGACTTATTCAGCCACTATACAAATTCGTATTTATAACACATTTTCCTACCTAGCATAGTTATAATGAGCTTGTGTCAAATAAAGTACCAAAAAGTAAGAATCTATTACATTAAGCCTTCATAACACGCAGCTGTTTGTCAAAGAAAAAAAAACATAATTTCTGTCGGTCGAATTTAATAAACAAAAATGGAACTACCAAAAGCTAAAATAATTCGAACAATTAACTGATTCATCAGATAAGGTATGTCATTATGTCTAGCGCACCACTGGTAATCAAATTGTTCTTCATTTTATCCTATAGCTGGAAATAGCTACTCCTCAGAGAAACTTATTGAGAATAAAATTTAATAATCCAAAACAAAACTTGCAACACTATCACCGGATGAAAAAAGATGCGTGTAGGGAGATCATCAACAAGTCTATTTATATATTTAATTCTGAACAATTTTTTTAAAATTAAATAATATAACATTTTAGTTTCAATAAATAAAAATAACCTAAAGTTTAAGTTTCAATAACAAGTAAAAGGCATTTTTTTTATTAATCAGAATAATTTAATGTGATGTCAAAGTGAATGTGACAGTTCAATACTAAAATGTGCTTATGTAGGCACTATTCAACCTCCAAACGCGCTTAATGCCTCTTATTCAACGTCACGCAAGTTTTATAAATAACGGTTTTGCGCTAAGAGGCATTATAAGGGCTGAATAGCCTCATGTACTTACTATAATGAGTTAATAAATATGGCTCTATGTCCATAGCTGGGCACCGTTAATCAGACAGTTAACTTCGTTAATCGTTAATCCGCTACTAAAAAAGTTAGCTTCGTTAAACGTTAAAGCGTTAAATTTCGGAAGAATTAACGCAAGTTAACGTTAATCGTTAATCCGTTAACATGTTAACATTCAACTCTAATGTACGGTGCCTTCAATTCTGTTCAACCAACGGGTTGGATCTAGTTGTTGGCCGTTGCTCAACGAATTGCGTAACCAGTATACGGGTAGTGTACGAGCTCGTATTGCTCCTTGAAAATGTTCGATCAACACGTTGAGCAACATTTTCAAGATAATGTGTTGCACATTATTTCTTGACGTAATATTGTGTTGTGTTGCATTGGCTGCAGTGAAATGTGTCTACGTGGTTGAACTATTGCGTTGCCATGAACTTGCAGTTGTTGAACTTGCAAACTGTAGTTTATTTTGGTTTTTCGTCATGGAAGGTGATACAAAATCAGAGTGGACCACGGAATTAATTTTGCAAATGATTTCAGCAATTGAGGAAAAGCCCAATATATGGGCAGACAGAAATATTTTAAAGCGAAGGCGTGCGTCGACAATAAATGTATGTATTCAACACTGGAATAAGTTTTAAGAGTTGATCAACTAGGTGTGCGAGGTTAATCAACATATGGGAAAGTTGGTCAATTATGTGTACGGGGCTCCAAACGCATTTTGTTCAACTTTAGTTGCTCAACGTGAATTACGTAAGTTACTGCACTAGTGTAAGAGGTTGTAAATTCGTTTATCCAACGAAAGAGTTGAATAAAAAGTTGAACGAAGTTGGTTGAACTTATCGCACACATAGTGGACGACCGGCATAATGAAATGATCAAACGAAACGAATCTCATCTCAGTTTTCTCACTCGCACGCGCCGTCAAAACATAATACGTACCTAGCTGTTTTTGTTTCACCCGCGGCACGCGCCGCAGTCACTTGTCTCATACTTGTCTGAACCTGTTTTTCGCGCCGCGCGGTAAATAGTAGGCATTGGACGATTAACGATTAACGGACTTAACGTGGATTAACGGATTTAACGTGTCCGTTAACATTTTTAAAAGTTAACTTAAAAGTTAATCCGTTAATCAAAATTTTAACTTCGTTAATTAACGATTAACGGATTAACGAGTTAATGCCCAGCTATGTCTATGTCCTACTTTAATTGGCTATTGGTCTATCGGTGGGTAAAAGCAGCTGGCTTAATAGCAGTTTGCAAAAGTCATTCAGCAGACATTTTGTATTATTAATGAAATTTTTGAAACTAAAACAATCCAAGACTAACAGCTCAATCGCGACTAAATAAATTTTATTTATGGAGGCATTTCAATAGTTAACACTAACATTTGCAAGATTACAAAATAACAGATTCACTATACAAATCAAGATCAAACGATTAAGCATGTTTTAAGCTGGATTATTAGGCCAGGCGCGCACATTCAATTTTTAGTTTCGCAACTTTTTAGTTACTAAAATGAAACATATGGGCTTATATGGGACACCACGCACTTAGATCAACTCGATTCGAGCAACTTAAAAGTTTGTTTTTTGACATAAACTAAACGATTGCCTTCGCAACAGCACAATAAGGCTAGTCGCGCACTGGCAACTGTGATCGAAATCAAATAGTTGAAAGAGAACCGCGCACTGGCAACTCTTTACTCACGCTCACACTCTTTTCTCTCCTGCGCTTATAGAAAACAGCTCAACTGTTGCGAAGGCAATCGTTTAGTTTGTGTCAAAACACAAACTTTTTAGTTGCTCGAATCGAGTTGCTCTAAGTGCGCGGTGTCCCATATAAGCAGCTCGATTCGAGCAACTAAACAGTTTGTGTTTTGACACAAACTAAACGATTGCCTTCGCAATAGTTGAGCTGTTTTCTATAAGAGCAAGAGAGAAAGCCCGAGTAAAGAGTTGCCAGTGCGCGGTTATCTTTCAACTGGTGATTAAACTATTTGATTTCGATCACAGTTGCCAGTGCACGACTAGCATTATTGTGCTGTTGCGAAGGCAATCGTTTAGTTTGTGTCAAAACACAAACTTTTTAGTTGCTCGAATCGAGTTGCTCTAAGTGCGCGGTGTCCCATATAAGCCCATATGTTTCATTTTAGCAACTAAACAGTTGCGAAACTAAAAATTGAATTTGCGTGCCTGGCCTAATAATCCAGCTTAAAACATGCTTAATCGTTTGATCTTGATTTGTAAAGCGAATCTGTTATTTTGTAATGTCGCAAATATTAGTGTTAACTATTGAAATGCCTCCATAACTTTCAGGTAAGGCGTTAGCAATTCCTGATTTCAAATACCATTTTTTTGGCAGTTAGTCTACAAAAATTGGCGTTTCGTCCTGGCGATCTCACATGGGCTCATCAGTTGATCGTTAGTCCCTTGTAAAAAGGCAATTTTTGTAAATTGTTACAGTCAACTGATGAGTCCATGTGAGATCGCCGGGATAAAACGCCAATTTTTGTGGACTAAATGCCAAAAAAAACTATTTGAATCAATAAATTCAACAAGTCCAATAATAGTGGTAAGTCTTCTACTTGCCAGATTTTTTTCAGTAGTATCTTTGTATATAAAACTTATAGTACTATCAAGAAGACGAAAGATTGTGGCGACATCTTAAGTATACGGACAGTACTTGCTAGATTTGTCTCTTTTAAATTCAATAATCAAATATTTTCTTTTTCACTACTTGTTTTGTATCTTATCCTACTTTCCACTGTAAAATCTAGCGCTAATTTCAGCGCCACTATCAGGATAGAGTTTGCATACAAAATAACGCTTCATGATAATACTATAGGTTATATATGTATACAAAGGTAGTATGTAGTGTTTGTATTGTAAAAACTTTCATATGGTAAGCAATTCCTTTATAACAGTTTAATTTAAACTTTTGGGAAACGTAGCAGTGGTCATACAAACTGTTCAAAAATTACCTCTAAAATAGACATTGTGTGGTATTTATTAAATTTCCTTGGCGGTTGTCTATCTAAACAAGTGCCGGACTTATATAAATAATTCAAAAGATTTTCAAATATGTTTTATTCAACAATTTTTGACCTTAAATTCACATTAAGAACATATAATTTGCATTCAATTTTGATGCTGTCTAAGTAAGACAGCTCGTAGACCACAACTAAAAATTGTTAATTTAAAACATTTTTATCTTGGATAACTGTACAAAATCAGATAAAATTTATAAATACGACTATATTTGTCTATCTTAAGAGTTCAAAGTGTAAGTAAACTTTATCTATAAGTTCTTACAAAAAATATACAAAACCTGCGTTTTATTTAGCAGTTTAAAAATAAAACAATTCTTCTTAGTTTTCTAGGTGTTAAGCTATCAAACTACCATTATCAACCAAGTATATTGATCATTCCGCTTTACGATATAGTCTATTTGTTGAGTTTACTACAATCTTATCTGTGTTATTGTTTTCTTAATCAACTGCAAAGTGTAAACGAACACTAAATCTTTGGCCGATAAAATCAACTTAAATTTATGCACTGCATCTCGTATCTATTTTTTTCTTATTTGATTTATTAGTAACCGCTGCTGTTGCTTAATATTTGCCAACAATACAAAACAACAAAATCAACACTATTAAATTAAAAAAAAAAAATAAACACAAGCCAAGAAATCAAAACAAAGGTCCGCACTGTCAGACAATTATTTTAAAATTTTGCATTGAAAATATTGTAATATCTTGAAATTGCATTTAATTTTTGCCACTCTCGAAAATGCAATTCGCCTAAGTACTAATTCTTAAGCTGACAAGATATCAAAAATAAATAAATAAATAAAAACCAACACTCAAAACCAAAGAAACTTAGGTAAAATATATCCGAATAACCGCTGCATAAGAAATTTTTCTTCTTCTATTTTTAACCAAAATAAGAATTTCCCAGACACAGTTCCATTTTTCTTTAAATTGCATTTTTGCATATGCTACCAAATCGTCAAACAGCAGTATTTTGTATATTTTTTTTTTTAAATAAAAATAAACATTTTTTGGTAAAAAGATAAAAAAAAATTAATTAACAGAAAAATGTAGCATTGCGCAAAAAAAAGGACCAATCAGATGACACAGCTTGTAACGTGGAATTAATTTTCTATACCTTCTCTTAAGCAAGCGATAAATAAAATTTTAAAAAGAAAAAGTTAAATTTAACAAAAAAAAAATAAATAAGAAAAACCAACAACTAATTGAAAATATATGCAGATGTATAACAGTGATAGCGCTTTAGTCTTCTACATATCATACGAGCTGCATAGTAAGTGCATCCTTAGAAAAAATAAAAGAAATTAAAGTGCAAAAATTCGAAGGAGAATGTAACGAGAAAAAAAATAAAATAACTTGAATGAAAAAATAAAAATATATATGCAATGCATATCTATAAGATATCTACATATATGTCGCATTTGAGAGAGCAGCAAACTTAAAAATAGGCCCCCCTTGTGCTCCCATGGATAATGCGCTTTGCATGCAGTCACACACATAAAAATACATAGATTAAGATTATTACAGTAGAAGCTTGAAATAAGGGAAAACCCAAGGATACTTTGGTGAAATACGTACATATATAATAATTTGCTGAAATTGTGGGTATACATACACGTATAATGTAAGTAATTGGCTTTTTAACTGCATATCATTAGGGGCAGTAGAAACTGTACAAAAACTCGTAAAACAAAGTAGGTATGTGTGTGGGACGTGGATTACATTTCGACCTATAAAAAATTGTAAAAAGGACATTTTGCAAAAAATCTGGCACGAATATCCAAAGCCCTCATTGATGTATGTCAGGCGATATTTGTACAATGTACACAATAACACTTCCAATTAAAAGGCTTACGAACACTGCTAGTACTCTTGTCAAGTTTAAGCTTCGAATGGAGCTTGGTGGGTAGAAAAGAAAGATGTAAATAGAATATAAATTAATTAATTGAATTTCCCAAACTGATTGTATTGTGTTCCGACTTTGCAGATAGATATTAATAACATTCGGATATGATGATAAAAATGTGATTTGGATTGAAATAATAATGAAAAATAAAATATTGTCAAAAATAAGACAGATGTTGCAATGACGCATGCATATGCATTTTTCCTTGCCATCGATTTGATGTACTCTTTGTATATTTAATCCTTTGTCGTTTTCATTGGAAAAAAGGGAAATCATTCTGTCGTAAATATTTGTTGGGAATATTTTCCTAAAATCAAATAGACTTATTTTATGAACGAATTGTAATCGAATTTTAACAGAATATTGAGAATGCTGCTTTTAAATTTCTAGTAAAATCTCCCTTTATTTTGAAAATTGTATTTGTTGAAACTGATTATATGTGACATTTTTCAAAAAAATTAAGTGATATTGTACTAGCTTACTCACGTACATATCTACATGAGTTCAACAAAACATCCCTGTCATGAAAGAATTTGTTCAAAGTAAAGTACTCTCCATCCTTGGTCATAATATTTTTTTTAATTTTTTAATCACGCTATTTAGCGATGTTCAGACAAATGTAAACACATATTTCAACCTGTCATGAATCTAGTACAATGCTTGTTGCATAAATAAAAATTTCTTTTAATAAAATATATTAATTGTGCTGCTGCAGAAATATTGCATCATTATTTGTTTTCCTATGCAGTTTATCTTGTATAACACACAGTTCATATTTGCAAGAGACCCTTAGGGCCTCTCTACACGATGGGCCATTGATAGCCCGTCAGATGGTTGATGAGATGGCTGTGAAACGGTTGCGTCACATCTACACGATGTCGACATTGAGCTTTGATTTTTCTGTACAGTAAGTTGGATGAAAAAGCTGTCACCGCTGTTGCAATTTTTTTAGTCCAGCAACCGCTATTTCTTTGGAGTACGGGCGAAAAATTGACATCAAAACTTTCCGAAACCATACGAGGCCATCGCACCACGCCATAAGTCATACGACGACAACCATCACAGTATAAACCCGGTTTAGTGTGAAAAAGAATGCATGTACATTTTATAATAGCCATTCACATACTTGGACCGTTATTGAACCTCTGTAAATCCGACAAAATCAATGATTGAAAATCTTAATCAAGCATGAACTATACGTCAGTTAGTTCGGTTCAGTCAGAGTTCTAAAGAATGTGTCTGATTCCAGATTTGGTTCATAAGATCCTTACAGTTTCTTGTTCTTTTAGGCTCTTACCTCTTAAGAAGTGCGGCCCTTTACTTTGAGCACAGAAGCTCTCAAACTGTCATATTTTAAAGTCATAAGGCGTATTTTATTGGTAATCTATACATAGTGCAGCAATGGAAGTCCGAATAAAATGCTTTTTTTGACTGCATATACACTTTTATTTTAAATTTTAAAGTTGGTATTGTTGCATTTATACCCGTGTCAAAATCAGCTGATTTAGAAAAGAAGTAAAATAAATATGTAATTTCTTACAAAAATAATACAAATTGAAATGAATAAAGATCCAAAACAGAAAAAGGCTATACATTATTTCTGAGTTTCTTTTAACAAATCATCTTAATTTAGTAGATATTTCAGACTTATTAACTGAACAAAGTAAAAGGAAACGAAAACTAAAAATGAAATATATACCTACGAATAAACAATCCACTTTTGAATAAGCTAAGGGATGCGTTGGAAAAGTATACGTTTTTGTATGAATAAAACATAAAAATGTGGTTAATGCTAAATTAACATCAATGACAAATTTGTTGTCAAACAAGTGGCAAAATTATTAATAAAATCAAATCTTAATGGCATCTACATATGTACACAAAGTCAAATAAAGGCTCGGTGTCAGAAAAAAATTATTTTCATGTCCTTTTTAATCGTTTGGCATCGCAGCCATCCTTCGATGAATTTCATACTCTCTAGTGACAGATAGGGAACATGCACACGCATTAAGAGGCAACATTTTGACCATTGACTATTAACGTTTACCGTCTAATCGTAAATTAATATTTCAAACCACATTTTTTTTTTTTTTTTTTTATAATCTACACGCGCTCAAGGGATTATGATTACCCTTTAAATGCTTCAACACAGCGCGGGCGTGAAGTTAAGGAAGAGAAAGAAGGATAGGAAAGATGTGTGGCACGATGTTCTGAGACTGAAGGTTGTTGTCTCAGATATTTTATCTCCAGGGATGGCGGCTGAACTAAAGCGGAGAATGCCGTGTCTTATTTCTGTGTCGCTTATAATTCACATTATTTTTTTCGTGTTCATCCTTGTTGGGCATACTAGTTTAACTCAATTACATGTTGTTAGTGTTATGCCTGAACAACATGTAAATGAGTAAACCAGCAACCCATTGATGACAATTTTAGAAGGTTTTTAATGGAATTAAAACGACATAGACGACGACGGCAGGTATCGAACCTGTGATCATGAGGTTCACAGGCGAGCACACATCCATCGCGCCACGGCCACCCCTAAATATTTTGCAATACCTAGTCTTGCAAATCATTCATTGCATGCTTAGTTGCGAATTTCATTTTACACTTTTCTTGCATAAGTATTGATCTCGCATGTCATTAATTTCCACTGAACTGCGTCACTTCGCACTATATTAACTCGGTAGTTATTATTTCGCTTTTCTAATATTTCGCATAGTATTATTAAACTTTTTAATAGGTTTGTCTTTTGAGTATCTTTGGGAGAATTGTTTTCGCACGATTTAACAATTTTACAAAATAAAATCTTGATAAATTTCCACCGAATTAAAGGTCTATAAGGAACCGCGTTTAATCTTTTGCGAAATAATCGGTTTGCGAGTTCAAAGACTTAAAAAAAAATTAAAAAAAATAATTATCGTGAGTCAGTTAAAATTGGTTACAATAATTCCGGAGTAAGGGTTGGATGCGTGATTTTGTAATCGCAAAATAAAATAAAATTTAAATGAATGTACATATGATGTCAAGAAAGTAGAAAAAAAAGTAAGACAAGGATAGAACATTTTATACATATTTCGATCGCGCGACAAGCAAAATAGTAGAAAACATGATTATCGATGCGAACGCAATTACACTTGGTTGTCATATTTTTTTTCAATCACATCAACGACAGATAACTGCAAGTGCGTTCCAACATAGCCACATGCGATTTTAATCGCAAGAAATAAAACAAACACATAAGTTAAAATGTGTGAAATGAAATTGCGGTGCTTAAAAGCCCTGAAAGTTGTTAGATTTTTCTGGGGATGGGAAGCTAAAATTAATGAAATGCACTAACACGTTTATGCTCACACTTGTGATTTAAATTACTGCAACTAAAAAATCGTAGTCACAACAAGATATTGTACACACTTGTGAATTTTAATGGCGCAATTATTTCGCCGCAAACAATTGAGAAAAAAACAAATCCAGTTCTATTTTTAATCATTTCTTAGTCGCGATATTAAAAAGATCAAATGGAATCAAATGAGCTTGCACGCAATTGTGAGATGCTGGATTTGGCTTAAATTAAATAATCTCCCCATCACAGATAATCTCAAGTCAGTGTTTGATCATAATTTGTTTTGATCACGATTTTGTATAGAATTTTAATCGTTGCGATTACTTTGAAGAATATGCGTGCATTCACATTAATATTAAATAGTCTCGGAAAAGAAAACAAGATGTAAAAATAAATTTGGTGGTGCAACAGCTCTTAAAGAACAAGGACCTAGTGACTAACAACTCTCAACCATTTTTCTTTGCGTGTTACCAAAAATAAAGGGGATCTATAATTTTCTGCGGAGTCCGAAGGGCGCGCACTAAAGGGATTATGAGTGTTTGAACACAGTGCGAGTGTTTAAGAAGGTTGAAGAGGTTTTGAATCTCTGAATATTGTGGGAAGGAAATATTGAATTGGTTAAAACATTCCACATTCGTGTAGTGCGTTTTAAGAAAGAACATCTGAATTGAACAATTTAACGAATTTGGACTCAATGATAAACTGATGGGAACTCCCTGAAGCGTCAGTATTATGGTTGAAATTGTTTAACGGGAGCCATTTGCATGACTCTTTCACTAAAAAGTTCAAAACAAGAGATACTCTCAGAAGAGGGAGTATAAGACTGAAAAGCATTTTTATTTTTATATTTTTTTTAGCTTTGACAGTGCGGCTTTAAACTCCGTCTCCGATTACACTCTGCGTTGCGTCTTTTGTGTTCATAATCAGTAAGCCCCCCAAATTTGAAAAATGTATAAAATTTAATATTTGTTATTCCATTTTTATCATCTTCGTCTCATAATTCTTGAAAAAATTAATAAGAACAAATATATACATTCATAAATTGAATTTATAAAAGAATCATGAAGCAGAATATCTCATAAAAAATAAAATACTTATTCTTCAATCGATAATTTCAATTAAATATAGCTTAATAGCTATAATATAATAATAGCTTTTGTTGGATATTATTTCATCATAATTTTTATTTAAGATAACGAATCAATCATTTTGCTGAATTCATACGTTGTCGTCAAATAATCATCGTTCCAAATCTTTGACAAAGTGATGTTCTACGACTGAGGCTTATGTCTAATAAATTATTTAGTTTGTAGTTGAAAGAAAAACATCTGGTTCCTCGACTTGAGAAAACGGTCATTTGCACAAGGGTGGAAAGGTCCGACGACTATACGACTGTTTTCCCTATACAATTGATTCGTTTTCACAGGTGTTTTTTTTTGGTATTAACTTTTCTTATTTTAAGAGAATGGATAAACTAAGCAAATTTAATTGATATTTTACTAAATTGTACCCGATAGTTTTAAATCTTTTAAAAAAGACAGATACTTAAAGCGGACAAATCAGATGGGTCACTTAGGTTCTTATATCTTTTCCTCCATATGTTTAAATAAGAGTAACGTATTCCGAATTCATGTGATTCATGACGATAGTTTGTTTGGACCTCTCTGAATGGATAAAATGAAAGAATGGCCAAGGGTAAAAAAATACGGGGTTTAAAGGGTCAGTTTAGTAGGCAGCGTTTAAGTGAAGATGAAACAGTGAGTTCTCCGTTAAAACAAGATACAGAGATGTTTACTTTCAATTTAAGTTTAAAAAATTTTCATATTTAAGAAAGAGAACTCAGGTATTTGGTGATTTGTATACTCCAAGAAGTTATCAAAACAGTTTCTTAAATTTATTATGGCAAATTATTATTATGGTTCCCAAGTGACATATGTGCATGTGATAGACATATGGCAGACAAACTACGAGTTCATATGACTTTATAAAACCATAAATTGAAAAACAAAATTGAAGGAACTTATCAAGTCTTCAACTTTAAATATTAAATTTGAATTTTTACATTTTTAAGAAAATTTTAATTTTAAAATTATCGTTTTTATTTTTATTTCTAGCTTTAATTTCACAAAAAAAAAAAGCAAATAAATAAATTTTCAATTATGAGCTAAGTTCACCCCTAGTATTTTAAAACCCTAGGCATTTCCGATAAGTCTAATACTTCGGGAGAAGCTGTTCCATAGGCGAATGGCATTAATCATTTATTAAATTAATTATTTTTGAAAATTTTCATATATTTTTTCTTTGTTGGTATTTGAAACAATAAGCCGCCTTAAAGTCAAGAATATGGAAAGTATCCTGGGAGAAAAATGTATTGTTTGCAATACAAAGAAGCTAAAAACTGATACGCATTAATGCTGAACATTTCGTAAAGACATATGCACATTCAGGGTGGGCCATCTAGTGGTTTCTTTTTAAATCATAGGTTTATATGACTTTGACAGCTGTTTCCCGCTTGAATCTAGCAAAAAGTCAGTATCATACATCCGCGGAACCAAATGAGTCACCTTACGCTTGAACAACGTTTGGGTCATAGCCCAAACAGTGCGTTTTTTTGATAAGAAGTTTTGGCCGAAATAAAAGCACCCACCGCGCCTGCTGTACGCAAGTTTCTGCAAAAAGTTCGTGAGACTGGTATGCTAGTAGACAACACTGATGGTCCCCGTCGTCGTACGGTGCGCACAGTCGAGAATGTTGCTGCTGTATCCGAGAGTTTGAGACTCAATTCACGAACATCAAATCGCCATCGATCTCAGCAGCTTAACATTTCACGTATTAGCCTGTACATAGATCTCGGAGTATTCGCTTACAAAGTCCAATTGACTCAGCAATTGAAGGCGCATGATCATCCGCTTGAACGACGTTGTATTTCATAATTAATGGAAATGTTTGCCCTTACTAATAAAGTCAATATACATGGAAAAAATTTAATTTTGTACATTTTATTGCATTTTTAAAAACAAACTTGTATTTGGCCCTTTAGAGTCATCTTCTTAGTGATTCTGAAGGTAATATAGAGTCTAGACTAATCGGTAGTCTATTTCAACTAATATCTAAATGGTCAGTCTTTGGAAGAATTTGATGACCCAATAAAGATAAAGATGAATAAAGAAAGATAGAGAGAGTGATTGTCAAAACTACAATCAATTAATTGACCGATCGCTTTTGTCAGGCCCAGAATCCCAAATTGTTTTTGTAAAACGCACTTAATATAAGAGGTTTAAGTGCCTGTATCTGGTTCAATGACAAAAGAGTAGAGTATGTAGAGTATCTAAGTGATGAATCTTCCAGAAGTAGTTCTTGTCATGATAAATTGCCTTTCATCAGAATCCGAAATGTAGATGTCTCCTATACTCCTGACTTTTAACAACACGCTCAGTGGAATGATTGAAAGTTGTAACATACTAGGCCTTGATTCTCAACAAAACTGTTGCCCCTTAAATGAATTAATTTTTAATATGTACGTTAATAATTGCGGCTTATGAGTATTATTACAGAGTAATAATCCAAGTAAAAATGTTGGAATCACTAACCACACAAATTCAACTATTTACCGAAATCTGACAAATGAAGGATCTTGCCTTGGCTGGTGTTGGAGAAAGTTCTCCGTGACCTTGACAAGTCAATAACAGCCAAAAATCATCAGACATCACACGATCGCCTAGCTAGATAATGCGTGACATCGAAATCCTCGGAAAGTTACAAATATGAACTAGGCCTTTATCATTAAAAGAAAGTAAAACTTAACAATCTGCAAGAAAAAGAGTAGGCCAGGGAATCAGGGCCCAAATTACCGCTTCAGTGACCGAGTGAGTGAGTCCCATCAGTGATCGAATGAAAATGTCAAATCAGTATAATAATCGATTGCTCGATGACGCAAGCGGTAATGCCAAACTCACATAATTCAGTCACATATTACTCGAAAACTGATGATGTAATTTGACCCCAGGTTAGTTGACGATAAAATAGGAGTAACGCAACTAAATGAACTTCTTTTTGTCAATAGTAGATAACGATAAATGCTGAACTACTGCTGTAAGGATACTCTAACCATCATGATATTTCAATATCGATCCGCACATCGGGAAATACCTTGCCACTGAAATGAATAGAAAAGGACACCCTGGGTAGCAGCAACTCACGATAGGGCTAAGTAAGTGGGGAGATAGTGAGTCTTTAAAGATATCTAAATATAAGTTATTTGAATTTTAAGCTGTGATGTAAAAGATGGGTGGATTTTTTAAAAAAGGGTTCAATTATTGTTTAACTATACCCCTAAATAAGACCATTGTCCAACTCTTCAACAATGAATACGCCCCCAAAACTACAAAAAGAAACTGCCATTCCATTTTCAATTTTTCGAAAAAGCTAAAAGACGTCAGCAAACAAATTGCAAAACCATCAATTTGATGCTTGGAAAGAGGTCCTCTGAGCAAGCCAAACACAAAAATGAAAATTCAATAAATTGAGTTATGTGCCATTTCTATCTCCATTACTGTACCGCATCACCATCCATCCATCCATCTATCGTCCCTCACACGTTGCCAACCCTGAGAGAGCGAGTATTGAAAAGAAAAATATTTGCACACAGAGTGTGCAATGAGAAATGATGTGCATGCATGCATGACATTAGGACATTTTCACGGATTGTCATACACAACACTAATAGATATAAATTTATGAAAGCATACGTTGTCGTTCTGGGATAAAAATACAACAAAAAACATGTTTGTTCTATAGATGATTATACATATAAATGTATAAAAGGCGACATACCTACATATGTAGATACATTATAACCTCTATGCCTTCCTTGTTTCTTTTTTCTATTCAATGCAACCTACGACAACGCCGCGGTACCTACACAAGTTCATAAAGAAAGACGACAATAGGTAGCTTTTTCCCATGAAATAAAAAAAAATATATAAGAAAACACATTTTTTATACAACAAAAAGTACCTACCTATATTTTTATATTATATAAGTTAAGAAAATGCTACATTTGGGGATGTAATAATACAAATAAAAACGAAAAAAAACAACCTGACTCAAAGGGGCAATGGGGTGGAGGCGCAAATAAATTAGCTTTAGATCTTCGCTTGTAAACTTACCTCTGGCACACACAGTCCTTGTTGTTGTTGCTCTTGTTTTTTATTTCGCTTACTTCTTTTTTAAAATATCACACACACTTACACTCTGGCGCAGCACTCAAAATATTGCTGTATATATGCAAAAATATAAATCACAAGAGATTTTTTTTTACTTACAAAGTTAATTAATTATTAACTTCAAAAAACGAAAACATAGAATTTTTATCCAGTTTTTTTTAGGAAAATTCGTCTTGTTTTTCACTAGTTTTAAATATAATTTAGTTAAAAAATAAATGTAGTTACTTTAGTTTCCAAATTTGGCACAAAATTGTTTATAATTCTATTCAAAATCAGTTTTCTATGTTTTTTTCTATGTTCTTAGTTGTTTTGAATAAATTAACTACAACACACTATATTGATTTTTATTTCCGTGTTGAATTTCTATAGCCGTTGTTTTATTAAGTGTTTTTGTCTTTTGTTTTACTTTTTTTTTCTCTTAAATGGCAATCGAAAGGATGCGGGAACAAAACGTAGAATCACGTAGAATCACATACAGTTTCAAACGCTGATTGTTAAAGGACCTTTTAATGGTTTTTATGCTCAACACTGCGGGAGTATAATAATATGCAAGCGCTTGTTGTAAGGTTGTTCTGCTGTTGTGTTGGAAAACTTTTGCTCTTTGGGTGCCTTGAGAAATTAAACCTTTTTCGAGTGGTTAAGGTTTTTTTTTTGTTTAAATTTGAGGATGTGACTGTTGTGGTCTTTGGTTTTCCAGGTTTGTTCGGTTGGTGAATTGAATTTGAATTTTATATTATTTTTTTCTTAAACTTTGAAGGGAGAGATATTTGGATTTAAATGGCGGATTTGAGAGAAAAAAATGTGTGTTGTGTTGCGGCGTTCCAACGCTCAAATAAAATTCGGCCCGAACTGTTCTAATTTGCCCTGAAGACTGAAGAGATTTTTTAACGAAAAGAAAACTCTGAGCCTGAGCTGCCTGATGATGTCGATGATTATGATGATGTTGGGGTTGGGTTGGGGAAAATACACCTTTTTTTGATTGATTTTCCCAATGTAGGTACTTCTTACACACACAATACAGCCAAGCACTATTATGGTACTGCAGCGCAATGTTTGTTTGTATTTTCTCTCTCAAGTTGGTTGGTCGTGTTCGTGGTCGTGTAGTTACACCTAAATTAAGTACTATGAACTTATGCTGATGGGAAAAAGATTTTCCCGCTCGCATTTAGTGAGCGATTTTCTTTAATTTCCTTGGGTTTTTTTTTCGACTTTACTCAGTGCGCAAAAGTTTTTGAAATTAACTTTTTGAACAACACAGTGAGTTCTCTCTCTAAGTATCAACGTCTATGAAAAAGGAACAAAAGAGTGCTATGCATCCCTTTTTCGAGTGGTAGCGTCTTTATGGGGCATGGACACGGACGGAACAAAACACATGCTGGCTGTATGCAAATTGCACACATGAGGACATAAGGACATGCGGATATTAAAGAATCCTTTTATTTTTGTGTTCTTCATAAGCCAAAAGGGATGAATACCATAATATTGGGGGTGCTTTTTCTTCTTTTTTTTGAAATAAACTTTTTGAGGGGGTGCTTTGGAGGAAATTTCGAGTTGGCGCAATAGCAGAGTGGTATAAATTTGAGTTTCAAAATGGGGAAAATATCGATGGTGAATTTTAAATTTCATTCATTCATTTAAAATTGATGGAAGAAGAACACACAAAGTAGATGTAGATTTATATTGTAGAAGTCATAAGCATTTCTGTGGTTTAATGGTCATAATAAGGAACATTAAAGGTCGATTCGACAGAGTAGATCTTTTGTGGTGTATATAAACTAGTTTTGTGGGTTCTAAAAAGGATGGTACCTACATTTATTTCTATTTGAGGTTTGTTTGCTATTAATCTTTGATGAATTTATTCTGATGATGGGGCACCAACATCCATATACATATGTGTATCTGATTTAAAGTTTAAGTTTTTATAAATATGTACATGAACGTAGGTGTACTTTTCAGTTAACGAAGGTATGACATAAGATATTTGTAAGATCGTTTTATCGGTTTTTAATTCCTCTTTTTATTGAGGAATTCAAATTTCGTTTTGTTTTGAAAACATGAATAAACTCTTAAGAATTAAAAAGAAATCCATTCGCCCCTCACAAAAAATTTCTAAAAACAAAAAGATTGATCCTGACGGAAAAATTGATCAACCATGATAAATAGCTTTCAGTGGTCCATTAATACGAGTTTCAAGCGTTTAAGCTTTATTTTATTATTTTAGAAAAATAATAAAATAACATTGCATATGTGCAATGAACAGTTTCGAAAATTAATTTTATTTTTAAATAAAATAAAATAAATAATTTCAAACAAGAATAATTAATATCAATTCTATTTTATTCTGCTTTGAATATTTGGAGACACAATGAAATTGTTAGCTTATCTTTAGTAGCCTCTGTTTTTATAATTTAGTTTTACTCTCAAAAAGTCTGCCAAAAACAAAAATTCTTAATACGCAAGAAACCAGATATAATGACATATGTGTCAAGTGTTGGATGGTATTTTAATAAATAAATATAAAAAGGTATTTAATATGATCAATAAGTGCAATTTTAGAAAATATCCTTACTTTCAATACCTTTTTTCTGCTTAACAGAAAAACCTACATATTTCTAATCAACTTGTCTGTTTTTGTCGAGAACAACTCACATCTTTAGGCAGGTGCAGCCCAAAATTATTTTCATTTATTGGATCCAGAATAGAGTGTTAAAACTGACATGAAACAGAACAATCATGGAATCATTGCAATTTCTAAAACAGTCGAAATGTCTTTAATTATTTTATCATTTGTTTCAAAAGCAATGTTTACTGGAAGCAGCCAGTTGCATTCCTCCTCTTCAAACATTCAAAACCAATTTTCATCAAAACATCATTTCCATCCACCCTAATTTTCCCATCACTCGTGCAATGTTTATGTTGAACAAATTATAAGGGTCTTACAATAAACCCCTTGAGCGCGTGTTAGTTATAAAAACACGATGTGTCGTACGAACATGCTCTTGTGACTGAAAGAACTCCTTTAATAGTTGGAGCTTAAAACAGGATGCCATGTGATTTCTCAACCAATTATTAGTTTATGCAAGAACAAAAATTATGAGTCATTTAAGCGGTTTCCTAAAAAATAGTTTTTATATACAAAATGCTTAAAACATTTTTACGAAAAAATTATGGTACACCAACTTAAAGTTTTTACTATGGTACGAATACAAAATTCTTCAAAAAAAATAAATATGGACCTCCTTTTGAGATATCGAGTTTTCCTAAAAGAAAAAATATTTTTTATAAAGTTTATACAAAATTTCATTAAAATCTTTTATGTCGATAATGAGAAATTTAAAATTCGTTCAATTCAAGAAGCCGTCTTAGAGAAAAATAAGATTTTCGAAAACAATTTTTTAACAATTGTATGTTGGGTACGGTTATTTTTAGATAAAATTTATTTTTTTCTCACATCTTGTAGATTATATTAAAAAAAACTATTAACTGTCAAGTTTTAAGAAAATCGAGCATGGGGTTTCGAAACATTGAGTTTGAAAAAAAAATTTTAATTTTTAAAAATATCCAAAACAACTTTTTTTTTTAAATTTGTATACAGTCATATTCCAACTTTTTGGGTACCTTAGCATACAAAAATGATGAAGATCGGTTGTACTGTTCTTGAGAAAATCAAATTTAAAAAAATGGTTCTAGGGGGGTACCCTTAATATCCATTTTCGGAAATTTTCTTGATGCAAAACCTAGCTTTAACTAAAAGATTTTTTTTAAATCTGTGTGAAATTTTTTGAGAACAAAAAAATTGTATAAAATTTCGATATTTTTGGTCTTAAAAAAAGAAATAAGCGCACGACTGAATCGCACATACTATCTCTTATGTAAAAGTACTTTGGAATTTAGAAATTATGTATAAATAAATATAAATCGAGGATTTGATTAGATAAAATGTTCACATGCGTAAAATTGTCGTCAGATTTCTAGAAAAGTATGAATTCATGCAAGCAAAGTTGAAAAATTGTTTTATTATCAAATACATTTTTTATATAAGAAATTTCTTTAAAATTTTGCAAGAAAAAATTTGGGATGCCAATTTTAAGAATTTAATAATATAGAGGTTTTAGGAATCAATTTCAAAAAATAATCGTTCACACGTTTTAAATATATTGATTTAAAAAAAAAAAAAAATTTTTTTTCCAAAAAACAAAAAAAAAATATGTTTTAGATTATTTTTATATAAAATATTATTTCAAATTTAGGTTAGCTCTATGTTCTATGACAGCTCACGTTAATAAAATCTTGTCCTAATTTTTTTTTTCGCTCAAAATGTAGTCCATGTCCTTAGTAGAACATACAATTTATATAATCAAAATCTTTATAGCCATTTTCGAAATAAATAAGATTTTGCATTAAGAGTATATGGGATGGGGGGTACTGTCAGTTTTGGAGCTAAAGATTTCAATTTCTTCTCTTGAGAATCACCGAAAACCCTTAAATACCGAGTTTGAAGAAAACAACTCCAGTGGCTTAGGCTGTACGTCGAGATACATACAGACAGACGGAATTGCCCGATCTACTTTTTTCGTGTTCTCTATCATCTTAATGTCAACTTTGATCAATATCTCGAGTTAGATTTTTTTTCCAAATGCAAAACTTGCCCTATGCTATATAGTGGTACATATACCGCAAGTGAAAAACGAGTTTGGGTAAAAATTAAAAAAAAAAAACTATCTACCAAATTTAAAGAAAATTAGGTTATAGTCGAACAGACAAACAGACAGACAAGCAGCGAGTTAAAGTTTTAGGTTTATAAAATGGAGTTATTAAACATCCACATATTTTATTAGTTTAAGAACGTAACAATATTATAAGTTTATAAAATCATTTGAATACCATAGAATGCACTATGGGGTGGGTCAGACGTTAGATTAATACTGGGTGAGGGCTGCACATACAGATTCGGTTAGGACATGCGGAGTAATAACAATGAGACTTAATTTAAAAGCTGTTTATTTATTTATTTCATCAATCGATTATTACATCTGCTCATTACATTTAATATTCTTATAATAAAATATATATAAAATCGGACTAAATTTACTTTTTATAATATTGTAAATTTTTTTGCTAGGTTCGTTAAATAAAACTTATTACTCTTTTTAGTATTTCTTCTTTATTCACACTTTCTAATTCAAAACAGTAAATCTCAATTTATAAACAACTCAAATACTTTTATTCAAATTTAAATCACACTTGTTTAATAACACAATCCAATAAGCAATACTTTTGCACACTTTCATAATCCAAAATCAACTGTGTCTCGCTCACCGTGAACACTCCCTTATATACTCAAATTAGTTGTTCTCGAAATTTCTTGTCTTGGAATGTTCTAGATGTTTGGAATAAGGGAAAATACATTTGACATTGGAAAAGAGCTTTTCGTTTCTTCCATAAATTAGATATGCAGTTTTCCAACAGATGGCGCTGTAGTAGTATAAAGCTCTGTTCACAACAATATTTACAAATTATTTAAGCCTAATAACTGTAGAATATTTTGTTTAAATTGATCTCTATTCATGGCAATTTTATTGCACACCAAGTTGAAAAGTGAAAATGGTAATGAACGCGAAATGAGCTCATTAAGTCCATAGTTAGTTCTGTGCATAAGAGAGATTTATTAGAAAGGAGAGTTAGGGCAGATAAAATTGTGGAATCGCATCTTAATAGAATAAGAGTATTTTGTCATACAGCCCTATTCTGCTATTCACGTGAATCGCATATCCGATCCAGCCATTCGATTCTCTTTCACACTGCCTTTGCATTCTGCTGTCCATCGGGTGAACTACATTATCCCGAACCAATTTGACATTCACGTAAACAGCGGTTCATGTGATAATCTGCTGAATCTTGGATAATTATTTTTGACTTCATTAAAAATCATCTTTGTTATTAAATTTGGAAATTAACTTTTTTTTGTCCTAATTCCAAGTAAAGGAATAAGAGAATCCTCCAACAGAAAGCTTCCACCTCCACAGCGAAATGAGTCAGTATAAAGAGAAGAGAAACTAATCGCTTGTTTGAGGTTTTTTGCTGTAGATAATTTGCAAACATGGCGTCCACATTACAGGACGCACTTAGAGCCCACTTATGTTCCAATTGGATTACTCTACAAATTACGGCAGAAAAAAAACGTAAAGTAAAACTCTTGTTTAACCCAAAATGTGGTGTGCCTGGAGTTGCTATGTGCGTTGACGCTATCCACATCCCATAATGACCCTCTATAAAAACTCACATCTCTTTTACATACATACATCAGAAAAGACTAACTCAGCCTGCCTTATATACTTTTAGGCAATCGATTACCTAGTAAATTGATCTTTTTGTCCTTCTACCCCTAAGAATGTTAATAATCTATTTTTTACAAACAAATATACTCGTACATAATTGCAAAGTATGAATTATTTTTTACTTATATTTTACTGAACACCCAGCCAGACAGACGATCCATCAAATGAAAAATCCGCAACATTTCATATGCGGATCCGATTTGAATAGACTGGATCCGTTCAAGTGAATAACAGAATACCGCGCAATATTACCGACTTAATTACAGATTCACTTCGAATGAATAGCAGGATAGAGATTAGTGAAAATTCAAGAAAAATTCCCCCCCCATGAATAGCAGAATAGGGCTGATAGTCTTCTTTTTTGGAAATGTCAATTTCGCATAAAACAAGTTACCTAGAGATTTAATAAAGACAATTTATATTTACACAAGTTGAGTTTACCCAATATGTACTTATATTACTCGTACATGATGTCACGTGTGGCGTATTGTCGATGATTGCGAAGTTAAAAGTTTGTTTCCTCAATGGGTACATCTTGTGCATATTCGTAATAACTCAAATTGGCTTATAAAGCAATACGGTGAAAGGAGATTTTTAAAAATTGGCTGTCGACAGCATCTTCATTATATTTTAAATCATTATTTACTAAAATAAAAAGTTTTTAAAATAATATAAAAGCAAAGCTTTTCGACATCGTCATTGACCAAGTTACATTGTTTACTGATAAATTAAGTTCTTACTGCAATCATCACACTCCAATATCAGTTTCGGGACTGAAACATTCATACATCGTTTTTGTAAGTTTTCCAGAGTGTCCCATTTGTCTTTTATTGTCCCCTAGTTGTTTTAAGTTATTTTTAGTTCATATATTTTACAGCTTTTAATTCATTACTTTAAACAAAATTGCGAATCTTGAAATTCTGACGGAATGTTTGTAAACTACAATAATTAATTTTAAATGATTTTTAACAGCATGAATAACTCAAGGATTCGGAACATCAAGGATGCACTTAACGTGTTTCACAAAATTATAAGATTTATATATTTTTTAATATTACCGCGGTGCCGATGATCCTACCTACTCGTATGTACATATGAGTGCGACCTTCTTTATAAATTATAAGATCATTTGGCATAACATATACCTAATGTATGTACATACATACATTATGAGTACCACCAAAGCTATTACTGAGCGAAACAATACCAAATATTTATTCATATGTATGAATCAGTTTAATATTTATTTGAGATCGTAAAAGCTTTAGAGTGATCTTGAAACGAAATATTTGCTAATCAGTGATCATTTTCGTGTTTGGCAGACCATTCATATCATGAAACAAATCCAAATAAATAACCTTTGATTTGAAACTGAGAATTCAATAAAAAATCAAATAGTTAAATAAAAAAAACACAAATAAATATCAACTTTTTATATATAAAAACACAACTAATATTTACAACATTTTCTAAATTTAACATGTTATTTTGTATTTTGAGCATTTTCATCTAGACCCTCAAGTTTATCGCCCAAAAAATCCTCCACTCGAAGCCGAAGCAGATGCCATTCCTCCTCCACTGCTACTGGCAAAAGCAGTGCCTAAAAGAAACAAGGCCAAAACACTTTTAATAAAACCCCCAACATATACTAATGCTTATGCAAGACAAAATATTTCACAATGAAAATTGTCGATAGATTTCCAACTCACTTAAACCATTTCCATAGTATGGGTAATAACCCTGATTTTGACCGTATCCAAGATATCCCCCTTGTGGATATCCATAACTGGGGTAATATCCATAAGATGGGTAGTATCCTCCATAGCCCTGATATCCTCCATACCCTTGATAACCACAACAATATCCACCGTAATTCTGCTGAAAGGGGTACCCACCGTAACCGTTTGTGTTGAATCCACCAAATTGTGCCTTGGTGCTATGCACAAATAGTACAATACAGCAACAATAGGATAAAAGAACAACTGCTCTTGCCATGGCGCGGCGTGGGTATTATTGGAAACTAAAGGCAATTAGAGTAACGACCCAGATATTTATATGTTCATCCAACCAAAGGGAAAAGTGATGGAAACATTCAATACGTTTTATTTTTTTTTTTATTTTTGGTAAAGCTAATAACAAATCATCAAATTTTTAATTGTTTTTATTTTTTTATTTTTGTTTCTAACTCCAATGTCAATTGGAATACATAACTCACTTTATAGAGGTGTATGGGTGACTCTGATGACGAGTTCAAGGGGAGATCCCATTATTAAAATTTAGATAAGGATCTTCAAAATAGCTCTTTGAACCTTGACTCTCAAAGCAGGAAGAATATGTTTTTTATGTGAATGAAAATTATGTTACACTGTTTTACTTGTGCGATTAATTAGACAAATTGTTTTAATACGAGTATGTTATTAAGACCTGTTGCATTGTAGGCCTAAATTTGTCAAAATAAAGAGGAAAATTCTTATACCTAACAGTTTTCCTTTTTTCCTGGGCAAGTCTAGTTAAGTTTTCCAATATATAGAAGAAAATACAGGATAGAAATCAAATGACAATGTTTGTTCTTGTCGATTCTCAGTTTTTTGAGTCCGTTGAGTTTTATTCTTAACGGGTGGACTTAATTGCTTCAGATTTTGCACATAGAATTTATATCTTATTCTTTACAGGTATGTAAATATAATCGCCATAATCCGAAGTTGACTGACTAGAGCTTCAACCAACAAGTTTCTTGCAACCAGCTCGATTCCTAACTTCGTTTCTCCAGTTTCGAATGATATGTTCCTATTAGAAGCCCCCTTCCACTTTTGGGCCGCATGAGAATCACGGTCTTCAACCACAGAGGCGTCCCTCGGAGTTGGATTCAAATTTTTTTTTGAGATTGGAGCATTGTTGTCAACTCGCTCGTTATGTTGTGTCTCGGCCACTTTAATTTTTGAGTCGTTACATTTTTGACTAGTTCGGTGTTGCTGCATAGCCTATTCGTTGTTGTATCTTCTGCTCCACTCCGTGTCATGCACAAAAAGCATTCTCATCCACCTTTGACAGAGTAGGTGCCTTCCCACCATATATTGGACCAGGATGATAGGAGTCTTATAAATAGACACTTTAGTTGCTCGAGTGAGGGCTATAGTAACGTTTTGTCCAAGAAGTTGGTGTTGTTTGTCTGAAATTGATGACAGAATGTCTTGCCTTCATTAAACATTAAACTCATTTTCTTTTTCAACATCACGCTTTTTCCTTCCAATTATGTTAATATTGTTGGGGTATGGACTTTTGAAAGATGCTGCCTCGAGTGTGAATAGTTAAACCAGTCGTATGACAGGGCAGCTTTGGTGAGATCTTTGACGATCTTGTTAGAGCACCATATATTCTCCAACGTCATCCTGCACAAACAGATGAGGTTAGCAGAAATACTAATTATAGCTCGTTCTTATATCGGGTTTTTCAATGAGAGCGCTACAAAAGTTTTTTTAAATAAAACAAAAACGATTTTGGATATCAATGAAATTCTTTATTCCTGTGAAAGTACGTTCGATGCCATTATGTATGGAACTCGACTCCTCCAAGTCCATATCATCCAATTGGGGCCAAAAATATTCGGTTATCATTGAACGGTAGCGATCCCCATTTACAGTAACGTACCGGTCTTGATCATCACGGAAGAAGTACGGCCCAATGACGCCCATAAATCACACCAAACCGTAATTTTTTCGGGATGCAATGATGACTCATGGAGTACGTATGGATTTCTGCCTGACCAATACCGCATATTTTGTTTATTGACGAAGCCATTCAGCCAGAAATGAGCCTCATCGCTGAAGATGATTTTTCGATGAAAATCCGAATCATTTTTAAGTTGTTGCTCAGCCCAATTCACGAACATACGACGCTTCTGGTGGTCAAGCGGCTTCAGTTCTTGCGTCAATTTAATCTTGTAAGGATGTAGGAAAAGATCTTTTCGCAAAATTCGCCACAACGACGTCACAGAGATGCCCAACGCTTGAGAACGACGTCTGAGAGACACATTTGGGCTTTCTGCAACTGAAGCCTCAACGGCAGCAATATTCTCGACACTACGGGCACATCTTTGTCTCACTGGCACGGGAACATTTTGTACTGTGCCTGTTTATTCAAATTTTTTCACTAGACGCTCAATTGTTAATCTGCTAGGACGATTATGACGACCATAAATTGGACGTAGCGCTCTTAACGTTAAGGCCACTGACTCCGAATTTCGGTAGTAAATTTTAATAATTTCGACTCGTTGTTGGCTCGTATATCTTTCCATCATGAAATGGCAAATCTTACTGAAGATAAATGTTAAAAGAGCGGCAAGAAATATGGCGTCTTTTGCTGTCCCTGTCGCTCTACTTTTGTAACGTCCCTGTTGAAAAACCCTTTAAATTCGATCGTATATGGGGCTTTGAAATTGATGAAATAGTGGTGTGTTTCTATTGAAAGAATTCCTGGGCCTTTTCCAAGATCCGCCACAGTATTGACATTTGATAGATGTTGAAATTTTCTGTCTTAAAGGCATAATTAATATGGCCTCAAATTATAAAGCCAAAATAGATCTGAAGGGGATGTTAAGGCGACTATAATGGCTAGCTACAAATTTGGCACAGCTCAACTAGTATCCTTTTTTTCGAGAACGCAGCCAACAATGCTGGGGTTCCTTAAATCAGTAATGCTTTCCTTCCACCATATTTTGTTGCTAAGCTGATGCATACTCCTAGCCAAGTCGTTACCTGTTACTTCGAGGCCATTAGCTCCACCAATTTATTGATTTAAGTTTTTACATATGTAATGGGTGATTTTTTGCTATTTTCTTTTTGGCAACACTGGTTTTGACAGCTCATGCACGTTTCATGTTTTGTGTCACTGTCAAACATCTTCAGTTTGGTCTATAATTTAACGATGAATCGTCTTACAAACGAACAACGCTCGTAAATTATTGAATTTTATTATCAAAATGCGTGCTCTGTTAAGAAAGTTCATCGTGCGCTTCTTCCATTTTATGGTCAGTTAAATCGACCTACTGAAGCGGCTATTCGGGCTATTGTGACTAAATTTCGCACAAAATTTACATTGTTGGACATTAAACCACCAACACACTTACGTAGTGTGCGAACTGAGGAAAATATCGCAGCTGTATCGGCCAGTGTTAGTGATGATCGTGAATTATCGATTCGGGGCCGTTCGCAGCAATTGGGCCTCTGTTACTCCACTACGTGGAATTTTGCAGAAGGATTTAGGTGTGAAACCTTTCAAAATACAGATGGTGCAAGAATTCAAGCGGAGCGACCTACCACAAGCCCGAGTTTTTGGTGAATGGGCTCTTAAAAAGTTGGGTGAAGATCCACTTTTTTCGAAAAATTGTGTTCAGCGACGAAGCTCATTTCTGGTTGAATGGATACGTGAACAAGCAAAACTGCGGTATTTGGAGTGAAGAGCAGCCAGAAGCATTGCAAGAGCTACCAATTCACCCAGAAAAAGTCACTGCTTGGTGCGGATTATGGGCTGGCGGAATCATTGGGCCGTATTTCTTCAAAGATGATGCGAATCGCAACGTTACTGTGAATGGCGTGTGGTTTCAACAAGACGGTGCCTAATATAGCACACAGCACGTGTAACAATGAACCAATTGAGAGGCGATTTCGGTCCGATTTAACGCCTCTAGACTATTTTTTGTGGGGCAATGTTAAGGCTTATGTCTATAGCGACAAGCCCGCTTCGATTGACGCACTGGAAGCCAACGTTGAAGCATTTATTCTTGAGATAAAATGTTAGAAAAAGTATGCCAAAATTGGACTAAGCTGATGAACCATTTGAAGCGATGCAATTCGTGATAGCTCTGATTACATTTACTTGTTAGAACAGAAAGGGGAATTCGAGTTCTCTCTGTTCCTGTTGAAAAAAAAACATTTATGCAATACAAATAATGAATGGAAAATAATAAAAAAGTAAATTTATAAAAACAAATTGAAATTTTTTATTTATTATTTGTTTTTCAAAAGTAATACCATAGAGTAATCTCCCGAACCTAATATCAACACACACAAAAATAACGCAAGAATCCTTCCACTCCCAACTCAAAACTCATCCTTCCATCCATATTTTTGTTTCTTTTCTTTGTAGTTTTTGTTGTTGTTGTTATTATTATTACTATACTGATTATTATTTTTCTGATATTTACTCTCCTTAGGTGGCGGACAGTAGCAAGTTCGTTTTTGAGCATCCAAAAATGATTTGCAACCCAATGTTAGCGTTCCAGTAAACAACATTTTAGCCGCAGCTTTACAACTTTTTATAACAAAGTCGCTGGCAATTGTCTTGTCGTATGTTTCACAGTGCCTGTAGAGGCACCTTTTGAAATCAAGATCGCAAAGTTCTTTGTCACTGTTGCATGTGTCGTAGCAAATATCGTGTTCATTGCAACAAGCAGCCATTTCAGCAGCTGGTAAGTATTCTGTGCTAATCGAAAGTCCCAGAGAACCACATCCATCGGAAGAAGGGGTGTAGAGCTTGTTTTGGACGGCTTTTACACCTGAAATAATAAAAGTTATTATAAAAAACAGGAATATAGAGTTTTCATTTTTTTTTTATTTTCTAAGTATTATAGGTAGTAAATACCTTAAAGTGGGATTCTGTTGGCGCGATTGCCTTTTGTTGAATAACTACCCTAGATCTCAATCATATTGTAATAAAAACTATTAGTAAAAGGTTCTTGTCTGCTCAATTTTTGTTTTGCTCAATTTTTTTTTTTTTGAGCATCAAAGCGTTCCACAAAACTACTAATGGAAAGCTGAAAAGCTTTTTTTTTATAAAAAAAAATACACGAGGAATAGAGTCTGTGTAAGCTTAAACTTGTTAATATGAAGTTTAAGCCGTTTTACTATCATAATGTCATTTTGACATGACATCGTGTTAAATTTACAAAAAGGAGCATCATGAGTTTGTTTTTTTTTCCTTTTTGTTACTAAGACAAAATGGATAATTATTTTGCATTTATAAATGATTTGCATCCATTAAACGCACGGACCTATGACACTGAGGGATGTAGATTGCTGCTCGAAGTATCGATTTTCGAAAGAAAATATGAAGAAACTAATACTTATAGGTACTATAGCTCGGCCTTTGCTAAGCGATGAAAAGAAAAGGGAAAGGCGTAGCTAAGACGGCTAAGAAAATATTTTGGGCCTTACCAATAATTGATTGCTAAGCACGGGTTAATGTAAACACCAGGTTAAATTTCGCGTTATACCACTAACCAAGTTAAACACGCGTTTTACTAAACAGCGTTGTATTACAAAATTCACTACATTCGCTGTCAAAAAGACATTTGTTGCAATGACAACTGGGTTATTTTTTAAAAAAAAATTTAATATTAGAAATTTATTTTGCTTAAAGTTCCGACGATCAGGGCATAATTTTGACGAATATGAATATTTTAATGTATCCAGTAATTCCTTTTGAAATTGAAATTTGTAACGGATGGAAATAATCAAATACTAGATTGATTTTTGTTTCACTTGTCCGCTTCTTCATTGAAACCAAACAAATTTCAAAATAAGTTTACAAGACAGAGATAGACTGAAAAGTAGAATTGCATCTTCTCTTTCTTTTGCTTTAGGCAATGACAGTACAAACTTGGACTTTATACTCAAGTTTATACTTAAGTTTTGTACACTAAGCAACAGAACAATGATTTTCTAACTGTAAATTTCAGTGAATTTTTCCATTTCACATGTCAAAAAATTAAATAGACTTCTTAAAAACTCAAGAGCAACATTTAAATTTGTTTAAAATTGACAAGTATAACAAGTGAAAATTGATAATTTGACAGTTATCAAATTTAAATTGAAAGCTTAATTCACCTAAACTCCAAAGTGCGTTTCGCTTTAAGCTTTCAATAAATTGAATTATAAACTACGATGCTTTTAAGAACTATACCTACCTACTAAAACTAAATACCAACATTTGGACTCTCATTTACTTCCTATCAACGTAATAAAATGTGCCATTTTTCAATATGAACACAAATCCGACTGATTATCACTGATTTTATAATTTTATGTAAATTTTGTTTGCCTTTTTTTTTAAATTAAAAAAAATTGAACTTTTGCTTGGCTAATCATTTGATCTCAAAATTTTAAAGAACTTCGTTCAACTAACCGTCATTCACTAAAAGACAGAAGATGTGTTTCAATTTTATTGGAACACGTATCTTCGTATCTTATTTTTACCTGAGATTCTCATGATGATAAAATCAAATCATCCCTCAAATCAATGACACCTTACTTTTGGTTTATGTAATAGAATAATGTGTGGTTAGTTATGTATCTTATTTAAACATAATATTTCACCACTTGACACCCCATGTATGATGTATCTATTTCAAACGTCTCACACTGTAGAAGTACTCACAGTTTCTCTTTAATCACATCATCAAGGCAACAAATGTCACATACAGACTCAACAAATAGACTTGTCAAAACATTTATCTTTGATATTACCAAATGATTTGTCAACGATAGCAAAGAGATTAATTTTTATCGTTATCTACTGCAGGCCAAAGGAAATGATAAATACATTCACACACTTACCACCGGGACAGGTGAATATACAATTCTCGTCAACTGCTGCATCAAATACTTCATGCACAACTTTAAACTTCTTTGCCACAGTAATGACATTGTGGAAGACGTCGCCGAAAATTGCCTCTGCAGCGATAATTGCATCACGCAAACTGGCAATAGTACTCGAACCATAACCCGAGTACGCGTATGTTAGGAATGTCAATGCGTAAATTGCAAGTTTCATGTAAGAAAACTGCATTTTGCATGCACTTCGAACTCTCAAAAAAAAGTATCTAGATGCGAACAATCCACGAGATAGGTACACGACAAAACTCAAACGCACACAACACAACTAAAGAAAAAACCTGACTGTCATCCAAGTGTATTATTTAGAAGTCAATTCAAAGAAAAAATATTTTATCTATAATTCTATATTTTGGTTGTTGTTGCTTTCAAAACTGTGCGACTTCTTTGAAATATTTTTGCAAAGAAAACGAAAATTTTATTTTTAAACTACCCACGTTGAGTTAGTTTTGTTTTTTTTTTTATTTATTTGTTCGGTTTTGTTTATGGTGGAGAAAGAATAGAGGAAGGGTGGTTATTTTTTCTTAGTTCACCACGAATGGATTGACGTGTAGTGTGGGGAGATACATTCGTTTGACATTTGCGCCATTACACCCCGACTCCACAAGATATCTGTCTCTCCAACTCAATGTCTGATATCTCTATCTCTACATTTTCTTATTGCTTCGCTGGGCAAATTATGTCATGATTTTTCATTTCTATCCCTACTGCACGGGATGTGTTTTGTGCGGACAACATAAATTAGCAAAACGTAAAACTAACAAAAATTATATATATTTGCAAAGAAAAGAATGCGCATCTACCTAAAGTATAAATAAATAACACCAAACATAACTTAACGCACGAACAAATGTATTTACTTACAAAATAAAAAAAAATATTTGCCGACGGAGTACTTGACAAGAACCAACCAAATGAGAAGACACGAAATAATGAGACAAAAGTACGAAAAAAAACCATCTGTCAAATTTCATATCAGACATCTATATCAAGACAAAACCGCTGACATAGATCGCTGACATCCCATCATAAGAGGAAATATCGCGTCTCCATTGGAGATTTCATATCATGATGAGCATTCTGAGAGAATTTATCTCCTGTGGAGTCGGGGTGTTATGGATTGTTCAATGTACGAACAGAGCATCTTAAACTGTGTTTAGGTATAGCCAAGCTCATTTAGCTGAATACCTACTTTGCGTTCAATTACTTCATTTACTTTATTTATAGGATTTTGATAAAATATATATATAGATTTACGACTATTTTAGATAAATATCTGTTATTTTAGTTGCAGATATAATAGATATAACTAGTAATCACTAAGGTATTATTTATTTTGTAGATATAACTTATTAATTATGCTAACATTTACATTTGTTCTCGAGAAAAATAAAATCGATATAGTTTAGTGAAAAAATGGTTTTTAGATCGAAAGTCATCAGAATTAAGATAAAGTTTAACTAAGAGTAGGATAGTTTTTATGAATTTCTGTCTAGCTTTAAGTTAGTTGTAAGTTTAATGTAAATAAAAATGAATTACAATAAAAAAAAACGTTTTTTTTTTTTTTGCAAAAGTACCAATTTTACTCTAAAGCCTGTCATAGATCTTTTACATAAATAAATAATTGAGATATAAAAATCTGCAGTTTTGGGCAAGTTCACGAACTGACTTATTTAAAGTTAAAATCATTAGATAATTACGTATTTGTTCTTCTTACATAGGTTTTTAAATGTTCAAAGTGTCTCCTCAGTTGTTCGCATGACATATCACTGTTTAGATTGTTTAATTTAAAGAAAAAAATAGCTTTATCATGATAATCGTTTAAGCGTTAAGGCTTAAGGATGTTGGTTCAAGTCACATTTTATAAGAATTCTTTTATTTAAATTTCCATCTTAAACTGATGGACACGCGTTAGAATTCTAGTGACAAATTTTCAATCCAATATTTGAAGAAAAACATTTCTTGCTTCTAATTATTGCACCGTGCTTCCAAGTTTCATACAAAAACCATAAGTCCTTCACTCATATATTTCAAATAATTATAATTCTTTTAAGTTTATATAGGTAGATAGAAATGGCGACCACCGTCTAGCCCTATGTCCAAATTAGCGCTGAATTGCGCCATATTGATATCATAACTCGTATGAACCGTGGATATTCGCACTGATTCATCCGTTCAAAAGTTCAAAAGTATGATGTCTCTTATTGTGTTTTTGCTTTGGCAAAATCACCCGAAAATTCGATCCATACACCCAGCCAGACCAACATCCGACGCCATCTACACTGTGCCAAATTAGGTACCTTGCTTACTGGTGTTGAAACAGTAGGCAATCCGATTGAATAATCATCCGACCACCGCACCGTAAGGCTCTGCCAAATGCCTCACGGGTACGGAACAAAAGTAACCGAAGTTCGTGGTAGAGCCATTTCATTGAGAAAATAGATCAAGTCTTTGATCTTCATTTCCGAAAGTTCGCCAATGTCATCAAAAAATGCCCTTCCTAATGATTGTGCTCTAAATTTGGCCAGGGTAGGGCGTTTGCAGAGGAAATGGAGGACTGTTTCCTTTTCCCGCTGGTCCTAACAGCTTCGCTGCATGCTCTCCTGTTGACTAGTGTCCGCTACAGGTAGCTACGATCCTTGCTATGTCTTGCCTGGGTCTGGATTTCAGATCAAGTGTTGGGGATGTAGTAAAGGTGGGCCGAATCTTTCTAGGTATGATGCAGTTAGTTGAAGTGCTTCATCTACGGTTTGATTCGCTAAAGGCCACTTTTCACGATCATAGAAGTCATATGACCTGTCATCATAATATGTTCTGTATGATTTATCAAATGAGCTGTCAATTTAAGTCAAGTCATACAGTTCTGGTTTATCTATGCTTTAATCGTCTCTGACTTCCCATTTGATTTTCACTATACCAAAATGAAAATAAAATATTGTTGCGAACAGAGCTTTATACTCCTACAGCGCCATCTGTTGAAAATTGCATATCTACTTTATGGAAGGAACAAAAAAGCTCTTTTCCAATGTCATATGTATTTCGCCTTATTCCAAACAACTAGAACATTCCAAGACAAGAACCTCCATATGTATTTCCCCTTTTTCCAAGCAACCAAAACATTCCAAGGCAGGAACCTTCGAGAACAACTAATTGGAGTATATAAGGGAGTGTTCACGGTGAGTGGGACACAGTTGATTTTTGACTTTGAAAGTGTGCAAAAGGTTTGCTTATTGGATTGTGGAAAGTGTTATTAAACAAGTGTGATTTTAATTTGAATAAAAGTATTTGAGTTGATTATAAACTGAGATTTATTGTTTGATTTGGAAAGTGTAAATAAAGAAGAAATACTAAAAAGAGTAATAAGTTTTATTTAACGAACCTAGTAAAAATATTACAATATAAACAAAAATTTTTTTGTTTCGTTATTCCATCATGGAGAACAATAAGAAAGCAATGGCATTAGTTTTATTCACAATGATAGTTGTATTAATTCAGTATATTAATGAGATCTGAAATATTTATTTATTTCAAAAAAAAATCACTAGTTACCTTTTTAGAATTTTCCATTTTTTTAGTCAACTACGAGTATAAACACTCCATTCAACGTTTTCCACGAAAACAACAAATCTCGTATGACTTCTCAAATGGAATTTGCTACAGTCCTTATGCCAAAAAAGTCATGCTTTTTGAGAAGTGATATGAGTTTAATGAATGCATTCAAACGACTTGATATGTTTTTTTTTTTTTTTGACAGGTCATATGAGAAAGCTTATGATTTTTAATATCGTGCAAAGAAGCTTAGAAAAATTGAGAGAGAAATTAACAACAAAAAGAAATAAAAATAAAAAATTTACCTAAAAATAATGTTTGGTTTTTAGTATCAAAATTGCTTCATGCCGCACGGGTAAAGAGTACTTAAAATGTATGTAAGATCCAGGGCCGGAAAAAAGATAAGATTTTTGTGAATTTATATTTTGTTTGGCCGGTTTCAAACATCTTCAAAATTATGTACTTTTTCCTAACATCAACTTTGAACCCAATTATTCATTCTAATAAGAAAATCAACATTGTAGTGATGCTCCAAACCATCATGACCTTATAACAGAACCATTTTAAATGTATTGGGCAAAACCTTCGTTTCCATTGCATATTTCTAGGAGAAAATATGAACTTTACCACATGGGCAAATACTATTCGTTTTGAAAAGTCTTTGTATTAATTTTGAACTTCAAATCCTGATCTTACCTCAGTCATGAAAACTACCTTAAAACAACCCTGAGATTAATGCAAGCTTCACACCTCACAGGTCGCCATACGCGCCCACCCTTCCTTGCCCAAAATTAGGGGTGAAATTCGAACTGCACATGTGCGAGACCTGTCAAAAACTGATTTTTATTTCATTCTTTGTGCTCTGTGTCCATGTCCGTCTGTCTTTTCTTCGTCTTCCTGGTTTTATATTAGGGGTTGAATTTTGAATTGCGTGCACATTTTATTAGTTGAAGAGCGAGAGCAAGTTCAAGCATTTCATTCCAAAATGTTGCTCGTTTTCGATATGTGCATTTAATTTAAAGTGAAGACAAAAAAAAGAGAAAAATTGTTAAAATTCATCCCGTTTTATATTCAAAAGACCCCGAAAATCTTCAAGTCCTTCCCCAGACCTGTGTATACAAATTCAATAAATTCAATAAATTTTCCCCAGTACTTATATGCACATTCGAGAAATCCTTTAACCCTAAAAACAGTGTTTGTGTATAACAAGTGAACGCATAATCAAAGCTCCTCACAGTTTTTTTTGTTCCGAAAAAATAAAGGTCCTGAAGTTATAGTTGAGAAAGATGCCAAGAAAAAATGGCTTCAAAAATTAAAAATTAAGAAAAAAAAAATGCTAATTAGACGAAGCATAAGTGGCTAAGAGGAGAGGACCACTTTGTAGTTTGTGGAAGTGAATTTCGGTTAAAACAACAACAACACACACACTTACCGTTGTCGACAAACGACCACGTACGGTGCAAGGAACGAACGAAGAAAATTCGCCCAACTTAATAGGAGGTATATCGATTTTCACACAAAAATATGGCGGATATATATGGCAGTGGGATAGAAAGAGACAAAGAACCTCTTTTTGGACCGATAAAATCCGATAAATTCCACTAGAAAGTGTAAAAGTCTCTCATTTTTTACCGTATTTTTGTATGTCGTCCATTACCGTTGTATTATTTTTATTAATTCTTTTTCGATATTTTGTCGGAAATCCAAATCAAATTGTGGTGATTTAGTGCGGTTTCCGGTCGAAGAGAAAAATAAATCGTTGCAATAGACCCCCGTTAGTTTGAATAATTGTGTGAAGTTTATTTTGCATGCCATGTCGTTAACCGATTTATTTTTCACGGTTAACTGCACTTTTCCAGTGTGAGTGAATAGAGAAGAGAAAAGGAAGTTCTCTGGTGCCTACTTAGAAGCTTAGAACTGAGCGAGCATCTTACGTAAAAGGATTCGCGGCGAAGAGTGCACTTGGGATTTTAGTTTTTGTCTTTGCTGTCGTTGTCGGAATCAGGATGCGAGGAGTAAATTAGCCGAAGATATAGTGGTGGTCGCGGTATTTCGGGGGTATAAGAGGACAAAACGTGTGATCTTGGTGCTAAGACCGGATACAGGTTTGGGTGTGATTGATTTTTTGGTTGAGTTTTCCTATCTTTTTGCTCAGAGAGAGAAAGAGAGCGAGGATTATTTGAATGCAATTTTCCATTTCCTGAATGCTACTCTGGAAGTCCTTGTAACATCTGCTTTTTATTTAATTTTTTTTTAAAGGAATGCTAGGATATGTATGTAAATGTTTGGTTGAATGAAATAAAGTAAAATTGAAAAATCCCTATTCCAAAAGCACCCATGTACAGATATAAGTTTATTTGTTGAGCATCCTTGCTTCCTGAATGAAGCAACCTCATAATGTATGAGTAGACAGCTTTAAAGGATATTTTCATGATTCTCCTTTTTGTGAAAAGTAACAGTAAAGGAAATATTATGAGCTTATGAATGACTGACTTGGATTTGATGTCTTTAAAGAACAGAATCCTCCTTCATGGAGAGGATAATATAAAGTAGGTAGGTAGATATATAGGTAGACGTACATTGACGTCAATTCTAAGTGCCTGATGTTATACAAGACAAAGGAGAATAATATATGAAAACTACTCGTACCTCTACTACTTTCATATAATAAGCTATAGGACTCGTCTACACATATGTACATTATACATATATCTATTTACCACATATGTCTTTCACTTTGGCACTCACTTTTATTTTCTTGCTCCTTACAATATACAAGAAGTAATGTCATCATAATATCCTTTTAGAAAATGAAAAACTGATTTTCATTTAATTGCTGCAGTTTTGTCGTAACATCTTTTTAAAGCATCTGAACTAGTTTTAAAAAGACATCTTCTTTAGTTCTTCTTAAGTACTTTTATGAAGCATACATTGAAAAAAAGAAAATGTATGTTTAAAAAGTTCCGACAAATTTGTAAACACATACATACATATAATATTGCACAAAATATTTCTAAAAAATAAAAAAACTTCGTTTAGTCAAGGAACAATTGAGCGACTTACCTTATAATTATTCACAATTCAAAAAATGAAACTTCAATAAAATTTTATATGTAAATCGAGGTGAGGTATTAACGAAGTCTGGAATACTAAATGTTCGGTTCATCGTGCAAGGTACGATAGGTTACACAATTTCGGCTTCGAAAGTAAACTAAAGCAAACAAAAAACTACACGAAGGATTATGATTTTGATTAACTTTTACTTTTTTTATTGTTTGAAGTTTGTCATTAAATGTGAAGTACACAATTATTTAAGAATCCACCACGTGCACGATTCAATCCGTTAAAGGTAATTATAGATGACTTTTCCGTTAGGCTGGTATTTCGGCCTTGTCTTGACGAGTGTAGCTATTCAGCTGGCCAAGAGTTTGAGGATTGTCTGCGTAAGCAGAGTGTTTCACATAGTCCGACAAAAAAGCTGTCAAACTTAGTGAAATCGCCAATTGATATCGCCAATACGGAAAATTAAACGACCTAACGACCTGAGAACTTTTCGCGCAATAAAACAAAAATTTGTCATTTTTTATTACTTTTGACAGTTTTTTTTTTTTTTTTTAAATTCGGATCATAAGCGAACCGATCAAACCCTGAGCAGAGTATGATCTGATCAACTCAAACCCAATAACCTTTGACTTTAACCTTAGTACCCCTTGCCTAAAACTCCGTCTCTTGAATCAATTCCCCCACTAACCAAAATTCGTAGCTATAAGTTTTCTTAGTTTTAAGTTAGATTAAGCTATAGCTTGTATTAAGCCTAATAAATGGGGGTATTGCCCCCACCAAAATTAAAAATTAAATATAACAGAAAGATTTGCACCTTTCGAGCAACGTCGCAATGCTTATTGTCTTATTATATTACTGTTATTTTTATAATCATCAATGTTCAAGTGAAATAGCCAGGTCCATCAGTTGCCCATCAGTTTACTCTTCAGTCCAACCTTGAAGGTGCTGTTAAATTAAGAGATTCTTGCCTAAGCAGCACTACACGAATGTGGAATGCTTATCTTAGCCCTCTCATTGCGATTGTAAATAAATGTGCATCGATATTTCCTTAAAATCTTCTCCGACTTTTCTAAAATCTCGCATTGTGGTAGAAAAATTATTTTTTAAGTTTCTACTTTCCCACTATTCGAATCTTAAACGTTTTTTCTTTTATTGGATTTTTCCGAATTTTGTAGTATATCTACGATTTATTTAAGAAATTAATATATAATACAAAAAAACTAAATTTCTCTACCTCCTCACGTTTAGAACGAGTTTAATCTGTAGATCAGCATGGCGAAAACTTTGCAAGGGTTTAATGGTAGAAAACTGGTAATTACGCTTCCTTAAAAAGCAATTTACCAATCAACAACTATACTTTAATTCTCATAGACATACTTTACCACATGTCATTCCATTTTTACATAAATGAGTAAACTACAAGGCTGTTATATTGCGGTGATTCTTCACTACAATAATTCACAGAATAGTTCGGTTTCGGTGCAAAATATATCATGTGATGCACTTTTGACATAGGACCTTGCATATTCCTAACTTCTTGAAGCTGTGAATTTATATATAAATTATATTTGGTTTTACAACAAAAAACTAGAAATTTAAAGGGAAATTGCCAACAACAATTTTTAACCATTACTTAATTACTTACTTATCCGGCTCCCAATCCATGGAGGATCTCTGCCTGAGATAATGCGGTCTTCCATCGGTTGCGATCCCTCGCGAGCTCCCTCCAGTCGTCGAGACCAAGCGCTCTTCGTCTGTAAACGCCTGGTCCCTGTAGCGGAGGTTCGGTCTTCCTCGTCGTCTCGAACCTGGGGGTGGGATTCGAAGATTTTCTTGGCTAGAGCGTTGTTGTCCATCCGCTCGATATGACCGAGCCAGTGTAGTCGACATGTTTTGGCTTTTTGGACTACCACACATCTTGGTACAGCTCGTATAATTCACGATTGAATCTTCTCCTCCATTCGCCCTCTTCGCTTATAGGACCAAATATCCGCCGAAGAATTTTTCTCTCGAAAGTGCCCAGGATCAATTCCCCTTTTTTACTTATCGTCCAGGCGCCGTAGAGTAGGACTGGTAAAATTAGCGTATAGTCTTTCGAGAAAGGAGTTTTGAACCCATTTGTTTGGCCAAACCAAAGTAGCAGCGGTTCGCTAGAGTAATTCTTTGTCTGATTTCCACTAAGGTGTCGTTCGTGGGATTGATGTTTGTTCCAAGGTAGGTGAACTCCTTGACTACCTCGAAATTACTGCCACCAACAGTGACGTTTTGTCCTAGGCGATGGACAGCTGAGGCTTTGCTTGTTGATAGCATATACTTTGTTTTGTCCTCATTAACTTCAAGACCAACGCGTTTCGCCTGTTCTTCAATAACTGTGAACGCTTCTTGCACAGCTCGCTTGGAGCGGCCGATGATGTCGATGTCGTTCGCATAGCCAAGGAATTGGGAAGACCTGTTGAAGATAGTGCCTTCCAGGTTAACACCACTCTTGCGCAGTATCTGCTCTAGAACCAGGTTGAAGAAATCATATGATAGCGCATCTCCTTGTCTGAACCCTTGCACGTCGGGAATAGCTCGGATGAGCTGTTACCCATTTGTACGTTGCACCGCGTATTTTGTAACGTCATGCGGCATAGCTGGATCTGTTTTTTTCGGGATCCCGAGTTCCAACATCGTCAATAGAAGTTCTTGGCGATTTATGCTTTCATATGCGGCTTTGAAATCGATGAAAAGATGGTGGGTCTCGACTTGAAATTCGTTGGTCTTTTCCAGGATTTGCCTCAATGTGAATATTTGGTCTATCGTTGATCTACCTGGCCTGAAGCCATACTGGTACGTGCCGATCATAGTGTTGTAGAAAGGTCTTAGACGCTCACATAGTACGGTGGATAGGATCTTGTAAGCAACATTAAGCAGAGATATGCCTCTGTAGTTTTTGCAGGACATAGGATTGCCTTTTTTATAGATTGGACATATGGAGCTATTTGACCAGTCGTCGGGCATACTTTCCTCTTCCCAAACTGATGAATTGATCATGCACCCTATTAGGACATCTCCTCCATACTTGAAGAGTTTTGTAGGTAGACCATCCGAGCCTTCGGATTTGTTGCTCTTAAGCTTGTGGATTGCTTTTTTAACCTCTTCAGTACTGGGTGGTGGGACTGGATCTTTTAACCTTAGCTACAGTAGACTCTCGTTAACTTGAACATACGATAACTTGAACATTCCAATAACTTGAACAAATATTTTTTCCCTTTACGCATTCTATACCTTGAACGGACTATTTTTAAGACTCAATACCTTGAATTTTTCCCCTAAGTACTCTATAAGTTGAACAAGTAAAATTTATGCGAACTCTGTAACTTGAACAAAATTTAATATTGAATTTCTTAAATTTTTGAATTTATGCAAGGTACCTGGGATTGGTTTGGTACAGAATGCAAACGGTTTTTGTAAAGGGGAATCCAAGGAAATTTCCTTAGTATTTCCGTATTAGGTTTTATTCTTCATAATCGATGAATTTCTTAATGTCATTTGAACACGTGCGTATTTAGGAATCGAAAAACGTTTCAATTAAAATTATTTATTAATAATATCATTATTTATGTTTTAAAATCATTAAAATGAATCATTATTAAATAAAAACAACAAAAAATTTTTAACTTGATCCAGTAACTTGCACAATCCTATAGCTTGAACACTCCTGATTTCGTCCGTGTTCAAGTTAACGAGCGTCTACTGTATTATAAATAAAATAGTTCTAAAGCTTTTAATTCTAATTCCCATAGAATTCTCTTAAGAAAAGTTAAAAAACATCTTTTAATTTGAAAAATCCGCTGAGAAGCTTACTCAAGAATACATTCGATTTCCTTCCTACAAAATCTGGTGTTCCGCAAGGATAGATTAGATGCCCTCTTTTGTGTTCCGTCAATAAAAATGTTATTAAAACTTTATGTATGCCCCAAATATTTCCCTTCTAGCTAATGCGACGGTAGAGTATGTTAAAACTGTACAAAATTCGATCATGTTTAATATAGCACTACAGAGCAACTTAGATAGTCAAGTATTAATCTTTTTATTTAATTTAAAATAATCTGAATCCCAGAATATCTGTTCGAAAAACTCATTTTCTCCCAATCATAAGAAGCGGGTTGAGCTAAATATGAGGAAAAAATAGAGTCTTGTAAAGAATTCGTGCTGTGCGGTTGAAGAAAGAATATCTGTAATTGAAAGTTCATCCTGATTGTCATCAAGGGTGATGTGCATTCTTAGAAGGATAAATATTAAGGTGCAGGTGCATTGAAATGTTCTTATTCTTAAGAAAGAAATATTGTTAAACTAAATTATAAAATAAATAATCTATTTCTATTAAGGTGCTGCAACTGACTAATACATTCGAAAATTGTTTATAAAAATAATAATAAAATCATGAGAGACATGAAACACAGTGGAGGAGTTTCAGAGATGTAATTATTTACGTTATATCTCTATCAGTTCTATTTGGATGAAACTCATTTTCACCTGGTAAGAAAGAAATTTAGAATTTAGTAGTATTTTTGGGGAACTCGAAAAATATTTTCATTACAAATTTTGAGGGACAAGCTTTCTAAGACTCTTGAAAATATTTGTTGGTAGCGAAATTGATTTTTGTCAAACTATTTTCAAACTGCCTACTTATGACATATTAAGTTGACAACTGTAATTTATTTCCTATATTTATTTATCTATACCATATCTTACAAGTATAGAGCTCTCTTAGACTTAAAAATATAATATTTTTTACTTAAATTTCAAGTGTACTCGAGGTTTGTAAGTTTATATTTATGTAAATTAATAAAATTACATAAACATAATATGGTTTCTACTCGTATATCAAACAAATAGAATTAAACTCGGTTTTTCTATAGTTGGTAAAAGATCGCGGAGCAAAAAAGAAAGTTTGTTTCATTCTAAGCCTTAAGGGAGCTTATAGATTAAAAAGAGAGAGCAGTTTTGAGCAATAAAAATGTTTAAAGAAACTATCCGTGCTAGTATTTTAACATAATATTTTCCACTTGTTTTAAGAGATTTCAAATTAATCATTGCCAGATTTTATTGGCCAGTTTATAAATGGTCTTTTTTAAAGACGGATAGCTAGAATTTGAAATAAAACACAGACAAATATTTTTAATATATGTACATACCTGAAATTGACTTTTTTTGAAAAATTTGTTATAAAGGTTTTTTTATAATACAAACTCTATATACTCCTGAAATAAATCAGCCAAGTAGAAGACTTAGCACTATTATTGGACTTGTTGAATTATTATGTTATTATATTTAAAAATTGAGGACTAAAGGCCATAAAAGCTATTTTAAATACAAATTTGTTGTCATTAATGTTTGAATATGATTTCGGACATGGCTTACTCTGGAGGAAAAAATTTCTACAAAATGGATGGGAACAAGTTTAATTGTTGAGCACGCTGCACATCAGCAATCGCTTGTTCTATGCGCACTGTACGACCTTATACGGGATGCGTAATATCGTTTAGAGTAAACGTATTGCGAAAAAGATCCATAATTTTTCATAATAATCAGTCTGATGCACCATAATACACGTACACGTACACTTATGTATTTCTCGAATTGAACCATGTTTTTCAAAATAAATTTGAGGATTTGCAAATAAATGCTGGTGTACAACAGGGTTCGGATTTATCTCTGACTCTCTTTTTTTATATTCATCAATGATTTTTTGGCTGAAACTTCTAATCCATTAAATTCTTTTGCTGACGACAGTACTCTCAATTTCTCATATTCGCTTCCATTTAAACGTCCTTGTTCTTCGGGTGCAGATTTAGGAGGCAAGAGTATTATGAGCTCATGAAATTCTGATCTTGATAGCATTGTCAAATAGGGATCGAAAAACTACGTAGAATTTAATGCTTCAAAAACTCAAATTCTGTCTTCGTTGAAGCGGAACCCATTCCCATTCCGCTATCTATGAGGGCACTTGCATTGAGGAAACAGAACAGCATTCAGTCCTGGTTATGTGTACCACAGAGCACTTTGTGTGTTATGAGTACGTATTCTACGTCACCAAAAAAGCTGCTAATTGCTTAGGTTTCTGTCGACGACGCAAGAAATTTGTCACCCCTTCTGATCTGGCCGTAATCTGTAAAGCCTATATACGTCCAAAGCTCGAATACAATGTTTTGACAACTCTGAGTCTCTTGGATAGAAACCAAAAATGAGCTTTAAAAATGATAGGTGATAGAATAATAACAGAAACATATCAATCTCTCAAGCTTCGCCGGAATGTTTCTTGTTTTTCATTATTTTACCGTTAATTTTATAAACAGTGTCCTAGTGAAATAACCAGTTGCATTTCTCCCCTTAAAGTTCAGAGAATGCCCATCTCATGGGTAATGAGCCCAACTTCGGACGAACCTATTAAATTCAGAGATTCTTTCTTTAGCCGCACTACATGAATGTGCAATGCTTTACTCGTAAATACATTGGCATTGGTCTCAAGGACGATATTAAGAGATTCAAAGCCAATGTGCATCGGTATCTCATTTTTAATCCTCTTCAACTTTCTTAAACGTTTGTACTGTGCTAAAACATTTTAAGGGTAGTAAAATCATTTTTAGTGCGCGTAAAATATAAAAAAAAACTTGTGTGTCTACTGATGCTGAATTACCAAACCAAATAAACCTCAAAACAACCGAGAACTTTAAAATCCACTTTCACAGAAAATAGTGTTGCCAATTTAAAGTTTTCCGCTTCTAAAAAACACTCTTTATAATATTGAGCACTCAAAAATACAAAAATATTCTTCCGTCAATTCTAATGGACAGGAGAAATAAATAAACACTAATTTTGTCATTTCGGCATTTCGTGTCTCCCAATTCAAATTTAATTTATTGCCACAAAAGCAATTTACCAAAAGGAATATGACTTCTTTTTAATTTTTACTTTTTGACATTAAAAGTGAGAAGTTCTTGTAGGGAATTATGTTTATATTTAATAAAAAAAAGGTTGTGTGTACTGACGTATGTGCGGTAGAAGTAAAACTTCTTTTCCGTCAAGCAAAGCCTTTGTAAGATTCTAACCTATAAACGTACAAACATTTTGTATAATAAAAACAGGTCGCTGTCTTTGACGGATAACGTGTAGTTTTGACATGTCACTGACAGCTGCATAGAAAACCTTTTACCCCCAACGCCAGAAAAGAAGTTTTACTTCAAAAATAGGAATAGTTTAGTATTTAGGTTAGTATCTATATGTGAAAATTAACAAATGGATTTATTTATTTTAATAATAGAAATTTAAGTACAATTATTATTAATTATGTTTTGGTAGACCAAAATAAGTAGCACTGTTCTAACCTTTAAACATGATTTGATTCGATATTAAAAATTAGAGATTTGGATAGTTTTTAATTTGATCGTTAATAAAACTTTATATATGCCTCGATTAACATATCTATCAATAGACCAATTTTTTTAAATTTGACAAAGGGGGATTTTTATAATAAGAACTGGGGATTTTTTATAAAACGTTTTGCTTTCATATAACTATTTCGGGTTTTATTTTTAAAATTTTTTAAAAACTATAGGTACTCTAACGTTGCAAACGATTGCATAAATTCAGTGACAAGCATTTTTCGGGAACATTTTACGTGCTTTTCGTCAATGACTCAACTGGTTCTGTTTACACTTTTTCAACAGGTATATATGTTCTTCTTTGAAGTTCGAATAAATTTATACACATATCTATTTGTCTAAGAACTGATTTTTTATGAAAGACCATTTATAAACTTTTTTGAACTATTTCATCGCATTGAATTATTTGTAAACTTTGACAACATATATTCCATAGTTGCTAACTTACGCAAGAGATCTCGCATGGGAAAGCTAGTCTATACCTATTCTTGATTGTGTGCCATATTTGACATCATAACATGTTTTGCCATTTCGGTGGCTTAACATTAATTGGAAATATCCATAGATCATTGACCCTTTGATGTCAAAAGGTAATACACAACTTACTTAACTCCGTCATCAGGGCTGTTGTCCTCTTTGTGTTATCATTTCGTTTGAATCAGTTTATGTGAATACATCAGGTCCGAAAGATGACTAACAATATAGATTCATTCATGTTGCTTCTTGTTGACATAATATTGGTCTCTAACGACCATTAAGGGACGAATGTAGTGTCCCACAGAGCAGATTTTAACCACCCTTCTTTTATATCTTCTGAGGAAGGGAAGAAAGAAGACATACACAAAAAATATCATTACCAAATTTGGGGGTACATTTCACCCCAAAAAACCGGTCAGTCATTCCAATACAACACGTTCCCCCATTAAGTTCCTGTAGTCAATATCCTTTCTTTTTTCTCTTTAACTATATCAACAATTTAAAAAAGAAATAACTATTTGTAGTAGAAATGGACTTCACCCCACCACCAGCACTCGACTAGACGATAAACCACATTCGCATTGCAATTTTCCTTACACTAGTTTAGTTTTTCTTCCACAACAATTTAATTTTTTTTTTTGCCTTCTTATCCCGAACAACGAACGTCTTCAGCAACAAACTAGATATATTTACAACCCCCTAAGGGCACATACGAGGGTGCTAGTGATTTACTTCCCTTTTGTGCATTTAGAAAATGCCATTGCACTGCCGTTGGGTGTACAATCTACGAGTATGGTAATTCCTTATGAGATCCGGATCATAATAATAGTTTCACATTCATTGAGAAATTTAAAACAGCGCCTCAGGCGGCCAGAGGGGGATTAAATTACTTAACTCGTTGCTTAGTTGGATAAGGGCTATTTTTATGACATTTTCTTCTTCTTTCTTTTTCCTTCCAGATTTAAAAGAAGAAAATACTCAAATTAATTGATATTACGCTAATAATCGAAAAAGGCCTTGGTGATATTTCATAAGAGAGACTTAGATTAAAAAAAAAAAGGGAGTTAAAAAGAAATAATTTACGACCACCCTGTTGTATGGAAATCTTGTTGTTAACGTTGTTGGTGTCTGCTGAGTTTGTGTGGTTTTTGTGTGGCGGCAGTTACAGAGCGGTTGGAAAAATTAGAAATTCAAAATGCAAAAAGAAAACAATTCAGCCCCGGAAAATCATCAATTTGTCGGACCTTACCGGTTGGAGAAAACCCTTGGCAAGGGTCAAACTGGTGGGTGTAGCTTAAATTAATTTGAATTTAAAAATTTGATAAAATTATTTTTAAAGGTCTGGTTAAACTGGGTGTACACTGTGTGTTGGGAAAAAAAGTTGCCATAAAGATTATCAATCGAGAAAAGCTAAGCGAATCGGTGCTGATGAAGGTGAGTCGGTAGTCACAAAGTCTGTAGATACTCTCGTAACCGCCTTGCACACATTAAGCGAGGTTAATCACGCAAGGCTTACCATCTAAATTTAGACTTATCTTAAAACGTTTTTGGGGTGTTGTTGCTTTGTTCGCTTTAATTATGATTAATCGATTTCGTTTTTTTTTCTATTGGCTCACATGAATTTTTATTAAAGGTTGAACGAGAGATAGCTATTATGAAATTGATAGATCATCCCCATGTTTTGGGGTTGAGTGATGTCTATGAGAACAAGAAGTATCTCTACTTGATACTGGAGCATGTATCCGGTGGTGAATTGTTTGATTACCTTGTAAAGAAAGGCCGTCTGACACCCAAGGAGGCCAGGAAGTTCTTTAGACAGATTATATCGGCATTGGATTTTTGTCATTCACATTCAATTTGGTAAGGCATTGTTTTGATGGGATTTTGTAATATTGGGGGGGGGGTTGTGTTTTTTGTTTTTTGAAAATACATAATGTCAATTGATTTTCTATGTAAATTTTCAATACTTCTTATTTTTTTCCTTTTGTTTCACAGTCACAGGGATTTAAAACCCGAAAACTTATTGTTGGACGAGAAGAATAATATTAAAATCGCGGATTTTGGAATGGCATCCTTACAACCGGCTGGATCAATGTTAGAGACATCATGCGGTTCACCACATTATGCTTGCCCAGAAGTTATAAGGGTAAGTTTTGAAGTAATGGAAGTGGGGGCGAATGATTTCAAGGATCGAAACGGACTAAGTTATACAATCATCGCAAAAGGAATGAGGTTGAAGGCATTTTCTCTAAAATGGTACTATTTTCATTCGGTTTCTAAGACATTTTTGAATATATATTCAATAAAGACCCATAGATAACCTTTATTTTGAAGTATCTTGTTTTGCATACATATGCGGTCTATTTTGTGATATTAAATTATTTTAGGATTCTTTAACATATTTTTTTGGGAAGCTGACTCACCCAGTTTTATTTCGTTAAAATTCAATTGAAAGATTCAACTTGATGGACTGTCCCATGTAGCCTTATAATAAGGATGCCATTGAGAAGCGGACTCCTTGTTCATAATGAACAATTAATCAATAAGGACATATCAATGAAATTCAGGTCATTCTTCAAACTTCAGCACATCCCAATAGGAGAAGTTTTGCCACTTCAAATGATGAAGTTGCTTCCGTTCTTCAGTTTTCTTACGTGAAATTCGCCACAATCTGGTTTGAGAGATTCTAAATTCTGCATCACTTAATTTTTTACCTACGCAACCGACTCACGGTTCAGGAAGTTTCATTGCCTGAGACATGGGGATTTTCCATCCTCTACGATCTCGAGTACGCTGATGCAAGAGGCCTTGATGTGTCTGTTAGATTTTTGCCAAGCCCTCCGGAGTCCGCTATCCGGTGGTCTTTAAACAGGATGTGCGGTTTTCTTTGTGGCGTCGACTGGGATTCGAGGACTCTCCTGGCTGGAATTGGTACCCATTCGCTCAATGCTACTGAGCAAATTTAGTAGACGTGTTTTGACTTCCTGGCCTAGAATTGAATCTTGTTTTAGCTCATAGAGACCACATTAGCAATAACGAACTAAACAATGAACAACTCTCTAAAATTTCAATTGAATGACAAAGGAACTAAATTGAACTTGAACTTCAGCGTGCTTAATACAATACTATCTTTTTGCTTAAAAAAAGTACCTGCTCAAATTTAAACGATGTTCTATTTTAATTTCCTCAAAAAATATTTATTTTTCAGCTGAAATTTGGTCAGAGATTTGAGATGATGTATTCTTAACCTACGACAACACTATTCACCCCCACTCGAAAGCCTTTTAATGACACTTGTTTTTGTAATTTTGCAACTCTTTCGTCAATGACAGCCCTGCCATTAAATTTTGACAGCAAAAATTGGAAATGTTGCTCAGGAATACTGTTTTTCTCAACTGGCCTATTTTAAATTGTCAGAAACTAATTTCTTGTCAAAAAATAACCGTCAAATATTGACTCAGTTTGTCATTTTACGTTTAGGTAGGCCGGTCAATTATTCAGCACTTATTTTAATAAAAAAAAAAACGAAATTCACGCTTTTAAAATTACGCAAATTGGTTTCTGTTTAAAATTGAGTTAGTGAATCAAATGTTTTTCTAAGTATTTGAAGTATTTGTTGGTCTTACCTTGACGTCAAGCTGGATCCGCCAAAAGTTTGAAGGGAAGGGATTTTATTTCCAAGTTGGGATTGGGGTACTTGATTAGCTCTTAATAGAACTTAAATCCTACATCATTAGAATTTCTTTTGTAGCGGACCCAGCATGAGGGACCTTTTATTACTATACACTGTCAGGTCTTAACTGGTAAAAAAAAATGGAAAAAAAATTTGCCAACTTGTCAGTTCTGAAAATGCAGTATAAGCGATGAAAATATATCTTCAAGAATTGACCAGTTTTATAGCCCGAGTAATTGACGTGAAACTGGAACAATCTGGAAACTGGAAAGTTATTTTAATTAAAGTAATACTATTCGAAATAGCTTTTAATAGCTTTTCATCTTTTCACTTTCGTCTCATTTGTACACCTTTAGTTGACCAGTTAATTGTTTTAACAAATTTATTTGAAAAATTTGATAAAATTTATAAATGAATCTGCAGTTATATACATTTACTGTGCATTTAAATTCGCGATGGAAAGAAGGTATTAAAAATCAGTATCACATGTCACATTTTTATATCTATCTACAATTGAATTAAGCGCCATCAAAACTTTCAACATTTCAACAAATAAAATTCGCTTAATGTTCACATTAATTGCTCACCTAAATTGTATTTAATTTTAGAACGTAAATTGTTAAAAAAACGTAATTGTTAACGTATTGCGAAAACAATCCAGTTTCTCGAATTATGTAATTGCCCTGATTGACGATTATGAGAACCATAAAACAACACGTAACGCCGAAAATGTTTCTCAAATTGAATCATATGTACATATTTTTCAAAATAAATTTGAATAATTTGCAAACCTGATTCCAGCGGTGTGAGTCTATTCAACCAAACTTACTTCAAAACAACCGAGAATAGGAAACAGTATTGCCAATTTAAAGTTATCCCGCTCTAAAAAAAACACCCTTTATTTGTTATTTAAGTTAAACCCTTCAAAAAAAATTAAATTTCCCAGTATATCAATGCCTTAAATTTATAGTCGGTAAACATCGACCAATATTTGTGTCTTAAAAGGGTATGGCAGCATCTAAATGATGAAATCACCGTTGTACCTTGGCGAAAAGCACTTTAGAGTTGAGATCACTAAAATTCAATTCAATTCAATCACTTCACTTAAACAGAAGTTATTTTCTAATTTGTTTCATATTCGTTGGAAGCCTGACCTTATTAAGGCTTGCTTTTCCATCACTATTATTGCTCAGCGATGTTGATTTGCACCAACCAAAATAATGTGGACGTTGCTTTAAGCACACTTTAATCTTCAACTGAACTGAATAGTTAGATGGTAAAAAAATACCTGTTCTTATTGACAGTCTAAGCTATTACAATCCTTTATTCAAAGAAATTACATACATATATATTTTTATTATAATTATATATATTAAGTGACAAATCCTCCATTCTCCTTTCGGCAGAAGATCAAAGAAACTGCTTAGAACACATACGGGAATGGTCGATAGATGTAAAGGATTATTCACATGAGAGCCACCAACGACCGACGAATGAACGAACATTCGTCCATTTTGACATTTCGTTCACTTGCATTTTTTTCATCCGTCGTGAATGGCGTTTACTTAGAAACTTAGAATGATTTTGAGGTTAGTCGCGTTCTAACAATTAATTCATTGCCGTGTGGATGATGTGTGGAACGCGAATAGTGTTTGACAGTTTGTAGCAATCATATTGCAATTCGAGACGGCCAATTTATTTTCCCAAATTTCTCTCATTTTAGCAATTACAACGCAAATTGTAATATATTAACATTTAATCAAAACTAGATTTCTATCCAGTTGTAAAATTTTTGAGAAAAATTTGGGCTTTTATGTAAATGTTTTAAATCCCATTTGCTTTTTTATTCGTTGGTTGTTGGTCGTTCTCATGTGAATAGTCCTTAAGTCACAAAGTTTTGATTCTATACGAACTGATTTACCTTCTTAATGTAAACTATTAAAATATTAAAAACATCTTCCCTATAAAAAATAACTAAGGCATTTAGACAAAAAAAATTACCAAACTTTACTTCAATTTGTTTGATTGACATGACAAATTTTCCTTGAAATATTTAAATTGGTAAGAGAAAGACTAAAACTTTTGTTTCGAAAACAAAATTAACAGAATATATTCAACTCCACGCTCGAAAAAAAATCCATATATTCTATCGTAGTAGCAGTTCATTAAAATTACCATAGTACAAAGCTCAAGGCTAGCAAGTGACTTAAAAATCTAATGCATTAATTAAAATATGTACATAATCATGAATGAAATATATATACTAGGGTGTGTCAAAGTGCTCAACTATGGTATTTTCAAATGTAATAGCTTTTTAAAGTTGCATTGCTTATCAAAATTAAATCCTGCGTTTACAATTTTCATTTTAATTAATATCTTTGGCTCCCTCAAAAATAGGATGAACTCCAAAAAAATTTGATTTTTCGAGATTTTTGAAAAAGGTGTTGTTTTAAATTGCACCGTGTGGATATAAAAAAATTATATAAAATATTTTTAGGCTTTCAAGTCAAAGATAATTGCAAGGAAAAACTTTTAAGCTTATATTTGTTTAAATTGAACACTTGGTAAAGAAGATATGAAATAATAAAAGAAGGAAGAAAAATCATTTTTTTATGTAAAATCGTTTTTCTTTTTTTTCAAAAAAAAATTCTTAAAAATCAACGGAACCACCTACAATATCGTGGTATATCTTTTTGTAAAGACAAAAATTCTTTCTGTATTTTGTTAATTTTTTTTTTTTAGTATACGTAAAAAAAAAAAAAAAATTTACTGTAAATTAAATTTTTTTTTTCAACTTCAACCCATTTGAGCGAGCCAAAGACGAACGATATCTTATTTTTTTTTTTACATGTTCTTAAACCTCTGACCCTAATACAACATTTTAGCACTATTACATTTAAAAATAAGAGTACTTTTTTGCGGCCATACAAAAGTGACACACCCTAATATATACTCATTGAAATGCACAAGTAGTAGGTGGTCATACGAACTTGCTTTATCATTACAAAGTTGTGCATTTTTTCAAACTAAAAATCGCGACTGGATCGCATGTAACTACTTGGTGTTGCGTTCAAGTTCTTTATAGTTTTTTTTCTATTTTTATATAAAAATAAAGATATACATATTAAAAGAAGTTATAGAAACGGAATAAGGACGTAAATTTAAATTGCTAAAAGTTTTAATTTCAAATACTGAGGAGAACATTAACTCTATTGGCTCAATTTCAATTTGATAAAAGATTGTGATAGTTCAAAAAATGAAAAATAATTTTTAAAGCTCGAAAAAACTTATTTTAAATTTTATTTTATTAAAAGTTATTCAAACATTTAAATCAGAATAATATTTAGGATTTTTCGAAACATTTGAGTTTCATATTCATTCAAAATTTTCCGTTCTTAATATTTTTTTGTTCGAATGATTATAACTTGCATTTTCAATTATAAAACAATTCTATTACTTTCATAACATCCATTAAGCACACAGTTGTTGTTTCAAACATCCATTTAGCATTAACCTTAATTATTCTCGGGATTTAGATATCAATCAATCCTTCATTCTTTCATTCTTTCCTTCCTTCCTTACTATTCCTTGTGGCATTTATCGGCATTTTAAATATAGGACCAATGTCCAGTCAAAGGTACTTCTAATTGCATTGTAAGTTCTCATTCAATTAAATACGATATCCTACTCCTATCGACCTATTCTTTTATTCATCTTGATAAGAAGAGAAAGCGTGAAATATTTCTTCAACTCCAAGGACATTCAGCAGCCAATGTTAAGTGGAACACTCCCTAATGGCTGTTTTTAGGATTTACTACGCATTTTAATTATTGATAGTGTGCTTTTGCTTTTAAGCAACAATACTGAGCGAATAAAGAGGATTGTGTTAAAAGTCACAATACATACATAGGTATATTATGTACATACATATATACCCATAAGCTTGTGATTAATAATAAAAAAAGATAAAAAGGATGACTTTCGAGATAGTCGATGAAGGTCTAAGGTAAAGCATTAAATGATTTGTTGACTTAAGTGTTCAGCAGCCAATGGTTTTTCATTCTGCATTATAAATAATTGACAAAGCAGAAAAAAACAAGCAATTTGCGGAAAACGTGCAGGCAAAATAGTTTAAGGTTTTAGAAAAAGTTTGCAGGTTTTGCTTTATTAGTGGATGTGTTCGTTGATATTTTTTTTGAGTTTGTTTTCACTAAACATTATAGGTTATTTTGATAAATTAAACTACGATTAGACGTTTGATTTCTGGTCAACGTAAATAGTCAATGTTTTCTTGTATTCACTAAAAAAATACCAAATACTGGCTTCGAATCTGGAATCATACAAAAATGTATTTTCTATTATTTTGCTTTCTGGTGGAAGTTCACACTTAAATTATATTGGTATCTAATTTATATAGTTCATTCTCTGTCTGGTAGGAGTATAAAATTGCATCGAAACATTGCTACATGAAAAGTGTAAAAAAATGATATTATGGTTTTCACACTAAAGCGCTTACGATTACTATATCCTTCTCTTCTATTAAAATATGCAAAACGTCATTCCCGCCAATATTTAGACGACTTAAAAGATATGATAATTTTGTCTATTAATTGTATTAGAACTCCCATCGTGTTAATATTTCATAATTTTCGTCATAAGAAACTGAAAAGTGCAAATTAAGGATTCTACTGACGTCATGAATAATCACCTCTATTACAGAATTCGGCGAATGAGCTAAAGTGACAATTTCAATTAATTTCCAAGCTTTTACTATTACTGAATCCGACGAAAGAAAGTTGAACGAATGTCGGTAACAATTCCTGTACCACCGAAATTCTGTTCAACTTATCTGGTATTACTAAATCCGCAATCCATTCCATACAATTTCTATCATTTTACATTCGTGCCAATTTCGAGACGAATCTGAAGTGAATTTTTAATTAAACGAAAAAAAACAATTGAAAGCACAAAAATGTAAGTCAAAAGCTTATCATAATGAATGTTTAAGTGTTTGTTTAACAAATTTTAATAGAAAACGGACAACCAATCGGAAAAAATTTCGAGAAATGGTGGAAATGATGAAGACGCAATCGGCATAGCCAGAAATCTAAAAAAAAAAGAGTGCACACCGGCTGGTATTGAACGGTCTTGATTTCACTGATCGATAGCGATGCTATTATCAAAGACTGTTTTCAAAAACGTCAAATCAACGTCAATTTGATCGTCATTTTTTGACGCAAGTATTTCTGTCGTCAAATATGCAATCGTCCTGCTTGCACAAAATCTATTTGATCAACGTCAGTGAATTTTCTTGCATAAATACAATTGACGTTTAACAATAAAATTAGAAATGGATGCTAAAATTTTTCCAAAAATTGTTGTTAAAAATTGTTAGAGTCGTAAAATTCCAAATCAAAAAGTTTTCAGATGGGGAATTCTTCGGTCATTTCAGAATGTCAAAGCAATTATTTCTTGTAAGTACAAACAAATAAAACGTTTCAATTCATAAAAAGTAACATTCTTAATGAATACCTAATTCTAGAGATTAAAGGAAGAACTAAGCCCTTTACTCTTTGGACTTTAAGCAACAAAAATACATACCGAGGAATCGGAGATTGTTTCAACAAATGTATCAACTGCGTATTTCATACTTTAAAACTTGCAAAACAATTGTGCGCCTACTTTCAAAATTTGTTAGATGACCAACTACAAATGAAGAACTTGATAATGTTGTGCACAAATTTAACTACTTTTACCCACACAAACACACAAAACAATCTAAAATTTAGTTTGTGTACTTCAATTATTTTTGTCGTCAGCTCGATTTTTTTACTGCAGAGCTGAGCCGCAAATAATGTTATCGAACATGTATAACTTAAGCAAACTGCGTTATCGAAAATAATGCTTCTGCATGAAAATTTCGTTTTGGGTTTGGAAATTTCTGTCTCCTTTTGAGCTGACTTTCAAATTATTCAATTTAAATAAAATAAAAATTTAAAAAAAACATCTATGTAAAAAGTTTCAATAAAATTGCATATATATTTTGAAAAAATTATTTTTCGTTTATTTGAAAAAATTCCAGTTTTTTCATAACTCGGTATTGCACAAACAATAATAGGTTCCTTCGTGCAACTTTACTCGGGGTTGACCCAGGTTTTCTTGCCAACTCTGAGAGTTGTAAAAAACTGGGGTTTTCAGTTTTCAGTGCGAGTTCGAAGTGACTCCACGTCTTAAAAAACACAGAATTTATTCATCCAAGTTATTCAAAAAACGATTAAGGGCGACTTTAGGGCTCAACCAGCAAACTTTATTTTAAAAAAAACCGCTCCAGCGACTTTTTTTTGTATTAATTCATATTTGATCAAAAAATCAGATGTTATTTCATTATAGCTCAAATTAAGAGTTATTTTACCGATTCAAAAAATGAATTTCGTATTTCCCGCCTATATTATTTGAATCCAATTTGAGTTCATTTAAGACAAAAAAGTAAAATCAAAAGAAGTGTCCTTAATCGTATGCCAAATAAGATTGACAAACATGTCTTTTAAAGGCAGTAACTAACTGAGAATGCTGTGTATTTCTAATTAAAGGCACCATCTGTGAGTTAGCCTCTGAAAGACTTTGCAACCAAATTCAATGTTTACGAAAAGAATAGAGTAGAATGTTAATAAATAAGTTTGGCCTCATAGAAGACTTGACCTGATTGAAATTTTGCATTCTTCTATATGCGCTTTAATAGATATACCACAGGCTATAATTTCTTCTACTAATAGATTTGCCAGCTCTGCGAATGTTTCCCAGAAGGCATATATCTCGTTTTTGGAATAAGGAAGCCTTAAAAACTTGGTTAGATTTGTAGTTTTATGTGATTCTAACGTTTATCGCCACCTTTAACAACATGAGTTAGATGATCTACTCCTTGTAGTTCGTAATATAAAACTGTTCACTTAAAAAACTGGTAAGTTTATGTATCGGCTTCATAAAATAATGTATTACTAATTGGATACACATACACATATGGGCAAATCTCAGAAACTTTTGACTTTCGTGTAACTTTGAAATTAAGTTACTTCATAGTCATATTTTTTTACTCTATCTCTGATAATTTTTTCGAAAATATAGTAATATTACAGTATAAAAAAAGTTATTTTCCACATTAAGAATTTTTTTTTTACCTATAGAACGAGTAAAAGACAAAAAGTATAAGAAAAATACAAAATTTTATATGTTACTATTAAAATATTTAAAAAGTTTAATGTTCTTACGATTGAAGCATCTGATTTTAGTTTGTTAAACTCAAATGGGGTTCATAAGAGACTTTGAAAATCAAAATTTTTTATGAAAAAATGATGTGCTTTGCTTAGATTTATGACAGTGTTTGTCAGAAGTTTCGGTACTACAATTCCGAAAAAATCATTAAAATCTGGTACGTCTCTTATCATTTACCCAGCATGCTTTGCACCGATTTCTAAATTACATATTCATTTTCTATAGACAAAAATGAATAAATTAAGCTTTGGTAGAAATGTGTGCTAAAATCGCAACCTGGTTAAAATTAGCTTATACTGACTTAAAAGAGTGCGAAACTTTTTTTTTTCAAGACATTTTCAGTTAGCACTCTAATAAAAAGCAATATTTCCAGTTCTTAACTATTGTTCCTTCTTCTAAATCATACTAAGAAGTGTACGTTTTGTCGCTGACGCTACATATTTTATGGATCTTTAAAATTCAGTAGTTAATTACAAAGAAAAATCATTGATATTTTTCATACATTACTTTTTAAGCAGAGAAAAATTTTATTGATAAAAATGTTTAGTAAAATTACGTGTTATTTTTAATTAAAAGCTTCACTATAAAATGTACATATTTAGAAAAGTGAACAAACTTTTACTTAAATATAAATCATAAGTTAAATTTTTATCATTTGTTATAAAAAATTAAAAATGTCTATATTAATTTAAAATTTTGCGCTCACATAATTTCTATAGTTCAAATATTAACGAATGCAAGCTAGGGCAGTGAGAAAAGTGAAAAAAAATTATCCTTATCAATAACAGTCTTATAAACATAGGTATAAACAACTTACGTCGAACGTTATTATGGTATCAGTAGTCTTTGTGACTCGGCCACGTAAAGTCGTTTCGTGTTACTGTTTCGATAGTTCAACGTCGCACTATGGGACCAAATGATGAAATCCATCTCAAAAATGGTTTTGGTGAATTTCGTAATTTGAAAAATCTAATGATGGGATTATATACTAGAAATAGGGTTCTTCCTAACACAGTAAATTTTTTGTATCTTACTTTTGTTCTAGGTACCTAAAATTACCGTTAAAAATGACATTTCGATATTTTTATTTTTTAGAATTATTGGAAGTGAGAGTTTGAAGTCAATTATTTCGTATTTTTCTGGACAGAATGTATAAGTATTATACCTTTTTGAAAAGCCCAAGCCCTCTTCTTTACAAAACAGTTATATTTTTTTAATTAAGTTCACCAGTTAATTAATAAAAAAAATGAGTAAGGTGCAGTATATTTTTCATGTGCAACACATTTTCATAAACATCATATAAGTGACTATGTTTCCACAAAATTTATAAGTTTTTATCATTTATTTCCAATATTATTAAAATTCTAAATTTTATTTTTAGAATAAAATATTTTTTGTTTTCCAATTTTAAACTTCCTTACTCATATTTATATTAAAAAAAATCATAATCAAATAAAAATAAATGCCAAGCATTTGAGGGTGGGAGGGGGTGTGTGTTTATGGTTGCATATAATACAAATGTAGGTACATAGTTATAAATAACACAAACATTGTTTGACGAGGCTTAAGAACTTTTAGACATTAATTAATATACCTAGTAATAAGGTGTACTTTTGAATTCCTTTTTTTTTGTCTTAAGGGCGAAAAACTTTCATATATCAAAAAGGGGCGTTGGCAGTACACGGATTTTACTAAAAATAAATAACACTTTTCATAAACTCACTTCTTCATATAAAACTTAATTTAAAAAATGCCTGCTCTTAATGAACTTTAAGCTGAAAATAAAATAAAGGGAGTGAAAGTAGGCGGGAAAGTGGGCAGAAAAAATATACATGCGATGTCTTAAGTTTAAAAAACCTTAAAAACAAATTTTCGGCTTCCTGTTCACTAAAAATAAGAAAATAACAAAAATCTGAAAAACATGGTAGTGGGCGGATTTTACAAAAAACTACTTTCAAATGTTTTCACCGGTAAAAGAAGAAAACAAATTTCATCCAAATTGTTGCAATAATTCTTGCTCCAACAAATTTTTCCCATATAAATGAAACAAAATCTACAAATTTGATATTTTATTTTATTAAAAAAAAAATAAAATAATTTATTTCTATCTGAAATGTTTTAATATTTTAAATTCTTAGTTATACAAGTATAAGTGTGCAAAATTTGAAAAAAAATATTGAGAAACGAAAAAGTTATGGATTTTTGAGATGGTTTGCACCATTTGGTCCCAGTGCGTCGCCGGAAAATGAGTGAGAATTTCTTAAGCATTCGTTAATAAAAGTGGAACACCATCAATTATATTTTCTGATGTAACAATGGTGCTATAAACTTAATTTTAAAGGTGTGCTTAGTTATTTTCTCTTTACGCGTTTTCAAAAGTCTAAAGTCAAAAGTTTCTGAGATTTGCCCATATCGGGTGACAAAAAATTGTCTTTATTTTAGATCAAATAAAAATAAAATGCACGACTGAGTTCTTCAAACCTGCTCTTATGAATGAATGAAAATGAATTGATTAAAAAATGTTCATGAGCATACAATTATTTTTTTTTTAAGCCTAAAACAACCCGATTCTCAGCCCCTGCAAAAAAGGTTTTTCAGGGGTGAATTGCCTCTTGCGAGGAATTGACATTAAAAGTGCTAGCCATTAGCCGTTCCGAATCGGCAGAAAATTGTAGGTCTCCTCCATTCCTGGTAACACGCACCCAGGAATGGTTAGGAGTTGTATATAAGTCGCTAGGTCCTAGTTCTCTTCGAGCTGTTGCACCACCAAATTTAATCAAATTTATTTATTTATTTTAAAAAAACTCCTTTAGTGGCAATATTAAGTTATGCAATAAAAATAAAATGCACGACTGGGTCGCACGAACTTGCTCTTATGACTAGGAATTTTAAAATGAATGTTATTAGAAAAAACTGTTTTATTTTTTAAACTCTTTTAGTAGTAAAAGATAGAAACAGAATGCAAATATGATTTTATGCAAGAACAAAAATTATAAGTCCTTGTAGTCGTTTCTTAAAAAAATATATACAAAATTTTTAAAACATTTTTAAGAAAAAAATTTGGTACGCCAATTTAAAATTTTTACTATTTTTCGAATATAAATTAAATTTACAAACAAAAATTTTAAGCGTTTCTCTATACAAAAATTAATTAAAATCCGTTATGTCGATAATGAGAAATTTAAAAGTTGAAAAAATCGTTCTATGGTAGGTACAGTCCGTAATATCTCGTTTTCAAAATTTGTTTTATTAAATTACAGATCGTAAGAATTAATAGAAAGGAAAAACAATTTAGCAAAATTTTCGGAACCGTTTTCGAGAAAAATACGATTTTGGAAAACCATTTTTAACGTTTGTAATGTAATTTTTGTTAAAGAGTTATCAAGTTTGATTCTCATCGGCTGTTTTGGTCGTATTGTTTAATAAATGAAAGATTATTTCATTTTCCTTTTCCCAACGTTTCGACGGTGGTTGCCGTCTTCTTCAGGGGAGATCTTTATTTAGTATACAAAAATTATAATTATTATACATGAGTGATACAGTGTAGGGCGGACATTATACAATGTTTGTAATGTAAGCACCGTTCTTTAAAAAAAAATAACAAGGAGGTTTTCTAAGCCTTTTAGCATGGATTAAAAAAACTCGTAGTTGACAAGTTTAAAAAAATCAATAATGTTTTTTTTTTCTAAAATCTAAACAAAATTTCTTTGAAAATTTGAATACAAACTCGCAATATGATCTTTAATTAAAAAAATTCATCAAAACATTTGAACAGTTTTTGAGAAGATCGAAATCAAAAACAAATGGTTCTATTAGGGATACCATTAATAGCCATTTTTTAAAATGTTTTTTTTTTTTTTTTTTCAACTATTAGCTAGTATTTTTGTTGACCAATTGTTGAGAAAAAATATTTTCTAAAATTTCGTAGAAAAAATTGTAAGACAGTTAACGTTATTTTTACTTAAAAAAAGAAGAAAATAATTTGTTGAGGGAACAATTTAAAAATGTGTCTCTCAAGTTTCAAGAAAATCGGCTGAGCCTTTTAGGGTGTAGTCGAACAGACAGACAGAATTGCGAGACCCACTGTTTCGTCTTCTTTATCATCGTATTTGTAATATCGAGTTTGGTTAAAAACTCGAATTCGATTTTCTTATGAATCTACATCTTGCCATTAGTACCTCTATAAAACTATCAAATAAATGAGGGTATTGTTGAAAGTTCTTCAAGATGTTTTATCTATAGACAAAATGGTTTTGCTTAAAACCTGTTAAATCCGCTTCAAATCATCTTGTAGAAGTCTGTCATCAGATCTAAAGTTCCTGAATGTGCTATCCTCTTTACCTACATATTTGTATACAAAACTACAATCAGAAGTTCGTTTTGAAGTTCTGTAGGATCAAACGGAGATAAGTAGACACCTTGGCAGAAACTAGTACTTTAATTTTGTGATTTGCACTTCTGGGTCTTATGTTATAGCCCGTTATATTGCTATAACTTAGAAACATTGTATAATGTCCAGCTGTATATTTAACTACTTGCCTTAAGTCAAGTGTGATAAGTCCTGTCATTTCTGCAAAATTATGTAACGAACTTTTTTTTTAGAAGTTTATGTAGATATTTTCCCAGGAAAGTCTTGTTTTTTTGTAAACAAATATTTTATGAAAATAAAGCAATTTGTACCTAATGAGCTTACATTTTCTGCATACCACTTGCTTGTTCCTGTGACCCAATAACTGGACTGTCTACATACACGTTCTCATAGAAAAAGTGGTATCGTGTTGACGGAAACCCACAAGTTGAATGTAAATATGTACATATGCCTCCAAATATTCCTATAGAACTAAAAATATTTGCATGTCCTTCTGTTTGATTTTATAAATTGTATTGCTCGGTCTTGGGACAGAGATAGTTCGAAATATGTTTCGAACCATTTTGGTCAAACACCGTTAAATATCAGTTGATAACAATCTATCCAATTGAATAAAAACTGAATAACCAATAAAAATCAATACCACTCGTTTGTTTGGGATTTCTGGTAGTTGGTTGACACATACATAGGTATGAATTTATAGAACTGCTATACCTCGACATTTGACAGAATAGAAATCCACAATTCCATTGAAAATGCTGATGGTTGTACAGAGGTGGAGCATTCCATTGAAAAACTATTTACAATTGATTTTATCTCCGCATCAACCTCACACATTCTTGATGCACCTACATATACAAGTTTATATTCATAGGGTTTTTTTATAACTATAAGCATAGTCTGTAAATTTCTTAATATCTTAGGGTGAAAAATACGATGGCAGAAAAGCGGATGTGTGGTCGTGTGGCGTTATCCTGTATGCCCTGCTTGTGGGTGCTCTGCCGTTCGACGATGATAACTTGCGTCAACTTTTGGAGAAAGTCAAACGTGGTGTGTTTCACATACCACATTTTGTCCCGCCCGATTGCCAGAGCCTGCTGCGAGGAATGATTGAAATAAATCCTGAGAGGAGATTAACTGTAAGTATTGATAGAGGCATTGCACTGGCAGCTGTATGTGGGTGCAAGGATATAATGCAGTTTCCTTCTTCTGTGATATGTATAGTTGTCGGAAATCAATCGGCATCCCTGGGTAACGGCTGGCGGGAAAGGCGAACTCGAACTGGAGCTACCTATGATGGAGGTGGTGCAAACACACGTTATACCCTCGGCGTCTGCTGTGGATCCTGATGTTTTGAATGCTATTTGTTCGCTGGGTTGTTTTAAGGAGAAGGAAAAACTCATACAGGAGCTCCTCAGTGCTAAGTAAGCCGGATAAGCGAGTGTCTTGTCTAGTTGGAAGTTATGACAGGGATTTGTTTTTTTGTTTGCAGTCACAATACAGAGAAGGTGATTTATTTTTTGCTTCTCGATCGAAAGAGACGACGTCCTGCTCTGGAGGATGACGAGGAGCTGGCAAAACCCCGCGCTGAAATGGACACTCTGGATCCGCCAAGAAAGCGTTTGGACACATGTCGGATAAATGGAACGAATTCTCCAACATATGGGCAGATTAGTGAAGGATCTCCATTGACACCACGGAGACAGGCTTTTAAGTGAGTAATGTTTTGAATTGCTTTCAGGATCTCCAAATTATTTGAATAATTAAATCTCTTTCAAAAAATTGTTTATTAACATATTCATTATTTGTTTCGATGGACACAGCTTCCGCTCCTATAGCAGCTCCCGAAATCACCAGCGTCGCTCGCCCACTTCGGTTTCCTCCGTACGCTCATCATCATATCACAGTCCGACAAGATGCAGTTCACCAATCAACTCTTCACAGGCAAATGTCATCTCAAGGCCGTCCTCCCCAGCTCCTGGTACCCACTCGTCGAGACACTCTTCATACACTACTTCTTCACAATCGTCGAATGCCAATCGGACGGGCTCTCAGACTTCTACTGTGTCTTGTCCAGGAAGTGGAGGTAGTCCAACATCAGCAGCAGCAGCAGCCGCTGCAGCTGCGGCCTCAGCTGCCCAAGCAGCGGCAGCAGCGGCTCAGGCAAACGCCCATCATCGTGCTAATTCTGGGCCAACAATTGCCATAAGTGTATTTCAAGATCCCGAAGCTAATAGTGGTGAGTTTTAAGACCCTATTCTCTAAGACAAATTTATTGATATGGATTTCTACTTTCAGTTGTCATGAACCCCACAGGATCACCCCTTTCAAATAATGGTTCGCCAGTAATGCCTGGCTCTGGCTGTAATTCCCCTGGCGGACAATTATGGAAAACTCGTCTAACGAATATAAAAAATAGTTTCTTAGGTAGCCCAAGGTTTCATCGGAGAAAATTACAAGGTTGTTAAATATTTTTTTTTTTGGAATATCTGATAGATCTAAGGCTAAATTAATCTTCTTAAAAGTCTCTGCAGATGAAGTCCATTTAACACCGGAATCTTCCCCGGAACTAACGAAGCGTTCATGGTTTGGAAATTTAATTACAACGGAAAAGGATGAGACTTTTACAATTTTGGTTAAAGGCAAACCTATAGCGACGGTCAAAGCACATCTAATTCATGCATTTTTGTCCGTAAGTATATAAACAAAAGTATCTTACAACATGTTTTATAAGAATAAAAAAAGCTAGATGATGGCTTAGCTCGACAGTTGAAAACTTCAAAAAAAAACTAAAATCCTTAAATTTTAAATATTTTTGTTATTAAATTTTATAATTCAAATCAGAAAGCCAAAAGTTATCCGATGAAGGGGTCTGGAGTTTTAGAGATATTTTTCAATTAATCATGCTCATGTTTGATATTTTGAAAAATAGAAAAATGTCTTATTCATGTTTCAAGAATTTTTGAAAATAAAAAACTGGAAAGTTTTTGAAACTATATTTTCTTAATTTTTGTTTTTATTTTTTTTTATTCTAAAATTTTGAGAAGTGATGCAAATAAACAACTCGAATCTTTATTGAATCAAGCTTTGAGCATAAGTACGTAGGCACATAGAAATGCTGGCAGTCTCCGTCTGAGACCCAATCAGAGGTAAACTGTGCCTTTATGATACCAAAACTCATTTGAATCTGTGGTTGGAATTGATAAAGAGAATTGTAGACTTTCGCACAGAGTCATCCATAGTTTGGATTGAGTTCAAGATGAAATAATGCAATAGGTTTTGATCTGTCTTATTGTGTGTTAGCTTTTGCACAATCATCCGGACCAACACATGCACCCGAAACCATCTACATAGTGCCAAACCAGGCAGCTTATTGACTAGTAGTAACTAATCCACTTGATTGATCACCCAGTTCCCTTGTGCCAAATGCTTCCGTTTAAGCCCTCAGTCCCCTGGCGTTCGGTCTTAGGAATGAAATAGAGACTGCGGCACAAAAGTTACTAAAGTTGCGTTGAGAATACAGATCAAGTCTTTGATCTTAATTTCCGAAAGTTCGTCAATGTTGTCTAAAAATAACTTTCTAATGAGACTGTGCTCTAAATTTGGCCGTAGCACGACATTTGCAGAGGAAATTAATAACTGTTTCTTTTTTAAACTGGTCCCCACAGCTATCAAAGTGAGTGTTGAGAGGAATGCTTAGAACCGCTGCATCCTCTGTTATTGGCCAGTGTCCGTGTCTTGCCTGAATCTGCATATCAAATCAAGTGCTCGGGATGTATCAGCCGGCCAAATCTTTCAAGATATGATGCAGTTAGTTAAACTGCTCTACCTATGGTTTTATTGGTTAAGAAAATTTTGAGAATATTGCCCTTCATAACTCCGAGCGGAATGTTGACTCTTCTTGCAAGTGAGTTAACAAAAGGTGCGTTTTATTATCCACAAATCTATCTGGATCATTCCTTGAAAATAAAACGATACGGATCTTACTGACAGCAGTGTTATAAGCCCGTCTCTTTTTATCCTTGGCTCTGGAAATTTTAAATTATGTCTTGTCTTTTTTATTTACACTATAGCTTACACTACCTTACCATAAAAAGCCATCTACTTGCCAGTGTAATAACTAATTTTTGGATCTTTGAAATAGATCCCGATAGAAAACAGGATCCCAAATTGTTTTTGTAATACATGTTAAAACTTAATCCAGATCCGGATCCAGATAGATTTGTGAATAATAAAACGCACCTAAAGACTGATCCTTGGCTGGCCAGTTCGTCGGCACGTTCATTCCCGTCAATGCAAATAACACCTTGAAATAGTAACGTTAAGGACCAATTTGGAAGATGATATACTCGTAGTACAATTAATCCGGAGGGCACTATCTGCGATAATGTCTATATTTCAGTTCTGGTTACGATCTTGTTGGAGTATCTTGCATGTTCATATTGAAAAACACAAGCAAAGGCAGGTAGTCTAAAAGACCTAGACATTTTCAGAGTCTCACAAAAGATAACTGAACCAACATCCATCTTTGAGCCATCAGTAAGGATAGTTGTGTCCAAGTCTCTCTTCATGACTTATTATCCCAGTCCAGAATATAACCTCTAAATCCTTACGGATGCTCAATTTAGGGAGGCAGTAGCCAGTTGTCACTTTAAGCACATGTAACTTTTTTCAGATAACAATTACTGAGTATTGAGTGAAAGCCTGTATTGATTTGACAAAAAGTAGGCTTTAAACATTTATTTTGATGTATCGTCCCTTACTATACTTTCTATGGAAGCTTAGCAGACTATATTCAAATTTATAGTGCGCACATTGGTTTTGAAAGTCTGAATATCATAGCTTTCCACATTCCACATTCGTGTTGCCGTGCTAAAGATATAATCCCTGAATGAATTTAACAGTACTGTGAGGCATTCTCTGAAGCAAGAGTATTACGGTTGAATTGTTCAAGGGGTTGAATGCATCTGGGCATTTCACTTATATAATGACAGACAAGAAACACTGCTGTGTCCTCAACAGATGCAAATATTTCTTTTATACTTCTATCAGCAATAATTTTTCGGATTATATCCAAGAGACTCAAGTGGGTAATTGAAGCACCTGCCCAAATAATGGTACTGTACTCAAGACTTAATCGAGCATAACCTTGTAAATTACACATTAGAAGAGGTGAAAACTTTCTTTCATTGTCAAAAGAAATATTAACACTTACAAGGAATATGTAGTCATTCTACACAATGTGGTCTGTAATGCACATACCAAGCACTAGAAGCTGAACCGTTTCCTCAATGAAAGTGTCTGCTCATAGATGGCGGCATAAAATGCAATTTTTAAGTATTAAATTCTACGCAGTTTAGAGTTCCTCATTTGACAGTGCTATCAGGATCAGAATTGAATGAGCTTATCATACGCTTCCCTTCTAAATCCACCCAAAGGATAAAGAAACGAATGAATAACGAATAAATTCATTTGAAGTCTTAGACAAAAGATCATTCAAGAATCAAGAATATGAGAAAGAGAGTTGGAGACAAAAAAGACCTAGGGCACACCAGCATTTATTTTATGCATAAATAATTTGAAACCATCCGATATAACTTGTATACAGCGGTTCGAAAGGTTATTTCTAATCCAACGAGAGAAGATTGATCAATACCAAATGTTCGCATTTTCGATAATAGAGCTTGATGGCAAACTCTATTAGATGCTTTTTAAATACCAATTGCAATAATCTTATTTTCTCCAAAATGTTGTAAAGATTTTTGCCATTATTCGGTGAGATATACCATCAGAGAACCAATGGACCTATTGCTACGAAAGCCATACTGCCGGTAAATGAAAAGTTTTCGTTCTTCAAGATATCTCTTTAGCTGATAATTTATTAGCGTTTCCATGAACTAAGAAAAATAAAATGCACGACTGGGTCGCACTAACTTGCTCCTATGTAATAGACCAGGAATTTCAAAAACGAATGTTATTAGAGAAAACTGTTCATATGGATAAAATTAATTTTTTAAACTCTTTTAGTAGTAAGACATAAAAACAGAATGCTATGCAAATTATGCTACAACAAAAATTATAAGTCGTTGTAGTAGTTTTTGTTTTTTTTTTTAAATAAACTTTTATATAAAAAATTTTTAAAACATTTTCAAGTAAAAAATTTGGTAGGCGAACTTTAATTTTTTATTACTGTACGAATGAAAATTCAATTTCCAAAAAAATATTGAGCCGTTTTTGAGATATCGAATTTTCCAAACAAAAAAAAAAACACTTTTTTTTCCAAAAATTTAAAAAAATATTTTTTTTTTAAGTTTTGAAATGCAATGTTTTTTAAACTTTTAAGAAACATCTCTAGAAAAAATGTCATTAAAATCCGTTATGTCGATAGTGAGAAATTTAAAATTAGACAAAATGGTTCTATGGTAGATACATTATTATTATTTTCAAATTTATTTTTTATTAAATTAAAGATCATAAAAATTAATTGAAAAAAAAAAAAACATTTATCAAAATTCTAGGCGCCGTTTTGGAGACAAATACGATTTTTGAAAACCATTTTGTAACATTTGTATTGTGGGTACCTTTATTTTAAGGTAAAATACATTTTTTTTCTGACGCCTTGTAGATTGTATCGGAAAAATTTTATTTATCGAGTTTAAAAAAAATCTAGCATGGGGTTTTCGAAATATTGAGTTTTGAAAAAAAATTTAAACTTTTCTTAAAAATCAAAAAAAAATAATTTTTGAACATTTGAATACACAAATCTGTTTAAATTGCTGAAGAGCTTTAACACAAAAAAAATTTATCAAAATCGGTGGTACGGTTTTTGAGAAGTCAAAAACAAAAAAAAAAATCGTTTCATGGGGGACCATTTATCTGATTTTTTTTCAAACCATTCTTTTTAAATGTTTCAACACAGCGCGGGCGTGAAGTTAAGGAAGAGAAAGAAGGATAGGAAAGATGTGTGGCACGATGTTCTGAGACTAAAGGTGGTTGTCTCAGATTTTTTATCTCCAGGGATGGCGGCTGAACTAAAGCGGAGAAATGCCGTGTCTTATTTCTATGTCGCTTATAATTCACATTATTTTTATTCGTGTTCATCCTTGTTGGGCATACTAGTTTAACTCAATTACATGTTGTTAGTGTTATGCCTGAACAACATGTAATGAGTAAACCAGCAGCCGATTGATGACAATTTTTAGAAGGTTTTTAATGGAATTAAGGCGACATAGACGACGGCAGGGATCGAACCTGTGATCATGAGGTTGACAGGCGAGCACACATCCATCGCGCCACGGCCACCCCTATTTCATTTCATTTAGCTTTGACTAAATTAAATTTGTTTGTATTTTTATTTTTTTAATCTGTCAAACAGTTCTTGAGAAAAAAAAGTATTTATAAAATTTCGAAAAAAATTCGTATGGCAGGTGCCGTTAGTTTTGGTCTTAAAAAAAAAGAAAAAAACTTGTGGAGGAAAAAATTTAAAGTGATATCTACCAAGTTTAAAGAAAATCGGCCAAGCCGCTTAGGCTGTAGTCGAACAGACAGACAGAATTGCCGGACCCACTTTTTTAGTCTTCGCTATAATCGTAATGTCAACTGTGATCAAAATCTCGAGTTCGATTTTTTTTCCGAATGCATAACTTGCCTTATAGTACCTATAAGTCGCAAGTAAAAAGGGACGTAAGCGCAATTGGACGATAGTTAGAGGGCGACAAATATTCACTTTTTTTAGAAACAGCCTCGACAAATACTGTTGTCCATATCGGTTCGGAAAGAGACCAGTAGTTGTAACGATAGTTTTTTTACAAAATAACTTCTAAGATATTTTATATTTTTGTAATTTTTTACAGGCTGAAATCGTTAAATTAAATGCATCCTTCCTTTTACGATTTTTTGTATGCCAAACTTTTCAAATTGTTGGAGATCTTTTTTGATCCTGAGAGTAGATACGAGTATTCTATTCAGATCTGCCATTTCTAGTCTATTGTACTTAAGATGAATTCAAGACCATTTCTTCGACACTTGACTCTCCAAATTTTCAATTGGATCTCTAATGTTTTTCAGTTTGGTTGCTTTGAAACTTTTATCAATTTTTTCAGTGAAATGGATTTAAATCTTCTCTTTATTTCATGATCCAGTCTATTGGATAATTGGAATATCCTTGTAATCTACAAATCTATCTGCTTTACCTTTGATGGTTCCAACAAATCAATCTCTCTTAGGCTGAGTTATTCAAATTCCGACTTCTGAATCACACTGTTTCTTATTGTATTAATTAGATCATTAGCCGTTTGAAATTCGCAGAAAATAATAGGTCCCCTCCATTTCTGCAAACACGCACACAGAAATGGTTGAGAGTTGTAAGTCACTAGGCTTAGGTTTTCTTTGAGCCGAAAGGACCTCTAATTTTAATAAATTTTTTTTTACCCCATCGCAATTAGGAATATTAGGTGTAGGAACTGTTAAATTTAAAAGAGTGAAAAGGGTTAAGCAAATCAAGGGGCTTTAAAAAAAGCTATACATAAGCCAAGAGTTGTGCAATTTATAATTCGGTTGAAAACTTTTTTGAAAATCGTATTATGACCTTAAAGTTGTTTTAGACTGAATAACCTTATTTTAAATTGATATCTTTGCATGTAAAAAAATAAAATAAAATTCAAAAACTCTTCTTTTTTTAGATGGCGGAACTCTCACATAGTGTTGTATCGCCAACTTCCTTTCGAGTTGAATATAAACGAAATGGCAATGGTCCTGTGATGTTCCAACGACATGTTAAATTTCAGGTAAGCAATTGTGATTATACAAAAAAACACAATTTTTTAATTCAATTAATATTATTCAACAGGTTGATATAAGTGCCATATGTAAGCAAGGTGATATTGCTGATATGTTATTTGCTTTAACTTTTACCCTATTATCAGGTAAGTTCTACAAATAAATTTAAACCCATATTCAAATTTCGACAAATTAAAGTAAAATCAAAAGAACGTCTTTCAGGCAACATTCGACGTTTTCGACGAATTTGTGAACATATCCAATCACAAGTGTGTTCGAAACGTTATCCGGGTCCTAGTAGTCCACCAAATATTCCAACAGTTACTCAAGCTGTATCGGAAAGTTCCTCATGTGGTTCTGTTTCTAGTGAACGATTGTGTTTTAAAAGACAAGTAAGTTAATATTAATTGTGCTAGTTAAAATTAAATTTAGTTTAGATAACAAATTTTAGTTTGATATTTTATGGTTTGACAGATTGAAAACGAACTAGAAAGTGATAATATATTCACATATAAGACAGGAAATGGGCGGCGTGCATCGACTACGAATAATAATAATGCTAATCCGGATATTCCTGGCAGTCCAATTGCTGTGAGATCAAAGTAAGTATTTTGTTTTCAATATTTTTTCACAGATCACTATGAAATAATAACTAAAAAAAAAACTATTTAGAACTAAGGGAAATGCTATTAATTCGTCTGTTTGAATTCACAAGTTTCGTGATTTTGGTTTCTTGTGAGGTTTGCCGTGATTCGGAAATATATTCGGAATTCTCTGACAGGTCTCACAACAAACTCACCACAGAAAGGTGAATTTTTATTGCAAAATTCAGAATTTTTACTTTTTTGAGACTCTTAGGGCAAACGTATGAAGTTGTTTCCATAACACGAAAAGCTGACTAAATAAAGTTTAGAATAGCCTAATTCTAAGATATTATGTACTTGTATTTTACTACAGACGGTGTTCACATTGTACTAACTCCGCAGACTTATTTTGACGTCTCTGTGTTTTTTCTCATTCGCACTTCATGGTAAGAAAGAGACGAGTGAGGCAAGATTTATTTATATATTATTGGTTTGTGTTCTAAGTTGAAATTCAATTTAAATATAATTGAATTTTGTAAACATTGTCAATTATGACAACAACAAGACGTCAAAGTGAGTCTGGAGTGTTCACACTACTTTTGTGTCTGAACACGACAGGGTGGCCTTACGTCAAAATAAATCGGTTGAGTAAGTCCAATGTGAACACCGTCAAAAGACGTATCGATAACATATTTTATTCTGACACCTGTCATGGTAATAGCTTGCATCAAAGTAGCAAAAGTAAAAAAATATTTTTAAAAACAAAAAATAATGCATATTTCTAGAGAGTCTTCTTTAGTTAAGGTTCCTCTCTCAATTTGCTCAAAAATAAAAAAAGGATTTCGGAAACATTCCTCACTTTTCACAGATATCAATTTCGTAATCAAAATTATTCCTCGAGCACTCCTTTATCACTCCTACCATTCCAAAAGTTTTGATTGCCTGTTCTGAGTATATTTTCGGTTCCTCATTTCATGAGGAAGAACTGGACATAGAACACAATTATACTGAAGCATACTCGTAAATGTAAATTTTTTGTTAGAGTCCTTTTGAAAATGTATCCTGTTTCTTAACTGTTAAAAATTACATTTAAGGACTAAAATATAGAAGGATCTCTTTGTAAATGTATAATTCATGTGAATTTATTTTTATATATTAAGACTAATCACATTCCTATTTTGATATCATTTTCTATGTTTTGATTGCTTTCCAGTTCTGAATCCGCTGAACACGACCGAAATCGCGATCATCAAACTGAACAGCGTCAGGCGACAACAATGTCCGGAAGTGCAATAGCATGAGAATTATTTCTCTGATTTAGTTCAATTTTTGAATTATTTTTTTGGAAACCAAATAACCAAGACATCATCAACAATAGCATCAACAGCAATACCAATGACATCAACGATAAGCTATTTATCAAGTCAACTTCAACTCACAACAACAAATCAACTAGAAAGTCAAAAAAGCGTACGCGGATTCATGACAGCAATTTGTTGCATTCAGAGCAATCGTTATCTTCAATGCCATCGGATAGAAGGTCTGGACGACGTCATTATATCGCAAGAGGCAGAATGGATGCATTGTCAGAGGACGGAAGTGACTATAGCACACCATCGGATGTTGCACCAGATGCAACAGACATAACAACAATTGATCAAAGTAATTACAATGCACATTGTCGTCGCCAAAAACATCATAATCAGCAACAACAGCTCCAGTTGCAACAGAAACATCGCCAATTGCAGCTGCAAATAAAACAACGGCAACACCAACAACAGCAAACCAATAGCTTAGTACTGAATGCTTCCATTGGCTTTGTGCGTTTCTATTATTTCTATCTCCTTCTTATTATATCTGTAACTATTGTAATTATAATAATTATGATTGCCGCCAATTTCAAAAGTATTAGTAAAATTTTTTATACGCCCACCACTATGACCACTCCCACTATAAATAAATTTAGATGCACTCCAACTATTTCTACTACTACTACTACTTCAACTTCCACCACCAGCCCTAAACATGATAGCTGCTCTAGCTTAAGCACGCCGGCTAATGATGGCAGTTTTAACGAACTTTTACTACGTTTATAGAGAAAATAAATAAAGATATATAAATTAATAAAACAAAAGTATTAAGCAAATAAATTATACTTAAAACTATATTTAGCAAACAGGGTGTCTCGAAAGTGTGGGCAGCTTTGCTAGTTTGTTGACGAATAAAAAAAATGCTTTAAGTCCCGGAAAAAAATTTTATTTAAGAAGCCTTAAATTTGAATGCGTTCCATGTTCCAGATTATTTTTATACAGTGACAAAAAAAAAACCATTTTACATGGATCTCTTCTAATGTCCTTAAAACTCCTATGCTGCTTTTTAGCAACCGCCCTCACCTTGCGAGCTTACCCTGTATACATTTCAAAACTTATCCACTTCACTTAATCCAAATTAAGCGCTATCTGGTGGCGAATATATTTTATATACAAACCTTCATATCTTTTTTGCATTGAGCTTTACAGATGAACAAAGAAAAATATAAGACAACTAAATTATTATGCAGGACGATCATACAAAAGCAAGAAGTTCATTTAATTTTTTTTTACAAGAAAATATAAATATGACAACAACAACAACAAAAAAAAAACAAAAACCTATGCCATTGTAATTATTATATAAACAAAAATTAATCCATGCATATGATTAAAATTAAAAAATTTAAATGCCTAATAATACCAAAGAATGAGAATATTAAAAATTAAAAATAATTGAAATTGTTAGCTTTTTTGAATAAGATTGTAAAATATTAAATTTAAAAATTAAAAACAAAATAAAAACATAAATTACACTAACCTATGAAAATTATTGTCCTATACCATAAAGATAAAGATATAATTACTATACAACAAATTAAAATAAAATTAAGAACATAATTTCTTATAAATATTATCACATTTTACCAAAACACACACACACCAAAAAACCAAAAACCCACAGCATTAACAACTACAAAAAGAAAAATAGGAGCTAATGACGCCATCTATGAACGTAGTAACTGTTCACAAATAAAATCATTTTATTTATTAAATATTTATTTTAGTTTAATTTTATTTTGATTTATTTTTTAGAAAAAAAAAAATATGGAAATTTATTGAAAATAAATAAATCTAAATTTAAAAATTATAAAAAAAAGAAGACAAAAGATTTTGAAGATATTTGCGAGCATGCTCACCGAAGGACTTGTATATGTATATGATATTACTTAATAATGAAGCATTAATCACAATTTAAAACAAAAAATAAAATAAAATCAAATAATAATTATAAAAATAAATATACATATGATTAAAATTTATTATTTTTATTATAAACGTATATACTTTTGTTTGTTTATAGGTTACATTTGACAATATAAAAAATTAAGTGAGAACAAAAGAAAAAGGAAAACTAAATAAAAAAATGATTTGTATTATTTATTTATTGTTTTGGTTTTTTTGTGCTAATTGTTATATATATACATAATTAAAAAAATATATATATTTTAAGCTTTTTTCAAATCACACTCGTTTTGCAATGCAGTTTTAATTGAGTTTTATTTTTTTTTCATGGGCTTTTCTCAAAGCACAATAGGCTGCGCACTGTTTTATGCTTCAACAAAATGCTGTGTCGCTCTCAAAAATAAGTCGATATTGATGCTAATTTTCGGTGAATACTGAGTGTCGAAGAAAGGTAGGTATTTTGAAGGGAAATTGACAATGTTTTCAAAAGCTTTACAGATGTATGAAAGTTATTTTTTTGTTAAGCTAAATCGTATCGTCAAAAACTTCAGAACAACTTTAAGTAAAAGAATCACAACAAAATTGATGTCTTAATTGCGTAGTGTAATGACGAGTTTAGGAAAGTTAGACATCTTAAATGCAAAATCTTTGACGGAGGAAGTCAAAGATTTTGCAAGAATATTCTATCTCCTGTATTTAATAGTCAAACTGAGAAATTTGGCTGAAGAATCCTGTGTAAAATCTCATTTTTCTGAACTTGCTTCAACTGATAACTAGAGTTACTTATTCAAGAAGTGAAATTGTTTTCTTGAAGTATTTGAAACCATCACAAAAACTTGAACACTTGGACACGCAGTTTTCCTATCTTGCTTCGAAAATTCGTCTAGTTTTATTGTTTTCAATCCATTAACCATAAATCACTTTTGTTTTCTTGAGATTTCTGTAAAGCTCATAGAAACCACTACGTCCTCAAGTTTAATACTCAATATATAGATGAATAGATAACGTGAACCTCTTCAAATCAGTAATAAGGATTTTTACTTAACATTGAGTAACTATCGTTAATCGTAGACAAAATTAATATTTATCGTTATGGGTAATTGCAGCCTTATCCGTCCAAAATTGCAGTTTAAATCCCAGTTTAAGCCCAACCAAATATTGATTTTTTTTAATATAGCAATCCAATACAAAAAAAAACCACAAACTTTTCATCATGCATTGTAAATTAATAAAAAACAAATCGATGTATTCTTTTGGGGAGTTCAAGCCTTACAAGTTCATTTTTTTAAATTTCAGAAAATATTATATGACAAGAAACATGTTGGTTTACCGAATAAAAACCAGCCTCCGGAAACAAAGCAAGAAGGACGAATTATAAGAAAAGGGGTTATCATGGTAATCCTAAAATCAGGGATATTTTGTCTGCTTGGAGAAGAAAAGACGTCTCACTATAAAAATAAATAAAAAATGTAGCAATTTCAGAAAAAAATGGCAGAACATGACTGTTGACTGCAATATATTATTATACTAGCTGACCCGACGAAATTTGCCCAAACTATGTCAACGAATATCGCGTTAACTTTTAGCTAAGTTTAAATAACGTTAAGTCTGCGTTCGTGTGTTCCAGTTTGTCGTTTATCTACTCTGATTACGAACTTTGTAATCAGCATTTGGCATGCGCTCTAACGCAGTCTTTAACAGCCTGACCAACGCATGAAGTAGTTGCTGCAGATCTTGAAAAACTGCTCTTTTCATTGCTGATTGATCTCTTGGCGTTGCCGCCAATCAAATTTGTTCTATATAATGCCCATGAAGTATATTTGTATAAGAATGTATGCTTTGCATCTTCAAGAGATATCAAAGATCCAAATCGATAGTGAATCTGGCCTTGAATCTGGAAAGTCTAAAGCGAAGATTTATAATCACTGATTTATAATCACATTTTTTAAATGTTAGCCTGCCTCATTCTTTTAGAGACGAATGCAAAAACTTAACAAGACTTTTCCACATATAATTGAACCCGCATTTACTCTCTTCAAAATAAATTACTTTGAATGTCGGATTCAATCCGTGTTTTTCCATAATATCATCCCCAAATGAAGTAGTGTGAATGAAGGAGTGTTTGACAGAATTTGTCGAGATTCTAGCAATGAATGCACTGGCTCAAATGGTGGAGTCACTAATGGCAATTTCATTTTGCCGTTAAGGCAGCATAATCCAGGCGTTTCCCAAGCAAACTTCAATGCGCCACAATGATCGCAAACGTCCATTGGACCAATGCAAACCAAAGGATGCGAGCTGTAATTAATATTGTGCAATCGTACATAAATGATGCTTGATTCAAATCAACACTAAAGGCATTTCTTTCAGGAAGATTCCCTTGTTGTTGATCTGCACGATTAGCTCGACGATTTGTTATTCCTAACCGAGTCATTTCGGGGGCTGCAACTCTTTGCTCTTGTGTTTGAGAAGCCCGAATTCAGGCCATTGATAGTTTAAGGTAATTTTTAAGACTGTGTCCTCATGAAAAGGGTCAAAAGTGTACTTATGGCTACTTGACTTGCTACCAAAAACCTAATTACCTTACCTTCTTTTAGGGAGAGCTAAATTTCGGGTATGATTGTTTAATGGGTAAATTAACTAAATAAGTGGTGTAAAAGAATAGAAAAACAAATTCAATCATCAGATTATCAAGTTGAGTCACGATTACAGTTGTACAAGACCGCTTTTTGAAATACCTTCATTTACGAGAGAAGAATACGCAGAGATTTTATTCATTTTTGGTTTGTGCAATGGAAATTCAAGAAGAACACAACGAAGATACCAGTGTTCTTGGAAATACCTTTCGAAGGAAAGGTAGTAAAGGAAAGGTAGAAAAAGTAGTTCGATGATGATGATGGAGCAATACACTCCGAAACGCGTAGCTTAGATATGATAAATTAATTAAAGTTGTGATATTAGTTTAGTTAAAATTAAAATTGAATAAAATAAAAAAGAAAATCAGTTTTTCATTTATTTATTTAAAATTTAAAAATTATTTATTTAACCTTTCGAAGGGTTCGATAAAATGGACCAGTTTCAACTGCAAGACCTAACGTGGGAGCTGCAAGCACAAGAATAGTTTCGGTCGATAAAAGAATACTTGCAGCTGTTGAAATCGAACCCTCAATCAGCATAAGACGCTTCGCTCTAAAGTTTAATGTTTCTAAATACAGAATTTCCAGTATACTGCATGGAAAAAATATGTATCCAAATCACCATACACCTGTGCAAGAACTGCTTCCCGAAGATTTTGAAAAGAGACTCGAAATTTTAACTGGTTGCTAGAGAGAAGCTTGGATGACAAACAGCTTATAAACTGAATTCTTTGGACAGACGAATCTCAATTCACAAGAGATGGCATTACGAATTTCCATAATCTCCATACATGGGCTTCGAACAATCCATATTCAAGACGGCAAAGATTATTTCAGCACAGATTCAGTGTCAATATGTAGGCAGGTGTAATTGGAAATAAATTAATCGGGAATTTCAAATTACCACCCCAACATAATTCTACTAACTATCTGGAGTTTTTACAAAATAATCTACCAGACCTATTGAAGGATGTTCCACCGCTTCAACTTGCTTCATCATATTTCCAACAAGATGGTGCTCCGGCCCACTATGGTCGTGCAGTTAAGGATTGGCTGGATGAAGAATACGGTGATCAATGGATAGGCAGAAATAGACCAATTCACTGGCCTGCAAGATCTCCCGATCTCAATGTACTGGATTTTTTTTATGGGAACGAATGAAAGAAATTGTTTACTCATCTGAAATAACAACTTTAACTGAATTAGAACAACGTATTCCCGAAGGATCACTAAAAGTAAGCCAAGAGTTATCGAGAATAATCATTCAAAATGAAATCCAAAAACGGACTCTAGCATGCATTCGAAATGCAGGAGGGCACTTTGAGCACTTATTATGACTGTATTTGTGTGTACAATTACTTAAAACTACACAAATTATTGTTTCATTCAAAGCCTTTACACCTCAGGGCAAAAAATCATTTTTTTTTTAATTTTACCTGTTTTAGATTTTCCCAAGTATCATAAAATGTATGAGTTTTTGGGTGCACTTACTAATGAGTTTTTTTTAATTATTTTGTTCATCATGTAAAAATAAAAAAAAAAGATCTGTTTATAGCGCATTTTTTGAAAAAATTGACCTCAAGTCGAAATTTTGCTCGAGCAAGAAAAATTGAACACCATTTAAAATTGAATATCTGGCCATCCTAAAAAACATATCAGCTCAATTTAAACGTAGTTTTAAAGGTTAGTATTTCTGCTAAAAAGAAGTCCAAAATGAGGTCTCTACTATTAGTATTGACAGAGAAAAGGACCTCAACATGAGTCAGGGTACACCAAAATTAGCCTTTTTTAAATCGTCAAAAGTGATGTCAAAGTTGAAAATCCGACTTTACCATAGAACAATTTTTTTCTTAGAATATAGAATATGGCCAAGAATCACATCCCAAAGTATGGAACACAAATTACCGGACACCCTGTAAAATGTCTAATGTCTAGTGGACATCGATTATTACAAATAAGACAAATAAGTTTTAGGCCTGCGTGACGTAATCTGTCAACTGCGGAAAATGGCGGAGTTCCATACTAAATTTATGGGGAAAAAAAATAATTTTCTGTGCAAATTTTCTTCCCGTGAATTTTTCAGATATTTTAATAGTTATTCTGCTATTCGGTACGGAGGCGAATCTAAATTAAATGCAATGCTGGATCGCACGTACTAGAACATTTGATTTAAAAAAATCCAAGTTCAAAGACTTTTATCTCAAATATTTATATTTTAAGCGTCACTAAAGCTGACAAGTAAGAATACAAAATAGCAAGACTAATAAAATTATCTGTATACAAGAGATGCATTGAGAAATCATTTATTTTATGATTGATGCAGTTAGGGTAGGTTGAATTTTCCGAATGTTGAAGTGAACCACTCGATTCAAAAATAAACCACAAAATTTCGCTTAATATTTTCTGATATATAAAATCAAAAAACAAAATATTTTGGGAAAGTACGCGTTCTAAAAATACTTTGTACACTTAGCTTTCCACTTTGGTTAATTAGCGCAAATTATGCAAATTAATTGCACTTCAATATTTATTGCGTTGAGTTATTTGTATTATGCTGAAATAATTTGGAGAAAAATTGATTCAATTTCAAAATGTATACATTTGAGTATATTTTTGAAAATGAACCAGAAGAAACAACAAATAAACGTTGTTTTTTTCTTCCAACAAACACCAAATGTTAATAAGAGATGTTTACAAAACAATAAAATGTGTATGACTATTTGGTCTTTGATGTATGAAATCAAATAAAATCAATTGAAATAATTCTAGAAAAAGAGTGGGTAATTTGTTTGTTTTTTTTTTTTCTTAGATCGTTTAACTCAAAATTGATTGTACGAATGGTCAATTTGGAATCCAATTTTGATAGGTTAGGATAAATAAATAAAATAGGTTTGAGGCACAACAGCTCCTGGAGAACCAGATTCTAGTCAGTTAAACTTTCCACTTTTTTCTGTGTGCGTGTTGTTGGCAAAAGTGGAGAAGATTTATATTTTTCCGCAAAGTCCGAACGATAGAGAGAAGTTGCAATTGTTGGGAAACGAACCCAAATCTTTGACATGACATTCCAACGAACTAATCGATTCCCAGCTGCTGCAAAAATGATTTTAAGAGGTGTAGATATCTTTTATCATAAAAACTTTTTCTCGTCTTAACCGTTTCAACTCGGCAAAACATTCGAAGATCCTCTCCATATCTGATAACACACACAAAGAAGAAGATTAAGAGTTGAAAGTCACTAGGCTAAGGCTCTCTATGAGCCGTTGGCTTTTAATTTTTGTATGCTAAAGTTTTTTCTAAAAAGAATCTCCAAATTTTGATTGTAGCCATATTGAAGCTATATCTGTCAAATCGGCTGCCATTTATTCAGCCAGTTTGTCAAATCAACAACAATGAGAGTTTAAGCGTTTAACAACATGTGCAAATGATAAAATTGTTTTATGAATGTGAATCTTCTGTTCGAGTGACATTTCTCAGAGGACTGTTCGCAACATTTTGAATCATGACTTGAGCCTACACCCTTACAAACTACAACTAACCAAGGAGCTCAGTGTAAACGACCATATATAAGGACGTGCATTCGCTTATTTAGTGACCAGGACCTTTCCAGAAGATCCACCAAATTGCAATGCAATCAGAGAAAGTCACTGTTTGGTGTGTATCAATACTTCTTTGAGAACGACTTTGGCCAGGTCAATGAAGATCGCTATTGGTCGATGATAACAAATTTCTTTTAGCCCGAATTGGATGATATGGACTTAGACGACATAAGGTTCCGTTTCAACAAGACGGCGCTTAGTGACACACAGCCCGCGTCGCAATGAACTTTTACACGAGCGATTTCCGAACATGGGTATCTCACGCAATTTGAATTGACCACCGAGATCGTGCCATTTGAACCCGTTAGATTTCTTTTTGTAGGGTTTTCTTAAGTCATAAGTCTATGCCAATAAACCAAAAATACAGTGAATGCCAATACATAATCAATACTATCAGTCAAATCCAACCTGATTAATACGTAGTCGCGGGGGACTTTTGAATGTGTTCTACTCCATACATAATGGCATACATACTTTTAAAGAAATACAACAATTCACTTACAGTTAGTTTTCTTTTTCAAATTTAAAGATTGTAAAAACTATGCAAAATAAAAAGTCAATTCACAGGATACTGTTCTTATAACTGATTATTGTATTACAAGAAGAACACCTCCTCCTCCTTTAAGGCATCCGAGAAAAAACCAATTTCGTTGGACAAAAATTATCAAAAAACAAAAAAAATATTTTTTTTCGAATATTTTTACATACAATATTATTTTAAACTTAAGGGGGCTCCTGGTGAAAATTTTTGGTTAAAATCGTTAGAGCCGTTAATGAGAAAGTCGAAAATAAAAAAAGAAAACGGTTCTATGACAGGTACCATTAATAACATTTCGTCCCGTTTTCGAGATAAATAAGATTTTACAATACGGGTGTATGGGGGGTATTAGTTTTGGAGCTAAACAAAAAATTCAATTTCCCCTCTAAGGAATCACCTTGACCCTTAACTATCGGGATTGAAGAACATAGGTCTAGTGGTTTAGGCTGTAGGGAGAAGTACAGACATACAGACGCACTGAAACATGTTTTTTGTGTACTTAATTTTCCTTAAAATTTTTATAAAAAAAATTGATGTGCAAATTGTTAGTATTCAATAAAATACATTTTATAACGTTATTTAAAAATTTATTCGTGTATCCGTTTTCAAGATATTGAATTTTCAAAAAAAAATTGTATTATTTTTTCAAAAATTCAAAAACTACTTTTTCGAAAAAAATTTCTGATTTTATATTTTCAAATGAATAGGAGCTTCTGCATAAACATTTTGGTAAAAATCGTTCCAGCATTTGATGAGAAATTCGAAAATCAAAAGAACCGTTCTATGAAAGGTACCCTTAATAACATTTCCCCGCAATTTTTTTTTTACAAAATGTAGTCCATGTTCATGATATAACACCTAATTTTTTTAAATCAAAATCGTTGGAGCCGTTTTCGAGATAAATAAGACTATGCATTACGGGTGTATGGGTGTACCGTTAGTTTTAGAGCTTAAACAAAAATTTCAATTTAACCTCTAGGGATTCACCGAAGACCCTCAAGTACCGAATTTGAAGAAAATTGTTCCAGTGGCTTAGGCTGTAGATCAAGGTATAAACATACAGACATACAGACAGACAGACGGAATTGTCGGAAGTAGTAAGCTCGTAAGCTACCCACTTTATTCGTCTTCGCTACCATCGTAATGTCAACTTTGATCAAAATCTCGAGTTAGATTTTTTTTTCTAAATGCAGAACTTGCCCTATAGTACCTATATGTCGCAAGTAAAAATTCAGTTTACATAATTCAAGTCCTTGAAAATTAAAACAAATAGCTTTGCCACCTAAAACTCATCATTTTGTTTGTCAAGAAGAATCTTTCAACAGAACGCACCCAAATTTTCAGACTGATCTGTCAAAAAGTTTTGTTGTGGCAGCCATTTTATATAGGCACCTACGAGCATGTTCGTTAAAATGTACAAAAGTGAATTTCGAGTGCTCCCGAAACACTATTCCTTACTAGAAAAAATCATTACGCAAACCAAACAAACCCTTGGCAAATATTATGGGGACTCTTCACAATCGATTAGGACCATTCATGACTGAATTACTCTATTTCAGTGCGGTTGTTACAGCACAAGTGACATCGAACCCAGTGGCGGATTTACACATTTCCCAAGTATAGGCTGCTGAATTTTTGCCGCCCTTACCTCTGTGAATTGTCAGTTCCTAAATTATCCTTACAATCCAAAAAAATTGGTTCAAATTGCACAAGGAAAAGTTTTTGAGTACCTCTATTTCTGAGGTATGTAATCAAAGTTCAATGATGTAATGACTAATAAGGCGGGATATGGCACTCACACAATAATGTACATTCGATTTTTTGTTGGCTAAATCATCGATAATATCGTCGTAAGTGATCTTGTTCACTTATTCTGACTCTATACACAAAAGAGCTAAAGCGTTAAATTTTTCTTGACTAAAGGTCGATCTCAGATAATTTTTTACCCTTTTTAGACAAGAAAAGCTTCTCTCACCCGAACAATTTATCGCTGAAGAACATAATGCCATACGAAGAGCTACATATGTCCAAGTTAGGATAAACGTTCTGCAAATTCTGTTTTCGCAGAAATGAAGATAGATTTTCCAATGTTTCAGAATTTGGTTTTACCGAAATTCTTTCCGTAGAAATGTGGCTTTGAAAATGAATGCATTCTTGAACTAAATCAGTCTCTAAATCATTAGAATATATTTCTTCCAAGGCAAGAGCTTTTTTTATAAGGATTGATGATGACAATTCACTCATTTTGGTAAAAAATTAAGAAAACTTTTAGTTGAACTTGTTGCAGGCCTTCTGTCTTTTTTCTAATTGAGATACAAGTCTATCAATGATGACGAAAAATGTTTTAACTCTGAAAGTATCATTTTTTTTTTCTTTTCGGTTGTCTTTTTCCCATTTCTTTCGTGTACTGCTTTGATACGCTTTATTCCATCGCTTTTTCTTCGAAATACTTGGAATTCTCTCGTTGACCTACGAAAATTTTGCGAAGAGATTTATAAAGATCGGTTACAGTAATCAAATCTACGGTAAAAGCCTGAATTTGTACATTAACTTTGTTTATTCCAAAACAACATTCCACATAACAAACATTAACGCCGTTTCCAGCTGTTCTAATTTTAGAAGAATTCCTGTACCTTCGTTTGGTATGACAGTCTTTTCGGTACAATCATTGATTGTTTCCAAAGCTTTAAGGACTTCGTTCTAAGAATCTCTCAAACTTCTGCATGCATCCTCTCTAGTTGACCACCGTGTGAGGTTTACTCTTTTCACCGTTTTCCCTTCTCCGACTTCAGTTACTAATTTTTTCAGCGTTGTGTCGAACTTACAAAAAAAAAAGAAAATTTCTTGGAGCAACATGAAGAAGCCACAAGCTTCTGTACAAGATTCAGCAGTCGCTGTTGCCACTAAATATAAAGAGTGGACAGAACAAGGAACGAAAAAAGCAAACGGTGCTTGGCTTTGAATTTTAGCTTGTAACCCATTGTACATTCCAGTTATATTGGCGGTGTTGAAGAAAAATTCAACAGAGTTTTTGCGAAACCATGGATAAATCATGGATTCACCACAACACACCAGAGAATAGAACTCGAAGTAGGCTATGATGATTTTGTCAGCAAACTAGGTCTTGACGACAGAACTTGCAATGCCCATGGTATTATTCATATCGATTACATTGAAAAGGGCAAAACGATTATTGGCTCATATTGCGCAGAGCTGCTGAATCTATTCTAAGTCGATTTGAAGCAGGAACTGTCGAATTTGGTGAACAAAATGGTTCTTTTCTACTAGTACAATGCACTGGCGCACAAAGTCCGCTGTCGCAATGGTAAAATTGCCTGAGTTAAGCTACTAACTACTCCCTCAACTAGCATATTCCTCTGTTTAATCGCCCTGTGTTTATTTCTTTTTTCCAAACATAAAGAAATGGGTTGAAGGTAAGAAATTTGGGTCGAATGAAGACGTCAACAAATGCTTCTTTATTTTATTTCTCAAGGACTTATCGTTCCATTAAACTTATCTATCTAAGTTTTTCTTCCCTTCAGAATTAATTTTTTAAGTACCCCGAAAATTGATGATTTACGATATTATGTAATTATTTTATACATAAGTTGAAATAATTGATACGTTTGGCTTATTTTTCTGTTTAAAGAAATATAAGCAAACGATCACACTTTCAAAAAACTATAAAACTTGTAACGAAATTAGGAAGCACGTTTGTTGGTATATTTGAGGTTAAGTTATGTTAAAAGATTAAATCGAAAACTACTTAAGTTATTATTCAAAATTAAATAAAATATAATAAATAAATTAAATTACATTGGTTCCAACGCTCATCTACAATGACAAACCGATAACTAGCTCTTTAGTGAAGGCAAATGTACTTGCAGCTCATGTTGCTGCTAGCTCCACGTTGCCTTTTAGCAACATTGCCCCTCCTGTACTTGAGAACGTAGATCATTCAATGGGACAGGTATATTTCCGCACTCGTACATTTGCAAGAGCCCTTCGAGATCTTGATATAAACAAATCCGCTAGTCCTGATGGTATACCCTCCATTCTTCTGAAGAGGTGTTCTTCATCGCTGGCAAGACCATTATGTAAGCTTTTCCATCGCTTCTACTGTTCTAGAACCTTCCCTAGAAGATGGAAAACAACATTTGTCCAGCCTGTTCCTAAAAAAGTTGACCCTTCCTCCCCCTCGTCCTATCGACCAATCGCACTTACGTCCCTTCTTTTCAAGGTTATGGAATCGTTATGGAATTCTAGATCGTTCAATATTTATGTTGTATTGGATAGTTTTAAGTCTGATCTGCACAAAATAAATGCTGGTGTTCCCCAAGGCTCCGTTTTGTCTCCGACTCTCTTCCTCATTTTTATAAATGATCTCTTGTCTGAAACTTCTAATCCACTTAATTGTTTTGCCGACGACTCTACTCTCAGTTTTCATACTCGTTCCCAAATTTACGTCCATTTTTTTCGGAAGTGAATTTGCAATGGTACCGTATGATAAGTTCATTAAACTCCGATCTTTACAGCTTTATTAAATGGGGTACAAGAACCGTGTGGAGTTTAATGCTTCGAAAACTCAATGCTGTCTATTGTCGTTGAAGCAAAATGTCCCCCTTATGCCATTGTCCTTAAATGGCACTTGCACCGAAGAAAACGAAAAGCTCTCAGTACTGGGTATGTGTGTTAACGACGATCTTCGTTGGAATGATCACATTCTCCAGACCGCCAAAAATGCTGCTAAATGCTTAGGATTTCTATATCGATGTAAGAAATTTGTCAACCCTTCTGATCTGGCTACAATTTATAAGGCGTTTATACATCAGTTCACCATTGAGCCTAACTTTGGTCGTACCGTATGTATGTTTGATAATACAAACTACACTGCTAAAATAAATCAGCCCAGTAGAAGACTTATTGATTCAAAAAAGTTCGCGATGTAGGATGAACTAAATTTAACAAAAATTGCGTATTGATAAGGTCAAGTTAACTGGTCAGTCCAATTGAGAGCACCGGGGCGAAATGCAATTTTTTCTGGACAAAAGGCCAAAAACCCTATTTTAAATAAATTATTCAACAAGTCCAACGAAATAGTGCTAAATCTTCTACTTGGCTGAGTAATTTCAGAAGTTTATATAGTTTGTACAGGGTGCGTTTTATTTTGCAGGTTGATTTGTTTGGTTGCCATTTTTTTGTGAATGAAATTTTGACAATTTTGTTTTAAAAAATTGCCAAAGTACTCTAGAAAAGATTGATCTTCACTGCATCAATATTTTCAGAGTGTTGCTGAATGTCTGGGTACCTCTCATCGTCTCCGTGCACAAGAAGTGGGAATATCTCCGTCATGTTTGGTAATTTTTTTAAAAAAGCTCATCTTTACACCACGGCCACAGGCGGCTACTTGACTGATATCATATTCTATACATAATGTTAAATACCATATAATAAAACAATAAGTTATAAGTTATAAAATTGTATTTTATTTAAAAGTTATTAAAAAAAAAACATCAACATGGAACATAAAACGCACCCTGTATTTAAAAAAAAAACTCCTAGCACCTAAAGCACGTTTGGTTATATCAAAATAAACAATTGATTCCAAGAAATTTACAAGGTAGTTCAAATATGTTGGTTTTGTCTTAAATAAGTTTTTAACTTTAAACTGATTACCTTGAGGCATTAAAAGTAGTTATTAATATAAGTGATGGTCGCGGAGTAAACTAAATATGTAGTTAAAAAAAATAATGATTTAAAAATGAGTATTAGACCCAGTTGTCTAGTCCCCACATATGAGAGTCTTATTGCTTAAGCTGAGCCAAAGATCCAATAATTATTCCGAAAACTGTTCACTATGAGACTTGTTCTCAGTGTTGCCAGATAAGTTAATTTTTATGTTTTGGTATTGCTTGGTCCCCTATTCACGCCTCAAGCTAAAGTTAAGCAGCCCTATTTTCAGCCATTCTAAAACGTTTTGCCTGAATGGAAAAAATGCTTCAAAACGTTCCATTAAGTTTGTAAAATATCACCATGGATTCTTTCCTAATTTATAAATACTGGAAATATTTTTTTTTAAGTTTCAAACTTTTCTTAGATTGTACACTATTGTGGTCAACTTTCATCGTGCAATAAGACCTTTACCAATAAGCAAACATACTGATATTTTCCATATCAAATGTACTGCATATTTTGAAAAACCAAGCATTATTTTCCCGTTGCTTCAGTTAAGCAAGGTGATTTTGGTTCAAATCCTATGAGCGGCAGAAAACGGTTTAAAATCAAAAAATTAGTAAACAAAATGAAGCACCACTAAAGAGGAGTCTATTGACTACTTTGAAACACATGAAATAGCTATAAGTCAATGCTATAAAATTAATTCTAGCACACTAAAATTCTTGTTTTTGTTTCATTCAAATTATACGATGGTTCGAAAAGCATGTCATCAATTCTCATAGAAAAGTGCCTTTAAAATAAATTATATTTTAATATAAATTTAATTATAAATTCTATTCCTATGGAATGATCAAATCTTAAGATTTGCAACTCAGGATGCCATATATTTCCCTTGAAACAACTCAATTACTTGTTATTTTGAAGCGCATAGTCTTGACAAAATTATTCCTTTTCATTAGTTACTTCAATTTAATTTGAATGCACACAGTACTCCCACATCAAATATCATAATCTAAGGAAAAGTCTATAAATATACATTTTCACTTATTGACAGTGTCAAAAACAAAACCTGATGCATCCCTACCGAATTGAAAATCATAACCTGGCTCCTGCTGCTAGCTCCTTTCAAATTACTCAAATATGCATGAATTTTCCCCAAAAACTATGACATAAATTCACTATGATGCGCACCTTCAGAATATGCACTCTATTTTTGAATCCACAAAGCAACCACCTTGCAACTAAACTCAGCAGCTTCTCCTCGCCAGCTCTTGTGTTCTTCATTCAATTTTAGGATAAAGGCCCGAAGTATCATCTCACTTTCTAGGAATAGCTAAAGGTACATAGAAGTTTTAAACAACCCGAAACTATGTCAACGCAGCAATATCCTGCTAGCTCTTTAGGGATTCACAACCTAAAATAGATTAAAAACCCACCTGTGCGGTGTATGCAGTGCATTCAAAGCAGAGAATAAAATGTTATCCTTCTGCACGTACACTCGCTACCACTTGAGCTTATAAGGATTACTATTTACTACATAAATAATAAGAACAAAGAAAGACTAAGCAATTGAAATAAGAACACTACCGGATCTACAGTAACGACATCTTTCCGCAACTAGCTCAAGTACTGCAACGAAATAAAAAAAAGCTCAAGACCCGCAAAAACAAAGCAAATCGAAAAACTTATCCTTTTTCCCATATGATGATGATGATGATGTTGAGAATCTGAAAAGCGCATGTCCCGACATAGCGCATCGGCTCAAAACTTACACCGAAAATAAAAACAAAAGCAAGCAAGCAGAAAAGCAACATTTCGCCGAAAAAGCTGCATAATACAACGTTTTCTAAGCAAGCTAAATTTCTGCATTTTCAGTCCGCAGCGGGTGTGCATTTCAAAAACATCTCTCCGAATTAAATTTTTTGACGAAAAAAAACGACCCTCGTTGGTTAGTTTTTTTTTTCCTTCAGGTTTTGGGTGGTTCGTGCGTGATTCGCTTTCTTTTACGTTGTCCGTCGATTCTGTTTCTGTCTCTTTTTTACTCCTCTGTTTTTTCAGTAGGTGGTCAAATTAGAAAATTTTGAAAAATTAAAAAAAAATACCAAACCCTCTGTGATCCTCTTTTGAAAATTAAATTAAAAAAAAAATATACGAAAAAGTGTCTGTACTAAAGTTTGAATGGAATTTTGATGAAATTTTTCAAAATTCTACCAAAAAAGTGTTGCCAACTCAATCAAGTAGAAATAGTACTAAATTAACAAGAAAGAAAATCAAAACCAGAAAAATTAAGTTACAAAGAAGCAACACAAATAAAAATAAAAATAAAAAACGTGCAAATCTAGAAAAAGAAAAAGTGAGCAAAAAAGCAGAGCAAATAACGGTTTATGCTATTCGTTTAGTGTGTCAACCATAACTACAACGAAAAACGAACAAAAAACAAGGATGCGGCGGTAGGATATACGGCACTTAACCCCCCTACAATCATCAGTTTTACAAGAACAAAAACAACGACTCCTGGCTGCAAAGCAAAACTACTATTGGATTGAAAAGAGTAGGCAAATAAAAATAGGAAACAAAAAAAAAAAAAAACACCAAAGGAAAAACATCATCAAGTGAAAAAGGACGAGCGAGTGTGGAAAATAGCCCGAAGGATTTAAATAGCGAACGAGTTTCTGCCAATTAGGTAATAATATTGAGTTGAGTTTTTTTTTGTGTCGTTTATATATTTTAGTTGGTTCATTCATTGTGCTGGGGTAGTGAGGACTTTTTTGTTCAAGATTGCTTAACACCCTTTTCGTCAGGGGACTCAAAGATCCTTTGTCCTGGTTACGGAAGAAAAGTAATGGAAAAATTACAGGTAAAACAATGGCAATTAAAAAAATTGCAATTATTAAAATTGCAACACTTTTGGAGGCTGTTCTGCTGTGTTTTCTTTTTTTTTTCTTATTTCTGTGCGAAAAAATGTGTGTAATGTGGTCGTAGCCAAATTGTGATATAAATAAACCGTTTTTTCCTTTCTTCTCGCTGCTGATTGAGCTCCTATTGTAAGTGTCATGGCATTTATAAGCGAGAGACACTGTCACCCTGCTAATCCACTTGAATATTCGGTTTCTATTTTTTAAAAGTGGTATAATTTTTTTTATTTATTGTGATGCCTTGTTAAATTAGAACCATGGCATTGTAAATTGATTGCCCTGTCTCCTTTTGCTTCTTTTCTTAGTTTTTGTCAACAATTTTAAGTTTTTGTTTTTGGGTTTTCAAGAGAAAATGAAATTGAAAATGAAAAGCTTTTTTCATGAGTTTTTTTTTTGTGTGAGGTGATGCACTTTAGAGCACTGAGTGCACCTAGATATTTAAAAAAGGAGCCGGGAAACACCCCTGAGTTTGTTTGTGTGTGCTTTGTATAATTTGAAAACCACACACATTGACACACACAACCAAGAGCAGTACCTTATGTCTCTCTGTTCCGTGTGCCAAAAGTAGGTACTTGTGTAAACAAGTGTAATAATGAAGTAAAAAAAAATATATGTACACATCCTGGACAAAAATTAAATTAAAGAAAAATAAAATCTAGAACAAGACCTTTGGGAAAGGATACAAGAAGAAAAAAGTCATTTTTTTAAGAACTTTATTCATTTTCGTGTGAGTGCCTAGCTGATGGTCCACATGAATGTACATTGCAACTTACTATGCAAAGAACGAACCTAATAAAACAACAAAGAAATTGGAGAGAAATAAGGAACAAAAAATAAAATACAATACTACAACACTAATGACCTCATGAACGGAACAGAAAGGACGACTGTGACGAAGAAACAAAAAAATTCGGACATGTTAACTGGCTTATTACAGAGTGTCCTTGGGCTCTATGGGAATATATGTGAGCTGGGCATTATTGTTTTTATTTCCCTTATTTGTACCCAATTTGACATTAGGTCGGGATTAGGAATAAGCCCAAAAGCGATAAAGGCAATTAGGCGTAATGAAAATAATCGAAGAGTAGATCTTTCTTGTTGGTCTATTAACATTGTCTGTTTTGATTGCTTACTGAAAAGGTTTTGATTTATAAAAGTGATTTTAAATTTGTATAGAATTTTAGATCCTTTTTTTTTTTACTTTTGAGACTTTTGGTGTATCAAATTCATAATGGCGAAATTTAGGCGATTACAAATATAACAATATTTGCGGGTTTTCTTTGTCAAGTGTGGGAGAAAACATTTCGTTTGGAAGTTAGCCATTCGATTGATGTATGTGGTTAGCGAAAATTGCGAGTACGAAAACAATGTTACATCAGATATTTTGCTTAACGTCACGTCAGATGGAAGGAATTTAGTTAAAATATTGCAAGAATATTTTTTTGTTTTAAATTTCAACTCAGGTAAATGTGTTAATATTTGCTTTTTTTCTTAAACTACTCGTATAATATGAATTTGAAAGCAGACATGGGTGTCTTATGTTTTCCAAAAATGTATAGTTTTCAGACGAAATCAAGATATTCAAACCAAAAATAACTTTTTGAGTCTTCACTTAACTATGTAATTTTCAATTTTGTCAATTAAGGAACGACTCTTCCTTTTGAAGTTTGATGACCGAAACATTAATTTTTTTATAAACAAAAAACTAGTTTTTGAGTTGTCTAGATTTTTTTTTTTCCATCCAAAGAGGTACGAGTAGATGTCCAGTTCATTTTGAAAATTGCAAAAGCCCTGAACATTCTTATAATAAAAATTAATGGACTTATATTTTGGATTTTTTATAAGAAAAAAACATTTTTATTACATTTTTCTAACAACAAAAGAGATAACAGCATTAGAAAAATACTGAGCACATTTTGCTTGTTGCCGAATGCTTTCCAGACGAACGTAAAAAATTAATAAAATAAATCCCGATTTTGGAATTTTGCTATCGTTCATAGAAATTTCGCTTGGTGAAAAATGCTCCTCAGACAACAAATTGAAAAAAAAAACAGATTTTTTCGGAATTTAATTCCAAGTGATAAATTATTCTCCGTTTTAAAAGTAGTAGTTCGACTGGTCGAACATTTGTAATATTGTATATAAAAGCAAAAAATTTAAAGGAAGAACTGTAAGATGAGCAAGTTCATCTAGATTCAGGTGGGGGCACAATAGATTCTAAGGTCAATACATAATTTATTATTCATCCTCATCAATTAAAATTATGAGACACAAAAAGATAGATTCATGTCTTCGTCAAATAGTAAGTTTTAGATGGATAATCCTTTACGAACAGTATGAAAAGTAGAGGTCGTAAATGACTTCCCTATGCAACTGCTGAGTGGTTAGCAATCTTCTTTGGAGGAATTATTCAAATTTTTATATTTTAAGTGCGCTTAGTCAAGTTATTTTCGAAACAATGAAGATAATTTGAATGGAAACAGAAGCTATTCATTTGTTTTAGCAATTGTGTTGAATTATGTTAAGTGCTTTAAAAAACCCTTCGTAAACTGCCTCAACAACCTTATAGCTTTCAATAACTTTGATTCAAAATTTTTAAAACGAAACTTGATTTCATTTTGGAACTCTTAACTCATCATTAATACAATTTTTGAAAACTTTCGGTATTAATTTTAGAATTCTCAAATGAGACTATTTTGTAAGTTTTGTTTTGGTTTAGCTAAAACTAAAATCATAGACTATTTTAAACTTAGTCTAAAAGTCTCATCATTGGTTCCTGACCAGACACAATTTGTTTTAGTTTTGAAATAGTTCCGTAATTAAAAACTTCTTGTTTGTAACCAGATGATTTCTTGACTCGACTCTGTCACCGCTACAAATTATATAACAGCTTTTAACTGCCAATCAAATCATTTCTCATAGAGGTAGTACGGTAGTTCAACATTCAACTTTGCTGGTGGCATGGCGGGCCGTAGGAATATTCAAGGAAATTGTAAAGCTTATGAAGTCGCCAAAAATGGAACAGCACTACATATTAGAAAAAATAGACTTACCAATTCCTACCTTAAATGGAACAACATCACCACTTGTCTAAGCACCGCTGAGTCTGCTCTGAAGCGTTTTAAGTGTTTCTTAACTCTAAGCTGATTACTTAACGCATCTGTTACGCTGTCGAAAAGATAAAGATGCAACGAAAGACCGGAGAACGATTTTGGCAAAAGCTGTATGGTCAAGAGAAAGAATCGATTCCTCATCTCCTCTGTACAAGTGTTGATCTGTCTCAAATACGTACGCTCCATATAGGAGAGTTCTACTATAATAACCTTAGCGACCTGCAATATATAGATATTAGTCACGCTTCGTAAGGAGCTCTTATTAGTTCAACGAGTAAGGAGCAAGTCTATTTGATTTAATTTTGTACGCTAATCTAAAATCTTCCATCAAAACAACAATTATGATTAACAAAGTTTAGTAAATAGAACCGTAAGATTTCAAGAACAAATTTAAAAAAAGGCTGACTAAAAGTTGTCTACGAGTTAGCTTAAAACTAACTTTAAACTAAACTAGAATCGTCATATATTAAATTTCGTACTTAATTATTATAAATCAGTTTACTCTCTTTTATTCCCCAAAGGTGTGTCCACCATATTAAATGTTATGCATTTTAAGGGTCAACTCAATTATTTCGGTAAATATTGGGTTTAGGTAAAGAAGCGTTTAAAAAATATGTTAAGAACAATATTTCCAAAAACGTTTTTTTTTTAATCTTTAAATTAAAATGTTAAATACTTAAAAAGGTATAAGATTCAAAAATGTTAGAATGAATGCGGTCATTTATCAGTTTTTACTGACATTTCTGAATATTTTCCGACGGGATTTCTGCTCTTTATGAATCTGGATCGCAATTGCTTAGTCTTATGTATAAATACCTAGGATTTGAAAAAAAAAAAATATTTATAAGAACATAGATGTAATTAATGAAATATGCATAAAATGAGTTGTTTATTTTGCTAAAACATCTCTTAAAATAGTATGAGATAAAAAAAAATAGAATACCATCTGATTTCTAGGCAAAATATAAGTAGAATTTAAAAAATAAATATAAGAGTTTTCATTTTTGTATACGAAATTTCTTAAGAAATTTAAAAAAAAATGGTAAACTAATTTCAAGTATCTAATAATATACATTTAAGAAAATATTTTTAAAAACAATTCTTCCTCTGTTTTCAAAATATTGAATTTTTCAAAAAAAAAACAGCATTTTTTTTAAATCGAACAAATATTTGTTCGTAAATTTGTATATGAAATATTATTTTAAATGTGAATATTAACTCGTATACAAATTTAAATCGAAATCGTTAGAGATATTAAACATCAAAGAAACAGTTTTATGATGGGTACCGTTAATAATTTTTTTTTTAAATTGTTCGACCAAATTCTAGACCACGCCAAATTGTAGTACACATAATTTCTTATATTGAAACCCTAAGAGCCGTTTTTGAGATAAATAAGATTTTTCATATCGGCTGTATGGCATGTACCGTTAGTTTTGGATCTAAAAAAAAAAAACAAATTCAATTTTTTCTCTAAGGAATCACCGAAGTTTGGGCTGTAAGTTGAGTTGCAGACATACAGATAGACGGACGGAATTCCGGGACCGACTTTCTCCGTGTTTATATCACCAAATTTGATCAAAACCTCTAGTTCTTTTTTACTTGCGACTTAAAGGTACTATAAGGCAAGTTATGCATTCGTAAAAAAATCAAACTCCAGATTTTGATCAAAGTTGAGATTACGACGATAGCGAAGACTAAAAAAGTGGGTCTCGCAATTCTGTCTGTCTGTCTGTCGGTTCGACTACAGTCTAAACGGCTCAGCCGATTTTCTTTAAACTTGGTAGATATCATTTTTGATTTTTCCCCCCACACGTTTGTTTCTTTCTTTTAAAACCAAAAATTACGGTACCTGCCATACGATTTTTTTTCGAAATTTTATAAATATTTTTTTTTTTTCAAAAACTGTTCAGATTTAAAAAAATAAAAATACAAAAAAATTCCTTTAAGTTAAAGCTAGATAATGGTTGAAAAAAATTTTCCGAAAAATGGTTATTGAGGGTACCCCCATGGAACCATTTTTTTTTGTTTTTGATTTTCTCAAAAACGGTACAACCAATTTTGATAATTTCTTGTATGCTGAAGCTCCCCAGCAATTTAAACAGATCTGTGTATTCAAATTTACGAAAATTATTTTTTTTTATTTTTAAGAAAAGTTTCAAAATTTTTTTTTCGAAGCTCAATATTTCGAAAACCTCATGCTAGATTTTTTTTTTTAAACTTGATAAATAAAATTTTCGCAATATAATCTACAAGATGTTAGAAAAAAAATTTATTTTACCTAAAAATAAAGGTATCCACGATACAAATGTTAAAAAATGGTTTTCAAAAATCATATTTTCCTCGAAAACGGCGCCTAGAATTTTATTAAAAATTGTATTCTTTCAATTAATTCTTACAACCTTTAACCCTAGAAAGGCAATCTTCGTCGATTAGACGAACATCATTTTGTCTTTTTAAAATTTTTCATAGATTCTTCATAGATCTTTTAGGAGAATAAAAAGTCACAAATCTAAAAAAATAAAATGAAAAGTGTGTTTTTATTAAAAGAAAGGTTTGATAAAAATAAATTATTAACATCTACAAGAATTTGTTAATAACTTTTCGAAAAAATTGCATTTAAATTTTACTTCGTCGATTCGACGAATGATTACCTTTAACGTACTAAAAAATATAAGGTAATATAGTATATAATATAGGGTTAATTTAATAATTAAAATTTTTTGTTGAACCATGATAAAAACGTAAGGCTGGCGTACCAAATTTTTTTCTTAAAAATCTTTTAAAAAATTTGTATATAAAAGCTTAATTTTTAAGAAACCACTACAACGACTTATAATTTTTGTTCTTGCATAAATTCATGTTTACATAGCATTCTGTTTTTTTCTCTTACTAATAAAAGAATTTAAAAAATTTATTTTATCTCTAATAACATTCGTTTTTAAAATTCCTAGTCTATTACATAGGAGCAAGTTCGTGCGACCCAGTCGTGCATTTTATTTTTCAAATGCAAACCTTGTCGTAGAGTTACTATATCACAATCAAAAACCATTAGTTATGCCGCTTGGTGTAATAGATATTGCGTTAGGCTGCCACCTAAAAATATAAATATTTCTTTCATATCAAAATTTGTGTCTATGGCACATTATGGAAGGTGTTAAATGTCTATCAGATTAGATCTTTCATTAAAAATAAAAGAAAATCATTTTTCAGAAATTCTTACAATCTTATATGTTTAATATTTCTTAAAAACAAAGGAAATACCCTGATTAGGAAACAATCAATCGATCGGTCAAATTAATTTTACCTGATGGCATATGCCTGCCAGACCCACTCAAATTTACAAATAGACGATGTTTTGACATTTTGTTTAAAATTTTCAATTTGTTTTAAAATACGTAAGTGAATCTTTTTGCGAAGAAGATAAATATATGCAGGGATGTATAAAGTGATTCAAATACACAATTTTATCAAAATAAACCCAAATAGGGCTTAATTTTGAAGCTAAGGTTGAAACGATTCAGAGAAAAATAATAATTTAGGGGTGGCCGTGGCACGATGGTTGTGTGCTCGCCTGTCAACCTCAACATAACAGGTTCGATTCCTGCCGTCGTCTATGTTTTCTTTAATTCCATTAAAACCTTCTATAAATTGTCATCAATGGGATGCTGGTTTACTCATTACATGTTGTTTAGGCATAACACTAACAACATGTGATTGAGTTAAACTAGCATGCCCAACAAGGATGAAAAACGAATAAAATAATGCGAATTATAAGGGACATAGAAATAAGACACGGCAATTCTCCGCTTTAGTTCAGCCGCCATCCCTGGAGATAAAAAATCTGAGACAACCACCTTAGTCTCAGAACATCGTGCCACACATCTTTCCTATCCTTCTTTCTCTTCCGTAACCTCACGCCCACGCTGTGTTGAAACATTTAAAGGGTATTCATACTCCCTTGAGCGTGAAAAAAAAAAAAAAAAAAAAAAAAAAAAAAAATACAATGTAACAAGACATTTATCGGTGGATCGGTGAGAAGTCTGATTTGTTCTCAAATGTTAAAATTTGCTCATAGGTTAGGTTAGTTTAATGAGCTGAGAGTTGATCTTGTTACCTTCACACTAAGATCAATGTTGATCCGTTGTGATACCCTAGGGATTGTGACTTCCATGTAATGAAACTACATAATGTCATTCATGCCCATTAAGGATGTTGATGAGTTTCAGGAATTATAGGCTGAAATGTCGGAGGGTACTTCTAAGTTATTGAAAATATCTCTTTCGTCACATAATCACCTGGTTAAGGAGAAGCAGATGCTCTTTAAAATCGTTAGTTTTAAAAAAGCTAACATAAGTTGTACAGAAAAATTGTAAAAAAATTAAGAACAATTAAATAAGAAAACTTTAATTTATGTAAAACCTCTTTAAAAACAATTTTCTTAAAAATATTTGTAAAATCATTTCAAATCGAAAAACTTCTGAATCTTCACAAACGATATACCTTCCAAATTACATACGAGTGTGTATACTTTTTTACATCTTCTGGCATTTGTAGGTCAAGGGGGTTCATAAAATCTAAGCAAATACCTGCTGATATAATTACATAAGCTTAATATGTGAAAACATTTCCAATTGTAGGTAGAAATGAACTTATGTACGAGTATTATCACAGCTGTTGTATTCAGTATACAACATGAGTATCCTAAGTATGCATCCTTTGGAGAAAGACATTAAATACAAAATATTTGTTCTTGGTCCTGGAATCCTTGGCCCCTGTGCAGGGACGGGTTAGAATATTCCTGCAGCGCCTCCCCGCTTGTCGTAAAAGGCGACTAAAGGAGTAAATACATCTAGGCCACAAACAGCAAGGTGAACCTAGCGACACGTAACACCTATAAACTTTCCCAAAAGTGTGCATGCCAGTCCCTGGGTTGGCACGACTGGAGATCACCGGTGCCGTAAAAGAGAGATCAAATACAAAACTGGAGCATGCACACGTCGATACTTACAACGGATTTTGTGAATTCAAGCATTATGGAAGTACTCGTCCAAAATGACACTACCCCGCCAGGCACTACCATTGTTACACATGGTACTGATCCTGGACCGAGCAGCAATGCTCGGGTCAGAGCTAGACGGATTCCGGGGGCTAGCAAAGTAATGCCGCAGATTATACAAAATCTGAGAGTTGCGAGTTGGAACGTTGGCAGTATGACAGGTCGAAGCTTCGAGTTGGAAGAGATGATGAAAAGAAGGCGAGTGGACATCTTATGTGTTCAAGAAACAAAATGGCGAAACACGGGAAACAGGGCCCGTTTCTTGGATACGAGGACAAAAAACTATAAGATGTTCTACTATGGAACGGAAAAGGGTAAAAACGGAATCGGAATCATCCTTGCAAAACATCTATTAGGCAGCGTATTGACCATTTCGAAATCCAGCGACCGTTTGATGTCCCTTAAATTGGTGATTAAAGGAAAGTTGTGGAATATTGTCACTGCATATGCTCCCCAAATTGGATGTGAGCAGGTGGAAAAAGATGCATTTTGGCTAGACTTTCACAATCTACTTAAGGACATCCCAAAGGAAGAGTTTTTGTTCGTGGGCGGAGATTTGAACGGACATGTCGGCAAGACAAACGAAGACTATGAAGATTGCCATGGAGGCCTCGGATACGGCACCAGGAACCCTCCTGGTGAAGACATCCTGAGCATGTGCAAAACATACGGTCTTATCGTACTAAATACCATGTTCGTCAAACAAAGCCGACACCTGGTCACTTACAGCAGTGGTGGAAATGAAACCCAGATTGATTACCATTTGGTATCTAGTTTCATGAAACCCCGGGTAAAAGATTGCAAAGTGATACTAGGAGAAGCGATCGCCCACCAACACCGTCTCCTACTGACAGAATTTTTTATGGAGACAGTGAACGACAACAAACATACAAAAACTTTTGGGAAGATCAAATGGTATAATCTGGATAAGGAAAAAGGCGAAGCTTTCATTTCGAATATGCAAAACTTTCTGTATAATAACACCGATATAGTTCGAAATGAAGAGAGTACAGCACAAAGTATGTGGGATCTCCTACAGAGAACTTGCAAAGAAAAAGCCAAAACACTGTTAGGGGTTTCAAAAGGACACAACCAACAAGGCAAAGAAACATGGTGGTGGAATGATGAAGCTAAATCAGTTATAAGTAAAAAGAAAATGGCTTTCAAGGCTTGGTCGAAGTGCCCCTCTAATGATACAGAGCAAAAGTCACGCCTCGAAGTGGAATATAGAAACTGCAAGAAAGAAGCGAAGAAGAAGTGCGCCCAAATTCAAGCAAAGAATACAGAAAACCTGTATCGGGAGCTGGATGAAATTTCTACCCCGACAGCTGGTGCTATTCAAGAGCTACGGCAAAACACGAATAAGGGCGCAACTATCTTCAAAATAGCCGCTCAAAGAAGAAGAAATGCCCAGGAGATTTGTTCGCCAAAGTTCATTAACAATGCTCAAGGCCAACTACTTGTGGAAGACAACGAAATTCTTCACAGGTGGCGACAGTATTGTGACGGACTTCTAAACGAACAATTTCCAAGGCTATACTTTCCAATAGCTTCACCTAACTTAAGCGAAGTATCCGACGTCACAGTCGAAGAAGTTAGTGAGGCGGTAAAATACTCCAAAAAGGGAAAAGCTGTTGGCCCAGACGAAATACCCTCAGAGTTTTGGAAAAAGATGGGAGACATCGGGTTTAGATGGCTCATGATTCTTGTCTCCAAACTTATACGAGGTGATCGCATGCCTAATCAATGGAGGGAAAGTTACCTTCTTCCAATTTATAAAGGAAAGGGTGATACTCGAAGCTGTGATAATTACCGTTCGATTAAGCTGATGTCACACACCATGAAGATCGTTGAGCGAGTCTTGGGTAGCCGACTGCGAAAAATAATTAGGCTATCTGATGACCAGTGCGGGTTTGTCGGGGGTAAGTCAACCACGGATGCAATCCAGAGTATAAGAATAATTATGGAAAAACATCGGGATTCTTTGGAGGATTTGCATGTCGTATTGGTTGATTTTGAAAAAGCATTCGATCGGCAACCACGAGATCTAATATGGGTGGCCCTCAGGCAACGAGGAGTTCCAGAAACTTATGTGCGGATAATTATGGACATGTATGATGGAGCAGTTACTAAAGTAAGATGCGTAGCTGGAGTCACCGAAGAATTCGAAATCACAGTAGGTGTTCACCAGGGAAGTGTCTTGAGTCCCCTGCTCTTTATTACAGTTCTTGATTACCTGCTTGAAGGCAAAGTGACGGATCCAAAAGTACATCAGTTATTCTTTGCTGACGATGGAGCCATCATAAGTGAAGACCCGATATCCCTACAACGAGCACTTGACGTATGGGTGGATGTTCTAGAAGGAAGTGGGTACCGCATAAGCGCGAAAAAGACAGAATACCTATGCTGCCCATTTTCTGATCCACACAGGCCTATTCCAGACATTTATTTGAATGGAGTAGTGCTTCCCAAGTGTGAAAAGTTTAAATATCTGGGGTCTATGATAAATAACGAAGCTACTTGTGATGACGATATCAATCATCGCGTAAGCGTAGGGTGGATGAAGTGGCGGGAAAATTCTGCTATCTTCTGTGACCGAAAAATGCCCCCTAAGCTGAAAGGAAAGCTCTACACTTCAGTTGTGCGTCCAGCACTCACATACGGTTCACAATGTTGGACAATGTACAAAAAGTATGAGAGTAAGCTAACGGCAGCTGAGATGAAGATGCTTCGTATGACAGCAGGAGTTACAAAGCTTGATCGAATTAGAAGTACGAAGATCCGAGGAAGCCTTCATGTTAAGAATACCATTTCCCAAAAAATTGAACACGACCGACTCAGTTGGTATTGCCATGTTCAAAGGAGAGATCCTGAGAACCCCGTCAAAAGAGCAATATCATACAACGTTCCAATTCGGAATAAAAAGAAAGGTAGGCCTAAACACTCCTGGTACAAACAAATGCAAAAACACCAGCATTCAGTTGGCCTCAGAAATGGAACAATACAAAACCGGGAGGCTTGCCGCCGATTTCTGAGGTCAACCCGGCGAACCCCACAGGCGGATCACTAGTGTGAAGCAGATACGTGGGAGAGTTATGATCCCCTCGACATCGAGATCATAACAGCGCCGAAGAAAAGGAAGAAGAAGAAGGTCCTGGAATCCTTGGGTATTGCTATTTCTTTATACAAACATGCAGGTAGCTTGATAAAGGAATTGTTATGTTTATTATCATCAAAGATGTAAAAACAAATATAAAAGATCATTTGTTTTGGCCACATAAAAGAAAAGGTTAAATGGGTCAATTTGTGGAAAATTAGTGTAGAAATCGATGGCAGTTGTTAGAAGGGATGTGGAAAGTTAAAAAACATTTTTTGAAGAAACTTATTAAACTCTTAAAATAAGGGCTTTAGCAATAATCAAATTTAGAGACGACTTTATAATTTGTGTGAAATGAACCAGTGCTTAATGGATTCTATAGAAAATTACCCATTCATGCTATGCTTAATTTTTTTGGATTCTATGCCATGAATGATCCATTATTAAGAGTCCACTTAAAAATTAGGTCCAGAACCTGTTTAGTTAATTATATAGAGTCCTTTGCAAATGGGTTCCTTTCACTCAAATATTCAAGTCTTCTCTAAATTTGATTATCGGAAAGGTCCACTATGTATACAAATTGTTGTAAGGGTTTTTCAACAAAGGCAGGGAGATGTTGAAATGGAATAAGACAAGCTGTATGTTTACCTCACGAAACGAAATTCTTTTTTTATTTGAAAGCCCCAAGTAAGGTATTATATATGGAATAGGAAGCCTCGACTTCTTACGGTGGCACAGTTCCGAGGGGTCCTTCCGCATAGATGAGTTTGACCGATAGCCTGTATTCTGTCCACCTTAATTGAACAAATGATGTGGTTTATTCGGCGAATTCGACTTCAAGTAAGCCCACGAGAAAAAGTCTAGCGGGGTCAATTGGCATGACCTTCCTGCTGGAACCACATATTGTCTGGGTCCTTATAGTTGAATTTGTGCCATATGAAATTGGTTATCATCCTTCTGTTGCGCTCGCCATTTGCCGTCGGCCCAAAATCAACCCCAAATAGTAACTTTTTGAAGGTGCATTGTCACCTGGTGGACTGGTTTCGTCCCATTTACGGCAATTTTGCTTGTTAAAATAGCCAAAAATGCGCCTCTCCGCTAAAGATTGGGGTTCTATTCCAAACGCTCCCAAGCACTGTCAGCGAATAAACAGTATTGTCTATGGTTATCAACTTTAAACTTCTGGGCTAGTTTGATCTTTTCGAAAAGTTGAAGTTGCACGGCGAGGAATCGACTGCCTCGGGTTCTGGTGTACTTTCGCGATTTGCTCGGACAATCTTCTATTTCTTCGAAGTTCAAATGTTCACTGATTGATTACCGAAGTGGTAATCTAAAATTCGGCCACCGGACGCTAAAGAGTCGACTGTGAAGGCTACCCACGCAACGTTTGCACTAACTCACACTCATTTTGATAATTAGGTTTTATTATTTTAACTGGTTGTTCAATCGTGTTACTTGCCAATACTTGGTAATTTGGCATCAATAACTTAATAATAAGCAATAGATTTGACAGAGTTCTTCAAAACAAATGGCCGTCAAAATCTACCAGCAACAATTGATGCCTTTTAAGAGATTTTGAATCTTTGGTTTTTGTGGTTTTAAAAGAATCTTTTTTAAACCCTGCACAAAGAAAAAACTGTCAGTTGCTTAAGCTCTATTTTTTATTCGTGGTTATTTTATAAATTTTGATTTATAAAAAAATAACCTTATACATACATACATATATACATAAGCTCACCTAATCTCACTCTAACCTCAATAACAATATTATTCCTAATTTTCTTATTCCAAAGCTATTACAAAATAAATTAGGTTAACAAACCAAAAATTTAACACGACATTAACGAGCGAGAGTGAAATCAATGAAAATATTAACTAGTAAGTTTATTAATCAACTACAAAGTCTTGCTATCGGTTAAAAATAAAATGCACGACTGGGCCGCACGAACTTTCTCTTATGTAATAGACTAGGAATATTAAAAACGAGTGTTATTAGAGAAAACTGATCATAACGATAAAATTAATTTTTTTAACTCTTTTACAAGTTAAAGATAAAAACAGAATGCTATGCAAATATGAATTTATGAAAGATGAAAAATTATAATTCGTTGTAGTGGTCTCTTTTAAAATTAAGCTTTTATATACAAAATTTTTAAGAAAAAAATTTGGTACGCCAATTTTTTTATTATTGTACGAATGAAAATCAAATTTCAAAGAAAAAAATATGGAGCCGTTTTTGAGATATCGAATTTTCCAAAAAAAAATTGATTTCTTTTTTCAAAAAATTCAAAAAATGGTGGGTAGGTACCTTTATTTTTAAGTAAACTAAATTTTTTTTCTCACATCTTGTAGATTAAATTGAGAAACTTTTATTTATCAAGTTTAAAAAAATCTAGCATGGGGTTTTCGAAATACATATTGAGTTTTGGAAAAAAAAATAATTTTTTTTAAAGATCCTAAAAAAAAATTCTATTCAAATTTGATCATGATCGTCGATACCGGTTTTGAAAAAATCAAAAACAAAAAAAATGTTTCCATGGGGGGGACCCTCAATATCCATTTTTCGTAAATTTTTTTTAAACCATTAGGCCCCAGTTATAGCTTTCATTGAAATGCATCATTGGAACAAATCAGTGGAATGCTGACTTCATTTTTTTGACAAGCCAGTTATAGCAATCATTGAAAAATTGGTTTCAGTAAAAGATCCTGTCAGTGGCTGATTACAACCGATTCTATGCATTTGAGGTTAGAGTTGATCATTGAAAGAAAAACTGACATTTGAGAACAGAAAGAGAATCGAACACATTCAGTGGAATGATTGTGTTCCATATTAAAGAAACGAAAATCAGCTGTTCATTGAAATTGATTTCTATCAGTGAAATAATAAAAGTGGATTTAAAAGAAAGTTTAAATCAGAATTTTGTATATTATAGAGTAAAACAATTCTACTACTCATTACCTTCATTTTGGTACCAATTAAAGTCATTGTAGTTTGTTTGTTCGTCTTAAAAATGGGAATGAAAATTTTCAATGATGCATTTCAATGATAGCTATAACTGGCGCCTTACTTAGCTTTAACTAAAGGATTTTTTTTTTGTATTTTTAGTTTTTAAATCTGACGAACAGTTTTTGAAAAAAAAAAAATTTCGAAAAATATTCGTATTGCAGTTACCGTTATTTTTGGTCTTAAAACGAAAGAAAAAAACGTGTTGGAGAAAAAATTAAAAATGATATCTACCACGTTAAAAGAAAATTGGCCGTGCCATTTAGGTTATAGTTGAACAGACAGACAGAATTGCGAGATCCACTTTTGATGTGTAAACATCTTTCCCGGCGGTAGAGTGAATCCAAAACGTGGGTAAAACTTGTAACCCGTTACGGTTACACGTTACGGTTACACGTTACGGTTACACGTTCTGTGTAGCAACCTACCTTACCGACGATTGCATTTAACACCATGTTTACATTGGAAATATTGCGAACTTACGACATCGTGTTTACATTAGCCGTGTTTTATTGGTTAGTGAATACACTACATATCAAAATTTAACATTGAAAACAACAACAAACGATTAGTGAATAAAAATAAGCTAGTAATTGAAATGGATAATTTAGTGAAGATAGAGTTTCGGATGTTGAAATGTAGGAGGTGTTTAGGTGGTGTCCGAAAAAGTATATGTGGCATACTTGAGGGTATGTTCGTTGGTATTTATTTTGTTATACTTTGCCCTTACTAATCCAAAGTGTGATCGCTCCGAAATTTACAGAACAAATATTTTTTCAAATGCAAAACTTTAATTCATACCATAATTCCGGCTTTACACTACTGCCATTAATTTTGTCATAAAATATTGAATCAATTTACGCGAAGGCGATTGGTTTCGATTGATATATTTTATCAGTTCACTGGCATTTGTTCAAAAATGTCATGTAATTGCGGCATTATGTTGAATTTATATAACAACTGAAAAAATTGCACATTTTAGTTGAATTAATACGATGTTAAGGCTGTTTTAGTATGGAGCTAGGTTAAGACAACGATTTTGCAAAATTTTAATCAGACACAGCATCATACTTTCTCTACACTTTTATTGAAGTTAAACTCTCAGAATAGGTACCTATTTTATTTTGTTAGTATCGTTCTAACTTCATATTGTAAGACATTTTCATACACTTTAACATTAATGTAAAAATATTATTTTGTATTACTTATGTAGTAATATATTTCATTCAAGTATTGACTACATATATTATTAATAAAGTTTTTGCTGAAAGAAGAAGTCATTGATTTTTAATTAATTTAGAAATATTTTGCATAAAATAATTCAATATACTTTTCTTGTGTTCAAATCAATTTGAGGTTTTTTTTAATTAATCTCTCATAATATGACTCTTTAACATTTAAAAACGTCAAAATAGGTCTGTTTTCTTAGTTTTTTGCACGAACTACCATTGTTTTAAGGTTGCTCAGAATCAATTTATTAAAAGAAATTGCCTTAGGCTAGGCGGTTTCTTAACTGTTTGGTTCAAGAAACTAAAAAGTTTGTGTTTTGACACAAACAAAACGATTGCCTAAAATGAGTTCGCTATTTTGTGTAACATATAATTATATGCACCTGCGCGGACATTCAACCAAATTGGTCATCTGTTTTCTATAAGTATCCAAACAGTTGTGCAACTAAAAATTGAATGTGCGCTCCTAGCCTTAGGATGATATTAGTTAAAAAATATTTAAAGTTAGAAAACTACTTTAAAGTTAGGAAATATATAAGAAGTATAATACTACTACCTTAATAAGAGGCTGTTTAAAATTTTGCGCCAATATTATTTTATTGAATACAATGTTTTTTTTCTCCAATACTCCAATACATACATATATGTGAGAACATTTTGAGTAGATTGTAGAAAAAATATATATTTTCGCACTTTTGTAAGTTTTAAATCAAATTTAACAGTGAGAAAAACTCTAAATCAACTCGATGTGCATTTTCATGAATATTTCAACTCCAGCTTAAAACGAGATACAGATCTTTCGAACACATCCGTAGGAAGGAAGAGTGAGTTAAAGAGTGAATAAAGCGTTTTTTTGGTGCTTGTATTGCTGCGCTAGATATAGATTACCAATAAAACGCGCCTATTGGAAACTTTGAGTACTGCAATCTCGATTTTATTACTTTCCATAGCTGGCTAGAACTAAATTCAATCCATTAACGAAAGATTTCATAGTGTGTTCATTCAATGTTTTTTAAACAAATCCAGTTCACGTTAGTGATTGACAATTAAATTTTATTTTATGCTCCCAAAAATGTATTTTCAGAATTGACATTAAATAAAATGTACGATTGGGTCGCACGAACTTGCTCTTATGTATTTGCAAAATCGTCGTTTTAACCAAGTTTCATTGTAAAACAGCTTTAATATCGTACTTATTCGACTAAAATTTTGCATCTTTGTCTTTCTAGAAAAAATTTGGAATTTTGTTTCTAAATACAAAAAAATAATACTCAAACTTTTGAGGAGCTTTAGCATAAAAAAAAACGACCATTTAAAATGTTGTTCTCGATACGTCAAAATTTAATTTGTCCTCTATATCTGTCATATACCATATAATTATTTTAGTTATCGAATTAAATATTCTTTATTATATCAAAGTATACTTTTGGCATTCACTATATCAAAATATAGATCGTTCTCCATCTCTCAAGCCATGAACTGAATGATGACTGCGAACTTCAATGGATTAAAAAAATTAGGTTTTGCCACTTATAATTCCATTACAAGGTGGAAATGATGTCAATCGGTTTATAAATCTCTGACGAAGGGAGTAAGATAAAGTACAGAAACATAAAAAAAAATTAAAGGATTGGTTTGATTTTGATAAGATGAACTCTCCATCTAGTGGCTTGTCAAAAAAAAAAGTTTTGACATTTTCGCTGCATGATAAGTATATTTGTTGGCGGCGTTAAGCCAGATATACATTGTTCAAATGCATGACAAGCACGTGCAAGTCTATTATTTCAGTGGCAAGAGGACGTTGCCCTTTGTGAGTTTTTTTTTCTGTAAAATTGTGTTTTTTCGAATTTCTTTGAGATTTTTTTAAATATTTTTTCCGAGTAATTTGTTTTATTTTGTCTGTCCATTTCATCATATAATTTTCGTTTGGTGTTTTAATATTTTAATCAGTGCTTATAATGCTGTGCTGTGGTCTCATCTCTTCGACGTACTATACGCAAATGAACCAATAAATGCATGATCAATCATCAATCTTGCATATACAATATTTCTATGCAGTACGCTAGATTGAAAGGATTTGGATTTTTCTTCAAGCCTACATCCGATCTATATGTGTGACTTTTTCAATAATATACTTACACGCGTGCTTGTCATGCATTTGAACAATGTATATCTAGCTTTAAACGCAATTGCTGAGGTTGAGAAAAAGGCGGAGTTATCGTTCATTCTTCTTTGTGGTTTTCTTTTTTATATTTGGCGTTCGCTCAGTGAAATCCACTTAACTGAGTAGAGTAAGGCTAGCCGCGCACTAGCAATTTTTAGTTGCGAAACTGTTTGGTTACTTATAGAAAACAGATGAACTGTTTGGTTGAATGTCGGTGAATTTGCAGATAATTATATGTTCAATAAAATGGCGAACTTATTTTAGGCAATCGTTCAGTTTGTGTCAAAACACATGACCTTTTTGCATGAACAAAGTTAGCTTACATTAAAAATCGCTGTGTTTAAAAGCACTGATGTACTCGAAATTAAGCTAAAAGAGAAACAGAGATTAAAATCGGATTCGTGTAAAAACAGTCTATTTTCTATCAGAGAACATCCCTGTTTGAATATATGTAAGTGCAAAAAACAACATCCCTGTCGATAAGGTTTTTGGGTTGTGTGAAATGAATAAGTGCAGACACGGCAGTTCACAACTGCTTGGTTCGAGCAACTAAAAGGTTTGTGTTTTGACTAAAAGGCTCTGTTTTTTAATAAGGAATAATCATAGATGTCTATAGTTTCTATGTGTAAAGCTACATATGTAGAGATATTTTTAGATTTAAGTACAAGTGAAAGGGTTAAATTGTGGGAAAAAAAGTGGCTTCCATTTGAATATATTATGTACATACATATCTAAAGTCACAAACTAAATAGTACGATTGCATTGTATGTTTATTGAGTACGTTCGATAACAAAAATTTGGCACTCGGACGAACGTTGATGTTTACACATCTTAACCGTGAGTTCTGGCACTCACCCTTTTTTTTAGTCTTCGCTATCATCGTTATGTCAACTTTGATCAAAATCTCGAGTTCGATTTTTTTTTCCCGAATGCATAACTTGCCTTAGAGTACCTATAAGTCGCAAGAAAAAATGGTTCTATGAGAGAACCTTTAATCAATCATGTTTCGATAGTTTAACTTTTTTATATTTTTTAATAAACAATATTTTGAGAAGAAAATAAACTTGGAAAAATAAAATCTACAGCAGGCACCGTTATTTTTAATTAAAAACGTATCTGGGAATAAAAATAAATCGCTAGTAACCAATTTAAAGAAAATAAACACAGGCATTTAGGTTATAGTTGAAGAGGCAGACAGAAATACACAGAGAATTGCGGGACCCATTTTCCATTCGTGTTCTATCATCGTATAATGTTAAGTTTGATCGAAATCCTGAGTTCGTATTTTTTAACGAAATCGTAACTTCCTTTATATCGCAAGTGACGATTTTTTTTTTGCAGAATAGAGTTCTCGAAATAAAAACACAATCTGTAATTTTCGGTTTTAGTATTTTAGAGTACTTCTTAACTTCTGTTTTTCTTTTTTTGCTGTTCAATCCTTTTTGAATATGTTTCATCCCTATACCTTCCAAAAAGTTCAGGAATAGGCCTTATATGAAAGTTGAACAAATTAATTTTACATGCACACTTTTTCCACTTATAAGAGAAAGTGAAAATCTATTTGCGGTTTTTAAGATTGACACCCGTTAGCATTTATAAGAGAAGATTCTGAATGAATAATTCTTATACAAATCCTGTATTTGATTCTTCTCTTTGAATTCATATATAAAGTGTCCGCTTTTAGGAGAGAGTATCTTAAACCACATGACCCTAATGCAGGAGGAGTGATATGGTTGATAATTGCAAGTACTAATCTATCCTGTGTAAAAGCCTTTAATTTTCTCCATAGAAGAATCGTACAGGCTTGAACCACTTAGACGAACTATCGAACTAATTAAAAATATGTATAACAGAAACTTAGGAATTTTATTGTATTGGCTTTAAGTCAACTCAATTGACTGAGGAACATATTTCAGTAGTTCCCCGAACTTTTACGCGGAAACATGAGTGATTTCTAAGCGAAAAACTAGCATTAAATTCAGAGATGCAAAGCTTGAATGCAATCATAACACTCGTTCCCCGTTAATGAACCCTAACATAGCGTCGAAGCGTAGAACAAATCACATGCAATTTTTCAGAACCAACTGCACTCTCCGCTCTCTCGGAAAAATACAGAAGGCAACAAATTCTTTCATCCCAAATTGATTTGAGTCCCAGGGGCTGCATGCTAAGGATGTGACTAATATCTCAAGTGTTCGTGTACAAATTCCTATCTACGTATCGTATTATTTGTTTTCTGTCCGTACCATAAAAAAAGGATATTTGAAAAATAAAAACAAATTGATTCTAAGTCATTAAATCAAAAAGTCAAAGGACAGCGAGCACTAAAATATTATTTCTTCCACTATAAGAGTATCTATCTATCGTCTTAGTCAAACCCATTGGCAGCATTGATTATTACTGCCACACAAACATTTTTATCCAAATACACCTCCATCAATGGGAAATTAAATAAACATTATTTATTTTTTCCTGACTCATTCAAATAGCAAATCAATTTTTGTGTCGTTTTTATTTTTATCAAAACAACAAAAACATAAAAATCTATTTTAGCTCTCTTAACATAGGTACACTCGAGTCGAGTCAGTTACTAGGTTAATAATTTGTTTTTATTTGTATTCTTTCTCGATGGCGACGCGGTGTGGCGCTGATGCTGAAGGCATTCGTTTTCTCTCTGCCACTGCCATTTATGTGTTTTTTTTCCTTTCGCTCTTCTTAATTGCGTGCTTAAGACACATTTGTTGATTTTGTCTATTTTGCTTTGATAGTTTGTGCTTAGCACACAAAGCACAGGTCCATACATATCTATGCCAGCAGACATACAAAAACACACAGAGACGCACGTGTGCGTAATAATTTAGTGCAAAATGTTGTAATTATCATTTACCCTAGACATTCAGTTTAGCTTTAGATATTTTTTTTTTTATTATTTGTTTCTTTCATAAGTAGGTTTGTAGGTAAATTTGTATGTGTTTGCTCCTGGCGATGGCGATGCGATGGTGACTTGTTCGTCTTTTAACTTGCGATGCAAGGTATGCTTAAGGGCAGGTTGTGTATTTGCAAAAACCAGAAGACATAGTTTAATAACCTATAGTTAAATTTACAATATTAGATTTATAAGGAAAGTTTTTCCCAAAATTTGGTTTGTCTAGCTTAGTGATGATTATCTTTGAGTTTCTAAGGGTTTTTCAAATAGGCTGTTAGACCAAATGAAATAAACGAAACCGGAAAAAAATTTCACTGATCAAACTTCGATTACTTGCTCCGTTCAACAATTTTTTTGAGGATCGGAAGTTTAAAAAAATTTTCATTAACTTAAGTCTTGATTTCTGAAGGGGTGTGTGTGTGTTCGAGTGCACGCAGAGCTTTAACTAACACAAAATGAATGAAATACATAAATCGATGGGGTATCATTTTCTAGATCTCAAGATTGCATGGAACTATGTACCCTTTCATTAAAAGATATACTGTTGTAGGATTTGCCACTACCTCGCAAATTTTTTTTGGAGCGGCTGTGAATCACAGCCATAAATTCTGCATCACATTTCAAAGCACTAAACCTTATACCAAAGGGTAATACTTCCCATATTGGGGATCTGTCCATCCAATTTGGTTTGTTATGTTCGTAATTTTCAGGAAAAGTATGAAAGAAAATTTGTGGAAAGATCCATCGAAAATTTGGATAATACTTTTTATGAAGATCTTATTAAAATAAAATGCAAGACTGGATCGCACAAACTTGCTCTTATTCTATAGAATAGAATAGAATAGAATAGAATAGAATAGAATAGAATAGAATAGAATATAATAGAATAGAATAGAATAGAATAGAATAGAATAGAATATAATAGAATAGAATAGAATAGAATAGAATAGAATAGAATAGAATAGAATAGAATAGAATAGAATAGAATAGAATAGAATAGAATAGAATAGAATAGAATAGAATAGAATAGAATAGAATAGAATAGAATAGAAAGAATTATAATAAAATAGTATTATAATAGAATAGAATAAACGTCTTCCGTTACTCAGCTACAATATTTCTGTAACCTTAGTAAACATATAATTTGGTTTTGTTTAAATTTATTAACATTATTTTATTATTAGTTATTTCTTTTTCGAGCTTAAAGAGCTGCCACACACAACTGAATTCAGAACCTTATTATTTTCTCTTTTATGTTTATGTTAAAGCTTAAGTATTTTTATTATACTACTTAGCTGGCACATTCACTTGGGTTGGTGGTTGATTTCTGTTTGTGTGTCTCTTTTATAAAATATTTAATTAAAATCTGGTTCAACCGAAAGTATTTCAATGAAAGAAACTTGTCTTGTTATTTATCAGAGCAACAGCAAAACACAGAACACAAAAAAAAATATATACAAAAAAATAAAAAAAGATTTGTTTTTATTTAATGTTGGTTTGGGTTTTTATTTGAATTTTTATTTGGCAAGCCGTATACGAATCAAGAAAGAAGGAAGGTTCTTCTGATTTCATTGATGCAATGCAATTTGCATGAAACTGTATCTAGGTATTTTTTATTTCTTTATTTTTTTTTATTGTGAGAATGATTTTTATTCTATGTCTGTTTTTTTTCTTTTATTAACAACAATTGTAAGCAGTGGGTTGAATGAACAAAAAAAAACAATAATATAGTTTTTGCTGAGTCCCTATATCTAAATCTATCCACCATGCTCTGCCCTACCTACATACTTGTACCACTTGGCATGCATCTCGTTCTTGGTTAGGGTCCTATAATACTTTCTACCTTCAGTTGGCAATTTATTTATTGGCCATAATCCCTGTGGAGATTTGAAGATTAGAGCAAATAGTCGTGTAAAACAATTAAGCACGGTTTATTGAAGCAATTTGCTGGATAGGTGAATTCTGTTGGATCTATTTCAATTGGCGCACTAATCGATTTTTAGGCTTTGAGGGTTCGAAAAAAAAATTGTTTTGAATTGCAAAAATGCATTAGAAAATTTATCTTTGGAAATAACGACGCAGTAAGGCTGTATCAAGAGTGACATAGCTGGCATAAGCTGCTAAGAGCTGTGTATCAAGAGTGACAAAGCTGGCTCTGGCTACCTTTTGTGTCAATCAGAAATCATTTTGCCGTGAAGATTAAGTGGTTTTTAAGGTAAGCGAATCGAGTTAAAAAATCTTTCAGTTGTTTTTATTTCCGTCATTAGATGTTTAGTGATGTATTTTTTCTTGTTTAAATGCGTTTACAAGGCTATGAAAAATAAAGTATACTGAGATAGAAATGGTTAAACGTGTAGGTTGAAAATAAAAGGCAAAAGGAATTTAATGAATAGATTTTTAAATTCTTAAAGTAAAGTTTCCAAATTTATAAAATTTCAAGATTTAATTTGATTGAGTAACATTTTGTAGCTTCGTCTTAAGTTATATTATTTTTTTTTTATTTAAATGAAATTTTTTTTAAAGAGATTCAAATCTTAGTCTCTTATTTATTCCTTATTCATCAAACTTTTTTTTTTATAGAAAAATGTTGTTTCAGAGTTCTCTTTTTCGTACCGATGCGATGGAAAGATAAGTAAAAATTTAATTTATCCTAAAATTCTGTTAAAATTCAGTACCTATATCTGAAAAATAAATATTACATACATATTTCCTAGATTACTTCGACGAGAACCTTAATAATAATTCAATAAAATACGACAAACTATAAAATTCCAAAATAATATTGTATGCTGGGTGAATATTGAGCACTGGTTTTAATCAGGTCGTAACCCTTAATTGCGAACTTGCAACCTATCTTTCTATTTCACTCGAAAAAAGTTTCTACCTTTTCGACACTTATTGAAAAAATCATGAAAAAAACCTAAACAATTGTCAGATTATTTTCATTATTAAATTTAAGTAAAAGAAATAAGTTTTTAGTTTTGTTAAAATAATCCAGGGCGAGTTGTGGGGCCTCAAATTTACATTATTTAAGTTCTCTCTGAGTCTAATGTGAACATTTAATAACAAATTGAATTAAATAAGTGGTGCGCCATCTTTTTTATCGTAATTTGAAAATTTAATAACTTTCTAGAGGAGCAATTTGAATTTTTGTTTCATTTCATCCAGACGTCAATCTGTCACACAACAATTTCAATTTTTTTAAACTTTCTCGATAGCAATAATAAGCGTGTTTTAATGAAACTTATAACCAGCACGCGTAGCAATCAAAAATGAGAAAACAAATGCTTCTGTCCACTTTTATATTTAATCTTTAACTTTTAAGTTGGTGATCATGACACATTTATTGGCATTCGATGTTAATATCAGTAAACTGTATGTCATATGTCATTCTTCACATTTATCAACAAATGAATAAAGCGCCGTCTAAGCTGTCAACAATTCAAATGCAGTTAATGTTCACCTTAAATTGTATTCATTTTAGGTAGGTATTAATAGAAGCAATGCAGGCACATTTCAACTTTTAAACACAGTTCAAAGCGATGCTTTCCAGAACTACAAGAGATAAATGGGTTCTGCAAAGTCGTTAAAATTTTTTTGTTCTCGTTTTTAAAATTAAAATTTAAATAAGTAAAATGCTTGGTCTCTCTGCTTATAATTTTTTGATTTATTCAAGATGTAAAATATATAGTTTTTTTAATTGAATAATTTAGAATTTATTTGTTAAAAAGTCACGCACAACTTTCGTCATAAACTGTAATTGCATTCGAAAGATTTCATACCTAGAAAGCAGAATTTATTTCAAGAAATTTTAAAATAATACAAATTTTTAGAATATCGAAGAATTTTAGTTGGAGCAATATCAATTATATTTCAATCTACAGGAAAGCACAGATCCCTATGCTGATTTTTAAATTTCATGCAAAAAGCAGAAACAAAATGAAGTATACGCCCCAGTGACTGCAAATGTTTTTCTTTTGTATATTTCATTCTAAAAGGTCCACAAATCACAGGAGATAGGTGTTTCTGATGTTGTACTAAAACCAAGGAAAGATTCATTAAGGGTTTTTTTTCATATACCTCCTAATATCATCATAGACTTCAGAATTCCCGAAAACAAAATAAATATAAAAGTTTATCAGTGTGTAACACGTTCGACTATGTTTTTTTTATGGGTGATAACATTTGGTTGTTTCCTTCTTCAATTGTAGTCCCCTGGAAGTAGGTAAACATCTGGTATGCTTCCCAAGTTTTTTCCTTGCATATTTTTTGTTTGTTGTTCTTGTTAATTCCCTTTACCTGAACGCACTCTCTAAGATTATATCATTATAAATGATATAAATGTTCATGTCACGAATTCCTTCAGTTAATCTAAGTAAATACACTCGCAAAGTCTCCCCTCGAATGTTTGATGTCATCGTAAAATATTTAATAGTCACGCCTTGACTCTAGAGCTTTTCGTGCGTTGTAGTTAAAAAAAAATATGTGCTTATGTTATGTTTTGTTGTTTGTTTTTTTTTTTACAATAATTCTTACTGTTCATATATTTTAAGCTGAAGATTCCATTTTTGGTTGATGTGGATTGAGTTTTTACCACCATTAAACAAATGTATACAAAATTGAAAAGCAAACAAACTTAACCAGAAGTTTTTCCCATGGTTCAAAAGTAAGGTCTGAATTTATTTAGATATTAAACAGAGCAGTGCGTAAAACTATTTTCACACAAAGCCTGTTCCATTATATCGAAAAGTATTACAGATTGGATTCTTCAGTAAAAACGATCAACTAGATCAACTCAATAAATAAAATAAATGTATAATCATTAACGCTGAATAAAAATTTTAAAAAAGTTACGTATACGCCACAGTGTTCCCCGATATAAATGTTGACATTTTTAGAATTTAGAATTTATTTATAGATTTCATGAACTCAGTGTTGAATTTTGAAGTGTTTGAAGTTTTTGTATGTGTGTTTTTGCGACAAGTATACCATACCGTGGCTTAGACTCCACTAGGGCACTAGTACGCTTGTTTTAAAACATGTGTTGAGGCATGGTAACGCAAAGTTAATTTTTAACTCTCATATATTTTAATTTTTTTTTTCTTTATAGATATTGTTTGTTAATTTTTATAATGCATATATATTTCCACTTGTTAAATACAACGCCCATTTTTGTTTTGTAAAAATAGTATTAAGATACTGAAATTTCCTCTAGATTATAAGATATTGTATCTTACAGAGTATAATTATACAATAAATATATGAAATGAAAAAATAAAAAATGGGTTAGTGCGTATAAAGCTTTTTTTAGATATATCCTAAGTTTGTCGATATGTCTGTCCCACGAAAAATTACAGTCAATTATAACTCCAAGATATTTGTAGCTTTCTACTAATTCAATTGTTTTGTTTGCTTTATTATTAAATGCATCGTTAGTCAAATCTATTCTGCCCTGACTGGATTTGAATTGTGGATTTCGGATATGCATCATTTTGGTTTTTGATACCTTGATCAAAAATCGTTGGATTTAACTGCAGCATTAAACTCGTCTTGTAATATTTCCGTCGCTGTATCCAGTGACAATCGCTGTATCATCAGCAAAGGCAAACAGAATACTACGTTTAAAAACGCGAATAAACTCGTTCGTGTAAAGGATAAATAAAATCGGTCCTAGCTTTGAACCTTGAAGAACTCCATATTGAATGCCCTTTTTCTCACTCAAAACGTTCTTAATTTAAACAAAAAACAGCCTGTTGCGCAGGTAGTCCTTTAGTCAATCAGTCATCAATCCTCGTATACTTATTCTCCCAAACGCCGTCAGTAAGTTTGAATGGTTGAGAGTATGATGTAAAAGGGGATGGCCGTGGCGCGATGGTTGTATGCTCGCCTGTCAACCTCAATATCACAGGTTCGATCCCTGCCGTCGTCTATGTCGTCTTTAATTCCATTAAAACCTTCTATAAATTGTCATCAATGGGTTGCTGGTTTACTCATTACATGTTGTTTAGGCATAACACTAACAACATGTGATTGAGTTAAACTAGTATGCCCAACAAGGATGAAAAACGAATAAAATAATGCGAATTATAAGGGACATAGAAAAAAGACACGGCAATTCTCCGCTTTAGTTCAGCCACCATCCCTGGAGATAAAAAAAAAAAAAAAAAAAAATCTGAGACAACCACCTTCAGTCTCATAACATCGTGCCACACATCTTTCCTATCCTCCTTTCTCTTCCGTAACTTCACGCCCACGCTGTGTTGAAACATTTGAAGGGTAATCATATTCCCTTGAGCGTGTGTAGATTATAAAAAAAAAAAAAAAAAAAAAAAGCTTTTCTGAAGTCCATAAACAGGTCAAGGATATAATGGCTTTTACTTAAGCTTCCGTTGACAAAATTGGTGAATTCAGCGGTCAGTTTTCTTGTATTTTTTTTTTTTTTTTTTTTTGAAAACCGTATTGGCTTTTATGTAAACGAGAGTTTTTGTCAATCAAACTCTGTAGTCTTTTTGAAATAACCTCTTCCAGAAACTTTCCAGTAAAAGGATGCATGGAAATCGGTCTATAATTGCTTAACTGATTTTAACTCCACTCTTATAGATCGGTCTCACCAATGCAGTTTTTAACGTCAACGGAATTTTAGAGTACGTCTAGCTCAGATTTATCAGTTTACATAGGATGGGAGCAAAAATGTCTATGTATCTCGTGATATCAGCTGGTCTAATTCCACCTATTCCTGGCGATTTCTTCGAGAGAGCTTATATTTGTAGTCTAAGCAAATATTGATATTTTTTCAAATAAAGCATTATACTTAGTGAAAAACCTGGTATAAATGTTGTATTGGTTTGAGAACCTGGACCAATGACGGTTTGACGAAACCCAGTTTATTTGCTTTTCGTAAAGGACACATTGTAAGGTTGTATTATTTAAGATTTAAAATTACAGCCAAAAAAGTGTAAGAAATTTGTTTATTAAAACCCTTTGCACAGCACTGTGTTTAAGGTAAGATAGCCTCCACATCAACGTACTAAATATTATGTCCTTCACCGTCTAAGCAAATAAAAGCAAACTCAACGAAAAGTCCACAAATAATTTATTTCCTACCTTTTCTGAGGCGGAGCTTTCGAATCTTTAGCTCGCCCCCTTTCCCGACTATCTGTGTGTCTTAATTTTAAATTCCTTTTCTGGCATCAATTAGAAATAAGTTGGATGCATTAGAAATTCTAGTTGGAGGTGATGATGAACGAAGTCTACAACAGGGAGTTATATCTTTGAAGTTACGAGTCATTTGTTTTTTTTTTTTTCTTTCCCCTATCGAATGCGCTGAAAACTTAATTAGAAAGTAAACTTCAGTTAAACTATAAATTTTCAAAAGTGCAACCACTTCGACTTCACTTGCAAAATGTCCCTTTCTCTTAATGGCTTTTTCTTCAAACTTTCTGTTAGAAGAGAATTTTTCCCCCAATGAACTACATTGTAATTTTTTTCCTTCGACATATAAGAATCTATCTTAAGGGCAATTTATTAGTGTGCCAAAAAATCCAAGGCGGTATTGAGTGCAAAGTAAGTAAAGAAGCACGGCAAATCTGGCATTTAATGTTGCTATTGATTAAGGTTGGGAGTCTCAATTTTTGTTGGTATAATTTAAGTGCACTCAAAAAGAGTTACGAATACCCTTTGTATGTTAGATAGCACTGTGCGAGTATTATGGAAATAAATAAGGAATAAATACATTTCCGAACATTGAACCTCTTAACGATGTTTCAAATAATTTTCACTTGATAAAAGTGGGTCATTAAACAACTTCTAAGTATTGAGAGGTCAAACTTTTTGTAACTCTTTTGTTTCTGATATTTAAGCTCTTACCGTTCTTACTATTTGAAAAAAGTTAAAAATCTACGTCTTACTTGAAAAAATGAAACAAATTCTTAAACCAACACAAAACACTAAACAGAAAATATTAAAAATACGTAACTTTTTTATTTTTGAAGAAATTTATATTTTCCCTTAAAAGTAAGTCCGTACAACACAGGATTCGACTTTTCCAATGAGAAAGTTCTTCGGCTATGTTTTTTTTTTTTGGTGTCGTTATACTTTGTATGTTGTGGGTATAAAAATTCAATCGATTTGGTTCTGTTTCCAATTCAAAGGACATCGATGTAATTTGGCAGAAAAAAACTTCCTGCGACCTACATTACATTTTTTTTTTGTATATACATACCTAGTTGTTGTTTTTGTTGCCTTTCTCCCATGTTTATTTTTGTAACTGAATTTAACTTGGATAATAGTAGGTTATGGTGTACATTTTGTTTTTAAGAGGTGAAGTACCTCGAAGCATGGTTTCGTTTATTTTCTTGTATTTATACTTTTAAGTTGCAAATGTTTATTCAGCTGGAAACCATTAAAATTTCGTTTGATTTTTTTTTTTTTAATAAAACTTTTTTTTTTATTTTCTTTAATGACATACAGGTAGGCTATATTTATGATGGAGGTGTAGCAGTAGGAAGATTTCTATCAGCGGAACTCATGTGGACTATTCATTTTTATGCCACGTTGTTATCTGAAAAAAAAAAATTAAAACAAAAAAAACTGACGGATGCATTCATGTGAAAGGCTCTCAGATACATTTTAGAAGTATATTTTTGTCTTTTTTTTTTTTTGTTGTTAACAAAAATTGAATTCATTAAATTGTATTACAACCAAATGTCCATACCACTAAAAGTAGTTTTTAAAAGCAATTTTTTGTTGAATATCATGTTTTTAAAATGTTTTCCATTTTTACTTGCGACATATACATTAGGGTGGCTCGATTTTTTTTTTTTTTAAATTCAGTTTTCGGGCACTACCCAAAAGTTGTATTTATATGTCATGATGTCAGGTAAATTAAAGTTTTGGAAAAATATTGCGATCTTCTACTGCCCCAAGGTCATAGAATCTTCTCATGAAACCAAAAACAACCTAGAAAAAAGAAAAATTTTCTGTACCGAAAAAAAAAAAAACAAATTTTTTGAAGTTCAGTGGTATTAAAATATATTATTGATGATAATAAAGAATATTTAAAGCAAAAACAAAAAATGAAATATAAAAAAAGTTAAAACAAACATTTAAAAAAAGTGATAGTTTAAAAAAATAGTAACCAAATTTTGAAATCTTTTTTAGAATTAAAAAACGGCATTTTTTCGCGATTCCATTCTTGTTTTTATGAATCCATCACGTCTCATCGGACTACAGACAGCAGCTGAAGCTTCGGTTACAATTTCAACGCAACACTCCGTCGCTTGAGTATGACAAGGGTAATCCTTTATGCACGGTAAAATAATAGTTCCAATAAATTTAGGATTTTGAATGCAATCACTTATGGCATCCAAACTAATGTTTCTTAATATTGGTGGATCACATAAAATACCAACAACATTCCAGTCGATTATGTGAATGTAGTCCTCAGCATTAAAGTTGAACTTCGGCAAAACGAAAGACCGCACCGAATTTGAGGATGTTCCAAGCTGCTCTCGTGCTTTCTTAACTCTTCTTAAATCTAAAACTCGTTTCTCTCTCATCTGCAATCATTGCTATCATAATATTTTCCGGATGGCCGAAGAAGCCATTTCTGAATAACAGGATCAACTATTGATTTTAAATTTTGAGGCAGGTATCTGGTCAACATTATAGTTTTGTGAAGGTGTCGAGCGCCATCAATACAGTAAGGTCTAGTTTTTATTTGGAACCACATTGGCGCATAGACTTGCATTATAAAATTGAGCAACAAAAGCATATTTTCGGATGGAGTCACAGTAGAAACATATAACCTTAATATTCGATTTCCAGTTGTAAGCCACCTTGAATGAACGATTTTTCCCGGATTTCTTTTTTTAAACCGTCACTATAAATTCCTGAACTGATAGCTTGACAAATTTCAAACAAGTATCGTTGATCAGTGCTGAGATCATTAGTGTTTGATATTTCTGGAAGGTTACATTGAATAGCTTGAAATCGCACTAACAACAAATTTTCACTATCTTTCAATTTGTTTCCCAAAGGTCCTGTGAAGCTTCCTGGTCCGGTTGTAGTTCTATCAAGATGCTCAAACATGTGTCGAAGAATAAGTTAATTTGCATGTAACTGGCATATGAACCATTGAAATGGTGTTCTTAGGTCTAGTTCCAAACGACGGATAGCACCTCCCTTCGATCCTGTGTTTATAACTGTGCCATCACTTCCAATAACCACAACTTTTGATTTATCAATCCCCTTTTCATCAAAGAACTCTTTCAATTTCTTACTCACGGTTTCAGCTTTTCCATTTTGAAGGGAGAGATGCCCTAAGTATTCGGATCCAGGCTCTAAACTTATATGCTCTTCAACAATTGATTTTCGTCTTTTATCTATCATACTGAGTGTTTTGTCTTTTCTTCCGTCAAAATATATCCCAAACTGGAGCTCTTGAAATGACATTGATGGTGACAAAGATGATAACGATGCCCTCTCTTTCTCACGGCCACGTCTGATTTTGTGCCTATCTACAACATTGGTAAAATTGTCCTTTGAAATCATTCCAACATCTTGAAGAGTAGCTGAAATAATTGCAGCTCCTGCCCTGTCCGAAATTCCAAATCCCACCCACTTCTTACTGAAATTGCTTAGCCTACTAGCTTAAACGATAAAAGCCCGCTGCAAACTGAAATTGGTAAGTCTTCTTAATAAAAGGTTTATTTTTTGCATAAATTTAGGTTCCTTCGATTTGTATTTTAAAATATTCTATTCAGTAGGTATAACGGAATAATGGATTTTAAAATGCATTTAGAGCAATATGTAATCCCATAGATTTTTCCAGGAGATTCGTTCCAAGGAGAGGGGCGGGGAGGGGGCAAACAATAGATTCTAACAGAAAAAAAAAATAAAAACTAGTCGGATTTTTCAAAAAGACATTGTAAAAAGCAAAAAATGTTGCAAATGTTATATACATACATACATAGGCTCTATATGGAAAGTTATGCATTCGTAAAAAATCGAATTCGAGATTTTAATCAGACTTAAGATTAGAATAGAAGGCATTTTAAAATTTTTCCCCCACACGTTTTTTTTTTTTTTTCATTTTTTCCTTAAGACCAAAAATATTAGTACCTCCCTCTTTTTCGAAGTTTCATAAAATATTTTTTTCTCAAAAACTGTTCCACATATTCAAAAGAAAAATTCACAAAATTTCATTAAGTTAAAGCTAGCTTGGAAAAAAATGTCTGAACATTTTTATTTTATCTAAAAATAGCGGTTCCCACTACAAATTTTCTAAAGTTCGACAAGAATTCATTATTCTCAGTAAATTCTCGCATAGAAATTATGTTATGAGCTTAACTTAAAAATGACCCGAAACAATTCTGGTTCTTTATTAATTCAAAACCGAAATCGCTTTGGGTTCCGAGTTCTATGAATTTTTAAGGTGAAGAATCTACTGAATCTGTGTATTCTAACTCAAAGATAAACCTTGTCGTCCTTTGTGGAAATCCTCCTAACGTCGATATAGGATCAACACGAATAGATTTGTTTGATGTTTTAAAAGGCTCACAAGGTCTTAAATCAAATGCCAAGCCTGGTATTGATTCCTGCCCTTATCTTAAAAAGATGTGCAAATTTGCTTTGCCTACCTCTGCCTATTATTATTTTCAATCTGTCATTGTCATCCGGGGTATTTTTGGACAGATAGAAATCTTCAAGTTATAGACAATTTCTAAACTTTCAAAAAGTTGAGTAAAAATTAAGCTTGATTTTCTGGTCAAATAACATATAAGTAATGCCGAGCATGGATTTTTTTTCAGGGCGGTCAACTATAACGAATCTAGCATGTTCCTCTTGCTTTGTTGTTGGTAACTATTATCGAAAACCGTAATCAAGTCGATGCTCTTATACGACTTTCGATTTAATTTGCCCAACATATTACTTTGTAAGCTTGAAGTATTCGGTATTCCCTCAAGCTTAATTTAGTGGATTTACTCCTTCTTAGCCGGTAGGATTCAACAAATAAAAATTGATGAATGTACCTCCAGTCTAATTAAGTGCACGTTAGGTGTTCCTCAAGGCAGCCATCTTGGCTCCTTGCTTTTATATTTACTGATGATATTGTAAGCTTTAATAATTTCAGCCAATGACTCATATATGCTCATGATTTCAAGATACTTTTGAGAATAGCGAGCGATTATGACTGCTTTAAGCTTGAAATGTATATTGACAATTTATCTCCCTGGTGTCGACGAAACCACTTCAACCTAAATGTTAAAAAATTCTTCATGATTTATATTTCTAGAAAACAGTTTGTGTACGAGTTCCCATACTCTATAGACCCGGATCATCTCAGTCATCTATAGAGAACTGTAAAAGTCAAAGACTTGGGTGTTACTTTTAACTCCAAATTTTCAAAAAGAAATTCAACATATTTCTCCGATCCTTACACTCTTGTCTCTTTATATACCTCCTTAGTAAGAACTAACCTCGAAAATGCAGATATCATCTGGAACCCTTACCAAAAACCGAATTCAGATAGAATCCAGAAGCTTCAGAATCGTTTGACGAGATATGTTTCTTATAAAATGAGCTGGAATTTTTATAAAAATTCTCTAGCCAGGCAAAATTGGGCTTGCCCCTCAGAACTATCCATGATCTAGTTTTTGTGCGAGATATTTTTTGTTATCAAATTAAGTATCCTACTTTGCTATGCTTTCTTTTCATTTACGCTCCAAGACCACTGAGGGAAAGACACCTCCTTTTTCAGCCTAGGCGCAGAGCCAATTTCAAGGTCTGTAACAAAGTTCAATGAAATAAATGGTCATATTGATCTGGCATGCTTTAGAGATACATTTAAGAATGATGTAAATAACTTATTTTTATAAATTGCTGTATCTATCATTGTTTATTTCACTAATTGTTATCTTAAGTAGATGAATAAATAAATAAATAAAATATAAAATAAAATAAAAAAAATAGTTTTCGAAAATCGTATTTTTATCGTAAATGGAACCTAGAATTTTGATAAATTTGTTTTTCTTTCGATTAATTTTTACGATCTATAATTATTACAATATAACTATATGTATTTACCATAGGAACATTTTTTCGAATTTTGAATTTCTCATAACGGATCTTAATGAAATTATTTATAGAGTAGCTCCTTAGAATTGGCGTATGAACATGTCAATTTATGAAACTAGGTGTTTACTGTTTGGTATTAAATCTTTGGAAAATCAGTGTTCTTACTTTTTTATTGTGTTCATTAGAGATTACATAAAATGTCCTCTGTTGCATAATATTTAAAACTTACCCGTTCCTCAAAGATATATTCGAGACTCAAATTCATTACTTCAATGTTTTCATTGGACAAATAATGGTCTAAAAGAACCGCATCAGGGAAACTAACGTTGTTTTTTCAGAATAGATATTTTCAGTAATTTTATAAGAGATACTTCTAAAATGCATTTATTAGATATTAATATTATAGTCATACGACCCGTTTAATGTTACTAATAATTAATTGTAGTTGTATAAAATTCCTTAACGTTATCTTAATTATTTTTTTTTTTTTTTAACCTACCCGCGCTCAAGGGATTATGAATACCCTTTAAATGTTTCAATACAGCGCGGGCGTGAAGTTAATGAAGAGAAAGAAGGATAAGAAAGATGTGTGGCACGATGTTCTGAGGCTGTTGGTGGTTGTCTCAGATATATTTATCTGCAGGGATGGCGGCTGAGCTAAAGCGGAGAAATGCCGTGTATTATTTCTATGTCTCTTATAATTCACATTATTTTATTCGTGTTCATCCTTGTTGGGCATAATTAATTATTTAAATTTTATGTTTAACACGTATGTACAAATGTACATAATAGTATGTACCAGTAGTCTAAAAGTGATCTTCTCTCTGTTTAATGAAATAAATAGTTTAATTGTTCAACTAATTTAAGACAGACAAATCAATTTCTATACCTTCTCCATCATGACATCATCTTTATTTCAAGCCACTTACTTATTCCCACTAATATAAAAATCAAAGCATTAAATTGTTACTGACTCATGAAAGCCAATAATATAAAATAAAATAGCAACAAAAAAAAAAAACTGCCTTACAATCCATAATCATAAACCCGCAACAATAAGTCATAAAGTCGCAGAAGAAGAAAAATCACCACTCACAATTACAATTCATTTTAATGGAAAAACCAACAAAAAGCCTCTTGACGCTTACTTGATTTTTCCAATCTTTTTCATATTATATCATTGTTTCATAAAACAAAAATAAAGCAAAAAAAAAAAACATGGCGAAAAAAGTTTACAATTTTTGCCTTTGTTCTTTGTATGCTCATCTCTTCTTGATGGCATAATAAAGCAATTTTGCTTTCTTTCAATTTCATATTGTCAACTTTGAATTCAGCTTTAGGTATGAAAATTTCCTTAATATTCAATAACAATGCACAACAACAACAATGACTAACTCACCTCCAGAAACAAAAGTTTCTTCGCAACACTGTCACGGTTCTGAAGTTTGTACACTTAGAGAAATAAAAATTTTAAAAAGCCAGTCACTAATGTTGAAATTAAAAGGATTTTTATTTTAAAAGTGAGCTCACTTCAAACAATTAGAATAGGCAGCAGCATCAATAGACAGTTTTTAAAGTCTTGCTAAGATATGCTTAAGCAAACCTCCAATTTTAGATATTCATAGAGATATTTAATCTAAACCTGGGATTGAGTTCTCATTTTTATGTTGAGTTTAAATTATTATTAAATTTACTGAAAGTCAAAATATAAATTTAACCAATTCTATTCACTTTGGAAGCCAACAAATACAGCAAATACCTCATCGAATCAAGATTTCCGAGATATTTCCTTTCAACCATTAGACTACATTTGAAACATATCCAGAGGGTGAACACTTTTCCTTAAAACCATGAAAACAAAACTGTGTGAGATAAAACAAATTTACTGAGCAGCTGAATGGTCAAATCAGAATACAGCTCTAAGAAAAAGAAGAAGCTCACAGACGCTTGCACTTGATTTGTAGAAAAGTTTTGGATGCAATTCAACAATGGAGCGCTTCGATCGCAGTTTCATGACGAGTATTGCAATCTAAAATATCCCGGTGTTGCCACGGCCGGCACACAATGCATACCAAACAGTGATTTTCTGCGGATGCAGTGACACTTGGTGGACCTCGAGTGGATTGGATAATCCCGCAATTTTTCTTGATTACCTACGAGTATCCATTCATAAAAAAATTGCTGAAATCAATCTCTTCTTCTAACAGCTTAAGGTGCGCTTACACGTGTCTTTATAAAATTAGATTGTGACTTTTCATTACGTTTTCTATGACGATGTTTTTGTCGATGAGTTTCGTGAGGAGCTTTCTACACTATTGACACAGAGTCTAACGGGCATATTATTAATTCGATTCATTAAGATTAAAACCTTAATCCGGATTTAAATTGTACAAATTCAATGTGAATACATCCGGGCTTAAGTTTAGGTCTGAATGTATCGGGTGAATAATATAGCGGTAAGTTATCATAATCATTTTACTGAAAAGCACATACAATGCCTTAGTAAGGTTTTATATCCGTAAAGTAATTTCACCAAAACCAGAATCTGCCAAAGTGCCAGTGTCCATAAATATTTTTCAATTCATCAAGAAAAATTATATAATTTGGGAAAGATAGATTGATTTTTTTATCCAGTTGCAAGTTAAACCAAAACAGAAACAACTAAAAAATTGCAACGTATAAATTGTCTATACAGTGTTGAGGCCAACTTGATTTTCTATTCGATTTGATAGATAGACACAGCACTCGCGTTTTAATAGATTTTGTCTGTTTCTTGTTATAATCAGATTCTTTCTTCATTTTATTTTAATTCAACTCTACACCGATCGAAAATCTAATCCAAATCGATCCTTAGCTGATGAAAAATAATGGCGCTGACAACGAATAAAAGAAACTTCAAAACGATTCTCCTCTGTAATTACAGCTATGTGGATTATTTGTGGATGCAATTTTTTGCCTTAATTGTAGAAAATGTGGAATACGTGTGTTCATGAATTTACTTTGAAATTGACTTGGAATTTTTTTGACTTGGAATTTATAATTCGTAATTAATTTTGTAACTTATACCGAAGTAAATGCTCAAAAAATGTTTTCTTCCGTTGTTTTTATAAGAAGCATTTAACGCCAATGTGTGTGATTGGTAAGAGTAGGGGAAGGTGGCCTAAAATGGAACCCCTAATATCTCGCAAAAATGTGACATTTAAACTTAAATGTTATATTCTTTTCAAAGCTAAATCAATAACGCTTACATTTTTTTGCTTTACGAGTTTAAAAAGTTTCAAAAAGTATTTAAAGTATTTAATTTTCAAAAACTCTTCAAATTCCAACGATCAACATTGTCCGGGTAAAATGGCATACTTGCAAGTAAACCAACTAGACAAGTAAACCAAAAACCATTTTCAATTTAATTTGAACTTTATTTTAAACAAATCATAGTTCAAAGTAAAATAAACATAAAAAATACTCAACAAAAAAAAACGAAAACAACAATTCATTTAAAACAACTTCACTTAAAACAAAATAAGGAAAATTAGAAGTTATAATATTACTCAATTATTGCAATTTTTTTTTCGGACGGCATCTAGGGCTTTTGTAAATTCATTATCTGCCTCTCTGTACATCGTTTATATTTTTCAACTATTTTCACTATAAAGAAAATAATGAAAATGTAAGGGTAAGTATAAAATGGCACACTGTGCCATTTTCGGCGAGTGCTTAGTAGACCATTTTACCCGTTTAGGGTTCTTTTATTTAAGTTTTAAGTCCGAACACACTGAAATTGTTAGAGGCCACCTAATTTCAGTAAATTATTTCTCTCCACTGCGTTACATTCAATTTAATATTTTCTTCAAAATTGAATGTTTTTTATAATTTTTTTTTTGTCAACAAACTTTTTACAACATTTTATTGGTTCTACTTTTGTAGATGGCTAGAGACAGTTTGACCTGTAAACTTTCAAACAAAAGCTTGAAGCTGCTAATATTTCGTTTATGTCAGTGATACCAGATAAACTGAAGAATTGTGTTACCAAAACCTTCTAGTTCTGTTCGATTCTACAATTTCTAGCAAGGGGGCCATTTTACCTTGGTGGCCTATTTTAGGCCATCTTCCCCTATAGTATATCTCTTTTAGTAATAGATAAAACAGCATGGCCGCCATGAACTGTTAGAATTTACCCGTCCATCTAGGAAAACTATGGATTTTATGTTCTTTATGATTGTAGTATACAAACGTAATTAGGTTTCGATTATACAAACATTGCATACTATTTTACATTCCCTAGATGATATCTTATCCACATTTAATGTAAAATTTTCAAAGATTTTAAAATTACCAAAATGATTTCTTTGTTTTCTGCACAGAATCTAGAAATATCAAATATTTACAGAGTTTGAAAAACATAACTTTGACAACCCAAACTTATCCCAAAATTATCACACCAAATTTTAAGACTTCAAAGTTTATTTCACTCGTTTTTTCTCTTAGTGTAGTGAGTAGAGATATATTGTCTTCTCTCCACTGCGTTACATTCAATTTCTTCTTTTATCAGAATATTCTCTTTCCTGCGTTTTGTTTTCCTTTAAGTTATTTTTGAATACAATTTTTTTTCCTGTTCCTTAGTCCCGCTTGAAAAGAGAAAAATTTATGTACACTTCACTCATAGAAACCATTGATGGAAAAGCATCTTCCCCCTTTATAAAGTTAAACCATGGATGAAAATGAAGAGGATATCATTAAAAGGAACAACCTTCAGTTTTAGAGCTTCAGCTTCAGATCTTTGCAGGTTGATTCGTTATAATGTTCTATCTAAAGATACAGTTTTCACAGCTTCATTTGAGTTGCAAAGGGGAAAACTTTTGCAGATCCTTTATCGAAATACAAAACTTTTGGGCAGATAATTTCCTTTTTTCTTAAAGGCTTTAAAGCGAAACTATCCTTGAGGGAACTATGTATGTATATTGTTGAAAGTTCTACTACCCTGCGAAATTTTTCGGCATCAAAATAAATATAAACCAACAGAACATACTCGTAGAATTGCCAAGGAATAATAAAAACCAAGCAACATTTCTAAATTAAACTAGAAAACTGGTCGACAACAACTGACCAACGACCGCCACGTCGGTCGGCAACAAATATCCTTCCTTTGAAGGGCAATAAAAGCCCAGGGATAACCCCAAAGGCTAAATCAATAGTACGAGCCTACATACTTCCAGTGCTACTACTGCTGTTTCTGGCTGACACACATCCTATTCCAATGGCCGTTGTGGTTGTGTGCTGATGGAGTCATTGTCGTCATAGAAGTTTGTTGTTTTTTTTATTTGTTCGTCTTGTAACACTGATGTTTCCGTTGCGATATTTCATTATTTTTTTCCTCTGCGTTTTGTTCATGTTTTCATTTATCGTTAATTACCATTTTTCCCGTTATTCTCAAAGTCTATGATGACTTAACCTGAGGTATCAAAACAGCATCCGTTACTCACGTACCAACTGTCAGCCGCCATTTTGTACTCCGTATTGTTATTCATTTTGATTGCGTTCGAGTTTGGGGTATAGTGAGTAACATAAAACAATCATAATCCTTACGTAAGTCGCATACAGTCGTGTACATGGTTGACTCATAACTCCATTACTCCTTCTTTGTTTTTATTTTGAATTTTAGGCTCCACTGAGACCTTGGCTGACTCGACTAAAAGTTATGTTCTGTGTTTATCGTTCAAGACAAGACAAGGCACAAATAAACTCATCGTTTCTTAGCGCGTCCGGCTGAGATGAGACACTCCCCATTGGGCCATAAAATCCCGCAGTAAAATGCTAATGTAGCCATCATCAGGTTCTGAGGATAAGGGATATCTTATCGGTTTTATGAAAAAAAGAAAATATTTTTTCTTTTAACTTTTCGTGTATATTTCTAATCAATTCATATAGAACAACGAAGGTCTTATTTTTTTTTGCCAAAGTACGAGTATGTATATACTTTCTAGCTGTCTAAGAGATAACGTGGGGAAATGATAGATGGAAGTAATATAAAGTTGGTGGAAGATTTTTTTTTTTTTTTCATTGGTAAAACTTTAGTGAGGGATAGAATATACATTTCGTTCATATTCTCATAATTTCAAGGTTATTTACTCTGTGTCTGTGTGTGTTTATCACTACATGTTATTTTCTTGTGAAGAGCATTTGAATTATTTATGAAGTTTTAGTCATCGCTCTTTTGAAGACGGAAATCAGGATAAGTAGGGTGTTCATGTCCTTTAAGTAATGAATAATCAGCAGAACTTTGAAAGACCGAACTTCAATGATAAGATGCTGAAATATTAAAAAAAAGCTTTTTGTACAAAATATATTTTAAGGTCCGAGTAAAATATTTATGTCTTTGCTTTAAGGTTGAAAAATATGTAGGTACAGTGCCTGTAAACACGCACATAGGAACGGTTGCGAGTTGTAAGTCACTAGGTTTAGGCTAATTGCGAGCCGTATTTACTTGTATTAGTTTGAATAAAGGTTTTCGTAATTTTGTTTACTTTTGATAAGAAGTTGGTATTGAATAAACAAATTTTTTAATAAAAAAAGGAAACACACACAATTACAGGAAAAATATCATCAAATTTCATTTTGTGTTCCTTTCGCTATATCCTTTTGACCTCTATATTTGAAATAGTTTACTGGAAAACAATATAACATGAAAACCAATTGTTTTTAACAACACTATTTGACTTCATGTTCAAATGTTTAAAACTAATTGTGGAGGTAAATCAAATTTAAACAAAATACTCGTATGTTTAAAAGACTGTACATATGATAGCAACTTACCACCGACGACTTAACGAACATTCGTTCATTTTGACACTTCCTTTTATTCGGCACGAATTACGATTAGAACAAACGATACGTAAGGACGGCTGTTTTTGAAACGTTAGCCGTGTACGAACAATTCATTCGTTGCAGTGCGGATGGTATGTGGAACCCAAATAAAGTTTGACAGTTCGTAACTATCAGAATGCAGTTCGTGACAACCAATTTATTTCCAAATATTTTTCTTACTTTAGCAACTCAAACTAAAATTTTAATATCTTAACATTAATTGCAAATAGTTTTCTACCATTTCGTCTAGTTTTCACAAAGAATTTAGGATTATAAATGTTTTAAATCTCATTTCTTCATTAAATTGTCGGTCGTTGATCGCTCTCATGTGAATATACTTTTAGAAAAATAGAATCTTAAAAATGGATGTTAGAAGTCAAAAATGTTTAGAAGCACAAAATAAGTTTTTAAAACTAACACAATTCTTTTTAATTTTTTTTTTATTAGTTGCAGCAAAAAACAGAATGTTGCCTTAAGCAAATATAATTTATGCAAGAATAACAATTTTAGAACTTCAAATTTAGTTTTTTATAGAAATTTGTTAGAAATAAATTTTGGCTATATAATTGGCAAAAAATAAAATATTAATTACCCGATTTTGAGATATGGAATGTAAAAAAACATCGACATTTTTTTTCCAAAATTGCAAATATAAATACAATATGAAACCCAAAATCGAAAAATGATTCCTTGGTAGGTACAGTAATATCTTGATTTCAATTTTCTGAGAGCGACATACAAATTTTTTTCAAAATTCTGAGTGCCGTTGTCCATAAAAATATAATTTTTGAAAACCATTTTTTAACATTTGTGCGGTAAGTACAAATATTTTTAGATAAAATTTTTTAGAAAGTTTTAAAAAAGTTATTAATTATCAAGTTTCAAAAAAATTGAGCAAATATTGAGTTTTCAAAATATAACTATGAATTCTTTTTTTTAAATCCAAAAAAAAGTGGTTGAAAAATTTGAACACAAAATACTATTCAAACTTCTTAGTAGCTTTAGAATAAAAAAATTGGTCAAAATTCGAAGAAAATTGAAAACCAAACAAATAGTTCAAAGGGAGGTACCATCAATAACCATTTTTTAGAAAACTTTTTTTAACCTAGCTAATTTCTACTAAATGAAATTCTGTCACAACGATTCAAAATGTCTCGTTTTAAGGGTTCGACATTTCTCAATCCTAGAATTTTATAAAGATTTCCGCATTAGGATTAAAAATAAAATCTTAAGACCTCACACCATCATTATTAAATGTCAATATTATTTGTACTAGTCTCGGTTCAGGTAGCTTTGATCGTTGGTGTACCCATCAATGTTCGTGGAAGGTAATATTGGAATATCATTTTGATCACTCACTTTGAAATTAAAAAAAAAAATGAATATCAGAGTGAGCCTAATCGTAAAAATAAAAAAATACTAAAAAAGTCCCTTACCATTTGATTACCTCATGCAATTTGCCTCCGTGTTTGAAATGGGACTGAGCTGAAAACCAATAATACACTGGGAGTTTTTGACTTATGTGTCATTTTTGGTATTTTGACCGATTTGATATTTTTCAGGACTCCAGTTTTAAGATGAGGTACGCCAAAAAAGCCCAAACATTTTTGCAAATTTAAATATTTGTTAGATAAATACATACACACATGTATCACATCGAATATTAATCAAAATGTTAAATTATTGACAAGAAATATCAATTATTTTATGTATGGATGTGTGTATTTTCCAATTCTTGTAAAATGCTTAGAAAGTTGAATCTTTATTATGATGCCCTAACCAAAATATTTGTCTTTCGGTTTAACAAAATACTTTGCAACTTAAGCTTAAAGTTTTATTAATATTCTTAAAATATTTCTAGAAATATAAAAAAGTATAGAGTCTAAGAACTTCTCTACCAATGAACTTACTTCTCCGTAAATTGAAACTAAGTTTACATGAACATCATTTTTGGTGTTTCGTCTCCAGTTGTGCGGTTTTTGACAAAATGTTTAACAAAAAAAAAAATAAATTAAATAAAACAAAGATAAAATAACGTCAAATATATTTATTTTATTTATTTTTATTTTTACTAAAAATTACGTGAACAGTTTTTCGTAGAAACTAAATCCTTATCCAATTTACATAAGGATTCTTCATTAAAATAGCCAGTTGCATTGCTCTTCTCAAAAAAAAAACGCTCTTCTTTCTATGAATGGTCATCAGTTCAACATTTGGTATAATTTTGGACATGGTGTCAAATAAAGAGGTTCTTTCTTCGGCCGCACTATTTGAATGTGGAGTACTTTGCCTTTTCGATTTTTCCCCCAAAATTCCAATGTACAAGGTTTCAAGACCAATTGAACCCTTTCCACTTTACTTAAACGCTCAAACTATCTTACCCCACAAGATTATATGGGTGTGAAAATACTTCTGGACTATGGAAAGCACCGTCATCAATTTCAGCACTCGATTCAAACATAACACTACACAAATAAATATAAATAGTTCTTGACAAGTTTCACATTGGGCGCCACTTAAGAGTTCATAAACATTTAAAAATTAAAACGCAATCATGCTATTTTAAAAGAACACAAACATATAAAAGCAGAAACTAGAATTGTACCATTAATTTTAAAAAAAAAAATGATCCAAACATAATTTGACCTAATCGTCATTTACCTAGCATTTCACTAGTCTTTAGAATTATTTGAAAACATTTCAGACACCCTATTCCTTCGATTTCAACTAAACTGTTAATAATTAAAATTTGAAAATCTCAACAACCGCAACGATGAATAATGTTTTGTGATTATCCCTTAATTTTATGGTATCGTTGTTGTTGTTATTAGTTTGCCTTACAAAAGATGGTATTTTATTATAAATTGGCATTGGGAATTGTCGGGTGTTATTTTCCACGTCCAATTAGGGATCGTTTATGTCTTGTTGGTTTCAGCGTGCAACCACACCTATTATTATTGTATCAGAGCATATTGACTTGTTGATGTGAAAGTTTGCCAAAATTGGCTGATATTGTTGTTGTTATTGTGCTTGAAGTGAAAACGGTTCACAGTGAATAAAGTGGAGTGTTGGGAATACTAGTAGATCAATAAAAGGAAAATGACCAAACGAATAGACATTTTCTTGACAAATAAAGTGTGAGAGAAAAATAAACACAAATATCCTCAAGGCTATTTATGAATAAGTCAGAATACCTTTGTCCAATTTAATCAATACAATTAAGCCCTTATGACTTTTGGTTTAGATTCAGAAGGAATAAAACATGGTTTAACGTTGGGCGCCATTCTAAATATTATTCCTACCACACACTTAAAATTAATTAAAGCAATTTTAATTTATTCCAGAAAATCAAAGTCAAAGAAATTTCAAGTGAAATGATTGGATAAAGTGCTTTGAAGAAAGTTTTTCCTAATTTACTCTCAGAATTCATCATTTATATAACTTTAAATAAACTGTCAAAGACTTTAGACAATTATCACGAAAATCTTTCTCTCATTCTCCCCCTGCATCTCTGCATTAGCGTAGTTTTTGAGGCCATTGCACTCTGTGTTCCGACAGACTTTATTCATTCATGCCAACGTCACTCGCTTTAAGCCTCGAAGAAAAAAACGACAAGCCTTCATTTTAAAGCTTCCCATTACCCGGGCAGGTTAGGAGTCTTTTAAAATAAAAAAAAAAAGACAAACAACAATAATAAAAAACAAAGAAATTTCTAAACACATTCACCTGCCTCATTATACGCTCGTCTAACGATAAGTAATTGGATTTTGTCTGGGATAGTAATCGTGTTCTAATTACGATATCTCGCTTTTTATAATTTTAGCATACCTCTCTGCCTCCCACCCTCTTGTTCGGCAGAGTGAAATTATACACTCTCAAGTATCATACTTACAAAATGTCTGGCACACGTTTAGTTCAGCCGGTGACGGTTTTGCTTGTGACTGTGATGGCAGGTCCTGGGTAAATTTCAACTTAAACTGCACCTATTCAGTGTCAGCGAGGAGGGTGCAAGGAAATGTACACTGGGAGCAAGCCTCAACCTAGTCCCGCTCTTCCTCGTGCTACACTACATCCACCTTTCGCATCAAAGTGTGACAGTTATCGATTTAAATATTTGACAGCTTTTGAGCACAAAGACATAGCCTACGGGTGAAGAGATGATGTGACACTATTTGTCAGGCTATCACTCTCCTATACGTACATAAGCCGGTCGCACAAGTCGAATACTATCGCAAGGACCCCTTTGATGTGATAGTTTTATTTTAATAAGAAAATGGAAATAATAGATGAAGAAGGAAAAAAGTAATTTCATTTTGACATGAGTTCCATAGAAAAATAAAAAATGGTAGGCTTATGTCAAGTATGGGCTGCCATAAGTTGGGGGTGGTGAACTCTTTAAGATACTTGGAATTACAAAAAAAAAAATGAATAAATTCTATTAAGTAGATACCGATGCAGCTTTTTCAACAAACACACACAAACAAAGGTTAAAGAGGGTAATTGAGAATATTTCAAGAATAGAGAAGTATTTTTATTGTTGCTACAGGGTATGGGGTAAGCTGGAGTCTTGAAGAGGCTAGAGGCTTTCGTCGATAATAGAACTACTTCCTTTGATGGCAAAAGAAAATATTTTAAGGATTTTATTTACAAATAGATAGCAATCTTTTAGGAAATATCATGTTTTATAAGTTTGTTGACTCTGCGTTGGGCGCCATTTATATTTTTTTTATTTTTGTGGGCACGTTATGACCATTAAATAAAACAAAAATATTAGAAATCGGTTCTTTGAAGCTCGTTATTTGTTAAGCATTGTTGATAACGATGTCTTATGAAATAAGGAATTTTCAAATAATGTTGACAGTTCGTTGGGCGCCATTTCTCTTGTGTGAAAGATTTAAATAAAAAAATAGAAAAAAAATTGTGTTCCCTAAGAAAAGTCAGTGTACCACATTATATTGTTTTAACGGCAATATTCACATCCTAAAGTAATGTAGGTCAACACCATTAGGTACTTTCAGTTAATGTAAATTTCAATCAACTAAATTGCTTTCAACACAAATTTTAAGTGTAAATATACACTCTTGAGTTTCATTTGCAGAAAATAGCCTCGCTAACTACCATTAGCCAACCAGAAATAAATGTATCGAAAGAAAAACATGAAAATAAACAACTAACAAGAACAACAAGCGCTAAATTGTCTGCCGTTTCATTAACAACTGGACAAGCACAATTTGCTTCACGCTATCAAAACATCAATAACTTTTTTTTTTTTTTACTATAGCACAATATATAATTAAACGTACATACATACATAAACATATAGGGTAGGGACATCTAAATCTAAATGTGAAATATTTTTGTAAAATGAACACTAAAAATAGTGTTTTGAGTCAAATGGTATATTTTCCTGAAAAAAAAAAAATAATTCACTTCGTGGAACATCGAATCAAATTAAAATCGAACAAAGCAAATTCTTGGTAGAACACGACACATTCTTCCTCCTTTTTGGTATATTATTCATCAACATGTGCTAATTTACTGCGCCAGCTATAAATTGCGTTAGGGATGTCCATTTACACACACGGAAAAATTATAGTAAAAGTATTACATATTATTATATTTATTGAGGTTACGGGGTTGATACAGCTCTATTTTTTATTTAAATTTGCCCTTTTTTTATTACAGCTTAACTCCTCTTAGTCGGTATATATTCTCAAATGAATAAGAAGACAAGTCTTTAAGATCTTAAAAACCCTTAGCTGCTTAGTTACATCCCTTGTCAACTTTTACTAATGGAAGCCAAATGTGCCCGATTCGTTTCGACTATCCATGTTAGAGGAGTTAATTGTTGGTAATCAGATTACGTGTTCCCCCAAATTAGTTAATAAGCTCCCCAACTTGGCTAAGTGATGGAAATTTTAACTGTCCAGAATGTGGTGATACACCACTAGGAGTGACAAGGAATATATCACGATAGATTTGGTTTATCCTAAATTAAGAAAATCCAGCTCGAAGGACCAAAAAAAAAACACTTACATGGAATGTTTGTTTTAGTTGGTGCTTGATCTCTGTATGTATTTTATGTACAATATAATATGCAGGATTGAATTTGGCAGTAACTGGGTTATGGCGAGATAACTGTTGGAATGGGATTAAATGGAATTAAGTTGAAGGATTGTCTGGAAGGATGTTATTTTTTTCGTAGCCTTAGAAGTAAATTGCTGATTTTGGAAGACAGTTGACATCAAATAGCTTTAAAATTAAGAACGATTGTTCATAATCTTCTTGAGCAGAATAGTTAGATTGAAAGGCGTTAAAACCTTTTGTGTAGTTTCAACAGATTCGTTGATATTTGAAGACACAAAAAAAGTCATTGATCATACAGGGAGAGAGACTGTAGAGATTTTGTGGGCATGTTTTATGCCTGTAAATTCATCCTCAGAAAGGAAGCTCCTTATTTTGGCTGCTTTTTTTTGATAAATTTCTTTTGCAGGTTAGTGACATAACAAACAATTTTGTTTGACAGCTTGTCTTAAGTTTTTCATCAGTTGCGCTTAATTTCCTTGCTTTTCGAAGCTCTCACTTACTCTCATCTACCCTCTCCTCTTTCCTGCACATTTTCTCTTATTGATTCAATACTGTTTAAAAAATTCTGTCTTGGAGTTAACTGTCTTGTACAGTCTGTCTCTTACGTAACTAAGAAACTGCGAACATTTCGTAAAGTTGGAAATACACAATGGAAAACCTTCATTTAATCTAGGTCTGCTATTAACTTCTCGAACTACATATTAACAATTTCAATAACATTCCTCCGCTCTCTGCGAATTTCTCTACCTTAAATATATATTTATAGAGATTGTCTGATCTCCGATCCTAGCTGATTCTATTAATTTATTAAAGTCAAACGTAAGTCCGATGGATTCCCCTCAACTTCCTTAAATTCTTGGAGATAAAACAACCACAAACCTTTTTGCCTCCTTCTTCAGCCAATCGTACAGTGATCACCTGTAAGAACCTGGCCATTGTTTTTTTACTTGCGACTTATAGGTACTATAAGGCAAGTTATGCATTCGTAAAAAAATCGAACTCGAGATTTTGATAAAAGTTGACATTACGATGACAGCGAAGACCAAAAAAGTGGGTCTCCCAATTCTGTCTGTCTGTCTGTCAGTTCGACTACAGCCTAAACGGCTCAGCCGATTTTCTTCAAACTTGGTAGATATGGGTTTTAATTTTTTCTCCCCACAGGTTTTTTTCTTTTTTTTTAAGACCAAAAATAACGGTACTTGCTATACGATTTTTTTTTTTCGAAATTTTATAAATATTTTTTTTTCTCGAAAACTGTCCCACAGAACTTTTTAAAAATATTGGAAAAATTTCATTTAGTTAAAACCAGGAAATGGTTGAAAAAAATTTCCCAAAAAATTGTTATTTTTGGTAGCCCCCTGGGTCCATTTTTTTTTTGTTTTTGATTTTCTCGAAAACGGTACAGCTGATTTAAATCATTTTTTTTATGGTAAAGCTCCTGCAAAGTTGAAATATTATAACATATTCCAATTTTCAATTTTTACTTGCGACTTATAGGTACTATAAGGCAAGTTATGCATTCGTAAAAAAAATCGAACTCGAGATTTTGATCAAAGTTGACATTACGATGATAGCGAAGACTAAAAAAGTGGGTCTCGCAATTCTGTCTGTCTGTCTGTTCGACTACAGGCTAAACGACTCGGCCGATTTTCTTTAAATTTGGTAGATATCATTTTTAATTTTTCCCCCCCACACGTTTTTTTCTTTTTTTTTAAGACCAAAAATAACGGTACCCCTCATACGAATTTTTTTCGAAATTTTATAAACATTTTTTTTTCTCAAAATCTGTTCAATAGATTTTAAAAATAAAGATACAAAAAATTTCATTTAATTAAATCTAGGTATTGGTTAAAAAAAATTTTCCGAAAAATGGTTATTGAGGGTACCCCCCATGGAACCATTTTTTTTGTTTTTGATTTTCTCAAAAACGGTTCAACCGATTTTGATTATTTTTTTTTTTGCTAAAGCTCCCCAAAAACATAAATAGAATTGTGTACTCAAATTTTAAAAAAAAATTTTTTTGGATTTTTAAAAAAAACTTCAAAAATTTTTTTTCAAAACTCAATATTTCGAAAACCCCATGCTAGATTTTTTTTAAACTTGATAAATAAAGGTTTCTCAATATAATCTACAAAATGTGAAAAAAAAAATTTATTTTACCTAAAAATAAAGGTACCTACCATACAAATGATAAAAAATTAAAAAAAAATGGTTTTCAAAAATCGTATTTTTCTCGAAAACGGCACCTAGAATTTTGATAAAATTTTGAAATTAAGATATTACAGCTTGTACCTACCATAGAACCATTTTTTCGAATTTTGAATTTCTCATTATCCACATAACGGATCTTAATGAAAATTTTTATAGAGAAGCTTCCAAAAAGTCTAAAACACAATGCATTTCAAAACTTTAAAATAAATATTTTTTGAATTTTTGAAAAAAAATCTATTTTTTTTTTGCAAATTCGATATCTCCGAAACGGGTCAATATTTCTTTTCGTAAATTTAATTTTTATTCGAACAATAATAAGAACTTTAAACTAGCGTACCAAAATTTTTTCTTAAAAAGCTTTTAAAAAGTTTGTATATAAAAGCTTCTTTTAAAGAAACCACTACAAGGACTTATAAAAAAAAGAATTTAAAAATTAATTTTATCCTTATGAACAGTTTTCTTTAATAACATTCGTTTTTAAAATTCCCAGTCGATTACATAGGAGCAAGTTCGTGCGACCCAGTCGTGCATTTTATTTATTTTTGGATTTAAAAAAAATAATTTTTTTTTTTTGGAAACTCAATATTTCAAAAACCCCAGGATCGATTTTATTCAAACTTGACAAATAAAAGTTTCTTAACATAATCTACAATCTTAAATAAAATTCTATTTCGTTTTCAATGGCAGTTTTTTCAACGGGCCAATAAAATTAAGAGACGACTTTAATATTTGAGTGAAATGGACTATTATGTAAAGAGCTCTATAAAGTTAGCCATACATGTTATGAACTTAATATTTTTGTGAACTCTAAATTATGAACCAACTATTGTAAGGCACCTAAAAAATAAAATGTAGAATATATATGGTCAGTTATTAAGTCCATTAAATAATGCTTCATTTTGATCAAATGTTGAAGTCGTCTCTTAATTTTATTTTCATCATTTTCAATACTGTCTGTAGCAAAACATACCCAGTAACTTTTTTGCCTTGTCAAAAGTTACATAGGAGATAGATAAACAACATATCGTTGGCCGAATATTCGGCTGCCGAATATTCGGTATTAGGCCGAGTCACTATTCGCGGCATCTCTACTTTTTGGTCATATAATTAGCAAGACCAATTCTTCACTCCACTTCATATAACGTTAGTCTAAGGAATTTTCGAACCCTCATGTCACTGTAAAGGGGACATTACATAATATTTGCAAGTCCCTCCCTTGAATACGCCAGCCAAGTTTGGTCCCTATTACTAGAACTCCCATTCCCAAACAAATTTAAACTGTGAAACGCAGATTTCTTCGATTTGGGCTTCGTGGTTTTCATTGGTCTGATTTTCTGATCTTACCCACCTATTAACACCTATGAAGATCGATTGAAATTGATCAATTTGCAAAAATATCGTGGATTCCCTGACATTCTTTTTGTGCACCAACTCATCACCGAATAAACTACGGCCACTTTGAACCAATATCAGAAATGTTGCGTTTAACTAATAACTGCCAGGACATATTTGACTTCCATATCAGTTCTTCCTCACTCCAAAACTCACTTTACAACTCGTCCTAATCAAACTGGTGAATTCCGATCATGACCTTCGTTGGGTCATACTTTAACTGTGCTGTTTATTGGCTTATTAATTCATAGCCACCTAGATGGTTCGTTTTACCACTTTTTGGTTTGGCTTTCTTTAAGGCGCTCTTTTGTGCCAACAAGCCGTAAGCAAAAGGTGTTCTCATTAAACCTGCCTTCGTTTAAATTCAATTTGGCTGAGCTTACAACGAAGCCATGGCGACCATTTGAACGATAGAACAAACATTCGTTCATATCTCACAAACAACTTGTTTTATTAAATTTAAAACCCATTTCTATTGAAAAACCGGACGATAAAACGATAAGTTAGCTTCAGGAGTAAATTTTGTTCGAAAAATATAATTCTTTTAGATTTCAAAGGCTAAAATTTAAAATTTTTCTAAAAGTCTCTTCCCTGATAATTTTTATTGTTTAAAACTTCAACTTCTTAAACTTCAATTTAGAGGAGTTTTAATGTTCTTTTTATTTCCTTATCCTACCACCGACCGTGGGGAAGCAACCACAGTTACATCCTGCACGCTATGAAATTTGCCATTAGTGTGGCAGTTGGGTGGGCAAATATTACACGCACACTATCATTAGAAAAAGGATATTTCACAAAAAAAAAAAAAAAAAACAAGCACGCAAAATACCTTTTTTCTACCCAAAAATTATGTTAAAGATAAGAAAACGTGAAATGTTCACCTTGCCATAGTTTTCGTCCTCCGACAGCAAAGTCAAAAAATTAGAATAAATTTAATATCAAGAATTTTCAAAAAATTATTAAACTTCTCTTGCGACGAAAAAAAAACTCAAGTATTAATTTTTAAGTTCATTATGACACTTTTAAGTTATAGTTCAGTTTTTCCTACAAAGTTTGTCTCTCTTCATGACAAAGTTTTCTACAATATTTTAACTTATAACTTATTTTAAGCCTGGGAATTGAAATGTGTTAGCGTTGTTTTTTTTGTTCTGTGGTGTGGTGGGCTGTCGTTGTGTTTCTATTAAATGGGAGTAAGGTTGCATGTTTGAAAAGAAGGACATTCCATTTGTTGATAAGTTCAGTGACATTTAGTTGTTAGGGTTTGAGGGTGGATGTGGTATATAATAATAATCGATTCGTGTGACATAAAGGGCCGCCTTTCAACATGATGTCATTTAGCTATTTTTATTATTAAACAAAAATAGAGAAGGTCCTTAAAGTGTTTATGTATACACAATATCTTTACGAACATATCATCCTGAAGTAATTAAATTCGAGTATTACTCCTTATGTGGTAAAATATGGAACATACATAAATATTAAAGCAGATTTTAGTTTACCTACAGTCTTAACAGTTTTTATTAATTCCTTCGCTTTTGAGCGCAACAAAATTTCCAGGAAGTTTTCAATACTAGTTATTGGGGTCGTCAACACTTCAACCGTGGAGGATATTTTCTTTTTCATTCTCAATATGATTTTTGCATTTTGCAGTCGAAGTTAGATTTCTAAATAATTTTGTAACTAAAATACCAAGTCGTTGACTGAAAATGATTAAGGGCGGCAGTTTCTTCATGTTTTGATGTTCTTTCTCTGAAAGCGGGCATTCGTTATTCTGTTTTGGTACAAGCTTAAGACTTTTAGAAACAATAAAATTCGAACTCGAGCCCGTTGCAAATAGCGATATTCTATATCTCATAGATATATGAATTGTAATGAAGCATTACAATTCTGTCTCCCCCTTTATCTACGGACCTGTTCAATAGATAATTCCAGTACTTCGCCACATCATTTCAACCCCGAAACCCCTACCCAACAATATCCCATTTATAACTAAACTAAAGTCCCTATACGCGCTACTAGCCTCATACAGTACATACGACAATTGGGGCCCGAGCAGGGACTTAAACATTAACGTCCATTCCATATAAAAGAAGAAAAAAAATTTTAACTGAAACCTGAAGATCAATAAAAGAAGAATCTTAAAGCAGATATCTCAACTGTAACCAGACCAATGGCTGAACTTGGAAGAAACGATGGATGTAATTGGTGCCCGTTTCAGTATACACACATAAAAGAAGCGCGGGCTCAAAAATCTATCCAGAATGTATGTATATCAGGACGAAGAACAACACATTACAGAACGAGAATATCTAAAGGAGCCCAGAAACTTGAAATCCCGATATCATAATGAATCATTGAGAGGATACAGATACGACGGAACACCTAGAATACAACAGTTACGAGTACTTTTACTCTGTTCTCAATAGACCAGTCCACGGTGTTTAGGCCCATGCGACTACCAATCTTACCGGTTCAACTGCAGCCGCAAGGCTCACAGAATCTTACCGGGCTATAACTAAATACGATCGATTAAACAAGCTACTCGCCATAACCAGGTACCATGTGAAGTGACTATTTCAACTTTATACCAATTACCAGACCAAAACAGAACCCCGAATGTCGCCGTACCTCTACATATTTCTACCGATAATTTCTCACTTATAGCTGCGAGGCTGAGGTAATAAACATAATTAGGAATTGGGGTCTTAAATTTGATTCAACTGGTAATGCCCTCCAATTCATCAAGCGAATAAAAGAACTTGCTGATTGCAACAGGATTCATCTGAATGACATGCACCGCACTTTTCCAGAGATATTCAGAGGAAATGCTCTGTAATGGTTCCGAATAAATGGGGAGAATTTTAAGACCTGGACTGATTTTTATCACCAGCGCTGTTGTATAAACCAAGCGTAATGCCCAAATTAGCGGCTTACAAATCTTTACTATTCCGGTGTGCGTTCAATATGACATTTCAATTGACTGATCAATACCCCAAGGAGTACTTATGCACGTATGTACGTAAATTCGAATTATTGAAAACGCATAACCAAAAAAAAACAAGTTTTTCGAAATTCCTCGAAAATGGCTCTAACCATTGGTCAATTGCAGTTGAATAATACATATCGGAATCCCGCTTTTCAAAAATCCCAAAAAAAAAGTTTTTAAATCCCGTCTGCTAAAATACTGCTTTTTTAAATCCCGTCTTCTAAAATCCCGCTTGTTCAAAATCCCGATCTATTATAATCCCGTTTTTTAAAATTCCGCTAATCCCGTTTTTTAGAATGCGTATGTTGGTTATTTTCCAGATTCTTTAAATGCTAAAGAAACTTTGCATATACCCAACCTACCACCTACCCCAAATCCTATAGTGTGCCGAAGCAGGAGGGTTGCATAGTTACATAGCTCACTGCTTACACGTCGTAATAAGAAAGGGAATTATAAAAAACGGGATTATAAGAGACGGGATTTTAAAAGGCGGGATTTTAAAAAGCAGTATTATAAAAAGCGGGATTTTAAAAAAGCGGGATTATAAGAAACAGGATTATAAAAACGGGATTTAAAAAAACGGGATTATAAAAAGCGGGATATCGTACGCAACCCGAATAATACTGGGTTACAACTCTATATATCTTTTACATAACTTGATTTATATATCTTATGATTTCGTAGTCTAGGGTCTACGGAAGTTTCAACAATTTTGCCTTCAACATACATATGCCAAATTCATTTTAATTCAATTTCTAAACATTATTGGGGCAAATTTCCCTGGGAATTGTTCCCAACTTTCAAAATTGTCATCTCGAATAATGTCGAAAGTTTCCCTTGGAATTTATTGATATTGGGAATTAAGTTTCATAGTGACTTTGGCTCTCATTTAAAAAGGCCAGTCGCCAGCTTACAATTAATAGTGCAGAAGTATTGACCTTTCCAATTTTCGAATATGGGGAAAATTCCGAGGGAAATTTTGTTCACGATAGCCCCCATTATTAAAAATCTCTCGTGAATATTAATGTCGCCTTAAAACCTTTTTGCAGCTGATTCTCTTAGTTTCCATATAATTCTCCTCAAAGAATAAACTTAAAAATTTAATTACAAAAATTGATAAGTTGTCTTCCAAATATATTAACAATTAATCTATCAATCAAAACCACAAAGCCCTAAATCTTATTTTGGTTTCAATTTAATTTACCTGAAATGCTTTTCGTTTGATAAATTGGACGTTTTGTTCTCCTGACATCTTAGATCTTCCATGGATTAAGCATATCATACCTATAACCACGCAAAATTTCAAAATAAATAAACTCCTTATCCGTGCGTACTATAAATATATCAAAACGAACTTTAAAATTCCCACCTGAGAAAGGTAGGTGTTTTTGGCTTTGATAGGAAATCGCATTTCCGCTTATTTTAGAATGTATGTGAATCGATTGAATTTTCGAGGAATTCCATTTCCACAACATGTAAAACAATTCCCCATTTAAATTTATTTTTCCCTCAATTAATCACATGCTCATGAATAAATTTATGAACAAGAATTTATGCAGGTATTTTCATTTCATCTACAGCGAGCCACAATTGATTTAACTTACAGGCGAAAGTTACATTCATGTGCGGTATCTCTTAGCAGTATTTTTCGTTGCAGTTGTTGTTAAATAATAAAGCTCTATCGATTAATCACTTAATCGTATCAGGACACCAATCTATAGCAAATACTATAGTATAACATTTAATTAACTAAATGTATCTATAAGAATTTACTTAATTGTATTTATATTTGCTCGTCCTTTAATACACATACACACATATAAGCATGCATAATTCAATAAAAATCGTTCATTACCGAACACGTCCAGGATAATATTTAAATATCCTTAACTTACAATACCAATATCTGCTTAAGTATTCCCGAAACGCTTAAGCAAACACAAATATCAATCTCACCCTACAATTTCCTACCATGAATAAGTTAAAACCGCATACATTAATAAAAAACCAATTACATTTTCATGAAACTGAATACATACATATGTATGTGTGTACCTGTACATATATGAGTAAATAGCAAGGATATGCTTCATGTGCCATGAATTAAATACCTGCAGCATTTTTATTTGGCTCGAGTTCACCAACTCCGAGCTTCACAACCAAAATATAAAAAAATAACCCAAATCTCCAAGGTACGAGTATATAAATAAGTTTTTTTTTTTCGGAATATCCATTAAAATGTCATAATCCTTGCCCGATTGAAAACCGCACCAACCCATCACCATGAGCACAACAATCATCGATCATGATAGTGTATATGGGGAGTATAGCAAGCCATATAATCCTATTCAATGTGAGTGTGTTGATTTGATGGATGGATGGCAGGAAGGTTTTTTTCATTTAACTCAAAGAAGAAATTTTTTGTCAGCCATTTAGACAAAATGACTGACCCGTGGCGAGTTTAGACAGAAAATCATAAGAAATTGGAAGCAGGAAGCTATATTTCCATCAACTGCAGAAGACTTTTGAGGAAGTTAAGTTGGTGTAAAACCCTGTTCAAAATCATCACATCAAAAGTCCAAAAAACGGCACTGAGAGCCGAAAGTTTACAACGTAAACTTATAACAAGTTTTTATACTCAAAGAAGAATGGTTTGTTCCCTTTCTTTTATTTTACCCACCACCATCATATCAATTGAAGGTACCATAGTGGCATAATCCAATGTATGGGTAGGTAGGCGAAAATGGCGACCACTGGCAGTCTAGTTCTGTGACTCAATTACCGGTGAAGTGCGCCATTCTGATACCATAACGCGTATGAACCTGTGGATGGAATTGACATGGGAAATTGTGGACTTTATCAAGGGGTCATCCAATTTGGATTAAGTTCAAAAATATGAAAGGATTAAATGTTTCTTATTGTGTCTTTGCTTTTGCACAATCATCCGGAAACTGGATCACTGACTCAATCGGACTACCACACTTATTCGACACCATCTACACTGTGCCAAGCTAGGCAGCTTGTTGATTAGAGCTGAAGCAGGAGCCAATCCGATTGAGTGATCATCCGATCCCTCGGCACAGTAAACCTCCGTCAAAGCCTTCAGTCTGCAAAGTTCGGCATCTAAGGAGTCAAACGGAGGGCACGGAATAGAAGAAACCGAAGTTCATCCAAGAACCAATTCGTCGCCTGAAAAAAGAAAATCAGTTCTTTGATCTTCATTTCCGAAAGTCCATCAATGTCGACAAAAAATACGCTTTGTTATGATTGTGCTCTAAATTTGGCCAGAGCAGGGCATTTGCAGAGGAAATGGAGGACTGTTTCCTTTTCTCGCTGGTTCTCACAGCTATGAAAATGAGTTTGGTAAGGAATACCTAGCTTCGCTGCATGTTCTCCTATTGTCCAGTCTTCGCTACATGTAGCTACGATCCTGGCTATGTCTTGCCTGGGTCTGCATATCAGATCAAGTGTTCAAGATTTATTATGTATGGGCCAAATCGTTCTAAAAATAATGCAGTTATTTAAACTGTTCCACCTACGCACGGTTTGATTCGCTAAAAAAAATTGAGAGAATATTGCTCTTCATAACTCTGAGCGGAATGTTGACTCTTTCCGCAAGTGAATTATGAAGATCTGATCACGGCCTGGCCACTTCGTCCGCCCGTTCATTCCCATCAATGTCAAAGTAAACCGGAACTCAGATAATAGTTACATTGTGGTTAATATTGAGGCTAGCAAGTTCATTTCGGCATTGCTGATCAATTTGGAAGATTATGTTCTAGAATTAATGGTTTAACAGCCAACAGATTTTCCGGTTCTGGATTTGATCTTGTTTGAGTAGCATGCATGCCTTCCTGTTAGCCAGTAATTCAACTTGGAACACACTTTCAAAGTCAAACGATCTAGATATATCTAAAATAACAGAGAAGATTCCTGAACCAACATCAGACTACTTCTTTAAGCCATCAGTAAAGATAGTTTTGCCGAAGTCTTTCGTCACGACGCCGACGCGATGTTATCATCCCAGAAATTTCTTGATGGGAACATAATCTTAAAATCTTTACTGATGCCCATTTTAGGGGTGCAGTAGTCGAAAAAATCTCTATTGGAATCAACTCCTTAGTATTCAAGGTTTGGCAATCCAAATTTTCCATCGATTCCTTTAGTCTTAATGCACTGCAAGATATTAGATACTTAATATGTAAAGAAAATCGTAAAAGGTACAAAAAAACGCTTAAGGCATCAGTTGGGCAAGATCTTAGAGCACCTGTGGTGCCAACTCTAGCAGCTCTTTGTATATCGGTCATATCACGGCTGTGTATGTTAACAAAATAATCTTAGATTGAAGACCCTACTTTTTACCAAAGATTTTATTACAGGCCTAGAAAGCCATGCAGGGATGCAGGCCTTCTTAACTCTTTCTTCAATAATTAGTTTACAGTTCAAATTAGGGTCTTGAATAACACCTAGATATTTTGCACTGGAAGAAAGCAAAAGTGTTTAGCCCTTGAGTCGAGGTAGAGCGAAGGGTAGTTAATAGAATCAGTTCAGTTTTGCTTTGGTATACACCTAATTCACAACTCGCAGCTCAGTTACTAACTTTGCTTCAAGCCATTTGTATGATTTAACTCAACACAGGGGTGAACTCTCCTTACACTAGTAGTACCAAGTCATCTGCATACGCAACCGCCTTTACGCAACATCTTTCCAACTCAAGAAGAATTTGATTCTTGTAACTTTTGTACTCTTTTGAAAAACCGTTTAAAACAAATTAGTTTTTCTTTTAAAATAAGTTATTTTACCACTGCAACATGGTTTTATCAGTGGGGGATCTACCACTACCAACCTTATTAATTTTAGTAAACATGTAGGTACTCTCGAAAAAAGCTTTCAGTATGATGTAGCTTACACAGATTTCTCGAATGTATAAAGTAAATTACTAAATTTACCAAAACTTGGAAGTTGACTCTAATTTGCTTAAATAGTTTGGTTCATATCTAGCAGCATGTTAAAATTAATTACCCGATCCTAGGGCAGTTACTTCTGATGTCCCCCAGGGCAGTGATTTGGGACCTCTCTTGTTTCTGATTTTTGTAAATGAAATTCCAAGTTATTTCAAATATTGTATGTGTTTAATTTATGCGGATGATATCATACTTTACCTAACCATAAGATCAACTTTATATTGCACTAATATTCAGAAAGAGTTATATGGTTTGTTCGTTTGGTGTGTTAGCAAAGATCTTGACCTTAATGTTTCAAAGTGTCAAAACATATCGTTTATCGGAGCTTGTTATCACTTTTTCTTATAAAATTAATGGTACACTTTCAAAAAAGATCTGAGATGCTTTTTCTTCGTGGCTGAGGTAAAACTCGTCGGTGTCCAGGGTTCTTCCCAAAGAAGCAACAAACTTGGGTTTTGAGGGTCTAAAGCTCCGAATGAAATAATGTATTTTAACACTCTAAAACTTTCAATTAATTTATTTCGTGGCTTCGTATTTCTAACATGGTATTTCATATACTTTTATTAACAATATTTCTTTTCTTAAAATAAATAAAGACGGTATTTCATATAATACAATATTCAAAAGCCTAAATAACTAACACGATATTTCTTATAAAGTGACCCTAGCACGCAATCTAGGGAAATAAACAGGTGGAACTCTAAAGAGAGAACCTGTCCAGTTAGCTGCCTTGAAGAGGAACCCAAAGGAAATAAACGGGCGGGAGTTCTTATAGAAAACCCTTGTCCCTTGCCCGCAACCTAAGGAAATAAACGGGTGGAACTCTAAAAAGAGAATTTGTCCAATGAGCTACCTTGAAGAGGAGAACAAAGGAAAGAAACGGGTTGGTTTAGTAAATAAGAATACTACTAAAAATAACAATAATAAATATTCCCCCACTCTAGCTAATACTCCTGACAATACTAAAGCTTGCCCTACTCTAGGTAATACCCTACTATTTTATAAAAAAAAATTTAGATTTTAGATCAGCTTCACCATTACAGCAGTGCCTCTCTGTCACCGAAACGCCTTATAAAAGGTTTTTGTTTGCGGCCCGATCTTAAACTCTGTATACACTAGATTGGTATCCACACTGGACGAGAATAAAAGACAATTTTGTCATTTTCCCAACGTCCACTTATTAAATCTACGGCTAGGAGTCAGTGTGAATTACAAGAAATAAACGACAAAATTGTACGTGGATCGAAGTGGGTATTGATCACATGACTCCAGATACACACTGGATACGTGTAATATGATTATATTTATGTAATATAAGGCGGTATGTAGGTGTCGTAACGTTTTTTTCGGTAATATGATTAGGGGTCGTTGGTGTCGTAGCATTTTGCTCGGTAATGTGATTAAATTGTTCAATATTATAACGCTTCGTTACAGATCTTGGGGTAATATTAGTTACCTGGTTGACTTTCACTAGTCATATCGGTTACATAATAGCTTCTTCATAGATGGTTTCATTCACCAAAATTCGAAAGATTTTCCAGATCCTTTTACCCTTTTTTAGTAATATTAGATCTATTTTAGAATATTTTTGCATGGAAGCCACTGAACTCACTCGATAATAATTGAAAGGGTCCAGAAACCATTCACTAGAATAGCTGTTAAGACTTTGAGGCTACATCGATATGCCCTCTCAAGATCTTTATTTCTAGGGATCCAAAATTTGACTACTAGTCTTTTTTGAACACTGATAATTGTTAAGTAGCTTTTAAGAGGCTTTATATCCTGTTTGAAGAAAGAACAATTAATAAATAAACTCTGAGGTTAATATTATGTCAGCAAGATGTCAATGATGACGCAAAATTCACCAAAGCAAGAAAACAAATTTGCACTTTCTAATCTTACGCGAAAACTACCAAAAGAACTGTCGAAAAAGTACGAAGTTATTTTCTTTTACAATGAACCTAAATAGGCCTTCAAATATCTCACAACAAGTCCCTCGAAGAAGGAAACTTCTTAGAAGAATGGAAAACTTATTAGTCCTTATTCATAAATGAGGTTCTAAGAATGATGATGAAAACTATAAACGCATTTGCAAACTCTCAGCAATTCTCAAATTGCTTGAAAGTATGGTATAAAATATACTTGATTTTCCAAAAAGTGAACATATATCGAATGTACAACATGGTTTTATGTCCGGTAGATCTACTATCACGAATTTTACCTATTTCACTTCGTTTGTCACCACAGCCTTAGTAAAGCTTTTGATTCGGTGAACCACTAAATTCATATGGAAAATCTAAAACCTTTTGCTTTTCACTCTCACGTTCTTCTTGAGAATATGACTTAAAAGGATTGCAGATACATGTTCAAATAAAAATAAGTGTACATCAGGTGTCCCCCAAGGCAGCCATCTTGGACCTTTTTCTTTCATAATTTTCATTCATGATATAATTTCAATTTTCAAATATTGAAAATGCTACATGCTGACGATTTGAAACTATTTTTGAAAGTTTCGAGTCTTGATGATTGCCAACTTATTCAATCTGACCTTTATTCTTTGTCAATTTTGTGTCGCATAAATGGTCTTACGTTAAATACACAAATGTGGAATGCGATTTCTTTTAATGGAAAATATCATAGTTGTTATTTCATAGAATCTAAAGCTTTCGACCGGATTTTAAGTATTAAAGAATTAGGTGTTATTCTCGACTCCTCACTTTCTTTTAAAAGCCATACTGATTATTTGGTTCCTACAGCCAATTCGTTGGTTGGTTTCCTAAAACGGAATAGTAAAGATTTTGGATCCTACTCGTATAAAACAAATTTGTGTGTTTTCGATTTTCCCAAAAACTGCTCAACTAATTTGGCCAACTTTTGATTTCTAGAGTTCCTAAAAAGTGTATTTGTTTTTACATAAAACATTATGTTTCTGATATTTAAGCTTAAAGGCTTTCACTTTTACTTTTTACTTTTTTAAAAAAATGACTCAATATTTCAAAAATTACATCCTGGATTTCGTTGAAATTTTACAACAAATAGATTTTTAACACTACAAGATGTCTACAAATTGCAGCAAAAATTGTTCTTGTATCAAAAAATACCAGTACTCAGACAAATGTTGAAAATTTTGTTCGAAAATCTTTATTTGACACACTTTTTTCTGTTGCTCTTAATACTTAAATTTTTTTTTTTAATAAAAAATGCTAATATCCAAGTTGATAGAAAATCGACAACACCCGTTTAAGTTATCATTGAACAGATAGACAAACATGGTGTTGAACGTTGTCAAAACTTGCAGTATGTTATCAGTTTCCGTAGAACCTTAAACCAGTAGGGAAATCCTCTGCTAAATATATCACTTGGTACACCACTATTTTCAAAAAATACAATTATGTGCCAAGTTCGAAGATCCTCCATCAACAATTAAATTTTTGGCAAGTTTGAGCAAAAAAAAGAATGTGTGTATTTTGTATGCGAAAATGTCCAGTGCTTCGTAAAATGGTAGACCGTTTTAACGTTATCTAACTATCTTGAAAACTTAAAAGTGGTGAGTAGGGCAACAAAAACATTTAAACATGTCATAAATAAGAGTGATATGTAAGAACACAAACACAATCTGCATTATTAAATCACTTGTATACAATATTTTTAAATAAAAAATCTAAAATATCCTTGCAAACGCAACACCATGCTATTATGCAGTGTAAATTACGGTCAACCTTGTGTTAAAACAAGTACGCTCTACGCTATTGCTTTGTTTAATACTTCAAAACATGAAAAGCAACTTCTTTTGGTTCACTCTCACTGTACAGGTACACACACGTCATAATTAAAAATCGTTGACCGCCATTATTGTGACATGCACGTCAAGTCAAGCTAAAAATACCAAAATCAAATACACGTCATGCTATAAAAAGTGTGAACCATGAATCCTTTTTTGTGGCGAATCATGGCAACTGTGGTAGAAGGAAGGTACTTATTATATCACTTAGTCATGGTCAGAACCCAGAACATGAACTCCACCAGAATGAAAAACGAGAGACGCAATCTCAGATAATTCGTTTGGTCCTTTTTTGTCTCTTATCTGTCAAAAACAGGGCGGATTCTCCAGCTCAACGCATTTATGAGCTCACATACATGAATTGGATGTGCGAGAATGTGCGTTATGTCCTGTCATTGACAGATAAACATTAATTAACTAATTGAGGCAATTGACAACAATCAAATCCAAGAGGATGACGGCAGGAGAAATGATTAAAAGTTGTGGCCAGAAGATCCGGTGGCGGTGGGTGGCATGAGACACATTTAATTGCTTTTAAGGCGGAGATAGCTTTTAATTATCTATGGTTCCAGCTTAGGTGATTTGTTGTTGGTAAGAAGATTATTTGCGGAGAGTGTAACCCTCTCAGGAATTGGCAATTATGTTATATTATGCATGTAGTTATATAATGTGCACAGATTTGTGATGGACTTTTGTACATTACAATAGCAAATGTAGGCCATTATTTCTACCATCACACAAGTGTTACACAACTCAACTTAGTAAATAACCACAAATAAGCTAGGGAGAATCGAGAGGATACGTCAAGACGCGGTTGAACTTTGTCAAGTTTAATACTATGACAGCTTGAAGAGAACGTGACTTGGGGTTAAAAAAGGACAATAGTTAGCTAGCTATCTAGCTGTAAGGAGGAAATTGAGTTTAGGTCAGAAGTTCGAAATCAGGAATCATTATTCAAATATAAACTTGTTCTCTTTAATGGATGACAATAATTGACTCTTAACAACAAAAAGGACAAAGTTGATGTGGATGATAATTTATAAGCTCATTAGAAGTTCAGCCACATTACCAAGAACAAATTTTTTCTCATATTAAATGGAACATTTGGCTGAATGATTTGTGATTTTAGGATGGCCATGCCATGTGAGAAACGAACTTTTAGCACAGTAGATATCAATATTTCTTTAAATTTTGGTATTATAAAACTTATGCAAATATAGCTATTAATAATGACATAGACAGGTGTTTTTGGAGATAAATTTAAACAAATATTTGGAAATGGTAGGATTTGGACTGGATCTTCCCAAGATTGTGTTTCAAGATTTTTGGCCTAAATATCTTTTAAACGTTCAGCAGCAAGGCTATCTTGTCAACTTGAAAAGAAGTGGAACAATGGTTTTAAACAATTTAAATAAAATGCTCGGGTGGGCTGAGAATGGGGTTTCCGAAATATTGAGTTTTCAAAAACTTTTTTTGAAAATTTGAATACACAATACTATTCAAACTTTCAAGAACCTTTAGCATAAAAAGGGATCAAATCATATATGTACATATCTAGATAGTTACTATGTCAATATATGCATTCCTAAGAAAAAATCGAGCTTGAGATTTTGATCAGACTTGAGAAAAGAGGAAAGGAAAAAAAAGTAGGTCTGGCAATTCTGGAGAACTTGGTAGGTAGCATTTTATGCTAGACTCTTCAAAAGATTGTAATATTGTGTTTTAAATTTTGAAAAAAAAAAGTTTGATCTAAAAAAAAAATTAAAACTCAATATTTCGAAAACCCATGCACGATTTTTTTTTAACTTTACCGTAAAAAGTTTTTTAATATAATCTTCAAGACGTGAGAAAAAAATAATTTTATATAAAATTAATTGTACCCACCATACAAATATAAAAAAAATAATTTTCTAACATCGCAATTTTTTCTCGAAAACGGGACCTAGAATTTTGATAAAAATTTTTTTCTTTCGATAAATTTTTACGATCTATAATTAAATAAAAGAATTTTGAAATTAAGATTTTTTTAACTGTATTTACCGCAGAACCATTTGTCGAATTTTGAATTTCTTATTATCCATATAACGGATTTTAATGAAATTTTTTATAGAGAAGCTTCCGAAAATTTAAAAAATAATCGTATTTCAAAACTTAAAAACAAAAAAAAATTTCGAATTAAAAAAAATCAATTTTGCCAAATACCTACTTAATAATAAAACAACTGTTTTTATGGTTATGAATATTTTGCTCCAGTAACATTAATTTTCTTAATTTTCAGTCTTTTACATAAGAGCAAGTTCTTACGATCCAGTTGTGCATTTTACTTTCGATGTTTTAGAAAACATTTTTTTTTATTAAGAACTGTTCTACAGATTCAAAACCTAAAATTCTAGAAATTCCATTCCCTAAAAGCCAATTAATGGTTAAAAAAAATTTAATGCTATTTCCCATAGAACTGTTTTTTTTTTTTGGTTGTCGATTTTCTCAAAAACTGCTAAATGGATTTTAATATTTTTTTTATTTTAATACTCCTAAGAAGTTTGAATAGAATTTTGTTTTCAAATTTTGAAAAAAAAAATTGTTTAAATTAAAAAAAAATTTGTTTTGAAAACTCAAAATTTCGAAAACTCCATTCGCGAGTTTTTTTAAGGTTGAGAATTAACCGCTATTAAAATTTGAATTTAAATGTTAAAAACTGGTTTTCGAAAATCATAATTTTCTCATAAACGGAACCTAATATTTTCATATTTCGTATTACTTAATTCTATAGTTCAATAAAAAAAATTAAGATATTTCTAATAGTGTCAATCATAGAACCATTTTTTCGATCTTTGGTTTTCTTATAATCGGCGTAAAGAGATTTCAGTGGTAGTTTCTAAAAAGTTTAATAAACCTAGCATATTGAAACTTAGACAACAATTTTTACTTGCGACTTATAGGTACTATAAGGCAAGTTATGCATTCGTCGGTTCGACTACAGCCTAAACGGCTCGCCCGATTTTTTTCAAACTTGGTAGATATGGGTTTTTATTTTTTCCCCCCACACGTTTTTTTCTTTTTTTTTAAAGACCCAAAATAACGGTACCTGCCATACGAATTTTTTTCGAAATGTTATAAATATTTTTTTTTCTCAAAAACTGTTCGACAGATTTAATAAATAAAGACACAAAAGAATTTCATTTAGTTAAAGCTAGGTATCTAATGGTTGAAAAAAATTGTCCGAAAAATGGTTATTGAGGGTACCTCCTATGGAACCATTTTTTTCGTTTTTGATTTTCTCGAAAACGGTACAACCAATTTTGATATTTTTTTTGTTGCTAAGGCTCCAAAAAAACTTCAATAGAATTGTGTATTCAAATTTTCAAAAACATTTTTTTTTTGATTTTTAAGAAAAACTTCAAATTTTTTTTTTCAAAACTCAATATTTCGAAAACCCCATGCTAGAGTCTTTTTAAACTTGATAAATAAAAGTTTCTTCTTATTATAATCTACAAAGTGTACGAAAAAAAAAAATTTATTTTACCTAAAAATTAAGGTACCCACCATACAAATGTAAAAAAAATTTAAAAATGGTTTTCAAAAATCGTATTTTTCTCGAAAACGGCGCCTAGAATTTTGATAAAAATTTTTTGCTCTCAACTAATTTTTATGATCTTTAATTTAATAAAAAAAATTTTTGAAATTAAGATATTACAGCTTGTACCTACCATAGAACCATTTTTTCGAATTTTGAATTCGAATTCCAAAAAGTTTAAAAAACATTGCATTTCAAAACTTTATGGACAATATTTTTTTGAATTTTGAAAAAAAAAAATATTTTTTTTTGGAAAATTCAATATTTTAAAAACGGCTTAATATTTTGTTTTTGTTAATTTAATTTTTATTCGAACAATAATAAAAACTTTAAATTGGCGTACCAAAATTTTTTCTTAAAAATGTTTTGAAAATTTTTTATATAAAATCTTATGTTTTTAAGAAACCACTACAACGGCTTATAATTTTTGTTCTTGCATAAATTCATATTTGCATAAAATTCTGTTTCTATCTCTTACTACTAAAAGAGTTTAAAAAATAAAAATTATCCCTACGAACAGTTTTCTCTAATAACATTCATTTTTAAATTCCTAGTCTATTACAGAGGAGCAAGTTCGTGCGACCCAGTCGTGCATTTTATTTTTTTAATTTTTGAAAAAAACCTCAAATTATTTTTTAGATTCGATATTACAAAAATTAATCATTTATTAATTTTTGAAACGAAGTTTGTGTTTGCACAGTAATAAAAACTTAAAATTGACTCATCAAATTTTTCTTAAAAATATTATTTATAAAAAAAATTAATATAACAATTTAAAATTGTTATTCTTCTATAGATTCATATTTGCTTATGGTATTCTGTCAAAAATGCAATACTTGAGTCGATGTGTGAGAGCCTACATAATCGTAGTAGAGAATGATTCAACTTTTGTGATTGGTTTCCATAATTTCCTGAACATTTCTGGCATTCCGAATTGATCTGAATTGGCTTTAATAGCACTGTGGCGACGAACAGTGGAAAATGGTAGAGCAACAGCTGATCATAAATTATTTTACTAAAGTTGCTACTGACATCACATTTGAATTTCATCTGAAAGCTAAATAGTCAATCTTTACGAAAGTGCAAGAATTTTTTAAAATATATGTATGAATCATTTTTTTAAAGCATTAATGTTTATTATTTTTTTAGATTTTCAATTCAAGGCTGTCACCACTTTGAAATTAAGTTTTCTATAAGTCTTTGTAGAAAAGGTATAAAGTATTATACATTTTTGAAAAGCTTATTTTATGGAAATATTAAAACAACTTTAGGTTTTTTTAAATTTTGATTTATTTCACAAGTAATTGATTAAAATGTAAAATAAGATAAAAGAAAATATCTTTCAAGTTCACTGAGACTTTTAGTATTTAGCGATGCTTTGCTTTTTGTTTTAATTTGTAGCTTAGGTTTTTATAAACAAACATTTATAAAAATCAGCTGCGATAACGTGCGATTTTGGAAGTTATGAGCAAAATAATTATTAAAGCTATAGACTAAGAGCCCACAGCAATTTTTGGGTGTGATTGATAACAAAAAATAATTAGCTTAATTAGATAGGCCTTTTATAGTTATTTACAAATGTGAAAGCCTTGCATACTCTAGTGGGCGCAATAGTGCATTATAGTGCATTAAGTATGCAGTTCTTTCCAAATCCAAATAATTGTGAAAACAACTTTGCCAAAATGTAGAGTTAAGCCCCCTGATTGAAAATATCGAGGTCCAAGACGTTCTACAGACAGCCTTCTGCCTGCCAGACGCGATAAGAATAAGCAACTTCTTGCACTAAGAAGGCCACCTTCAAAACGTCATGGACCTCGATATTTGCAATCAGGGCACTTAGCTGTTCATTTTGAAGTTATGGCAAATTTTTTTTCCCAATTTTTTAGACTAAGGAAAGAACTGCATACTTGATGCACTATAATGCACTATTGCGCCCACTAGAGTATGCAAGGCTTTCACATTTGTAAATAACTATAAAAGGCCTATCTAATTAAGCTAATTATTTTTTGTTATCAATCACACCCAAAAATTGCTGTGGGCTCTCGGTCTACTAGAAAACTAAAAATAGCTACATGAGCCATTTTAAAAAATCTTAAAAAACAATGGCAAGTCTAACAATTTCATATTATACATTTTTTTAGAGCTAAAAATCAATTCTTTAATTTACTTTTCAAATCAAATTATTTTACTACACTGTTTCTGAGAAATTAATTTTCAAACTCAAAATCTTTAAAAAAACAAACTAATATTTTTTTCTTCGAAGTGATTTTTTTTTAAAGTTTACATTAGTTAGTACTATTTTTGTTTAATAATTCAATGCTTTTACAAATTTGGAATTAAAAACTGAAAACCAGATGGTCATAAGACTTATACTTTTGAAGATATAAGCAAGTATCAAAACCAACTTCATTATTTGACTTTTAGAATACAGCTTAAATCGAGATGTTCCTTAAATCTTTTTTATTTGAATGGTTATTCATTGTGAAAATATCGCAACGCTGAGAACAACAATGGCTTTAAACAAAAATGTTCACTTTTGAGTTAGAGCGATATCTAGGTTTCGATATATACAACGTATTTTTTCCAAAAATACCCGTTCTGATAACTCCTCTAGTTTCTGCAGAAAGTCGCTAGTGTCACTATTATGAGTTTAACGTTTATCACGTAAGTGATTAAATGTCACTTTTTACATAATGTCAATTAAATTTTAAGCTAAGAGTTGTTATTATAGATAAAAGTTAATTCATAAATGTCATTTTGTGTTTAGTGTTGGTTTTCTCTTGGTTTCTTCTTTTAAAAACATGAACAATTTAACGGCTTTATTAGAAAATATGTAAAAGTAAAACTGGCACTATACCGAACTTTTTCAAAAAACCTTTTATTTCTTAAATACCCATTACTTTTCTTATAATCTTAAAATGCTAATTTATTGAAAGAAAGTGAAACTATGTATATTTTGGCAAAGTAACATAAGATTTCAATCTTTTTTCAAAGAGTTATCGACCATTGAAATAAGTCCAAAACTTTAAACGGCTGTATTTAAAATCAAGGTTTTTTGTTTAACGCCATTGTTGTTCTCAGCGTGCGATATGTTAAAAATATCCGACCAATCAAAACTTGTTGATTAGTTAGGCAAAGTGAAGAACTTACTTTTTGATTGCGGCCATGCATTTTGTTTAATCAGTTTTTTTTTGCCAAAAAAATTGCCGTCTTTTTTACGATGAATGTAAATTAATGTCATATCAATTATGCGTTTTTCCTTTTTTATCTGAGCAGAGCACTGTGCATATATAAATGAGTTTTCTCAAATACATACATATAGTGATGGACAAAACAATAGGACCATTTTTATAGTTCTCAATTATATGTAAAAAAATATTTTTTTTATATTTTTTCATAATTTTTTTTTATTGTACGACTTATTTTAACGAGTCTAAAACTAAATTAATTCATAAACTTTTTAAAAAATATATACTTACTTACTAAATTATAAAATAAGAAAATAAGGTTATTTTTAAATGGACAAAACAATAGGACCATTAATTTTATTTGTAAATTTGTTTATACTTTTAAAAGTTTTCACTACCGAAAGTCAATATTTTGTAGTATAACCCTTGTTTTTGGTCACAGCTTGGACTCTCCTTGGCATTGAATCGACAAGTTTGCTGCAGGTACGTTGCGGTATAGCGTACCAGGCTTTTCTGAATTTGTTCCACAGTTCATCTTTATTTTTTGATTTTTCACCAGCCAGAGATTTTTTTACAATTGCCCATAAGTTTTCCAATGGATTTAAATCGGGCGATTGAGCCGGCCAGGTCACTAGATCAATCCTTTTCTCTTCTAACCAGCTTTTAACTTTGCGAGATGTATGCTTCGGGTCATTGTCATGCATGAACTTCCACCTTAAAGGCATTTCGGAAAGCATGACCTCCTCTAATATTTTTGTGTATAAATGCTGATCCATATTTTTTTCGATCCGAAAAATTGGACCTACCCCGTACCACGAAAAACATCCTCAAACCATGATGTTCCCACCTCCGTGCTTCACTGTTTTGGTTGTGTACTGTGGTTGATGCGCAGCATTCCTTGGACGTCTTACCCACCTCTTACCGTCTGATCCTACCAAATTTACTTTGGTTTCGTCAGACCATAGAATGTTTCGCCATTTTTTTCCATTATCTGGGCCCACCCAATGTAAATGTTGTTTGGCAAAATAGATTCTATTTTTTCGATGTCTTTTGGTAAGCAGTGGTATGTGGATGCTGCTCCTCAAGCCGTCTCCTAACCGTTCTTTCACTGATGGGCAAGTCCAGTTCCTTTTTTATATCCCTAGAAGATTTAAATGGGTCCTTCTTGGACAGGCGCTTAATCTGAGCATCAAGTCTTGGGGATGTTTTCCGTGGTCTGCCTGTTTTTTCTTTTGCTTTTTGGGGTTGTAGTGCGTTATACACAAATGTTTTGGATCTCCCAATTATTCTGGCCACTTCCCGCTGCGATTTTCCATCCTGCACCAGTTGGATGATAGTTTCCCTCATAGTTTCGGAACAATGTACGCCGCGACCCATGTTGCGTTTATTCTTGTGAATTCACATATAATAAACAATATGTATAATATTCCAAGAATGGAGTACTGTATAATGTTTTATCAAAATCTTATTAATTTCAACCTAAAAACAAACAAAACTCACCTGGTCCTTTTGTTTTGTCCAGCTCTAATAGATATTTTTTTTTTATTTGCTTATCTTTTCACAGTAATAAGCAGTTTATTCTTAATTTTAGTTGCTAGCACCAAGAATTAACCGTTATTAGCTGGACTTACATAAAGAAAAAATTATAACTATTTTTTTTTAAGAAAGAGAGAGCTAATTGTTAAGGCATCCTTACTGGTCTTATTGTTTTGTCCGTCACGTATATGTATATGTTATTATAGGTAGTTATTTTTTCTACTCATATAAATGTGTAGGTACACAGACTTTATTCCATGAAGTTTTTTTATATATACATACATCTGTCTATGTATATTTTTTTTTATTTAATCGGTATTTTATTTTAATTTTCTCATGTCTTAGAAATAATAGATCATCTGATTTTAAATTGATAACGGTATTGAAAAAAATAAATTTTCAAAATTTCTAGTTTGAAAATCAATTTTTCAAAAACAAATAAATCAATTTAAAAGGCAAATTAAAGAATAGATTTCTGTCTTTCAAAAAAACTGAATGACATTGTAAGTATTTTTAAATAATTTTTTGTGTGTTACCCTCGCCCCTAAATGGAGGATAAAGACCGCCTATTAAGCAATTTTTGTCTTACCTCAACACAACTTACAAGTTCTAGCTTTTTTTCACACCTTATTTGCAATCACCCTTTACAATAAATTGTTCCATGGAGTTTTTATAGATTTTTAGTTTGTTTTTTTTAAATATGTAAGTATTTATTATTGTTATTCTTATATAGATAGATAGATATTATTTATTTTCATAGATAATGGCTTTTACAAATATTTTATAGTACGCAGCTTGCTCAGAGATTTGATATTTAAACTATATCTTACAACTGGAAAATTTTATGAACATTTAAAAATTATTTTGAGTTTGAACATTACATTTGAAGGAAAACTATGATTAAAAACCTTCATTTGATATGATTTATTTATAATTTTATATAAAAGAAGAAAAAAATGACTAAATACTAATAAAACTTAAAATCTAAAGGAATAGCCAGCCTGTGGGATAAAATATATATATGTATAATTAAATAGTAATTAACATAATCATTGAATAATTGTAAATGCGAAAAAAATTTCATATTGGTATAAATAAATTGATAAATAAATAAATAAATAAATAAATAGATAAATAAATAAATAATAAATAAGTAAATAAATAGTTAAAGGAAACAGAATAAATAATTAATTAAAAGCAATTCATTAAAACAATACTCTCCTTTGTATCTGTGCAAAATTTCAATACTCTATCTTTAAAAACAAAAAAGTTATAGATTTTTGATCAGAAACATCAAATTATTTTCCACCGTGCGACGTGTTCAATTTGGCTGTTCTTGAGAAACGCACACAGTGATTTGTTGTTTAGTTTTGGGTTCATATAAATAGATCCAATTTAATTTTTTTAATATTACCTTACAACTCGAGCCTTTTTCAGCCATCCGACCATGATGTAATTCAGAGAGCTAACGAAACACTTCATTAGCAAAAATCAAAACGAGTTGATCGGCACACTATTGATGGTTTAATCGATGATGAAAATTATTGCAAATCATTGCACGAAAAATTTCACGATCCAATTCAATTTTTCGACCAAGATTAATATTTCAAAAACCTCGAAACTATAGAAATGACAAAATGTCCTGAGTACGATTACCCCTAGAAATGTCAAACTTGATGATGCCAATATCAAATGTGACATATTCATGCTAGTGTTGCCATATCAAACACAAACAAATATTACAATAAGGGAGATATGGATTGACGGTTCCAAAACGGAGGCTGCGGTAGGATCATTAAAACTCCCAAACTTTAACAGTGTCTTGCAAGCAGAAGTGCTTGCGGCTTGTGAGGCCGCAAAATAGCTTTCGATATGTGAACTGACAAACAAGAACATTAATATCTTCATAGACAGACAGGCGGCAATCAGAGTCATTTCGTCAATTGTCATTTGGTCAAAACTGGTTGTTCGTTGCCGTAGTGAATTGATATTGCTCGGCGAAACAAATTCAGTCACCCTTCCATGGATCCTGGGACACCATAACATTTATGGAAATTAAATGGCTGATGAACTTGCCAAAAATGGTTCCTGTTCCTCACTTGTACCAAGCCAAATTGTACCATGCGTTCGTATGCCACTGGATCAGGAAAAGTATAGAAATCACCAAAGTTTCTTCAAGATCCCAAATAACAGATGGTCAATAATTGACAGCTATCGGGTTTCCAGTAATCTTTTGCCAGATATATCAAGGAAGAAAAAACAGAGTATCCACTGAAGCTTACCAGACCTCCATTATCTGCCGTGGTTAAAATCCATACGGGTCACAACTCAATCGGAACCCATATGAGCCGAATGGGAATCAGCACATCTGACTTATGCAGAGGGTGTCAAGACAAAGTTGTGGAAGAGTGCTAATGTGATTAATAGATTAAACAAACCAATTTCTGGATATGTTTCAAGTTTGTTTTTATCCTTGACTTATTTTTTTACATACATACGTTAATCTACTTGTACTAGTAAAAGTTTTACTTCAAATCAAAGATACAGAATTATAATTCAGTTCAAGGACAAACAATGAAAGTGAAATATAATTGTTTTGCGTCTTTTGCAAGATAAGAATTCTAATAAATGTGGTTAGTGTAAATGAAGGCAGTTTTACTACACAATCGTCCTTTTGACAAAGCATGATTTATTTCTAGACCAACAGGAGATTTACCTTTAAGCTCGTCAAAACACTGCTATCGTTTTAACGTCTGCACATACAGTGACACACTTAATCGCTCGAATGTGTAAAATCTCATATCTCGCCTGATTTATTACATGCGTGTTGAAGGTCACCTAACCAACAAAACAAACGGTTGCTTCATATACTCGTAGGTACAAACGCCTACCACTTGCACATTACTACTGTGTTTATGTATTCAGTGACATCATACACTCGTCGTAAGTTCAAACTATAAAATCACTGTCCTCTTGAGATAGATGGGGCGAGTAAGAGAGAGAGGCAGATAGCGAGGAGTGGTAGGTAAAATTATAGCTTAACATAGTATGGCATGGTGATTCCATTTCGACAGTAAAATGAATAATTTAACAGGGTTACCTCTATAACCTTACACATTTACTCATAGCTTCGAATCCTTACGCCTGATTCCTTTAGCAAACCAGGCTGCTAAGCAATGCAAATTAATTTCTAGCTTTCCCAACTTTATATGTTGTGTAACCTACTACTTGTGAATGCCTGCACGAACACATTATTATTTGCTGTGCCGAGAGGTATTCCCTGGGTGTGTTCCTCGAAGGATGCAAACTCATTTCTCACCTTTTTTTCTAATCAAATTCTCACCACCTTCAGTTTGGAAATTAATTGCTGAAAGTAGGTGCCTAATCGAAAAAAAGAAAATTTAAATAGAAAACATGACTAATTAGCTAAATAATCTTCCATCTTGATCTCCTAATTAATCAAATGCCAATGTACAGACAAGATGATTTCTTTCTGTGGAAAATATAACCACTACTAGGTTATGGATTAATGTCAGAATATCTAACATAAATTTCCACCATGAAGATGATTTCGTGTGTTTGTATTTTTGTTTTTTCATTTTTTTGCTAAACCTTCTTCAGCCTTTTATTTCTAAAATCCTTTAAAAATATATACAGTCGGGATTATCTGCGCACACAATAATGATTTCTTAAGGATTTTTCTCTGTAAATCAACCTAAACCCTCGACAAGAAGACACAAAAGTATTGCTCATTAAAACTAGGTCGACATTAAAAGTGTCTAGCAAGATTAACATACATTTCTTAGTTTATGTGTAGGAAGGTACATTAAGGGGACAGTTGGCGACTCATGAAAAAATTTAATTCCATATGTTAACCATTGTAGCGGAAATCGAACTTGATATTCTTTATCGAACTATTATATAGATGAATTAATAAGTTCTTATCTACTTTTTCATAATTGTATGCATCTCTTCTAATTAATATTGTTTCCAGAACGCAACGACTCTAAACGGTAATCATCCTGTAATGGATGCGGATGGCACACTTTTGGTATCATATATGTACGCAGATGTGCCCTGCTGAATAAAGCTTTCACTGAGTAGAATGCAGAAGTGCCACAGCTCAACGAGGTGAGCTGGTCCTGTAGGGGTATTGATATCGAACCGCCTTAAGTAGCGGAAATGCAATATTCCATGCAATAATCCATAAAATCAACAAAGCAGCTGGACTTTATGGAGTACCAGCTGTATTCCTGAAAGCTGATCGGTCACATCGGCTATAGTATGCTACATTTGTTGATGAAAATTGTTTCAATTTCAATGGCTGGAAGGATGAAGTGATTGTAAAAAAAGAAAAAGAATGCACCACCGGACTCGGCTACGTAACATAAAGTTTGTAAGACTTACATTTGTCGTCAAATTGGTCAAAGATGCTGTTAAACATCACTTTTCATTAGATTTTTGACCATATTGGACCAACTCAAAGCATAGATTTTTATGTTCCAAGTCAGCAGAAAACTTATAATAATCTGTAATACAATCCACCTGAATTACCGCAATTTTGATATATTTTCTAACGATGTGCACAGCTTGAGAACTTTATGAAAAATTAAATATGGTTTACGCGTTCACATTCTCAAATCTGCTTGTCATGAAGCCAAAATATCAAAACATTTGGAAATCTATCCTGCATGCTTGACAAGCCGCTGCGCGCTGGATGGATCGTTCACATTATTAAAACTAAGCTTGTCAAACATTATTTGAGAATGTGAATGCTCTTAATGATGCAAGAAAATATAATACTTCAGTTTGCCTCTCGGAGCTTGATTATACGATTCTTTTTTTTTTTTCGTTTCGTCTTTTTGACAGTTTGATAGAGTAGTGTAGAAACGTAGCTTCATTCTTAACCTCACACCAAATATGTCAAAAATACTAAACATTTGGAAAAAAAAGAATAGACGGTGTTCACCCTGAACTAAATTCCCCGATTTATTTTTGATGTTTCTGTACTTTATTATCTCACTCCCTCTGTTAAATATTGTAAACAGATTGATATAATTGCCATCTTGTAATGGAAATTGTCAAAGTAGGTTAGGTTAGGTTGTTGGGCTGACAAATGATGTCGCTATCGCCACACTTAGGTCAATGTAGATCCATTGTGTTACCCGTGAGTGTAATCACTCTTTTCTGCTAAAAACCTATGTGTTCTGTTAATCAGTCAAGCCATTTTGAGGCATTGACATAGTTCAATATGTGAATTCCTGAAATATTAGAAAGATCTTCTAGATTGTTAAAGAAGTAACTACCAAGCCATTTCCTTCTCTGGTGGCATAGTGAAGGGCAATGACAGAGAAAGTGTGATGTGTCTTCATGTACCTCTTCATCACCACATCCTCTACATAGATCATCTGTACTTCATTTCAAATTTATGATATTTCAGTAAATTGTGTCCGGTGATTATGCTCGTAAGACAGCAAACAGACTTCTTACTAAGTTGCATAATTTTGTCAGTCCTCTGATTGTTAAAGCAAGGCCATACTTTCCTAGTAGTATCACATTGGATTTCTTTAGGATTAAATCTGAAATTTTCTGTTTAATGTTACAGAGTGATATACTTACCATCTCTGCTTGTCTAGCGTCAATCGCTGATCCCTGTCTTGCCAACTCATCGGCATTTTCATTACCTGATATGCCGCTGTGTCCCAGTACCCAGCAGAATGCTGCGTGCCAAGAACCTTAAGCTCTTCGCGACAGCAAGAGACAAGCTTCGATTTTATCACAGTGGCAGAAATCGCTTTTATTGCTGCTTGGCTGTTAATATTAAAGGTGATATCAGCCCGTGGTATCGCCATCATTGATACCTGTCTAGCAGCTGTTGTCACTGCCAGGACCTCCGCTTGGAAGACACTGCTATGATCTGGGAGCCTAAGTAAGTTGTTTAGCTGAAGAGGTTCTGAGAAAAAGCCTGCACCAACACCTGTGTCCATTTTGGAGCCATCAGTATAGATTGCTTTTGCTGATTCACTGGCGTAGGGTTGGTTGTTCCGCCATTCTTCTCTGCTTGGAAAGGCAGTTTGGAATGGTTTATAAAAGTCAAGCTCTGGTGTTGTATAATCTGTAAGATAATGCGATGCTATCACCCAAATATTTCTGAAGAATTTGAGCATGTCCTATTGCGCTGTTTTGCCAGGTATTAGCCTGGCTTAGTGTTAAGGCGCGGATGTTTGTACTTTTGTCAGAGTTTTGAGGTTCGTGCTTTTTTCCGTTGCTTTCCACCATACTAAATTACTATAAGTTAGTATTGGTCTGATTATCGCCAAATACATCCACCTGATAATTTTTGGGCTAGGTCCCCAGGATTTCCCAAAGATTCTGTTACAGGAGTAGAATGCAATCATTTTTTTTTCGCTCTTTCCTTAGTGTTAAGACTTCAGTTTAATTTCCTATCTAGAATCACACCAATATAGTTACTTTGCATGATCTGAAATCTTCAGCGGGGTGCCTTCAATTGAATGTACTCTGAAGCTTGGTATTTTGTATTTTCCTTTTGTTTGTAAAAAGGACTAATTCTGTTTTTGACGGGTCAACCATCAGGCCATCTACTAACCTTAGAAAGAGCGTATTCGAACTGTTCGCTAGGCTACTACCTTTACTCCACAGTGTTTTAGATTAATGAGAATTGTGTTCATAACCAGCACCCAAAGGAGTGGTGAGAGAACTCCCCCCTGTGGGGTGCCCTGGATGTGGATACTCTAATCTGTATCCCTGCCAGTTCCGAGTTAATTTGCCTGTTCTTTAACATGCACATAACCCAACGTACTCGTATTATCGAATTTATTGTCTACTACTAGAGCTGCCTTTACTGCTTTATTGTTCACGTTATTGAAAGCTCCTTCAATATCAAGAAACGCAGCAAGGGTATATTCTTTGTCGCTCATTGTCTTCTCAATCGTACTAACGACGCTGTGAAGTGCCGTTTCTACACTCTTCCCCTTTGTGTAGGCGTGTTGAGCTGGGGATAAATCAACCAGTTTCAGAGTGCCCCGAATATGTAGGTTAGACTGGGCCAAAAAAATTGACTATTTTTTTTTTTTGAAAGATATATCGAGAATATCATTCAGAATGACAAAAAAAAATGTTCGTAAAAGTTTGAGCCCTTAATATCAATTTTAAGAGGGCTATCATCGCTAATTTTGATTTTTAGTCATAATTTCATGTTTTGCGTCAGAACTGACAAAACATTGAAGTAAAAAAAATTCATTTTGACTTACTTTTATATAAAATTAAATTCCCTACAAAAAAGGTCTAATTGAAAATTTTCGTCAGACAAGCCGTTTTTGAGTAATTAAGCTTAATAAATTGTTATTTTTCTTCGATTTTACTTTTTTAATTTGGAATTTTGTAACTAACGAAAAATAACAATTTATTAAGCTTAATTACTCAAAAACGGCTTGTCTGACGAAAATTTTCAATTAGACCTTTTTTGTAGGGAATTTAATTTTATATAAAAGTAAGTCAAAATGAATTTTTTTTACTTCAATGTTTTGTCAGTTCTGACGCAAAACATGAAATTATGACTAAAAATCAAAATTAGCGATGATAGCCCTCTTAAAATTGATATTAAGGGCTCAAACTTTTACGAAAATTTTTTTTTGTCATTCTGAATGATATTCTCGATATATCTTTCAAAAAAAAAAATAGTCAATTTTTTTGGCCCAGTCTAATGTAGGTCTATCAGTCTTTCAAACGTTTTAAGAATAAACTATGTCAGACTAATTGGCCTGAAATCTTTTGCTTCTGAATTGTCTGAATTGAAGTGTTTAGTCCCTTGCCATCGTATTTATCATCCAGTTCATGGTTTGACAGATCTATATTTTGATGTAAAATTTATTCGAAATTTGGCATTATGTGGATTGATAGATAGGAGACAAATTAAATTTTGACGTATCGAGAATATTTTGTTGGACATGTCAACCCATTGCCCTGAAAATTCATTTTCCGGAGTAGAAAATAAAAAACATTTTCGGATTTTTTTAAATGTCAACTCTGAAAGTGCATTTTTCCGGAGCTTAAAATAAAATGCAATCGTCCATCACTAATGTTAGTGTGACAACTGCAATGAAATTTGACAGCAATTGTCTCGTCTTTTTTACATATTAGGTCAGAGAAGAAAGTACTAAAATCGAGATTTCATTCTATGGACACCATAGGCGATCACTTTTTGAGGCGCCTCAAAGCTTCCAATGTAAACAGGGTCTTAAATGCAATCTTCCGTAAGGTAATTTGCTACACGCAATGTAAAGTTTTATCAGAAACTGTACTCATATCCGCTCGTTTATTTCCAACTTAACCTCTCAACAGTTTTCAATAAAAATTTGACACAAGAGTGCTTTGTTAAAAATAGAATAATAGTTAAAAATAATTTTTGGATCAAAAACAAATCAGTATTTAATACTCGTACTTCAAAATTAGTTGGTGGATCACGCAAAATTTTATCTCCCACATTTTTTTCCAAACATCAGCTAAAATCCAAGCCAAATTTTGACATAAAAACTTTGTGGAGAATATGTCACAGAAAACAGCTGCTATCTAAATGAATTTTTTTCAAAGATTTAAAAGAATTTGGTTTAAAGTATGATTTTTTAAGAATTACGTATGAAAACTATGAATTCTGAGTGATTTTTTCTGTTGAAAATCTTGTTAGACTTCCGTCACATTGTTTTAAATATTATTCAAATATTTTTCCATTTCGAATTGAAATTGAAATTTTGCTCGAGAATAAATAAATGCCAGACAATTATTTCGTGCGCTTAATTTTGACAGATAAGTTGTGTACATTTCGAAGAGAAATTTTGATTTCTTAGCTGGAGCAGCGTACCTCTGGCTAAAATGCTTAACATAATTTTAGCTTGGCTAAATTTTGAAGATAATTTTGTATGGGCGATAAAATTTAGCGCGATCTGTGTACTAAGCTTAAGCACTTTAAATTGGTGTAGCGATTTTTTTTTTTCGAATTAAATAAATCTTATACTTTGAAAAATAATTAATTAAAATTTGATTAATGAAATAAAATGATTTAGTAAATTTATACACTAAAATATTTCTTCCATTATTTGAATGCGATTTAGAAAATGTCAGCAATTTTATAAAGGTATATGAACAACAAATTCTCACGACCAAACTGTGTACTTTAATCATATCTCAATTCGCACTCATATATTCACATAAAAGATAAAGGTACCTACAACATAAAACAGAAACATCCTGAATTAAGTGATGATCATTAGTTGAGAACGACAAGAGTTTTTATTTATCCTGTGATGTGTATTTCAACAAGTTTTTTTTTTGGGGAATGGTGAGTGAAATAAATGTTCTGGAAATGAAGACACATAAACAAACATTAAGCTCTTTGGTTTATCCTTGGAGCTAATTTAAATATTAAGACCTTTTCATCTTCAAACTGAATTCTAAATTATATTCCAGATAGTGTTTGTCTGATAAAATTTACTCCTTTTTGACATTGTGTTTATATCTCATTCTTTTAAACAAAGTAACACAAATGATGATACCATTTAGACATTAAGGGGATGTTGTGTATTCAGAGGGTATGAATTGATGATGATATCTATTTTACTTTCTTATTTTTTTGTTTTGCAACAGAAATAAAGTAATTTATTTTATGATTTTGTATCTTTTTGTCTTTGCAGATGTCATAACATGGGATGTATGTTTGAATCAGCCAAGAGGAATCAATGCAATGAGATTACATCCAAGGATAAACGTCCTAAAACAACAACTATTACAACAAAATCCAGAACACACATACCAGAAGCACCATCAGCAGCTGCGAATAGTTTAGCAGAAGAATTTGAAATAGTTGATCCTATTGAACGACAAATCGAATCCTTTTCCAAATATTTTCCATCGTCTACTACGACATCATCGTTATTTTCATCATCCTCCCCCGCCGCCCTTGTCGCCTGCAACTGCAGCAGGAGCAGTGAAAAATTCTACAACAGTGTTGTAATATCGGAAAGTAATAAAAAGCATAATCGCCATCAGCAGCAACAGCAACAGCAACAGCAGCGCCATCTGCATCAGCAATATGTTGGGTCAGGCAAATTGTCTCCAGCGATGCCGACTAAAACGGCGAGGACCAAATGCAATATGGAAGAATATATACGCGCAGGATATTACATAACGTCACGACTATTCAATAATAATAGCAGTAGCATCAGTAGCAGTATCACGAGTAGAAGAAGCAATAGTTTATTAAATTCTAGGAATAATTGTTATTTAAATAATAAAAATCATAATAGTCAAAGTGCGTGCTCAGCATCGGCAGCAACCACAACAGCAACAATTTCAGCCAGAACTTCATCAATCCGAAACTCAATTAGCCTGTATGCTGCATCTAGTGTAATTTTAGTTTTATGCTATCTAACATCGTCTACATCGGCTGCCGTTATGGATCATCCGATGTAAGTATTCAAACCAATCAAATAAATATCAAATATTATTGACGATAATAAATTATAGGAATAAAATTCGAGGCACGTTTTTTCCGGAGTTTAAATAAATTGTAGGCCAGATTTTCGTTTTCAAAGTCCTTCATTTCGAAACTAAAAAATTTCTCTTGAAAAATCTAAAATTCATACAACCGATAGGTGACTTGGTTACGTAAATATGGGGTCAAGGGTTTATTTGTATGGGATTATGAATACCCTTAAAATATTTAATACAGTGGTGGGCGTTAAGAAAAGTTGAAGAGGATTTAAAGGGAAATACCGATGCAAGTTGGTTTTGCGTGTCTGAATATAGTAATGAAAGGGAAATATTGGCCGGGTAAGGTGTTCCACAATTGTGGAAGAATCTCTAAATTTTACAATTTGTCTGAAGTTGGGTTCAAGGGTAAAGTGATTGGCATTTCCGGCAACGCAAGTATTATGGTTAAATTATTTAAGGTTAGGAATGCAGCCTGCTCTTTCACTAGAATACAAATGCATGCAAATTTGATCACTAGAAGTTTTTCTATCTTGCTTGAACTTGAACTTATTCCGGTTTTCCTCAGTAGGGTTGGCTTTATAACATCGGGAACTTACATCCCTGATCCTTGAGACACCTTTACCGCAAGAAGTCTTTTAAAGTTTGATATATTTTCCCTTTTCGGGATATATGTATGCCTTCATTCTGAAAAGAATTAAACTTTAAATCATATCGTCCCTATCGAGGAAGAAATAGTGACCAGTTAAAATTCCTGATGAAATATCTCAGACCTCCCAGTTGGATTTCTAGATGTGCCTTGAGGTGATAATACAGTTTAAGTGTACTTATCATGGTCAGAAGCAAGAAACAAATAAAGTTAAGATAGAACCCACCCCAAATGTTGCTATGCGTCAAAGAAACCAAACAGCTCTTGATTCTCGGAATGAGGATCCCAGATCACCTTTTATGACCTTCGATGACTACATATGCGATGTCATTGAAAAGTGCTGACAAATTTTAAGATTTTCTTCAAAGATACTAGGCATCTTTCTCACCTTCTGATCCTGCTATATTTTTCAAGCCCTTCATTCGGTTAAAGCTTGAGTATTGCTCTTTCATCCAGGCAATTGATCCAATAACTCAAAATAGAGCTTGAAGACTCATTGGTGGTAGACCTATAATGAAAACAGTTCTGATCACCGCAGTATTTCATGTCTCTTATTAGACTCCCAATATTTTAATAAACAGTTTGACAAACTAGGTCAAATCAAACGTAAGACTCACAATTTTAGGAATGCTCTTCAATTTACTCTTCAATTCCACTTCGGATATGCAGCTATTCTTTCTTGAGCTGCACTACACGAATATTCAATGATTTACCTGACTCTATTTCTCCCTCACATTGTAATATTAAGGACTTCAAAATCATTGCGAATCGGTGTCCTATTTTGAATCCTTCCGTATTTTTCTAACTCCCGTACTCTCTGTAGTCATCTTAAAAGTAGTCAAATTCACTTTGGTGGGTGGATAAAGTTAAAAAAAAATCGTATGTTACTCGAAATCGTATTTATCGATTTTGATAAAAAATATCTTTCTCACATATTCGGGTAGGATTTATTTTTTTTTTAGAGGTGTATGTTGTGTAGGGTCATTTCTTTTTGAATTTGATTTTCTGAGAATTGACTCAGTCAATTTTCAACCAATTTATATCAATTAGAATTTAAAATTATATTTTGCTGTATAATGTTCATATGTAAATTATAATAGAAATGTTTTAAAATATTTTTGTTTTCTTTTTCTCTTTATAGATTTGACGAATCAAGTTCGGATAAAGAAATACTAGATCATTTATTGCAGAAATCTCGTTACGACAAAAGACTTCTACCACCAGTAAATGGTGAGAAAATTGGTATACAAACACATTCATACTTTTTTATATTGACAAAAAAGAATATGTTTGTTCTGTTTAAATTATAATTTTACTCAAAATTTATGTTTAGTTTTTCAGCAGACAAAAAAAAAATAATTTAAATTATTTAAATTTTAATTAATTAGAAAGTTGTGTATATTTTTGAAAACAAAAGTTCTTTTTTTTTTTCGTTCAAACAGTTACTTATATTTTGAAGCTTTTTTGATGTAGTGAGTTGAAATCGATTATTGTTTCTATAAGAATTTATTATTTTAAATGTTATAGTCAATTTAGTGCACACAAAACAAGGGTTACAGCACAAAAGTTTGTAACAGGCTCTGGATTTTGATTTTTACTTTTCTTCTAATATTGAAAGCATACCTACAACAAATTTGGTTCCCACTTACACTCTTCCTAGAAAAATGTATACAGACGAAAAATGCTCACCCACACAATTAAAGTTCTTAAACTTCCTCCCGTCTTAAATAAATCAAAATTGGTATTTTTAAATTGACAAAATGAGGAAGAAGCCCCATTAGAAGGGAAATACCCCCAGACATCGCAGAACTTTCAAAACTAAAATTAAGACTGTTACAAACATTTGTGATCTTTAATAATTGTTTGACTATCTGCAGTAAGAGTATTGTTTCAAAGCTGACTTTTGTACGTGCACTTGTCTATTAGGCCATATTTGAAGTGTTTGAAGATGATTATTTGCATCAAAACAATGTTTGGCTATGTATGTATAAAATAATTAGTATCTCAACGTTCACTTTATATCGAGCTAAGTCCTAAACAGGAAAACCGATTTTCGTAAAATTTGGAACACAATTTTTCAAGGATTATTTTAACAGCTATTCAAAATTTGAAGAAAATCAGTTAAGCCGTTTAAGCCCTAGCTGTATGTAAAGTGTTTACGTCAAGGTACCATGTTTGTACCATAAAATCACAGATGAATTTCTTAGGGGTAACAAAAGATTAATCATATCACGTTACACCATAAAGACGGTCGTGCACCATAACCAGTAACAGTGGCCAAAAACCATGTACAAATTTCTCTTTAAGCTAGTAAAAATTCCTTTGGTACAAATTTTTTCTATCTTACCACTGTAGAATCACACAATGGTCAAACTAGTATCTCAATTGTTAACCATAACCCCGGCGATGTCCCTTCGCAATAGGATGTCAACTCTTCTTAAGCTCTTAGTTTAAATTGTACAATTTATTTTATTAAAGAAAATGTATTGTTCAAAAATATCCAGAGTGTGGACTACCATCCTCCCGCTAGACCCAATTCGGGTCTTATACGTCAGCCTCTATTAGATCGAGTTATCATTCCAGTTACCACTGAAATTGATTTTTCTATTATTTTGATCATTTAGAAAACCGAACCTTTTACTTCAGTCTCCTTACAACTGCTTTCTTAGTTCCTAGGAACGAAACTGTCCTATTGTTTTACAGGAAAGAGGTTCACTACCTTTTTACAGGTCTTTACAAACCTTAGGATGCCTAAAGGGATGACTCCCGAGTAAGCTGAGTACTAAACCCTGTGAATTTAGCTACTTAAAGATTATTTGCTACCAAGAACATCATCCCTGAATATTGCCGGTCGCCACCAACAGGAAGTATCACATGGTTAGCTTAATGTTCTATGAACATCATTTGCGAGCCATTAAAGCCTCAGGTTCACAACAGGAAACAACATTCCACATGGTCCAGCGACTTCCAATGCGCTTGCCGTTGACGGTGATAGCGTGGTCAAAGTTGTCGTTCTCAAAGAAGTATTCCACCAAGCTAAAATCCACACCAAACATTTGATTTATCTGGAAGCATTGCAGTTTGGTGGATCTTATGTGAATTGTGATCTTCCCAATTTCTTGTTGACAAACCCATTCATCCAAAAACGGGCTTTTTTACCGACCTTCATATAACAATTTAATCATTTGTCAATGTTGTTGAACAATATAAATTGATCCACATTGATTGGACAATACAAACTATATAAACCACAGACAGGCCTATTAAATTTTAGAAAAACCTGGAGAAACTCTTTTCGTACAAATAACGGGAGATAATTTCATTAACATGGCTCAAAAAGCAATCCGCAATCTATTACAATTTCTAAAGTTATGGTTTAAACCACTCAAACTGTCACGTTCTTTTCGATTGACATTTTATTATTTTCCATTCATCAATTCCAGTTGTCACCTTCCGAATAAATGGCTAATCAACTACATTCCTGCATTCCTCCTATTAAACAAATCAACCATAATACTCGCGCTTCGGAGAATCTCCATCAGCTTACCCTTCAGCCAAGCTTCTCACGTATATTCAATTCAGAGATTTTTTTTCTTTAGTCGCACTACAAGAATGTGGAATGCTTTACCTGGGCTAGTATTTTCTTCCTATTGCGATGTTCAGACATTGAAATTAATGTGCCTTGGGGTCTCCTTTTTAATCCTCTCCAATTTTCCTTAACGCTCGCACTGGGCTCAAAAAAAACAACACTATACTTAAGTTTTCGTACACACAGAGCTTATGAGTTACTTAAAAGTGTTCTCGCGGCTGTTTCCTTGTACGGCAGAGAAGACATTATTAAGACGATTTTTAATTCAGTACAAGAAATAAAGTCCCTTCTTTGGAACGAAATATAGAACGCCTGACTTCTTCTTTCATTAGAGAAAATGCTGTTAGAAACGCTTAAGACCGGGTTTTCGGTTGATACCCGGGAACTTGGAGGAATTTGTTATGTTAGAAAACGTGATTTATTACGTAACTTCATATCTCCATAACTATTTTTACTTGCGACTTATAAGTACTATAAGGCAAGTTATGCATTCGGAAAAAAAATCGAACTCGAGATTTTGTTGACATTACGATGATAGCGAAGACTAATAAAATGTACGACTAGGTTGCACGAACTTGCTCTTATGTAAACGACTACGAATTTCAAAAATGAATGTTATTAGAGAAAAATTGTTCATAAGCATAAAATTCATTTTTTAATAGACCAAAACAACGCCTTTAGTATTTAGAGCTAAAAACAGGATGCCATATGATTCAAGCAAATATAGGTTTATGCAAGACCAAAAATTATAAATCTTTGTAGTTGTTTCTTAAAAAAAAAAGCTTTGATATACAAAATTTTTAAAACGTTTTTAAGAAAAAATGTTGGTACGCCCATTTAAAGTTTTTATTATTTTTCAAATAAAAATTAAATTTACAAACAAAAATATTGAGACGTTTCTGAGATATCGAATTTTCCAAAAAAAAATAGATTTTTTTTTTAAACTCAAAAATTATTTTTTTTAAGGTTTTGAAATGCAATGTTTTTTAAACTTTTTAGACATTTTTCTATGAAAAATTTCATTGAAATCCGTTTTGTCGATAATGAGAAATTCTAAATTTGGAAAAATAGTTCTATGGTAGGTACAGTCAGTAATATCTTGATTTCAATTTTTTTTTTCATTTGATTATAGATCGTTAAGACTCCCCAGCAGGTTCAATATTATTGTGCATTCAAATTTTCAAAAAAATATTTTTTGGATTTAAAAAAAATTTTTTTTTTGAAAACTCAATATTTCAAAAACCCCATGCTCGATTTTTTTAAAACTTGATAAACAAAAGTTTCTTAATATAATCTACACGATATAAGAAAAAAAAATTATTTTACCTAAAAATAACGGTACCCTCCATACAAAAGTTAAAAAATGGTTTTCGAAAATAGTATTTTTCTCGAAAATGGTTCCGAGGATTTTTCTAATTTTTTTTTCTTTAGATAAATGTTTACGATCTATAATTTAATAAAATGAATTTTGAAATCCAGATATTACTGACTGTATCTACCATAGAACTATTTTTTCGAATTTTGAATTTCTCATTATTGGCATAACGGAGATCAATGAAATTTTTTATAGACAAGCTTCTAAAAAGTTTAAAAACCATTGGATTTCAAAACTTAAAAAAAAATATTTCTTTGGATTTTGAAAAAAAAATCTAGCTTTTTTTGTAAATTCGATATCTCAGAAACAGATCAATATTTTTTTTTTTGTAAATTTAATTTTCATTCGTACATTAATAAACACTTTAAATTGGCATTCCAAAATTTTTTCTTAAAAATATTTTAAAAATTTTGTACATAAAAACTTATTTTTTTAAGAAACCACTACAACAAATGTTAATTTTGTTCTTGCTTAAACTAATTTTTGCTTAAAACATATAGCATCCTGTGGTTACTTCCAACTACTGAAGGAGTTGTTTGAGTCATTTAAAAAATGAATTTTATCCTAAAGAACAGTTTTCTCTAATAACATTCATTTTTGAAATTCTTAGTCATTTACATAAGAGCAAGTTCGTGCGACCCAGTCGTGCATTTTATTTTTAATGAAAAGGTTGTTAAGACTAAAATTGTAGGCAATGAAACAAACATGTATTTGACTTTTAAACAAGTTTGACATTATGCTCCCTCATAATTCGCCCTTTTAAAAAACAACAACAAAATCTTTTGATAACCCCAGTGCTTTTGGGATTTTCTTTTTCAAACTTCTCCAAATTAAGCCCAAGGGTGAGAAAAGTGCGCACAAAAGTCTGTCTTTAAACACTCACTACTGAACATTCGTTGATTGAACAATTTGTCTCATTTTTTTGTTTCTATTTAGTTCAACAATTTATTTTTATTCCAGTTCGTATATAAATATTTAAATATTTTGTTGAAAGTTTGAACTTTTATATAAAGTAGAAGTAGAGGCTTGAGAATTATTGGTACATAATTTGAATGGCTCCTTATTAGTAAACATTACATAACTTTTGTACAATCCACTTTACTAGACTAAGCCCTTATATACCTGCTGTAGAATTACTTTATTTCGAATACCTAGATCGCTGCTTCCATAGTTTCTTATATATTGAAATATACATATATACAAACCAGTTTAATTGTATTGTTTGGTGTCTGTGTTTTTTTTAAAGAAATCACACCACGTTTATAGCAAACTTTCCTTCAAATCAAAGTATTCAGTTTTTGTTCGTTCCTGTTCTTAATTATTGACTTGAATTTTATGTTCTAATTCATGTGCATTGAATTGTATTTTCGAAACAACGATTTTGTTTTTTTAATATCATGCAACCATTTTTCCAGATGAAGACTTCTGCTGTGGGTTGTCATCGCCGGAAAATGCGAAAAATCAGTCTACGATGAGACCACACCATCGCGGTTCGTTGAAAATAAAAAAAAACATGCAAATTTTTTACTCAAAACTTTTCTCATTATTTTGTTGTTAATTGTTATGGCACTCAATTTTTTTTATTTTAATTTATATTTTAGCAGAAAAATACTTACACTGAAAAAAATGTTTGCACTGTAAAAATCGAAAATCACTTGAAAAAGATATCCTTAGCCAATATTATTCTTCTTTCAATTTTATATCTTTTTTTTTTTGGAGCGACATTTCACAGTTTGAATAGCGATATGTATTATATGAGGAATATGCATACGGTAAATATCAAAATGGAAAAAAAGCTGATTGTTCTATTCTATTATTTTGCACCGCTTCATCCTTTTTCGGTTTGACTGCTTAGAAGAAGAAAAGGCGAAAATCCCCTTTTAGCAGGAGGGTTCCGGTAGCCGTACACAGTTACTGCTAGTTGTGAATTTATGATAAGTTTTGCAACCCATACCTGGAGTCCATGTTCATGTCCATGTCCGTGGCTATGGCAATGGCGTCCATCCAGCACAGTGTTATGAAGGAAGTAAATTTCCCCCGAGGGTATGAGTCCGTCCATCCGGGCACTACTCGGCCAGAGTAGACAAGAGAAGTACGATTTGAATATTTGAAATGGGTCAACCCATTTTCCAGCAGCCACAACGGAGGAAGCCTTGCTTTGCGAACAATGTAAGCTGGGGGAAACTGGGTGCAAATAAGAGGAAGTTGCATTGTTGAGGAATTTGTGCAGGGATTTCAGCTGCAGGATGGATTGGTCGGGGTAAGGTTTTACTATGATTGGAAGGTAGCTGTATAGATTATACCTTGAGGCATAGATCTATATATAGGCAGGTCAAGTATATGAGGGCTATAATCAATTGCATCCCCAACGAGTGGCAATTTGCTGGATGAATTTTTAAATTGTTTTCATTTGAAAAGGAAAACTGAGTAATGGAAATACGTCAAGTGATTTAGTGCCATTTTTCATTGAATTATTTTTATTTTTTTATGAAGGTTATTTTTGTGAGATTATAAGAAAGCTATTGTTAGGTATTGTTGATGACAAAAAAAATGTTTTATTACTATGGGGATGGGAACATATTTTCCAGAGGATTGAATTGGAAAAATAAGTATGGTTTACTTCTAAGGGAATGACTATTGGTATAGAGTTCTTATCTAATATACAAAATCGATGACGAAAATATGGAAAAATGTAGTTGATAGTTAAAGATGTAAAAAATACTCGCATTGTTAGGGGAAAGCGTAAAAGAAAAGTCAAACATACTTAAAAAGTCAATTTCTTCTCAGAGTTTAGATATAAAACATTGGAAGGCAATTTTATATAAAATACATAAAATATTAGGGAGTATTCAAAAACTAAGGAAATGTTCTCAAACATCTCTCAAAATCCTTCGAGTATTACCGTTATGTGCATTTTTCGAGAAATAAAAAACACAATCTCTTATTTTTCAGTTTGATCAAAATCATTAAAGCTGTTTTTGAGAATATTTGAAAAAGCAAAGATCGTTAAGGATGATGAATTTTTCCTTTATGGGAGTTCATAAGAAAGTTGAGTAGCTTAAAGTATAGTGGACGTACATAGGCACACAGCAATCGCATCATAGAACAACGGATGGTGTGACGAGAACCGACTTCTCTGTCATCATACAGCTAAGTTTTAATAATACTTCGATTTTTTTTCACGGAACCAAGACTTTTCCGATTATACAGAAAATAAAATAAATAAGGATTTGCTGCAACTTCGTTAATTCATTAAAGCAACAGTGAAATGTAATTGCTTCTATTTTTTAACTTTTCTTTTCTTTTTTAGTAACTCTTAAAAATTGTTATAGCCACCTTTTAAAATAAACATTATTAATTGTTTTTATTTTTAATGAGAATAAAATATTTTTTCTTTATCCTGTTAGAAAATTTTTGTTTTAATTATGAAATAATATTTTTGCTATACATTATTTTGAAATGAATATACGTATGTCTGGTTGACAAACGAATATTAAGAAATAACCTTCGGCACAATTGTAAGTGCATTGGACTGTCATGCAGAAGACGTAGGTTCGATCCCCAGTCGACTTAAAAATGTTTTCAAGGGTCTTTATAGGAATTGACAATTCTTCCAAGAATGTCTATTGTCTTTATAAGTAGTTCTTATTTTTGCCGTTCAGTTTCGGTAGAAATTTGTGTGGCACCTCTATTCCAGTTAATAACCCCCAGAAGTGGTTGAGAGTTGAAGGGGTTTTTGTATGATTACATACGTGCAGTTGTGCCTGCTAGGCTTCTTAATATATTAATGGTTTTTGAATATTACAACAACAACTTGAATGAACTACCACCAAGTGTGTTTTTATTTGGCTGAAGTTATAGCTATTTCACGGGTGCCAGGCCGATCATCAGAGTCCTTTATTATTGGTGCTTAGCCTTTATACTTTCAAGTTTAATCGAAAAACTTTTTGCTTTGACTGAGATTTAAACCCAGACCTAGCGTCTTCAGAAGCCAATGCCCTAAGCATCACGCTACCGAAACCACATGATCAGGTCTATCCCAATTTAGGTTTCTCTGTTTATCAATTGTCACCTGAGGACTAGCATTTTTATTAGTCACCCAAGTGGTTTAGAGTTGTAAGTCACTTGGTTAATGGTCTCTACGAGCCGTAAACCTCTAAATTATTTTTTTTGTTAAGGAATTTAGTATTGAACGAACAATGCAACCGCAATACTAGCGCTTCAGGAAATGCCCATCATTTTACCCTTGAACCCAACTACTTGGAATGTAAAGTTAAGTTCAGAGATTCTTTCTTTAGCACCACACGAATTTAGAATGCTTTAACTGGGCCATTTATTGCTAGTAAGCTTCTGATTTATCTTGGTCTAAGGGTAATCTCAGAGAGGAACAATTTGTCAATAAAAATAAATAAAATGTTTAGAAACTACTAAAGCCAGAACCACAATTATAATGTGCAGTGGAGTACACTGAAATGGCGTGTTGTTTCATCGACTGTCCACTTTAATCAAGGCTGGATGTGTTATAAACTTTTAGTGTTTGCTTGGGCTCTTTTGGAAAGAGTTGTTTCTCTTTCCGTGAGCATTATGTTCTCCTTCTTACAGACAGGGATTTTTACACAATACACTACTCGTCGGCACACAAAATATGGTTCTTTGCATGTGAAATATAAACAAAACCTTTAAAACACACCACAGAAGTGTGGTTCTGGCTTAAAAAAATGTGACCAGCGAGTAGAAGACTTCCCTTGTCTTAGAAGACTTAACATTGCAAAATTGTAAAAAAAACAGCGAATCTTACAAGTTTAATGCCAGGAAAACACTTTGATTTGATATGTGATATGTGTTTGACATGTGATGTGTTGTGGAATGGTGTGTTTCTTTGAAAACCCCAGTTTTCCGATCTCGCAATATCACTCTGTTTCGCAAACAATTTCTTGTATACTCTCAAAATTTGTACGTTTTATAGAACTAATGTGTGTTTTTTTTTTTTGTTTAAATTTTCGCTTTTAACAATTTTGAATCGCATTTAAGATTTAGATTTCGATCGAACTTTATTTTTATAATATGTTTCGATCCTGTCATTATCCATGAAATATATACTCATTTAAAAGAGGGAGTTTTTGCCGAACTAAAATCTGACAAGGTAATTTTCGATGACTTTTCGACACATATCGGGCAAAAACTCAGTCATGACTTGTCGAATATATCTTTTTCAAAGCGTCAAGATTTTGTCTACTTAAGCACAATGTTTCGCATAGCTGCGCAGAAAATCCAATTGCAACAAATAAGACGATTTTGATAGCCAAATTCATATCAGTAAAATGCAAAATAACTCATCCAGGAATTTTTTCAAGAAAAACAAAACATGTCGTATTGTGTGAAATGTGACACCGTCTTGTTGAAACCACTATCTTTCACTTCACTATCTTTGATTTTAAACGAAAAATGTATTCCGATAATATTTGGATATAACGATGAGAATTGATGAAAAAGTATGGATGACACCACCAGACCAAATTGCACACCCTACAGTGTCTTTTGTGAATACAATGCTCTTTTGGAAGTTTTATTTGGATTGTCACTTCCCCTTTTGCGACAATTTTGAATGTGAACTTATCCACCAAGTGAAAAATGGCCCTCATCGCTTTAGAAATCACCACAAAGTGAATAAATTTCTTAGTAAGTTATCATTTGATTCCCCTGTTGTTGTTGACGATAACTATTTTCAATTCTTACGAAATTGTCCTCAGGTATCATTTAATAATATTACAATAGATCACGACAAAATTTTGGACTTTCTGTCACATTTAAAAGACGACTATTCTATTGGACCCGATGGAATACCACCCGCTTTATTGAAGAAATGTAAGTCTGTTTTAGCTCTTCCTCTGCGTAATATTTTTGTTCTATCCTTGAAATTAGGTAAATTCCCAGCAGTTTGGAAGAAAGCATTTTTTAACGCCAGTGTTTAAAAAGGGAGATAAAGCCAATATTACCAACTATAGACCAATTTCCAAACTTTCTTGCATTCCGAAGTTGTTCGAACAAGTTGTATGTGACAGTTTGACATTTATATGTAAAACTATTATCTGCAACCAACAACATGGTTTTATGCAAAAACGTTCTACTGTTACTAATCTTGTTGTCTTTTTGAATAAATGTTTAAACTCTCTAGAAAGTTCTCAAGAAGTTGATTGTGTATACACTGACTTCTCGAAAGCTTTTGATCAACTGTCTCATGAGATTATCAAGTTTAAACTTCACTCATACGGATTTCCACCACCTTTCATCAAGTGGATATCGTCATATCTTGAAGATAGGTTATATCAAGTCAAATTCAGAAATTCATACTCAAGAGAGTTTATTGCCAAATCAGGTGTTCCGCAGGGAAGCCATCTGGGACCACTACTCTTTACATTGGCTATTAATGATGCTCCTCCGTGTGTTCGCAATAGCGAAATGCTAATCTTTGCAGATGATTTATGAAGATTTATAAAAATATAGTATCTTCAAATGATCGGGCTTTACTGCAAGATGATATTAACCATTTTGCCTTGTGGTGTGAAAAGAACAGTCTGAACCTCAACCCGACAAAATGTCAAACTATGACTTTTTCTAAAAAACGTTCTCCTTACTTTCATGAATATGTTATCTCACGGCACATTTTAACTCGTGTTATGACTGTAAGGGACCTTGGAGTTCTTTTTACACCCAATTTAGATTTTTCTGCTCATATTAATAAAATCGTGAATAAGGCTAATTCAATGTTTGGGTTTATTAAGCGCTGGTCTAAAGAATTTGTTGATCCCAATGTCAGCCGGGCTTTATACAACTCCTTGGTGCGTCCCCATCTTGAGTATGCATCGCAGGTTTGGACTCCTCTTTATGATATTCATATTGAGAGATTAGAATCTGTGCAAAGAAACTTTACTCGTTTTGTCTTGAAAGGACTTCAATGGAATGATCCTTCGTATGTCCTCTCTTATGACCAACGATTATCTATTCTTCAGATGCAAACTTTGGAACAAAGAAGAACAAACAATGATTTGGTATTTTTCCACCAATTAATAACAGACGTCACAGATGCACCAGATCTTTTATGTTCGGTTTATTTTAATTATCGGGGAGGAGGTTATAATCTTCGAGGCCTCGATATGATTAAGGTCCCAACACATAGGACCAACTATGGCATTCATGAGCCCTTGACACGTATGGGTAGACTTGTAAATTGGAATTCAAATATTTTTGATTTTAATATAAATAAATGTAAATTAAAAAACCTTCTCAAAACCAGTGGTCCACGCTCCTAAATGTTCTTTGTTTCATGTTATGTTATTGTTTTGTTCTTACGTAATATTATTTGTTTATTTTTCATGTTTTCTTGTGTCAGTGTTAATTGTAATAGAGTTTGCCTAACTAACACTGCACTAAATGATGAGCCGGTGGTATAACACAGTTCTCTGTGTTGGCAAACCATTGGTCGAAAGACGGAGCTTGCTATAAGCTTTCTTCGACCAATTCTGATAGTGTAAAAAAAATAAATAACACTTCTTAATTAAACTAAAAGTAAACAGTCTCGAACGACTGTTTGACGTTTAAAACAGGAATGCCAAATCCAGACCACGAATTGGATGATCCTATAGTTTTTGAGAAAATTAGTTCAAGTTGAAGGAATTTTATTTTCTTGATATCATGAATATTGGGTTGTTTGGGGCTCTAAGAATTTGAGGTCAAAATTTTAATGTTCACAAGTCCGTCCTTGCAATTTTCTTTTTCCCATTCAAATTGTATGGAAATAAAGTTCACTCACTATTGAATCTGGTAAAAAATCTTTAAAAACATTTTAGTAGAAAATTCAATGTTCTAAAAAAAGATATTAAGACTGAAACAGATTTCAATTTTTTAAAGAAAAAAAGGAAATTGAAGTTTGAAAGTCAAATTAGTACCTTAAGTCATAAATTGTTGAAAAAAAACAAATATAAAAATTGGTCTTTATTTTTTTTTTTAAATTATTGAATTTAGAATTTAAAAATAGTATATTGGATTAAAATAACTTGACTGCTTGACTCAAAGTTTGATTAAAAGAAACAGGCTTTGAAAATATTGAAGTGCAATGTACTAGGTTATGATTTTCTTAATATTCTTTAAATATTCCCTATTGGTTATATGTACATTAGCACTGCTTGTCTACAAAATAGTAGGTTTTGTCTATTAAACAGTTTATATTGTTTTGTTAGAAAGTTTAGTTCTCGTTTCAAATTTGTCAAAGACGTTTCCTTTGAGTTTGACGATTAGCGAATAAAAGAATACGAAGTAATTGTTATTGAGACTCGTAAGAATTGAATGATTTTAATTCATATTCGTCGAAGAAAAAGATTGACAAAAAATGTCAAATTAAAATGATGAACATTTTTTGTCATTAGCCCAATTATACTGAGCAAATTAAAGAGTATCATTACATCACATCATTGCATTACATTTTGGATTAATCAGTTAGATCAATAATAGAACTAGGGCCTTAAGAATACATTTTAACTAAAGCCAACAAAATATGGTTATTCGACCTTTTGAATCTATTAACTTTTTCGAATATAAATAAACAAGTTTATTGAAAAAAGATTTTTTTTAAGTTGTAGTTTGAAGTTCCTTTAACCATGTCCCTTTAATTTTTCTTTGTTTGGTTTTAGTTTATCAAAATATCAAATACTTTTCGTATACAAAAAAAAAACAAAAAACATCTTTTGTCAAGTTTGTTTTATTTACCTCTTATTTCGAGAGGGATATTAGTATTCTAGGGTCACTATGGCGTATACGCAACATAAGCTTTTTTCTTTTTTGTTTCGTTAAGTGTCTTCGCACCATCTTTTGTAGGCAGTTATAGTGAGTAAAGTAACTCAAATAAATTGCCTCATTTAACCACATCCACATTTTTATGGCTTAAATAAATAAAAGTTAAGTTATCTTGTTTTTTCTCTCTCTCTCCACCTCTTTGCTTACAGGTACATTAACAGTTAATGTAAACGTATTACTTCTAAGCTTAGCATCGCCCGACGAATCTAGTTTGGTGAGTTTATCACATACAAATAATTATAACAATAAAAGTTTGATTTAGCTTTTCTAAAATTAACGGTTACGTACTTGATTTTTTCGTTTCAGAAATATGAAGTTGAGTTCCTATTGAATCAACAATGGAATGATCCTCGACTGCAATATGGTAATAAATCGCAATATGATTATTTAAATGCACTGCATCATCATGACAATATCTGGACACCAGATACGTATTTCATTATGCACGGTGACTTTAAGGACCCCATCATTCCGATGCATTTCGCTTTAAGAATTTACCGGAATGGGACCATTACGTACGCAATGAGGTGAGCTCTAATTCGAGTTGGGGTATTTTTTTTTTTATTTTTTTGTATACATCCCACACAAAGTTGGGGACAACATCCATGTTGTTGCCATCGTATATCCGCTCATCACCATCATCGTCTGACAATATACTGAAACGGAAACGTAGTATAAAGCATATTATTTTGCATCCTTTGACCATTTTCTTTTTGTGACTTTTAATGTGAAAATTTTTAACAATCATCCGACAATTTGTATTCAAGTGTCCTTAACAAAAGAATATTCTTTTTTTATAGCTTCTCTCTTTTGTATTTGTATTATTTTCAGACGTCATTTAATCCTGTCATGCCAAGGAAGTTTGCATATATTTCCCTTCGATGATCCTAAATGTTCATTTTCAATGGAAAGCAGTAAGTACTTTGCATAGGAGGGGAGTGGAGTGGAGGTCCTTATTTTTTTTAGAATATTCAACTCAAGCTTGTTGAGTTGAATTTTTTGTGGAATGACTTTTCATTTTTTCTTACAATTTTTGTTTTGTGGGTGTACCTATCTCGAGTGAGTGTATGTCTTTAAGGACGCCAATGGCATACACACCGTTAGCAAATGAAAGAGTGCTGTCTCGATCCATTTGCATTAATTAGAGTTTATTGTTACAACGAGATTGTTTTTGCTTTATTTTCGTTTTTTCATGCTTCGTTTGTACTGTGCTTTTTAGCTTAATGTAGATGAGGGTTTTCTTTTCTTTATTTGCGTTACTTTTCGCGCAATATTTCAATGTCCTTGCAAAGGCGAAGAAAAGAAAACATTATTGTCTTAACATTTACGATAATTTGTCGGATTTATATTTGTTGTTTTTAGACAAAAACGTGTGACCTAAGTTTACTGAATTTCAAATTTTCACCTTACTTTATTTTTATCGATTTCAGTTTCATATGAACTGTCACACATAAAATATGTGTGGAAAAATGACGAGGATACGCTACGTAAAAGTCCATCATTAACAACTCTTAATGCATACTTAATACAAAACGCAACCGTAACGTGTTCTGTTAAAAGCTGGAGAGGTGAGTTGAATTTTTTTTAAATAATAATTTTTTTTAACTTAAAATTAGATTTGCTTATAATTAAAGTAGGAAGATTTGTAGTATATTTTTAAGAGTTGACTTATAAAATTGAAATTATAACAGGTATTTTGATATTTTCATTTTGTATCAGAAAGTTTTAAGTAAGAATTTTTAATAAATTGCATACATTTTCAAACTAACCTTACGTTGTGTAATGTTTTATTAATTTTTTTTTTGTATACATATTATGATTGGTTTGACTAACTCCTAAAATACAGTTTTTCTTTTTTATATTTTTTTTTATAAAAAGACAAGAAAAAAATTAGTTTTAAAAATAACTTGTAGAACAAATTATTTAATAACTATTACTAAAATTTCAGAACTCTACAAGAGTGCATTTTTTGATATTTTTTTTTTTTCGAAAATTAATGGATTTTTTATTGAACTGAATTCAATAAATTATAATTTAACACCTCTCACGAAATAATGCAACGAAATCTATTTATCAAAATACAATTTTTTACAACTCTACCAAGCATTAATATAAATAATATAGAAAATTAATATAGAAAAATTGTTTTCTAAATTTTTAGCAATATTTTATTTTACAATAGTCATTTTGAGGATTTCCAACGTTCGAAGTTACCATCTGAGTTTCATATTTATACAAAAATGGTTTCGAAAAAAAGCACAATGGCAATTGTTCGTTTCGCAAAACTTGCTTAGTTTTCGCAAAACATAGCATAATGTTAAAAATTTACATTTGTTGGATATTCTTACTACTTTATTCAAATTTTGGAAACAATAATCCTAATGCAATTACAAGAAGTATTTAAGATGCTGTTTTTCTTTTGCTGAAAGGACACAAGTTTTCTCATATAAATTAAATACTTTTTTGACTTAAGTGCCGAATACTCAAATAAAACAAAATTATAGCATCATTTTTCAAAAAAATAAAAATATGAAATTTCATCATACATTTTGAACAAAAAATACAAATTAAATTCCAAATTGGAAATTGCAAGATAGCAAATGATTGATTGTGTAAAGAATGAAATAGGAAATATCAAATTCCTGCTAAACAAAAAATTTTCAAATAAAAAAATTACTAATTATTACAAATGCGAAATGTGAAATTGCGAAGTAATGCTAATGTTAATTTAAGACTGCAAGACATTAAAAATTTAATAAATATTTAACGAAAGAATCTTAGAAAAGAGGCACATAACATAAATAATATATAGAATATCACTTCGCAAACTAATGCTAAGGAAAAGTAAAAATCGGGCGTTACAGAATCGATAATAACATTTTTGCGAAACAATGAGAAATTGAAATTAAAAATTGCAGACGCAAACCTGAATAGTAGAAATATGCTTAAAATTAAAACCAATAGTAGGTACATTTTGAATAAATACAAATCGTTTTGTTGCAAATCGGGAAAATTGAATTAGAACTTGTCATTCGACAAACCTACCCTCATGGCTTTTCTTTTTAAGTTATTCAGTTTCTTAAAAAGTGTCCAAACAAACAATTTGTGCAAGTGTTGCATAATTTTTGAGCTTATTAATTAATCTTGAAGATAATTTATTCATATTTTGCGCGCACTTAACGGTTTCAGACTACCTTTAGAATGATGGAGCGCAGAATGAGCGTTTGAGAAAGTTAGAGCGGATCTAAAGGAAGATACCGATGCACATTGATTTTATATGCCTGATCATCGCCATGGAAGTGAAATATTGGGCCGGGTATAGCATTTCACATTCGTGTAGTGCAGCTAAAGAAAGAATTTTTTAATTTAACAGTACGTCTGAAGTTGGATTCAAGGTAAACTGATCGGCATTTTCTGGACCGCAAGAATTACAGTTTACAGAATTGATTAACGGGAGAAATACAACTTGCAATTACACTAGAACACTGTTAATAAGAATGTATATATATAATATAATAAAAGACAAGAAATATCGCTGCAGTTTTCGATAGATGCAAATATTTCTCTTCTAGATCTTTCACCTATCAATTTTAAAGTCGTTTTTGGATTCTACCTAAGAGATTTAAATGAGTTATTGGAACTCTTGCTAAAATATGCTTTATAGATTACAGCCACATCAGAAGAGGTGAACAATTTCTTGCATCGATTGAGGAAACATAAAGACTTAGCAGTGGTTTCGGCGATGTGCTCATTCCAAACAAGGTGGTCTATAATATTCATAGCGAGAACTTAAAACTCAATGTAAGTGCCACTCATAGATTAGAGTTGGGTTCTGCTTTATCGACAGAAGACATAATTAAGGATTTGAAGCATAAAATTCTACGGTTGTTGATTCCCCAATTGACAATGACATCAAGATAAGAATTTGAGCTTATCATACGCTACTGCTCCAGATCCACTTCCGAAGAACAAGGACGTAAATCTAGAAACGAATATGAGAAGCAGAGAATACTGTCGTCAGCAAAACCATTTAATGGATTAGAAGTATCAGACACATGATCATTCATGAATATGAAACAGAGGGTTGGTGACAAAGCGGAGCCCTGTGGCACACCAGCATTTATTTTAGGAATATCAGATTTGAAACCGTCAAATATAATTTGTATGGCGCGTTCCTAAAGGTATTTTCTATTCCAAAAAAGAAGAGATTTATCGATACTAAACAGAGTCTGGTGCAAAATTCTATCAAATGCCTAAGTATTAACAAGCGCATTAACCTTAGTTCCTAAAAAAATATGTAAAGATTTGTTTCACTGTTCGGTGAGATATATTAAACCATCAGACCAATTGCTTCGAAAGCCAGACTGCCGGTAATTGAGAAGCTTTTGTTCTTCAAGGTATTTCAAGGTTAATCAGCTTTCATCTGACCTTTCAAAGAGGGGATGTAAGTAAATACATTAGACATAGTTTAAGGTGAAAGAAGATTGGCATTTTTTTTAGAAAAATGCTGTTTTCCATTCACTCGGAAAGAGACCAGTAGAGCGCGATAGATGGAAAAGCTTTCGCATTGGTTTTGCCACGATATACAACAAATACCATAATAATCAAAAAAAAAATTTAATATTCAATAATAAAGAATTTTTTAAGATTCGGTTTACCAAAAGGGTGAATTGGGACAAACAAAAACAAACGGATTGATGGAATGAGTATAAGAAATTATATAAGGAGCTGAACTACTGATGTGAACGATAAAAATTAAAAGTACATATTCGAGAAATAATGTTGTTTTTTTGAAAAAAGGTTTTGGAAAGCAAATAAAAAATTTAATATCCCATATTTGCCAACATTTAGATATTGCGTAAGAATAAGGATAATTCTATTAAAGGGTCGTCGTACTCGTCTTTCTACCGATTACACATCATTTTCCTGTTAGAAAACAGATTTTCAATGTTTACTTTTGGTTATCCTTATTCACCCTACTTAAATTTCGAATTTCAAAAAAAATCTATAACGGTAAATTGTTTAGTAAAAATCCGTTTCTCGGGAAATTTGTTTTCATATCTTTAAATCCTTTCATATAACCTTGATCAGATAATTTAATAAGCCCAAAAAATAACTTTCACTGTGGCGTAGTAACCCTTTGTAATGATTGCATTTCACTAGGAACTTATAAGCATGTCTTTTTTGAAGAGAAACTAAAAGAATTGTATACATCTCAATTGCAATAATAATGATGAGAGAGCTCTTAGACTATATGCCATTGATAGTATAAATCACTGAAGAAGAATACATATAATCCAAATCTTGGAATTAAAAAAAAATTATGAATGCATCTTTTTATAGTTCTGACTTTTTGTAAAAAAAAAACAAAAAGTAAAAGTAAACTTTGTTATTTTTTTGTGTATTAAATTTATATGATTTTTTTTTTCATTTTGACAAGGATGTTTTATATTTTTCTTCTTTTTTTTTGAGTTAAAGAAAAAAAAATATTTGTTTTCAAGCCTTCTATTTGATTTTTGTTAATTTGAACCCAACTAGAAAAGAATTATTTTTGAAATTAATTTCAATAGATAAGTTTTAAAAAAAAATAGAAATTATGTATCAAATAAAACCTGTAATATTAGAATTTATAACTTAAAATAAATATAAACCCCAAATATCGTAGGCAACTACAGCTGTCTTAAAGTCGATTTAATATTTACAAGAGATCGAGCATTCTATTTCACCACCGTTTTTATACCTGGAATAATATTGGTGACGTCCTCATTTATAACATTTTGGCTCGAATGGAATGCAGTTCCTGCTCGATCCATGATAGGTAAAAAAAAATCTAAAATCAAGAAAATACTCCGCACAAATAATTCAAAAAATCTTTACCTACTCAAAATCAAATCCAACATCAACAAAATTTTATTCTCATTTGATTTGAACAATTAAACGACAAGGAAAACATTTACATAATAATTTTATTACATAATATCATAAAATAAAACAAATCCCTTGGAACTTTCTCCTTCTCTACTTATAAATATTTGAGTAGTTTTTGATATTTTTTGTTCAATAATTTATATTTATATTCTGGCTAGTTCCTGCCGTTGAATTTATATTCTTTTAACCAGCAGCAAAATATCATGCATTTTGTTTGACAACAATATTATGAAAAATATATATATATATTAACACAAATGCATAGGGTGTTTCGGAATTAAAATAAAATAATAATTTTTTTTGTTTTATTTAAAGAAAGTTGTTGAGGATTTACTAAGGTGAGATTTGCCTCTTTGTGAGTTATTAGGAAATCGATCAATTTCAATTGTCAATTATAAATTGTTCTACAGCTCCAATCATATTTTATGAGAACTCGAATTGTTCAAATAAATTGTAAATATAGTTTTAAATTGCAAATAAACAAATAGAAATAAGCTCCTTCAATAAGACCCAAGCCTCATCGTTTTGAAATGTCTACTTTTTACTCATTTGGATTTTTTTCAAGTTTGGAAATCTAGCTCAAAACTTCGCTTATAAAAGATACATTTTTCGTCATATTACTGCAGGAATACAATAAACTATTCCAGAATTTATCAGTGTGAATCTTTGATATCTTAATGATCACTTAACAAAAAAAATTTTGAAAAATATTTTTTACGAATCACTTTGTTTTAAAACCGAAACACCTTATATAAATGCTAGAATTTACCTTAAACGCCTGCTGTAGCTGATTGCCTTTTGATGAATGCTGTAGTAAATTTTGTTAAATTTATAAAATTCATGTTATATTCCAACATTGTATTGCTATAAAATATTTTCGTTTTTGTTATTTACTATAATAATTAAAAAATTAAAATACAAAAAAAAAATCACGCAATTTGTTTTTGCATGGTTATACAATTTAAAAATGGACGCATATCAAAATATTATGTTTGCATATTTATTTAAGCCAATTATATTTATATTTAAGGGTAAGAAGAATAGTAATAGAAATTTAATATTAAAAAATAATATTTATATAAATGATAGGAAATAAGAATGCAAGCATTTTGCTCTTAGTGAGAAAAAAAGGAATATTATATTAAGTGTTTGAGAGATTAAAAATATTTAAATATTTCTAAAATATAAAACAGTGCAACTCAAGAATACTTTTAAATCCAAGAAATCCAGTTCTTTTATACTAGTTTTTCATATCATAAAAATAACGCATATAAGAAATATCATTTATTGTATAAAAATCAAAAAGGAGCGGGATGAAATTCTAGCTTTCAAAATTCTCGTATTTGAAAATATCTATTTGACTAAAATAGCTACTATATGTCCAAAATTATATATATTTTAAAATGATATATACTTTAAAAAGATGACATCATATGGCCCTGCTGCCCTGATGTCTTCATTAAAAAATAGTTTATAAATTAATTTTGTAAATTATTTAGTTATAAATAAATAAATAAATTAAAATGATAAATTGTGTTTTAGACATAAGAGTTACACAATTTATAATTCCAAAATTATGCTAAAGAACAATAAAGGCAAACTATACACTTCCTTAGGTTTTGGTCTTTGAGAAACTCGAATCTTAAATTGCAAGAACACCGTTCACTACTAAGTCCAGTTTAAGTTAATGTAACATAACGAAATAATTATATCCCCAAAATCTCCTTAAGGAATCTGAAAGAACTAATTTAACTCCTTTTTTATAATTTTGCACGAACAAAAAGGATAAATACCCTTAAAATGTTTTAGAACAGTGCTAGCCGTTAAGAAAGTTGGAGAGGATTGTTTCCCCATGTCTCTATATCGTTATGGGAAGGAAAAACTAAGAACTCCACATTCGTGTAGTGCGGTAATCTCTGAGTTTTACGAAAGTTGGGTTCAATTTTAAACTGATGGCGATGGGCAGTCCCTGAAATACGAGTATTGCCATTGAATTGTTTAAGAGGAGAAATGCAAGTGGCTATATCACTAGAACATTGTTTATAAGAATAACGGTTAAATAATGAAACCTTATAAAATCGTGTTTTACATTTCCAAAACTCTTTGAGAAATCATTATTTATATTTTAGTTTTCACTAGATATGTTTTTGCAAACACTTATTAATGTTAGTGATATGTATGTGGGAATTATTTTTATAATATAATAAACGAAATTTCAAGGAGAAAAATAGTACATCAAAAACGAATTTTGTGTTAGTTTATTAGTTGATAAAGAGCGGGCTACAGCATTGGTGCTACTCAGTTTTTTTTAAGCTTATCATTCTGTATCCCATCATATCCTTTGTTGGTTAACTTATGGAACAGTGGAAGACCAATTTTTCCAATTTACTCCCAATATATTCTGGTGTTCCACAAGGTTCAATGTTGGGTTCTTTATTGTTTTCGGTATATTTAAATGATTTTCCATTTACCCTTAAATTGTGTGACATTATAATGACAATTTTTGATTGAATATATCGGAATACTCTTTCGGTATGGTCGAAACTGTAAAGATTGTTTGAACACAGATCTGGTGGTCATTTTTCAATGCGTTAAATGAAAAAGACTATAACTCTTTATTGCTAGGAGCTTCTTGTCAATAAACTTTAATATAACTCTATGGAATCTCTTTATTCTACCGGTACTGTTTTATGGAACATTATTTGTCTTCAATTAAGGTAGCGTTATTGAAAGAAAGTATTTGAATGAATATTGAGTGGGGGTTTGTACTGCGACCCAAAGTTCTTTTGTGCCCCAAGTAACGAAAGTAACGTGTTCCTTAAACAATATTGTTCACGATTTGCGAATAATATTCTCAACATGTCCCTTGAAAACTAAGTTTAAATAATTTTTTATTTAATTTTATGCAAACTGAGTAATCTGCATATCTGTACAAGCAACTGGTTTCCTCGAGGGCGCAAGGAAGCAAGGTCCATATTACTTCAAGGTTAAGATTAGTGGCAATATATTTTTTGTCTATCCTGTTGGCAGCTGGAATTTTCTACCCACCGAGGACCATAAGAAACTGTTAGATTTAAAAGTGTCTTATATGATCATTTAAAATAATAGATAAATACTTATATTTTTTGTTCATTTAATAATAAATATTTAAATTTGTCGCAAATTTTATATTAAAGAAAGATAGAAAGAAAATTTAAATTTTTTGTAAAATCATTTTACTAAATATTTCTTAAAAACAATTTAATTTTAATTAATTAATTTTTCTCAATAATTAATATACAATTAAAAAATTTTGTTTTTAAAAACAGCGTTTTGAAAAATTGAATTTTAATATATACCAGAATTTTAGATACAGAATTTCAAGTGAAAGTAATTTTGAAATACAGAATTTTTCTCATAGAGAATTTTGCACAACCGGAATTTAAAAAAAAAAAAAAAGAATTATGACCATAAAAAAATGTTTACCCAAAACTCAACACAAAACAAAAAGAAAGCCAAACAATAATCTATCAGATCCAAGTTTTCTTTCAAAACTGTTAGGTTTTTGGTTGTATGCTGGAAAGTTGAAAAAATGGACATATTTTTATTGATAGAAACAAGTTTGAAAATATAATCATATAATAAAACGGCGAACATGTTTTTTGTGGTATACACTTTTCGCGGCCCACAAAAACCGAAGTGGCATAAATTACATATTAAACGAAAGCATTTTTTGCATAGATGTGCAGAATGCCAAAATTATTCAAATATACTACACAGAAATTGTTTAAAACAATAAATAAAAATTGCAAAAAAATGCCTGCCAAACAAAAACAAAAACAATTAGAAATCTTACGAGTAAATCGACTGACACATAAAATGTCAAATCCAGAATATGAAAAATGAAAGCATTCAGGGAAAACCCAAAACTCAAAGCCAGAACCCGAAACATTAAGGTGGGTGGTGTTCACATTACACAAATCCACCAACACGACAGAAGTTGATGAACATGTTGTTGTTGTTGAATGTGAACCTTCCTAAATGAAGAAATATTATCAATATAAATATTAGGCATGTGTTTGTTAGTATTTGAGCTCTTATAATAAAATTTTGAAACATTAAGCGTTTACTACAATCGGCACTCTTTGCAAAAAGTGAAAAAGAATACACACATACACTAGCGACATCTGTTGCTTTCAGTTTGGCGACATCTATCAGTCATTTTCTGAAGCAATTTATTCAATGAATTAGTGTTTTCAAAAAGTGAAACATTTACTTTTTGGTTTTTTGAGATGGGAGATAAAATTTTAAATTGAGTTGGAAAAGGAGAGCAGATTTTTTTTAACATTTTCACTTTTCAAGTTCATTGCAGTTATGGTTTACAATAATAGGGGTATTCATGCAAAAGTGTAAGCTCTGCGTATTTATATAAGTCAATTATTTTCAAAACTTATTTACATTTATCTGCATTTGAATTTTAAATATTTGCGAAAAAGAGAATAGAAAATACTCGAAATGTTTTTGTCAGGGAAAGAGAGAAGATATAAAATGCAGACGTGAGACGTCGCATCGTCAAAAATTCGGACGAACATGACTTACGATACAAATTTAAATCTCCAAACCTACCTCATTTTCGGAACACTTCCATTTATGTCATTTTTTGTTGACAATAAACAGCTGGCCGATCGATGTGCAAACAAAAAAAGTTTTACAAAAATAAATTGAATTTATGTTTTTGAAGTTAGCTATATTTCTTTAGGCGCGTTATGAAAAAATGATGAGTGAAATAAAAAAAAAAAAAACAAGTAAAAAAATTCATATGTATGTGTGTAACACAAAATTCACATGTTGACGTCACTCCGGCGACGTGGGTTCGATTCCAATGTTATGGCCATAACAACAGCTGAAGGACAATGACATGAAAGAATCGAAACAAAAATTGTTAATGTCTCAAAAATGTGTATAGGTTTGAAAGTTTGTTACCATTAACTGTTTTCCTTTGGACTCCAGGATTGAGTGTTTAGTATGTACTTCTCATTGCATTCAACAATTTAAAAAAATCATGAATTCTTTGTCTTTTATTGAATGATAATGAATTAAATAAATAAATTAGCACTTGAATTTCGAGAGCTGGGTCGGCTAGTATCAATTACTACGGCAACCATACATTTTTCTCGTACATTTCATCCGGTCGTTGCAGTCGTGTCCCCTAAAACTTTGTTCAAAATTTCTAAAATTGTTTCTTTGATAACTACTTTCAAATATTTTCCTAATTTCCGAAAACTTGCAAGATCATGACAAAAACGTTATCCGTTGTTCGGCTAAAAGACTTATATAACCGTTTTCACTTTTCAAAAGCATCTGCTTTCAGGATTTTCGGCTATATCTGACCATTTCTTTGTTTCTTGTTCCAGACTTGTGCAGTCCGTATGCTTCAACTCAATAATATGTTTTTTTCTTATCAACGCAGTGTAATAATAATTCAACTTTTTGATTTCTATTTGTCAATTATAAACAACAAATTACAAATAAAATAAAACACAAACCCACACATGTTAGTATTCAACTGAGCTATCAAATTGACAGAATTCGATAGTTTTTAACAATTAAATCGATATCTTTGCAGTGATACAAGAAATAAATATAAGTCCTTTTGGAGTCAAAGATGACCTATTACTGAAAAACTGCTTCAAGAATTAGCTCCGAGATCATGTTTAACTACACTTTAGTTAACTCAGAGTTAACTCGGCCGAAATGGCTCGGGAATTTAAGGTTATCCAAGAGTTTGACAATGAAACAGAAAATAAATATCAGCAACCGTAGTCTGCTGGATAGCGTTATGTGTCAGATAACTAACCGAAACTTTAACCGGAACCTTTGATACTGACACTTAGTGTACTTGGAGTGTCTCTTGAGCGTGTAGGTTACAAAAATGCGTGAATGAGTTTGGATTAGCCTGTATTTAAATAGTATTGAAGCCGTTAGACTAAGACCTGACTCAATCACAAAATGTTTAAGACAGTTTTTAAAAATATCTTAAAATAATAAAAAAAAAATAAACTTATTGAAAAAAAAAACAATAAAACAATTAATTCAAAATGCTTGCATATTAAAGTCAAAATTTAAAAGCTATTATCATTTAAGCAAAAAATTAGCTTAAGAAAAAGAATTTATAATTTTAGTTAAGCTCAGCTCTCAAATAGATAGACGATTTCTTAGATACAAAAAAAATGTAAATAAATTTTCAAAAATAAGAAAAAAAATAAAAGTTAGCTAGTTAGATTTAATAAATCAATCACAACTATTTTTGTTTGTTTTAAACAAAATTTTGGACAAACAAAAACCAAACAGAAGTGCAAAAAATGGCATTTTTTTATTGCTTCGCTTTTCTTTTGAAGGTAACTACAGTTGCCTGAAAGTTGAACTTATGTTCACGAGGGATCGTGCATTTTATTTCACAACTGTATTTATACCTGGAATCATATTGGTGACATCATCATTTATCACATTTTGGCTAGAATGGAATGCAGTACCAGCCAGAGTTATGATTGGTATGTAATATAAAATTAAAAAAAAAAATAAAAAAAAAACATGAAATTAAAGTAAAAGAAAAATTAAATCGAAACGAAAAACTATAAATTATAGGTGACTGTTTTTTTTATAAAAAGAAATTAATTTCATATAAGAAAAAAGATAATAAATTAAATTCAACAAAAAAAATCAACCACAATTTCATTAATTAGTTAAACTATTAGGGATAAGCTGAAGACAGGTCTAAGCTAGGAATACTATATGTTTTTCTTTTGCTAAATATGTTTAATTTTTCAATTTGTTAAACGCAATTAGTTAAAAGTAGGTTAATTGCATAAATATATTTATTCACTTTAATGCACAAGCTATGTATTGCATGCGCATTGTAATATATTTAATTGTATTTTATATAAATCTAATCTCCCCTATAAACCTAATTTATCCCTTTTCTCCCTAAACAAACAAAATATGAAAAATAAAACTTTTTTAATTAATTTTTTGCGGTAAATTAAAAAAATCAAAATTTATTTTCAAATCCACTTAAAGTGTCTCTCCTCGAGAGAAATATTGTTGTTGTGAAAAGCTCTGCAGAAAAAAAACGGAAAAAAAAGACAAAAACTTAAAAGTGGTCGAAAACAATAAACTAGGTTAAGCGGGGTAACAACTAACTACAATTGCGTTTATAGTTTTGCTGCACTAAATCGTATCTGTGTGTGCCTTCGACAGTTTGTTGGTTAAGCTTAGAAACAATAAATTCACATGACAATGGGGATGGGCAGAAGGGGTGGTACTTGTTGGGGTGAAGTTCTTTCAAATGAGTTGTAAGCGCTGGGCAGACGAAGCAATTGAATAGAATTTCATCTCTAAAGCTAAAAGCCAACCCCCGGTAGCGTAGACGGTTGGCTCTCTTGTTTGATGAGTGGTGCAAACATGGCGTACTGTTTGTTATTTTTTTTTTGTTGTTGTCGTTGTTAAATTGTGCATACTACCGTTGCGGTGGTGTTTCTATATGTTTCACCTATAGTTTTCTTTTGTTTTATTTGTGACATCCTTTTTCTCGTTTTTGAGTCCATTCTTGTTGGAGAATTGTGCATTCATATGTCTTCTGCGGATATTAATTCAGAAAGTTTTGCTAGCACCAAAAGTGTAGTTATCACTACGCTTCCCACAGCTAAATCCTCGCATCAGCAGCATCACAGAAATTTAATATGTCATCCTTTAAAGTAAGACAATGTTGATGGTTTCTTTGTGTATTTTCGAATATGTAAGTTTGTCTGTGTATTGTTATTGTAAGGGATTAATACAAAAAAACTACATCGTAAAATTGGATACGATATGAGCATACGAAGAATTATTGAGGTTAAAATGGGTGCAAGTGGCTTGCTGTCTTCGCTTGGGGGTTATTTTTATTTATCTTGTGTTTTAACTTGAAATGACAGTCAACCATATATTTTCGTCAGGTTGATTTTGTCAGGGCTTAAGGAAAGGAAATAAAATATTAAGGGTTACCTCAAGTCAAGAGGGTATTTTTGAAAAATGATTTTACTTGTGGAGATTTTTAGTTGGATCTTCTGTGAAATATGATGAGAAATGATATTTACCGACTTGGGAATTGATAATGAAATGTATTTTGGTTAGGGTTAAAAAAACCTTAAATAAATAACGGACTGATTTATAACAGAAATTAATTCAAATGAATGAGAATTCAATCTCTAGAATACTTGATTTCATAAGACATTTTCTTGAAATTTCAATTCAACTGAAGTGCTGCAACTGGAACTATAGTTGCAGATGAAATATCCGTCAAAAAATGACGGACGTCTTATGAGTTCATATGGGCGGGTGAATGTTGCAATACAATAAGCTGTAGGGGAGAAGAGGGTACATTTGACACTTAGTTTTTTAAAAGTCTGTATTTCCAAAAACTGTTAATGTATTCCATTGCTTTGTTTTGTATTTGATTTATCGATTATTCAAGATTATGCTAACATATATTTTTTTGTTTTAAGACATTTCCACATTTTAAAGAAAAATATTTTCTAAAAAGTCATTTTGTCAAAAGTGCCCCGGTAGTGGGGCACCTTTGACTTTAAAAGGGGTACATTTGACAATGGTGGATTAAACCCCACATCGTGTGCATTAAATTTCTAGAAGTATCAACGGATCCAGCACGTCTGTTGTTTGAATAGTAAAAAGGTAAATTTTTGTATATGAACAATTTATTAAATATCTAATATAACGAAAAAAAAACAACAAGAATAAAAAACATCAATTATTTCATTTATGAACATACAAAAAAAATCAGTCCATGTAAATCTTAATTCAAATTTATCGATATCGACATTTTTAAACAATTTATTTAATATATAATTTCCCAAAATCAACGTCAAACAAATATTTCAATATACCAAAGGTGCTTCGAAGGAACTTTATAAGTTTTTTTTTTTTTTTTTGAATAACTGATATTATATTTTCACAAAACTGGCTTTAATTTATTGAACTTTAAGCATAGTACTCTCATAACATTGATTCACGATAGAAAGATTTATTTTATAAGGTTCACAAATCGCTTACTTATCGGTGGTCAAAAATTAGATCAGAGACACAGAAAACACGTCGTACTCCACGAAGAGTTAAAGAAAGACTGCCAAATTTCATAACGTTTCTTTAAATCAAACTAAGCTTCTTCCTTCATCCAAACTTTTCTTTTTTAAGGGCACGATCATACCGAAAAACGCAAAGCCAAATGTGCCCCGGTGTCAAATGTACCCCAGCTTACCCTATGCGTGAAGTATTATTAAAAGGCAAAATATTTATTTCAAAGGCCAATGTATGCCAATGTATGGAATATGACATCGTTCAAATGCCACCCTCGACTTCTTACGGTGGCACAGATCTGAGTGGTCCAATTTTTAATAACTTTTCCGCAAAGATCCGTACGAATTTGAGTGATAGGCTGTGTTATATTCACCTTAAGGGCATCGGTCGAATATGGTTTATTTTCATTAACCTGAGCTCCATGAAAAAAAGTCCAGAACCGAATTTCGTTTAACGTTGACACCTGTCGTTTAAGACTTAATTCCTCGGCGGGCCTACCCAGCATACGGGGTCAGATTGAGCACTGACCATTAGCTCTGTGACATGTTGCAGCATGTGCATACCTCTTGCTCTGGGGCGAGGTCTATCTAACAACTCTAGAATTCAAGCAAGCTTGAAAACCATGTGTCTCCGCATTCGGAATAAACCACAGCCACCATGATACTCCCACTAGGGAGCCTACCTCATAAATAGCTTAAGTAAAGGCGCGTTCTTATGACATTTGTCAGTACTTTTATTGGGCACTATCTCCAATGGTGCCAGAATATAGCTTCCGGTGGAGCTTCGCAACCGTGAGGTCACTTACAGATGAGTTACTGCAAAACTCAGGGTCTGTCAACCCTTGATATACAAGCCGTGCCATGATCGAAGTAGAAACCACAACTAAGAATGTATACCCCTCTGATGAGTTGTTATGCACTCCTTAGCGGATTCTTACTTTAAGGATACCGTCCAGAATGTTCCTATTTAGTTAGTTCAGTTGCTTTCGTAACCTATCCACAGGCACCACGAGGATTTCGATAGGAACCCGGAGTGTAATAGAATTGCGCATCAGTCGCATGGTCTCGGCCGATCCTGTATTCCTTTTACATAAGAATGTTGACTGATGAGTAATCGGTGGTCTCATATTTTTTCACCAAATGTTTAAGAGTGAACTGTGACGTGGTGGCCACGTTTACCGTAAAAACGTTTGCACTAAAGAACAATAATTTTGATAATAAAGTGCTATGATTTGGACGTGCTGTTCAATCCTGAAACTTACCAATATTATTTGGCATCAATAAGTGAATAATAAAGATTATATTTGACAGATGTCACCAAAACAACATGGCCGCCAATCCGCCAAAAACTCCGTGTGTCATTGAAAAATCTTTTATTTTACTTGTGTCTACAAAACTGCTGTTTAGATTTTTGACATTTGGTTGTTGGTATAATTTTTTAGATCAGCTGGTTGAAATCTTTGGCGAATTTTTAAAAATTTGGAAAATGTATGCAAACTTGCATCGAGTGGTTTGAATAGTTGCAATTTTGAAACGTCAAAATTTCTACACGCAAAATTTAAAAATTTTCCAACTCTTACTGGCTCCAGCTTCATCTGTAGTTGCATTGTGGTAGTTATGTATATTGACTTTTCGCGAACTCAATATTTTGACAGCTTTTCGGGCTGTAGCTCTTCTTTTAGAAAATTATAATATTAAGATTATCAGCCGGATTCATTCCCCAGTGGGCTCAGAGAGATTTTCGCTACTTATCTTATCTTACTTATCAATCTTTTCTATCTTTAGTGGTATTTGTGCAGTTTTAATTATACAACAAAAAATCCGAATCAAATATTTCAACATATTTTGTACATTCAGAATTACTGAGTGTCAGTACGTACCTAAGGAAATGTTTTTTTAAGAGACTTTGTGTTTTGGTTTTTGATTTTTATAAAATCTCTTAAAAAAGCCGATAAAAAAATTAGTTATACTATAAATTTTGGTCAAAACAAAATTTTAAGAAAAAGTAATATTAACGGTATACCTAATCGTTTTTTCGTTCTTTGATTTTCGACTTTCTCATCAACGACTCCTAAAATTTTGACCAAAATGTATGTACGAGTACGAAAGTCCTTTGAATTTGAAAAAAATGTTGTTTATAAAAATTCTCCTAAATACTAAAAACGATTACGATTAAAAATTAAATTAAAAAAATATTGACCCGTTTTTGATACATATGTATTTGTATATGTATTGAATTTTCAAAAAAAAAATGTTTTTTTTTTTTAAAGTTCAAAACAATATATTTTTTTCAAGCTTTGAAATGTTATGATTTTCAAACTTTTTGGAAGTTTCTTAAAAAAAAACTCATTAAAATCCGTTATGCCCATAATGAGAAATTAAAAATCCAAAAAAATGGTTCTATGGTTCTCACATTTTGTAGATTGTTTGCAAAAAAAAGTTTTAAGAATATCGAGCATGGGGGTTTTGAAATACTGAGTTAAAAAAAATAATTAATTGAATTAAATGAAGAAAAACAAAAGGTAAAATAAAATTAAAAAAAATACATTTTTTAAAAACCAAAAAAAAAATGAAAATTTGAATGCACAATTCTATTCAAAGAGCCTTGACATAAAAAAAAAATGATCAAAATCGGTTATACCGTTTTAGAGAATTTCAAAAACAAAACAAAAATGGCTCTAGAATATCCCCCCTTAATAACATTTTTTCGAAAAAAAGTCAAGCATTTTTATATAATACTCGTATGTACATATTTATAGCTTTAACTAAATGAGATATTTTGAATTTTTTTTTAAACATGTGGAAACATTTTTTAGAAAAATAATATCTTATAAAATTTCGAAGTAGTACCCCTTGGCATGATGGTTAGTGCGTTGGACTGTCATGCGGAAGGTCTCGAGTTCGATTCTCAGCCGCTGCAAGAAAGTTTTTTTCGGGGGTGTACTGCCTCTTGCGAGAAATTGACAAATTCTCCAAGAGTATCTCTTGTCATGGAAAGTGCTGCTCACTAGCCGTTCGGAATCGGCAGAAAATTGTAGGTCCCCTCTGTTTCTGGTGTTGCACAGAGGAATGGTTGAGAGTTGTAAGTAACTAGGTCCTGGTTCACTCCGAGCTGTTGCACCACCAAATTTATAAAAAAAAATTTTAAAATTTATTTAAAATTTCGAAGAAAATGTATTTTTGATTAAAAAAAAAACAAATTTGACCATATTAGTAAGATTTCAAGATTAAAAAAGATTAGCTTGAACACAATATTTTTTGCTTCCTGGAATAAGACTTAACTCTTTGAAGGCAATGCTCTCGCTTTGAATCCAAATTCAAAATTGTTCTATCAGCCCTGATTTAGAGGTAAACTCGAATTCAATGATCAAAAACCTTCCAAAAGACCTGTATGGGTTAAAAGAACCAGGACATAGTGGTTTATAATTTTTAACCATTGCTGTGTGCGTGCTACCAGGAATGGAATCAAGAGGACCTCCAATTTTTTGCCGATTTGTCATACTCTTGAAAAATTTTGCAAGTTCTCTCAGGAAGCAGGACTCCATTGAAAAACTTTCTTGCAGTGGCTTAGAGTTGAATCAAAGAAATTCTGCATCACAGCCCAACGCACTTACCATTTTGCAGCGGGTTTTAACTGATTCGGCGAAACCGTTTAGAATGAAACGAGATCTTTTCTTACGTATTTTTTAAGATTTGCAAAATGGCTCTTTTCTAATTTTTTAAACTTTTTTTTTTTAAATTGCTATTTAATTTCTTCAGTTCCTAGTTCTGAACATATAACAAGTAATTTAAATATTCTTATAGGGACAACTGTGAATGCTAACAAAAGAAATGTAATACATACTAAGGCACATGACCTTGTTTCATAGTAAATATCTAATAAAACGTGCCCTAATTTTCCAACCTAAATTCACTCCTCCTTCCAACATGCCAAAAAGTTCCTAGTCTAAAATAAATTACAACTCCAACATTAATTTGTCAAAACTTTTTATATTCTTCGGAAGAGCCCTAATGCCATAATAATAAACTTTGCCCGTGGCAACCCTTTCATCAAAATTGACATAATAACAACGTCAAGTTTCTACAATTTAGCCCTTTTACCACACAAAATACAAAAAAAAACTAAAGAAAAACTTCTATACCCATTTTTGTGTGATGATGAATGGCGACAGTTCAACCCCAAAAACTGTCATTCAGTTAAAACACGAAATTATGTCAATGCGACGTCGTCGTCGTCATCGTCGTCAAAAGTAAATTTTTCGAATTATATACTTCAAACCTGGGATTTCCGAGAGCCCAAATTTACTATGGGAAAGTTTTCATTTTCAACTAAGTAGGGTTTTGGTAAGAGGTTACCCAAATAAAGTCATAGACTAAGCGAAAAACAAATGACTAATACTTTTAAGATGAAAGTCTATTTTGAAACTCACACCCATACAGCCATACTTAAAAACAAAAACTATAAGGAAAAACCTAAAACACAAAAACTATACAAACATGGATATTAAGGACGATATCCCATTCTCTTATGCAGATTTATTCAGTTCACAGAGAAAATGTATGCCGTATCGCGTGGCGTCTTAAGTGGTATGTGGTATGCCGCGGTGCTGTGGGTGGTAACCCTTGATCCTTGTAAATCAAGGACGTGACTTTTCATCATCATTTGTTCTTGAAATAGAGCAAAAGTATAATAAATATAAGTTTTGCATCGTTAGAGAGAACAAAAAAAACATAATCTTAATATTTTCCAAATGTTATATACTGACTAAGAAGGATATCATCTGTTATGTATCTGTGTGTTTTGAGCAATGACATTGCCATTGAAGCTTTCCCCCGATGATCTGTTCAGATGTCACTGTTCTAGTTTATTGTGTTTTTAACCATTCAAAGATTAATTGTTTTCGAAAAACTTTTGTTTTTTATTTGTGTTTTCATAAATCAATGTCAAAATGAGAAGGGGGAAGGATGCGCAGTGTACACACAGTGTGGACGCGCTCCTGACAAATGAATTTGATTTAAATACTATAACTCGTTTTAAGGACTTTTTTTTACACCAATTTTTCATTGTTGATTCTATATTGGGGCAGAATAACTCTAAATTGGGAAATGAAACTTAGTGTGTTCATTCGCTTAAAATAGGGGTCAATTTAGTTTTCAACCAAAAGCACATGTCATGTCATGTTATGTCTTTTAACACAATTACTGCTTGAAAAATTTAAGCCCAAATGCTATCTTAAATAAAAAAAAATAATTTTTCTAATGAGTTTCACACCTCTTAACATAAACGCCCACAAAAACGCCTACTTGAAGATCCCACCCTGTTTTTGCAGGTCTTACTGATATTTTTATGAATTTTTGTTTGTGAATATTTATCTTACTATAGTTAGGTGGTTTTCTCTGGGTATTAGTCATTGAAGGACACTTTCAAGCTTGTTAACTTAGCTAAAATATGTATATAAATAAATAAATACAACAAAAACTTAAATACTCTAGGCCTAACTATTCTTGTTAAATTTCCAAAAATGAATAAAATCAAATTTATTTTATTTTACAATTAAAAATACTGTTTTCTTCCATAAATAAAAGTTCATTTCGAATTTTTTTAAATTATTCCAACTGCAACATATCGCCTGCCCCACTGTTTGTTCGGAGTCGTTGTTGTATACTCATACTTCTGTCATGTTAAACAACGATTTTGTGGGACTTAAATTATGGATTAAAGTGGATTTCACTGATTGTAAACATTGTGCGTGGGTAGACAAGGGGATGACAGAAACAGAAACAAAACAAAAAATAAATAAAGCAGAGCTTTTCAACTTAAAATATTTCACTTTTTAAGGATTTGGAATATATTTGCATGGACATTAAATTTGTGTTTTTTTTTTGTTTAATCCTATTCCCATCTGAAAAAGGTTTTGTTCTATTCCCCTTCATAATTCATATGATAGTAAATTTGTTCCTCCTTTACCATTTTTTGACATGAACATAATTCCACTTCTGAGAAATACAAGTTTTTTTGTTTTGTTATCCGATTTAATTCACACAAACTGTTTTTTTTTTTATTTTTGTCGTGAATAACAATCCAAGGATCAAGGATTTTAAATAAACGGAGCTTTGTTTGGAAGACACGCGAGACCTTTGAGATTGGATTATCTTTAATGTTGAAAATGATAAGAAGGAAGTTAAACGCAAATGCTTTGACAAAATTTAAAAGAAAAGGGATTTTATGTTTTTTTTCCTGACTTCATTTTACCTGATACTATATAAAATAAAGGAAGTCTCTCAATTGTTGAGAAAAGTTATTCATAAAAGTTTTATCGGAGATGGTTAAATATTTCAAAAATAAAACCAAAATATATCCCAATGCATTGTGTGCAGTAAAAATGCTTACGACCTAGAATTTATTTTAAGCTATGAAGTTGATGACTGCCCTTGTAAATGTATCCATATGAACGTTATTTGATAGGTTAAATCTTTTTGAACTATCAAAGTCGTAAATACAGATAAGTACTATGGCAACCACCACAGTTTTCGAAGTAGAATATTATGAACTTCGAAAAGAAATTTAAGTTCCATTTGGGGTTTTAGGGTCTTTCTTTTTTTTTTTATTTTTGTGTTTGTTACTTAATCTATGAAGAACATAGTATTTTGGACATAATACTTCGAGGCACGTCTTATGAACGTGGCAATGAATTGGTAAAGTCAATAAATTAAAACGTTTAAAAAGTATAGATTTATAAGAATATTGATAAATTCTTTTGAACGGAAATAAAAGAACTCTACAAATCTCTTTTCATGAGCAAGTGCAGATTTGATTAAAAAAGATTAAAAATCATTACAAAGGTTCTTGAAGTTGATTCTTAATTAATCAATTGTTTATAAAAGAGTGTTTTAAGAAATTTAAAGAAGTCCAATTTAATCCAATTGATACCCAGATTTGGGTATGTTATTTAAGAAAAAAAAAAAAACTACACCAATATGTCGACAAATTTTCTCGTGTGATTTACGAAGCACGCTTACCCCCATAACTAGTCTAAAAAGTCAATTCAATGAAGGTGGAACTAAGAGTCACCAAAATGTTCTAGGGCCGAAAGTTTAATATTATTTTTATTTAAACTGCTGTAGGTGTAGATTCTTAAAATACCATACTACCACAGTCCACAGGTAATAGAGTTACGAAAATAAAAAATTTTCACTTTTTGAATCATTTTTTCGCTGCAGCCCTTGTTTCTTCATCCCCAAATATAAATCGGTTAATCAAACTACTGATGGTGTCGCTTACTTGAGTATATGTGTGATTAACTGCAAATAGCTTACATGAAATTGAAAATAAAGGAATTATTAATGAGTCCAATTAATACCATTTTCGTCTCAAGCGAAGTATCTTCAGGCTATCAGGCGTTCAATTTGCTTTTCTTTACTTCTCTTCGCGAAGAATTCATTCATTTCTAACCTGGAACTTGGATTTGCCATAAAAGATTACATTGTTCCACATTTATCAAGTTGAATTGATGATCCATATTTATTGAACTTTAGTTGAAAATACTGATAGAATCAAGAATCAATAATATTGTCGTTCAATTTTTTGAGGTAGATCATTTTTAATATCAAAATATAGTCATAAAGATATGGCGTAATGGTTGGTGCCTTGAACTACCACGTCGTAAGTCTGGGTTCGAATCCGGAACGAGCCGAATGCAATCTAAATGAAAGGGATAATGTCAATTGCAAGGAAGTGAAAAATCCATCACTTTGACATGATGAAGTTCCTCATATTTTTGCCGTTCGTATTCTGTAGAAATTTAAATAAACCCTTCCATTTATTGTTTGGTTAAATTAAATTAAATTTAATTTGTTGTTACTGCAGCTCGATACAATTTTCTGCCGATTCCGGGCTGCTAATGAGCAGTACTTTTGATGATAAGAGATACTCTCAGAGGATTTTACAATTTCTCGCAAGAGGCAGTACACCCCTGAAAAACATTTTTGGAGCGGCTGAGAATCGAACCCAAGACCTTTTGCCAAGGTATACTACAGTTGTTTATTTAGTGTTAAAAAAATACACACGAATGTATCATACTTAACGGTTAGAGATCAAGTTAAGTGGCGAAACATTCAGCAATGGTCTTGATGTTCTTCCTAGTAGCAATTTGAGGAGCCCCAGTGCAAAGTAGCCAAATAGCTTGGTTGATATGACGCAAGGAAAGACTTCGACCAGCACAACCGATACAGGTGGAGTCTTCATGTGGTCCCGAAGTGATGATTGCACTCACAAGTACCTGAAGTGGATTTTTGCCAGTGAGCAAATGTATGATCTCGAACTATTGCTTGACAACAAAAACAGACATAAGTTTTTGTCATTATTAAGAACCTTAATCATCAAATAATTAGTCAAACTTTCAACAATTGGAATAAGGCAAATAACGACCGTACTTTTCCTAAACTACAATGTTAACTTGCAGGAAAATGTAGCTCACGGTAACATCGTAACTCCTTCTACCGGAGAGCTTTATATCGGGAAGCTTAGCCAGTTGAAGAAGTTAGGTAGTATCCAGAACAACTTGTGGCTTTGCCTCATCTAGATTTTTCCCCTTCAAAATTTTCAAAAGTTCCAACGTCAGACATTTTTTATGATTTGTAAAAAATCAATGGCGTTCGCGAAAAATATGTCTATTTCTGTCCACTATGAACATGCATACAGAAATGGCTGCTAGTTTTAATCACTAGATTCCGATTCTTCATAAGATTTAATGATGTATTAGGTTGGCCTTTTTGACCTTAGCAGATTATCAAATGCAATTTGCTCATTTTTTTGCGAAAACGAATATTAATAGTAAATTTTAACTGTTTGCCAAATTTATTATGATGAAATCTGGATTGCATAGCACAACTTAGAAGGAATAGGAAAATATTGAAGAATTTTTCATTAGCATCGTGGGTTAAGAACAAGCGTTTTCAAGAGCTAAAACTACCTCCTTTTCATAACTTTATCGACTTGTAGTGCATAAACTACTTGACCGATTTTTAGCTTGGTTTTCTTGTTTATCTTAAAAAGATGGAAATTCTTGATGATTTAGTTTAGTTTGTTTGATACTTAAAAACAAATTAAGAAGAATTCTCCTAACCGATAAGCAGGCCAACTCCTTATATGTAGACCCAGTTTTCTGCGACTGGAGTCCATTACACCAATTCTTTCTAATTGAACTACAAAGCGACTTCCTTGTAATCCGATTCAACACCATCGGAACCGTGCAGAATATTACGTCCAACTTGGATGCAGAAATCACCACGGATAGTTTCTGGCAGAAATTCAGCTGGGTTAGTGGCACCCAACATCTGGCGAACGGACTTAAAGGCACGTTCAAACCTTTCCAGAGTACATGTAATTAACCAAGCCTATAGTAAGAATGAATGAGCAGACAAGTTGGAGTAATGCTTCTTGATGAACATGTCTTGGAAAATTCCAAACCTATCCTCAAAAGCTCCAATTTTTACTAACTTTATCTCTTCTGAAAAAAAAAAATCAAATTTGATAAAAAAAATGCTTGATCCTTGGAAAAATTCACAATCACCCAATGACCGTTCATCAGAACACAACATCAACATCACATTTAAATGTCCTACTCATTCTCTAAGTTACATTTTTTTTTTATTAAAAATATGAAATTAATAGTTTATGTTTCTTTTTTTTCAATTTTCCCAATATCATACAGGTGTAACAACAATGTTGAATTTTTTCACAACATCCAACGGTTTCAGAAGTACACTTCCTGTTGTCTCAAATCTCACAGCCATGAATGTCTGGGACGGGGTGTGTATGTGCTTTATTTATGCGTCGCTACTGGAGTTCGTGTGCGTTAACTACGTAGGTCGAAAACGTCCATTGCACAATGTCGTCTATCGTCCTGGTGAAAATCCAGTCACACAGGTAATACAAAAAATTTTCTTCTTAAAGAAAAATATTAACAAACCGAAATTAAAATATTCTTAAGACATTTTAAAACCAAAAAAAAAATATATATCAAAAACCAAAGCAAATTATAAGCAGATTCATTTATATATAACTTTAAGTTTAATTTTTATATTCAATAAAAAAAAATCAAAAAAAATATATAACCATTTTCGAAACAAAACATTTTCGCGCACTCTAGGTGTTCATTTCTTAAACAAAAATTTATAAAACAATTTTTATCAAATTGTCATCTCTGTTTGTTGTGTCATATTTTTTTTTTAGAACCCTCATTATATAGACCAAAGGCAAACTTTATTTTTTTAGTTTAGTTTAGTTAGTACGTAAAGCAAGTATTTTTCCCAATTAAATTTATGTAAAGTTAGGTATTAGAGCAATGTTTTTCCTCCTGTAAAATTGTCCTTTTTCAAATTCAAATTAAAAAAAAAAAGAAATCTTTAAAAACTAAAAAAGTAATGTCCGTGTGTATGTTATGTATTGTACCCCACTGTATTGCATCGGATCGTACAGTCTTTTGTGTTTTCATTTTTTTGTTCTTTCCATGTTTATTGTATGTGTTTGTTTTGTTTTTTTATCATTTTTTTTTATATTGTACGACTAATGATGATGAATGCAATACGATATTTGACTCAAACAGCCAATTAATCCATAACACACTCTGACAGGACACCGTGTTATAAAAAAAAAAAAAACTCGAGTACAAGAATAAATAGAAGGAACTTAAAAAAAATAAACAGATACAAACAATTGATGGTGGTTATTGTGTGTTTATTTTTAGCAAAAGGATTTATTGAATGAATTATGAAAACATCATAATCTTCAGCAATGAGTATTTATAATTGAATTGAATAAGTTATACGAGTACGTGTGATTGCAGTTCTAAAACCGTTAAGTGTTGTTTTTCTTTTTGTTAGAAAATTGCATGACTCCTTTCTTAAAAAGATTAAACATTATACAATTAAAAATTGTGTAGATCTTAAATAGTAAATTAAATAACACCTAGCAAGATACTTAATATAAAATTAAAAACTTATTAAAAGACGCAAAATGTTTATATTTTTTTAAATGATAATTTAAAAACTCCAACAAATACTATACACGATCAGAGTTGTAAGAGTTTGTAATAATTTTGAAAATATTTTTTTGACGAACTAGATTTTCAACTAGTTTATTTTATTCCAATATTTTGAAAAAAAACACAACATTAATTCCATTATTTTTATTCATTTCATTGATTTTATTCATCATATTCATTACATTCATTTGATTCATTTCATTCATTTCATTAATTTCATTCATTTCATTAATTTCATTCATTTCATTCATTTCATTCAATTCATTCATTTCATTCATTTCATTAATTTCATTCACTTCATTCATTTCATTCATTTCATTCATTTCATTCATTTCATTCTTTTCATTCTTTTCATTCATATCATTCATTTCATTCATTTCATTCATTTCATTCATTTCATTCGTTTCATTCATTTCATTCATTTCATCATTTCATTCATTTCATTCATTTCATTCTTTTCATTCTTTTCATTCATATCATTTATTTCATTCATTTCATTCATTTCATTCATTTCATTCATTTCATTCATTTCATTCGTTTCATTCATTTCATTCATTTCATCATTTCATTCATTTCATTCATTTCATTCATTTCATTCATTTCATTCATTTCATTCATTTCATTCATTTCATTCATTTCATTCATTTCATTCATTTCATTCATTTCATTCATTTCATTCATTTCATTCATTTCATTCATTTCATTCATTTCATTCATTTCATTCATTTCATTCATTTCATTCATTTCATTCATTTCATTCATTTCATTCATTTCATTCATTTCATTCATTTCATTCATTTCATTCATTTCATTCATTTCATTCATTTCATTCATTTCATTCATTTCATTCATTTCATTCATTTCATTCATTTTATTCATTTCATTCATTTCATTCATTTCATTCATTTCATTCATTTCATTCATTTCATTCATTTCATTCATTTCATTCATTTCATTCATTTCATTCATTTCATTCATTTCATTCATTTCATTCATTTCATTCATTTCATTCATTTCATTCATTTCATTCATTTCATTCATTTCATTCATTTCATTCATTTCATTCATTTCATTCATTTCATTCATTTCATTCATTTCATTCATTTCATTCATTTCATTCATTTCATTCATTCATTTCATTTCATTTCATAATTTGAATTCATTAAAATGAGTCATTTCATAAATTTTATTCATTTCATTCATTATTTTAATTTCATTCACTCATTTAATCTACTCATTTTATTAAATTTATTCATTCATTTAATTCAATTTGTGATAATTTGTCAATTTATTTTATTTTAACTTCGTTTGGCTACAATTTTGTTAATTTATTTGCTGATAAATTACTACACATGAATAATCTAAATCTTAAAACAGATTTTGGCAAGTCTTGGTTGCAATCAATTAAATGAAAGAAAATAAAAAAATTTTAAATTCAAATACTACTCGTATTAAGTCGAATGAAAAATTTTAAGTAAAACCAATATAATGAATCGAAATAATTACATTTTCTTACAACCCTGATACACATCATACCAACCAACGTCAACAAAATTTATTGATTATGTCTGCTAGGAACAAATTTTAAACTTTAATATTTATGTCCCAAACAACTTTTTTTTTGGATAGATGAGAATTTTTTCAAGAAAAATGATACATCAAAATGTCAAAGACACACATACATATGCTTGTTTACATTAGTAAATTAAAAATAAAACTTACGTTTTTATTCAAAGAAGAATTAGGAAGATTATTCTTGAAAAGTAAAAAAACATCCTATAAAATAAGTATTTTGCCATATATGATAAATAGATTCTTTTTTTTAATTTTCTTTCTAAGCTAAGTATTAGGTTTGAGTGAGAAAATATTAGGATTTTTCAAATATTCAGAGGATTTTTCAAATATTCAGAGAAGTAGTTTTATAAATAATAATAAATAAATGTAGCTACCTAAACATACAGAGTAATCCATATTTATTTCAACATAGTTCAGAAGTGGGATTGACAGCCATCTTCGATTAGATTTTTCATAAAGAATATTTAGTAATTTCTCGGCAAATCAAGAAAAACCTTAATTTGTGAATACAATTTCTAAAGTTTATGCTTCGGAAAAATACAATTTGAAATATCTGGTTTCAAAAAACACGTTGGACTTAATTGATAAATCGATCGTCGATCATTTAGGTCTTATGAACTTGTTATGCTACGTGTAATTTTTCTATTAATAACAATTTTAAAATTGAAAAACTGATTACAGGAATCATCTTTTTCTGAAGACTCGAAAACAAATTTAAGTTATTATTATTGTTACAAAAAGAAATGTACTAAAGGCTGTAGTTATACTTTAAATATTCCATGAAAACCAACCCGATTACACTGGTCTACAAATCATTTTTTTTTTTTTGCGGACAATTTTTTTTCTTTTTCGATGGTCTTTGATATCTTGAATTCAAATCCGCTGAATTTGCCCGAACCTCCATAGATTTCGAATGTAAAAGTTCAAGTTTTGAAGGTTATATTTCCCCACAAAGATCATATTTTTCTCTTCAATATTCATTTAGTTTTTTTTCTAAAATGCTTGTATTTATCACTTTCTGAGATATCCTACATGAAATTATAGAGTTTTTCTCAGATTATATATATTAAAAATTATTTTAATTAAAAACAGAAGATAAATAAAAAATAATTTAGAAATATAAAAAAAAATCCTAAAATCTTATAGAGTTTTTCATTTTATTTTCTAGTGAATTGGGAAACCGAAAAAATAAAATTAGAAATTTATTTGTTTGAAATTTTAAATGATACGTAAGAAACCTAAGATTTAATTTCTACCGTTCTTCAAAAGTTTTGAATACGATTTAATTTGTTAAGTCGTTCACGATTTTTTCAAATGATACTTGGACGCAACAATAGGGACGCTTTCGCAAATGGACAGGTAAAGGGCTTCAATAAAAATGAGATTTATCGAAAGGGCAAGAATGGTTTGGAAGAATTCAAAATTAATTTTTCATACCGCATTGCAAAACATATACCAATAATAGATTCGTTTGAACTTTCAGATTCAAATATTTAAAAAACTAGAATCGGTGGCGTAATCGGTTTCGAGTTTAGAACATCGAAGAATTTCCGAAAAGTGTAATTTGACTTCGACAACGAAAACTATGTCCAGAAAAACTAGTGGGTTATTATTAATTAGGTATTTGTATGTTTTATTTTTTTTTTTTTTTTGGTGGGGCTTCCCCAAATTTAACTTTATAAAAAATAAGTTTTTTGAAAAAATATAAAAGTTTGTCTAATATGTATAAACATTTTTTAATACACAAAATTCATATTCCTGATAAAAGATTCTAATATGAATAAGTCGATATTCTTTTATCAGGAATCAGGATGCGTCAGATTTTCACATGCTTCATAGGTCAAGTTGGTTTTGTGAAAATGAAATTTCGAGAATTCTATTAAATCTTGGTTTAAATTGTGAAGAAACTTTGTGACCGATGTAACCAATTTTTCCACAAAATCGATTCTAATTTCTATTCTCTATTTCTTGGATATTCTGGCTGTTTTACATATTTTTTTTAAAGTTTTTAGGAAATCTGAGAGTATTAATATTCTTCTTCAAAATCACTTCGGAATTATAAACTGAAGAATGTAATTTTAATAACAATTCATGGAGTTTTTAACTGTTCGATTTCAATTCAAGAAAAGTGGAGTGTTATACTTTGTTTAACAAATATTGTTAGTACAGGGAAGATAGGACGTTTGCCTCTCACTCTGGTTTCATCGGCTTGCGTAAGTGTGTCGCCTTTTAAAGCTCTTACCAGGGTTTCCCTAGTTAACGTTATAAATCACCAACACTCAACATACTCAAATTCATAAAATTTTTTCTCAAAAGCTTCAAAATCCACTGAACAAGCTCCCTGCTTGCAATTGAGAATGATAATGGTAACTCTGATTTGATATAGATATCAAGCGAACGATCGTATTGACTTGACAGTATCCCTTCAGCAGTGGGATACAACGGTCTCGTTGGGGTGTAAAACATTTTGCGAAGAATTACAACAACAATTCTTTGAGGAAAGTCAGTGACTTGCTCTTTTATAAGTGGCATTTTTCTCAACGCAATGTAATGAGGGAGCATCAGGCGCCACTGCTTTGGGAAAAGCTCTCTCTTAAGGCCTGTACTGACTATTTTTGTTGAACAGGGTATAGACGCGCTTAAGAAAATATTTCTCGAGTAGAAAAGAAGGATTGATTTTAAGAAACACCACTTATACACATATAGGTCAGAATATTTCAAAACCTGAGCCAATGGAACAATTTTGAGGTTGGATTTGAAGTCATAGCATACAAAACCATTTCGAAAAGTAAAGTTCTATTCCAGGAAAAATAAAAAAAAATATTTCGTGGCAGGTGATGATTCCTGTTTAATCAAAGAACAAATCTTGCTCAAAATTGAATTTCGAGTAGACGTACATATGTTGGTTACATTGCTGTTTTCATGAGATATTTTGTGTAGAACTACAGTTAATTAAAATACAAAATTTTAAATAATAAACAGGGCATATTAGGCGACGTTCATCGAAAGTGAAACAAAAAATGGCTGAGCTTCTGAACTTACCTCATTTCCAATTAATTATTTTTTAATCACATAACTTTAAATTAACTATTGTCAAATGTAAAATTAAGATCCAAAAATACATAAGAGAAGAGGTCTAAGTTAGTATAGGAAAAGTAAATACATTCATGATACTAGCTTACAAAATAATATCTAGATATCTTAATCAAATATTTTTTTAACTAATCGCTCAAAATGAAAATGTCAGATATTTTTCCAAAGCAAGTTTTTCGAGATATGTTGAGACATGTTTTCAAATACTAACATGCATCTGACTAACAGCTTATTCAGTTGATATATGTACATATAAACGATATATTTTTTTGAAGACATGATCTTTTTTTGGACAATTTACAGTGGTAACCGAATTAAAATTAATTGATAAAGGCCATCAAAGTTTATAAATCTGATTTTTTACAAAATCTTTCTATGTTAAGTCATTTTATCACCTGTTAGTCAATGAGTTTTAATCTGAATAACACAGTATATTTTGGAAGAAGAAAAAACTTTTAAAAAAATGCGCAGCATATGTAATTTTAAATTTTTGTAATACTATTTTAACAAGTTCCTGAAGAGCTCGCGTTGAAAAGGAGTCAAAAACATGTTCCTTGCATAACTCAAAAACGCTTCTTCGGAAAACTTGAAAGTCGAAATTAGTCTAAACCTAATTTCAAATTAAATAAATCATTTTTGATTTTTAATAACATAAACAAAAGTAAACTCAATTTTTGTATTCAAGCAGAAAACACCAGTGGTTCAAAGGTTTAACTCACTCATAAAAATTTAGATTTTTGATAGATAAAAAGAGATTTTAAAATACTTTTTGATTCCGAAAATGTTCATACAAACATAATTATATATAAAAGGATGGATCGTATTTAAACTGAGAGTAGTTCATGATTTATGCGTTATGATTTCCTGAACTCATTCTGAAAACTTATTTTGAGTCACAAAAGTGAGAAAGTAAATCGGAAAGCCAACGAAAAATACTAATTTTTCACAAAAATTGGAATTCATATCATATTATGAATTCAGTGCACGGGTGCCTGGTCTAAGTTACCTCGTAAAATAAAAAGGAGTTCTTGTTCTTATCCTTAACCTAACCATGTGTGCGCATTAATATGGAAGGATACCTTTTTGCTTGCGATGTATGTATATACAGTGAAATCTTCCTTGAGCGAACAGCTATATGGTGCGCCTAAGGGAGTTGTCAGTTAATGGGAAACCAAATAAAAAATCAGTCTCCTAGACCGAATACATTTTTTTTTCCGAAATCAAACTTTTTTGAAAACCATATTTCTTATGAAATAGCAAAGTAATTTTTCTGTTATATGCTTCCTTGCCTTATTAATAAAATTAACTTCTAGAAAAATTAACGTCTAGAACATTCGCTTGTGGATTGTGATCTTCCCATAAACTTTTAAATACGAGGGTGGAAATGTAATTTTAAACTTCTTATTACACATTCATCCAAAGGCTGACAAATCGGTTTGTTTGGAGATCAAATTTTTTTATATTTTTCAGCTTCTAGTCTTTAAAATGAGAAGCAGCATTTCCAAGGAAAAATCATATTTTATTTTCTCTTGAAGTAAATTTTCTTATCGAATTAACGAAGTCAAGCTAGCATAGTTAATATGCAATTTTTCATGAATTCCTGTCCGTGTCCGTCCAAGGGAATGTCTCCCTTGAAATTGAAAACCATACAACTAATATAGAGCAATTCCCGAACAAAAGAATATGTCGGCCGAAAAAAATATCCGCAGATGAAGATCTTACTCTATATGGGTACTATATGGCAAGTTATGGATTCGTAGAAAAAATCGAACTCGAGATTCTGATCCAACTTGACATTACAATGACAGGGAAGACGAAAAAAGTGGATTAAGAAATTCTATTCTAATACTATCGCCTTTTTCGCTAACTTTGTTTTAAGCCTGGTGGATAGCTTATAGGCAAACACGCAACGAGGCTTGGCGTTTATTCACACGATTTTTGCAGAAGCTGTATGGACGAGAAAGAGATAAATTCAATTCCTCATCTTCTATCGAAATGTCCTGCTCTATTCCATAGAGCTCCATTTTGCAGTTTTTCTTCGAAGAACCTAGTTATCTAATTAATAGCCCGGTCAAATTAGCTTCAAAAATAAGGGTAAGGTTACATTAATTCGCACAAAGCTGAAAATTGGCATGAATGTTGAGAACACTATTACAAACAATTTGTCAAAAGTCCCCATCGATCCGACGCGTGGAAAAAAAATTATTCAAGGTCAAATGTTGCAAAAATCGTTTTTTTGCATTTTTCAGCTGAACGGCAAGTTTTATCATAAGATAGGTGAGACAAAAGTTATTCATCATGCAATTATCTAAAGAAATTGTCTTAACACTTTTTCTCCTAAGAATCACCATTTTGGAGATATAGCGAAGCAAAAAGTTGAAAAAGTTGTATTCTTCATAATATTCACACGGTTCCGCGCCACCCGTGAAGTAGTACACTTGGCGCGTTTTTTTAAAGGTGGCTTCCCCGGTAGGCCTATTCAACGATCTATTGTGGTCCTATTGAGTTGAAAATTTTGTATCTAATTGAAAAATACTACTATTGGAAATGACGAAAGCGATTATGAGTATTTTTTACAAAAGATAAGTACCGAAACTTATCTAAGCACCTAATTACATTACAAATTTGACGCCGATATTGCAGTGCTTTTTTTCATTTCAAACGCTTTATTCAATTCATTGCCACAGAATAAACAGCACTCTTTTAAACAAAAAACAATTCTGACATTCACTGTCTCAAATGCTTCATTGTTAGCTCAAAATGGTTTAACGAGTCAGATTGATTTTTGAAATCCTGTAGTATCACAACGAAACAAATATTGGTCTAAGTGTGTTGGCTTTTCCGGTCAGCAGCCACCTTAACCCAAGGTAACGTAACCTAAACAAAAAACTGAATCATTTACGCGTGCTCTAGTACGAGGAGGACTTATTATTGATGTACCCGCTTGTTCTTGTTCGTGACGTCTTTTAACTACGGTAATGGTACTCTTCCGGAGTGTACTTTTTCCGCCAAATGTTTACTACAAATAAAGCAAAATTGATACATTTCTCTTACAAACAAGAAACTGCACAAATTCTGTTTGCAATAACTACTTGTTCTTACTACGAAGGAACGCTTGGGACTAATACTATTTTGTTTGGGCCCTTAGAAACGGAGCAGGTATACGAGCGTCGCAGACAGATGCTGCTCAAGGCCGTACGGTCACATAAAATGAGGGACTGGGTTTTCTTTCGAGTTTATATTCTTAAGCCAAATATACATTGTTCAAATGTATAGCAAGCACGTGCAAGTGTATTCGAAAATTCGGGTTAAAGTTGCATATACACACACCAAGCATGAGTCTTCAATCTTTTATTTTAACATGGACGGTGTGGTGAGAGGACGTTGCGCTTTGTGAGTTTTTTTCGGCGAAATTGTGAATATAAGAACGTCTTTGAGATTTTTTCAATTTTATCCGAGTAGGTAATTTGTTTTATTTTGTCTGTCCATTTCATCATACATTTTTTGTTTACTATTTTAATATTTCAATCAGTACTGTGTTCTCATCTCTTCAACGAACTATACGCAAATGAACCAATAAATGCATGGTCAATCATCAATCTTGCATATACACTACTTCAATGCAGGACGCTAGATTGAAAGAAACTCAAAAGATTTTCATTTTGCTTTAATCCTAAATCCAATCTATACGTGTGATTTTTGCACCAATACACTTGCGCGTGCTTGTCATGCATTTGAACAGTGTATATCTGGCTTTAGAATTGTATAATATGTATCTATACGCCACGAAAACTAATATTTTTACTTGTATTACCGTTGTGTAATGTATATAACGGTAATTGACAAACATATTATGAAGAACACAAATTTTTCAACATCGCTGTATCTCCAAAATGGTGATTCTTAGGAGAAAAAGTGTTAAGACGATTTCTATAGATAATTGCATGATGAATAATTTTTGTCTCACCTATCTTATGATAAAACTTGCTGTTCAGCTGAAAAATGCAAAAAACCGAAATTTGCAACATTTGACCTTGAATAATTTTTTTTCCACACGTCGGATCGATGGGGACTTTTGACAAATTGTTTGTAATAGTGTTCTCAACATTCATGCCAATTTTCAGCTTTGTGCGAATTAATGTAACCTTGAATGTCTATTTTGACCGGGCTATAATATAGAAATTTGTAGTCTTCTCGTTTCATAAGGAGCTCCAAATGGTTGAACGAGTAGGGAAAAAATCTTCAGATTCCTGTCGAATCACAATGTAAGACTGTCTTACTACAACCGAGCTATCCCGCTCGTATCCCGAATTCAAAATATTTTTTTTTTTTTTGAAAAACTAGCATTTTTCGATGGTTTACCGATTTTTCCCCAAAACCTATTCAAAATAAATAATCAAAATAAGTTCAGGGGAACAGTACGTATAGAGCATCCATGATGAGTTTCATGCAACCATTCGAAAAAAAAATCTAAAAACACTCCACTATAATGTATAACTAATGAATATTTTAAAACTTCGTAAAAATGCGACTTTTTCGATTCACAAGTATTTTCTTCAAGTCTCTCTTACCGACGAACTGAAATTTGAGTATTTCCATTCGGTATCTGACTTAGGTTGTAAATTCATAGACAGAATACTCTCTTAAGCTAAATTTAAACGATATTATTATTTGTTTGTTATTTCCCATATAAAAAAAACATTAATTAATTTTAAGTATTTTATATAAAATAAAGTAGACAGATATGTAGAAATATATTTAAATAATAAACTCAACATTTTAAAAGCCAAAACTTCGGATCAATTTTTTTATGAAAACATTATTTCCCAATTTTCGTGATTGACACAAAAAACAATTTCTCGTAAATATTCTGAGTTATATTTTCCTATTCGCACCTTTATACAAAGCAATGTTTTAAACCTATTTAAAAAAAAAAAAACAATACCCTTTTTATATTAAATAATAAAAAAAAACTATTTATAACAAAAAAATACAAAAACAAACTCTTTAAATTTATTTAACTATCCAAAAAAAAATTACAACAATCTTAAAGTGTGTTTTGAGTATGAACATATTTTGTGTAAATTTTTCCAGCGTCTTCCAGCGGTTCTAAGCAGGATCGGAGTTATTCTTGCAAGTCCTTTGGTAAGCTATTTCGCACAACACCAATTACAACAACAATACAACTACAGAATATACCCTTCCACAAAATACACAAAAAAAAACTAAAATTAACCCTAAAATTTAAATTAAAAAAAAACTAACTTAAAATAAAAATTAAATTTTGTTTTTAAGTAAAACATTCATTATCACCTGCTTATGCTTCTGTATGAGAAATTTATTTGTTTTTTAAATTAAGTTAAATATGGTTTTAATTTTGTTCGAATTTAACTGCTTCCAATGGCATGTTGCATTTTAGTCTGTTTTGCTAACGAACAATTATTATCTATCGCTTTCTTTTGCACGCTTTCTTCATTTCAAGACAGAAAATTAAATTCGTTGTTAATCAATAACAAAAATTTAAATTTAATAAAATTGACTTTAAAACCAATAAACAATGTTCTGCTGCTTGTGTTTACAAAATAAAAAAAGAACTCTTTCTAAATGTATTTTCTTTATTTTTTTTCTATCACTGAAAACACACTTTAAGGTCACAAATAATTGGGAAAAATGTTTCGAAAACACACAATCAATTATATTGTGTGAGAAACGTAATTAAAAAAAAAATCTATGCAACAACACTATCTAAAATATAAAATACCTATTAGATAGTGAAAATAAAAAGTTTAAATGAATAAAAAAAAAATCAAATAGAACAATATCTAAGGCCAATTGCAATATTTGAGTAGATTTTACTTTGCTTAAGCTTTTGTTAAGATTGAAAAAAAAATTTATTAAACATTAACGTTTAACATTAATGGTAAATGAAAGATTATATTTTAGAACTATGCATTATTTGAAACAGTTAAAGAGTATAAAAGCTACAAATTTTAGTTTAAAATTAGGCTAATTGCTTTGTGTACAAATATTAATGTTAATTAACATTGAGATTGCCTTATTTAGTTTCAAGTTACAAAATTTTACAATTGAATTTATTTACTAACAATTTTTGTTGTTTTTTTTATTTTGTTATTAATTAAAAAAAATTATTTGTGTAATTTTGTGTTTGTATTAATTTAAATTTATCTAAGACCAAACATTTGAATTCGTCTTGACAAAATAAGAAGCAGACAACTTTTGAAGGAGAAAAAAAGACATCTGCCGACAATCTTCGAAATTTTTTTTATCAAAATCTAACTATTTTAAAGAGAAACGTCGAGCTCCTAACAATAAGTATTTACAGCATGAATAAGGGCTTCAATTTTTCGGTTTAGACTTTTATCCAAGTCTCATCCAAGTCAACGCAAAAGTTCATAGAGATTTTGATTGATGGCGCCAAGTTCTGGCTTTAAACAGTTTTCCGAGTCAAATTTACTCAGGCCTTATCATGCGCCTTCTGAACTAACTGTTGCTTCATGTCTACGCAACATTCATGCTTCAAATATTTATATGAATATTATGGTCTTCCATGTCAACTTTGTAGGCTTTGGGACTTTTTTTCAAAGTTATAATTCACACACGCTCATGGGTTTATTGTTAAACATAAACATATGACGAGCGATGGGGGGCGGGGGGAAAGGAGGTATGGATGAGCATTAGTCTTGAATGTTTGCAAATTGAAATGGCAAGACAAAACCGTGCAGGCTGAATTGTTCTATAATCGTGTTGTGCGACTCAAAAACGAATCCCAGTATTTGACGGTACGTCCATAATTACCCTCGAGGGTAAACTGATGAGTATTCCTAGTGAAATGGGTATCACGGGTTTACTGATTAATGGGAGGAATGCAATCGGCTGCTTCGAGTGAGGATTGCTTGTGTAATTCAATTCGATGGTATTCAAGAGATCGGAATGATTCCATGATTGTTCTTTCAGTTTTGGCGCTCTGTTCAAGATTCTATTCAATAAATGGAGATAAGTTTGGGTTACACCTTCGGTTTCGATAAGTGGTCATTACAACAAAGATCGTGTTTGACGCACTCGGTATGTAGTACTGACTTCTTCGATGCGAGTGCCATTCAAGGACATTGGCAAAAGGAGTACATTTTGCTTAAACGGCAATAGACAGGATTGAGTTTTCGAAGCATTAAACTCCACACGATTTTTGATACCCTATTTAACAATGCTGTAAAGATTGGTGCAATTCCACTTCAAAAGAAAATGGACGTGAATTAAAGTATAGCTATGACAAAAATTAGGAAAAGAATCGTTGATAAAACGGAGCCTTGGGGAACACCAGCATTTGTTTTGTGAAGATCAGACTTGAAACAGTCCAGTACAAGATGTTTGCAGAAGGTAATTTTTAATCTAAGGAATAAGGGTTTCGTTGATACCAAACGCACGCATATTCGATAAGAGAGCCCGGTGCCACAAACGCCTTAGAAATATCAAACGCAATAATCTTACTTTCTCCAAAACAATGTAAAGATCTGTTCCACTTTTCGGTTAGATATGCCATCACGATTGCTTCGAAAGCCGTATTGTCGATCATTTAGAAGGTTTCGATCTTCGAGATATTTCTCAAGCTGATGATTGATTAACGATCCCATGACCTTGCAAAGAAGGTATATAAATACAATTAGTCGAAGTCTAGGGAAGTACAGAGCAGAACAGAAGGTACGATGGAAAATTGTACGCAATGGTTTTGGTACCATTAGAACCAGCGAATTTGTTTATATTAAGTCCCTCATTATGAATAGCGAATCGAACGTTCGATAAGTTGCGAATAATTAAGCGAACTTCGATTATGACAGTATTATTAATAGCGAACTTCAACGTTCGCCTAAAAATAAATGCTGCCAATAAATCATCACACTGAAATGACATGACTCAAATGTCAAATAAATATTTTATTGAAATATATTTGATTTTTCTTTCTTGTTTGTGATTGTGTTAAATATATAAAATGTTAAGCCAAATCGATTTGTTCTTTGAAGAATATTCTATTTGAGAGATAGATAAGAGAATATTAGAATGATGAGGTTGAGAAGAGTAATTATGGACAGTTCTAACCCTTTGGAGATCTTCTATAAGTTATACATATACATACATATCAAGTGTTATTGTTTTCAAAAGTTTCATATTTTTTGTTCTTTATTTTCGACTCAACAAGGATGCATTTATTGACTTTAGAAATAAACGATTCACTTAAATCAACATCTAAATGTGCGATCTCAGGTACAACTTAGTTGATCCAGAGAGAATAGCAGAAGAAATCATTGTCCCTCATGATATACCAGATGAACCTACTGAATCTCGCAACATAAGCCTTGAAGCATAATTTATTGTTATTGTCTCTAGCTTCAAAGATCGAACTGATAATTTATTTCTGTATGTTAATTTAATCTCGAATAAATATTTAGATCCAAACAAAAATTGCATTCAAAACAAGACAAGAATTCATATTACATGACAAAAAACTAAATTGAAGCATACATATGCATTCAATAGGAACAAAAGTAATATATGCAATGAAGTTCAAAGCACCTTCCTCCTCTCAACTTCAATTTTTTTTAATTTAACTTCTATGTTTTCAAAAATACAACAAACCAGCATAATAAACCACGACAAGAATTAACTCGCTACCGTTATCACCAAAATATTTTGAGTCGATAATATATGACAGTATGAACGATTAAATAGCGAATATTCGATATTCGTAATTGAGCGATAAACGAAAAGTCGAAAATTCGATTAGGTTTTGGCATTTGAAGCGAAATTAATTTAAGCGATTCATACTCGTAATACGAATTTATCGAATTCGCAAGGTTTTTAGTTCGATTCGCTATTCATAATGAGGGCCTAAGATTCCGAGGGCTCTTGTACGTGTACGGAAATATACATACCTGTCCCATTGAATAATTTACGTTCTCAAGTACAAGAGGGGTAATGTTGCTACCAGGCGACGGAGAGCTAGCAGTAAAATGAACTGCGAGTATACAATTGCCTTATCAAAAGAGATAGTTATCGGATTGTCGTTGTAGATAGATGAGCGTTGGAACTGAAGATGAAGATGAATTTGTTATAACCAGAAATTTCTACTGCCTTTGGGACATTGTAGGATATTTTGCCTTAATTTGTGGTCCTGTAAGAATTTGGTTCTTTTTATAACGGTGGCGTTGCAATGATTTCTGACTTGTTTATGCTTTTCCCGATTTTCATCAGTTGGACATTTTGAAGGAGCTTTGGGAACTTGGCTTATCTGTAGTGCTCGTACACAAAGAGTTTGGCATACTTTTTTGTTTCGATTTCTTAAAGCTATCAAATAAAACAAATTTTATATCCCTCCTTTCTTCGAAATCTTCCATTTTTGTGTGGAAAGTCAATGGCGCCTTGACAAAAAAAAAAAAAAAAACAAATATATACTGATCAGGACTTTAAAGTTTTTAAATCAGTGAAATCAAAATAGTGTTCTGTAATGAAAACGTGAACATGTCCTCCATTTCGGAAATGTAGTCATTAAGTCCTTAGGGATCGTATATGGACAGTAGTGGTTACATGCCTACAGGCATGGTTCTTAAGTTTTGTTTTCTTTGAGGTTAGTAGTCATCATGCATTGAAACAGCAAGGAGTTTGCGTTTGCCGTCAAGGCATAGGGTTACACCCTGTGGAATTCAAGTATGTTAACCAGTGGCGAGGCGTCATATTGTTCAAGTCGTGCATGAACGACTAGCTTACAGGCGACATTATTTTAATTTCTATCTAATTAACCCACACCTCATACTTATACTGTTCGTTCATTCCTTATAGTTATGTCTAATGTATACGTACATATTTTCCATTTTCCAACTCGCGCATTCCTTCTCTGAACTACCCAAACAAAACAAAACGAACTAGCTACCTGCTACTGTTTTGTTTTCACTCAACCGATCAGTATCTACCCAAGTCGTTCATACGATTTGGCAACGAAATGAACCCATAGAAAGCATACAAGAAAAAAAAAAACAATTCGCTCGTTGTAGGGACCATTTCGTGCAAATCTGTTTTGAACGAGTAGAGCTTTTTTTTAATACATAGAATGATGGAAATGAGGAAAACGGGTAGCTAGGGCGTAGGTAAGTAGTTTATTTATTTATTTATTTAGGTACATAGGTATTCCAATATTTAATTTTTTTTATTTTTTCGAATATGAGAAATGAGACGCGCGTCGTTCATAGGGACGGTTTCGTTCAAATCAGTTTTGAACGAGGAAAGCTTTTTTTACTGTGGAATGAAGGAAATGAGGAAAACGGCTAGCTGGTAATTATTGACATAAAAATAAAAACATTATAATGTACCTTTATATAAAAAAGACTTGTTTGACTTCTTGGCATTGCAAATAAGAATTTTGAAACTGAACGACTACATTTTTTAGGCACGCGTCGCCGCTGATGTTAACCCTTAAACTTACAAGCCCACACTCATAGAGATGTTTCGAATAAAATAGATCTGGATCAGTTAAGGTTATTTCTCCATAATGTCAAAATCTCTTATCAAATTTTTTACATTTTTATATTAATTGGTTCTAATGTTTTTCTAAAAATTTCTCTCACTCTCCCGATGATAAACTGATATCATTTAGTTGTGAACTCTAAGAATTCGGCTGTACTATCTTAGACGTGTCGTCATTCCATCAGAAGAAATATGTTTAATAATGTTGTCTACCATAAAATATGCCACAATAATTTCTCCGAGCCGGTTTCTTACCTCTCATAAGATAAGATTTGTCACAGTCTCACCAGATTCAACTTTATTTTTGCTTCTCTTTTCTCGATGGTACGAGGTAAAATTGCGCTTCACTAAACACCCAAATTTTGGAAACATATATCTGTACTAAGGAACCTTTAGCAGACAGTTATAGGTTCGTTTTTAATTCTAGCAGCTATCCGTATATTGATTTCTTCCAGTTCTTGCATTGTATTGGTATTAAATCAGAGCATTGCTGAAATCTGTCTGGATGAAGAATTCATGTAGATCAAGTTCGGTTCTTCTGATGATAAAGATGATGACGAAGCTAAGTGAATATTTGTATATCTGGACACTGTGCAGATAGTCCTTGTGGCCGACGTTTCAGAGCTAACAATGGCTTTTAACGCAATTCCCTTGACGGAATACATTTTTAATGTTCATTGGTCTGAATTTCAATGCAAATATTTTTCTTCCGCTTATAACTATAGTCAAGGTCTTACTTCTTTCAATCCATAGGCTTTAAATAGATACTTCTTGGCTATTAGTCACCAAAATTGCAAAAACAAAAAAAAAAACTACCCACCCTATTTTCTAAGATAGTGCTTTAGATCTTCATTCAATGGCATCAATGTTTTTTCTAAATTGAATCACAAAAATTTCACTGATTCTAAAAAGTTTTCGGGTTTTGTATTTTTCTATCCTTGAGACTTATATTTTTTCAGCTTATTTCTCTGTTTTCTTCAGAGCATTGTATTTTATATATAAATGTACATCGTCAAAAACATATGCGTCGATCTTTCGATAATGAAACGTCTTCTGCGTTTAACCTTTGCCACTCCTATCTCTTAGATATAAGAACTTAACTTGTGACATTTTAATTCAGTGAGGAAATAGAGCTCAGGTATCAGAATTCGGTCTTCTAATGCGCCATGATTTTCCCAATTCAGTAGATGCACTTTAACTCTTTAAGCTAGCTTAATTTCTGTAGACGGGACCAAAAATCCCCAGAAATAATTTTTCTTTATAAAAACCTTCCATTTTTATTCGGAGGTTTGGTCTTCCTTATCGCCGCAAACGTGGGATCTGCGATTCGGAGACTCCCTGAACTGGAGAATGGTTGCCCATCCGCTCAACGTGGTCGAGCTAATATAGTCCACATGTTTTGGCTTTCTGCACTACATCAACATCTTTGTACAGCTGATAGATTTTTCGGCTATATCTCCATTTGCCCTTATCGTAAACAGGACCAAATATCCGTCGAAGAATTTTTCTTTCCAAAGTATCATTTCATTTCTTTCTATATGCTTAGTCCAGCACTCGGCGACGACGTAAGACAGGACTGGTAGGATAAGTGTTTTGTAGAACGTGCACTTTGTCGTTAGAGTGAGGAGTTTTGAATCCATTTGTTTTGCTAAACCGAAGTAGCAGTGGTTTATAGGGTAATTCTTCTTCGGGTCTCTAAGGTGTCGTTCGTAGAGTTAATATTAACTCCGAGGTAGATGAACTCCTTAACTACCTCGAAGTTTTTGCTATCAATATTCAGGTTTTTATCAAATCGGTGGACAAATGTTGCTTGATAGCTTGTATTGTCCTTATTTAATTCAAGGTCAACAAGTCTCCCCTGATCTTCAAAGCCGTGAAGGACTCTATTACAGATAGATGGGAACAGCCGATGATGTCGATATTGTCCGCATATTTCAAAAGTTGGTCAGATTTGTTGAATATACGTATAGTGCCCTCCGCTTGCCCTGCACACCATTTGCTCTAGAACGAGGTTGAAGAAATCATGTGATAGCTCATCGCCTTGCCGAAATCAATTCCATGTTTGGAATAGTTTAGAAGAGTTGCTCCCTAGTGGCACATTGCACGCCATATTTTCCAATGTCACGTGCCAAAGTTGGATCAGTTTTCCGGGGATCTTGGGTTCGGCCATCGTCCAATATTTACAGCTCCTGACGATGAATGCTCTCTGAAGTCGGTAAAAAGATGATGAGACTCGACTTAAAATTCGTTTGTCTTTTCCCGGATTTGCCTCAATGTGAATATTTGATCTATCGTCGATTTGCCAGGCGGTAAGCCACACTGGTACTTGCCGACTATATTATTATAGAAATTATTATAGAACGATTTAAGACGTTCACATGGCACGTTGGATAGGATCTTATATGCGACCTTCTGTGTTAGTAGAAGATTTTCAAATACATACTTAATTTCAGAATTTGAATTTCAAACTGTCGGGCTCAATTTTGATAAAAAATAAGAAATATTATGACTTTAGCTGTATTTGCGTTTTGAAAGCTTTAAAGTATTCAATGTGATCCACTGAACTTGTCTATTTCTTTACAAAACGAAGAAAGAAGGAATTTAAATAGATATACTACAGATATTGCTTTGTTTAATGTTTTACTTAATATAATTTGTAAAGTTTTCGTATGAAAAGTTCAAATATCTTACTAAGCTAATAAATTCATTTAACAAATCATTTTTAACTGAATTCTATGGAAGTGGGCGCAAAACTCTTTTTGCCTCAAAAATGCTATTTGAGTGCTTTTTGTTTTTCAGCAAACTGTAATGCAAATTTCAACAATTTTGGTCGTATGCGGTTTTATCCGAGACGGATGAGAGTACAGAAATGGTTTTGCCTCAACTTGCAGTTTTGCCCCATTTACCCTATATAAACGCATTATATCCAACAATAAATCCGAATATCCCCCAAAAACTAACTTCATGTTTATCTTAGGATTTATGTATTTTAACATTTTAACTACTCACTAAAGATCTTTAAATTTTATACAACATCCTCATATACCCTATCTTGTATTTTACACACACATCCAACAAAAAAAAAAAAAATCCAGCTATCAATAATTGTAACAAATTAGGAAATAATCGAACGAGAATTTCATGCTGCTTTGTCATCCGAAAAGGCAGCCGCAGCAGCAGCCGAACCGCATCCATCAATCACTACTGCAACAAGAGCAGTTCCAGCTGCAATGCATTTTCCAACAACTGACTTAAGTCACGCACAACATCAACAATTAACTGCCATAAGTGTCGGAGGCGGTGTTGGTATAAGTGGGGGTGGCAGTGCTATTCGACGAGCCTCAGCAGTTGTAGTTGATACGCTTGCTGGCACTAGGGAGCCAGTCTATGTGGAGACAGTTGAAGTGTATACAAACGAGGCATCAGAAGCCGGTTCCGGTCCCTATATGAGGCAATCACGTTCAATGGCCACCAATACTCCCCCACTCATCATTGGAGGCCGAAGAGTGTCTCCGTCTCCGCGGACAACAACCACCACCACCATCACCAACATGGATGACAATGTTCTGGATGTTGAAGCGACCGAAAGTCAATTGCCTGTTAAACCTCCGAGGCGCAAATCAAGTCGTTCAACAACGCCATCGGGCATCCATGATGTGGAAGCTACAGCTGGTCAGATTAAAATGACAACGAATCTTGTAAGTGCGGTGTGGTATAGTTTTGGCTTTGCTCATGACAGAGGTCGCTAAATATGCTGATGCTGCTGCAACTGCAATAAAGATATTACTTGGAATGCTATATAAAAACCCCATTTCGAGTGTTGTATGTTTCTGCTGTGTGCTGGGGAGCTTGAGGGTGAATTAAGAGTACAATGTTTGTGAAGATAGTACTTGCAGTTAAATTGTGTTTTTTTTTTTTTGTTCCTTTGCCCTAATCCTAACTGTCCAACAGCATATTGTTAAAGAGGAGATACGTTAGGGTTGTAAGTGGATAAAATGTATGTTTCAAGAGTATAAGGTGGGTTGGGTGAAAAGAGGTAACATTCTCAAGTTCTCTTTGTTCTAACGAAGAATTTAAGCTGAAGGAAAGTGATGTCGTCGTTGCAAGTGGGTAGGTATATCCGTATGTCTAACTCTATCTCTGGTTCTAGCACCTCGGGGAACAATTTAACCTAAATTTTCTTCCCTCTTTAAATTCATATACATATGTGTGTGTATAGTTGAATGATATTGTGTAAAAGCTCTTGCAGTTCTTAACATTTTTAAACAGGGTAACTCAGAAACCAATGGTGAGCACATCTTTGGTGTAGAAAAAGCCATTTTCTAATGGATCATTAAGGTATGATTTCTGTTGGTATTCCTGGAACAATTGGTTCTACGTGTAAGACTTATTCGATAAAACTGACTATATTTAGGCTTTTCCGACTAACAACACATACTGCTCGTGGTCCATTTAAATAATACATACTGATTTGCATTAAAATGTAACGAGAGGTCTTCATTTGTTGAATACAAAATCTATAGCTTCTTCCAAAATATCAATGAAATATTGTAACAACAAAACATTTTCAACAACAAAAGACGGAAAGATTCAGTAAAAAAAAATCTATAATGAAAATTTAAATTAAACTCCCTGGGAATGGAAAATAACTATGTTCTATTAATGTTTTCACTTTTTATCTTTAAACTGACAATTTTTAATGAAAAACAAAAGTTAAAATTTCGCCAGAAAGACAAACATAAATTTTTCGTAGAACTGTTAACTAAGGTTTTATTAATAAGTTTTTTGAAAAAAATTGAAGACAATAAAGCGAAATTGTCTGTGATCAACAAATATTTTCATTGCCTGGCTTAGGACAGAAACCGATTTTTAAAAAAAGTGTCAACCGGATACACTATCACGACAATGAATCAAAAGAATTGCCATACAAAAAAATACACTAACTTACATACAATTATATGTTGCAAGTCTCAACAAAATTCTGTACATTCCTCAAAGCTCTATCGGCCACACAGCCGAAGGAAGAATGATCGTGCTTCTTATCTATCATAAACTATGCACATTTATTTTTAATATTTAAACCCAACTATACAGTGGAAAGTTACGTTCCACTCAAGGTAATTTTAACATTTCAAATCAGTTTATAAATCAAGCGATGTGAATTAACTGTCTGACCCTATGTTTCGGAGTCTACACCTAATAACAACTCAGTTCCCGAAAAAAATGAATACGTTCCACAATCTCCCTCAGCTGACATATTCATGTTACCCCTAGCAACGTTTTATGACTTTGGGATATTTGTTTTTTGAATATCCCACACATGAAATGTTAACAAGCTTTCGATCTTAAAAAAAAAACTTTAAAATTATATGTGGATGACTATTATTACACAATGGGAGCGTAACGGAATCCCGCTTTTTATAATCCCGTTTTTTTTTTTCAAAAATCCCGCAAAAAAAGTTAAATAAAAATAAAAATAAATAAAAATTAAAATACCGTCCTCTATAGTACCGCTTTTTTAAAATACCGCCTTTTAAAATTCCGTTTATTCAAAATCTCGTTCTATTGTAATCCCGCTTTTTAAAATCCCGTCTTATACCGCTTATCCCAGTTTGTAGAATACGTAGATAAAACTTATTGATTTTATGTTGGTTATTTTCCAGACTCTTTAAATGCTAAAGAAACTGCATACACCCAACCTCACACACCTACCCCAAATCCTATAGTGTGCCCAAGCATGGGGGTTGCAGGGGGGCAGCATGCCCCTCCATACATACCTCACTATTTATACTTCGTAATAAGAAAAGGGATTATTAAAAACAGGACTATAAGAAACACGATTATAAAAACGGGATTTAAAAAAAACGGGATTATAAAAAGCGGGATATCGTACCCAACCCTTACACAATCTACCGGAATTTTGATGACGTATAAGTGACGTTTTAAAAGACATAATTTTTTTTTGAATATCCCATATATGGGGTACTAAGGTGCCCGAGCCGAATTTTACCAACGAAAATTAACTAAATTCACATTATTATTGAAATACGGTATTTTTGTTGTGGTTTGGCTGCATTTACACGTGTGAATCAATTTAATCTTATATAGAAAAGATTCTCAAAATTCACTGGCTTCAAAACCGCAGCTTTAAGGTAGGGTTAAATACTTTAGCTACGGTCCCAACAATATGCAGTTCTCCTTGATATAAACTAAATAAGTAGTACCTTCTGGTGTAATGGTTGGTGCGTTGGAAGTCTGGGTTGGGCTCCCAGCCGCTGCTACCTAAACACAAAAATTGTTTTCGGGGTGCATCCTCTTTCAAGGAATTACAAATCCTCCAAGTGTATCAATTGTAAAGTGCTTCTTATCTAAGCCGATCAGACTCGGCAGAAAATTGAATGTCCCCGCCAATTCAGCCGTCAACAACAAACAGGAATGGTTAAAAGATGTAAGTCACTAGGCCCTGGTTCTCTTCGAGCTGTTACACCCCGATTTAACTTCTTTTTTCTAAATTAGCTCATATTTTTAGTTTTGCAATAGTAAAAAAAAAAAACATAATGGGTATAATCATAAAAAGTATTTTATATTTTTTCTAAGGTTAAGATAAACTTTTCTGGTCAGACAAGAGTTGAGTTTTCAGTTCCCAAGAGATTCAGTACAATACATCTCTGTGTTACCCTGTAAATCATACTCGCCTTGCCAAAAGGAACGAGTATCTTGAACTAATAATGGATGGATTTTTGTGTTCTTCTGGCTTGGCTTTTATACTTTACTAACTTAAGTGATCCAATTTCTGTTGCTTTTTTTTTATTTTTTTTTTTGTAAAGAGTGTCCGTGTGATGTTGTTGATGTGTTTTTTTTTTTGTTAATTTTCTGGCAAAGCCAACAGCAGTTAAACTAAATTGAATCATTTTTACTGGATTTCTTTCTATGGATGAATGGAAGAAATACAGGGACGGGGGTTTGTAATAAAGCCATAAGATTGCTAAGACAAACCTTATAGTTGCCAAGGTATAATACATTATTTTTTCTTCTCCTAGCTCAGCAGTCCATCCCTCATTTAAGGGCGGAAAATAAAATTTCACATTGCTTACATTAAGAAAAGTTATAATGATGTTGACTAATATGACATGTACACGCACTTGACGAGTAGGAGTAGGTAGAACTATTATTCAAAAGTGGAAAAAAAAACCGGAAAACTTAAGAAACAAAAGTAGGACAAACTTGCGTAAGAATAGAACTAGGATAGAAATGCGTATACCATATAAGGACTTCATTACTCTGTAGCTAGTATTGGATAAAATGAAGTCAAAGTTTGAAATGAATTCTTAACAAAATGTAGGACAAGCAAGTTTTGCTAAATTGCAACATTTTTGAAGAGAAAGGCAACCAAGTTTCCTGGAACTTTTTTTTTCATTTTATTCACTTTGAAATAGAAAATTACATCTGATATTCTAGATTCGCCCATGCAATTACAATCTTGCATGGGCGAATCTAGAATATCAGATGTAATTTTCTAAATTCCCAAAAGCACGTTTATTCGTATATGTAGATATCTCTTCATGTTTATACACACATATGTATGTGTGTATATTCTGATGCGAATTTGAAATTTTCAATAGTGGGACAAGAATCCTTGAATGACGTTTATCGCAACTAAGGATATAACCAACGAAATGTGGTTATCTCAAGAGAATGGAGATGTCATAGAAAATCCCCTAAGTCGTGGCAAAGTATTTTTCTTGTATTTTCGTGTGTAGAAGCAGGAAGATAATGAGAATTTTCTGTGAGTGCAACTGACTTTCTTTATATGTATATGTTATCACCAGTTTAAAGTAAAAATTACATTTGAAGTTAAATGTTAGTATTAAAAGCTAAGGTCAACATTAATTTGAAATCTAAAACGTTATATATAAAGAGAGGGTAGGGATTTAGAAAACCAACCACTACTGTTGAATTTGTATAATTTAAAAGTTGAATTTAGCATGAAGCCTGGTTTACACATCAAGATCCACGATTAATGGCATTTCAAAAATCTCATTTTGTCAATCTCACACAAATCTCGCGTAGTGAAAATCTCACAGAATACTAATTTCGAAAATGATAATCTATAGTACGCGCGATACTATTTTATACGAAAGAACGAGTTCATAAACTTTTATTGCCTGTTTACTTTTTTGCTGGAACTCGAAGGCAATTTTCTCAAAAAATCACTTAAGCCCTTTTTCGGTTATGCGATTTTTTGTAGCAAACACATGAAATACAATGGGGCAAAATTTTAAACAGCCTATTATTAAGGTATTAGTATGATACTACTTAACAATAATTTGCTAACTTTATAGTAGTTTACTAACTTATTCTTAATTTTAAACATTTTCCAACTTGCTTATGAACACACCTAAAACAATGACATTTCGTGTAAAACAGTAAGTACACGAACATTTTTTGATGTTTGCAAACGTCAAAGAATCTTATGAAGTCAGCACGATACTAAAAAAATAAAGTAGGTATTCGATGATTTTAACTTTATAAAAGGGTAGAGAAAGTATGATGCTATATTCGATTAAAATTTGCAAATTCGTTGTTTTAACCTAGTATCATACTAGAACAGCTTTAGCATCGTAATAATTCAATTAAAATTTTGCGCCAATGCTAGTTAAATGACTTTCAGCATTACCTTTTTCGAGCAAATTTGAAAAACAAACATTAATTTTTGTTTGGCAATTACCCGTCCAAAATAAGCTAAAACAAAAATTCTTATTTCTCCTGGGGAAGCCAATACAGAATAAAACAAAACACATTCAAGCATTACAAAAAAACGCCCCCTACCATAATATTTAGTACCCACTCCGCAATTCAAAGTCCAATCTATTAACATGCTAATTTAATAAGAAGATTTTATACCCACGAAATATGTAGGTATGAAAACATAACTGAAAATATTCGTGGAGAGCCTAAAGTATTGTAGGAACAAACGAATTCACCTAAACAAATACGAAAAAACTCAAATGTGATATTTTAGAAAATATGGTCCGTACAATTAGTTTTGTGCGAAAAAAGAGTGGAGACTTCTTCAAATAATCTGCTACAATTTTAAATTTCGGTTTATCGATCAGTTTACTGAAGAACGAAAACATTTCGTTGTGTCAATTTTGCATACGTTTTTCATACATCAGCAACATCGTTTCTCTTTTGGCTTCCTTTCGATTGCTTTTAAGCACTGCGCTTTTTAATAAAATTTAACTTTGTTCTATTGAAAAGGAGTAATCTCTCCACACTTTTATCGAAGTTCACTGTGAGAACTCCAAATAGAAAAACCACAGAGAAGAAAGGAAGATAATTCCGCAATTACCACCACATACATACAAGGCCGTAGCCAGACAATTTTTTCGAGGGGGGGGGGGTATAATTTTTCGGAAAAACCAAATTCACCAATAAGTAATCAAAACTAGAGTAGTCCATTTGTCGAAATTCAACCATACCACACACAATTTTTACTTGCGACTTCTAGTTAGATACTATAAGGCAAGTTATGCATTCATAAAAAAAATCGAACTCGAGATTTTGATCAAAGTTGACATTACGATGATAACGAAGACCAAAAAAGTGGGTCTCGCAATTCTGTCTGTCTGCCTGTCTGTTCGACTACAGCTAAACGGCTCGGCCGATTTTCTTCAAACTTGGTAAGTATGGGTTTTAATTTTTTTCCCCAGATGTTTTTTTCTTTTTCGTTTTAAGACCAAAAATAACGGTACCTGCCATACGAATTTTTTTTTCGAAATTTTATAAATATTTTTTTTTTCTCAAAAACTGTCATACAGATTTAAAAAAAAAAAATCAAAAAAATTCTTTTAGTTAAACCTGTTAAAAAGAATATTATTTTTGGTAGCCCCTTGGAACCATTTTTTTTGTTTTTGATTTTCTCAAAACCGGTTCAACCGATGTGCATTCAAATTTTCCAAAAAATTTTTTTTGTTTTTTTTTTTTTAATTTCAAATTTTTTTTGAAAACTCAATATTTCGAAAACCCTATGCTCGATTTTTTTCAAGGTAAATAATTTAATAAGATATTACTGACTGTACCTACCATAGAATGATTTTTTTAAATTTTGAATTTCTCATTATCGGCATAACGGATTTTAATGAAAATTTTAAGAGAGAAGCTTAAAGAACATTGCATTGCAAAACTTTAAGAACTTTTTTTTTGAATTTTGAAAAAAAAAATCTATTTTTTTTTGGGAAACTGAAACTAAAAAATTGATTTTATAGAAACGCAACTCCTCAAACATTTGGGGGGGGGGTATCAAACCCCTGTCATCCTCCTCCATCCCCCTTGGGGACGGCCTTGCATACATACGTCTCTCACCAACTGACTTGAAAATCGCAAGGTGATATTGCATCGTTTAACAGTAATCTTTGTCGCCAAAAAAAGTAAAATTTTAGCATCGAAATTTTACGTCAGTTCAACTTAAATTGTTAATTTTAAATTTTTTTGTAGAAAATTGGACTAAATCATGAGACTACTGCGGTGAGAGCTATCTGATATTAAAGTTTTTTGAAAGCACCTGCTGTCAAATAAAAGCGCACTTTTAATAACAATAAGCCATCAAATCAAAGTCTTATGAAATATTTTAAAGTGGATTTTAAGACAAAAGTGACAAGTTTACACTTAAATCCAATTCATGTTTTGTTTTTAATATGTAAGTAAATATATACCGCGTGACGTAACGGTAAATGCGCTAGACTGTCTCGCAATATTCCGTCACATTATATTCCCAGCCAGTGCCACCTAGAATTTGTGGGTTTTGCCGTCTCTTGAGGAGAAAAGGTAAAATCCTCTAAGAGTATCTCTTGTCATGAATAAATGCCTCTCATTTTGGCCGTTAGCACTCAGCAGAAAATGTTCGGTCTGCTCCATTCCTACCTATAATGACGTTGAATGACGTTACTATACCCCGGTTTTTATACAAGTTGTCGCGCCTCCATTTTTATTTATATTTTATTTCAACTTTATATAAAACTTGCAGTTTATTCTTAGTTTACGCCTCGTTAAGCTCATCCATCTTAAAGGAGAAATTAATGGGTTCCACTATGTTTAACTGAAAATAAATTTTAATTCTGAGTTTTTAGCCATAAGTCAAGCTGACTTTTTTGATAAAATTTCGAATCACGTTTCAAGTTCACGAATAACAGTTCTGATGTTTTCCTTAAGCGCATTTATTGCTTGTGGAGCATTAGCAAACTCTATGCTTGACATAACTCCAAACAAAAATTTGCAGTGTGGGCAAGTTAGGACATTTGCCTCGCATTCTGGCTACAGTGGATTGCATAAATATGTCCTTTATTAAAGCTCTCACAAGGTTGTCGTAGTGTTGATTTTAAATGGACCCTTTTTTAAAGCTCTAAAATCAAAAGCACCTCAACAGAAACCACAGGAAAAAAAATTGAACAAGTTACCAAATAGACAAGGGTAATTCTGAATGCACATCAATATTTAATGCGGGTCGAAATTGAATAGCACTAACAGCCATAGGCCACAGCAATTCAGTGCCCACTTAGGACGTCGGGTTTGCGTCAGATGCAATCGAAAATTTACAGGCGCGCAAACACTTTTTTATGGAGGAGTTCTTTTAATTTAGTATGGTGCAAAAATATAGCACGCTACTGATTTTGAAAAAGCTCTCCCATAAGATGTGTACTGCATATTTTTGTTGGGTGAAGTATAAGTATAGTATTAAATCGCAGGGTAAGAGTGGCTTGCTTAAGTCTACATTTCAAGACCGCATTAAATTCACTGGAACGCTCGCACTTGCTTCACTTTCGAACGAATATGGTCCAATGATAGGGCCAATCAAAATCCACAACAAACTGTAACTCATTGTTAAGGAAGAGGGTATTCCACTACTTCTCTTGGATGAAGAGGTTGTTCCACTACTGCTCTTGCATTTTCAAAACAGTGAGAAACGATAGATTTGGGGGTTAACGTTCTCAAATACATGGAAATAGTCATGATCTTGTTCATTTATTTCTGAAATGAACTGAATGTGACAACAGGTTGTGCAAGTGTTTATCGATCCATTATTAATATCGCTTGATCAAAAGTGATAGTAAATTATTGATAATTAAAGAATGGCGCGAAGTTTAAAACGTAAGCTTATCTTGGAAGGCCCTATAGAAGAAAAATTTTAAGTATTCCAAAACGCTTCATAAGGAGCTCTAATTGGTTAAATGATTAGGAAGAAAGTTTCAAAGTTTCAATGTGGTATCACAATGGACGAACTCATGGTCTAAGTGTGTCGGCCCTCCTGCTTCCTTTCTTTTCTTGGAATTCTTTTACATCGTCATCGTCCGCTAAAAATGTAAGTCTTGACTTGAATTTTAAAGGAAAATTGTTTACAGAAAACCTACTGCAAAGTCCAGCCCGCTCCAAATTATTGTGATGTTAGAACCTATTTTCATCTATTCAATATTCTATTTTTATAAGCCTAACAAATGTTGGCCAATCTGACGCTTAGTACATAATTTTTCGTTAAGTTTTATTTAACGCTGTCAATTGTTTAAAAAAACTGAATTGAAATAGACGTACGTATTAAGGTAAAAGACAGTGACTGATCTTAACAAGCAGCTGTTTTAATTTTTTTATGAAAATTCGAATGAGATCGTCTTCCTGGTATGAAACAAAGATGACGAAAACTGAGCCAGTATAAACAAAAAAACCAAGACATTTTAAAGTTCAAATTTCTGTTAAATTTTTAAACGTAAACGCGGAAGCTTATTAGACTAATTTGAAAAGTTTTTTTCTTTCCATATTTTCATTTGAGATTAAATATTCCTTCGAAAGAACACTTTATGCTGCACCCATTTTCGTCTCTATCGGGCTTAAATTTAAGTCGTACAAATACTAAAAGAAGAAATTTGATTTTGTTGTCAATTCAAATTTAATCTTGCATCTAATAACGTTAGACTCTTACTTGCCTTTAAAAGTAGATTTTTGATATGGCTGACTTGTACAAAAAACAAAACATATATGTTTTTGGTATCGTATAAGTCATCTTTGTTTGGCAAAATGGGTTATTCAAAACCAAGTAGAAACCTAGTATAAGACTTTTTTGCAAGTCATAAAAATACCACAAGAAACTTGGACATTCCTTCCTGGAAGATCACCAGTAGATATTTAATCAAATATATTTTTCATATTTTCAAAATATTAAGCGACGTTAAAAATAGACTTTTTTTCAATAAGAAATTTTAAAAATTAAACAATAAAAGAATGTATTTAAAAGTCGTTTAAAATGTTTGGTGACTGCTTATGTTTCAATTTTTTAAAAATTTTTTTCACGTTTATTTGTTATTAATTTATAAACAATTTAATTGGTAGACTTTGTTTCGTTTTGTTCTCAAAATTAAAGTAATCTTAAAACAGTTCTTATTACAAGTTCAATAGTTGTCAAGCTATTTTAGTACACTATTACAAAGAAAACGTAGATTAATATTGTTAAATTTAGTTAAAATTGCAAAAGTTATGTTAAATGAACCTAAGGTATTAATAGCTTCTGCCATTTAAATAAAAAAAAAAAAACCTTAGATAACCAAGCCTCAAAGAAAAATTTATATTAAGCCCAGTTATTTAGAAAAGCTTTATTGTTACCTATTTTCACATTTTTGGTTTCGATTTGCATAAATATAATAAAAAAACTACATAAACCTATTGACAAAAATTCGCCCCCAAAATCGAATGCTTTCAAGTCATTATTTTGGAATCGACAAATTGGAATTTATAATTATCTTCATATTTCAATGCATTTAGAATTTAATTAAAACCCATTTTCACACATGGCCTAACCTCAAAGACAAAAGACAGAGAGTACGTTTATTTATTTTGGAAAACTAAATCTACCTCAAGAAATTGAAATCAATAAATCTATGATAGATTTTCCATTTCAAAAAAATTTACAAGTTTAAAGTTAAACGTACTCTTAACTTTGTATATATGTATAATTTTTTTTTCTTAATTTTCTTATAGTTTTCAATTTTTTGTTTGATTTTTCTTCGTTTCATTTCAGTTTTCATTTTCCATTTTTCATTGCATATCCATCACACAATAAATAATTGAAAAAAAAAAAACCAAAAAAAAAAAACTTTATGGCAATTGAACAAATTTTATTTGATGAAAATATCGGTTCTACTATTTTTTCCGTTATTTAATTTCTTATTTGCCCCGTGCGCTGCTGTTTTGGACTTTTAGCCGGTGAGTAGTGAGTTTGAGTTTGATAAATTTTTTTATGATATGCATTTTCCGTGTAAACGTTTGTTGGTTGTTGGATATTTTTTTTTGAATGTTAAGCTATATAGATTTTTTTAAACTTCTATTCCTTTATTTTTCTTATGTGTATTTTCGAATTTGGTTTACTTTTATTCACAGGGTGAGAAAAAACGTGAAACTGGTGGTCCAAATGAAATAGTTGCATGCACCAACTGTGGTGGAGGCAGCAGTCCATGTACACATTCAGCTAACAATGGATGTGCAACAGAGGTGAATATGGTGAAGAAACATTAATAATTTACTGTATTGTATGTTGTGTAAAATATAGATAAAATATTTGTTTATGAAAGGACTTACACCGTTTTGCTGGGGAAATACAAAAATGCCCGTTGACGGGATATTAAACTGAGAAATAAAAATGTCACTGGCATTTTCCTACAAAATAAAGCTTGCTTTTTTTAACCCCACTACATACACTGGGACAGATTTGCTAAAAAGATGAAAATACATTAAGAAAGTTCTTTAAGGTACTAGTACGGTCTAGAACAACAAAAAACGCACGATTTTTAGGAATTTTTTTCTCGGAAACTTTATTAGGTAATAACATAATTTTTTTTAAATAATGAAAACATGCGTCAAGGTGCCAACGTCAACTCATCAAAAAATACATTGCGGACAGTTAATCTCAGGATTGGCTGGACTGAAACAAAAAAAAAAAGTGAGTTATTTAAAGGAAGGTTTCTTACGAGACAATTTACCACAATTTGTTTAAAAAGTAAAAAAAAATGTCAAGCTTTGAAAAAAAAAATTTGTTTGGCCATTTTTGGGTCGCCATTTTTTGTCGTTCGTGTGTTTTGTTGGCGTTCTAGACCGTACTAGTGCCTTAAGAATACGTTTTGTCTTATTTTCAGACAAACGCGCTTGTTACTGGCATATTTTAGATATAATTTCATTTACATGAATATTTTCTTTTTATATTTTTTTTTTTTTTTTTTGTGGTCAACTATTTGGACAAATGTTATTCATTATTTTAAATAAAAACTTTTGTTTTTGGTTGAGTTTACTTTCCAATTCCAAGAAACCCGAAATTAACGAGGATATTATTATGTAGGTTAATGAATTACACTGCCGTTCAAGAGAATAGGTTCACATCCTTAAAAATAAACAAGAGCTCCTTTTTCCTCAAATTAATTTTACACGAATATGTTTGCTGATGGATTTTCAGAGTATGTTTATTTGCTCATCTATTAATAAGAAAGAGCCAATTCTCAATAATATTTATTTTATTTAAGTCTTGTGATTGAACAAAACTAAGGCGCTTTGCACGTCCCGATATTGCTTATTAATGTTGTTTTCTTTTAATATTCACACTACACTTAGTTGGAAAGTAAGGTTTACTGCTCTTTCAAATTCTGAACCAGAACAAACTTTGAAGTAGTCTGTATTTTAAGTCTAACTTCTTCTATTCTCTATTTACAGAACGGTAATAAAAACATAGTTTGAGAATGCATCCAGAAAAGGCTTTTTGTAAACCTTTTTGGGAGAAAAAAGCTTTTTTCCTTGTTAACGGTGTGAACTTATTCAATTGACCGGCAGTGTAATTGATACCGAATTGTAACGAAAATGCGAATATAAATTCGGCAGTGACAGAAAACTTAACGAAACTTTCTCAGAAGCCACATTTTGAACGAATATATTTTTCTTAAATCAATTTTATGTCAATTTTCTGTAGAAAAATGCGATATTTAACGTGAAACGAACTGAAAGAAAAAAATTATGAATTTGAGCAACATATTTTGATTAAATTTTTCGTTAATCTACTTTTCTGTAAGCACGGATATTGGTTTTTAATAACACAATGATAATAATAAAAGACTTTTGAAAGTGATAAGGCAAGTGATTAAAAACTTAACGAAACTGATCAAAATATTTGTATGAGATCTTTAAAATTTTATCTTAACACACTTTCGTCAAATTTTGTTCGAAAATACGACTAAGATTACTGCTTCACTTATGAACATCCATAAATAAAAACGTAAACAAAATGAATCTTAAGTCGTAAAGGTCAAATTAATATTAACTAAACACACTTTTATACTTTCGTTAAACTATAGTTGTGAAATGTTTGTGCACAAACATTTTTCAATCTATAAGCTTAGGCCAAGCGCGCACATTCAATTTTTAGTTGCGCAACTGCTTGGTTCGAGCAATTAAAAAGTTTGTGTTTATTATCTAATATATATATATATATCTAATTATATGCACCTACGCGGTCATTCAAACAAATAGTTCATCTGTTTTCTATAAGCAACCAAACAGTTGTACAACTAAAAATTGAATGTGCGCGACTAGCCTAAAGAGTTGCCAGTGCGTGGTACTCTATCAACTGGTGATTAAACTATTTGATTTTGAAACTGTGGTTCCTTAAGATTTAAATTTCACAAGGACGATTTTATATGATTTCACTCAACATCTCTTGACATTTATCAAAAAGCTTTTTTTCAAAAGGTTGTAAAATGAAATCGTGAATCTCACGTACGGGAATTTCATATTGATTCTCTAAATAAATGGCAAAAGGCAAACTTTGTGAAGCTACACATATCTATGAAATATTTCTATTCTTACATACTACAAAATTTAATAGATGGCCCGTGGAACGCTTCAATTCAAGAGATTAGTATAGCTGTAGATAAAGTCCTTTCGTTGAATCTTTCTAAATCACACAAATTTAACCATGATACTCTCGCTTTAGGGAACATTGAACCCATTTTTGGACGTAATATTAGGTTTAGATATTCTTCCTTGGTCGCACTACACGAATGTGGAATACTCTATCCGACACAGCTAAATATTTCTCTGCCAACCTTCCAGATTACATATTATTGCAGTTGATTTAGTGTCGATTTCAAAACATTCCTCCCCACTGTTTGTTGAAAACATAAAATAAAACAACCATAATATTCTTGCAGTCTTTTTCAAAGGTTCTTTATCGAAAAAGCAATAAGGAACTTTCCGTGGAAAAGCAGAGCCTATGTGGCTTTAAGCACATTGCATAGGTAAAAAATCACAGATGCTCATTCTAGTACGACGCCATAGAAAAAAAAAAACGGAAACCACAAACACACGTTTGACGCTTTATTAGAATCAAAGACAGGACGAACAGAAAAAAAAGTTTACCTAACTTAACGTTTGTCTACACAACCTTGTAGGTATCGCGTAGATATGCTAATTTGATACCTTGCAAGAGAGGACGCACATTGAAACTTACTCATTCACTCATTATTATGCTGGGGAGAGAATAAGAGGAGTGTGTATCCTTGTACTTGTATAAATGGGCGAACACGGAGCACGAAGAGGACACGACACCGAATTCACTAGTGCATGCGAACGTGTAATGCGATCACATTATATTTTACGGTGTAAGACTGTGGTTTAATTTTATTCCACGATACTACGTAAATATTTTTTTTTATGATTTTTGTTTGGTCCTTGTATCGGGAGGAGACACACCATGTAAGAAGGTTAAAGGTGATTTTAAAACTGTATTTATTTTGACGGTCGGTTAACTCTATTAAATTTTGGATAAATGACGATAATGCAAGAAAGGTGTTTCTTTTTCTGTTTGTATGTACCTACGTACATACATACATTATGTACATAAGAACCTAGGAGTTGAATGTTGTAATAAAAATCATTGACGTATAAAGGTGGAAATTTAATGTGATTTACTTTCTGAAGTGAATCAAGTTATTGAGTGGTTGGAGTCGGTTTAAAGTCAATTATATCTCAAGAAAATTATTTTTGTTTTATGGACAAGATTAATGATTATTGTAAGTGGGGTCAAAACTTAAACTGGTCTGTTATTACTATGGTTTATATAGTTTGATTCAATTTTATTCAAAAAGGGAAGATGTTTATTTGTAAAATGTTTTTCGAGGGTGTATTGCGGCTTGTAAGGAAGTGACAAATCCTGCAAGAGTTGACGATGAACATTGGTTTTTAATGTTTGCAAATTGAAACGGCGAGGGAAAACTGTGCCGGGTAAGTTATTCCATAATCGTGTTGCGCGACTAAAAAACGAATCTCTATATTTGACGGTATGACCAAAGGTAGGTTCAAGGGTAAACTGATGAGCATTCCTAGCGAAGCGGGTACCACGGGTGAATTGATAAAGGGGAGGAATGCAACTGGCTACTTCGAGTGAACATTGTTTGTGAAAGAAGCGATAAAACGGAAATACATGAAACATTCCCACGGTGTTCAAGAGATGGAAATGAATCCATGATAGCTCTGTTTCCTATCAGTTTTAACGCTCTGTTCTGAATTCTATCCAATAAATGAAGAGAAGATTGTGCTGCACCTGCCCAAAGGTGTGAGTTATACTCGAGTTTTGGATATAAATTGTAGCCAGATCAGAAGAGTTGAAACATTTCTTACATCGATATAGAAATCCTAGCATCATTTTTGGCGATCTCGAGAATGTGATTACTCCAACGAAGATCGTGGTTGACACACATACCGAGTACTGAGAGCTTTTCGGATTATTTGATGCAAGTGCCATTTAAGGACAATGACAATGTTGTGCAAAAAGGACAACACTCATCGTACGCTGCGCACAGACGAAAATGTGGCTTGTGTAGCCGAGACTGTGAGACTCAGTTCACGAACATCAAACCAGCAATCGAACTCAACAGCTCAATATTTCACGCACTAGCCAGAGAAGAATTCTGCATAAAGATCTCGGATTATTCGCTAATAAGGTCCAATTGACTCAGCAATTGAAGGCGCACTACCATTCGCTTCGTTAGTTTGGGCCTTAGGGCAGCTTGAATTGAACAACGATTTTCACCTCGGCGAATAAGTAAACGAATTTGCCTGAAAACCCACACGTTATTGTCCAGAAGCCAATACATCCACAGAGAGTGATAGTTAGGTGCGGATTGTGGAGTGGTTGCATCATTGGACCAGTTTTCTTCGAAAATGAGGCTGAGAACAACGTTTCGGTCAACGATGGGCGTTACAGAGCCTTGTTAACCGACTTTTCTTTACTGAAATTGAAGACATGGATTTGGACGACCTCTGGTTCATGCCGGATGGCTCGCCATGCCACAAAGCCCATACCACAATCGATCTTTCGCGCACCAAATTCCCAGCCGCACCAGTTTTATCAGCCGCCTTGGCGATGTCAATTGGTGGCCTCGGAGCTGCGATTCGACCCCTTCGGACCTTTTTTGTGGCGAACCGTGAACGATCGATGTCATGCCAAGAATACGGAAACGATTCACGCACTTAAGGCCAATATCATCCAAGCAATCCATGTGCTACAGCCCGAAACCATCAACAAGGTCTTGGAAAATTGGAGTGACAGAATGCGCTACTGCGAAGCCACCTGAGGTAGCCACTTAAACGATTTACTGTTCCATAAATAATGAAAACGTTTGCTCTTACTAATAAAGCCATAATACAAAGACAAAATTTTATTGCATTTTTAAAAAGAAACTTGTATTTGGCCCATCCTTTAGATACTTTTTTGATAATTGATCTTTTTTGTTTGTTTGAAGAAAATCGGTTCAGTGATTTGGGCTGTGATCATTTCACTCATGTTCTATATTATCGAAATGATTAAAAGAAATGCATTTGGTGGCGCGACAACTCGTGGAGAGCAAAAGGCTTATTGTAAGTCTGCTTAGTGTTAGTCTGCAGGATTGGAAAGAACATTCAATTTCTTGCTAAATCGAAAAGGCAAAGATGAGAAGCCTTTTATCTTGACAAGAGAAACTCTCGCAAGATACAGTTAATACCCCTGAACATAAATTTTTGGTTTGCATAGGCATAGGCTTTGAATTTATTCCCAGAACTCTGAGGGTATGGTACATTTTATTAAGCATTACGCCTAGATACTACATCATCGTAACGTTAGGTCCTACTAAAATTTGGAGTTCGATTTTGCGAATCCAACATTTGTAAAATGTTGTAAAAATTATACATAAGAAACTATCAAAAAAAAACACTAGAACGATTTAAAATGTTTGATTTCACATAAATTCATATTTGCTTAAGAAATCACATCCCAAATACTAACGGAGTTATATTAGACTTTCACAAAAATTATTTTATGTTTCAGAACATTTTTCTCCCACGCAGTCCATTTTTAAAATTCTTAATCTGTTAAACATAAGAGCAAGTTCTTGCATTTTATTTTTTAAGATTGTACCAAAATAAATGTTGCAGTTTAATATATCTGAACAATCCCCTCGTCTTCAAAAATTCCAAACCTATTTATGTTGTCGAGCATTTAAATATTTCTATTAATTTTTGTAACGACAGAAAAAATTACATTGTGTACCAATATCAGTTGGATCCTTTCACCCCAAATGAAATTACTCTGTCAATTAAAATCGTATTTATGAATGAAATTCCCGTTGTTAATTAAAATAATATAACAATTTAAATACTCGTACAAAACTTATCTTAGCAAAATGTAAACCCTTCAACTTCATTTAGTAATTATTTTCAAATTTACCCCTTCATAAAAACTTTGGGAAACCTAGATCGTAATTAAATCTCTGCAAATATCCTCATGTCAACAAAAATTAATGCCAACTATAGATGTTTTATATCTTATGGCAAGATACTTACATTTAAGGCCTCCCTTATATAAAATGCACAATTTAAATAACCCAACCGGAAGGACATCATATATAAGATACAGTTCTTCACTGGTCCCTTCTATCCAGAAAAAAAGGCATTTTTGATATCTTTCAACCCTTTCAAAACGAATTACACTTCTTATGAATTTTTTAACTGTTTATTTTCATAAAACAGTTTTACTCATTACCATATCATACATAATAAAAATTATCCCTTCGTCTTAATGTTCCATTTTACCTTATCTTAAATAACTTTCTACAACATTAGTTTGATATTATATGTTTTCACAATCTACTACAGCTACAACAAGGACGTTTGGTATTTTTCTTAACTTTATAATTGATGGAAAACTTTATAAAAGCCTCATAAACACAGTCCAAATCAAGTTACTTACACACCTGCCATGTGTGTAAACGTAACCGTAATTAATTTAAGTTTTAATATAATTTAAGCCTACAATTTAAAATCAAAATTAAGGTTAGGTACAAGGGTATGTATTTTTAAGATTGGAGTTTCTCTTTCAAGGGATGTATACTAACTCAATACCAAATTGGAAAATACACTTAAAACTAAACAGTTTGTCTATAAGCTAAGGGTTCGTTCACACGATAGAAGCATATTTAATTTTATTCTATACTACTCGTACATATCGACTACTAGCTGGCAAATTATTATAAGGGACAGATTTAAATTTGGACAGGAAACACATTACTTGATTTGTTGTTGAACAGTGAAACCAATTACACCAAATATCAGCATTAAACTTCATTAAAAATATTCTAACCGATTTGGCCACGTTCGATGTGCTCCACGTTCAGGCAAACTATTTTTATAGCATATTGCTTAAGCTGAAATTTTAGGAAGTGAAATCCCAGTTCTATTTAGAGGGTGGCCGGAGCTAATAGCAAACCGGAAACTAGGGCTCTTGGTGAGTTTTAAATTTTCTCAAACACGGGAACCAAAATTCTATTTTTGATCATGAGACCACCAGTATTAATTTCATTCTTCTTAAAGCTAACATTTTTGAAAAATTGATATATGGAAAGGTACACACTATATTTATATTCTTATTCATATTCATATTCATATTCATATTCATACTCATATTCATATTCATATTCATATTCATATTCATATTCATACTCATATTCATATTCGCATTCTTATTCTTGTTCGTATTCTTATTCACATTCATATTTAACTTTTGGGGCTCAATTGGATCACGTCTTTGGAAACTATGTTTTTTTATTTTTGTGAAAATATAAAATTTCGAAAACAATTTTTTATATGATTTGTGTCTAATTTTAAATGCAAATTTTTAAATTAAATGTAAATAATGTTAAATAAAACTTCTTTTTTATAGAATTTTAGAATAGAAGTTTCGATTTACAGGATTTTGCGAAGGAGAATTATGGATTTATAGAATTTTGAAATACAGACTTTTGTATTTAGAAAACTTTGAAATAAAGAACAATTGAGTACAGAATTTTGTTGATACAGAATATTGGGCCACTTCCGAATAAGGTTTTAAAAGTTTACGATCCATTGTCATCCAATTTATTCATTCTCACAATTTGTTTAGGTTTCATAAATCAAAAATTAATTTTTGATTTGTATCAGGTTTTGCCTGAAGACCATAGACTTTTTCATTGATCATATAATTGAAGGTTAGGTAGGACTTCGACATTGTCATCAGCTTTGTTAGGGTCCCTTACTTTGCGGAATATTTATTTTTGCATTTTTAATGCCGAACGTTAATTTTAAGTTGGATCTTTCAAGGACTCCCCGGCCGCGGCGTTCTTCGCTGATCATTAGATGACAGTTCCTCTGTCTTAATGATAGCCGTGTATAGGAATCAGCGGATTTATCCTCCGAAGACCACGAATCAGTTTCTGTCCCCTCGATTTGATGCCCATGAGGGGTAACCAAATGCGAGCCTTTGATTGTCTGGGAATTTTCTTAGCCGGAATAAGCTTGGGCTTTAAGCCCTCCCAGTTGTTGCTAATCTTAGCCATTGTATATATATTTGAATAGTACTATCATGAATAGGAACGCGACTAGGCGAACCAAGCGGCACCATAATTACTAAATTAGCAGAGATGCCTATGGCAGAGTTTTAACAGATAGACATTTAATATATGACAGTGACAGCAATAGGAATACTGTATATAAAGTAGGAGAACAAAGGCACATACTATGTACATTGGAGTAGAATGTAGGTGTGTGTGGGGATTTGGTAGTTGTTATTTTCTGTAGGCAAATATTTTCAAGGTCAATACTTTCAATACTTTTTTGGCGATTACGCATTTTTTGGGATAGAAGAAAATTATTTTTGTGCATATTGTCGTCTGAGTTATATCTTGTTCAAAAGAGCATTTTTGGCGAAATTTAGTTAGAAATGCAGTTTTTATAAATCAAACATGCTCTTTCGAATGGCGTACTCCATTTCTTTCCATCTCTTTTAGTTTTTAAGTTATGAAGAACTATTATGTTCAATAAACCACTTTATTAAACATTTGAGTTCGACTACAGCTAAACGGCTCGGCCGATTTTCTTCAAACTTGATAGATATGGCTTTTAATTTTTCCCCCCGGATGTTTTTTTCTTTGGAATTTTTTTTCGAAATTTCATAAATATCAAGTCTTATAAATTTATATCTAGAAAAAAGTCATTCTTTTTGGAAAATTCGATATCTCAAAACACGGCGCAATGTTTTTTTCGAAATTTAATTTCAATTCGTACAGTAATAAAACTTAAAGCTAGTGCACGATTTTAGGAGATTTTACTTAAAAACAATATTTTTTTGTTCCACGCTTAAAATACTTTTTAAGCGTTTTCGTTTTTCGTTTCATACGTGGATTGAAAGGTGGCACTCCCTAGATCACGAATATGCAATTTTTAATTCTGTAGGATGAATAGGTTAGCCAGAAATCACGTTTGAAAATGTCAACTTTGAGGGGTCTACGAGGCTCCGTTTAGCCGCAAATCGCGTTTAAAGATAAAAATTCGTTTTTTGATACCATTTTTTCAAATTTTGACATTTGACAGTTTTCTCATTATCGAAATTTGTTTTTTTTATAGAGATCGAAATAGGTTTTTTTTATAGAGATGCTTCCAATAAGTTTAAAAAACATTGCATCTCAAAGCTTTGAAAAAGTTTTTTTTTAATTTTTGGAAAAAAAATGTTTTTTTTTTCTTGGGAAATTCGATTACTCAAAAACGGCTCAATATTTTATTTCGAAACTTAATTTCATTCGTACAATAATAAAAACTTAGGTTGGCGTACCAAATTACAACAAAATTCAATTGCCACTATCTTACTACCCACTGCAAATAATTATTATAAAATTATTATTATAAAATTATTTTGGTTACCATAACGAAATAAAGCCAATTTGAAATTATTTAGTTTTCAAAAACGAAATAAAACCATTTGAGTTTATTAAGTTCAAATTCCTCTAGATCTTATTACAAAGTCCATAAAATGGCAACCTCTGTAATAATTCGTATCAGAATTTAAACAAACCAGATTGCATGAGCAATGAAACAAAATTCACAAAAACTCTCATACACTCTCAATACTATTTGCTTGTATTCATCTCGCGCATGGCATATAAAACTTTATATACCTACCTACAATTGATTCTGACAGCAAAAAGAAACGCAGATAATATTTTCTCCCTTACCCTCTTTATTGTTGTCAGAATAAATATATATCTACCTCGTTTCTTTTTTTGCTTATATTTTCTCCTTCCACGTCAACTCTGTACTGCTTAACATACCCACACTTACGATTTTGCGGCACAATAATAAAACTTTTTTTCGTGTTCCAGAGTACTATTAAAATATATATACAATGTCTTAGCGACACTTGTACTTAGAAAATCCCTAGAGAATTCTTCCGTGCACTTTATTACCTGGAGTCGAAACTAGAGTAGGGACCTTGGTTTATGGTTATGGTATGTAAAAATACCATTTCTGAAAGCTTGGCATCGAGTTTCAAACAGCCGACAAGCATTTGTTGTTTGCGGAGAGCTGATCCACAACCGATAATTTGAAGTCATATCTGACAGCCTCCATAATATGAGTTGGGCTGCTCTAGGAGATGATATCCTTACTTCCTTTTAAGGACGATCAAGCTTACTCCTTTTCTGAGGTCTATTAGTCTTATCTTGAGACCTATTTCACTAAACGGATTTTTCTTGAATTTCCAGAAGATTATTGTACTCTTATACGATCTTGTGGTATTTAATTTTATCAGCAGCGTCCCTATCATGAACTATTCCAACTTTATCATCCCTGGTAATCTTGGCAATAAAAAAAGAACCCCGATTGCCTTTTCTTACCGCGTGTAGTGTTGCTACGGATGGCGTTGCTACACGAAGGTAACTGGCTAGTATTGGTCAGTTTTGGTAGCAAACGAGTACCATGGCTAGTACTACCTGTTGGTTTGGGTTGTGCAAAAGTACCGGAATTATCAGCTCCTCCCGGCTGGAAGCCAAAAGTTCATCCTTTTCGTCGGCTGATAGTCTAAAGTCTCTCTTGTTACATTTGTCCGTATTAAAAAAGTAAAAAAAAATAGAGTTCTTACGAGTAGGTCGGTCGGGGGGTCGATATACCGGGGTAAGGCGAATAATATGACAGACCCTGCCAAGGCATCCGAAAGAGGTCGTTACTGACTGGTTTATCACCCAACCTACCATTTCCGCGGCACATATTATGAAAACCGCTCACACCACCACTGAAAATTACGGACCCCGTATCTATTGTCAAAGCGCATTGTTGAGGGTTGAACTATTGAAAAGTAAAGAAACACCTCAACGATTCAACCTGATATTAGCTGATCATCATCCTGGCACAAGATTAGTTGTGATGATCATGTCCACCGGGCACCCACAAGAAGGCTTTTAAAAGGGGATTTTTGACAGGCCCTTTCTCTCAAAGTCCTAAATATATCTAAATGGATGAATTTCGACGACTAGCCTCGCACCTATTTTTACCTTTTCTTCTTGAAATATATACTCACTACCAATTGACAGCAATTATTTTTTTTTTGAATATGAAATTTAAATGTTCTTTTTTTCTAAAACCAGCACTAACTTCAAACTTTTCCTCATTTCAGACCTGCTTCGTTCAAGTTCGAAAAAAAGAACCACCACATCCAATTCGTGTCGCCAAAACGATCGATGTCATTGCAAGGATAACGTTTCCAACGGCTTATGCAATTTTCCTAATTTTTTTTTTTGTTCATTATAAAGGATTCTCCTAGAAGTTATTTTAAATACTAACCCAAACACACACACACGCCACAAAAACTGCAAAACTTAATAAGACAAAAACAAATTAAATTGCTAGTTTAGAATTATTATTTAAAAATTGAAAGCAAAGTTAAATTTAAAATTACGCTAAAAATAAAACAAAACAAATAGATATAAATATAAATATAAAAATAAATTTTAATTAAAATAAAAAAAAAAACTTTTGTGATTCTTAGTAAAAAAAAAACAAAGAAATGTTAATATATTTTGTTTAATTTCTTTTGATTATTTGTTATAGAACCAATACTTGAAAAGAAATCGTCAAAACTGTGAAATAAATTAGTTTTAAATTAAAAAAAAAAATATTATAAATTAACAGAGGGAAACACTTAAGTGATAAATTTAAATTAAATGATGCAAATTAGAAAATTATATAAAAGATTAGAAGCAACAAGAAACAAAATAAAATGAAAAAAAAAATCATTTCTGTAGAATGTTTTACATACGAAAAAGAAAATAAAAGAAAAAATATTTTAAAACAAATTATATTGACTGCCTTTTATAAAAATTTAAAAACAAAAAAACCAAAACTAAGAAAAAAAAAAACAAGAAAAATAGTAAAATTTAATTCAATCATAAAGTTTCTTGTACTATTTGCATTAAAAACCTAAACAAACAAATAAAAATTATAGGCACATTAGATTTGGCAATTAAATTAAGATTATATTGCTATGTAAAATAATTTTAAGACTAAGCAATTCAAATAAAAAAAACGTGTATTATAAAAAATTAAACAAGTCGACTATTGTTGGCAATGATGTTTTTTTTTTTTTTTGCATAACTTTTCTTTGATATTTTTACATTTTGTTTCAAATACAAACAAAAATGCTAATTAATTATTAAATTGTATCGATAAACAACGATTTACTTTTAAGAATAAGACACACTCTACGCACTCGAACCAAAAAACAAAAATCCTTGTAGTTCTATGCAAAAACAACCGTAAGCAATTCAGTTTTTATTTAAATTTTAACTAATACCAGCTTAGATGAAAAAAAATTAAGACTTACAAATAAAATACACAATGATCTGCAAAAATATAGAAAATAGTTTTAAAACGTAAAATTAAAAAAAAACGTAAATACCAAGACAAAATCTGCGTGTGAGAAAAACAATAAGTAAATTATGTTTAAACAAAAAAAAAAAAACACAAAAATTATAAGCCTCACAAAACTTATTTTCTTTCCCGATATTGGTTGAAAGTAGCTTACACGATTTTAAGGAATGCGAATAGATACAAAGAATGGTTGGACTTTTATTTAAAAAAAAAATGAAAACAAATTTAAAAAAAAAAGAAACTTATGCATCCATTGTGGATTGAAAATACATATCAAAATAGTATTCTTTTATAATTTATAAATTTTCTCTGTAAATAAGACAGCACCTATTTTAAAAACAAAATACAAAAAAAACATAATCGATGTCATAAGAGTAAATAAGAAAAGTTTCAAATTTAATTTCCTAACTGCTCCTCTCTTCTATAATTTTTAATTTTTACTTTTCTTATTCTATTTTTAATTTTTCGTTAAAAAAAATACACGAAAACACACAAATTTTCCGTAGTTTTGTTCGATGTTACATTTGTTAAACAAAATTTTACTTAAGACCAAGCGCATATAATTAAATTAAAAACCAAAACTTTATTTATTACTGAATTATTATAAAAGTAAAAAAAAATTATAGAGAATTAATAATATATAAGTGCTTTTTTATGAAAAAAAAAAAACAAAACAAAACAAAAAGAACCACTAACCATCGTAATTAAATTAAGTATTAATATTTACATAAAAATGAACTATTTTTCAAAAATGACATTGCCTTTAACTAAAAAAAATAATTAAACAAGAAAAAACAAAATTACACTATATTTAATGTTGTACAATTTTAGCAAATAATTTATTTATTTTAATTTGCGTGTTTTATAAAATTAAACAATTTTAAATATAATATTTACCCGATATTAATTGTATTTACAATATTGACAATCGCTATGATAAATTTACCTGCAATACAAACAGAATATTTCCACCTATGTTTGCCCGTCCATAATGCTTAACATAATAATTGCTCGCACTTAAATTGAAGGCAATGACAAAAGCAAACACTTTTTTGTATATATATATTTTTTTTTAATTTTTTACTTCAAATATTTTGTTTTTGTTTTTAAACAACTTTCACTTCCATGAAATATTTATATAAAATAAAATTAGTTCCTAGCCGTGAAAGAATTGCATAAGAGCTTCACTCTATTCTGTAAATCACAATGACATAAAGGTTGGGTCAGGTTAGGTTAGCGTGGTTGTCAGCGTAAATGCTGCACATACTTAGACAATGAGTTGGTCCATCGTCAAACCCCATGAATCAAGTAGACTTGTTGAACCTCGTTAGACAACTTAGAACTCTTTACGAAGCGTACGAGACTACTAATGTCAGGAATTTTCCAAGACGCTAGAATTGTTTTAGTAGAATTCTCCTAGATGGCGTCTTCGCCTTTGAGATAGAACAGGACATCTATAGAGAAGATGAGGAATCGATTCTTCAATAAATAACAAATAAATTATAACACGCCTCTTCTTCTTAACATAAGCAGTAAAAAATATAAGAAGTACTTTTTTTTAAAGTAAAAAATAGTAAAAATTTTAAATTTTAAAAGTCAAAAAATAAAAGAAAAAATTAATATTTAAACAAATTAAATAAGAAAACAAACATAGAATGCAAAAGGTAACAGTTTCAGTTTCAGCAATTTAATTTCTACCATAATCAGTACTGTGAGAGGCTTAATGAAAAAGGGGTACTGATCTAAAAGAATGTTGAGTTCATGCTAAAATTCAAGGAGGGCAGAAGAATCAGTTACACCAGACAATTTTTGATGTGCAAAAATCACATCGTCTACTTCAAGGTATTTTTTTAGCGCGTGCAATCTAATGAGCTGCATCCTCTTTATATGAGGGCAAGTTGGGATTGTCAACCCAAGAAAGTTCCTTGAGAGCAAAACGGAGGAATCGATTAAAGATTAGCCCACTATCGTAGACAACACCTAGAACCCGAAAGGTGGTTACTCTGGAAACAATGCTTTCAATAATGTTACATTGTCGAGGTGGTGCGCGAAGATGTTTACGGGAATATGTGATTACTTGGCATTTACAAACATCAAGTTTTTTTCTTTTAGCACCAAATATAGAAAAATTATTCAAATCCTTCTGTAAATGTAGGGAATTATCAGGTGAAGAAATTACTATAAAAATGTTCAAGTAATCTGCGTCAATCTGTCAATCTGCATATGTATTAGATAGTTCCAAATGTATAATCACATATTCGACGTCATTGATTGTCAGAATGAAAATAATCGGTGCAAGATGGCTGCCTTGCAGGATCCCAGACTTCCCAGTTAAAGTATTTGACATTCACATTGAAGATCTAAACGAGACCATATTCTTCGTTCATAAAGCTTCTGTAGAAATCGTTTCAGAACACTTCCAGTGTTGTTCCATCTTTACCTATAAAACAGTGTCCGGTTATAACACCTATTACGTAGGCGATGTGTAATCTGCTTAGAGATTACAAAAACTTATAAAGCGCTTCAGCTGTGGCCAGATTTTTTTTTTGTAATAATACAAAGTTAATGAAAATTCAAGAGAAAATCACAAAAGACCCGAGCTATGTAAAAATTTCACATTATGACTTACTTAAATTACCTTATAGTTGCGCAGAATTGTGCTCATCCAATAACACGCCATTTTAACTTAGTTTTTTAACGTTTAGTGTTACGTTGCCTTACGTTCTATTTACGTTCTACTTATGTTCGTTATGTACGTTCTACTTATGTTCGTCAATACACAATACACAATATTTTAACTAAGATTTTTAAGTCAATTTTATACAGTTTTGTGTCTCTGAGTGTATACACTAAAGATGATATTATATTGTAATATAATCATAGGTAGAAATGGTGACCATGAGCAATCTGGTTCAGTGACCCAAATAGCGCTGGAGTGCGCCGTTTTGATACTACAAACTCGTATGACCTACCTGAAGGTCCTAAATGGGTATCTTAAGATCAAGGAGTATACATAATAGAAGTCGTTGAGGTTCGTCCCAGAGCCACTTCGTCATGTTAAGATAAGAGATCAAGTCTTTAATCTTCAATTCAGACAGTTCGTTAAGGTCTTCGAGGAATAATTTTCCGAATAGTTGGGCTCTCATTCTGGTCGACTTTTACAGAGGAAATGAACGGCTGTTTCCCTCTCCTGCTGATCCCCAAGACCACGACAATGATTAATGTAAGAAATATCCAGCTTCGCCGCATGTTCCCCTATTGGCTAGTGCTTAGTACATGTTGCAACTAACCTGGATATGTCTTGCATATTAGGTCATTTGACTTAAAGAACTTATTATAGGTGGATATAATGCAGTTGGAGAAACTGCTCCACTTACGGTTATATTCTGTAAGAAATATTAAGAAAACTTTGCCATTCATAACACCAAGAGGAATGATAACTCTTTCTGCAAGTGAGCTTTGAAGGGCTGATCCTTGTCTGGTTAGCTAGTCAGCCCTATCATTTCCCTCTATTCTACTGTGACCCGGAGCCCAGATAAGAGTTACGTTTTGGTTAATGTTCAGAAGATGGAAGAATAACTTTAAAATCCTTACTAATACTTACAGTAGGGGGCAGTTGTCAGTGCTTGTAATAGTGCTGTGTTCATAAGCAACCCAATAATCTGATTTTTTAAGTCTTAATGCACGTGGTAAAAGGTGAAGAAAAATGCTCCATTGGGCAGGTTTGTAGTGCCCCTGTTGTTTCAACTCTTCCAGTTCTTTGGACCTTCTTAAGTTTCTTAATGACATATGCTTTGTTGCGTACAAGCCACCTCACAATCGAATCATACGCTAAGATCGCACACACCAGTGGCGTGGCGTGGATAATTTTAAATGGGAAGACGTTATAAAATTTTGTCACCTGTAAAAATGAAAAAAAAAAAAATCTTAGAACCTTAAAAACAACATTTCTAGTAGGGACATGGTATCTACAAATGCATTCCACATTGACTTAGCAAAAAATGTGTAGCTATATTTTTTATACTTCAAGACATTAATATTTCAATCAACAATGAGCTTAAAACATAATAAAAAATCACCTCCTTTTAGACACCACCCCCTTCGTCGGACATAACTGCGGCACCTTTCTAGGAATGTTCTATTAATTTTTCCTTGCAATCATATGTGTCAAGAATATTGAATATATGATGGGACAACTCATCTGCATTAAGACTCGGCCTAAACATTAAAAAATACAATATATCTTTCTTGTATTCCATTCTCTGACAAGAACCGAAATATGGCACTCAGTTGTCCTCTATGACTCAAATCTGATGTTTCGTCGATCATAATCGACACGAACCGGGCTTCTATGATTTCTGTTTTAATTTCAGATTTAATAACAGCCGCGATACTATGTATCAAGAGGGATTTACATGTATTCATGAAACACGCACACTAAACAAAAAATTTAGATCTAGGATCGAAATCCCTGGTGTGTAAAGGAAAAAAGGATAAAATATAAACTATCAACTATCCTTACTAAAATTATTTGATTTCTCTGATAGGTAATCTGTTAAACAGCAATCTACATTTATCAAAGACAAAAAACAAAATCTAGAACTGCACTAAAATTAAGAAGCCAATTTTTTTTGTCAATATAGTGGATAATAAAAGGAATTAAATCTTCACTTTAACATCTAACTTTTCACTATTTTTAATTAAGTTCAAATTGGCTTTTCAAAACACTAGATTTATTTGAAGTTATTAAACCTGTGCAACACAGTCTTTTATTGAATGCCAATTCAATCTAAATTGAAATTCCTATTAAAAAAAAGCAAATGCATTTTATTTGACACAGAAGTTAGTGTTCTTCATTCAGCGATATGCTAAATTTACACTGCTGACAAATTTCCATATATTCTACCATGATTTATTTCATAATTCAAAATTATCACAGTAAATTTGCAAGAATATCAATCGTGTATATTATAAACTATCACGAGAGAGAAAAATGAAAGCATTTTACATCAGCATGTACATCAACATCAAATTCAAAATCAAGAATCAACAATACCCACATGCCATATTTATATTTATACGACATATTAAAAAAAAAAAACAAATACATAAGTCGAAGAACACCGTCTTATTATTTCTTGCACAAGGTTGAAAAAAGGCGAGCACCTGAACTCCTGCAATGTATTATCTTCCTACTGAAATGCAATGCTAAAGGGAGAATAAAATACAAATAATTCCAACTCCTACTGGTATACAACGAAAATTTTATAAGACGGAATGTAGCGTCTTATTTTTTGCGGATGTTGAACAAAGAGGATCCGAAACACAATGCTTGGGGAAGAAAGGGATATAAAACAAATAAATAAGACGGTGATTGAAAAGTTTACGTCAGAGTATTTTTGTGACTCTCTTGATTAATGTTGGTTGTGGATTGTGGAATGTGTTTGGATAAAGTATATGATACAAGAGAGAGGCAGAATGGATAACTTAAACTTATTCGATGTTTTTTTGGTAGATTGTGTGATTTGTGGATTTTCTAAAAGGGAAGACGATAGGAATCGTGTTATATGGACGCCACGCCACTGGTACACACAGCTCTGTACAACCATAATCTTCGATTGCAGGCCTCATTTTCTTACTAATTATTAGACAAACTTGGCATATAAACACAAGATACATATAGGTGGTGTAGACATACGTGTACATGTATATGTATCAATAAGAAAAGGAATTGTTTCTAAACAGAAAATTTTACTTCGGTATTTTCTTATTTGCGACTTACAGGTACTATAAGGCAAGGCATGCATTCGTAAAAAACATCAAACTCGAGATTTTGATCAAAGTTCACATTACAATGACAGCGAAGACTAAAAAAGTGGGTATCGCAATTCTGTCTGTCTGCTCAACTCAGCCTAAACGGCTGGGCCGATTTTCTTTCAACTTGGTAGATATCATTTTTAATCTTTTTCCCCCACACGTTTTTTTTTTTTTTTCAAGACCAAAAATAACGGTACCTGCCAAACGATTTTTTTTCGAAATCTTATAAATATTTATTTTTTTTGAAAACTGTTCGACAGAATTAAAAAATAAAAATAAAAAAAAATTGAATTTAGTTAAAGCTAGTTAATGGTTGAAAAAAAAATCCCAAAAATTGTTATTCAGGGTACCCCCCATGGAACAATTTTTTTGTTTTTGATTTTCTCAAAAACTGTACAACCGATTTTGATCATTTTTTTATGCTAAGGCTCCCTAAAAATTTAAATAGTATTATGTATTCAAATTTTCAAAAACATTTTTTTTTTATTTAAAAAAAAATTAAATTTTTTTTTTCAAAACTCAATATTTCGAAAACCCCATGCAAGATTTTTTTTAAACTTGATATATAAAAGTTTCTTAATATAATCTACAAGATGTGAGAGAAAAATTTTATTTTACCGAAAAATAAAGGTACCCACCATACAAATGTTAAAAAATTTTCAAAAATCGTATTTTTCTCAAAAACGGCGCTTAGAATTTTGATAAAATTTTTTTTCTTTCAATTAGTTTTTATGATCTTTAATTTAATGAAAATTAAATTTAAATTAAGATATTACAGCTTGTACCTACCATAGAAGCATTTTTTAATTTTGAATTTCTCGTTATCGACTTAACAGATTTTAATGAAATATTTTATAGAGATGCCTTTAAAAAATTTAAAAAAACATTGCATTTAAAGACTTTTAAGAAAATATTTTTTGAATTTTTGAAAAAAAAGTCATTTGTTTTTCAAAATTCGATATCTCAAAAACGACTCAATATTTTTTTTGGAAATTTAATTTTCATTCGTACAATAATAAAAACTCAAAGTTGGCGTACCAAATTTTTTTCTTAAAAATGTTTTAAGGATTTTGTATTTAAAAACTTTTTTTTAAAGAAACCACTACAACGACTTATAATTTTTGTTCTTGCATAAATTCATATTTGTATAGCATTTGTTCTTATCTCTTACTAGTAAAAGAATTTAAAAAATGAATTTTATTTTTATGAACAGTTTTCTCTAACATCATTGAAATTCCTAGTATAATACATAGGAGCAAGTTCGTGCGACCCAGTCGTGCATTTTATTTTTACACAAGCTCCTGCTAATAAGATTTATAAGCATTGTGTAGAAAAATTTAAAAAAAAAATATTTCTTAAATTAAAAAAAACTCAAAAATTTTTTTTCAAAAGGAAAAGTTGCGAGGATTAAAAATGAGGTACCGCTGAAAATTACTATTGGGAGGGAAAAACAGAGCTGGTTAGAGCATTCCACATTCATGTTGTCAGGCTAAAGAATGAATCTCTGTAATAAACAGTACGTACGAAATTGGACTCGAGAGGAAATCGCTAGGCATTCTTGAAAGCGCGACTTAATACGTCCAGTACTACTTGTTCTAAAGATAATTTGTAGTGCATCGAAAAAGAGAGTCCTCGAACCCGAAGGTACGCATTTTCGATCAAATGTTTTTGAAATATCAAGCGCAATAATCCTAATCAGCGTTTCCATGACCTTTAAAAGAAGGGACGTAAGTGCATTCGGTTGATTGTTTGGAACAAGCTGGGCAAATACAGATTTCCATCCACTCGCAAGAAGATTAGTTTTCGTAACAAAAGGAGTGTTGTTAAAGACGAACGTGGAAACCGAAAAAGAGGTGGTGTTGTCGAACATTTTTTTATAAATAACCAACAATTCTTACTACCTTTGTATTATTGTAGTATGTTTTTCCTATATTTTTGGTCATGTAAGAATTTAGTCCGACGTTGGAGGCCTTCCTAGCTTGTTTAAACTTTTTCAGGTTATCCTCAATGGAATATATGTATAGCAAATGTTTTAGTGATAGTGCACTATCAAAATAATATATGAAAAACTTACACACATTAAATACAATTCATATAAATTGTGAAAGTAATCGTTGTGATGCGTTCAGATTCAAGTGAAGTGAATTTTTTTTTAAAATAAATTTTTTTTTTACGTCTGGGAAATTCGTTATTTCATCAATTTTTTCATGGAAATTATAAAAGCAAAGTGTCATTACAAAAATTGAATTGAATTTGTTTAACACTAAAAATTCTTTGTTTTAAAAAAAACTTCTGTTTTTTTCTTTAAATTAATTGAAACTTAAGATTTAGGAGTAGTTTTTGGTTAAATGTTTATTTTTACAATTTAAAGAATCATTTGAAACGATTATATAAACCTACCTGTTAAGCTTTCTATACTTGAAGCGTCTCATCATAGACTCATAGGCATCAGAGCCTACGCTTTATTTTCGGTCTATCTGCAAAATAGTTGTGGCTCACAATTATCATTTTCATAGTCAAAAACATACGAATCGTAAGCTGCATTTATTCAAGGCAAAGCACAGGCTCAAAAGCGCTAGGCATACATTTTCAAGAATTTATAGAATATTTAATGAAATATCGGATACATTTTGAAAAAAAAATGTGTGAAAGTTGATTAGAAATTGCCACTGTCCTGTTGATGATGAGCCGATTCGTGTGTAGAAGACTGGACGCAGAGAAATCGAAGCGGTATTACGAACCATGAACGCATCGAAGACGAGTTTCTTCGTGATGAGAAAGTCTTAGTTCTGATCTCTTAAGAAGATGCGGCAAAGAAAGATCTTATATTCTTATAATTTCACAAAAAATTGCAAGACTTTGACTTTTGCTTATTTTTTTGAGCTAGATAAACAATGGCGCAAAATTTAACTGGATAAGTGCGATGTTCAGGCTATTTTAGTATTAAACATGTTTAAAAACCGATTTTGCAAATTGTAATCGAATGTAATATCATACTTTCTCTGAAATTGTGTTAGAAATAAAATCGTGGAACACCAAATTAACTTTTTTAGTATCGTACTAACTTCATTATGATTCTTTGACATTTCCATTGTCACTGTTGTAGTTATGCTAAAAATAAATTTAATAAAGAACTAGTCTTAGAACGGTACTAGTTTAAATTGATTAAAATTAAGGAAAAGTTTATTAACAGCTTTAAGGTTAACAAATTGCTAATTAGTATCATACTTTAACCTAAGCACAAGCCTGTTTAAAATTCTGCGCCAAAATAAATTGATGAGTGCAAGCTTTATCCTGAAAAAAGGAATCTCTTTTGCGTCATTTTAAATTTCTAAATAGTTTTTTTTAATAAAACATCACCACTTTGTAAAAATTTTAAATATTATAATTTGGGCAGAATTTCATTTTCTTTTATAAAAAGTCAGTACTTAGATGGAAAAGAAGTCGATTCTCTGATAGACAAATATTTTTTGTATGCATTTATTTCTTAAATGTAGACATCAAGTTAATTCCCTTTAGTATTTTTTTTAGTTTTTTTTAACCTGACATATTGTATATTTTATTTTGTAGCCTAATTTCAATTAAATAGCTCAAAAATTCAAATCGTTTAAATATATTTTTTTTTCAAGTAGATGTTCTGTTATCAATTTTTAACATATTTTTAGGAGCATTCATTAATTTTTCAAATTTGATTCTGTTTTGTACAAAATAAATCCATTAACAGCGTAAATATTGAAAGCAATTTTGTAAATATTAAAATTAAAGTTTAAAAAAAAACACTGTTTCATATTTTTCAACTAAGTCATCACACAATGTCTAATATTTTATTGCCTTCACTTGCACTTAAGTAGATTTTTATATTCAAAAAAAAAATATATAATTACTTTTTAACTAATTTTATATAATTATTGCCAAAACTTAAGATTTATCACAAAAAAAAAATATAGACAAGATAAAGAAAACATTTACCATCCCATTTTAAATGTATAAATAAATATGAGCATACATAATATACATTTTATGAATTTTTTATTTTTTTTTATTCATACACAAGAAATTAATTATCAAAATATAAATTTAATAAAAAAAAATCCAAAAGATGCCAATGCTTAAATATCACAAACAACAACAATTCAAAACAAAAAGGTACTCTTGTAAGAAACTTTAAATAAATAATAATTAAAATCTTAATGCAAAAGCAAAATGTTAAATAATTTTCATAAATAACTTTTAATAAATTTATTAATATAAGAACATTTTTTGTAGTAGGTAAAATGCTATACATTTGATATTTAACAACAAAATCGATAGGTGCCTTTCAAGAAAAAAAATTTATTTGAATTTTTTGTTTGGATTTTATAGTTTCGCAAAAAAAAAACTACACTCACCAGAAAAGAAACACACACACACACATCAAAGATTTAAAAAAAAAACACTTGACTAAAAAGACATAATTTTGATATAAGTACGAGTAAATTTATATCAACTGCACCTAAAATAAAATGAATATCACATTAAATGAGATAATTTAAAAATAAAATCCCACAACTTTAATAGCAAAAATAATTTTAAAAACAAATCATCTCATTACACATTTAAATAATACAAAATTCATATATAGAAAAATAGGAAACTGAAAATATTCACATACTTTAGGGCACAGCGCTTATGCGAACAATTGATAAATGAAATTAATTGTATTGTACATAATAATATCCCAAGAATGGTATGATAAAGCTTTTAAATCGTTTTGAGGATGCATTAGACACAAAATATAAAATACTCTTTAAAACAAATTATATAAGAAGAAAAATATAAAGTTTCTTTTTGAAAGAATGCGACAAATAGAGGGTGCTGTATTTATATATTCAAAGATAAAATTGCTTAAAATTAAAAACTTATAAAATTGGGCTTGTTTATGCAACCATAATACTTGTATTTAATTAAATTTTGAAAAATTGTTTAGTTCAAATAAAAACAAAAAAATCAATGACCAATTTGAGTTTAAGATCCCCGCCCACAAATAAAAGAAACAAATGTATAAATCCGCCTCTTTTGAATGGCATCAAACTAATTTTGCAATATCTCGATAAAATAAAATAAAATAAAAATCAACAAGCAGTTTGTACCTTAACATTTAAAAACAACATCAAAAGAAAATTGTATATAAAACTTTATTACTATTTATTAATTAAAAAAAAATATTTCTAAGTTAAGTGGCTGACAGATATAACGCCAATTATATAAGAAAATTGTTTTCAGTTTATTGACAAAAAAGTTAAAAAAAAAATCAAACAAAAATATAACACACGTTATGGTATTAAACATTATATATTCTATGCTTATATATTTTATTGTTTATGTTTGTATTTTTATTACATAAAAAAGTGTAAGAAAAAGAATGTAACTTATTTATTTCGTAAGTAAAATTCTAAATAAAAAATATTATTATTATTATGATATACATTATTTATTACTTACTACAGAAAAAAAAACAGAGAAATCAATTTATTTACAAGAAAAATTATTATTATTATTATAATTATTATAGAAAATAAATTTCAAAATCGATTTCGAATTAGTCACATACCACATTAAATAAATCGTATTTGTAATTATCGACAAAGACAAGAAAAACATTATGTATTAATTTAAAAAAAAAAAACAAAAGGAAAGGATATATGTAAATACACACACGAAAAAGCTTTGCAAAAATAAATCTAAAACAGAAAACAAATTTACTGCTGTTGTGTTTTTATTTCCTATACATTTTTGTAGAGTTAAAGACCCATTTCCAGGAACATAACCCCCAATTTCAATTGTTGGGTCTTCTGTCCCACTTAATGGGGCCATAAAACCCAAATCGAACCTTACTCAGAGATGAGTCATGAATTCCAAGTTGTTGGACATTTAATACAGAAGCACTTTTTGTCTCAGTTACGGAGCACCAATTCGAGGTGGCATCTGAGTATGAAGTTTTTCAAAGACTGAAATCAATTAAGGCTGATGCCCCTAGGAGAAGATGGAGTGCCTGTATGTTTCATCAAAATGATTATGAAACATATATTACCAGCTTTCATTTATTTGACAAACTTTTGCATAACTTGTTCATCATTTCCCGATTGCTGGAAGTTAGGTTATATAACCCCGGTGGCAAAAAACAGTATTTCATGCTCTCATTTTTGTCCAGTTGGTATCAATGATTTTTGAGACAAGTTTCTAGTCACATTGATAGGTTTAGTTTATTATCTCTCAGTTTCCAAACTGATGATATTCGAATTTAATATGACCTTGACTGCTCTGTATTTGCCGTATTTTTCGAGAGCTTTTGACAGTGTAAATCATCGAGCACTTTGTTCATGCAAAGAGATACTTTGGTTTGTATGCGGTACTTCTTATGAAAGACTATTTATCTAATAGAAGCCATAGGGTCAAGGTTGATCAGGTGATATCTGAGTTTTTGCATCTGCAAATGGAGGGTGCCAGGGCTCTATTTTGGGGCCGATTCTATTTTGCCTTTATTAAGGATATACCAAAAGTTTGTTCGTATGTTTAAATTCTCTTGTATGCTAATCATGTGCAAATTTATTTGTTTCGTCTAATTGGCAGTAAATGAGGATCTTCTCGCAACCTTCATATGGTCCTTTTACAATGGCATAACCCTGAATCCATCTAATTCATAACTGATTACGATTTCTAGGAAGCAGATAAATACCTAGAGTTTACCACTGGTTTATCTCTCACAGCTGAAACTTAAGTTTATGAAAACTGTGAACAGTCTTGGTTTTGAGATTAATAATTCTCTCTCGGCTGATTGCGGAAGTGGATTGCGTAAGCTTTGGCTATATTCAAATATAAAAAATAAATTATATGCCATGACAGCATGAGCCAAAGCCAAGTCACTAGGCTGTTGACAACAGTTAACCTTTTCAGTGTGGCCGTTTTGAAGAAATGGTGGGGAAGTACAATTTTCTGTCGATGCCGAACGGCTAATAAGCAGCATTTTTGATGACAACATATACTCTTAGAAGATTAAACATATCCTCGCAAATAACTATAGTACACCCCTGAAAAACTTTTTTGTTGTGGCAAAACTAAGAGAATCGAACCTCTGCATGACAGTCCAACGCACTAACCTGAGATCTAAAAGTACGCAAAGTTCTTACTTCATGAAGGTTTAATACCGAATATTTAAAGTAGAATAATATTGAAACAGCTACAATGTAATAGAGAAATTTTATTATTTAATGATTACTGACTAAAATTTGATGGGTTCACTAGTCAAGTTTTTAAAACCTTTCGCATTGGGCATAAAAAAAAAACTTGCCAAGTAAGCCCATAAAATTTTAGTCAGTAATCATTAAATAATAAAATTTCTCTATTACATTGTAACTCTTTCAATATTATTCTACTTTAAATATTCGGTATTAAACCTTCATGAAGTAAGAACTTGGCGTACTTTTAAATCTCAGTACTTTTCACGGGTGACTTGTTACACTTGGCTTTTTTTAACATTTATGTTTTTGGTCTGATCTCACTCCTTTTTGCAAAGATTTTAATGTTTTGCCATGTCAAAATCTCGAAAGATACGGAAAGATAGAAGTGTGGACTCTACCTACTAAAATCAACTTAGTTTATAGCTTTCTGTTTCTTTTGGGATATTTTCTTTTTCAATAGAAAGTTTGAGCGACCTCAACTCCAAAGCGCGTTTCGCCCAGGTACGACAGTGGGCTTATCAGTTAGATGCTGTCATACCCTTCTAAGACGCAATTATTATTTGTCGTTGTTTATAGCATCTAACTGATGAGCCCACTGTCGTACCTGGGCGAAACGCGCTTTGGAGTTGAGGTCGCTCAAACTTTCTATTGAATTTAATTCAATCACTCCACTTAAAATTGAAGTAATTTTCTTGTTTCATATAAATATCTTCGTTAATATTATCTTTTTGTTATTGGTTGTTTTGATTTGCGCTTCAATTATTTCTTCTTGTCCTAGCAAGATACCTAACACTAACTTAATTACAACAATCGGAAGTGCTCCGTATAAATTAAACATTTTCTCAGAAAGTGGGCGGATACCACGCCCCCTGAATGGAAAACCCCAGTTTTTATTGTTGGTCCTTGACATGCAATTTGAGCCCTACCATTCTACCAAATTTCATTGTTCTACTGCAATCGGAAGTGCGCTATTTATCATTTACATCAGTTCTGAGGAAGTGGGCGGATACCACACCCCTGAATGAAAAACCGCTAATTTTATATTTTTTTCTTTGTATGCAATTTAAGCCCTACCGTTTTACCAAATTTCATCGTTTTACAGCAGTCGGAAGTGCTTCATTCAACCAACACCAATTCGGAGAAAGTGGGCGGATACCACGCCCCCTGAATGGAAAACTTCAAATTTTCGATTTCATCCTCTACTTGCATGACAAGACCTACCGTTGTGCAAAATTACAAGATTCTACGATGTCGGGAAGTGCTCCATAATTTTGATGATCTGTCAGTCAGTCAGTCAGTCAGTTACGGTTTTTGTGATTTTTGAGGCCTTATATCTCAGGAACTGCTTATACTAAAAAATTGAAATTTGGTGAGGCGCCTGTGCCTCACTAGCTCAGCAAATATTCGGCATTTTAAGTTTCTGACTTCATTGGTACTGAAGATAGGGAGGGGTCAAAAACCGGCTGAGTTTGTTCCTGTAAAAAGGGTGTAGTGCCAGAACTTGGCTGGGCACTACCGTACCCTTTGATAAGTTTTATATACAAAGGTACTACTAAACATAACTCCAGTAAAAACTAAATTGAAATCTGTCTAAACATTGTTTGAATTCTTGGCGGCTCTTTATTATTTTTGTAACCAAACTATGGAACTCTCTGCTAGTATAGCCTTATGGGCTGGCACCAAAGCCAACAGTTTTATGGATCAAAAATTTTGTATCAACCGTTTTTTTAAGGTACTATAAAAGACTCAGTCTTATTTGTACATTGTTACCAAATAAATTGAAATTGAAATTGAAAAATTGAAATTAAATTGAAATTGTACCTGTCTGGCTCGCTTCGCGGAATCACAAGATTTTGGCTCCCTCCGGGTTCTCCGTCCCACTCACGCAACTTCTTTTCTCCGCTTTGGATATGTTCAGTTACCAGGCAAGAACATACATACATACATATGTCAACTTTATTTTGGATAGTATCTTCGGCGGTGCTGTTGCATTAGAATACTTTTGACATAGCCTTAAGCCTGAATACTGAACATATGGTGGAGTTGCGTGAGCTGTACAGAGGACCTAAAAAGGGATTTTAAACTCAAATAACCTACGAAGAGAGCCATTGGAACTACTATTGAATTTTTCAGCTGTTGACATTGGCGCTTCCCTGACGATTCAGCATACATTTCCGAGCGCATAGCCTGATGTAACCCCCAATTTCAATTTGTACGACTTACATCCCACTTAGTTGAGGCATAAGTCAAAAACTCGATTTGGATTTTATGTTCCACTTAAATAAAACATAAGCCCCAAAAATGATAATTATATTAAATTATAAGGGAGTAATGTCACTGTTTCGTGTGGTTTGTTTCTATTGATACCATGTAATTCATATAAGTAGAACCATATTTGCCTGGTGTGATGTGTTGTGGGGTGGTATGTCGTGTTCCAATTGCGCCCTACCAAGCTGCTTCACAGATAACTTATTCTGTTTGTAGAAAAAGATGACTGTGTTCGTTGAAATTAAAACAACTCTCATTAAGGATGGTAAACAAATATTGGCAGATTTCAACAATTAAATTAAATTAACATAGCTTATCAATAATGATCAGTAAAGATGAGTGGGCGTGCTCAATTGTAGTACCCCTTGGCATAATAGTTAATGCTGCTATGCAGAAGATAGGGTTTTGATTCTCAACCACTGCAAAAATATTTCCTAGGGGTGTATTGCCTCTTGCGAGCGAGGAGCTGACAATTCTTCAAAGAGTATCTTTTCTCATAAAATGTGCTTCCCAACTTAACCGTTCGGACTCTAGAAATTTGTAGGTCCCTTTCAGCCCTGCTAGCACGCATATAAGAATGCTAGGGGTGTATTGCCTCTTGCGAGCGAGGAGCTGACAATTCTTCCAAGAGTATCTTTTCTCATAAAATGTGCTTCCCAACTTAACCGTTCGGACTCTGCAGAAATTTGTAGGTCCCTTTCAGCCCTGCTAGCACGCACATAAGAATGCTTGTGATCTGCATGTTACTATGTTAAGGCACTCTAGGATCCGTTGGCCTCTAATTTAGGCAACCAATAGGCAAACATTTGAATTCTGATGACCTCGAATTTTTGAGCTATTTTGTATGCTATTAGATCATCGGCATATGCAATTTCCTAAGTTAGACAACTATTAGGCACTATTCACAGTAACGTTGTGATTCGCATCATCTTTGAAGAATTACGGCCCAATGATTCCGCCAGCCCGTAATCCGCACCAACAGTCAGTTTTTCTGGATGCATTGGTAGCTCTTGCAATGCTTCTGGCTGCTCTTCACTCCAAATACGGCTGTTTTGCTTGTTCACGTATCCATTCAACCAAAAATGAGCTTCGTCGCTGAACACAATTTTTCGATAAAAAGAGTGGATCTTCAGCCAACTTTTCAAGAGCCCATTCACCCAAAATTCGGCGCTGTGGTACGTCGTTCGGCTTCAATTCATGCACCAGCTGTATTTTGAAAGGCTTCACACCTAAATCCTTCAGTAAATTTTTCCACGTAGTGGAGCGACGAACGCTGCAAACGGCGCCGAATCGATAATTCACGGTCGTCACTAATACTGGCCGATACAGCTGCGATATTTTCCTCAGTTCGTGTAGTGCCAGAACTTGGCTGGGCACTACCGTGCCCTTTGATATTATACTCTTTCTGTAAAGCTATAAAAGATAAAAAGATGCATAAAACTAATCAAAGAATTGCGTAAAAACGAAGTGTTCACTAGTCCGACGAAGATTCTAAATGAGGCCGATCAAACCTTCTTTGAAAGACTGGTTGATCCGAATCGATATGTGTTACTTTATCTTTACTCATCTTATATCTTAAGCAACTTGTTAAATAGCTTCCAATCCCTTAATTAACTTTATACAAGCGCTTATGGTATGTAGAAGACAAGTTTATGGAACTAATGTTGTTAAGGGGGGAAGCCTAGGGTTAATGCATCTGATCAAGTAAAGTGTATTAAATTTTGATTCCCATAATATAAAATTATTTCACCTACAACACATTGCTGCACTTTTACTTTCAATGATGAGACTTTTTTCACAAATATTCTCACCATTCGGAACTCATTTAGCTTATATTTAAATTCAATATTTAAATAAGAATAACACCAGCAAGTAAGGACCTCTGTTTCCAAATTTGCCTTTCCCACACTGATATGACCAAGCGATAACCAGCAATTCGACAGCATATGCCTCTTGTTGTAATGTCAATGATCAACTTTTATGGAAGTTCACCCTACGACATGAAAAAAGGATAAGGAACCCAAAATGCATTCATGGGTCAGTGCTCACAATTTAATATTACAAAATAGAAGAAAGAAATTACGACGAGTATAAATTCATTTACTATTACACAGCATTAAAAGAGCATTATCTTGCAACAGGTCTACCATATTACAGGTTGACGTTCCGCTGAGGGATTCGGCTTGCACCTGTCATTACAAAAGGCACGCGGTGAACCGATCGAAATATCCGTTGCAATTGAAACATATGCACAGCCATTTATACTTATTATATTTTTTTGTTGGCTTGTTTCTTATTTCCATTTACTTCCTCGTTCCTCTCCAATGACCTTCTATCATTAATATGAGAAGAACCTGTCTCCGCAGTCTCGTCGTCCCTAAATAAAAACATAAGAAAAAAAAACATCTGTGCTGAGATCTTTTCCAGCTGATTGTTAATTTTATTTTTACCTTTTTTTTTTTTGATGGAGTTGGATGTTTTAACAACTTTGACTTTGGCGGCAGACTTGCGTTTGGTGCCATAGGTTGTCATTTTAACAGTTTGCCTTTTCTATTCAAAGGCCAGAGAGGAGGAACGCTGACAAATGAGGTCCCCAATTATGTAAGTCCTGTCATAAAAGGAAATGTTCCTTTAGTTTCAGTGTACGAGTATGTATGTGTGTATGTTATAATTTGCATGTTCGTAGGAGCCAAAAATCTGCATCGTAAATATCCACCTACTTTGACATGCAAAAACGAGAATTTCAAATTATTCCACCAAGAGTTGGAGAAATATGGAGAAAGAATGTTATTTTTTTAGGCTTTAGAAGAAATAGGGTAAATTCACTTGAATGTTTCTAACAAAATAAAAAAAAAAAACTCCGAATTAAAAACTGCATATTAAAAGTAAATAATTTATGAGAGGTTCTTCAGCGCAAAACGATCCTTTGTTTTCTAATAAGACTCATAATTTCCAACTGATTATAATAAAGTTCCTTAGGAGAAGAAGAAAGCGCAAGTTATATCTGCAAATTCCAAAAAATTTAATAAATGTATGGACTTTGGAGACTTTCGTAAATTTAATTCGAGTTGTTTTCTATGACTCTGATGAACTCGATGATATCAATGGCAAAAGAATTCATTTCCCGACACTTAAAATATCTAAAAACTTCAGGTTTGAAAATTCGTTTGTTAAGGGTTTGTTAGCAATCGGAGTTTTTACCATGAACGTCATAAACAACTTTTTATTTGAGAAATAATTTTCTTTTGTTGGATTCAATTTGTATAATGCAATGATTTTCTTCATTCAAAAAAATATCCCCAAGAGTTCGATCTTCTTAAGGGTTTTTCAATTGGCTCGGGTAGATTTTGGAAACATGTTTTTTCGGTGACATCTGTCAAATCCATGGTTTATTATTCAGTTACTAATGCCAAATTGCCATGTTAAGTATCACATTCGAAAAGCACGTCCAAATGATAACACTTTATTAATTATTAATATTAATAAATGTTAGTTAGTGGGCCACTCGCACTACTCACATACTACTCTTCAAAGTTTGGTGGCCAAATTTACATAAGATCACCGTCTCGGTAGTCAGTCAGCCAACGCTCATACGTCAAAGGAACTCAAGATCGCAAGAACATCGCTGCGGTCCGTGAATAGCAGAACCAGAGGTAGTCGATTCTTCGCCGTGCACAAGAACTCAGGCTTTCGCAGACTTCAACTTGAGGAATTTTGCATCGGGACTTATGTCTACACCCGAACAAGATCCAACTGCCCTAGGAGCTCAAAGCTCATGACAATAGCCAACGCTTTTTGTTTTCTGACTGGACTTTGGATCGATAGGAAGAGGTCCTCAATTTTGCCCGACAAATCATCTTAATGTGAGGAGGCATATTTTTAAAAGAATGGCTAGGTTAAAAGGTAAAATTTCCGTATATGGGACGACACCAACCCACACGAGGTTTACTAGGTGAAAATGCATCCTCAAAAAGCTACGGTTTGGTAAACATTTTGGGTCAACGTACTTTTCAAAAATGACGTTGTCACCGGTTACCGTCAATGGGAAGATCAAAGAATGATTATAACGACATGTGGTTCCAGCAGGAGGGTGTTACGTGCCACAAAACGGACGCCACGATTGACATTCTTCATGAACGATTTGAGGTTAAAGTTATCTCTTAGACATGACGTGAATTGGCCACCAAGATTATGCGATTTGACCCGCTGGACTTTTTCTTGTGTGGTTTTCTGAAGTCACAGATTTTTGTGAATAAATCACACTCGACTGAAGCCCTTAAAGTGAACATAACACAGGCCATCGCTCAAATTCAGTCAGATCTATGCGGAAAAGTCATTGGAAATTGGAACGTAAGAAGCCGGGGCAGGCATTTCAACGATGTTTTATAAATATAATGCCATGCATGGATCTTTCAAATAAAAAAGAGTTTTATTAATATCTCACACATAGCTTTTTTTATTCCATTTCAACACTTATCCGCCCTTATTGAAAAACTCTTTAGCTAAAGTTAAAATGTTACTACAAAAAGTTTAAGAAAAGTGGTCAAATATTCGTTGGTGTAGAGTTTCATGAACAAACTCAACTGACCCACGTAATTAGTCCTGTGCAAAAAAGTGTGGAGACTTTTTCAAAGAATCTGCTACTATTATCAGTTTCGCTCGTCCGCATCATACAACATATCGCTGAATGAAATAATTCGTTCATAATCTAGAACGGGGTTTTATTCTACCGCAGCATACCTATAGGATTAATAGTAGTAGTTTTTTTAGGAACTTTGGTATAAAATCCAACATAAAAGTAAATTAAGTAAAACGTTTGAAATTTCGGCTTGTTTTAAGAATTAGCACTATGTACAGGGTGGGCCAAATACAAGTTAGTTTTTAAAGAAGAGAACCAGGACCTATAGTGACTTACAACTTTCAACCATTACTTTGTGCGAGATGCCAGAAATGGAGGGAACCTACAATTTTCTGACGATTCCGAACGGCTAATGACCAGCACTTTTCACGACTCTTAAGAGGATGCCTCAAAAGAGGCAGTACACTCCTGAAAAACTTTTTTGCAACGGCTGAGAACCGAACCCAAGACCTTCTGCATGACAGTCCAATGCACTAACCAAGGGGTACTACCAAAACCAATTGGACCTTATAAGCGTTTAATAAGAGATCTTTGTACAGGCTAGTGCGTTAAATGTTGAGCTGTTGAGATCAATGGCGAGTTGATGTTCGTGAATTGAGTCTCCGGACGAAGAGTGTTGTCCACTATCATACTAGTCGCACCAACACTTTTGCACAAACCTGCGTACAGCAGACGCGGTGGGTGCTTCATTTAAAAAAAGAAGATTTTGAGCGAGAAACAGCTGTCAGTGTCAAAATAACCTATGATTTAAGAAGAAACCACTAGAAGGGCAACCTTTTACATATCAATAAAGTAATAAACTTTCAAATTATAAATATCATAAAGAGAAAAGTTAGTTAAATGTGAATTTTTAATTCATAGGGTATCCTACAAACATTGAAGTATACTTAAAGTTTCTCGCATTTATTTTGTTTTTTTTTTTCGTTTCTTAGAAATTTTCCTCAAAGCACCTATCAAAGGTAAAACTTGGTAAAAGTTCGTGCCAACTCCGTCCTTATAAATCTAACCAATTCTGAAATTATTGCATGTTGAACCTTTATACTCATACACGGACAAATTTCAACGCCAATAGGGTGTTGAGAAACCCCGTAGTTTAGCCCCATACACCGTCTTGATCCTGATCCCATGATAGTTTTAAACTTTACTCCCTGTTTCGTGAGTGTGTAGTTGTTTGCTTTGATTTCCTACAATTTTACCCCGACCCTAATATTACCTGGTGAAAAATTAAGTGCAATGGGGTGGTGCCCAGTAACTATAAGGTACATTGATTCTGTTTTATATACACACAAACTATCATATATATAATGTACATTAGGTTTATATAGGTTGTCTGTGTACATATCTATCTAAGGAGTAGAGCCAAAATAAGAATAAGGGCGGGAGACAAAAATTCCTAAAGTAGAGTTTTCTGCATTTTTAAACTTCGGTAAGAGCTTCGATCTAACAAATTCTTTATAAGAAGTTAGTATATGATGTGGTCGCGTGTTGTACACCTTATCTACACAGTCATTTGTAAAAAAAAAACATATACCCGCAGGTTTATAGCTAGATAGTCAGATATGTTTACATAATGTACTTAACCAAAAGAAAATTATACATGAAAAATATGTATAATGTGTGCTTCGTGTAGATACGTAGTAGGTATGCTTTGAGTTTGTAGACATTTTTTGAAGTACGAAGTCTTGTTTCGACCGAATCGTTCGATATCTACGAAAAAAATTTTTTTGAAAAAACGAATACATGGAAAAAAAAATGTTGAGTATTTGTCCGACACACCCGCATGTTTTTATGTATGAAAAGTAAATAACAATTTGTCAAATAACAAATAAAATTATTCCACAAAATAAATTATTAGCTCTATACCTATGATTGAATATTCTATGACGTGTATGTATGGAAACATAGACATGGACAGGGCATGAACTCTTTAACCGTGCAAGGTACTAATTATACCAAAATAAATGTCGACGCTGTACAAGGTAAAATGAACTTCTTTAATCTTTAATAAACGATCTCGAAGCGAAAATTGTTGACACTTTTTTTTTTTTATTTTGGAGGTGGAAGAAGGTTCTTTGATTGAATAAAAATAATGCCTTAATGGATTTCAAATTCTATTTTTGGAACCATAAGCTATTCAAATAGTTAACGAGCTGAGAATAAAATATCGGATACTGTTGTAGCGTTGTTACACTGTTTAGACAAAAACAGTGTAATTTGTTTGTGGTAGCCATGTTTTGAATGTATTTTACTTCTTATGTTTATTCAAATCACACTTAAACAGTAACACATACAATTTCTAGTCCTCTTTAAATAATTGATTACTCATTGATTGCCCTTGAAGATTATAAAAAATTAAGTAGATGTCTGCCCTTTCAGCTTATGACATTTTACTTTGGGTTTTTGTGTGATTTCACTTCTTTTTGATTCGAGTGGAATATGAAAATTCGTTTCACATGATGGTTTATTTTAACATCTACCACATTGACAGGTAATTCGACGCCATTTTGAATTTTTGGATTGATAAATTTATAAATCAAGCGAATAAAGATATCATGACTGCATTTGTTTTTGTTACATAGGTAAAATAATTATCCAAAGACTAAAAGTTTATGGCCCAAGATTTAAAACCGCCAAGTATTAAAATAAAAGAGATCTAAATTATTTCTTATTATATTATTATCAGACATTTAAACTTCTATGGGCTTAAAATGAGGTCATTTAGATTGGACGGGTGTACTATGTTCTCTAAATCTTCGTTAAAACTTATAGCTCCATGCTCAATGAGCCCAAGAGGAGAGCTGAAATACAATTTTACGTATACGCAATGGAAAATTCTTAATTTTAGATGGAAACATCGAAAACAATAAGGGCCCAAGAATGGAACCTTGAGGGACGCCAGTAACATGAGGTAGAAAGTGAGATAACTTGTCACCAAATTGAACTGCTTGTTTTCTTTAAGTAAGGTAGGAAAAAAGTAACTTTGCAGCAACTAATGAAAAATTTTTTTAGATAATTTTACATGATTGACTGCATCGAATGCCTTTGGAAAGTCAAGCAATACTAGAAAAGTTATTTCATTTATATCCAACGCCTGCCTTATATCGTCAGTAACGCTTAACAATGCTGTGGTGAGCATATTATTTAACGTAAGATAAGCACTGATTTGCTTTTGAAGAATTCTTTCAAAGACTTTGGATAAAAAGGCCAAAATTAAAATTGGTCTAAATTCAATACCTCTTGAGGGATAGATACAATTTCCATTGATCTGGGAATTTTCCCGACATCAAAATTGTTTTGAAAATAAATGTTATATGAGATAGAATAATCGGTAAACAGGCCAGGCCAACAGAATTAGACCCTATGGGTAGCACACTTTCAACAACATCGGCACTATCCACCGGTAGAAATTCAAAATCATCAGGGCGATTCGACTTAGTAACAGATATCTGGATTTGTCAAAGAGCTTTATAAAGTCAGCACGATAGTAAAAAGATAAAATAGGAATTCGATGATCTGAACTTTAATAATGATGCTAAGTTCGATTAAAATTTAAAAACAATCATCTTTTAAACCAGGTATCATACTAAAATAGTTTTAACATTGTACTAATTCGACTAAAATATCGCGCCTTTGACTTTAAAAAAAAAATGATTTACAAGGTGTTTTAAAAAATTCTGTTGAATTTGCCCCATTTATCTTAGAGGACACAAATATTATTTTAATTTAAAAAATATACACAAAATTAAATGACTAAAATACAAGCAAGTTATCTTAGAACGTACGAGTATTTGGGCGAAAAAAATGAGGAAAAGAGTAAAATGACTATTTCAAAAAATGGTTTTTGTTTGGCATATCAAAAGCTTTTTACTTAATGTCACATCAAATTTAAGATAAAGCCCCTTTTTGGACGATCATTTCAGTTTCAGTTTCAGTTGAGCTATCAGTTAAGCTTTCAGTTAAACTGATGTCTAAATACAAAAACTGAAGCGTTTAACTGAGACTGAAACTGATGAAATTCCCATAAGTTTTCAGTTCAGTTATCAGTTAAACTAATGTGTAAATACTTTCCAGTTCAGTTGTCAGTTCAGTCGTTATTTCAATTTTAGTTTGCGGTGATTTATTAAGCGACAAAACTATAGCTATTGCAATAAGGTTTTCATCTCGTCCATTACGCAATGTATTTCCTCTGATTTTCGACTGCTCACAAGCAAAATGAAAGTTCAACTGAACACTGGACTGACGTCTAAATACACTGCCTTTTTTAACTGAACTGACAACTGAACTGATAACTGAAGGAACAACTGATCGTCTAAATACATTGCCTTTTTTAACTGAACTGACAACTGAACTGATAACTGAAGGAACAACTGATTCTCTAAAAGGGGCTTAAACTATTTCATCTATATATGACTATTTCAACTCAAATTGAAAAAAAAAAAAAAAAAAATTTCTCGTACCAATAGACATATCCGTTTAAATTCTCTCCCACTTTCCTAAATGCTCGCTTTGTGCTCAAAAATTTTAAGGGTCATAATACCTTATAAATATAAAACAAAAAAAACGAACCAAATTAAAAAAAAAAAAAGAGTAGAACGATGGGGGAATAAGCCAGGTTTTGGCAAATAATATAATGCAATTGGTCTTATCCGGGCCACCCCATTTTTTAATTCTGATTGTCTTGTATATGCAACGTTTTGAAAGTGCAGGTTAAGCCGTAGTGTTACCATGGTAACACATTTTGCCGATTTTAAGGTAGACCTGGTGGCTCTTCACAGTCAACTCTTCAACCTTTGACGGTTAGGTGGCCGCAAAGGAACGCAAGTATACAGCAGAAGCCGAGGTAATCGACTCTTCACCGTGTACAAGAACTCCGACTTTCGCAGACTTCGACTTGGCCAATCCCCCGTCGGGACCTGAGCCTACACCCGTAAAAGATCCAATTAATCCAGGAGCTCAAAGTTGATGACTATAGACAACGTCGTTTGTTTTTTGACTGGGCTTTAGGAGCGTTAGGAAGAGAACCTCAATTTTGGCCGACAAATCTTAATGGGAGGATGCTCATTTTTGGATGAATAGCTGTGTAAACACCAGATGATAAATATTCCTCAAAAACTTACCGTTTGATCTGGATTTTGGGCCAGCCCCATCCGAACTTTTTTTAGAGTTTCCTGAAGTCGTCTAGCCTGCATTTTAGTTATTCGATACATTACACCGTTTAAGTATGATTATTGGGGAAATTACTAAGCGTATATTCGCCTTTTTGTTGCTGCCTTTTTCGTTGATTGCAAGACTTAGGGTATCTTTGAAATGTTGGTAAATCGTTTCATGTTTATGTTTATTTATTTTTTGTTGTATCATTTATCGTTTCAACTCAACATTGTTTTACAAAAGACTGCTCTACTGTTCTAATGGAATTTATTAAAAATTGTATTGACTTATTTAAAAATAAAAGATTGTGGCATTAAAAACTTCTGCAATATGTTTAACAAATTCTTACATCGAATCTTGCTTTATAAGTTAAGATGTGACTTCAAACTCATGTATTCGATAGATCATAGTTGGTACTTTTCAAACTTTTCTGGATTACCATAGGGTAGTCATTTAAGGCCTGTAGTTTTTATTTTATTAATTAGTGACTTTACCGCATGTATTTAAGTATTTAAATTGTCTAATTTGTAAGGGCGATGCCTTCGCGATTGTGAAGAGTTTCAGAATGACTTCCGTTCTCTTTGTTATCGATAAATATATAATTATAATGGTAACAAGGTAACTTTCTATTATTCTTTCCTTGTGAACTTGATTTTATAAAACACATTAGCTCTTTACCTATTTACAAGCCATTGTAGTTCTGGATTGGCTCAGTTGATTTTCTTTAAGCTATGTATGTAGAAAACATTTCAAAATTTTTCACCGTTAAACAAACGGCTATCGAAAATCTCATTTTTGCGAAAATGGCTTCTCAGGTTTTGATAATTTTTTTTATGTTTCACATTTTCACGATCACTACCTACTAGAGAATCTTTTTTTTTTTATTATTATTATTTTGAATTTCTCATTCTCGGCATAAAGGATTTAAATTAAATTTTGTCTCCAGAATTTTCGAAAAAGTTTAAAAACATTGCGTGTCAAAACTAAAAAAAAATATTTGTTGGGTTGAAAAAAAAAAGATCGCGGCTCTAACGGAACGCATCCACTTTTAAAAATAATAATAATAAATAAAATGGACGACTCGATTGCACGTACTTCGTCTAATTTAAATGTATTTAGGAATTTAAAAATTGGTTATACTTAAATATAAAAGCATGGATTTAATTAGAGAAAAATGTTCAAATGCATACGATTTGTGATGTCAATTTTAAGTATTTAATAATAGACATTTCAGGAAATAATTTCAAAAATTAATCGTGTACCCGTTTTCAAGATATTGAATTTTCAAAAAATATAATTTGGATTTTTTTTTTAATCCAAAAAATATTTTTTCGAAAATTTGTATATACAATATTTTTTTGAATTCTAAGGAGCTTCTGTATAAAAATGTTGGTTGAAATCGTTAAAGCCGTTAAGGTCGAAATCATTAAAAAAAACAATTCTATGACAGGTGCGTTGATAACATTTTTTCATAAATTTAGTTTTGACCAAAAATGTAGTCCATACATATTTGTTTTTATTAAAATCTTTAGAGCAGTTCTCAAGATAAATAAGGTTTTACATAATGGATATATGGCAAGTACCGTTAATTTTGAAGCTATTATACAAATTTATTTCTTGGGAATCACCGAATAAACTTAAGAAAATCGCTTCAGCGGTTTAGGCTGTAGATCGAGGTACAGACAGACAGGTGACGTAATTGCCGGACATAATTTTTGTGATTAAGTAATTAATTTTTATGTTTTCTTGTAAAAAGTTTTTTGTTTGTAAGTTTTATCAAAGTATTTAAATAAATGGCAAAAAATTGAGATCACCAATTCAATTGCCTAAACATGTTAAGGGTGATGCTGGAAACTTTTTACCTGAATTCAGAATAATTCTGCATTTTTAAAGCAATTATCAGTTTGCCGTCAAATCAATACATATTTTGAATCTGATTTGACCAATTGAAAACCAATTTCGTCAACATAAATTACACGAAAACGTCATGATTTACCAAATGAAAATAAAAAAATACATACATATGTTTGTATAGGTGTATAGGTATAGATCATTAACTCCCTTAACTTCCATAACGATAAACTTTGATGCACATTCTCGCTACAGAATGACATTTTCCCAGAATTTAATTTTTATTAAGTGTGTATTGTTACCCAAAAGCACAAACCACATACACACACTTATGTGTACATGCAATTATTGTGCAGTGAAATATGGAATTGTTTCTTCCTTGCATGCCTGCTAGAAAAGAGCTGTCATCGTTGTATCGTCCCGCGTCTGTCCTTGTCGTCGTCTATGTCATTATGTTTGGGGAGCGTTCAAACTCCACTGAAAAAAGGAAAAAAAAAAACAGTGCCAGAAAGTGCGCCACCAGCCACAATTTATTCAATAACAGCACAAGAGGCGACATCCAGATGAAGGATACGAACGAGAACGACGAATGTAATGTTTTACTTTTTTTCAGTATTCTTTTAATTTTTAACTTCAACTTCATTCCATTTCCATTTCTACCTGTGAACTCAGGAGGATAGAATGTGCCATCATCGACTGACAGGTGGATTCGTACCGAAATGACCAGGTGGTTTGACGGACCGGGCGGCAAGCGGAGTGACTCGTGCGGTGGACCGTGTAGTCACACCGTCACCTTTTTTTCCATTCTTCCACTTCTTTTGTTCATTTTACGTTTGAAGGTGGAAATGGCATTTTTTGTTCTTTGGTATTGGTTTTGGTAGAACCGTTGTCGTCGTCGCTCGTCGTAGTAGAGTGAGCCACCAGGAACCAGGAAGGAAGGGGCATTTTACTTTGGTAGAATCAGCCAGCGCCATCGGCCGCGGATATTTACCCTCTATACACCGGTAGTGCTGGTGCTTTCCCTTTCTCCGAGTACCGCGGCTCTCGAGCATAGTAATGGAGCTTGATGGTACCTTTCCGTCAACCACTCTTTAGGGGAAGGTTACACTACATATTTACCCATGTGTGGCAGAAGTCATTGTATTGGTGGTAATGGTAGTAGGAATCGAACAACACAAACGTTTTTTTACTATATTTTTTTTAAGGGCTTGGTTGGTGGAATATTTTTTTGGCCGTTTGGTTGGTTGGCTGATGAGAAAGAATATTGGTGGAAGTGGCACGGTTCGGTTTGTTGGTGGAAGAAAAAAGGACTCACCGCGCGACGTTGTGTTATAGTTCAGCAAATAATTTTTAGTTAGTCATTCGTAGTCAAGGATACAGTGCGTGTCGTCGTAGTAACCTCGAGGATAACAACAAACTAATTCCTGTTGTTTTTTTTTTGTCAGTTTGGTTATTTCTATGGCTATATAGTGTTTGAAAGTACAGTGTTTATTCTAGCAACGAGAAGCTAACTGATTACAACCAAAGGACGAACGAAAAAAAAAATAAACCTATACCTGCTACTCACTTGCTCATAACTCTTAAGCTTAGTGCAGAAATCTAAATATACAATTTTCTATTATTCATAGTGTTATTTCATTTCCTTTGCTGTTGTTATAGTCCTTGTGGTTGTTGTTGTTTGTGGTGTTGTTGGTGCATTAGTTCGTGAATATCCTTTAAGGACAGCAGAGTAGTAGTGTGATATCATCAGGCACTATAACAACTCCCAAAGGAGAAAACACCGTCCGAATCAGAGTGAAATACTTTTGATTTTAGTTATCGACGTGAGCTTAAAGGATTAACATGGGTCTTCCATAGGGTACACACAAAAAAAAGACACGCAAAAAATAACACACTATTTTAGGTGTTAACTGAAGGAAAATAAAAACTATGATCTTTTGGATCAACACACTCTTAAGTTGAAGTGAAATTCTGTTCAAGAGCAACTTTGCCCAAGTTTAAGTGCGAATATTGATCGGAGTTTTATAGACCCTCGCCAAAGGAGCTGTTTTCCAAAATTATTTCTTCTAAAGGTAAGTTGCTGATCATAACTGAGGAATTCGCTTTATCTTTGCTTTTACGACTTAGCAAAATGTATATATTTAACCTTTGGTGGGCCTTGGCACTGGGAGAATTCACAGTTGTATTGTTTTTGAAATTCTGTGGATCTTTTCGTGCCAAAACTCAACGAAGGAAATGGAAGCTTCTAAATTGTCTGATTGCTTTTCTTAATCCATAGTGTTATAAAGAACGTTTATCAGTTTTAGAAATCATTAATTTTATTACCAATACTAGTGGTTATTGATTTTTTGTTGAGTCGCCTTAATCTACTCGTACATCGATAGCTACTTCTGAACTTTTCGGTGTAATTTTTGTATCATATTATATTTAGCGTTTAACCATCGCAATCGAACTGAGATTCAACCAGGTTACAAGGGCTTCAAACATTAGTACGACTGCCCCTGAAAAAAAGCAGTTTCTTCAAAGACACTAAAAAGGCACTTTGGAGCTAATACAGTTTACAAAATAGTGTCTAAGATAAGATAGAACAATAAGTAATCCGCAAAATTAAAATAAAGCGCAGGAGGGAGTCATCGGCATGTTATGTTTTAATGCTTCTATTATGAATTCGATTGATGAAATCAAAACGAACACCTGGGTCCCTTATAAATTTGAATTAAAGAAATGAATTGAAAATCATTAGAGCGGTTCTTTATTTTAAATTATATTAAATTTTATATTTGAAGAACGCAAATTTTAAGAATTGAATAGATTTCACAAATTTAGAAAGAAAATGATCCGCATTTATTCGTTTTTAAAATATCAAAAGGAAGATATTTTGATAAAAGTTAGCACAGTCCTGAAAATGGCCGATAAGGAAAGAGAAACAAGAAAACGAAACGAAGATTTTCATAGGTACTAACGGCGATAGATATTAATGCTATAAAATTGTCAGAGGCTCTTAACTCCAATACATATGTTTTAATGTTATTGACAGTTTATTTCGAACGTTTTTGAACAAATAACTTAAGAGTGTTCCTGATCATTTATAAGTCTTAATAGTGCTTACAAATAGTGACTATTTAACCTTGTTGAATAAGTTCACCAGCTTCATAACTAACCTTATTAGCTCTCGGTAATCAGTGCCCTAAGAGAACTTAGGGTGGCAAACTTCAATTTAATTGCTTCAATAGTTCTCTTATTCTAGTTCAAAACCGTCTATTTTCAAAAAAATTTAAGTGTTTAGTCGCAATATTTTCCATACAATATATTTTAGGTTTTCTTAAGCCTCTACTATGCTTGCACCACTAAGTACTTCTATCTTAGATACATAAATAGTCTCGAGAAAAATAAAGCCTTCTTTTCCGGTTATCTTAAAAAAATGCTTATTCTACGAATTGAAAATGTATTGTGTGTTTGTGCAATTTTTAACCGAGGATCGGTTATGTTACCAATGATTTTCTGGTAACCTGTGTATGCTTAATTTTTACACTGCATTTAAATCAGGTTGAAACCTTGAGTCCAGTCAGCAAACTTACTAGAAAATTCAGTCAAAATTTATTTCGTCGGACCGGAAGATGGAATTTCATTTTTGTGTTACCAATGCAACTTTGAGCAAAACAAAACGTATCTGCTAGAAAAACACAAGATTCTAGTTCATTTGTCATTTCTGAAAAATAAGATTTGTTGACTTATGTAGGTTTATGTAGGTTTTCTTCCGGGCCGACCTAACCTAACTTTCAAAAAAAGTTTCCTTATGTATCAAAGAAAAATTTCAACTCTAAATTTGACTTCTTTTCTAATGTATTTGAGCTAGTTTTAGGAAAAGTGTGGAATACAAATCTGTGGTGTTTGGTATAAAGATGTTAACTCTATACAAAATTACATTTTGACGCATACTTTTCATCACAATAGAGCCTAAGCGGGTGGCACGAATTGCTTCAAATTTGGTACACATATATGCATTATATGCTTTTACTGAATAAAATAAAAATAAATACAAATTTATGGAGTTATCATGTTTATACCAAACACCACATAAATACATAACTGGGATAGTGTCCTGTAACAAAATTAACAGAAATTGCACATATTTTACAACTATAAATTTGTGATCAGAACCAAATTAATTGAACAAACAAACATGAAAAAAGAATCAGATTTTAAAGGCATTTTTAATTTATAGGTGGACAATTCGATCACCCGCCAAATTCATTTTATTTTAATTCATAATTTTTTGTAGGGAGTTAAGAACCAGCTGCGACCTACAAACAAAGTCCCAACATGATTGTATTTCTTACCACCAGTAAGAACCTGAACTGGAGGTTAAATTTGAAATTTCTACTTCAGTTAAATTGAACGGGACTTAACTAAATTGTTTTGTCTCCTATCTAAATCAAAGAAAAAACAATAATGAAGAAAATTTTGCTTTGTTTCAGTTGTGACCTGTGATAGGAAAAAAAATTAATAAATGAAAATAAATTCTATTTTCAAATATTATGTGGAATGGTTGTCTAACTGAGGCTTATAGTATCGTTTAAATTAAATTACAGAATAAACTCTGTTCAAGGTTTAAATGACACTGTGAAACAAAATTTTCTGACGTTTAAACCAAAAGTGGGGATTAAGCTTCCACTGCGAAACTGGGGTTTAGTATGTATAGTAATAAAATAATAATCAAAACAAAGTTAGATATAAAAATAAACAATATAAATTGTGGCTAACATAAAGTGAATGCAAGATGGAATTGTAGCTTTTTAAATTCGTCTTTAGGTACAAATATTTAAATTGTAGTATTTCTCTTACTTCCATCCTATGAATTCTATCATAAAATATTTAGATGCTTAATATTGATATTGGCAGCACTGTTTTTATTGACAGCAAATTTGACAGATGGGATATGATTCGTGCTCAGTATATTTTGCCACTTTACCATTAACTGAATTATACCTGGACAATGTTTGTAATTGACGATATGCGACTTCACCCCCGATAAAGTGGTCAAAAATTGGTCTTACAGGTTGCGTTACATTCGAGCAAACCTAGTTGCCGATAAATTTTCATTACGCATATTAGCCGTGTTTTTTTTTTGCAAATCCATATAGAATTGTAAAAAAACGACATCGGGATTTAAGAGTTTTTTTTCAAGTAGCTGGAAGCACTATGTACGGTATGCCATTTGTCAGCTGTATTGACGACTAGCATCAACCAATCCGAAAACGTCACTTTTGACTTCTCTGAACAAATTATCGATAACGTATAGATAGATAATATTATTTTGGCATCACCATTTTTATCGGGTCTTAGATAAAGTCTCGAAAATTATCTGTTCTTAGCTAACTCTGTATAGATTTAAGTAGTTGTTGCATTTGCATGTAAAGCGCTTAGTCCCGATGTCGTTTTTTTCTACAATTCTATATGGACTTGTAAAAAACACACGCCTATTGTAAGACTTTAAACTTAACACATATAGCCTAGTATGACAGTTTGCTTTGAAGCATCTGATTGAAACAGGGATGTCAAATCCAGGCCAAAAATTGGATGAACTATAGTTGTGGGCCATTTTTTTATAAATCTTATTTTTTAATAACAGTATTAAAATGTTTTTACAATGTTTTAACAAACAAACAAAACCAAATATTGCCTTTTTGGTATTATTCGTTACTATTTTGTCTTTTGGGCTTGTTGGTTGAGGCCTTAGTCCACCCTGGACTGTGAGCGCCATCTAAAGTATTTTGTCCTCATTTTGCTTAAAAGAACTTCTAAATAATGTAATTAATATTGCATTACAAAATTGTGTAAAAAAAAGGGAAATCTTTTTTATAAAGCAAAATTCGGAGAGGTACGAGTAATTAATTTCGACTATTTTGACATTCTTGATTCAAAATAGCTTTTATGGTCCTCACATTCAACTGATGAGTCCAAGTGAGATCGCAGGGACGAAACGCCAATTCAACAAGTCCAATAATAGTGCTAAGTCTTCTACGTGGCTGATTTATTTCAGTATATAGTAGTAGTATATAGAGTTTGTATTATAAAAACCTTCATATATGTATTTTGACTTTCTTAACCTTTTTTCAATTCAGATTCTAAGACCAAGAATATGGAAAGATTCGGATTGAAAATTACATGATGGAAGAAAATTAATAAAATTGGCTCAAAATGCGAATTAAAGAACTATTCACACTAGAGCGACCAACGATCGACGAATATAAGTAAAAATGGGATTTCAATCATTTATAAACCTGAATTCTTCACTAGACAAAATAGTGAAAAAACTAGTTGAAATGAAATTTAAGACTCTAAAATTGGCGTTTTAACGGCTAAAACAATAGAAATTGAAGAAAATAAATTATTCGTCACGAATTGCAATGTGATTGTTACGAACTGTCAAACTCTATTTGCGTTCCACATACCATCCACACTGCTACAAATAAATTATTCGTACGCTACTAACTTCAAATAATTCTTGTTATTGTTTGATATAAATTTCGCTCTCATATGAATTGTCCCTTAAGGTAATTTTGATAAGTGAGACTTAACTGTGATTTAACGTAGCATTACAAAATTACAGTCAAAAAGAAAAACTTAACTACAATGTGTCCGTTTGGTATGTGAGTTTTTAACCGAAAAAAATAATTTTACTACCAACTCTGCATTACCTACATTTATGATGATTAATCGGAATTGTTAGACACATCCCATGGCCATGGGATGTATGGCATGGCATATATACTGACTTTCTGTCAAGATTACGAGCGGGAAATAGCTGTCAGTGTCAAAATAACCTATGATTTAAAAAGAAACAAGTAGATGACCCACATTTTACATTCTTACTTCATGAAAACGTCAATTTTGATTTTGAATGATGATGAACTGAATCAACTGTACGAGTATTTGAAAGAAAATAAAACAATAAAGTCCTGGCTTCAAAAAAATTGTTGCCGAAGTTTATTATATTTTTGTTTGCTATTTTTAACTATTTTTGTACAACTCCTCTCATTTTATTTGTTTGGTGTCCAAACAACCTACGGACCCTAGCGAACGATTCTATCACATAATAGAAAATACAAAGTTAAAAACATATTCGCAAAATTTTAAACAACATATTATTAAGGTATTAGTATGATACTACTTAACAATTTGCTAACTTTATAGTAGTTTACTAACTCATTCTTAATTTTAAACATTTTCTAACTAGTATCGTACTAAAAAAATTTTCTTAATAAATTGCTTCTGAACAAACCTAAAATAATGACATTTCGTGTAAAAAGTAAGTACACAAATTTTTTTGATGTTTGCAAATGTCAAAGAGTCATATGAAGCTAGCACGATACTAAAAAAATAAAGTAGGTATTCGATGATTTTAACTTTAATAGAAGGGTAGAGAAAGTATGATGCTATATTCGATTAAAATTTGCAATTTCGTTGTTTTAACCTAGTATCATACTAAAACAGCTTTAGCATCTACTAATTCAATTAAAATTTTGCGCCATATATTTTATTTTCAGATTTTTTTTTAGCTATATACATATGTACCTGGGTTAAATATCAGCCAGTCGTCCTCTGAATTTTTTGGCATGAAATTCTTCTTGGGCTTTCGACAGTTTTTATTAATAGTCTTTTCTTATATTTTCACATTTTAAGCTCGTTTTATATTTTCTTCGTTCGTATCCAATTACGTCCGACAAGTGTCATCGTTTGATGAGAAGAGCGCATAAGAAGAACTTGTTAGACAACGAACACACCAACTAGCTCTTCGACACGAAACGGTTCCATGCGGTTTCAAGAAAGCACGAATTTCGGTCAAGATGACGTTCAAGAATCAGCGGTGCTTTCATGTTTCAGTTTCTGTTTGTCTGTGCGATAGACGATAGAGTAGTTGGCGGCTGATATCCTGATCTGAACCACGTATGTGTAATTGGATCTTTCGACATTTATAAGACAACCAATTACTTATCGAATACGAACCGTACGTAATGAAACCGAATAAATGTGAAATGCGTTGTAAAACCTATTCTTCTTGGTGATCGAAGCGGCAACAGTACGCCAAGAAAGATTAACAAAGGCTTTCCGTTGAATGGCTGCCAAATTTTACTTCTATTTCCTTCTCTGTTGCTCTATAAAAACCCGTCAAGCTTGTAATTTGAAGTTAAGGAACTCTACTAAATAATATCAACACCATTTTTATTACAAACAGTTTAATTTAAATCCCATTCACTCTTAAGTTCCATTAACCTTTTAGAGTTGACATACAAAACCCTTGTCTGTACTTTTTTCTTTATAATCATAGGTATATGTACTTAAATTAAACATTGAATAAATACCACTAAGTGTATTGTCGCATATTAAAGGTTTTCCCCTTGTCCTCCTACTCTACTAGTTTTGTGATATAATTAAATGTTCATTAAAAATCTCGCCCACCTTGTCATTCAATCACGGTTTATCGCCTATCGTCTAGAACACCCTCCAACAAACAAAAATAAACAACAAATTTATTCAACAGCAAATTAACTCTCCGTTAGAATGGAATAAAATCAGTAAAAAGGTCCTTGGAAAATGTTTTGGGGCATTTTTTTTTTGTAATATGTATAATGTATGCAAGTCGGCTTGGCTGGTTCGTTTGGTTTGGAATGTTGTGGCAATACTGGCTGCCTAGCTGCTGATGATGATGATTGGACAGAAAATGGACTAACATCGCAGAACGGTGTTGCAGATAGGACAACTGCGATAAGAGTGTAATAAAAAATTGCAGTTCTATATTCGGTTCGAAGCGAAAACATTTCTGTATTTCATTTGAAGGGAAAACACCCTACACCCTCGGTCCAACCCATCAGAAAGAAGGTATCGTATATGGCCACTTGCCATGCAACAAACAGGATATAGACAAAACAGGATATCATGCCGAGAGGGTGAAGTTTTTTACGGACAGTTACCGCATCAGGATATTCAGTAACAGTAAAGGTTGGGCTCAGAATTTTTACCTCGAATGTGGGCGTCAAGCCTGTAATGCATTTTGTGCTAGGCAAAGAACTCTACGAGTTCGGGTATATCATTAGTTTGCTTTATTCTTATTACTTTTTCCACTTTTCAAGCTCGTTTTGGTTTTTGATGTAGCCCAACACTAGGTCGGTCTTTAAATGCAATTTATAAATTTTACCACAAACATCAAAGTAATATATGCATACATATTTACCCACTAATAAGTTCTACCTGAAAGGCGGAAGACGACGACACACTGATGGTGTAGGCAATTTAAGGATATAACGCAATATCAAGGAGAATTTGTTTTCATTCTATACAAATTACCTTGTATGTTTTGTTATGGCGCATATGGGTGGACGAAAGAGGGAGCTACATGCAAAGTTCTATTTGGATCCGGATATGACGTGAGTTGTAAACAATGGAAACGGAGAAAAGATTTGATTAAGTGGGTAGATTGGTCTTAGATTACATTTTGAATTGAAGTTGTATTGCCTATAGCAGTAGCTCACTTTATAAAAAGTGATTGATCGATACTCCGGGGAGCTCCGCTTTAGTTCGGTCGTTCGTTATGTTTGCGTAGCAAGGATTTGAATTAATCTTCTACATAACCTATACAAAATTTTCGATTTTTTTTCAAATATTAAATTATTCAATTGAATCATAGGGTTGTTTGTTTTTGGGAAACCATTTGACGACTTTGTTGGTAATCAAGGAGAATTTTCTGGAATCTTTATACACAACTAAAATATTGTCAAAATTTGCTCTGTCTGTTCACCTTTTCTAGAAATGGCATCAAATCTGCAAGTATTTTTGTTATTCTAACAAAATTGACAACTAGAACCGAATTATAATATTGTTCATGTTTCTTGCTAGCATGATACCATCGCAAGAAAATTCCATCTCCTCAAAAGCTCAAGAATTTCATTGTAAATAATTGAAAAATGCTCCATTTTGTTGAATGCAAAACTGTCAAAAAAGATAAAGACGAAGAATCCATTTTGTAGAAAGAAGTACAAACTTTTCGATTTTTTAAACATCTGACGTAAAAGCATGAAAATTCTCTGAAACATTTTAACTTGACACAGCGAAAAAAACCAGAGCTCCTTTTTGGTGCGTCAAAATTATTTCTTCCATTTTTTTTAGTTATGATTTAATCGTGTAAATGGTCTGCAACGTAATCCGCCATTAGTTATGTTACAAAAACACTGACAAGTGCAACTGACATTTAATGTTTTTCCTGCCATCGTGGTGAATATTGTACCGACGCATATTATGACATAACACAAGAAAGAGTGAATTGACTCATTCATTCCTGTCAAATTAACTACAAAATCGACTTTATTTGACTGCGTGTACCTAACTGAATGCCTCAATAATGGTTAACATAATGGTTAGCATTAATGTATAACAGTATTTTGCCAGAAATTGTGATTTTTTTATGTCATATTAATTTAGCATAAAACTGTGAGGGTATTGTTCGAATTTTAAGTTCTTGAATTTGCATTTTCACCAAGAAAAACTCTATTCTGGCTGAAAACAACTTTGTATGTTTTTATTGACATCATAATTATTATGAATTTAATTGCACCTGAAATGCATTTTAACATGCACATTTTTGTATACAAATTATTTGCGATTTTATGATCTTTTTACTCTATTTCTAGATGGCGCCACACAATTCAACTTTAATTGACGAAAACTTAGGCGGATTTCCGTCTTCGCTAGAATTGCGTCATTACAGTCCAATTTTACGACCCATAACTGACATAAATAGACGTAACAGAGCCATTTCAATTCACGGTTCAATTAGTACTTTGGTATGTTTTAGTTTTATTTTTTAATGAAATCTCAAAATATTGAGTTGAAAATCTTAATTACAATATGCAATTTTTGTCTACATTGTGTCAAAACAGGAACAAGGAAATAAAGAAATTCCCATTTGGGTGGGAGATAAACCCTGTTATGTTGCCGGTGTTACCAGTCGCACAACTTGCAATGATATTATCAAAGCCTTGATTGACGATGAGGTGAACAATGGAAATTATGCCTACAACAATCGTCGAGGTTAGAAATTATAACCCTGCGAGTTTATTTTGAAAAATTGTTTTTTTTTTTTTTCTATGTTCTGTTTATTACCTGCAGATGGCGTTGTTGAATCGCGTGACTACAGTGATTATGTTATAACCGAATGTTGGCGCGGTGTCGAGCGTAGCTACGAAGGCAACATGACTATTTTGCCAGTTTGGAAAGCATGGAGTCGTGTACACAATGAGGTAATATATTTTTTGATCCTAGCTCCTTCCTGCATATACCCTCGTTAGCTAGAGCTCTCTGCTTTTTCTGAACTTTTTTTTTGTTTGATTGCATAGGAATTATATGTAATAACAATGACGAGGTGATGTCGTACGGTTGTGTATGTGTGTTTTCCTAAAACTATGGCGTTGCTTTTGTGATTCGCGTGTGGCGCCACAAAGTTCGCCTGAACTATGGGGTAAATCATTTTTTTTTTGTTTTAAGTTGGGTGTGGGTTCAGGGACTTTGTTTCCGTTTTTTTTCTAGATTAGTCATCGATCGATTAATTTTTTTTTCCTTTTCCTTTGAAGTTTTTAAGAACATTTTTTGATGGAAAATTTATTCCATTAGCACTTTCGACTGTAATCATATGGAAATTTTAGGTTAAGCTGTCTTATGACCGAAGGTAGAAACATACATGGTTTGAATAAATCGGATATACTCATTTTAATTGACAAGCACCATTGAAGTACACCTTTGTGTTTTGAGAATTGCAGGATAATTTAAGTGTAATTAAATAGAGTGTTTTCGTTGATTGTTGATAAAATTGGGTATACATACATATGTACATATATTATAATTTTTTCAAATTAACATTGAAGCATTTATTATGGTGATTAATATTTGTACAAGACATTAGGCTGCTTTAATTAATTAGGTTGATTTCGTAGTATTTCGACGCATACTTAATGCATACTTAAGAATTATAATATGATTTGATTAGTTTTTAAAATATTTGTACAAAATTGTACAGAGTTTCAATGGAAATTTACATAATGAGATACAAATATCAAATAATATCTACTTTAACTATTTATACGTGTCTAGTTTTTTTAAGCCAAGCGAAGGAAGAACTTTTACCATTACGAATTGACACTTTTCGCACCGGTAGAAAATTCGAAAACTGTTCTTTTACAGAGATAGAAATGGTTTAATATGTGTTTAGTTTGACAGACATTACCCGCATTTTATCACCGGTAATAACCCAAAAATGGATCATCAAATGAAAATCAAAAGATACGGATTAGAGTGACACCAATGTTATACATCAATATCTTTTTTCTTTATGTTTGCTTAGTTTCAAGACTTTATTGTCTTTTTTTCTATACACTATTTCCAAAACTCACTGTCCGTCAAACTAAAAAGTAACTTTTGGATCACGACCAGAATCGTGATCATGATATCATCTTGTAATTTATACCTTTTGATGATCTATATGGATAAAGTGTTATTTGTGGCCAATTGATCAAGACTGACATTTTCAATATTATGCTTACACAAAAATTGGTGAGCAAATTTTGCGTGACAAGCCATCATTTAGAATGTAAAAACTATCAGTCGTCAGCAAACGTGTTTCACAAGAACGATAAAAGCCGCGTTTTATTATCGCTAATGATCCATATAGAGTAACCCTTGAACATAAAACGACACGGATCATAGTGACAGTTGTGTTGTAAGCTCATCTCTCGTTTGCTTATTTTTGTTGATTTTAAAATGTTTCTTGTCTTTTTTTTACACTGTAGTACATTAACCTACCATAAAAAGCCATCTATTCGCCAGAGTAAAAACTAATTTTTGGATCTTAAAAATAGATACAGATAGAGAACATGATCCCAGATTGTTTTTGTAATACGCGTTAAAAATGAATCCATATACAATATACAAAGATCCGAAGATAGTAAAACGCACCTATTATAACAAATGTGGACAACACTTAGAAGAACTACTTACACTCCTTTGATTTTTATAGCAACGTCAATACATGGCAAAGTAACTGTACACGGAATCTTTTATACTACTACCCTTCAACACAATAACAACAAGTCACATTAAAACTTACAACTTCAGATCGGTTTTACATTTCCGTTTTTGCCCAGTTCCCTTCTTTCATGTTGAAACGCTGTTTGTAAACTTTAAATATTTACAAATTTTCACAAAACTGATTGTTTTCCTTTTTGAAAACAAATTATGAAAATTGGTAAGAAATTTCAGGCAACCTTTGTATGTATGTATGTTATTCTTTTTCTTAAACAGATTTTCCTTCTAAAAAAATTAAAATTAATTTATTTCTTAGAAATAAATTTCATAATACAATGGCGTTTATGTTCAGTTTAGTACAAGGTGGCATAAAAGTTGTCATCCTATGGCAAGATGGTATAACTTTTGCAAATGGCAGCAAATGTCAATTCTAATTTTACATTTGTCAAGTTAAAAGATGCATAACACACTTCAACAAGACCTGAATGACGATACTTCTAAAGAACACGGAATTTATATTTCGATTTCTTGCCGCCATTTGTAAAAATTATAGCATCTTCCGATTAGGCAACAACTTTTTCATTTTGCAACTGGCAGCTTTTTACCCAATTTCACTATTTAGGCCCGTTCGCTTCTACAATACTTTAAGTTTAATCTTAAGGCTTATTTGCTACATATGTACATACATAAAAGACACATTCAACAAATGTAATTAGGTAAAAAATTGATGAAAGAAATGATGACAGCGAATTTGTTCCTTTTTTCTATCGTGAATTTTTTTGCAGTGAGTTAAATGTTTATAACTTTCGCGTCCTTGACTTTGTACACTATAATTATTATCGAAATGTTAAAAATACATACATGTTATTTTTTTCACTACATACATTTATTTATAATTACAATATAACGATTCCAGAAAACCAATCGATTTAACAAATCAACTTATTTTAATTGCAGATTCGTTTATCACTCAAACGACAATCTGAAGTTGCAACACTCTCCGATAAAAAGGTAAAAATAAATTCACTCTGCATGCAAAACTAACATTAACCACAATCAATTTATTATCTGTCTGTATTGTAGACAATATCCAGAAGAGCACTGACGTCAATTCGAAAATATATTAATAAGCTTTTGAAGTTATTAACACGAAAGAAAAAGGCTTCCAATAAAAATAAACAACCAAGGACAAATAATAAAAACGAATCGACCAACAATTGTCCTGATGAAAAAAATGAAAGTCAAGTTGATGAATTGATTTTCGTCATACTTCCAGATAAGCAATATAATAATCAAACGATAACAAAAAAAACTAATGAGGAGCGTCGATTGAAAGAAAAACTCTACCAACTCTCGGAGCAGCCAAAGAAAAAACGTAACAACAGTAATTCTTCCAAACGTCAACGTACTCCAATGAAAATTGGAAAACCTATCGATCATCATAATCGTAGGCGACGAGATATGCCAATTCGAAGTTTACTTCGAAATCAAATAGCACAAAAAACTTCCGAAATGGATCAGCTTTTCAGCATAGAATCACATTTGTTAAAAGAACTGTCAACAAAATGTCGACAATTTAAAGAACAAAACGAAATGTATACGAAGCAAGATCATCAATTGGAGATATCGATTGGACAAATCCAAAACAGTATTGAAGCATATGCTGAGGAGATATTAAAAACTGAAAGAGAACTCTTTCAAATTAAAAATGAAATTAAACACGACATTTCTATAATAAATAATTTGAAGAGAATGACATTTGAGGAGCCGAAGACTGTGGTGAATAAGAGAACTCCAAGTACTTGGAATGCTCCAAAAGTAAAAGATTTTGCTGAAAATTTAAATGAAAATCAAATGCAATTTGTAGATAATATTTATGAATTTTGCGATAATAATGAGAGTATGTTAGTTTAGATCACATATAAATTGAAGGTAGTCTAAAGTAAGAGCCTATTATTTCAAAACAATTTTTTTTTCTGTCAAACAAAAAACAGTATATTCACCTCGAATATTCTGGTTTTTATATTTTCTAAATTCATTATTTTTAAGTTTGCCAAAGTTTTTGAAAACTATTACATAATTGTAAGATTTGTAAATTTTATATTTCCATATTTATATATTTTATACAAACTGTTATTTTAATAAATATTTTTTATATCAATGCGAATTTACATTTGAAATAAAGTTTTTATAAGTTTATCGTGACTTTTTATGAATTTTAGTTAAAAAAAAATACAACATATTTCCTTAGACCTCAAAATCCAAGCAAATCTTAGATGTTTTTATTTCAATTTTGTGTTTTTTGAAAGTTTTCCAACTTTAATGGTATAAATATATGGAAAAAAAACTGAGAAATTCAGCTGAGAAAACGATTACAAGGTATTATTGGCAGTACAACTAGACTACAAGAGAGCTAAGTATGGATATGCATCAAAAAAACATCTAAGCAAAACAAACAAAATGATTAAATTTTAGTGACAGCTCAATAAATGGCGTCTTCTATTGATCTTCAAATTTATTTTTAATTCTAAATTCAAGTCCAAAAGCATTTTCCTTTTTTTTCAGAGGAAAACTGTCATTCTGAAGGTTTCAAGTCCTTGGGTTACCAAATATTCACATCAAGAAATGTGTCACATTAAACCAAGTTTGTACATAGACATCATTTGACAAGCTGTCAACTTTTTTAACTTTTTGATGTGTAAACATCTTTCCCGGCGGTAGAGTGAATTGAAAACGTGTGTAAAACTTATACGTCCCGTGTAACCCGTTACGGTTACACGTTACGGTTACACGTTACGGTTACACGTTCCGGTTACACGTTACGGTTACACGTTCCGTGTAGCAATCTACCTTACCGACGATTGCATTTAACACCATGTTTACATTGTTAATATTGCGTACTTACGACATCGTGTTTACATTGGAGACTTTGAGTACTGAAATCTCGATTTTATTACTTTCCATTGCTGGATAGAACTTAATTCAATCCCTCAAAATTTCTTCACCACCCGACCAATTAGGCCTATTCTGCCGCATTTGTTATTCTGCTATAGATTTTCTGTTATGAATCATAAAAGATTTCCACCTTAAAAGATCTTTTATGATTGGTATTCAGAGGTTCGAACTTTTATAAAAGTCTGTTAGGCTAGTCGCGCACTGGCAACTGTGATTGAAATCAAATAGTTTAATCACCAGTTGAAAGAGAACCGCGCACTGGCAACTCTTTACACACGCTCACACTCTTTTCTCTCTTGCGCTTATGGAAAACAGCTCAACTGTTACGAATTAATTTTAGGCAATCATTTAGTTTGTGTCAAAACAAACTTTTTAGTTGCTCGAATCGAGTTGCTTTAAGCGCGCGGTGTCCCATATAAGCCCATATGTTTCATTTTAGCAACTAAACAGTTATGAAACTAAAAATTGAATGTGCGCGCCTGGCCTTATGCTACTTCGAAAACGAGATCTGTTATGAAACTGAACTAAAGCTGTTATCATAATCAGCTGTGATTATGTAAAATATTTCATCTGACATAATTTAAATGGATGACGAACAAAAAAGTAAACTCTTAGGCTAGGCGCGCACATTCAATTTTTAGTTTCGAAACTGCTTGGTTCGAGCAACTAAAAAGTTTGTGTTTTGACACAAACTAAACAATTGCGCGCGCATTCAATTTTTAGTTGCACAACTGTTTGGTTGCTTATAGAAAACAGATGAACTATTTAGTTGAATGTGCGCGCAGGTGCATATAATTTTATGTTACACAGAATAGCGAACTCATTTCAGGCAATCGCTTAGTTTGTATCAAAACACAAACTTCTAGTTGCTCGAACCAAGCAGTTGCGAAACTAAAAATTGAATGTGCGCGCCTGGCCTAAGGCTATTTTGTGTAACATATAATTATATGCACCTGCGCGGACATTCATTTAAGTAGTTCATCTGTTTTCTATAAACTACCAAACAGTTGTGCAACTAAAAATTGAATGTGTGCGCCTAGCCTTACACACTATGGGTATCCATACAATGGAACACGATTTTACCTCATATGTTTCTGGGAATACCATGGCCATACTCTACTTATATGTGTTTTGATATATTTTCTTTCATTTGTCTCCTTTAAAGAACATTTCATTGACGAAATAAAAGATAAATATTCATTATTACTTGATGCACCTGTGTACTTATTGAAATCTTTTATGATAAAAGTCACAGAAGTTTGTCTTTTATGATTTTTAACAAAAATGCTATTCGTAAAAGATTTTTTCTATGTTCGAACGTTTGACAGTTCATAAAAATTTTCTTAGCAGATTTTATAACAGATTTTAGCGTGCTGAATACCAAAATTAAAATTCATAAAAGATTTGTTGACAGCTCAAACATTTATATGGAAATTCATAGCAGAATAACAGAATAGAAGAATAAAAGATCACGCCGAATAGTCCTAAATATGTGAAAAAGACGAAACACAAATCAACTGGTGTAAAATTTCATAGCGGGTTCATTTAATGTCTTAAAAAATCCACTTCACGTTATTGACGGACGATAACATTTTATTTTATGCTCGCAAAAAATGCATTTTCAGAGTTGAACTTTAAAAATCCAAAAAATGTTCTTCAGGGCAATCAGTTGACATCTGCAATGAAATATTCTCGATACGTCAAAATATAAATTGTCCCTTATCTGTCATACCATATAATTATTTTAATTATCGAATTAGATATCCTTTATTATATCAAAATATACTTTTAGCATTCACTATATCAAAATATAGATCGTTCTCCATCTGTCTGGATGATGACTACGACTTCAATGTATTAAAAAAATTAGTTTTTGCCACTTATAATAATAGCATTACAAGGTGGGAATGATGTCAATCGGGTTGTAAATCTCTGACAGAGGGAGTAAGATAAAGTACAAAAACCTAAAAAAAAAGTTAAGGGATTGGTTTGATTTTGGTAAGGTGAACGCTCCATCTAGTGGTTTGTCAAAAAAAAAAAGTTTTGACTTTTTCGCTGCATGATAAGTATATTTGTTGGCGGTGTTAAGCCAGGTATACATTGTTCAAATGCATGAAAAGCACGTACAAGTCTATTATTTCAGTGGCGAGAGAACGTTGCCCTTTGTGGTTTTTTTTCAGCAAAATTGTGTTTTTACGAATTTCTTTGAGATTTTTGTAATTTTATCCGAGTAATTTGTTTTATTTTGTCTGTCCCTTTTATCATACAATTTTCGTTTGCTGTTTTTATATTTAAATCAGTGCTTATGCTGTGCTGTGTTCTCATCTCTTCAACGTACTATACGCAAATGATCCAATAAATACATGATCAATCATCAACCTTGCATATACAATATTTCTATGCAGTACGCTAGATTGAAAAGATTTTGATCTTTCTTCAAGCCTACATCCAATCTATATACGTGTGACTCTTTTACTAATACACTTACAATTGCTGAGAAAAATCGGAGTTATCGTTCATTCTTCTTTGTGGTTTTCTTTTTTATATTTGGCGTTCGCTCAGTGCAATTCGCTTAACTGAGTAGAGGAGTGCGAAGAGATGACTCTTTTTCGCATGAACAAAGTTAACTTATATTAAAAATCGCTGTGTTTAAAAGCACAGATGCACTCGAAAGGAAGCCAAAAGAGAAACAGAGATTAAAATCAGATTCGTGTAAAAACAGTTTATTTTTTATCAGATAACCTGTTTGAATATAAGGGTAAAAATATAATGCTGTCACAAGCAACATCCCTGGTTAAACATAAGTCAAACAAACTTTACGTTACGTAGCAGAGTCGACTTACTCCTAACACATGCCACGAACTACTTCATCGAAGCATATTGTCGATAAGGTTTTTGGGTCGTGTGAAATGAATATGTGTCGACATAGCAGTGCGAACTCTGGGAATCGAAGTACTATGCCGACATGGCGTGTAAAAAGGACCGAACTAGTTCGTCGAAACAATTTTGTATGATGTTATTCGGTTTTAGTTGTTAAAATTTACAAATCGCCTAAAAAAGCAAGAATAAAATTCAATCTCCTTAAGCAAGAATTCAATAAAGCTCTGATCAACGCAAAAAAGTGGTTCTGGAACATTAAAATTCAAATATTTTTCGGTCATTTTCACTTTTCATTTAAAATTTTACAACTCTACCATTTCACAGCTGATTTTGGCATGTACTTCTACGTCGGCGTATTGGTGTGTAAATGCCCATACAAAAGCGAAGTACTTTGTCGATTGTTCGTCTTGATCGATGTGGCGTGTGTGAGGGGTATATATCACAAGTCACAAATTAGTACGATTGCATTGTATGTTTATTGGGTACGTTCGATAACAAAAATTCGACACTCGGACGAACGTTGATGTTTACACATCTTAACCGTGAGTCCTGGCACTCACACTTTTTTTTTATTTTAACGCAACTCTCAAGGTAAATACAAATGAAACTGTCTTTCTCTCACTTCTACTTTATAAGAAAAATTGAAACAACATTAGCATTTTGATAGATGCTGTCAAAGTTAATCTTCTTATTAATCTTTCAGTGCAGTGAAAACACTACGTAAATCTCGTGCCTTAAATCTCAGATTATCTTTTGGTGAAAACGTAGTATAAAAATAAATATCTATTAAATTTTCATAGGATCGATCGGTCTAAGTTCGAACTGACCTAACATCCATACCGTGCTACGTTATCTCGATGATTTTTTATCGTTTGGCGCAAATGAAAATTTCTTTCTCTCGCTTCTACTTTATAAGAAAAATTGAAACATTAGCCTTTTGATAGATGCTGTCAAAGTTAATCTTCTTATTAATCTTTCAGTGCGGTGAAAACACTACGTAAATCTCGTGCCTTAAATCTCAGATTATCTTTTGGTGAAAACGTAGTATAAAAATAAATATCTATTAAATTTTCATAAGATCGATCGGTCTAAGTTCGAACTGACCTAACATCCATACCGTGCTACGTTATCTCGATGATTTTTTATCGTTTGGCGCAAATGAAACTTTCTTTCTCTCGCTTCTACTTTATAAGAAAAATTGAAACATTAGCCTTTTGATAGATGCTGTCAAAGTTAATCGTCTTATTAATCTTTCAGGGCGGTGAAAACACCACATAAATCTCTTACCTTAAGCCTAGTACGCAGATCGAGACAAGACAAATTTTATCTCTACAATTTTAATCTCTACAAAACTTTTCCAAATCTCGCGCAAAAGTTTGAAGTTGGAGAGATGAAATCTAATTTACTGTGTTTTTTAGTGTATCTCTGGAACGCGTTGTCTTACAAAAGTCGTTCATACCTTTTTTGAATCTCCTCTTGATGCTCTCAAGACAAGCATTAGCACCTTTTACATAAAACCATTATTGACAAAAATCACTTTCGGCTGTCAAAATTTGTCCCGCAAAATAATGCTTGTATCATTCTTTTTCCTGGCAAAATTTAGTGGAGACATTTTGTAGAGCAATTCACAATAGTATGAATTTTGCGCGCGAGCTGCGTACTGCTCGGAAAAATATCCGAGACAAAATTTGTCCCAGGAAAAAAAATGTATGGGAGACAAAATTTTTCCCGATCTGCGTACTAGGCTTTAAATCTCAGATTATCTTTTGGTGAAAACGTAGTATAAGGCTAGCCGCACACTAGCAATTTTTAGTTGCGAAACTGTTTGGTTACTTATAGAAAACAGATGAACTGTTTGGTTGAATGTCGGTGAATTTGCAGATAATTATATGTTCAATAAAATGGCGAACTTATTTTAGGCAATCGTTTAGTTTGTGTCAAAACACAAACTTTTTAGTTGCTCGAACCAAGCAGTTTCGCAACTAAAAATTGCTAGTGCGCGGCTAGCCTTAGCCTATCCAACTATCTTAACAATGATAAAAAAACAACTGTCCCAGTGTTTTAAGGACATCAATAAATACCAGTAGTACAAAAAGCGTTTGTAAGGTTCCAGTTCTACTTTGATCTTTGCTTCAGAAATTTTAACTCACCGGGTTTAACCAAAGTTGAATCATGTTTAATTGCCAATTACATACTTGAACCACCGTTTAACCTCAGTAAATCCAAGGTTTAAGTCCCCGTTTGTTCAACTAGCCCCTTCAAAATTGAAAAATAAAGATGTCTATGGATCATGGATCATGGACGATAATAAAACGCGGCTATTATAAATTTTCTAAAATTTTCATTCAAATAACACTCCTGTTTTTTCGTGTCGAATTTCCGAACACAACTTTTAATGTGTTCCGTTTCTATTCCAAATTATTCCTCACATGTCAAATTATTGTATTCCCTCAAAACAATATCTGTATCTCCCTCTAACACCAACGATTGCAGTTTGACAAAAAAAAAAGGAAAAATTGATTGCGAATGCGAATTCATCTTCTTCTCGAGTAGAAAGCAAAATTTTTCTCTAAATTTCCCCCCAACAATCTTTTAAACAAAAAACCTGTCTTCAGGTTTTGGGAAAATCATTCCAAGAGTTTAATAATTTCGGATATAATAGCTAAACAAAATTATTGTTTTTCTTTCTCTAACAAATTATTAGGTAAGTTCGAAAGTTTTTTCTTCAAATTTTGATCGACGAAAAAAAAACGCAAACTTATCTATTTTATGAAATTCAATACGAGTTTCCCTCAAAGTTTGTGGTTAGCAATTTGTATTGGAAAACCTCAACATTACTTTTCTATCATCTCATCTCATTGTTAGATTAGATACACAAAGAAAAATGGCACGAGGACATCAGAAAATCCAATCCCAAGCAAAGGCTGCCGAAAAACAGGCCAAGATGAAGAAGCAACAAGGACACAGTGCAACCGACCAGAAGAAGGCTGCACAAAAGGCACTCGTCCACGTTTGTGCTGTGTGCAAGGTAAGTCTAAGATTATTTTTATGACGCGAAGAACGTAACTTTTCATTGTAAGATTTATTTCCGAAGAGGTCTGACTAATGCTTTACAGTATTCATAATTAATTAACAAAAACACATGGTTTGGAGAGATGTGTGTTTGCCTTGTGATTGGAGTGGTTAGGTTTTTTTTTTGCATAGGCAGAGGAGCGGAAAAATCGCTTCGATTTGTGTTGGCGGCGTAGAGAGACGAAGGAAAGTGAAGTGTTTCTGTCGTTCGTGAAGGTTTTTCTTCACAGTTGACCTATAAAGAAATATACTTTTTTATAATTGTCCGTCTGGTATGACATATGACCTTTAGTTTTATATGCAGAGTCCTGTTTTGTTTGTTTTTATTTCTTACAAACTGCCATCAACTAAAGTTATGTCGAGTCTTACATTCGTAGCTAAGTGTTGGTCTTAAATTTGGCTACGTTGCATACAAACAACGCTTTGGTTATAGTCTACCATGAGAACGATAATTCTTCGTCTTCAAGAATGTGAATTAAATACAAATCAATTTCTGTCTCAGCGAGCTGAGGAATATAATTTATATAGGTCAACCATATCAAAATAAGGTTGAAGGTCTTTATAATACTGATGTTTTGGAGACAAGCATAATTCAATTGTTTGCATTGTTTCGAGTTTAGCTTTATTGGAAAAACAACACTGGAGAATTTGCGTGGAAATACATAATTGAAAATCAATCAGACCAAGACTGTTTTAAGTACCTAATTGTTTTTTATTTAATTCAATTGAGAATTTTGAAAACAATCAGGAGAGTTGGTTGTGGGAAGTTTTGTTATTCATTAAATGGAAGACTGGACAAAGATTACTCTAAAAATAAACTGAAAAGTGCCTAATAGGAATCATACTTAGATTGAAACTTTCTTTAGCTTGTGTGTGACTGATGAATTAAATTTAGCCACCTACAACCAACTATATGATATGTCGTGGTTCTTCGAGATTTTCGGAATGTGGGACTGGTTTTACTGGGCGTACATTATACATACACATTGGTTAAAAGCAGATTAGACATATTTTTTATTGAAATATTGATTCGCTTGAGATGCACAATAAATGGATGCGAACAAGCATGTTGGTGAAAGATAATCGCAACAAAGGTTAATTTCGAATGTATGCTGTAGTATGCGACCGTAATGAATGAATACCAAGTGAAAGACGAAGAGGTAAATATTTGCTAAATTAGAAATTCCAAAAGCTCAAACGTCATCTTGAAGAATTTCGAATTGAAGATGCATTATATACATTCGTAGATAATATACTGTTCGAAATAGAAACTCTGTTTAATTAAAGATTGTAGTTTTGTAAGATTTGAAAGAAACCAGCCCCCAAAAAATAATAGTAAGTAATTAAAATTTCTAGTTTGGAAATTAGGATGGAACTCTAAATAAGTGCCTATCAAAGCACTTTATGGAGGAACAACATCTTGAGCAAACCATTGCTATTTCCAAATAAATCAAACAAAATAAGAGTACAAAGTACTTGTAGGGTTATGACGCTACCTTCAAGGTATCGAATTTATATTTGCAGTACAGGCCTTATGGGAGAGCTTTTTCAGAAACTCTGGTGCCTGCTGCTGTTTGCAGGGCACCTTAACTTAAGAAATTGCCACTAAAATTAAAAAGAGAATCACTGAGTTCAATTAAAATTATTTGTGTAATCTTCTTTGAGTTCACGTACAACCCACCATGACCTATCTGCTCCATGGGTGAAAGCTGAAAGGAGACTGATCGCCTTTTGTGTTTATTAAAAAAAACACTGAATCCGAGTTACCATTGCCAAGTTGATAGAAATTCATATGGCATTTTCTTTGGTTTGTGCTATGTACTTTCCGGATTTAAGCTTTTTCGAGCTTTTGTAGCAAATGTTTTTGTGAGATTTGCGACAATATTTAATGCTCTCTATGGCAATCCTGTAAGAGCTTTAAATTAAAGATAGCTTATTGAAATCCATAATGATCAGACTGAGAGGCAAATATCCTATCTTCCCTGTACTGCAAATATAAATTGAACAGAGTATAGTTGAATTCGAATGCAGCATCAAAATAAACTATGGAAACCTACTTGGTTATTGCATACAAATTATTGATACCTTTAATCTATCCTATATTCTTCCAAAGCTGGAGTACAATTGGCAGGTGTTTCAATAATCCACTTGAGTCTCTTCGATAAAATCCAAAAAAGGACTTTAAAAATGATAAGTGACAAAACTATAACAGAACCATTTGAATCTCTCGATCACCGCGTTTCTTCTTTCTCCTTTTTACGTTATTTTTATAGAAAGTGTTCTAGTGAAATAGCCATTTGCATTCCTCTCGTTAAACAATTTGACCGTTATACTCGCGCTTAAAGGAACGCCCATCAGTTAACACTTGGGATGTATTTTTAAATTCAGAGATTCATTGTTTAGCCACACTTCACGAATGTGGAATTCTTTACCTGACTCAATATTTCCCTTCCATTATGATATTCAGACAATCAAAACCACACTATATCGGTATCTCTTTTAAAAACTTCTCCGACTTTCCTAAACGATCGCACTACACTCAAACGTTTTAAGGGTAGTCCCTTTAGTGCGCGCAAAATTATCGAATCTAGTCAAAATTTAAAAAATCAAAACCAATATAATTTTTCAATATTTTATTTTGTTCGTATTGAAAAAATTCACTGAAGTGAGTTTCACAAAAATTATAATACTTAATGCATTTCTGGTTTTGCTGACTGTTGGCCATGTTGCTTTGGAAAATCATTTTACGCATTGTACAGAGGAATCAACAAGCCCTAAACCATCCTCACAATCTTATTTAAGCTAGGAAAAATTGGCTCATATCTTCCCATTGTATAAAGGACTGGATTTTAAATTAGAAACAGGTAACGACTTCCAGCTTTTCTAATTGATGTTTCTAATCATCAAGCTCTGATTCGCTCTCGACAGTGCTAAATCTTCTTTAACAGACTCCCTCAGTTTCTGAATTGCTTTGCCACATGAACTGGGATCTTAAAATTTTGTATTTTTAAACATAGGATTCAATACAGCTGTTAACGGTTTGAAATCTACTACACTATTCATTAAAGAAAGCGTTCTGGACACGTTTGTTGCACTCAAAAGTTGTAAAAATTGAAGAAAAACTACAAGGTTCTTTTTCTAAACAACTGATTGGAATTATTTTTGAAACACTTGGAAAAGATGAACAAAGTAGATATACAATGGTTTCATTCGATGTATGTATTTCTATTCGATCCAAATTCTTTCATTCTATACCTACTTGGTAGAAAACTTATTTCGCTGACGAAATAATTTTTTCTCATCATAATGCATCATTAACCCAAAAAATAAAAAAAAATGTTGATTGGTAGATGAGGAAGTAGAAAAGGTTCAGTAGTGTTTGATTCAATGTGATGGGATCACTACTTAATATAATACAAACATTTTGTTTTGTATAGAAGAAAGAATATACCTACTGCTAGATCCTAGTGATTTGAGAAATACAGAAATAAGCCTTATCAGAAGGGTTTTACGAGTGCTGAGCAGGTTTCCCTAACTTCATTTTCTTAATGTATTTATACTTGAAATATCTGTTCACAAATATTTGACAAAAGCACTTTCCTGCCCTGTTGTTCTATATGTAAAGGTGTTTTTCTTGTTCAGCGTCGAGCGGAGCATGGAGCTCGCTACGGGCAGAACGTTGTGACCTTTTTTTTATAATTTTGCGCGCACTAAAGGGATTATGACTACTTTTAAAATGTTTGACTATAGTGCGAGCGTTTAGGACAGTTGGTTTTAAATGTCTGAATATTATAGTAGTGGATACCATTGTAAATTCATCGGGTAAAGCGTTCCATATACGTGTAGTGCGGCTCAAGAAAAAATTCTCTGAACAGAACGTGACGAAGTTAAGTTCAAGGGTAAACTGATGGGCAGTCCCTGAATATTACGGTTGAATTGTTTCTACCATTGTTTATCGAGCTCTGAGCTTGAATAAATCAAGTTGAATGCATAGAACGCTCCGAGTTAAAAAAGTGAAAAAGTCCTTTTTTTTTACAGATCAGTGCCCCGCTGGGGGCTTCAAAAGAAAAACCCCTTAAGAACAACTGCTCTTAATATTTTTTTGGGCAGCTTATATAAAATACAACCTTACGCTTAATTCTTCTATTTCATTCATTTTTGTTTTCTACTTTCCTTTTATCAAAATATGTCTCTTCATTTATGTGCCCAAAATTATCAATATCTAAAAAACCAAGACCTAATATGGATTTTATTAATTTACTTTCAGTCACAAATGCCTGATCCGAAAACGTACAAGCAACATTTCGAAAACAAACATCCCAAAAATGAAATGCCTGCCGATCTGAAGGATGTCGTCTAGGGACGAAGGCGCTCGCTTAGAAAATAGCAAACAGAACCTTCTGTCTTAAAAAAAAAAAAAAACTATTTAATTTCTTATTATTCTTTTTTGTATTAATTAATTTTTTTGTTTTATAAAGAGAAAAAATGCAACAAATATCCTGATTTATATATACAAATGAAAACAATAACAAGAAATCGTAAAGAATCGTATATATCTAGTAAATTTAAGTAAACCAAGAAAATAACAAAACCAGCTAAAGAAGGAAAATGTTATTATTATAATTGGTGTTTCCTTTCTTCGAAAAATGAATAAAAATATTAACGAAATGATGGCGTGTGTGACGGATGTGTGTGTACATTGAAGATTCAACAGCAGCATTTCTGACTATTAATATGTAAAAAAAAATATATAAACAAACGACTGCTTTTGCTTTTTGCAAAAGTGATGAAAAAAAAATGTAACTCACTTGTGAATTTTTAATTTGTATTTAAATAAAAATCTTAAAACAAAAAATATTGTTTTCAAGCTAAATCCAGTTAGTAAAAGCACCTCCATACTGTCTTACTAAGTATTAACACATGTTAAAGTTAAAAGTGGAAGGGAATATCATTAAGACTTCGAAATTTGGGAGTTTCAAACGATTTTCATATTTTACTTCTGCGCTTCCATCGGAACAAATCTGGGTCGGAAACGGCTAACTTGATAGTTGATTGCCTTTTTGATGATAATCTGAATCGAGCAATCGCTTTCGTCTTAAAGCGATACGGAACGGACCTAGTTGCAAAGTGGAGAACTGCAAAACCTAAATGGCATAGAAATTGTCATTTGGCAAAGAACTTTTTGTTTTTAAAATTTTAAGAAATTTCTCGAAGAACGAAAGTTCTTAAATAACCGGCAGTATGGCTTTCGTAGCAATAGGTCCGCTGGGGATCTGATGGCATATCTCACCGATAAGTAAAACCAATCTTTACATCATTTTGGAGAAACAAAGGGAATTGCACTTGATTTTTCTTCAGCATTTAATAGAGTTTGGCACGAAGCTCTTTTATCGAAAATACGTGCATTTGGTATCGAACAGTCTCTTCTTGGACGGTTTTAAGCTTTTCATATTCTTTGTAGATTCGCAACCTTGTTCTACGGCTGTGGAACTGAAAGAGCATGGTAAGCGATGGAAATTTAAGCAAGTTATCAAATTTTAAATCACACACTATCTTTGAAAAATGTGATATTCTATCAAACCTACGAAGGCCGAAGACGTTTCTGATAGCGTTGTTAAAGGCAACATTAAGTTTTCTTTTAAAGGAGACATGACACTTCCGATATATACTTCGCTTCCGTAGGTAAAAATAATTCGAGTTTTTATTTGAATGTAGTACTAAGATATTCTTTAATGTGGTGACTCCAAGTCAACGTATTCTTAAAGGTCATTCCAAGATTCTTTGCGTTAGAGACATATTCGATAAGTGCATCATAAAGAACAACTGGCGGAAAGTAAGAGGTGGACACTGTTTTTTTTTATAATAATAATACACTTACACTTTTCCAAGTAAAAGAAAAAATTTCTTGGACCAGTTAGCGATGTTCTCAAGATCAGAATTAATTCGGCTCACATAATCTTCAATAAGTCCTAAAAAACAACTTATGTGTAGTTGAGTGTCATCTGCATAAATATTAATAGAGGAATTGGTTATAATATAACAGATGGCAGTTCGTTGACATAAAGAGAAAACAGGATGGGCTCCAAGATAGAACCTTGGGGTACCTCGAAAGGTACAGCTATAAAATTTGACAAAACATTATTTATGAAAACTGCTTGTTCTCGACTGGTAAGATAGGAAACTAGAAGTTTGGTAGCAGTAAGTGAAAAATTAAATTTATTTAAGAGTTTGCAGCAGAGAACAGAATGATCGACGGTACCAACTACCAAATGCTCGTCTAAAATCAAGCAGTAAGAGAAGGTTATTTGGTCTTTATCAATATTTTGTGTGATTTCATCAAGAACCGTCAGAAGAGTGGTCATGGAGCTATGTTTTTCTCGAAACTCATATTGCGCAGGGGTAAGCATATTGGAAGTATTAAAAAAAAAGAATTAATTTGTACCTGCACAATTTTTTGAAAAACTTTCGACAAAAATGGAACTATGGAAATAGGCCGGAAATCTTTACAACTTGAGTTCTTAAGACGGGTATGAATTTGGCTTTCCTCCATACTATGGGAAACACACTTGTTATTGATATTGTGTTGAAGGCAAAAGTTATGTGGGGCAGTACAAGAGACAATATAATTTTAAGAAATTTAGGGTGCACACCATCTATTCCCACGGCATTGGATTATTATTATTACAGAGAGTATGCTTTCTACTACGTCAACTTGACAAACTCCTGAAAGTTTAAATTTGTTGCCAGATTCAGAGATATCAGTTTAAGAAATGTTTTGTTGATAGGTAGGTCGCGCTTCGTTCGAGAAAGATGGAAGAACTACAAATTCTTCCTTGAGAGCAATATTGTTGAAAACTTGACCTTTCGGTTTACCCAGCTTTTTTCCACTCAAAGATGGTTCCAAACGTTTGGCGAAGTTTACACTTTTAGTGGAACGAATCAAAGTAACAGTTTCGTTTCGAAGATATATTTTTCCCCTTCTGATCTGGCTACGATCTATAAGACCTGCATCCGCCCGAAACTGGAGTATAACTATCATATCTAGGGTCTCTCATTACTTATTTAAAACCTGTTGGGTCGAATTCAGAATAGAGCCGTTAAACTTATATGAGACATATCCATTATGGAAACTTTCGTTTCTCTTGAACATCGTCGTAACGTCTCTAGTCTTCAATATGTTTTCTTCAGCGTTTCCATAATCGTTTTCAAGGTTGATTAAACAACCAGTATTTGCTTTAAAGACAAAATGGCAAAGCTAACAACTGCCCTGAACAATGGGTGGGTAAGTAGAAGAGTGAATACTGAGATTTTTTAGTGTTTTTGCCACCTAAATGAGTTTCGTCTCATAAAATCATTTGCAAGACGAGTAATAATTACTCTGGAAACAAATTTGGAGCCGGTGAAGACTAATGTGAGAACCGAAAACTAATTCCAATTTCGTACGTTTTTTGGCAAAAATGAAAAACCATTTTGGACATTTTAAATTTGTTTGTCGTAATTTATGGTTTAATCAAAAAGATCATTGTTGCCTTTCTATATTTTTTTAATTCATTCCCGTTTTCTTCATTGGTGTTAGGTTAATAACGTCGGAAACGGGAACTTAATTCTCTTAAACGTAAAAATTCATATTCTGTTATATAAGTGCTAGGGTTGAATCGACCCAAGTAAATACTTTTCTTTCCATACCAAGTACTTTTCGAATCGATTCTTTAGGTTGCGATAGCAAGTAGGTATCGAATAAAAGAACTTGGATCAAATAGAAGCGCTTGCATCGAATCGTATATTTATGATTCATCATTTCCAAGTGTTTCAGAACTAATTTCAATCTGTTTTGCAAAAGAACTTCAAGTTTTTTTAACAACTTTTGATTGCATCAACGGGTCCAGAAAACTTTGTTTGCTGAATTGCGTAACAGATTTCATTCTACAGAGTATTTTTCTGATAAATCATCGCCAATTATATTGGATCCGAGGTTTAAAAATATTGCTTTCCAGGACCCCAATGTCTGTGGAAAAGCAATTCAGAAACTGAGGGAGTTTGTTAAAGAGGATTCGACACTGTCGATAGCATATTGGAGTCTGATGATTAGAAGATTATGATTTTTGGAAACATCACAAGAAAATTATTATCACATAGAAAAGACGGAAGACCAATTTCAAAAGTAAGGAGGTGTCTTGGTATTTGTCGTCACCTGTTTTGTGATTTTAAATTCGATATTCTAGGCGAATAGAATGATGTAAAGTCAATATTTTCTTGTTTATATAAGATTGCGAGAATATTTTGGTGGTTATTGCTTCGTATGTACTTCGTATCCACTTAGTGGAAAACACTTAGAAACATTAGTATTTTCAAGAAATATTCCTCGGTGTTTTTGATAATACTTAAATAAATTATTGAAAAACTATATTGGTTCTGATTCGATTCAAGTAGGTACCGATATTTTTTTTTTAATCTAAGTAGATATCGATACTTTCTTCCAGTACCGCAATCGAGTACAAGTATTCGATACATTTCAACCCTAATCATTGCTGAGGTCTACTTCCTCAAAATTCCTAAATAAATTATTCAGACCCAGTTGGCAATTTCCTATTCCGATTCTGCGTTAGGTTGAAATTTGTTTCCAGAGCTTTGCAGACGGCACAATGGTCAGATACCGCTTACAAAGGAAATAACACAAATAGTTTAATGTTGTATTCTAGAGTGTAAATAGAATACCTGGCAACTTCGATTTGATTTCTATATACAGTTCAACTAAACGAAGACATGCATTGGTCAGAATGACGAAACCAACAAGAACTGTGGACATGGAATTCAGATATAATAACCTCCTCAGCGTTAAGATAATGGGGAAAAATTCTTTGAATCGAATATAAATTAATAGCTCATAAACTTTGTTAAATGATCAATTGCTGTCCAAATTTTGACTTTCTAAATAAATAAAGACTCGTGCACCATCGTGTGTCGAGTGAACATTGTTCTTACAATTTAAAAAAAATACAACAAATTGTTAAAATTTACCTTGTCAATTTTGAATTCTTGCGTTTCTTGAAATGAAATTCTTGAGAATTGATTTTTGTTTTTCTTGAAAATTCTTGACTTTTTCTGTTAAATCAATATAAAAAGTGAGTTTAAATGCATATAATTCTTTCTTTAATTTAACTAACAACTTTTGTTCCTATCACGTATTTAAAAATTCCAAATGTTCGAGGCTGGGAAAATCAGTGAGTATTATAAGCCCGGCTCCGTTTTCTTTCAAATGGACAATCTCTTCGTGGTAACCGAACCAGTAGATGACTATCCCAGGACCAAATCTAAGAACAAATGAGTTTTGAAGAAAATAATTTGATTTTCTATTTAATTTTTCTTACCTGTTGCTATAACTAGAGAGCTGTGAGTACAGGTACCTTCGATGAGTTTTGGCGTCGCCAAAGAGCGCTTTGCTCTCTATCCAATTCACAACACAGCCTTTGTACAAACAAGGAAGCACCAATTTCAGGTCAGGAGTTTTGTCGAACCCCGTTCTTCGGAGGTCGTTTTCGTCAAAGAATGCCATTTTGGCATTCGTGGCCATTTTTTTCAGCTAAAAAAATCAAAACGAAATGAATTGGTAAAGGTTTGCTTTACCACTTAGCGGGCCGTACCTTAATTTCATATTCCTCGCCGAGGCACCTTCTTCTTATATCAACAATTGGTCCCTCTTGATTATCACTCAACGTGCACTGTCTCACGTTTCCCGCCAATTTTTCATCCTCAATCAAATGTAGTTTCTTCATTAATTCCGCTATATCACTCTTTTGGAGGTCTTTGTACTTTTCTTGTAAAACTATTCGACTAAGTATCACGGGCGACATTCGTTCCGCATTGGCCATTTCGACAAGTATGTTGTTATCGAAGCTGTGTGCTGATTTTTCTTCAAATCTGCAAGATTTCATTAATTCACAAATAAATGCATAATTCATGTTATATTAGATTTGCTTACATTCTAAGGAGCCTTTCGGCATTTGCTTGATAGTTACTAAAGTTAATCTTTGTGCGTAGTCCCATTTCAGCGACAAGAATACTCTTGAGAGTTTGACGATGGATCTCTGGGAATCTTTGTTCTAGATCTAATTCACAGTCGATGGCGAGTCCTCGATAGTTGTGAATGTATTCTACGATTGTACTATATTGCTCATGGTTAAGGATTGTTCTTTTGGTTGTATCAGTCATGGTATTAACATTTTATTTAATAAAATTTATTAAATTTTGTTGTTTTGTTGGTCTACTTGAGGAGTTTTTCATCAAATACGTTTCCATATGCCAGTTGTTAGCAGAAAACAGCTGTTTAATGTCAACAACTTTGTAATGTAGTAGATTAAAGGGTTCCCATCGTAGGTGTGTTTAGCAAGTTGATATTTCTTAGGGCCAGTTGCACGGAGAAGTGTGAATTGTATAATAAACAACAAAAACACCACTCCACAATAACTATAGACGAGGTAAGGCTAGCCGCGCACTAGCAATTTTTAGTTGCGAAACTGCTTGGTTCGAGCAACTAAAAAGTTTCAGCCGTATCTATAAGATTTTCTTAAACTGCATCTTAGAGGTTATTTAGTTAAGCATACTTAAATATTTAATTTGGCTTTAAATGACGAAACTTCAATTCGTATCTATAATCTATTTTTCATTGGTACTTAACTAAACAATGGTTGTGTCACGTAACGTAAAAGAATGTGAAAATCTAGTACAGAAAAAAAAACAAATGCTGCTTCATTTTATACAACACAGCTGTTTTTTGACACCTTCTTTCAGTAAATAATTGGAAGACACATTAATTTATTTGTGAAATCAAAAAAAAAAAAAAATGGCTATCGAACACACACCCACACCCGCCGCCACAAATAAAAGAAAAGGATCTGAAAATTGGGATGCCTCCTACAAGGAAACTTTTTTATTTTAGAATTTGCAATAATACACTACAAAACAGAATTATTTTATGCACAGATTGGGCGTTTTCCTAAATGCAGTGTTGCAGCGCATCATGAATTTTGATGCTTTTTTTTATTCACTTGCTTCAATAAAATAACGTTATTAAATACGAATTCTAAATTTTAGAGTTTTTTTAATGAATTGTAAAATTAAATTTCAGAGTGGAGAAAAAGGTTGCAAGGGCATCAAAATCCACGATGCGCTGCAACACTGCATTTAGGAAAACGCCTATTCTCTTCCAACACTTCAAAGGCTAAGAGGGAAGCGTGGACGAAATTTCTTTGCGCGTACACATACTTTAATCAATACAAATTTTATGTTTCTTAAATCGTTGCACTTTATAGTTCTATATAATATCACAACAAACAATACCTACAAACTCACAATTTGAAACTTCAAAATTTCAAAGATGACAATCGATATGTCAAAATACATTTTAAAATGCCTTTAAGTGACCCTTAAACGCGGTTGATGGCGTTTAAGTTAAGAGGCCTTTAAGTAACGTTACTTAAATGTGAAAATTGATTATAGATACCGATTTCATACTTAAGAACTGCTTAGAGGTATTTTAAAGTTAAGTAACCTCTAAGGTTTGTTTATAGATTCGCCTGTTTGTGTTTTGACACAAACTAAACGATTGCCTAAAATAAGTTCGCCATTTTATTGAACATATAATTATCTGCAAATTCACCGACATTCAACCAAACAGTTCATCTGTTTTCTATAAGTAACCAAACAGTTTCGCAACTAAAACTTGCTAGTGCGCGGCTAGCCTAAGGGTGTGTTTCTGGCTCGAAGTGGATCTGAACCCAAGAGAACCGGCTTTTACACGAAAGCGATTTTTAATCTTTGTTTCCCTTTTAGCTTACAAGGAATAAACTTTTAAAAATAGCAATTTTTAACTAGAGTTAATTTTTTTCAAGCAAAAAGGAGTCCACTCTTTGCACTCTTTACTTCTATTAAGTTAAGCGAAATTTATTGAGCAAACGCCAAATAGAAATGAAACATACTCGAGAAATATAGCAAACCACAAAGATGAAAGGACAATAACACAGCAATTTAACCAACTTCACCAATTTTATCTACCCCCGCTGCCACTTATGTCTTTGGACCACGGGCTGAAAGATCGAAGGTAGATATATTGTCATCGTTTAAAAGTAGCCTTAGAAGCAATAAAACCATAATTCATCGGTAAACCAGTAAGCCTGGTTGTAAAACTAATTTTAATGGTTTAAAGGAGTCATAAGAATAAATGAAGGAAGTACTCTAGTGAGAAGTACTTTAAATTACTTGGCAAGATTTAATTGGACTCACCTGATAATAACACGTTTATAATATTGGATGCGATAGTCAGATTATTAACTCACTGTTAATAGAGTCCGTCACCCAAAAGCATAAATGAACAAATTTCGCGAGCAATAGTGAAGTAAACAAACCTCTATGCCTGCCTGCAGCACTTATATAGGAATGGTTAATAATTGGAAACCAGGACCTGTTTCCTCGGAATTTGTTGCTAGATATTATTATTTACGCGAGTATATTATGAGAGACAAACAAATAGCATAGATAGTTAACACATGTGTGTACGTAGTCATTTTGAAAAAGAAAATTTAGTATGTACTCGTAAATACGTCATAACAAGACAGCACTATACACCAAAAATATCAACATTCTGAATAAGAAAACATTTTTGAATTAGAGCAGTGGCAATCGAGGGATTTATCTCTTGCAACAGATATGTAATATGTGCATGTCTTGTCATTACCACCACCGGATCTTTTTACATACACATAAACAATAGACGTGTTTTTTGCAAGTCCATAAGGAATTGAAGAAAAAACGACACATTTTTCTAAGAACATCAACTGAAATCCAAGCTAAATTTTGACATAAGATAAGAACCTTGTGGAGAAAATGTCACAGAAAACAGTTGTTCTCTAAATGAAATTTTTTCAAAGATTTAAAATAATTTGTTTTAAAGTATGATTTTTTAAGAATTATGAATTAGAATTACGAATTATGAGGAAAATCTTGTAAGAGTTCCATCACCAAATATTCTTCTAGATATTCTACATTTTCAAATTTAAAATTAGCTCGAGAATAAATGTGCCAGACAATTATTTCGTGCGGTAAATTTTGACATGAGTATTTTGTGTGGGAAATAAAATTTAGCGCGATCTGCGTACTAGGCTTAAAGCGCTTAGTCCCGATGTCGTTTTTTCTACATATCCTTACGGACTTGCGAAAAAACACGCCTATTCTTCCAAATGTCTTGCCTCAGTTTAGGAAAACCTTCAATTTGAAAAATATTAAAATATTTCGTATTCGAATGAATGTCATGACAATTCTTCGATGTGGCCTCATCCTAAAAAGCCCCCAAATGTACTAGATCAATTTCAAATCGCAACAAATCACTGCAAAACAAAAACCCCCACCACTACTACTATTCCACTCACAGTGTGTCATTCATCCGCCAAGAGAGAGTACTTTTTCTATTTAGTTTTAAGATAAAAAGTAAAATGAAAACTTGTCAACAGTTTTTTATTTTTTAATTTTTACGTTTTCCCCTGTAAAATAGTTTCGAAATAGTTGTTTCTTGATTTAAAGGTGAACTTAAATATCTAAATTGCATAACTTTTATATTTATAACTTCAAAAACTATTTGGATTCGATTAAAAATCGTAAAATAAAACAGATGTTCGTTTTGGAAGAAGTGAAGAAAGAAGAAAAAAAAACTAATTTACACTCAACGTTTGCCTTAGGGCTTTTTGTTTTATGTTTCGCATTTATTTTGAACAAATTCCATTAATTATTTATGTTCTGTTTGCAGTGCCGTTTTAGGAATTTAAGTAACTAACAAACAAAAATCTAACCATGGACATCCTGGATATCGATGAGGCCCTAAAGGACGATTCCTTTATGTAAGTTTCCGTCAGCGACTCATGAAAGTGAAAAAAAAAATGATTTTCTTCTCGATTTCCAATTGAAAAAATAAAAACAACAGATTTCTCGAGGACAAAACCCACGACGATGTCTCGAATATTTTGCAACAATGGAGAAATAACAATTGCTCGAGTAGTCATAGCTCGTCGTCGGAACAAGGTAAGTGGAGGAAGTGCTTGCTTTGCTAGCCTGCCTAACCTACGCCTAGTTAGTTGCGTGAGGTTGGTTTTATTTTTTCCTCATTCCGATTTCTCTCTTGATTTGAGTCCCCCTTTCAAGTTTCAACACATTCCGAGCATTTAGCATTTTGTATCTGCACAAAAAGAATAATTAATTTTTTGTTTTTGTTTGATTTGTCGTGTGTGGATGTTGTCCTGTGATGTCGGAGTGTGTCTGTCGTTTATGTCTATCTAATCACAATTCTTGGCTTTGCTTCATTTGTTTCCCTTTTTACTTTTCAGCGTTTAAACTGAATACAAGAACATTCACACGACCCAAGAGGAAAACAGCTCAAAACTTGGAGGCACAGCTTGTAAGTAGGAACTTTTATTTTTATTTATTTGTTGGTGTAGATCAATGTGGGAAATGAAGGGGAAACTGGTTTGTATTAGCGGCTACCGCTAGATAAGGTCAGTGCCGCCACTCTTGTTGTGCAAGAAGACTCATGTTTATGGTGTGGCTTTTATGCGTTTGGGAATACAATTTAATTATCTAGAGCTGTCAGTGCCGTACCAAGGCTTAAATAGCGCCTTGTTTAAGTTTGCAATTAGACAAAATTGAAAAATTAATTCATTTTTAAAAACCTCAAATGAGCCTTCATAGCCTAATTCGAATTTCAGCAGATCTGTCGACAGATAAATACTCTACGATGTTCGGAGCCAAAGAATAGATTTTAAGAATATATAGGTTCCAGTTTTTCGCTATTAGATTTATCGTTTTTGAAAAGCCAGCTCAACAGACATAACACAGAACCTCGAATGTTTTCACATATGTATGCATTAGAGTCGAATATACGGCGGTGTCACAAGTTTCAATTTCCAGTCATAATTAATTTTTATATATTTCGTCTGCGCTACCAGAACATAATCCAAGATGACAATAAGGGTCGAGATGTTTGAAAGTTTGAAATGTTATTGGTTCATTAGAACACAAACGTAACTTATCAAACCTTACTTTTCAGCAAAGACAAAACAAAATTATATAAGAGAATAAGACTCAATATCTGATAAAATGTCAACACAACATTAAAGCTCTGTAAGTTTCAAATATTGAAATAGACTTGCATTTTTCGAGTGAACATTTTTTTCTGCACAAAATTTCGGATAGATATAAACATAAGAATTATACCCTCGTACAACTATCTAGAGCGAAGTGCTAACGTGCTAACAAGGAGTGTTTAGAAACACCATAAGTATGACACACAAATAAAGCTGGGCTATTTGAATTGCTTAGTAATACCTTCAGTGTTCAGTGGTTCATAATATTCATTATGGGACATTGCGATCTATTCACCTTTCCGTCAACAAAATTGATCACGATGCAATCGATGAAAGCGGATATCCTAAACTTTTCAACGTGGTCAAAAGATAAAAATTGTAACAGTCTGCTACCTTTCAGCTCCACCAACAAGAAATCTCAGGTTTGATGAGGAAAACTGATAAATACTCAGCAAAACAAGATTTTTTCAACAGAACCCAATGAAGGCAGCTCATAAGTTATTCTAGAAAAAAAAAGAGACGGCAGAAACATTGGCTTCCTTTAAGGAAAAGACAAAGGGCTGAGAAACGCGCGATCGAGGTATTTCGATAGTGAAACCAGTAGAACATTTCAGGAAAACAAATCCACAAGAGAAAAGTGTGGAGATGAATAAAGAAATATAGTAGTACGAACTGCGGCTGATATCAAGCAGTGCCAATTTCATGCGGAATAAACTTTGTTACCTAGAAGATGATAAATTTCCGAATAACTGATCAATTCGGAGTATGGACATCAACATTAAAATTGAAATTTTTTGGCTTGTGTTTGAATTGCCGTCAACTTCATACACCTTTGGATCAAATCTATTAGGTTCGCTTCCTTTGCTCCTACTAGCCATAATGTACTATATATACTAAAGTGCATATGTTCACTCCAACGTTTCTCAAGTTCTGAATATTTCTTACACCATGTTTTTCTCTCCTTACTTACTCTTTAATCTTAGGTAAATGGCTGACATTTCAACCCTTTTGGAAAATGTATGAATATGCACTACCCTGTAAAAGTCTTGGACAGTTTCATGTAATGTGTTTCTTTGAAAAAAGAATTGTATAACAGTGAACAAAAGTGTTTGTTTGTATTGTCAAAAATACCGCTATTAAATACAAATCATTCCTTAATAAAATCAACTTTAATATTTGTGCACCCATCAACCAAAGTAAATATGCAAACAAATCGATGAAAAACACTTGATTTGTTTTCTTTACCTTATAACAATGCAAATTGAAAACCCATTGTTAAAAAAAAAAATAAAAACATTGGTAGAAAAAGTTAAAAACTTTGCTGAGAATAATAAATGAAGATTATTTGTTCATATTTTCTATTAAAACATAAGAGCAAGTACATAGAACTATGGTGTGTACCTAATTCCCTTTTCCTTCCGGGGCTTGTAGCTCTACATTTTTATTAAAAGATCCGGCCCTGATGTTGTATAATGGGTTTCCAAATAAATATTATTTTATAGTGGAGTTGCAGCACTTTGCTCTGCATGATGTCTGACCATTTTCCTGGCTGGAGTTTAATGAACTTATGTTGCTAATTTTAATTTTGGATGCAAAGTATTATCCATTGTGTTTTTTCCCACACAGCTGGCAGACACCTGATCTTCAGTCTCTTTAAACACGATCAACAGAAAGAAGGAAGGCAACGACTGCGACGACGACGATGGTGATGGTTGCGTTTTATTGGGGTCAATTTGAGGTGGAGATTCCAATGCCCATTGTTTTGTTCGAAAATTCTCTTGTTGTAACGTTTCGTTGTTGTAATTAAAACATTCCAGAAGTTTTTATTTTCAAAGTTTTGCATCAGGTGGATGGTGGATTGAATAAGTTACTGAGCGCTACGACTTGCTTCATCGAGCATCGAGTCGTGATATAGAGAGTTGATGTCAATTACTAGCAGCAACGGAACAGTAGAAACGCGTTGATTACAATCAAGGCTAGACACACGACATACGGAGTCTAGAATTTTTTATTTATTTCTTAATTCGCATACGAAAGTCCCAAAACCAAGAGATTCTATTTGTGCGGATTTTTAAGTGGATCAATTTGAATAGGAGAGTGAATCAGTATTTGTGTCCAAATATTGTAGAGCTTGTGTTTGTTTTTTTCTTAAATGGAAAGGTCAAAAGAATTATTGAGTGCGTTTATTGATGTGTTTCGCTCGGGGCCATGTCTATGGAAATCTGCGGTAAAGATGAAATATTTTTTTATTTTTTTTTCCAAATTCATTCAAATTCAATTGACCTTGATTTGATGGTTGATGCTACTAATTTAATGAATACTTGAATTTGTATGGAAAAGTTTGTAATGCTTTTAAATTTCCATTAGCACTATCTTTTGTTAATCTTGTAGAAAACAAAAGTTTGCGTGCTTCAGTGAGTTATGTGATCATCAAAAGAAAGGTTGTGCAAAAAATATTCAGATAATATATATCTGGTTTATAATAGATACAATGAATATGAGGTTTAGACTAAAAATTATTTTACATTTTGCCGAAATTAAATATACATACATATATACACAGGTGTTCAAAATAATAGGGAATTACTTTGACAAGGCAAACGACTATTTTAGCCACAAAGGTTTTCAACAATTAACACCAACTATGTCTTGGAATACAGAAGCGATGGAACGCCATTCCGATAAGTAAATGTATAGGCGGTCAAAAAAAATAAAGGAGCCCATACTGGCTACTGAAAAAACCACACAACATTTTTGTATTTCAAAACTAACTGCTACTTAATTAAATTTGACCAATTCACATACATACTTAATTTGACATTCCCTATTATGCTGCTTCTTGGTCTACCTAATCTACCTCTCACCGTATGCGGGGTTTCATAACTTAGCTTGGATCGCAATTACTAATTCACTGCCATTTACATCTTCGTATAATAGCGAGTAGGGGTTTCTCACCGTTTCTAGTATTAAGTTTATTACCAGAATAACTGTCGCATCTTTAAGATTTTTCTTAGACAACTATTAACGAACCCTTGGTATATTTCTGGTGACAACGGATGTCACTTAATGTGCGCCTTGTACATCACTTATGTATATTACCTCTAAAAAATTGGGCGACAGGTATATAACCTATTTTATCGCCTCTTGAAACTTAAAATTATTCTGATACTTCTCCCTCTGTGCAGAACTTGACATTTGGACGCGTCGTAAATTTTCTTGATAGTGGGATGTCTCCTCTCACAAAGAAAAGGATGTAGGAAAATCCAGCGTTAAATCTTCCTAGTTCACCATTAAATGTGTCTTAGAAATAGAGTTTCGTTGGTTCCAAAATGATACTAGCTATTATCTCAGCAATTGCAGACACTTACTAATCTTTCCTAGATAGCCTATCGAAGTGCATCCTGAACGCGGCCATTGTCAACGAATTATTTGTTCGAATTTACTTAATTCATCTAGAGAGTGTCCATGCTTAAAATCCCCAGCTTCCGAACTACCTAAGATCTCCTTTCTTCGGGAGCATGGCAATCATTCCTTTTGAGATAATTCTAAATTTTCAATTTCAAAAAAAATCTCTTGGCAAATAATGACGATATTTTGAGCCACCGTGCTAAAAAGTTGTCGATGTTAATTTTCTAAAATAAAAAGTGAAACATTCTTCTCACAATGACATACTAAATTCGAAATTATCGATCTTTGAGATGTTGCATTATTGCAGAAAGCAAGAGATTTGTAAATAAAACCTTTCTCTACCAAAATTATGTAAACTCAATCTACAAACAAAATTTTCAAAATGTATTAAAAGTGATAGGTAAATTGATAAGAAACCTTATTAGAAACATTTGAACAAAAAACTTTTACTTATTAATCTAATCGGAAAATTAACCGCAGATAAAAAGTACCGATGGTTATATTTTATATATTAAATACATTTGATTAAAAGCTCACTCACTCACTCACTCACTCACTCCACTTAAACAGAAATTACTTTCTATCTTCATTGATTAAATACATTTGTATTATTAAACAAACAATATACACACTTAAATCCCAAGATCATTGACAGCACTTACAATGTTACTCGTAAAATTATATTTGTGTTTTTAAACATTATTTAGTCAACAAATAACTTTTTTCTTAACGCTAAACTCTATAAACACACATCTTTAATATATTTCTTGAATTTGAAATTGTTTATCTTCCTTAATAAAAAAAACTGCGCATGAAGTTGGCAACACTCTCCGTTTACTTATTTGAAAAAAAGCAAAAGTTTATTAATAGAGCCTTCAGTCTTTCACGAGATTTGAATGTATCGGAAGGAATAACGCAATAATTGTTTAAACAAAAAACTAAATAACATTTAGTTGTAACATATTTTTGTGCTACATATTTCGACTTGCCCTTGAATTGAGTTCAATAGTGCTTTGCGGGGCTCTGAGAGGAGTGTCAACCGATATAAATAAAATTAAAATCATATTATTTTATCACACATCAGACAAGCAATAATGAATCACTTAGTGAGTAGATTGGTTGGCCATATAAGTTGTGACGTCTTTAGCCACTTCATTTTTCAACAGATGTTACATTAAAAATAGCAAAACAAATAAAATGGTGTCATTTAACTTTAAACGGCTAATTAAATATTGAATGAAATCCAAAACAAAAGATTTAATATTTTTTTTGAATTAAAATTCTTATGTAACTTCTAACCAAACATTGATGACAAACATTTTCAACTCTCTTTCTTCCACAGAATCCTCTAACTCAGTCACAAAATGCCACTCAAACGCAGCCAAATTCACAGCAACAGCCGCAAACGCCGCTGAATGTCAATCTTGAAATTGGTGGTCTAGTGACAAATATGCAAAAGAGCTTTCTGCAAGATACCTCACCTCCATCCTCGATATGTTCCTCCATGGATGTGTCGCTGTACGGAATGAACAGCAGTTTAATTACATCCAGCGACTTTTTATCAAATGGTTTGCTTCAATCAATCCAAGGTGATGTTCCGATGTCGGGTCTGTTTTTCGATGGTGAAAAAACCACAGAAGATATTGGTGGTTACACTCTCAATGACATGATCCGTGATCGAAAGGCCCTCGAGTCGTTATCACTATCGGCCGAAGGGACGCTGATAAAAGACTCGAATATTGCTCAAATAGATGATATTTCTTTGATAAATAGTAAAACAACTTCGGCTTGCAGCACAATGAATAATTCGGTGGATAGTATGGGCGGTGCTGGTTCGGATACATTTTCCAGTCGAACGTGCAATATTGCTGAGAAGGAGAAGGAGCACCAGGAGAGCTTGCCAGAGAAATCATTCGACCAGAAATTGATTTTCAATGAGACATTTCCCAGTGGGAAAGAGCAAATTGTTCCAAATGGGGATGATGACTATATAGGGAATACAACATTCAATTTGGTGGATAGTAGTATTGTGACGGTGCAACCAGTAGTAGACGTGGCGACCGTAGAGATGAAAGCATTCAATGAACTTCAAAATGAAACCTTTCAGAGGCCAATTTTGGAAGAGACTGTGTGTTTGAAACGGTTCAGCATAGCGGAAGGCGTTAACACAACGTTCGACTGTAGCGATCCAAATATTCAATGTGAAACTCCAGAAAATAATTTGAAGCACGGCAAATACTACGAACAGTCAACGCCACACCAAAACACATCGTTCACCTCGATGCGACATAAGCAATCCTTTACGCCATCAATCGAGGTGAATATCTCACCTATTGTGGGTCTCTCAACCCCGAATAGAACCTTAAATGAGACTTTTGAGAAGCCGGTTAGTATTGCCACGAATATTCTTAAGGAGCGGATACAAAATGAAACGTTCTCTGAACCACAGGCATCGGTTCCCTCACGATTACCGTGCAATGATGACGTTAATAACGCCATTGAGACCATGGAACTGTTGGAAAACATCAACCCGAATGAAACTTTTAACAAATGTATTCCGTTCAGCAAGAGTATTCCCGGTGGAACGCCGGCTGTAGACACTGCTGACGAAGAAGCGTTCAATAATCTGCTCGATAACTTGGGTAAGTTAGAGCTAAACGAGGAGCAGATTAAAATACAGAAATCTCTGGATACGATCAAGAAAAGGTTCAATACTACGCTAGAAAAATCAGATTCTAAGGAGACATCGCAAATTTCAAGTCCGGGTAATAATTTGAATAAATTTTTCTTTAAATTAAATTCTAAAAAGGTTTGTCTTTTCTTAGAAACGGTTTTAAGTGGCTTTTCGATGAACAGCAGCGGAATTGGTGATCGTCTACTTAGTCGTCGAAGTCGCCTCTACGATGGCGTCAACATAACCCAACCACAAAAAAACTCACCAAGTGGTTCGGTTAATTCCAATTCATTTGTAAAAGAGACTGAAGGAGGAGTAGAAGCAGAAGAAAATCATAAAAAGACTGACGAACAGCACTGCACCGAATTGTCAAATAATCAAAATGCACCCCAAGATGAGAAAGCACCAAGGAATAGTAAGTTGGAAAAACGTGATCGTGATCGATTCAGAACTATACGAATATTCAAACGTACTGAAAATGGAACTAGTGAACTGAATGTGCCTTGTATTGATGGAGAAAATGATCACTTACCCTCGACAGAGGAAGAAGATGAAACTCCACAGGCTGAGAAAGCTCCCCCAATGGAGAGGATCTCACGACGAGATATTACTCCGCCGGTGACTCACAACAACAATAACAATAACAAAACCGAGATAGAGAGCAATAACTATGCGACATTTAAGAAACCGAAAGCAAAAATGTCACGATATGGTGGAGGATTTGGTATGAATGGTGATCAGTTGAACAGACCAGTAATTGCCCCACCTGCACCAGCGGCGACAGTGACAGAGAAACCTACAGAGCAAAGATCATTGTCGCGGCCTCGGTATATAAGCGGTTTGCAAAAATTCAGTGCAAGCAGTAAAGCCATCTCAGCTGGAGACTTAGAGAAGGCAGAGCAACACAACTCGAAGAGTAATGGGGACGCTTTTAACAAGACTCAGCCAACGGGGGGAGCTGAGTTAAAGAGTCCCATGGGCATAAAATCGAAGTCATTTCATAATTTATCTAGTAATTTTGGTTATGCGAAAACACCTGCTCCAGTAATGGCGGTGCCTACTGGAGTACGGAAATCTACAACGGCGGGGAGTGTTTTAACTGAAAAACAAGTATGTACATTTATAGCGATTTAAGTTTATGCCAAGTTGTAAATTGAAATGATTTTCCTTACAGGGCAAGTTTAACACAACGAAAACGACGATACGAGTGAATTCTGTTTCGGGAACAAATCTGAAGCAACCGGTTTCTAAAATTGAGGTAAGTTTTAGAAAAAATAAACACTGTCAAATGGAGTTAACTGTTTGGTACTTTTATTTTCTAGAAATCTGATGATTCAGTATTCAAAACACCAAGTCTAGTGTCTGGCTTACGTGCACCGTCAGCTAAACGAACTGGACTCTTACGCCCGTCATCGGGCTATTATAGTTTTAGTGTGGCAAAAGGTGAAGCGGCGACGACGAATGCTGCGGATATAGATGCTGGGAGACATTCACCAACCGATGTACGTTTTTATTTTGGCTCTACTTTTCTTTTTTTTATTCCATGGGTCTTGTGAGTTATTCAACATTAAAACAAATACTAGGATTTTGAAGTACGTTCAATATACAACTAAGTTCAAAAATAATTACCTTATTAAAGGCTGTTAAAAATACCTATTTAAATGAAAAATTCACTTAAATTTTAAGTTTGATCGAATCGAATAGCAGAATAGCGCTGAACATGTGAAAATGGTATCGATTAAGGATTCAGGTACAGGATTTGTGCTCAGTCTATATAAACAAATATGGCGAAGTGGGCCAAGACGATTTTTTCTTACTCCAACGCGCGTAAGAAAGATTGTAATGCGTACGACTACAGGCCCAAATAAAATAAATAACTAAGAGAAACTTAACCTAGAGACTTACGGCATTAATGGGGGACCTTAAATTTTCTGCAGAGTCCGAAAGGCTAAGATGAGAAGCACTTTTCATGACAAGACGCAAAAGGCAGCAGCTAGTGATTGAACCCAGACCTACGCCATGACATTCTAAAGCATTAACCAGTATGCCTTACCAAAGAACTGTCAAGCAGACAGTACAAACCGGTTTCGCACTATAATCTAAAATATCCCACTTCTCTATCTTGAAATACTTTTATTTGGCTTTGTTTTGTACTTAATTTTTAAACTGTAAACAATCAATCATATAAAATTAATAGAATCGCATTTTATTTTCCTATTTCAGAGTATGTCTTCAGCCAGCTCCCGCGGCAGTTTGAACGGCAAGCTGTTTATAAACGGAAGTTCAACACAGATTAATGAACCTTCTTCAATGCCACCGCCACCCTTGTCACTTCAGCAACCAGCAACAAAAACAACTAGTATCCCTAAACCTTCCGGTCTGCGACCACCTTCCAGCATAAAAAGAAGTGGCCTTCCGCGACCGTCGAGTATTGTAAGACGATAGTTTGGGCTTAAAATTAATTTAAAAAAAATTAACTCCTTTGAGGATTTATTCAAATATTTATTTAAGAAAATACTAATGTTGTTTCAATGCATATTTAACAAAAAATATTTTTTGTAAACAAACAAAATAGAAAGTTCTTACAACAGTAAAAAAACTACAAATTACAAACAGAAGTTTTGTGTAAAACAATATATTAATTTTGTATTCTTTTTCAAAAACAAAACAAAAAAAGAATCACGCCTTAAATGATGGTTTTGTCCTTAATTTTTCATTCCAAGAAAAACATTATTGCAATACCAATCATATGCATACGAAATACACAAACACAAACAAAGCCTATTCTGCTATTCTTGAGGATCAAATTATTCGATTCTTTTTTTGAATTTACAAAAAACTTAAATAAAATCGAATGATACGATCAATCGTTGATGGTAAAATAGAGCTGAAACTTGAATAGAAGAAAACGAAACAACAACATAACTATGGTTACTACTATTATATCATTATCATTAGTGCTAATATTAGATACTTTATTTGCTCATTAATTGTTTCTGGTTAAAACAAAAACTGAAGACTTAAACGAGAAACGACATAGTTTTATGTTTTTTGTTAAAACAAAAAAAAAATACTCCTTTATTCGTTCATCGTTGACTTAAAAAAATTCTTTTTATTATCTATGACCGCATAACATTTGTGTTACGTCAATTCGATAAGAAAACGAAGAAATCAGAACCGTTATTCATCCATATCGTTACTTACTACTTATCCTCCCGTGAATCAAATGAAAATTTCAATATTTTGTCCAAATCGATTTCGTGGAGAGGTTTTTATTTTTGTATTTTTCTGTAGTTTTCGTTTGTTTTTAAGTTTAGGTTTAGTTGCATTTATTGGCATTTGTTCTCAATTGATTGTTAATCGTTTTTCGGTATCTCTTCAGTAAAAAAAAAAAATAAAACTGCTACCTGCCGCTTATGAGATTTTCTCCATCTTCAAGAATTTATATACATAAACAAACATATATTTTAGAAAATTTTATTTATAAGTGAAATATTATGTACATGTAATTATTATTATTATTATTAAAAGAAAATTTAAAAAATAGAAATCTCTTTATCTTACACAATTAGTTTAGTGCGAAAGTATTTGTTAAAGACAAAAAATATGAAATATTTTTTCGTTTTTCATTTGTTTCTTTTTTTTTGTTCTCTCTACCTTCATTACCTAATTACATAATTCTTTATTTGTATTACTAATTATTATTATTACTGTCATCCAAAATGAAAAAAAAAAATGCTTGTACTGAGATACATTATACATACATACATATACCCTTTACATATATATATTATATATTAATAAAAATTGAATTTCATTTCTGTATTTTTAGTTTAACAAAAAAAAACATGTTTTTCAATTCATTGGATTCATAACATTTTAATCGTATCTCACTTTCTCGAAAATCGAAAAAGAGGACAGCTGGTGTAAACTGTTTAAAAGAACAACTGGATGAACTAATTTATACACGTTTGAGAAAATTGGTAATCTAAAGGGTGTACAGCGGACAGTTTTCAAATTTTAAATAAAAAAACTAGCCTTATTTTATGAACGAGTAAATAGAGTGAAGTTTGACCAAAATGCTGAGTCTGAATATTTTGGGGTTCTTGCTGTCAACCGTCGACTTAAGGTAGCGCAATGAAAAAAGTTGCACGGTTTAAGGTCGAGTGACTTAGGTGTCCAGGATATGCCCCCGTACTTGCTTATTAATTTATTGGGACAAATTACTCTCAGTTTCCACTACATGGGCTTACCTCTTACACTAGCAAAATAAAACTTTTTGGTGATGATACACTAATTTACGTGAGGAAATGATCGATAATTTAAATGAGGATCTTTTAAGTCGGTGGTTAAAAATGAAAATACTCAAACTTAACGTGAGTTAAACCAAATTTATAAGGTTTAATTGCAGAACTAATGTCACAGGTTTGTATGGACAATGAGAAAATCAAATTTGTTAATAGTTTTAAATACCTGGGTGATGCTGTGTTGGATAATCATTTGAGATTGATTGAGGAGTGTTTTTAACATGAAAATCGTCTTGCTCTTGTATAATTCTTTAGTGTTACCACATTTCATATATACTGTTCTAAACTCTTATATACGTGTTTGAATGAAATAAAAGAGAGATTTAAAATTCACCAAAACAAATCAATGCGAGATGATAATGCAGTGCAGTATATACACCCCAATACAATTTATGGTCCAAGCGTCAAACAGTATCTAACCTTCAACTCGATGGTTTTTATTTTCAAAATTCGTAAAAGAAATATGCTCCCTGAATATTTGACAGATAACTTGGTTGCTGTGGCTAACGTTCAGCCCTTTAATCTGAGAAGGGTCAACAACTTTAGACTGGGAAGATTCAAAAGAAGCAGCACGCAAAATTCAAAATAAAAATGAGCATAGAATTCAAACATTTAAGCGAAAATTGTATATTTTCATTGTTAATAATTTATAAAGTTGGAAGAATATTAAATTTAATTTAGATTGATCCGTCATGAATGATACATTTAAAATTTTCTATTTAAAAATTTCAAAGCTTTGCATTGTAAAATTTGTTTTTTTTTAATAATAAATAAATATTAATACCTTTGTATATAAAACTTATAGTACTATCAAGAAGACGAAAGATTGTGGCGGCATCTTAAGGCTAGGGACTGCAATTGCTAGATTTGTCTTTGCTAAATTTAATAATAAAATATTCTTTTTTTTACTACTTGTTTTGTATGTTATTCTACTCTCCACGTGCGCTAATTTCTGCGCCACCACCAGACTAGCGTTCGCAATACAAAATCACGCTCCATGATAATACTTATATGTGACGTTAACAATCAAACAGAGGCTAAAAAAAATGAACATGAAACCGAGCAAAAGGGCGGAAAACTATAATTCCTAAAATATTTAAGATAATTCAATGCAGTAAATTTTGTAAAATTTGTAGAAGTCTTTTTTTATTAGATTGACCAATAAAAATACTAAAGGGACCTTTTGTTTTCGTCCTTTAGTGAAATGTTTTTTTTTTAGGCAGTTTTGTTTGTTAAAAATATATTTAGCGCGTTTTGAAAATAAGTTTCTTAAATTTTGATTCTCAAATGCCTGTAAAATTAAAAAAGAAGAGAACATTTAAGTAAGGAAAAGTTCTTTTTATTGGAATTCATTAAAACTTATTTAACAATGATAACAAAGTTTACGATAGGTTTGATTGTTAAAAACATTAAAATAGTAATAACTTCTAAACCAGCTCGTTTTGAAATACAATTTTTCCACCATTCTATAGCTCTCTTTAATACGCAAATTTTGGTATACCCCACTCCATATTTTGAAAAAAGTGCCTTTAGTACCGTTTTGATTGTTAACGTCACATATATGTAGGTTATATATACAAAGCTAATACTAAAAGAAAACCGACGATGTAAGAATTCCACAGTTTACATAAACTGTATTGTATTGGGAGATCTTGGCGGTGAGGTATAAAATTTAATGGAAGTAACTTTCCTCTAGTTTTAAATATAGTTGATGTTTTATCGACGTCTACGCTGTTTTCTAATTTTCATTAAGAACCTTTAGAATAGTTTATATTTCTAATTTCATTTGTTGAAAGTTTAACACTTCCAGATTTAGCGGACATCCGGTCTTCTTCATCAACACCAACTACTTTTCAAAGCAAGACGCTTTTTTAGAAATGGCTTCGGTTACAACTATTTTAGGCAAGCGTCTAACATCCATATTAAAAAGTGTAAGCACATAATTAAAATGAAGTTTCAGAGGTATGATGTACATTAGTGAAAGTCCTGTTTGAAAGTGCAAATGTATGTAGGGGTTGTTATGGTGAGATGAAGCACTCTTTTGATTAAAAATCTAACTTGTTGTTCCATAGTATCATTTTGCAGATATTTCCAAACTTGTACTGCGTATAACATAACCGATCGCAATATTACCTCGAAGATTTGGTATTTGGGGAGTAGTCCTTTTTATTTTTCATACAGGTAAACCAAGTGGTGTTAGCAGAAATTTTCGCACTTTTAATTTTTCTTTTAGATGAAGTTTCATACTGTTCTGCGAAGTCAATATAATGCCAAGATATTTATAACTATCAACTACCTATCTCCACTGCTTTACCATCGTGTTTCCAAATAAAATTAGCATTCCGCAGCCTATTTCCTCTAACAAACACCATAATCTGGGATTTTTCACGGTTTACTTCGAGATTCCACAATTTGCAATACCGTTCCAATTTAGTTATCATCATCTGAAGTTTTATGGGCGTATCAGCTAACATTACTGCATACATCAGATCTTTGATTTTAGAACTTATGCTCAGGATGCATCCTTGCTCAAGCCTATTGGTACTGAAAAACTTTCCGATATCTGGACTCCGCCCCAAACTTTTGCTGTTCAATTTTTATATATTTTTTTAATGTTTTCAGCAAAAAGGTATGGAAGATAAGACGGTATAGGCGTTAGCCATGATTTTACGATTTTGTTAGGAAATAGAAATAAATAAATATACTAAATAATAAAATTCATTCATTCAGATAAAATTTTATTAAAACATCGGAAAAAAAAACAAAAAAACTAGCTAAAAGCGACTATTGCTTTTAAGTCCACAAAAATTGAAGTTTAATTCCGGTGATCTCACTTGGAGTCAAAAGTTGATTAGTGATAGCCTTGTCAATTCGCAATGATAAATTCAGTTTATGTATCTTGAATGGATATTTCTTTTGACAAAAATCCTAAAAGATTAATATTCCTAATCATTAAAGCTAGAAGATTTTGATCAGGAGCAGCAATTGTTTCTATTCAAACGTTTTTTTTTTTTATGACACAAACTGTATATAGACTAACAGCCCACAGCTATTTTTGGGTGTGATTGATAACAAAAAATAATTAGCATAATTAGATAGACCTTTTATAGTTACATATTTATAAATGTGAACGTCTTGCATACTCTAGTGTGAGCAATAGTGCATCGAGTATGCAGTTCTTTCTAATTTATTACTTTAATTGACTCGGTTTAGGAAGCGGGTACGTTTAAGAAAGATTAGGTTTTTGAATTTGACATTATTTTCATGCATCCATTCTCGTAATTCATAATTGGTCTATGTTTTCTAGGCTATAGTTGTTTGCCTTTCGTTTCGTAATAAGTGCCCAGTCTGAGTAAGAACTTGCTATATTATTTTCAAACAAAAATTTCTATTACATTCACACATTAACTTGTAGTCTCCTGAAATCCCAGTCAAGTGTCAACCATGAACAAAAAAAGTTTTAACATTCTAATAGAATCTGTCATTTCCGCTCTTAATGGAGAAAGCATTTCAAACAATGCACTCATTGCACTTTTAGTTGTATAAAAATTCCTCGTACAGCATGGAAAGTATGTATTTATATGTATATCCTTTAGCAAATTACCCACCATAATCAACTTTCCTTTTCCGCCTTATAAAAATGTTATGCCATAAAACTTTTCTAGCTGTTTTCCTTCAGTTCCAAAGAAAAAATATAATTACATCATAACATCAACTTGCAATACTCAACTCATCTTTATAGATAACCAGTTATTTCTTGATATGCTTTAACGAGACGAATAACCACGTCGTAAGTCGATAAGTCAATTTAAATTGTGTCACGTATCAACAAAACGAGATTGTTTTGCTACTGAACACGTACTTAAAAAGTGTACTTGATATGGTATAGCTGCAATAACAAACCATGAAAATGGCAAGAAGTCATGAAGATGTAAAAAATTATGAATTCATAAATTAAATAAATAAGATAGGTATGTATATATGAATGAAACTCTATTAATTATTGTTTTTTTAAAACAAAATTTATATTTGAAAAATGGAAAAACAATTTATTTATACATATTGAGGCACTAGGTACCCGGTTTTATTTTCACAACAAAATTAATCATGATTGTTGATACTCACTTTATTTTTTATTAATTAAAATAAAATTATCAAAAAGATACGAATAATGTATAAGGAAAAATTAAAGTGGAGCTGGTATCAAAAGGAATACTTTTTTTATATTGTTAGTCGGTATATAAACTGAATCTCCTTGAATTTCGATGCGTTTTAGGTAGGTATTCGAATGTCGTCTTTATGGATGATGGTTTTATTTATGATTTAAACCTTTATTGGCTGGGGTTGTTGAGGTTGTTGTTGCGGCTGTTGCTGTTGGACAGGAACTTGCTGCTGGGGAACGGGTGCTTGTTGTTGGACAGGAGCTGCTTGTTGTTGAGCAGGAACAGCTTGTTGAACTGGCAAAGTCTGTTGAACTGCAATAGGTTGTTGTTGGGGAGCAGGAACTGCCTGTTGTACAGGAACCTGCTGTTGTTGCTGTGGTTGTTGAGGAGGAAGTTGATTAGGATGTGGTTGCTGTTGCATTTGAGGAGCTTGCTGCTGTAATGGTACTTGTTGCTGCTGCTGCGGCTGTACAGGGACTTGCTGTTGCTGCTGCTGTACAGGGACTTGCTGTTGCTGCTGCTGTACAGGGACTTGCTGTTGTTGTGGAGCCTGCTGGTATTGCTGTTGTGTCTGTTGATATTGTTGGTATTGCTGCTGCTGTTGTTGTTGATATTGCTGTTGCTGCTGTTGCACCTGTTGGTAAACTTGGTTTGGATGCATCTGCACTGGCTGCCCAGCTTGTTGGTGTTGCTGCTGTTGTTGCTGCATAGCTTCAGGATGGTATTGTTGTGGTGGTTGCATCTGGTAGTGCATTTGCTGTTGCCCCTGTGCTTGTGGATTAACTTGGTATCCATAGTTTGGATTAGGATAATATCCATTTGGCATGTTTGGATGAGGAGGAAGCTGAAATAATAAAATGAAATAAGCAATTCAAGAAATCAACCATCCCAAAAAACTTACTAATCCCTGGGCTATCATGCGCTGAACCTCTTCTTGACGTCTGCGTTCAAACTCCAGATACTCTTCATGAGTATATTGTGGTTCATTATCAACAGTTTCCCAACCTGGATCACGATTAAATTCTTCCTTCTTGGTTTGTGCCATGAATTCCTGGAAGCTAATTAATCCATCATGATTTGTGTCAGTCTCCTTGAAGACATGCTCTCGCATGCGTTCCATTTCTTCAGCACGCTCACGCATATCGTCTTCTGGGATTCCCGATTGGTAGACTTTGTCTAGTTCCTTGACGAACAAGGCTTTCACTTCGGTTTCATCCCAAACTCCATTGCTATCAACATCTGGAAATGCCCAGTTATTTAGAATCCCAAGTCAACTACTGCATCACAACTTACCGTGCAACATGAAAAATGTCCTTGGGTTGAAGTCTTCCTTCGGCAGATGATCTTGCTTCTCCCACACCTCTTCAAGTTGAGCTTTGTTTCCGGGATGATGGACTTTCTCGTGTTCATTGTGGCGTTCCTTGTTCCTCTTGGCTTCCTCCTCGAATTTTTTCTTTGATTCCTCATCCAATTCCTTGAGCGTGGCTTGCTTCTCGAATTCCTTTTGCATTTCGTATTCCTTGAATTCTTCGCGTCGTTTCTTATCAGCCTCAGCCAGATCCTCCGTTGCTTTCATGATCAACTTCTTTAAATCCTCTATCTCGAATGTGTGTTCATTGCCATGGTCGATGTGCTGAGGAATTTTCATGTGTTCCCTATCGATTTCATTGGTCAGTTCGAACTCTTTGTTGGCAAGTGCGCGTAATCTGTCGATTTCTCGTCGTTTGATCTCGTCCAGTTTGGAGCGAACATGGTGGTTTACATAATCAAGTTCCTGTGCGATTTTCCCGTTCTAGAATGAAAAAAGCTTAAACTTGATGTCCTTGAATATTTTTTTAACAAGCTTGAACTTACTCTGATGTCAGCTTCAGCGACGGTGTCAATTTTTTTTCTGAATTCTGGGTCAGTTTCTAGAACTTCGACCACTTCTCTCAAGTATCTCTCATATTCCAGAACAGTCTTTAAGGTTAGTGAGCAATAAGTTTTATACAATTTTTCCATCTTGAATCTCTTTAGCTTACCTTGAGGTTTTCACCTGTTGGCTTTTCTTGTAATGGCTCAGGTGCTTCTTCTTTCTTATTTCTTGTTACTGGAAGCGCTGTAACAAGCGCAACAACTGTGATTGCTACTAATAAAATGGTACTTACCATTTTCATTGTGCGATTTGTTGGCAACTGCTAAATGTGCAACAATTTGATGTAACTGAATGACTGACTGTGAACAATCAATTGAAATATGTTAAAAATAAAAAATTGATTTTAGAGGGGATTTTTCTCACAAACAGCAACTGACGTGTCCAGTAATCAGGTGGTTTTTTGCTGTTTTCTTTGAGATTTTGGCACTTCTATACAAAAAAAAAACTATTTACCCTACGACTACACTGTCGGAAAGTGGAATTTATCTTTTGTTGAAGTGCAGTGATGAAGTATGTGGATTGTAAAATATTATAATGGAAGCGTTCGTAAATGAAACTTTGTGAAAATTATATTTCGATATAAGTTACTGTTCACTTTCGGAAATACGGTGAAGCCTAGTACGCAGATCGGGAAAAATTTTGTCTCCCATACATTTTTTTTCCTGGGACAAATTTTGTCTCGAATATTTTTCCGAGCAGTACGCAGTTCGCGCGCAAAATTCATATTATTGTGAATTGCTCTACAAAATGTCTCCACTAAATTTTGCCAGGAAAAAGAATGATGCAAGCATTATTTTGCGGGACAAATTTTGACAGCCAAAAGTGATTTTTGCCAAAACTGGTTTTATGTAAAAAGTGCTGATGCTTCTCTTAAAAGCATCGAGAGGAGATTCCAAAAAGGTATGAACGACTTTTGTAAGACAACCCGTTCCAGAGATATACAACAAAACACATTAAATTATTTTTTAATTCTCCAACTTCAAACTTTTGCGCGAGATTTGGAAAAGTTTTGTAGAGATTAAAATTGTAGAGATAAAATTTGTCTTGTCTCGATCTGCGTACTAGGCTTGACTGTCAAAATTTGTCCCGCAAAATAATGCTTGTTTCATTCTTTTTCCTGGCAAAATTTAGTGGAGACATTTTGTACAGCAATTCACAATAGTATGAATTTTGCGCGCGAACTGCGTACTGCTCGGAAAAATATCCGAGACAAAATTTGTCCCAGGAAAAAAAATGTATGGGAGACAAAATTTTTCCCGATCTGCGTACTAGGCTTTAACAAAAATAATGTCAAGCAGCTCAGATTCAGAAGAGGAATTATTGCTTCTATTTGCTATATTACGAAATTCACGTAAAAGAAAAAGAATTTGGGTACATGCCAATTAACAAAAAAAGAGAAGAAAATGGCGAATATCACCGGCTGTGCCGGGAGCTAGAGTAAAACATCTCGAACGCCAACAAACAGAATACCTACCAATGCGGAATTTATGATAACATATTTCAATAATAATAATTAAATATGTATTGTATACAATGTTCTTATACGATTTATCACCCATATCGTATAGACAAGGGTAATTTCTCACCAATTCAATTAATTTTTCCATCTTGAAAAAATTTAAAATTTCTTTGACTGCCGCAGCGTTAGAAATAATCTGTAATTTTACACAACGTCGCGTTTCACCGCCGCGTTGCAACGCCATGGTGAATTCAACGCGGCGTCAAAAACGCGTTCAGTGTGACATAGGACATGTATTGCAATGTAAAGGCTCGGTCAAACAGAACGCGTTTTTACGCCGCGTTTCACCGCCGCGTTCAAACGAAGCGTTGTATTACATTGCAATACATGTCCCATGTCACACTGAACGCGTTTTTGACGCCGCGTTGAATTCACCATGGCGTTGCAACGCGGCGGTGAAACGCGACGTTGTGTGAAATTACAGATTATTTCTAACGCTGCGGCAGTCAAAGGAATTTTAATTTTTTTCAAGATGGAAAAACTAATTGAATTGGTGAGAAATTACCAATGTCTATACGATATGGGTGATAAATCGTATAAGAACATTGTTTTACATACATATTTAATTATTATTATTGAAATATGAGACAAATTTGTCTCTCATCATAAATGCCGCATTGATAGGTCTTCTCTTTGTTGGCCTTCGAGATGTGCGACTCTTCTTTTTTTGTTAATTGGCATGTACCCAAATTCTTTTTTCTTTTACGGGAATTTCGTAAAATAGCAAATAGAAGCAATAATTCCCCCTCCGAATCTGAGCTGCTTGAAATTATTTTTGTTAAGGAATTATTGTTTCGTTTGTTCATTGCTTGAAAGCTATCTGTTTGACGTCCTCTGACGCGGCGGTTGCAACGTCGCGTCAAAATAATCTTACCGTCGCGTTAAATAATCTTAACGCGGCGTTGAAAACGCGTTCTGTTTGACCGAGCCTTAATACAACGCTTCGTTTGAACGCGGCGGTGATACGCGGCGTAAATTCACAAAAAGTCAAGAAATTGTGTTGATATTCCGAATAGATAATAGTTCTTTAGCACAGTCGTAATCATGGTAAACCGTAGCTTTAGCATTTCGTATGGGAGGTACGTCCAGTGCGTGAAATCATCTTGGAAACATGTGAGGTAATCTCGAATGAGTTACATGCAATTTTTTATTTTTGGATTGTGGTGCCACTGTAAAATAGTAGTAGTTGGAAAGTTGACAAATATTGACCAATTGAAATACATTAGGGGTATTCATGTAAGCGCGGAAAACCCTCGTAAACCTCGTAAACCAGATAATTTTATCTCCGCAGAAACGAGCTGTCAAAATTTGTATGGGAAAAAGTTTCTGCAAATCGCATAAAAATATCTCACAAATTTGCTGCGGAAAGTGCAGAAATAAACCTCGTAAACTAAAGAAGTATGGATTCTGACTTTTAATTTGACATTTCACAAAGTATTTCCCACATTTACGCAAGTATTTATTAGGGGGTGTTCATGAAAACATGCTGCGGAAAGTTATATCTTTCTACAAAGCGGAAAATTATCTCGTTACATGAATACCCTTATTACTTCTAAAATAATGGTGGCTGCTGAGTGCCGACGGTACTGTTGCTGATCTTGTTTGTTTCATGCTTTAAGCCTAGTACGCAGATCGCGCTAAATTTTATCTCCCATACAAAATTCTCTCCAAAATTTAGCCAAGCTAAAATTATGTCAAGCATTTTAGCAGAGAGGTACGCTGCTCCAGCTAAAAATCAAAATTTCTGTTCGAACTGTACATAACTTATCTGTCAAAATTTAGCGCACGAAATAATTATCTAGCACATTTATTCTCGAGCTAAATTTCAATTTCAATTTGAAATGGAATAATATTTAGAAAAATATTTGGTGACGGGAGTTTTACAAGATTTTCGACAACAAAAATCACTCATAATTCATAATTCTCATTCGTTCTCATTTACAAATCTTAAAAAATCATACTTTAAGGATAATTCTTTTAAATCTTTGAAAAAAAAAAATTCATTTAGTGAACAGCTGTTTTCTGTGACATATTCTCCACAAAGTTCTTATGTCAAAATTTAGCTTGGATTTTAGCTGATGTTTGGAGAAAAATGTGGGAGATAAGATTTAGCGCGGTCTGCGTACTAGGCTTTACCTTTGGCTGCGATGAATTATTCTTATATTTGGCGTTTTCGATTTGATTTTTATTTACACAAACTAAATTTCACCTACTAAGCAAGATCAAGGAATAAGAATATATCGTCGCTTTTCCGGCAGAGTGGCATAAGTCGAAATTTGTCGTTTTTTAGTTTTGAACACAGAACTGTGCTGAAAAAAAACACAATTTTTCTGTGTAATCGGCGTTAACCTACTTCTTATAGTTTCCGAGTTATGATAAAGCGCCGCTCTCAACTTTCAAAAACATCCCTGTCATTTTCTACGTATAAATACGGCATAAATCAATTTTTTTTTCAATATTTCGTTTTTTATAAAACTTAAAAAACAAAAAATGCAGTTTTTTCACGTATTCAACATTCGAGTTTTGTTTTTTATGAACAACGAAATTTTTTTTTTCAATATGAAAAAAAAACTTTAAAAGGCTCTCCTGTTAATTTGCAAATTTCGACTTATGCCACTCTGCCGGAAAAGCGACGATATGTAAAAATTTAATATGCCTAAAAATTATTTCCTGCTGCATAAGCTTGGACAAATCTTGCATTTATCTTAGAAAAAGGCCTAAGGCTAGGCGCGCACATTCAATTTTTAGTTTCGCAACTGCTTGGTTCGAGCAACTAAAAAGTTTGTGTTTGACACAAACTAAACGATTGCATAAAATTTTTAATTTTAAATTTTCTGTAAGCAACCAAACAGTTGTACAACTAAAAATTGAATGTGCGCGCCTAGCCTAATAATTCTTCGAATTCTTCGAAATTTCTTAAAAAAAAATAAACAAATTTTTGAAAACTCATACTTTTAATCACTGCTGTATATTATTTTCTAATTGGAGTGTGTGGAACATACATGTTCTTCTATTTTGACATTTATCCAACGTGGATGGTGGATCCTGGTAGAATTTGGTCTTCTTGTTGGAACGAACACGTCAAAATTTTGTCGTCAGAGATTTTATTCGTGTAATATATTTTCTGTGCAAAAAAGGAGATTTTAATTTGTTTTTTACATCCAACAAAATAGTTTTAGTAAAAAATAACAAATTCTACACGAGCAATGACATCCTCAGGCCCAACAAAGCAGGAAATAGAATCAGTCTTTGGCAGACTTCGTTCACAATCTGCGAACAAAGTGAGTTGGTCATAAATTCAATTAAAAAAGGCGAAATTATTTTTATTTTTTGCAAATGTTAAATATGAAATTCTAATAGTCTTGCTTTGATTGTGGAGCCAAAGCGCCTACTTGGTCATCTGTGACCTATGGGATTTTTATTTGCATCGATTGTTCAGCAGTACATCGCAACCTTGGCGTTCATTTGACGTTCGTTCGCTCCACAAATCTCGATACAAACTGGACGTGGCTGCAGTTGCGTCAGATGCAATTGGGTGGCAATGCTAATGCCTCCCAATTCTTCAGACAACACAATTGTAACACCACAGATGCCCAACAGAAGTACAATTCGCGGGCAGCTCAGTTGTACAGAGATAAATTGCAAAAGTTGGCCCAGAATGCCATGAAACAACATGGAACTAAGGTGAGTTAACGGATTTTAAGTGACGTGTGATGTTTCCAGTTTTTGTTTGTGTTGTTTTGTTTTGCTAACACGAATATTGCATGATGCGTTTGCAGCTACACTTGGAGAACCAGCACGAAAAGCCAGAGAGTGAGGTAAATAAAATCGAGGAAGAGGATTTCTTTACTCTCTGTGACGAAAGTAGTTTTGAAACCACCACACTGAACCAGAAGAACAATAACAGCAGCGATCAAAGTGCCAAGGTGAGTACTAAACTGAGTGTAGCGTTGACTAACTATTGCAGACTTCCTCCTGTGAACAATTAAAAACCCGTATTCTTATTCACAGATTGAAATAACACCGAAACCATCGGCATTGTCGAATCTGGGAGAACCTAGTGTTGATCTCCTAAATTCTGTTTTGACCAATAATGGGCCCGCGCCAACAATCGGTGCTCGTAAGATTCAACCGAAGAAAACTGGAGTAAGTTGTATTTTGAAAATAATATGCATACTTTTTACCACTTTATATATTTCTTTGATTTACAGATTGGAGCACGTAAAGGTGGCCTTGGAGCAACCAAAGTAAAGACGAACTTTGCCGAAATCGAACAAAGAGCAAATTTGGCGAATCAATTCAAAGAGCCAGTGCCTGAAAAGAAACTCACTGTAGAAGAAGAACTGGAATCATGCGCCAGTGTTCGATTAGCCTATCAAGACCTATCGCTGAAACAGTCAAAAGAAGAAGCCAAAATGAAGACTACTGATCCACTTAAGGCCAAGCAAATGGAAAGACTTGGAATGGGATTCAATTTGAGAGGGTAATTTTTTTTATAAAATCAAAAATTTATGGAAATATTGGGATCAGCTGCCAAGATTTTTTTAAAAACAATTAGATTGATTGAAGTTAACACAATTTTTGTAAAAGACATTAAGATTATTGACTGTATTCATAAAACACCAATCTTTATGACAAAGTTTTTAAAATGTTTTTAAGTAAGTCAAGATGCGTTTAAGTTTTAGGTTAAGTTTGCGTGTTTTACAAGAAAACGTTGATTGATTATTAATAAGGCCTAACTTCATGAACTTCTGAAAACAAAATCACAGTGTAAGGTTTCCATCTTTTCCCAACTTGTGGAAAGATTTGAACTTAATTTTGATGAAGATTAGTAATATCTGGAGTCGCATCCAATTTTTCTCCTCTCGAATTAGATGGTTACAAAACTGAAACTCAAAATGTAAAAGAAAATATAAATGCGTTACACAAAGCTCCATTTTGACTCCGATTTCTCTGTCCTGTCTGGGGTCCTGTTTTCCCTTAAATTAGCAGTACTTTTAGCTTTTAATATTGATATCTAGATCTTTATGCCCTTTATTCGGATTCAGAACTATCACCATAGCGAATGATAAGCTCTTTAAAATCCGATATTTAAAGTGGAGAGTAAAAACTATATCTCAAAAACTCAATCTTGTCTAATGTAGTTAAATCTGATGTTAACTCTATGTGAGTAGAACTGCATTTACGATAGCTATATCTGTGAAATGACCTTACATTCGACTTTGTTAAAAATTCAAAACTGCGAGTACATTACCATATGAGTATACAAGTACGTATGTACCAATATTCCTTTAGTGAAGAGGAATAAACGGTGTTCTTCCTAGTATCCCGGCATTGAACTAATCTGTGCAGAATATTGGAAAGTTAAAATATGTAGGTGAAATATGAAAGATAACCGAAAAATAATGATTACCCTTCAACAAAAATAATAAACAGATAATAAAACATTTATTGGATTTGGGCTCTAAGACACGGGATACAAGAAAAAAATAATTATAAACACTAAGCATACATGCCTATGGGTGGTTCTATTAGGATTCTACAAGATCAAATTCGAATCCATTTTGGAAGGCATATAAAGTTGTTAAAGCTATTGGCACAAATTGACCAATTGCAAAGTTTGCATTCCAACTGTGAAGAATGAAAGTGTCCTTTCTGATAGAGTGTCAAATAAACATATTCATTGTGGAACAATAAAATGTATCTCATAAAAAAAAACAAAAACAAATATTTTTAACCATACGAATTTTAATTCCAGCTCGGATGTTTCCCACTCTGCTCTAAGTGACATGGAAACCATTTCTCAGACTGCTGCACCAAAATCTTCATCATCTGGTAGCAAATCGTCATATGATCGTGAAGTGAACAGTGATTCATTTGATTCCTTGTTGGGATACCCCCCATCTATGTACAAAACATCAAAACAGGACAAAGAACTCGAAATGATGGGCTTCGAGTCAATTGACCCCATAGATTCGCATCATTCCAATATCACATCAATGTTTGCTAGCCAATCGGCGAACAACAGCACAACAACTAAAGCAGCCACTTCGGGTAGTGACAAATCTTCAGCACCAACTCGTAAAGCTTTCGGCACTGGAAAAGCTTCAGCAGCGTCAGTTGATTCAAACGATGACAAGGCTCAAAAGAAATTCGGAAGTGCCAAAGGCATTTCGTCAGACCAATTCTTCGGCAACGAACAAAGTTCCAATGAAGTTTCGTCAAATTTGTCCCGATTCCAGGGTTCGAATAGCATTTCTTCGTCGGATTATTTTAATGAAGGATCATCATCGACGACATCCAACCGATCTTCCAGGAGAGGTACCCAACTATAATAAATTAATCTCTGCTCTTAATATCTCACCCTCCCTAAACAAATTTCAATCTCAATTTCAATGAATTCTCAACTCCATTCCAGGCTATACCACAGCCCCGAACTTTAATGCGCCAGATATGGACGACGTTAAGGAGAGTGTACGACAAGGAGTAACCAAGGTCGCTGGTCGTTTGAGTAATTTAGCCAATGATGTCATGTCGTCGTTACAGGATAAATACGGATACTGATACTTTTCTTTCTACTTCATTTTCCAGTTTGTTGTTAGTTTTTGTTTTTTATTTTATCCAAATTAAATAAATTACATTTTTAATTACGAATCGAAATGAGAGCAAGACACCACATTTATTAAGCAAACTAAATTTATTATATATAAAAAATGTAGTAAACATAATTAAATTCGCATATAAACCAACACCAATATTAAAAAAAAGTTATAAAGGAAAACAAAAAATACTGAACGCGGGTGATTTTAAATTTGTTAGTATTCATTAAATATTTTTTTTGATATATAAGCTTTTCGTCAGTTTGTTTTGCCAGGTTCAGAATAGAAAACTTTAAAACCATTAATTTTTTTCTAAAATTAAAAATATGTAAACAAATTTCAAAAAAAAAAAAAAAAAATAAAGCTTAGTGCATTCAATTATAAAGTAATAGAACAACCTATATTATTTTTTTATTACTAACAATGTTGAGAAAATTGCGTATTTTTACAAAAAGTTTGTTCTTATTCCAACGAGCTGCTGCCTTGAATTTAGTGGTTACTCACTTTGTTCTTATTAGTTCTTCAAAAAGAATGTTAAGGAAATTTATTAAAAAATCTTATATAATTTTAAACTTGTGATGGAAAAAAAAATGATGAATACTTGTTTATCATTTTTACATATTTGTTATTTGATTGAAGTGTTTGTACTTTAATCAACTTGGACCAAGTTAATATGCAAGCATTTTTATGAAAGCTGATTTCTTTGGGTTTCTCCAGGTTAAGTAAATTCATCTCTTCGATATTTGACACTTTTCCAATCGATCTCAAGTAGGAAACGGAGTCAGAGTTTGTAGGTAATTATTAAAAAGAAATTCAGAATGCAAAAGATTTTAGAGATTGGATACTTAATTATGTATGCATGAAGATTCCGCGGAATAAAAATTCCGCAATCCAAATTTAGATTGACTGTCAGTGAATTTATTTCTTCATCTTTTTAATCAAAACCAATTTGAATCTTAAAAAACAAAACTATATTAGTTGCAAACATTTTTTATGAACTGGTCAATTTTTAGTAAATAAAATAATTTATTTATATTTTTCTCAAATTAATAAATCCATTTGCATATTCTTAAAACTATTCTATTGCCTATGTCCCGCTTTTGGTGCATGAATCAATTTCTAGTGACGACGACGACTAGGAGCATTTTTTAACTTAACATCGTCTGGATTACCAAAAGCAACAGCTTGACTCTTGGCCGAACCATTTGAACCGGTGCTGTAGCTATTGGAAATGGCAACAGCTCCACCGTTTGCGCCACCAAAATCAACTGAGAAGAAACTTCCTGCTGGCGCTGGTGTAGCTGCTTTTGAAACCGGACGGCGACGGGGATTGCTTGGCACATAATCACCATCATCATCACTGGCTTCATTATCTTCGTCGTTTTCAACCTCTTCTTCAAACTCAACAGCTGCGGATGCAGGCTCTGGGACAGAAGGAAAAGCTGGTGCAGGAGCAGCTGGTTCAGGATTAGCTTCTGGAACTGCATCAGTTTCTAATACGGCTTCATCTTCCAAGGTTTGGCTATCTGCTGCTAGTGGTGGGTACGCTGGTACTTCTTCTTCAGCAACCTGTGGCACTTCTGGTACTTGATCTTCGGCAGCCTGTGGGACTTCATAAGCGAGTCCATCGTCTTGGGGGTATTCATCGGGGTAGGCTTCAGCGACTGATTGTGCAACATTGGCTCCAGTATTGTCTAAGACTGATTCTGATGCAGCGACTTGTTGTTCTGCAGTTCCATCGTCTAGAAAATCAACTTGTAGATAAATAAACGAGACAATTTTCTTCGAAATATACCTTTAACATAAGTTCCTGTGGCAACGGTATCTCCAGCAACAAATGCAGTTGCGGCATTTGTCAAGCGACCACTACTCCTCGATACAGACGGCTGCTGAACATACTGCATGTACATCAAACGCTGCGGCGAAGCACGAGATTGATAGTAGAATGATGGTTGTTCTTGATAGTACGCCAAGCCTGGTAGGAATAAATGTAGGTTCAATTATTACTACCGATCCTTTTGATTCTTTGTAAAATTCTTACTAGCAGGCAAGGCCATTGAAGAAGCGACAAAGCTGGCAAACAGCAAAGTAGCAATTATCAAGAATTGCATGATTATCCTTTTTTTTGTGTAGGTAAGTTGTAATGAAGAAAATTAAAAAAAAAATATCCAAATGGTTGACCACTTGTTGTTTTGCACTTAGTTTAAAGAAACTTGCTGTATCAGAGCTAAACTTGACTTCTTTGTTAAGTTTCCACGGAACAAGTGATATCCAACTGGGGACGAACATTAGATTTTATAAGAATTTAGCCCAAGTGATGTGCGCCCCCACCAAAAACGCTGTTTAACATTCACAGAACGTTCTCTCGCCACCAGAATGGACAATAAAATCATTACGAAGCGTAAATTTAAATACAATTTTAAGTCAATATTAGTCATTATGAGTGTGTAGTGTTTCTATAATATTAGCGAGGTTGAAGAAGTAGGTATACAAAATAAAGTTCAGACACACACACAACCTAATTGAAATTCTTTTAATTGAACTAAATGATATTATGCAGGTTATTGGAAAGGACTTTATGTGCAAAACACATTGTTTTTTTATTTTTTAATGTTATTCAATAAAATGACGCTTACACGCATATCGGGGCCTAGAAGGTCTGGAAACGCATCATACCAAGAAAAAGTTATGGTCAACCTAAATATGTCGTATTTGGTGGCGCAAATTTGATTTTCGTTTCAATCGGTTAATCGATAGATATAGATACAGTGGTGCTAGAAACATTCCGGATTTTTTCTTTGTATAATGTCTTCCTTAATATCAAGGAGACAAAATTAAAATGGATAAAATTTCTTTATTAATTTGAAAAATATATTGGTATACTTTATAATTACCCTTATCTCCCAATCTCCCGATTTAAACCCCATCAAGAACTTGTGGCGATTTTAAAAAAGCGGGTTGGAAAGAGAACGAACACTTCAACAAGCTCTCTTTTTGCAGCTTTGAAGAATGAGTGGGAGAATATTCCAGCCTCTATTACAGACAATTTAATCATGTCAATGCCTCGTCGATGCCAAGAAGTTATTAAAAATAACGGTTACTGGACAAAATATTAATTTTTACGGTTTAAAAAAAAATCCGGTTAGTTTTTAGCAGACGAATTTCTGAATTTATTTAATTTTTTTTTTTAATATTATTTATTGTATGGATTATTTTAAGTTGTTTTAATTTTTGTATAATCTAATGCCTTTTTATAGAAAATATAGAAAATATAAAAGAAATTGTTTGTACATTTTTGGGTAGCAAAACAAGAATTAATAAATTTGACCAAAAAAATCCGGAATGTTTCTAGCTACACTGTACATTTGCACACCTAACTGTGATGGAACGGATATAAAATTCAATCAAAATAGAACTTTTTCATCAATCAAAAATACAAATTTGTTATAAATATACCAGACTATACTATACTATAATTCTGCGGTTACATAAAACACGTAATCTTTTGAAAATTAAGCAATTCAATCAGTTTACCCTTGAGCGCAAATTTGGACGTATTCCATAAATGTGAGATGTTTAACCCACCCGATATGTTCAGAGTTCAGACATTCAAAACCAATGCGCATCGGTATCTCCTACTAAATCCTCTCCAACTTAAAGCTCGCAATGTGTTTAAATATTTTAAGGGTATTCATGATCCCTTCAGAGCGAGGAAAATATACATACAGGTAGTTCTTTTGAACTTATTTCTAAAATATTCTTTTTTGAATATTTACAGATTTCACTTAGATTCGTAATTCGTAAAACTAAGTATACTTAGAACCAAGTTGTTGCACTCCAAACAAATTTCCGACCACGTAGAGTTTTAGTTATGCCTAAAGAAAATTTGAAAAGGTGTTAAGTTTTTAATGGGTGAATAAATTACTTTAATGTCAAATTCTCGAAAACTCGAGTTTTTTAAAAAATGACAAGGCAAAAATTATAGGTTTAAACTCTACACAAAAAGACTATGACACTTTCTTAAAAGTCCACATTTTTTTCGTAAGAGTAATAGATTTTGAGGTTTTCAAATGAAAATTGGGCCAATCGGATCCGTGCCACCTTAAGAAGCCGAGGCTGGCATTTGAACGATATCATACTCCATGCATAAAATCATAGATTAGCCTTTCAAGTAAAAAAAGAATTTTGTTAATAGCTCACATATACAGCTTCTTTAATTATATTTCAACATCTACTCGCCCTTAAAACCCCTTTATTATCCGTGGAGGTACATAATTAATATCTAAGATAAATAGAAGTGGCCACAACTGACTACCCTGAGGAACTGCAGATTTTGTAATAAAAGGGTATAAGAAAGAATTTAACCTGGTTAGTTTTTTTTTGAGATAAGAAGAAATCAAAGTGATAATTTTTTGAGAAAACCCAAATGACTTTAATTTAAACGTGATGAAGTCATGAGAAAGGTGAGTCGAATTCTTGTTTCCATGAAACCATGTTGTTGAAAATGAGCTCTAATTTTGAGAGATACGAGTAACAACGAGAATCATATCAATTTTGATTCCTTAGCAAGAAATTTTCAAAAAATGGGTTCTAATGTTTCACAGAACGTGGTAGACCCCTTTAAGAGGAAAGAGATTTCTAACGAAACTTAAACACAAAAAAATTAATATTCAAATTATATTGTGTCTTAAATGGTTGCAACATCATCTAATTAATGAGCCCAACTCTTGTGCCTAGGTTCAATGAGTTTGAACTTAAGGCTGTGATTAATTTTCAATTGAATTACCTGAAAATAATAATTACTACCACTATTCAAATTTCTGAACAGGACAAGGATTTAGAATCATCTTAAATATGACTTTTATCCATGCGCGACGCATTTTGTACTACATATTTTTGTGTGTATGAATGTTTAACAGAAGCAGAGGATTTGTTTGATAAATATGTTCTTTAGTAGATATTAAAATTTGTTTGAAAATTCATTATAAAAGGATAATATTAATCAGATTTTTAAAAATGTTCCATGAAAAAAGTTTGCCCAACAGCTCTTTTGTTTTCAAAGAGACAACTGTCTTATTGAATGAAAAAGTGAAAAATCTTCCCAAAACGATTGAATCAAATACAAAAAGGGCCAAGCCTGGAATAAAATGACCATAATCTTAAATTAAACTTGAAAGACCATGCCGACTTGTTCGCCATAAATCACTTTGACGAGAGTATAATAAAAACGACAACCAGAACAATCAATTACATAAACGATCTTTGGGTTGGTGCGAATTTAACTATCTTGGTATTATTTGAATCATGGGAAATAACGATTGCTTATGAATAAATTTGAATTAACTATCTCTGGTAGGATAAAAACGTAGTGTAAAAGAATAAAATATTGCGACAAGGTAACACATGCCAAGGACTTTAGCGGTTAATCCATTTTTATAACTCAGCATTTAACGAAACCAGCGCAGCGTTAAGAAAATCAAAACATGATTTGGAACATGTGTATTTGAGTTTTATGTGAACATTTTATGATCTAATTTGCAAGTCATGCAATACATCTTTTAGTACCCAAATTGAAGAAGGTGAGTTGTTTTTTTCACCCCTTTCAGAAATGTTTTTGAATTTGTCACGTAGGATTTTAAACGAGACGGGGACAGGTTTGCTGTGTTTATTTGCAAGAAAAAATAATTTTTCCGTTAAAAATTATTACCAAAACAAGGTTATCAAACCATGCAGAATATTTTAAAATTTTATAACGAGATATTTTAAATAAAAAAAAAAAAACAATCCAAGGTAGACTGGTATACATTTATAAATATATAACATATGTATGATGAAATATGTGTGTGGTTGTTATAGGAATAAAAATATAAATAGGAATAAAAGGTATTTCATACCAATTTTATGCATAATGAAACTAAAACTGATTTGCTTTATTTTGCATTTCTAAGGAAATATACTTAATCACAAATATTATAGCGTTTTTACTTGCAACTTATAGGTGTACCTTATGTAGTTATATACTAGTAACATGCAAAGTTATCAGCCTGAAATGTTGGCAATAAAGTTTAAGACGGTGAGTTTTCCTATTTTGCTATTCGATTTTGATAAAATTTTTCGTAGAGGAGCACGTTATAAGTTACAAAAATGCCGCGCAAAAATTATAAAAACTATATTGTTTGATAGTTTAATTTTTATTTTCAATGGATTTATTTACGAATAAGTATATCGTTTCAAATATTTTTTTTCAAAAACCGAGCATGGTTTTGCATATAGTTAATAATGAATTTGGGATTCCAACTTTTCTTGTGATATAGGAAACTACTACTACTATTTTACACTTAAGGTAATACTTTAAAAATACCCAAAATACTGAAATGCAGAAAGTAGTTTATGAAGCCATTATGAAGAACTTGGTGCTAATATCTCGAGTAGATTTGATAGTGGATGACTACTCTATATAAACACGTTAGTAGAATAAATTTTGCTTTTAAAATAACGGACTTACATTTCGGCTTTCGAAATAAACAAAATACCACTGTTTTGACTTAATAATACATCATCTTAAACAGCTAAAAAAGACCGAACTCATCTGCTTCGGAAAACCAGGAAGTGAAATGGAGTAAGTGAGAAGTCCAAGATGCTTATCTGCAAACAACTTATCCGACTACCTAGATCAATGAAGAAGACGAAGAGTTTGCACTGGACTACACCCCAACCCACTGACGAAGAAGTTGGTATTAAAACTAAGAAGCTGTATAAGGAAGAAAAATTAATACCACTGGAGCAATATTTGCTGCAGCTCTGGGGAAAAATAATCATCAGCAACATGGAAGATTATCCCAACTAACAAGTGCAACAACTCCACCAGCAACTACTAGCGTCTATTAACAATCGGTGAGTCCAGTTTTAAGAGTTAATGGCAGAGTGGATAAGTTTTACGCTTGTTAACAATCCAGTAAAACATGAAGAAACTTTTTTCGTTTGATACTTCTTGTCAAAGTGACCCAAAACATGCAACCAATGTCGGTCTTTAGAAGAAAAAATTGATATGATGCCTTTCAAAAACAACCTGACTTAATCCCAGTTAGACCATATAAAATTATGTAACATCGAAAAAAAAAATTGGACAAAATAACGACTAAAACTAGAATGGGTGGATCTTTTCAACAGAGAAGATGATTAAATCCGAAAAATCTTTTTCAAGCAATAAGTTTTGGTTAATACAGAAATGCTGTGATATTTTAAGTTATATTTATTTAAATGGTGTTTATTAAGTTCATCGCACACTTCTTCGTTCGATTCGATTTAGCACGGCTGATGCCTAGATCTCGTGAGACCTTTTCAAGCACAATTGGTCCATATCAGGTTTGTATCCGAAAATCCTAAATCCAAATAAAATTGGTGTCTTTTCGCCATGGAAAAAAGGGGGAATTAGGAACGTGAACGCTACATTTACTTTGTGTTCCGGACACCAGTCATTGCCTTTTTGAAACCGCATGAAACCGATTTGATTCGAGGAAACGTTCGGTGCTATGCGATCTCTATCAGTTTCTTACACTCGTGGTCTTATCAGTTCACACTTTACAACTGCAACTTTTAATACGCAGTAATAGAATGGAAACAAGTCCGCGTGTCAAACGAACCGAGCAGTTACTTTCTTAAAAGTCTGCTATTTCAGTGCCCACCAGCTTCAGACAACATCATCAAGAACTTGAATAATTTAAAAAAAAAAACTAATAAAATTTAAATTTCATAATTTCATATTTAATTTTTGAGAATCTTGCGAAATGATAAAAAGCAAAGTTATAAATAGCGAAATAATAAAAAAACAAAACAATGAATTGCGAAGTAAAATTTTCGATATAATCATTTTGCGAAATAGTAAAATAATGAAATAAAAATTTACTAAAACAAACTATCAGGCAAGTGAATGTGAAATGATAAAAATGCGAAACATGAATATGCGAAATGATTATTACGAAGGAAAAAACAGCCAAATATGTTCCCCAATATGACCCATACGATTTATTTGTAAGATTTTATGGGTTGGCTTTATTCTACTGATTATATTGGTATAGTCAAACCAGGTTTTGATATTACAAACGTTTTAAATAGCTCGAACTTTGCAATTCATCGCATTTACTTATTACATGTCAAGTTTTTTGTACGAGTATATATATTTTTAAACAATTATGCAATAATATAATGTACCATGGACCCGCCATTTGTTGTCCAGTTTGTTAACAGTTCCAGTTTGTTTACGCTTATTTTATTGGGCTACTGTCAGTAAGGAAATATGAATTAAAAAAAGATTGTCATTTTTGGATAAGATCGTTTCTTTTATTTTATTTTCTCTGCGCAGCAAAAAACACTGCTATTCCATAATAATTGAACTACAATTTCAAATTAAACATAAGAAAATCATAAAAAGGACTCAAATAATATTCTTAATAAAAAAATAAAATTTAAACAAAAAAAAAACAACTAATGATGTTTGTCCTAATTGGGTGTTAAATGCAATGAATGCAAAAGTCGTTGTGTGTGTGTTGCTCTCTCTATCTCTCTCTCTCAGAAAATTTTTTTTCCTAAAGTTTTACCAATTAATGACGACGTACTGGATAAGCCTTAGCCCTGGCAGCATCTGGACTTCCGTAAGCGATGGCATGACTTGTTGCTGAACCGCCCTCACCGGTACTGAAACTGTTGGCAATAGCAATTGCTCCACCACTGGTCCCTCCGAAATTAATTGGAAAGAATGAACCAGCTGGCAAAGGTGCCTTAGCTGCAGGCTTGGCTGGTGCTGCACTAGCATTACCCTTGACTGGACGGCGAGCATTTGGTACACGAGCTGGACGGTAAGAATCAGCATCTACTTCATCATCATCATCAGCGGCTTCGCTTTGTTCATCGAGCTTGACGATGACCTTCTTCCTAGGTGGCAGGTAACGTTTTGGTGGAGCGACTGGGGTTTCAGCTGGTGCAGGAAACGGGACTGGAGCGGCAGCAAGTGGGACTTCAGCAGGAGCAGCGGCAACTGGGGCTTCTTGAACTTCAGGAAATGATGGAGCTTCTGGTGCTTGTGGTGCTTCTGGGGCTTGTTCGGGGTTAGCTGATGGGACTTCTGGAACTTCTGGGAATGCTGGAATTTCAGGAACAGCTTCTTCGGCAACTTGGGAATCAACGGCTGGCAGTTCTGGCTCGGCTTCAGCTGGTTTTTCAAAGTTGTACTCACGTGGAACCTTAGCTTCATTATCACTTGGGAGGTCAGCAGCTACAGGGGTAGCTTCTGGAACGGCTGGTGCTGGAGCAGAGTCATCTTCCAAGACTTGGTTTTCTACAGCCGGAGCTTCTGGAACCACTGGGGCTTCTGGCACTTGAGGATCTTCAGGAGCAGGAGCAGGAGCATTAACTGATGCAGGCACTCCAGCTTCATAGCCATCGGCAAAGGTTCCTTCGAATTCGGCAGAAACCTGACCACCTGCTGCGGGATAGGGTTGGTCAAGGGATTCTTCAGCAGCTTGTTGCTCAACACTGGCTACATCTTCTGGATGAATACAATCTTTAAAATGATAAATTGTTTTTTATTTTTAAAAAAGTAGCATAGATTTTTGTAAATCTTACCTTTCAGAACTGAGCCGGCACTAACGGAGTCACCAGCCACGAAAGCTGTTGATCGGGCATGGGTATGAGGAGAAGATTGTTGCACATACATCATTCGCTGGGGCAGCATTTGTGCTTGATAGTAGTAGGAAGGTTGCTGTTGGTAATAGGCCATCCCTGATTGGACGAAAAAAATTAATTAGTCGTAACTTTTTTTTTTTGAATCCGTGATTGAATTTACTTTTATGAGCCGGAACAGCCATCGAAGTGGCAATAAGACTGACAAGCAGCACTGCGGCAACGGCACCGAACTTCATTTTCACGAAAATTATCCTTTTTTGCGCGGGTTGAAGGAAAAAAAGAAGGAATGTATCCACTAGACTTGAGTCGAATCGGATAAAGTGGACACTTGTTTTTTTTTTGTTGAAAATTTGAATTTACTTGACGAACTTAAGTATCGGAGCTAAACTTTACTTCTTCGGTAAGTTTCCACCAGACAAATGATATCTGATCGACGGTGGACGTTAGATTTTATAAGAATCCAACCAAGTGATGAGGTGTACCCCCTCCCATAATGGGCGACTGGACGTCTGCTTAAAATTCATAGAACGTTCTTCAATCGCCACCGTCGTTGCCGTCCATGTCTTAAGCTTTTTTTGTGTTTCTTTTTCGCGTTTTAATTTTATTTTTGTGAGCTTTTTGTTTTACATACATATTTTGCAGCGATGCGCTGCCGCTGGTTAAGGTGTATTTAACTTTTATGTATCACTTGAATCAGCTTTTCGGCCCCCTTTTAGACAATCTTTTATCCTTTTTTGTAGTTTGCCGCATTTTGATCGAAAACGATTTAAAAAATAAGTTCGATATTTTGCATTATTTTTGGTTTGCTTTATTGCAGTGGGTGGTAGATAATCTTAAGGCTGGCGCTAGGTTCGATTTTTATTGGTTCATTAACACTGATAGGGTTATATCGTATGATACAAATAGTTAGTTCAGATTTTGCATTTGGTTGTACCGATAGTGTTGAATTCGAATTTATTCCGGTGAAAAATTATATAAACGTATACGGAATTCATTAATTTTAGACGGGGAACGGCGAATGAAGACGTGCGACATGGTCTTGAAAAATTTGAATATTTTTTACGTTTCAGGTGGATTTATTTTATTTTTGCTTAAATACATTTATTGTATTGAATTCAAGTACAATGTAAACGACTACTCTACTTGATACATTTTGTATTCAATTTTATTTCAATTTGCTTGAAATCGCTTGCCTTTTTCTACTCTATATTTACGTTTTAGATAAATTGCTTTTGCGGCATGGAACTATTGAAATGTAAATTAATTGCAGACGTAAGGCCAAAACTGAATGATGAAGTTGGTGTTGTTGACGATATATGAGGCGATGGCATGAGAAATTAGATACAAGATTCATCGGTGATAACAAGCACATGGACTTGGTATCTATATTATGAGATTAAATGAGTAAGGGTAATTCTTATAAAAAGTGTTTGTATTATAGAAAAAAAATAGCAAATGGTTCAGTCAACAAATGATCAAAAATACTCGTACTTTTGGTGTGAAGTTTTATCCTTATCGGATCTTTTGGAGATGCATTTATAAATAAAGGCGTAGTAAGAAAGGGGAGATAAATTCATTTTCCTAAGCTCTACAATCCTCGAATAAATTGAAAAATTAAATATGTAGATCTCTTTTAATTTTTCGTTGAAATAAATAGAAGTTTTGAGTATTTAGAAGGGATTAAATCTTGTTAATTCTAGGTTAAACCTAAATATCAGTTCGAGCGCATATGAAATAATAATTCAGAAATAGAGCTGATTTAAAAAAATAAACTATGTATCTGTAGAAATAAAACAAAATTTTGAACTCTTAATTTTGTTTTTGAGTTGTCAATGTCAAAATATGAGTCAAGGATTAAGTTTTTGTCATGACGAATCTCATGAATGAGTAACGTTTCCAATTAATACTACCGAAATTGTTGTCACAACTTTAAGAGGTTGTAATAATCGTAACAAACAAGCAAACTCCAGTGAATATACATATTCACTATTGTTCCGCCAGTGCGATAACAGACTATTCTAACAAGAAACGAAAATATCGCAGCCACATTAGTCGGTTCGTCGACGGTTACAGGAATTAAAAATCTCTCAGTCCACATTGAGGTGAATTTAGATGAAATTAACTCAAGAACTGAATCATTTAAATCGTTTGAAGCTATGCAAAAGTTTGAAAAGAATTCTGAATTAGTGTATGTCCATTTATGTTTTTTTTTATTATTTAAAAGTAAGAAGATTAGCAGAAAATAAATAATAAGTTCAATTCCTTAAATATAAAAAAAATCAAGTTTAACAAAAAATATGAATTATGAAACATCCTATTCTTATAAATAAATCGAGTAATCCTTCTTCCAGAAGTCATCTTCAAGGGCTTGTTTTGATTTTGAACAAACGCAAGGATTTTAGAATATCCAAGCAAATTATCTTAATGTAGGATCAAGCCTCCCTAGATCGAATATTTTTATAATTTTGTAATTATTTAAATTTAAGTTTTAACTAAGCAAACCTCGCTAAAAAGAAATTGAACTAAATGTACATAATTCATGTACAAAATAACTTTCGATCAAGAGATATGAATTTATGTAAACCAATAAAGTTTGAATCGTTGCAGAGGTTTCTTTGTATTTAAAAAAAATTATTTTTGGATACAAATTTTTCAAAATTTTTAGGAAAACATTATGGTACGTGAATAGTTCGGTTCATGTAAGCCCAGTTGGAGCTAACTGGGACGGTCTCAACGATTTCTTTAGAAACTGTAACTTTGTCACTATGCTTGCTCCATAGTGACATGTACTCCAAGTGCAGACATGATCAATTTTAATTATTTTAGGAATGAGAAAGTATATCTTGAAAACGGAAAAATATATCAAACAGAAAGAGAATCCATGGTTTATTCGATCTGGTTCGAGAGGTTAGTTTCCGATGTTATAAGGCCAACCCGGAATAAGTTCAAACAAGCTAGAAAGTCTTGTAATGTCCATATTCTAAGAACCAAATATTAACATGGCCAATAATTAATGGATAAAATACTACAATGTCCCAACGGTAGTAAATTTTTTTGGTAATTTGTAAAAACTTGTACGAAATATTACTTCGTCTTCGGTTCCTTCGGACGTTTTTAATGACACTCCCTATTATGTCAGCTCCCAGGAAAAAGCGAATTTGCTTGCCATGATTCCTCCTCTTATTCAGAGCGTAAATGAATGTATGGGATAAATCTTCTTTGGCATTCGTACAGTTGCAAAAGTACCGAAAGGGTCCGATATACACAAATCTACTGGCCCGGATAGTATCCCTCCAATCGATCTGAAGAGTTTTTTTCAACGCTGGAAAAACCGTTGCGTAAGCTCTTCCATTTGTTTTAGTTTCCTAATATCTTTTTGAGTGGATGCTAACCAGATTTTGTCCAATTGCACCAACACCACTCTTTCTAAGGTCTGAAACTCTGAAAAATTATCAGCTCAAGAAATATGTTGAAGAACGAAAACTTCGCAATGGCAGTATTGCTTTCGTAGCAGTAGGTCCACTGGTGATCTGATAGTATATCTCAACGAAGAGTGGAACAAATCTTTACATAGTTTCGGTGAAAGTAAGACTATTGTACTTGATATTTCAAAAGCCTTTGTTTGTTAACCTTTGATTAACCGTTGATTAACCTCCTTTTATTTGGATTAAAATTTAGAAGCTACCTATTAAACCGCTCAATAGAACTTACATATATTGGACGAATTAAGGTCTTTAATTCATAAAATAAATGCTGGTATGCCACAGGGCTCCGTTTTGTTTCCGACTCTCTTTCTCATATTCATCAATAATTTTTTGTCTGATACTTCTACTCCATTAAACTGTTTTCCTGGCGACAGTAATCTCAGCTTCTCATTTTCGTTTCCAGATTCACGTTATTGTTCTTCAGATGTAGATTTAGAACGAACAGCGTATGAAAAGCTTATTAAATTTTGATGTCGATAGCATTCTCAAATGGGGAACCATAAACCGCGTAGAATTTAATTCTTCAATTCTGTTTTCTGAGGAAAACAGCTCTCAGTTCTCAGTATGTACATCACAGACCACATATTTGACGTCGCCAAAAATCCTGCCAAGTGTTTGGGTTTCTATCAACGTGGCAAGAAATTGTCCACTCATTCTGATCAGATTGTAATATATATCTAAGGCCTATGTTCGTTCAAAGCTAGAGTACAATTCCAGAAATAGCCAGTTGAATATCTCCCCTTCCCTTCAGGGCATGCCCATCAGTGTACCATTGCGCCCAATTTCAGGAGTACTGTTAAATTCTAAAGCTCCACTACGCGAATGTGAAATACATTACCCGAATCAAATTCCTCTCCCATTGTGATATTCAGACATTCAAACCCATTGTGCATCGGTATCTCCTTTTAAATCCTCTCCAACTTTCCTAAAATGGTCGCACTGTGTTCAAACATTTTAAGTCGTAATCCTTTTAGTATCCGCAAAATTATAAGAAAACAAAACAAAAATTCTGTTTTAATAAGTACTTCAAAGTGAATCCCACTTTCCTTTCATTAAAATATGTTTGCATCGTAATCAATAAATTGGTATGTAATACAATTCTTCAAAATTAGTTTCCTCAAATTCAGCCTTGCATCAGCGGCCTTCATTGAAAAGATATTAAATACAAACATATCTCTACCCGGCTGTATTTATATTCCACGATTCCTTTGTGAATTACTTATATCATATCTGAAAACTATCGCCAATCTGCATACAAAATGGCGGAAGCTGTTCACCATTTCCCATTCCTCTCAATCAAAATTGCAATCAAAACCAAATTCAAGATTTTTAAGGTAAACTTTATCAATTAAATTTATCTGCATACATTATATTTGATCACAAACTTTCAATTGAAATTTCATATCACACAAAACTATAACTTTAAAAAAAAATAAATGGAGAAATATCCACCTTCAAATATTATTCTATCTAATTTTATTAAGAAACTGTTATAAAATTCAAAATCCGTACAGAACATACAATCATTGATGGCCAAATAAAATTCATATAAATTATGCATGTGGTTTCGGAATGCTCATGTCTTTTATTTTTCAGCACCTGTTTCATTAAGGTTATTAAAAACCAAAGCTATCTATATGCCTCTTATCTGGGAAGTTTAAACAAGCTTTCTTGTCACTGTATAGTGAGTGACATGTGTGGTCTTATAAATCGCAAATTATTCCTGGGAAATCCAAAGATGGTGATTTCTCCCATGAAGAATGTGCCATTACTTCCAAGGGTAAAGACTTTTAAATAAGCTTGAAGGTAAATATCCAACATAAGGGAACACTAGTTAGAAATACCAAATTGCCACCACGATCGAAGAATATTGATATTGATATATGTACGAGTAATTGAAAAGTGGCTGTAGAAGATGGCAGTAGTTCTTTTTTTAAGCAAAAGTTCTTTAAAACAAAAATGATATTTTACGACTTCCTTGACGTGCGAATATTTTCCCCATTATTTACTCCACCCGGCCCCGTAGGATGACATAATACTTGTGGTTTTCCAAAACTTAAGTTCACCTTATAAGGGAATCCCAATTAATTTAGAATTTAAAACTGATCAGACATTCCCGTCAACCAACGCATTGACGTAACGAAAGTGACAAGACTAACTCTTTTTGACTCTTTTCTCCGGAGGAAGTTTGACGAATTATCATGCAACGCCCGCACTTACTGAATGTATTATTGCTTGTAAGTCCGACGATGATGGATGTGATAATTTGTATGCATTTCAATTGCAGTTTTCACGGTGCAACGAATGACATGACGAAGACCTAGCGTCGCACGCTTTTTTAGCGCCTTACTGAAATGCGGCATTTAAATAATTTATCATTCAGAAAGAGAAATTCGGTCGTGATGCGTTCGAAGTGCACCAGTCTGGCGGGATCTTATGCGAATTCTTTTTGATCTTTATCGGATGAGTCATTTCAAAAAGCTGTTCAGTTGATTTTTATGGAAAATACGACTGAGGCGATAGACGTCATTAAGTGTGGTATAAATTAATACATACGAGTACTATAAGCAAGCAGTTAGATGAAGAACCGTAAAAGGGAGAGTTGAGTTTATTTTCAAATGCCAGTCGGATCAGACGTGTACGTGTGCTACGTCAGCGCTTAGCAAAAAAGGCGTGGTGTTCTAGAGTATTAATATGGAGAGGTGTGCAATTGATGGATGTATGTGAGCAAGAAATTAATATGGGACGAGACGGTTTGATGCCATTTTGAGAATTAATATGCAGATAAAAGTACCGATTCATACGAGTGTCTGAATTTATAGCGACATTTTTATAAATTTTATAAGGATTTGTTTGTTACATGTTGTTATTTGAAATTAATTCATTGTTTAATTACTAAAAAGACAATCAAGTGAATTTGGTAAAAGTTTAGTGGTGAGTTTGTTGAAAATAATTAATACAAATTTTAGTATTCTTTGCGTTCTACATCTATGTATAGAGTAAGTGCGGCAAATATGGCCTACCCTTAACATTTTTTTAAATAAAACCATACATTTAAGTCAAATTCATTTATTTTTTTCGTAAACAGTTTAACAAATTATTTGTACTTCAGTCTTTAGAAACTATAACTAAAAAAAAACACATAACAAAAAGTTAAAAACAAAAACTTAAAGGAACTTCATATTTGAGTTTTAAAAAAATTGCGGTTAATATGGCCCACCTGGTGTTAAATATGGCCCAGGGTAGGCCATATTTAACACAATGTTTTTTAGTGGAACTAAATACTTAATATTTATTGGGGGCTATGGGGAACAAAATTTCCCTCGGAATTTTCCCCATCTTTGAAAATTGGGAAGGTCAATACTTCTGCACTGTTCATTGTAAGCTGGCGACTGGCCTTTTTTAATGAGAGCCAAAGTCACTATAAAACTTAATTCCCGACATCAATAAATTCTAAGGGAAGCTTTCGAAATTAGTCGAGATGACAGTTTTGAAAGTTAGTCACAATTCCCAAGGAAATTTTATTCACGATAGACCCCATTGACTTTGGAATGAAATTGGACTTTGGAATGAAATAACTTTCCTGACTTTCTTATGAATAAGCCGTTTCTGCGCGAATGCGTTTTTTTTCGGTATCTGTTTGCTTTCCAACATCATTTTCTTCTTCTTAGTTTCTTTTCTCTCTTATTCTTCAGATTTATTGATTCTTCTAGAGAAGTTTTATAAGGAGATAAGGAAATGATCTCCGATTTTCCTCGTTTTCGTCAACGATTCTATGTTTTTTTAACCTTTACAGGAATAGGAGAAATTTCATGAGTCGTCTCATGCACCCTCAATATCACATGGATTGGTAGGCGCAAGATTTTCTACGTTGAATTGAGATTTTGTTGAATCAACTTCTTCTGCTGATAAAAAATATTTTTTTAACAAATAGCCATATCCCTATCAACGAAAAACCTTTAACTGCGATCTGTCCAGTTTGAGTCTTAAGGTATGCTCGACCGAATAGCTCAATTATGTCGAAGTGTGATAAGGCTTTATAGCTTTTGATGACCAATCGTCCAGTTTCCTCGGTCAAGTATCTACTTATTTAAGGGTCCCATAAAAGTCTTGTCTAGCGGCTGTATCTTATAGCTCGAATGCGGATGAATGGATAGAACGTGGATACGATTTTTTCTTGCGAGGTCCACAAGCTCTATATTTCTTCCATGGTTTTTGACTTCATTTAGACATTTTAGTCTTTAAAATAAAAAATTAAAATAATTTAATTTCATTCAAGCAAGCGTGTCAAATATGGCCTACTGGGCCATATTACCAACACATGGGGTAGGCCATATTAAACACATTGTGATTATTTCATTCATTTTAATTTTAAATACACTTCATAAACTTTTTTTTTCTTAAATAATATCACACAAATTAAGAAAATACATAACAGTTTTTAATTTTAGAAAAAAGTTACCAATTTAATACAAAATTCGATATAAAAACACTTAAGGAAACTTGCCAAAAAATTACATCAAAAATACAAAAAATGGAAAAAGCCTTATAATTTCCACGAACGGCGCGCCACACTCACCACAAAAGGCTGATGCTAAACCGGTTTGAAGGCGTTCGCAATGATTTTTTTTTTATTTCGCTGTGGGTTTTGGTTTGCGAAATAGAGCAGTAGGCCATATTACCCACGTAGGCCATATTTGCCGCACTTACTCTACATTTGTCTAACACAAATAGAAAAATATAATTTGATTGCTTTTACATGTCAAACTGTCAAAACCACTCATTGGTATAAACTGGTCGAAAAGATGGCATTCGAAAAAATGTATAAGCAAAGAAACTTTATATTTTTGAACACGAGTAACTCATCTCGAAACAAAGTGTTATTTTTTATGTACGTCTAATATTGGTCTAAAACAGAGAAAACTACTTTAAAAAACGATGTAAGAATTAACGTACACATGAGTAGAACACAAGAGATTGATAAAGAAAAGTTTTGATTGTCGAATTGAAACTTCCCAGAATTTCTAGAATAAAAACTACCCAACTCAAATTCGCTTAATTTTTTGTAATTTTTGCCGAAGATGTTGGAAATAAAATTGCACTTCCCGACAATTTTTCACTGCACACACCTTGCAATCTTCAAATGAACGACACTACAGAACTTCATTATATCCTTCTTAATTGCGTCATTTTCACATAAATCCTTGGCAGCATATCGTCCTGAAGTCCCACCTGACACCAACTAAGTGCAAAAAATGTAATTTATGTAACATGAACCAGAAATCATTCGTTTCTCATTTTCGGTGGATTTCAATTTTAATTTTTTTTTCGTTAAATTTGATTAAACTCGCACTGGACACTTCCGTTGGACAAGGCCAGCCGTTTCATTGGCGTTGGCTTTGGCGTTACATGTGTGCATAACTTTGGTTTTTGCAGCATTCAGCAGTAGCAGGAGAGTGTGTTCGTTTTAAGCGACGGCATTGCTCTTTGACATCGCAATTAATCATCGAAGTTACAATTTATTTCCCAAAAACCACATATGCAAAATATTGCGTCCTTGCCAGAGAAAATAGACGACATTAAGGACAACTGTATGTATAGTGATGGGCAAGGAGAATGAACGAACGAGCCAAGCACTCACGACTCACCTCACTTTTTGAATTCATGCTGAATCTGAATCAGAAGAGGTAACAATGACTCACAAAATACAACGAGGCACAGGCACACACATAACGAAACATTTTTCGTCAGGTTGAGCGCGATGTGGAAGACCATTACTTCTGTCAAATTGTTAACCGCATTAATTGTTGGCAAGCTGGCAGTTGCTGTGACTGCAGAGGTGCTACTTCCGGCCACCACATTCAGAGGCCAGGTTTTTGCTTGCATTCAGCCGCATCCTTACTTTTTCGACTAGGTATATGTCGGTCGGTCAGCCGTGGGGTGGTGATGAAGCCGGCAATGGAGTCCCGCTCGAGGGAGAATAATTGGCCTCCAAGTGCATTTGGCACTTGTGATTAAGTGTCCTTTTGGTCATGCATTACACCCTACGCAGGCAGCGACTGGCAATGGAGTTTCATTTCCCTGGAAACCTCAAACTTTTCTGGTAGGACACCACAACTTTGGAGCATACTCGTATAGGAAACAGAACATGAAAAAATGAAACAAGTAGACAAATGCTTGGCTAAAAGAGAAGAAGGACATCTGGCAGCTCAGCTACCTTCTCCTAGCCGTGGACATGCAAACCAGACAAAAAAATAAAACAACCAAAAATATGTGTATTGTCACACTTGCAACCCATTTCTGCAACAGCAGCAACAAAGAACCACTTGGTGGAGTTCATTTCAGTTCCAATATTATTTTGTTGGAATTCTCAAATGGGGCGGGGCTTTTGGGTTGTCTTAATTTTAAGAGGCCGTTGGTGTTTTGTTTTCGGAATAACTGTGTTGCTTTGACATTTCGGCGCAATTAAATACGAGTACTGGCCGGGTGGCTCGAAGAAGGGTGGTTTTGAACTTGAGGATGGTGAAAGTTAAATGAGAAGAAAATATGGAACATGTTTCTTGAGGAAATACAACAGACGAAGAACCGGATGCAGCTGCTGTCTATTTTAGCGGAGAGACCATCTGTTGTAACAAGAGTAAGTTTTGTGTGTTTTTCCATTGTTGAGTCGAAAAATAATTTTTATTTTTAATTTTGTTTTGTTTTTTTTTTTCGTTTTTGAAAAGTTAAGAAGAAGGATGTTACGTGATTTGGAAGCAGTTTTTGAAATTGAGACAAGTTTATGGGGGTAATTTTTGTCTTCTGGACAAGTCAGTAAGGATAATAAAATGAAAGATTTATCTGCGCTTTATGTATATAGATATTGTTGGAGATGAGATGTCAGAAGAGCAATAAAGCTATGGTTACTTTGGGAATTATAATATTTTTGTTTTTACCCTACAAACTATAGAAAAGGTTTTATGCAGATAGTTGTATGGCAGAGCAAGAAGAGGCGGTGTATTCAGCCCATCAGAATAAAAAGTTTATTATCCTTCCTGTTTAGTTTTTTACAACATTAAAATAACTTTTTTAACTGTGGACGTTTTTTTGTAAGTAATAGCCTTGTTTTTGATAAAAATTCCAAAATAAAGTTTGAGTTTAAGTTAAAATTTCGAGATTTTATTGTTGGGTAGTTTTCTAAAGTCTTATAAGTTATTTGTATCACAATTTGCATGGTTTCACACTTAAATAAAAAAATCCTCTAAAACAATATTTTCTTCTTTCCACTATTCATTTGTAAATATTTTTGGACGGTGGAGTCATGGAGTCAACTCACGGGGCTATAAGCTCTTTATTAACTTTTGGAAAAATGAACTTTTAATTTGACTATGACGTTATATTACCCAAGAATGAGTAAGTTTCCCTCCTTCCTTGGCTTGCATATGTGCTAAGATTAGGTTTCAAAACATATATCTACAATTTGTTTGGACTCACCAGATTTAAGATTGTCTCGAATTGTCGGTGGATGAAGCTGAGAGCCTGTTTCCACAGTGCTTCGAATATATAGAAAAAAAAAAACGCATTCTTACAAATCACTTCAGTATAGGGACATAACTATAAGCAATTATTCTTCGGTCCTTTATGTCCTAATTTGTAGACATTTAAATCTTTTATCAGATGGGTTACTGCTACACTGAAGTGGAAAGATGCCCGTGATGTGGCAAGTCATTTGAAGATTTGTTCAAATTTATCAAAAAATTCCTTCAGTTTCCTGCCAAATCTATCTATAAACTATTACTGATTTTGTTCAATAACTTCTGTATTTAATCAGATAGGAATGAAACAAGTCTATTCCTTCATCTTCGAGCCTTAATCACTCTTTCCCCATACAATCCATTTATCACCAATAATCCTATAACCACTCAAAGTTCATGTGCATTGCAATTTATATTTGATTGAACATCAAATCACAGCTAAGTAGGTAAGTATCTAACTCCCAACTAAAGTCTATGTATACAATGAAGACTCCTGCTAGAGAGGTTTAAGATAGACAAAAAATATCCTCAAAAACCGATTAAGCCCAATAAAACCTATCCCAGCCCCAATCGGAACACCCCTTCCTCCTTACTTGTATATATGTAGTAACTTTCTTTTTGCTTTACCTACCTTTTAGCAGTTAAACTTAATTTGATTGCTATCGTAATTCCTTCGCATCGTCCTTGGCCTGCTCCAGCTTTAGCCATACAACAGCAGTGGCAGACGGCTCAACATTTAAGTACAATACTCACATCTATCTGCTTTGCCCTTCCGGCCAATCGACATATCGCTTCTCAAGCTTCATTGATTCACAAAAATATATTGGACACATAATGTTAGATTCCTTCCAACTCACCCATTCCATACGATAAGTCTCCTTCGGAACTGACTCCTGCTGTTGCATACAAGTACTTCCAAGATACATCTCTAATCCCAAGCTATTTATGGAGAACACGAAAGGAATTTAGAAGAAAAAAGACGATTTTCGAGTTAAAAAAATGGAAGATTGTTCTTCGCATGTGGATTTATCTTAAATAGCCTTAAGGTAACTTATTGCAGCAGTATGTTTCTGTCCTGTTCTCTGTTCTATTTCTTGACTCCTGATGCCTGCCTGCCACACTTGTGTGACGTCTGTTGGTCTGCTGCTGGCGCAATGTCTTGTTCTTTTGCAATATTGCATACACAATAGATAGAGGGGCTGAGACCTGATGTACTCGTAGCTCCAAGGAGTGAGGAATTGAACGGATTATCTTACCTTTTTTTGTCAGATGTGTGTCTTCTGAACAATGTATCGAAATTTTCCAGAAAAAAAGACTCTGTTTTGTTATTTTATTTAGCGACTTATGAGATTGTATGTACTATGTGCCTTTGGTTGATTTTTCTTATTTTTTTTTTGTTTTTAGCTGAGCAACCCTCAACTTTGACTGGTTGTTCTTTCAAGTTAGAAATTGGAAATTTATTGTCAAAGAATCCCATGTAAGATAAAATGAATAGGGTTGCATTGAATAAGCAGATTAAATCTAATGGTATTTGGGAAGAATTCTAGTTAATATTAAATGGGAGTAATAGTAAATGTTTTCGAGAAATGGACGTTGATGGTAGAAACGTAAAATAATGATTGCGATGTAATAGGGCTCTGTATTGAAGAAGGACGCACTCATATTTCCAATCTTTTATTTTCTTTCACCTTAAAGGTTATTGAAGACAAGGCTTGGAACAAGATTTTGTTGGAGTAGCATTTGGCAAATTTAATGAGGCGAAGGGGAAGAGTAAATCCAAAGTGAATTAGTGTGTATACTTGTTCTTATAAAGAGTGGACCAAATATAAGTTTCTTTTTAAAAATGAAATAAAATGAATAAACTTAAATTTTGTCTATGTATTATAGCTTTATTAGTAAGAACAAACATTCCCATTAATTACGGAATACAAGGTTGTTCAATTCAAGTGGATGGTCGTGGGCATTCAATTGAGTCAATTGGACCTTGTTAGCGAATAATCTGAGATTTTTGTGCATTTAGTGCACTCTCGGCTACAGCAGCCACATTCTCGTCTGTATACGCACCGTACGATGACGGGGACCATACGTATTGTCCACTAGCATACCAAGCACTTTTTGCACAAAAATGTGTACAGCAGGCGCATTGGACGCTTCATTTCGGTCAAAACTTCTTTAAAAAAAAAAACGCACTGCTTGCGCTACACAGCACTCACTTTGGAAATAAGTTTTAAATATTTGCCAACGTGCTTCCTTCAAGCGTAAGGCGGCTCAATTCTTTCCGTGGAGGTATGATATTGACTTTCTGTCAAGATTTCGAGCGGGAAACAGTTGTCAGTGTCAAAATAACCTATGCTTTAAAAAGAAACCACTAGATGGCCCACTCTGTATTTGACTCGATATAGTAAACAATATAATAAACATTTAAAATAGCAAACAATAATTCCAACTGTATTACTCGTATTTGGTGGGAATATTAAAAATTGAATTTTTTTTCAGAAATCCAAAAAAAAAAAAAAAAAAATAAAATGCACGACTGGGTCGCACGAACTTGCTCCTATGTAATAGACTAGGAATTTTAGAAACGAATGTTATTAGAGAAAACTGTTAATAAGGATAAAATTAATTTTTAAATTATTTTAGTAGTAAGATACAAAAACAGAATGCTATGCAAATATGAATTTATGCAAGAACAAAAATTATAAGTCGTTGTAGTGGTTCCTTAAAAAAATAAGCTTTTATGTACAAAATGTTTAAAACATTTAAAAAAAAATTGGTACGCCAACTTTAAGTTTTTGTTATTGTACGAATGAGAGTTAAATTTCCAAGTAAAATACTAAGCCGTTCTTGAGATATCTAATTTTCCAAAAAAAAAATGATTTTTTTTTCCAAAAATTAAAAAATATTTTTTTTTAAGTTTTGAAATGCAATGTTTTTTTAACTTTTTAGGAGCTTCTTTATAAAAAATTTCATTAAAATCCGTTATGCCGATAATGAGAAATTCAAAATTCGAAAAAATCGTCGTATGGTAGGTACAGTCAGTAATATCTAGATTTCAATTTTTTTTTTATTAAATTATAGATGGTAAAAATCAATCAAAAGAAAAAATTCTTTGCAAAATTCTCGGAACTGTTTTCGAGAAAAATATGATTTTCGAAAACCATTTTTTAACTTTTGTTTGGAAGGTACCGTTAGTTATAGATAAAACAATTTTTTTTTCTCAAATTTTGTAGATTATGTTAAGAAACTTTTATCTGTCAAGTTTGAGAAAAATCGAACATGGGGGTTTCGAAATGATGAGTTTTGATGAGAAATAAAAATATTTAAACTTTGGAGGACGCTTAGCATAAAAAAACTAATTTAAATCGGCTGTACAGTTTTCGAGAAAATCAAGAACAAAAAAAATGGACCCAGGGGGGCTACCAAAAATAACAATTTTTTGGAAATTTTTTTTCAACCATTACCTAGTTTTAACAAAATAAAATTTTTCAATTTTTTTTTTTAAATTCTGTGGGACTGTTTTTGAGAAAAAAAAAATATTTATAAAATTTCGAAAAAAAATCGTATTGCAGGTACCGTTATTTTTGGTCTTAAAAAAAAAAGAAAAAAACGTGTGGGGGGAAAAAATTAAAACCCATATCTACCAAGTTTGAAGAAAATCGGCCGAGCCGTTGAGGCTGTAGTCGAACCGACAGGCAGACAGACAGACAGAATTGCGAGACCCACTTTTTTGGTCTTCGCTAATGTCAACTTTGATCAAAGACTCGAATTCGATTTTTTTTCCGAATGCATAACTTGCCTTTTAGTACCTATAAGTCGCAATAAGTAAAAATTGTTCTTTTGATATGCATTTTTTTTAAACTTTTTAGAGCCTTCTGTATTAAAATTTAATTTAAATCAGTTTTGAACTGTACCTATCTTATAACTAAATATTTTTTTTTCATTAATTAACAAAAATTAAGTCAAACAGAAAAAACGTTATCACAGTTCTAGGAGCCGTTTTCGAAAAAAATTCAATTTTTGAGCATTTTTATGGTGGGTATCGATATTTTTAGAACAATTCGTTTTCACATCACGCGAACAGTCTTAAAAAACTATTATTTGTCAAGTTTCAAACAAATCGATGTTTAAAATTTGTTATACATATATCCAAAGAAAAGAAAACAATAGAAAATTCAAATACACAATACTATTCAAACTGGTTTTGGAGCTTAAGCATACAAAAATTGATCTAAATCAGCTAAACCGTTTTTGAGAAAATCAATATGAAAAATTTTTTTAATTTTTTTTATTTTCATGTTGCAACAATACTAAATTAAATTAAAATTTTTTTATTGGAAACAATCTTTGGAAGAGTTTTCGAAAAAAAAAATATTTTCTAAAATTTCGAAAACATATTGTATCGGTCTTTAAAAAAATTACGAAATGCGACGACGGGGGAAATTTAGAAGACACAAGAGGTATAAATTGGGATGATATTTCTTGTTTATCGTCGTATAACCGATAATTGCAATTTTTAACTGAAAATATTAAAAAATATTAAAAGCTCATAAAAACGAACTATAAGCCTTGGCTTATACGCAATATACGGTATTTAATGCATCAACGTGATGAAGCATACAATTTATAGAAACTCTACACTTAGATGTGTTCAGAAGGAAGTATTGTTCACTTCGTAATAAAGTGGTAGCGGAAAATCTCAAATGTACTTAAATCACCTAAGTAAATCTTTCAGTGGGCGTCAACTTTGGAATGACTTATGTAATACAGGTATTTGTAAGTCGAGAGGTGAACGAATTGAGAATGTTGACGATAATATTGCTGACAATGATTATTAACTGATGATTTCGGTTGTCAGGCGGTGGATCCTGATATTGTTTAAAAGTGTGCTTCCCATAAGGTTTAATACCGCTGGATGAAGTTCACCATTCATTTAACATTCATTTTCAAGAAAATTTTGATGTCGAGAGAGTTCCCCGATCGATGGAAATTGGCTTAAATTGTACCTATCCCTAAAAACTCAAGAAGTGTTGAATTTAGACTGATTTTAATTCTGGCCTTTTTATCCAAAGCCTTTCAAAGAATTTTTAAAAGGCAAATCAGTACTTATCTTACGTCATTTTCTATCTTCAGGTGGCAGCAGCTATCAATCTAACCCAGATCTTGTGACAGACCAAGGCACTTCCCATATTAGCCAAGTTTTCATTTGAACTTACAGCTTCTCAAAGCCTTGTAGTCAAATAATGAATGAGATCTACCAACTTTGTAAACTTATTTTGCTGTTGAAAGTTTCACAACTAAGCTAAAATTTCGAAACTCTCAGGTCCCTGGTTTCGTGAAATAATTGCTCCGAGTTTCCTATATTCGCCATACAAAACCAACTTCAAAAGAATAACTTTCGCATCCGTTTTGAGGTTTTGTGCAAATGTAACAAAATAAATTGACTTCACCTGGTTACTGCTTTGGACCACAATTACACCGCAAGTGCACCACAAGTGCACCACTTAATTTTCAACCGCACCAAAAATTTCGTATAAACTTGGACAGCATCAATTTACCCAAGTTCGTCCTATATTTCCTTTATTCTCTTTCCGGAGGCAACTCCAATTCCAGCAAAATACATTTAAAAAAAAACAACAACCTATTCCTACAACTGTCAAGGATCAGTGTCCGTTTTTAACACAATGAACAAACAGAACACAATAGTATAGCACCATAAAGCCAAAAGACCAACACGTCTTTTTTGGATGGTTAGGTTGGTGCTGACCACTATCACCATGGCAGCAAGCAACATAGAACGGCTACAAGAAGACACATCCCAGAGGACATTTCTCTTCTAAAAAATGTTGTTTTCCATATTCAAGAGTATCAGCAACCAGCGTAGGCGGGATGGGATTGAAAGTCCAGAGCAGTATCCATCCATGATGTATGTCCTTTTTTCCAGAATTTAAACTTCCAAATATAACCCTTTTGTTGTTTGTCTTTCGATTCCTCAAAATCCCGCATTTCCATCCATTCCATACCATCCCATCCCAGCCCTATCCAGAAAAGCAGGGAGTCCTGTGGGTATTTTAACGTGTCTTGTTGTTCTTAATTTTTATTGTTCTATCACGTGATTTAAGTTCTTTTCTCCTCTCGAGCTCTTTGATTGCAAGGTACTGTTACTGGTCTGATGATGCTGTGAAATGTTGTCCTTTCTATTTGTTTTACACTCGAGTCCTGTTTAATTGTAACCCTTTTGTCTGATCTTTCTTATGCATATTTTTGTTTTATTTTTTTCTTCAATTCATTTTAAATTAATTTTCTATCACAACGAATGACACTCATGGCAAAATAAAAAAAAATAGAAGGAGGTTGATGGCATGGAAATGAAAAATCAATCAGCTCGTGATTTGCATTTTCTCCACTCAAACACTTCGGTCTTGGGTGTAATATTTTGTCACTCTAGACCCGCCCCATAGTTTGGTCTGCTCTCAAAAAAACACTTTTTCGAATTGATAATTAGCAAACTCTGCATAAGTGACATGACTAGCGGAACAAGTATCAATTTTAAACGGTTGCAACCCTCTTCTGCTGATGCGTCCTAGGCAAAGTAGAACTGACGAGGGTCACATTCCACATAACCCTTTCAATACCAATCTAATGGATGTAAATGTATGTTATACTTATACATAGAAATGGAAAGATTCTGGTTTAAGAGTATAGATTTCGACTTGAGGACACTTTACGAATGAATTGGCTACACGCTTACTTGACATTTAAAGTAGGTAGGTATATAGATAAAGTGTAAATAGATGTCGAGAAATGAATTTCTATTTTCCCAAGTTTTTAAATGGAGTTTTGATTTCAAATTTACAATTGATTTTGCTGTTCAAGTTCCGGCACTAATGGGTGCAGGTAATTCTAAGATTTATTAAGATACCTAGACGGGATCTTCATGTTTTTACCAAGTGTTGACTTCAATTTGAGTAATACCCCTATGCATAATGGTTATCGTGTTAGATGCACTGTCTTGCAGAGAATCTTGAGTTCGATTTTCAACCTGAACCTAACAAGAGTATCTCTAAAAAAAATCCACGATCTCGTATTGGCAGTCCGCCAAAGACCACGTGGGTCATATTCTCCATGAAATTTTGTGCTTGAGAAAGCTTATTTTTCGGTTGGGTTAAAGAAGTTGGAGCATCGCTGGATCAAGTGTATCGAGCTAAAAGGAGACTTTGTTGAGAAATAAATCGCCACTTTGCCAAAATGTTCGTTTTTCTATTGTAGGCTAAGTACTTATCGGGCAACTCTCGTATTCGTCTTTTTAAATTCATCTTATTTGAATGATATAAAATTAGAAACTTCCCATTTTTACTTATGTATCAATAACGATTTTAACTGCCTTTAATGTTCATATGTCCTTCAAGTATATTGACAACATTTTAGTAATTATGTAAATCACAATGAAAAATGCCGCATCTACACTAGTGATAAGATGCCATTATTTCTACTATTTTGTGTCAATTTTTCGTCATTTAACACGATTATGGAACGCAATGACTTAGATATGACAAAAATAATGACAGTTTGTCACTTGTGAAAATGCAGTTTCATAAAAGTGCATTTCTGGCAGATTTTCAATATTCTGACAGATTACTCCGAGCAGACTATCCAATTTGACTCCATTTGCACTAGAGGGCATTGTTTTGATTCCATTAGTATGTAAATTAGTGTATTAGAGTATTAAGGCTTTCATTGACCCCAAGATCACTGCCACTTGAGTTTATTCTAGAATATCTGTCTGATAAGGACCTTTCTTTTTGAAGAAGAAACTTGAACAAACTTAATTACCCCATTTTGATACCCATTTTAAATTTAACAAAATGAACTTATACTCTTAAACAAAGATCCCACTTATACCTCTAGAACCCATTTCAACCAAAAGCTTTATTTAAATATCTTAGCATGATCAACAAAAAGATTAAGTGCATATTCATCATTTTTACATTCATCCCAAACTAAAAATCTTCAAATTATTAAATCCCTTCGACTTATCGATTTTTCCCATTAGTCTTCCTTTGAATAAAGGTGGTTCCTTTTGTGGGAGTGTCATCAAAATATCGACAGCCAATGTCGTTTCTGGCACATAGCTAGGTAACATCTCTTCATCAACTCTATAATCATGCAAATAATAGATACCCTTTTGCAGTGGGCATGATTTGAAAAAATTCCCATGCTTCAGTAAATGCTCATAGATTACTCTTAAAACTGGATCGCTGGCTCTGGTTGTTAGAAATTTACAAAAATGTGTACTGCGGTTGATCAATGCTGTGTAATTCCCATCACCATTTTCAAGAGATATTGCGTATGACAAAGTCAAGTCGTCCAGTTGTTCGATGACATTAAAATGACAATTGATGGTAGTTTCGCCAGTGTCGTTACGAATTTCGAGCTTTATCTCAACTTTTTCTTTGTTGAATTCATATGGGAATGAAGTGAATACCACTTTAAACGATCGCTGAAATGGATGTTTTTCGATCAATCAAAGAAAAGTCTTAAATTTTGTATGTGATCCTTACCCATCCAAAGACGCACACAGCCAATGATAATAGCCCGAACAGAAGAACTTGTTTCTTCATTGTACTCAAGTTTTTAACTAAACAGTGATCATGCTATGTCACTGTGATATGAAATAATAATTAATGATCATGGAAATTAGGCTGCGATAGTAAGATCATTGGAGCGTTTAATGACCACCATTAGTCAAGCAGAGCTAATTCAAATGTAATTCGATCGAGGATATCTCGATCATAATAATTAAAAATGATCATATTTAAGAGTGACGAGTGTTCACAGAATGATCAGTCAAAAGTCAATCATTGATATCGCAGGTCATGGATATTAAATTAGTCGCTTCGTTTTTGCTTGGATATTTTGCCATCCTAGGATCGGCAGAGGTAAGTTTAAGTTAAAGCTATTTAGATCAATTTTTTCAAAATATTTATTTTCTTTAGAAAATTCTTCGTTACATGCCCACTGAGTTCAAGCTTTGGAGTGACAATATCGTGCTCAACTACACCTTTGCCATGGATAAGAGCGTTCCTTATGTCAATATTACTGCCAAGGTTCTTAAAGAAATCAAGGAATTGGACGTTCATTCGACTGGTGAAATAATTGGAAAAAAAGATCCATCGTACTTTTTCAGTTACAACACCACCTACAGCATTTGTGAATTATTGGCTTGGACAAATGCATCACCGATTGGAATATTTATATTCCAATATCTGAAGGAATATGGAAATATACCAAATGCTTGTCCAATTCCTAAGGTTTGTAGAAAACAGTATAATTATAATTGGAATATTTTGTCGACAACTTTCAATATTCCAGGGTGAATATGGATTCCATAATATTTGGCTTCCAGAAGACCCCATTACAGCCACACTTCCGGAAATAAATTTTGACGTTAACATTCAAGCCATTGCTACTACTGTTGATGGATCAGTTGTCAAAAAGATAATATTGAATGACTTTTGGAAGGGTGAAGGAACTGTCATTGACGTTCCTACCGTTAAAAAGAGTGTTCTATCTTATATTCCAAAGTCCGTGGGATAAGTATAATTTGCTTTGAATTAGTTTAAATATGTACATTCAAACAAAAATGAAGAAGATGTCAATAAATAAAGTCATATCACATCACTTTGACAATTACTCACAACCAACTTTTCATTTTTCTTAACTGTCAATATTCAAAAGTGTCACTGATGAAATTCATAAATATGTCGGCTTTAAGCCTTTGCCCTGCTTAACGACTTCTTGAGTGGATTAATGCTCATTAATCACTCAGTTTTAAGCCCCTATTGCACTTTCCGATTATATACCACCTCCAAGCCTCCATACATTGGAATGCAAAAAGAATGTGTGTAGTCCCTGTACACCGGAATGTCAACACGTTCCTAGAATCATAGCTATACGTCTTTTAATAAAAATGTCATTCATTCGGGAGAGAAAAGAAACAGCCTATCAATCTTTTTGTCCATTCATACTCAACTCATATGAAATCGTGCATAATATGCCATTGCCAGGTGGTGTAATAGCAGTTTAAACCTTTAAAGACAATTAAATGTCCCCGCATGACGATGGATGGCAATCTTCTCTTCTTGGTTGCGATTACGATAGACTTTGCTGCGCCAAAATGCTCATCATCAGGATTGTGTCCCGAAAGTGTCAGACAGCGCGTCGCTTGGTGGAGATATATAGAATGAAACTTCATTTCTTATTTTTGTTTTAATGAAATGAACTTAAAACAAAAAGACCTTAAAGATTTTTTTTTTGAAGAGTATGTAATTAAAGATTCGAAGCACACAAACCGGACTTGAAATATTGAGCACGACATTGTGTACGCTATTCTGAGTCATAGCTATAATACGTACAGGCTTAGACGGATCACTCAATTGAATATCACGCAAAGCAATCTGTCAAAAGATCAGACGATTGCGACAAACTCAAATTCAAAGGAAACAGTATTTTATTGTTGATAAAAGAAGACGACACCGCGAAGATCTGGCTTTGAAAACATTAGATGGAAAGAATGACTAGTGCAATGAACTCGGATTTCTTTAGAGCAAACGAAAAAAAGATTAAATGATTGTTTTTCTTTGAAGTTACAGTAAAGTATTGTTTAAAACGGTACCTTGTTGTTTCAGCGTCTCATTTTTTTTTTAATTGGAAAGAGGGTATGTCTCGTTTAGAACTACGAAAATTGACTTAACCTGTCAAATCAAACGAATTACAACTATAAGACGGCAGAAATTGACTCAGATGTCAAATTCTATTATTTGATTTCCGAAATAAATAAAAGTCTCCTTTAGAAATAAGAACATTGAGTTGATCTGTCAAATTCCAATTCAAAGATGGCCGTAATTGAGTAAGATGTCAAATTCTGTTATGCGGTTTTCGAAATAAATAAATATCACGTTTAGTACTTAGAATAGTGAGTTGATCTGTCAAATCGAACAAAATTCCAATGCTAGTCCTGCTGTAGTCCTATTATAGTATACATACATATGTATATAATATGAAAGAGGTGAACAAAATGACATAAAATTACAATTTTCACTCTACAGTCTTTAAAAATGTTATCAAGGCCAGTGCAGAACTTCCTAAGTACAAATAAATAAATCAAGTATGACCCAAAGGGAAGTAGAATTCAACGCGTTTTTTGACGTTAAGACAATAAGTTAAAATTAAATTTCTAACCTCGTTCGTTTGAATTAGAGACTTTATAAATTCTGATTGAACACTGATCGACTACGAGATTAAACTAATAAGCTAATAACCATTTCAATATTGATTTGCATTTAAATTGGGTTTAAAAATACAAACAGCAGGTGCACACTTTGATGCGTGACATAAGAGTTCAGGCGCCATAATATACCAGGGATGTTATCGAGTGTTAAGTTTATTTTGATTATTGTCTTATATTTACAATAGAGCAATACCGTCACACTTATAAAAACAACGTAATTGATACCTGAAATCTATATTGCGTTTTAACTACAGAATTTGAGAAATATGTTTTTTTTATTAACAACAAAACTGACCCCAATCTATAGCCAGAGTATTATTAAATTTGTTTTTGTTTTTAAAATTTGAATATTTAAGAAATGAGTTCAAATATAAAGTGACGTTTGGAATTTCTAATCATTTATTTGATGTCAATTACTGTTCCCAATTCAACTGTACGATTTTCGATGGGGAAAGAGGTCATTAGCATTTGGCAAAATACCGAAACCGTTTGTAATTTTGTATCGTTTGTATTTCAATGTCATTATTATTCCTTCTCTCATATCAACATACAAGTTCTTATCGGAGATCTTTAGAAGTAAAAATTTGTTGGTATATAGTAGATACATTAAAAAAAATGTATAGTAAGTTGAGTAAAAAATAATTCATCAAGATAACTCAATAGTGGAATTTTGTTTGAGTAATATGTTTAGAGTGAAGATCCATCGTCATTTTCTACCTAATTGTATGATCATTTTTTTGTTTTGTTGATTTTTGATGATCTGCGAATTCAATTTAAAGTCATTTTAAATAAATTTGGTAATAAACCCTGTCATTGAATATTCTAAATCAAAGATAAGCATTTTGTTTATCGATACTAAAAAAGTTATGCGTCTTACTTCTGCTGAGGCTTGTTCTAGCAATGAATATTATAATATTAACGTCGCAGTACTTTAGCAAACAACAACTCACAACAGATTTGAACTGATAGTGTTCTGAGAATTTTTGATCTGAATGTCTTGTTAGATAGTTTCGAATTAATAAAAATTTCTTAAGATCATTTATTCAAACGATTTGTAAATTTTTGAAGAGAACCATGGAGATTTCCTGCTCCTATTCAAAATGTATAGAAATCAAGAAGTCAACCATAATAATTTTAAATCGATAGCACTGTTTCGATATCGAACTGTCAAACTGATGGCATCATTTTAAATCCAACGTCATGCAAACAGATTTCACTCTACAGTTAGGTCTGTTCGCGTTCTGTCCAAGACTGTCAATTTGTATACATTATTTTATTTTTTTTTATAAACTTTGACTGACGAAAATTGGGCAATTCGATTTCTAAATGTTTTTTTATTAATGATATTGCCTGTGCCAATGCAATTTACCACTGTCACCCATATGTCACAATGGCAATCGAATGCAGACATCTAAAAACTGAACTGTAAAAAAAAACAGTCCGACTCTCATGTAAACATTCAACGAATTGATTTGCAAACCTTGTATCTTGGCTGTAGTAAAACGTCTGATCATGATGGCCTTGTTTTAATGTTAATTGGCTCTTGAACACGTTCCTGTCAATCACCAAATGAAGTGCTACAAATTGGTATTATACTATATATACATTTTTTTTAATCCGCTCAGAGCGCACAGCATTCAATTCGCACAAGAATTACCTTCAAAATATCGATGTGACACTTTGCGCACTGAATATTCATTTAAACCAAGCACATCATAAAACGACAATAATAAAAATAGCTCACCTCACATTCGTATTAAGATCGACTGGGCACATGATCGCATGCGAATGCGATGACACCCAATTGTTTTAGCCCCGTTGATGGATTATTATCTGATAAACGAGCTAAGACTGCTGAATTATGTAAGGGGCGTTTTGTAGTTATAAATATTCTTACGTATCCGATTAGTTCCGCATTTTGGGAAATTCATCTGGGACACTAAAAAACACGCTTAAAGCCCTTACATTTTTAAACAAACAACAGCACAGAAGACTGATCTAGATGTTGTTTTAAGTAGTTGTTTTATTTTATGCTGACTGGTACGTGTCCAGGTTTATTAAATTAAAGGGGTTTAGGGTGAAAAACACAAGACCTCGATCCGAACAACGCAGATAGAGATATAAACCTAAAAAAGTGACCTCCACTCACTTGGAATGGGAAATTAGTGAGTTGTGGATGAGTTGATTGAACATTTTGATCATGATTTAGCGACGATCATCATGTATGCATTTGCAATTCAATACAAAACCAAATGTTGAATATATGTATATACGAAAAATTAGCAGAAGATAGGTAATATAAAGCTTGAAATAGGTAGCTTAATTTATAAGAATAAGTTCTTCAGTTTTTTTTATAGTCAAGAATTTGTATGAATTTCATGATCGATTGTCGCGTGGAGAAGATTATGACACAATTTTTGTCTTGCCATTTGTGCATAGAGACATTCGTGAAATATTTGGTGCCATTAATTTGTACCAATTCTAGCAATAGACTTAATTTGTCGTTATATTTTGGAAATTGGGTTACGATCTGAAGTTTGGAATAATTCCCTCTATTTAGATAGGGTTTCCCTTCTCAGAACTCATGTCAAGGGGTAACTTTGGCGTTCAGTATCATTTGAATTTTAGGTCTGTTCGATTAAAATATTACATTCGATTTTGTGTATGAATTCTAATACCAAAATGAAGCTAATAGGCTTTTCACACCGAATTAAAATCTCGGATTTCAGCAACAAGAATACGAAATCTCATTGAAGCGTTCGCACTGAACAGAACCAGGATTTCATTTGACGTTTCTGTCCATTTATCCTGCTTTCTCGGATATAATTTATCTTCTCTCCTTTTCTCCCCACAATTCAAATTTCAAATATTCACTCGAGACTCGACTCCATTTTCTGCTTTTTATCTACCTCTTCTCTTGCTAACAAACAATTTGCCGACAAAGCAGAACATTTCTATAGGTTTGTTTGTTTTGACAATCTTGTGCTTGAAAGTAGATTTTGAGGAGATTTTGTCGTAATCTAGTAGATTTGGAAATCTGAAAATGTATGGGAAATCTAGTAGATTTGGATGAGATTTTGAGAATTTTGCTCGAAATCTAGATTTTGATTTGGTGTGAATAGCGTATAATGAGTAGTAGTATATTTTGACTCTAAAAAATAAAAAATTCTAATTTAAACTCTCTTTTTAATCCACTTTTATTATTTTACTGATAGAAATCAATTTCAATGAACAGCTGATTTTCGTTTCTTTAACTTGGAACACAATCGTTCCAGTGAATATGTTCTCAAATGTCAGTTTTGCTTTCAATGATCAACTCTAACCTCAAATACCTAGAATTAGTTGTTATCGATCACTGACAGGAACTTTGACTGAAACCAATTTTTTCAATGATTGTCAAAAAAAGTATAATCAACATTCCACTGATTTGTTCCAATGATGCATTTTAATGAAAGCTATAACTGTTGCCTTAAAAATCAGTTTTATACTTCACTACTTTACTTCAAGGGCACACGAAATGAAATATTCTGGGAGAAAAAAAGTATTTTCTGCAAAAATTACAAGTGTAGAAAGTTTTGTGTGTTTTAGTTTTATACATCCTCTAATCCAACAATAGTAGAAGATTGTATTCCGTATCATTCCGTTCTTCTACTAGAACAATGGTAGAAGATTTTATTTCGTTCCAACTTTGCTTTTCTCTCCTTTAAACGGAGCTTTATAATGCGATAGTATTTTTAACCTAATACTGCCTTCAATGTTTGGCCAAGTTTGTGTATGCAGTCCTGATATTTCCATAAGATAAGAGCATGTTTTGGTCTACTAATAACTTATAACTTTTTTATAAAATTGAGTGTCAAATGTATCCCGCTTTGAGTATTGCTAAATAATGTATTTCTATTTGAAGTTTATTTATTACAATACGTTATAATGCTAACGTTAAGCTTACAATATTTCTTAAAATCTAAAATTTATCTATAAACAAAGTTCAGTGTCTAAGCTACTCGCACTTCACGCGTACTCAAAATTAACGTTTGTAAGCTGAGGCTGAATGGAACTATAGTATCTCTTCTTCGATGGAATAGAAACTAACTTTCAAACCGCTCAATACAAAATTATATTGGATGATCTTAAGTCTAAAATTTATAAAATGAATGCTGGTGTACCACAGGGCTCCGCTTTGTCTCCGATTCTCGTTCTAATATTCATCAATGATCTTTTGTCTGAAACATCTAATCCATTAAATTGTTTTTCTGACGATAGTACTTTCAGCTTCTCATATTCGTTTCCAGAAGTCATAAATGAACGAAATATTCGCCAAATGTCAAATTAACAAGGAAACTTATTCTGAGTACACCAATTGTCTTGCCATTTTTAGAAAGGACTTATTTTCTAACAGGTTTAGTTTTCTTTTTTTCAAGATCTGGTAGTTGGAAAATTAAATGCACGTACTTTTTAACTTTGACAGTACTACAAACTACAGCTAAACCATTGTTTTCAGGCAATTATTATGATTTTGTCGAAGAAAAGTACTAGTGCGTTCGGAATTCCGGTATAGCAGCAATAACACTCGTATATGCTCATTGTATAAAAGTAGAGAAAGAAGATATAGTTTTAGACTCGTATGAATTGGCATTACATACTTGAATATGTCGATAGACGTATTCGTAATACGTATATACATACATACATATATGTAGGTATAGACGAACAAAACAAAGTTATTTTCGACCGCTTTTGCTTTTTATTTGATAACTAATTTACGAGTTAGTCTATAGTTTTTAACTGTGTGATTATGGATTATTGTATGAAATGCTATCGGCAAATGTTCCCTTTTTTCTGAAAAAGTTCTCAGAATTAACGACCGCGATCAAAATACAAAACTCAAATCTAAAGGATTTCTGTTCAAAAAGCCATTGCCCGTTGGTTGGCGGCATCACAATGTGTCAACCAAAAGTCAAGGCTGCAATTTATATCGATGGTTTTCTTTTTTTTTAAACAACCGATCATTTCTTGCATCCTTCACTTATCTTTAACTGTCAAATTCCTAATCCAAAGTCCCACAAAAACAAAATGTCAATTTTGATAGAATTATTGATATTTGAGCTGCCCTGCCCACTTCAATCACTCCTCGATATCCTTATCTGCTTTGGAAATTCAAATACGTTTTCCCCATAAAAGGCAAACGACGACCAGAACAACGATGAGACTTAGATTAAAATAAAAAAAAAAAATTACAAAAAAATTCCCCAAATCAGGATTGAAATTCCATGACCATGCCAATCTCAACGACTAATCTTCGATGTGCCAACATATTTTTCTCTGCTCTGGGCTTGGGTATTCCCAACTGGTGCTTGTCTAGTGCCAAAAGAACAATCGAAAAAATGTGTTTAGCACAATGCTGCTATTCGAATGATAATTACCCGATGCGATATCTGTTCAAGTGATAGAAAACGAACAGAAGGGGTGCCAGTGGTAGTGCCATCATCATCACCATCAACCGCAATCAAAAGAGGCACCAAGCAACAGCCATGCTAACCCGAACCATTATTGACAGACAAAAGAGGATGTACAAAATTAAATGTCAAACGTGGTGTGTCAAAAATCGTAATTCATTCGGCGCATACGATAATGGCATTTATTACTTTTTGCAAAGTCCATTGACATTAAGCACTGCTGATAAGCTGAAGGTTCATACATAGACATACGAATATGTGTGTATATTTAGCAAAAAATATAGGTAGGGCTTCTTCTATGAACAGTTATGATTTTGATCTTTTTTCTGCCACATACTTATCAATTCATAGCTAATACTCGTAACTAGATTTACAATGCATGACACTAGCGCCCCCAATAATAAATGCTCCCATGCCACAGGGTGATTAAGCAGTCAAACGGAACGACTCAGGCGATTCCAATGCAATAACTCTTCTGAACGGCCAAAATCAATTAACCATCCACCCTGTACTCAACAAACACACACAATATACGGAATACAACACTCCATGATTAATTGACCCGTTGAGATTATTTATTTGCGTGTGGCTATGATTAGGGATTAATTGATTCATAAATGTGGCGACGCTTCGAATCCCAATTAGGGTGGCCGGGCAAAACCAATCCGCATTTTGCGGATCGAAATAGCCAAATTCATTCGAAAGATTTGAATAATTTATAAATATGGCGGCTGATTTCGTCGCCCTAAGACGACAATGACGAAGAAGTGGCATCAAAGAAGAGTTAGAAACAAAAAAATACTTATCCATGACTGTGCTGTAATATCCCGGTTGGACTACTGCTTTAGATTCAAAGCTTGACTTTAAGCGGATCTTCGAATTTTGCAATTGAATAAGCAATTTTGAAGTCTTTGTTCTGGAATATAATTGTCATAAATCTTGGGTTAAGCAACTTCGATTCGGTTATACCCAGTGTCACTTCAAATTCTATCTATTGTAAACATTTAAACCCATATACTTGGGCGATATTGGAAATGTTTCTTTTTGTCTGATTTGATCTTGTTTTTGATTATATTGATGTTTTGAGATACCCTGATGAATGTTAAAATCATTAATTGCTTGTTTCCGGGTTGATTAGAAAACAACGTTGGTAATAGGAGCAGTAGATATACGAAAATAAGTTTTGTTATTGTTTGGTCTTGGTTTTTTTTTTAAATGGAATACCCAATTTATGAGCTTTGTTAGAATAAACAATACTGATATCTGAAAATGACTCACATTAAAGTGCGTTTTAGAATTATTTAAAGGTAAATGGTATGCTAAATGGTTTTTCATAAGGACGGGCGATAGACTTTGTTATATTCACCATAAGAACATCGGTCGATTGTGGTTTGTTCGCATAGAACTTCGACTTCAGAACACACCATAGGAAAAACTTTATCGGGTTCGAATCGCATGACCTAGGTTAACAATTCACATCACTTCTGTGAGAGATAACCCTAAATTATTCATACGGAATGTCAATCGGGGCGTCCGCTGTCTAACACGTAACACCATCCTGCTGAAACCATTTGAAGTCTATAGGTGAGCGAACAAAGAGCGTTGCTTATGGTCATGACCTTTGACCTCCATTTGCGAAAAGTGGAGCGACATTACCTATATTCTAACAAATAGGGAAGATTATGGTATGATATACACATCGCCAAATGTACACTTATGCTAATGCAAGACGCGTTAAAGATTGCAAACCTTAGGTGGAACAGCTTCACCACTTCCTTGGTAAGACAAAACAGATCTGGTCAACGATTGGTCTCAAATTTTGTCTGATATTTTTTTAAGCAGATAACACATTACCTGCCTAATTGATAGTTACGCTGCGACAATTAGCATCTACTTTAAACGATTTTGTAGAAGCTGTATGGGTGAAGAGGAGAAGGAGGCCATTTCAAGCCTTCCATATACTATACATGTTCTGTTCTCTCCAAAAGACGTGGACTCAATTACGTAGACTTCTACTAAAACAATCTGAGTGATCTGGAAAATACTGAAATACGTAGTCTTGTACTCCTCGTAAGGAGCTAAAAATGGGTTAACGAGTAGGGTAAAACTTTCCTAGATCCATGTGAAATCACATTTGGTCTAAGTATATGTCAGTCCTTCGCTGCTCACAATTTTAACCTTACTTAATTTAATAGTGTGAGTCTAAATAAGTCTTTTCGCAAGTACCAGTGTGGCTTCTGGCATTGCAGAATGATCATACAGCTTTACAGCCCGATTCTCCCACTTGTGAGGAGTCACAAGTCACAAGCTCTTGTGACTATTCCTTGTGAGGATTGTTGTGATTCGATAACATTTTGGTATTCTCCCCCTAATCGTCACAAGAAAACTCACAACAAAACTCACCACAGCATGGTGAGATTTATTGCATTATTTGAACAGCTAATTATTCAAAACGAAGAAATTACTTTATAAATGTATTGTTTTGGAGAGCGAATGGATCATTTGTATCTCTCAAAGTTTTTAAAAGCCGTCGGCGGTGCAAACTTCTTGATACGATTAGTTTCTTAAAAAAATTTTTGTTTATGTTAAAATGTTACTTTTCATTTTCGTGGGCAAGATCAGCAATAATATTTACTAGAACAAAGTACACTTCCATTTTTGTGTATGTACTCACAATTATTCACAAATCTAGAAATGTTTTTTACAAAATATACTGAATCAGTTCAAGAAACTTTAAAAATTTATGAGTTGTGACCTGCTCTGAAGGAGATCACAGTTTCGATTGTTTTTGTGACTCTCACAAGTTGTGACTGAGCGGCAGAATTCGAAAAAGTCACAAAATCAATTTCACCTCTTCGTGTGACTTGTGAGGCATCACTGACTTTGGGGAGAATCGGGCTGTTAGACTGGCGTTAATTCACAATTTTTTTTAATCATATCCAGTCTTATTCATCATCAAGAGCTCTATAAGGGATCACCAAGCAAATGATCTTTGGAAAATTGATCCAGCTCTGTACAGTGATAGTATTATAAAACGCCCTGTGCAATACAATCTCAGAGTTTCGCCAAGAAGATGCCCTACCATAAGTTTTCTTCAATCTTGTTCTTAATAAAAAATGCGTCCTAGAATATGCGGACCGACATGAAACTTAATTTATTGTACTAAGTACCAATTCTGTTTAACGACGCCGCACAGTGGCGCATTTTGACTTTTTTGGTTGGAAAAATCATAGCTCGTAAGCAAATAAAGATATCGTGATGAATATTTTTTTCAGCTTAAAAAAATTTCCAAGGCTATTAATTTTGTTAATTTTAAGAAAAAATAATTACAGGGTATTTCAGAATCTTCTACTGAAATAGGACCAGGGTTGCGAATTTTTGAATTAAAAAATCCTTAAGTCATAAGTCTATAGATGACTTGTGAATTAAAAAAAATTAATTCATGAGATATTTGGTGACTTATGAATTAAAAAAAATTTAAATCCTAAGCTACTAAGTGACTTATGAATTAAAAAAAAATTAATTCAATTGCACAATGTTTAAATGTTGCATGTTTAAAGATATAATAAAAAAAAGCCATAAATAAATAAAAATAAAAAATAAATAAATAAATAAACCAAATAACCTTCTTTGATAAAAATCTCTCTAAAACGCAAATAAAAAACTGGTAGCTGGTTTTCTTAGTAAATATTTTAGAAATAGTCAAAGATTACATTTCCGTTGAGTTTAGACCAAAGACTCTTCAATAATTTTGTATAACTCAACACAAACTCAAAAAATTGAGCCAAAAACAGTTTTTCGAAAATCTTTAAATTTTACAGTTTAAAAAATATACAAACAAGAAATTGGATCATAATTGTAATGTAAATAGTCATTTTTACAAGCTTAAATAAAAAAAATATAATTTTTAAACAAGGTTTTTAGATTTTAACCCCGAAACTCTGAAACTTTTCATAAAACAAATATTTTTTCTTTGATTTTAAACATAAGGAAACTTTGACTACCTGTATTATCCGAATCCTTCGATCGATTTTAAAATTTCTTTCGGCTTTTAAAGCTTCCAATATTTCCTAATCCAGTAAATAAATTATTTTTGGATTTTAAGCATACACGAATTTTGAATTTTGCAAGCACTTTTGCAAAAGGGCGCCACAGTGCGCCGATTGTTGGAAGGCAAAGAGAAAGCGAGAGCTGATAATTTAGTCTTTCGAAAGAAAAAGTCTCGGTTGAATATTTGTCCCAGTATGTGAGGAGATAATGCAATTGTGAACTGTATGAACGGGACCAAGAAGTAGATGTATTCTGTATTCCATCAAGTTAAAAAACACTTCAACTTACTAATCCAGTCCTCAAAGCCGTAGCGAAAAAAGGCTAAACCTTCTATTTAAAGTCTAGACTAAGTGGTAGGCGGTAGAGCAATTAGTTTGGCTGACCAGAAGCACACTTCTCGGGATCGTAGATGGTAAAAAGTTGCCGAATATGTTGTATCTCCAGCAGATGCAGTTAACTGAGTAGTTACATTTAAGTAACTTGTGTTCTAAGGGAGCTTAGGATAACAGCATACCAACATAACAGTTTCTGCATTTTCCATTATTTTCCCATTATACGAGTATTAGCTAAATATTACTAATATTTTCTATTTGCAGACAAAATTGTATTGCAGATTAGATTTAAATTATCCAAATTGAATAAATTATTCAATTATATTTTATCTAAAATAGATCTTCCATAGATGCCCTAATCAATTTTCAAAAGTAATTAGCTCCACAATAGATGCCAAACCATATGACCAAGCATAACCAAAAACCTGCTCCAAGCGTTATTCAGCACTATCAAAGATCTCAAACACGCAACAATATTAGAATATGGTGAAGTGTATATCTTTGTCCATCTCATGAGTCTACCAACCATCCCATTAGTGTTGAATTGCTTCTCATTAGATTCAATTGAAAATTTGAGCCACATAGCAGACCGATGATATTAATAACGCTGCGGATCCGAATACTCATACGAGTATTTATACTAATAGTATTAATGGAGTCGATCGATTGCAAAAAACGAGTAAGTAGGCCCATTTCCTGATTTTAAACTTGAAACATTCTTAATTTGATTATATTTTAGAACAATTTCCCAGTGGATTATAAATTTCTTTCGATTTCGACAATTTTCAATCCGCAATTTTTGGAATATTGCGATGTCGGTATAACACCTGAATCGAATGGTAGGTCGTTTGATCTAAAATCTTATTTAAAGTCCGATATTATTAAAGAACTACATATTGGATTGATATTTTATATGAGAAGCAAAAAGGAAACCGAATACAAAGAGTTCTTCACCTATGATTTAAACGTTTGCAGACTTATGGAAGGATTTATGAGCCAAACCATAGCCAGACTATGGTCATCGAACTTAAAAAGGTTCAGCAACTTCCCAAGTGTCTGCCCAATTCATCGGGTATGTACATACATAGGTTATTCATAAGAATGATTACAAAATAATACGATAAAATATTTTTTTCTATCAAGGGTGCATATTATATTAGAAAGCTGAAAATTGATAAAAGGAGCATTCCGATGGTTGCCATAAGTGGTGTGTACATGGCTAAAATCCATATGTACATTATTAAGAGGTCGGTAACGATAAGTATTGCAAATACTACACTGGAGATGGAAATTAATATTAAATGACAGCGTTTAAAAAAAAAAATAAATAAGTACATTTGTGTTCAAATTTTTTGTTTTGGAATTAAGACATTACTGGCAGTACTTACATTTTCAATGTTTGATGTTCTCATTATCCAATTAACGGATTTTTATACAGAGGTTAATAAAAAGTTTGAAAAATAAAAAAATGTATTTTCGGATATATGTATGTATGAAAAATAAAATTCAAGTTTTTGTTTTGAAAATTCGATATCTCAAAAACGGGTCATTGGTTTTTCTTTCGAAATTCAATTTTTATTTGCACAGTAATATAAGCTTAAGATATGCATTACAAAATTTACTTTAAAAGAAAACCAAACAATTTATAATTGTTGTTCTTGTATAAATTAATTTTAACTCAAATGGCAGAAAACGAATTTTTTGTCTCTTTAACATGAGAGCAAGTTCGTGGGACACACACTGAACCAAAAAGTTACATGATTCGAAGGAAAAACTGCATGTTTTTAAAAAAAAAACTTCATTAAAAACGGGCCAAGAATCGAGTTCATTAAAAAAAAGAAACCCTAAACATGCGTTTTATGAATTTGTTCCTACGACTATAACAGGTTCTTAAAATTATTGATTCCTGCATTAAATTAATGATTGGAAGTCATTAAAAAATTCTTTCGATAATTCACAAAACATATGAACTATTTCATTCGATGTAAGAAAGTAAACTTCGAAATCCATGATTTTTTGCTTTAATTTCATGTATTTTGTCGTTCAATGTTACTATATTTTTCCTTTATTTTATGACCTTCTGACATAAATTAAAGGAACAGATCCACTGTTTTAATGTAAAAAACCATGAAAATCATGTTTATTGTTCTTAAAAAGTTTGAGCAATTTCAGACGGTATTATGTAAAAATTCATGGAATTCATGATGTTTTTCATTAATTTTATGACAACGGTCTGTGTTTTTAATGATTTTATTCATTAATTTAAAAACTCTGACACTTGTTCTAGGAAAAGTTTCCTTTTTTAATGACACAAATTATAAAAAATTTCTGAGATGTATGACGTTTTTCATTGATGGCTAGTTTTATTTTAAATGATTTTAATCATTTGTTTGCAATAATTGTAAGTAAAAATTTCCTTTTATTAATGAAAAAATCATTAAATTAAGCATTTTTTCTTATTTTGGAATACATTTGTTCACTAGTTTTATGTAAAAAATTATGGATCCATCGATTATTTTCGTTGATTGAATGAATTATTTCTTTTTTCGTATGCTAATGAATTCTGACATTAATTTTAAGAAAAGTTTCCTTTTTTCTAATGAAAATTATCATTAAGTTAATGGATTTTTTTTTATATTAGTATGAATCTTTGCATTAGTTTTATGTAAGAAATTATGGAAGCTAAGCTATTTTGTCATAAGACGAATGAATTATTTTTTTTTTTCCAATGATTTTTGTTCGTTTTGAGAAAAAAAAGTCATTAAAAATTATTATACGTGCACGTCCACCTGAAATACAAAAGCCCAAATGACAAATTATTTTCAAGGAAATGGTATACCTGAAAACTTTAGGAAAAGAAAAGAAAAATTAAAAAAAAAGAACAATTATTTATAGAATATATTTTTGAATATTTAATACGTGCGTACGACATATAAATAAAATATACAGGTGTGTCCCCCGTCGAAAAGCTTTGAGGTAATTTTTCGACTTAAAATGAAATCCCGTTTTCTTCTGTGTCGGGAACTGTGGGAGACTCTGTATAAATAAAATGCACGACTGGATCGCACAAACTTGCTCTTATGTAAAAGTACACACATTTTGTGATGAAATGTATTTAAGTAAACCTATTTACGAAAACCACCAATGTAAAGTACACTTTGAAAAGAAATCATACAACCTCAATAGTTAGATACCCACCTGTCCTTAAAATTTTTCTTATTCGAAATTACAAACAGTGAACTCATATCGTAATTTCGAAATTAACAACTGACCATCGGTAAGATGTTAGTTTCCGTCGAGGTAAACTTTCTTTTCCAACTTAACCATTTACTTGGATGGATATCAAATCCAAGAAAAAACGTGGCTCGTAACTTGATCTTAACTTCTGGCTAAAACTTTTAATAAGTACTATAAGGTAAAATCATATTAGCATACAAAATTTAAAATTAAATTAAAGTTAAATTAAAATAGAATTGAAAGAGAAAAAAAAACTTGAATCATAGTTGTAATAAGTGAGAGAAAAGTACGAGCAAACCGTTCTTTAGAGATAGAGTTGATCAAGCATCTTAAACCACAAGCCCACGTAAGTTTCAAGAAAAATAAGAAAATATATATATTACCTAATTTTAAAGACCATTTCAAAGAAATAAAAAAAAAATATAAAAAAACCTTTTAATATCTACTTCAGCGTCGCAAATATTGGAGTTGACAAATCATTTTTGGCAACCTCCTCTATAAGTCCCGTATGCTCGAGTGAGGCTTGATCATTTTTGATCGCATCCAAATCAACTTTATTGAAATCCACCCGCATAAAATACTGATTAAGTTGGAACAGCACTTCCTTGGAAGGAGAAATTCTGACGTAAGAGCATTTGGACATCGTCATCACCTTCGCTGGTCGAAAAAAAAATCGAAAGACCACCATCCAGATTAAAGCTATCAGTGCGTGAATCGAAACTGTACCGCTTGGGTCGATCATTGTGGAATGTGTGTGGCCAAGCTCACAATCTCGTTTAAAACAAGACCACGTGTTCCACGGAAAAAATCCCCAAAAATTTGTATTTATCCTATTTTTTTTTAAATTTTCATTCCATTTTTGCGTTGAGTTCATTTAAGAAAAAAAACTATTTCTCTAATCCATACATAAAATGCATATCAAACTTACTAGAAAAAAATAACTTTATAATTGTACAGTGACAGTGAAAGAAAAAAAAATATTGATTCTCGTACACATATACATACATACATATATAAACCACATAATTAATCAATTAAATCAAGATCGACATCACAGCAATGTGCGCACATCGTTGGATGGATCACAACACTCATCAAGCCAAGGTTAACCGTGAGTAAAAGTACCTCTTCATAATTTCTTTTTCTTCACTTGTCATTCATTTTATTTGTATGTTTAAACTTTAAAAATAAATTCATAGTTTTTTTTTAAATAAGTGCATTAGAACTTAAATTCTTATCAGCTTAATCAAACAATAGTTAAGTTTATCTTCTCTTCTCTTGAAAGTATACGTCATATCTGTGACGAAAATTATTGCTATAGATTTAATTTATATACTAGTGTGGGAGTGACGTATAACTAAACGCACTCTCTTAATAATATATATGTAGATCAGTTGTCGATGATAGAAGTAATTGAAGAGTTTATTATGAATACTCAACTCTCAGAACAAACAGATGAATTAAATTGTATGTGTAAGAAATAAACTCAATTGTTTGCAGCTTCAAATATTAAAGAGAACACCATTCCACTAAGTTAAGTCGAACATTCTGTTTTGCAGAAATCTGCACAAAAACATATGCTAAGGTTAATGAACTCAGTGTTAGGATAGGTTAGTTCACTTAATTTGATCTTTTTTATAACGTTTATATGAAAAAAATTAATAAATGAAAAATGAATTTAAAACAAATAATTATGCATTATGTCTTATTTGAATATGCATAGGGAATAGAGACATATTTAAGGGGGAAGGTGGAGGATATAAGGATGAATTAGACGGAAAAAGGGGGTAAATAAACATTCAGTGATAATTAAGGGGCTGCATATAAACTTTGGCGAATGCAGTATGGAGGTAGCTATAAGGGCTACTATTGGATAAGGGCTGCCACCTAGCCTTCTGGCTAGCACATGATACCATCAGTGTGATTAAGGTCAAATGAGATGTTGAACAAAAAGTTATCTTATGTGTGTGTATAGTTTTTTTGTTGTTATTGGCACGAAATTTTATTATTGTATGGTAGTTGTAGCAGCAAGATCCCCCCCATCCGGCGAGCATTAGCCGTGCGTTGACAAGCGTGCCACCTGCTGCTTAAAAAGGGATTTCCCACCAGTACTCCCAACCATAACAAATAATATGGCGCCCAACGACTAGGCCTTATTTTTATTTGCGCTTAGTATGCATGTTGTTATGTAAACGAAAGCCGATAAGAGATTATAATTCATTTGGGATAAATCCAATCAGAGCTAAGTTTACCTTTTTGAGGTGTATTCGAGAGATCATTTTTTTATAAACAGTGTAAGCTCTTATAGAGGAGTAAAATGTAGTGCATTTACTTCCATAAGTCTTTTTTATTCACTATTCAAAGGATATCCAGTTTACACTTCGTAGACTGCAGTGAAATGAAATTTTAAGTTTCAATTTCCGCAGTTTACTTTTGAGAAATAGATTGTTTGTTCAACACCATGACCATATGAAAGTACCATTATTTATTTCCATATCCTTCGCATCTTAACTCTTTCATCTTCCCCTTGTATGATAAAATAAGTTTACAAACACACGATAGAACACTTTATATATAGTTTTTTTAAAATAATTACAAATATATTTTACATCCTTGGAAAACCAAATAGCATTTAGTAGTCTGAAAAAAAAAAAAAAAAAAAAAAAAAAAAAAAAGATATACATAGGTACATACATAGTTAGGCGTACGTGAATCTATAATAATAACATTTAGTAAAACAAATAGTAATATTATTTATAAAGAAATAAAAATGACTCGTGGTGCATTACCAAAAGGCAAACAACCGGAATCGGTCGCAACGCGATCTCAAAGTAAGAACAGAAGTAGTTTTGGTCCTGTTCAGGACTTATTAACGCCACATAAGCAAAAGGTTATGCATACTCCAATTAAAGATAAATCTTCCGCTATACCAACAAACGAAATACAAAATACGGACAACGCTATGGCAAACCCAATAAACCCAGTAGGAACTTTAGACCCGATAGGATCAATTAGAGACTTTAATATTGAATCAAATGTGGCAGAAAACGATTTCGCTAATCTAATTGGTTCTGAAGATCTTACACTACCAGATGCTACAGAAGTTGGTACAAACGTCACAACCCGACGGTCTGACCAGTCCATTGAAAGATACGTTGCGCAGTGTGTTCAGCACAGTTTAGAAAATTTACATATTCAACTTCTAACTTCCATAGAAGATATAGTCAAACAGACTGTTGTGACCACTGTAAAAGGTATTCTGCAAAAAGAACAGAAAAGTCTAAATGATCAAAATTCTAACCAAAACGTTTCAAAACCAAACAATGTTCAGCGTAGCAAAAAGGCGGTGAATTCACATGAAACACACTCAAAAGCTGATGTAAGAACCAAAAGCAATTTTCCTTCATCGAATATAATACAGCGTGAACAACAAAGCCATCAACACGCTCATTTTCCAAATCCTCAAAACACCCAATTTTGTCAGAGTAACGTGAATCGTTGCAATACCTCAAACGAGACGCCTCCATACTTAAACCCACCTTTTAATGATCCATATTTACATGCTAGTAGAATATATGATGATTTGAGTCGTAAATTCAAGCTAGATAGATGGGGATTAAGTTTTGAAGGAAACGAAAAGTCCATGTCCATTGAAGATTTTATTTTCCGGGTGGAAACACTGAAGGAAAATTATATGATGCCATGGTCAGATGTGGTGAAAAATTTCCATCTCCTGTTAAAGGGAAATGCTCAGAACTGGTTCTGGCAATATTTGCGTACCAATCCTAGATCGGGATGGGAAGAATTGCGAAGTGCCTTGCTACGACAGTTCCGACGTCAAGAATCTGACTTTGAGATAATTAAACAAATCATGGAACGTCGTCAGCTTTGGAACGAGTCCTTTGATGACTTTTATAACTGCATACTTGATCTCAAAAACCGCCTACGAGAGGAAATTAAAGAGCATGATTTATTGAAAATTGTCAAAGGAAATATAAATAATAAGCTTATGCATTTTATCTATCCAATGTCAATTTATTCGTTAGAGCATTTGAGGGAGGAGTGTAGAAAAACAGAAAAGATGTTGTCGATGAGAGACACACCACGCTTGCGGCCTAACCCAGTCGTTCCTCAAAAACATATTAATGAACTTGATGAAACTGAATTTGTTAAATCTTCTAATTTACAAGATGAAACCATCAACGCCATCGACGGCAAGACTTTTCCTTCACGGAACCGAAAGTGTTTCAATTGTAAAGAGGAAGGGCATTCATTCGTGAATTGTCCAGTTTCTGTGAGGAAGTTGTTTTGCTACAGATGTGGGTTAGATGGCTATACAACTCCACAGTGCCCAACATGTAATCAAGGTTCGGAAAACTGGAAACCGAGCGAGAAGTCCACCGGGGACTCTCGCTCCCTACAGACGAACTAAAACTCGGACATGATTTTGATGATGTTGGCACAAACTTATATGATTCTGCCAATTTCACTAACATAACAATCTTGACTAACAAAAAGAACAATGAAATTACAGAGAAAAATACTAAGACAATACCCTTTTCAACATACGAAGAGAGGCTTAAAAAATACAACGAGCTTCGCTCTAGACTTTTTTCGTTACAAGAACTAAGTACTTTACCCGTGAAAGAATCAAATAAATCCTTGACAAGAAAAAATAAAAGAAACATTTTTGCAAAACTTATAGATTCATCGAATATTTCATCTGATAACGACCCTCGGCCGTATGCCATGGTACGTATAGGAAGCGAAGAGGTAAGAGGTTTACTCGACAGCGGAGCTTCCATTTCGTGCCTGGGTAAAGGCTGCGATGACTTCGTCAAGCGAAACAAATTGACCGTCACAAAATTTTTATCTGAAATCAAAACAGCTGATGGAAGTGAACAAAAAATTATCGGTCGAATAAATGTCTTGATTAATTTCAATAACATCACACGAGATTTTGTTTTGTATCTTGTCCCATCCTTGACTCAACCTTTGTATCTTGGGATCGACTTTTGGGTTGAATTTCAAGTTGCGCCAAATCTTATATCTGAAATTTCAATAAATGACCCGAAGAACCATGACTTAACAACTGAACAAACTCAAGCTCTTGAAGGAGTTATATCCAAATTTCCATCTTTTACAAAACTAGGACTAGGTAAAACGACAGTGGATGTTCATGTCATAGACACAGGGGATGCACAGCCAGTGAAACAACGGCATTATCCTGTATCCCCAGTCATTCAGTCCATGATAAATGAAGAGATAGACCGTATGCTAGCCTTAGGCGTAATCGAAGAGAGTCAGTCTCCATGGTCATCACCGGTTGTCCTCGTAAGAAAACCGGGAAAAAACCGTTTGTGTATTGACTATAGAAAAGTTAATTCACTTACAAAAAAAGATGCGAATCCGATACACCACATCGACGCGGTGCTAAGTCGTCTTGGGGACACTCACTACATTTCAAGTATCGACCTTAAAAACGCATACTGGCAGATTCCGCTTGACCCGAAGTCCCGAGAGAAGACAGCATTTACAGTGCCAGGGAGACCCCTCATGCAATTTACTGTAATGCCGTTCGGGACTTGCAACGCGCCTGCCAGAATGTGTGGAGTGATGGACAAGGTCATTCCATCTGCTTTAAGGGAATATGTGTTCGTCTACATAGACGACTTGCTTGTTATTTCAGAAAACTTTAATGATCATTTGCGGAGATTAGAAACGGTAGCTCATTGCTTGAAAATCGCAAACCTAACGATAAACGTTGAGAAATCGAAATTTTGTTTCCGTGAGCTTCGATTTTTGGGGTATGTCGTTGGTCATGGTCAAGTTATGCCGGACCCTGACAAAGTACAAGGCATTAATGACTTTCCGCTACCGAAGAGTGTAAAGCAGGTACGACGTTTTCTTGGCATGTGCGGCTGGTACCGCAGATTTATAAAAAACTTCGCTAGTATCGCCGCACCTATTACAGATATGCTAAAGAAAAGTAATAAAAAATTTGAAATGTCGTTTGAAGCCAAACAAGCTTGTGAAGATCTTAAAAAAGCATTATGTGCAGCACCATTGTTAAATAACGCAGACTATTCAAAGATGTTTGTGTTACAATGCGATGCTTCTGACCAGGGTATCGGGGCTGTGTTGTTTCAATTAAATGAAAATGACGAGGAACAACCAATCGCGTTTTACTCACAGAAATTAAATTCGTGTCAGGCAAATTACACGGTGACAGAAAAAGAATGTCTAGCTGCTGTCCTAGCTGTGAAAAAGTTCAGACCATACATTGAAGGCTCTCATTTCAAGATAATCACAGATCATTCAAGCCTTAAGTGGCTTATGCAACTGAAAGATTTAAGTGGGCGCTTGGCTAGGTGGTCCCTGAAGTTACAGGCATTTGACTTTGAAATAGAACATCGAAAAGGCTCGGCTAACGTTGTGCCAGATGCCTTATCACGGTCCTTCTTAGAAAGTCTTGATCTTAACGATGCAGAACTTAACGGTTGCACAATAGACCTAAAATCAAACCACTTCCAAAGCCCAGACTATTTGCTTTTAATCGAAAAGGTACTTAAAAATCCAGATCTGCGTCCAGACTTAAAGGTTTCGGAAAATCTGCTTTATAGAAAGTTTTTTCATTCGGACATCGATGTTGAACGTACCGATATTCAATGGCGTCTTTGGGTACCACAAGGCCTTACCTTGGAGCTTGTTCGACAAGCTCACAACCCTTCTAATTGCAGCCATGGTGGCATTGCCAAAACGCTTGCAAGGCTAAGAAATTATTATTTTTGGACAAAGATGGCGAAAGATGTGAAAGAGTATATAGGGAAATGCGAAGTCTGTAAAGAGAGCAAAAGAACAAACAAAATCATTAGACCACCAATGACAACTCATGTTACCTTCGAAAGACCTTTTCAGAAAATATACATCGATTTTATGGGACCGTATGTACGTTCCAAAAAAAGGAAATATGTACCTTTTTGTAATGATAGATCATCTTTCAAAGTTTGTCCTTTTGAAGCCAATGGTAAAAGCTAATACCAACTTAGTAAGAGACTTTTTAGAACAAACTGTTTATAGTATATTTGGAGTACCACAATATATCCATTCGGATAATGGGAAACAATTTGTATCCACCCAGTTTAAACAACACTTAGAAAAATACGGAATAACTCATGTGAAAACTGCACTGTATTCTCCCCAGTCAAATGCATCCGAACGCGTTAATCAGTCTATATTGTCAGGCATTCGTTCGTATATCAAACGAGATCATAAAGACTGGGATAAGTTCATTCCTGAAATCCAACAATCGCTTTGTACCTCAGTTCATCAATCGACTACTAAGACCCCATATTTTACGCTGTTTGGAACTCAAATGGTGACTCACGGAGGAATGTACCCACTTTTGCAACGATTGCACCTCTTAAATGACGAAGATTTTCTGAACGTTAGCAAAGCTGATCGTCTTCATATAATCCAAGATCAGATAAAAGAACAACTGAGACAAGCGTTTAACAGACATTCTAAATCTTATAACCTGAGGTCGTCGGAAAAAAAATTCGAACCTGGACAAGAAATATATCGTAAAAATTTTGTTCAAAGTGATGCTGCGAAAAATGTAACTTCAAAATTTTGTCCCAAATACCTTAAATGCCGTGTAGTTCGGCCTATTGGTAATGCATTATACGAAGTTGCAGATAGAAACGGGAAAACAGTAGGTATCTTCCATGCAAAAGACTTGAAATTATAGTATAGAGCATGCAACTCATATCCAGGGTGTGGGTCGAGGCCACACGTTAAACATAGCAAACCTTATTCCATTTCTTTTTCACATGCACATGTATCAAAATAAATGGTTTTGTGATGAAATGTATTTAAGTAAACCTATTTACGAAAACCACCAATGTAAAGTACACTTTGAAAAGAAATCATACAACCTCAATAGTTAGATACCCACCTGTCCTTAAAATTTTTCTTATTCGAAATTACAAACAGTGAACTCATATCGTAATTTCGAAATTAACAACTGACCATCGGTAAGATGTTAGTTTCCGTCGAGGTAAACTTTCTTTTCCAACTTAACCATTTACTTGGATGGATATCAAATCCAAGAAAAAACGTGGCTCGTAACTTGATCTTAACTTCTGGCTAAAACTTTTAATAAGTACTATAAGGTAAAATCATATTAGCATACAAAATTTAAAATTAAATTAAAGTTAAATTAAAATAGAATTGAAAGAGAAAAAAAAACTTGAATCATAGTTGTAATAAGTGAGAGAAAAGTACGAGCAAACCGTTCTTTAGAGATAGAGTTGATCAAGCATCTTAAACCACAAGCCCACGTAAGTTTCAAGAAAAATAAGAAAATATATATATTACCTAATTTTAAAGACCATTTCAAAGAAATAAAAAAAAAATATAAAAAAACCTTTTAATATCTACTTCAGCGTCGCAAATATTGGAGTTGACAAATCATTTTTGGCAACCTCCTCTATAAGTCCCGTATGCTCGAGTGAGGCTTGATCATTTTTGATCGCATCCAAATCAACTTTATTGAAATCCACCCGCATAAAATACTGATTAAGTTGGAACAGCACTTCCTTGGAAGGAGAAATTCTGACGTAAGAGCATTTGGACATCGTCATCACCTTCGCTGGTCGAAAAAAAAATCGAAAGACCACCATCCAGATTAAAGCTATCAGTGCGTGAATCGAAACTGTACCGCTTGGGTCGATCATTGTGGAATGTGTGTGGCCAAGCTCACAATCTCGTTTAAAACAAGACCACGTGTTCCACGGAAAAAATCCCCAAAAATTTGTATTTATCCTATTTTTTTTTAAATTTTCATTCCATTTTTGCGTTGAGTTCATTTAAGAAAAAAAACTATTTCTCTAATCCATACATAAAATGCATATCAAACTTACTAGAAAAAAATAACTTTATAATTGTACAGTGACAGTGAAAGAAAAAAAATATTGATTCTCGTACACATATACATACATACATATATAAACCACATAATTAATCAATTAAATCAAGATCGACATCACAGCAATGTGCGCACATCGTTGGATGGATCACAACACTCATCAAGCCAAGGTTAACCGTGAGTAAAAGTACCTCTTCATAATTTCTTTTTCTTCACTTGTCATTCATTTTATTTGTATGTTTAAACTTTAAAAATAAATTCATAGTTTTTTTTTAAATAAGTGCATTAGAACTTAAATTCTTATCAGCTTAATCAAACAATAGTTAAGTTTATCTTCTCTTCTCTTGAAAGTATACGTCATATCTGTGACGAAAATTATTGCTATAGATTTAATTTATATACTAGTGTGGGAGTGACGTATAACTAAACGCACTCTCTTAATAATATATATGTAGATCAGTTGTCGATGATAGAAGTAATTGAAGAGTTTATTATGAATACTCAACTCTCAGAACAAACAGATGAATTAAATTGTATGTGTAAGAAATAAACTCAATTGTTTGCAGCTTCAAATATTAAAGAGAACACCATTCCACTAAGTTAAGTCGAACATTCTGTTTTGCAGAAATCTGCACAAAAACATATGCTAAGGTTAATGAACTCAGTGTTAGGATAGGTTAGTTCACTTAATTTGATCTTTTTTATAACGTTTATATGAAAAAAATTAATAAATGAAAAATGAATTTAAAACAAATAATTATGCATTATGTCTTATTTGAATATGCATAGGGAATAGAGACATATTTAAGGGGGAAGGTGGAGGATATAAGGATGAATTAGACGGAAAAAGGGGGTAAATAAACATTCAGTGATAATTAAGGGGCTGCATATAAACTTTGGCGAATGCAGTATGGAGGTAGCTATAAGGGCTACTATTGGATAAGGGCTGCCACCTAGCCTTCTGGCTAGCACATGATACCATCAGTGTGATTAAGGTCAAATGAGATGTTGAACAAAAAGTTATCTTATGTGTGTGTATAGTTTTTTTGTTGTTATTGGCACGAAATTTTATTATTGTATGGTAGTTGTAGCAGCAAGATCCCCCCCATCCGGCGAGCATTAGCCGTGCGTTGACAAGCGTGCCACCTGCTGCTTAAAAAGGGATTTCCCACCAGTACTCCCAACCATAACAATTTTATAAATATAAAATATGGATTTAATGAGATAATAATGTTCAAATTCATAAAATTGCCGTCTGGTTTCCGGAAAAGTATGAATTTATTCAAATAAACTTTAAAAAATCGTTTTATTATTTAATAAATTTTTTATATAAGAAATTTCTCTAAAATTTTTCAAGAAAAAAATGTGGGATGCGAATTTTGAGTATTAAATAATATTGATTTTAGGAAATAATTTCAAAAAATAATCGTTCAAAGGTTTTGAAGATATTGATTTAAATTTTTTTTTTCAAAAAAACGCAACAAATATTTTTTTCGAATATTTTTATATACAATATTATTTTTAACTTAAGGGGACTTCTGCTGAAAATTGTGGGTTAAAATTCTTAGAGCCGTTAATGAGAAAGTCGAAAATAAAAAAACGGGTCTATGGCAGGTACCCCTAATAACATTTTGCCCCAAATTTTGTTTGACCAAAATGTAGCCTATGTTCATAATATCGCACCTAATTTTTTTATCGAAATCGTTAGAGCCGTTTTCGAGATAAATAAGATTTTGCATTACGGGTGTATGGGGGGTACCGTTAGTTTTGGAGGTAAAAAAAAATTTAAATTTTTCCTCTAGGGAATCACCGAAGACCCTTAACTACCGAGTTTAAAGGACTTATCTCCGGTAGTTTAGGCTGTAGTTCGAGGTACAGACATACAGACATACAGACAGACAGACGGAATTGTCAGACCCACGTTTTTCGTCTTCGCTATCATCGTAATGTCAACTTTGATCAAAATCTCGAGTTCGATTTTTTTTCCAAATGCAGAACTTGCCCTATAGTACCTACATATATCGCAAGTAAAAAATACAATATACTAGATAAAATTTCAAGTTCTTTATCTGCGATTACTAGGATTGAACGGCTAGATGTTTTTGCACTTTGTTTTTAAAAAAATAAATGTACACTGGCAACTATAAAAGGAAGGCCTTATGCGAACTCTTAATAGTAAACTTCCTCACACCCCCCAATTCAGACACCACATTAATTTCACTGCAGCATTATCTAAAACAAAAGTAAAAATACAAAGTTAATTAATAAATTGTCTCAAAAATATTAACAATGGTCGCAATTTAGGTGTATTACGGTAATATTTTGCACTTTAAAGAAATATTCCATAAATTGCAAGTAATGAGTTTGCAGTTTATGAAAAAATTCTTATGATTCAGGAATAAACTCTTTTACAATAGTGAACAAAATCAAACTGTTCCTAAAATTTAAGTGTTAGTCATGCAAAATATGAAAGTAATCTTATTTTTAATGAATTAGTTCTTAAAACACCAGATTTCTATAACGGCACTTTCATAGCAGCATTAAATTGGTTTTCTTTTTAAATAATTATATTATGCCTTTATTAAAGTTAATGGCGCAAAATTTTAAACGTTGGTCGTTTAAGGAATAAAACCGGCCCTTCTTAACGCAGTCGTTTAGATTGGACACTTTGTCTAACTTTTTCATAATTTTAAACGCGTTAGACAACTCTTCTAACTAATGTGGGTTTTACAACAGAACCTAAGCGAATTTGCGTTGAATAACCCTTAATTCGACAGATACATAACACACACAACTACAAAAACAAAAACAAAAAAAAAAAAGTAAAAAGAACAGACAACTTCAAACCAAATAATTTTTCGCCGAAAAAAGTACATTTTATATACTACCTCGGTTCAGATTTTGATTGTTTATAAGTTATTTACCTTATTTTAGATGGAAATAAAGTATAAATCGCAAATTCACCTCATAAAAACTCAATTTGTTGTTGCAAGGTGCAGATTCATTTAGCTATACTCGCCTCGGCCGACGGCGGCGGCGCGGCGTGCATTTGTATGTAAAGATTTGTTAATCGTAGAGCCCTTTCGTACGATTTTTTCGAATTTTGAATTTCTCATTATCGATATAACGGATTTTAATAAAATTTTTTATAAAGAAGCTCTTAAAAAGTTTAAAAAACATTGCATTTCAAAACTTAAAAAAAAATATTTTTTTCAATTTTTAGAAAAAAAAAGTCATTTTTTTTTTTTGGAAAATTTGATATCTCAAGAACGACTTAGTATTTTTTTTTGGAAATTAGACTTTTATTCGCACAATAATAAAAACTTAAGATTGGCGTACCAAAATTTTTTTTTAAAAATGTTTTAAAAATTTTGTACATAAAAGCTTATTTTTTTAAGGAACCACTACAACGACTTATAATTTTTGTTCCTGCATAAATTCATATTTGCATAGCATTCTGTTTTTATCTCTTACTACTAAAAGAATTTAAAAAATTCATTTTATCCTTATGAACAGTTTTCTCTAATAACATTCGTTTTTAAAATTCCTAGTCTACTCGTATTACATAGGAGCAAGTTCGTGTGCATTTTATTTGTATAGCATTGCCTCAGCTCCTTGTACCTTAAATGTTTTTCTTGTAGCAAAAATTGATTAAGTCGGATGGCTTGATTTGTCGATCTGCTGACAATCCCTGGGCGATTTCCAAGCAACACACCAACATCTATTTTTATCTAAAAAAATGAAATAGTATTACATAATGAATTTATGAAAAATATTCGCTCCCTACAGAGTAAATACTTACAAATTTTATAAATCAAGTAGTTGAATAAATTTAACGTCGTCCACAATGCACAACACTTTGAAAATTTTAAAATTTTAAAATAAATTTGGAAAAGAAAACTTTTTGGGAACTTTGTAAAATCACGTTTTAACACTGGTAATATCAAACAAGAAATAAACTCTTGCTATGATATTACAAGTATATTGCATGAAGTAACCGCAGAGTTTATGACTTAATTCCTACTATTCAAGAGTCAGTGTTACAAAACATAAAAATATTCCTATTTTGTATTTTGCACTTTAAAGAAATATTCCATAAATTGCAAGTAATGAGTTTGAAGTTTATGAAAAAATTCTTATGATTCAGGAATAAACTCTTTTACAATAGTGAACAAAATCAAACTGTTCCTAAAATTTAAGTTTTAGTCATGCAAAATATGAAAGTAATCTTATTTTTTTATGAATTAGTTCTTAAAACACCAGATTTCTATAACGGCACTTTCATAGCAGCATTAAATTGGTTTTCTTTTTAAATAATTATATTATGTCTTTATTAAAGTTTATGGCGCAAAATTTTAAACGTTGCTCGTTTAAGGAATAAAACCGGCTCTTCTTAACGCAGTCGTTTAGATTGGAGACTTTGTCTAACTTTTTCATAATTTTAAACGCGTTAGACAACTCTTCTAACTAATGTGGGTTTTTCAACAGAACCTAAGCGAATTTGCGTTGAACAACCCTTAATTCGACAGATACATAACTCACACAACTACAAAAACAAAAAAAAAAAAAAAAGTAAAAAGAACAGACAACTTCAAACCAAATAATTTTTCGCCGAAAAAAGTACATTTTATATACTACCTCGGTACAGATTTTGATTGTTTATAAGTTATTTATCTTATTTTACATGGAAATAAAGTATAAATCGCAAATTCACCTCATAAAAACTCAATTTGTTGTTGCAAGGTGCAGATTCATTTAGCTATACTCCTGCATTTGTATGTAAAGATTTGTTAATCGTAGAGCACTTTCGTACGATTGTTTCGAATTTTTAATATCTATTCAGTGATTCAGTCTATTTACAAAAAAAAACATCTTTAAAAAATCGAATAAAACATCAGTAAACATTTTTTCTTCGATTTGCTTTGGTATGAAATGACCATTATCAATATGGATAAAATATACTTTTAAAAGATAAACTAGCTATTTGCTGCTGTTAAAGTAAGACGAGCTCTTTAACGTTAAAGTATAGTTTATGTCCTTTAAAATTAACAAAAAGTCGGTTCTCGTTTTATACTCAATATTTAGAGTCGACTCTAATAATTCTAAAATTGATTTAGAGTAGGTTTTAAATGTTTAAAATTTTGCGCCAATATTTTCTAATTCGCATTTAATATTACATTCACAAATGAAGCCAAATAGGAAGTGATGTTTAACAGCATGTTTGATGAATGTGTACGCTAATTCACAATCGGTCGATTTATGCATCTAGCCATATTTGGCAAACATTTTCTTGAGAATGTTAGTCCGCCTAATTTTGCATGCATCAAATGAATGGATTCAAGCATTTAAAGTAATTTTTCTTAAGATGTCCGAGTAATGCTTATGAATGTGATTTCATGCATTTAATGATATTTTGCATGTAAAAATGTATAGTTTTAAAAATTTAAAGTAATTTTTCATAAAATGCCACTTGCTCATGTTGATGAAAGTGGTTTCATATAATCCGTCACTTTGTTCGTACAATAAAAGAATCAAGCATTTTAAGAAATTTTTCATAAAACTTTACAATAAAATTTGTATGAACTGTTCATATTTCAATTGTAAAATATCATAATTTGATTTTCCAACAACAATTCTATTGCTTTGGATTTTATGAATGGTTTTTCATGAAAATCATGACTTGGTCATAAAATAAAAATTAATTTTTATGAATTCTTGCATTATTCATATGAATATTCTTTAAAAATTAATAATTTTGCCTGAATGATCGCCATTCATAAAAAGAATGTACACAAATTTTGTCAGTGTAGTCGTATTATTTATTTATTTTTATTTGCAACGAGTATGCTGGCTGTTACTCCGCTTTTGGACGCCACTTTTGCCACCGATAGAGTAGAATTTGAGGCAAACCGTAGAACTTACCATTTTTTTTTGTGATCTTGTTGTTTTTACTGAGCGTGTTTTTTTATTTTCATAGATTTGTGGACAGTCTTAATTCTATTTGTATTCCTTTGCTATTTATTGACCTTAGCTCACTAATAAAAGCCTCTATTTTTACTTGCGACTCATAGGTACTATAAGGCAAGTTATGCATTCGTAAAAAAAATCGAACTCGAGATTTTGATCAAAGTTGACATTACGATGATAGCGAAGACCAAAAAAGTGGGTCTCGCAATTCTGTCTGTCTATCTGTCGGTTCGACTACAGCCTAAACGGCTCGGTCGATTTTCTTCAAGCTTGGTAGATATGGGTTTTAATTTTTTCCCCCCACACGTTTTTTTCTTTTTTTTTTAAGACCAAAAATAACGGTACTTGCCATACGATTTTTTTTTTCGAAATTTTGTAAATATTTTTTTTTCTCAAAAACTGTCCCACAGAATTTTTTAAAAAAATTTGAAAAATTTCATTTGGTTAAGACTAGCTAATGGTTGAAAAAAAAATTTCCAAAAAATCCATTTTTTTTTTGTTTTCGATTTTCTCGAAAACGGTACAGCCGATTTAAATTATTTTTCTTATGCTAAAGCTCCTCCAAAGTTTGAACATTATTACATATTTAAATTTTCAATTTTTAATTTTTTGGATTTTAAAAAAAAATTAAAAATTTTTTTTGGAAACTCAATATTTCAAAAATCCCAATATCGATTTTTTTCAAACTTGACCAAAAAAAGTTTCTTAACATAACCTACTAGATTTGAGAAAAAAATTTTGTTTTATCTAAAACTAACGGTACCTTCCATACAAATTTTAAAAAATGGTTTTCGAAAATCGTATTTTTCTCGAAAACGGTTCCGAGAATTTTGATAATTTTTTTTTTCTTTTGATTAATTTTTACGATCTATAATTTAATAAAAAAGAATTTGAAATCTAGATATTACTGACTGTACCTATCATAGAACGATTTTTTCGAATTTTGAATTTCTCATTATCAGCATAACGGATTTTATTGAAATTTTTTATAAAGAAGCTCCTAAAAGTTTAAAAAACATTGGCTGCATTTAAATTAAATTACCCATGTCAATGGTTTTTGAGAAATTTGCATTTAAAGTCCAAATTTTGATAAAAAAAAAACGTGAAAAAAAAGTTTAGACCGATTGTTTTCAAAATTGTGAAATGATATTGTAAATTAGCTTATGTGTTCCATGTAATGGTAATTTTAGATTTTCTCAAAAACTAGAAAACATAGAACCATGCGGTTTTTTGTGTTCGATTAAGAACTGATAGATACATGGAACACATATAAGCTAATTTACAATTTCATTTCACAATTTTGAAAACAATCGGTCTAAACTTTTTTTTTTTCAGGTTTTTTTTTTTATCAAAATTTGGACTTTAAATGCGAATTTCTCGGAAACCATTGACATGAGTAATATTGTAAGGGATTATATTAAAATTGCGTTTCCAAAAATTTTATTTTGTTACAATGATAACAAAATGAAATGATATTTCATAATGAACAAAAAAAAAAAGCAGTTAAAAATTTATAACTCCACGAATGAAGTGAATTTAGCAAAAATTGCGTACTGTCAAGGCTTTTACTAGTCAACCGATGAGTTCAAGTGAGACTGCCGAAACGAAATGCAAATTTTCCAAAAAGCTATTTTGAATCACTAATTTAACAAGTCCAATTAAATAGTGCTAAGTCTTCTACTTTAAAAAAAAACAAGAATTAATTTTTTGAATTGGTGAAACAAAATTTTATCAAAATTTGTGAGAACTTTGGTTATTTTTTGAGCTTAAGCCCCTAAAATCTGCAGGCGGTAGGTCAAGGTGCAGATACATATAGAAGAAAGGAATTAAGGGACCCACTTACTCGCATTCTTGTTCATAGTAATGTCAAGTTTAGTACTTTTTGACTATTTTCACATTTTGCCGTGCGACTTCAAAACTTGCCCATATTTTAGCTTTGAGACAGAAGAGTAGGTTTGTGCGATTGCTTCGATATGTTTGGGATTTACCTCCAAAATTTAGGAAATCGTTTCTTTAAACATTTACAACGTCCTGTTTTAAACCTTTTTCTAAATTGCAAGTAAAAATATACTAGAATCACTTGGCACTACGATTCCTTTTTATTGAGATAATTTTCCCGACACTTTCATACTGCCTTCTCCACTCCCTGGTTTCTGCAATTCATGCTGTCCTTAATATGTGAGTGGCAATTAGACTTCGATGCCATTTTAATGAATACTTCTCCGACGTCCTTTTTAACTTGAGAGTGCCCCTTTCAAGTTTCGAAGGATAGCAAAAAGACAGGACATGTTGTTGGTTGATACTGGTATAGGACCATAGTTGATAAAAAAAAGATTTCTCCCTTACTTTTCGTAATACTCTTTTAACTTTAGCTCACGAGATGTTTTTTTTTTTCTGTCATTTAGTTTTATGAACACTGCTCCTTTTCCACCCGCTATAACTCTGTAATATTCGCCATCTTGGCTGCCTTTGATCTCACTTTTTCTTCTCTTCAAAAAAAAAAAAACACTATTCAATACAGAAGTGATGAAGAGACAGGACTAAAGGTGGGTACATATAAGGCTAGGCAATGGAATCCCAGAGATACTCATGTGAACGCCCGCATAGAATTCCTCTGTGCTAATAGTATCCTCCTCAATTAGGACTAGACGAGGATATTTTTCTTTATCCGTATATAGCAAAGAGGCAACATTTTTTCGTAACCTTGCCATGCATATATCCTATAATGGGCTTGGAGATGGAGATGACTTTCAATGTCTGTCTGTCTACATATCTAAGTAAATTTTTGTTCTTTAATGAGCATTGAGAGGAAAAGAAGCAGAACAAAAATCAAAAACCTTTCAAAAAGCCAAGAAAAAGTATTAAATTGAAGAAACCCAAGTGGAATGCAGTTATTTCTTGAGTGGATTTTCTATTATGTAAAATTTGGTCCATGGCCAAATGTGGTTATTTTTGTTTGTTTGTTGATTTTTTTTTTGTAATTGGGGGTAAAATGGTAAAGTAACATTATGGCATGAGTATAGCTTTGTTTATCTTTGAACATTTTTGATACTAATAGAATTGTTGTATTTTAAACTAGCAAATGTAATACAAACGGTCTTTCTGTGCTGATTTGGAAAAAACACTTAATAAAATCAGGGAGGAGACCATAGGGTAGCTACATATCTTATCGCGGTTATGAAAAAAGTAAACATAGCTTGAGATCAACCATTTATAAAACCGCTGTGCAGACTAACTACTTCAGGTTGCTTTGGTTGGAAAATGTCCACTTCTGGTTGCATTTTCGATTGAGTATAAAAAGCGCTTCCATTTATCAAGCATTTTTCATAAGTTCACCAAAGTTTTAGATGTTGAAACTTCAACAATAAATAATGAGCTCGTAAGAAGAACAGCTGAATATTGTGAAGAAAAATTATTGTATTGAAAAAGTTTAGGCGAAAAAAAGCCGTATTTTTTGGGATTCTATAATTGTATTCTACACAAATTTCCAAAAAAACCTTCCGTTATCGAACAGATATCAGAAAAATAAAAAAAAAAACAAATTCACAAATGAAAGAAATTTTGCTTTAAAATTTTGCGAAAAAATAACTTGAAGCAAAAGTAATACAAAATGAACTACTGTGCAGAAGATATGAAAACTTCGGAAAAAGTACTCTATTTTTATCACCTTTTCCTTTTTTTTAAACATTTTTACTTGCGATATAAGAACTATAAGGCAAGTTATGCATTTGGAAAAAAATCGAGCTAGAGATTTTGATCAAAGTTGCGATGATAGCGAAGACGAAAAAAATGGTTCTCGCAATTCTGTCTGTCTGTTCGACAACAGCCTAAACGGTGTGGCGGATTTTCCTTGAACTTGGAAGATAGCATTTTCAATTTATCCCCCCCCCCAATTTTTTTAAGACCAAAAATAACGGTACCTTCCATACTAATTTTTTCGAAATTTCATAAATAATTTTTTTTTCACAAAAACTGTTTCAAAGATTTCTTAAAAAATTCAAAAAATTTCTTTTAGTTGAAAAAACACCGAAAAATGGTTATGAATGGTGCCCCGGCTAGAACCATTTTTTTGTTTTCGATTTTCTCAAAAACGTTACAACTGATTTTATTCATTTTTCTTATGCTAAAGCTCTCCAAAAGTTTGAAAAGTGTTGTTTATTAAAATTTTCCTTTTTTTTTTTGAAAATCAATATACAATCTACGAGATGTGAGAAAAAAATTATTTTTCCTACAAATGTTAAAAAATGGTTTTCGAAAATTGGCGCCTAGAATTTTGATATAATTTATTTTCTTTCGACTAATTTTCATGATCTATGAATAATTTAATAAAATAAAATTTGAAATAAGGATATTTCTGACTGTACCTATATCATAGAACCATTTTTTTAAATTCTGAATTTCTCACTAGCAGCATAATAATTTTAATAAATTTTTTTATGGAGAAGCTTTTTAAGAAGTTTGAAAAACATTGCATTTCAAAACTTAAAAACAAAAAAACAAAATATTTTTTTAGATTTAAAAAAAAAATATTTTTTTTTTTTGAAAAGTCGGTATCTGGAAAAAGATTGAATATTTTTTGTTGAAATTTAATTTTTGTATGTACCTACAATAATAAAGACTTAAAGTTAACGTTCCAAAATATTTACATACAAATGTTTTTTATATAAAAGCTTATTTTTCTTAAGGAACCTTTAGATAGACTTATAATTTTTGTTCTAGCATAAATTTATTTTTTCCTCCTTAAAAAAATGAATTTTATGCTTATAAACATATTTTTTTTATTAAATAACATTGATTATTTTAAATTCTTAGTCGATAACATGGGAGCAAGTTAAGTTCGTGCAACCCCGTCTCGCATTTCATTTATTTATATTACTCATACGCCCCAGTGAACTTAAAAAGTTGCTTTAAAAAAGCGTAAAATACAGTCGTAGATTGTGAGAGGTGATAACCAGGGCAAGGATTTCTATGTTAAAACATATTTTTTTACTGGATAAATTTAGAAGAAAACAAATTATCTAGTTTTTCGAATTAGTAAATTTCCTTAAAAATTGCATTCAATCGTAAGAGCATACATTTGCATATTTAACTATAAATGCATATCAATACATATTTTTAAAATAAATGCATATTTTAAGTTAATATTAAGTTAAGACTTAAAAAGTAAATATTTATACTTTTACAAAATTGCGTGCGCACCTTAACCCTTTAAATTTCAACGTCCATAAAAGTCCCAACTTGGCAGCACTAAACACAATTTCATACGTCATGTTTTTCCATATCATTCTTGTGCTCTTTACTAAAATCTTATCAAAACAAATTACTTGGAATGAGAAACTGTGAACTTAAAAGAGTAATCAAAGAGTTCGATGATTTTGAAAATTTCAAAAAAAAACTTTATGTTATACGTGAACAAAACATTTTCAAAGAATGTGATCGAGATTGGAATATAACTTTTTAAGTTTGTTTTATATTGATTTTTGTGTTATTGTTGTTGAATAAAAGACTGATTTTTTTTTAATTTTCAATGTTTTTTCTTTATCTTACAACTTTTTCAGAACATGAAAATCCTTGCCCGGTTGATAACAGCGTGTACTTTCTATTTTATAGTGTGAGTTATACTCGGGTTTTGATGGTAGCCAGATCAGAAGGGCAGAAAAATTTCTTACATCAATATAGATATCCTAAGGATTAAGCAGCATTCTTGGCGGGCTCGAGAATGTGATCATTCCAACAAAGATCGTTGGTGACAAACATACTGAAACTGTCATTCAGGGACAATGGCAAAGAGGGCACATTTTGCTTCAATGACAATAGACAGCATTAAGTTTTTGAAGCTTTAAACTCAACACGGGTTTTATACCCCATTTAACAATGCTGTAAAGATCGGAGTTTAATGCAGGGTTGCAAAAGCTTAAGTCACTTGTTAGCTTAAGCTTGGCTTTAATTCACAAGCTAGTGAGTGACTTATGAATTAAAAAAAATATAATTCAGCAGCTACGAACTGACTTTTGAATTAAAAAAAATTTAATTCACAAGTCAGTTGGTGACTTGTGAATTAAAAAAAATTAAATCATAAGCTTCTTAGTGACTTATGAATTAAAAAAAATTAATTCAGAACCTACTAAGTGACTTATGAATTAAAAAAATTTAAGTCATGGGCAAGTAAGTGACTTATGAATTAAAAAAATTCAAATCATCAGCAAGTAAGTGACTTATGAATTAAAAAAATTTAATTCAAAACCAACTTAGTGACTTATGAATTAAAAAAAATTTAATTCATAAGTTAATGGATAAATGCTGATTAGAAAAGTTATGAAATGGATAATTTATAAGCTAGCGTGATAATCTTATGATTTAAAAACTAGATTTGAAAGCTTTCGTTAATAATTAAATAATTATGTAGTCAAAACAAGCTTAAAAATTTCCAATCTATCAACTAACTTATGAATTAAATTTTTTTTAATTCACAAGTCACTTAGTAGGTGGTGAATTAAATTTTTTTTAATTCATAAGTCACTTTGTTGCTCATGACTTAAATTTTTTTTAATTCATAAGTCACTTACTCCCTGATGACTTAATTTTTTTTAATTCATAAGTCACTTGGTAGGTGGTGAATTAAATTTTTTTTAATTCATAAGTCACTTAGTAGCTTAGGATTTAAATTTTTTTTAATTCATAAGTCACTTTGGGGTTGTGAATTAATTTTTTTTTAATTCATAAGTCACCAAATATCTTATGAATTAATTTTTTTTAATTCACAAGTCATCTATAGTCTTATGACTTAAGGATTTTTTAATTCAAAAATTCGCAACCCTGGTTTAATGAGCTCATCATACTTGAATTTGGGAACGAGTATGAAAAGCTAAGAGTAGAATCGTCTTTTGATTTGCTTGTTTTAAGTTGCGTACAAGTTGACCAAAGCGAAATCAGAGATTTCATCATGTTGTCTCATATAAACCTTTGTATTTCTTCAAATGACAAACAATAAATCACATTATCTCTTTTACCTGTTAGAAGTTTACATCGAAAGAACTTTTCACCTTGCGTATGGACCTGTGCAAAAAGTAACATTGGTATTAAGTTTTGTTTTGATATCTCAACAAAATCTTGAATTTCAAAATGTCAAAACTCTATGTGGTAGTGTGATTATTTGACATTCAAACTAAATAATATAACTTATTGATTGAAATATTTAAATTTATTATTAAATCACTTGAAATGGAAAAGTGTTTGACAATTTGTTTTTCAATCAAGAGCCCTCTTAAACAGGGGTTCCAGATAGAATAAGGCTCAACGCATTTTCATTTGAACCTTTGAAATTTCTAGCATTTCTAGAGCTTTTAATACTTAACTTACTTAAAAATTCGGAATATAAAAATTCACAGCTCTCAAATGTGAGAAAGCGCCACTTAAAGTTTAAGTATACACTTAAAATATTTAGTTTTTTTGAACCTATCTCAAGGTGTTTGAGCTAAAATTTATTGAAAATATTGAACTTTAAAATAATGTATGAAACATTTCTCAAATTTGTTTCCAGATGTCAGATTGTAAGCTACTCACCAATCTCAAAAGAAATCGTTCGAATGAAATGTATGTTTTTGGCTTTTGAATTTGCCTGAAAACATTTTTAGAAGTTTCTGAAACTGATTTCATGGAACCTTCATGGAACCCTGCACCATTATTGAGTAATCCTAAGCTTCACTTTAAACGACCACTGAAGTATCCTTTCGCTATTGACAACAAATTGCCGACCAAAGCCTAACATTGCTAAATTCGCATCCATTTCAATATCGAACCAATCCATTGTTGGCCGGAATCAACTAGAACAGAAAAAAAAAAAAAACAAAGTAAATACCATTACTGTGTTCAAACGAGGAATATAAATGTTTTACTAAACCGTCGTTATATTTTGACATGGCTTCAATTTATATCACACCATCATCATCGCAGGATGTCCATATAGTGTAAATGGTTTGGATATCCTCAAATATCCCGGGGAATACATGTCGTATTTTGTGTTTTTTTTTTTTTTTTTTTAACGCGAGGACAACGCGTATCTATTTTTTATTTGTATATCGAAAGCGTTTAAAAGTGTCCACTTCATGAGTTATGCAATATCCCAACTGGGAATGATGGGGATACAAAATACCCGAATATACCCTACATAGGTATACATTTTTTGTGTGTTTGTTTTTTTTTTTGCAACTGACTGAGATATCATTGTGACTCCCTGAGAGTTGGAACGAAAAAAAAAAAAAACAACATCGAAAAAAACTTCCGTTTTGCCACTGGTGTTCATTTTTAACTTAATTGCGAAAAAGTTTTTCGAAGTTTTTTGATCCCGTTTAAATGTTTTTCGTTCTTTTTTTGTTGGCCCGTCCGTCCACATGTGTTATTGCCACCATCAAGGATTTTTTCGACGACTCGTTGCCATACAGACGACGACATTTGAGGTGAAGCTTTGGGTTGGTGCTACAAGCCACCCTAACTCCCAAGCAAGGGTCAGAGAACTTGGCCCGCTAGAACGTGATTAATGGGCTTTAATTATGTCATGCCAAAAAAAGCTTACCTCTGCGAAGCATCATAAATTGTCCACAACTGGCAACTTTTTACTTGTGGCAATTCAACAAAACAAAAATATAAGGACTTTTCGTTGCATTAAACAATGCAGTCCGGTACTGCATTTGCTGCACCATAAATGCACCTGACCTTAGGAGGCGTTGCGATTCACTTTGCTGCGTGAGGAGGTGATAAATTTCCATTTTCAGAAACTGCCATACCACGAGGACATTCCAAACAAATGTTAAATTACTTTGTTATCCTTTTTTATTGTTCTTGATCGTGCGGCTCGTCTCCTTATTGATTTATGTCAGGGTGCCCACTGAATGTAATCAACTAAGACAACAAAATCCAATCTCATAGCCTCAAGGAGTACAAGCGGGATACTCACAAAAAAGCTGAGGAGTATATGGAATATATTCAAAACAATGTCCTGGCACCACCCTCTCGAACAAAACCATGACTATAATTTAATCCTTGCAAATTATGCAGAGTTTAAAAGTTAAATGAATAACGAACAAGTATAGCAGTAGCTATGTGCATGTCCTTATTTTTTTGTTATAGCTTCTCGGGGAAACCCTTTTTTACTAAGCTTCGACTTGACATCCCCGCTGGCCGATCTCGGGTGGTTGGTTCTAGGTTTTGGGTTATGGGTCCTGGGTCGTCGTGTGTTTATAAATTCACCATTTTTGCCCATCGGCTGTTTCTCTCTGTGTGTTTCTCTTTCTATGTAGATATACGGTCGATGGTGTGTAAAGTGTCCTTAATTCTCAATTCATATGCAAATTTATTTTATCGCCATTGCATCGTCACTCAAAATGGAAAATCATCGCAGCAATTCATCGTTGTGTCGTTGTCGTTGTCGTCGTGTCGTTCAGTTAAAATAAGGACATTCTGCTGCCATGCCACCCACTGCTGGCTGCTGGAATTTATAGCTTATTTCACCGCTTGGTTAATGTTCGGCGCGCGGCGACGTTGGGTACGAGCGCGGACGGGGTATTGGGATGCGGGATTTTAGTTTGTCGTTCCGATGACTAGGAATTCCCTCATCGGCATCGGACTATGACGACGATCAGCGACAAAGGGGAATATTGTTTTTCCAGGGGACAACCCTGGCAAAATCGTCAGTCGCCTTCGGTCGTGGCTATAATACTCGGGGATAATCACCACCCGAGCTTGACGGAACCGGGAACAGGGGACATCGACAAAGCGACGCAACGCGACGTCCTGTGAAAAGCCCTCACAAGTCGATTTGACGATGATTACCGTCATGGGTAGAACGTACGTGTATAGTGCGACTGCTGGTTTGGGGATGGCAGCTTAAATATGGAAATGTAGCTGGGCTATTTTGCGAATGAAAATTCAATCATTACACTTCATCAGCGGGACCGTGTGAGCTAAATGATGTGAGTTGACATGGTTCTGGGGGAATTTTTGTGTTGTGTGAGGACGCAAAGTAAATGTGTTTAAGCCTGGAGCTGCGTGGCAAAAAGACGATGGCGAGCGACGACGGCAGCGTGATGTTGAGTTTGGGGCAAAAGTTGAAAACGGTGTTGTTTGACTGAAGTGTTTTTGGGAAGTCCTTTGCACTTTTAAGATTTTGGAAATTCAAAATTAGTGGGCGCCCCGTATAGGATGGTTGACCTTGCTTTTTAAGCTGGGATAGATTTGTTATAATTTTTTTGTAAGTACTCATTCGAACTTGTTTCAATTTCATTAATCGATTTGTGGGAATGGATACTTAGTTGAATTAATACAATGGTTGTTGTATTTTGAAGGATGTCTGAACACCAAAATCAAAGTTTGGAAATTAGAAAAATATCGCATTACTTTTCTTGAAAAATTTGAACTCAAAAACTTTTCGTTTATTGGTAACTCTACGTAAACCGATTTTCTTCAAATTAATTGGAGAATTAAGTTTTTTATGTCATTTTCTAGTGATAAAATCGATTTCTTTTCGTTCGTTACAAATGTTAAACAAAAGTGTAACGAAAACAACTAACGATTGCGATACAATTTTGTGTGTGTATCTTATAAGACTATTATCAAAATTCTATGTGCCCTTGTCGCGAAAAAAACCATTTTTGAAAACAATTTGTTAACATTTGTATACAGGGTATCGTTGTTTTTAAATACAAGAATTTTTTTTCTCAATATTGCAGTCAGTGTAGTAAAACTATTAATTGTCAAATATTGAGATTTCCAAAAAAAAATAATTTTTTTGACAGATGTCATCAAAACAAAAACAACATGGCCCCCACAAGCCTTCAAATAGAAAAATCCTACCACATACTACTTGGATCAAACTCGTATAACATGCTATGGATATCACTCTATAGGATTTTTTTTTTTTTATTTTTTTTTTCAGTATAGAGCTCGGAACAGAGTGCGAGCATGTCGAGCATATTCTAAACATCCTCTGAAGCAAGCGTGATCTGAGCGCTCTGAGTTTTTTTTGAAACACACATAAGCACTTAGCTTTCACCATTATTTTTTTAATTTTCACCTGTCAAATTTTTGTGTTAAGTAGATATTTAACAAGCTCAGTTATTTTAATCTGATCTCACTCTGAACTCGCACAGAACATGCTGAAGTAATAAAGAAACACAATTTATTTTTTGACAACTCAGGCTCTGCTCTGAACTAAAAAAGAAAAACGCCTTATGAAGAAATAATTTTTCGTTTGACATTTGTGTTTTTTCTCCAGAAAATCGTTTTTATTCCATGGTCTTGGCTGTTTTTTGATAATTTGGTCAAACCTGTAACGTTTGTTACGTTTTTTATTTTTATTTTATCTTATGCTTGGATAAACTTAAGATATTTCTTTTTGACATTTAAAATACAAACGTAATAGTAAAGTTTGAAGTGACCAACAAATATTTATATTATCTTTCGATCTTTTCTTTCTATCAAAAGCGACAGATGGTAATTCGTAAAATATTTCTTGTGTTTGAGGAATGCTGTAATACCCTTACCACAGAAGACAGAAGTGTGGATGTTGTGTGGAACGCAAACAGATTTTGTTTGACAGTTCGTAACAATCAAATTGAAATTGCAATTCGGTGCGACGATTTTAATTTCTCTTATTTAAGCAAATTTCATAATCTTAATATTAATTTGAATTATAGTTTTCTACTGTTGTAGAGTTGTTGTATTTAGCCTTATAAGATCCCATTTGTTCTTTTAATAGTTCGTCGCCCTCATGTGAATAGTCCCTTAGATCTCCCATTATTTAATTGGAACATTGTTTTAATATTGTGCCACCATTTTTAATATGAGAAAGATTAATCTTGCCCAAAAAAATGGGGCACATGAATTCCGATATTTCCAGAGCGCCATTTTTTGTTTTCGTATAAATCTATGGCATTAAAAATGAATGGTATAAAATACTGAAACAAAATCATTTTCCACTGGAATCAAAGGCGAATTTCTTATTTTATTCCAATAAAACGCATATATGTATATGTATGGTGTCGGAGAGATAGATTTTCCAAATCAAGTTCCCACTTCAGTCTCGATTTTGAACAATAACACAAGTAATGAACCATTCCTGTAACCGTTTACTACTTGTAACAACCTGACCGAGGGCAGATAATGATGTTTGTCGAGGTAAATGAACGAAGAGAAGCGACAAGAAAAATTCAAAAGAAAACTGCAGAATTGCTTCATCATGGTATTCCTTTCTTAAGACACAGAGCAGCGGCGAGTGCAACCTATTGAAAGTTTGTGTAGGAGGAAGTCCTTCGTCCGCCAAAGGAAGGAAATCATTTCACAGCGATTGTAATCATTTCGACCTTCCGGTAGTAGGTAAACCTCACGTACAAAATTACTCTCTCCTCCATCTACACCTCTCCACACACTCACACCCAAAGTCTGCATGCTCAAAATTGGACATCGACCAAAGCTCGAGCGAGCATTAGACCACAATGACACATATCCTGATATATGGCATCTACTTAAAAATCACAACTGCAACAAACCCAGGCGCGCCTAAGACGATGTGTACTGGACACAAATTCTTAAATCCTTGTCCAGTGGTTTTTGTGTGTGTTCCTCTCACGTCTGGATGGTGTGTCTCCTTAAAGAAGTGCACCACCAGCCTACCAACTGTGTCGATGCACAGATTTCCCGCAATACCATTCTTTCATTGAGTGGGATGAGACTGCTTGTTTTTTGTCTTTCAGTCCCAAGGGAATCAATTTCCCCGCACAGTTGCACAGCAAATACGGACATGAACGTCGAGGTGCGCTTAAAAGGACGAAAAAACGGATACAACTGACGGGAAAACACGATAAAAGTCAGAACCTCTGAACCAGCCGACCCGACAACGATGCATCATCAAAAGCTTGTTGTGCTAGGGCCGCTCCCTATCTGTGCCTGGACACGTTTCTTACTTACTTCTCACTCGCTCAAGACGGTTTTCTTCGTCGGTGGCGTCGTCCTCGTCGTCGTCTTCGGTGGGATTATGTGTGTTCTTTCGTCTAGGAGTTGTGTTCTTTGGCGATATCCTTTTAGGGGGATATTCTATTTTCTATTTTATATTTTTTTTTGTTTTCTGTTCTGATCTCCCCCTTTTGCCGAACAGAGTCCTTGCAAATTCATTTAGACGAAGAAAAAGGTGCATTCAAGCGTTAAAGTAAATATCTCATCTTTTTATATTGGAATAGTTTCAACGGAAAGATTGCAGGAAACTTGGGGTTTGAGAGAATTTTCTTTGGCTTTTTTTTTTGTTTCTCTTTCATTTTTCTGGTCTTTTTGTCTTAAGAGGATATGACGCGATGCCTGTTCCCTATGTTGTGGGTTGATTCTTTGAGGGATTTTTTTTTACCAATTTATTTGTTCAATAAGGAGTTAGGCATATAAGGTGGAGAGAAGGAGGACAACGAAAAGAAGGAGTTGTTTTTGGCAGATATTATGGGAGTGGATAAATCTCAGACGATGTGAATGAAGTGCACTACTCTTTGGCCTTATTATGAGAATGAAATAAATTTTATAATTTGTACGTGCTTCAAGAAGATATTGTCGAAAAATGGCAGACTTATGTATAGTATGAGAGATTTAAAAAAAAGAAATAGATCACATCATAAATATTAGCAATCAGAAAACTTAATCATGTGACCCAAATATTGATGAAGTAGGTACAAAGCAAAATAAATGCTTAGCCGTTTCGACAGACAGATTAGCTTCTTGACAACCTTTGAAATGAGCTCAAATAGAAAAGAATTATGTAAGAGAACAAATATTTATAATATGGAAGCTCTCCAAGGCTTCTAGTTTCTTGCTTGAGATCTCGTTACGGTGGAAGGGGGTCTCAATTACAAAACTTCTCCACTTGCGTGTTTCACTTGTTAAGTAGTCTTTTTCCCCTAAGAAATTATGGAAGATGGGACTAACAATCACTCGTAGAATTTTACTCTTAATTGAGAACACCAAAGTGCTGCAACCGGAACTAGAGATGCAGCTGGAATAGCTGTCAAAAAGTGTCATATCTGATATTTCATAAGTGTCATTATACCTAAATGTTTTTTCAATCAGCGCGTGTGAATTTTTATTTCATTCATTCATTCATCTTTTTTCTCATCATTCATTTATTTTGCCGGCCATGTTGCTTTGGTGACATCTGTCAAATCTGTTGTTTATTTTTCAACTGCTGATGCCAAATCACCATGGAAAATAAGACGATTGAACAACACGTCCAAATGATAAAACTTTATTATCAAATCAATATGAGTGTTCGTTAGTTCAAACGTCATTCTACGGTAGAAGTAGTGGCCCTTCACAGTCAACTCTTCAACGTTTGGTAGCCAAATTTGAGATAACCGGTTCGGTAATCCATCAATTTGCACGTCAAACGAAGGAAAGATCGGCCGAGAAAATCGCCGCAGTGCATAAAAGTGTACAGCAGAATACAAGAACTTGACCTTCGCAGACTTAAACTTGGTGAATCTTGGTCGAAACTACAAAGGTACAAGATCCAACTAACCCAGGAGCTTCAAGCTCATGACCATATAAAACGCCGTTTTATTCACTTTCACTGACTGGGCTTCGGAGGAAGATCCGTAGTTTTGGATAAATGACTGTGTTAAGAAGCAAAATTTACGTATATATGATGAAGCCAACCCACAAGAAGCTCACAAGGTGACAATTCATCCTCGAAAAGTTACCGTTTGGTGAGGATTATGAGTCGCCGGTGTCATTGCTCCGTATTTTTTTTCGAAAGCCACGATGGTGAGGACGGTAACCGTCAACGATGAGAGCTACAGAGCGATGATAACCAATTTAATATGGTCCAAATTAAACCTTGAGGACCTAGGCGACATGTGGTTCTAGTATAAGAGAGTTTATAGATCGCTTCAATTTTATGTTGGCCGGCATCAGATGGCTTGATTTAGTTCAATTTAGAAACATCAAAAATTCTGCACTAAGAATTAAAAGTTGTCCAACTCTTGTAGCTACCACTGCAACTAAATCTGCAAGTGCGTTGCTTTTTGTTATATTCAATTTGTGTAAATTTAATATTTTGACAGCTATTCCATTGGGTTCAGCCCGTAAAACTACCTAACGCGTTCTTATTTACCCTCGACAAAGCCTTTTTTTTTTTTTTTGTTTTTTAATTCATTTTTATTTTTTATTTATCTTAAAACTACTTAAAGCTAGACAAAAATTCATAAAAACTAGCCTAATTATCCACTAACTTAAAACTAACTTACTGGCCCTATGCGGGCACTCTAAGCTAAACTATATCTTAAATCTAGTGCCTTTCGGCCTAAGAAACTATTTTGAATTCAAAAACTATATCTAATTTTTTTTATGTTTTCTCGAGAAAATTTAAAAAAAAACTCGGATTCTTTAACTTTTTGTTTTTTTATATAAAAACTTATAAGCTAAAGTAAAACTAATTAAAACTACCGAAACCAACTTAAACTACTTAAAATAAACTAAAACTAAACTAAAACTACTTAAAAACTAGAACAGCCACAGCAGCAGAGATTTTTTTTTTTTGTTTATACATTAGAAGAATGTACGCATTTTTTTTTTTTTTTTTTTGTGCCACCCTGACTGTCCCTACCTAAGAATACCTTAAAACTATGTAAGTCGGCCAAGATAACTTGTCAACTATCTCTATCAACAATAGACAACCACCAAAACTGGTTCTCCTGTCTCACCCTGTCTTTCAGGTCCCGATCGGACACACTCCTACTGAACCGAAGTCGCTCAGCTCCGTCTTGTGCGAGGACGTCTCGATTATAAAGGAGCCGCCTATCCACAGTACTACGGCCGACGTGGTAGATTAGCGGAACCGCCTCTCTATCCTGGATCAACCCTATACTATCTAAATAGAGGAATGCAGTAGGTGCAATATGGCCACTTAAACGCACACTCTCGAAATATTCTGTGTTGGGGTAGTAAGCCCCAAAGATTAAGCTATTTGCTGAGGTCATCGCTCTCGCAATGTGACTCCGAATCAGCTTTATCAAAAAATTATCTATTCTATTAATGTTGGCTCCGTTGTATAGAGTCCTGTTGGAATAGTAATGTTTGTACTCCGATTCTGGTGTTCTGTGTAATCCAAGACAACGTCTAAGACACTGCCTTTCAAACACCCGAATCTTTTCCATTTGAGATGAGGCAACGTTGAACCACACCGGGCACCCATAGGCAATCATCGGCCGGATGAGGGCCATGTAGCAAATCACCTTCACCCTGGTGTCAAGCCGGCTGCTGTAAAACAACCGTTTCGTCAGGGCAAAGGCTCCCCTAGCCCTGTTCAGAGCAGCATTTATATGTCTGTCGAAATACAAATACTGATCCAACCAGATGCCAAGGTACTTTATCACACTTCTGTTCGCCAGTGGTTGCCGGTGCAGCCCTACGATCATCAGCTTACGCCAGTTCTTTCTAGTATCCCTAGGGGCTCTAGCCAACGGAGTCCTAAACAGAATCGTTTCACATTTCTGAAAGTTGATTTTCAACTTCCAGTCATCACAATATCGCTGAATCTTGTCGAAGTCACGCTGTAAGAGAATTCTGATAACCTCAACTTTTGTAGCTGTTCTGTACGCTATTAGGTCATCGGCATTGTACGTAATTGCCTGAGTTAGACTACTTATCAGATCGCTGGTGTAAATGCTGAATAGAATCGGCGAGTTCACCGCTCCCTGCTGAAGACCATTCTTGATATCGAAGGTTGCGGTAGAAGTTACATTGCCACTTTTGACAACAAACTTTCTACCATTGAGCATGTCATAAAGTATATATAATAGTGGTTTACTTATGCCGAGCCTAGTCAATTTTAGATAGAGACCCTCTAGCCATACGGTGTCGAAAGCCTTCTCCAAATCAACCAGACAAGCACCTGTACACTGATTTTTAGTTTTGTTCCATTGGATATCAGAAACGAGTTTAGACGCGGCATGAATGGTGTCATGTCCCGACTCAAACCCGAACTGATTATCCGGTATGATATTATTGTCCTCCGCCCACTTGGACAGAGCTCTATTTATGACTTTCTCAAATACCTTGCTGATACTCGGTAGAATACTTATCGACCGGAGATTCGCCGGATTGGAGTTGTCCTTTCCCTTTTTCGGGAGAGGATGAACATCAACAAAGTCTATTATATGACAAGATGACAATGGTGTTCAGGAGATACAATTGTTTTTAATTAAGTTAAAAATTCATTCTAAAGGACTTAAATGAGTTGAAGAAATCATTCTTAGATATGACAATTTAAATAAAAATTTCAACAAAATTATACCTTATAGATTTCGCAGAGCTCAGAAGTGGAAATAACCTCAAAGCGAGAAAAATGTTATGTTTTACAAAATGTCAAGTTCTTCAGAATGTCAAACTATCTGATGAAAAGACTAAGCTTTCATCAAAATTAGTTGAAATATTTTTATTACAGCTAATGAACCTTAGATAAATCTTATAAACTAACCACAAATCCATCGAAGTCCCACAAGACTCCTTAACCTTAAATCATTCCATTTAAGCTAATCGAAGTAAACGTTTTCTTCTCGAATAGTAAGTAACATCGTATTTTTTCAACAAAAATAATATATGTATATATCAAAAACCAATCCACCATCACTCAACTTGTACACAACAATAACCTTTATCCTTAATCCTTACCTTAAATACTTTACCCCAAAAACCAATCTACCTTCTTAAATACACTCCATCAACCATCAATCCTCAAGAACATTGTATCATCACCATTGCCGCTATTCCAGCTCCTTTTGGCTTATTTAAGGACACATTTTTCCAATCCAACGAATCCGTTTAATATTCGTCAATTCAATGAAATGTGGTTGTAGTCGTAGACATAGATACCCCTACAACACCAGTTCAATGTGAAAAACCCTCCCAGAGTAAATCAATCCCGTTTCCCTTAGCATTTTTATTTCTTTCTTACTTTCATTCATTTTTCTTACTCTTTTTCCCATTTTATTATTTGCATAATGCAAAAGATCAAATGAATTTCTTATTCGAGATATAGAATCCACCAGAGATATTCAATTTTGAATTTAGGCAACCATAGTCATACTCATCGTCATCGTCATCATTTTCTGGGGGAATAAATGTCAAATTGAGATGCAGCCAGAGGCCAAAACTTTTGGGAATGATTTTGCGGGTTTTTGTACTTTTTTGCCAAGAGAAATATCATTCCACGTTTATTTTGCCATAAAATGTTTCCCATCATACGCGGCTAATCCCAAATGGAAAATCAACAAAAAATAGCATTCTCCATTCGTATATCTACGCTATGTCCTTGATATCTGCAATTCAATCTTACACGCATGCTATCTGTGTGCAACTAAAAGTGCTGAAGGCTGCCATCAAGCGGCTCTTGGCTATATCGCTGAACGCAGCCACCCTTCTCCTTCTTTCGATAATATTTATGCATCTAAAATGGCTGACATAACGTATGCTTAATAGAATTGAAGTGACACATAGCGGTATGCGGAGTTTATGTAGAATTATTTGGTGTGAGCGATACATAAATTTCGAATGGAAATTGGGTGCGTTCAATGATTTATGCAGTTCTTTCCCGGAGGAAACACTTTTACAAATAATCACAAGCGTATCCTTCCTTCCCGGGAAAAGCCTTTTGCCAAGATTTGCCAACCGCACATATGGCGCACAAGGCGCACAGAATGACGACGACGACGTCCAAAAACAAACAAGCTTCTAAAAAAAAGTCAAATCTCCTCATGGAAATATAGAGGCTCTGGGATAGAAGAACAAAAAAATGTCCACCACTTGCACTCTTCCTTCCACATACAATATAAGCTCTCAAGGATTTATTGGCTAAATAGACAGATTTGACTATGTGTTATCCCTGGGAAAGTTCACAAGCGGAGGAGACTCGACTTGAATGGAGAGTCCTTTTCGGTTCGGTCCTTGGTCGGTTTGGTGTGTGCATTGAATTCCCCGCCACAACGCTGCTAGGACTATTGATCAATGTTGAAGCTGGTTATCCTTTTTTTTACTGCTTGCTGCTGCTTTTAGTCGTCCGTCTTGGTAAAGCAAAATGTCTTCTTTAGCATAATGCCACTTTCGTTTCTTTCGGTTCAGTGGAGACTTTGGTTGTTTGGTTAATTTTTTGTCCTGTCGATCTCTGGAAAAGAAGCGAGAGTCTGGTTGACTGGATGGTTGACTGTGGCAATATCAAGTGATGTCCTGGCCAGTGGGGTTTGCTGCATTGGATACAGGAGAAACAATTGAAGGGTGAAACAAAAGGATATGTGTGCCTAACTACACACACACAAACTCTTATTCTTTTTATAAGTCCTCTCTTGCTCCGGCTGCTGCTGGCGGGTTTGTTGTCTTATTCGGCCGGATTGGGATTTTACGATTTGCAATTCATTTTATGTCCGATTGCATAAATACAGTTGTTTTAGTGAAGATTTATTCCTGTTCAGATGCGGGCAGCTTTTTCCTTTCTTTTTTCATACTTTGGGGTGCCTAGGTTTATTTACAAGAAGGCCTCATTCCTTGAAGCAGACTGACTTGAAAAATTTGAGTTGGGATTTAGTTGTCTTTTTGATAAGGAAATTCAATTTGTATAGGTGCATGTATTACAGCTGGCATTTTCAATATGTTGTCTTAGATTGTGTACATGGTAGGTTTTAAGATAAATTCTTTTATGAGATTTCAATTACATATCTTGGAAATTGAAGAGATTGGAAAAAATTAAAGATCGGAATATTTTAATTTTTTGAAGTACCATGTAGACAATATTTGATCGGTATGGAGTTTGAAAATTAGCTCAGTTGCATAAAAAAAAGCAATCTTTGTACATAGAATAGGTGATGGCACCTAAGGTCGGCCATCTCGAGTAGTCGGCCACTACGTCGTAAAGTACAGCGTAATAGTAAAGGCCTTCGTTCAACTTTCATGCAAAATTATTTTCTAATAGGCTAACTGTTTTTCTTCCTGGGTGCAACATTTCATTCAATTGCAGCTGCTGGTTTTCTTGTAGAAAATGCGAGTTTGCGACGAGATTTCGTTTGTTGTGTTCTTTCACTTTTTCGGACAAAAAAAATAGTGGAAGTAGTTTTTTAAAAAATTTGTAATTGGCAAGATATTGAAGGTAAGTGCACTATGGGATCATTTTTAGTTTGTTTATTGTTTATATTTGAGTATTTTCGCTAAAAAACTTAAAAAATATTTTTTGGTAATTAACTACAAGGGGGCCGCCCTCAGAAGACATTTTTTTTCGATTCTTCCTAGCTCGCCCCCCCGGCCGACTACTGAAACCTACTCATATTTAGTTTTTTTTCAACTGAGTATGCAAAGTGAAGGGAAATTGTATTCTCTTTTAATTCCCAAAAACACTTTGAACAAATATTTCATGGTTTCATTAGTCGGCCGCCTGTTAACGTAAAGGGAGAAGTGGTGGCCGACTATAGACAACCAGTATTCTTAGGTCGGCCTATTATGATTTGTATGTAAGCCTATAGGATTACACATGTAAGATTTACTTAAATAACTTACTAGTGTTATTAAATTCTTGACAAAAAAACTTGAATCAATAGTTTAAGTTATTAACAGTATCTATATTTCTTGCCGCTATAGTAGATCCATCAGGGAGTCTCAGGACCAGATTTCCGCAAATTGTTGCTAGGCAAGGTTGAGTGTTTTTCTCGAAAGCCGATTTGCATATCAGGGATGATGGAATTTTCACAGCAGAATTTCTTCAGTCTTCGGAGGACTACTTCTTCCAGTAAATTGCTGATGTTGTTGAGAATTGATATCAGCCTGTACTTGGAAACTAGGTTGAAAGCACCTTCCTTCGGAATTGGAAGAATCTTCGCTGTTTTTCTCTTCTTTGAGAAGTAACAGTAATTCAAGCAGCTGTTTAGACTGGTTGTGAGGAAAGTCATTACTGCATGAGCAACCTTTTCAGGATGTAGTAGGAGACACTATCTGGCTCATTAGACTTTTTTGGCCTAGAATTGCCGATGATTTCGACAACCTTCTCTAGATTGGATACATTTGGGACATCGGTTCAATCATTTGCTGGATTGATGACATTAAAATTGATCGGTAGAAGTATTTGTTGAACTATTGCCTCAACTTCTTGTAAGATAGTTGAGTCAGTAGGTGGATACGGAGTGAGTGAAGTTTCCTTCAAAGTAGTCGGCGAACGCTTCCACCTTGTTTTGGGCCGAGGTAGCTTCAGTATCACTGCTGATGATGGTTTCCTGTATTTATGGCTGTTTTCCTATTGTTCCTATTGATGTTTTAAAAGCATCACGTCCTGGTTTGCAATCTTTTCTGGTATTGGATATTATTGTGGTATTGAATAGAGTTCCGGAACATGATGTTGACTTGCGGTGGCTCATTATAAACTATCTAATAGTTTCTGTTGGTTGTATTCAGTTCACTTTGATGGATCCGCTAGAGATGTTTTCTTATACCAATGAAGATATGAAAATTAATTCGGTTTTAGTGGAGTGATTGAATTTAAGGTGCGTTTCGCCTTGAAGTTGTGATCACTTGATTTTTTAATTGATTCGTTTTCTTAGAAGCTGGCAGTGAGCATAGAGACTCTGAAAGTACTCGGAAAGTTGCTGGTACCTATTCTTTGACGTTCTAGACTGTTTTTGCTTGTCCAAGGCATCAGATAAGGCATGTTAAAATTGACAATTGCTGCATCGATTTGGGTATCCAGAAGATTCCTGTCTGAAGGTATAAGAGTTAAGATGTCTTCGATTTCCCTGTGAAGTCTATCAATATCCATCAGTATGAAATTCTCAGGAACTTCTGTTGTAAGGTTTACGGGTTGGTTGAGATTGATCGACAGTTGAACAGCTTCATGGTCCATGTCACTGAGCAATAATGTATACATATAATTCATGAACAGTGCACTAGGTTAGAGGAAGCCAGGAAGAATTCCAGCGTTGAGGGTGTTCTGGGAAAGGTGGGTTTGTTTTGTGAAACAATCACTAAGGAGTGCTGGTCATTGTTGCCGAACATGTTCCTGTTCTATTAAAATTGTGTTTTGATAGTTATTAAATGCTAAAATGCTTCTTAGATACTTTTTACTATTGCAAATAGTATGAAAATATGAATTGTCGAATAGAGGCCGACTACTAGATACCTATGCGGCCGACTACTGAAACTGAAAGGGCCGACTACTCAATAATTACACTTACATCTCCATAAAGGTAAATAATTTGTTTCATGTACTTAGTAAATATACTTAATTCGTCTAGAATTTCCCAATCTACACATTTCAATTAATCATTAAAACTGATAACTCTATTAAAAACTTAAATAAGTGATTTTAAACGCTAATCAAAGATAAAAAAAAAGTTAACTGGGCGACTACTGGTGCCATCACCCTATAGAAAAGACATTGAACAACGTAGAAGTCCCAACGCTCTGCAAAATTTTGTCATTCAAGAACAATCGGAATTAAATTGTGAAGAATTTGAGAAAGTGAGTGAATGCCACACTCCCTTAATAAAAATGTATTTATGTATGCACCATAAGACTTACCGTTGTGAGAAATTGCAAGGTTCTACGATATCATGAAGAGCTCTATAATTTTGATGATCTGTCAGTGAGTCAGTCAGTTAAAATGTGAGTGACATTTGAAGTCTTATATCTCTGGAACCACTAATGCTCAAGAGTTGAAATTTGGTGGGGCACCTGTGTTTTATTGAATTAGAAGGGGGTCGAAAATCTCCTGAGTTTGTTCCAGTTATAAAGGCTAAGTGCCTTGATTTTGGCTGGTCATTGCCGTTCTTTTTAATCTGGTTAGCACATCTGTGTGTGTTTCCAGATCCATGCAGTTTAAGAGAAACATATGTTTGGAAATACGAGGAAGGCAACTTGAATGGACTTAATAACTTTTTTCGAATCTTTAACTGGTCACTATGTTTCCTCGGAAGTGACATTAATGCCAGTGCCGATATGATCAGAGAAGTGATATTTCTTGGGATGCATACTTTTATGCCTTAAAGAATTAACAGTATAAAACCATATGAAAAGTCTTGGTTCGCTACAAATTGTTAAGAAGCTATCACTATCAGGTTGAAATAAGTAAGTTTTCGCTCTTACAAAGCCTAACCAATTAATGACAGTCGGAAAAAGCATAAATAAGTCGGAAACCATTGCAACAACATTTTTAAACGACCAGAAATTTAGGCAAAAAATACGGCAATGTCTCAAAGGCAGTGGAAATTTCTGGTCATTTGTAAAGAACGTACAAAATTCTGTTTTTCCTCGGTTCGAACGCTCATCTATATAACCACAACCCGATACCTAGCGCTTCAGATAAGTCAATTGTACTCGCAGCTCATCTTGCTGCTAGCTCTATGTTGCCGACACCAACATTGCCTCACCTGCAACGTAAATTCTTCAATGGAACAGGTATATTTCGGCTCTCGTATTGTTGCAAGAGCCCTTCGAGATCTTGATATAAGCAAATCCGCTCTCTTCCTCATTTTTATAAATTATTTCTTGTCTCAAACTTCTAATCCACTTCATTGCTTTGCCGACGAATCAACCCTCAGCTTTTCAAGTTCATGTCCATCTCCTTAGGAGGTAGATTTTTAACGGTACGGTATGATAAGCTCATTAAACTCCAATCTTTACAGCATCGATAAATGAGGTATACAAAATCTTGTGGAGTTTAACGCTTCGAAAACTTAATGCTGTTTATTGTCATTGAAGCAAAATGTACCCCCATGCCATTGTCCCTGAATGACATTTTCAGTATGTGTGTCACCGACGATCTTCGTTGGAATGAACACATTCTCGAGACCGCCAAAAATACTCGTACTTCTAAATGCTTAGGATTTTTATATTGTTTATACTTCCAAAACTCGAGTATAACTCACATCTTTGCGTGTATGTGAAAATGGAGTAAACATTTGAGAATAATTTCAAGAATTTTGCTTAATTTACGAGGGACGGCTGATAAGTCCGCGGCCTAAGGTACTTAATGAAAGAAAATATATGGTTTCTATTTTTTATTTTTCAATATAACCTCCCTCAAGTAAAATACATTTCTCACATCTCGCATACAATGCATTTAACCCACCCAAAAATATTCTGTGTCTTTTTCTTCAAAATGACGATCAACCGCAGCTTTCATTTCGTTGTCATCTGCAAATTTCCGGCCCCGTAAGTCCTTTTTCAATTTGGAAAACAGGAAAAAATCACTAGGTGCTAGATCTGGGCTATATGGAGGGTGGTCAATCTCTAAGAACCCCGTGACTCTTTGATCTTGCCTCGCAACATGTGCGGTGTGAACGGGCGCGTTGTCTTGCAGAAAGAGCACTCCGCGCGTCAGTTTCCCAGGTCATCGTTTCTGTACAATAGCTTCGCAAACCTGAGTCAATAAATTGGCATAATATTGGCCATTCATTGTAGTTCGGATTTTTTCGACTTTTCGGACGTTTTCTTGGGTCACTACCGTGACAGGGCGGCCCAAGTAAGGGTCATCTTCACAGCTCTCTCGTCCTTGTTGAAATAGGCGGGCCCATTTTTTCACCATCGTATATGAAGGCGCAGAATCCTTAAGAACCGACGACATCTCTTCAAAAATATCTTTCGGTGTATTTCCCTTCTTTACGAGGAATTTTTATCACGGCGCGGTGTTTAAAATTCAGAAAATTTCCAGATTCGGCGGACATGATGATATTTGTTGTGCGATAAATAACTCAACTATCAGTGCAAAATTAATTAGTGATTGCTTTTATAATACTACTGAGTGTCGCAACTAGTGACATAAGTAACAAGCAAATTACTCATCGTTAAGTACCCTAGGCCGTGAACTTTTCAGGTGCCCTCGTAGCTTTGAAAAGAAATTAAATTTTTTGCAACTGCCTTCATTAAATCATGATGAAGTCCCGAAGTGATAATGGAAATATTAAAAGTCACTTTATTTGGACATTTGTACCAGAATAATTATTTTCTGATTGAAATAATGATTCATTAGGTTTATTTAACCTCCAAAATACTCACTGATTTAGGATTTTAAGCGTCTAAAAACTTAAAATAAAATTAAAATTTTCAATGGTACCTATAACTACATATTTTTTATACTTATTTAAAAATGAGGTCTCCCTCGTTTATCATTTGAAACTGCCGTTTTATTTTATAAGACTCATAATCTCATCTCCGCATTGCATTAACATTTTTACAACCTCCATAGAGACACCAGTTATGACTTGCAAATTGATACTAGCATTCTTTTATAAACAATAACCAATTTATATGTACACCTAAACACTGTTCTTGTGCCATCCAATCGACCATTATACCTTGTCCCCATTAATATCCAACGACCTTAACAACATTAAAGGATGCAAATTAAGACATTAATATGAATCCAAGAGACACATCATCACACAAAATGGACCTTCTCCGAAATAACCCACTCTGATGGTGTTAAACTTGTTGCGTTTTGCCCTTTGAAATAGCCCGCATGTTAAACAAAATTGTTTACAACTCACTTAAGGACCTACTTGACACCGAATGACATTGTTGAATATAAAAAAAATATATTAATACACATAGCCCATGGACAGGACACGGGATGAAGTAAAAATTTAAATGGCAATATTATTAATATTCCATAACAATACACAATTTCCATTGGTAAATAAAAGGACGAAGAAGAAAGGATCCTGAGACAAAAAAAAAAGCAAAAGAAAAAAACGTTTCTTGTTTACCCAAACAATCGCTTTTCTTGTTGTGGTAAATGTCATTATTTTTAAGGACGGTTAAATTATTCCACCATAAAGGATATGCCTCTCAAGGGAGCATCCCAAAAAAAGGACACATTCCACGAGATGATGCGATGGGGTTGTGGAACCCGTGGTCCTATAAGAGGAACTCAAGAACAATTCCATTATGTTTCAACTAAATCAATTTCTATTCATTTGGTTTTTTCGATCAGTTTTTTTTTATTTTTGAGTATAGAGCGAATTACAAAAGGGGTTTGGGCGAAAGAATAGGAGTTGATAAAAGGACATCCCTGTCTTCTTGTATATATAGAAAAGGATAATGGTCACTAAATACGACTTCATTTTGAACAATTGACTTAAAAGATATTTTTATCCAACAAAAGGATATAACCAAAAAGGATACAAGGCAGCACAACACAAAAAAATAGTCAAGAAAGTGATATAATTGGAATCCATTGTCCTCGAAAATTTAACCTCTGTTGGACACTGCTCGGACGGACAGATTCATTGGATAAACAATCACAGCTCTAGAAATTACATCCGCCCTCAAAGGATTCATACGAGTCATCACAAAATCAGACTTTACCAATCTTTTTGTGTCTGCCTAGATATTCTCGTACTCGTGAATACAAACGAATATCTGCAGAATCAGGCTGGCAGGAAGTTTGGTAAAAGGATCTTTTTGACTGCATTAAGGGAGCCTAACTCTTAATTAGTTGTTTCAGTATCAGTTTCAGAGAAAAGCCACTCACTTATAAGAAGTGTCTTCTTCTATATCTTAGAAGATTTTATTTACTCAGGCACCCCAAAGTTATTTCCATATATCCTTGTTGCAATAACACAGACAAACACTTTTAATGCTGCTGCTGCTTTCACTCAGTCAAGTGATATTATTATTTAAGGGGGTGAGGGAAACTTTGAATTTCATTGATTGGCTTCCATCAGTGATGATAGATACAGATGACTGGTTGGAGGAATGAAAGTTCTTCTCTTCATATATTTTCATGATGTAAACTAAAAACCCTTTTCTTGTTTATTGACATCGAATTGACTTTAAAAGCTTTAAAAGTCCCATTCCCAGGGTCGTTGCCGTCGTCATCGTTATCGTATTGCTGGTTTGGTAGCGTGGTGTCATCGTCGTCGTCATCGTGCAAGGGCTTGAAACTATTTTACCAACACAGTGCTGGTTACACACTTTAGAGCTCTGAATATATCGTTCAAACAGCTTAGGTTTCATCATCATCGTCATTATCATCGTTATCATCATCATGAGTCGAAACCTTAGCAAATAATTTGAAAAACAAACACTTTCGGGTGATGCTGATGCTTCAAAGAGTCAGCAACCATCTGGGGCTGGATTTGGTCGGGGAGAAGTTAATGAAAGAGTTAGTGATTGATTTGTATAAAATACGTGCAAATAATGAACTCAGTTAAGAAAATATATAAAAAAAACATAAATAAATATCAAAGATGAATGTACTCTATTTAAATAAAAATAAATAAAATTACTAAAAAGCAGATAGTGAAGCAAAATGAATTTGTGTATCGACGAAATAAACAAGAATGAACTCAAATAAATAAAACAAAAGAAGCCGAAGCTAAAATAATCGAAAGTGAACTGAAGTTATTTAGATGAATTAAAAAATGTACCGTCAGAATGAATCAATGCGCACTGAGCAAATGAACGAAATAAATTGAAACAAATAATAATGAACAAAATTAATATAAAGTTCAAATAAAAGTAAATAGACAGAAATTAACAGTTTTAAAACAAGAAAATGTCTTTTAAGAATGAATCAATTGTCTAGGAATGAATGGTATTAACAAACAAATGAACTCTAATAAGTCTCTGTTATAAGAAATGATTTAATGATTGAATGAATAGAATAGTTATTTGTAGAAGTTAAAACACAAATAAATGGGAGTGAACACACTTAAAATATGAACAATGTATTTTGGAAAGTCTAAAAATGAATCACTGATGAACGTTATTTAAATTAATTTATTGTGCTAACTAAATGGGGACGTAAATAAAGAAAGATTCAAATATAATGAAAATAAATAATTTCGATGCAAGGTGTGTTAATATAATGACAATGAACTAAAATGAACTTCGCTTATTAAGAATGGCTGAACAAAATCGAAATTTATTAAAAATAATGATTTGGAAAGTATTTATAACTAAAAGTTAGCAAAAAAAGGAAATTTAACCAATTGAAAATGAAGAATTCATGTTAATGAATGAACTTTTGTAAATGAATGAATATATAATAAATTCAATTAAATGAATGAATAGAAGGAAAGAACATTAAATAAAACTATGGTTAAAAAAATGGGTAAAAAAAATGGGGTTTGAGCTGCATGAAAAAAACATAAATGAATTCATTGACCCAAAGTAGCTCTTAATGGAGTAAAGTCCCTGAAATCTCACTTGTGCTCATCAGTTGACTAGTGATGGCCTTGTCAAAAATGAATCGAGTTGTACGACTTCGAAAAGCATTATGAATGCGAATAGGAAAAAGCGGCGTAAAAGTACAATGCTGAAGAGTCAGAAGTTGTTGGAGAGATATTTGTTTGCAAATACCACAATAGTAAGTACGGTAGCACATTTCAAATAATTGTGCAAAAAAAGTGTTTCGCTAGTTTTTAATGTTGTACTTAAAAGAGCAGGAATACACAAACATGACCTAAGCTACCACACCGTTTTTAAAATCAGTTGCCATAGAAACTTTACAAGTTTATTTCCAAAGCACTTGAATATACATATATATCGAACTGATGGTCCCTAGATCAGCTTCCATACAAAAGCCTTTTGTCTGTTCAGAAATTTTTCTCAATTGACATTTTTTTTTAAGCGTTTTCATTTTCGAATTTTATGTAAAATATTTGCCAAAAATAGGCCCCCCAATATTCCAAGTACGTCCCTGACCTTAGCTTCTACTTTTAGTTATAAAATGTTGTTGCGCCTTTGCAATCGCATACTCTTCGATGTTATCCTTTGTGGCAAAAGCGGTGCACCTTAAAGTTTACCCCCGAAGAGAGACATACACTTATATAGTTATCGTTTAGTTGTGTATTGCTATTCTCAGGAATGAATGAGAAGAGATCACTTCAAGTTCAACTCAAACAAAATGTTTTCCTTTATACAATTCTACATACATACTCGTAGGTACTCAGTTGGATTGGAGCAGCAGCATCAGCGCTATCCTGTGGGAGAGTGGAGTTTCAAACCAGGCAAGCAGGCATCAGCATCAAGATGACGAGATGAATGAATATAGTTCTTGGAGTCAGGATGAAACGTAAATATATGCTTGAGTATTACTGTGTTGTTGATGTTGGTTTATATGGAGATGATGGAAGTGGTATCCGGTCCTTCATCAACAAACAACAACACAAAACGTTATTCAAAGGTTGTTTCCTGTGAAGAAAGGAGCATGAATAAATGCGATCAGTGGGATTTAACACCCTAGACAAATCCTAGCTTTTTTTTTTATGTAGGTATGTGTCTTCTTAGTCCTCAGAGAAGACTGACTGCAAATGATATTAAAGAAACTTCAATGTGTTCGGTAGCAGAGTGGGCTTTAGATTTTGGCTAAGAAATTGACACTGATAGCAAAGTGATTTGACTTCAGGAAGGCGTCTTTGTAAAAAGGTTTATCGTGTTGTTTTATTGAGAAGTATCAGTAAATATTGTGTAAGCAAAGAAAGATGACACTGCATTTGCCCCTGTTCAAGAGAATGAAGATTTTATTAACCATAATTTGGAGATTCAAATATTGGTAGGAGTAACAAGGCTTTTACAAAGCTACAAAGAAAATAGCACCTATTGAGATTTATCAATAAAACAATTTTTCAATTTAAGTCAGATTTTCAGTGAATTTTTAGAGGTAAATACAAAAATGATAGGTCTTAAAAATATGACCTCACTAAACTGACAAGGCAGGTCAATGCCAAACCTTTTCAATTTTAATTTGTTAGTAGTTTTCTTAATAAGGGAATTTTCTTCTTTGAACACTTTGACATTTGGATTTTCGGGGCTTAAAATTGTTTGTTTGTTGTTGGAATTGATAAGTTGATATTTTGATGTCTTCAATATAAAAATATATATGTTTAGAATTCCTGGTGAAATGATTTTCTTGTTGTTCCGGTTGTAGGAAGATGCAGTTTCAGTTCTACAAACTCTAAGCGACTTAACCAATTTTAAGGAAATTTTTAAGCATGATAGAAAACAGTGTATGGAATCACAAACGATTTTCACTCATGATCGCTTATTTTCAAAAAAGTGTATCTTTTCATCAATCATGATAATAACACAAGTTAAAAATCTATTTTTAAAGCCATAGAAAATAGGAGACCAACATTATATGAAGTCCATCAAATACAGTCTAAGCAACTTTGTATTGACAGCACTGATGAAAGGAAGAACAAATTGGTTCATGTTCTTACATAATATTGACAGTTTATCCAGATGGTTAGAAGGAAGTTAGTCATTCTAAACTGTAGTTACAGCGAAAAAAGTGAATTTTTTGGAGGTGGAGAGCTTTAAATTGCTAACACTGTTTTCTGCGTTAACGCATTTGACATTTCTTGGCTGTTTTAATATTTCCAGGCCTACATTCGTGAAACGTGAAATGCGCTCATCGAGAGAATTGAATCGGGCTTTATGTACGAGTATTTCCTGAAAATATTTTGAATAATTGGGGGTTATAAATCACTGGGCTCTAGTCTTATAACAGTTGTTGTGCCTCAAACTAATTTGTTTTAACAGCTCTGTTTTTGAAATATCAAGGACTTACCATCTCTGAAACATCCTAAATTCTGAATGAATTTTAGGATGTTCCTTAGTGGCAGAGTAGAGATGTCGTCCAAATCGTAGCAAAGCTATTCTCCGATATATTCACAAAGGAAGTGAGATGAGTCCTAATCCGGGTATTCATCTTGACACTCTCTATACAAGTTCGATGAGCCCATTTCCTTCATGTGGTTTCCTAATGTATTGTGACCCATTAGGGCCCCTATTAGTCTTCCTTAACTTCAGCAAATATTCTGTTTTTTTTTCCTCGAAATATTCGGCCATAGGATCCATGAAATACGACCGATTGTTGACCATCTGACGTCCGCAGTCCCAAGGAAATTCTCTCGAATTTTGCTTTTCTCTTGCTCCGGTGGTATATAGGTACTGAGGTATTAGTTTGGCTCGGATCAAGAGATAACCAGTTTTTGGCGAGTTCATCTGCCATTTCGTTCCCGTTTATATCACGATGTCTCTTTGCCCATCTGAGATTAACTATGTTCGTTGCACTGAAAAATCTAAGCTGACTAAGGCAACGATCTAATATTTTTGACTTAATTTAGGAAATTGCTTTGATTTCCTCCTCTTCTGGCTGTCTATTAAGAAATCGATAATTCTGTTTACTACTTCATGTGAGGCAGGATGTCTTGCGGCTTTACAAATTGCCAGCTTTGCACTTGGAATACACTGCAAAAATGTAGAAGCCTTATTGATTTGTTTAGAGATGGAATATCTGAGTAGATGCTTGACCCTATCTCCTCGTATGTCTTGGAACCGTCCCTAAAAGCCCGAAACATAATTGGAATTAATAATCCGGTTTCCATTCCAGAGTTCCTTAATGTGCGGTGTAAGAAAGTCTGTTTAAATGTATATGTTTGTGTTTCTCTATCCAAAACTAACCACCAGACCAAGCTTGCGTACGTTAGAATTGGCCATATTATGCCTGGCTGACAACCCATCTTTAACCAGAAATTCTACTGCAAGTTCGGGAAGCAATTGAGGAATTCTGTTAATATTTAGAGGGTACATGTTAGGAATATTGCGTTTCCTTCTAAACAACACCAGTTCTGTCTTCAGCGCTTGTTTAGAGCCTGTCGAATTGTATTTTTTCAACATTATTGAATCCCCTTTTTGTCTAGGAATGGTGCTGACCACTTAATGAAGCACTGTCTCAACAGATTTGCCCATCTTATATGCATGTTACGTCTGAGAGAGCAGACCATAATTTAGATTTAAGCAAATTTGGGTTTTAATTAGTCTTACTAGGATCTTGAGAAGAAAGAAAGATATTCTTATTGGTCTGAAATCTTTCGGTTCAGTGTGAGTGGGCTTTCAGCGTTGGGAATGAAGATGACATTGACTTCTCTCCAACTGTAGTGGGTATTTAGTTAATGCTAAAAAATGTGTCAAAGATGTTCACTAGAATTGGAACAAGATCGTCTTTTGGTTTAACGTGAGCACCTGCCTATTATGGCTCAATCCCACGGGAGGCCTACCTCAATTTGGAGTCAGATTGGGTCCTGACCATTAACCCCGACATATCAAACTATCTCGGTCGCAAAGTTGTGATATGTTGCAGTATATGCACACCTCTTGCTTTAGAGGCGAGGTCTATCTAACACCTCTTGAATTCAAGAAAAGAATCTTGAAAACCATGTGTCTCTGCATTCGAAATAAACCAAGCCACCATGATGCTTCCACTAGGGGGCCTACCTCATAGATAGGGTTTGAGCCGAGGGTAAAACTCAAACCCCGATTCAAATGGGCACTATTTCCCATGGTACCAGAATATAGCTTCCGGTGGAGCTTCGCAACCGAGGTCCCTTACAGATGGGCTCCTGCAAAACCCTGGGCCTGTCAACCCATAGGATAAGCACACCAAGAAGTCAGCCGGGGTAGTAACTAACAACCTAATGTGCTTCCTTTCTTCATTCGCCATGCGGCAAACTAGGAAAGACACTCCTAGTCTTTGTTCTAAAAAACGAGGATGACGATCTCCTTTTATTTGCTACTGCAAATAAGATCTCCAGTTACGCAAGTAACCGGAGACTAACCCTTGTTACACCTTATATAACCTTAAAAGTCACTAGCCACGTAAGTAGCCGGAGACCTCACCAGTTAACTCCGTTATACACCAGAAAAACCTTAAAAGTCTCCAGCCACGCAAGTAGCCGCCATAACCCGGCAATTTGGTAATCTATATTGCAAATTTCACTAATGTTATGCCTTCTGTCTTCAGGAGATGTATAGATAATACATCCCGGAAAGTGGGTGCTAAAAAGTGACCCTAATGTTTCAGAGCAAGAGTTTGTCCAGGTTTTGTCCGGTCTATTAAAGAAGCCTGGGGATTGTGGGCCTTTGATATTACTTTAATAAGCCCTGAGCATCGTTCGTAGACTCAATCTCTGCACAACATTTTTGCCAGGGTGCTCTTTAAATTTTATTAATACAAAACATTATATCCTTGAAAACTTGTATTATGTAATACTATTAAATTTTGTAAAAGCTTTTTTTTTGAGAAAGCGTTTGTAATGGGAGAAAAACCTTTAATTTTAATAACTGTTTTTGAAAAAGTTCCTTTAACCGCTAAAAGAAATTATATGGTAATACTGTTATATTTGATCTTAATTTTTTTTTTAAATTAATTGCGCGTGACCAAAACCGATTAATACAAAGTTTAAAAAAAATCGAGATCGAAGTTCGAAATTTCTCATATTTCATAACTTGCCATGTGAATAAATTCTTTAAAAACTTCTCTATTTAATTAATTTTCCAAAATAGTATAATACATTATTGTGTCTTCAATAATAATCAATATAAAAAACGGCCAAGTTGAATTTTGGTGGAGACCTTTACTTTTTTGTCTAAAGCTTTTCCTCTAAAACATCTTAAATTTGGATCGTGGATTAAATTTGTTGGGGTTAAACGGGCTGAAATGTGGCAAAATTCATTTTTTTTTCAAAATTTCTCTAAAAAAAATCGGTACAAAAAATTATCAAGATTCAGAAAATCAAGCACGGAGTTATAGAAAAATAGAATTTTCAAAAAAAATATTAGATTTTTTTTAAAACACAAAAACAAAACAATGTCTTATAAATTTGAGTACATAATATTATTCAAACTCTTAAGGAGCCTACTTTAGAAAAATTTATCGAAATCGGTTGTACCATTTTTGAGAAAATCTAAATCACAAAATGGTTCTATGGAGGTACTAATAATAACCATTTTATGGAATTTTTTCAACCATTAGCTAGGTTTTGCTACATAAATGAATTATTGAATTTTTTAACCCTGTGAGACAGTTCTTGAGAAAAAAAAATAATGTCTTAAATTTAGAAAGAAGTTTTATATAGCAGGTTCCGTGTTTTTTTTGATATTTTTAGTCTTTAAAAAAGAAAAAAAAATGTGGGGGAAAAATTTAATTACCTATGCTTTCTACCTAGTTTGAAGAAAATCGGCTGAGCCATTTAGGCTGCAGTCGAACAGACAGACAGAATTGCGAGACCCACATTTTTCGTCTTCCCTATCAGCGGAATGTCAAGTCTGATCAAAACCTCAAGTTCGATTTTCTTAACGAATCCATAACTTTCCATGAAGTAAAAATGGTCTCATCATTAAGCGCAAAGACGACATTTTTTCCAACCCGGTGGTTTCAATATCTATGTATGCAAAACTTTTAAATATAATCGTGTTCAAGAAATTAGTCCTTCGATCTGGATTAAAAAAACAAAAAACTTATTCTCCACAAAATGGATGGCGATGGCCTAGCAATGAATAAAACAGACATTTTAAGGAAGCCTGATTTATTCTGTGTCCTTTGCACGACTTTGCCATAAAAAGAATAAACTTCCCGAAGCACATCCTCATCTAAGCTTCAAGGCTCTTCCAACAAAAATAAATAAGTAAAAAAAAAAGATTGCAAGAAAATCCTAAATTAGTATCATGAAACATTTTTTGTCATTTCATTTCTCATTCCAAGTTTCCCTCACCCGGCTTATAGTTCACAACTATCTTAATTAAAATTTGCATTTTGTTAATTTTTTCTCATACTCTTAGATGTATCCTTTTTTTTGGACCATTTTGTTTTTGTATAAAGTTCTCGGCCGCACATTTCTCATTCATAATAATCGCATTTACGTGGTGGGAAGCCCAAAAACGGATCATAAAAACTTTCTGCACATAGCTTCGGTCCAAAGGATTTAGTTTATATATATTTTTTTTAATGTTTCTATAAGCCAAGTTGGCTCATAAAATAGTGACCAAGGGAATGTGCTTGCTCACCTATGTTGGGATTATAAACCACTCCCTGGTTTTCATTCGTATATTAATTTGAACTGAGTGTGGCAATTGAAAGTCCCCAAAAACCAGGACACTATATGAATGAAATGAACAAATTAATAAAAATACACGAAAGTACAAATCCGCTTGCCCAAGCGGTCGGGCGGTATATGCCAGCAGTGGGATGTGCGGCGGCACACAAAATAAGTAATTTAATTTCCAAAAAAAAAGCACGAAGCAGACACAAAAACTCATTTCATGGGTCAAAAATTATATCCTCTGAGAAACGTCCATAGGGTTTCAGTTTGGTCGTTTTCCTCCCTCACTTGCCTTCCCGCCAAACACTACCTTGTTGTTGAAGGGGAGCTTATTTTTTGTTGGTTCAATTTTAATGCAGTTAGTGGTAGTTAACCTGGTTTTTGAGCAAACGAGCAAGAGCGAGATGAAAGCGGGCAGATATGGCTTAGAGACAATTCAATTTCGCACACAGATGTCCTCCCTGTTTCATTTAACTGGCTACACAAAATGTCAAGACTGCTACATATAGAGAAAAAGAAAGGCAGACTTCCCCCGGTAAGAAGTTACCACCATCAAAAAAATATTACATTTTTGCCGAATATTACATTGTGAAGTAACAATTGCTGAGATCCTTTACTTCTGTCTATGGTTCTGGTGCCTTTGCTGCCGATTATGGTGATGATGATGACTACAACGATTATGGACGAATCCTTGAATCTCTGTTATTCACAATAGTCATGAGGAAAAGCCGATTATCTTTGGCAACATTTTTTGCCTATTTTATTATTGTTTCGGGCAAAAAAGCAGAGACATGATTTTGGGGAAAAGGAAATGCTTTTGGCACTTATTAGGATGCATAAATATCCTTAACTTGTTAAAAAGAAAAGAAAGGATTTTCAGGGTCGGGTTTTGTAAGGAAGTCAAAATGTTTTCAATTTACACTTTGCGTGCTTCTTTTTTTGTTGCAGAATTAAAGTAAAACAGGGAAATGGCCGGGGTGAATGAGCCATAACAATGAGTGATTTTGAACAGTTTTTTTTTCAAATAAAAATATAAATCTGCTACCTATAAATTATATTGCAAAGTTTCACTTAAATAATTGAAAATTGGAGACAGATGTGGTTTATATTCGTATAGAGAATCATTTTCACATTGGACGGTTACGAAAAACTTGGGAATTATCTACATGCATTCGTTTGAATTTTGACATTTCGCTCACATGAGAATTTTTTTTGATCGCCGAACAGTGCGAATTGTCAAAAAAACATAACAAAAGTAAATAAAATAGTAAAATGAGTGCCAAGCAAAATTATTTTAAGAAAAGGTGGCTTTTATGGAGTTTCATTTGTTACCAACATCTAAAAAAGAAAAAAAACTTACATTGTGCATCTTCTAAATATGAATCGGCATAGATTAGGAATATATTTCACTTTGATACCTCAAACTAGAAAGATTTCCTTGTCGGTTCCATCAATACCTCCGAATGTCTAAGGACAAATTTTATTCAATTTTTCATATGATTGAATAGGATCCGAATCCGAAAACCAGAAAAAAAACGAGCAACACAACACATTTGCGATGGTTGACATTTACATTCGAACGAATTTTTTACTCGCCGGTTTGTGGAATGCGTTCACTTGTTGTGGATTGCGAATTCACATTTGACATTTCGCAAAAGATACGTTGTTGGTCTCGTAAAAAAATTTAAAGTACAAAATATTTCAATTTATAATTATTTTATGCAGTGTTTTCGTTTTAAATAGTTGATTCGATCATTAATTCACATCGTCGTAAAGTTAAAACAAAGCTGTATAAATTGCTTAAAAATATTTATTCGCATTCGCAGGTCGCAGCTCATGTGCAAAGCACTTTAGAGTAAATCTTGAGGTCGAATAAGGGTGTATCCGTAATTTTTATTCGCGATATATATATACATATGTACAGTGGCGACAAAATAAATAGCATACTTCTGTTAAAAATTCTTTCTTGGCCTTAAAACATAAGTGCATTTTGAAATCCGGTACTGTAAGACCATTTTTGTTGTAGATTTTGAATGTTGAGTATCTGGATTTTGAATATAAAATAACGGGATAAGACTTCTCCAGAAATTATTTTATAAAAAAGTCAAATGTAAGTCAAATGGTAGTCAAGTTGCACTATGTGAGGACAATTTAAATAGCACATATTGTTTCCGTTGCAAATTTAATATATTTTTAAAAAAGTTATGAGTTTTGGTAAGGTTCTTAGTTAAGATACTTCAATTTTAATTGCTGAAATGTACGAGTAGTATGAGAAGTGGAAAACAATCAGCACAGACGTTTAGGCTAGGGGTTTTTGAAAAAAGGTCACACGAAATCTGAACTAGAGCGGAATCAAAAATTTTCAAGGAACAATAAGAATGTTATAAATGCTCTTCACCATTGCGAAGAAGAAGGAAGTGCTCAAAACAAAATTCGTAGGAGTAAGACCAGAAAATTCACCCCTTGAACTGATTTTGACATCGTCTGCCTGACCTAAGTCCCAAAAATTGAACATGCAAATGAACAATATCTTGGTGTTATTGTGTCTGTAAGTACGATTAGAAACTGTCTGAGTGGAAAAAAGCTGTTTGGACGATTTGACAGAAAGAAAGCAGACGTCTTTAAGAGCAATCTCTCACGTCGGATGCAGTTTGCAAGGGAGCATATTTCAAAAGTTCAAAATTGGTGGGGAAATATCTTACGCGGCGATGAGTAGAAATTTAATCCTTTGGGTCAGATGGTAAAAACTACTTCCGACGAGGAATCCACCAGGAATATGACCAGAATATACACAATAAAGTCTGTTAAGCATGGTAGGGGTAGCATTCTTGTTTAGGGATGTTTTTATTGGCATGGTATGGAACCACTTCATCAGATAGGGGTTATTAAGGACCATTTATAATACAAGGAAATCCTACGGGATACAATTCTACCGTATTCTGAGGACGAAATGCTCTTGACGTGTAAATTTCAACAGGATAACGATCCTAACCATATGGCTAAGTCTGTTAAGCAATGGCTATTCATCCAAAAAACCGCTGTTAAGGAATAAGCCAGCTTAGTCTCTAGATCGTAATTCTATTTAGTACTTGCGGAATGTTGTGGACGAAGCCATAAATAGAACTGATACTTGAAATTTCGACAAACTTTGGCGGAAAGTCCAGCAAGCCTGGTACTCAGTATCAGTTGAACGATTCCGAAGTCTTCCTTCGTCTATAAAACGCTGGTATTCCGCTGTGATTAAAAATAAGGGTTACTCGACCAAATACCGGATATTTTCTTCAAATGATGTTAAAATTTTGTTATTTAATATGTTTTTTATTTGTTATTTACGAAATGTGCTATTTATTTTGTCCTAGCATACTTAAATTGTATAAATCATTTTGGTGTAGTTTTTCTTATGAGTTCAATATACCTCATTTTATTATTAAATCAGAGATATGTATATTTGGTCTTACTTCCTCATGAGTCAAACAGCTCTTTAAAGTTTAAGAAAGTGGGAAAAACTTGCATCACACGAATTTAAGACTACATGTGCTATTTATTTTATCGCCACTGTATATGTAGGTTTACCATAAGACATGTTTCATTCGCAAGAAGAATCTAACTAAACATTTTGATTAAATATAGCATCATGGAAAAGACGAGATGATGCGGGAAAATTGAACTCTTGAGTTAAAGCCCTTAAGCAGACACATACGAGTAATTGACTCCTAACTTTCACGATTGAGATGGTGTTGCTTTAGATAACCCCTCCAGTTATATCTTTGGTCGTTTACTTAATGAACATATTTCGTATTTATCGTGAGGGTAGTAAAAATAGCTGCAATTAAGGTTCACGTTCCCAATCCAAATTACCTTCTTTTCTTATGCAGTACCTATTTAAAAAACGATCTCGAGTTTAATATTATTTACGGTCTTTTCGGAGTAAAAGACAACTGCCAGAAGATTTGATGCAGCGAAGTAACTTTATAGACAAATAGGACTTTGGATATAATAAGGTATATCTATCATTAATCAGAAGTAAGAAAAGTAGTGAACCCAAGTGGCTTTCCTTTGGTATCACGTTGATGGGATCAAACCATAAATCATTAATACGAGTACAGACAAACTGATAACGGTTTACTTAATAGGGTTCCAACAATTTCAACATATTCGAAGGGAAACCTAGCACTTACAGTTTTTTAATTGATATTTGATGATTTACATTATAAAAAGGCCTTGGAAACGTTTAAGAATGAAAACAAGTTTAAAAAGTTTTATCACGCAAAATAAATGTCTTATTGCCCTAACTCAAAATCAGAAAATGTTATGACATTTGAAAATCATTTTGGGGGTAATGACATTATTTGGGTTTTATGGACAATTTTTGTTGAGTTTTTGGGCTCTTTGTCAGTTTTAGAAATGTTTGACTTAAGGCTTTATTGTTTTGGGCGTTTAAATATAATATAATCTCTATATTTTACATGGGTCAAGCACCTTCAAGATTAAGAAGTTTTGTGTAAATTTCCGATCTTATTAAAACTCAATACTGATCACTAAAATGTGGTCGAAAAAATATTATCTCAGGGAAAATGTCATGTAAAATTATACAAAGATCAACCATTCTACCAGGTCTTTATTTTTCAACACAGTTCCGTTATGTTAAATAAGTAATTCCGTGAAAGTAAAATATCAATCTACATTACTCAATGTTCAATTAAGCAGGCAGAGTGGATCTTTAACAATATTCACCTGTTTAGTTTAAACGAGCCCTTGTCAAATTATAACTTGCGCTACAGCAAAGGTTAATTAGTAAAATTTTATTTCAATTAAGGAAAATACTTGGTCGTTACTTACATCCAAGCCAGACAAATTGTATATAAATCAACCATTTTCGCAGTCATTTGATTATTGCTATATAATGACTGCGAATCTTCGTTTTATTTTGATGGCCTCAATCTCGAGAAGATCCCTTCTTTCACTTTTCTGGTCTGAAAACTGCATGTGGGGTTGCAATGCTGGCCCCAAATTGTCTGGTTTCAACACGTTTCTATCAGGATTCCTTAGCTCTATCGTACTGTTCTTTGGACATCCCAAGCAATGATTTGACTCCTTTTAAGCAAGTTTGCAGTATACATATTTCATGACGTGTTCCCTTAATTTTAATTCTGTTTCTGATGTGATACAGATAGTCACACATATTCAATACATTTTTCGCCTTTTTTCTAGTTTGTCTTCTCAACTTGTACATTATAATCTCCAACAATATAGAAAAAATCTGTTATTGGAATGTTCTTAAGGACATCTTAAAAAAACTAGCCAAAAATAATATTTTTCCACCTGGTACACCCAACTTAGAAAGCATATGCACCAAAAATATTCCACAACTTTCACGACTAATTTAAGTGACATCGAACGATTACTGCACTATGAAATTGTCAACAAGCTGCAAAAATATTTTTTCGACAACAATTATGACGATTTCATGTCCTAGTAAAACTTCTTTTAGGCATAAAGCCTAAAAAATGCGTGCATTTGGTATCGATGAATCTCTTCTTCGTTGGATTAGAAATTACCTTTCGGACACTATAAGCAGTATTGGAGGGTTTCAGTTCTGATATCCACAAAATAAACGCTGGTGTGCCTCAGGGCTCCGTTTTGTCTCCGACACTCTTTCATGTTCATAAATGATCTTTTTTCTAAAACTTCTAATCCACTAAATTGTTTCGCTAACGACAGTACCTTCAGCTTTTCGTATTCGGTTTTGGATTCACATCCTTGTCCTTTGAATGCGGATCTGGAACGACAGCTCATTAAAATCTGATCTTGACAGCATTGTCAATAAGGAATCAAAAACCGTGTAGAATTCGATGCTTTGAAAACTGAATGCTTTTTACTGTCGCTAAAGCGTAACTCTCCCTCAATGCCACTTTCTATGGATGGCACTTGCAACGAGGAGACTGAACAGCTTTCATTTCTAGGTATGTGCATCATAGACCATCTTTTATGGAGTGATCACATATATTTGACGTCACAAAAAAAAGCTGCTAAGTGCTTAGGTTTTCTCTGCCGCGCCGATGCAAGAGTTTTTTACCACTTCTGATCTGCTGTTATATCTTTATCTTTCCAAAACTCGAGTAAACTTCATGTACTCTAAAAACCCACTTGGATCTCTTGGACAGAATTTAAAAGTGAGCTATGATGGGCGCCCGTTGTCTAACTTGCTTGTCTAACAAATTCCACCTTGCCAGATAGTGTCATGACTTGTGTCATTTCTTGAACGCGTTAATGATTCTATGGGACAAATCTTTTTACTTGCGATCTAAGTAGGTACTTTGGGGCAAGTTCTGCATTTAGAAAAAAAATTAAACTCGAGATTTTGATCAAAATTGATATTAAGATGATAGCGAAGACGAAAAAAGTGGGCCCAGCGTCTGTCCTTCTGTATGTCTGTATGTCTGTAGCTCGATCTGCAGCCTAAACTCCTGGAGGTATTTTCTTTAACCTCGGTACTTAACAGTCTTTGGTGATTCTCTAGATGAGAAATAGAAATGTTTGTTTTAGCTCCAAAACTAACGGTACTCCCCATAAGCCCGTCATAAAAAATCTTACTTATCTCCAAAACGGCTCTATTGATTTAAAAAAAAAATAATTAGTGTGGACGATTATTTTTTGAATTTATTTCCTAAAATCTATGCTTACTAAGTTCTTAAAATTGGCATCCCAAATTTTGTTCTTGAAAAATTTGAAAGAAATTTCTTATATAAAAAAATTACTTTAATAATAAAACGATTTTTGAGGAAATCAGACGGCAATTTCATTAATTTGAACATTTTTATCTCATTAAATCCATGTTTTATTATATAAAATATCAGTCATCGGCTGACCTTCCAACCGCAAAGTCCTATAGCTATCGAGGTAAATTGTGATTTTTGCGTTTCTCTTTTTTCCGTTATTATCAGTTCATTCTCTCATTTCCTACTTTTCTTTGTTTAAAAAAAAAAAGTCGATTTCTCATATACGAGTGTTTTTTTTTTTTTTTTTTTTTCTTCTTTCGGGATGGCCCCGAAAATTAATCGCCAATCGGGCAACCGATATGGAAGATACGGCATTCTTGACGAACAGTCCCTATCCGATCCCCCTGACCCCAATCCTTCTCCGCCACAAAAGAGAATTAAGACCTCGAGTTGTGTTTTTAGTGACAGTGGATTCCCAAGCCTACCAAAAAAATCAATCTTTAAAAACCCTCGTTTTGTGCACATAACAGCAAAAGACGATTCCAAACCCCTATCCAAAATTAGTATTTTCATCCTGAAAAAAACAATTGACTCAATAAGCACCCAATATGAAAAAATTTCTCAATTAAGAGACGGTTCAATTTTGATTTTAGCTAAAGATCAAAACACAGCCGACAAATTTATTCAATCGAAAGCTCTGGACAATATATGTCCGGTTGATATAAAGCTCCATGCAAACCTTAACCTCTCCAAGGGCATAGTATTTGCTTCTTGCTTGGTTAATGTGCCTGAGGCAGAAATTATATCCGAACTTAAGAGTCAAAATGTAACCAATGTTTACAAGTTCACAAAACTAGTGCAAGAAAAAGAAAAACAGGTTTATATTCCTTCTGGTCTCATGATCTTTACGTTCGACTCGTTTCAAATCCCCGACACAATTGAAATTGGCTGGTATAAAACAAAAGTCTCGGAATATGTTCCTAATCCCATGCGTTGTCGCCAATGTCAGCTACTCGGTCATACAATTAAATGGTGTAAGCGTGCTGCATCATGTGTAACATGTAATCTCCCACCTCACGACGATAGTAACTGTACTCGCACTCTGTGTGCCAATTGTTCCGGGCCTCATCCCGCCTCCGCTAAGGACTGTCCAAAGTATGTCCAAAATAAAGAAATTCTCGAAATAAAAACGAAAAACAAGTGCACCTTGGCTGAAGCCAGACGCACTCACAAAGAGCGGAACCCAATCCGTTCCACTTTTTCTTCTAATCTGTACTCAGATCAACTTAAACATTCCTCTCATGAAACGACAATATCAAATATTCCCTCCTCCACCTCATCTAAAGAACAAAATCTTATAAATAAAGAAAAATCAACAAAACAAACTCCTTTCAACCACCAAACTGCAATAAAACCACAAAATCTTAACTCACATTTAACTCAAAGAACAGACATTTTTGGTCCAATAAAAATTACAAACGACGATACAAATAAAATGACTCAAAGAGAAACTCTCCATAAATACTCAGAAACAAACTCTGATAACGAACAAACTCAAACTCGCAACAACCACTCAAATGCACAAACAAAATCAAACAACAGCAAAAATAATCTTAATGAAAACACTCAAACAACAATTTCTCCTAGTTTGAACAGCATTAACCAAATTACTTCTCTTACAAACTCTTCTCCACTAACGCAAACAAATTTCTTTATGAATATCGACGATGAAAATGACACATCTTAATAGTAAAATCAATCGACACACACCCCGCGCCCCTATCGGCGATGGAAGGGCCCGCCTAGATGGCGGGGACTCTCATCGCCGACGGGGGCGCGGAAATACCTTTTCACTAGGTGGAAATCTGGCTTCTGTCTGTACATTAAATTGTATGGGTAAGAAGAAAGCTTCCACCGCCTCCAGTGATCTCAACATTTTACAATGGAACATCAATGGTTATTTTAATAACTATGATGCACTCCAATTGTTAATAAAAGATTTAAACCCAAGCATAATATCTCTTCAGGAGACACACATAAAACAAAATCTACAACCGTTTCCCCCAAAACAATTTTCATCCCTTTTCCACAATTTATCACGTAACACATCCTCAAAACAAGGTACTTGTCTTTTCGTTCATAAATCGATTCCCCACAGATTCATTCCCATTAACTCTAATATATCTGCTGTCGCAGTGGAGATCGAGTTAAGTATTAAATTAACTATCTTGTCAATTTATATCCCCCCAGATCAAACATTTAACAGTTGCGATCTTGAAAGTCTAATAAACAATATCTCTACCCCTATAGTCTTGACAGGTGATTTTAATTCTTGGTCTCCTTCGTGGGGTTCTTCAACTATTAACACCCGTGGCAGATTAGTTGAAAACTTTATAGCCAATACCGGCCTTGCATTATTAAATGATGGTAGACCCACTCACTTTTCGACCCGTGGTACATTTACCCATATTGATCTCACCCTCATATCCCCACACCTCATTCAAAAATCAACTTGGAAGGTCTCCGATGAACTGTTAGGTAGCGATCATTTTCCCATCCTCACCACAATATCTGTAGGCAACAACTCAGCTCTACCAAAGACACAACCCAAATTCTTAACGAACCTAGCTAACTGGGATCTTTTCCAAACTGAAGTCTCAAAACATATATCAGCTCCCACTAACAATAACATCAACAAGGAAGCCGCCTACGTCCTTAAAGCAATTCGTTCTGCAGCAAATGTGTCAATCCCTCAGACAACAAATAAGCCCCACCATAAAACCGTCCCCTGGTGGAACCAAAACCTTTCCAACCTTCGCCTAAAAAAACAAGACGCTTTCAAAGCATTTAAAAAATCACCAAATGACTCCAATTTAATTTCTTATCGCAAGGCAAATGCTCAATTCAAAAGAGTGGCAAAGTTAGAAAAACTATCTTGTTTCAAGAAATTTACAGGCGAAATTAACCAACACTCAACCCCCAAAAAAATGTGGGCTGACATTAAAAGCCTTACCGGCAACTTTGTCCCACACACTATAAAACTAATAAAAACAGATTCTAAAAATATTACTTGTCCAATAGAAATTAATGATTGTTTTGCTAAATGCTGGGAAAAATGCCAAGACGATTCTAACTTTAATCAGACTTACATTGACGAAAAAATCTCATGTTTTAATCAACCCAAACCACAATATATTACTTCAGTTTCAGCAAACTTAATTGAATCCCCCATCAATTCCTTAGAGCTCGAAAGCGTTTTGTGTTCAGTTAAGGGAAAAACTCCGGGTTTTGATAGAATAACCTACACAATGCTCAAAAACACCCCGCCTAGTTTTAAAACTAGGTTGTTATCTTTGTATAACGACATTCTCGATAGCGGAATTTTCCCTCAAACATGGAAAGTGGCGACTATCGTTCCTATACCAAAGACAAACAAAGACCACACTTCTATAAAAGGATATCGTCCTATCTCTCTCCTTCCCTGCACATCAAAAATTCTAGAAAAAATTGTTTCAAAACGCATATCATGGTGGCTAGAAAAAAATAATCTTATTGACAAAAATCAACTTGCCTTCAAAAAGGGGAGAGGCACCCTAGACTCACTCTTACACATTGACACATTTATATCTTCAGCCCTTTCAGAAAAAAACCACGTTTCAGTTTTCTCCATCGATTTTGAACAAGCCTTTGACAGAATTGGCCCTCATGTCATCTTAAATCAACTTATAAAATGGAAAATCGGTCCGAAAATTTTTAACTTCATTAAAGCTTTTCTTTCCAATCGTAAATTTCGCATTAAAACAAACAATATTTATTCTTCTATTCATAACTTAAGTAATGGCATCCCTCAAGGATCGCCTTTATCGGTTAATTTATTTATAATAGCTTTTAACGAAATAAGTAGTATTATACGCAGATATTCACAAATAAACCACGTTCTTTATGCAGACGACCTTATTCTTTTCACTAAACTAAAAGATCTTGTACATGTTTCAGTAATTTTCTCAAGAATAATTGAAAATTTATCAGAATGGGGCGACATGTCTGGTTCTAAAATATCTTTTTCCAAATGTGAACTTCTGCATATATGCAAAAAACATAATTGTGTAAAATGTATTGATGGAGTCAATTTAAACAATATTTGTATAAAAAATGTAAACTTCTCCAAAATCCTAGGTATTATTTTTGACTCTAAATATAGTTTTAAGGATCATTGTTGTCATATTAAAAAGAGCCTCAATACCAGGGTTAATTTAGTCAAGTATCTCTCTTCAAGAAAAAGTAACTGTAACGTAAATACAATTGCAAATGTTATAAAATCTATAATACTATCAAAAATCGATTACGGGCTCCCAATTTACGGGAAATGCTCAAAAACATCTATGCAACTCGTCTCAACACCATACCACTCTGCTGCAAGAACCTGCGTGGGAGCCTTCCGTACAACACCTATCAGAAACATCCTTACCGAAGCTGGACTTCCCGAACTAACCGATAGAATCGAATACTTAACCTGTAAAATCATAACTAAAGCTAAATCACCATTCGCAACGCCTATTCACGATGACATCAAGAACCTGTTAAATCGAAAAAGAATTCCAAAATACCCTTCAGCCCTTCAAAAATCGCTGGAATCGGCTGTAAACTTGAACATCCCAATCCCAGTAGATTACAAACCCAAGATTAACTTTCCCCCATGGAACCTGCCAAGTAACTCTATAATTTCTCATCTCAAAGAATTTAACAAAGATTCTACCCACAACAGTATCTATCACGCAATGTTCTTAGAGCTAAAAGAAAACTATGGTAGCCAGGGATGGCAATTTTATTTTACCGATGCTTCGAAAACAGATGATGGAACCTCATTCGCTGTTGTCACCGAGGAAGGATCTATTATCAGTAAAGGTCTACTTCACTTTACCTCATCAATCTTCACGGCAGAAGCTTTTGCAATACTGAAAGCTATTCAAACTGTTAAAAATAAAAAAACAATTATCTTCACTGATAGCCTTTCAACAATAAATGCTATCAATAACATTAACAACGCTTCAAGTATTGTTGCAGAAATCCGCGACAAACTTATTGCAAAAAAACGAAATCTAAGAATCGCATGGGTACCTGGACACGTAGGCATTGTTGGCAATGAAAACGCCGACTCAGAAGCCAAACAAGCATTTAAAGAACCCCTAATAACCTTCTACCAATTCAACAAAAAAGACATAACAAAATATTTGAAAACGTTTTTTAACACCAAGTTGAAAAACACATGGCAGGAATATCAACACATTTATTCATCGCTAAACCCTTCCGCTATGAAGGCTATATTTCCTCTTAACATACCAAGTCCAGAAATAAAAAAATATATAAGGCTGAGAATGGGACATACCAACACCACCCCTAAGCACCTAATCACAAAAGAACCTCCTCCACTTTGCGAATTTTGTGACGAAAGACCAGCATTCACTGTATCACACATGCTTCAGTGTGCCAATATTGATTCGATCTCCAAAACCATTTCCGGAAAAGACCTTCAAGAACTATTGACAGTTATATCCTATACCAATATAAAACATGTTAATGAAATTATTTTAAAGTTAGAATTATTAATTTGATTTATTTTATAATTATTTAGCTCAAAGCCCTGGTAGGTAGAGCTCAATTCTTTAATTATTGATTATGTAATTTATTTATGAATCAATAAAGTTGTAATAATAATAATAATTATATAAAATATATTTAAAATTCCAAAGTACTTTTACATAAGAGCAAGTTCGTGCGATCCAGTAGTGCATTTTATTTCGTACTCGTACCGTAACCGTTTCTAACCGTCGAAAATCTAATACGATTCTATGAGTGTTTTCATTTCAAGAACTCAAGTTTTAAAACGTCGTTCCTTTCTCAAAACCGCAGTTTTTAACCTATTTATCATCTATAAAATCCACCCAGTTATAAACCATGCATCAATTTGAACTCTGCACTGCAGTAAATTTATGCAAGACAAGCGTTTTACGCCCGAAAATTACCCCATTGTCATAAATCACTTAAGAGTATCTTAATAAAACATCTTCATTTATCATCTAAGGCAAATGCAATTTACTAAAATACACCTCAAAAAGTCATAAGTTTGTGGCAAATTCTCCCCAACATTTAAAAATTCATTAAATGAAGTGATAAAAGTCGAAAATTTATTGGTTTGCCACACTCAAAAAAACCGACTTGAAAGGCAAAAAATACAACTTAAAAGCAAAAGGTATTCCATTTGTGCCATTGCGCCATAATACTGGTGCCTTTTTGGCATTAAAACGATTTAATTTGTATCTAAGCCTACAACACTGTGCTGCTGAGGGAGCAGCACTAAGTTGAAAGTGTGAAGTAACCGACAATTTACGGCTTGAATTCGGCAATTTTCACTCTCAAAGAGCAAAGGTATTTGCTCCAGGTTTCCCCCCCCCCCCCTAAATTTAATAGCAACGCAAAGATGATCCAATCCTTAGAGCTTTTCCGATTTCCCTCGCGCTATCTCAGCACCTTTGAAGAACTAAATAAATTTTTATGGTTCTAGCATTTCTTCACAGCAAAACAAAAAAAAAAAAGAAGAAGAAAAGCGGGCAAAGGAAGGGAATTTAATTTCGCGTTCATTGCCTTGTTCGTTTGGCTCGTTTCGTTTACTCCTTTTCCCGAATATAAATTTGAATTTTTTCATTTTCTTCTAAGGGGCCCGCCATTTTCGCACCCACCTGTAAAACAGTCGGGCCTATAGGTATTCTTTCGTCATTACAAGTAAACATTATTTGTTCTCTCTCGTGGAAAGTATCTTCATTCCGAGAGGATATCGCCTCCCCCAGCCCCACCCATTTGTTACATTTCAATTGTCTTTTCAAAATTAAACTCTGTGAAAATTTATACAACCCTCTGTGTGTCGTTTCCTTTATTTTATACTTTTCTTGTCGAGAGGAATAAATTTAATCGCAGGGATAAATTTCATTCCTAGATTCACGGATTCCACGAAAGAGAGGCATCATATTCGGCGTTTTCTTTTGGAAAATCTTAAAGGAAAACAAAAAATCACCCCAAAGGCAAAATGATATTCAGAAAACAAACCAAAAAAAATCTCGTTTAGTGAACGAAGGAGCGCGAATTCCCCAGGGGACACTCGGCATCAGGATTCGTATCGTTATATCGAAAGGAAGAAGAAAACTAAACGGGGTAACGCAATTATTGAAAGTATCCATTTAACTTTGCCGAAAATCTTCCTTAATTTTACGTTTTCGAGAGTTCGAGGGGCCGAAAACGACAGCGATGCTACGGACCGGAGTAAATAAACTCAGATTCGCTAGATGGATCCTTCTTCCTGTCAAAAGTCTCGTCGAATTGCATTAAAAACTATTTTTGTTTGATTAAAAATAATAAAAAAAGAAAAGCAAATTCGGCTTGGCAGAGGAACCAGCGGAGAAGGACCTGTGTCAATCCATTTGCGTAAAGAGCTTGTTGTCTGATTCCAGAGTGGAGTTTTATTTGTATTAATGTCTAGGTTGAGAGTAATTTTCATAAAATAATGTAATTATCATAAGGTTTTTCTTCCCTAGCGTGGGTTGGGAACTTTTGAGAGTTATAAACAGATTGAGTTTCACAAATCAGAGATGAGATGTTTTTAGGCAATACTTATTTATGAAAGAATTTTGTTTAAGTGGTAACAATTGAGAAACATTTGTTTTTCGAGATTTAGCGCAACAGCTCATTTGTGAAACTAAGGAAAAGTTTTTATTTCGTCAATCCTCTTTCAATTATTTAACAAAAAAATATAGGGTCTAAGGAAATTGCGGGATAGAACAAGTTAAATGGACTCCGTGTTCTATTAGAAATTGGGTTATATGCTTCATTTAGTTAGGTAAGCTTTACCGACGCGAGGTTGAGTCAAGGTTTAGTCTTGCACTGCGTACAAATAAGGAGCACATATATTCGAAAAATTAATAGGAAAGGTGCTTCACCGAAAAACTATAGTGTGATTGTTTTTTACTCGAATCTAACTAACTAGGGCGGTGCGTAAGCAACGTTATGATCTAATTGTTGAATAAAACCTTGGCATTTATTTAAATTTAGGTTAATGTTGTTTAATATGTCTACATTATATTTTAAAGATAATATCTTTCAAATGGTTATCTCTCTATTACTTTTCTTAGAATTTCGGGTACTAGCCCCTCATTTTTTTTTCGGATATTGGTCTTAAGCTTTTGCACGGTCCTTGGATTATTGCCATACACCTTACTTTTTTACTTGCGACTTATAGGTACTATAAGGCAAGTTATGCATTCGTAAAAAAAAATCGAACTCGAGATTTTGATCAAAGTTGACAATATAATGATAGCGAAGACTAAAAAAGTGGTCTCGCAATTCTGTCTGTCTGTCTGTCTGTTCGACTGCAGCCTAAACGGCTCGGCCAATTTTCTTTAAACTTGGTAGATATCATTTTTATTTTTCCCCCCAATCGTTTTTTTTTAAGACCAAGAATAACGGTACCTGCCATACAAATTTTTTTCGAAATTTTATAAATATTTTTTTTCTCAAAAAATGTTCAAAAGATTTAAAAACTAAAAATACAAACAAATTTAATTTAGTTAAAGCTAGGTAGTAATTGAAAAAAATTTTGCGAAAAATGGATATTGAGGGTACCCCTCATGGAACCATTTTTTTCGTTTTTAATTTTCTCAAAAACGGTATACCCGATTTTGATAACTTTTTTTTGCTAAAGCTCCCCAAAAACGTAAATAGAATTGTGTATTCAAATTAAAAAAAAAAAATTTGTATTTTTTAAAAAAACTTCAAAATTTTTTTGTTCAAAACTCAATATTTCGAAAACCCCATGCTAGGTTTTTTTTAAACTTGATAAATAAAATTAAAAATTTTAAAATTTTAAAAATAAAGGTACCCACCATAGAAATGTAAAAAAATTTAAAGAAATGGTGTTCAAAAACCGTATTTTTCTCGAAAACGGCGCCTAGAATTTTGATAAAATTTTTTTTCTTTCAATTAGTTTTTATGATCTTTAATTTAATAAAAAAAATTGAAATTAAGATATTACAGCTTGTAGGGTAAGCTGGGGTACATTTGACACCGGGGCATATTTGACTTTGCGTTTTTCGGTATGATCGTGCCCTTAAAAAAGAAAAGTTTGGATGAAGGAAGAAGCTTAGTTTGATTTCAAGAAATGTTATGAAATTTGGCAGCCTTTCTTTAACTCTTCGCGGATTACCACGTGTTTTTGTGTTTTCTGTGTCTCTGATCTAATTTTTGATCACCGGTAAGTAAGCGATTTGTGAACCTAATAAAATAATTTTTTTTATCGCGAATCAATATTATGATAGTACTATGCTTAAAGTTCAATAAATTTAAGCCAGTTTTGTGAAAATATAATATTAGTTATTAAAAAAAAAATTAAATTAAAAAGTTCCTTCGGGGCACCTTTGACTTTTGCAAAAAAATATTTGTTTGACGTTGATTTTGGGAAATTATATATTAAATAAATTATTTAAAAAATGTCGATATCGATAAATTTCAATTTAGATTTATATGGACTAATTTTTTATGTTTTTAAATAAAATAATTTATATAATTTATAATTTATACAAGAATGTTGTTTTTTTTTTAGAAAGTGAATTTACTGATTTATTTTCTTCGTTATATTGTTTAATAAATTGTTCAAAAACAAAAATTTACTCTTTAACTATTCAAACAACAGACGTGCTGGATGCGTTGATACTTTCAGAAATATAATGCACACGATGTGGGGTTTAATAAACCATTGTCAAATGTACCCCTTTTAAAGTCAAATGTGCCCCGCTTCCGGCGCACTTTTGACAAAATGACTTATTTTAGTTCTTTAAAATGTGGAAATGTTTTAAAACAAAAAATTATATGTTAGCATAATCTTGAATAATCAATTAATCAAATACAAAACAAAACATTGGAATACATTACCAGTTTTCGGAAATACAGACTTTTAAAAACTAAGTGTCAAATATACCCCCTTCTACCCTACCTACCATAGAACCATTTTTTCGAATTTTGAATTTCTCGTTATCGACATAACGCATCCTAATGAAATTTTGTATAGAGATGCTTCCAAAAAGCTTAGAAAACATTACATTTCAAAACTTGAAGAAAAATATTTTTTTTTTGAATTTTGAAAAAAAAATCGTTTTTTTTGTAAAATTCAATATTTCAAAAATGGCTCAATATTTTTTTTTGTAAATTTAATTTTTATTCAGACAATAATAAAAACTTTAAATTGGCGTACCAAATTTTTTTCTTAAAAATGTTTCAAAATGTTTTTATATAAAATCTTATTTTTTTAAGAAACCACTACAACGGCTTTAAATTCATATTTGCATAGCATTCTGTTTCTATCTCTTACTACTAAAAGAGTTTATATAAAATAAAATGTATCCTTATAAACAGTTTTCTCAAGTAACATTCATTTTTAAATTCCTAGTCTTTTACATAGGAGCAAGTTCGTGAGACCCAGTCGTGCATTTTATTTTTATTAATATGATAATGACAGCTATTGTGAAAATGACAATCAATTAATTGAGCAATCGCTTTAGTCTTACTCAATAGGAGCCCAGTTAACTAATAAATTTAAATTTTTTTAATTAAAGTTGTTTACCTATTTATAAAATCATAGGAAAACCTTGCGAAAATATCTTCAGTCAAAAATAATTTTTGCTTGCGATAGGCAAATTGTACATAATTATATATGTATTTATAAAAATAGCAAAATTAAGTTTTTTAGCAAATGAAGTGGTAGGCCTTTTACGTCTGAGTCGATTTTCATTAATTTTGAAACCCATATAAATCTTATTTGTTTTCAAAAACGGCTGCTTCGCTTTTAAAAAGAGTTTTTCTATTGCCTATGTATTCAAAAGACGGAATTCGCGTGTTTATTTTGATTCAATGGTAAAAGGCTCATATAACAAATTTTGGAAGTTCAATTACCACAATGAAGTCATTCAGACTTCAGTTTCAAATTGAGCATAATTAGACATTTATTTTATTAAATTTTAAATAATTTTTTTTTGTTTAAATTTTAAAGCAAGGATCCCAAATTTTCGTTTTATTAATATAGAATTATGAAAGATAAAATGGTTTTTTGTTTCGTTTTTGTATTTTTAGGATTTAAGATTATTTTGAAAAATATACGATATTAGCCCAAATGACCCTATTTGGCATTATGTATTCTATTAAGAAGCTTCTGTATACAAAATTTTATCAACTTGAATTTAGTTGCAAGATGATTATATACCAATAGCTAATTCATATTCAAATATGTTTAATGAAGAAAAAAAAATAATTTCATGGTCCGATATTAAATTTTAACAATATTGTGGATTGTTAACCAATAAAATGAGAGCATTCTTCAGTAACAAGAAATACTATTGGACAATTTTTCACTTCGGCACAAGTACCCGTAAAAAAATTAGATTTAGATAAGGTAGTAGTTTCAAGGAATCGATCAAGTTTTGGGCCTACGAAAATATGGACAAAATCGGAAAAATCTCCCAAAAAGACTAGTAAGAGCAAATAAACTAGGTCATTTATGTTTTGGCTATAATTTTTAATAGGCATATTCAGACAGACAAGTAGAAAAGTGCCTTAAACAGTAAGGTTAAGGAAACAACATTATTTAACAGCACAAAAACAGTTGGAACGGTAAACAAAGCTCGAAGTCTAATGAAAAATCTTTGGCATATTGGACCGTTGTTTTAGAATTAAGAAAGTTAAAGAAGCTATTAAAATATGCAATCTGCTAAGTTTAAGCCACATAGAATTGTGAAATTCACTTTTAAATTGCGATAGGGCAAGTGCATTTGGAAAATAAATCGAACTCGAGATTTTGATCCAAGTTGACAATGATAGAGAACACGAAAGAACTGGAGCCCGTGAATTCCGTCCTTCAATATCTTGAAAACAATTAAGCGATTTACTTTGTGAAAATTAAGTACTTACATATATGTATAAAAACATATTTTATTATGTCTGTAGCACAACCTACAGGCTAAGCCGCTGGAGCTATTTTCTTCAAACTCGATACTTAGGCGACTTCCCTAGATAAGAAAATGATTTTCTATACAAAATCTTATTATCTCGAAAACGGTTATAACGATTTTGATAAAAAATTAAGTGTTCTAATGCGTGAACTAAGTTTTTGCCAAATTTTTTTTTTAATAATATCTGTAATAGAAACGTTTGTTTAATTTCTACTTTCTCACTACGACTTTAACGATTTTGACCAAAATTTTTATGCAGGAGGTCTTTTGAATTTAAAAAAATATCTTATATAAATTTTTTCTAAAACATGTTTTTTGGATTTTTCTTTGATAGATACTATCATTTTTATCTTAATTAAAACATTTTTTTAATTAAATAATTTAGTGAAACAGATAATTTTGTTATCAAAATTCTAGGTGCTGATTTCGAAAAATATATAATTTTTCAAAACCATTTTTTTAAATTTTTTTTATTTATATAAAATGAAAATTTTTTGAGTTTTTATTTTTTTGAAAATTTAAAAACAAAATACTTTTCAAAATTTTAAGGAGCTTTAGAATAAAAAAAAATTGATAAAAAAGAAACAGACTCATTTTTTAAGTCTTCCATTTTTTAAGTCTTCCTTATCAGATCTGGGGGTCAATTCTCTATCTGTGAAACTGTGAAGTGATAAGTTTTTCATAATTTCACACACTATCCGATTCGCAATTTATGAAAAAAATTAATAAAATGTCAAAATATTTTCAAATATTAAATTTGTTTTCACACTCAAGCGATTTTGTGAAGAGCCCTGATAAAATATGAAAATTGTAAAAAACAAAATTGTACTCAAAAATGAGTATCGTGTATCAAAAATGAGAGCATTTCTCATTTTAGTATTGTTTAGTACATGTTTTGACAAACATTATCAGAATGAGTTCCAGAATCGTATTATGTGAGTTCATGAAATGTAAAAATGAAAAATTGCTGTGAAAACTGAAATGATAACTTTTTTATCACTTCACAGTTTCATAGATAGAGAATTGACCCCCTGGTCAAAATTCGAGTTCCATTTTTTTACGAATGCATAACTTGCCTTATAGTACCTTTTGGTCGCAAGTAAAACGATTTTAATCGTACAGGTATAGCTAGCTGAATACACACTTTAATGCGAGATAATAAGAAAAATAAGACCAAACAAGACTCACTTCACAAGAATCCAGTTCCGTTCGACAAGTGTGAACTCTTAGCATTCAAACTAAAAAAGATAAAATTCACATTTTTATTATTATTTAATCGTTGAGAACTCATAACAAGCCTTGGATAGTCCAATTACGACAGATAAGCCTTTCAGGGTTTCTTCGTCTTCAGATCTTAATCGAGTATAAAAACACTTTTTCTATTATTAGATTTTAAACATTTGTTATATTTTTTTTTTTAAATCAAGGCAAGTATTCCAAATTCTCAAAAATTCTACACAAATCGTAAGAAATAAATTTCCTTAATTTTAACCTACAAAAAATGAAATATCCAAACACCCATTCAAGCAATAAAAACGTTCTGATTAAACTTAATTAAAAATCAAATAATTTATTTTATAACAGATTTGTAAGAACAAACACTCATAACTCTGAAGTAGGTTTTCCATTAAACTGCTTTTAGTGAATCCATTTCAATAAGAGAGAAGCTTGTTTGTAAAGGTCTTGGATAACAATGGACTAAAATGCACAATTGAATTACCTTATTTACATTCGCTCTTGAAGATTTGGGTTTTTCTTTCTGAGAACCTTCTTAGAACTTAATTTTTCAACTTTGACCTTTATGAATTTTCATTTCACATGAGTTAAGATTTGTCATAGAAAAAAGCCATACAAATATGTATGTATATGGACCAAAAAAAAAAACTGTTTTTTTTTTTATTGCTACCACAAGAACCCAAAATACCAAACCGTTTAAATTAATAACACGCACAGCTTAAAGCCTCCTTTCACAGCACCAACACAACAGGCAGCAGTAGTTGAAGCTGTTATAATAATTCATTTTAATTTAACTCCTTCGTCAGTTTTATTGAATTTTCCACTATACGAATAACCAAAAACGCTTAACCTCGTGTTCCGTCTGAGTGCGTAAAATCATGAAATTTCTCTCACGCGCCCAAAATGCTCACAACCATCCATCATCATCGTTTCAATCTTCATCTGTAGATATCTACAGAAATCCATGGCATGGTGAAGATGGTTTATGCCAAAACTGCTTCCCAATTCTGCTGAACTTGCAAATTAGTTGTGTTGAGAAATAAGTCAGAGGAAGATGCTGAAAATATCCTGCGTATATAAATTTCATAACAAAAAATCCTCTCATCTCCTTGTGGCATATTAAATTTAACTACCACTGCCACCCGTGCGTCGCTCCTAAAACGAAAACGGTGAAGATGAAGATGACGCCTTAGCCCGGAGTAACTTTTTAATACATAAACACCGCCGCACACGGATTAGAGGAGTTCCAAAGAGGCCACCGTGAAAAAGGAATCTTCTTCTTGTACAATATTTCTAAGGATAACCTAGAAGAAGCCTTTACAAAGACGTAACCAACGAATTTTCTGCCATTTCAGCTAAATGGAAGTTTACCCTAGCGAGGCACAAAAGTCCTGGTTGTGTCGCTTCGCTTTGCGTCGAGCCGCCCCACATTCCTCGTCTAATCTCTATGAAGTGCTTGGATGACTTGCTGCAAGGGTGAACGTTGCCGGTGCTTGTGCTAGTGCTGGTGCTGGTGCCAGTGCCGGTGCCGGTGGATGTGCGCTATTTGGCGTATGTGATCAAGCCAAGTGTAACTAATACGCCTTCAGAAAATGTTCTGCATCAGAGGAATCTTGACGGAATCTTAGTTTAGAGGAAGATAACTCATATTTCCATATCACTTCTTCTTGTTTTTTTTTTGTACTAAGAGTAATTTTTTTGTTTTGTTTGTTTGTTTTTTTTTTTATAAAATCCTTTTCTTTACTGCCGAAAATTTTGCAAGCGGATAAAGTTTTTTGGGAAAAGTTGGGCAAGGCTATCTTGTATAGCCTTAGCATTTTGAGAAGAGTTTTTTTTCGTATTCGTAATATTCGGGATGTTATTGGGAATGATTTGATTATGGTGTTCAGCGATGAGAGATTTATATAATTTTGCAAAAATTGCAAAAGTTTATTTTGGTAGGAAATTTTTCAAAGATTGAAACTATTTTTGAGTTCAAGAAAACAAGTTTTAGAATTTTTGAAATTATTATTGAAGGAAAGATTTTTTCTTCTTGCAAATGGATAAGTTTTTCCTAAGGAATTAAACTAATTTAAACTACCTTTCAGGGGATGAAGGATCGTATTCTCGAAGATATTTAAGGTTTGTTTCCGAATTTTTGGTTGGTGGCTTAAAATATGGATTTAAAATTATAAACCCAAAATTCATCCTACATCATTTAAACATCATGATTGTTACTTTATCGCAGTCATCATGAGAATTTAAAAAATCTTCATCTCACAAAATTTTTTCAACTTAGTTCTTTTTTATAAATTTTCGCTAAAGAGGGTTGGAATTGTAAACTTCTAACTCATCCGCTTGACATTCCATGCTCCAAATGTCGGATTCAGTTTTGTCTTATAACTGAAATGTTTCGCTTAGCCTGCCTGCTTCTATTTGAACATAATAGGACTTATTACTCAACTAGCCACATATCTATACATAATTTATTCACAAAAGTCAAAATCTTCAACAAAGTGAAGTGACTGACATGTTTTTCTATTTTTAAAATCAAATATTGGCGTTTTATGCGATGCATGTTATAAAAAGCAAGATTACATTCAAAACTGACAGTACACTTCTTCATTTGCAATTTCGAAACTGTCAGTTTCAACAAAGTGGTGACATTTTAGTCGTTATCCGGCTTTATTATTGAACGTAGTTTGATATTGTCTGATTAAATCAGGTTTGTCAGGATTAAGAAACGTTTCACATTAATTCGCCTACATTCTAAACAGCTCGACATCTAGGTCTCGTTTCATTCAAGCAATTTGTCGGAATCCTCTTAAAGTTGAAAGCAATCAGCAAGGAATCTTATTGTTTTATTAATTTTAGCATCGTCTGCAAGGATTAAACATAATGAATAAGAAATGTGAAGAGGCAAATCATTAATAAATACCAAGAACAGAAGTGGCCCAAGATTACTGCCTTGAGGAACACCTGAGTGGTTTAAAATTTTAGCAGATTTTTCAGGGCCAATTTGTACATATTGAATATGGTTAGTCAGAGCGCTCTTCCTAGTCAAGTAATTGACCATGAAAACCAAAAGATTTAAGCTTACTAAGCAGTATTTTAAAATTCACTTTATGCCTTCGAAAAGTCTGTGAAAATTACATCTACCAGATTTCTTTTGGCAATAGCATTAACACAGAAATTTGTAAATAAAGCGAGATTAGTTTCTGTTGACTTACGACTGACAAACCCGAGCTGAAAAGGTGATATATATTTTTTCACAGCTTCATACTTAGTTTATCTTTATCTACTTGGTTTATCTTTTTCTTAATAAGAGATTTAAAAACTTTTGGAAGTAATTGTTTTGAACCTGATTTATGAATCGGAGTTATGTATGAACTCATCCGGCTGTCAAGAAGCTCTTACACCCGTCATTCTTATCGAAGTTTATATGAGCCGCGAAGCATAGAACCGATTTTTTGTGAAACAAAAGGGACCAGTTATGTACTTGTAAGTAGGGCCAATATTTTTTAAGTTTATTTCTTTAACGTCAAGAAAGGGGTTTAAAAATCTTACCAAATTTCTCGCCAGTTTTACGTTGGTTCAAGACTATTTGTTTATAAAATGCAACTTATGATGAGTTTTTCAATAAGGGAGGGTAGATGTTGAAATAAAAATGTTGAAGTAAAACTCTTTTCTTTTATTTTAAAGGCCCATGTATATCTTTTTTTGTTGATGACAACCTGATAGCCCCTTCCCTACCTAATTTTACTTAAATCTATAAATATATGTATTTCGGCCAAGACATACTCGTACATATCCTAATCAACTTTCTATATCCGAAAACCAACGGAACTGATTCTCCTGTTATACCCTGTCCCTACGGTCCCGATCGGACACCGTCCTGCTGAACCGAATTCGTGCTATTCAACGGTGATTTGGCATCAACAAATTAGTAATTAACAATAGATTTGACAGATGCCACGAAAACAACATGTCCGCCAGAGGCCACCAAAATCTACCTGTGAAAATTGAAAACCACTTTATATATGCTCATGGCTCGACTTCCAAATAAATCATCTAATACACTTTGGTCAATGCCAAATTGAGAGGCTTGCGAAAAAGCTTAAGCAATGATAACAATCATCTCATATAAATTTCAAAATCCTTTAATTTAAACAGAAACCTCAACCATTCATAATGTTTTCAATTAATCACTGGTTATTTGATACGCCAAATTTTTAAAACCACCTTTTTCATGTATCCATATTATCAAATGCATCCATCTCCAACGACCTTATGCATCTGCCATAAGTCACTGGCTGTAAGTATTTCCAAATTCTAGTTCGTTGCACCGACCGTTTCTGGCAACAAAATTCTTCATGCGTGTTTTGTTGAGCGAATAAAAAAGTTAGGAAATCAAATTCATTTGCGAAAAAAATGTGTTCTTGTAAAAATGTTGCGCAAATATCACAGACGAAAAACAAAAAAAAAAAACATTAATTATATGACCCGGTCGCACGAATATGCTTGCATTTTATTTTTAGAAAAGGGTTGCAAAAGCTTAAGCCACGTTTTATTTTAAGCTTGGCTTTAATTCACAAGCTAGTGGCTGACTTATGAATTAAAAAATATGTAATTCAGCAGCTAGTTGTGTAGATTGGAAATTCTTAAGCTTGTTTTGACTACATAATTATTTAATTATTAACGAAAGTAGTTTTCAAGCTGCACCTCGCCATAAGCCCATTTGAAAAATCAAAAATGCTTAGGCGGTAGTTAGGACTTCATTAAATGCAAATTATGGTGGAAGCTGGAGCGATTATTAGTTTGAAAGTGAAGAATGTGTAGCGTCGCGTCATAGCATAATTATTCAACTTTAATTAAATAAGAAGATTATTTAGTATTGGACATTTTAGCCGATTTATTATTTATTAATTAAATCTGATTTTAATTTTAACAATAATCAATCAGCTAAAATAAACAATAAATTGGGTAACTTTAAACATGACCATTTGGTTAAATTACTGATAACGGAAGTGGACAAAATTTAAACTAACTTCCAGCGGAAAAAAAAACAGACTAAGAATTTTTTTTTGATTCTTAAAATTGATGCAAAAATTATGGTTTTGGAAATGTTCCATTAAATAATTATAAAACTATTTTTTTTTGTATTTGTATAGTGAAATATCTCAAAAATCATATACCGTTCTGAAATAATTTTGAAGTAATTCATGGAACATTCACAACCTCTTCATTAAACCTCCATTAAGGCTGAAAATTCGTCTTAAAATCGTATTATGTGGTTTAAGCTAAAACTGATTTTAAATAAAATGGAGATTTAGTAAATTAAGACAGCTTTAATAAAAATCCGTAAATTCCGAGGAAGAAATTAATTTTTTTGCCATTTTTAAAGTCGAATTTAAGTTTATTGGAAAGCAATAAATTGAAGCAGTATTTATTATCGCCACCTTATTTTTATTGAATAAACCAAATACTTACCCTCCAGAGCCACGAAAAATTAAATCACTTTACCAGTTCGTCCAAAGTCATCAACCCAAACGATTTTTTTTTTTAAGTTCCACCTGCTTCCAGTCAAGTGGGTTGGTGGTATTGGTGGTCGTTCCGCTTTAACTGTTATCGCAATTATACGCTTACCTCCGTTTTGATTTGGTTGTTCCTTCAAAAGAACTTTGCATATTGCATGCATATGCGTTTGTCATAAAAATGCACAATCGACGATTACGACCGACGATGAAGGCAACATAGGTTTTCCACCTCAAAGGCTATCATAGCCAAAGCTTTACAAAAAAAAAAAAAGAATCCAAAACAACTACCACCAGATGCCACCCCCTGCGTCTTGTGGCAGCATGGGCAATCTATGTATGATGGTGCAACATTTGCCATACGTTTCTGTTTTAATTTTGAGCAAATAGTTATAGATACCCTCCGTCGGCGCCGTCAAGACAAGTTGCTGCCGATGCCGATGTTGATGCTGGGTCGACCAGCTGTTTGTGCTGTACTCGGTGACTGTGGGCTTTAACCTCCTAACCAAGTTGTCCAGCATAGCATCGTACGCAAGTAGCAAGTGGCAAGCAGCAGAAGCAATAACCGTTATTGCAGCGGATAGCCGTCGTAAAGTTATATAATTGAATTGTCGCGTGCAGACCGAGGTGCATTTGCGATTGTGGAAGCCGGTCGTGCGGATTACCCCAGCCAGACAGATAACGAAGAGATCAGACGGACTTGGCGATTGAGACCACATCAGGTCGGCTGCGGAAGAAAGCAAAAGTTTTGGAGATTCCTTGGCTTATTCGTACTTACTTTAGTTTCGGAAGTGAAAGAAGAAGAAGATGGGAAACAAGGTGCGCTTCTATTCCAAGTTCTTGTTGGCGGGAATTTTGGCTACTCTGATGGTTGCAGTAGCGGCCGAAGATGAACGTTTTTTAACAGATCCACGTAAGTCGCGAAAGTGATTATAAGGGTTTGTGTGAAAGTCCAAAAGAAGAACTTCCTCAAGTTTAAGTATAATGTGTACCTTTACGATTTCCAAAAAAAATATGGAAATTTCTATGCTAACGGTGTTGTGGGTAAATTTAAGTGTTTTGAAATCAAAACAGGTTGAGTGGCTTTTAAAGAGTGATTGTGATGACCTAGTTACCATAACTGCCCGATAGTTTTCATTAAAAAAAAAATAAAATCTATCGGCCAGAAATATCCAAGGATAAAATCATCGAATGCAGCTTTTTATATGCAAGAAGATGGATTGTGTGCTGCATTAGAGAGTGTGCACTGTGCGAAGTGACTTTGGATCGGATTGCTTAAGATCTGGTTTCTTGCATGCAATTTTGCAATTAACACGCGTGTGCTATAATGTCAAGTTTTTCAATTTCAAAAAGTGTTTAATTGAATTGAAGTATAAGAACTGTTATACTTGGACTATGGATAGGGCAATATTAATAAGACCTTTTTGTTGTGTATTAAGAAACAAGTGCAAATTTCCTTAAATGCTAAGGTGATCTAAGAAGTTGAAGTAAAGCTAATTTTTTGATGGATTACTATCATTTTGTTATATGAAGGTTTAGAAAAATCAAAAGTACTGTAAAATGGGTTTCTTCTTTTTTTATTCAAAAACATATTTCTGTGGTAAAATATTGAAATACATTGCTATTTGCATTATTAAGAAGTGCCTTTGTGCTAAAACATAAATAAATAATTCAAGCCATTTACGAAATTTACTGCAATAAACCAAAAATAGACATTTAAAAATATCAAAAACGTATTTTATAAAAATTATAAACACAGATTTAATTTGGCTACTACAAAAATTTTACCGCTTGTAATTTCCAAAAACTATTCAATATCAAAAATTTTAAATTTGCATTTTTTAGACTAAAGAAAAAATTCAAAATTTGAACGACTTGAAGATTTTTTTTTAATTAATATTTTATCTGCAAATTACTGGCGTACCAAATTTTTTTCAGACAAGAAACTATAATTTTTATTTCAAAATTAAACTTTTTCTTAAACTTCTTCAATATTAAAACATTTTTTTAGTAGATGGAATGTATGCAATTTTAAATTGCTAAAATAAGTTTCTATGTATTCATTTTTAAAGAAAAGGTTTTAAAGATTATTTTGTTGTGAAATTAAAAACTAAATCAAAACAAATTCAATTATTAATACTATTTAAGAAAATTAAATATTTTACAAAAAGTCAAAGAATATTTTGCTTCAAGTTTGAATATGCAATGTTTCAATTCCTAAAAGCTTCGGTATAAAAACCTTTTTTAAAATCTATTAGTCAAAAATAAAAAGTTCAAAAAACGAAAAAATGGTTTAAGTGTAAAATATTAATTTCAAAATTTGTTTTATTAAATTACAGATCTCACAAATTAAGCAAAACGGAAAATATTTCTTAAAAATTCTATGTTACGCTTTCTAGAAAAATACAATTTTCGAAAAGTAACTATTTACATTTTCTGAATTAAAATATACGATTATCTAGAGATATAGGACTATGATTTAGAAATGATATAATGAGATAACAATTTTATTAATAATTTTTATTTTTCAAGGGAAATCTACAAGTCAGATCTTTATATATTTTATAAATAATCGAGCATATTGTTTTTGAAATATTGAGCTTCAAGCAAAAAATTTGAAATAGTTATTAAACCAAAAAAAATTGTTTTATGGATAAATAAACGTTTTTGGGAAAAATGTTTCTCGACCACTATTTAGCTCTTTGTGAATAATTTTTTTAAATTCTGTGGAAAAGTTTTTGAGAAAAAAATATCTTGTAAGGTTTTGAAAAAATCGTACAGCTGGTACTGTTACTTTTCGTCTAAAAAAGAAAAGAACCTGTGAATGCATTATTTGCCATTCTTTTTGAAATATGACATCGTTCAAATGAAAAGAGTGGTCCAACTTTAAATTCCTCTTCCCCATAGATCTAGTTGAATTTGAGAGATAGACTGTGTTATGTTCACCGTAATGGCATCGGTCGAATGTGGCTTATTCGCGTGACTTCAGAAACCCTACAAGAAAAATTATAACGGGGTTAAATTGCATGACCTTGGTTTACCTGACCTTAGCGAGAGGAAACCTTTCGCTCAAATCGTTCATACAGAATGTCAATATTAGCGTGCAGTGTGTTAAACATAGCGCTATCCTGCTGGAACCACATGTCTAGGTCCATGTGGTTTAATTTGAGCCATAAGAAATTGGTTATTATCGTTCTATAGCACTCAACATTGACGGTGACCGCCTTACCAATGTCGTTTTTGAAAAAGATAGAACCAATGACGACGCCGCGCCGTGGGCCGGCCCAAAATCCACACTGAAAGGTAACTTTTTGAAGATTGTTTCAAATTTTGCAATTAAACGGTGTAGAGTCCGTTGTGAAGGGCCAGCACGTCTACGGTAAAATGATTGCACTAAAGAACAATCATTTTATTATGTTTTATCATTTGGACGCCCTGTTAAATCGGGTACCTTGCAATGGTAATTTGGTATCAGTAATTGAATAATTAACAATAGATTCGACAGATGTCAAATCAAACATGGCCTCAACAGGCCTCCAAAATCTATCCATGCCAATTGGAAAATCCATTTTATACGTAAATAAAAAAAAAAACAAAAATATTGTTGAAAATTATAAGTATTTTAGCAGCCATCTTTTAATCAACTATTAATAGAAGGACCGACAAATTCTTAGTTTAAAGTCTTCATGTGGAATTTAATATCAGAAAGTTCAAGTTTAATCACAAAAACTTTCAGAAAAAAAAACATTTTAAAATATTTATTTCAACACAGGTACCTTTAACTTTCAGCCATTTATGCTTTGCAGGGTTGCCGCTTTCTTGAAAAAGTGAACTTCTTTTTCGCAATTTTTTTTTATTTTTGTCAAGAAAGTTTACATTTTATAATTTATTAAATCTGGTATTGTTCTATATTATTTATATTTGAAATATTTAACGAGATCGATTGTAAAGAAAATGGAATTAATATTTTTCTGGACAAATATTTTTTCTCTTAGCATTATCCCAAGAACTGGAATCATTAATTACATGCTCCTTTAATATTCAATATATGAAAAAGGTTATATACAAAATATTGCAGAATTCGTTCTTCTTGTTAAAATTGTTTACGACTCTTTTCGATAGAATTGAAATTGGGATGTCGTTCCAGAAAAATGATTACAACTTTGAAGCAAAAGAAGTTATCGGTAGTCCTGCAAGAGATTGGAGGTCAGAATTTTAGATTTAAGATTCTTAAACCAAAATACAAAAAATGTTTTCGCTAATAAATTATTATTAAAAAAAAAACTCTTGAGCACTCGTAAACTGGACTGATTACAATTTTATTTAAAGAGGTGTTTTTCGCAGAATATTTATAATGTTTGTATGTACGAATATGTATTTCTAAACACTTTACCAATACCATATTTTCAGCATAAGAAAAATTTCAATTTCGAACTCATAACTGCATTATTTTATTTACTTACAGCAGATTACATCAAACAATGTCGTATCAACGACAAAGACTTTTTAAATTGTTCCACTCAAAGTATACAGCAACTTTTTGATAAACTAGGAACAGGTATGTTGTATCTTTCTATAGAAAGCAAAATAATCTTTAATCAATTTCTTACCTTCAGGTATCCCTGGATTAGACACCATTAAGAGCTTTGATCCATTTTACTTAAACAGGATTAAAATCAACCAGGGCAACAGTCAAGCTATTAATCTGAAAGTTGAACTGTCAAATATTAAGATTTTAGGCTTTGGAAAGACCAACGTTTTAGAGAGCATGTAAATTCAAGTTCTAAACATTCTCACAAATATCTATTTTCATACAAATTATTGCTTTCAATTTATAGAGTTTATAAGAAAGACTTTAGCTGGAAGACAACATTTATGCTGCCGGTTATGAAACTCATCGGAGATTACAGCCTTTTTGGAAGAATTCTACTGATTCCATTGAATGGAAAAGGAAAGGTTCTTCTTGATGCAGGTTTTTCAAATATTTAATTTATTAATTACTAACAGCTTTTCATGGATGTTTTGATTTTGTTATACTTCCAGAAAATATGACAGTTGTGATGAGTTCAAAAACACATCTCTATGAAAAAGGTGGATATACATTCTATAATGTAACAAATGTGCGTGTCGATTTCCACTTAGATGGCTTGAAGTCCCACTTTTCTAACTTATTCAATGGAAACAAGGTTCTAGGTAAGTTGTAGTTTTAAAACATACCTAACGTAAGGCACAAAAAAAAATAATTAAAATAAACTAAAATATAATAAATTCAATTTAAATACTATAAAATATAATAAAATGAAACAAAATAAAGTAATATATTAAAATAAAATAAAATAAAATAAAATACATATAATAAAAACAAATAAAATAAATTAACTTAAAATAACATAAATTAAAATAAAATAGAAACAAATTTAATTCGAAAAAAATAGGTAACTAAAATAAAATTAATATTTCAAATAAAACAAAACGAAAAATTTATTGTAATATTATTTTTTCTTAAAAGATGCTAAAATCTTCTCAGAAAGCTCTGAAACTCAATACCAATAATCGCTTTAATTTTGCTTTCAGAGGACAGCACCAATAAATTTTTCAACGACAACTGGAAAATGTTAGCTGATGCTTTGTATACTGTTATAACTCAAACCATCGAAGATATTCTACTTGATGTTTTGAAAAAGATATTCCATTATATTCCAGCGAGTTTCTTCGTAGCTGATATCCCCACACCAGCTGAATTATATGGTGGGCAGAATAAAGAAAAATCGTAAAGCTTAACTAAATGAATACTTGGTGACTTTTTTGAATATACTGTATATTTTCAATTATTAGTAAATTTTTAGACAAAATATATTTTAACATTTTTAAGAGTATTATTTCTGTCATATTTTTTTTTCTAAGCCTGTTAATATACAACTTTTCCTTGAACTACCACCATAAGAAAAAATCTAGAGGCATCTAAGTAAATGACCCAATGACATGGCCGGAAAAATAGCGCTGCATAAAGTTACTCTAACAGGGTGTAATGGTTTTTGGTGTGGAAAATTTGCTTTGTCGCTAATGATTTTAAGCCAAGAATTGCAGTCGTATATAGTGAGCTGTAAGACTCAAGCACTCCAATCTCGCCGACTTAAATGGGCATTTTCCTGCAATAGTAATAAATTGTTATAGGCCTCTCTCTACGACTCTCAAATACAAGCTGAAAAATTTCATTCACACAAAAATGGCAACCATATAAAATCTTCTTAGGACATGAAATGCACCCTGTATTTGATGATGAACTCTTAGCTTTTTTCAATATACAATTTAAAAATAAATTAAATTAAATATAAATCAAGAAATAAAATAAATTATTTACTTATAAATATTTATAAATAAATTTATGAATACTAAAATAAATTTCAAACTATTAATGCTTTGTTTTGTTTTTTTTTTTAACTTTTAAAATAAATCAGGATATTAGATAATTCTGAAATTTTGCACTCGGCTTAAATTAAGTGAATGTATAATGCTCTTAATATTGCGATAGATCCAATACTTCAGCCATTCTAAAGTGACAGTGAAACGTAACCGAGCGAGGGTTACCCAGACACCTACAATCCTTTTCTAAAATTATTAAATTCCAATTTTCAAATTTGTGTCTGATACTCTATTGATAACTTATCAGAACATTATAACTAAGATAAAAGTACCAACATAAAACTATTATTATTAATAACCAGAATCTATTCCAGAATTTTCCCAGTACTATTAAAAAAAAAACAAAAAATAAAAATGTTAAAAAAATCTATATGAAGGTTTTTATAATACAAATTCTATATACTACTGAAATAAATCAGCCAAGTAGAAGACTTAGCACTATTAATGGACTTGTTGAATTATTGATTCAAAATAGCTTTTTTTGGCCTTTAGTCCACAAAGGACAAGGTCCTCATAGTCAACTGATGAGTCCATGTGAGATCACCCGGACGATTGAGTATTTACTGATTTCAGTAAGGCTTTTGACAAGCTGTCAAATCGAGTTCTGCTTTTTAAATTAAGAAACCGTTGCAAATCAAATAAGTTTAAAATCAATTCAGGAATCCCACAGGGTAGTCATTTAGGCCCCATCCTTTTTATTTGATTTATAAACGACTTACCATCTGTGTTAAAGTACTCCAAGTGCCTCATTTACGCCGACGATGTAACAATCTTCAAAACTATTTCAAATACTCGTGATTGTGAAGAATTGAAATGTGATCTTAATTCGTTTTTTGACTGGTGCACTCGTAATTGTTTGTTTCTTAATATCAATAAATGTAATACTATGTGTTTTACAAGAAAGTTTTATTTTACTATTATTTTAATTCAATTCTTGGTTGGATAAAAAGAGAGTCGAAACAATTTTTCGACCCTTTCGTGACAAGAATACGCTTGTCAGGTTGGTCACCTCATTACGAATGTCATAAAAATAGACTAGACCAGGTGCAACAAAGATTCATTAGGTTTGCGCTGAGGGGACTAGGTTGGGATAATCCTTATGATCTCCCACCTTATAACAACAGACTTATTGATATACCCAGTCTCGAGAACAGACGTTCCTATTTATATTTTGTTTTCATTGTAAAATTAATCAACGGTAACATAGACAGTTTGCACTTTAAACTTTAATATTCCTCAAAGAAATTTAAAAAAATTATTTATTGGTTATGAGCATTTTCTTGTAGTAACATTAATTTTTAAATCTTTAGTCTTTTAGGTACATAAGATCAAGTTCGTACGGTCGTCCATTTTATTTTTTTGGTATCTTCTTTTGAGAAAATTTGAGAGTATTTTGAATTTTTGCTAGTAATATAGTACAAATTTTTCGTTATTAGTTTTGAGAGGAAAACAAAATATTATAACGCTTCAATTTTGTGAACAGTTCAAACTTAAATCGGTCGACATAGCCTCTTTAAGCAATTTTTATGAACATTGCTTTAGCCCGAATTTACTTATATTTGTTGCAAAGTAAAAAAACCAACTAAGTTAAATATATAGAATGATCTTTATTGAACAGAGGATAATAATAGTCTGAGAGCGATTAGTTACATAAAAAGTATAATAAGCAAGAACTAAGAATTTGAGAAAACATAGAATCAGCAAGTAGTGCAAACGTTATTATATGTACATACATATTGTGAGAGTGTTGCAATGAATTATAGTTAACTGATTTATATAATGTAAATGATGTACAGTGATTCAAATAATATTTCAACAATATTTTAAAATGAAACATTTAATCCATGGACAAGTTTGAGCCCAAAGTCGGAGTAAATAATGAAATTTAACTAAAATTACATCGGTTATTTATGAAATACAGTGCTATTTAAGTACAAACTACTTATGAACCATAATCTTTCAATAAAATCTATGTTTAACCATTCCTTAAAAAATTACTTTCTTATCATTCTTAGAAATAAAGTTGTTAAATATTCAGACGAATCCCCTTAGCTCTTTTGATTGACCCCAATCCTATCTCAATGGTTAAGTAAATTCAACTCCAAAATGTATTGAAACGCACACAATCTGTCTACTTACCAATAGTTCTCGCATCTACTTATCGCCAATTGGCATAAATTCAATTGTACTGAACTTCACAAAACTCCACCAAAGTTTTTCCTAATCGGGTTTATTAAGTTTTCCATCATGATCTCTCAGTCCGCTTAGTGTAGCCAATCAAAGGATTATACCTCCCCCCATTCCTCTCATTTGCGTATATCCGAGTTCTATTAAATAAATAAAATAGACATGAAAAAGTTGGAGCACAACTCTGCCCACTCCGCATTAAGTATGTTGGGGGTTAATTTTACAACAGAGTTCCATCTTTAGCCGTTCGCTTTTCGGCCAGGGTTTGAGTCATAAAAGACGTAATTGTCCTTAGAGTTATAATAGGCCTTTGCCCAAACTATAGGGCTAACAAAAAACTTTTTCCTGTCTAGCGGTTTAACATTTAACACAATACAACCAACCAACTGCTAACTAACTCACAACACTCTCAACCACCCATAGAGCCCTCTCAATCCAAGCAGAAGACTTGAGGTTACGTTCGGTTTAAAATCGACTACAACGATGATTATGATGGCGCCGGGGCGGCCGGCGGCGGCGGGAAAACTTAAGGCCCCTAAAGAGGTTAGTTTTTTTGGGGCAGCAGCAAGCAAGAACAACAACAAAAAAGCTACACTTTTTGAATAAATTTCCACAATGAAGCCTTAAGTCCGAAGTCGACCGGAAAGAGTTCCCCTCCCTTTGTTATTTTGGCGTTGTTTTGTTGTTGAAGTTTAGAAACGCGCAGAGTGAAACTAAAGAAAAAGTTTACACTTTTTTTTTTGCACAAAACGCAGCACAATAAAACAATACAGCGCCCTCTTTTCCTGAGTTCTTCTGCAAGGAATAAGTTGACTTTTCATTTCGAACAAGAGTGACTGAAGTTTCCTATTAACACAAAGCTTTGACGAAGTTTAAAGGCTTGGGTTCATGAGGTTGGGTTTATTTTATCGTTCTTTGGTAATATGTGACCGGAATCACTCGAAAATGCGACTTTTTTGTGGCAATTTTTGCGGAGGCCCGACAATTATGTCACCCACGAGATTTGGGTGGTTCCGAAATTTCAAATATTTTTGAGGTGACTGCCTCGATTATCATTCCGGCGACGGGCGACACGGACAAATAAAAGCTATGTAAAGGACCTTCGATCGATGGTCGGGTAGACGAGTTTTTATTGATATGGGACTCGATGGGAAAATGCATAAAAAATGGCACCGAACGGGACACAAGCCTTGAATAGATAAGTGAGGAAAGATAGGCGGCTTTCCATGAGGAACGACGAACAACGACGATGTCGTCTCGTCGTCGTCGTCGGTTGTTCGATGTGTTGCATTTGTTTGCGGAATTCTTCGGAATATATTCGTGACTAGCAAATGTTACGTGCGATGATAGCAGTAAGTTCTTTATCGAGGTGCTTAGTTCTCTTTTTCCCTAGATCCTAGCTGCTGCCGCGGATGTACATACGTGTTACACACATTGGAACAAAACGCATCCGGCGTTCAACATAAATATTTGTCGCTTGCTGATTTCGAATTCAAAAGTGTGGTTAAGCAATGTTTACATGGAAAAGGGATTTTGTGACGGAAGGCCTATAAATTAGGAGCTGACTATAGGGTGTTTGTGTTTTTTGAAATGAAATTCATTGTCACATCACAAAATTCTTAGAGAAAATAGTTGCAATAGTCTGTTCTGTTGAAATAGAGTAGACGTGCTTTTAAACTTTTTCGCTATAAAAGGTATCTTAAGACTTTGTGTATTCATAGATAAACTTGGATATTTTCACGAAGGGCAAATAACTTCTATGACTTGGTCTCCATTTTAAATTTGTTTTAAATTTAAATTCAGTTTGTAACTTTTGATATCAATTGGTAATGAAAAACCTTTCGATTCTATCTCATTTCGTCTCGACTGCTCGAGGAACTTACTTACTTATCCGACTCCCGATCTATGGTTGCCTGAAATATTGCGATCCTTCGCGAGGTCCCTCGGGTCGTCGAGACCAAGAGCTCTTGCGTCTGTAACCGCCTGTTCGCCTGGATCGGTCTTCCTCGAGGAACTTAGGCTTTAGAATTAATTTCGTATTGCAACATTGTTAAAGCTTAAACTCTTTTCAACAATCCGACTTTTGTTGTAAAGATCAGAATTTACTGAGCTAATCATACGATACCGTTGCAATTTCACTTCCGAAGGAGATGGACGTGAATTTGAGAAGGAGTATAAGAAGCTGACGTGGATAGGTGGATAAGAAGTTTCGGACAAGAGATCATTTATAAAAATGAAGAAGAGAGTCGAGGACAAAACGGAGCCCTGGGAACAGCAGTATTTGTTTTGTAAAGAACAGTCTTGAAACCGTTCAATATACAACATGTATTAAACGATCTAGGAGGTAATTTATAATCCATTTTCCATAAGATCGCTTGGTGCCGAACTCTATCAAATACCTTAGAAACATCAAGCGCAATGATTTTAATTTCTGCATAAAAATTATCTGTTCCACTTTTCGGTGAGAATGCTCTCAGACCACAAGTGGAATTAATGCTGCGAAAACCGTATTGCCAGGTCATTAAGAAGCTTTCGGTCTTCGAGAAATTTCTTGATTTGATGATTTATCCGCGATTCCATAACCTTGGAAAGAACGGAACTAAGGGAACTAAGTTGAATTGTTGGACAGAAAGAGGGGGAGGGGAATGAGGGGCAACATTGCTATCTGACAACGCAGAGCTAGCAGAAAAATGAGCTACGAGTACAGTTGCCTTAACTGAAGAGCTAGTTATTGGGTTTTCGTTGAAGAGTATTGGAACCGAACATTAAATTGAATCTATTTAATTCTTAAGAAATGACCAGAAATGTCTAATGAATGTCTAATGCCTTTGGAACATGCCAGGATTTTTTAACTTCATCTCTGGTTATGTTAGAATTTAGTTCTTTTTGAAACAGTGTTGTATTGGCTTCTGACTTGTTTATACTTTGTCCGATTTTCCTCGGATGGGTTGGCTTAGCGGAAACTAACTCACATTGACCGAAAATAAAAAAGTGACAAAAATTTTTCATTTTTTTTGCTTTATTCAAATATTTTCAAAAAACATTTACAAAGCGAGTAGGTTCCCAAAAACTTTTTCTTTGATTAAAATCAATTTCAAATATAAAGCCCCTTTTAGATGATCAGTTGTCAATTCAGTTATGAGATCAGTTGAGCTTTCATTTTACTTGTGAGCAATCGAAAGTCAGAAAAAATACATTTTGTAGGAGATAAGGTATTTGGTCTACGACACACTTTATTGAAACCATTCAATAAAAAGCAGTTAAATTATTATGGCATGGTTTTTAACTACAAATAGCTCGACGCATTGGTGAGAATGCCTTTGGCATTTTATCAAATAGATTTCAAATCTTTCAATCTGCTATAAACTTAAAAATTGAAAATATGGATGTTGTTGTATTAGCATGCTGTTTGTTGCACAATTTTTTACGAAAAAAAATGCGGAAATACGTACAATCCACCCGAAATTGACGAAGCTGAAAGAGATCAAGCAAATCCAAGTACCACAAATTTGGCCCGTACATATCATTCGCCACTCACTTTTGTTTGAGCGCTCTACTTTTTTCAACTCTTTATTAAACGCAGAACGAAGGCTGTTAATCTTTGCCCTGACCTTTGCCTTCGTCGCTTCTGTATCCACCTCTTTTAGTTTTTGCAGCAACATATTGTATGCTGCTTCTCTTTGCACTGAATTGTGATAAAAAGGGTCACCGCCAACTGTAATTGAAATGACGACTGAACTGAGAACTGAACTGACAACTTGGGAATGTCAACATTTTCAGTTTCAGTTAAACGCTTCAGTTTTTGCTTTTAGACATCTGTTCAACTGAAAGCTTAAGTGATAGCTCAACTGAAACTGAAATGATCGTCTAAATGGGGCTTAAAATTTGTTTTTTATTAGCACACATCTGAGACTTAAGAAAACTCCACAAGAAGAAGTTTAACGGGTTTAAATCGCACAACCTTGGTGGAGAATTAACAACGCTTTCTAAATAAATTTCTTAAATCGCTGCCTGGTGCAAAATTTCCATGGCGGTACGGGTTGTGTTGCACGTAGGGCCACCGCACCTATTTAAACCACATTTCGTCGGTACTCATATCATCCAATTAGGGCCAAAAGACATTGGTTATCATCGACCGATTGATCTTGTATTTGATGGTGATGGCCTGGCCAAAGACTATCTCCAAGAAATATGGATGGATGATGCCGCCAACCCAAAATCAAAATCCACGCCAAAGAATGACTTTTGTAGGAATGCATTGCAATTTTGGGGATCTTACGTGGATTGATATCGTCCCAAAGTCGATAATTTTGTTTGTTCATTCAGAAATGGATCTCGACCGAAATAGGGGTCAACTTCTAACTACTCAAAAGTGCAGTTTATGAACACACGTAGTTGTCTATGTTCGAATACTCTGAACTCTTGGTAAGTTTGTACAGATGAAGACCCAACTCATGACACAAAATCAGCCATATTGTGGTCTGCGAAGGCCGAGTTCTTGTGCCCGTTGCCTGCCTCGGATTCCCTTTCACGGTCAGCGGTCATATTTTCGGCGAATCTTAGTTTCGTTGACGAACGGGTTGATGGTGAGTTGCACTGAAGCAGTTGACTGGAATTTATCTTGTGAAAAATGCTCGAACAAAAAACCTACTTTCATAAAATAATTTATTTAAATTATTTTAAATGATTTACTAAATGCCCTGTTTCAACCTGTCAAAGTTTGGAACTCGCTATTGGAAATCCCTTTATATCCTAAAAATACTTTCAAAAATATCGCAACAATTCGAATTTTACTGAAGCAAATTCAAAGATCGGTTTAGACAGTGGACAGAATGACAAATCGAAGTGAAAGCCTTAGACTACTTCCACGTATTCCTTGCCCATCAAAAGCAGTTAGGTCTTATTAAAACTTCGTATCTCTATCTTTCCGTATAGAGTATGTATACATCTGTCGTAAAGTTAGACGACCTAATCCCCAAATCTAGCTTTCCATAAAAAATAATTTCATAGGTTCAATCCAATCCCAATCAAAGCCATCATTCCATCACAATTGTTCAAAACTGAACACTTAATAGTTCTTTTTAAATCAATTTTATTAAAATCCCACTTGATTTATTCATAAAAGCTATGTTATGTTTTTTGTATTTGTTAAATTATTTTAATAAAAAACAATCCATTGAAATAAAATAAATCCAATTTATGCATTTAATGCATTCAATCAATTGTCGATTTTTTGCTCGTGTTTGTGGCAAATTATACCGATATTTCCGATGTGGTCGCACGGTTTTGTTCCAATTCTATATTCAAATTTGAAAATAACATAAAATCCGTTTTGCCAACATAAATATACGCCACATTAAATTGGAACAGATCGGTTTATTCACGCAATTTAGCCGCTACATTAATACACAAGATACAATTTATGTGTGTTATACCTCCGCACCTAACTGTGTCTGTGAGGATAATAGTTGCAAAAAAGCATAACAATACAAAAATCCTTTATAATTCGGGGGGACATATTAAAATAAAACACACAAAGCGTTTTATATTTATGTGTTTCGTTGTTTTTTTTTTTTTGTTTAAATATTTTGTGTCGGACCCATTCTAGCCACCAATTAATTCAACACCACGCCATTGATTACGCGCTTCGAGTCACGTGGGTGGCAGTAGCAGGAGCTGGAGCAGTAGTAGTGCCAGAGGCAGGATAACACGCCCGTGTAATTCCGCGCCTAAATTGTTGCGTAGCATAAAATTAAACCAAACCGCAACAACATTCCCGGGGATGTTGTTGTCGGCGGCGGTGGCGGTCCGGGTCCCCCCAAAAAATGCCACCAACCGCTAAATTCCACGTTAAGCCAACTGTGAAGAATGTCCTGTCCGGAGTCCCAGAGCCGCCCACTTTTTATCAGGTAATCCCCATGTATCCTTTTAAATGGCAATTCGATATAGTTTGTCGTTGCAGGATCTCAGATATGTATTTTTAATGCACATACCCGACGATATAGCAGTACTTATCCCATATCAAATATACAAATACATAGAGACACGATACGTTACGTATACGCTACACTACAACTCACTCACGCACAGTGGTTTTATGCAATTATTTTTGGTGTTCATCGGGATGGTGCTGGCGCAAAGGCGCGGCAGACGGGCGGGGCGGGTGATACAATTAAAATCGGGAAGCGCAAAAAAAGGACGATGCGATGGACGACAAAAACCGGGACACAATTTGCTCGGTGTTAAATGCAAAATCCTGATGTGCTCTGCGGCTTACGGATGCTGGATAGTGGAAAGTGGAGAGTGGAGAGAGAGGGATTATCAGCACGCGATGTTCAGTGGCAGTGGCAGAAGCGGTGGCGGCGGCAGCGGCAGCGGCGATTCGATTTATTAAAATTGGTATCAAATAAAATATTGTTAAAATCGATTTAAAGCACTTTTATTGGCGTAATTATGTTACCAGAACAGCCATAGCCGCGTAGCCGGAATGAGGGATGAATTAAATGCCAAAGTCAGCCCTTCACACGCATACGAGTCGAGTCGAGCCGAACACAATGGGGGGCCGAACAACGAGGATATTTCTGCTTTTTTCGGTTAATTGTCCTCGCATTGTGTGACACTAGATCTGCTCTCTGCGTGGGTGTCTGTCCCCACATGCTGCGTGCTCTGTGTGAATATAGCCATCATTATCATTGTGATAATGGAAGGCAAATAATTACGTCCTCATTAGCTGATGATGCCGTCCCACAGTATTATACCATAACCATACAATATAACGGTTTGGGGTCGATTGGAACAATTAATAAACTGTCGTAATTTGCTATTAACTAAATAAAATTGCATCGCTTGGCATAATTATTTTCCACAGAGGATTAAATGTAAGCCAACAACGACGGACAAAAAATCTAGATTTTTGCTGACTTATGGGATTTGTGATTTTTTTGTTGGGTTTGATATTGGTAAAGCAGTGATAGGAAGGTCCCGCAGGTAAAAAGGACTATTATACGATAATTTGTGTTGTAGATTTGAAATAATTGAACGGTATGGACGTGTGTGATAACAAACAAAATAAATACACATCAGAAGTGTGAATTAAATAGGTGGAGAATAAATTCATCTTATAATGACAAAAATTGGCTCAAACTTCTGCAAAATTTAGACAATAATCCAGATTTAATTATTGTTTTGACTATTTAAAGCACTAGGTAGCGAGTTTTGTTTTTTTAGTTTGTGGTCCAAAAATGCAAAACTGCGAAGGGGAATAAGAATTGTAGGTAATTAGGAATTTGAATGAATTATGTATTGGGGATATTGCACTGCGACCTGGAGATCTATTGTGCCCTACGAAAAAATTGATGAGCTTGCTCATCTTATAGTACTTCCTCCGACTCTATTTCTCTTAGGAATCATAGTATTTGGGACAGCTTCAGAGAAGATAGTTCATTTAGTCTGCTTTTGCGCTCCTACGCCAATTAAGAGCTGATGGAATATGAGCTTAGTTCCTTAAGTGCCCCTTGACTATCTGACATTATGGCAATGTTCTTGTTACGATAGTTCTTTTCGATATTTCGATCCACGCATTTTCCTATGGCGTTTACATCCGCTTGGAAGATGCTTGTAGACTGTCCCATCGGTATAGAAAGTTTGGTTCTAGGCCCAAAGATTCCTTCACCAGACCCTTCGCTTGTTCTCGATCCATCAGTGTACCACTTTATAATATTTGTTTCGACTGTTTAGTTTTGAAGGAATAAGGAAAATATTCATACACAGAAAATCTGCTCTTAATTTAATGCACGAACTTAAAATTTTCTTTTTTTATTTTTGGAGAACTTTACCGTTGATTTGTCCTTTTAATGACTTCTGGTAACTGTCCCAATAAAAGAGAAAGCTACACGAACTATTCGTTCACACTGTACGAACTTACTCAACGATTCTACCAACAATTAAATAAATAAAGGATGAAGCAATCTACCAAAGGCTACAAGGCCAGAACGGAAGTCTGCCGAGACGAGAGTAGGAATATGGTAGTAGATGCACAGTCGGTACTGAGGATCTGGAAACAATAATTTTATAGACTGTTATTAGTCAGAATAATCCATTGAACTTGGGCGATGATGGTTTAGCCGACCTAAATAAAGTGCGGTTAGCGATAGTCAAGCTTAAGGCTTATAAAACTGCTGGTGCGGATGACTTGCTACCCGAACCATTCAAAAAAGGAGGAGATAACTTGGTAGAAAGTATACACAAACTTATCACCAAAACTTTGTCGGATGAAAGTATGCCCCATGAATGGAAGCTCAGTATAGTGTGCCCCATCTTCAAAAAATGTAATGCTCTGACCTGTGCCAGCTAAAGAGGTATGAGTCTCCTCAACGTCGCATACAAAATCCTGTCATCTGTACTGTGTGATCGCTTAAACCCGTTTGCCAACGATCTAATTGGTCCTTATCGCTATGATTTTAGGCATGTATATCAACCGTCGACCAAATGTTTACACTCCGACAGATTTTGGAAAAAAACCTAAGAGTTTCAAGTCGATACACACCACCTCCCTTTAGTCGAATATGATAGCGTAGAAAGACAGAGACGAATTATACAGATCCATGTACCATTTGGGCATCCATGCCCACCTCGTTCGCTTGTGCAGAAAGATGAGGGAGAAATCTCGCTGATCCCTCAGAGTCGGTAAGAAGACCACCCGACACTTTGATGTCAAGAAAGTCTTGAGGCAAAGACACAAGAAGTTCTTGAAATAACTGTAATTACCGGTTTTTTGAGATATTAAATTAAAAAAAAATGTATTCTCTTCGAAAATTCAAATAATTTTTGTTAAGTTTAAAAGTACACTTTTTTTTATACGTTTAGAAGCTTCTGTACAAAAAAATTTATTTATATTAAGTACTATAAGTAATAAATTGACTTCCATTTTTTGATCGGTAGTCTCTGTTATGTCCACCTTCAGGGTATCGGTAGTTTGTGTTTTATTTGCATTGATCTGCGACTTCAAGAAACCTAATAGTAAAAAGTTTATCGGGGTCAAATCGCAGGATCTTGGTGGATAACTCACATCGCATCTGCAAGAAATAACCTTACTGTGCAGAATGTCAATCGAGGCGATCACTGTTTTTAACGGAGCACAGTCCTACTGGAACCATACGTCGCCTAGGTCGATATGGTTTAATTTGGGCCATAAGAAATTGGTTATCATTCGAATGTTTATAAATAATTTTTTTACTTAAAAAAATCATTTAAGCTAGGTAAAGCTTCAAAAAAAATTTCCAAAAAATGGTTATTAATGATTACCTTAAGAACGCTACAACCGATTTTGAGAATTTTTTTATGCTAAAGTTGCCCAAAAGTTTGAATAGTATTGTATTCAATTAAAAAAAAAAAAAGAATTTTTAAAAAATTGTTCAAATTCTCATTTAAAACCTCAATATTTTTAAAACTCCATGACGGATTTTTTTTTAAACTTGCCAATTAAAAGTTTCTTAATATAATCCACAAAGGTTTGAGAAAAAAAATTATTGCACCTAAAAATAAAAGAAAAAAATTTGTCTGCCGATTCTAAACGGCTTCACTTCTCATGGCAAGAGACACTCTTAGAGGGCAAAATAAAGTTGTTTTCTCTGTATTAAAATCTTTAGGACAGTTTTTGAAAAAAAAAATATATACATATTCTATCATTTCGAAAAAGAATTGAATAGCAGTTAATTTAAATCTTGAAAATAGATAGAATTGCGAAACCCACTTACTTAGTCTTCCCTATCTTAGTAATATCAAGTCTGAGCAAAATTTTGAGTTTGCATCAGCCAGCGTTTCCACGAAGCAAAAAATATTTAGGGGCCTTCTTGAGGGCCTTTTTGATTTACAGGATTTGATTTGATTTTAAAGGAGATATAACTTCGATATTATAATATGAGACCAAATCAACCAATAAATACATATATGATATACAAAGTTCGTTACAAATTATATAAAAAGTCAAAAATATTTGACGTATTTTAAACTAAAAAATCTATGAGTTAATATCATTTAGTTTAATAGAATCAAGCATTTCAAAATCTGTTAGTAAAATGTGTTTAATAGAATATTTGTGTATGAATACAAAAATAATTAAGAATTGCAGGCCATTGGTAGTTGGCACTGGGCTAAGGACCAAAACTCAAAACATGGTGCCAAATGGCCCATTCGGGCACTTTTGTGAACGCTGGTTGGCATGGAAATTTATAGTAATTAATGTTATACATCAAGGAAATGACTTTAAAAAAAAAAACCTATAAAATGTTCATACGTAACGTCCGTTGGATGTGATTTTTGAATTGAACCATGTAAACAATTAGCAAACATTGCTCCTGGGTATGAGTCTATTGATGATTTATTGCCCAACCAAACTGACATCAAAACAACTCAGGACTTTCAACTCCCCTGTCACAGAAATAAGTATTAAAGTTCTCCGTCACTAAGCAAACAACCAGTACATTTAAGCATATTATTGAAAAAAAAAAAAATCCTCCGTTTCAAGATATTGTGAATTTTCAAAAACAAAAAAAATGTACACAAAAATCTAAAAAATTAAATGACGGCCACTCAAAAATTTGAAAATTGATTTCCATGCAAACAAAATTGATTCAAAATATTTTAACTGTCAGTTTTATTGTTTTTAGCACATAAAAAACTAAATTTTCAGAGAACAAAAAACAGAACATTTTTAATGTTCAAAACAGTTGTTAGTGACTACTATGTACAGGACTCAAAATATATTTCGGGAGTGATTGTATATCCAAAATATCAGTATGAGCTTAAGCTGATATCTTCAATTCTATTAACCGGATAATCAAGAATAGGGTGTTAAGGCTTATCAAAAATGATGGAACATCATTATATATTTAAAAAAGAACAATTAATTAAAGTGGTTATACCCTAAGATAATTTTACCCTTTGGCCCACACCAAAGGCTGAAAAAAATACCTGTCAGACTTTTGTATTCAATATCATAAAACATGCACGTATAGATTGTAATAGGTAACTATATTTTGGCTATATATCCACTCCTAAAATTCGCTCTGTGCTCTGAGACTATAACTTTTTCGAAGGTTTAAGATTCCTCGAATTCTAATTCCTGATCTTAGATTCCTCCGAAATGTTGGCTATATTTGAACTTATGCTCGTAAGGAGTCATGGAGTAATTTTCTTCAACAAAAATCCTTGCGGCAACTGAATGTACCACGTTTTCCTTTCAAATAAATATTTATTCCAGTATGAGAAATTCTTAGTTAAAATTTTTAAGGAACACGAAAGAAAAGTTTTAAAATTTTCGAAGAGTTAGTAAATTACTAAAAGTTTAACAATTTGCTAGCTAGTAAATTGCTAAGCCCTTAATAATAGGTTGTTTTAAATTTTGCCCCTCTGTTTCTCAACACAGCTCGATATAATTTATCCAACGTAACGTAACCTAGCTCATGCAATTTTGCCATTGCAACTGCGGGCTTGTGTGCCGGTGCGTTGTTCCTCGGAAATGCAACCTTCTTTGCTTCAAATCGGCTTGGAATCGATCCATCATAAAATGGCTGCCACAAAAAAACTATTTGATAGATCTGTCTGAAAATTTGGGTGCGTTCTTTAGAAAGATGGTTCTTGACAAGCAAAATGATGGATTTAAGGTAGAGGTGCCATTTGTTTTAATTTCCAGGGACTTATTGACCCATCTCCGGGGGTGGCCGTGGCGCGATGGTTGTGTGCTCACCTGTTAAACTCATGGTCACAGGTTCGATCCCTGCCGTCGTCTATGTCGCTTTAATTCCATTAAAACCTTTCTTAAAATTGTCATCAATGGGTTTACTGGTTTACTCATTACATGATGTTGTTCAGGTATAACACTAACAACATGTAATTGAGTTAAACTAGTATGCCCATCAAGGATGAATACCAAATAAAATAATGTGAATTATAAGTGACATAGAAATAAGACACGGCATTTCTCCGCTCTAGTTCAGCCGCCATCCCTGGAGATAAAAATATCTGAGACAACAACCTTTAGTCTCAGAACATCGTGCCACACATCTTTCCTATCCTTCTTTCTCTTCATTAACATCACGCCCGCGCTGTGTTGAAACGTTTAAAGGGTAATCATAATCCCTTGAGCGCGGGTAGATTATAAAAAAAAAAAAAAAAAAAAAAAAATGGTTTATTTTACAACTAAATGTGGGATTAGGCAAAAAATCAATTTTTCCTGTACATCTAATACATATCTTTTCCTTTCAATATGTTTAATTTAAAATTTTTGTTCCGGGATTGTTAAAAAAATGTGCGACTACCAACAGTTTTTTTTTTTTATTGAAAGAAATTAAAACAAAAATGATTTAAATATTGAAAAGCTAATTATTGTAGTTCTTGTTTTGCTAATTAGCTGAATCCACATATAAATTGAAGTTCAATGAAGATAAAAACAGAAATTCATTAAACTGGCCATTAAACTAAATCCGGGTTAATGGCGATATCAATGGTGTCAATTGATGGCCAATTACGATGCATATTATATAAGTTGAACAATAATATTTATGCAATTCGACTTAATTCGTTTCCATTATTTCGATCTGATTCGCCGTTTTGATTGCCAAAATACATCCCCTCCTTCCTATGCAAGCAAAATTTGTCTGTATTGTCATTCAGTCTCAAATTATTTTAAATTAGAAGCCATGAACTAACTTCACAGAGGGAATTATTTTTTTTGCATTTCCTTTCATACATCAAAATGCAATAATTGCATCAATGTGACACATCACTCGTGTATCCAATTTAAAATCCAAATGTCCAACAATTTATTCGAACAAAAATAATGTTGCAATGGTGAAGAATTGTGATTACATTAACAATTGAAAAAAAAATGGAAAAAAAAAATAAAACGACGAAAATATAAAAAAAACTGTCGACATCAGTAAAAATCGGTCTTTTTGCGGTCCGACATTGCCTGACAGAGGCATTAACAATATTTTCACATCAGGATCACGGTAGGACACAGAGGGCGTTAATGTTGCACGATGCGTGATTGTCGTCCTTGTTTGGGTAATTTATTTTGATGAGCGCGGCTGTGAAATGTGCCTCTTTAAATAAATTGCATCTCATTTCAAGGAAACATGTGTGTACATTGCAATTTATTCCAATGTCCTGTTAAACATTTTCAACGCACACACACACACACACACACGAACACAAATAATACACAGCAAATTTGTTTCGAAGGACATTTCTCAGTTACATTTGTGTTCTTTTGGATGCATTCAATTTCATTCCTTGAAGCAATAAGTTGTTGATAAAGTCGCAAAACTGAATGAGAGAGTGAGCCAAAATGCAAGAACAACTTTTCGCCATCAGGATAATCATTCATCCTCCTTGGGAAACTGGAACCTAAGAATTGATGAGGATGACGAGCCTAAGCATAAGCAAACTAAATATTTCTACATAAAGGATGCAACTATATACCTAGGTATAGAAAATACGCCTCCGGAGGAATAGAAAGTTTTCATGTTTTTGCAAGCGTTTTTCCTCCTCCATCTCCGAAACAAAACTCTTTGAATGATTTGCTCTGCCTGCCCGAATAGAAGAAATCTTTTTCTTCTATTTCTGCATTTCCTGTAAAAAGCAAGGATCATTCTGTTTATTTCATTTGGATGTTGATGTTGATTGCTGTCGACAGGAGCGGTTGCCTAGGGAGGGGTTATGTGTATAAAAACTCCCCGGACAAATGAAAAATTATTATTATTATTATCACCATTATTGTAATAGGCGTTTCACTTGAACGACACTCGTCACTTTTTCTGTCGAGTCACTTTTAAGGTATTACGATACTTAAACGCCAGGCGTTCTGAATCAACATACGTTCCACCTAAACATCTGTCATTGACAAATAGATATTTCAAAATAATTAGTGTTTTTTTTTTCAATACACGGTGTCCGGTAATTCGTGTGCCATACTTTGGGATGTGATTCTTGATCATATTTTAATCACCATCATATTGACGATGTAAAAAAAGGCTAACTTTGTGTACCCTGACCCATGTTAAGGTCAGTTTCTCTGTCAGTAGGTACTAATGGTAGGGACCTCATTTTGGTCTAACAGCCATGTTAAATCAACCGTTGCTTCGTGTGTAGCTATGTTTGCTGCAACCGTTGCCAAAAATATCAAAAAGTTTTGATATTTTCGCTCGTTTGCTCCAACAGTACTGTGGTTGCGGCAACACGTGTGTAGCTAGCATTAAACCTACGTTGAAATTGAGCTGATATGTTCTTATGTTTGCCAAATATTCAATTTTAAATGGTGTTCAATTTTTCTTGCCCGAGAAAAATTTTGACTTTAAGGTACATTGTTTTTCAAAAAATGCGTAATAAAAATAAAGTTTTCTTATTTTTAACTGATGAACAAAACAAAATACAACAAAAATCATTAATAAATGCACCCACAAACCCATACATTTTATGATACTTGGGAAAATCTATAACAGGTAAAAAATCGAATTTTGTGTTTTTGACCTACTATTTTTTACTGAACTTGCCAATTGGTGTGGTTTTCCAAGAATTGATAGTTTTTAGGTAATTTACAAGGCTGTATACTCATAAAAAAGGGTTAAAAGTGTACATATGCCTATTTGACTTGTTGTCAAAACCCTAATTACCTTACCCCTTCCCAGGAAAAGTTAAATTTTGGTGATGAAGGTTTAATGGGTAAATTAACTAAATAAGTGGTATAAAAGAATAGAAAAATAAACTCATTCATCAGATTACAAAGTTTGATAAGAGCGCTTTTTGAAATGCCTTTACTTCGTTTATGGGTTGTGCAATGGAAATTCAAGAAGAGTACAACGAAGGTACCAGGTACTTTATCCTAACAGACGACTTCCTTCTCGAAATGTTTTTGGAAATACCTTTCGAAGGCTTCGAGAAACTAGATCAGTTTCAACTGCAAGACCTAACGCGGGAGCTGCAAGCACAAAAAGAGTTTCAATGATACACTTGATCTGTTCTGGGTTAGTTATTTTTACCCTTAAATAAAATAAATATTATACAAATTACACAATATTAACATGTAAAACTTACATCTTTATCCAATTTCGATAATGAGTCGTTTGAAAATTTGTCTTCGACAAAAAATAGCGTTCTGAGAGTCGTAGAAGGCGAGTAAAACGATAGTTACAATACAAATGAGTGACATTTCTCATACAAAAACTTACGTTCCACTCAGAGTAAGGCGTTACGACTCGAAAAATAACGATAAACGACTCTAAAACGCCATTCATAATACAAATTTTTGAAAATGAAATTTGTGGTTTAAGCGAAACGCCTGCTACAATAAGGGTGTATATTTGATAAATTCGAAGAACAAAACTAAATACTGAGAATTAACCAAAATGAGAAAAAGGGATTTGAGAAGATTTATTTAAATAATTAGCTCATTTCTTACTTTTTAGTATGAATTATGTAGATAAACAAAAATAGGTCAAAAGAAATATTTGCGTTAAGTGGTATATACGAGTAAGTTGGGTACATTACTTAATCCTGTGACTAACAAAATGGGTATTGTCGTCTTATCCTGCAAACCTGATAACCCCACTTTTGGTCAAATCTGAGATGAGTAGGCAATTTGAAAACTCTAAGAAAGAAAAATTATCTGACATCATAATTTACATTGAATTCGACATTCGACTTTAAAGTTGGTCAAACATGTGATAGGAAGAACAGCTAAGTCTATAACTTCAACTGCAAAACTCCATCTCAACTAAACAAATCATGAACAAAACCGACAGTAATGTCAATAAAATATATATGTATAAGGAACAAGAATACATGAGTCTGAGAGAGATAATGTAAAAGAATAATTAAATGTAAGTCAATTGTTGAAACTGACCTACGTATTGTTCGATTTAATGAAGGGACAAACCCCCCCCCCCCCCATCGAGCATATTTTGTCATGAAAAGTCGTCTTCATCATAGCCGTTCGTATTCAGTTAAGTCGTTAGGTTAAGGTTTTCTACGAGCTGTTGACCTCAAATATATGTACCTAATAATCTAATCGAATCTGACTGTTTTGACAGTTAAAAGTTACCCACCAAGCCTTAAGAGCACTTATTTTAATTACTATCAGGTCCCGTGCGCGCCGTCACAAAGTAGTCCCTTTTTTACTTGCGAGCTTGGAAGTTTTGCATTTGGAAAAAAAAAAATCGAAGATTTTGATCAAAGTTGACATAGAGAACAAGAAAAAGTAGATATTATCAAAATTATGAAGATTTGAATTTTGCAATGTTTCTTAACACAGTTTCCTGTAAGTAGGCCGGGTTCATCACTTATGGAAACCTGGACTTCTCCAGAAGATTGAACTACCAACCAAAAGACCTGACATCTTTGACTTATTTAAAATATGAGACATTGACTGTGGACATTTTTTGTCACACTTAAATTCAGAGCTGGACTGCCTAATGAAAATTTTGAAACACCCGGAAGACGAATTTCGAGTTTTTAAGGCTTAGTAAAATTGGAGTTGCCAAAGAATGCAGCGAGAAGCTCTATGCTGTGTATTTTCCTCCCGAAAATGCTACTTATAAGTAGATACAGTATCACTATAATTATATCATTAAGGAGGTTATCGAAAACGGCGCATGTTGCCAGTCATGCTATTGAAAACAGAATGATAATGAAAGGATTCATTGGAAAATCAAACAATATCAGAGGTTTAACCAACAAAACTTAGTAATTGGTTGCTGGCTTAAAGATCAGAATGCGAGTTCTTCGAAACATCAAATGTAACCTAGCCACTGAACTACTGTGAATAGAAGATGTGTTCAATCAGTATTTTTAGCGTTGGTTAAAAAAAGAGATTGATATCAGTGAAGAGCCAGTTTCATCACTTATTTTAGAAGATGTAGACTTAACTACAAAAAAGCTTAAAAACTTTACTAAAAAAAAGCTTAAGAACAACAAGACCGCTAATTCTGATGAATAACTAACGAAGGACTTCATAATCAAATCAGCAATCAAGTATGTGTTAAACTTGCAAGGAAGCATGCCCAAATACTGGACTATCAGCTCTATAATATTGTTTCCGTCTCCAAAAAACAAGGAGATAGTATCCTGGCAAGAAATATCACGATATATCCCTGCTTAATGTCACATATAAGATCTTATTCAACGCACTGAGGGTTTTAAGCTATTCTGCAACAATTAAGGCAGCAACACTGTTGCAAATCCTGGCAAAGACCAACGAATCTCAAGCCTGCATATGCTAGCATTCATAGCCCATTAGGTCTTTAATGCAGCTTTGTCACATGATTGAGAAAACACACGGTGCATTATGAAACTGGGTAATATCTCTTCTGAACTATTTCAGTAATGTATAAGGCCTCGGCAACGGGAAGCGCCAACATGCGGCTACTTAAGTTTCGTTCTAGAACAGATATAACGTATGCTAGGCGCTTTTACAGAAGTCACTATCTTCTGCAGGTCCGTGTAAACGGACGTTATTGAAGATTATTTCATGGCGGTAGAAGAAAAGGCGTAACTGGTTGATTTTGAAGTAAACTGAGACAAGACCAAGTATCTGCTATCAACAAACAAACTCTGCTCAAAGGCTAGGTAAAAGACATAATTATTCTTGGTAGCGAGATTGTTAGAAAAACGGGTAGTTAAGAAATTCATTGAATGATAACTTAGTATGGATCCTTCGTGTAAAAGTTCTTAAAAACCACTTCTAGTCGAGTGTTGAACGATGACCTGAAAGGAAGTTGTGATTCTGGACTCTTTCGAAAACATATTGCGAAGACTATATAATCCTTTGTTTGGAGTAGGCGAAGAAGATACAACCGCAAAACTTTTGAACTATTCCAAGATGTTATTGTAGTCCAGGAAGTCAAAACATTTTAACTATTTTGGATCAATAATATCGCGCGAATGGATATCAATGTTTAACGAATTTTGGAATTCCAGCCCCCAGATTGCAGTGAACAAGTAAGATCGGAGTAAGAAGTAGCCTCAATGGGGTCAAAGAACACAAAAAGCTGCCAAGTATCAGGAACAAATCTTCATGAGTCAGAAATCTGCTAGGAACAATTTGCAATACAAAAATGTAGTTGACATAAATGTCATTTTTAATCAAATTATGGACTTGAATACAGAGCAAATGTCATTTACTCTTTTGCTCCTTGCAAGTGCTTAAAAACGTAATTTTTTGTTAATATGTAACTTAAAAAATGTTTAAGCTTGAAGAAGGACGCCTTTCAATTTAAAGGCCGTTTTCTTGCTGATCGTTTCTAGGTAATTATGTAGGATAAGTTCAGGTATTACGGACTACGTGGTTAATATGGATCCCCAGCTCTTACACAATTGTGGTAAGAACTGTCTACAATGTTAGATAGACACGTTAAACTTATGTAAGTTCAACTTCATTTACCAGCGATTTAAATACGTTTGAGATTATTTTAAAATTGGCGTTGTTGATAGGTTTTTTAAGCACGTTTTTTTATGCTATCAAAATGTTTATATCTTGTATCAGTAGTTTTGTAATGAATTAAAAAATAAAAATAAATTGACCAACGGGCAACGACATCAACATTAAAAAGTTGGTATGCAGCTTAATATATTTAACTAAAGAGTTTCTGTTATTTGTTTGCAAGAAGCGAGACAATGAAGCATCTAGAAGAAATCTGCTACAGTAAATTTTAACTTCAGAACGTTCTTGCAAAATATGTTAAGTGCAATTCCGTTTATCTAAAAAAACACAATTTTGGAATTTCAAAAAATCAATTATTAACCAAGCCTTTCAACAAACTCAATTTCAGACTCCGCACCTGTCTCTAACGCTGGGTGTATGATACGGGGTTGGTTGCTATAAAATGGTTGTTCGGTTGGTAACTCGGATAACTTTTAGAGCCGATTGTGTTTCAGCGCTCGTTTTCTGTTCTTTTTCGCTTTTTAATTTAATTAAAGCTTTGACTGTTGAAAGGCTGATGCTTTTGTTATGCTTCAGTGCAAATACTTAGCCTAGAAAGAGAGTTCACACAGTAAGTTTTTTTTTATTAATATTTTCTATCCTTCTTCACATTCAACCAACCATCATCCGTTTGTTCTTTTCTCTCTTGGATGTATTGTATATTATATAGAGCTATACTAGTATATGTCCATAATACCGTTACCTATATGAGTTTCTCTTTTTAAATATCCTCTTTTGTTTCGTGGCATTCACTTTGTTTTATTGTTCGGAATTACTTTCAAGCATCAAGCATTTTGCTCGACTCGATTCAGTCAAAGTTGCATCAATTTACCAGAAGCAGAACGGTTATGTTTGAAATCCAGAAATTCATTCCCAGAAAAAAGGAGAGTTTTGTGCAGCAACTGTGAAAATGATAGAAAAAAATGTATATCTTGTAGGGGGATAATAATATATAAGGAATGGAATCTTCATTTTTGGAAAGAAGTTTACAAAAGAATTAGCAAAATTACACAAACCGTTTGGGGCATGGTTATCTATCTTTTTTTTTGGAATTTATTTTTAAATCCTTAGAGTCATTAAAGGATTGCCATTAGCAGAAAGATATCTTTTGAATCGTCAAGCTGTTGTCATTGGAGATGAATATTTTGCTTGATCGAAAAGATTGAGTGAGCATTGGAAGCTTCGGGATATTTATTATTTTGTGTTTAATAATATTTAATAAAAGCAATCAACGGATTTATATGTTCACTTAAAAGTCCATTAAGAATAAGCAAACAAATGCCGAAGAAAGCAATTAATTAGTAACAGGCTGAAATTTGGCATGAGTATTGATAACTAATGCGATTACCGCAAGGTCAATTTAAAATGTCAAAGGTCATGAAAATGGTTTCTTTTTTGAAAATTTCTAAAAACCGGTTTGTTTAAGAGGGAAAATTTGTTCTACACACTTACAGATGTGGTAATTTTCCACAAAAATATTCGTGTATATTTTTTCCGTAGCATGTACCGTTAAGAAGTAACATCAATTCAATGAAACACAAGTATTGCATAATTTACCATATTGTGGACTTATTTCTACACCTCTTGGCTCCTAGTACATGACGAAGCCATAATCGGATCAGCGAGGAACTCTCTCATGCCAAATTTCATACTCTAACTAATTTTTTCCTTGTAAGAACATTTTTTTCCCAAACTATTAATCACTGTCAGAAAAATCTACTAAGCAAAAACTATTACGGCGGTAGCTAGTGGATAACTAGTTCTAGCGACCTTAGCATTACAATATTAACGATTCCAGTGTGCGAACTGTTAGTTGACAGGAATGAAAAGGACCTAAAATATTTGCATAAGATTTTGAAAAACACTTCATCACGTAAAGAAATACTTTTGAAGGATTTGGCACTTTCGCGAAAGAGGCAGTACCCCTGAAAATAAAATGCACGATTTAATGAGATAATAATGTTCAAATGCATAAAATTGCCGTCTGGTTTCCGGAAAAGTATGAATTTATGCAAATAAACTTTAAAAAATCCTTTTATTATTAAATACATTTTTTATATAAAAAATTTCTCTAAAATTTTTCAAGAAAAAAATGTGGGATGCGAATATTAAGTATTAAGTAATATTGGTTTTAGGAAATAATTTCAAAAAATAATCGTTTATAGGTTTTGAAGATATTGATTTAAAAAAAAATTGTTTTCAAAAAAATCCAACAAATATTTTTTCGAATATTTTTATATACAATATTATTTTAAACCTTAGGGGACTCCTGCTGAAAATTTTGGGTTAAAATCCTTAGAGCCGTTAATGAGAAAGTCGAAAATCAAAAAAAAAAAACGGGTCTATGGCAGGTACCCCTAATAACATTTCCCCCCAAATTTTTTTTTGACCAAAATATAGTCCATGTCCATAATATCACACTTAATTTTTTTTTTTATCAAAATCGTTAGAGCCGTTTTCGAGATAAATAAAATTTTGCATTACGGGTGTATAAGGGGTACCGTTAGTTTTGGAGCTAAAAAAAAAATTCAATTTCTCCTCTAGGGAATCACCAAAGACCCTTAACTACCAAAATTGAAAGAAATAGGTCCAGTGGTTTAGGATGTCGTGAGAGGTACAGACATACGGACACACTGAAACATGTTTTTTGTGTACTAAATTTGCCTTAAAATTTTTATAAAAAAATTGATATGCAAATTGTTAGTATTTAATAAAATACATTTTAAAACGTAATTTAAAAAATTTAATCGTGTATCGGTTTTCAAGATATTGAATTTCCAAAAAAAAAAATTGTATTATTTTTTTAAAAATCCAAGAACTATTTTTTCGAAAAAAATTTTAGTTTATATTTTTTCAAATGCAAAGCAGCTCCTGCATAAAAATTTTGGTTAAGATCGTTATAGCCGTTGGTGAGAAATTCAAAATCAAAAAAACCGTTCTATGACAGTTACCCCTAATACCATTTCCCCCCAAATTTTTTTTTGACCAAAATATAGTCCATGTCCATAATACTCGTATCACACTTAATTTTTTTTTATCAAAATCGTTAGAGCCGTTTTCGAGATAAATAAAATTTTGCATTACGGGTGTATGAGGGGTACCGTTAGTTTTGGAGCTAAAAAAAAATTTCAATTTCTCCTCTAGGGAATCACCGAAGACCCGCAACTACCGAGTTTGAAGAAAATACCTCCGGTAGCTTAGGCTGTAGTTCGAGGTACAGACATAAAGACATACAAACATACAGACAGACAGACGAAATTGTCGGACCCACTTTTTTCGTCTTCGCTATCATCGTAATGTCAACTTTGATCAAAATCTCGAGTTCGATTTTTTTTCCAAATGCAGAACTTACCCTATAGTACCTATATCGCAAGCGGCTGCCTAATACTTGCAAGCGGCTGCAGTTGAGTTTAAGCCCAGTCATCTAGACGGAGTTAAACTCCTTATTATTACAGCAATGCGCAAGACTATTATAAAAATAATAGAGCAAAAGAATTGAATATTCAAATACTTAAAAGAAAATTATCATTCTCTGGCGAATAGCGGTATATAATTCGGGTTTAACGCCTCTTCATGTCATGAATAAGTGCTTCTAAACTAATCCGTATGTAGGTCCCTTCCATTCGTGTTACAAACACAAAAGAATGCAATCTTTAGTGAATGTAATCTTTAAGAATCATTCACTAAATTCAATTAAATGATTGCATTCATTGAATTCATTTTGAGACAGCGGCTTCAAATTTAAAATCACCGTTTATTTTACATTAAAAAGAATGCAAGCACTTCTTTCACTATCATTACACAGCAATCAATTGATCTTTCTCCTCTTTTTATTCATTTGCATTATTTTGTAGTCTTTTACCGTCCATAAGTCTTAGGTGCTAAAATGTTCTCTTACTAAAAATATCTTCATATTTTGATGCTCAAGTGAGTAAATTTGAATTATTGATATTGTGTTAGTTGTGCAATTAATAAATCAGGCAGAGGAAACAAATTTAATATAATTTTTAGAATTATAAGAGAATGTAAAATAATGAAAAGAATGCAAAGTATGAATTCTCGGAAGATTGCAATCAAATTGTTGCTGTGATGAAAAGCGGGATTGCAAATTTGAGCAGTCTCAAAGTGAACGTATTCTTTCAATTGAAGTCATTTAAGTGTGGTTAGATTGACGTGTGATACCAAATTGAATCTTTGAGACTTTCTCCCGAATCGTTGAGCCAGATCGCTTATTTCTATATTTATATTTATTTAAGATCATTATAGTAGATATTTTTCAAATGGAGTCTGCGTCCTTGGGATAAAGCAGGACATGTACAGAGAAGATGAGGAATCGATTCCTTCTCTTCTTCGTCCATACAGCTTCTGCAGGAATAGTTATAATAAACTCAAAGATGCGTTGCGTGCTTGCCTATCAAGCAGTGCTATAACACATATTTTGGAGCCTATGTGTGATCTACTTAAGGATTTTAAACATTTGAAGCGCTTCAGATTCAGCATTGGCCAAATCTGTTTTTTTCGCCAAGCAGGTGCTGATATTGTTCCACCTAAGATTTAGATAAGTTTACACGTAGCGATGGGAATACCTACATATATTTGCCTTATCTAGCAATAAAAGTATCCTTGTTCTACTTTTGGCGAGTTCGTCAGCCTTACAATTTCTTGAAATGTCCCTTAATGTCCGACATCCATCAGATTTAATTGGTTAACTGCTGCGCTGTCTTCGTCAGAGATGATCGGCAGTTAAGTTCTGTTATTGAGCTGGTAGAGAAAAAATCAAGAGATTTAATGGCTTCTTGGCTGTCCGAGAAGATGCAGTTAACTTTAAACCAAGACAGGACTTCTTTAATCGCTAAAAGTTTAGTTTTTGATACATTGGTGTAAAAATGGTTTGAACCATTTTCCGAGAAGGCCATGCCCTCCCAGATTTCTCTAGAAGGGATGGTTACCTGAATGTTTTGAATCATCCAAGTTCATTGAATGAAATGTAATAGATCCTACTTGGAAGTGACCCGAATAAGCTCAGAATGAGTGAGTGTCCGATTTGATAATTACTCCACTGCAAGGAGAGTTTTAGACGAATAGGTGTGCTTGCAGCCGTTAAGCAATTAGTGTTTTTGTCTAGAGCTGTATGTGAGAATCGGTCTGATTACTAATGTCTATAGCCAGTGAGTCATGCGGGGTTGGAGCACCCATATTCCCCATGGCTTGAAAAGAGTGCCACTATGGCCTTTTCAACTTTTTGTATTTTCTATTTTGCTTCATCGGCGAATGTTAGTGATGGTATACCTGAGTTCTTCAAAAATTGCATTCTTGAGCAACACTGCTTCAAGAATTTGTCACGCTACCAAATCCATTTTCTTTTTGAATCAATAAAACGCAATGTGTCAAATATTTGACAAATCCCAAAAAATGCATGCAATGTGCGTAAAATCGGGGTAACTGACGTTCGTCGGGAGATATATGCAACATTCATCAATGGAACCTTTTGTCCGACAAATTATTCCCTTACCAGGCAAATGAAGAGCACGAAACACGCCAAATAACAAATGAACCTGGTAGAATTTAAATAAATTAAATCAGAGCAAATTAGCAGCTTAATAAGAATGAAGTGTTTAATGTTTCATAATTTAATTAATTAATATAATTAATTAATTGAGAAAGGCAGAATTGCAACAATAGCTATTGACTTGACAGATATCATGCAATTTAATTCAATGGTTCAAATAAGTTTTGCGGCGAAACCAAAGTATACTAAGAGAATCCGGAATGCTAAACACAGACAGAAAAACATTACAAGGAAATTTCTTTAAAGCCTTAAGCAAGAAGGCTGTCTGCAATCCCTTTAAACTTCGTGCCATTTAATTCCTTCATTGATCACAAAACATACAAACCAACTAATCACGACCGCGGTCAGTTTTACCAAACTACATTCCGGATTAAAAACAAAAACCATTTTTCCGCACACGCATGTTCAAACCCTTAATTCACGTCAAAGTTCAGCCTTAACTACATTACTGTTGCTGCGAAGTAGTTTTGCGCCCGAATAACCCTTCAATTGAAGTCCAAATCATTAGCATGTTACATGACACATTATCGAGAGCGTGGCACGCATCGCCCCGACTTGGCGGCAATGGCGATATAATTAAGCCATCCTCTATAACAAGTTAATCACAGCAACCAACAATAGCCCCACCTAAACTATGCTGCTGGCTGTTAGTAGCATGCATACCAGTGGCAAGCCCCACCCCTCCTCATCCAAAGACAAAAACCTCTAACAGTAAATGTGTCTCTGTTTAGTTTTGCTAAGCGACAAAATAGAATTTGTTTCACGGATGAATGCAGCTGCAAAATACGTCCAGAACATAGTAGGACAACAATTTGACATAGATTCAGAGGAATCGCATCAAATGGCATCCAGACAGCAGCATCAACCATCGAATCTGTCACTCGGAATTGATTTCAACAACATAGCGCTTAAAAGTTGTAACAAAAACATTCCGGTCTTCGATTGAGTAAATAGAAAAATCGTGCGTCGTGCGTTGTTGTCCACATATAGAGTGAGACAGATGCAGAATGGTAATGAAAGCCTACCGATAGGGGCACCAGCGACGGCGCCGAGAGGGTGTGGTTGAACCTCTGATGTGTTCAAGGACATTCCTAGGGATTCTATACCGGCTCTGTTGGTGCTGTGCTCTGAATCAGCGTTATCTATGCATTTGATTGTAGAACATCGCATGTTATCTTGTGTGTTTGGAGTTTTCGATATTTTTCGGTGTGTCAGTGTGTGCAGGTTTTGGACAAATGTCCTTTATTTAGAGTAAATTTCATGTTCGGTACATGCAATGCATTGATTTCAATTCACTGTAAAATCTCCGAAACTGACTACAACACTGATTGCATATCGAAAAGATCCCATTCTATGGCATTTTTCTGCCTTCTCGCCTTAATTGTTGGGTGTTTGTGTTTGTGCATTGGGTGGTAGATACAATGGAGTTTTAAATGACGAAGCAACTTTAATGGATTTGATCTAAGACTTAACAAAAATTATTATAACAGTTTCGAAACCATAATTTCCTTTAATTTTGTCTCCTTTTTTTTAGAGAAACTAGTCTCCGAGTTCAATACAATGTTCATACATACCTCTCTTATAAGTTGCCTAAAATCATTAAAGATGAAGAAAAGCCATTTTTTATTATTCCCACGATCTATAGGAACGAACAAAAAACTGCACGAAACTTCTCGAAACTGCGCGAAACTGCCCGAAATCATCTGAAAATGAAAAATATTAAGAACGATTCATAGCTAGATAAACAGAAGCACTAAATCTATTCCGTCCTTTACCGCTGTTGCAATTGTATTTATGTATTTATGTTTAAATTACTATTTCGATTTAATGGACGACCTGTAAAACTCAGAAGTGCAATTTACTTCTTTTCCTGCCACGTTATCCACACACAAAACAACACCAAATCCACGTTGCATATCCATCCGAACATAGGAATCCTGGATGGTTGGTTAGTTGGTGTAGGTATAGCTGCTTTAGCATTCATGTCCCATTCGTGCGATTGCTGTGCATATTCCCATAGTGTGATTTTGCATCCATAGCACAGACGGAGAGCGAGAGGCTTTTATCGCTACAACAGAAACGGATAAAACAATTCTGGGATAAAATTTATTTTTTTTGTATTTTCCCTCCTCCGCCTCCGACACCATTCCGTCTCTGAATCCGAAATCCAATCTCCACCACTTGTTCTCTTATCCTATCGTATGTTTGCCCTTCCCCCTCCCAGCTGTCCTCTTGGGAGAGAGACACTTTCTGTCGTTCATCGACGACGACAAACGGGTTGAGCTCAGGCCTTAGCCAGTGTCGCACCCAAAACTGAAACAGCAATCCATGGAATGTCTCGAATTGTGGTTCAATAGTGTGGGCTGAAAGGGAGCCAGAGAGGAGATAGAGAAAGGAGATGTTAAAGCATTTTACCAATCGAACCGAAAACAGGACACGTATCGGTTGTGTGTAATTGATTATATCACCCATGTTAATTTTGATTAAATATGCAAATCGACACAATTTTCATTGTGCCGCTGCCATTACCAGCACTCGTCCCATAACCAACGAGACCAACTCTCACACACAGAGGGACACATATAATAGATATATGCGCATGGAAATATAGTGTCCTGGGACACTGATACCAGGGATATGCAATGCATTGCGCTCTGCTGTGTGAATATCTTCGGTTGCATTGACATTCTAAATACCTCTCCTTGTGCATATAAATTAGATATTAAAATTGATTCTTATTCATAATGGGTGCATGTTTTCAACGCTCACACTCGCATCAACACACGGCACTCGCATATTACAGACGCATCCATTAAAACCTAATGCTGGACTAATTTCAAGAAAAAATAACAAATTTCAATCAAGGACATTGTGTAAAAGCTGGGTGTATGCTAGATGAATGCAGATAATCTAGCATTAACACCTTCGACAGCTTCCCCAAAATACAAGCGGTTTGTGTTCCTTCTTTGAAGAGGAAGTTTTATGGAAAAAAGGACCAGGCTCCAGGGATCGGGTGGCTTTTGGAATGTGTAGGATGTCGATTGTATTAATAAAATTGATTGAGTCCAATTAATATTCAGTTATTCCTTCGGGAATATTTTAATTAATTTTGGCTTCGTCAGCGGCGGTATCGGTGAAAAGCATATTGTGATGACGAGATATGCCGACATGTACAGGAAAAATATAAAACTTTAAATTTGTTAATAGGTTTTTTTTTTTTATTTTAAGTAACCATCAATAAAAAAAGCATATAATATTTGTCTTAAACTGTGAATTAAATAAATAGAACTTTTCGAAGATAGAATATTTTGATTTGACATAAAAATACAGTTTTTTTTTGTATATATTTTTAGCCCTGGAGAGTTCTTGAAGTTCGTTCTGTTTCATTTTAACTCTAAATGCTGGGTTTTCTTGGGTGCCTTTAAATTTGGACTTAACTTTATGAAAAAGCTATTTAGTCAATACTAAGTGTATGAATATCTCAGTTCCAAAAAATTTCTCATTGTTATTATTCTATGGATACTGATCAAACCTCCCGTAACTACACATGTTTAGTGAAATAGAACCACTTTATATGAACAGAATTTTAATTGTGTTCTTAGTTTTGTCATATGATTTAGTGTATAGTTGATATTAACAATCGTTTTATTAATTATTTGACAATATTCATAAGTGTAACTCAATTGTGAACTTTAATTTTATTTTTAAAGCAGAGTTTATATTTGTATAATTTATTTTCGGAGTCTTCTAAAATATTTCGCTGTAAAAATAGCTCTTAAAATTTAGCATAATTCAAAAAGGAGCGTTTAGCATTAAGATGAAATATTGACATGCTCCAAAAAATTTAGATAAAGCTTCATGAGGCCAATTAATTGTTTGCCTTTTTTTAATGGGGAAAAATAATATTTATTGTAACAAACGTTTTTTTTTATTTTAAGAACAGCTGTTGACTGAAGAATCATGAAACAATAATTTCAAAAAATAAGTTATTTATAGGTAACTATTTAGGGTAGCGCTATAGTCCATGGTCTTGACCAAGAAGCCTCTTCCAGCTTTTCAGTCCCTAGCTTCCAATGTCCTGTTTCGCATGTCAAACTGGTTGAGGCCTCTACTTATGTGTACTACCTGTTTCAAGGTCTTCCACATTCCCGCTGAGGTAAATTAAAGGATTTTTTCGGTCAGAAAGCCTCAGTAGTTGACTTCTTAGTGTTTCGGCTATGTTTTGGTCACTATCGCTGTACACCCCGTACAGTTAAGTTTTGTATCCTAACCCTCATTCCCCTTTTGTGAAGATGGGAGATTTTTTTTCTCTAAGCAACGTAAGGTGTTCTCAGTATATAGCAGAACCGAAGATGATAAGTTTTTTATAATATAATTTGTCAACTTAGTTGCTCAGAAGAAGGCTTTACTGTCCAATTGTCTTCTTTGTTGTCTGAGCTTCTAACATAGCCCAGTCAAAGCCTCTAGATATATCTGTATGTGGTAAAGTTTTGTTTTTGTAGGTAGGTAGAGATGGTAGTCGCCAGCCCTGGGCCCGCGACTCAATTAGCGCTAGGGTGCGCCGTTTTGACACCATTAACTCGTGTCAACCTAATAAGGATTTAGTACGGAAGAGAATGGCTTTTAATATACTTTAGCGGAGCATTGCTAAAGCCATTTTGTCGCATTCAGAAAGATAATCAGATCTTTGATTTTCTTCTCCAAAAGTTCGCTGGGATCATCGAGGAAGGCTTTCCCAAAGAAAGTCATCCTGTAATTTGCTAAGGCGGGGCAATCGCAAAGAAAATGAACCACAGTTTCTTTTTCTTGTGGATCTCCACAACTACGGCAGTGTGGGTTGTAGGGGATGCCTAGCTTTCTTCTTGTTTTTGTAGTTTGAAAGGTCCCTGTTGGGTGTTGAAGAAAGCATATATGTATGTACATTCACTATGTCAATATCACTTTAACATAATGTCACTATGGATATCTGCACCTCCAGATTTTGACAATGATGTGCATTTGGCCATCAATTAAGAACACATAACAATAGCGGTGTGTTTTTTTGGATTTTATTTACATAGTACAGTAAGAAATTTCCAAAAATATCCGCCTTTCTTTTTTATCTCAAATTTTGTAATAACAATCAGCTGGCCGAATAGTTTTAGAAAAAACAAACACAAATGGGGTTTGTTCGTAGGCTCTGGTCAAAGTACATAAAATGTTATCGTTTATTTTTTATGTAGTAGATGGCGTTATAGGTAGTAATTTTTGTTGGATCACGATCTGGTGCAGCAGGTCTTGTAAAAGTGTAAAGTTTTATTTTTCGTTACTGGATCGTTAACGCACTTTTTATAATCTGTGCCAACACTGAAGTTGAGTATAGTAAAAGTGCGAATGTGTTGTAAGATTTTAATCAGTTTATGAAGTTAAATCTAGGTTCATTCTTATCACAATTCTAATAGAATTGTTTGCAAATGGGAAGTCGAAAATTGTTCAAATTTATCTTTTGAGATAACAGGATAGAAAAACAGTGTTTTTGATCTTCACCAAAGGGAAGAACCATAGATAAATTTAGTCAAATGTTAGAAGACCAACAAAGCAGTAGGACTTGATGGCATTTCATAAGAACTTCTATACAAGCGGCGCCAACGACATCGAGAGAACTCCTGCGTCCACTCATAGCTCCCTAAAAAAGGAGATTTAACACATTGCGAAAACTGGAAGGGGATTTGCGTCCTGCCTGCCGTTTCCAAAATATTAGCGAAAATAGTACTGAAACGCATCAGAGAACATCTAGAAGCCACACTCGATGCCAAACAAGCAAGTTTAAGCGCTGTATCATCATGCATTGATCACATTGTATCGATAGCTCAGGATAATCTTTCCTGTAAAAAGGCAAATCTTATGAATAAATAAAACACCCAGATTTTAGAGTGGAAAATTAATCAAAAACCACTATTCTTTCACTTTACTATTCTTTCCCAGGTACGACCGTCTTAGTCGAAGTCTGATTTATCTCTAATATTATATCGCTTCTCTTTTAGTTTTTAGTATACGTATCTCTTGGCTCTCAATTCTCTTACTAATACTTAGAATAATATATAAAACATCGACCGCAGAGTTGCCAGGCTTATGCAGTTCAATACTTTAAGCATCATAATTGAGCAGTGCGTCGAATATTTATCACCAATTCTCTTGCTATTCATTGACTTTGAGAAGGTTTAAGTAATAAAGTTGATTTTTGACCAATTTGTGGATTTAGTACTGCAAAGTGGAAATGTAGTTTTCCTTCGGCTTTTTTGGTCGCTGTAATTTTCGCAATGAAACAATCAAGTTACATTAGCTTTCCCAACGTTTCGGCAGGGGTTGCTGCCTTCTTCAGGGGTACTTTATTTACACAAAAAAATACAAATAACATTAATGGTTGATAAGTAAAGTAATAACACAATTATGAATACTCACTTAGACAAAATAAGAAAAGTTGTCAAAACATTTATATTACGATAAAAAGTTAAATAAGCACTTCAAAGAATGAAGTTGAGTCTGTATGACTTGAACAAAGCACAAATTACATTTAGGAAGACAGAAGAGAGCAATACACAGCAGAGATGTTTTGTGTGTCTTGTTTTCGATTCATGTTGTTTTTGTTGTTGAGAATGTGTAATGTTTCTAACGTGTATCGTATTGAAACATGTTTCTCCGTCTGTAGGATTTCAACGCTTTCAAAGTTTGGAGAATGACCGTTTTCAATACTGTGACTGGCCAAAGCTGTCTTTTCGGAATTTTTAAGTTTTATGTCAGATTTGTGATTTGATATGCGTTGTCGAAGAAGTTGTTTAGTAGTTCCAATGTAACACAGGTTACAAGGTTCGTTTGCTTTTCCATTACAATTAATTTTGTAAATTACATCTGTTCGTTTGTCCTTATCAGGTTTCGTTTTGAGTTTTGAGTTTTGAGGCTTAAATAGCGTCAATAGAGAATTTATTTGGCTGGGTTTACGCAAGAGGGGTATCCCGGATAAATTAATAGCTATTATTAATGAAACTTATGATGTATCCAAAATGTTACATTTTGCACGAAGGGAGGCTGTCAGAAGAGTTTGAAGTCCAAAGTGGAGTCAGACAGGGCTGCATTCTGTCACCAATATTGTTTCTGTTTGTGATAAGCGATATCCTGCGAACGGCATGGATGGGAAACGGAAGAATATGATGGACTCTGAGGTCTCACCTGAAACATCTTGACTATGCGGACGACGCCGACGTAAGCTGCTTGCTCTCTCATAGGATCATGGCTCTCCACCAAATGACAACAAATCCGACAAAACAAAGATGATCAGCCTCGGAACCCAGTCATCTTCTCTTGTAAATATTTCTCAACAACCGGTAGAGAAAGTACAGAACTTCCAATACCTTGGAAGTATCATCTCTACCGAGGGTGGCCCTAAACCAAGCTTAAGAACCAATCTACAGCTGTTTCGATCCAACGTCGAATCCGTTTTACTTTACGGTTGCAGCACTTGGAAAGTAACAGTAGGTGTCACTAAGAACCTGCAAGCGTTAATTAATAGATGTCTACGAAACATCCTTAGGATTTTCTGGCCCAATCGTATATCATACGAAGAGCTCCTCAGAAAAACGGGTCAGGAACCTATTGAATCTATTATACGAAGTCGAAAGTGGCAGTGGATCGGACACACGCTTCAAAAGGCGACAAATGTATTGCGGTACATGCAATGCTATGGAATCCGCTCACTCAAGAAGGAAGAAGAGCTGGAAGACCGAGAAGCTCATGTAGAAGGACAGTCGAGGAGGAGTCAGCCCAACTAGGAAAGAGTCGGATGGAGTTGCGAATCATATCCAGGAACCCTATGCCCCACTAGGTGACCCCCACGGACATAAAAGGTCTGAGGACCTAAGTGTGTGAGTAAGTAAATGTAAGAAAACTTTGATAATAATAGTAAAGCATAAGGAATGTTTTTAGCTGCCCAATTAAAAATGAAAAATAATCATACGGCTCATCGTGAAAAACGCACAATAAATTAAAGAACACAACCATCGAGATACATATACAATAAAAATATCAATCGCGCCAATAAATTTTAAGAAACTTGCAAAAATTCCATTCGACACTCAGATTATGGTCGTCTACAATAGGATTTCACGTTAGCACACAGAGAGAGATGAAACAGTGGCTCAAGATTTTATTAGGGCTCTTGATACCCGCATACCCGGGTAATTACCCGGGTACCCGAGTACCCGCACTTACGGGTATTACCCGGGTACCATAATTTCGGGTACCCGCTTTCTTGCGGGTACTCGGTAAAATACGGGTACCCAAAACATATTCGTGTATAGTTATAAAAAAACACTTAAAGAAAGATTGAAGAACATAATTATATTATTTCTCTGCTGCTTACCACTTATAAAGGTTGGTTGAAGAAAGATGCACGATGTTAATTGTAAATACAACAAAAAGTTTTCTGTCATTAAAAATATGGACCATCGGATAGAGGTATGCCACCGAAGCCGTGGCGAGCATTTGGCCGATATTTTGTTTCACACATAATTGTCATATATCCTTCTATTATAATGAAAAATATTAAGATAATTCTCAGAAAACTTTTTGTTTTATTTACAATTAACATCGTGCATCTTTGTTTAACCACCCTTTACAACATACATAGATAAGTAGTCGGATTTTGATTCGACTATGTAGCCCTGGTTAAAAAAACAAAAACAGAAAAATAAATATAAACAGATTCATAACAACATTTTTTATTAAAAAAAGGTAAATGGATTCATAACAATTTTTTTTGTTTAAATGTATCTTCATATCAAAAACGTTATGATTTATGAATGCATTCCCAAACATTATATTTTATAGTGTGTTTTACATTCGCGTCTAAACTATTTTGTCTCAGAATATTGCTTTATTGATTGATTTACGATTACGAAAATGATCCGATCATTTCAATTAATCGATCATACGATCATTTTCATTTCACTGAAATGATTCAATACTGTTCCTATTCGATTTTAATTTCGATTTCGATGATAAGATTGACTTGTGGCTTTGATAGTTCTCACAAAATACTCTGTTAATGTAAACCATAAATTACCAAATAACATCGAATGATGGCTACTTTGTACATGGAATAAAAAGTGTCAAAAAATTCAAGAAAAAGATATTTTATTTGTTGCTTCGGAAAAGAGCAATTTTAGGGCTTTCCGCTAACATTTGGTACAAAATAATCTTTGTACATCAAAACTGAATTCGTCCTCTATTCTTTAAGTCATAAACTGTCAAATTCCATCAAAGGATGGCTACGATTTCGATGGATTAAGAAACGTCCAAAAATCCACATTAAACATACCGGATCCTGATACAGCAAATAACATCAGTTCAACAATTGTTTTTGCGGCCTACAACATCAACAACCGGCTCGATCAATCATGTTCTTCAATGCCGAGTTCAACCCAGAAATTCTAGTCCACCGTACGTTTGGCTTTCATAATCCACATTGATTGAATCGGAATAAATGGAATCGAGTAAATCATGATAAATCGAGTCAACTGATATCGAAAATCGAGACTCATTGAAATGATTGAGATTGAAATAGAAACTCGAGAGTCCAGAATCCAGAATCATCTAAATGTTTGAGATTGAGATCGATTAAAATGACTGATTTTGATCATCAATACTTTTCGATGATCGGATCAAGAAAATCGAATCAATCCTGATTGACACAGCTCTATTGGCCAGGGATTAATTAATTAATAATTATTGAGAAATCATTTGGATTCTGGATATTTCTTTTTATAGAAAAGAATGTTAAGATGCAGATCTAAGAGCAATGTGAAGGAAATTAGTGAAAACTTATTCACATCAGTGTATTTTCAATAAAATTTAAGTACAACATGATGCTTATGGATATAAAAATCACATTTCATTTCTTCTCTGCTTCCTCTTTCTGTGAAATATTATTTTATAAGCAATTGTAGCATTTTTGAGTACTGGGTACCCGTAACACGACATTGTCGGGTACCCGCCAGTTGACATATCCCGGGTACCCGCAAATTTGGGTAATACCCGCATTACCCGGGTACCCGGGTACCCGGGTTTTTGATGAAATGGGTATTACCCGGGTAAAATCAAGAGCCCTAGATTTTATGCCGAGTCCGAACGGCTTAGAGAAGAAATACTTTTTCATGTCATATACCTTGTCCAGAAAAAGAAATTCTTATTCAATCTTGTAGGATTTGTCACTTTCTCGAAAGTGGCAATCCGTCTGAAAAACCATTTTGTTTTTAATATAGTATTTTGAAGAATTGAGAGAAAGGAAGATAGAATTAGTTTGTAATTAAGGTATTTGAGACCTGAAGCAGAATCATATCTGTGAACATGAACTGTTGTATTGCATCCACCTACTATTCTTATATTTCAGTTTTCTTTGTTTATTTCGTTTATTTGGATTTAATTGAACAAATCTTTTAAGTAGATAATAATCGAAAAATCTAAGTTAAAAAATTTAAACAAACAAAATTATGGCACTTATTTTCGTAAAAACAATACATTTTGAGAAAAACGTACACAGATGTGCCAAGTACCTTATGCTACACATGATGTTGGTAACTTTTCAAACACTATTTAATACACTGAAAAAAACTGGGTATATATGATCAAAATGCAGGTTGATCTGACAAAAATTTTGTCAATATACGTCCAACAAAAATGTTTATCAAATGAACAAAAATTTTAGAATTTTGTTGAGGTAGCAGAAAATATTTTGTTGTATCCACAAAATTACTTTGTTATGCTAACAGATTAATTTGTTGAAATAACAAAAATATTTTGTCAATATGACAAAATTTCGTACAATTTACAAAATTAATTTGCCATATTAACAATTCTTTTGTTGTATTAACAAATTTTTTTGTTAATTTTAAAAATTGTTTTTTTTATTATTATCGCATTAACAAAATTTTTTTGTTAAATTAACAAAATTGTTTTGTTAAATTGACAAAAAAATTAAAAAAATCTTTGTGATATTGACAAACATTTGCAAAACAGATTTTTTGTAGAAACAGCAAACATTTTGTTAACATCACAAACAAGTTTGTGGATGTGTAAAAAATCTCTGTTTTATTTTGTTATATTAACAAAACTTGGTTTGTTAAACAGACAATATTATTTGTAGTGCATATTTTGTTTAACTGACAAAAAATCATGCTGAATTATAAAAATTTTGTGAAATCAACAAAATCATTCTATCGTATTGACAAAAATTTAATCAAAACGATAAAATTGTTTTGTTGAAGGTCAACAAAACGTTTTTATCAATATTACCTAGGAATTTATTTAAAGTGTAGGCTATAATATTATCTTTCAATTTGTTTCCAAAAAACTAATAGTTTTCGTGAAACTTTGGAAAAAGAACTGAATTTTGTAATCCTTACAGTGCAAAATCAAAGCTCAGCTACATAGTACTTTTTAAGAAATGACTTAGACATGCACATTCTCTCCACTAAAATTTAGTTTTTTCAAATTTCTTTTAAGTTAAATTCTAATTTTTACAAGTCAGTAAAAAACGCACATAAAAGAGTTCTGTCCATCGAAATAAGTATGTGCAATTTCATTGAATTTTGTTGACCCAATTTGATAACCCATAATGTTCTTGCACGTTTTCTTCTAAATCTATTAAATATTTAAAATCTCTTATTATTTTATCTTTTATATTTAAATTTTGAGAAATTTGTAAACAATTTAATTTCACCACATTAAAAGTTTCGCCCTGTTCCAAATTTGGGGTACTTTAAAGGAAACTTTTTAAAATTTTCAAAATAACTTATGTTTGTATTTTTCGCTTTTGATAAACTATGTGATCTATCTAATCTAAGCGCCTTTATTTATACTACATCAGAACCTGAACTATACATAATTTTTAAAAGTATTTTCACGCTAATTTTCGTCTTAAAACAAAGTTGCCTATTTTTTCTTTCAAGGTGAAAATTGGGGCATTGGGATTTATGTCACTTTATCGATAATTTTTTTTTTTTTTATAATTAGCGCGCACTCAAGGGGTTATTACTACCCTTAAAATGATTAACACAGTACGAGCGTTAGGAAAACAAGGAAGGGTTTAAAAGGAGATACCGATGCACATTAGTTTTAAATTTTTGAATATTACAATGGGAAGGAAAAATAGAGCTGGGTAGAGCATTCCACATTCGTGTAGTCCGGCTAAAGAAAGAATCCCTATTTTTCACAGCCGTAATTTTGGAATTATATCGATTAATCTGTGTGTGAAATAAACCTCCTACTTTTTTTACCTTTACTCTCGAAAAAATTATAAAAAAAATAATCACAATCCGTGACACCCTTAAACGCAACTCCATCGCGTATTTCAAATTAAAACAAGTGTCATACTTCCGCCTTCATTCTGGGGCAAAAGCGATGCATTCAGCATTATAGCTCACCAAAGACCTTATGTCTTCACACAAAAAAAAAAAAAAAACCAAGCAATAAAAAGGGGTTGGTTGATCCTTTCAGTCATTCAAAAGTCCTGCTTTTTTGTCCTCTCATAGTATTTTTCCGTACATTTTACTTTTCTCGAAAGAGTTACAGACCGTGAAATGAGTTGAAATAACTGAACCTGGCCGCACCCATTGGGGTTATGGTGGCTCCCCCATGAACGCGGTCCTCGTGGTTATCCTTGCTACCAAAACATCAGCAGAACAAACAAAAATAAAAAGTTACAAAAATAGTAAATAAATTGAAATGCAAAATTGCAGAGAACGAAGTGATGGAGGAGATAAAGCAAATAGAACGAGCATCACACACTTGCATATGTGTTATGCACCAGCACAAGGACCTGCAGCAACCAAACCAATGAAATGACTGAACTGAGCTGAGGTAGCCTTTGTGACTTTGACAAAACCCGGGCACTTTTTTCTCATCTTCTTCATCATCATCATCAAGTTTTTTATTTTTTTTTTAATTTCGCCCACATATCCAGGATTAAATTGTTTTCCTCTGCCTTCCTGTTGTTAGATGTCGGCGTGTGGTGTATTTTGTTAAAATACTTTCTATAGGATATTGGATTTTTTTTAAAATAAAAATAAAAAAGGATTCCTGCAGAGCACATATTTAGTACACAAATGTGTCACATCACATGACGATGATGAATATCCAAACGATGTGCATTGTCCTATACGACCGCTCTAAAATAAAACGCCCTGACGAGTCCTTAGGCGTTTTCTCATTGTAAATCCATGAATCCTTCCATGAATCATGTATTCCGTGTGCGCTTCCTGTGAAATGTCGAAATGAATGAATATCGGAGAGTAATGAAATCGCAATTAATTTCTGATATTTTTTTTACATTTTTAGTCCATGTCCTTATAAAATGCAAAAAATAAAAAAAAGCACCCAGGATTGAGGCTAAGAATTCCCTATTCCCGCACCACAAAGCCATTGCCTTATAACCAAAAACCAATTATCCACCCTGACTGACTGACGCTTTGCCATGGAAACAATGAAACACACAATAGTCGTCCAGGATGAACAAGACGTTTTTCTATATTTTTTTCTAGCTGCAGGAAGAAAAAAAGGATACGAAAAACCCAAAACCAGAACCAAAGGCCGGGGTAATGAAATCGAAGGATAAAGAGCAAAAATTAAGAGGAATGATGGCAGCCAGCTAAGGATGAAGTAAAAGGACGAACAAAAAAAAAAAAAACGTCCCAAACCGACTATATTTCAAGACTTTGCTCTGGCACCCATTCCATTAAGGACTTGACCAAACGAGGGGATAAATCTGTTGAAATTATCCACTTTCGTTTCGGCGTAGTCTTTAATTATTACACCCCGACATCAGGAGCAGTAAAGATCAGCCAAAGGGATAAAGCAGAAAGGAGGCGAGATGGAAAAACATTGCTTCAAGGATACGGATTTGAGATACTCTAATACTTCAAGTGGCTTTTTGATGAGAAAATGAAAGGTAATTTCGCAGATGCGAGAAGAAACGTACAGACTCACCATCAGCAGTGGAACGAGTTGAACTTTGCTTGTCTGTGGCAGCAGCAGACATAGCGTCAGGGGGAGGCATCAGCAACAGGAGTTAAGGTGCTTCCTGAGAAACAATTGCAAATCACGCTAGAAATGTCGCAGAAGCACAGTTGAATATTATTATCCTGAATGAAAGTAGCGTCTTGCGAAAAATGGGATTTAAAAGCAATCCGCACTTTTTGTGGTGCTTAAAGGTTTTTTTTCCGTTTTGTGGAATGAAATTTCGATTAATTGCTCGAAGGCAATTCTCTGGTCGAGAAATTAACTGTCACCTTGGATGCGGAAGCATAATGGACTTGAACCAAAACCAAAACGGACGAACACCAGTGGTACTAATTGCTGCGGCACTGAATGCAAATTTAAGCTAATGGGTAAGCTTGGGTAAGTGTGGTGAAAGTAAGAGGGAGTAGAGGTGTAGGGACAAAGGTGTTAAATTGCAGCCAGTACTTTAAATTAACTGTCACAGGAGTGAATTTGAAGTCTGTACCGAGAGATCGTTAATTCTAAAAATTATGTTAGGTTCAGGTGGTGTGTGGCGTCTGGCATTGGATTTGGTTTCTATTGGAAAAGTTTTATGACGGCTTGTGGTCGATCGAAGAACAATAGGCTCAAAGGCCACTAAGATTAACGTAAAATATATTTACAACTATAGAAATTTAAAACAACTTAATTCAAGATTTAATATTTAAGTGAAAAAAAAAATCTATATAACAAAGATCGTTGACTACAAAAAGTATCTACATTGGTTTTTCTTGGTCAAAGATGCGAAACTTAATGGTGAAATAAGCTGAGTGCCGTGATTTAACACTTACGTTAACAATATTTACGAACATATCTAAATTATTTTTGTATTTATGTATAAAGTTTCATGGATTAAGAGAAAGGAAATTATACTTAAAGCTTTCAGATTTGAATTTATTAAAAAAAAATCAGTTCTAAGTAAATTAAATTTCAGTTTCAGCCGTTCATGTTTAAGGCGACAGCAACCTATTATTCAAATATTTAGCAGATCAAACTATAGTATGTAGCCCTTTCAATCAATTAATAACAATTTATAACGAATTTTAATTTTGTTTAGAATCTGTAAATGATAACATAAAATGTAAAAAATTTAAACTTATGTTTTTCAACAATATTGAATAATAAATATAAATTATGATATTAGATTATATTAGATTATAAGAACTATTTTTAATATTGTTAACGTTAGATTTTAACGAATTAAATAAATAAATTAAATAAATAAAAATTATTAGCTGGTAAAAGGACTGTTCTTCTTTTTTAACTAGAACGATTTGTACTGAAATTTAATAGACAAGAAACCGATAGAGATGAAATACCCCTGCGAATAGGGTATTGAGGTAATATAACTCTATCTGCCCAGTGATAAAAATGAAGAGAAAATCTCAAGAATCTTCTGCGAAAACTTTAAGTTTCTTTATGTGAATGGAGAAGCAAGGCCTCATACAACATTACCGTATTGAAGCAATGCAATGGCCTTACATAAGTAATAATATAGAATTTTGAATAACATGGACATCACAGAACTCACGGGAAAACCTTTTGATGAACCCAAGCTTCTTGTTTTTTTTTTTTACAATTGTAGTGATCAGTGAATGATAGTTTTGAGTATAATAGATATATGTATTGTGTTATAAAAATAAATTAGGTTTTCATGTAAGACACATTATCTTACATTTTTTGTCAATATTTAAAAACAAACGGTTGTTATTAAACCAGTCCCAAAATCTGTGAAGATCCTTTGATAGTTGTTAATTGAATTGATAATTTATTAATCGAAATATTGGAACGTCATTCGCATAAATTAACGCCGTTGAATGTTGCAATATAGAGGAATCGTCATTTATTTTATATTTAAAAACAGCAAAGGACCAAGATAGCTTCTCTGAGGTACACCAGAATCAACTTACTTTAAATTGAAATGAACTATTATATTTGAAGATGTCCTTATAATATTGTTGCGAATAGAGCTTTATTATCCTACAGCGCAATCTGTTCGGAAACTGCATAATATTATTATCTACTTTATGGAAGAAACAAAAAGCTCTTTTCTAATGTCAAATGTATTTCCCTTTATTCCAACTATCTAGAACATTCCAAGGCGAGAACAACTAATTTGAGTATATAAGGGAGTGTTCACGGTAGAGCTGTGCCAATCGTTCATTTTGAAAGATCGAATTAATCATTGATTGATTTGTTCAAGGATTCGGTCTTTTCAATCAATCGTTCATTCAATCATTTTTTATCCATCCGTTTCGTTCCGAAAGAGTTATAGACTGACACGAAATGTTTTCAATCATTCATTTAACTAAAATATTTTTTTTCTAATCGTTTCGTTCAGACCGAGGCCGAAACAATGTGAAAATGAAAGATAGTTTGTCTTTTTTCTATTTCGTTGCTTCATTCACAGCCACGCCATCTTCGATTGCATATAAAATGAGGAATATACGAGTACATTCTGTTTTATGTTCATTCATTGAGAACAAGCTGAATGAACGAAACATAACTTCATCGGTTTCAGTGGCAAGAGATTGACATTAGGATTGATTGATTGGGTCTACTTTGATTGCAATCAATCAATCTTTTTGGTGAACGGGTCACAAAGACCAAATCGACACAGCTCTAGTTCACGGTGAGCGGGACACAGTTGATTTTGGATTATGAAAGTGTGCAAAAGTATTGCTTATTGGATTGTGTTATTAAACAAGTGTGATTTAAATTTGAATAAAAGTACATATCTGAGTTCATTATAAATTGAGATTTACTGTTTTGAATTGGAAAGTGTAAATAAAGAATAAATACTAAAAAGAGTGATAAGTTTTATTTAACGAACCCAGTAAAAATATTACAATATCTAAAATATGAAGGTATCCATAAAACGATCATATTGTAAAATCTTATACAGCTTGGATGAATACCAAAAATTTAAAATCTACCAAAAAAATAAGTCTTAACATTCAAGTCTTGTTCATGGATGAACTGTCGTAAACTCGCGTGCAAAATGCACAGACACTTCGTCAACTATCAAATGAGCAATTGGAAAATTCAGAATGACTGCATAAATATTTGTAGATCCTAAAAATACTGGTCGTCTAAAAATAAGCCGTTCAAATGACATTTTCGAAGTAGTTCCTGCGATTATTGGTGTAGAAAGTGCAGAAAGATCAATTTTGCGCCATTTGGATTTCTACAGTGTATACTCACTGAAAAATCAATGTTTGGAAAACGTGTGGATGATTAGGTTTTGAAATTATTTCCTAAAATGTATACTACCAAATACTTAAATACTTAAAAGTTATTCGAAAAATTTAAAAAAAATTCTTGTATACATATTTGGTGTAACACAGTGCGAGCGTTTAGGTAAAGTGGAGAGAATTTAATAGGAGATGACGATGCACATTGGTTTTGAAAGCTTGTGTTTCACAATGAGGGGGAAAATCGAAAATGCACATTCTAGAAGCGTGGTTAAGGAAATAACCTCTATATTTGACAGTACGTCCGAAGTTAGGCTGGAGGGTAGCAGCGGCGTGGCGTCCATATAACACGATTCCTATCGTCTTCCCTTTTAGAAAATCCACAAATAACACAATCTACCAAAAAAACATCGAATAAGTTTAAGTTATCAATTCTGCCTCTCGTTTGTATAACATACTTTATCCAAACACATTCCACAATCCACAACCAACATTAATCAAGAGAGTCACAAAAATACTCTGACGTAAACTTTTCAATCACCGTCTTATTTATTTGTTTTATATCCCTTTCTTCCCCAAGCATTGTGTTTCGGATCCTCTTTGTTCAACATCCGCAAAAAATAAGACGCTACATTTCGTCTTATAAAATTTTCGATGTATACCAGTAGGAGTTGGAATTATTTGTATTTTTATCTCCCTTTAGCAATTAGCATTGCATGTCAGTAGGAAGATAATACATTGCAGGAGTTCAGGTGCTCGCCTTTTTTTCAAACTTGTGTAAGAAATAAGACGGTGTTCTTCGACTTATTTGTTTTTTTTTTAATATGTCATATAAATATAAATATGGCATGTGGGATGTGGGTATTCTTGATTCTTGATTCTTGATTTTGAATTTGATGTTGATGTACATGCTGATGTAAAATGCTTTCATTTTTATCTCTCGTGATAGTTTATAATATACACGATTGATATTCTTGCAAATTTACTGTGATAATTTTGAAATATGAAATAAATCATGGTAGAATATATGGCAATTTGTCAGCAGTGTAAATTTAGCATATCGCTGAATGAAGAACACTTCTGTGTCAAATAAAATGCATTTGCTTTTTTTTTAATAGGAATTTCAATTTAGATTGAATTGGCATTCAATAAAAGACTGTGTTGCACAGGTTCAATAACTTCAAATAAATCTAGTGTTTTGAAAAGCCAATTTGAACTTAATTAAAAATAGTGAAAAGTTAGATGTTAAAGTGAAGAAATAATTCCTTTTATTATCCACTATATTGGTAAAAAAAAATTGGCTTCTTAATTTTAGTGCAGTTCTAGATTTTGTTTTTTGTCTTTGATAAATGTAGATTGCTGTTTAACAGATTATCATCGGAGAAATCAAATAATTTTAGTAAGGATAGTTGATAGTTTATAATATTTTATCCTTTTTTCCTTTACACACCAGGAATTTCGATCCTAGATCTAAATTTTTTGTTTAGTGTGTTAGTGTGCGTGTTTCATGAATACATGTAAATCCCTCTTGATACATAGTATCGCGGCTGTTATTAAATCTAAAATTAAAACAGAAATCATAGAAGCCCGGTTCGTGTCGATTATGATCGACGAAAAATCAGATTTGAGTCATAGGGGACAACTGAGTGCCATATTTCGGTTCTTGTCAGAGAATGGAATACAAGAAAGATATATTGTATTTTTTAATGTTTAGGGCGAGTCTTAATGCAGATGAGTTGTCCCATCATATATTCAATATTCTTGACACTTATGATTGCAAGGAAAAATTAATAGAACATTCCTAGAAAGGTGCCGCAGTTATGTCCGACGAAGGGGGTGGTGTCTAAAAGGAGGTGCTTTTTTATTATGTTTTAAGCTCATTGTTGATTGAAATATTAATGTCTTGAAGTATAAAAAATATAGCTACACATTTTTTGCTAAGTCAATGTGGAATGCATTTGTAGATACCATGTCCCTACTAGAAATGTTGTTTTTAAGGTTCTAAGATTTTTTTTTCATTTTTACAGGTGACAAAATTTTATAACGTCTTCCCATTTAAAATTATCCACGCCACGCCACTGGAGGGTAGCTAGTATTGTGATAAGGCACATTGAAAAAAATTCCACTTCTCGGACGCAAAGAACGAAAAGCTGCATTAATATTAAACAATTATAACAAAAACGGACAATCAATGACGCAATTCAAGACATCAAAAGCAAAAAGTACTTAATTTTATTTTCTTCTCAAAACAAGAGGTCTTAAGTCAATAAGCCTACATCTAGCTTAATAAGATGAAAGACTAGAATAAAGAGTTATTAAGAGATTTTGATTTTTGGAAAATGTAACTATGCTAGGTATAGTTTGTATTGTTGAGGTACAGCCCATTAAGCTTGCACCAATCGATAATTCTGTGTAAATGAGGTTGAACCTTATTTGCATCATGAATTGACTTTATGCTGCTAAAAATTTTTAAATCATCAGCAAATAAAAGACATTTAGAATAGTACAGATGAAGTGGTAAGTCATTTATATTTTTCATTATGGATGTGTCTCCTATAGGCCTTTGGACTCTATTCGGAATTCTATCCAACAGGTTAAAATGAGAAATGGGGGCACCTGCCCAGATATAAGAGTTACATATACTCCAGTTTTGGGTTGATGTATGCCTTATAGATGGTAGCCAGATCAGAAGCCGAAACGAATTTTTTGCAACTTTTAAGAAAACTTAAGCATTTCGCTGCGTTTTTAGCTGCGTGGAATATATGATCATTTCATAAGAAATGGAAAGCTTTTCAGTTTCTTTGATACAAGTACCATTTATGGATAATGGTATCAATGGTATATTTCGCAATTAATTTAATTTAATAATAAATCGATTTTTAAACATTATTTGTATTAATTCATACTCTTTGCATTTAACAATTGCATTTTTCTTTATTAAATCCATACTTTTATATTTATAAGACATTATTAAATTCTAAAGTGTTTTCACATAAGAGCAACTACGTGCGATTCAGTCGTGCATTATATCAAGTATTGTTTAAGAAACTTGAGAATCCTTTGTTTATAATTATTTTTACTTACACTATAAAGGTTAAGTGCGAGTTAGTAAACAAATCGAACTCGAGATATTGATCAGACTTGACATTACGATATAAGGGACTCTGAATGTATTTCTGGCTGTTCGAGTGCAGTCTAAGCAGCTTCACTTTGTTTTAAATAAATTTTTAAAATGTTTCCCCCATATTTTTCTTTTTTTACTAAGACCAAAAATAACGGTTCTTGTTATGCATTTTTTTCGAAATTTCAGAAAATATTTGTATCTCTCTTAAATTTTCAACAGACTTAAGAAATAAATCAAAAAATTTCATTTATTTAGAGCTAGCTAATGATAAAAAAAAATTCCAAAAGATAGTTATACTCGTAGATAGTATCTTATATAGATCTATTTTTTTTTTTTTTGATTTCCTAAGGCTCCTTAAATAAAATACACGCCTGGGTCGCACGAACTTGCTCTTATGTAAACGACTAAGAATTTCAAAAATGAATGTTATTAGAGAAAAACTGTTCATAAGCATAAAATAATTTTTTAATAGACTAAAACAACACCTTTAGTAGTTGGAGCTAAAAACAGGATGCCATGTGATTCAAGCAAATATTAGCTTATGCAAGAACAAAAATTATAAGTATGTACTGGTTTCTTAAAAGAATAAGCTTTTATATACAAAATTCTTAAAACGTTCTTAACAAAAAATTTTTGTACGCCAATTTAAAGTTTTTATTATTGTACGAATAAAAATTAAATTTACAAAAAAAAAAATATTGAGCCGTTTCTGAGATATCGAATTTTCCAAACAAATGATTTTTTTCTTAATTTAAAAAATATTTTTTTCTTAAGTTTTGAAATGCAATGTTTTTAGAAGCTTCTCTATACAAAATTTCATTTAAATCCGTTATGTTGATAGTCCGAAATTCTATATTAAAAAAAAATATTTCAGTAATATCTTGATTTCAATTTTTTTATTAAATTATAGATCGTAAAAATTAATCAAATGAAAAAAAATTGTAAAATTCTTGGAACCGTTTTCGAGAAAAATACGATTTTCGAAAACCATTTTCTAACACTTGTATGGTACCGTAATTTTTAGGTAAAATACATTTTTTTCTTACATCTTATAATTTATATGAAGAAATTTTTATTTATCAAGTTTTAAAAAAATCGAGCAAGGGGTTTTTGAAATGTTGAGTATTGAAAAAAAAAATTTTGGAAAATTTGAAAACACAATAATAGTCAAACTGCTGAGGAGCTTTAGCATACAAAAAATATCAAAATCGGTAACATTTTTTGAGAAAATCAAAAACCAAAAATTAGTTCCAAGGGGGTACCAAAAATAACTATTTTGTGGACATTTTTTTCAACCATTTCCTAGCTTTAACTAAAAGAAATTTTTGGATTTTTTTTAAATCTGTGGGTCATTTTTTTAAGAAAAAAAATATTTACGAAATTTTGAAGAAAAAAAATCGTATGGCAGGTACCGTTATTTTCGGTCTTGAAAAAAAGAAAACAAAGTGTGAGGAGAAAGAATTAAGAATACTATCTACCAAGCTTAAAGAAAATCGGCTGAGCCGTTTAGACTGAAGCCGAAAAGACACACAGACTGACAGAAGTGTGAGACCCACTTTTTTAGTCTTCTTTAATCAACTTTAATCTTATAGTACCTATAAGTCGCAAGTAAAAATGGAGTAGTATTGTGCATTTGAATATAAGCTATTAAAAAAAAAATTATGATTTTTAAACAGTTTTCAGATATTCTTTCGAAAACTTAATATTTTTTCGAAGCTTGAAAATAGAATAAAATTGTTTCTTTTTATTTATAAATGACGGTACACACCAAAAAAATTAAAAAAAATAGTCTTCGAAAATTTTGTTTTTCTTGAAAATGACTCTTAAAATATGGATATATTTTTTTACCCCTTGGCATAATGGTTAGTGCGTTGGACTGTCATGCGGAAGGTCTCGAGTTCGATTCTCAGCCGCTGCCAGAAAGTTTTTTTTTTCAGGGGGGGAACTGCTTCTTGCGAGAAATTGACAAACTCTCCAAGAGTATCTCTTGTCATGGAAAGTGCAGCTCATTAGCCGTTCGTAGGTCCCCTCCGTTCCTGGTAACACGCACACAGGAATGGTTGGGAGTTGTAAGTCAATAGGTCCTGGTTCACTCCGAGCTGTTGCATCACCAAATTTATTCAAAATTTATTTATATTCGTTTAATTCGAACGATTTATTAAACAAAAGCAAATTTTTAAATTGAGGCATTATCTACCATAAAACCATTTTTGTTCTCATTATTCGTACATACAATGGATTTAAGTTCAATATTTTATACAGAAGCTTCTAAAAAGTCTAAACAAAAATATCAAAAAATTATAGAAAACAATTTCTGGATTTACGAAGAAATTTCAAAACATTTTTTTTTAAAATTCGATATCTAAAAATCTCGTCAATTTTTTTTTCATTCAAGAATATCTGTTAGAAATTAAAATAACACATTTATATTTCCTTATGATACCTCATTAAGTTTCCATTAATTGAAATTTACTTTTTAGTCTTGTTTAATGTTTTCTTATATTTTCCTTTACCTTTTCTCATCTTTAAATATTTTTCCTGAATTATAAGAAATAAATTTGACTCACTAAAAAGCTTCTTTTTAACATATTTTAATGAATGTGGATTTGCACTAAAATCGTAGAGAAGCAGAGACATCTGACTTATAGCTCCCAGCAATTCCTGTGTAGTCCAATGGGAGCAATCTTTAATGTTCTATCGAATCCGAATGGCTAATTGAGAGAATTTTTTTCTTTATGAGAGATACTCTTGAAGAATTTTTCACTTCTTCGCAGGGGGCAGTACCCTTGAGAAAAATATTTTTCTTTTTAATAAGCATATTCTTGGTATTCAAAACCTAGATCTCCGGCAAGGCTTTATAGTTCAACGCAAACAAAATGGTTGCTTAATTTCCTTACCTCTATACAGGCTGAATTTATTTATTGTTCGAGGCACCAATAGTTTGTCTGATGGTTGTTGAACCTAAAAATAATTTAAATCTTTAAATAAACATTTCCTAAGGCTAGCCGCGCACTAGCAATTTTTAGTTGCGAAACTGTTTGGTTACTTATAGAAAACAGATGAACTGTTTGGTTGAATGTCGGTGAATTTGCAGATAATTATATGTTCAATAAAATGGCGAACTTATTTTAGGCAATCGTTTAGTTTGTGTCAAAACACAAACTTTTTAGTTGCTCGAACCAAGCAGTTTCGCAACTAAAAATTGCTAGTGCGCGGCTAGCCTAAAAGTCTCATTTTAATTTTAAATTATGAAACAAGCTACGCAGAATTATTAAAATATTTCCTTGAATTCAACTTATACTTATTTTAATAAACCATGCATCATTTTTTTGCACAAATAAAATTTAATTTCATCCTTATTTTAACACCAGCATATCCTCAAATTGAAAACAACTCAGATGCCTCTTACCGCAAGGACACTTTACTTCAAAAATGAATACAAAAATTGCTCTTCTTTTCATCATAAATCTCACAGCAATTAAATGAAATATGTTAACAGAATCGTTTAAGTCCTGCACCAACCAAAGCGTTCATGTGTGTAACATCGAATTCTGGTTGCAAAATTCCAACCAAAAAAATAAGAAAGGAAAACTTAAAAAAAAAAGTTTTGCAAAAATTCATCTCATTCAAGTGATTCCAACTCAAAATTGAATACAGGCACTTCACCTCCTTCTGCTTCCATAAATGACATCAAAACCGTTTGCTACAATGATCATGATGATGGTGGCGGTGACGCCCTGCCACCCTGCCGCCCGACCCCATCTCCTCTTTCTGCCGAAGCCGCAATGAAATTCATTTTAACTCGACGAGAAGCGAGATATGAAATCCAGGATGCACTGACTGGAAAACACTTTGAACTGTTAAATTTTTAATGAATCGAAATGTTGTCGAGAACGAATGGGAACGCCATCCACAGGGCGCATCACACAGAGATGATATCCTTTTTGCCAGGATGCACGAACGAAAACATGAAAAGTGTAAGAGGACGATTCGAACAGAAAAAATAAAACGTTTCCAATCGCCCCTCTGTGCCACTCCTGTAAGGAGCTGACGGTATGTTGTCACTTGTTGGTTGGTGGAGTATCAATTTCACCACTTTAGTGATGAGGAAAAAACCGATATCCTTTTTGTCGTAATCCGTTGAAAATGAGTAGAATCCTAGCAAATGTGAAAAGAAAAATGTGTTTAAAAAAAATCCATCCCAGAGCGAAAGGTATGCTCTTGGGAATAATTGAAGTGTTTAACACGTCCAATTCTTCGCCTTGATCGTAATCGGGTTGTAAGTTGAAAAAGGCTAAGGACGAAAGGACCTCCTTCTTACACTCAATCCCAACTCGGAATCTAATGCATGCCTGCGAATTGTCGCACCTGAATGGTTGAGACAATGGATGGTGTCTGGGAGCATCTGCCGGAGTCGAAGATGTTTCACATACGCCATGGTGTCCCGTCTAATTTACATTCGTTGCTGATGCCGGAAGTTTCTTTAAGGAACTCACGTGTCGGTGGTCCTTTCCAAGAGAACCAAGTCGAAGACGAGCAAGAACAAGACTAAGGTAGACAACGACAAGGAGGATTCTTGTTGCGGTTTCGCCAGTGTGAACATTAAATTTTGCTCCTGCGGTTGTCATCCGAAGTAACCGAGAGACGTTAGCGGATGGGAAAATATACAGGAACTTGGCATTGGTGGTCTCTCCAATGGCAAGGAAAAATATAATTTTCTACATCTTGCACCCGCAAAACAGACCGGAGAAGTGTGATCCTGATGATGATGATGCTCTTTCATATTTAATTAATTTCGGGTCGAGAATGTGTGTTTTGTATATTTCGGGTGTGATGTGGTTAACCGGGTGATGGCGGTGGTCGGGACTTGGGACAATTAAAAATTCATTTAGAGTTAGCTGTGAATATTTATACATGAAATGACAAAATTAAAAAAAAAAAAAAAAAAAACACTGGGAAATTGTTGTTAGGAAGTTGAAGACTGTTCTTAGAAAGTAGAAACTTGAATGGTACTTTTGGCAGTTTGAGGAAACACACTGTTGTTATGTGGTCAGGTAGAAGTTACAAAAATAGTCTTGAAAATTTAAGACCTATAAACACATGCTTTGAAACTGAAACGAAGTGCATTTCATAAATTCTGGGTACTTGGAGGGTTTTGAAATAACGACGTATACGGAGAGATTGTTTGGTATTAAAGAGAAAGTAATATATTTCAAGACGTTTTAGACAATCAAGTGTTAGTATATTTATGTAGGACTAAAGATCACGAGGTCTTGTGAAGAAAGGCTTACTTCCAAAAAAAAAAAGAAGCAAAATAATGATAATTTTAAATAAGGACGTCTGGTTGAGTGTGGTGCCATTTTAAAAGTCTGGATTTTTTCCTCTTTTAGTGGGCATCTGACTCAATGTGGAGGAAATTTTTAACGTCCGACACTCAAATATTCGCAATGAGGAGATTATCTTATTTTTTAAATTCAAAACCAAAAACTAATTTCATGCCTTTTTTGGTGGACTTGAAATGCCTGGAACTCACAATTTACAATGACATATACATATCTAATGTAACAGCCCTTGGTATAAATGGTAAATACGTTGGACATCTTGCAGAAGCTCTTGGGTTCGATTCTTTTCCGAGGAATTGACAAATCCTGCAAATTGTTGCACCACCAAATTTATTAATGTATATTATTTATATGGAACCTTAGGAACCGAAAAATGATTTGTTGCCTTTTTTTGGAGGCGTTTGCCTGAATTTGGCGGCACTGAAAACGTCTGGCTTTTTTTAACAAAAAATTTTGCTAGTCCAGCAACAAAATATTTCAAGCGGAGCGCTTGAATTCTAAATTTGATACCTTAAAACTCAAAATACGTGTTTTTGAAATTTGGTTATACTTCGAAAGCGCAAATCTGCAATAGGTTATCAGTCTATAAGGCACTCAGAGTCTAAAAGCGGCTTGTTTTAAAGGGTTCTTTAAAATATAGTCAAAAAACTCCTTTGTATTAAAAAAAAATGCAAAAGAGTTTTCTGACTGATTTCTCCATTTCTTTATTTATCATTTATATTTTTGGTAAAATGTAGGTGTGAATTGTAGGAATGAAGAAAAATTATTAATAACAAAAGAATATCTTAGTACTAGTTTATCAATGTTTAAGCATTTTTTAATATTATTATTGATAAAAACATAAAGTTTTGTGCAGTTTTGATTAAAAAATAGCGCTTATTCGGGAAGATATTTAATCTTTTTTGAATCAACTATTAAATTTGTATCTCTATTGGCTTCTTGTCACTAAATCTGGAACAGGTATCTTAGCCGTTTTGGGGAAATGGTTGAAAATTGCGATTTTTCTAATTTATTGTGCCAGCAGGGAAATAACTTAAATTCATTTATCAAACGAAATAATGCCCTTTTATGATTATGTATGCCCTTAAGTGGGCTTCAGGCCAACTAAGAACATATTATCAATAAAGCAAAAGGTCACAAAATCAGGAAACATTTAATGCTCTTTTATATTTTACAAGTCAGAAGTTCAGATAGCTAAATAAGCCCCGAAAATGACTTTTGACCTTAAAGGACCTCTATGCCTTGACTTTATTTCGCTAGGCAACCTATGCATAAAGTATTTGTTTATAAACTACTTAAATTATATACCAACATCAGTAAGGGTCGGTCATTTTTGATGGGATCTTCTTCAATAAGAGGTCTTAGATTAGACGAATTGGCTATTGCTATCCTGCTTTTCTGATTAATCAGTTAAGTGCCGTATCCATGCAGTTATAGGTGATAGGGCTGGTATGTCAATCCATCGAAGATTACCCTCACACAATTCAACATCCAAAGGCATTATCAGCTTCGAACAATTCTTCTTTAGACAGAAAAATTGACAAATCCTTTAATATGAAAAGTTCATTTTATTTGGAGTAATTAACTTTCGAAACACCGAAACCAGGTAACATCTAGATACCCTTGTGTCATGTTTAGCCTTAATGTTGAGGTGCAAATGGGTCTTTGGAAAACCAATTAGACCATTTCTTTTACTTGCAACTTATACGATTAAGTACTATAAGGCAAGTTATGCATTCAGAAAAAAAATCGAACTCGAGATTTTGATCAAAGTTGGCATTACGATGATAGCGAAGACCAAAAAAGTGGGTCTCACAATTCTGTCTATCTGTCTGTTCGACTACAGCCTAAACGGCTCGGCCGATTTTCGTTAAACTTGGTTGATGTCGTTTTGAATTTTCGCCCCCCACACTTTTTTTTTCTTTTTTTTTTAAGACAAAAAGTAACGGTACCTGCCATACGATTTCTTTTTCGAAATTTTATAAATATCTTTTTTTTCTCAAAAAATGTTCCACAGATAAAAAAAAATCAAAAAAATTCATTTAGTTAAGGCTAGCTAATGGTTGAAAAAAAAAATGTCCAAAAAATTGTTATTTTTGGTACCCCTTTTGGAACCATTTTTTTGGTTTTTGATTTTCTCAAAAACGGTACGACGGATTTTGATCATTTTTTGTCTGCTAAAGGTTCCCTAAAACTTGAATATTATTGTGAATTTAAGTTTTCAAAAAATAATTTTTTGGATTTTTAAAAAATATTTCAAATTTTTTTTTGGAAACTCAATATTTCGAAAACCCCATGCTCGATTTTCTTAAAACTTGATAAATAAAAGTTTCGTAACATAATCTACAAGAAATGAGAAAAAAATGTATTTTACTTAAAAATAACGGTACCCTCCATACAAAAGTTAAAACATAGTTTTCGAAAATCGTATTTTTCTCGAAAACGGTTTCGAGATTTAATTCGCAATTTAATCGTGAATGATAGCCAGGTTTGTGGTCAGATTAATTAATTGAAAGTCTGCTAAAGGTTCCCTAAAACTTGAATATTATTGTGAATTTAAGTTTTCAAAAAATAATTTTTTGGATTTTTAAAAAATATTTCAAATTTTTTTTTGGAAACTCAATATTTCGAAAACCCCATGCTCGATTTTCTTAAAACTTGATAAATAAAAGTTTCGTAACATAATCTACAAGAAATGAGAAAAAAATGTATTTTACTTAAAAATAACGGTACCCTCCATACAAAAGTTAAAACATAGTTTTCGAAAATCGTATTTTTCTCGAAAACGGTTTCGAGATTTAATTCGCAATTTAATCGTGAATGATAGCCAGGTTTGTGGTCAGATTAATTAATTGAAAGTTTTTTAACACCTTATTGACCGCAAAAATCGATTTTTGCGGTCAATAAGGTGTTAAAAAACTTTCAATTAACGGTTTCGAGAATTTCCCTAAAATTTGTTTCTTTTGATTAATTTCTACGATCTATTATTTTTTGAATTTTGAAAAAAGAATCTAGTTTTTTTGGAAAAATTCGATACCACAAAAACGGATCAATATTTTTTTTTTGTAAATTTGTTTTTATTCGAACAGTAAATTGCAGTTCCAAAATTTTTTCTTAAAAATGTTATAAAAATTTTGTATATAAAAGTTTATTATTTTAAGAAACCACTACAACGAATTATAATTTTGTTCTTGCATAAACTAATTTTTGCTTAAAACACATGGCATCCTGTACTTAGCTCCAACTGCTAAAGGAGTTGTTTTAGTTATTTAAAAAATGAATTTTATCCCTAAAACAGTTTTCTCTAATAACATTAATTTTTAAAATTCTTAGTCGCTTACACAAGAGCAAGTTAACTTCCTCGTCTTGTGATAAGATAAAGTCAAAGTACTTTAGTGTGTCGATTTATCACTCCGTAGATTTTAATTCAAATTCTTGTGTATGTGGTCCCTCTTGAAATGGTAACAAGTAACAAATACTCCAAAAGTATTTATTGTCACGATTAAGTCTCCATCATCTCAGCCGTTCGGAGAAAATTGTACATCCCCTCCATTCCTGCCTATATCTACAATGTGAATGTGAATATAGGATTGGTTGAGATCGTAGCTCCCGGATATCTATGAGCTTTCGCCCCAAGTTTTGTTAAGCTAAAGTTTGTTTCAAGAAAACACTTTGTTATAAAAATCTAATTAAAAAATTGTAAAATCAGCAAATTTAAAGATGAAAGTAAGTTTCATCAGAATATTCAAGAGTGATCTCTCAGCAATTCGTACCATCGCCTTATCCATCCAATACTCATTCATTATCGTCATAAATTGAAAGCCTTATGCGGTACCGCATAAATATATCTTCATTTCGTTTTCCTTCCGGAGTCAAATCCAATTTTAAGGATACCGTAAATTCTATTTGATGACATCCTCTGGACCGCAAATAAATCGTAATCGTTGTACTTTCTCATTCCAATACTCTCTCACTCAGCATCTTTGTTGTCAAATAGACAACTAATGAGTATCAATTCTAGCCCACATCTTCGTCTTTGCTGTGTGAGTTCTAACAGCCATGTTGGAGCAATGTAAGATTGAAAAAAAAAAATATATAAAACGGATGAAGCCCCTTCCCAAATACTACAAGTTGACAGAAATTTCATGCTCTTTTGAGTAGACAACTGAATCGAATGCTGCGCGCCGCAGCATTCTAACATGAAACGCTTTTCACATTGAATTTAACTATCACACAATACGGGCCACAATTTCGGGAATTGCTACCACTTTGGGGAAGGTGTGGGCGTGGGGACTGATCGCATTTGAAGTACTCCACTGCCGAACACACACCACCACGGTCATGCATGGTCCAGCGAACATGAAAGGTACAAATGCCGATTTTAAGGGTGAAACCAGGTTCTTATGCTTTTACCTCGTCATCTTGGGGGGCTTCCGTCTTCTTGGCTTCCATTCACAATTATATACAGATACACATATATTTATTTCAAAAAAGGGAATGCGATTTTGCAGTGTCGAAGTCGAAGTTGGGACCTTCAGCCAGCGCCTTTGGTCTTAATCTTGACATTTATTCCATGAATGAGTTTCCATTCAATTCGCATGAATTCCTTTTGTGACGATTTTATTGTCATTATAAATCGGATCAAGCGGTTTAGTTTGAGATTATTTCGTTTTTTTTTTCACCGTTTCCTCCGGGATTCATTCAATAGAACTCTTAGTGTGGAAAGGTACTTGAAGAATTCACTAAAAATGTAGCACAGAGGCAGTCACAGAATTCGGATGAATTGAAAGCCATCAGGTGCGGAATTCGCCTTTGAGCAACTTTGATTCGTTTTATCTGTTTCTTGTTTTGTGGTTGAGAAACTAGAGGAGGAGGTTGGATCAAATTACTTTACAAATTGGTTAGGTATAATTTAAATATATTCACTTCTTTCCTTTCTGGGTCAGGATAGTGATTGAAATGGTTCTAACAGCTTCTTCCAGGAAAAATACTCTGTGAGTTTCAAGATACAAATGTAAAATTAAATTGGAAAGTTCAGTTCCTGTGTAAGGATTGAACAGTAATTATTTGCAGGGGTTTTTATTCAATTTCATGCTTGCGGGGTTGGATTTAAATTGTCTAAAGATTGCGCTTTCGTCAAAACTTAAAAAAAAACATGAAAGAAAATATTGTCTATAGAACAAAAATTAAAAAAAAAAAAATACCTAGTGGTACTCTGAACGTTGTTGTTCTTACATTCAAAAATTCAATACTCTTATGACAGAGTTCTAGGGAAAGCTTTTTTCAATAGAGCCCCACTTATTAGCTGCATCGATTAAGCTGGTACAACGTGGACCAAGGACGAATTCACTATAATTTTGTCGTACGCTCGGTGGTCTAGAGAATTTTCGAAACCTCGTGACACTTAGTCCCTTTAAATAACAATTGTTAGACCTCTCCTTGAATACGATATCCATGTTTTGTCGGAATATTAGAACTCTCATTCCCAAAGAATTGAAGCTGTAGTCTGACGTGGGCCAGGGACGAATCAGTATAATTTTGTCACTTAGGCAAAACAGTAGTCAGATTGGAATCTAGAATGAATTTATTTAATGGTCTGACTGTACTTTTCGGTCATTTCGAATATTCTAGAGAAAAATACTATTAATGTGATTTCTCTCCTCCATCTCCTCTTTCATTCACATTTTCCTTTGCTTTTACCAACGCCTCGATATTGTTTGAAAATTCTTTCCTTTTCAATTTTCGCAAGAGCTGACTTCGTTTATCTGAAAAGTCTTATCTAAAATATTGATTTCTGTTCATTCCTGAATAATACAAATTTAATTGATACCGCCTTGGAATTTGTCTACATGTCTGTCTTTAACTGACCTCTCCAATCTGTCCCTTACGTTCCACGTACATATATCTCCTCTTCCACTTCTTTGTATAATAAACTGAATTCAAGGTCTATTTTTAACTTTAGTGTTGTTTTGATATTAATATCAAAAAAATAAGTTTGCTTAAAGATGACTTCTCTTCTGGTCCGGAAGGTTTGCCAGCCATATTTCTAAAATAAAATGTCCAACTCCCTCTGTCAGCCATTCAAAGCATTAATTCATCTTTCACGCAATTTTTCAAAATTATGGGAGTATTGTTATATTTTTCTCATTCATTTAAAAGGTGTTGGGAACTATATTGGCCATAGAAAAACATCCTTCTATTCCTTAGCTCTTCGAAAGCACTATGGACGACTCTTCACAACAGCATGGTTTCTTAAAAAGCAGATCTACTAAGAAACCTTTTGGAATTAGAGAGAGGAAATAGAGTGGACGTTATCAGCGTATAGCCTTTGATAAAATTTGTTATGAATTTTTTTACCTCAACTTAAAGCCCTTGGTTTTTCGCCCTTTTCCATCTCATTAGTGAGATCATACAAAAAAAAAAACAAAAAAATATAGTTATGTTTAGGTTTTCAAACCCTCATGTCACTAACACTAGCTAAGTTTGGGCGTAATCTCAGAACTCTCATTCCCAAAAAAATTGAATCTGTGCAGCTTGTATATCTCCGATTTACCCTACGTGGTCTTTCTTGATCTGATATTATCATCTTACCTCCTTATGAAGATCGATTGAAATTGATCAATGGAAGACTAGCGGAAACTTCGTGAATTCGCCAATATTCTAGTTCTTCCCCAGCTCCTCGCTGAGACTATCGATTCGTCCTTTCTTTTGGAAATAATTCCCATTAATACTGACCCGCGTGACTCCAGATCCACTCCTCTCTTCCGTCCTTTCTCAGAGCCGCAAAAACAACAGTCACTTTGAACAAATCTCAACATCATTTTTATGTTTTGAGTCTACATGCTAAGTTAGATTCTCGGGCCTATCATGTTTGTGGGGTTCCTCTGGTGGACCTCAACTACTCCTACGCTCCATCGTGTATGAATTCTGGAGATTTATCTCAGCTCACTCCAGAGCTGAGGATTTTCAAATCCAAACTGGGGCCAGACAAGGCTGTATACTGTCACCAGTCCTGTTTCTCTTAGTGATAAGCGATTTACTGTACGCAAACAGATGCTTAGGTTGACCGGAAAGTATACTTGGCGAAAAACGGTCGAAAATGAATCAGCACAAGAAGATCCAGTGCGAAATTCGGTTTGTCCCTTATTCGATCTAGGACGATTCTTACTCTGTATATTGACTGTAAGCAGCAAGCAAATTTCTCTCCAGTTTTAACAATCCGAAAAGTCTCTATTTGTTGAGAGCTTTAAATCATTCTTTTCTTCCACTCTTTACAAAAATTCTTTGCTTCAATAACTCTCTCAATGAGTGGATGCAGTAGATCACACGATATTGCTAGCGCTCCTCATATGAGTTCTGTGGAAATACCATCAATTCAACTCATCTTATTATATTCTTCAGTGCTTTGATTGCGGTTATAATTCTTATCTACTGTGGGATAGAGTGCGTGTTTGAAAAAACGCAATCACGTTGTTAAAGACAACAGGAAAATGCTCCTACCACCTTTTGAGCTGGTCCTCATTCGAAACTAGCAGATATCCATCTGTGTTCTTAGAGCTGTGGATAACTGTAAGCTCCTCTTGTGCTTCTGTAGAAATGATAAAAAATACCATTGAAATAATTACGCTTATCTCGTTGCACACTAGGTTGAAATTTTCAAATTTTCATGCAATGCGTAGACTCTAGTTCATATCTCTGCGAATGTACGTAATCTTACGTTAGGAACCATCAGATAGTGGTACCGGGCTATTCCCATATTTCCATCTCTTATGTTGCAGACGTCCAGGCCAGGGGACTATCCAAAAATTCTGACTGATCGTGAAGTGATTATTTTTGGTTAGAAGTTACACCAAAATTACTTTGTGGCACATCTTCTGATCAAACATGGCCACTTCTATTACAATGCGGTTGGTCTTGCAAAAATCGATAAGCCTTTCATACATATTCCCCTATAATAAAATTTATTTTAAAAACTTGATCTTTATAAATGTTAACTTAAAATGAATGATTAATAAAAAATACATTTTAAATTTTTCAGAAAAGAACAGAATTATTCTACCAAAAAATTAAAACTTTTCTTCTTGGACTTAAACAAAAAAAGAAAGAAAAATAAAAAGTCCATAATTGACTTTATTTCGCTTGAACTCGCACACGAACAAGAATAAGAAGAACAAAAATTAGCTCTTCTATTTATTTCTCCGGGTTCTTTCTGTTTTGTTTTTCATTTAGTTGAATCAACTCCTTAACACGTTTCCCATCCAAAAGTCTTTCAACCAGCAGCAATACTTACCACAAAGTGTACCGGACTTTACCACAAATAATTAACAAATTAAACGGGTCGACAGGCTTTTAAAAGGGAAAATAAGGGAAACTGCAAAAAGAGAAAAAAAAAAAATTGGAAAACTTTCAAATGCATATAAATATAAATCCTAATAATACCCAACAGCTAAGAGTGTTCATTCTTCACAGGATATACAAATACATACCTTTATAAGGTAGGTATTATACCTGTATGTTAAGCAAACCCCTTTTCCAAAAAGGAAGTGCAAATTTATTTCCTCTCTAATCGAATGTGATTGACTTAACAAGGATTAAAAAGGATTCTCTCACGAACTCGCAATAAATATCGATTAAGCTTGTTAAAAACTTCACCAATTACTGGCAGAGCAACCAGCAACGGATAAAGGCGCTATGGCATAGCTCCGTGTATCACATCACCCAGGTTCCAGCTTCTGTGCTGTGTTGTGCTGTGTTTCTCGAAGTGTCCTTGTGTATACAACTTAATTAAGCCCTCAGGCGGCAGCCATCCATCCAATACAGCAGAAAGGCTAGGGTGCTAACATTTTTGGGGATTCCAAGAACTTTTGCGCAAATCGTTATGCTACGAAAATTTTCTGTAATGATATTATCCTTAAGGGCATTCATTATTCACAGTTTGGTCATTAGTTTTGGATAAGTATTTTTTTTTCAATGTGAAGTTTCGAATAGTTGTTTCGGATTGGATAAATGCAATTTGGATGAAATAATGTTTTGAAAGAAGTTCATTTTTTTTTCTGCAAGTAAATTATCGTAGGCATGCATATGTCTTTTATTCTATCCTCATACGCACCATCGGGGCTGTGTTGGCACATCGCTTAAGGATGAGTTCCTTGAAAGTTTCTCCTTATTCTTGTTTTTAAGAGACCAGAACTTTCCAGACTGAAACTTAAGCGAAGTTTGGTTGCTTTAGTGAAGAGTACATAGAACCATGGAACCCCACGAGTATATTAGTGCTTAGAGGCATATATTTTTATTAAAACTTATGAGAAGGTCATGCAATAAAATAAAAAAGAGGTTATGCCCATTGATGTATTCTACATCAAAAACTAACAACTCTATAAGGATTGAAAATTATCATATACGAGAATTATAACATTTTATATAGAAATCTATCATGCGAGAAAAAGGTCATACGAAATAACTATAATGCGAGAAACTGTCATGCATGAAATATATTATGCGAAAAAACTACCATCTATTTTATATAGAAATCTATCATGCGAGATAGCTACGTTGCGCTACATATATCTCGCGAGAAAATTATCATCCGAGAGAACTATCATCTGAGAAAAATGAAATGCGAAAAATCTACATTTGATGCGATAAAACTATTATGCGAGATAACTATCATTGGAGAAAACCATCATTCGAGAGATATAACATACGAGAAAACTATCAGGCGAGTAATACTCATCTATACTTTATTATATAAAAGTGTTGTTTTGTTTGATTGGCAGTTTGGTTGTTTATGACAGCAAAACTAATAAGCAAACAAAAATAAAATACACTCAAAATAATAAATACATTAAAAATTTTACTTTTCTGTTATGTTATAAGCTCCGTCTTAAATTAAAACATTTACTTAATAAACTAAACTGATAAAATTAAAAACATACTAACCCCCAGTTTCACAGTGAGAGTTTAAGCTCAAGTTCTGCCGAACCTGAACTGGAGTTTAAATTTGAAGTTCAACTCGTCCGGTTTCACAGTCTTATCTGAACTTCAGTTGATTAAACGAAGTTTAAGTAAATTGTTTTCTCTTTCTATCTGAATCAAAGTAAAAACAATCAACGAAAGTTTGCTTTATTTTAGTTGTGACCTGTGACAGGAAAACAAATTAAAATATTAAAATAAATTTTATTTTCAAATGCTCGAAGGGATTGTTGATCTGAGTTTTAAACGGCAGAATAGTATCGTTTAACTTAAACTACAGAATGAACTCTGTTCAAGGATTAAATGAAACTGTTAAACCAAATTTGTTGTTGAACTGAAGTTTAAACCAAAAGTGGGGTTTAAATTCTCACTGTGAAACTGGGGGTAAAGGGTATTCTTGTAAGCACGGAAAACAATCGTAAACCTCGTAAACCAGATAATTTTATCTCCGGGTATTCTTGTAAGCACGGAAAACCCTCGTAAACCTCGTAAACCAGATAATTTTATCTCCGCAGAAACGAGTTATCAAAATTTGTATGGGAAAGAGTTTCTGCAAATCTCATAAAATTATCTCACAAATTTGCTGCGGAAAGTGCAGAAATAAACCTCGTAAGCTAAAGAAGTATGGATTTTGACTTTTAATTTGACATTTCATAAAATATTTCCCACATTTACGCAAGTATTTCTTAGGGGGTGTTCATGAAAACATGCTGCGGAAAGATATATCTTTCTACAAAGCGGAAAATTATCTCGTTACATGAATACCCTTACTGATTCATAAAACGAGATAATTTTCCGCTTTGTAGAAAGATATACTTATCTTTCCGCAACATGTTTTTATGAACACCCCCTAAAAAATATTTGCGTAAATGTGAAAAATATTTTGTGAAATGTCAAATATTCTAAGACCTGCAAATATTATGTCATTAATAAAAAGGTAATATTTTCAGTTCTGGACTTAATTCTGGGATAACCCAAATAAATGGAGTTCAAGTAAACTCAAAAGCAGCTTTTCAGTTCAGAATTTTCAGCTGTCAAAAATTTGAATGTTATTAAGCCTGAAAAATACATAACCCATACAAAAATTTTTTGTGCAAGGCAACCTAAAACAGAAACAACTAAATAATTGCAAGGTATAAATGCACATATATTTTGACTCAACGCATTTTAAACCTAGCTGTAACCCATCTTTATTAGATGTTGTCATTATCAGTGACCCTAATTTATTCAAAATGTATAGCCAACAAAATAAAAGAAGCAAAGAGCTTCTTATACTCACGGAAACTAAACACAAATCTTAGATCTTACTGCTATGGAAGGAATTAAAAGCGCTAGGATTTGGGAAAAAGGCTCTCTCGGTTGTTAGTATGATATTAATATTGAATAGTTAAATCGTACTTTTCATCATCTTCCCCTGTTTTACCAACTAGCTCATCAGCTCATTTTTCCCCAAATAATTCTGAAAATGCTTTCAATCTATGCAATACAGATTATTTAACCTTGGGCCATGCTCTTTTTTCAATAAAATCTAAGTGTCTTGGTCTTGATAATATTCATCCGGATTATATAAAAATTCTTTCCCCTTTCATTCTTCAGTATATCACACACATTTTCAACACAATCCTTAAAACATCAACTTTTTCCGCAGAATGGAAAAAGCAAAAATAATTCCAATTTCTATGGGCTATAAGAAGTCAAACAAATTCATGGCGATGACAATTCTGCCTTATCTCTCAAAAGCGTTCGAATTCATAGTGAGCAAACAAATTAAACTAATAATCGATCGTATAAAACTTATAAATCAGCAGCAATCAGGTTTTAGACCAAAGCATAGTTGCCATGGACGAAAAGAAACTATGTCTGCTAACCCTATTATGTTTTCCAAAAGCTTTTGATTCGGTTGAACACAACATTCTCTACCACAAACTTTCCACGCAATTTAATTTTTCATACCAATTTGATCACTACTATGTTCAAGCCGTTTCACATAATACCAAGCTTTCATCATTCCTCCCTGAGGAAGTGCCATAGGGATCTATACTAGGACCTTTGTTATTTTTTCTTTTTATTAATGATTTGAATCAGGTCTTAAAATTTTACATATTTCATATTTTTGTGGATGATGTGCAGCTTTATTTGAGCTTTCATCCGTTAATTAACGATGCAGTGAAGAAATTGAAAGAAGATTTACGTTCAGTAATAAGCTGGTCTCATAAAAACCTGGTCTTATTAAACGCTGATAAAACCAAATGTTTACCCATCGGTAGGTATCTACCAAATCCTGAGATTTTCCACCAATTTGTATTAAATTCACAAATCAAAATGGTAAATAAAATTAATAATTTGGGTGTAGTTTTTAATAGCAGTCTGATATGGGGCGACCATATGCATAAATACAACATGTGCAAAAATATATGCCCTCTGCGCTCTTTATGATCATCTCGAAACTTTTCACCCGTCGACATAAAATTACATCTCGCCAGAGCCTTGATTGTCCTTTTTTTAAAATTGATTCAGCTTCTTTTAGAAATCTTAATCTCGCCTTTAACTCTGTTACCAGACATGTTTTTAACGATCATGTGTCAGCATACACTCAGCGTTCGGACTTTACTGCGAAAGCAGTAGATCTACTGCACTTTTTTCTTATTTTTTAAATCTACTGCACCACTGCGCTTTTCCTACGGTCTACTGCGATTCTTCAGATTTTGTTTGAATAGCATGCACTGCTCATAGAAATAAATGTGCTCATAACAAAATGTCAAAATTAAAAAAAAGATTCTCGACTCTTTATTTAGTGCAAGTCTTGCCAGCAGCTATTGCTATATATGTTTTTAGTTCTACTATTTAATTTGTTCTTGTTTCAAAAAGTACAAATTTGTAGATGGTAAATTTATTTTGATTACCTAGCTTTATATATTTTTGCTAAAACTATACATTTTCATTATGGAGTAAGAGTATACATATTTGTTCACACATACTATGCAAATGAATCGGTGATTGTCAAAAAAAAATTATTACTGAAATTTTAATTTTTTTCACAGGAGATACAAAAAATCCTACATTTGTGGCCGTGTAGTCATTGTCATTTTTTTAACCCAAAAATCTTAGAAGAGTGTTTCGACTTTTAAGCCATTAATGATTTTTTAAAATGTTTTTTTTTTCTCTTCCGTAAAATATTAAAATATCACTTATGTTGTTTTAACAATCAACGATGATTTAAATGTGATTTAAATTTGGTTCCTTTGTTTATAATTTTTTGTTACCTAATCGAAGAAATGTATGTATTTCTACTGCGTAAATGTTGGTTTTAATGCGATTTCTTGGCCAATTTACTGCGATCTGCGATTTATGAAGTCCGAACCCGGCATACACTCTGCAGATTCTCGGTAGTGACTTGCAGTGTTTCCTCCGTTTTAAATGCATAGCCCTTTCGTTAAATAATAATCAAAGGTAACTCTCCACAGTATTTGAGCGATAAAGTGATTTTTTCAAACTCAAATCGTGGAATAATAATTAGACCAAATATGTATTATTACTTGGTATCAAAGCGTTAATTCTTGATTCACTCAGTAATTCTCTGGAATAGCCTCCCTCTTTCAATAAGATCTAAAATTTTACAAAGCCAGTTTCTGACAATAGTCTTTAATCATATAAATCATATAATCATTGTACAGAACCATAATCATAAATAAAATGAAAATGAAATATATAGTGTTGAGACCAACTTGGATTACCTTTCGTTTTGATGGATAGACACAGTACTCGTGTTTTAGTATATTTTGTTTGTTTTTTGTTATAAACAAATTCTTTCTTCAATTAATTTCAATTCAACTCTAAGCCGATCGTTCAGCTCATGGATCGAAAATCTAATCCAAATCGTTCCGTAAATGATGAGAAATAATGGCGCTGTACACGAATAAAAGAAACTTCAAAACTATTCTCTTTCTCCTCTTTAATTATAAATAGTATGTGGATTATAAGTGGATAAAAATTTTCTCCTTAATTGTAGAAAATTAGGAATGGGGTGTTCATGTTTGCACTATGCATTGAGTTCAAGGGTACGTGTGAAGTTCCAGTAGATGTGTTTTGCACTAGGAATTTGTAATTCGTAATGAATTTTGTAATTTATACCGAAGTAAATACTCAAGAAATGTTTTTTTACGAAAAATTTGACGCAAATGTGTGTGATCATCAAGAGTATAGCATATATTTGTTTCTTCCATAAATGCATGGCCATATTGGCTTTCTATTCCCGCTCAATCCATTACTTCAGGCTGTTTCGCGGAATAATTTTTGTTTATTATTTTTATGAAGCATTAGTTGATTATTCATTTCAATTCATTTTTAATGTTCGCCACATAACTAAAGTTGGAGATATGTATGTTTATGTGCAATCCTGAACAGACTTTCTAAAATAATCTAGATAAACAGTGAAATTTTGTTGATCTTCTGATTTTTGTTTTTGAAAGATGAAATAGTTCTTCTCATGATCTGTACCATTTTAAAGTAAACATTTATTTTTCAGTGATACCAACTTTTGTTCCTTCAAGTCAGGGATAAGAACAAGAATTGTGCCCAGACTTGTCGGTTTGCAATTGACTCAGACCTTACGGTTTGAAATCTTATTTTTGACGATAAAATCTTCAACTTCTGGCCAATTACTCCTGAAAGCCTAAGATCTTAAATAAATCTATCTTCTATTCACCCTGATTGACATTCTTCTACGAAAACAAATTAAAAAAAAAAACTTCGAATGACAGAAAGATGGACACTGAACTTAATTCCAAATGTCACTCCACCCAAACACATATCCTTGGAAAAAACCGCCGTTATTCAAAGCAAAAGACACTTATTCAAATATTATTCTACCAAAAGTGTCCTTAAAAGACAGACACTTGGAAACAAATTTGAACCCCGCATTTGGTTCAATTCATTCAAACGATTTTGCCTCATTCAATAAAATAATAAAAAAAAAGGACATCGAACACAAAATAACGAATAAGCCAATTCATTTATTTCATTCACAGGAATCTCCAACTCTCTCTCTTAATTTTCCGCCCAAATAATCCTGAAGTGGCCGAAGCACTTTCTATACTTTTTTTGTTTGCAAATTCAAATTGAATGGTTATTCGAAAGTAGTGAAGAAGTAACTCCTGCCTCCTGAAGTGTGGCTAACAGAAATTCACTCACCCTTTCAATAGAGTGGCCAAAAATGGATAAATATTCAAAGGGGGTCGGCCGGCATTTGCTCGAACAGTTCATAAGTTTTCAACATGAAAATCCACCCGGACGCGGCACAAGCACTCTCTGAATGAACACATCACCCAAAAATACATATATATCCATTCAACTATGAAATTAACAAGGACCTGGTTTTCAAGGAGAGCGAAAATATTGCACACAATATGCCGAGTATGGAGTGCGAGTATATTTCCTGTTCTCTCGTTAAATATGCATCCGGGATTTACAAAAGGAGCAACGAAATATATTCTAAATAAAGCGCCAGCAGGACCGAAAATTCAATTTTGAATACGAAGGACATAAGTGGCTCTGTTTGATATGAGTTTTTTTTTTTATTTCGTTCGACTTGCTCCAAGTCTTGAGGAAACATAATTCAATTTTTCCAGATACAAGGGTTTAAAATTAAGAAAATGTTCTTCGAGATCCATTTTGTATTTTTTTTTTACTTCACATCAGAAGGACCTTTCCGTCAATTGTTTCATTTCGCCGAGTATTGAAAAGTATTGGATATTAGTTGCGAAAGGGTGTATGAAGCGTATAACGGCGGAACGTGTTATGTCCGGCAATAGATTGCGAAATCCAATTACACTGCAGTATAGTGCTGCTGCAGTTGCAGAAGGATACTCTTTTATGGTGAAGGAGCAATTATTTTCCAAGCATACACGGATCATAAAGTGGTAAGGAGGCTATCAGCCTTTAGCTTCGGTTGCAGATCATGTGCACCTGCGCTAAGTGCCCAGAAGCAATTATTGTATGAATTGGATTTGAAATTAGCTGTTAGCTCTTGTGAGAGATCCTGGAAAAATCTTCTTTTTCATTTTGCTGCAGAAAATGAGGATGTCAGCGGGAAAATATTGAAGGCAATATAGCTTTTAATGAAATTGGCTGTTATAACTTCCCATCAAGACGATGCGATGGTCCATTGTTGGCTTTCTCTCATACTCGTTTATATGGTTGAGTAGTTTTCAAGCCATTTTTCGTGTTTACACTTCCCGAAGGCACTCACTCGCACTCACCTTTATTGGAAATCCTTAATGTGAAATCTTTGGTCCTTTGCAAGCTTTTAAATATTATTTTTCTCCTTGCATCTTCATCTCTCTAGCCAGGTTGCCGTTATAAATCTTCTTCTCCTCTGTGATTTGATGCCTAAACCTATGAAATGTTATTTTAACCGCCCGCCCGTGCTCTCTGGGGTATCATCATGAATCGCCAATTTTTGAGAGTGTTTTCTTGTTTTTTAGCTCTGAAAAAAAAGGGGAAGATTCAGTTGCTCTTTTTGTGTACGGGGGTCCCATGACACAATCGATAGCTTTCGATGGTTTTTGCATGTGCTGCCTTTCGGAAATAGGAGCTATACATACATATATCGAGGGATAACCAATTTCAACCTGGATTTATATGGACAAGGGAGGTTTTTTTCGTCTGGAGCGAGGTAGACTGAGAATGAAACGTAAAATAAGCAAAAAATAAAAAAAAAATCTTTAAACGTAAAAAACGGTCCCGTGATTGTCATTTTTTAAAAAGCAATGTGTGGTGTGTGGCATCAGGCGTAAGGATGTACCTACAATTTACAATAGTGAGCTCTTGTTTTGAGATATGAGAGCGCAGTTTTCAAAGGTTTGTGGCATCAAATAGAATGTCCACGTTCTGGATGAACTTTACTCAGAAACTGGTATAACGTTTTTGAAATCAAGTTATATAATAGTTGGTGAGCTAAGTTCAAAAACTGCTTCGTATTTGTAATTTGTAAGGCCTAAAATTTGTGTCTCAAAAAAATTCTTTCAGAAGTCCTTGAATCCGGATCTTTCCGGATAAGTGTGTCCTGTTTTGGGTTCAAACACTATCTTAACAACGCAAAATATAAATTCAAATTAATTCCAGATGAAGAATTCTTCATTTTCCAGTATCATCCAAATTATGCAACATATTTGCATATGAATAAAAAAATATTACTCAGTCAACGGGTGACCAGAATTGTTATGTTTTAGCAGCTATCAAACTAACAAATTCAGGTATCAAAATATCAAACGATATTTACCAATAAATTCGAATGACGATAGATAACGCCGTAAGTTCTCTAATTCAGCGCTGGAAATGTTGGCTTGAGATTCGGACCTTAGCAAAAAAAATTATATGTTCTCGGAAGAGCGTCATTTATGGATCAGCGGAGCTGTAGTTATTGAAGCCAACGTAATTCACAAGTGTTCGACCAAAGAATCAATGCATCCACAAAGATTGTCTGTTTGTCGCGGTTTATGGTATTGCAGCATCATCGGATCTTATTACTTTCGAGGTAAGGAAGGAGACATCATTACCGCCAATGGTCTCAGGTGTAGAGCAATGTGACTAAAGCTCGACAACACTAATATATCCGAGCGGTGGATTCGAAAAGAATGTACTACGTGCCATACAAGCTCGAAGTTCTGTATAAGAAATTAACATCACGATTACTTAATGTTAATCGTGCCGACATCTCCATCACTAGAGATAACAGATGGTAGCGTTTTTTACGCCATCTTTGCAAAAACCTTGTTTAAAATAAGACTGAAGATCAACACCAGCAAACAACAAAGCTGTATCCGGTCACCGCGATCAACAATCGAAGCAAAAATGAGACTAACAGTTACAATTCAGATCATCAACATTAGTGATCAGTCTGTCAGACGAACCTTCAATTCCCAAAAAAGGACCACAAGCGATTGCCTTGGTGATCAAGAACTTGATCAAATGTCCGTCGAATTTGGTTTACCATATTTTTTCTACCAGCAATGCAGAAAACACTACTCTTTCAGAGGAATCTGGAGAGTGTGCACTGAACTTTATCGCAATCCCTTTAAGATGTCCTAAGGAACATAGTTTTTGACAATATTTATGATACATGAAAATAAGACGTACCAAACAAACAAATTTTTCAACCTTGGAACTTGCCAGACATATTTTTTAACTGAAAAGCTGTAGAATGGGTTCTTATAACCAAAATCTAAGCAAAAGTATTTACAAACTTGAATATATCAAAAAACTATTTTTTGACTCTGACACTAGGTTTGAAGATATATCTGACACTGACAGATACATGCCAGTAATCATAACATTATGTCATCATTAATAATATCATTTCAACCTGAAAGTCATCACCAGCGGATCGCCAGCAAATTTTGAATGTGATCAATATAACTCACATTCACTAGGAGCACGTGACGTCACAGAAAAATGTAAGCAAATTCGAATTTACATTCATCGGCCTTACAGTTCACATTCAGTTCAGGAACTTTTTAGGCAGACGAAAATCACGTCAACAACTGCTTCTTCCCTCATAAGTGGAAAACGGCAAAAATCGTGGCAATCCCGAATAAAGGCGCTAATAACCTGGTTTCCAACTATATGCCTATATCCCTCCTCAAAAATATCAGCAAAATTCTGGAAGAAGTCATACTAAGGAGTCTCAAGAAGTACTCTGCAATGAAAACAACATCATCTCAGACATGCAGTTTGGCTTTCGGGAAGGGCATTCAACACTGCATCCGTTACTAAAATTCCAGTCTGACGTGTCCTCAGCACTCAACAGCCATCGTGTCACCGTAGGATGCTTTTGGATGTCGAGAAAGCATTCGACAGTGTATGGATAGAAGCCCTTATCCATAAGCTCGAGTACTTGGATTACCTTCGCCACTAATAAAAATATTATTTTCTTTTCTCTCTTTCAGGAAATTCTTCGTTCAACTGAACAGCTGCAAGTCTTCAATTAAATCTATCAAAGCCGGAGTCGCTCAAGGATCGAAGCTGGGTGTCTTCCTATAGGGCCTGATGACGTCTGATCAACCCGTGCCAACTTATTGCGAGAACCTGCTTTTTGCTGACGACGCACTGACCTATGCCTCATCGAAAGCGCCAACAATTGCAGCTCGGAGAGTGGAAGCCCACGTCTCCAGACTGTACGAGTATTACTGAAAGTGGATCATGAGAATCAACACTGCCAAATCTGAACTTGTGTGTTTCAGGAGACCCACCACCAATGGCAACCGCTGTCGTTCTGCAGCCACTTGGAGAAATTTGACCCTGAAGCTCCCCGATGGTTCGACGATAGTAGCCAAAAGAAATATAAAATGCCTCGGAGTCCACTTCAACGAGCTGTACCAATTCAACCCTCACTCAACTCAGGTACTAAGGAAGGCCAACTTCGCGTTTCATCGCTTGCATGCATTGCTAGCCAGAAGAACCGGACTAAACCAGCCAGAGAAACTAGTTATATACAAGCAGTTAATAAGACCTCTCATAATCTATAAAAAATTTCCTGCATGTTACACCATTTCGAAGACAGCAATGCAGAAGCTTCAACTCTTCGAAAGGAAAATTCTGAGAATAAGCACCGGGCTAACCTTTGATCGACAGCGACGGAAGCACTACAGCAACGAAACAATCTACAAAGAAGCCAAGATCAAGCCACCGGACTAGTTTCTCGTGCATTTGGCAAAGAACCTTATCCAGAAACGACATTCAGAGCCTTAATACCTTAGTGCTTTGGATATGATAGAAAGGATCCCAACCGACAACGAAGAAGCAGTTCGATTTTTGGCTGACGCGGAGTCAGCATACCTACCACCGTGGCTGAAAACATCTAAAAAACAAACCCTCAACAAATCCACCAACTGGACAACCGGAACGGAACAACCCAAAATTTTAATTTTAAATAACTAGTCATGTTTATTATAATTGTTATAATTGTTATAATTTATAATTTGTATTCATATTACGAGTATCCTTAAGTTTAAGTTTTCCAATTATATATGTATTTAAAGTTCAATAATTGCCACCAAGGTCTTTGTACCTGCCGATATACCAGACCGTTCAACTTTCTATTTTGCCACCAGGGCCTTTGAACCCGCCGGTATACCAGAGCGTTTAGCCTGCTGTTTCAGCGCCACCAGGGGCGTAGTACTAGCTGTTGTATCAAAGCGTTTATCCAGCCTTTCTGAAGTACCATCAGGGGAGTAATACCTGTCCACCGATGCCAGAATTATCCGATACCAGAACATCAGAAGTGAATTCCAGTTAAGTAAGCCATCAGACTTAAATCTCGAAACGCAGTTCATCAGAAACCGAAACCTCGCTTACCAGAAAAGATTCATCTTTGAAATATTTTAACTAAAGAGAGTATTTTTTTGATATATGTGTATCTAAGAGTTATTTGCTTATAAAAGATTTCGTTATAAGGTTTGAAAGACCTTACATCTGAAGTTTATGTTTCTTTAGAAAGACCTGGCGAGAAAGGCGAGAAAATCCTCGGCTGGCAACTAAAATCATCACAAATTGAAGTGCGACGCCATGGATTCTATAAAAATCGACGTACGACACTATGGAAAGTGTGTTTGAATAGTGGCGCCATCTAATTTCCATAACGAAAAGTTGATTTACATAGTGTCGCAATTCGATTTCATAGATTTTTGATGACTGATATTTGCTTAGTCAACTTCTGTTTAATTTATTTGCTGTTCTTTAAAATCCTCTAATTAATCCTCTAATATACTTTCTGTAAATGGAGCAGATATTGTCATTGCCAGCTAACCTTAACAGCCAAATTGATAAAAAAGAGCGTTTTCCATCCTGATTCCAATATTTTACTAAACCATTGAATATGAGCTAAATTAACATTAAAAAGAAAGAAACTGTTCTCGGAATAGTAAATTGACGTTTATTAAAAATCTACTACAATAATTAAGAATTCTTTTCCATTTATCTTTGTCTACCTAAATTAGTTGTCAATTGCTTGTATCTGTTCCGAACTTGTGGTTTGTTTTTAAATAAAAGAGAATTTTGAAGACTATCATTAAAATAACGTACAATGAGTGTTTAATGTCAAATGTTTTTTAATCGGGCAATAAAAAAGTCAAGTTTGACAATTCTACTTCTTATTTTTTCACCTCGTTTCTTCGGTAGCAGAAATTTTTTTATTAATGAAATTTTTCCTTAGTCCAGGACTTACAGATAAGCCGCCACTAAGCCGCTTTCTTAGGAGAAATAATGTTTTAAATACTAATTGCCTAGCTTAAAAAACGTAGCATATACATAGGCATATAAAATATGTTTAAGATAGAAAAGTGAAATGTAAATTCACTAAAATACTAACAAAGTATCAGTTAAATTTTTTTGAAAGACTTCCAGCACATAGGTCGAATCTGCTTAGTTTTCGAATCATAATAATTTCAAATGTTTCAGCATTAAATGAGTGAGTTTAAGAAGTAAATTGCAAAACAATTCATTCCATGTAGATACTCAATTCTGATCTACAAAGTACCTTTAAAAAAGTCCTTAGACAATCGCAATACCCAAGCATAATGGTAACCAAATTTATATTTTTTCATTCTGTCCAGCACAACCAGCCATCCAACCACCCTCACTACTCGTACCATTCTTCTATCATCCTTAACACTGTTTCCTTATGGTGTCCTTTCTCCATTCGACACAGTTGATGGCGTAACTACCGTGTGTGTCTACCTATTTCCACTGAATGGATGGCTAACTTTCCGGTACTTCACCGGCCCTAATGAACGTACATCGTTCTAGAGAAAGAAAGAAACACACCACCACTGCCACCACTGTGGGTACTCTTTTACCCATCATTATTCTAAACCGCCCCAACCATTTTCTGACTCCATCAAGCTTGGAAAAATTGCATACGTTCCACTTCATCGAAGTCAAGCCGGGGTGATATTTATTTTCCTAGGTGTTCTCTGTATGATCCCACATGAACCCTCAGAAACCCGCTCGACCCACGTAAAGGTGACAATGATGACAACGTCGTCCTCATCGCCGCCGTCATCACAAGCCTGGCATAAAGTGTGACCACTTTTTCCGCCCTCTTTTCCTGGAGATAGTGTCAGTGTCGCACATCAGCGTAAATCAGCGTCATAGGCACTCTTACTCGCATGGCAGCAGAAGAACCAAGGAGCAAGCTCAGATAAATATTCCTTGGCACGTTAGTCTACCGTTACAAATTGGAATTGAGACGTCTAATCGCGATGGAACGGTTATGGTGCTCTGTGGCCGTATTCCTTCTCGCAGGGGTTGCCAGCCTTGTTCTAAGTATAATTAAATTTTCTAGTAACGGGCTAACAACGGGTGCTGCCTGCTGCTTTGTCGTCTCGCAAAGCCATTTTAAACTATTAACACCGCTCTGTACAATTTAATTACCAACTTTAGGGTATTTCGTTGCTGTAGATACTTTATGGAGCTGCGAAGTTTGGGTAGTTTTCGACTCTGCTGTGAAATGAACATTTTCGAAAAGCAGTTATCTTGTCTTAAGGACACAAAATGCTGCTGCTTTATTTTTTGATTGGAAGCAGTAGCAAGGGGAGCTCGGTTTCGGATCGGGGGATAGTTGGCGTAGTTGTAAGGATTTGAAAACATTTATTTTCTACCATCCTGACAGAATCAATGTTTCCCAAAAAATATACGCAAAATACCAGGATTCTTCTTCTGTTTTATAAAACAGAATATATAAGGTGTGCGCAATTTTCATTGTTTCGTTTAATTACTTGCAACAAAAATAAAGTTTTTCACTTTCATGTGGGGATCATGATGATTGTTCGTTATAAAGAAGCAAAAGGAGATTGGAGGCTTTTTGTGTTAGGAACGTTGGTTGGTTGGCTTCTGATGGCAATGGAATGAGCATAAGGATGCGACGATATTGTTAAAAAGGGCTGTAAAAAACTGACTAATGGTGCATTGTTTTCGGGAAAATGAAATGAATTGAAAACAATACTGTATGCGCCATTAATGTTATGGCATTGTCGTTTACAGTGGTGTTGAAAAGTTTACTCATGGAGAAACTTATACATAGAGCATACTTTTTAGAAATTTTAGTTGTAAGCATGACTTGAATAAATTAAAGGTATATCTATATAAAAGATGGCAAAAGAAAAACAGGCACAAGTCTGAAAATTTTTCTGTCAAGCAAAATTTTGTAATGCTGTAAAATGACACTCCATTGAGCGTGTCTACATGAAATCGAAGTCAATTACGAGTATCTCCATTGTTGATTAAAATTTCAGAATTTCCTTGTTTTATTTTAATGACTTATGAAAGGGTTTTTCAATTAACGCGGGTAAATTTTGGCGGAATGTGGTTGCCTTGTTGTTTTGGTGACATCTGTCAAGTCTGTGTTTATTATTTAGTTACTGATACCAAATCAGCATGACAACAAACAAATTGAATAACACGTCCAAATGATATAACTTTATTATCAGAATGAGTGTTCGTTTGCGCAAGCGTTGCGCCCATTTTACCGTAGATGTAAACTCTTCAATGTTTAGTGGCTGAATTTGAAACAACCGGTTGGGTATTCAATCAGCCAACATTCGTTCGCCCAATGAACAATTTAAGATCAGCCGAAAAAATCACCGCGGTGCGTGAAAGTGTATACATCAGAATTCCTCGCCGTGCAAGAAATTTCGCTCTTTCGCAGGCTTCAACTTGACGAATTTTGCAGCGGGACTTGGGCTCTCATTGGTAAAGAATTCAACTGACCTAGATGATGTCGTTTGTTCGCTGACTGGGCTTCGGATGACACCAACCCACACGAGGTTCTGGTGACTGTGAATCCTAAAAAAACTACCGTTTAAGCCTAGTACGCAGATCGGGAAAAATTTTGTCTTCCAAACATTTTTTGTCCTGGGACAAATTTTGTCTTGGGATATTTTTCCGAGCAGTACGCAGTTTGCGCCCAAAATTCATACTTTTGTGCATTGCTGTACAAAATGTCTCCACTAAATTTTGCCAGGAAAAAGAATGATACAAGCATTATTTTGCGGGACAAATTTTGACAGCCACCGTATTTCCGAAAACTGGTACTGGTTTTATGTAAAAGGTGCTGATGCTTGTCTTGAGAGCATCAAGTAAGACAACCCGTTCCAGAGATACACTAAAAAAACACATTAAATTAGATTTTATCTCTCTAATTTCAAACTTTTGCGCGAGATTTGGAAAAGTTTTGTAGAGATTAAAATTGTAGAGATAAAATTTGTCTTGTCTCGATCTGCGTACTAGGCCTTAGTGTGGATTTTTAGCCGGCAGCGTCATTGGTCCGTACTTTTTTCGAAAACGACCTTGGTAAGGCGGTTACCTTCAATGGCGAGGCGTACATAATGATGATAACCAATTTCTTAGAGCTCAAATTGAATTATATAGACCTAGACGACCTGTGGTTCCAGCAGGACGGCGACACTACGTGCCACACAACGGACGCCATGGTTGACATTCTGGCATGAACGATTTTAGGGGAAGGTTATCTCTTACAGAGGTGACGTGAATTGGCCACAAAAGTAATGTGCTATTTTCAAAACTATTAGAAAGCAAGCAGTCTAAATTGGATATAGTCTGTCGAATTTCCTGCCGAATGTTACTGGTGTACCTCAGGGTTCCATTCTTGGTCCCCTTTTGTTTACAGTTTACTAATTGATCATGGTGCATTTTGTGGCAATGAAGATTTAGAGACAGTGGTGAATTGGCCTAAATCAAATGGTATTATGTTTAATCTTAAGATATCTAAAAGTAATCTCCGTCTAAAGACGGAAGAAAATGGCTACAATACAATACCAAACTGGTCGCAACGCTCATTCATAAAATTGCTTTTGTATCAATTTTAAAAAAAAGAAAAGGAGAAAAGAAATCAAAACTATCGGCGCTAAAAATAAAAACTCAAATATTCGTTTATGACAATCAATATGACATTCCAACGATAGTTTCAGGGTTTCTGAAAAATGTCAAACTCTCTCAAATTCCAATTTGAAATTAACGATAGAGAAGAAGTTAGTAGTTGAGACGAAGCAAATTATTGACGATCAAGTTAATTGGGCAGCAAAGCCCTCTTTCAAAGAATCAAGGATACATTTATAAGACCCTAACTACCTGGTCCTGCTGTATGAGGCAGAAGTATGGACCATGTCAAAGACCGAATAGAATCTGCTTGGGTGCTTTGAAAGGAAGATTCTTTGGGTGATTTACGGTGCGGCATGTATATTGATGGAGTATGAAGGAGAAAAGTCAACAAAAAGATTACCAGGCTTTAAGGCGACTTCGGCCTGAAAAAAAGCTGAAAATTCTGTGGCTGGAATAACTGGGATACGTGAAGAGTATGGACACCGACGCACCAATCCGACGAGTCTTCGAATCTACACATGGTCAGCACAGCAGACGAAGACTCCAACTTAAGTGTCGTACACAAGTGAAGAACGACCTCACCCAACTTTGAGTGCGGAACTGAAGTCAGCTACCTATAGGGACCAAACTGGGTGGAGGGGCTTGTTGGTAGATGTCGTAGTCCATCCTGGACCGTAAACGCCATCTTAAGTAAAGTAAGTAATATCCCCAAGAAATCACTTGGAAATAAACTATTCTTTTCGTTTTTTGATTTTCAGAAAAATTGTTTTAAAGTTCTTATGCTTGAATCTAAAAAGTCACTTGGCACATTATGTTTGTTGCGAAGCATTTATTTTTATAAAGTCTTTGATATTTTGTGATGTACTTTTGTCAAAGGCTGAGGTTTTGCTCGCCGGCTTACCGGGGTTCTATCTAAAGTAGTACTAACTTCAGATTTTAACGTCAATATTCCTTTATTTATAAAATCATCGAAAAGTGAACTTAAACTAATTTACACATGTTATTTTATATACAATTTTTATAATTAATGTCTTCGTTGTTGGTATCCTTGGTCTGTTCTTTGGTGTGGATTTATTCTCTGTAGATATTCTTTCAGTGCGTTCGCCTGGTTTCTGTACGCAGGTTGAGAGTAGTTGAACGGGTCCAGCTAGTACTTCACGCTTGATGTCGACAGTCTTTAGTTGGATCTGGCATTCACAGCTGAATCTAGACGGGTTCGGCAAATCAACGGACGAATCCGGCAAATCAACAGACGAATCTGGCAAATCAACAGACGAATCTGGCAAATCAACGGACGAATCCGGCAAATCGACAGACGAATCTGGCAAATCAACAGACGAATCTGGCAAATCAACGGACGAATCCGGCAAATCAACAGACGAATCTGGCAAATCAACGGACGAATCCGGCAAATCAACGGACGAATCCGGCAAATCAACGGACGAATCCGGCAAATCAACAGACGAATCTGGCAAATCAACAGACGAATCTGGCAAATCAACGGACGAATCTGGCAAATCAACGGACGAATCCGGCAAATCAACGGACGAATCCGGCAAATCAACGGACGAATCCGGCAAATCAACGGACGAATCCGGCAAATCAACGGACGAATCCGGCAAATCAACAGACGAATCTGGCAAATCAACGGACGAATCCGGCAAATCAACGGACGAATCCGGCAAATCAATGGACGAATCCGGCAAATCAACAGACGAATCTGGCAAATCAACAGACGAATCTGGCAAATCAACGGACGAATCCGGCAAATCAACGGACGAATCCGGCAAATCAACGGACGAATCCGGCAAATCAACGGACGAATCCGGCAAATCAACGGACGAATCCGGCAAATCAACGGACGAATCCGGCAAATCAACAGACGAATCTGGCAAATCAACGGACGAATCCGGCAAATCAACGGACGAATCCGGCAAATCAACGGACGAATCCGGCAAATCAACAGACGAATCTGGCAAATCAACGGACGAATCCGGCAAATCAACGGACGAATCCGGCAAATCAACGGACGAATCCGGCAAATCAACAGACGAATCTGGCAAATCAACGGACGAATCCGGCAAATCAACGGACGAATCCGGCAAATCAACAGACGAATCTGGCAAATCAACGGACGAATCCGGCAAATCAACGGACGAATCCGGCAAATCAACAGACGAATCTGGCAAATCAACGGACGAATCCGGCAAATCAACGGACGAATCCGGCAATCTTGTGTTACTTTGTTGTGACCCCTTACCACTGGTGGGGGGAAGTCTACAACTTAATACTTTTCTTACCCTCCTTGGTTCTTATGCCGACTGAATTTTGAGACTTTGCGCTGCACCTTGTTATACGATGTTACCTCTGTGAAGGTCTTCCGCACTCTGTGTTTTCGTCGAATGTATGGCGGTCTTTTATTACACTTTTCAGCCAAACCATGCGTGAGCTGTAAAGCTAGGAAGTGCACATTTCCACGCAATATGATCTCTTTTGTCACGTCATCGCTTTTTCTGTCAATAACATTGCTTTCTTCCACCTTCGTTAAATGGTGCAGGTGGACGGGTGGCATCATGTTTACCTATACGTTGTTGTTACTTTCTGCACTTACTTATGGCTGCCGGTGTGTGGTAGAAGGGTAGTCAGTTCTCGTATGAACCTTAACTCACCATCTTGCTTCTAGGCTATGATTAATAATACAAGGGGGCGACGGGAAAGAGGACGAACAATCTCTCCTTTTATTGCTCGAGAACCTACCATCGAGGTTCTTGATCGTCAACCAGTTGCTGCCTTCGGTGGAGTTCTTCCTTCTTCGTAAATAAATTCCTGCTATCAATTCACCACTCCTAGTAGTTGTTGTTGTGTTTGAGTAGAAGTGTGGTGTAATTGTGCCATTGATTTAAGTTCACTGATAAGCTCCTTTGTAATCAGTTGCTGGCCTTGGCTTGCTGTCGACACATGCTATGGGAGCATGTTGTCGCTTTGGTAAGTATTCATTTAATGTTATTTTTCACAGGTCCGTAGCATGGGGGGGTGCCTTTATAGGTTAATATGGGATTTTGCTGGATAGGGGCTTCCGGGGTTGGAATAGGGTTTAGCTATGGTGAGGTACTGGGATTAACAACAGGACAGGTCCGTAGGTAAGGGGGGTGGGAGGCAGAGTTGTAATGCTTCATTACAAACCCCTCCTTCTTTGGAGACGAGAACCTTCTCGTCTAGAACTCGGGTTTTTTTTTTTCTTTTTTTTTCTTCTGGTTGATTGTTCAACCCTGCTATCTCGTAGTACTTTCTTGAATTTCTTGTTTATTATCTTTTGCGGGGCGGGGTTTCTGTGATAATATTTTTGACGGAATGGTGCATTTGAACTTAGTCGTATCCTGTATACTACAGCGTTTGTGTTATTAGGCAGTTTTTCGAACTTCCGTAATTGCTGCCTTGGCAAATATGTATGTAACTTTCTTTGTGCTCGCGGAAGAGACTTGCCCCCTGGAAGGCATAGATTTTGGGTAGTCGTTACTTCTCTACCTCTAACAGCGTTTTCAAAATTCGATTCCTTAACGTAGTCACCTTGCCCGTATAAACAAACAGGCAGTAACCCGCGTGGATCTCTCAATATTTCTTGAGTAGGCGCGACTGGTAGCGGCTTTGCTTCTCGTTTTTTGATCAGACTCTTGGGTTCATGGTCTATTGGCTGCGGGTTGGCACTTGAATCTTGGCTATGCGAAAGCTCTGGTTCCGTTTTGAACAAGTTTGTGACAACATTTACACAGGCTGCCCGTACATCTGATGCTGTATCTTCTGCTAGCTCTTCCTTCGTTGGGATACCGAGAGTCACCTGCATGTCATCAATGGGGTTACAGGTCCTTGTTTCTGGGGAAGCTATATCAGAGTCGGCGGTAGCCGTTGGTAGGACTTGTAATGTAGATGCTCTATGCGTGTTGCAAAGACAATCTTTTGTCAAGCGCCCGTCTTCCCCGCAGAAAGTGCAGAACATTCGGAAAGGTCGGAGACAGTTAGCCTTGGAGTGCCCTCGCTGCTTGCAATGCCAACAATGGGTCATGCGATCATATTGGTCCTGGATTGGGACCTGAATCTGTGCTTCTCGTGGGAAGGTCATAGGCATGGGCTTAACTGAGGCTGGGGCTAGGTTTCGACTTTCATTCTGAATATGCTCGAACTCTTCGGCTAGACCGGTTAATTCATCCATTGTTCTAAAATCCCTGCGGCGGATATAGAAATGATACTCGGGTCGTAGTCGGTCGTAAATACGGTCGATGCTATCCTGTGTGCTCATAGTGGGGTGCTGGTGAATCAAATATTGTAAGGCTTGGATAAAATCTTTTGCCCTTTCGCGAGGGCCTTGTCTTCTTCTTGCAATTTCCTCCTCTAATTTGTTAACAAAGCGTACAGGGAGAAAATGTCCCAAGAAGGCATGATAAAAATCCAACCATGTCCTAAAATTCTCCCTATTTATTCGGAACCATTGTAGAGCGTTTCCTCTGAATATGACTGGAAAGGTTCGGGGCATCTCATTCAGGTGAATCCTGTAGCAATCAGCGAGTTCTTCCACTCGTTTGATAAACTCGAGGGCATTACCAGATGAATCAAAGGTAAGACCCCAGTTTCTAACGATGTTTATTACTTCAACTTCCCGGTCAAGTAATGAATAATCGACAGGCGCAGTAGCTGGCGGGGTTCTGGTTTGATCTGGTAACTGGTATGATGCTGAAGTCTTGGCTACAAATGGGACTTGGTTCTGGCGAGTACTGTGGGGATAGCACCATTCTCTATATATCGGAAAGCTGGTTAATCGATCGTACGGAGTTACAGCCGGGTAAGCAGTCTTATAGGTCTGAACACCGTGAGCTGGTATACTGGGAACATAACTGTTGTATTCTAGGTGTTCCTTCGTACCTATATTCTCTGAATTGCTTATATATTGGGCGGATTTTAAATTTCTGGGCTCTTCTGCATATTCTCGTTCTGTAACTAGTTTTCCTAGTTCCTCGCAAAGATTTTGAGTAGATTTTAGAGCCCGCGCTTCTTTTATGTGGGTGCTAAAACGAACACGGAGCGCAGCCATTGTTCCTTCCGTACTCAGCCCTAAGCGCGTCATACGTTCAATCAACTCCACTTTGTTGAGAAGGTAAATCCCACCTATACTGGCGAAAATGTCAAAACCTTTTTCAGTGTTAGACATTTTTGTTTTTATTATTTTCTTGTCTGATTTTCTTATCTTGATTCCAGTTTCTCTTCTCGGGTCGGCTTAGACTTATATCTTTATCGTCAGGCCTTGTTATGGTTAAGATCTAAATTTTGATCTTCGGTTTCGGGTTTCGGCTTAAGACAAAAAAAAATTTTATCTTCAAGTCTCGGGTTTCGGGTTTTGGTTAAGATCTACAGCTTGATCTTCTGGTTTCAGGTTTCGGTTAAGATCTAAATTTTGATCTTCAGGTTTCGACTCGACTTAAAATCGAAATTTGTATCTTCAAGTTTCGGGTTTCGGGTAAGATCTATTTTGATCTTCAGGTTTCGGGTTTCGGGTTGAGATCGAAATTTTAATCTTCGAGTTTCGGGTTTCGGGTAAGATCTATATCTTGATCTTCAGGTTTCGGGTTTCGACTTAAGATCGAAATTTGTATCTTCAAGTTTCGGGTTTCGGGTAAGATCTATTCTTGATCTTCAGGTTTCGGTTAAGATCATTTTCTTGATCTTCTGGTCTGGTTACGGTTAAGATCTATGCTTTGATCTTCAGGCTACTGGTCTCGGGTAAGAACATTTTCTCTGTCTTCTGCGGGTCTGATTGCGGGTAACATCTATGTTTTTACCTTCTGGATACCAGTTTCAGCTAAGATTTTCTTCTTTTCTATGTTGGATGGACGTTAATCATAACGTCCCTGCTCGGGCGCCAATTTGTGATGTACTTTTGTCAAAGGCTGAGGTTTTGCTCGCCGGCTTACCGGGGTTCTATCTAAAGTAGTACTAACTTCAGATTTTAACGTCAATATTCCTTTATTTATAAAATCATCGAAAAGTGAACTTAAACTAATTTACACATGTTATTTTATATACAATTTTTATAATTAATGTCTTCGTTGTTGGTATCCTTGGTCTGTTCTTTGGTGTGGATTTATTCTCTGTAGATATTCTTTCAGTGCGTTCGCCTGGTTTCTGTACGCAGGTTGAGAGTAGTTGAACGGGTCCAGCTAGTACTTCACGCTTGATGTCGACAGTCTTTAGTTGGATCTGGCATTCACAGCTGAATCTAGACGGGTTCGGCAAATCAACGGACGAATCCGGCAAATCAACAGACGAATCTGGCAAATCAACAGACGAATCTGGCAAATCAACGGACGAATCCGGCAAATCGACAGACGAATCTGGCAAATCAACAGACGAATCTGGCAAATCAACGGACGAATCCGGCAAATCAACAGACGAATCTGGCAAATCAACGGACGAATCCGGCAAATCAACGGACGAATCCGGCAAATCAACGGACGAATCCGGCAAATCAACAGACGAATCTGGCAAATCAACAGACGAATCTGGCAAATCAACGGACGAATCTGGCAAATCAACGGACGAATCCGGCAAATCAACGGACGAATCCGGCAAATCAACGGACGAATCCGGCAAATCAACGGACGAATCCGGCAAATCAACGGACGAATCCGGCAAATCAACAGACGAATCTGGCAAATCAACGGACGAATCCGGCAAATCAACGGACGAATCCGGCAAATCAATGGACGAATCCGGCAAATCAACAGACGAATCTGGCAAATCAACAGACGAATCTGGCAAATCAACGGACGAATCCGGCAAATCAACGGACGAATCCGGCAAATCAACGGACGAATCCGGCAAATCAACGGACGAATCCGGCAAATCAACGGACGAATCCGGCAAATCAACGGACGAATCCGGCAAATCAACAGACGAATCTGGCAAATCAACGGACGAATCCGGCAAATCAACGGACGAATCCGGCAAATCAACGGACGAATCCGGCAAATCAACAGACGAATCTGGCAAATCAACGGACGAATCCGGCAAATCAACGGACGAATCCGGCAAATCAACGGACGAATCCGGCAAATCAACAGACGAATCTGGCAAATCAACGGACGAATCCGGCAAATCAACGGACGAATCCGGCAAATCAACAGACGAATCTGGCAAATCAACGGACGAATCCGGCAAATCAACGGACGAATCCGGCAAATCAACAGACGAATCTGGCAAATCAACGGACGAATCCGGCAAATCAACGGACGAATCCGGCAATCTTGTGTTACTTTGTTGTGACCCCTTACCACTGGTGGGGGGAAGTCTACAACTTAATACTTTTCTTACCCTCCTTGGTTCTTATGCCGACTGAATTTTGAGACTTTGCGCTGCACCTTGTTATACGATGTTACCTCTGTGAAGGTCTTCCGCACTCTGTGTTTTCGTCGAATGTATGGCGGTCTTTTATTACACTTTTCAGCCAAACCATGCGTGAGCTGTAAAGCTAGGAAGTGCACATTTCCACGCAATATGATCTCTTTTGTCACGTCATCGCTTTTTCTGTCAATAACATTGCTTTCTTCCACCTTCGTTAAATGGTGCAGGTGGACGGGTGGCATCATGTTTACCTATACGTTGTTGTTACTTTCTGCACTTACTTATGGCTGCCGGTGTGTGGTAGAAGGGTAGTCAGTTCTCGTATGAACCTTAACTCACCATCTTGCTTCTAGGCTATGATTAATAATACAAGGGGGCGACGGGAAAGAGGACGAACAATCTCTCCTTTTATTGCTCGAGAACCTACCATCGAGGTTCTTGATCGTCAACCAGTTGCTGCCTTCGGTGGAGTTCTTCCTTCTTCGTAAATAAATTCCTGCTATCAATTCACCACTCCTAGTAGTTGTTGTTGTGTTTGAGTAGAAGTGTGGTGTAATTGTGCCATTGATTTAAGTTCACTGATAAGCTCCTTTGTAATCAGTTGCTGGCCTTGGCTTGCTGTCGACACATGCTATGGGAGCATGTTGTCGCTTTGGTAAGTATTCATTTAATGTTATTTTTCACAGGTCCGTAGCATGGGGGGTGCCTTTATAGGTTAATATGGGATTTTGCTGGATAGGGGCTTCCGGGGTTGGAATAGGGTTTAGCTATGGTGAGGTACTGGGATTAACAACAGGACAGGTCCGTAGGTAAGGGGGGTGGGAGGCAGAGTTGTAATGCTTCATTACAATTTAAAACTCTCATTCACCACTGTTTCTATAGTTCTCCTCACACTTTAAATCATTCTAAATTGTAGTTCTTACCCAATGTCAAATACCATAGATAATCCAACCAATTCGTCGTTGTCGTCCTCGAAAGGATATTGTCGTCCTTGTTTTTGTTTTTGCTGCCATCCTAGCGATAGTATAACTTCGTTATTATTGTCTAAACATTGCGTACCTACTTTATAGAACACGACAAATGTATACGACAATAGAAGTGTTCTTTGGCGCTACAATCGCAACCGAAATATTAACACATTAATTCTGTTAGAATTTGCCAACGAGGTGCACGAGAGCGACCCCCTTTTTGCACCCTCTTAACCGTTAATAAACAACCAAACAAACAACGTAGCATTGTTTTCACGATAACATTTATATAGACATACCGCACACAAACACTCACAAAAACTGGGTAGTAAAGGTTCATCGTTAGGCAATCGTACCTACAATTGCCTTAGACAGTTATTTTGTTGTATTCGGTTGGTTTTTCCTACTTAACGCTCTGCCACTTGATTTACGGTTATCATTTAACAATGGAAATTATTTCATTTGGTTTAGGTCCCCCAAACCCTTGTAGAAGGAGGGCTGGTGGAGTGAGATACTCAAGGTAAAGGAAAAGTAATATGTCGCATCGCGCGTATAAACTTAATAAAGCGCACATTATTATCCTTTGTCTGGAGCTGGAGACTGGGGATGGTGCGGGTCCTCGCTTTTCGCTTTTCGTTTCGGTGTTCAGATTGTTTATTGCCGTGCGAATAAGATAAACGCGAGCGTTCACAAGGATGACACCGGAAATGAGTGGTGTTTAAGCAGCAATAGGCTCTGGAGTGGGATGGTGGGGATTACAGTCGATTTGTTTTGTCCTTGTTGTCACATCCATAGGGGCGTATGTCGGTCTTGATTAAAATTACTGTACAAGTGGTGAAATTAATTCCAAAGACAGTAATAGACATATTTCTGTTGTATATGTACATAGATGTATATACACTCGAGAATAATTGATTGCGTAGTAAATTATATGCGAAAGTTTAAGGAGGTTTAAATTCAATAGCAATAGTACCGAAGTAGGCAGTTTATTTAAATTTGTATGATTAAATGTTGTTCGTTAGAAAAATATATTGTGACATCCAAAGCCTTATTTTAAATACAAAAAAAAAAAAAAAAAAAATGCACGACTGGATCGCACGAACTTGCTCTTATGTAAAAGTACTTTGGAATTTAAGATACATTTTATAAATATAAAAAATTGATTTAATGAGATAATAATGTTCAAATGCATAAAATTGCCGTCTGATTTTTAGAAAAGTATGAATTTATGCAAACATTTCGTTTTATTATTAAATACATTTTTTATATAAAAAATTTCTTTCAAATTTTTTTAGAAAAAAATATGGGATGAGAATTTTAAGTATTTAATAATATTAATTTTAGTAAATAATTTCAAAAAATAATTGTTCATAGGTTTTGAAGATATTGATCTTTCAAAAAAAAAATTATTTTTTTTTTCAAAAAACCCAACAAATATTTTTTCGAATATTTTTATAAACAATATTATTTTAAACTTAAGGAGAATCCTGCTGAAAATTTTTGGTTAAAATCCTTAGAGCCGTTAATGAGAAAGTCAAAAATAAAAAAAAACGGTTCTATGGCTGGTACCGTTAATAACATTTTGCCCCAAAAATTTTTTTGACCAAAATGTAGTCCATGTCCATAATATCACACCTAATTTTTTTTTTATCAAAATCGTTAGAGCCGTTTTCGAGATAAATAAGATTTTGCATTACGGGTGTATGGGGGGTACCCTTAGTTTTGGAGCTAAAAAAAAATTTCAATTTTTCCTCTAGGGAATCACCGAAGACCCTTAACTACCGAGATTGAAAGAGATAGGTCCAGTGCTTTAGGCTGTAGTGAGAGGTACAGACACACAGACATACAGACATACAGACATACTGACAGACAGACGGAATTGCCGGACCCACTTTTTTCGTCTTCGCTATCATCGTAATGTCAACTTTGATCAAAATCTCTAGTTAAATTTTTTTTCTAAATGCAGAACTTGCCCTATAGTACTCGTACCTACATATGTATATCGCAAGTAAAAAATTATAAAATAAAATATTAAGTCCAGTCTTATGTAAGCAGAAAATTCTGAAACATCCAGTAAATAAGTTTTCTTAAAATTCACAAACCTTGAAGCCTCGAAAATATCCTTCAAGCAGAAAAAAAATATCGATATCTTTCTTTGTTTAAGATTTATGATTTTTGCAACCAAAAAATTAACCTGTCATGCAGAAGGTCATAAGTTCGATTCTCAGCCGCCGCTAAAAAGATTTTCAGGGGTGTATTGCCTGTTGTGAGGAATTGACAAATCCTCTTAGAGTATTTTCTCTTGTTATGGAAAGTGCTGCTCATTAACCGTTCGAAATCGGCAATCGATTGTAAGTCACTAGGTCCTAGTTAACTTCGAGCTGTTGTACCACCAAATTTATTATATTTAAAATTAATCGTGAATGTGTTCCTCATGGTTTCTTGAACTTCTCAAAAAAGATGTGCAATTATACCAGTGTAAAATTGAATTAACACAACAGTTGCAGAGAAATGCCCAACAAAAATAACGGTTAAGACCATATGATCAACCAATAAAATATAAATTATGAAATAGTATTTTATTTAAAATTTATTTAAAAACAATTTAATTTAAATATTAAATTAACATTTATTTATGTATTATGTCCATCCACGGATCTGGCATTCAAATAGATGTTAATAAACTTAATTTCGAGCACAAGAGCTACAATGCATAGTGAAATAACGGGTGATTTTTTAAGAGCTTGAGAACTTTTTTAAAAAAAAAAACGCATAAAATTTACAAAATCTCATCGATTCTTTATTTGAAACGTTAGATTGGTCCATGACATTTACTTTTTGAAGATAATTTCATTTAAATGTTGACCGCGGCTGCGTCTTAGGTGGTCCATTCGGAAAGTCCAATTTTGGGTAACTTTTTCGAGCATTTCGGCCGGAATAGCCCGAATTTCTTCGGAAATGTTGTCTTCCAAAGCTGGAATAGTTGCTGGCTTATTTGTGTAGACTTTAGACTTGACGTAGCCCCACAAAAAATAGTCTAAAGGCGTCAAATCGCATGATCTTGGTGGCCAACTTACCGGTCCATTCCTTGAGATGAATTGTTCTCCGAAGTTTTCCCTCAAAATGGCCATAGAATCGCGAGCTGTGTGGCATGTAGCGCCATCTTGTTGAAACCACATGTCAACCAAGTTCAGTTCTTCCATTTTTGGCAACAAAAAGTTTGTTAGCATTGAACGATAGCGATCGCCATTCACCGTAACGTTGCGTCCAACAGCATCTTTGAAAAAATACGGTCCAATGATTCCACCAGCGTACAAACCACACCAAACAGTGCATTTTTCGGGATGCTCTTCACTCCAAATGCGGCAATTTTGCTTATTTACGTAGCCATTCAACCAGAAATGAGCCTCATCGCTGAACAAAATTTGTCGATAAAAAAGCGGATTTTCTGCCAACTTTTCTAGGGCCCATTCACTGAAAATTCGACGTTGTGGCAGATCGTTCGGCTTCAGTTCTTGCACGAGCTGTATTTTATACGGTTTTACACCAAGATCTTTGCGTAAAATCTTCCATGTGGTCGAATAACACAAACCCAATTGCTGCGAACGGCGACGAATCGACATTTCACGGTCTTCAGCAACACTCTCAGAAACAGACGCAATATTCTCTTCTGTACGCACTGTACGCATTCGTGTGGTTGGTTTAATGTCCAATAAAGTAAACTGAGTGCGAAACTTGGTCACAATCGCATTAATTGTTTGCTCACTTGGTCGATTATGTAGACCATAAATCGGACGTAAAGCGCGAAACACATTTCGAACCGAACACTGATTTTGGTAATAAAATTCAATGATTTGCAAGCGTTGCTCGTTAGTAAGTCTATTCATGATGAAATGTCAAAGCATACTGAGCATCTTTCTCTTTGACACCATGTCTGAAATCCCGCGTGATCTGTCAAATACTAATGCATGAAAATCCTAACCTCAAAAAAATCACCCGTTACTACTGACTCCTATCTCAAGATATTAAAATGGGAATAACTAAATGTCAAGATTTTAACTGCAACCGTAATCATTTCTAGTTGTTTTTTGTCTAGGTTTGAGATTTAAAGTTAGTCTGTACTTCAAGTCTTCCTTGCTTAAAGACCGAATATACACTTCTACCTGAATAATTACGAAGGAACTACAGGGGTTCTTCCTAAGAAACCATAGGAGTTTTCTCCATTGAAGACCTAATTACATGTCAACATCAGCTATACCGGTACCCGTAGATATACCCGCCAGACTTCGTTACACAAACAAAAAACTACAGAAAAAAAACTCATATCATTGTAATCAACCTTTTTACACAAAACTGCATCCGGAAATTGATTTCTCACAAACTCACCTTCACATAATACGAAGAAAGGAATTGCCTTCCCGTGTTGTGGAGAGGAAAATTTGCATCAGAAAAGAATCCATACCTTACCTGCCTCTGCAGCTATAACATTACATCGTACCGTAGCAAAAAAAAGGGACATCTTTGAGGAAATAATTTCCTTCTATCCTCAAAGACTTCCCTTCTTCTGTTGACCAAGCTTAAAAGATAAATTTCTACAGAAGACGAAGTAGAGGTAAAAAAAACATCCAATAGAAAAATCACTGCGAAATTATCGATTCTCTATCTAAGGAGCACCCAGAGCTCCCATCACCAACACCCCCAAAAAGCGGATAGATAGAAAGATAGATAGAATATTCCGCATGGCTTCTCAAGGCGTAGAACGTAAATAAAATCTCTAGCCTTCGTGTATTAATAATCCCAAACACGTACCATAATCAAGTTACGTGTTCTCGAATTCAATTGGCATTGTAAAAATTAATTAAATCTTCCTAAACTCCGCATTGAACCGCACCGCAGTACTGGACTCGACCGATTCTATACCATTTATGCACCCCATAGATAGACCGATAAGTCTCCATTTTGATTGACAATCAGAATGTCTATATGATGGAGGCGAGGATGCCGCCCGGAAGTGAGTCAGGAAAAGCCAGAAAACTATTGAACGCTCGCAGATTGGCAAATTCTCGAAGGTGATAAGGATGTATGAATAGGACGCAATGTTAAACGGGTCAAGCCGGATGGAGATCGGACAACAAAAGGAGAAGGGAAAAAATTGTACACAAAAAAGTCTTGATGATTAGACGTGCTCTATGTGTTGTGAATTTTTAACACCCCGAGACTTTTGTACGAGGATTTACCACCAAATATGTTTCCCTAAAAAAATGAACTTGAGGGTCGATTAAAAGACAGAGCCCCGCCGAGAAGGTAAGTTCGGTTCATAAACGTCGTCGCTTCGGGGGGAATCGATTGGTTATAATATATGAGTGTGACTGTGATGTGCAGACAGATGAATGGAGACATAAATCCTTGTTAAATATACTGCAAGGATTCCACATCACATAATATTTAAAATCGAGCTCAATGTTAGATATATGTGTCGGCGGCGCGGCGGTGGGGAGGCGTCTGGCGGGAGAGGATAACTTTGCATCCATCTATCTATTCGTAAGATTTTGCCTTTGAAGTCGTTGCATGGAATTGAGAATTGGGACGTTTTTGTGCCATCTATACTCGTATGTTGCCTCCCGCCGCCGCCACCATCACCGAAGCCTGCCCTGCCACCGCCAATGAAGATAAAAGAGGAGCATCATCATTTTCTCTTGTGTGTGGATTTACGAGTAAATGTACTTTTTTGGGAATGAAAATACACCCAAACATACAGGTTTTCCTCTTTTTTTTTTCCAAAGATAAAATAAAAGAGAAATTCCCGCATTTTAAGTTCAAAGGACGAAATAATGCCGTTGCCACCGCCTGGCATCCACACTTCCTCCATCGTTGGTCGTCGTCATATTGGCAGGAAGGAAGCATTAAGGAATTGGAAAAGTGATTTTTTATCATTTAAAATATCAAATATATTGGAAATTTGTGTTCGAGCGAAAGGACGAAGAAGTCGAAGAAGAGAAGCAGATTCAAATACGAAGCAAGGAAGATGGAAGTTAAATCAACAAGAGATTTTTTTGGATGTTGTACTCGCAGAGTAGTTAAGGAGCAGAGCTATATGGAAGGCTAAATTATTGAAAAGGATCCTGGGTGACAATGTTTTATATTTGTTTACAATGTGATTGATATTCAAAAGCAAGATTATTTTTGCGTTCAAATTGGGGGAATATTTTGTGTGGGAAATCAATCGGCAGCTGTTTGAGTGTGATGTCAATTTAGATGGATATTGAAAATGCATGGAATAGAAGTATCTTATCAAGAATATGAGGTCGAATTTTCGGCATAATATACCTAAGATAAATGGTGGTAAGGGTACTCGATGGTTTCGTATTTTCTCGATTGGATAAAAATGCATAGCACTTTGATATCATAGATTTAAAACAAAGAGTTGTCCCAACTGTTGCCAGAAACTTTTTTTTCGAAAATTATGGATTAAGTGAAAATTTTAGATAACCTCCAAAGAAACCACATATTTTATTTTTGTGACGAAACAATTTATATTTTGAGCAATGGAAACATTTTACATTCGAAACGGCAAAGAAAGCAAAAATTAACGGCGTGGAGGGGACATAGAATTTTTTGACGAGTCCGAAGAGTTAAGATTGTTAGCTCTTTTAAAACAAGAATAACTCTTTGATGATTCGCCACTTCCTTGCAAAAAGCAGTACCCCTACAAAACAAAAAAAAAAAAACATTTTTGGTATTTCTTATAAGGTGGCATTCAATGCATTAACATGTATACTAGACTGGGCCAAAAAAATTGACTATTTTTTTTTTTGAAAGATATATCGAGAATATCATTCAGAATGACAAAAAAAAATTTTCGTAAAAGTTTGAGCCCTTAATATCAATTTTAAGAGGGCTATCATCGCTAATTTTGATTTTTAGTCATAATTTCATGTTTTGCGTCAGAACTGACAAAACATTGAAGTAAAAAAAATTCATTTTCACTTACTTTTATATAAAATTAAATTCCCTACAAAAAAGGTCTAAATGAAAATTTTCGTCAGACAAGCCGTTTTTGAGTAATTAAGCTTAATAAATTGTTATTTTTCGTTAGTTACAAAATTCCAAATTAAAAAAGTAAAATCGAAGAAAAATAACAATTTATTAAGCTTAATTACTCAAAAACGGCTTGTCTGACGAAAATTTTCAATTTGACCTTTTTTGTAGGGAATTTAATTTTATATAAAAGTAAGTCAAAATGAATTTTTTTTACTTCAATGTTTTGTCAGTTCTGACGCAAAACATGAAATTATGACTAAAAATCAAAATTAGCGATGATAGCCCTCTTAAAATTGATATTAAGGGCTCAAACTTTTACGAAAATTTTTTTTTGTCATTCTGAATGATATTCTCGATATATCTTTCAAAAAAAAAAATAGTCAATTTTTTTGGCCCAGTCTAATGTACATATACCATGGGGTACTATAAAATGGAATGGTTTTCTCCTGTTTTTTAATTCCAAAAATAATGGAGCTTACCATATCTTTTTTATCGAGATTTAAGAAAATATTTTTCTTTTTCAAAAAAATATGACGAGATTATACTCAAACCAAACTCTACACTAGGCTTTCCTGAACGTTGCTCCATAGAATTTTCTGACCATTACGTGATCGAATCTTCATACATTGCCTTTGTTCACCCCTTTCTTGAATACGCATGTCAAGTCCCTTTACCAACCAATTCATATATCCAGAATCGAGAGCATTCAACGTCATTTCCTACGTTTCGCACTTCGTGGTCTGTCTCGGAATAACCCTCTTATTTTACCCTCGTATCGAGACCGAATTCTGTTAATTACAATTCTACAATTCCATCTCTTTCAACACTAACTCCCGTAATATAAGAACTCCTCGTCTCTTCCATCTGCTTATACAAGGTACCTGTTATAGCTCCAACATTAATAAATTGTAACATTAACTGTTTCGACTTCAACCTCCGTTCACCCTGTCTGAAAGTCTGTCTTAATCATCCTTCCAATTCACTCCAATCCTAGATTTAAGAGCTATATTTGAGCTAGATTACGAATTAGCTTGTATTAAGCCTAATAAATGGGGGTATTGCCCCCACCAAAATAAAAAAAATTAAAAAAAATGTATGTCCGTATGTCTGTCACTGTCTGTCTGTTTGACTACAGTCTAAGCAGCTCAGTCGGTTTTATTCAAGCTTGGTAGATAGCATTTTAAAATTTTTACCCAAAAAGATTTTTCTTAAGACCAAAATTATAGATTTTTTTTCGAAATTTTATAAAACATTTTTTTTTCTCAAAAACTGTTCCACAGATTTAAAAAAAAATCACAAAATTTTGTGTTGTCAAAACTTACTAATGGTTATTAATGGTACACCCCTTAGAAACACTTTGTTTTTGTTTTTGATTTTCTCAAGTACGGTAGAACCGATTTTGATCATATTATTTGGGCATTCAAATTTTCAAAAAAAAAAATGTTTTTGGATTTTAGAAAATAAATTTCAATTTTTTTTTTCAACACTCAATATTTTTCTTAAAACTTAATATAGACTACAAGATATGAGAACAGAATTGTATTTTATCTAAAAATAACGGTACCCACCATACAAATATTTAAAATGGTTTTCGAGAATCGTATTTTTCTCAAAAACCCTTCCTAGACTTTTGATACAAATTGTTTTCTTTCCTTCCATTTTTACGATCTATAATTTATTGAAAAAAAATTATTGTTGACTGCACGTACTATAGAAACATTTTTTCGAATTTTGAGATAACGGATTTTAATGAAAATTTGTTTAAAAAAAAAAAGTATTTTTGGAATTTTTGAAAATATAATTAAAATTTTCGTTTTTGAAAATTCGAAATCTCAAAAACGAGTCAATATTCTTTTTGAAATTCAATTTTTATCTGTACAATAATAAGAACTTAAAGTTTGCGTACCAACATTTTTTTCTTCAAAATGTTTCAAAAAACCGCTACAAGAACTTAAAATTTTTGTTTAAGATATCATATGGCATTCTGTTTTTATCTCTTACTGCTAAAAGAGTTAAAAAAATAAATTTTATGCTTATAAACAACTTTCTCTAATTACATTCATTTTTAAAATTTTTAGTCTATTATACATATAAGAACAAGTTCGTGCGACCAGGTCATGCATTTTGTCTTACAATACATTTGATATATGTTCATATTTAATTTTTTTTTTAAACTTGAAAGGAACTCAGTTTCTTAACACAATATAAAGGGTCTTACAAGAAGAGGTTTCATTTTGAATAGCCCGCTGTCATCTTTTGAAACTACGCCACTACTAAAAATAGTGAAAATTTTGCAGTCAGAGTTCGCAAAACTGGAGCACTTTTGGGTCGTCGTGAAACACCTTCTTGGCCGGTAATAGAGAAACTGCAAACTGGTGGAAAAATTTGAGCTGGAATTAAGACCTAGGTCTTAAGGCTCTTAGAGTATAGTTAACACAAGAACTCAAGCCGGTCGTTCACCAGCAACGTCGTATCTTCGTTGATTGGGTCCTTGAAATGCATCAAAATGATCCGGATTTTCTTAGAAAAATCATCTTCAGTGATAAGGCCCATTTTCACCTCTGAGCCTACGTTAATAAGTAGAATTGTCACTTTTGGGCTCGAAAAATCCCATAATGATTGTTGAAAAATACTCAACGTGTCACTGTTTAGTGTTTAGTGCAGTTTTTGGGCCGGCGATGGAGGTATGATTGGAACTTACTTAGGTATTAGAAAATGAGGCTGGTGCAACTGTTACGGTGAACGGATTGCGATACAGAGTTATTATTAATGATTTTGTATGGTTGGAATTAGAAGATATTGATGCGGACGACGTTTATTTTCTACAAGACGCCACGCCGCGCCGCCGCTACGTGTTATTTCTCGAAGAGGTGATCACAATTGGACACCGATATCTTGTGATTTAACACCTTTAGACTTTTTTCTTTGGATTCATGTGATAGATAAGGCGTATTCCTTTGCTAAACAATCGATTCAAGATTCGCAAATATGCGAATAGGTCATGAAAAATTTCATCAAAAGGATATGTTGGTTAATATCGTTTTTCATTGTTAATAGCATACCTTCCTCTTTACAATGAAGTAAACATCCATTGTTTTCTCTTGAAAAATACCAGCTTTTTTTTTTAAATCAAAATGAAAATTCTTTTTGGAAATCTCTATATAAAATGTAACACATAATGTAAACCATCCTTAGGATCAGTATAACTTATTGAGCAGGGAAATCCCTCTTGCTCAAAGGCATAACAGTTTAGAGTAGGACTGCACAAAGCAGCTCGTCAAGTGAGGCAGACGCATTCAGTTGAGTTCGCTTTTCGTATCTGACATGTAAGGGCGCTTGGCGAGTTAGCGCAGTGCAATATAGTGAGTAATAAGAGATGGAAAAAAAAATTGTCTTTGAGATAGAGCAGCACATGTAAGTGAAGAATTGTTTCTTTCTTCTGCAGCTTCTGCAGCATCCGGTTTAGTATAAGCGCCAAGTTGCGCCGCATGATTACCTTTTAAAAATTGTCAAGTTATGATACCTATTATATGGAGCTAATATGCAATCTGCCTAAAAATATCAGATCTGTTTTGTCCCTAAACAAGTGGTGATGTTGTTCCACACAAGGTTTGTAATTCTTAAGGCATCTTGCTTAAGCATAAGTTTACAGGTAGCGATGTGAATACCAACATCTGTCCCATTTGATAGAATAGGTTTTTTTGATTCATTGATCCTTACAAACAATCAAATTAAGAGACGACTTTAATATTTGAGCGAAATGAAGCATTATTTAATGGACTCTATATAACTGACCACATATGCTGCATTTTATTTTTTAGGTTCCGTACAAAAAATGGTTCATAATTTAAAGTTCACATAAATATTAAGTTCATAACATCTATGGTTAACTTTATAGAGCTCTTTAAATAAATAATGGTCCATTTCGCTCAAATATTAAAGTCGTCTAATTAATTTGATTGTTGGTACGACCCATTGTTTCACTTTTAGCAAGAGCGCTAGCTCAACGGTTGTTCGGGATGTCCCTATGGCCCACCACCCGGCAAAGGTGAATGTTCAGGGCAGTTTTAAGGTATTTGAGATAGAGACCAGATATTTTATAGCAACTTTCCTGTCCATTGTATATATAACGTTTTTGTTAGAAGAAGTTAAAAGAAGTTAAATTAGTGAAGATAATTTCCTATAAAATTGATTTAAAATAAAATAATATTAAAAAACAACGGAGAGTCTTTTTTAAACTTCAAACCCAACATTTTGAAGAGAAAAAGTTTTTTTTTCCCCTTTCTTAGAAAACCAACAAATTAAAATAAATGTTATGATCTGATTTGGATCTGCTAAGCATCTCTCAAAATTCCAATTACACTCAAGGACAACACACCCACTCCAAAAACAACCCGCGTTCCAATTAATTATTCAATTAATTAGCCATCTCAACCATTTATCGCATCAAACAAAAAAAAAAAAAACAAAAATTCCGCATTTATAAAAACCCTTGCGATGCACAAAATGTTGATTATGATTAAGTGTTACGCCGAATTGAAGCCATTAGCGTTGGCCTTCTCTGCGCTCTCGCTGCACCAGTGGAGACATAAGTTGTGATCAACGAGGACCTCCATGCTTCAGCGTCATCACATCATATCATCTCCTTTCCTAACCTCCCCAGCACTAACAACATACACTCTATCTCACTCTCTCTCTCTCTCTATCCAGTAATTAAGAACCAAGCGTTTTGTTTAAAGCAACATTTTGATTGATTGGTATAGTCAAGCTTGTGCTTGGCCCACCACCGGCCTACAATATTATTCACTGCCCAGAAATTTATACGACACAGCAAAATGCGGCAACGATTTAAGCTTCGTCAGCAATTAATTTTACGCTCGAGTGTGCACAATGTGTTTTCGGTTCTGGCCAAAACATTGAGAACCACAAGAGAGCGATGGCGTTGGGGGATGTGTGATGATGCCTTCGGGGTAGCCAGTAAACAAGACTAGGCAGAGCAGCATGCATCGAACAAAGGGGAGGATTTGGGAGCATTTTGTTACATCGTTTCGGTTAATAGGCAAATTAAATGCACAAAATTGTGATGACGGCAAAGTTTTTTTTTTTTTTTAAATAAAAAAAAAGTATAGTCAAAACTAAAAGCCATGAAGAACGAAATAATTATTTATTTTACACAAACAGGATATAGTTACTAATTGAGTTGGTAAATGCGTTCAAGCCCTGGTCGGAGCGACCTCTAGGTGAATCCTACTTAAGAGATGGAATTACCGGCACTTTTATACCAGAAGATGAGCAAACAACGCCCTCTATGATTAGGTTCTGATTTGATTAGAGGATATGCGCCGCTTTACACACAAGCTCGACGGACGGACGCATTGCTCTCTAACTTCATTTCTCTGTGCCATAGTAAAGAACAAGTGAGTTCCGGACAAAGTTGTGTGTTCCCTTGAGTGACCTAAACTAACCTGAGTCCTTTAAAGCAGATTCCAGCCATAGCCCTTGGCCATATAAATATGTAGTCAGGAAATACCCATTCTCACACTCACATGATGCGAAATCAGGCAAATTTCCTTCCGCCTGCTTATATGACCTCTACCACCACCAGCACTCCTCTTCTCGCCGTGTTATTTGTGAAAACTGTTGTCACTCGGTTCTGGGGTTTGGCTGGAGGGGCTGGACTTGAATTAGAACTGGAATTAGAAGGCAACACGCTTCAGGTGACAGCGTCGAGGTGATGGGGTGCAAAATTTATTTAACGAGCCAAAAGGATGTAAGGGAGAAAATTTATGCCAAAAGAGGTCACACAGTTAAAACACACACACACACACACAATGGTCACGTCCGGAGTTTTGTCCGCATCTCTTTACTTTCCTTCAACGAGGATAATAATCGAAGACCACTTTTGGCCAAGGGTAGCCAATGTAAATGTTAAATGTGGATGTGGATGTGTATTTAGAAGCATTTTACCATGCAATGCTATACTCGTATGCGATGCTGATGGTGGATGGTTTTTGTTTTTGGTAATCACTTTAACCATCATGAGGATAATACAGCTCTCAGGTATGCTGGCCGTATTGCTCTTGGAACATGCTAATTTGGCTTTAATCTAAGTACCTTCGATGCACTGCAAGAAATTTTTGTGAACGTCTATTTTGTTGGTACGAAACTACACAAATACGAATTTTTGAAAACAAAACAGAAAATTAAGTAAATTCAATGGAAGTCTTCTGAGATAAGCCAGCCATCTGTATCCATTCAATTCTTTCAATCAAGTATTTATATAGGTTACATTAAATTCAAATCGAGCAATACATTCAAGTTTTTTCACCTCTATCAACAAAATATTGCAACTTGCAAGAAATTAACCATATTCAAGTTCGCACATCAGCTCTTTTGTTTCACCGATCAGTAAAAATATATTGAGTCTAAAATAAGGAACAAAGGGCAAATTATGTTTAATAACTCACAACACGCCTGAAATACATTCATATTTCCCTGGTTGACATTGCAGTTGGGAAATGTTGTTTACGAGGTCTACGAAAAAAGTCATGTTTTGTGCTCCCTAGAGTAAAAAAAATGTATTTCTTGACAGAAAAATCTTTATAGGAATTTCAGCTCAAGCTCGTTGCCGTCGTCAAAAAGATTGTATTTTTTCTGAAAAGACTGCTCGAAGGAGAATATAAAATTTTCCTAATACACTTATGTTTTTCTTTTATAAATTGCGCACCCTCAAGGGGTTATGACTACCATTATAGTGACATATTGCGAACGCTTATGTTAAGTGGAGAGGATTTAAAAAGAGATGTCGATACACATTTGTCTTGAAACCTTCTTCATCATAGATAGATGGTCAAATATTGAGAAGGGCAAAGTTTTCCGCATTCTATTATTGCGGCTTAAGAAAGAACCTCTGCGTATGTATATTTGACCAAAGTTGGGTTCGAAGGTAAGCTGATGATCATTCCCGGCTAAATGAGTATTACGGCAAAATCGTTAAAGGTATGGAATGGATATTTAATTTGAGCATTGTTGTCTCTTATGAATTGTAAATGTAAATTATAAGCCTAATACAATTGTTGTATAAGTTCTTTTGTCTTATTGGTTAGTGCTTGATTCCAAACCAATATCACAGAAAAAACCAAAAGTATCTCCTGTCATGAAAAAGTTCTTCCCATCTACGCCGTTCAGATTCGACAGAAAATTGTTCCCCGTAGTTCTGCGAATAACATGCATCCATAAATGACAGCTAGTTGAAGGTCACTAAGCTCAAGTTCTCTACAAGCTGTTGAACCTCTAATTAATTTTTAACTGTTAATTAAACTAACAACTCAAATAATTTATTTCTTAAGCAAAATATCTCTCAGTGTAGAAAACTAGCATCATTCACATTCTTAATACAATCATCCTGTCCACCGCTCTGTGCAAGCAATTGCAGATTAATGAGTTGCACCAACCCATGGGTCGATTGCCTAAGAATTAACCTCTTTCTTCTGCCACCCTTTTTGCCACAATCTAATCGGATGGATGCCGGACTATAGTGTCCCATTCGCTGTATTGTCATTGTTATCGTCCGTCGTCATCATTGAAATTTCAGTCTTCTAACCGCACACACACACTGCCCCATTGCTATGTTATCTGCCTTCAAATGTGACTCTTGCATCTCCATCTCTAATGATCCCTTAAATTGATTCTAATCATCATTAACACTTTTCCCGGTGCAAAAGGCTAACTAACATCCAATTTCCCAAAAGGATTGCTTTTGCCTCCTCGTTGTCTTCCCTATACACCGCCGCCGCCGCCCGCCACCTGGTGTACTTCTTCTCCGATTGCAAGCATCAGACAATCAGACATCATACACACACATACCCTACTAATGATAAGGTCACATGGGCGATAGCTATTGCGAGAATAAATTTTGAAAATTATTTGCTCAAGTTCGAGGTCTAACGTCGTAGTCCGTTCGTTTTGTGGCTTCAGGGCCACAAGCTTAACGAACGTTAATTCACTCCCCAGAGGGAAGCGAGACTTATGCTGCTAGCAAACGGCGGCGTCAACACCGTTTCTAGTCGTATAGAGAATGCCAACACTCCTTCGTATACGTCCAACCCGGGTATATCTTCCCATTCTGCAGGCAGGCTTTCAGGATATTTTCAAATTATGAGAGAATGATTCACTTCAACGTTCATACGTGCAGGAAGTAATTTGTCTGTGTTTGTGCGTCTATTGTACGTGTACGCTCTTTGGCACTGAGATGGTGCTGTCATTTTATGTCGGCGGGCAGTAATTATTTAAATTTAAAGTTTTCCAACGGAGCACGTTCACAAAGTTCACACACATGACCTTCTCCCCGGGGACAATTAGCTTTGTTTCGATGTTGTACGGTGTATAGAGGTTGGGCCCCTATGTTATATCATATAATTAAAGGATGACGAGGTGAGATAGAAAACTGATTATACTAAAGTTGAGAGGGTTTATTTAATGCTTGAAACTAGTTTATTAGGAACATAAATTTACATACAATGATTTGTATTAACTGGCGCCCAACGTGAAACATTAAAGCAAGTTCTATTTTGAGTAGTGCTTTAGAAGGCTGCATCTCCTATATTAATATGTATTTTCCAACTAAAAAACTTCCCGGCACCAGGTTTAACCACACCTAACTTAATCAAAACTCGAAATTCAAAAAAATAAACTGAGAATCAACTCCAGCTCAATAAGAAGTTTTTTCTGAACCACTTTACACACAAAATTACATGCGCTTCTCCTCGAAAACCCTATAGGAAAGTACGAAGTCCCTTTACCAACTTTTTCTTCCTTTATCCCTTCAAAATTTACACCCCCTAAAATTCCATTTATACATTCCGTTTTTTGTACTGAAAGTCCTAGAAAAAGTTAAACAATTTAATATACTTCTGTAAATTCTCTCTTTCAAAAGTAAAAAGTGAAGGTAGTACAGCAGAGTTGAGGGACACACACAAAACAACCAGAACCCATTTACAGCTCCCAAAAACTCAATAAACCGAAAATAAAGTTTAAATTGAACAGCGCTAGCAGAAAAGAATTCCAGTGCCATGCCGCCATCGTGTATATGTCTTCAGTGCTATTTCAGCTATTTTCAACCATCATTTCACCTGCCTAGGAAAATTGTAAAAGTTTTTTTTTTCCGCGAGAAATAACACGAAAAATTGTTGGAAAAACTCCACCACTTGAAGAGGCTGGTATTTTTTTTTTGTTTTTGCTGGTAGATTGTTCCCCTAAACAAAGTTAACGTGTTTTTTTTTTTTTTGTTCTGGGACTAATATTATTGGATGGGAACAAGGAAAATTTACAAAACAAATTGATGCGAATGAAATGTCCTAATCAGTGTGAAATGTAAAATGGAATTTCACATCCAGATTCCATACAGAGTTTTTACTTTTTTCTTGGCGCTCGAACATGTTGGCGACTTAAAATTCATGAGGTATTAATTGTTTTTGAAAAAGTTTTTAATGTGGATGAATAAATGGGTGTTAGAGTTTTAGGATAAGAGGGAAACATATATTTTATTTTACATATTTTTGAATGTAGCATTTTATTGATTATTATTTTAAATAGAGCCCTTAAGTCACTATAAAAGTAAGGTACGAACATTTATATTGAACTGTTCCAGGTACGCTGAAGTTTGCGCATGTGTGAAAATAGTTAAACAATTTGAGACTCGCACTTTTGGCCATCGCTTTCTTACAGATGTGATCCATTGATGTTTTTCTGGAATAAAAAACCTGCCGAGATCCCAATGGTGCATCTGTAGTGTATGTGGCTATTTTCTTAGTCAAAATGGTATATTCCTTGAACGTACTGTGCTTGTTTGTCTCAAATGTACTACATGCCATTTTTGGTTTTCCAAACAAAGATATTTTCAGTTTCTTCCGTAAAGATGAAAAATCCCTAAATTGCTACTTTTACGATCAAAAATTTTATGCTTTCTAAGCTGTTTTAAGTCTAACACGCGCTGGCATATGCTTTAGGGATAGTTAAATGCAAGACTGGGTACGACGAAATTGCTAGTATGTACGAGTATTAGACTTCGAATTTCAAAAAATGAATTTTATAAGAGAAAAATGTCCAAAATTGCTAAAAAAAATTCTTTAGAAGTTGGAGCTTAAAACAGAATACCAACGTATTGTGAATCCTCTAGCAAATGTATTCTGAACAAAAATTATAAATCGTTTTTACAGTTTTTTTTTTTTTTCAAGTAAGTTTTTATAAATAAAAATTTTAAAATAAATGTTTACAGCATTTTTTGTCGGAATCAGTTTTACCGTTTTTTTTGAAAAAAAAAACAAAAATATTTTTCCATACCATTAATAACTATTTTGTCTCAATTTTTGTTTTTTAATAAGCTGTAATATATAATTTTTTTTTCAATTTTATTTTATTGCTAGATAATAATTGTAGAACAGTTTTTGAGAAAAAAGAATTTAGTTATTTTTGATCTTAACAAAGAAAGAAAAAAAACGTAGATACTTATACTTTAGTAAAACAGACACACAGCAGATGGGCAGAATATCAGAAGCGACCAGGGTACAACTTAACAACTTGAACAGAATAGAATAACTTTTTGTTCGAAATGATTATGGGTCACATTGCAAGAATGATGACTGACGAAAACTATGCGAGATTCTAAGCGCCTTTTTCCCTTCGGTGAACTCCTTTATACGAGTAACATAGTCAAGGACTGCTACAACATCAAAATATGCAGAGTAAGTGTTCTACTTACCTACAACGTTGTTTCTTAGAACTGTGGAAAGGTGACTCTAGTATGGTCGAGATAGACTAGAAACAAAATTCATTTCTTAAATGACTAAATGAGCTTCTTTAGTATTTGAAAAAAAGAATGACATGTGATTTCTAATATATATGGGTGATTCTACAAACAATGGAATAAAATGTTACAAAAATGCACGACATTTTTGGAAGCCAAAAGACGTAAAAGTTGTTCTAGTTGATCATTAGAACGTCTCTTTGCATTGTTGAAAGCGGCCAGTCAAAAAAATAAAAAAATGACGATTTTAAGAACATTTTTCCAAAAAAGGATTTTCAGGGGACTGAGTTTTTTTTAAGGGAACTGCATAAATCTTTATTTTTGTATTGTGTTTGTATTTTCTCTTGGGTACACATTGAAATATAGAAATTAAATTTAATTAGTCTTCATAAGCATACAAATTCATGGATAATACTTACAACTTAGCATTTTATTAAAAGAATATTATAATTAAATATTTTTTTCTATTTAGAATCAATTTAAAATAATCTTTTTAAAAATTTTAAAAATATTTCGCAATGAAGTTCGAAGTTCAACCAACATAACTATAAATTTCTCAGGTTTCTGAATAAAATATCATTTGTTAATTTATTAGCCAGGGGACTGTGGCCAGGGGAATGAGGTTTTTAATGGTTTTTGCACAAAAAAAGATATTAAGGTTTTACTTAAAAAAATATAACGGGTGATTTTTTTGAGGTTAGGATTTTCATGCATTAGTATTTGACAGATCACGCGGGATTTCAGACATGGTGTCAAAGAAAAAGATGCTCAGTATGCTTTGACATTTCATCATGAATAGACTTACTAACGAGCAACGCTTGCAAATCATTGAATTTTATTACCAAAATCAGTGTTCGGTTCGAAATGTGTTTCGCGCTTTACGTCCGATTTATGGTCTACATAATCGACCAAGTGAGCAAACAATTAATGCGATTGTGACCAAGTTTCGCACTCAGTTTACTTTATTGGACATTAAACCAACCACACGAATGAAATGTCGATTCGTCGCCGTTCGCAGCAATTGGGTTTGTGTTATTCGACCACATGGAAGATTTTACGCAAAGATCTTGGTGTAAAACCGTATAAAATACAGCTCGTGCAAGAACTGAAGCCGAACGATCTGCCACAACGTCGAATTTTCAGTGAATGGGCCCTAGAAAAGTTGGCAGAAAATCCGCTCGCGATTCTATGGCCATTTTGAGGGAAAACTTCGGAGAACAATTCATCTCAAGGAATGGACCGGTAAGTTGGCCACCAAGATCATGCGATTTGACGCCTTTAGACTATTTTTTGTGGGGCTACGTCAAGTCTAAAGTCTACACAAATAAGCCAGCAACTATTCCAGCTTTGGAAGACAACATTTCCGAAGAAATTCGGGCTATTCCGGCCGAAATGCTCGAAAAAGTTACCCAAAATTGGACTTTCCGAATGGACCACCTAAGACGCAGCCGCGGTCAACATTTAAATGAAATTATCTTCAAAAAGTAAATGTCATGGACCAATCTAACGTATCAAATAAAGAATCGATGAGATTTTGCAAATTTTATGCGTTTTTTTTTTAAAAAAAAGTTCTCAAGCTCTTAAAAAATCACCCGTTATAAGATATTACAGTTTTATTAAACCTATACTATACTGCTAACAAATATGCCTACTGTGCTTACATACAAATTTGTTTTATAAAACCTTATTAGAGGACTGATAAACTAAACGGACAATCCACGACTTCTTGCACAAATGTCTTTTTCACAATACTAACATAAGAAAGAGAATCGAGTTGCACCACGATTTTATTGTAAGCAGACTTGGTACTTCAAATTGCCAGTACTAGAAACTCGATCGATATCCTAGTTTTTGATATTTTCGACTGTTTCAATATTTCAGGGGACTGATATGAAATGCGGGAACAAAGTTTAATTAAGTTTTTTTGTAATAAAATCAATTACTAAAAAATATTTATCTAATTCGTAGCAAAGATGTATTATTTGGCGTAACTTCGGTGGAATTCATCTTAGTATGAGACCTGAAATAAGAGAACGGTAATATTTTTTCTTTCAAAAACGCACTGGGGACCAGCCTTACCACTTCCGGACAAAAAGTCGAAGTAGATTTGAAGAAAAAAGTGAAGTAACTTGAGAAAATTCGAAGTAAATTTCAAAATGATTTTTTAACTTGCATTTGGAAAAAAATTGAACTCAAGATTTTTATCAGTTGACATTACAACACGAAAAAGTAGTGATTCAGTCTGTCTGCGAAATTTTCATAATTATATTATGTTGATAAATTTTGTTCATGGAAATTCTGGAGTTATATGCTACTTAGAGTGAAATAGAGAAAAAGAAGTAGATTTAGGCTTTTTTTTGTAAAATTGAAGTAGATTTAAACGAAGATTTTTAAAAGGAAGTAGATTTCAGTATTTTGCTGATGGTGCGAAGTAGGAAGTAGATTTTAAAATATTTTGAAAAAAAGAAGTAGATCTACTTCAATTGAAGTAAAGTGGTACCACTGCTGGGGACACGTCAGGGGACTGAGAATTAGACACTTTTTTTTTGAGCAAAATAAAATAAGGTCACCCTAATAATATTGTTAGGCCAGGTAGATATCAATCAGATTTAATTTTATAAAAAAAAAATCAGATTAAATAATTGAACTGATTCTTAAATATTTCTTGGCCCGCCGAAAATTCCATCGTTTGTAGAATCACCCATATACTAATTTATGCAGGAACAATTTTTAATAATTTTAAATAAAATAAAAAAAAAATCAGAAAACGATTTGCTACACCATATGATAAAAAAGATTGGCACGTTTTCGAAATAATTTTTTTATTAATTTTTAAATTCAAAAAATATCTTTTTTTAATATTTTGATTTTTTAGAAGCTTTTGTACAAGAAAACTTAATTTAAGGCCGTTTTATCGATTATGACAAAGTGAGAAAAAATAATTTTGATTGCCGTTACTGTTAATAAAATATTTAGTTATAAATTTGCTTTCATTGATAGACAGATTGTAAAAGGAAGAGAAACAGAAAAAATTGTATCGAAATTCTAGGAGCCATTTTTGACACAAATACAATTTTCAAAAAAGATTCTTAACATTTGTGTGGTGGGTCAGATTTTTTTTTAAATAGAGAAACAATGGTTTAATAAGTCTCTTAGTAGTCAAGTTTCAAAATAAGATTGAAATACCGAGTTTTAAAAAATAAAACTTGATATTTTCTTTTAAATCAAAACAAAATTGAATGAACACAATTACTCAAACTTTTTTGAAAATAATATCTGTTAAATCGTTCTTGAGAAAATTAAAAACCAAACAAAAATGATTCTTTGACACGTATCATTAAGATCCATTTTTTTTTTTGAAAATTTCCTTTTCAACCATAATCTAGCTTTTACTTCAAGAAATATTTTGATTGTTTTAAAAATCTTTTTTTTTGTAAGAAAAAAATATTATTTTAAATTTCGACAAAAAAGTGGTTACCATGTGCAGGTACCGTCATATTTAGTTTTAAAAAGTTAAGAAAAATACTTGGTATATAATTACAAAAAATCATTCTTTCAAGTTTTAAAAATATCGGCCATGTTATTCAGGATGTAGTCGAATATGCAGAATTTCGAGGCCCACTTTTAAATGTTCACTATCATTATAGTTATGTCAAGTTTCAGGCAGGAATGGAGAGAACCTACAATCTTCTGTCGATTCCGAATGGATTTTAGTAAATTTGTGACTTCCTCCCAAGAGGGTGTCTTTAGACTACAAAAATTATAGCTCACAAAACCGAACCCTGTGGAACTCCGAAATCTATTCACCAATATCTTTTAGATATGGGCTAAACAGAAATAAATCAAGCCATCTTTAGTTGATTAATTACTTTGAAAACTATGTAATCCGAACATCAAAGGAAAACCTAAACCATCTTCTTTTTGTACAAATTGTGCAAAACACCTTACTTATTGAAAGTTAAAGTGAAATCAGTCTATAGATTTCCAATTCATCAGTTTATCTTTTCTTCAAAATAAGTATGATATTGGTATATTTTAAAAAAGGCTATATTTTCAAAGAAGTATTTTTAAAATGTTTTTATTTTATCTTTAAAAAAAGTTCAAAGCTAAGAATATAGGCTTAACCAAATAGCTATAGGTTTTAGGAATTCATTAGGATCACAAACAGAATTACAAGGTATACAAGATGAAGGGCTAGGACTCTCTAGTTAGTTAGTGATTTTCTACAAAACATTAATTAAGGGAATTAGATATTCTATTTTTTTAACCCATATACTTATTTAAATTGACCTGGCTGCTGTTTGCGATTAGAGTTGTTGAGAATAGGTACTTTTGATAATTTTATTTCCCTTTAATTTCTCACATGTAGCTTTAATATTTTTGTTTTAATGCTGACTGTTCCTAGAGTTTATTTTTATATTGAAACCCTTTAAAATACAACATATGTACGTAGTTCAGGGCATTAGACACTTGTTAATCTTTTTCGGAATAACTGTTAAAGAAGAATCAAAAATAAAGATATTAAGACGTCAGTGTTTCCATACATAGTTTTCACGATTAAGAAGGATCACACTCCGCGAAAACTTCTTTCGAATAAGCAAATAGCGGATTAGTTTTAAGTCAATACAAATTAATTTTTTCAATCAAAGTACGAAATGAAATCTGAATAAAAATAATTTTGTCCAATTTCTTCAATTTAACTGCTTCAGATAATAAAGTTCCAGTAACTTCTCTGTTGCCAGAAACTATAACTTGCAATTGTGGTTTGTTTTAGGTAATATAAAAAAAACAGAAAAATTTACTGCACGTTAAACAACATTTCCGCTATAAACTATCAAAATTTTTCCGTCTCTTTTGGAAAATATACATATATAAACATTTTGTAAATCACGCCTACAGGACATTGCAACTATCGTCTCGAAAGCAATATTAGCTGTATTTACGAAATTAAACAGAAGAGAAAAAATATGGTTTTGGTCCACCAATGTATAATAGATTACCGATCCAAAGCTTAATCAAAATCGTTGCAGTTGATTTCGAGAAAATTTGAAAAACTCGAAGTTCTCCAGTTAAACTAAGACAAAAATTCTTATTTCTCGTCTAGGGCATCAGGGGCGAACGCAGGTGGGGGTTTTGGGGGTTCAAACCCCCTCCGAAACATGTGGAATAAAAAAATAAGGATTCATATTCTTAAAAAAAAAAAAAAAAAAACAAAGTGTTATTTTCGTGCCATAAATTCTTCTATACCTTTTCATAAAAAATTTCCATAATTCAAATATTATTACCGTACGGCCCAAGAATAGGAGTTCCTGGAAAAAAAATTGAGGCAATTTTCTTTGAAATTCGCAAAAGTTTGAAGTCAATACTTGTACTTATTTATAAAGTAGGAACAAAAGTTAACAACTTTATTTATATTATATTCATACCACAATTTCTTTAAATGTCTAGTAAAGTATGCAATAAGTAACTATAAGTAATTAAATAAAAAACAGCAATATTGCCCCCGTGTCACAAGGAAATCGTTTTGAATTTTCCCCCCACAGGTTTTCTTCTTTTTTTAGACAAAAAATAATGGTACCTAAGTATTGTTTTTTCTCAAAAACTGTCCCACAGAATTAAAAAAAAATCATAAAATTTCATTGATTTTAATCTAGGCAGTGGTTAAAAAAATAGTTATTTTACGGAAGCCCCAAGATGTTTGCACTTAAAAATAAAGGTGCCCACCATACAAATGTAAAAATATTGTTTTCGAAATTCGTATTTTTTTTTTAAACAGCTTCGAAAATTTTGATAACGTTTTTTTTACGATCTATAATTTAATAAAAAAAATTTAAAATTAAAATATAGGCCCTTATTGCGAGTGTCGTTTGTTAATCATCGAAAAATTAAGATATTTGAAATTATTCTTGTAATAGATACCATAAGCTGTGTTTTTATACGTGGTTGCAACAGCATTAACTTATCTAAATAGTTTTGGATACAAATTTTAACGCATCAAACGTTTTGGCACTATCGACTTTTATCGAATCGAAAGTTAACGACACTCACAATTAGGCCTGTAACTAACTGTACCTACAATGAATCTTTTTTTCGAATTTTGAATTTCTCATTATAAGAAGAACGGATTTGAATAAAAATTTTCATGGAAAAGCTTCTAAAAAGTTTAAAAAACATTGCGTTTCAAAATTCGGTATTTCAAAAACTGCTCAATATTTTTTTTGGAAATTTATTTTTTATTCGTACAGTAATAAATGCTACAAGTTGGCGTACCAAAATTTGTTCTTAAATTTTTTTTTAAATATATATTACATTATATGATATTAGGTATATGAACCAAATAATGGCCTCCATTACAGGGCCCGTTGTAAAAGTCTATGCCTAAAAATTAATAAAAAAAGAATATTTTCCAACTTTTGGTAACATTATTCAAATTTGCCAAATGGGTATCCGTTGCAACATCCATATGATTTTTAGCGATTAGCTGTATGAAATTGTTCCAAAAGTCTCTATCCCTAAGAGCCAATATTGTTTAGTTTTATAACATATTTATGTTGATAACAATAAAGATTATGTAATAAGCAAGAACCTTCAATAAAGTAATAAAATAATATATTTAAAAAAATTTGATATTTTTTTCTAAGACCCCCTCCGAAATTATTTTCTGCGTCCGCCCCTGTAGGGCATTAATTCATATAAATGGTTTGTATACAATTTGAAGCAAATCATACCATTTTTTTAGGAAATACAGAGGTTCGGATGCAGAGATCGCCGGACGGTGCAAAGAACCCGTCTATTTTGAACGTATTCATCATCGTATAATGTTCAATTTGATTGAAATATTATAAGAACAAGCGATATATTAAAAATGTATGTTTAAAGTTGCATAATTAGCTACCGAATAAGGTTAATTAAATAAGCTTCTGATGCGATATAATAATTTTTCTGTTTTAATTTTAATAGGTGAAAAAATCGTAGAGTACAATTCTTGAAATTCACCTTCTCTGTTTACAGTAAAAAGCTAAATAATGCCTTAGAATGTATCTTCTGCTTACTTAACATTATATCAAATATTAATTTTGCTATCCTTCGACAGATAAGGCCTAAAACCACAGCATCAATAGTGATATCTCTAAATCTTGCATCTTATATGAAACATCAATTCCTCATTTTCATTCATATTAATAAGCAAATATTAATATTTACCTTTTAATATTTATATTCCCTTCAATGCAGCAAATTAATGCCTACCCTTGGCCATCAGAAAGTCAATATTTAATCCGAATACATATATATATCCTCCCTCAACCTCCAGAGCAATCCTTAAGCTTCTGTTGCTTCTTCATGCTCATCCGCACTGCTTTTGTTACAATGTAAATAAACCCTTGCATAATCTCTGTTTCGTATCATTGTCCATTTGCAATATGCTCCATAAATTTATATAGACTCTCGCCTCGGATGTTAATTATTATCTTCGGATATCCCCAACAATTGCGTTCGTCCTGATGATGATTCTCCTCGTTCCTCCAATCCAACGCCGCGCCGCCGGTTTTGCAATCTGAATTTAAATGAACACCCTTTTGACATCCCTGTTTTTTGTCTGTTTTTTTTTTTTTTGATGATCTGAATGCCGAAGAGACCAGTTTCCAATCAAGCAATTTAAAACCAAGTGAATGCCAAATTGGAAATCTACGACATCAAAAGGACATTTAAAAAAGAAAATCCTTCGGAATAAAAATAAAAATATATAAAAAATACTTCATCATCCTTGAGTGACGTCATCATCATGAACAATGGTCGGATGGTTCTGGTTCTGGCTTAGGATTTAGAAACTCACCCTTAACCATCAGTCCTTGCAATCTAGAGAGATGTTTTTAATTTGAAACCAATTTCAATTTTGTGCGTGGCTTTCGAAAAAGTTTCAATTTCCTGGCATTCATAGAGTCCGCAACCCCACTGGCCATTGTCGCCCTCACTTCCGCCGAAACTATATATGCAATGAAAAATACTCTCCCGCAAAATCTGACAGCTGCGGAATTAATTTTTGGTCAGAAAGTTCTATGCATAGCAAAGTGACTCGGATGGTTATGGCGAGCGCTTCGTCCTTCGTCCGGGGCGGGCGAGTGAGAGTGTATTTTCCAGGATTTATAGCACACGAACACAGTGCGACACTTTGCTGACCTCGCCTCAAATTCATTATCGAATTAAATTGTCAAATTTTGCAACGATCGTAATTAATTAATGATTATGGGGCCATAACCAGCTACACATACAGAGCTTCTGGGCTCTGTTGGTTGGTTGGCCGGAATTCGGCTGCAGGATGCAATCCTGCTCTAGTCTGGTCTGGCTTGGAGGAGATTGCATTAATGCCGTCGGTCGTCGGCTACGTTGCATACAAATGTGCAAGACCTCCAGACAGTCAGACTAACTTCGAGTACATCAACGTAGACTCTCCTTGTAACACAAAAACCATCCTTTAAGGATTGTGTATGTGTTTTTCAAAGACTAAGGACACTTTCAGCCTTCGCTTTGGGAAAGATACAAAATCGACTTCGATTGGCCATGCTAGGCCATCACCCATCTTGAAGTGGCAATTCAAAAAGTTTCCACAGCCCGCATCAACCCACCACTCCTTGAGTTCCTGGAGTGTGTGTATCAAACACTCTGTTTGACCACATCATTCTGATTCTGTTGGTAATGGTGATGGTAGGCAGCAGGCAGAAGTAGCAGCTCCAGCAGGGAGTGCCAGTTGATTTTGAAAACAAAACCAAAAATTATTTTAAGAGACGTCATAGTTCACCGCATGTAGAGAGGAGAGTTGTACTGTTCCTCGGTTCTCCCCCTTCTGGATCCTTGAAGTGGAGTGCGTCTTCTGGAACCAAAGTATGCGGTGACCCAAAGTCTGTGGTTATTTATGGGTATTCAAAGTGTGCTGATGCTAAATTTTGGGGGTTTTCAAAATACTAACTGGAAAAGGATGTCATTGGGAACATCGATGTTGATGCGGTAGGACTTTATAGCAACTGAGTGGTAGGAAGGCAGATGGTTGACATGAGAAACACAGAAAAGCAACTTTAAGTTATAAGCTGCTCGAAGTGAACATTGAAATCGAAATTCGTCTGCTTTGGTGACTTTTGATCCGAAAATTACGAAATAGAACTCAATGGTCTGGCAGTTTTGTTCTTCGAAAAATATCATTGAACTATGCAAATAATTGCTGTGATATTAAATGGGCTTAAAACTGAAAATGAAAAAAGTTTCAGGCAGTAAAAGTTGGCAGCTACTCCTAGATATGACTATGTGCACATTATAATTGGAAAAAGTCTTTGAATAACACGTGAGACGTGAAAGATGTGTTTAAAAAAGGCTGTAAAGCTGATAAACCTGTTGCATATGTTAGAATAATATACTTAAGTAGGTATGGATGGGCGACATTAGAAATTCGGTAAAGTGACACAAATCCAGTCTAGAGAAGCAAGAAAAAACCATACGGACACCTTGGATTTTCTTGTTCCTCTACAATAGGTTTCGCTCATAATTCTTGTAGCCTGTAAATGACGGCCCATAAGATTATACAAAAATAATGGTTATAGAGGGACTGCGTGTAATTTATAAATGGAAACAAATTATAAAAATGTGTTGCCGTTTAATCAAGAAAATAGTGGCGGACAGAATTTATATAACCAATTTAGTCACTAGAAATTTAGTCACTATAGAAATTGCTTTTGGGACTCACGGTTATTAAGAGGCTAAGTGAGTATTTATTAAGATTAAATACGTTTAAGGATGGGAAGCTCTCAGATAAAGTATTCCAACGCTTCTTGAACCGAGACGAAACTATCACAAATGTACGAGTATGACTTTATTTGACCCAAAGACCCATTAAGAGTTGATTAAATTAGTCAACCAATATTGAACAATTATTGTCTGCTTGGTCATCTGCAACGAAGTGCTTCAGTTGGGAGTCCAGGTATTTAATGCATGCAACTCTTTGAAAAACTTAATATGGTTCCCTTAAATAACCCATACCATCAGTTTTAATAATATCAGAAAATATTTGTGTATTATGACTACAAATTCTTGAAAAGTGTCAAAAAATTCACACTAGAAGTAGATAAGAGGCAAAAACTAATTCGATGTTTGAAACAAGATTGTACACAGTTTTTGATGTAAAATTATTTTATCTAAAGCTTACTGAAGATGAAAAACTAGGTTCCGAAATATTTTTAAATAATTAAAATAATTTTTTTAAAGCTTAAAAAATGGTCAGCAAAACGTTTTTCTATATCCAGAAACATATTATACATTTGATTCAAAAGATGAAAAATATTTTATCTCTATCATTTCATTAATCTTTAAGTTCTCGAACATCTATTTCTTTTTCTATGGTTCAGACTTAATTTTTTTAGTTAGAAAGGTCTTAAATTAAGGAAAAAACTAGTTCACAGCTTGAAAGTTTCTTAATTGTTTAAAATAATATTAATACCTTTAAAAGCTCACCTCAACTCCAAGGTGCGTTTCGCCCAGGTACGACAGTGGGCTCATCAGTTAGATGCTGCCCTACCCTTCTAAGACGCAAATATTGGTCGATGTTTACCGACTCTTAAAAAATGTACAGCTTTAATAGACTGTGAATTTTATTTTTCTAGGGGAATTTGATTAAATTCAGCATTTAATTGAACTTCATTCAATCACTCAACTTAAACAGAAAAAATTTTCTATCTTCATTAATATTAATACCTATAGACAATACCCATTTCCCTCTAAGAATTGAGTTTAAAAGTTAAACAAATTAGACGCCATTACGGCTCGCAGACAGCCGGAATCTAAGTAGCTTACTACTCTCAACCATTCCTTTTCCCGCCACCTGAAAAACACTTTGCAGTGGCATAGAATCGAACGGAAGATCCTCAGCATGACAGTTCAAGGACCTAGCCATCATGCTAAGGGATAGTAGTTCTAGTTATTTATGTACAAAATTACGATATCTTAAACAACTACTTCTGCCCTTCAAAACTCAATTGAAACTTTTTCAATATGATATAATTCATTAAATTCATGTAAGGATTTGTTTGAGAGTAATTATTACTCTCGGATATACGGAATTACTGGACCAACTTTTTTCGTATTCTCTAGTCAAAATGTCAACTTTGATCAAAATCTCATTTTAAAATAAAAAAAAACTTGCCCTATATATACGGTGACCATATTTCTCAAAGCAAAACCCGGGACATACTTTTTTTTACTTTTATTTTGTAAGAAATCAACAAAAATCTCAAAACCAAAAGAATACTAAATCCCAGCACAAAATGCTTAGAACTAAACAAAGCCTTCATTTTTTTTTAAATATTCAGTCTTTCTTTACCAAGACTTTGAAAAATAAACATTAATCACACATTGTCCAAGAGATTATTGTTTGTTTTTTTGCCTAACAAATTTTTTAGATGATATTTCCGTTTTCTTTAAGATATTTTTTAAATTCCTGGTATATTACATTATAATAATTTAATTTTACCATTAACATGGCTATGGAAGTTCCAACACTCAGTTGCGTTGTCGAACTCTTCAATAAATAAAAGATTTTTGAAGTTTATATTTTGTTTACGAAATTGCTCTAAAATTTCTCTCTATTTTTGGGGCAACAGTAGTTTTGTTTTCTGTCCATTTTGTTATAATTTATTAGGCTTAGAATGATTTTAGACAAACAAATTCGTCAAACAAGTTTTAATCATTGATAGTTGTATCCCTATCAGCTTTTGGTTGACAAAAGATAACCAAGATTCTATTTCTGGCCAGTTAGTAATATTTGAAAATATACCCAACTAAAAACTTCAAGTTCTTTGAAAGATACATCCCACTGGTTTAAGTATTCCTAACACGTTATGTAAAATTGTTGAATATTTGCTTTACATTCGTTTTGAGTAATTAATTTTTGTTCGACTTTTTCCTTCATCAATTAAATATTTTTCTTCTTCAACTTTAGAAATGCAAATTTCTTGCAAATTGTAAAATGCAAATTCTTTTACGGGATTATAAAGTTTTATTATTATTTTACTAGCTTAGCTATTTTGAGAGTAAGGTATTCAGTCTTTTTTTCGCAAATTTTTTTTAAATTTTTCTACGCGAACAGTGTGGATTTTGATGATGACAACTTTTATAATCTATTGGAGAACATTCAACTCCAGTTTGTTTACAGTTATTTAAAACGTGGGCAGCACAATTAACTCCAATGAGATCGATACCGGTTACGGCTTGAAGTTTTTTCTTGCTGGCCCGCTAAAACTACACTTTATGTTGCCATATTTTTTAAAATGATGTCAGATGGTTCCCCTGGAAGATTTTCAAAATCTAAAATCTTTACAATGATACCTTGTTGTGGTGTAAAATAACGAATTAAGAGCGGACACAGTTTTGTACAGCCATGATTGGAACAATCAGAAAAAAAGGTTACAAAACTTACTTTGCATAGAGAAGTTTTAATTTCTTCGATGGAATTAGGTGCAACAACATTGCATAAAAGATCACATTTTGTGAGTGTAAGGAAATACATTTTATCAAAACAACTTTTTATAAGTTTCGATGCGCAATAATTAAACCTGAATGAGTGGTTATGTTATATTGTGTGGTAAGCCCTTGAAAATTTGATGAACTAAAAACTCATTCTTAACTTTCGCTTAAAGCGGCAGAAATGTCGGATTCTTTGTGTTTTTTTGTTTTGCTTTTAAGTGCTGTTCAATATCACCACTGCGTATTGAAAACGTATATGCGATTTTTGAACAGGTTGCTACCTATATTGGGTTTTTCCATTTTTTTTCTTTGTATGAAGAAAAATTTCTTCTGAAGATCATCGTTGAATTCACATTTTTTCTTTGGAGTTATTTTACAAATTTGTAAATTTATTGTAAATAATTAAGAGAATCAAATTCCATTTTTTGAACCAGTTTATGCTCAAATTTTTTCTTTAATTCGGTAAAAGTACATAAGCTTATATTTTAAAAAATGATGATTTATATATTTCAAATTTGTGCATTGTTTTTTTTGTGAATACACATTTTGAAAAGCATCTAACTGCTCAGCTAAAATAAACAGGACTGTTTAAAATTTTGAACGTTACTCGAATAATACAAATATATGGAAATACGGGACAAACCCGTGACAAAAAATCAAATACGGGACAGTTGTACGTCCCGGGTTTCCTTAAAATTTAGCCAGGACAAACGAGTAAAATACGGGACTGTCCCGGGAAATACGGGACGGATGGTCAGCGTACCTATATAGTACCTTTGTCGCAAGTAAAAAGGTTAAGATTTAGACACTTTATTAAGCGTATAAGGATCTTAAAAATGTGGTGAAGACCTTAATGAACGAACACCATATAATAAATTCGTCCTATAGATTCAGAAACCACCTTACACAAATTTAATCTATCATTAGACGTATTTTATTGGTAATGTATACAAAGTGCAGCAATGGAAGTTAGAATAAAATGCTTTTTTGACTGCATATACACTTTTACTTTAAATTTTAAAGTTGGTAGGCCTTGCATTTATACCTGTGCCAAAATCAGCTGATTGGAAAAGAAGTAAAATAAATATGTAATTTCTTACAAAAATAATACAAATTGAAATGAATAAAGATCCAAAACAGAAAAGGGCTATACAAAATTTCTGAGTTTCTTTTAACAAATCATCTTAATTTAGTAGATATTTCGGACTAATTAAGTGATAAAAGTAAAAGTAAACGAAAACTAAAAATAAAATATATACCTACGAATGAACAATCCACTTTTGAATAAGCTAAGGGATGCGTTGGAAAAGTATACATTTTGATGTGGTTTATGCTGAATTAACATCACTGACAAATTTATTGTCAAACAAGTGGCAAAATTATTAATAAAATCAAATCTCAATGGCCCGTATGTACACAAAGTCAAAAAAAGGCTCGGTGTCAGAAAAAAATCATTTTCATGTCCTTTTTAATCGTTTGGCATCACAGCCATCCTTCGATGAATTTCATACTCACACGTGACAGATAGAGAACATGCACACGCATTTTGACCATTGACTATCTATTAACGTTTACCGTCTAATCGAAAATTAATATTTCAAACCACATAATTTTGGCTCTTGTGAAAATTTACCGTAAAATGAACAAATATCACCGAACACATTCTCGAATTATCAAAACCTGCCAACCTCACGATAAATAAAACTTTTGCAACCAATTTGAGTGTCACTGTACCTAATCCAGATGCTCCAAAACTTTATCAGCACTATTATGTGCACTCTTATTACTGCCCAGTTTATACGCACTATTCCTTTGTTGTTGTTTACTGTGTAAAATTTTACTGCGCTGCCTATACATTTACCAATAAAAAACGACTATTGATTTTAATTTTTTTTTGATGTGTTCAATAAATTGTCCATTTTGTGGGAAATTAGAATGATTAATTTGTCTTCAGGAACAGACCATAATTAAAGTTTACGATAAATTAAGTTTAAGTTTATTGGAGTAAGCCAATTTTGTTTATGCTAGGTAGATCTTTGTTTATTCTAACAACATAATCCTGAATCGGACTCAGTTGACGAAAATTATACAGTAAAACGTCATCTGCATACATGTGTAAGAAAAAACTAAGAACGATCTCAGGAAGATCGTTTATAAATAAAGAAAAAAGAAGTGGTTCAAAAACAGAGCCTTGAGGAACACAGCAGTTAAACACATAAGCACTTGAAGTTAAATGAATAGTTGAAATATTTTGAAACCGATCTATAACATAGCTTCTCAAAAGCTTAAGAGTATTTCTTGAAAAATTGAATTCGGTTTTTAGTTAAAAAATCAAAATTTGGTGGTTAACAAAATCAACTGATTTTAGTCAAGGACACTGTGACATTCTGATGTAACTTTTACTACAGTGGAATCACAACTGTGTTTGCTCAGAAGTTCAGACTGCCAAGTTTATTTAAATAAAATAAATTAATTTTTAGATTTGGATCAAACATTTTGGATCTTGCTTTTCTGAAAGGGATATATCATCATATAATTGTCTTTAAGACGAGATCTGGCAGGAATCGATTCTGAAAAGTTGAATTTCGATACCTTTTCGCCGGACATGAAATCACCCTAAATGTTACGAATAATCGTTTTCAAAGCGTCTGGAGTTTGTGTCCACATCACCAAAACGAGAAATAATTCGTCAGTCGGTATGTTACATCTGGTGATTCACTTCCTCATATGCGAGTATTGTGTGTGTTATCGCATCTACCAAATGAAAAATAAGCCTCATCACTGAAAAAAATATTGTATAAAACTAGTCTTTTACAAAATCACTATTTTCGAGGTAATTTTTCACATTTTTAATAAATTCAATGATTGTCATCCGTTACATATTGTATAGTAATAAAATTTAAAATCTTAGATGACAACTCAGTTTGACGTATGTGATTGAAACAGAGATGTCAAATCGGGATGAAGATTTGAATGACCAAAACTTAAGTGTTTTAATGTGCATTTTTAAGAACGCGGATTATCTAAATTTTCTCGAAAACGATTTTAAATATACTTCATGAGTGTATTGTTCAAAAAAATAACAATGGCACAAAATTTTAAAAGATTTAGTAATATGTTAAAGCCATTTTAGTAAATTACTAACGATTTTGCTAATTTAAAACGATTTTAACATATTACTATCTCTTAACATTTTCCTAAAGTTAAAATCACAAATTGGCTACTTTAACTTTCAGTAATTTGCTAGATCCATATGACTTCTGTCATTTACCTTGGAAAAAATTTCTTGGCAGTTTTATTTGAAATAGTTAAATTGTGTTTTTTTTTGTTTCGTGAGCTAATTGTTTTTAAAAGTAAAAAAAAGAATATATGTAAAATGTTTTCGGAAGACGAATACGAGTATTTCGATATGTTTGAAGACTCAGCTTTGTGCAGACAAGTGCGATGTTTTAAGTCCCGAGCAAATCCTTTTGAAGAGCTGGACGACGGAGAATCTTACTCCAGTTATAGGTCTGACAAGACAACAGTTCGGTTCTTGGTTGATAACCTGAAAATCCAAGACCGTGGGATTCCAATTTCACCAGAATTATTAGTACTAGTAACATAACACTTCTTTGGTAGAAATAAATTGTGGTTGTGACTTTGACTTCTGACAAATAAAATTATTAAGCCCGTTTCTCAGATTTAGTTTTGTTTGCTTTGTATTTTTTCACGAACTGTCATTGTTTGGACGTGTTCAGATGCACCATTTTTAATAAAAGACATTTAGGAATTTACTAGTTAGTAAAACGAAAGAAAAGGTTTAAAATTTTCGACGAGTTAGTAAAGTACTAAAAGTTTAACATTTTGCTAACTAGTAAATTACTAAGCCCTTAATAATAGATTGTTTAAAATTTTGCCCCAATACTTGTAAAACACCATTTAAGATTTTAAGTAAGAAACGCAAACAGATGACATTAGGAGAAAATTGTTTTGAGTGATTGTCCTTAATGGTGAAAAATTCATAATAAAGGGGTTTGTAAGGCTGCCATAAATTCGATTTATGTAAAAAAAAAAATGGATTCCATGTAGTTCCATATCCGAAAAAGTCTGATATTGAAAAAAAAGCTCTTTTGTCCAGTCAAACTGTGATCAATACGGCATTTACTATGTCTGTAGAAATACAACTAATGATACTACCAGGTGCCACTTGCCTGTGTATCTTCCCTTTCGATAACAAACATGTGCCAGTTCATGAAAGTGCTAATATTGTTGGCACATTGAACTTTGAAAATGGTAGTTCTATCATATGATATGCCCTCAGACAGCTGAGAGACCATGAGAACTTAGCCCCGAAGTCAAGATTTACTTCTAGTATTCAAAATAATTAAGCACCTTAACCTTTTGTATCGTAACCCTGCACAAGTAACGAACTCATATGATGACAAATCAAAGTACCCAAGGAGAAGGCGTAGGCTCAACCAAACAAGAATGGCAAAAAAGTTCTATTAGTTGTCACGGCCGTACATCGTCCACATCTATAGTCGAGTTGAAAAGCATATCTCGCTCGGATTTCGTCTGGACATAAAGCCAAAAAAGGTCTCTATACTGTCCGTTTGTAATGAATGGTGGAACACTCTTTAAATCGATAATCATCTTATTTAAAACGTAATTCCCCTAAATAGAAAACAAACAGAGATAAACAATTAAAATATTTAACTAGAATATAACCCTTAACACTCGAACAAATAGTTCTACAAAGGACACGTCAAATTACCATACTTCTTGCCATTTCTAAGCCACATCCTTGCTATTGTTTGACTTAGAAATCCATTCCACAGGCGGAAAATATCAAAGTCGTTCGAATAAATACCGCTGTTCCTATTGTTTAATTCAACAAAAGCATCCACACCCAACATAAATTGACTCCGGATAGCCCTGGACAACTTCCAGTAAATATCGAAAGATTTTCCATTCGATTCAGGAGTTGCCTCAAAAGTAACCAATTCTGAATTTTTTGGATTGAACTCGGTGGAGGTTTTCTTGAAAACTATAATCGACATTCTCTAAAAAAAAAAGATTAATCAATTATCTGTTTCTGTTACCCAAAGATGATGAACTGGTCAATTACCTTCTTCGCACAATCAGTCGAACTGACAAACAAGTAGAAAATTATTAACTTTTCAATCATTGGTCTAGACATTAATAAAATATTTCACTTTTCAACTGGCAAAACTACTAACAAGATTTTCAGCCAACTCTTGACCATATTAAATCAGTGGAAGTCATTATGCGACCAGTTTATTAGATCTCTGCTGATAGAGCTCGTTAGGGCAGTCATTGTCATTGACTTTGGGACTTCAGCATTGAAACCATTTAAAAACGATTTTGTTTCGAGTTTTATTTCGTCATGCTGTATTACTTGGCATTGGTTCTTTGGCTATCATCATATCTGAAAGTAGTTTCAACGGATGATGTTACATTTATAGCAACAACACGACACTTCAATCCAAAGTATATTTCAAACTTCACAATATCGATTGAAAGAGAACCCAACGGGCTTAATGTGGACATAACTTTGGCTCAACCAATTATTATCGACTTTTATGCCTTCGTTGATGTTCAAATCAAGCTAAGGGACTCGAATCGGTATCAAAGTCTCTTCACAGACGACTTTGATGTTTGTGAATTGGTGAATAATGTCTTGATAAATAATCTGATGAAGAGGTGGTATCGGAATTTATTGAAATATGGGAATTTCATGGAGAACTGTCCAGTTCCAGAGGTGAGATTTTATTAAAAAAAAATTGATTCTGAGAGAAAAATATAATTTAACTACAGGGTTACTACTACTTGCGAGGATTGGCTGTAGAGCAGACTAGCCTAGCTATGTATCTCAGACCTGGAGATTATAGGATAATTGGACACGGATACTTTAAGAAGCCTTGCTGCCAAAACGAAACAGTTGTTAAGGTAACGCTCGATGTAAAATGGTCCAAGTAGATTGGTCATGTGACTGCTATGTGTTTATAAATAGAATACTTTTATATTGTTACACAAATAAAACATTTTAACATAATGGAAAACCAATTGTATTTGAAACATAAAACAAACGTTACAGCAAATATATGAGTATTATAAAGTCACCAAGATGTAAACGAGACATGAAATGATTTTTGGAAAATCATAATTTTATAAGAGGCATTATCGCCAAGTGGCGGTCAGCCATCAGACGAATAGGGGGAACAACATGTAGCATACGAAAACATGCACGTGCCGTAACTATAACTATTCGGGACTGGTGAAAGTGTGATCATAGCCTCTCCGCGGCGGCCGCTAGAAACAAGCCTTTTAAAAAAGGTTTGGCTAATATGATCAGGCTGGTTCCTCAGGTTGGCGACAGGTTAATTCCCTGTCCCGTAAAACTAAAAGAATTGCGAGACCGACAACAAGCCTCGGAAACGGACTGATCTCACGACGACAACCCACGCAAAGAAAAAGGAAAAACGATTTACGAATTTACTTATGGAACGTACGATCGCTCTATAGAGCTCGAGCTGCTCAGCAGCTAGCCGATGCCCTGTCAAAGTATAAAGCTGACATAACAGCTCTTCAAGAAATCAGATGGACAGGGAATGGTGTTTTACAGAAGAAAGAATATGACATATACTACAGCTGTCATACAAAACACCATGTGCTCGGGGTAGGCTTCCTAGTCAGCGAAAAAATGAAGTCTACTATCATCGGCTTTAACGCTATAAGCGAAAGGCTATGCACCCTTCGCGTGCGAGGCAAATTTACGAACATCAGCCTCATTAACGTTCACGGACCTACGGAGGAGTCCTCAGACGAAGAAAAAGAGACTTACTACGAACAAGTCGAGAGGGCCCTCAATGCCTGTCCAAGGTATGATGTTAAAATCATCCTTGGGGATTTGAACGCAAAAATAGGTCGGGAGCCGGTATTCAGGCATTACGCAGGCACCCATAGTTTGCATGAGAACACTAATGACAATGGACTTCGAGTCTTAGAATTGGCAGCATCGAAAAACATGGTCGTTGCGAGTACCAGGTTCCCGCGTAAAGATATCTACAAAGCCACCTGGGTATCACCTGATGGAGTCACTCGTAACCAAATAGACCATGTGTTGATAGACCATTGCCACTACTCGAACTTAATGACGGTACAAACGTACCGAGGTGCCAATATCGACTCGGATCACTATCTTGTTGGTATGGTTTTCCGAGGGCGGATTGCCTTGCGAAGACGCATTGCATCCGCCGATCAGGTTCGAATCAACACGGCTGCCCTGCGCAATGAAAACACCAGTAACACCTTTGGTAATGCGTTAGGACTCGCCCTAGAATCACTTGATTTAGGGAGAGTAAGTCCTGGAGCCAGTATGCTGGGCGTAAATGAGAAGTGGACACGCCTTAAGAATATTGTCATTAGTACTGCCAACTCCATCTTAGGCAGCAGTTGTAAAAATCGGAACGACTGGTTTGATGATGAATGCAAGCTAGCGACTGAACGTAAGAATGTTGCGTACCGAGCAATGCAACAATCTCATAGAACGCGGGCACGCGAAGAGGAATATAAAGAGCTCAGAAGAATAGAAAAACGGCTACACAGACAAAAAAAATCAGCCTGGGAGAAGAACCTAATCTGTGAAATAGAAAATAGCCGAGAGCGAGGTCCGCACCAGGCGCGGAAGTTCTACCAATCCGTCCGAAACATGACGCAGTACACACCACGCTGCACATACTGCAAGGACGGAGAGGGAAATCTGATCACCGATCCTGAAAGCATACTGGAGCGATGGGAAGTGTACTTCAATGAATTGCTAAATGGTCAGCTCACTGCAGAAGTGGAGGCTCCACTACTTCAAGAAGAATACCTTATGTTGCCGCCACCAAGCATAGAAGAGGTTGAGAAGGCTATAGTCCGGCTTAAACAGAACAAATCCCCGGGAGCCGATGGCATACCAGCCGAATTATTTCATCACGGCGGGCCAGCCTTACGTCAAGCAATTCATGATATTATAGTGCACGTATGGGAGCAGGAAGAAATGCCAGAAGACTGGCGAAAAGGCATAATATGCCCCACACATAAGAAGGGAGATGTCACAACGTGCAGCAATTATAGAGGTATCACGTTGTTGAGTACCGCCTATAAGATACTCTCCTCTATCCTACAAGACCGGATAACCCCATACGCTAAAACCGTCATCGGACAATATCAGTGTGGTTTCATTCCAGGCAAATCAACAACTGATCAGATCTTTACCCTTAGGCAGGCGATGGAAAAATGTCTAGAATTTAACATCCCAACATACCATCTGTTTATAGACTTTAAGGCCGCCTATGATAGCATAGCCAGGGTAGAACTTTACAAAGCCATGAGAGAATTCGGCATCCCAAATAAATTGGCACGACTATGTAGGTTGATCATGACCAACGTAACAAGCCAAGTAAAAATAGCCGGATTGCTATCCAGACCAATCAAAATCTTTAATGGACTCCGACAAGGGGACGGTTTGGCCTGCCTCCTCTTCAACCTGGCGTTGGAGAAAGCAATCCGTGACTCTGGCACGGCAACAAGAGGGACCATCGTCAACAGGTCCAGCCAGTTACTGGCTTACGCAGACGACATCGACATCATCGGAAGAACCGAACAAGCTGTACACGATTCCTTCATCCAGATCGAGCAGGCGGCACAAAATCTGGGGCTGCACATTAGTGAAGGTAAAACAAAGTACATGGTGGCGTCGAATGCGAGAGGAACAGTTGGTCAAACAATCAAGGTAGCGGAGCACGAATTTGAAGTGGTGCAATCCTTTAAATACCTTGGGTCAATAGTAGCAGCCGATAACAATATAGAAGAAGAAATACGCGGGCGGCTTCTCAAATCCAACAGAGCCTACTATAGTCTGTCAAAGCTTTTCAAATCCAGAAATCTCACCATAACTTCAAAACTGCTGCTGTACAGGACCATGGTCCTGCCAGTACTCACATATGGATCCGAGACTTGGGTGCTTAGCAAAAGGCACTCCGACCTCTTAGCTGCGTTCGAGAGAAAAGTCTTAAGGAGAATTGTTGGCCCCATATGTGAGGAAGGACGATTCCGGAGACGGTACAATCATGAATTGTACGCAATCTACCTAGAAGCAGATATCGTGACAAAAATTAAGCTCGGCAGACTCCGGTGGGCCGGGCACCTAGCTCGCATGAGCGAAGAGGAACCTGCTCGGAAAGTTCTTTGTGGTACATTCTATGGTAGACGACAGCATGGTAGACCATGCTTGCGCTGGAGAGATGGCGTAGACCAGGACGCCCGAAGCCTTGGGGTGCGCAACTGGATGGCGTCGGCTAGAGACCGGGATAGGTGGAGAGACTTGTTGAAAGAGGCCAGGACCGGAACCCGGTTGTCGAGCCGATGATGATGATGATTATCGCCAAGTCTCAATCTTTCTTCTGCCATGAATGTGCCAAAGTATTACTGTCTGCACCTTAATTTGATTATGGAAAGTAAAATCAAACGAATGGCACAGAGTTTTCATGATCTTTGACGGTTACCCTTATAGACCACTGGAAAGTCTTGAGATCTTGAATTTTTTTGGGATCATCGAGATTAATAAATTTGAAATGATTTATTTCCACGTTTCTCCATGTACCGGAATCGGATCATAGGTAGGTATGTAATAACTTTTGAGAGAGTACATATATCTACTTCGTTTATCATTAATTTAGATGTAATTTTCAAATAACCTAAATAACTAGCTTCATAACTCCTAAGTGGAATAAAATCAATACATTTATTGAATAAATAAAATGTAAGAAAAAATAACAAAATATAAATTCAGTTAGAATGCAAGAAGAAAATAAAAGCATGTTACAGACTGTTAGTGATCAAAAATGTATGACTAAACGAAAATGATTCGATATTTTCCTAAGCGGTTTAATTTATTTTAAGTCAATAACAAAAGGCAGTTAGCATGTCTTATATGATGTTAAGCAGAATTTCCCCTTAGCCATGTGATTCCAGCGGTCCTTATTAGACCTATTTTGATTTTTCAAAAAACAGGAAGGCACGAGAATGAAGAACTACTCTTTAGCAGCTCCAAAATATAATTTTATTTGCTGGATATATTTACACTTACTTCTAAAAAATTCATTTGAGGAGATTCAATATAAATATGTAACGTGCAACATTGAAAACCTGCACATTCTACGATAAGAACAAATATTTTTATTCCCTTGTATAAGTTTTAAAATATAAAAGATATGCAATATATTCAATTTATTTAAACTGTTTATAATTTTCTGAAAACAAAATTTTACTAAAATTCATCATTTCGATAATGAGAAAGTCAAAAATCAAAAAAAAAAGTGTCTATGTTATTTATTGTCAGTAATGTCTTGATTTCAAAATTTTTTCTATTAGCTATGTATGTATCATAAGAATTAATCGAAAAAGAGAAAAATTCTAGGTGCAGTTTTTGATAAAAATAAGATTTTTGAACGCCATTCCAACACAAAATTTTGAGATGCTTCTCCATTAAAAAAATTCATTAAAATCCCTTATATCGATAATGGAAAATTCAAAATTTTAAGAAAATGGTTGTATGATAGGTATAGTCAGTTATATCTTATCTTATTAACCATATATAGTAAAAATTAATCGAAAAAAAAGCTTTTTATCAAAATTCTAAGTGCCGTTTTCAAGAAAAATATGATTTTCGAAAACCATTTTTTAGCATTTGTATGGTAAGTACCCTTATTTTAAGATAAAATAAAAAAAAATTCTCAAATCTTTTAGATTATAACAAAAAGTTTAAAAAAAATCTAGAATGAGGTTTCGAAATTTTTTTAATAATCCAAAACTATTATTTTTTGAAAATTTGAATGCACAATACTATTAACATTTTTGGGGAGCCTAAGCATACAAAAAATTATCAAAATCTGTTGTACCGTTCTTGAGAAAATCAAAAACAAAAAAAAAAAACGGTTCTCTGGGGGGTACCATTAATACCCACTTTTCGGATTTTTTTTAAACCATTACCTAGCTTTAACCAAATGATATTTTTATTTTATTTTTTAAATCTGTTGAACAGTTTTTGAGAAAAAAAAAATGTTTTTAAAATTTCGAAAAAAAAATTTATGGTAGGTACCGTTAAAAAAAAGAAAAAAACGTGTGGGAACGAATTAAAAATGATATCTACCAAGTTTAAATAAAATCGGCCGAGCCGTTTAGGCTGTAGTCGAACAGACAGGCAGAAAGACAGAATTATTAGACCGGCTTTTGTAGTCTTCGCTATCATCGTAATGTCAACTTTGATTAAAATCTCTGTTACCTATAAGTCGCAAGTGAAAATATAATATTATTGCGCGGATGGCGGTTTTAAGCTCAAATAATGAATTTATCATGGACGAATATCAGACGGAGGGGTCTTAGGTCAAACGGTATTTGGAAAATAATTGTTAAATAAATCACTTCATATTCCAGGACGTTGTACATTACTTAACAGCGAAACAAAACTACCATTTATTTTTATTGGATATGACGCTTACGCTCTGACAGATAATTTTACTAATAGGAATTCCTATTGTGAAAAATGAAAATCTTGAAGACATTTTCAACAAATTTTGCACAAAAATTAATATTTTTCCGATCCGGCCAAATTACATTCTACGCACGACACCGCAACACAATGCATCTACTAGCGCGATCATCGTTAGACTTCCGCATGAAAACGAAAAGAATTTTGTGCTTAAGAATGTAATTGAATATTACAAAACTAATTCCCGATTAATTACTTTGCATGACCTTGGATTTGGACACAGTAATCAATTCGTGAGAGTGTATGAAAGTTTGACAAAACAAAACCATTCTCTCTTTCGAAAAGCAAATGATCTACGAAAAAAAAAGCTACTGCATTCTGTGTTTACCAGGTTTGGGAGAGTTTACGTGAGAGAAAGTGCTGATAAGCGGCCAATCAGTGTCACGAATATGCTTCAATTACAATCAATTTGCTCTTTGGAATCTGGTGGTAATGATACAAACGTTGGAAAAAATGTTTCTGCTGTTGCTGCTGATGCTGCCAGTAGGAAAATTATTGCTGATAATGATGTTGCTGATGAAGGTGTTGCTGTTGTTGTTGCTGATTGAGCAGTTGATCCTGATGAAAGTGTTGCTGTAGGCAGTATTGTTATTTAGATAATTTTTTTTGTTTTTAAAGATAGCTATAACCAAGTATGTAAACTTAAATTCATGTCATCTCATTTAGCCTTTGTTGTTGTGTTATGTTAGGTATCAGTTAAATATATATTGAATTAAAATTTATATCTAATGTGGATGAAGATGAAACAAACTTTTTAAAATAATAGCTATGCTTAAACGAGAATTTTTTGTTTTTGAAAACTTTGTTCATATTTTCATTATTATTAATACTCGTATTATTTAAATTATTTATTATTATTTTCTTTTTATCTGTACTACCTATTTATTTTCTGTATTCATATCTTTTTTTATTAGGTGGTAATTTTACAAGGATTTCTTCTTCAAAATGGTGGGTGAGCTTTATTGTACTAATTTCTAATCATGTTCGGTACAAATCCTGATAACATAAGATCAGTTTTCAATGTGTTGTGTGGTGCGTGTGATGGTCTTAATATATGTCACCTTAATGCTGGTAGTATTCGCTCAAAGTACACTATCCTGTATCAAATGTTAGGTAGCTCGAAACTGGATGTTATAATGGTGTCAGAGTCGTGGTTAAATGAAACCATTTCATCACAGCTAGTTACATTCCCTGGTTTTAAACTATATAGGAATGATCGTTGCACTAGAGGTGGAGGTGTGTGCATGTATGTAAGAGATAGCATATCAACCAAAAGTATTTATTCATCAACAAAGTCAGCTTTAGAATTTATATGCATTGAACTATCTAATGTTAATGATAAATGCCTTTTAGTGGTCGTGTACTGCCCACCCTGTTCATTCAAAGAGGAAAACTTACAAGAGCTGGAAGATACCTTATCAAGTCTGAATTCAAAATATGTAGATATTCTGATTGGTGGAGATTTTAATGTTAACCAACTTGAAAATAATTCCACAATAAGATTGTTTCATTATTTTTGTGATAAACTGAGTTTATCCGTTGTAAATAAACTTTGGCCAACATGTTTCCAATCTGTGGTGAATCCTTCACTAATTGACATCTTTCTGACCAGTTCGATGCGTAAAGTGTTGTGTAATGATCAGATCAGACCAACTTCGGATTTTATACATGATTTTATATTTTGTTCGTTTCAGTTTGATGTAAATAAATCAAATGCTCCCAAAACTATTAGTTACCGATCTTTTCGTACTTTAAATTGTACTAATATTCAGAATACGGTTGGAAATAACTACTGGAATGATATTTTGTATACGGTTAATGTTAACAGCAAAGTCTTACTATTTAATAGCTTATTGGGTAGACATTACGACGATTATGTTCCAGTTGTCACCAAGCAGATCAAAAATCCTAAGTTTTGTCCATGGTACAACAATCATATTGAATCACAAATTCGGGAGAGAGAGCGTTTCTTTAGAAAATATAAAAGAAATCCTTCGGAATACAACAAACGACAATATACTTTTGCTCGCAATCAAGTAACTGCTCTCATACGTTCTTGTAAAAAAAGATACTTTATTGAAAAACTTGACATTTCTTTAGGTTCCAAAGTGCTATGGAAAAATCTGAAAGCAATTGGTGTGACCGGAAATAAAGAAACGTCAAAATGCCCTTTCAACCCACAAGTAATGAAATCATTTTACGCTTCTTCATTATCACAATCTGGTACTAGTCCGCCTATATCTGTTCCTGAAGATGACGGTTTATTTTCATTCAACTGTGTTGCGGAAAGCGATATAATTAATGCTATAAAGTTAATTAAATCTAATGCGACTGGATCCGATAGCATTTCGCCGAAATTTATACGATTGATTTTACCTATAGTTCTCCCACAATTGAAACATATTTTCAATACTTGTATTTATAGCAGTGAATTCCCTGAACAATGGAAAATTGCAACAATTATTCCCATACAAAAAAAAAAAATAATCCTTCGGAGCCAGCTGATTTTAGGCCAATAAGTTTGCTGCCGTTTTTCGGTAAGGTTTTTGAAAGACTGATTGCGGATCAAATTCTCCCCTATATTCAAACCAGTAACAAATTATCAATGTGACAGTCTGGTTTCCGCCACAAACACAGTTGTGAATCTGCTGTTGTAAAAGTCACATCTGATTTCCGCAGTGCTCTTGACAGAAATCAGTTGGGTATTATGGTTCTCTTAGACTTTTCCAAAGCTTTTGATTGTATTTATCAAAATCCGATGAGCGACCACGTTGAAACTCGTTATAGCAATTTGATGGTTGCCGTTGAAGGAGAAGAGTCCCCGTACACAGCATCCAAGAGGTATTTGATTTCTCTGCGCGATTTCCCTTTCAAAAACAAGAATCGCATCACCGACCAATATTGTTCTTTTTCCATTTTTCTAAAATCTGCGGTCAAGCTGGTTTCCAAACGTAGTCAAAACAAAACTAAGATTCCGATTCGGCTGAAATTTTGACAGTAGTGAGGTTATCGGATTACGCTCAGACATACATCGTATCTGATTGCCGAAGCTCAAAAACTTGGGTGCTCACTGTTTCAAAACTCTACAGAAACAATTTTTGGGTCTGAAAGTCAAAATAAGCAAATATAAAATAAATACATTTTGAAAATATGTAGTTGTATAAGAAAAATTAATAAACATACAGCACACCCCGATCACCGATCAGCAGTTCCATTTGAAAATGACTAAGTATCTGCCAAAACCTATTAAAACCCTAAGAACTAAGAAGACAGAAATACATCTACGTAGTTATCCTTCGATTGAATATATACAAAAACTGCATACTCAAACTTGTTTTTTTATTGACTGTGAACAAATTTGCATAAAATCACTATGAATGTTTTAATTTTTTTTTTCTTTAAAAGTTTTTGTTTGAAATTTTTTTTGTTCAAAAATTAGAATCAAAAATAGGCCGAGGAAAAAATTTAAATTGGGAAATATCATTTCTTTCAAGAATTTCGCTGTACCCTCTTCAACTTCTTATGTCATTATTTGTTGAGTGAAATTTCCGAGAGTTAAACAGTATTAAAATACTCAATTACTCTTGAATTCAATAGCATTCCAGTGACCGACAGCCTTGGCTGCATTGTCCATCATTCGTATATAATTTAATATAATCTTCGCCTCTCTCGAAATCTACAGAAATCCGACCTTATTATCCCAATCAACCAAAACGTCTATCCTCATTCCTGAGAGCCAATCATTCACCTCTAGCTGCTATCAAAGGCAAATATGACTCGACACTATATCTTGATGTGTATGGGATCGAAATTGGCGATAATAATGCAATTGACTTCTTGAATCGTCTCCAAATCACAATTAGAAGATTCGTCCAATTAGGAACATCAATTGGGCACACACATCTCTAATCCAAAAGCATGTCAAATTACCACCAAATGCGAGGAGTTATGTCTTCCTACAGAAAAGTAAGCCTCCCCAATGGACCCACCTCTCTGTCATCAGAGCGTCATGTCAGAAATACAATTCGATGAATCGTAATTATCGCAGTGGGATTTGAGTCAGGACATCAAGGATTAGTGTGTGTGTGTTGCGTTTGACGTGGCGTATACATTCTTTTCCCATACGTAGATATACAACTTCAAGACCAACCCCAACTCCGACCCCAATTGAACCCAATCATGTCAAATAAATATGTGACACATCATCCTTGCCCTCGGCAAAATAATAAACCAAGGGAACGTTGAAGAAGATGGCAGATAAATAAATCGGCGGATATGATTATCCATGGAGAAATCATTCGCAACGGTACTTATATCCTCCTCTAAACTGTGATTGCAGGAAGTGTCAAGAACGTTAAACTCTAAGCTGCCGAGATCAATAGAATCCGGTAGTTTGCCTTTTGTCAACCCTCTGCTCCTGTGGCAGCTTCTCTCCAACCAACGTCTTATCCAGGATGAGATTGCCCAGCAGCATGATGCTGTTCCTCCTGTTCACCGGTTACAAGACGCATCCCGAACACGATACTGACACGGCACGACACGAAACGGTGCGCAACAATAATGGTGCCAATTTCCGTTTAAATACTTTTTCGATCTTCTTCTTGTTTCATCTGGATCTCTCCCGCCATCCCTTTCGAGGACCGAAGCTGTTAGAGGAGGAGCCTGGGTAGAGGACCCGCATAACTGGGATAACGACCAAAATTTCCTGCCGTGTCTCCTCGTGTCTATATCTCTGTTCTGTGTATTCGAATTCATCTGTCTATGCGTGGCAGTGATGAGAAGAGAAAGTTTTTGAGAGGAGACAATCGTTTTGACGGATGGATAGATAGATTGGGATTGATATTGAGATAGAGGGTTTGGAGGGATCGACGCAATTCCACCCATCCCAGGCATGCTGTGCGATAAAGTGTGAACTGATTGAAAAGTTTCCGTGTTGAGTGGATTTCCAATGGCGTTACAACCGAGATGGAATCGTCATCATCATCAACATCATCCATCCGTCGTCTATCGATTTATCTGGTTCTTCTTATCCCTTGGTCTCAGAACCAACATGTCTGTCCCTGTGTTAAGGGAGGGTAAACGGTTTTTAAAGGTGACAATCCCGGGTAAATTTAATGGAGAACGCAATTATTTGTATCTTGATGGTATAGTCGATGTCGATTTCGTTACCAATTCGATATCACGAAGGTAAAAGTGGGAGAGTCGAGGCTTGATAGATTCCTTAAATAATTGCAATTTTATTTATTTCCTTCAGGTGATGCTGAGAATGAAGGAAGACGTGTTCAATTTAGTGGAAATGATATAAAGGACATTTTCGGATTGTGGGCTTCTTTTTGGATGAATTGTTACCTTATACGAACTTGTATTATCCTCAAGTGGATATTGGTCAGTTGTTGGGGTTCTTTGGAGTTGGAGTTTTTGCTTTGACAGAAATGTAACTATTCAGATGAAACGTTTTAATGAGTGTGACATGTGTTCTGGGTGATCAAAGGGACATTTTACTGATCAAATTAGTGTTTTTTTTTCTCTCAAAGTCATTATCAAATTAGAGATTTATTTTTTGCTTTTACAGTTTTCTGCAGGGATAAGTGTTATAATGGAAGCTTGTTTTACAGCACGGAAGTGGAAGAATGAAGCTATATGAAACAGACAAAGGAATAAAGTAATACCTATAAAATAAAGGAACCTGATTCCAGCCTAGGTGCGACCGAAAACATAAATCTAATCCCACAATGGTCAACATTAACTTTGAAGACATTTTAATAGCACAATGTCATGAAAGGGATGTCCTTTTCACTTGCTTCACAGACTTAAAGGTACTCGTACTATAAGGCAAGTTATGCATTCGTAAAAAAAATCGAACTCGAGATTTTGATCAAAGTTGATATTACGATGATAGCGAAGACTAAAAAAGTGGGTCTCGCAATTCTGTCTGTCTGTTTGTTCGACTACAGCCTAAACGGCTGGGCCGATTTTCTTTAAACTTGGTAGATATGGGTTTTAATTTTTTCTCCCCACACGTTTTTTTCTTTTTTTTTAAGACCAAAAATAACGGTACCTGCCATACGATTTTTTTTCGAAATTTTATAAATATTGTTTTATCTCAAAAACAGTTCTACAGATTTAAAAAATAAAAATACAAAAAAAAAATTATTTAGTGAAAGCTAGGTAGTGGTCGAAAATTTTTTTCCGAAAAATGGTTATTGAGGGTACCCCCCATGGAACCATTTTTGTTTTGTTTTCTCAAAAACGTTACAACCGATTTTGATCATTTTTGTTTGCTAAACCTCAACCAAAACATAAATAGAATTGTGTACTCAAATTTTGAAAAAAAATTTTTTGGATTTTTAAAAAACTTTCAAAATTTTTTTTAAAACTCAATATTTCAAAAACCCGATGCTAGATTTTTTTTTTGAACTTGATAAATAAAATTTCCTCAATATAATATAAAAGATGTGAGAAAAAAACTTTTATTTTACCTAAAAATTAAGGTACCTACCATACAAATGCTAAAAAATTAAAAAAAAATGGTTTTCAAAAATCGTATTTTTCTCGAAAACGGCGCCTAGAATTTTGATAACATTTTTTTTCTTTTTCTTTTGATTAATTTTTACGATCTTTAAGTTAGTAAGAAAAATTTTGAAATTAAGATATTACAGCTTTTACCTACTCGTTATCCATATAACGGATCTTAATGAAATTTTGTATAGAAAAGCTTCTAAAATGTCTAAGACATATTGCATTTCAAAACCTATTTTTTCTTTTTTTTTTGAAAATCTCAAAAACGGCTCAATATTTTTTTTGTAAATTTAATTTTTATTCGAACAATAATAAAAACATAGAATTGTCGTACCAATCTTTTAAAAAGTTTTTATATAAAAGCTTTTTTTTTAAGAAACCACTACAACAACTTATAATTTTTGTTCTTGCATAAATTTATATTTGCATAGCATTCTGGTTTTATCTCTTACTACTAAAAGAATTTAAAAAATTAATTTTATCCCTATGAACAGTTTTCTCTAATAACATTCGATTTTAAAATTCCTGGTCTATTACATAGGAGCAAGTTCGTGCGACCCAATCGTGCATTTTATTTTGTAATTAGAGAGCACTTAAGGAGTTGGTAGGACCCTTAAAATGATTATCACAGTACTAGCTTTAGGAAAACAAAGAAGGGTTTTATTGTGTCTTGTCTTATTAAAAAGAAACGAGACTTCTTATAAAAAACAAATAATATGTGTTTATTGATTGAGAACAAATAATAGAATAGAAAATTATACAAATGAAAAATTAATTGAAATAAGCTTAGTGAACTTATTTTAGTATTTTTGTATATACTACAGTAGAGTATTATAATCAAAGTATTTTAAGAACACCACAGTCTCCCCCACTTAGTAAAAGATATTCAGCGAGCAACATATTCATCAAATCGGATTGGAGGACGTCTGTCTCTTGTTGATCTTCTGAGTTCTTGTTGAGGTGATATTGTAGATGGAACTTGGTTCCCTTGAGGTCCATTTTCTTGAGGAACAATTTCAGAAGGGATCGGTAAAACTGGAGCAAGATTAGGTTTATTTGGTCTTGGAATATTGAAGCTCTGAGTAGGTCCAAATGCCACGGATCTTTTTTTTATCAGTGTAGATTGAATTTGGTTGATGTGTCGCTTGATTGTTCGACCAGAGTCAAGAGTAATGAGGTAGTGACGGTTACCAAGTTTAGTCTTAACTTCCCCAAAGTGCCACTTATTGAGAATTTTAACTTGAACCCTCTCTCCCACTTGTAATATACGTGACGGTTTATATTCCAGTTTAGAAGGTTGCGGATGATATGGAAAAATAGCATCAATGCGTATTCTAAGTTTTCTGTGCAAGTAGAGTTCAGCAGGTGAATTTCCACAGGCAAGTGGTGTAGCACGATAACGCAGAAGTATGTTCTGTATTTTTATTTGAATTGAAGTCCGATCATCTGAGAGAGCTTTTAATCTATGCTTGAGTGTTTGAATATTTCTTTCAGCATACAACGTGTTGACTTCTTCACCAATTATTTGATCATTTGAAATTATAGTGCGATGAACTGGTGTACGGGATAAACAATCAACATTCTGGTTAGCTTTTCCTGGTTTAAATTGAACCGAATAATTAAATCCTGATAGAAATGAAGCATATCTGAGAAGTCGAGCAGATGTCATCTGGGGTAATGCTTTGTGAGGATGAAGAATTCTGGACAATGGTTGATTATCTGTAACAAGTAAAAAATGTCTACCGAAAATATATTTATAGAAATAGGTGACACCAAATATTATTGCAAGGGCTTCACGATCCAATTGACTATAATTTTGTTCAGATTTCGTAAGAGAACGGGAAGCGTATGCTATCGGTTTTTCAATTCCATTAAGAATGTGACTCAATACAGCCGCTATACCATAGGGACTGGCATCAGTAGTAAGGACGACTGGTAATGTAGGATTGAATGGCATTAGTACTCGGTCGCTGCATAGTTCTGTTTTTAATTTTATAAAAGTTGATTCACATTTCGAAGACCAAAACCATTTTTGTCCTTTCTTGAGAAGACAGCGCAGAGCATAAGACATGGTAGAGAAATCTGGAATGAATCGAGAGTAGTATGTTACAAGTCCAAGAAATTGTTTGACTTCATCTGAATTCGAAGGAGATGGCATATCCTGTATAGCGCGTACTTTTTCTGGAGATTTACTAATTTTGTTGAATTCGACTATATGTCCCAAATATTCAATCTTCTCTAATAAAAATAAACATTTCTTTTTATTGATGTGTAGGTCATATTGAGAGAGTTTTTGTAAACATGTAACAAGATTTTGAAGACAATCATGTCGTGAATGACCGTGTACTATAATGTCATCGAAGTAAGCTTCTACTCCTTGAAGACCTTTAAGAATTTGACATAAGATTCGGTTGAAATCTGAAGGTGCGGTTTTAATACCAAAACTTAGACGATTCATTCGATAAGTGCCTCGATGTGTTGAGATTGTTTGAATCTTACTACTTTCTTCATCAACCTTTAAGTGTAGGTAAGCTTTGTACAGGTCTAACTTGCAGAAATATCTTGAGTTCCGAAGGCTGTGTAGAACGTCATCAATTCTTCTGATTGGATGATTAGCTTGCACTAGGCGTTCATTAACACCACATTTGTAGTCGACACATAAGCGTACTCCGCCATCGGGTTTCGGTATGACAACCAGTGGAGAACCCCAATCACTTGCGGAAACTAGCGTAATTATTTCGTCTTTTTCAAGTGAGATAAGTTCTTTATCGACTCGTTCTTGTAGAGCATATGGAACATTTCTTTCTCGAGTAAAAATAGGTTTGGCACCTTTTCTGAGTTGAAGTGAAACTTGAAAATCTGGTACACAACCAACTTTCTCTTCAAAAATAGAAGAAAATTGTTTTAAAATGTTATCAATTGAGTAATTTTGTTGAATTTGAAAAGCAGGTGACGGGTTTGACGTATTTGAATCAATTTTCCTGAGCTCAATACCTAGACTTCTTATCCATTGTCTACCAAGTAAAGCATCGTGACCATTTGGAACAATATGTAACTCACCAATAATTTCTTTTCCCCCGTAAGCAACATTAAGCGATAATTTGCCTAAGGGATTGATAATATTGCCTGAGTAAGAGCGAAATGCAACTTGAGACTTCTCCAAAGGTAAGTTTAGATTAAGACGTTGAAAATCGTTTTGAGCTAGAAGTGAGTATTTTGCACCTGAGTCTACTTCGAATTTTTGTTTCTTGTTGTTTAGAGTTACATCGATTAGGTATTTGTCGCAATTTCTAACTTCGAATAAATCTACTATTTCATGTTCAATAGATTCTATTTTGTAGAGACCATATTGTTCAGTTGGATTATCTGAACAATCTTCAACATTTATGGCATTTGTCGGATGGTTGGAGTTTTTATTTTTAGATAAAAGAGTTGAAAGACATACCTTAGAAATATGACCTTTTCTTTTGCAAGAATTACACCTGAGTTGAGACTTGTCGGTCCGGCAAGAGGAAACTTTGTGATTGTTTCGTCCACATCTTAAGCAGCAGTTTTCTATGCCCAGGGCTTTGTAGTTGATGTTTTGAGATATTGAACTAGAATGAAAATTTGAATTTTGACTGCTTTTTGAAGGATACCTGAATTTTGAATGACTCTTGTTTCTCGAGCCTGAAATTTTGTTGACATCGGCATGTGTGCTGGAAATTCTTGAATTTTGACGTAATTCTTTGCTTTCGATTTTTGAAGCTTCGAGAGCTGTTGCTTTGAGTAGGATATCATCGAATGTAGTCTTGTCAGACTGCAAAATTTGTTCGCGTAGCCAATCATCTCTTAGGCCACGTATGAACTGAGCGCGTAGAAAAATTTCGGAAACAGATACAGTATTCTGGCATTGACATGAGACGTTGAATTCACAATCAAGAATGTCTCTTTGTAACGAGGAAACAAAGTCAGCAACGTTCTGATTTTCTTTTTGAAAAATGTTTAAGAAATAATGTTGAGAAACCACCACATTTTTCTTTGGAATTAGCATCTTTTTGAAATTAGCGATTAGATTATCTAGTGATAGGCTTTTGACGGGCTTTTCTGGACCAAGAAATGCAGCTAGGTTATTGTAGTGCAAGGAACCTATCGAAACACATAAAAGTTGTGCTTTTTTGGTTACATCTGTAACATTTTTCATGCTACAATAATTTTCGAAACGTTCCAAATAATTTGAAAATTTTTCTTTTTCTGCTTCGTAATTTTCAAAAGGATGAATATTAGATTGAATTGATGGTACTTGCAATTGTGCAACAAGATGGGTAATCATCGTCTGTTGGTCTTGAAAAGCTTTCAGAATTTGTTGAAGTTGATTTGTATCCATTTTTTTTTTTTTTTTTTTTAAACTTATATGTTGAATGTTGTATGCACTTAGATCGATTTTTCTTCACTCGTCGCCAATTATTGTGTCTTGTCTTATTAAAAAGAAACGAGACTTCTTATAAAAAACAAATAATATGTGTTTATTGATTGAGAACAAATAATAGAATAGAAAATTATACAAATGAAAAATTAATTGAAATAAGCTTAGTGAACTTATTTTAGTATTTTTGTATATACTACAGTAGAGTATTATAATCAAAGTATTTTAAGAACACCACAGGTTTAAATTTCTGAATATTACTATGCCACATTCGTGTAGTCCTGCTGATAAAAGAATATCTGTATTTCGCAATACAAATTCGCTCTAAAAAACACATGATCTCAGAAAATAGCAAGGGTAATCAAATCACGGGAGAAATGCTGTGTTGGAAGATATTCTACATCACTTCAAATCATATTCTTAGTAGATCAAGCTAAACCGTTCTTTTTTTCGCTTTGCTCTCATTAGGCTTTTTAACACAAAAGAGAGAAACAAAATGGTTACTTTTCCTAACTATAGGCACATATTTAAGACTTTTTTGTTCGATTACCGCTATCTTTATGAAAATAGGTCAGTAAAAATTTCAGTGAAAAGTATGTACTTGAGTATTTTAAAAATTGAGTCCTCTCAAGTACTAGATACTGATCATAACCGAATCCTGACTTATTTTTGAACGTACAAAGTTAAGTTTTGATTATTATCAGTTCTCTTAAGCTTCGTTCACAGCTTGTAAATTATGTTGGTAAAGTCTATTATATTCTTAAGGCTAAATTAATAATAGGAATCGCTTCTAGCAGGTCATACTTGCACATACATTGTGTTATAACAGGTTCAGTAGTCTTTTCGATGATTTCAGTTACAGGCGTTTCAATTACGGTGAGTTTCTGGCAGCAATACTCGTAAATGGAGCCTAAGTCTCTGAGGAACTTTCGAGTTAAATAGGCTCCATTACACTCCAGATCATCAGTTGCTTTCAAGTTTACAAAAGCGTGACCAAAAGAATTTGATTGAAGGTTTTGTAGGCTATCTACCGTTATATTACACATTACATTACATATTTCTGAACACCAACGAGATAAGTTTAAGTATTCTTGGATTTCGCCGTTTTGGTTTTTTTAGTTCATTTCCTTTGAAGATTGAGTCAATTTTTAGCTTTTCTGAAATAGGTATGATATTTTTGATTTAATATTCTTCTGGATTTTCTGTCCTTTTCTTTTCTTCAAGATCTTACTAACACCTCACACTAATTTATTTATTTAACAGAAAACAGTCTCGGCTCCAGCGTTGTTCCTGGGAAGCAAAATTTTGGGGCCATTTTTGGGGCCATTTCAACTTTTTTGGGCCACTTCGTTTTTCCATATTCGATAAAATAATTAAATAATAAAACAGAAGATATAATTTTATTTGTATTTTTGCATTTTATTCCATTTTTTTAAATAACTTAAAATCTATGTTAGACATTTTTTTATCGATTCTGGAGGCGGAATAAAATTACCACAAGTATTCTTTTTCAGAAACCCCTTAAAGCTCATAAGCGAATTTATAACTTCATAGCTAAGTCTATTGCGATTTTCGGTTTTAATATTAGGTGTGTTTTATTCACTGCTGCATAGCTAGCGCAGCAAAATTTCCCTCGACAAACAACAACAATTTGATTGCTGGAGAAAAAGAAGCCAGTAAAAAAAGTGACAGTTGTACTGGTGATAGAACTTTAAATTATTGAAATGAAAATGGCGCTATGCATTACATTTTAGAATTAAACATATGTACATACATGTTTTGACATCAGATTTTGATATTTTCTATAATAATGGGCAACATTGAAATATAAATTGAAATTGACATATGGAGTGAGTTTGATCGTTTTATTCGCACTTGAATGCTGCGCTGGCTATGCAGCAATGAATAAAACACACCTATTATTAAGAGCTGAAAAAACACGTTCTGCACAGGCACTGTAACGAATTTGATTCTGAAAAAGTGAAGAACTTAAATATGAGACAGAGAAAAAGAGAAAGACAGTCGGTATGTGCTACTGTCAGTCGATGTGATGTGTTGAATTTTTTAATGAATGCGTTCAGCCAAATTAGCATATAGATGAGATTAAATATCGACTAACTGGATATTATCGATTTCTAAAATAAACTAAAAAATGGGTTGCTTTATTTTGCAAATTTTACAATTTTGGGGCCATTTCGTGATGGCCCGGGGCACCGGGCCAAAATAAGAATCTTGGGGCCAAATGGCCCAATTGGGCACTTTAGCACAACGCTGCTCGGCTCTCTTTTAATCCAACTTACAATTAAATTGACCTGACTAGCTATGGCGTTGATGTGTTGTATGAATTCAAGCTTGCGATCAAATTATCAAGTTTATAATTTTATAATTTGTTTTTATTTATTTCTCAGGTTGTATGTGTAACAAAGAAGTGATTTTGGGCTTAAAATTTGCGCAAAAATATTGACTTTATGAAGCAATGCTAATCTTTGTCGATTATTATATAGGCTTTAAGATATAAGTATTAGTCAACTAATGAACGAAATGGACAAAAAATGTAGAATTAATAATATTTAAGTTTGAAGAATAATTAATGAAAATAAGTTATAGCCAAAAACATTCTTATAACAATCAAAAAAATAATAAAATTTATTTAAAATAAATCGGTTGACTAATTTCTGAGATCATTCATCATTCAAACCCAAACTTTAAAATGGTTTCGCTTTTATATAATAATATAGATTAGCGAGCCAGTGAATTCTAGGAAAAACCTCGCTACATACAAATATTTACTCTTTGAAATTACTCCTGAGGTGTTACGTATAAAAACAAAACAGTAGTTTGGTACGCCAATGCCTAAACTTTTCTACTATTTGGGATACAAATATTGCAGGTTACATAATCGGCGTAAAAATATTGTTAATATTCCTTCCGAGCAAGAGAACAATTTGTTAATATTTGAACAACAACGAAGGGATAATTAAAAGTACATTTCATCACAAGGGGTCCAGTTCTGGAAGAATTATAGCAACAAATACGGAACCGTTAATCTTTTAATAGTTGTTAATTGGGGAAAAGTGATCGCAATTATCCAAAATAGATCTAAGTTAAAGAAGAAGAATCACAAGAGAATAGACATTACAATTCGAAATGTTAACAAGGCTGAATCTCAATTGAGGGTCAAATAACGTGTCATACTACCTACCCATGCGTAGAAGTACTAACCCACGTTACGGTAAGTGATTTAGGCTGTCAACTAGAACGTGAAAGTCTTTAAGCGAATGTTAAAAGTATGAAATTGAGAGTGCGTATTACTAAAACTGGTGGACTTTCAACTACCGACAATATTAAGGAATGATTTAGGGTCACAATAGTCTAAAGGTTCAGGTTTTGTGCGACCTGTTCTGCACCTAATACAGAATGGGCCATTTAGTGGTTTATTTTTTAATCATAGGTTATTTTGACACTGAAATCTGTTTCCCACTCGAAATATTGACAGAAATTTCAGTATCATACCTCTGCAGAACGAGATAGATTCTTTACGCTTGAACAACGCCAACGTTGATAAATATTGAAAACTAAATGAGTGCTGTGTAGCCCAAACAGTGTTTTTTTCCAAGAGAACGCTTGAAAGACGTTGCATTCTATAACTAATGGGAATATCTGCTCTTACTAATAAGGCCATAATAAGTTGACAACAATTTATTTTGTTCATTTTTTTACATTTTTAAAAAGAAACTTGTATTTGGCCTTTGCCTAAATAGATTTAAGTTGAAAATCTCCACTTGTTTTTGTAATCTCTGTCTTATTAATTTATTCTTCTATTTCTAATCTATTTTAAGAAAACCCTAAATCTAATATTTTGTCCATGAAAGAACACCCTTACAATACAACCGAAGCTTGTGTTGTCACTTCCTTCTACATTAAATTAATATTTTTAAATAAATTTATTTTAATAAAACTCATCACTCCAAATACTAGGCTAATAAGTTTTGGATCCAAAAATGTTACTCACCACATTTTAGAGCAACAAAGGAATGACCGTCAACCTGCCTAACACAACCCAAGAGCAGTCTATTATTTTCCATCACCAGCAGTTGTTACGCGAGTTAATTATTCTTTCGTCAAGAAAATGTTCCGGCTACTGTGCGTAGCTTCATGTTCCTTAGTCCTGAATTTTCTACCCCCAAGCTGAATTTATGCCAAAAACTTTCAGTTTAACTTCTACAAGTCCACCGAAGCCCCATCCTATGTTATGGCGACACATTTGAATAAAATATGCGCAAATGACAAAAATAAGTTTGGTTCATCTTTTCGCGCTCATCAAAAACCAAGAAAACTTAAAAAAAAAATTAACAAAAAGTAGGATAAAACTAAGATGGCAAATGTGCAGTGCATTTTCTCAGAAAAATAAAATACAAAAAAAAACTTTTCTTCAAGTCCACAAAAACCACACGCGACGACACGATATCGCGTCTTTGTCGGTTGTAGGGAATTTTAATGAACTCCTCCACCAGACGGCGCGTATATGCAAGTCAGTGGTAATTATTTTTTTTTTACCACAGACTTAGAGGGTGCTGCAAAAACTTCATCATCTATATTCTCACACACAAAGGATGTGCCCACCCAAACAAATGTCAAAGTTTGACATCAGGAAAAAAGGAAACGGAGAATAAAAAAAAAAAACTTTTCAAATTGCCGCTGTCAACTTGAATCGAATTGACAATTAATCGCGTTCTCTCAACTTTAATTTTGAGGGTAGAGTTGTCTCCAGTGTACCGTGAGAAAAGTCATATCGACATTAATAATCTCTGTGTGCTTAGTCACTTATTTCCATCCATCTAATTAAGTCGTGCCTGACAGGTAGAATGGCGCCCGGTTGGAGGACAGACCACACTCATTTTGTGTTAACTAATGCCATCGGATTAAAGTCATCAATATCACCGTAATCAGTTTCATTGTTGCACGCCCCTTTCCACCATGCTCCAAGTCGGTTTAAGCTGTCAAGTTTGAAACTAAATGTCATTGTGGGGTTTTTTGATAGAATGACTGGAACTGGCACGCATAACAGAACCGCTTTACTACTTATAACTCACCACGGGGCTTTGTTTTCCTACCTCCAAAACTCCAGAGAGGTTTTCTCTTCCTCTTCATCATTTCAACGGGACTAATAAGCATGTGAAAGCAAGTAAGGGTCTGAGGATTCCGGTGGCAATCAGACAGGAGAATGGCATCCATCTATCTAGTTTGGATACTTGGTCCTTGAATTGGGTTCGGTCGATTAAAACGCTGATTCAGTTCATCATTAACGAGATTAATATGCCGTTACATTGGCTGGAACACACACAAACACACCCATCCACTTGTCCTTAAAGGACTTTAACATCCGTCCTTGTGCCTGCAGTAACTAAACGTGTGTATTGAAACTGAACCGCATCAACCCCTTCAGGCATTTCCTGTTGGCTTTTAAGTCTGGGAGAGTTTACTGACTGAACGAAAGGAAAGGTATAGCCCAAGCCCAAGCCCAGCACTTGCCTGGGTGTGCCGGACACACATAGCAATTGTCGTCATCGTCGTCATCATCAGCAGACGACATCAGTACAACAGGAACTGGAGTTGGGGCGCTCTGTGCTCCTGCTAGAGCTCTTGTATTCGGAATCTGGTAGGTGTGTGAGTGTGCTCACGTCCAAAACGATTACTTGTTCGTCCTTTAAAGTTAATTGCTGGAATTGCACAATGCCGCCATAAAATGAGAGCACATATAGTACAATGTGTATGGGCTATATCGGTAATGGGTCAGTGCCGCTACCAACCACCATCAAAGCTCCAGCATCAATGTTATTATTGCCCATCCATCGACATACTTGGCATCTGGACAGCAGAGGCAGTAGCATATCGGTGCTACAGTTGGCTGTGAAAGAACGGATACAGAAGACGATAGACCTTATATTTACTTAAATATCTATGTTGTATATACAAATGAATGTCTGGACTCCGAAACGGCATTACTGATTTTGATGAAATATGCAGGAAATCTTTAGATTAACCTTTCGGGTGATCTTATCTGTTTGACAACTTTGTGTTGTATATACCTTACAATGCTGAGGCCTGCAACATGCATATCGTCTGGCTAAAACAAGGCATGTGCTTATTCATCATCAAGAAAATTCTTATACAACTTAGAATGCCGGCTTCGGGGCAGAAACAACGTCCAAGACAGACATTTTGATTCGGGCTCAACACTTCGATGTGAACCATGAACAGCAATATGTGTAAGCTCAAACTCAAAATATTTCTGATCAATTTGATATTAGTGTGTCCGTTCGAATGCAATGCAGAAGTGGATTCCACTCACAGTGATATCATCGGGAATTGGATCAACGCTATTGAACGGTTGGCGCTCTACTCAGTGCCCAAGCTTCATTTTCATTTGAACCAGACAAAATTACAAACTTGCCATCCTTAAAACGTGGAAAATGGCCCGTAAGATATCGCTCGAAGCTTGATTGCTCGGCTTCTGCGACACGGTACTAGACGAAGTCATTTACCAGACTTAATTTTTGAAATCATTGCAGCCTTCCGGAATTCTGTCACACGTATCAACACGCACGTATCAACACTGAAGCTTGGAATATCGGTGATTGTTATTCGTAACTTAAATGCATCAAAGTTGTCCAACGAAACTAGATTGATCATCACGAGTTGTCACCAAAATTTATGGGAGGCAATAATCCTCAGTGTCAAATTCATAGGTGGAAATTACTGATTCCACGCCGATGACTTCCAACGATTTATCATTCGGATTCAAGTGGCTCCAAATGCCTTTGCTACTTCCATCCCAAAAAGCACAGGGCCCATCGTTAACTATTTCTGACTTAGATTTGGAAAATTCCTGATTTTCACTTGGCCAATTGTATGTGGCTTGCTCCTGATTTGGCACGCCGACTAATTTATATGTTCAAGCTGTTCAAATAAGAAACAAGAAATATTGTCTATCGAAAATATACATACTATCTCATTTGCCTCAAATCCATGTTTTTTTTTTCTTGGGCGTAACAAGGCACTGTTCCTTAAGATATCTGCTAAGACTTCGTCGCATGGCACTTATATAATCGGTATTGATTTACAACAACGTCGGAAGAGGAAAACTGTTGGGAGCCATTAGGATTATAGAGGATTTTGTTTTCTCCAAAATATTTTACTCCCCCAAAAAAATTTCCCTCGAATAGAAAGCCATGAAATTATACAAGAATTTTCCTATGAAATGTATTTCTTGTACCAATAAATTCCGAGAAAAATTGTTGAATAATCTTCACGATCATTACTCCAAATTTTCAAGAATGGAAACATTTACAAAAAAAATTTATTCGTGATAACCCTCATTTACTAAGAGGGTCTTTATTAACATGAGTTAACCCAGTGGTTACAAGTCAACTTTTCATCCGGATTTCCGGTAAAGATTTATAGGCTTACATTATATGTGAAACCCTTCGAATACTGGACATATTTTTCTGATGCATTAAGCTAGATCTTAAAACAGTTAAAATAGTGGCATCTTTTTACTCAAAGCTTGTTTGTATCTATGTTTTCCAAGCCGTCAGACACTTACAGTAGGGTCGATCATATTTTCTCTATTAATATTAACATTAATATTAAAATGGCAACTGAAGCAAGACACTTACAGCTCGCCACGACTGGGTCGCACGAACTTGTTCCTATGTAATAGACTAGGATAAAGAATAAGGATAAAATTAATTTTTTAAATTCTTTTAGTAGTAAGAGACAAAAACAGAAGGCTATGCAAATATAGATTTAAAAAAAAAGATTTTATATACAAACTTTTTAAAAATTTTAAGAAAAAATGTTGGTACGCCAATTTAAAGTTTTTATTATTGTTCGATTAAAAATTGAATATATAAGAAAAAACATTAAGCCGTTTCTGAGATTTTCAAAAAAAAAAAATAGATTTTTTTTTCAAAAATTCAAAAAATATTTATTTTAAAGTTTTGAAATGCAATGTGTTTAAGACTTTTTAGAAGCTTCTCTATAAAAAAATTCATTAACATCCGTTATGTGAATAATGAGAATTTCAAAATTCGAAAAAATGGTTCTATGGTAGGTACAAGCTGTATCTAATATCTTAATTAATTTCAAACTTTTTTTATTAAATTAAAGATCATACAAATTAATTGAAAGAAAAAGAATTTTATCAAAATTCAAGGCGCCGTTTTCGAGAAAAATACGATTTTCGAAAACAATTTTTTTTAAATTTTTTAACATTTGTATGGTGGGTACCTTTATTTTTAGGTAAAATAAAATTTTTTTTCTCACATCTTGTAGATTATATTATAAAACTTCTTTGATTAAGATTAACAAAAACTCTACAATGAGGTTTTCGAAATATTGAGTTTTGAATAAAAAAATTCCAAGTTTTTTTTTTTTTAAATTACAAAAAAAAAAAATTTAAATTTGAATACACAATTCTATTTATATTTTTGGGAGCCTTAGCAAAAAAAAAAGTGAGCAAAATCGGTTGTACCGTTTTTGAGAAAATCAAAAACAAAAAATATGGCTCTATGGGGGGTACCCTCAATAACCATTTTCCGGAAATTTTTTTTCAACCAATACCTAGCCTTAACTAAATGAAATTTTTTTGTGTTTTTATTTTTTAAATGTATCGAACAGTTTTTGAGAAAAAAAAAATTTATAAAATTTCGAAAAAATTCTTATGGCAGGTACCGTTATTAAAGGATTAAAAAAAAAAGAAAAAAACGTGTGGGGGGAAAAAATTAAAAATTATATCTACCAAGCTTAAAGAAAATCGTCGGAGTCGTTAGGCTGTGGTCGAACCTACAGACAGACAGACAGAATTGCGAGAACCACTTTTTTAGTCTTCGCTATCATCGTAATGTCAACTTTGATCAAAATCTCGAGTTCAATTTTTGTACGAATACATACATTACTTGCCTTATACATAGTACCTATAAGTCGCAATTAAAAGATGAGTTTTTTTTTTTTTTTTAAATAATTGCCTTATTTCCAAAGGATCATTAAGCCCAATTGTACAATAAAATGCCATGTTTTTGTGAACAGAATCTACAATTGATTTTAAGCATTAGTTTGTACTGATACTCTTAGAAAGCTTTTTTTTTACACAATACCTACTATTTTTTTTTTTTTTTTATAATCAACTCACGCTCAAGGGAATATGATTACCCTTTAAATGTTTTGAACACAGCGCGGGTGTGAAGTTACGGAAGAGAAAGAAGGATAGGAAAGACGTGTGGCACGATGTTCTGAGACTGAAGGTGGTTGTCTCAGATTTTTTATCTCCAGGGATGGCGGCTGAACTAAAGCGGAGAATTGCCGTGTCTTATTTCTATGTCTTTTATAATTCACATTATTTTATTCGTTTTTCATCATTGTTGGGCATACTAGTTTAACTCAATCACATGTTGTTAGTGTTATGCCTAAAGAACATGTAATGACTAAACCAGCAACCCATTGATGACAATTTTTTAGAAGGTTTTAATGGAATTAAAGACGACATAGACGACGGCAGGGATCGAACCTGTGATACTGAGGTTGACAGGCGAGCACACAACCATCGCAACTAATAATCTTTTACCTTTTTCTAAAAAAATTAGGAATTTTTTTTTACAAGACCCATTTGCAGTAGAATTTTGTAATTGTTGATCGTGTTAAATCCTCTTTATGAGGACTATTAGTACGGGAGGTAGCGCTGCAATTTTTTTAGGAATTTTATGCCGAATGAATTTTACTTCAAACAGTTGTTTAATGTTCGAAATTCAGTAAAGTGAGCGTCAGTTGTCGCACTTGTGGTGGAGCTAAAGGAGACAGCATGCAAAAGTCATTGGAAAAAAAATTGCTCCGATGAATTTTATACCAAGCGAAACTGTATTAAATTATTGATTTAATCATATTTCTTCAAAAAATTATTGTCAGCTGTATTGCCGAGGGGGGGTTCAATGTCAGTCACGGGCATAAACCTCATTTAAAATTTGAAAAATAAATTTATTTTATACCTTATGAAATTTATATATCTCAATTTTTATACTTTTAAAATAATAAAGAAAATAGTCAGCTGCACTTTTGACGGGGGTAACACCGTCAGTCAGCGCGATAAACATGTCGCGCACTCAACGCATTCGAGCGTCGCATAGTATCTTTGGAACATAAACTGACGATCTTTACACCCACAAACAATCAGCTGACGACGATTTTTTGTTTCTTTAACATTTAAATTATGTTATACTTAAAATTCAATAAGTATAACATCAATTTCATATAAATAACATCACAGTTTATTTATTTATTCCGTGTAGGTTTCAAATTACATATACAGCGTGATTTGCATAAGGTGTGACAAAAAGCTAGGGCATGTAGGTTGGACTTAGACAAGAAAAAAATCTTATGGGAGGGGGGAGTCTATTTCCCCCCGTTTAGGCGGGAGGGGCAATTTAAGAAAAAAATCACTTAAAACAGAAAAAAAATATTAAAAAATAACGGTGATACCTACAGAAAAATGCTATAGCATTTTGAAAAGCCAGAAATACATTCTTTAATTCTGTTTTTAAATAAAGTTGTTCGAGTGAATAGTTTTTGAAAAATTAATTTTCAAAATCGAAATTTTGAAATTTTTTTAAACAATTTTTTTTCAAAATTTTACGTAATTAAGTATTATTTTTTTATTCAATATTCAATGCTCTTATTAGTTTTTGATCAAACACAAAAAACCGGATGTCAAAATGTTTTGCAGTTTTTGAGAAAATCAAAAATAACAAAAACTACTTTTGTTCTAAGAAAAGCCTTTTATTTTAGTTTTTTCGTTTTTGGATTCTTAGGTGAATTTACGATTGAAAGGATTAACTTTCTTTTTACTATTTTTTTTATTATCGTCTTATAAGCATACAATAATGTGACAAAGTACTGGATTAACAATACTTCTCACATTTTTCCATTGAGAACACCTGCGTGAGAGCATTGGTTTAAAATTGACCTGCCACTTTTTTATTATGGTGGGGTCGGCTTGGCTTAGGTGCATTTACGAAAGAAAGGATTAACTTTTTTGTACAATTTTTTTATTATCAGTCTTATAAGCATACAATAAAGTAACAAAGTACTGGATTAACACATTTTTTCTTTGAGAACACCTGCGTGAGAGCATTGGTTTAAAATTGACCAGTGCTCCAGTACTCCGTATTCTCGAAGACGTTGATGGATTCTTGAAAATATCGTATGACTGGGACACCTCCTATTGGGATACATTTCAGCGTAGAGTCTTTGCGCTTCACGACATCGACCATGAGCCATACCGTAGCAGTAATGCATATCCGTTAATCCGGTACAAGAGTAATTTGACATCGTGATATGTTGACGACTTGACATTCAAATTAGAAATAATTTGTACAACTCCGTTAGATTTTTATGCTTGGGGATTCATGAAGAACTATTTGTACGAAGTGGAAATAGAATCTTTGGAACAACTGAAACAACGGATTGAAGTGGCTGGAGTCAAATTACAGGAAAATTTATCAAGTATAAATTTATGTGCAGCAATAAGAAGGCACTATAATCTTTGCCTTCTACAAAATGGGGATCATATGGAAAATTTTTTGTAATAAGCTTTAGTTAAATAGTTAAAAATTATAATAAACAGTAATTATGTATTTTATCTAAAAATGCATGTATTTCTTATTTTAATTGATTTCAAGATTCAGGAACATTTTTGTTCTTATTTCGCAATTGCATTTTTCTGTCACTAGTTAGGGCGTGTAACGTTGCATTATTTAAAAAACATTCGCTGGTCAATATTAATCCAATGCTCTCACGCAGGTGTTCTCAAAGAAAAAATGTGTTAATCCAGTACTTTGTTACTTTATTGTATGCTTATAAGACTGATAATAAAAAAATTGTACAAAAAAGTACATAAATGCCCTAAGCCAAGCCGACCCCACCATAATAAAAAAGTGGCAGGTCAATTTTAAACCAATGCTCTCACGCAGGTGTTCTCAATGGAAAAATGTGAGAAGTATTGTTAATCCAGTACTTTGTCACATTATTGTATGCTTATAAGACGATAATAAAAAAAATAGTAAAAAGAAAGTTAATCCTTTCAATCGTAAATTCACCTAAGAATCCAAAAACGAAAAAACTAAAATAAAAGGCTTTTCTTAGAACAAAAGTAGTTTTTGTTATTTTTGATTTTCTCAAAAACTGCAAAACATTTTGACATCCGGTTTTTTGTGTTTGATCAAAAACTAATAAGAGCATTGAATATTGAATAAAAAAATAATACTTAATTACGTAAAATTTTGAAAAAAAATTGTTTAAAAAAATTTCAAAATTTCGATTTTGAAAATTAATTTTTCAAAAACTATTCACTCGAACAACTTTATTTAAAAACAGAATTAAAGAATGTATTTCTGGCTTTTCAAAATGCTATAGCATTTTTCTGTAGGTATCACCGTTATTTTTTAATATTTTTTTTCTGTTTTAAGTGATTTTTTTCTTAAATTGCCCCTCCCGCCTAAACGGGGGGAAATAGACTCCCCCCTCCCATAAGATTTTTTTCTTGTCTAAGTCCAACCTACATGCCCTAGCTTTTTGTCACACCTTATGCAAATCACGCTGTATATGTAATTTGAAACCTACACGGAATAAATAAATAAACTGTGATGTTATTTATATGAAATTGATGTTATACTTATTGAATTTTAAGTATAAGATAATTTAAATGTTAAAGAAACAAAAAATCGTCGTAAGCTGATTGTTTGTGGGTGTAAAGATCGTCAGTTTATGTTCCAAAGATACTATGCGACGCTCGAATGCGTTGAGCGCGCGACATGTTTATCGCGCTGACTGACGGTGTTACCCCCGTCAAAAGTGCAGCTGACTATTTTCTTTATTATTTTAAAAGTACAAAAATTGAGATATATAAATTTCATAAGGTATAAAATAAATTTATTTTTCAAATTTTAAATGAGGTTTATGCCCGTGACTGACATTGAACCCCCCCTCGGCAATACAGCTGACAATAATTTTTTGAAGAAATATGATTAAAACAATAATTTAATACAGTTTCGCTTGGTATAAAATTCATCGGAGCAAATTTTTTTCCAATGACTTTTGCATGCTGTCTCCTTTAGCTCCACCGCTTTCGGAGCAGCTGACGTTCAGATCTGTTATGTGTTAGGGGAAAACTATTATTGTTATGATTTTCAGCCGGGATGAAATGACTTCGTCAACTATAGCGCTACCTCCCGTACTATATGGATAGCTTTCCAAAGATATAAAAAATTGGCGGTTTTAAATTAAAACATCATAAACAGCCTACTAACTTACCTGTCAGAACCATTTTAGATGATTAGCTATCTAATTTTCGGCTTTTAAAAAGTTTCGAAAAACATTACATAGGTATATCAAAGTTTAAAATCTTGCATTTTAGAACTCTATACTCTAAAATCGGGTTATTAATTTTTTTCAAAGTTAATTTTAATTTACCTAATAACATAAAATTAAAATTGGCGTAGGTACCCAAATTCAAAAAAAATGTTTTAAAAAGTTTAAAAAAAAAACTTATTTTCTTAAAAATAAACCTTAAACAATTTAAAATTTTATATTCCATTTAGAAATCACATGGGATATTCACTTAAAAATAAGAATAATAAATGCGTATTTTGAGATTTGATTTTTGAAACAACTCCCCTTATCTGCTATGTTTCTGACATGTGTGTCAGAGAGTTCAGGAGACGGATAGTGTAAACGAAGTCCTGACTTTCAGATGTCAAACAAGAAAACAGCGTTTGAAGAATCTGCACTGTTCTTATTGAAACGTATAACGTTATTCTTTTGAAATGGCTAAGAGGTTGTTGGGCTTATTGAATGTTGAAGAGCATATTTAGCGATCGAAATTCAAGCAAGTTCGAAATTTAAGCAAGCTAATAACAGAGAGCCATGTGTTTTCTTAGGCAATTAGTTTAGTTAGTTAGTTTTAAGATACAAATTTGGAACTGTTAATTTTCAAGTTTAAAAAAAAATGGAGCATATCAAATTTGAGTTAAAAAAAATCCAAAAACAAATTGTTTCAAAATTTAAATACACAATACCGACTTTTCAAATTTGTATGAACCTTTAGCATACAGAAATTAATCAAAATCTTGTCATATCATTAGTAGCATTAACAACCATTTCTTTGAAATTTGTTTTAGGTACTAAAAAAAATCTTTTTATAACTGTTGTAAAGTTTTTGAAAAAAAACCGAAAATGTTGAACAAATTTGTATGGTGGTTACATAACATACCCTTATTTTTATTTAAAAAAAAATCGGTTGACCTGTTAAGGTTATATACACAGACAGAAAGAATTGCTCCTATTTTCTTCTGCTCTATTATCGTAATGTCAAATCTGTCCAAAATCTCGAGTTCAATTTTTCTTAGGAATGCATTCTGATGACTTAAATCTGTTTACCGTTCAATAATATGCTTGAACATGGTTAAGAAATAATTTACTTGAGGCACAACAGCTCATTGAGAACCAGGGTATAGTGACTTACTTAATAGAGAAACAGTTTTCACGGCGAGAGGAGGTAGTGTGGATTTGCTACTTTGTGGCTTGGGGTAGTGCCCCTGAAATTTTTTGACTTTTTTTTTTTAATAGATATATGTGAATCTATAAGAGGCCTTCGCGGTGACAATCCCAGAAGATAATTACGCCACGGGATATCACTGGCATAGTGACTATTGTAGGCCTTACAAAAATTACTTTCCCAATTGTATATGTCTCGTGATAATTGCTGCCGTTTCTAAAGAAAGAAGCTTTCACACATTTTCAACTATCGTCCTTTGAGTTTAAAATCTAACATAAGATTTACTTCTTTACCAAACTGTTGTCCTTACGCATTCCTTGCTCCGCAGTCTCTTCATCTCAATTCTCCTTTTTCATCGATCCATGCAAAGAAATTTAGAAACAATGACTTAACTTGGGCTTGCTGCACCACAACCTTGGCCATTCGTAAACATTACATATACACCACCTCTACGTCCCTTAACCGCCCCACACATACTCATTTTATTCTAACATTGGGTCTTTTATATTGAATATTCTTACGGCCTGGTTAGCATTTGCATGTGGAAGAGCATATTCAAAACACCATCCACCAACACCATCGACGTCATCATTTTAATGCACGCTAACGTTACTTTTATGATGATGCTGCAACACAACACCACACAATGATTCTGTATGGGGTTGGGTTGCCAAGTCAGGATTCAGGCATACGCCGACCATCCAGAACAATGACAATATTGATTGGCCAATTACGTTTTAGTGATTACACTTATTGGGTATGCATGAGTGCACTGCTCCGTTTTTTTTTTGTTCTTCTTTACTTTTTGTTGATGCTGCTGTGCTCCCTGGTAGCGCGTGAAATTTATTTTTATAACGAGTTCACCATCCACCCCCACACATCGCCACCCTCTGCACCCCCATAGACCCAGGTCAGCCTCATATTGAGGGAGAAAAATTATTATTAAATAAATTCTTGTTTTACAGTTAAGTGAATTTCAATTGTTAATTGTTGGCCGCATCATCGGTGAATTGGTATGAATTGGTGAGAAGTAATGGGCATCCGAGTAAGGGTTAGAGTGGGGTGTAGTGTGGTGTGGCATGGCCGAACAGAACCGAACAATTGTGAATCAAAATTATGGCTGACCTTTTGTGAGTGATCAATGTGGCGGAAGACCAACTTTTTTAACCGTATTTTTTTTTTTTTTCAGAAAATTCAGTTTAATTTTTTTCTAAATGAAATTTATTTAAGAGCAGGAGAGAAAGAGAGTCAGGACTTGAAAATAAATCAGAAACACACGTTAAGTCTTGGACGTGCTGCCCTGGTCACCTGTCACAAATTAAGAACGAATTGGACGCGTACCTCGATAAGAATCGCACAGCAATTAGCATTCCATGAGGTTCAAAAATAAAAAAAAAAGAAGAGACATCGCAGAAAAAATTATAACTTTCTCTTCTTTGTCTCAGGCATAGGGTTGCTGTTTGGCAATTTGAAAGTTAAAAAAAAAAATTATTTGAAATTTTTTAAAGGTTTTAACAATGAAGGAAGCTAAGTATTAAAGTTCAATCCTACGTTCTGTTACATAGTTATTCTAACCTTGTTTTTTCCGACTTCATGAAATTATACCAACTTGCGAAGACGGTGTTTCGATATATTTGGAATCGCCTGTATATGGCTTTAATTAATTGATTATAAGTTTGAGATATTCATGGTTGGTTCTTGTTTTCTCACGCAGCGTTTATTTCTTGATACAATATTCGGCAAACTGTTATACCTATAAGTGGAACAAAATAATATGTTTTTTGTAAGAAGAAAAAGAAATACTCTCTGGGAATTGAAGAGCTTTATTTAGCTGCGAAGTGTATATTACGGAGTTCTTAGATATCTTGAGTGTCTGTAATCCTAAAGTCATCATTTTGGCTAGCTTTTTCTGTCCTATAAATTTAAACGTCAAAGTCAGTTCCTTCCATGCCTTCAATAAATGTTTAGAAAGTAATGTAATCCCGGTTCCTCACTAAATTTACTCCAACGTTAATAATTCTGACTCCGCGCCTTTTCATATCTTCTAATGGCTACCCTGGTGCAAGGTTTTGTGAGAATCCTTAAAAAATATGTCACCCTCAACGAACGGAACTGGCAGAGGAAGCCAAAGTAGCTACTACTGCCACTGCAAATGTGACAGCCTGCGGGCGCGTGAAGGAATCTCTATTTATTTTTTTGTTTTTCATTTTTTTCCCAGCGAACTTTTGAAACCTGCTTCATCATTTACAGTTGCAACGCTCATTTGTAGAGAAACAGGGCGGTGGAAAAAAAAATAGAACGTACAAAAAAAAAAGAAGCTGAACAGAACCGCCAGGCTGTGTTTTTGTTTCACCGGTATCCACCACCACCATAACCACTGGCATCCGTGCAGTAGCAGCACACCACCACCGACTGTGCCGTCACCGAAGGATGGTTTAAGATTTATAATTAAGATACCAAGCAGGACGTTCCATCGAAAAGCTTCTTTCCCGCACTCGTATCCTTAAACTAGAAAAAAATCCGCGGAGAAGAGCCTGCTCCCTTTTTCACATGAATCCTTCTATTCATTTATCATTTTTTTATATAATATATTTTTTTTTTCATTGCGGCACGTTGTCCTTTTTTTTTTCTAGGATATGGTGTTTTTTTTTTCTTCTTTCTACTGACTGGTTTGGCTGAGTTGCCACCCCCTCCCTGTTCGTTAATCTCATTAGGATAAATATTACTAAGCTGGGATTTCAATTGTTTAAGTTTTCCATTGATAACTCGAAGAAGACGCAGGCGAGAGTGAGATTATGGCGTATAAAAGGATGGATGGGTTTTTGGTTGTTGGGCTTTATGTACTTGAAATCCTAATGAGAATTATATATGGAAACAAACTTTAATTGGAGAAAGTATCTTTTTTCTTAATTTTTTTTTCGTCATCTTTTCTGTTGAGGATTTTTGATTTTATTCATGCAAATCCTGTTTTAAGTTTTAAGTTGGTTTATGGATAGAAAAAAAAAAAAAAAAACATTTTTACACCCGAAGGGATCTTTAAGGAAATCATGTAATGAGGGACGGAATATTAATCACACCAACAAATTTATTAAAAAAATTAGAAAAATAGAAAACGTGTTAAGGATATTAATATTGTGGCTCTGAACGCGGTAATTAAATCTTTACGGACTGTTGAGTTGGTTTGGCGGCTGCGAGGGATGAGGAAGAGAATGGTTTGGTTAATTCATTGGAAGAGGTTATAAATTGGTCAGAGTCAGAGGAAATTATCCACCTTGAGTGGAGATTTTCATTTTTAAATGAATTTTTAATTTATTATAGGAGGAGCGTTTTTTTTTTGGAGAGGTGAAGTGGAGTCTTTTGACGGAGTGAAATAAATGAAATTTATTTTTGATGAAATAATGAAATGCTTTGAAGACACTTTAATATATTAAGGCTATTTTTTCAAAGGTCAACAACCAATTCTTACAATTAAATAAGAGTGTTTTTTTTTTATTTTGTTTAAATAGGTAATAAATTTGAACGAGAATATGTGTACTAATTGGCCTTAGAACCGTTTCAAATCAGGTAACTTTAATATTTCGACCGTGATTCACTTCGTGTCCGAATAAAACATCTTTATCCCTGAATTTTTTCGGACATCAGATCTTACAGTAAGAATTTTCTTAGGACTTGACTGTTGACTCCCATCATCGTTAGGTTAGGGAAGGTTGAAGTGGCGTCAGAGTCGCAGCAAAAACACCTTTAATCCAAATATTTATTTCCTTCTTGTTGAACTATCTGGAGCTGCTTATGAAGCGGGTGAGACTGTAAATGTCTATATTAATTAGATCACTAAGTTACTCGAAGAAACACTCTCGAAGATGGGATCCTACGTCTATGGGATAGAGCAGAAAATCATGTTCATAGAATCATTTGAATAAACGCCAAGCCTTGTTGCGTGTTTGCCAATAAAACAGTGCCCAGTTTTGACACCAATTAGAGAGCTAATATGCAATCTACTTAAGGATATCAAACACTTTATTTTTGAATTATTTGGAATCAACCGGAATGAATGAATGAATGAGAAATGGTTGAATAACCGGTGATGTGAAAATTGTGCAACGAAACTAGATTTACCACTAAAAAATTGTGACCAAACTGGTCTAGCAATGAACTTGCTAGCCTCAATGTTACCCACAGTGTCACTCTTACCCGGGCTTTTCATTTATAAAGAGCAATAAATACTCTCAATTTTTCGAGGCGAATCAAACCATAGGTGGAGCAGTTTAACTAAGCGCATTAAATCTAGAAAGATTTGGTCCACCTATAATAAAATCCGAACACCTGATCTGATATGCAGACTCAGGACATTAAAGAATTTTAAGAAATGAAGATCATATACTTGATCTCTTTCCTCAACGCGACAAAATGGCGCTAGGATGAACTTCGGTTGCTTCTGGTGTTGTGCCCACGTTTGACTCTTTAGATCCCAAAGTGTAGGCTTTGGCGGAAGTTAACGGTGCGGGGGGTTGGATAATCACTCAATCGGATTGGCTTCTTTTTTAGTACCAGTCAACAAGTTGCCTAACTTCGCACAGTGTAGATGGTGTCGGATAATGTGTAAAAGCAAACACACAATAAGAAATCCTTTATTATTTTTTAACTTAGTTAAAACTTGATGAGTCCGTTGAAATTTCCACAATTTCCTATATATATCAATTCCATCTATAGGTCCATATTTACGAGCTATGGTATCAAAATGGCTCACTACAGCACTTGTTGGGCCACAGGCCTAGACTGCCAGTGTTCGCCATTTCTACCTAACAGATTATCCGCTGGCCTTGAAATGTATTAATAAAAGAACTAAAATTTCACCTTTACATTAAAAACATGTGTTTTTTTTGGGCGTAGCAATGAACTTAACCTTTAGATATTTACTAAGACTTTATCACATGACCGACAATCATTTGGATAAAAATAAGTGATCGTGTGAAGGAAGGCCTGTTGGTAGTGAAGTGCCACTCGTATGTAAGGATCTTTTTTTGCGATTCTTAAAGAAAAAGGACATTTTTTTTTTTCAACTCAAAATAAAATTAAAAATTAAAAGATTACAATAAATGGTTACTAATTTTAACTTCTGTTCTCGATGTTCTTAAAGAAGGTACGACTTATTCTGATCAAGTTTTAATGCTTAAGATCTTAAAAATTTAAATATTATTGTGTATCAAATTTTTACTTGCGACTTATAGGTACTATAAGAGATATTGATCAAAGTTGACATTACGATGATAGCGAAGACCAAAAAAGTGGGTCTCGCAATTCTGTCTGTCTGTCTAACTGTCTGTTCGACTACAGCTAAACGACTCCGTCGATTTTCTTCAAACTTGGTAGATATGGCATATCGGGTTTAAATTTTTTCCCCCGGATGTTTTTTTTTTTTTTTTTAAGATCAAAAATAACGGTACCTGCCATACGAATTTTTTCGAAATTTTATAAATATTTTTCTTTCTCAAAAACTGTCCCACAGATTAAAAAAAAAAATCATAAAATTTCATTTGGTTAAACCTAGGTAATGGTTGAAAAAAAAAAATACAAAAAAATATTGTTTTTGGTACCCCCCTTGGAACCATTTCTTTTGTTTTTGATTTTTTCAAAAACGGTAGAACGGATTTTGATCATTTTTTTTATGTTCTGGCTCCCCAGCAGTTTCAATATTATTGTGAATTCAAATTTTCAAAAAGTTTTTTTTTGATTTTTAAAAAAAATTTCAACATTTTTTTTTCAAAACTCAATATTTCAAAAACCCCATGCTCGATTTTTTTTTAAACTTGATAAATAAAAGTTTCTGAAAATAGTCTATATTATTTGAGAAAAAAAAACTATTTTACCTAAAAATAACTTTACCCTCCATACAAATATTAAAAAATGATTTTCGAAAATCGTATTTTTCTCGAAAACAGTTCCGAGAATTTTGCTTAAATTTTTTTTTGCGATTAATTTTAATATCTATAATTTAGTAAAAAAATTGAAAACAAGATATTACTGCCTGTACCTACCATAGAACGATTTTTTAAAATTTTGAATTTTTCATTATCCGCATAACGGATTTTAATGAAATTTCTTAGAGAGAAGCTTCTAAAAAGTTTAAAAAACATTGCATTTCAAAACTTTATGAAAAAATATTTTTTTTTGAATTTTGAAAAAAATCTATTTTTTTTTGGAAAATACAATATCTCGAAACGGCTCAAATTTGGAACAAATGCAAATTTGGAACAGTATGGAAATGCTTGCTTTTACTCTGAGACAAGACTTAAGTACGAGACATTGATCGGTAGCAATGTCGAGTTGGTTTGTCCAGGAATCAAGAACTTGCACCTGGTGGAAATGAGTGGTTACCTTTCTTCCAAAGATAAAAAGCAACTGGGACTATGTGCTGGGAGCTTTGTTCAATAGCTGATAATTGAACCCGCAGTGCTTGGTAGGCCAAGTAGTGAGATAAAGTCTTAACTGACAGGTGCTCACTATAAAACCCACTTTAGTTCTTACCTCCAACTACTAAAGAAGTTGTTTCAGTTATTTAAAAAATTAATTGTATGCTTATGAGCAGTATGCAGTAACATTCATTTTTGAAATTCTTATTTCTTTCGGAAAAATCAATATTTCCGAAAACCACAACCCTACAAGAAAAATGTGTCTTTGTACACACAATACAAATTTGAAAAAAAAAATGTTTTTCGAATATCATTATCTACATCTCAAAAAAATGAAGCCTAGAATTTTGATAAAACTTTTTTGTAGTGAAATTTAGATAGGTCAACGTCTGTAGGTTCATCATAAAACAAAATTTTAGCCGCTTAATTTTATTAATCAAAATTTATCACATTTTTAATGGGCTGAAAATTTATGATTACAAAGATGAATGGGCTCAAAGCTATAATTAAAAATGTCCCCAAAATTTTGAATGTAATAAAAGACAAACACAACAAACATCGATACAATTTCGGTGATTTGGGGCCTTTTTTCAATCAAATTTCCAAATTTCACTATGAAAAATGGCCCGGAATTTTTAACTTTAAATAAAAATTAGATTTTTTGTTTAAGAGCAAATATAATTTAATTTTGAAAATCTAGCTAAGCAAACAATTTATTGATCAGCAGTAACTGCCTGACTCGTTACGCGGGTTCCAAAGATATTAACACCCACTTTGAGTCATCTGTATCGCTCAGGCGACTCCGTTGTTTGGTTCGCTTAGGGTGTGTTCAGTCTCCAGACGGGTGCCTAAATTAACAGTTTTCTTGGCCAAGAGTATCTTGAATGGCCTGGGTCGCTGGTTTTCAGGATCTTAACACATGACGCACTCATCCACTTGCTCCTCGTGCATAAGTTCTTAAAATTCGTAAGACATATGTATATACAGAGCTTAAAATAAATTCATCTATTTATCTCACAAGTACCCACCTATCCGTTTAAGATAGTCTGAATATATTGACATTGATTTTTGTAAGATGTCTGCGTCCCATATAAATAAACCCGCTTCCCAGCACAAGATTGAACCACCAATTAAGAGAAATTTTCCGTCCAATTACCACATCTTCGGTTATTACTACCGGCTGAGGCTAGACGTTTCTCAAATGCCTTTCATTCCACAGGTGTATGTGTGAGGAAAAATTCCAATAGTTATACCCACATCAGACATCTGCTTCCGACGCATATCCGAAATCCATAAAATACCCTTTCTTTCCCCTTCGCGGTAGTAGTATAAGCCGCGTCCCGTTTTGCGAACCCTTTTTACTCTTGACTGCCCTAACTGGTTGTATATAGCTGTGCACATACACCGCACCGGTAACGGTGGAAACACAGATCTTTGCGAGATAACTACTTCAACTACCAGCTCGACAAACACAAGTGGGTTATCCTTTTACCTATCACAGATAGCGGGGGGTGTGAGGCTGGATAATATTATTAAATTAAATTTATCGCAATTCCCAAGGACGACGAAGTCGAAGACGATGACGCCATGACGGGTTCGCCCTGCTTTGAAATCTCACTCTAACTCCAGTTCCAGGTCTTCCCTTGTCTTTGTCATATGAATGACAGTTTTGTGAGTATAAGGACTAAGGATTGCTTCTTATGTGTGTTTAATCCTCCTTTACGTCGGTCGTTGTCGGTGTTTAATTTTCTCAGGTATTTTCCATTTAATTTGAAAGTGCTACTGCCACTGAACTGAGGGGTGCCAGCATAGGAAAATGTGTGTGCAATTTTGAGAATGAAAGTAATTTCACCAACTACCCCAGCCCTCGCTCAGCCCCTCGAACAGTTGGTAATAAAAAAGAATATAACACGCTTTCAGAAATTAAATGCGAAATAACGTATCAATTTATGTTTCAGAGCCACGCGAAATGGAGGCACAAAGTTCCTCACAAAATGGCGGTCGGGGGAGAAAATGATTTACGAGGTTTTCTCTTGTCTAGGAGAAGAAAATTGTCTTTGGGGTTGGATGATTTGAACCGGTTTCCACCCCCCTTTGCCAGAGAATGCAGTTACATTTTTGCCGTTTTGTTTCTTTTGTAATTTGTTTTATTTTTTTGTTCTCAAATGAAAGAAACTTTTGATCTGCTCTTTGCAAAATCGAAAAGAAAACAAAATTTTTCTGATATTGCCCAACATCAAAAATCACACACAGCCCAAAAGAGTTTAGGAAAAGTTGCTGTGCAGCGAAAGGGAGGCTTGGGAATGGTAAATGGCAAATGGGAATGGTGGTCGGCTTGGCGGCAGCGGGTGGCTCCCGGGAAAAGTTTAAGCAACGATCCGTATCTAGACGATTTTTTTGAATTATCTGAGCAGCCACGGAGGAGGAATAAATCGCCGAAAAAATCGACAGAAAAAAATGAGTGCATTCTAACGAAGAAATGCGAACGGAAAACTTATAGCTTCGCATCAAAAACTTATTTAGTCTCTGCTTTCTCCCGCCATCATTCAGCTGCAGCCTGTGATGCATTTGGAGGAAAACTATTTTCATAGACCATCACAGCTATATTTTTTTTTGCGAAATAAAAGGGTTTGAATAAGCTGAAAGAGTTGATAACCAAGCTACAATTTGATGAGTAGAGGAGCGAAACGGGTGAGCTGAGAGAGCCTTAGTTAGACACTGGATTCAAAAGAAGATGCGAATGATTTTGACCCGTGTGAATAAAAAAGTATATTAAACAAACAAAATGGTGGATTTAAGATTGATGAGACAATTGAGCTTAGGGTATCCGTATAGTCATACCTTTAAACAGCATACACACACGGGAAAATAATAACCGGAAATACCCTTTAACACTTGTTTTGAGGCTTGGAAAATATCATATCTAGCGAAAGAAGAATGGGTTAAGTAAACTAGCAAAAGCTAAAATTAAGAAATGTAAGCAAAGCTCGTCTGTCTTAATTGGTGAAAATCTTGATTGACGGTTCTTATGGTAACAGCTGAAGGGTAGTTTTTAATTTTAATTTAATTTTGGCGGGGACAACACCCTTTTTTGGCTTAATACAAGCTCATTCTTAATATAACCTATATAAAGCTCTAATTATATCTTAAAACTATGATTGCGCCAGTCGAGTGGACACAACATACAGAAGATGAGGATTTTTTAGATTGCGGGGATTATTAGTGAAACGAATGGAGTTGAGCACTCAACACATCCTCAAAGTAGTCGATGAATGAACAGAATGTAGCTTATAATCTCTTCGTTCTTCCAGGGTATTCAAGTAAATTAATAGCAGTCAGTCTTGATACGGAAATACAGATTCAAAGGGTTATTTCCAGTCAGACCACGTAGGGCAAGGCGTAAAAGGCGACTTGGAATGCTCTCAATTCCGGATATATGAATAGATACTTCCGGAATATTCCATATTGGACAGGCATATTATGGAAGGGGCCGAACAAGGGTTGTATTCAGAATCGGATCACGTATAGGGGTCAGAGACTTCTTTGGACCATCTTTCTCAAAACCTAGAGCTGAGTTTGTTTTAAGAACAATCTTGTCAATATGTGTAAGAAAGTTGAGCTCTCTGCCACATGAAGCACCAAGGTCACGAATTGACTAAGCGGTTGAATTAGGTTGATAATGTAAAATGTAGAGACGGGTGGTGTTTGGATGCGTTTTCGTGAAAAATTGATTGACTGGCATTTGGCAATGTTTAGCTCTAAACTATTTTCCAGACATCAGACAGAGAAACTGTCGAGATCATGTTGAATAAGAGTAAAATCATATTTCGATATTGAAACACTTGTTATCGTCAGCGTGAAAAGAAATGTGGGAATATTTTATGGCCATTTCAATAACTTTAATAGTAAGAATAAAAAGGAGAAGGCCTAAGTGGCTGCCTTGTGGCACTTAAAAGGTAGCTAAGAAATCATTGGATAAGGTAGATATGAACTGAACTTTATAGAAATTGATTTTCAGGTAAAAAGGAACTCATTTTAGAAAGAAAGGTTCAAGCCCAAGAGTGGATAGTTTGAACAGAATAAGTCTAATTCAAATTTTGTAAAAAGCCCTACTGAAATCGGTTGAAACAACGTCAACTTCCTATCCATTCTCTAAAGCAAATAAACTAAAGGATACAAATACAATATTTGGGCTCGGAATATACTCATTCATCATTGAGTTAATTTAGCTTATTTTCGATTAGAAATGGGTCAATTCTATGAGAAAGAAATGGGCCGAGAGATAAACTTGGAAGTTGATTGAAATAATTACAATTATTGTATTTATTAAAAGGCTGGATTTTATAAATAAATAATAAACAAATTTATTAAAGGAAATTAGTTCTGCTCTTCACAAAAGTTTTCGTAAGAATAATAGTATTGAAAATTAATTTTCAGTTAAAGAAAATTATAAACATACTTATAATGAACAAAACAAAGTGTTGTTTAAAATTAAACTAGAAAGTAACATATTCTTAACTTCAACACTTTCCCTTGTTACTTGAAAGTTAAAATAAAATAAATATTTCATTTAAATATTCAAACCTATTTGTTTACATAGAATTTTAAGACGTGGACTTGGTAATGGTTTTGTCATAATATCTGCAAGTTGATCTTCGGTAGAAATTTGTTGAACCATAATCTGTCCTTCAATAACTTTCTCTCTAATGAAGAAATGCTTGATGGCAATATGTTTCGTCCTTCGATGAAATTCTGGATTTTGCGAAAGTCTCACTGCTGCAGAATTATCAACTTGTATCACGGGAATGTCCTTTAGTTGAAAAATCCCCTTGAATAATCTTTTCAACCAAATTGCTTCTTTTGCTGCTTCATTTGCCGCTACTATTTCAGCTTCTGTTGTAGATGTAGCCACCATCGCTTGTCTTTGGCTAAGCCAAGAAATGGCACCACCAGCGTATTTAATAATAACTCCTGAGGTTGAACGTCCTGTTTTCATACATCCACCAAAATCGGCATCACTGAAACATTCGAGAACTGCCTTTTCTGCATCGTGGTGATAAGTTATTCCGTAATCTATAGTTCCTGCTAAATATCGAAATACTCTCTTGACTCGGCAAACATCTTCACTGGATGGATTCTCAAGTGTTCTTGAAAGAAATCCCACACTGTAGGCAAGATCTGGTCTAGTTCCGAGCATTAGGTACATCAATGCTCCAACGGCTTGCCTGTACGGAAATGTCTGCTTCTCGGTAGTTTCTTTCCCTGTTTTTGAAGTTTCGGTGTTCTTTATCATAGGTGTTGAAATTGACTTACATTCAGAAAAGTTAAATCTTTCCAGAATCTTTCTTGCATGTGCTGTCTGTTTAATTTTGATGGTTTTATTTTTCTTCTCAATTTCTAGTCCCAGAAAATATACAGCTTCTTTTGAGATGATTTTGAATTCTTGCTTTAGCTCATTAATAAAAGTATCTAAGTCGTTTTTATTTGTGGCTCCAACTAAACCATCATCGACATACAAAACTAGAATGAGCTTGTTTCCATTTCTCTCTCGAATAAATAAACATGGGTCGGCTTCGCTAGTTTTGAATCCTAATTTTGATATAAAACTTCCAAAACGTTTATTCCAGCATCTTGATGATTGTTTAAGACCATATAGACTTCTTTTTAATTTGCATACCTTGTTCGTTCCATCGCTGTATCCCTCTGGTTGTTTCATGTATATGACTTCTTCAAGTTCTCCGTATAGAAAGGCTGTTGAAACGTCAAACTGCATTAGATACATTTCTTCACTTGCAGCAATGCTTAAAATTGATCGTATCGTCCCCAACTTCGCCACTGGACTGAACGTTTGACAGAAGTCAATACCATAACGTTGACTAAAGCCTTTTGCGACAAGCCTGGCCTTATACTTGTCGATACTACCGTCAGGATTCTTCTTTAAATTGTATATCCATTTGCAAGGTATTGCTTTTGCTCCTTTAGGTAAATCTGTTAATGTCCAGGTCTGGTTTTCTTTTAGTGATGCAATTTCCCTTTCCATTGCAATCGTCCATTCATTTTGATATTTATTGCCTGTTGCTTCTTGGTAGCTTTCTGGATTTTCTAAAGCACTCACAAATTCCTCCGCTGCCATGACAAAATCGTCGTACTTCTTTGGTTTCATCAGTTGTGAACGAGTTCTCATACTAATCGTTGGCTGTTGAAAATCCTCTTCTAAATTAGTGTTTTTGTCGTTGCCGGTGTCGTATTCTTCATCATTAATATCTTTGGAACTTATTTCTGTTTTATCTTCTTTGTCGTAATTTTCAGATGGATATTTGTCATATGTTTCTTTTACTACATCATGCATTGGTAAATTTGCTGTATTTTTACAATTAATGGGCATTTCTTGAAATTGGACATCCCTTGATAGTATCACTACATTATCTTCCTTGACAAATATTCGATAGCGTTCGTCACCATCATACCCAACAAGATAGCCCTTCACAGCTTTCTTATCCATTTTCTTTCTCTTCTGGACTGGTATATGAGTATAGCAAGTTGATCCAATTATTCGGAGGTGTTTTATTCTAGGTTTCTTACCCATCCACAGTTCGTATGGACTTATTCCATTGATTGATGATTTTCCGGTTCTATTTAAAATATAAATAGCAGAATTTACAAGTTCTGCCCATATAGCTTCTGGAAATCCTATTTCCGAGTTAGAATATTTAAAAGTCCTCGACATTTCTACTATAGTTCGGTTCTCTCGTTCACTTCCACCATTTTGTTGAGGTGTATATGGTGCTGTCAATCTTTGTACAACTCCATTCTCTCGAAGAATTCTTTTGACTTCAGCATTGTCAAATTCTCCACCATTGTCACTTAACAGTTCTTTTATTGTGTATCCCAATCCTTTTGTATGTGCGAGTACTTCTTTCAAAGCGTCCTTGACATCCGATTTATTTTCAATTAGAAATCCATAGCGAAATTTTGTGAAACTATCTTTAAACACAACTAAATATCGTTTTTTCTTGAAAGAAGCACTGAAAGGTCCACAAACATCAGTTGTCATAAGCTCTCCTGGTTGAGTTGCCTTTCTTCGAGTTCCAAATGGCAATCGATGCATCTTTCCATAAACACATGGCTCACAAATATTATTATATAATTTGACTTTTATTCCAAGTTCTTTTTCTAACATTTCCTTTACATGTCGTTTGTCTTGGTGTCCCCATCTCTCGTGGTAAAGTTGCAATGTTGTATTTTCTGCAACGGCAACGTTTATACCAGATACGTTCTTGCTGATTAGTGTTCTAATATTTGCTTTATACAGTGAGCCGTTCGTCTTTCTATAACCACATAATAACGTCGTTCCATCTACTTGAAGCCAATATTTAGTTCCCGTTGACTTGAATATACTATTTTTATTTCTGTCCTGTGCAGCTAAAACAGAAAACAAGTTTCTAGATACATTGGGTACATACCAACCATCCCTTAGAGTAATATCCTTTTCTTTGTGATTGACTCGGGATTTTATTCGAATGTTTCCCTTTCCAACTGCATGTAGGGTTTCTTTACCAGCTGCTTGAATACTGCATGGGGTCTCAAATTCTTTGAATTCATAGAAATAGTTCGCTGAATTCGTAACGTGTCTTGTTGCTCCATTGTCGATCCACCAATCATTCAAATTTTCTTCAGTTGAATGTATTTCGTTGCAGACTGATATAAGCGAAGCATTAACATCCATTAAATTGTTCTGCGTTGTATATGGAGGTTTATTTTTATTTGGACGTCCATCAGATATCCATTTTCTGCAATCCCGCAACCAATGACCTCTCTTTTTGCAGTAATTACAGGTATCCTCTTTCCTTGACCAGTTACTCTTCATTTTTCTTTGATCTTTCTTATCTGATTTTGCTACTAGTGCCTCTTGAGAATCATTTTCCCTATTCGAAGACTTCTGAAAGTTTCTCTCAAACATACATAGCTGTGCTGTTAATTCATCAAAGGTCTTCTCTTCTTCTTTAGTTAATAGCATCCAACTTGATTTGAAACTTTCAAAATTGCTTGGTAAAATATGTAAAATTTTACATACTAACATCAAATCTGGTAACGCACTGTGTTTTTTAGCGATAAGACCATTGTTAAGCTCATTCCATAAATTTCTTAACTGAGCTATATGTGTAGAAACATCAGCGCCTGTCTTCCAGTTAAAACTAAAAAGATCCGTGCAAATTTTGAATAATTGATCTTTTGATGTAGCTTCAAATTGATTCTTCAATGCATTCCATGCATCATACGCCGTTTCCTTGTCCATAATCTTTTGATAAACTGCATCTGTTACAGAACTAGTTATCATTGATTTTGAGTAACTATTAGCTTTTCTGTACACATCGCACTTAATCTTGTACTCTTTCTTTTGAGCTTCCGTGGCAGTCGCAATCAATTCATCAGGCTTTACTAATTTTCCATCGATAACATCAATAGCTCCTTCGTGATAATCCAGTAGGTCCCTCATTTTTCTCTTCCATATTGGCCAATCTATTTCACCATGCAAGAGCTTTAAATTCTTGGCTAGATCCATCTTCTAATTATCTTTTCTGATGTTCTTACGGTGAAAAGCAAAAACTTTAATTCTCTTAAAAAATCGTAATATTATTATTTATAAACCAGGTGCTGGGCCCATAACCTATTGTATTTATTAAAAGGCTGGATTTTATAAATAAATAATAAACAAATTTATTAAAGGAAATTAGTTCTGCTCTTCACAAAAGTTTTCGTAAGAATAATAGTATTGAAAATTAATTTTCAGTTAAAGAAAATTATAAACATACTTATAATGAACAAAACAAAGTGTTGTTTAAAATTAAACTAGAAAGTAACATATTCTTAACTTCAACAACAATCAGGTATAAAGATTAAGAAAAAATTTAGGAAAAAGAAGCAAAAAAGCAAAAAAATTGACGATTGCTTGTGGTTCATTTGAAGAAACGTCATTTATTGCGCACGTTATTAACAATTATCTAGAAAAAAAAGCTGGAATCTTTATTTTGCAATTGGCAACTTCAAGCTTAAATATTTCGACCATAAACGATTTGGAAAATATTTCACTCACATCAGCGACACCTTTCTTTTGATACCAAACTCGTGCAAATAAGTTCACTCTTCTCCACAAATGTCGAAGAAAATTTTAGTGCGCCAATTTTAAGTTTTTACTATTGTAAAGGAAATCTTAAGTTTAAAAAAAAAAAATTATCAACCCGATATTAAATTACAGAGTTTAAAATAAATTAGATTTTTTTTTAAATCTAAAAACCATTTATTTTTGAAAAGTTTGGTATGTAATGTTTTTTAATTTTGCTTAAGAAGCTTCAATTGGTCTGAACTAGATCTAATGCGATATAAAAAAATTTAATAAAAATTCTGGAAGACTTTTTTGAGAAGTGCAAGATTTTTAAAAATGGATTTTTTGTAATTATGCAACAATTTTGACCTTCAATGTTTAAGTTAATAATTAGAAACTGATAAGTTCGAAGTAACAAGCAAATCGAGTATGTGGATTTCTAAATTTTGAGTTTTTAAACACAAAATGGATTTTTTAAAAATCAAAAAAAAAAAAAATTAAATTAAATTAAAAAAAATTAATTTAAACACACAAAACTATATAAATTCTTTAAGAACTCAAGCATAAACAAGTTGATTATTGAAAACCATTATTTATTTAAAACCATCTTTCTCATTTTTTCAACTATAAGTTTGATTTACTAAAAGAATTTTTTACATTTTTTTTTTATAAAAATCTGTGGAATAGTTTTTGAGATAAAAAATTATTACTTAAATTTCGAAAAAAATTTATTTGAAATATGCTGTTATTTTTGGTGTTAAGAGATATAAAAGAACGTGTCGGAGGAAAATTTTAAAAAGGGTGTTTACCAAGTTTAAGCAAAAATGGCCGAGTGGGTTAGGCTGTAGTCAAAGACAGATATAGACAGAGAGAACTGCGAGGCTCGTTTTTTCATCTTCTCAATGAAGTAATGTCAAGCTTATTCAAAATCTCGAGCTCGATTATTTTTGCGGATGCATAACTTGCCATATAGTACCTTTTATATCGCAAGTAAAAATTATTAGGCCTCAAGTATCAATTTTTTCCACTTTGAAATATTTATTTCGACTACTGGGCGAATCCTCTACGATCTCCAGTATACTGAAGAACTCTGGCTTCTGCGAAGAATTGATTGTACTCGTATTAAACCGTTTCGACTCCAACCTGGTTGCTGGGTTGTTCATAGTAGTGTAATAAAATTATACGACTTTCGGATATACATCCACATTACTAAATAAAGCCCAGTAACAACTCCATTTTGATTTTAATTTGTTCCTTCGTAGCCCCCGGTTTGTAAAGGAAATAGATCTTCGGATCTCCACCTCCACTAGCGTGTGGTCCGTTTTATTTTTGTCAGTTCACAGATGTTTGTTGGTACTTAATTCCTTGCTTAGTTTAAGACCAACAAGTTTCGGCAGCTGATCTTCAATCGTCGTGAAGAATTCTTTATGGAGCATTAGATGCTCTTTATTATATACGGATCTATATGGATCCGGATCTGGATTAATTTTTAACATGTATTACAAAAACAATTTGGTATCCTGTTCTCTATCTGGATCTATTTTAAAGATCCAGAAAATAGTTCCTTTTCTGGCTAGTAGATGGCTTTTTATTGTAACGTAGTGTAAAGAAAAAAGACAAGACACATTTGAAAATCAACAATCATAAGCAAGAGGGAGATGAGTATACAACACAACTGTCACTATGATCCGTATCGTTTTATTTTCGAGGATTAATCTATATGGATCATTGGCGATAATAAAACGCGGCTATTAGGAATGATGTTGATATAGTACGATAACCAAAAAGTTAAATAGATTTGTTTGCCCAGCGCACTATACCGAGGTTGATAAAGAATGATAGACATCAGATTGGCAAAACCCTGCCCAGGTTTGCAAGCTCATTCCTATACTTTGTTCATCAAAAATTGTCAGTACAGGGAAGATAGGACGTTTGCATCTCACTCTGGTTTCATTGGTTTGCATAATTGTGTCGCCTTTTGAAACTCTCACAGGGTTTCCCTAGTTTGCATTATAAATCGCCAATACTCAACATACTCAACTTCATAAAACTTGTTCTCAAAAGCTTCAAATCCCAAAAGCTCCTTAAAAAAATCCACTGAATAAGCTCCTTGCCTGTAATTTAGAATGATAATGGTAACTCTGTTCTGATATACATATGTATATAACAAGCGCACTATCGTATTGACTTGACAGCAGCGTACAGCGTTACCACTTCCGGAAAAAAAGTCGAAGTAGATTTGAAGAAAAAAGTGAAGTAAAAATCGAAGTAGATTTTGAACAATTAGAACTCGAGATTTTCATCAATTGACATTACAACACGAAAAAGTAGAGATTTCGTCTGTCTGCAGATCTGTACCTTAACCTGCAGCCTAAACGAGAAATTGAAATGTGTTTTTTTCTTAGCTCGGTTCCTTCCGATCAGCCATTATGAAATATCATATTTATTTCGAAGACGGCTCTAATGGTTTTTATAAAAAAAATAATCTTCAGACCATACCAACAATGAAGTTTGGTTCTCATTTCTGACTCTACCGATTTTGATCAAAATTTTCACATAGGAGCTTCTTTGATTTTGAAATAATATTGTATACAAAACATTTTTTCCTTAAATGTATATTATTAAATATTTAAAGTTGTCAATTCATTTCTTTTAATTTTACAGAAATTTGTAATACAATTTATTAATAAAACACACGCAAACGAAATTTTCATTTATGTATTTTTATTGTGTATTATTTTTGTAATTCTCTTGCTATATACTACCTAGAGTGAAATAGAGAAAAAGAAGTAGATTTGGGTTTTTTTTGTTGTAAAAATGAAGTGGATTGAAACAGAGATTTCAGTATTTTGCTGATGGTGCGAAGTAGGAAGTAGATTTTAAAATATTTTGAAAAAAAGAAGTACATCTACTTCAATTGAAGTAAAGTGGTACCACTGCTTGACAGTATCCAGTATCCCTTCAGCAGTGGGATTCAACGGTCGCGTTGGGGTGTACAACTTTTTGCGAAGAATTACAACAACAATTCTTTAAGGAAAGTCAGTGGCTTACTGTTTTTTTAATGGAATTTTTCCCAACGTAGTGTAGTGATAAGTGCATCAGGCGCCACTGATTTGGAAAAAGCTCTCCCATAAGGCCTGTACTGACAATTTTTGTTGAGCAGAGTATAGTTGTACATTGCACCTCTGTTCTTTTTTCAATGTCAGACGATACAGTTGCACCAGTTTTCCCAGGATCTCAAGCTCAATCTTGTGGATATAGATCTCCCGATCATGTATACTATTATATGCAGCTTTGAGATCCATTCAAAGAGGGTAAGTCTCTACTAGAAATTCGGTGTAATTTTCCAGAAATCGTCAGAGTTACCAAAATAGCAACTACGTGATTGAAGAGCTCTGCTGGTAAGCCATCATATCCTACGATCTTGCTTCTCTAAAAGTTTTTAGGGCTCAGTTTTGTTTTTCTATATCTTGTTGGTGGAACCGGGTCTTCATTGACATGGAACTGACAGCTGCTTGAAATGATGCGTTTCTTATTTCTTGGGGTTCCGTGACTACGATATCTTCTTTTACTAAGTATGCTAGTTCTCCGAAAACGTTTATTGCTATTAACGAAAAAGATTTAAATACACCAATCTTCCATTAAATCCAGCCCCGTTTAGGACACAAAAATGAGCGAAAATTCATTTCGATGTTATTTCTATTTTCCCATTGAAACCATACCTTTGTCTCTTCCTTTCTTCATTCAAACTCTCTGCCGATACTCGCGCGCCATATGTTTCATTCGAAACATGTTAAACAAGCACGAAATAATGTGAAACGCCTCGGCATGTCCTTTGTATACTGCGTATCCGGGTATTATTTTTTTTTTTTTTTTTTTTTTTTTTTTGTGGAAGATCTCCTCCTGCGCCGTCTGTTTTCACTTTGAAAATCGAAATGGAAAAACAAACTTTTTCGTGAATCTAGAGAAACAAAACAAAAAAAAAAAACAAAGAATAAACTTTTGAATCCTTAGCCGATTGGCGCGCATCCTTCGAGTAATCTTTAAAGAAATTGTCAAGAGCTTAACGGTTTTGGTATGATGGTGGTTGGGCATTCTTTATTTTTTGTCGAAGAAAAATACAAACTTTTTCCGTCTTGTTCGTCTTCGCTTGGACGAGAAGGATAAATAGAAAATACTGTTGTGTGCTGGTTTTGGTTCTGTTTCCTTATCCTTGACAATAAAAGGGATACATTTCGTACACTGACTATGCTTTTAGGTTTATTTTTGAGTTTGTGTGTTTTTTTTTTTGAGAAAAGTTGAAATGGGAAACAATTTTACAAATTCATTCGAAGAAAACCGAAAAAGTTTTGTTGCAGTTTTTTTCTAACCGATATTTGTGTGTATGTTGCTTTTTTCTTATAATATTCCAGTAGAAGAAAGGATGTCGATGATGATGACATTGGGAAAAGTATTTACTGCAAAACTGCAAGGGTTTGCTTTACGAAATGCAGTTCATTTCTCAAGTTAGAGTGGGGACCTTTTTTGACTATTTAGGTTTTGGTTAACATTAAGAGCCAATTACATTAAGTGAATTTGAGATCCCTGTTCTGCTTGAAAGAGATATGGATGTTGTGCTAAATGTGATGTCGGGGTTGTTGTTTTCTATTGGAGTTGTGGTTGTAGTAGGATTATGGTGCAATAGAGTGCTTCCTCGAAGTTTTTTAAGGAATATTTCGATCAGAATATCGGTATCAGTGATGACCATAGTTTATAATCTCCGGTTGATGGCATCTTGGAGTACATACTATATGATTTCTTTAATAGAGTAGAATTTCTGAGGAAATATTTTATTAAAAATGCTACAACCATTTAAAAAAACAAATATTTTTTAAATAATGCATGAGATATTTTAAGGAAAATAAATTGGTACAACATTTTGATCAAAGTTGACATTAAGATGAAAGGGAAGACGAACAAAGTGGTTATCACAATTATGTTTGTCGGTTTCATGCCAAAAAAAATTGGTCGTCTGTCAGGTAGCTTAATAGTAAATATTAAATATTAAATAAAATACTGTTTGTAAGTAAATTTTATAAATTAATGAACCAAAAATTTAAAAATATATGACAAAAGTACATGCTAAAACTGCATTTATAAATTCGAAAAATAATTAAATGAAAATTGAAACATTATTTTATCTGTTTAATTGTACTCTTCGACCAGCAATTTTCTGTTGGTTATGGACACAGTTATATACTTGACCAATTTGTCCCAATCTAAAACATCTTCAAAATTTATCAAACCTTATGGTCTCATTTTCATCCATTGCAGGTTTTCCGAAATATCTAATTCTAAATTCTCGCAGTACTGGGCATCTGCCCAAAAAGAGTTAAATATTTTCTTCTTCCCTCATATTGCAAAGGCTGCATAAGGATGATTTACTTCCGCTATACAGTAAAACCCGCTTAAGAGAAACCCGCTTAAGAGAAAAACCCGCTTACATGAAACACTTTCTTCATCCCCAAGTATTTTCCGACGAATTTCCCTTAAAACATTCCGCTTAAGTGAAACTCGCTTAAGTGAAAAACCCGGATAACTGAAACATATTTTCAGTTAATTTTTAATATATTTTATTGAAAAAAACTCTCTTAAGTGAAAAAAAAATAGAATCGAACAGAAAAAAAATTTGCTAGTTTTGGTTTTTCAATAAATTATTTTTGTGTTATTTAATCGTTGTTTTATTTAACTTCTTTCAAGGCAAGTCCAAAAGATAAAAACAATATTGTTTCTAGCATTAAATCTCCGCTTAATGAAATTTTTAAATCCGCTTAAGTGAATTTTTTTTTCACTTATCCGAACTCCGCTTAAGTGAAATTATTTTTCACTTGAGCGGGGTTCGCTTAAGTGAAAAACCCGCTTAAGTGAAAGAAAGACTGTGACATTTTGCCGTTTCTCTTAAGCGGGTTTTACTGTATCTGCATCCGTTCGGAAAGATTAGATTACATCTTTCTTTGAAGATCCAGCTTATTTTAAAAACATTAAGTCCTTTCGTTATATAGTTAAGTCCCCTTGTATAGTCTATAAGAACTTATAGATTCAAATAGTAAAAAACTTTTTCCGATCTACATTCTTCTTTGACCATAAATTTTCATCCTAATGTACTCTGAATTCAGACCCGATGTCATTTAGCTTTTTCAAACAAAATTGATTTTAACTTAAAAGAATCTTCGAGAGTCGATGTGGTAGTCTGCTTTCATTAAAATCAAAAATAAAAATGTCCTTCATCGGCACCAGTTTCAAGTGACAGCGCATAGTGTGGTGTGCTAGCTGGTAGTTTTAATACCCGTTTTATGAAATATCGTTGCAGTTTATCTACTTCTTCGAATATTCCAAGCCCCCAGACTTGTGCGCCATATGATTGGATAGCCCTACATATCGCTTGAAAAAATTTCCACTTTGAACTAAGACTGATATTTTTCCTTCCCAAAAAGTTTTACCAAGTGGCGTTGATGCTGAGTTGTTTCTGCCCTTACTGAATGGCATTTTGGGAGTAAGAAGAACGTTAAAGATATTGATTAGTTTCAGCTAGCTATAGGCTGAAATCTCGGACGGTTTTTCTAAGATATTGAAGAAATGTCTGTGTTTGGTCACATATACATATTGTTGAAGAGAGGTAGACACCTTTAAAGGGCGTAGTCCTTTCCTTTTCTCGAAAAATCATCCTTCCACAAGAACCGTAGGATCGTGTGGCTCCTTGCCACGTCTGGTAGATGAGATTTATAGGTTTTTGGTGTATATGTTAAAGACCAATATAAATTATAAAATTGTGTTTCAATTAAAAGTCGTTGAAAAAAAAAATCGACCTCGAACATAAAACGCACCTTATTGTATTTACAGAAATTTAAGAGCTTTTGCCATTTCTTGAAGAACTGTGTTTTCGCGTTTCGTTAGTCTTTCATAGCCTTAGATCATGGTTTTTAAAATGTTGCTTAAGTGCAGTTTGAGTGTTTCCATGAATGATGGTGAAAGACTAGTTTCAATCAGCAGCATGTTGTTTGACGTACATTGGCTATGCTTTTAAGAAAGAGTCGGGGAAGTTTTTCTTCGTAATCGAAAAGTGATCCTCATATACAGAATTATCCACTTGGAAACTGCTTGAAATATCTGATAATTTCTTTGAAAGTATTAAGCTAATTTACAGATAGTTTTTCTATGCTTGCCAATCTGGCTGGTATCAGTTGATCCTTTAAATGTTGTTCCATGTTCATATTAATACATATATTGATTCGCAAATACTGGCTAACGGTTTCCTACTTCTGTTCGTCAAAAAACCATTATATATTTTGTGAAAACCTTCCTCTAGTTTTTTGGAAAACCATGGCCTTAGATTTAGATATTTTAATCCGTTGCCTCGCAAACACGACTAAAACCTTTTGCATACAACAAAATCTGTATGTAAGTCCCATCGACATTTATTCTTCCATATAGATCATTCGTTTTTCAATATTTGGACCATTGGATTCCTGGTAACAAGACTATTAGTAATAAGAATAACCATTAATGTTCCTCCACATCTTTGATAGGCATACTTAGGTTACACAATGTAGCCGCAAAAGTGTTTTTTCTGAGGAGCCTGAAATAGTTTATCCGACTTTTCATCTATTGTTTATCTTTCGGCTAAAGCCGACTAATTGCGTGTTTTTTTTAGAAGCGGAGAACTTTAAATTGGGAACACTGTTCTCTGTGACAGCGGATTTAAATTTTTAGTTGTCTTAAGGTAAGTTTGGTTTGGAAATTCATCATGAAAAACATTTGCAAGTTGTTCAAATTTATTTTTAAGAAAATGGCTCAATTCGACCAACTTATTGAGCATAATTTTGTTGAACCACACTTTTGGTCATATATGTCAATAAACAGACCTGCATTCGGACCATTGATAGTCCGCTAGCCTTTGTAGGAACACCATTATATCCTAAAAAAAATCACCGTTTGGTGTGTTTTATGGACCGGTGGAGTCATTGGTCTTTTTCTCACCTTAATTGGAAGGCGTTAGTGTTGCAGAATTGTGGTTTCAACAGGAAGGTGCCACAAGCCACACACTCTACGCTTTAATTAGTTTACTGATCTACAAATTTGAGTAAACGATTAATTTCACGAAATGGCCCTGTAAGCTGGTAACCGCGTTAGACTACTTTCTTTGAGGACATGTGTGGCCTCATGTCTACGCCGATAAGCCAGAAACAATATATGCAATTTAATTGATATTTTAAACATATGTCTGTGTTTTATTTCAAATAGAAGTTATCCGCCCCCATAAAACACACTTTATACCATTTATGACAGTTTAAGATTCATTACACAAATAATTTCGAAAATCTTATCTCTGACCTCTTTTCGCTTCACATATATTAATGCTTTGCACATATATCTTCCACTGGGCATGACAGGAGGAATACTTCGTTTATCTAATTTGAACTTATTTAAAAAGTAGTATCCCTGGAAATAAATATTAAGACATAATTTACATAAGCACATCCAACACAAAAATTAATACCTTTGCAACCGGGCATTTGACCGGGAAGTTACCGAACTTTTTCAAATTGTTAAACCACAGCCTGCCGATGCTTTGACTCATAAATCCGTCCCAAATTCGACACACATCGAAATCATAAGTGAAAATCGATTTGAACGCATTTCCATTTGAGTCGAAAGTTTTGAAATCAACGTCGAAGTGGAATTCTTTTTGAATTTGAATTGTGGAATTCCATGCCAAATCAACGAAGCGACCATTTGAATCCGGGGATATGCCGAACGTGAACATGGCTGAATTTTTTGGATTGAAAGTTACACTGATGTTTTCGAATAATACAATATTTGCTGTCTTGAAAAACTGATATTTTAACATTATGTTTTTTTTTTTTTTTATTTTAATTAAAACTTGCCTTGCGCTTACAATTAGTTGACCCCATCATAAGGGTGAGGAGTACCAAGACTGGCAACACTTTTCTATTCATAGGTAAAAATATTTTCAATTTTATTCTGGATAAGGTAATGGTGAAGGCTATGAAACTATCCTCTTTACGATTGAAGAATTTGTATTCAAATTGTAGAATTGCGTATAGCTATTACCTACCTCATTACGATAGGCTTTATTGTAGGCTTTGATTGAATACGTAGTTTGTTCCAGATGAGTAGCTTAGGAGTTTTTAAAGTTGAGATATGTTACATAATTGTTAAAGTTCATGCAACCTCAACTATAATTATTTATAATCATGAGCACGGACCGCTGTGTACAGGAGCTTTTGTGTATAAAAATAAATTTTAACAATTATGTAACATATCTAAACTCTACAAACTCCTAAGCTAATGATCTAAAACAAACACGACAAACTGCGTATTCAATCACAGCCTACATCGTTACCCACGATTTGAATACAAATTCTTCAATCTCAATGAGGAGTTTCACAGTTTCAACCATTTGCCTCGTCCGCAATAAAATTGTAAATAGTTTGACTCATGATTTTAAAAGTGTCTCCAGTCTTACTACTCCTCACTCTGATGATGGGACCAACTAACTGTGCGCGCAAGGCAAGTTGAAATAAAAATTTTAAAAAAGAGGAAAACAAAATTTTAAAACAATACTTTCTGAAGACCGCGAATATAGCAGTATTCGAAAACATCAGTGTATCTTTCAATCCGAAAAATGCCGCCATTTTCACGATAGGCATATCCCCGGAGTCAAATGGTCGTACCTTTGATTTGACATGGGATTCCACAATTAAAATTAAAAAAGAACTCCACTTCGACATTAATTTGAAAATATTTGACACGAATGAAAAGGTGTTCAACCAGATTTTCGCTTATGATTTCGATGTGTGTCGAATCTGGGATGGATTTATGAGTCAAAGCATGGGCAGGATGTGGTTTAAGAATTTGAAAAAGTTCGGTAACTTCCCGGTCAAATGCCTGATTTCTAAGGTATTCGTTTTTAAAATTACATATTTGTATGATGCACGTTTTGGAGGTACAGATACAATTTTTTAATATTTATTTTCAGGGATACTACTTTTTGAAAAGGATGAAAGTGGAGAAAGGAAGTATTCCTTCAGTCATTCCCAGTGGAAGATATATGTGCAAAACGTTAATGTATGTTAAACGAAATGAAGTCAGGGATGAGATTTGCGAAATTACTTTTGTACTGAAACTGAAGTTGTGATAAATGATAAAGCAACACTCTTAGGATTGTTTTTATTTTATTTAAAAAAGTGCCTGGAATTTTTTTGATCATTTTTAAAATGTTCAAAATGGCTTTTGACTGTACGACAACTTGGAAAAATCAAACTTAATTTTAGTCCTTTGTAATAAAATACATGCAATACATTTTTTTAGTCGGAAACTTAAAGGTTTTTGGGTTGCAAAAATGAAATGCACGACTGGGTCGCACGAACTTGCTCTTATGTAAACGACTAAGAATTTCAAAAATTAATATTATTAGAGAAAAAAATCATTTTTTAATAAACTAAGACAACTCCTTTAGTAGTTGGAGCTAAGCACAGGATGCCATGTGTTTTGAGCAAATATTAGTTTATGTAAGGACAAAATTATAATTCGTTGTAGTGGTTTCTTAAGAAAATAAGCTTTTATATACAATATTTATAAAACATTTTTAAGAAAAAAAATTGGTACGTTAATTGAAAGATTTTATTATTGTTCGAATAAAAATTTAATTTACAAAACAAAATATTGAGCCGTTTCTGAGATTTCGAATTTACAAAAAAAAAAAGTTTTTTTTTCAACAATTCAAAAATTATTTTTTTTTTTAAGTTTTGAAATATAAGGTTTTTTTTAATCTTTTTACAACCTTCTCTATAAAAAATTTCATTAAAATCTGTTATGCCCGTAGTGAGAAATTTGAAAAAAAATCGTTCTATGGTACGTCCAGTCAGTAATACATATCTTGTTTTTTTTTTATTAAATTATAGATCGTAAAAATTAATCAAAAGAAAAAAAATTTTAGCAAAATTTTCGGAAATGTTTTCGAGAAAAATGCGATTTTCGAAAACCATTTTTAACATTTGTATAAAGGGTAAATAAATTTTTTTCTCATATCTTGTAACTTATGTTAGGAAAATTTTATTTATCAAAAATATGAAAAAAATCTAGCATGGGGTTTTTGAAATATTGAGTTTCCGAAACAAAAATTTAAATTTTCTTAGAAAATCCAAAAAAAAACTTTTTTTGGAAAATTTGAATATACAAAAATATTTAAACTGCTGGGGAGCTTTAGCATAAAAAAAACTGATCAAAATCAGTTGTACCGTTTTTGAGAAAATCAAAAATCAAAAAAATGCTTCCGGCGGGTAGGAAAAATAACCATTTTTAAGATTTTTTTTTTCAATCTTTTTCTAGCTTTAACTAAATGAAATTGTTTGATTTTTTGTTAAATCTGTGGGATAGTTTTTGAAAAAAAAAATATTTATAAAATTTCGAAAAAAAAATTGTATGGCGGGTACCTTTATTTTTGGGCTTAAAAAAAAGAAAAAAACGTGTGGGCAGAAAAAATTAAAAATACTATCTACCAAGTTTAAAGAAAATCGGCTGAGCCGTTTGGGCTTTAGTCGAACAGACAGACAGAATTGCAAGAATTGTAATGTCTACTTTGATCAAAATCTCGAGTTCGATTTTTTTTCCGAATGCATAACTTGCCTATACCCTATAAGTCGCAAGTAAAAATAAAATGGAATATTGGATATCCTCTTCACAAAAGTAGTACAGGAGATTTGGTTGCCAAAACGAATCTGACGGTTTTTATATCCAAGCAACGGTTTTTCGGTTTGAATTGGTATTTATGTTAAAGAAAACTATAGAACATCATAGTGGTTATGTTAGCAAGTGGCCATTACAACTTTTATTTTATTTTAAATAATTTTATAATTTTATAAAAGTGAACGGACTAGTAGCAGAAAAGAACAAAACTATGCCTGATAACTGATTTCCTAAACAGGACAGTCTATCCATTTATTTAGTATCCAATCTATAATAAGGCACGGTAGTGCCCACCCAAATTTGTGGCACTACGCAGCTTTTTTTCAGAAACAAACTCAGGCGATTTTCGACCTCCTTCTAACTTCAATACCAATAAAGTCAAAAACTTCAAATTAATGTTGCTGACCTGATCAAACGCACGCCTCACCAAATTTCAACTCTTATAAGCAGTAGTGCTTCCTGAGATAAAGGACTTCAAAAATCGTTTAACACGCAATGGACTGAATCATTCACTCACTTTATATTTATATGGTGGCTACCTTTATTTTTGGATGACTTTTCAAAAAAAAAAGTCGGAAAATTTTAATGCACAATATACAATTTAAACTTTAAACAGGTTAAGTTTAATAACTCGATCAGTATTAGTTGTACAATAAACAAAACATTCAAAAAATAGTGTTTTTTAAGGTTTACAATGCAATTTTTTTTTTTTAACTTTGTAGAAAGTTCTCAATACAGTCTGTAATGTCTTAATTTAAATTTTTTTTGATTCAATTGTAGATCGAAGGAATTAGTCGCAAGAAAAAAAAATTATCAAAATTCTAGGAGCCGTTTTCGAGAAATATACGATTTTCGAAAAACATTTTTTAAGATTTGTATGGTGGGTACCGTTATTTTTAGATAAAATAACATTTTGTTTCTCATATAATAAAAAACTTTCAACGCCCAAATTTTAAATAAAGCATGGCGTTTTCGAAAACTCAATATTCAAAAAAAAAAACAATTGCAAATTTTTTTAAAAATCCAAACATTTTTTCTTGAAATTTTGAATACACAATATCATCCAAACTGTTGGGAAGCTTTTGCGTAAGCAAAATAATCAAAATCGGTTGAACCGTTTTTGAGAAAATCAAAAACAAAACAATGATAAAAAAAAATCGGCCGAGTCGGACAGACAGACGTACTTTTCTCTCATCGTAATGGAATCGTTTGATCAAATAAGGAGTCCGATTTATCTTACGAACGGCTAACAACAGTTTTCGTATGGTACTAGGTACTAAAGAACGATACTACAAATTTTCGAACTAAGTATCATACATTATTGATCTTTGTACTTCTTATCTTTTTATCGATTTTAACAACTTGTGAGCGGTTTTTAAGGTAATACTCGAACCAGTTACAGATAAAACCAGGAAACCCAGCTTTACATAGCTTATCCAAAAGGATGTAATGGTTAACCATGTCAAAGGCTTTCGTTATATCGACGAAAAGTCCCGCACATCAATTTCTGTCATCTAAACCCTTTTGCAAGATACTGCAGAATTCTAATAGAGCATCTTCTGTTGATAGACCAGATCTGAAACCAAATTGCATAGGGCTGAAGAAATTTTTTCCATTTAAAAAATCTAATATTCTTGCCTTGATGCATTTTTCAAAAATTTTTGAAATTGAAGACAACAACGATATGGGTCTGCAATTTGATTTATCACTTTTATCTCCCTTTTTAAATAAAGGAATAATAACAGCACATTTAAGTCCATTAGGGAAAATACCGGACATGATACTGAAATTGAAAAGTGAAGCCAGAATATCCACTATGTTAAGCCCAATTAGTTTTAAAGTAAAGTTTGAAATTTCATCAGAACCTTTAGAAGTTGAATTTTCTTGTGTGTTGATTATTTTTAGTAACTCTTATTTTTACTCATTTTTACTTGCGATATAGGTACTACTCGTATAAGGCAGTTTGATATTTTGGTCAAAGTTGACATTATGATGATAAAGAAGACGAAAAAACTGGGTCCGGAAATTCCGTCTGTCTGTCTGTATGTCTGTACCTCGATCTAGAGCCTAAACCACTGAAAGTATTACTAACTAACGGTACCCCCCATTCACCATTAATGCAAAATCTTATTTATCTCTAAAACAGCTCCAACAATTTTGATAACAAGATTAAGTGTCCTATTATGGCCATGGACTACATTTTGGACAAACAAAATTTAGGAAAAAATGTTATTAAAGGTTGCTGTCATAGAATCGTTTTTTTTTATTTTCGACTTTCTCATTAACGGCTCTAACGATTTTTATCAAAAGGTTTTAACAGGAGCTCCCTTAAATTTAAAATAATATTATACTTTTTTTTGAGAAATCAATATATTCAAAACCTGTGAACGATTATTATTTTTAATTATTTCCTAAAATCTATATTACGAAATACTTACAATTGGCTTCCCAAATTTTTTTCTTGAAAAATTTTAAAGAAATTTCTAAAATAAAAAATTATTTAATAATAAAACGATTTTTAAACTTTGTTTGCATAAGTTCATACTTTTCGAGAAATCAGACGACAATTTAATGCATTTGATGCGTTAGCAAATTGTCAAGTAGTAGTATCATACTAATACGGTTGTTATTTATCTAGATAAATTTTAATGTTTTGAATGCATCTGCTGTCAAGAGACTGTCTCCTACAAGTTGTGTAGGTAAACTTAACTTTGTTATGTTTTCTGTAATGATGTTTTTTTGTATCAGTTTGTGTAATGGCACCTTAACACAAATAAGGTGCATCGATTTTTTTTTCGATAAAGAGGAACTGAAAAAAGTTCCAGTAATGTGAATCCCTCTAAAATCTGAAATAGCCCTGTTTCAATCAGTTCACCTTATCGAGAGACTACTGTAGTATACATTAACACTAGAGTGTTTAAAACTTTCTGCTTATGTCTTTATTTATTTTAATAAAATTCAAAGTCTCTCAAACCAATTGGCAAGTTTGTGCGCCCTAGTCGTGCATTTTATTTTTATCAAATAGCAAATATTCGCAATAAATTAAAATATACCCACCTGCCCCATTACCCTTCTTTCAATCATTGGCAAACCCGCCCATCTAATGATGTAGACTACTTTTATAGGTAGTTAATGACTAGGAATCCAACATCAAATCTCATTCCAATCGAAGATCTCATTAAGTTGACAAAATCATTACTGAACTTATTACTTGATTTTAGAACGATACAGAGGAATATGAATTTAGTCATAATTCGCACAACATTAGCATCAAAACATCATTGAACTGAGCCATCTAGATGAAAGCCCTTCAGGTGTTGGTAGTTGTGCTTGGATTGCTTAATTCAACTGATGCCAAAGGCAGAGTAAGTTATCATTCCAAGTTTAAGTGTAATCAATTTTTGTATTATTTTCCATTTAAGAGGGCAGCAGCTGGTATCAAGTTCAACAACATCACTTCGACTTTTAATCCGAAGAACTCATACTTTTTCAGTTTCTCTGTAGCACCAGATACAAATGGTCGAAAATTCGACATAGAATGGAATATTTCGTCAGATATTCGAAGCAAATTGATGCTGGGACTTGAGGTTTATTTGAAGCGAGGAAATTCGCTTACCTTGGTCTTTCCATACGAATTTGAATACTGTCGAATTTGGGATGGCTTTATGAGTCAAACTTTTGCCAGGATGTGGTTTAAAAATCTAAAAAGATTTGGAAAATTTCCAACTTATTGTCCTATTTTAAAGGTAATTTGTTTTATTCACTATTAAAATACATTATATTAACTATTTTTTGTTTAATCTTGATATCTGTAGGGATATTATTTTATCAACAGAATGTTTATGGAAAAGGGAAGCGTCCCGTCCGTGTTATTAGGTGGAGATTTTCTGGCTAAAGTGGTTATGTATATAAATAAAGCTCCAACCAAAGATATTATATTCAATGTTAATTTAGATTTAGAAATATCAAAAGAATAATATTTAATTGAACGAGGAATGAAGAACGTTATTTATTTATTATGTAAGGAAAATAATTGATTATAAATAAAAACAAAACTACGCCATCTTTTTCAAAAAAAAAGAAATAACGGTATAACTGTAATAATTATTGCAGAAGTTTCAAGCAACAATAAGTTTCTTATAAAATTTTCAGAATACGAATGAATGAGGCTATAATTTGATGTTGCTAAAGTTTATAATGAAAAATCGCTTTAATCTTTAAGCTTTCAAATTTGGTGTGCAACAGCTCGAAGCGAATCAACTTACAACTCAACCATCAACCATCGCTGTATGTGTAACTCGGAATGTAGGGAACCTACGATTTTCTACCGATTCCGAACCGCTAATTAGCAGCATTTTTAATGACAAGAGATACTCTTCGAGGATATGTCAAAGTCAATTCCTTGCAAGAATCAGTGCACCCATGAAAAACTTTTTTGCAGCGGCTGACCATCGAACCCAAGATCTTCTGCATGACAGTGCAATGCAAATTAAGCTTTTGCGAACTCAAAAATACAAAACACTTTTTGGCAAATTTAGTAGTTACGTCTTTAATTGGGATTCTCGTTGAACAATATTTCCAGTGCCCAATTTTGAATTTCTGTTGCAATCATGTGAAAAGAAATAAAGAAGATTTTTTCAGATGAATGAAAACTAATACTTTTGTAAGACAGGGAAAAATCGTTCAACAAGAATTGCAACTAAATCATTGACTTTTGACATTTTGCAAGTGAAAACTAAAAAAAAAAAAAAGAAATCCTGTTTTAGTCGTCTATCAATTTTCTACTTTTTAACACAAATAGACATCATATTATGTTTTTGAGTTTGCAACAACTCTTAGAGCAGCAGCTTAGATTTTGTATCGGTTAGTATTTTGTTTTTGGCATGAGAGATTTCTTTGTAACGAGGTGAGATTTTGGAGAGGAACAAGATCCCCCCATTCTGACACTTCCTATCATATCCTTACCCAAGTTAGTGTCCTTTCTGGTTCCTTTCAATTTCCTGCAATCTTTTTCGATTCTGTTCCAGAATCTGTGTGGAAAATTTGAGTAGAAATCTAAACTATCTCAATCATCCCAGTGAAGCAAGTTATTTAAGAATGATAGCTTGACTAAAAGTGAACAAGAACAAATACATAACTGAAGATTCAGTTTGCATTAAAAATAATTTCAACATTAACATAGCGAACAAAGTAGAACTTAGAAACGTGAAAAGACAGCTTCGCTTGTCGGGCAATTGCTTGAGTCAGCTTGTGTTATTACAAATTTTTTTCTTTTTTTTTTGAGACCAAAAATAACGGTACTTATCAGAAGATTTTTTTTTCGAAAGCTTATAAAATAACTATATTCTTTTTCTCAAAAACTGTTCGACAGATTAAAAAAAACTCAAAAAATTTCATTTAGTTAAAGCTAGGTAATAGTTGACAAATTTTTTTTTCGAAAAATGGTTATAAATGGCAGAACGATTTGTTCTGTTTTTGATTTTCTCAAAAATGGTTCAACCGATTTTGATAATTTTTGTTTATGCTGAAGCTTCCCAACAGTTTGGATAGTATTGTTCATTCGAATTTTTCAAACAAAAAATTTAAACGTTTTTTCTTTTAATAAATTCTTACGATCTATAATTCAATAAAACAAAATTGAAAATAAGATATTACTGACTGTACTTCTACCATAGAACCATTTTTTCGAATTTTGAATTTCTCACTATTGGCATAAAGGATTTTAATGAAATTTTTATAGACAAGCTTCTAAAAAGTTTGAAAAACATTGCGTTTAAAAACCTTAAAAACAAAATATTTTTTGAATTTTTGAAAAAAATATATTTTTTTTTTTTGAAAATTCGATATCTCCAAAATGGGTCAATATTTTTGTTTGAAATTTAATTTGTAATCGTACACTAATAAAAACTTAAGGTTAGAGTACCAACATTTTTAAAAAAAATTTGTGTATACAAGAAAACACTACAACGACTTATACCTTATAGCGAGTAAAAATAAGCAAAATCCTAATTATATTGTAATGTATTCGTGATCTTTCGATAGTGGTTAATGAAGGAGTGTCTTTTTATCAAGTGTCATTTTACATTCTTGTTTAATATGATGTACTTTGGATAGCAATTGAGTGATGCCAATAAGGAAGTACTCTACAATATTTAACAAACGTATACCAGGTACAACAATAGTCTAACCATGATTTATGAAAGATGACACAAGATGGCAGTATATCCAAAACCTGAAAGTCTATTTGTGTCAAGTTTCTGTTGAAGATTGTGACAAGACTTAAGGATATAGAGAGGCTCTCATCAAGTGGGTAAGTTGTATGTTAATTTTGAACTCACATTTAAAATTTTATGGATGACAATTTTAATTACAGTATAATTTTAAATATGGTCTACAACCATTTCTTAGTCAAAATAAAAAAAATCATGAATTTTAATCAAAATCAAAATATAAAAATACCCTGTTTGAAATTCTGAACAAATCCATCCCTTCCCTTACTTCATTGCAAATATAGAAGTTATGATGAAATTTAATTGTTTGGATCTAGATCAAGACCTCGAAATTATTTTCATACGAAGAACTCAAATGACTTGCACTGCACATGATTTTATAATTAAATAATTTTAAAACATGCAAATAACATTTTGATAAATCTAAAAAACAAAATTGGACAACCGTCCATTTAAGTTCATGGGTTAATTGGGGTCTTTCAAATAATCGACGAAACAATTATTTGAACTGCAAAGTGTTTCGCTTTATCTTTCATCTTCAATTGCAAGCCATCAAGCACGTAGCAAAAAGGGGATCTAGAAACTTGGCTTTAGCCCTATACGAAATTTATTATTATTCAATAGCTTAGGGTTTTGGTAAAATAAATAAAGTTATTTAAAAGCTACTTTTACTTACCAATATACTGGGCACAGAGAAACAACTATTGTAAAACTTTTTTTTTTGTTGTAAAAAGTAATAAAATTATTAAATAATCAAATTGCAAATATTAAATATAAGTTAATCGATTTATTTCCATTAAATTTTGTCATTGGTAATTGAAGAGTAACAAATTGAAGCATTATATTATTAAGTAAGTCTGTTTTTATTTAACAATTTATTAAGTTTTCTTTGTTCTAAATTTTTCACAATATAAAAGGATTAGCTTTTGCTTTAGCCTAAAAAAAGAGTTTATCATAAAACACAACTTAAATTTTACATACATTTTTAGAGAACGGCTCATTTAACTTTCATAGAAATTTTACATATAGTACGTAGATATATAGTAACTTTGATGGAATACAAAATCAGAAACATTAATAGTAGATATATACAGTAACTCCTAAAATTAAGCAAATAAAAAATCAAATCATTGACCTTAAGTTTATAATTTGCATTTTAGGTTTTCAGGTTTTCACGCACATGCAAAAATTGTTTGTCTTGAAAGAGTGAAGACTTTTCAACTAGCTCCAATTTTAATAAAAACTAACCCCACATAATTTTAAAGGATCAAAGGTCAATTTCATTTACCTATTTTAATAACAACATAACTTGACCATCTTTATAGAAAAGCTTTGAAGTCAACTCATTTACGCTTCATTTGTATTTGTATGTTCAAATTCCCCTCCTAAGTAAACTTCTGGCTACGGCCCTAAAAGCCATCGTTAATGTTATACAAATTGGTAGAATTTATTTGATACTCAATTTAAGAACCTAAAAAACCACTTCGATCATTAGTGATTGAAATGTTCGCCATTTGTGTCGCATTAACCTAAAGCAAAAACCAAGATCAATGTCATCTAAACTATTTGCATCCATATTGATTTTCCTTGGAGCACTGATACCGGTGGATAGTAGTCAAAAGGCAAGTTTCCAATCAAATTCTCTTCTCTCCATCAAAGAAAAGAATTTGTTTTCATTATTTTATTTGACCAAGTTGAAATATTTTTTTGTTGAAGAATCTGGTTCCTCTTCGGCTATTTTGGTCACTTGATGTGCAATGGAACTAGTTTAATTTCATTTACTTTCCCGACAGTTTAACAAATTTACTTACAAAGAAAAAACAAAATGAATTAAATAATAATAAGGCTAATCTGAGTATTAATTGTCGAAAGCTTCATAGATTTTACCGAAGACAAACTGTATGTCTGCTGAAATTCTCGCCGTTTACCCCTCTGAAGGTTACATTATTACATTTACTAACCAAACTAACCCTAAAAAAACTGAGAACTTTCAAATTAGCTGTCACAGAAAACAGTGTTTCCAATTTGAAGTTCCGCGCCTCCAAAAATAAACACCTTCTACATATTTTATAGGTTATAATCGGTCTTCGCATTAAAATAAATATTTGTATATTTAAAGACTTCTCTAACAGAGGCTGGGAATCAACCCCAGAGGGTACAGTCTTATATTGCCTCACGCCTAACTATACATAAAGCCAATACGGGTGTTCCGTGGGACTTTGGATAGTTTGTAAAGGCTTCTGCGTTCATACTAATCCTAATAATTTTCAGAAGTCTGTTTTTTTTTCTACTCTAGAACCAATCATTTCCGGGCTTTCCTAGCTTAAGAGTTCAAAATTATCAAACTTCAACATCGATGGTATAAAATCATTAACAAACAAAAATTCTGATTAGTTTTAATTGCACCCCTCTAATGGCGTGCCTTTCCAATAGAAGCTGACCAATTTATGAGGTGTAAAGTATTTAGCAAAACCAACGTTATCTTTAATCTTCAATGGCAGAATTTTGTTTCCACACCCAATTAAACATTAAAAAAAGCGATAGAAAAACTGATACATATGTTTCTCATAAGTTGGGATGTTTTTGGTTTTAAAAATTACAACTCAGAATCATGCCATTCACACTTGCACTACTAATTTTGCTTGGAGCCCTGGTACCGGTGGATAGTGCTAAGAGGGTAAGTCAACAGCTATTGGAATTATTGCATTTCGTCGGCTTTCTTCATTCCAAAATATAGAAATCACCTCAAGTGCGATTCCTAAATATCACAACAACTTTCAATCCGAAATTATCAACATTGGTTGAGTTCTCCATAACTCCTGAATCGAATGGCCGCTTTATTGATTTAAACTGGAATCTCTCGGTAGAAGTCCCCAAGAGTTTTTATATTGCCGTTGACCTATTGAAAAGAAACCTTTCGGAAAGTGCATACACCACGGTTTTTTCATATGATTTTGATTATTGCCGTGTGTGGGATGGATTTATGAGTCAAGCAATAGCAAGGATGTGGTTCAACGATCTTAAGAGAGTTGGTACATTTCCAGCTAAATGTCCAATTTCTAAGGTGAACTAAATTTTTGCAAAAAGCTAGTATATGTAAATTATTTATTTAATGAATTTATTTTAAAGGGATTCTATTATCTGAAGCATTTTCAGGTAACTAAGGGAAGCGTTCCACCATTTGTTCCTATGGGATTTTATCTCACGAAAGTTATGGTGTATATTAAAAAAGACACTTATAAGGACGATTTTTTTACCACACTTATGGAAATCGAGATGTGGCTTGGGTGATTGAGTAAAGAAGAGATAAATAAATTGAAAAACCAATGAAAGGCTTACAACGTTCTTTGGATTTTAAATGTCAAAACAATAAGCTAATAAATTCTGCGTCTTAACTTAGAGAGTATTTAAAATAAAATTATCCGGGAATATAGAGGTTTCAATTATTACCAATTTTTTTTCTGATTTTGCGAGCTTATAATTTTTGTGTTCTTTTGGATATTCCTGAAAAATAAAATACTTACAGTACTCTCATGAAGACGAACGATTGGGGCGACATCTTAAGCATAGCGATAGTACTGGTTAGATTTGTCTCTGCTAAATTTAATAATTAAATATTCTCTTTTTTACTATTTGTTATCCTACTCTCCACTGTAAAATCGTGCGCTAATTTCAGCGCCACCACAAGGATATCAAGCTCCATGATAATACAATAGGCTATGTATACAAAGGTTGTACTAAAAAAAAACGTTGTATTGTGTACTGTGGTCAACTTATGCTGTCATGCGCGGAAAACAAATATTTCAAAGCGTGTTTTTGAATTACTTGCCTTGTGACTTCATATTGAGAAAAAGGAACAGCTTTCAGTCAGTGGCGTAGCGTCCCATATCGGCGACCGGGGCGAGAGACCCATTTTGCCGCCCCATTCAATACTTAATTAAAATTAAATTTCGAAACATCATTTCACAGGTAATTAGGTATCTTTTATTAAGGGTAAAGATCGTCTTTGTGTTTTACGTGGATGCCTGCCTGTTACGGCTCCACCCCACGGGTGGCCTACCAACATCAGAGTCAGATTTAGTCCTGACCATTAACCCCGACATAGCAAGCTATCTCGGTCGCAAAGTTGTGATATGTTGCAGCATATGCGCACCTCTTGCTTTGGAAGCGAGGTCTATCTAACACCTCTTGAATTCAAGAAAAGAATCTTGAAAACCGTGTATTTCCGTATTTGGAGTAAACCAAGCCACCATGATGCTCCCACTAGGGGGCCTACCTGATAGATAGGACTCGAGCCGAGGGTAAAACTCAACTTCCGACTCAAATGGGCACTATCTCCCATGGTACCAGAATATAGCTTCCGGTGGAGCTTCCTAGGCGAACGAAACCCGGACATAGTCCAAGTTCTTACTCAGCTTCGGAATTTCCAGATTTGAACCCGTCACTTCCAGATGGGCTACTGCAAACCCTGGGCCTGTAAACCCTTAGGATACACACCAAAAAGTCGGGCGGGGTAGAAACCAACGACTCAATGTGCATCCTAGTCTTTTGCTCACCTTACGGCAAACTAGGAAGGACGCTCCTGTCTTTGATCACCTTGCGGCAAGCTAGAAAAGACACTCCTAGTCTTTGTTCTAAAGAACGAGGACGACGATCCCCCTATTATTTGCAACTATAAATAGGAACAAATAAGAAACCCTTATTGAACCTCGTAAGACTTTCAAATCTCCAACCACATAAGTAGCCGTAATCTTAACCCTACCAACCAAGATCAACCTTATTCAACCTAAATTAACCCTTCCAGTGAAACTTTCGAAATCCCCAGCCACAAAAGCACCCGGGGACGTTACTAATTTCACTGCTATCACCAGTAAGATCTTAGAAATCTCCAGCTGCTTGCCCAGCCGAAGACTTCACCAATCCCACTCCCCCTACCAACCAAGATCCATCAAAAAGTCTCCAGCCACAAGTGAACGAGCCCCGAAAGTCAAGATCATCATCCATGCATTAATCACTTGCACCACCACCGACCAACCATGGCCTTATGCTCCCCGCCACCCAATATGATTGTGGGTATTACGCAAGCTGCACTCGGACAGGTATGCCACCACAATCATAATCTTGGACTTACGCTTGCTGCCATGGTCCGATGTGTGGTTCAGTAGCAATTCACTTCCAACAGTCAATCCCTCCAGAGCCCGAACACGAGCAACCAAAGACTTCACAATTTCTCCCTAGACCTCCCTAGTAGACTCTTCAAAACCTGGAGAAAGCCTTAAAAATTTCCAGCCACGTAAGTAGCCGGAGATTTTACCAACACACACCCGTCTTGACCCTACTACTCCCTTGGGTTTTCTTAGTTGTCTAAATCTCTTAGCTGAACGAGCAGCGAGAGAATAGACGTAAGCCTAACCCCCCCCCCCCCCCAACACCGCAAAGTTGGAACCCGTCGGGGGGGTCATTGAAGGTAAAATAGGATCAGCGGTTTCACAAACGGATTCTACGGGCCTTACGAGCAGCGAAGTCAGAAATAACTTTGTCAAAATCAATATTTGCAACCAATTCTTGTTCAATCGACAATATAGCCAAGTTTGATAGTCTAGTGGAGCTCATAGTGGATCTGAGATAATTTTTGATTAGCTTCAACTTCGAAAAACTTCTTTCGCAATTAGCGACACTAATTTCCAAAGTCAAATATATACGAATAAAGATGAATATATTTGGAACCGAAATTCCCAGATTCAGTTTTTGAATGAACTAGAAGAGCTCCAGTGGTCCTTTGCCCTTATATCTTCCTCTGATTCAGACAAAACTGCTGGAGACGCTTCCGCTCCATCTGAAACTCGTCCTTGTCGATGTCTTCTAACATATGGGAAAGATCAAACTCGTACTTGCTGTCCAAAAGTTTCGGAACTTGTCCGCTATTTCTTGAACTTGCTGGAATCGAGTCGTCATTTCTTGAATGATCTTGTCAAATGATGCGAACACCTCCCGACGGAGTTCCTGCTCGTGAAACAAAGCTGCATCTGCGGATTCATCGCCATGCATGCGTTTTTTCCTGCGAATTCTTATCGTTTTGAGTTCGATTGCGAGTTTTTCGCGGAGAGTCTTATCTCTTATGCCTGTGACACACATCTAGTATAGACACCATAGTATACGAATGAACCACATGTCTGTCAGGGTATACTACGGTAATACCAGCCGAGCAAAATAGTATGAGTTTATTTTCGTAGTATAGTCTTCTCCTTAGTGAAAACAGCTCCTTTTTTCTCAAGTGAATAATAGATTTACAAATCACCATTTTTGCAAAAGCGTGCAACATAATAATATCATTAGATGACAATCTCAAATATTGCTCATTCGAACATGATATTATTTGTAATTGGAACTTTTAAATACACACAACATAATTTATTTTTAATCTCTTTTAATCTTAACATCAATTTACCATAAACGAGCTGTCTTATATAATTTTAAATATTATATCATCATTGTTTGTTGAATTTCGTACAAAATACGACCGATGAAGACCCTGCAAACACGGACTGTCATCATTTTTCTCGCATTTTCGATGTCTGTGAATGGCGACAAACAGGCAAGTTGAAATCCTTGATCATTAAAATTTGTTTATTAACTAACATTTCAATTTAAAACAGGCATCTATATTACAAGTAAAGAATTTGACTACAAATTGCAATCCAAAATTTTGGAAAACATGTGAAGTTACCATACATCCTGAGTTGAAAGGTCAAACCATTTCTGCCGATGCAATTTTAATAAGAAATATAAGCAAAACCTTGTTTGTCCGACTTGGAATTATGATTAAAAATAAGAACACAAATACATTTGATCGGTTTTACGATTATGATTTTGATGTGTGCCGGATTTGGGACGGTCTTATGAGTCAAGCGATTGCAAGAGTTTGGTACACAAATCTCAAGAGGTACGGCAATTTTACACCTAAGTGTCCCATTTTACAGGTATGTATAGTTTTTTTTTGAATTATTGTCTTTAACTAAGCATAAGATGATATACTTTTTTTTTTGTTTTATTTAAGGGTCATTACAGTATAAGGAATATGAAAATTGGTAGAAAAAGCATTCCACCTTTCATGTTCAATGGAGATTACCGTTCCAAAAGTGTTTGGAGTACCAAGAAAGATAGGGAAGAAGAAGAGATATTTAGATGTGTGTTTGACTATGAGATTAAAAGGAACTAGATCAAAATTCGTAGCAGTAAACTACCTAAGTAATTTATTTAATTGAAATCAATTCATTTTCGCTGAGAGTTTATATTTCACCACTTCTTCTTTTGAGAAGGTGCTCTAGTATCCTACTTGAGTCTTTTGGATAGAATCTCAACTGGGATTGCCCATAAATGTACACTTGATCCCAACTTCCAACGTTCATTTAACTTTAGAGATTTATTCTTTGGCCGCACTTAACGAATGTGGAATGCCTTATTCGGCTCATTCTTTCACTTCTTCTTTTTCTTCTTCTTCTTTTGGTCGACAACCGCTTCTTGCATATCCTATTCACCTTAATAATTCATCTTTAGAAGACAACAATGTTGAGCAGATACATATGCCGCTGGCTGAAAACTATAATGTTCTAAGTTAAGGAACCCATGTTCTGAGAAAATCGACTACAAATATTTGAGTTACTGAATTCCACTAAAAATAATTGTATTTTACGGAAAACTAATAATTAAAGCTGCATAATCTTATAAATCGAAAGTTAAATGTTCCTTTTTAAAGTAGAGAAACGATTTAATTAAGCATTTTTTGTTTTGACAAAGAAAATTTTTTTGACTTGTTAGACCTTCTGGTGTTCATTTTGTTCTATATTTATGACATAGAACTTTGTAGTACTGAGTACAATATATAAAAATAACCTTATATCGAAGAAAAAAACATTTTTATTGTAATGATAGGCCTTATATTCTATTATTATTATAAAATAAATATATATATTAAATCAGTCTGAAACCAAACCAGCTAAATTCATTAAGGATTGTATGCATAGTGTTGAATGCTGCACACTTATTGATGACATCCACCCGCACTGAACTTGGCCAGTGCCTAATTTCCAAACACCTACATACAAATGATACCATTTATTGTAACTTATATGAAGGTTTTATGAAGGGCGAAATATAGATCTTCACTGGAAGTTTTTAACCGAAAGTTTTTGATGTGTTTTATTTGATTGAGATTGCGATTTTTAGATTTTGAGATTTTTAAAAAGTTTACCCATTTTTTTTTAAAGCTAAATTAGCTATAAACACATAGCAATATAACAAAAAAAATATTTATTCACAGTATTTAAAGGCACATTAAAATAAACATTATTAAAAAAAACTAAGGAATATTGTTGTTGATAATAACTTTAAAAAAATCACAATCCACCTGCGGTATGAATTGCAACATTGCTTTAAAAGATTTTATTTTGGACTCCGGCAGCTTATTTTTGATAAAAGCTTTTTTAAGATGAGGCATTTCTGAAGAAAATTTCTTGTTCTTGTTGGCCCTTCTAGGAAGCTTGTCGTATCTCAAAGTAACATAATTGGAATTCTCAATATATTCGGTTTTGTTTGTACCCAATAATTAAAAAGTTTCTTGTAAATTCCAATTCAAAAACCTTAGTGAATGCAATTGTTTTAAAACTAAACAGTTTTGAACATTCTTGAAAAGTCAAAGAAGTCAGCAGGTATCATTTGCATTATAGCTAATTTCGATTGCTTATAATTGATATTCATCAAAATTCTCATTAAAGAAATTGGGAAGCAATAATCTCTTTTTTGCAGTCGTCCCTCGATGACACTATGGACGGCATAGATTTCTTGGATGCAGGAGTGACCAGGCACACTGAACCGGAGAGTAATTTTGTTTAATTGTCCATGAGTGTGGATGAAGTTTAATAATGCAAATGACATTATTGAGTTTCTGTTTTGAGGAACATAGGATTCAGCCCACAAAGTAATTTCTGAGAAGTAACAATTTTCGTTGAACACATTTTCCAATATTTTAATGAGCGCAGATGCCAAATCGTTTCCGCTTCTTCCCATCACACTCTCATTCCACAAGGCACAATATACCTACAAGCAAATAATTAATCAAAAATTTCTATTAATACCTACACAAAATAAAATCATTTAATTTAGTTTATCAAACCTTGTTATTCGTCGATAAATGACCTGTAAGGTTATAGATATTCAATTCGGAATGGTATAAAAAGGAAGATACTGTAATATTTTTACTAGGTTCGTAAATAAAACTTATTAATCTTCTTTTAATATTTCTTCTATAATCAACTCAAATACTTTTATTCAGATTTAAATCACACTTCTTTAATTACACTTTCCACAATCCAATAGTTCAGCTTTGCACACTTTCATAATCGAAAATAAACTGTCCAGTGCTCACCGCGAACACTCCCTTATATACTCAAGTTAGTTGTTCTCGAAGGTTCTTGTCTTGGAATGTTCTAGATGGTTGGAATAAGGGGAAATACACTTGACATTGGAAAAGAGCTTTTTGTTTCTTCCATAAAGCAGATATGCAATTTTCCGACAAATGGCGCTGTAGGAGTATAAAGCTCTGTTCGCAACAATAACTATTTCTGCCTTTGGACACGATAAAACGTTTTGCAGATAAAAACATAATACCGGAATAGACGACTTGTGGTCTTTTTGTCTCTGATCCCGTGTTGATTTTTTATGACGCTTGTGATTTTTGTACTTGGATTTTAAATCTTCTGAAGTTCTTTTAGATTCTTCCATCACTTTAAACTCCTCATTCACGGCAGTCTTTTTTCGGTTTGTAAAACGATAAATTAAATTCGTTATTGAAAATGTTTCTGTATGTGTTTATTTTAACTAGACTTTCTCCATCTTCTGAAGCTTCTTTTTTGAACATTTGATGCATAGCTGCTACGTTCAAATCCGACTGTAGATATTTTTTATTTGAGTCGTGCCTGCAGTAGTGCGAGTCCACCGTCGGAAATTTCAAAATATGTTTTCGAATGTTAGTTGGGACACTATTTTTACTTGCGATATATGTACATAGGTTAGGTACTATAGGGCAAGTTCTGCATTTGGAAAAAAAATCGAACTCGAGATTTTGATCAAAGTTGACATTACGATGAATAATGTAAGTACATTACGATGATAGCGAAGACGAATAAAGTGGGTCCAGCCATTCCTTCTGTCTGTCTGTATGTCTGTATATCTGTATGTCTGAACCTCGAACTACTAAACTAAACTACTAAACTACTGGAGCTATTTTCTTCATACTCGGTACTTAAGGGTCTTCGGTGATTCCCTAGAGGAGAAATTGAAATTTTTTTTAGCTCCAAAACTAACGGTACCCCCCCTACACCCGTAATGCATAATCTTATTTATCTCGAAAACGCCTCTAATGTTTTTGATAAAAAAAAATTAGGTGTAATATTATAGACATGGACTACATTTTGGTACAAAAAAATTTGGGGGGAAACGTTATTAACGGTACATGTCATAGAACCGTTTTTCTGATTTTCGAATTTCTCATCAACGACTCTAATGATTTTAAGCAAAATTTGTATGCAGAAGCTCCTGTGTACTTGAAAAAATAGAATCTATAAATTTTTTCGAAAAAATAGTTTTTGGATTTTTAAAAAAGTAATACATTTTTTTTTAGAAAATTCAATATCTTGAAAACGGATACACGAATAAATTTTTAAATTATCTTATAAAATGTATTTAATTAAATACTAACAATTTACATATCAATTTTTTTTATAAACATTTTAAGGAAAATTTAGTACACAAAAAACATGTTTCAGTATGTCTGTATGTCTGTACCTCTCCCTACACTAGACCTGTGTTCTTCAATCCCCGTAGTTGAGGGTCATACACCCGTAATGCATAATCTTATTTATCTCAAAAACGGCTCTAACGATTTTGATAAAAAATAATTGAGTTAGGTATTATGGATATGGACTACATTTTGGTAAAAATAATTTTGGGGCAAGATGTTATTAATATTACCTGTCATAGAATCGTTTTTTTAATTTTCGACTTTCTCATTAACGGCTCTAACGATTTTAACCAAAAAATTTCACCAGGAGTCCCCTTAAGTTTAAAATAATATTGTATATAAAAATATTAAAAAAAAATTGCAATTTATTTTTTGGAAAATCAATGTCTTGAAAACGTGTGAACGATTATTTTATGAAATTATTTCCTAAAATCTATATTACTAAGCACTTAAAATTGGTATCCCAAATTTTGTTCCAGAAAAATTTGAAAGAAATTTGTTATATGTATAAAAAATTACTTTAATAAAACGATTTTTAAACTCTACGAGTATATTCATAAATTCATACTTTTCCGGAGATCAGACGGCAATTCCATGGCTTTGAACATTTTTATCTCATTAAATCCATGTTTTATATTTATAAACGGTATTTAAAATCCCATATTACTTTTACATAAGAGCAAGTTCGTGCGATACTGCGATCCTGTCGTGCATTTTATTTAAATCTGTCAAACAGTTCTTGAGCAAAAAAAATATTTATAAAATTTCGAAAAAATTAGTATGGCAGGTACCTTTATTTTTGGTCTTAAAAGAATAGAAAAAAAAAAACGTGTGGGGGCAAAAATTGAACGTGATATCTACTAAGTTTCAAGAAAATTGGCTGAGCCGCTTAGGCTGTAGTCGAATACAGACAGCATTGCGAGACCCACTTTTTCTTCTTGATAGTACTTTTAAGTCTTGAACTAAGTCATGTACAACTTTCAACCATTAATTCGTGTGTGTGTTGGTAGTCGGCAGAATTGGAGGAGGTATACAATTTTCTGGTAAGAAGCAGTTTTCATGACAGGTGATTGTCTTGGAGGATTTCTCATTTCCTCGCAAGAGGTAAAGTTTTTAAGTGAAATAAAACACACAGAGTTAATACTGATGACCACGGTATTGGCTGTATGGAAAATATAATTTTCTGTCATTCATGCTTAAAAATGAGTTTGGTCATTTCGCTTTGAAAGCGCAATGCGGAAAACTAATTTTCGAATAGTTCACCGAACAGATGGGCCGTACAGCCAATTGCAATTTTTCAAACAGTCACTACAATAACAATGTTGCCAATCTAAGAACCAAAACTTCTTAAAAAAAAAACCCATTCGTTCAATTGGACACTTCATTATTGGTGTTGGATAATGGCTGGACGCCATTTTAGAACAATCATGATGTCAAAAAAAAAAAATCGTTAAATTTAAGAGCAATCACCTTTTTTGCAAAAGCGTGCAGCATAATAATATGATTAGATAACAATCTCAAATATTGCTCACTCGTTCATGATATTATTTATAATTGGAACTTTTAAATATGCACAAAATAATTTATTTTTAATCTCTTTTAATCTTAAACGAGCTGTCTTATATAAAATTTTTTCAAACATTATATCGTCATTGTTTGTTGAATTTTCGTACAAAATACGACCGATGAAGATCCTGCAAACACGGACTGTCATCATTTTTCTCGCATTTTCGATGTCGGTGAATGGCGATAATAAGGCAAATTGAAATCCTTGTTCATAAAAATTTTTTTATTAACTAACATTTCAATTTAAAACAGGCATCTATAGTACAAATAAAAAATTTTACTTCAAATTTCAATCCAAAATTTTGGAAAACGTGTGAAATTACAATACATCGTGAGTTGAAAGGTCAAACCATTTCTGCCGATGCAATTTTGATAAGAAATGTCAGCAAAAACTTGTTTGTCCGATTTGGAATTATGATTGAAAATAAGAACACAAATACATTTGATCGGTTTTACGATTATGATTTTGATATGTGCAGGATTTGGGATGGTCTTATGAGTCAAGCGATTGCAAGAGTTTGGTATACGAATCTCAAGAGGTATGGCAATCTTACACCTAAGTGTCCCATTTTACAGGTATGTATAGTTTTTTTGAAGTATTGTCTTTAACTAAGCATAAGATAATATATTTTTTGTTTTATTTTAGGGTCATTACGTTGTAAAGAATTTGAAAATTGGTAGAAAAAGCATTCCACCTTTCATGTTTGATGGAGATTATCGTTCCAAAATTGTTTGGAGTATCAAGAAAGATAGAGAAGAAGAAGAGATATTTAAAGTTATGTTTGACTATCAGATTAAAAGGAACTAGAACAAACTCGCAGCAGTAAACTTCCTAAATAATTTACTTAATTCAAATCGCTTGCGCTGGGAGTTTTGAGAAGTATACCTTCTATGATCTTATCCAATTGCACATGCCAAGGTCTTTCGTCTTTAGTCAGTTGGGAAACATCATCCTTCAGCTGCCGACTATAATATCTTTGTTCACAAAAAGCTTTTAATTTTCTTTTTAATTCAGAAGACGCACTGTACATATGTACATATCTATTTTTAAATATTTTAAATTCAAAATGTAATTTCTAATCAATTGGGTTAGATTTATTGCAAAAGAAATACAACTGAAACTGAATTTTAGAACTATTTTAGGTGAGAGCCAAAGTTGCCCAAAAAATAAATTGTTTTTATAAAAAAAAATCCCAATATTAAGAATGATCGTCGTGGACATTATCTTGTAAGTAAAAGCGAATCAGTTTATTACTAAGAATATAAATATAAAAAAATTTATTAAATTTAGATCAAATTTCATGATTTAAAGGCCTTGACAATACACAGTTAATTTTTTTTTTGGTGTTCAATAATTTTATAAATTGACAAAAAAAAAATCACTTAAATTTCAACCAAATCAATGCAATTTATTTATAAAAACAAAAAAAAATCCTTTCAATTCTTTTTGAATTAAATAAATTATGTACACTTTTAATTTTCGGAATGGAATGAAACCACTATACCACTAATTGGATACAGAATTTTTTCGTGGAAAGTTTTATTATATTCATTTATGAAATTTAATTAGCTCATCGGATTGGCCTATTTATATTTTATGCAGTCAATGGGTATTTAACTTCGTATAATATTCATGAAATTTTAATTTATTTAAACAAAATTAATTAAAAATAAAATGCACATTACTGCCTGGATCACATGTATACTTATAGATCAAAAGTATATGTTGTAGTAAAAATATTGTCAAAACCTCAACAAATGCATTTATAAAAATATTGAAATTGGTATCCACGCAAGATTTCACCTTCTACAGTATATCCAAAGTCCCCTGCGTAATATACATTTATTACAGTCGTGAAAAGCGGCGGCACAATTTATGTAGTCATATGACAGTCAGACCTTATGAAACTAGAAATTGAAAGAGTCCACGAAACATACAAATATCTGTGGTAAAAGGGTTTTATTTAAGGGTAGGGACAAGTAGGGACGGATTAACATATTATCAATGAACAAATTCTTACACTCAAGAAATTTGCCAACAATTTTTAATTAGAAGTTTCAAACAAAAGATCATTTATGAACATAAGGAAGAGTGTCGGGAACAAAACGGAGCCCTGAGGCACACCAGCATTTATTTGTTGGATATCAGATGTGAAACCGTCCAATACTACTTGTACATAGGTAATTTCGAAGAACAGTTTCGTTTCATCGCTACCAAAAGCGCGCATTTTCAATAAAAGAGCTTGATGTCAATATCTATCGAATGCCTTTGAAATATCAAGTGCAATAATCTTACTTTCTCCAAAACGGTGTAAGGATTTGTTCCACTGTTCGGTGAGATGTATCATCACCAGATCACCAGAAGACCTATTGCTACGAAAGGTCATTTAGAAGGTTTCGTTCGTCAAGATATTTCTTAAGCTGAAAATTGATCAGCGTTTCCATGACCTTGGAGAGAAGGAACGTAAGTGCAATTGGACGATTTTTAGGGACGGGTTGGACAAATGCTGTTTTCCATCCAGATGGGAAAGCTTATGTAGTGGTTTTGCCAGCATAGAAGAACACCACTTCAGAACAATATGAGGAATACTGTCCGGCCCAGCGGATCTGTGAATGTCAAGATCTTTTAGTACTCTAGCAACTGCACGAGTGCGAAAGAAGATTCGTCCCATAAAATCGTTTACGCTCTCAAGTACAGGAGGAGTTATGTGCTGTAAGTAAATTCGCTTTATCTATCGAGCTTACAACAGGAGAATCTGAGGAATTCGTAGTGTTTCGTACGTTTTTTACAACCTTTGGGACATAATAGTATTTTTTGCCCAAATGTTTGGTCATATAGAAATTTAGTTCGTCGGATATGAACGTTACAGGTCTTTCTAGCTTGTTTGAACTCATTCTGGTATTCCTTATGCCCAGTGCAAGTGTTTCAGAAATGTTGGAGAGGATTTAAAAGGAAATACCGATGCACTTTGGCTATGAAGGTCTCGATATAATAATGGGAGGTAAATTTTGAGTCGGGTAAGGCATTCCACATTCGTGTAGTGCGAGAAAGAAAGAATCTCTGAATTTAACCGTACGTACGGAGTTGGCTTAAATTATTTAAGGGGAAAGAAGGGCTCAAAGAAAAGGAGAGTAAGATCATTCTTGATTCGGATTTCCTTATGAATTAAAGATTCTTGCAATTTTCATGACTTTAACTAAGGTTTCAATACCTTTCAAATGAGAGAAGAGTGCTCCCAGTAAGACACTTCCATTCATCAGTTTCCAGTCAGTCTGCATTGCTTAGTGGAAAGATGATATCTGCTGCTACCATATACTCGGAGGTTAAGGTTAGGTCTATAATGAGAAATTTATCTCTTCGTCCAGATTTACAAACAGACTAATTGAGGATCGTTAATTCCGGATGGATTCCCGAATTTAATTGAGAAGCGAAAACAAGCAACCAATGCTAACCTGTTTACGAACCAATCAAACGAAATAAGGACAACAAACTTTGGAACTGTTCGTGTAATGTTAGGTGTCTAAGTTAATGCTTCCTTTCTTCGTGACCTTATCTTTATGAAAAATGCTTTTCATCCTTATGTGGGCTCAAGGTCAATTGTTTTTATTACTAAGTCTACACAAGGACAAAGATCATTTTTTGGTCTCTAAGTAAGTTACGTACGACCTAACTATAAGCAGATTCCTGATCCATCTAAGAAATGTGATGGACCGGGCATGGCAAAAGAAAGTGTCCATTCGGGTATTGATTTCTCATTGGATGTAGACTCAGGACAAAAGTCTAGAGTGTCCCCCTTATGGCAATCTGTATTGAGGAGACAGGTGTTGATACCCAAAAATTGTTCTACGAGTTCTAAATAAGACCAGTAGTGCTCTAGGAATGATATTTCAATTAATTACAGCAATAATTTTAACACTAAGCTAGGAAAGAAGGATTTGGAGAGTTTAGTCTGTATAATAACACCCCTGCTAATGGACTCAGGTTGATCGAAGATGGCTTGAATAAGTGAATATATCACCTCATATAGGTACCAAAAATTTTCGGATAAAAGTATAATTATGGCAATAAATGGGACTTCAGCATTCTTTAAACAAAAAGAAATAAGACCCTATGAACTTTTCCAACTACATAGTCATCAGTCTCCATAGTATCTCGTTGACGGGTTTTGTGATTATTGAGAAGAAAACGAAAAAGATGGGTTTAGCGGTTAAGTGAAAGCAAGATTAATTACTATGTATGGTTATTTAACAATGAGATTTTCATGCAATGAGATAATTTTCCGCTTTGCAGAAAGATATAAATTTCTGCCACATATTTTCATGAAATACTTGCTTAAATGTGGGAAGTAATCAGCTGTTCGTTAAACGACAGTCAACTCATTACAAATTTGTTGTTATCAAAAATGCACATCATTAAATATTTTACTTAAAAAGTGATTCTGTTTTCTTACTTTAAAGAAAATAAAGCAAGTATTATTTAAAAAAAATTATTTTAAACCATTTCTTTAAATTTAGAGAATTTCTTAGTTTATCAGGTTTATTTCATCTCTTTTCGCATCAAATTCGTGAGATAATTTTATCAGCTTTGCAGAAAGTTTTTCCCATACAAATTTTGACAGTTTTCGGACGTGAAGCTACAACGGCAGAATATGCTGAGCTCATGAAATTCAGATCCAAGCAATATCTTGAAATGTGGTATTAATAATCTTGTGGAATGTAATGGTTCCAAAACTGTTTTTCTTTAAATTGGTATACACCCTCTTTATATCATTAAATATGGATGGAAATTTCGTCGAGGAAACTGAAAAGCTTTCGATTTTTGGCATGCTCGTTACCAACAAATTTTTATGGAATGACCATTATATACTCATACTATTGCTAAAAAAGCAGCGAAATACTAGGATTTCTAAGAGGGTTAAAACACTTTTTTTACTCTTCTGATTTGGCAACTTTTAATAAAGTATACACAAGCCCAACAAATCAAGTCATATTCTGAATAGAATCCAGATTAGAGATTTGAATCTGATAGGGAACATATCAATTTCGGAAACATTTGTTTCATCGGAAGATCGCAGAAATGTCTCTTGCGTGTGTCTCTCTCTGTTGTAATGTTTAAGTCGATGGCCTCAGTTGCCAGTGCTTTCAGTATCTCTACGTCATAGATTTATCTACGGAGCAGTGTAATATGCAATGTAATGTAATGTCTCTTACTTATCACTGTTTTATCGCTACTTCTTCTTCAGCGTAATATCCGCTCTTTCGGAAATAACTATCAGTTTACCCTTGAGATCAGCTTTGAACGTACCATTAACTTTATAATCGGCGCACACTCAAGGGGTTTGTATACCCTTAATATACCAGAGACACAGTGTGGAGAAAGGAGGTGTCGGTATACATTGGTTTTGAATTCTTGAACATTGTAATGACTGGGAAAGACAGAGCGTGGCAAAGAATTCCACATTCGCGTAGTACGGCTGAAGAACGAATCTCTGTACTTCACAGTACGGCCGAAGTTAGGCTCAAGGGTAAACTGATGGGCATTCCTAGAAGTGCGAGTATTACGGTTAAATTGTTTAAGGGGAGGAATGCAGCTGGCTATTTCACTAGAGCATAGTCCGTTAAAATAACGGTAAAAAAGGGTGAGGCAAGAAACATTACGACAATGTTGGAGTGACGTAAATGAGTCAATGATGTTATTATCACCAATCATTTTAAAAGCTCTTCTTTGAATACTGTCCAAGAGACTTAAATAAGTTACTGGAGCACCAGCCCATAGATGGGAGTTATACTCAGGTTTTGGACGTATATAGGTTTTATAGATTGTAGCCAGATCAGAAGGAGAGAAAAATTTCTTGCACCGTCTCAGAAAACCCAAACATCTTGCGGCATTTTTGGCAACATCGCGTATGTGAGTGTTCCACAAGAGGTGGTTCGTGATGCACATACCGAGAATATCGAGATGTTCAGTTTCATTGATGCAGGTGCCACTCATAGATAGTGGCAAAGGGGGTATATCTCGCTTTAACGATATAAGACATCATTGGGTTTTCGAAGCATTAAATTCGACACGATTTCTTATTCCCTATTGCACAATGCTGTTTAGGTCATAATTTAATGTGCTTATCATATTTTGTCGTTGCAGTTCCACATCCGAAGAGGAGGGATGTGACACTGAAAACGAATATGAAAAGCTAAGAGTACTATCGTCAGCGAAACAATTAATTGGATTAGAAGTTACAGACAGGAGATCATTAATAAAAATGAGGAAGAGGGTTGGGGATAAAACGGAGCCCTGGGGCACACCAGCATTTATATTGTGGGTTTCAGACTTGAATCCGTCTAGTACAACTTGTATTGAACGGTTCGAAAGAAAATTTCTAATCCAAAGAAGTAGGGATTCGTCGATCCCGAAAGCATGCATTTTCGATAAAAGAGCAAGATGCCAGACTTCATCAAATGCCTTTGAAATATCAAGTGCAATAATCTTACTTTCTCCGAAACAATGTAAAGATTTGTTCCACTTTTCGGTTAGATAAACCATCAAATCACCTGTGGACCTATTGTTACAAAAGCCATACTGCCGGTAATTAAGAAGCTTTCATTCCTCAAGATATTTCTTAAGCTGATAACTAATCAGTGTTTCCATGACCTTAGAAAGAAGGGACGTTAGTGCGATCGGTCGATAATTAGAGGGAGAAGAAGATTCGCCTTTTTTGGGAATTGGCTGAACAAATGCAGTTTTCCAACTACTCGGAACGAGCCCTAAAGAATAGGACAGATGGAAAAGCTTACGCAGGGGTTTTGCTAGCGTGGAAGAACACCTCTTCAAAATAATAGCGGGGATACCATCCGGAGCAGCGGATTTATGAATGTTGAGATCTTTCAGGACTCTTGCCACGGTACGAGTGCGAAAAAAGATTTGTCCCATAGAATCACTTACGCGCTCAAGAATTGGGGGAGTCATGACACTATCCGGCAAGGTGGAATTTGCGGCGAACTGCCTTACAATTACTATATAAATTCCTTCGTTAGCTGTTCTTTATGAGTGTAGACCTTTTCCTTCCCATTTTAATGGTAACACGCACACAGGAATGGTTGAGAGTTGTAAGTCACTGGGTCCTGATGCACTTCGAGCTGTTACACCACCAAATTTTATTTATTTATTTTAATATGTAGACATTTAAGAAAAATGTACATCTTAGTCCATTACTCAATTCTCTTTCCTCTTCCTAAATGCTCACACACGTGTTCAAACACTTAAATGGTAGCCATAGCCTTTTGATTAGACGTCAGATAAATATATAAAACAAAAACCATGTAAACATACCGGTTGTAAAGAGTCTTCGTCTCAACTACTGGTGTTACCTGGTTCAATAAAATCGAATGACCACCAGTGTTCCGGGATCAGTAGGATAAGATCACAAAACTCGAAGTGGCTATATACGAAACTGGAGACAACTAGTTAGGAACGAAGATGGCTAGAAGAAGCTTGTTATAGAAGTTGATATAAGTTGTTGAAGTTGTTCTCCTTTGATATAGATAAATCTAATAAAAGGGTTTTTGAATAGTCGCGGGTAGATGTTGAAATGGAATAAAATAGGCTGTGTGTAAGGTGAAAATGCATTGTCACCTGGTGAATCGCATGTGGGTTGATGTCGTCCCATATATGACAATTTTCTTTTTAGCACAGCTTCATCCAAAAACGCGCCTAGTCGTTGCAGATTTTTCGGTCAAAATTAAACGTAAACGCTAGACAATGAACATACGATGGTGTTGTCTATGATAATGACCTTTGAGTTCATGGGTCAGTTAGACCTTCTACGGACGTATGCCCAAGTCCCAACGCAAAATTGGTCAACTTTAAATACTAATCGATCAACTGCTTCGTGTTCTACTTTACACTTCCACGGACCGTGACGATGTTCTCAGCCGATCTTGCGTTCCTTTGACAAACAAAACGTAGATTGTGAAGAGCCACCATGTCTACCGAAAAGGGGTGCAACGAGTGAAAAGTTTGCACAAACGAACACTCATTTCGACGTGCTGTTACTTGCCATGGTGATTTGGCATCAGCAACTGAAAAAACAGATTGGACAGATATCGACAGAACAACATGGCCGCCAAAATCTAACTGCGCCAATTGAAAAGAATCTTTATTTTATGAATTTTTTATTTTGACCCTAACCATTGGGATAAAGTTCCCAGCCCGCCGGTTGTTAAACTCAGATCTATTGCCCCATGCACTCAGCAAATAATTTCTCGGTTATTTTTCCTTCTTATACGAGATCGGTACCCAAACGGCAAAGGCAAAAATTTCACCCTCCATTGTAAGATTCAGGGTAATAAGTAGCTGTGAATTCTAAGGTGCAGAATAATTCTTTCAATATATAACATCATGTTAAATATAGGTTAATATAATCGTGCATGCGGTTTCTGACAATATTCTCCATAACCGGCGGCGGCTGAAGGTTTGCGGATGATTCCTGTCGTCAGGAATGGAAGGGATACCTGAAATTGTCGGCTGATTCCCAACGATTAAGATGAAATACTCCTGGAGAATTCAGTACTTCCCCGTCAGCACCCTTAGTAATTTTTTTTTAGTACGCAGTAGCCGGGAATCGAACCCAGGACTTCAGTTTGCTAGTCCAGCTTCCCCAAAAATAGTGCACAAAAAAAAACGGTTCCTTTTCTCCACCACAAATGAAGCAACATCATCCAGTTTAAAATGGCAATTATGAAATCCCAGCAACTAATTAATAACACTTCATTTTCTTCCATTAAATCCTCCACAGAGCATCAGCTTAGCTGCTTAGCTAATTCCCCCCAAAAATTAATTTCAAAATTTAAATTTAAAATAATAAAGTTCCGTTCCCCTTGATGTTCATCTATGAACATAGTTATGCAGCCCAAAACCCATTTGGAAACCTCATTATTTGGCAGAGTATTAAATTAAATTTGCTCCCCCTCAAAAAATAGATGTTCCAGGTGGGTATGTAGCTGGAGGTGTTTTTTTAAGGGATTTTTCATTTTTCAACTAGATGTATAAATAGCAGGAAACCCAATTCGCAGTTGTATCTACAAGTACTGGCTTGTCAAAAAGTACAACACTCTTGGAAAAGGTGTCACGGACTCGTGTAGGTTGTTCCGTATATGAGCCGGCAATGTTTGTATAGATAAAAATTCAACCTCCCGATATGCTCGGCTCACATGGTGTCCTGAATTGTGTGTGGACTTAAAGTATGTTCAAACAAATGGACACCTAGATATGTCAGCCATACTCTGGGATTGCAAACATAGAGAGGACTAAAAATAGGAGCAAAAATAGAAAGGACAGAAAAAAAAGCGGGACATACATATAAACCCGCAATGTCCTTTCAATCAGAATCTTTGAGGTTGCATGTGTCTCCCTTTTGCTATATTCCACATAGGGATGTGTATTATAGTAGGGTCGCTCTGTGACGTGTGTTTGGAAACACCAAAAAGTGGGCGCGTTGCATCGAAAGAAAAAACAAAACAAACTAAAAATAAAGTAAAGTAAAGAAATTAAAAAAAAAAAAAAAAACTAAAAGGCTCCAAAGGACGACATAGACAAAAAAGGGTTAGTATACTACTCCAGTACGATGCACCATAAAAGGAAACAGAATCGAAAACCCAGACCCTGTGGGCCAAGAGATTTGTCACCTTCACACGACCACACGCCAGACATCCATGCAGTAAGGTGTGTGAGTGCTATACCGTCCTCGTCGTCATCGTCGTTTTCGTCCTGGTCGTGCTCGTCAGTTGTAGGCAATAATATAGTTACTTCACTGCGCATCATAGATAGGCATGGGGGCGTCTCTCCGAAAAAACACATGCAACAAAAATGCATTCCGTGCGCATGCAATAAACCTGTCAAACTGATGAGTTTATGAATTTAATGAGCGAAAGCTCCTTAGGAACGTCCCTGGAGCTTCGAAACACACTTCCGGCCTGGAGATATACAATTCTCTGATTGGTCAAACGTGGCAGGAGTTGTGGCTTTTCGGAGGCAAATGATTGGCTGTGACACAAGATGGAATTGAGTGCGCATGTTAATGGCTTTTTGGAATCTGTTAGCTTCGGACTGGGGTTGATTTGTCGACGATGGCAGAGTGGGGTGAAAGTTACGAAAGTTTTGCTGGTTTGTTTGCATTGCAGGGTGGAGTAATATGCTTCGAATGGGGGTATGGTGGATGGGGTTTTTGGGGCTGATGGAGGACAGTGGCGTCCGACAAAAAATTATTTTATTCAAATAAAGAGGAATGCATTAGTCTAGAAATGACAAAAAGTTATAACAATAATATTTTATAGAAATCTTAAAAAAGTTTTAATTTCCAAAAATGGATGGCATCAAAGTTTTTTTACCCGATTTTTGAAATTTTCGAGCATTTTTTTACTCCTGTGCCGAAAAAGTCTATACCTACGGAACCCGTCAACTACCACCCAATAAGCATTTTACCGTGCTAAGTCCTCGAAAAAATCCTTACAAGGCAAATGATTGACCATCTCCCGGCCAAAAAAATTGTTATCTCCATATCAATCTGGATTTAGAGCTAACCATTTCTGCTCTATTGTAATGGTTAAGATCTTAGAGGACATTAGACTCTAATACGATAAAGACAACGTCACGTTACTGTACCTTCTGAAACGTGTAGAATTGTACTAGTAGAAGATCTTGTCTTTCGTATTAATGAAGATCTTCTAAGAGTCTGCAATTGGAATAAGGAAAATGGTTTGATTCTTAATCCCGGGAAAAGTCAAGTCTACCTCCGATTGTCTTAAATAATGCTAATGTTATAATGTGCACTCCGTGGGCAGTCTTGGTTTTAAAAACTCTAATAAATTCTGTCATTGGCCGTATTTATGAAGCTTTAAGAGAACTCTAGATATCTTATGCTTTTACTCCTTTGTATTTCTTTTAGAGTAATCTTTAGTAATCCACTGCAATTAGAGACGAAGGATCCCTCATCCAGAGAAAATTATGTACGTTCTGAAATTTTTCAGATCTGTTCTGTTCACAACAATACCCTTAGTTGTATCAGTAAGCTCTCAACCATCTTGAAATAAATCCGCCGCCATCTATAATCCAACTCGATGTCACTAAAGTCCAACTGACGGATTCGTGATGTCCAGATTTCCAAATCCAAGATTTTGGCAGGTTTTATTTTTGTGGAATCTATAGCCATCGGATATATTTTATTAAGATCACTGATTCTGACCATTTTCAACAAATTCAAGTCCTTTATGTATTTTGTCTGAATACGAAGGGAAATATTATTACATTTTTTTACTATATTGGTGAAAATTTACTTAGGTATTTTAATATTTTTAGGTTAAAATATATCCAAAAAGCTGACTTAATAGACTCAGAAAAATTCGAAAAAGTATTGTCTAGCTCTAGGAAGCCTACGATTATACTTTTATTTACTTAGGAAAAAGTCTAATTCTTGTGGCTGGTTATTCAACCGTATTAAACATTTTTGGTTCGACTACTTTCCTTAAACTGAACTTAAATATTTATAGTAGGTCTATAAAACCTCATAAAATCAGGCTTACATTGATGGGATTTTTTGTGTTGATACATAAAAAAAATAAAATATTTAAAAGGGTAGGTTTGTATAGAATGTAAATTTTTTGGTTTTAACTTTGAATTTTTGTAAAATATGAAAGTCGGTCTAATGTATTTGAAACGTACTTAGGGCTAAATCTTTTAAAAACCCGAAGTATAGGGTCGATATCAGTTTTCGAAAAAAAAGTTTGAAAATCAAAATTATCGGACTTAGCACTAAGAAATTGATGTTTGAGTGTATTCGCGTGAAACAGCCTTTAAACTTGGTGATATCACATACAACTTGATATTTCATTCAAATCAAAAATAAAGTCTTTACTAATAACATAATAATTTGTTTTGAAACTTATATAAATTTTCGAATAATACGATGACTGTTTTTCTTAGTGGGAACCTTAGAACCTTAAATAGAAAGAGTAAAAAGTCATGTCAAATAAATGTGTAAAAGCTAAAGGTAGGTTACCATATTCCTAAAGCAGTTTTGTAAGCTCTTCAGAAACTCGAAACTCATCCCTTTACTTTTTAATTCAATGTTTTTATGAATATATGTAGGTAAAAATATACGTCAGATAATCTATTTTTAATCTTCATATATGTACATTGTACAACCTTATTTAAAAAAAAAAAACTGTTAGGCAATGTATGAAAATGTAGGAAAATGAGTTTCTGAGCAGGTTGGAAAAATGCTTCCAATGTATAAACATTTTGAAAAACAGATTCTTCCAGCATAGCAGAAGTACTCGTATGTTACCTCAAGATTGCAGTAGATGTCTTCTGCCAACCAAATTTCAATTCACTTCTAGGATGTGTCTGAGCGTTGGCTGCACCTAACTTAGGAAGTTCCTAAGCCAAGCTCTTTTACTGTATGTGGGTATTTACACACCAACGCCTTTTAGGAGTCACGTAATATATCATGTTTTTATGAGTGATATAAGTACATAATGAAGGGTACCACAACATCTTACTTATGAGCCTAATCGTCGCGCCTATGCGAAACGCATTTGGACTAATGGCAAAAACTTTTCAATGATTTATTCAATACAGATAAAAAATAAAACAAAAAACATACGAGTATGACAAGCTATGTATTCGTAAAACTCGAGATTTTGATCAAACTTGACTTGACTTTACAGATCGACCTATTTTCCCCATAGATACTTAATAGATATTATTTTTAAATTTTTCCCCCGCCACATTTCTGTCTTCTTTCTTTAAAAAAAAAAATAACAATACCGGGGATACTAATATTTTTCGGGATTTAAGAAAATTTTGTTCTCATATTTTTTTAAACGAAATTCAAAAAAAAAAAGATATATTTAATAAAACGGTTCAAAAAAATTTCAAAAAATTGTTAGGTATAAAAAATGTCACCTCTCATAGAAATCTCAAAAACGGTTCAACTGATTTTGATTAATTTTCTTAGGCTAAAGCTCCTAAACATTTAGAATAGTATTGTGTACTCAAATTTTCAAAACAAAATTTTGTTTTCGGATTTAAATTATATATATCGAATCTATGTATTTCCTTAAAATTTGACAATAAACTGTTTTTAAATACTTTCTACAAGATGAAAAAAAAAATTATCTTATCTAATAATAACGGTCCCCATCGTACAAACGATAGTAAATGTTTTTTGAAAATCGTATTTTACTCGAATTCGGCACTTAGAATTTTGATAAATTTTTTGGAGATTTGCATAATTTTTAGGATCAATAATTAAATACAAACAATTAAATTAAGATATTTTTGACAGTACCTATATCTTTTAACTATTTTTTCGATTTTTGACATTCTCAATATTTGTACAAATAAGAAGTTCAAAAAGCATTGCAGTTCAAAATTTAAGAAAAAAAATAATTTTGGTTTTTGAAAATAATCAAATTTTTTCTTTTTGAAAATTCCATATTTCGAAATGGTCTCAACGATTCTTTTTTTGAGATTTAGTTTGAATTTGCACATTAAAAAAAAATTACGTAACAAATTCTTTTTATAAAAATGTTTTACACTTTTTTAATAAAAACACTGATATTTTAAAAATATATTTTTAAAATAAAATTTTCAAGCAAATTCTTGCAACTCGCTAGTGTTTTTCGCTTTAATATGAGACAAAAAGACTTTAAAACTTTGCTGAGGAATTTTGGACTGTTGGCTTAAACAGAAAATGGTCACTTGAAATTTGTTTCGGTTAGTTGGTTTTTTGGGATGATCATCTTCCTTAAGTTCCTAAAGTGTTTTTACTTGCCACTTTTTGTGGCAATTTCCGTCAGAATGTTTCAGAACTAGAATTAAATTAATGAATCAATAGACAACGGCCTAGGCCTTGATGAAAGCATCGCTTCCAATCGAGCATAATTGTACGTGGACCGTTGTATGGGGGACCGTTCAATACCCACCGTGTGCTATTGACATGGTGTTTCTTCTGTTGTTCTTCCTTTCTGCGTGTCTCTCTGTTGTAATGTCAAAGCTGATGGTGTCTCTGCTTCGTAGATTTATCCACGCAGTAGTTTAATATGTAATGTAATGTTATGAATGAATTAATATTGAGGTGTCAGATTTCAATTGAACATGTCCAACACCCTTGATCTGTTGTCTTTATTTTGTATTCATATCAGCGCAGTGGCTCAAAAATTCCTGATTCCCGAAATACTGTCATGAAACTTATCTATGATACTCGGATCTTGACATAATCTTTGTCTCAATACATTTGGCTCTTAAGCAAATGTAAACAATGGAAATTATTTTTTTTTCAAAACTAGTTTCTAACTTTTCTCAATTAAATAGACTTTGAATGAATTGTTACTCATAGTATTAATATTCCGTCCTGTTTTTTGAGGAACAAAAACCATTAAATATTAAAAGATGAAAATAATGTTTCATGTACAGGGTGCGCCATCTATAATGTCGGTATGCGATTACTAGGCCATGTTCCAAGTGACGTAGACGGTCTGTTGGCAATATCCTTTGAGACAATTCCAAATTATACGGCGACAAATGTAAGTCATCCTCCGAAAAGCCTCAAAAGTTGGTTCTACTGACCCTGACCCTTCTGAGTGCGGGGAAGATACGACACACTGTGTTCTCGCCAGCACTTGCCGCTTCAACTAGCTCATTAGAAACTTCTTGGGTGTAGATTAACACCATCTCGCTGATCTACCAGTGTCTTCTGCTCAACAAAATTTGACACCACATGACAAATAGCTTACGATGATTGTTGGTCACGATATTTGATTTAACACAACTAATTATTTTAAATCTAGAGTTCCTCTATTTCGTCGCGTTGTTTCCGTGTGAAGCGATATCGCACCCGTTATGTAAGTTAACTGTTGGATATCAAACAAAATATATTCTGAAGCCTTTTGAATGTAGATGGAAAAATACTAGATACAGATTTCTCAAAGCATTTTGAAAAAGTTCAAAGATGAAAACCAGTAGATAGTCTGCATTGCAGGTAGCAAATGCACAAAGTGAAAAATCGACAGAATAGTAGGAATACTCAACCTATTCTAGATATGTTTTAGAAATAATTAAGAATCTTAAGAAAAGTATCATCACGTACTAAAAATATTCTTACGAAATGCGGAACTTGTGATACACACTCCGAATTTCTTTGAAATATGTACCTATGTCTAGAACAACACGAGCCTTGATACTTTTGTTAAGAAGTCCTTGTCTCAATACAAGAATGGACTTATTGCAACCGGCAAATAATATATTTAAGTTACCAAAACCTACCCAATTTATCGATAATAAGGCATGTCCCGTTCGTTTTTCTACAAACGAGTATATAGTCTTTCTAAAGCCCACAAAAAGTTAAAAAAGTAAAATAAAACTTAAATCAATAAATTTGTTCAGTGTGCCTCAGAGCTTTGCATGTCAAACAAATTGGCTGCCAACAAAAAGCTTTCTTGCCAAAATAACTGTACCAACACCACTTGACAAAAAGCTCATCCAGTTCCTTAGCTTTCCATATGCAAAATGTCCCCATCGTACAAGTTTGCTTGCCATGGCAACTTCTTTGCAGCGAAAACTTCCTGCTACTATATACCATGACCTCAATATTCTGGCCAAACAAACACATCACAACATGGCTTAAAACGGCTCCATGTCCTGCGACAGTTATTTTGCCCTGTGGTAGGTTTTTGGATTCTTTTACTCGTTCGTAGAGTGCAGTCCACATCAAGGACATACCATCACAAAAAGACACTCGAAGTAGGTAGGTTGTATTATTTTTAGCGTATCCTTGATATGCACGGCGGCGGCGGCGAATTCACAGGTTTGTGTCCTTTCGAACATGTTTCGGATGCCGCAAAAACTGGTGGTAAAATGTATGTTTTCCAGGTTTTTGTGAGAAGGGATCCTGTAGGAAAGTAGGTGCTCTATAGATATAGGCTCCAATCGAACCTCCAGTAAAAGGGCACCTCTCTTACATGCTTCGACACAAACACACTGCATTTGGAGTTGTCGTTGTCGTTGCTGCTCCTACTTATAAAACTTGCTACTATTGCTGCCGATGGATGGCTGTGCCTGTGGCTGAGGATTCAACTTCAACGGCACTATATGGCCCCCCCGACCGAACACGAACGATTCATCGTCGACTATTGTAGCCACCAGATAGCAGCTTGGATAGTTGTAATAAGCCAACGTTAGTGTATCACCGACATCCTTCGGTCACAGTAGATACTCGATATCCTTTTTACAACAATTTTTGCATTTTCCATCGCACAATCACAGTGTGTGTTGTGATTTTGTGTGTCGGGGCGCGAATTATATTTTCATTCTTGAGTGCAAAGATTTTTGTCGTCCTTCGCGTGTATATTTTTTTAAAAATCCAAACACAGTTGAGCGTGAATAACGGCTGCGAAAGGATGCAATGGGATTCTGTATAGTTTAGCTTGAAACGAAAGTTCTGTAAAGTGCATTCAAATTTAAATTTGAAATAAAGGACGAAATTATTCGCGGCGGTTTATTTGATTTCTCAATATTGTTGTGCTGTTTGTCGGGCTGACTTCAATCAATGTAAAAATATAAATCAAACAAAAATATCCTTTTGATTTTTGTGTAAATATAAATTTAAAATAAATAAATATTTTTCCTAAGAATATCCTTGTTCTAAAGTAGTGTTTTGTTTGTATTTGTATTGCTCTATCTCTGTCTCTCTTTCTGTATATCTTTGAATATTATCGTTGTCGCTCGCTTAAAGTGCTACGGTTGTGAACACATATAGTATTACTAAGCTATCGATACTTAAAGATAGAATATATAAATCAAGGACATTCACAAAATAATCCTCCTTTAGATGGAGAATATATTCGATTGAATGAACAATCGTGACTGTCACACAGAACTTTGGCTCGTATTCAGCGAACCGTGAGAAATACTGTTAGCGATATCCTGATAAGCATTATTCTACCTAGGACTCTATCCTTTTTTCTTCCTGTGTCTCTTCCTTCGACAATAATTCTTGATATTTCTAAGATTTAAGCATAAGAAAAAATAAACTTGTCCTTGTTGCATTCGGCTAAAGGTTAAGTTGTCTCTAAGAATTCTTGTACCACGTGCTCTGCGAGAGCAAACACTGGCAAAAAGGACATCACTTCTTGAGAGTAAGGAAAACGCAACGTGCTGCTTTCGAGGAAAACAATCCTCCTTCACATTTTTGTGTCTAGTATTTCAGTCTTGTATTTTAGTTTCCTTGTGTGCTTTTGTGTGTATGTTTTTTTTGTGCGGCAAAAAGTGTGTTTTTCGACAAAGAAAATACCAAAAAGCAACGGAATCTCCTCGATATTGTGTGCGACTAGTCTTTTGCGCGATTCAGCTGTTGCTGTGGTGCTGTTATCCTGCTGGAATGCACCGTGGAACTTTGGTGAGTAAGCAAATAATAAAAAAAAAACACACATCCACATATTTTTCCTTTTACGGTAGTTGAAACCTTTTTGAATAAAAATGTTCAGCATATTCTGCATCATTAGATGAATTGAGAACATTTTTGATTGAATGCAGCAGCAACAACAGCAGAGAAATGCAAACATTTGAAATGAATAGATCAGGCGGAAAATCTGCAACCCCACTTTTTGGTTATAAGTTGTATTAGGTAGATGCAGCAGCATCGAGTATTTGTAGTTGGTTCAATGGGAGTTAGTAGAACTCACATGGGCATTGTATTCAATATAAGAAGGATAGGAATGTGAGGTGGGGGATATTTTAAAGGAGCTGTAGTTGCGTGTGGGAATGGAGCTCAACATAAAGTCTATCCAAAATTTTCTGACAGATTGTTCAAAACAAGTTCATATATCGAAGTTTTGGGGAAAGTTAATTTAATATTGATATCAAAAGAGAGAGAGAGAGGAACCAAAGAATGAGGTCACTCAGTGGTCAAGGGGGAAATACCTCTACCTAATTTCGATTTTCATGAAGAAGCAGAACAACTGTTTCAATTTAACACAGTAAGTTCTGAGCTTCTCTTCATACTTTTGTATTGCAGATTTCATCATTGATACAAAGCTGTCTGATATTGTCTGGGGTGAAAAGGAAGCCAACTTAATTAATCCAGAGATGATTTAATTCCCAAACACAATATGCACTCAGACTGTTCTAACAATTGTTTTCTGGGCTTAAATAGTAAGAAAAGTAGGGAAAATAAGTTTAATATGAAATTGATTTTGAATTACTTGAGAATAAGGACATTATGAATAGTTATAGATGGCTTAGGATGAACCATTGAACTTCATTTGATTATGTGCTTTAGAAAATCTGTGAACGCAGACATTATGTATGAATAGAAATATCTATTCTCGAAAGTAAATGGTTAAATTATAATCTCAGAAGTAGTTTAAGCATGATCTAAGAACAAAATCGTTATATTTAGTTGTAGATCATTAGTTTCGAATAATGTATGGCATTAAGCACAAAACACAATTTATTTTGAAACGTCAAGAAATTGCCTGATGTAAAATTTTAATTCGGCAACTTTATGTTATCAAATTGATTAAAACTTCATGGCCTGAGATTTCGAAAATGATAAATGTATAAAGATGATGTGCTAGAAAACTACCAAATACAGCTGCTAAAATATTCCCGTTTCTTAGAAAATTCCAACTCACTCCCAACTTCTGTGAATCTGTAAATAAAAATTATTTTGTATATTGAAACGGCGTAGTGGCAAATATAGAAAAAAATAATGTGCGTAGTTTTTTTTGTTAATGTCAAAAATAAATTAATAATAAATCTATAGAGCAACTACATTTTATTTCTGCTATTAGACTAAGACCATTATAATTTCTAATACAATAACAAGATTACATTTAACATTCATATTCAAAGTCTTTCCCGATTTTTGAAGTTTTTCGAATGTATTTTCAAACCAAATACATATGTTTAAAATATTATATAAAAATTAGAATTTCTTTCAAAAATTTAAGATAAAAAAAATAATTAAAACTCTTATGAAAAATTCAATTAAAGGCATCCTATATACCGCCTCTCTTATTACATTAACTTGTGGAAATTCTGTTTTCCAAAATTCATAAAATTTTAATCAGATTTCGTATAGTCAAAATCAAACTGTTCGAAGCCGCAACCTTTATTAATGGTTTTTTGGTGACATTTTCCATTACAATAATTTGAATGTCAAATTATAGTCTGGTAGCTTACTCAAATTCCAAAACCTTTCCCTTGAGGATTTGCCTATTCCCACGGGAGTTATATGCTTCGTAGGGTAGTCATTTCTAATTTTCTTTACTTTGTGTTTGTATAAATTAAGTGAACTCTCTGCTAATTTTTTTTATTGATATTGATTAAATATTTTAACTCTTCCTTTGCGAAATAATTTGAAATAAATTCAGAGAGGGTACTTGCGTCTCGGTCTGGATTTATATGTTAAGTCCCTGTGAACGGCCAAGAGCTGTGCTAAGAAGCTCCAGTTAAAAAAATGACAAGATCTGTAAATCATTGCCAAAAACTCAAATTTCTTTTTCTCAAATTATATTAGATTTCTTCTTGTTTTCTACAACTGATTAAGACGAATTTTGGCAAGACAGACTTGCCGATAACATATGTAGAAGCTCGTATTTCATCAGTTGCCTAAGACAAGTCAAAACCTAGCCTCACTTCTTAGGAAAAATATTCTGTTTTTATTAAATAAATTCATATTTTAAGTTTCACTATAAAACAAGCAGATTAAATCATACCATTTTGGAACTTACTGAAAATAGTAAGTAAAAGGAACGGTCAAATTCCGACGTTAAAAACTGGAAATTCTGTACTGCTGAAAAAACATAGACAAAGCGATTGCATTAGCACAGGAATTTTCTAAAAGCATCAACTAGGCAACAGCGTTATGAACAACAAATTCAGGTTGATGATGATATAATTACAGTGCAGGATGTTAAAGATATACTCTTAAGACTTCCAAGAGCCTAGGATTCGATGGTATGAACAATATAATTTTAAAAAATCTTTCCAAATCAGGTGTGAAATTGCAGTTATAGACCCATAAGATTACTTAGTTCTCTGAGTAATTGTCTTGAGAAACTTATAAAAAACAAATTCTTATGCATTTAAGCACCCATGACATACTTCCAGCTGAACAATATTCAGAAGTTATCATAGTACAGTGCATCAAGTACATCGGATAACAAATGATATTTAAAGTGATCTTGCATTAGGGAAAAGCACTGGTATAGTCCTTTTAGATGTCGAGAAGGCATTTGATACGATGTAGCATAGCGGCCTGATACATAAACTATTAGTTCTTAATTTTCCGCTTTATATTGAAAAAATCATTAATTCCTTTTTGTCTGAAAGATTTTTTAAAGATTCAATCAATAATTGTTTCCCCAATCTACGAGTATATGAAATTCTTGCTGGTGTACCTCAAGGATCAGTTCTTGGTCGCATTTTATAAACAATAAACACATACATATGATTTCCCCAGATTTACAAACTGCAAATCAGCTATTTTTGCAGATGATACATGTTTGTATTTATCAGATTCAGATGGTTTTATCATTGAAATTAACTTGCGATCTTTGCTGAAGATTGTTTCTTACCCAGTTACATACTTCAGATTAATGGCATTCCGACAGAGTGGAAATCTAGAGCTTAGTATTTAGGAGTCCACTTGAACAAAATACTTACTTTTGGACTTCATAAAGGAACATTTAACAAAATCAACTTGGCTATACAAATTTTATATCCATTTATAAATCGAAAATCAAAGCTCAGTACAGAAAATAATAAGCTTAGATATAATATTTAAAATTATTTTTCAAATTAATAAATTCGATAGATCACCTGTTTGCGGTAAATATGTGCTAACAGCCATATTCTTCGATTACAAAGAACCCAAAATAAAATACTCAAAATGATACGTATTTGCCAACATCGAAAAAGTTTCATTTAGAATAACAAATTTATTTGAGCGATATAATGCATCATTTATGTATATTCTATCCGAAAACTACGAGTGCTTTGTCTAAGATTTGGCTATTCAAGAAAAATCCAAAAAAAAAATGGTTAAAGCCTTATATTTGTCATTCATTTTCTATATATATTTATTTGTGTGCTAACTTGTTTGAATATTTATTTATTTATTTTGTATTAGTTTATATGTATATTTAATACTTTTGTTACTACTTATTTATTCTTTATTGTCATCGCTGATTTAATTATTTATTGATTTATTTCTTAATTTATTATTTATTTATTTATTAAAATATTTATTATTTACTTCTTACCAATTTACTTATTTTTATTTGTTATTTATTTTTAATTTATTATTTATTTATTATATTAGATATTTAGTTTTTGTTTTCTTATTAATTATTTATTTATTAATTAATTTATTTATCTATTCGTTTGCCTACAAACAAACATTATTTGGTATTTTATTATTTTTTTTAATCATTTGTAAAATATATTTGAGATAAGTACTTTTCGGTGCATACTAGGCTCCCATACTCTTCAACCTTGGAAACATGTTTCTGACAGTTTGAAGAAGGTTTTTCTTGTAGCTTTTCCTTTGAGATTTATCATTATGTCAAACTATGATAATTGCTATAAAAATGTTATTTTATTTTTCAGAAGTAAAGTAGAGTAATACTAAATCTTTGTAAATTGTGCAATATAGTTTTAAGAAAAAAAAAATGCATAAATTTTTGCTACAGTAAAATATACGAAACAATACGAGTATCTATGATTTACTTTGGACTTGTTCAGTCTAAGTTGCAATATGGTTTGGTAAGTTAGGGAGGTGCTTACATAGACACTTTTGAACCTATTTTTATTTTTGAAAAGCTTATAATTCATATAATCAGTAACATAAATAAACATACTCGTATGGAAAATTGGCCTCTTTTTTTTAAGTTCTGAAAGAGTTTTATAAATAAAATATCAACGAAAAACTTCTCAGTTCAAAACTTGCAAGTTAATAATCTGTCAGTTGTTGAAGTTTCAATCGCATACAAATCACTCTTTATAAGTTTTCATTTGTTTACATCAGCTGTTATTTTTGCTAAGCTTTTCATTGACATTAGAACTACTCTTAACTTTCAATTAAACTTCAATAACGTCAAAGACTGGATTTCCACTATGGACCCTAAAAATATTGAACAAATCTGTAAAGTAAATTCTTAAAAATGCATTTGCATTACTTAGATGATGAATATAATTTTTTTAACCACAAAATATTATACTTTAAGTTATACTATTTAAATATGATTGTATTTCCTTAAAAAAAATCAATTTAAAATAAAAATTTTAAAAATGTAATTACTATTCACAAGGACAGCTTTGCCACGTCAGTTATTATTTTATTATTATAATTCTTAGGCGATTATTCACTTCTAATATTTTTGTATAAAAGAATGATAATTGTTTGTTTTCTTAAATACTTCAAATATGTTTTAAGTTTTCCTAAAAAAGTTACTATAAATATAAGTATTAAATCAATTGCAAATAATATATTGGAAACTTAAACAAAATACAATAAATACATACTTTTAATGATATTTTCTATGTTTTATTTTTTATTTTCGTATTTTTAGAATATTGCTATTAATATGTTTTCAATTTTATATGCATTTTGTTTTAAAATAGCCTACTTTTAGGCATTCACACGAAATTGCTTGCAAACATTTCTCAATGTATTTAAAATTTGTTGTTGCTGAATTTTAAAATAAACTTTCATAATTTATTTTTGTATGAGCAATATAATACTATTTTTAGTTTGTAATTTTAAGCAACACAAAAGGGATTTTTAGGGGAGGAAAGCAACTGGCTATTTCACTATAATACTGTTAGTAAAAAATCGACAAAATTATGTAAGACAAGAAACATTGTGGCGGTGTTAGAGAAGTTCAGATGTTTCCGTTATAGTTCTTTCATTTATTATTTTTAGGTCTCTTTTTTGGACCTGCCTAAATATAACCGTCCTAAGCTACTTTTTTGAGCAGTTCAAAAGTAGGTTTTTAATAAAACGAAAAAAGATTGACCAACGCCAAATTCACGCATTTTCGATAAGAGAACTTGATGCTAAACTCTATCAAATGTTTTTGAAATATCAAGTGCAACAGTCATTCGATATAAAAATTTATGCCACTCTTTGTGAGATATTTCATCAGATCAGCGGTAGACCTATTGCTTCTAAATCCATACTGCCGATAATTGTTTAGCTTTCGTACTTATACTATAACAATCTATAACAATAGTATACATATTTGCCCGTTTTCGAAAACGTCATCTGCATCAACAATGCATTTGCAGAATGTCTTAAACGCAAGCTGCAAAAATCAACTGTTCGAAAACCAAAAACGAAATTTTCATCCAAAAGCATTATTTTCGATAACGCAGTTTGCTTATATGCTCATATGTTCGATAACATCATTTGCGGTGCAGCTCTGCAGTACAAAAATCGAGTTGACGACAAAAATAATTGAAGTTCAGAAAATAGAGTTTAGATTGTCTTTTTTGTGTGTTGGTGGGTGAAAGTAGTTAAATTGATGCACAACATTAACAAGTTCTTCATTTGTAGTTGGCCATCTCACAAATTTTGAAAGTAGATGCACAATTGTTTTACAAGTTTTAATTAAAGTATGAAATACGCAGTTGATAGATTTGTTGAAACGATCTCCGATTTCTCGGTATGAATCTTTGTTGCTTAAAGCCCAAAAAGTAATGTTTATGTTTTGTTCTAAGTCCTGGGCGTCCTGTTTTTGCCTTTTTCTATAAAGGACTTAGTTCATCCTCTAATCCCTAGTATTGATATTCATTGAGAACGTTGCTTTTTATGAATTGAAACGTTTCATTTGTTTGTACTTAATAAGAAATAAATGCTTTGACATTCTGAAATGACCGAATAATTCCTCATCCGAAAACTTTTCGATTGTTTTGATGTAATTACGCATACGCACCTTTGGAGTTTTACGGCTCGAACTTCGGAGTTTAAACCAAAACGCCTTCTTTTTTGTTTAACAATATTTTTTTTTGCTAAAGTAGCACGTATTTAAATTTAATGTTAATTTTGTTGACCGTGTTCGTAAACGTCAAATGCATTTGCAAGAAAATTCACTGATGTTGATTAAATAGATTTTGTGCATGCAGGACGATTGCATATTTGACGACAGCAATATTTGCGTCAAAAAATTAATTATTTGACGATCAAATCGACGTTGATTTGACGTTTTCGAAAACACCCTTTATCTTAATCTAGATGTTGGTTTATTAAGACAGACTTAATAAATGAAAACTAATTTCATAGACATATTATTAATATGGCCGCAATCACCTGTCAAAGCTTAGAAATGCCTATTGGAAAACCCTTTTTATGTACAAATCTTAACAATAAATAATGTTTTCAAAGACCTTACTAATGATGGGATGGCTTGAGCTGTGACTTATATTCAGGCATTGAAACAAAATGACAGGCAGACATTTATATCTCTTCATTTAATCGTAATGATTTAATTAATCGCTTGATTAAATCGAATCGAAAAAATGAATGTAGGAAAATTTAGTCACTTTAAGTGACCAATTATGACCAATTTCAGAAAGTACACTTTGCCTTGATTAGAATTTCACGCTAATATATCGAGCAACAGCAAGATCAAAAAATGGTACACTGGGGCGTATGCGTAATTTTTTTGTTTGATTTGAATGCATTTCTTCAGTGTTTTAACTTTGTCTATTTTATTCTTGTAGCCAAAAAGGTTGAAGTTTCAATCCTGGGAAAGAGAAAAGAGGAGCTTAGTTTACAATATTTGTTTTCCGTACCTGGAATATCTAAAAGATTTTTAATAATATTGCTGTTCAGATTTTTTTTTTTTGTGAAATATTCAAATAACTTTAATTAAATTGTATAAAATCAATTTTGTGTGATTTTCGTTCATCTCGTTAAAAAATTTTCAAATATTTATTTTGAATTCAAATATTGTGGAATAGTAAAAATTTGTATTGATTGGAAAATAGCGGTGATTTTTTATTTATTAAAACAAGTTTATTCGAAATTAATATTATTAATTTAAAATTTTTTTCCGTTGCATACATTTTCAAAGAAACAAATAAAATATATACATAAGTTAACTTAACTTAAAATTAAATTTAATTTTCATCCTCCCCCAACCTGGTTGAGAACAGGACAAATAAAACAAAACCTACTCTCTATCTACCATCTATATCCTTAAAACGAAAAATTCTATATTATAATTCGCAAAGAACATCCGCTTGTGTTATGCAAATATTTTTCAAAACCTATTTGCAATGTCTCATCGTGTTGCAAGAGCACACAGTTTGTTTGTTTATTTATTTGTCCATTTCGAATATCGCTAAAAGCGGACAATAAATACATAAGAGGGCACAGTAAGCATTAGACTTAAGGACGCACACACACTCACATAAATACAAACACATTTATACAAACAAACAAATAAAGACAAAAACTGCAGAGACATTGCAGTTGCTTGTATAATTTCCTTGTTCCTGGATAAAGTACGAATAAATACACTTCCTTCGTATCCTTGAGAAAATGTGTTTGTCTATTTCTCATATATTAATTCGACTTTCCATAATCATGTTCCTATACATTCGTATTATTGTGACTTCTTGCTCTACAGGACAATCATACTAAACCGTTTCGGAAGCTATAAAACGAACATAAGGACATATCTTTGCTGCCATCATCGAACTAACCGCGGTACGGGAAAGGACAAAATACCGCGGGCCGATGAACACAGACCGATAATAAAATTACCATAAATAAATATGATGGCGAAATGGTAAAAGTTTTCCAAACTAAATTTCACCAAAAACACACCACCACCATCACCACGAGGGACCCTAGTAACAATTCGTCCTTCGAACTTCGATGATGATCATCATTAGGATTCCATAAAGCCTCGGCCTGCCCTCGTCTCCCGCAACCAATGAGGTTTTGAGTGAAAAGTCAAATTGCAGATTCAAAAGGACGACCGACCGACCGACGGCAGCACAACGGTTGTTGTTTTCTTTCTTCGGAAAAGATTACAACACAAAGGACATTTGGCCCAAATGCACAAATTGAGGCCTATTTCCGGTTTCCTTCGTATGAAATTTTGCCATCGAATATGGAAATTCGTTTTAACAAAATATATTTTTACGATTATGTGCAAGACGACAACAAACCAATTCATCGATATGCCGTAGCTAAGACACCCACCATCCACCCGCTGTTCGCTAAGCATCAATGGGGCGGAAATCCTTTCAATCCGCCCGCGAAAAAGGATTTCACTTCTTCTTCTTCTCTGCCAGGAAGATGTCTCAGGGGGAGGAAGGACACCCATGAATATTGTTTACGTAAATTTGCAACCAATAAAGCTCATTGCAAAGCCAAGTGGCAACAATGGTTGTTGGGTGTCTTTGTTTGTTTGCGGCACAGGGATGTAGTTATCGACGACGGCGGCGGCGGCGCGGCGTGTCGGCGGAAGCGGTACGAAGCAGAAGGTATCCTTCCAGTATCCTTATGGCCATAGAGCCTCATAAATTGGCTTTTTCCTCCGACTTTGTCCTTTCGTTTGTCTCGTGTCGTGGCAGAGAAGTATTTGTCGCATATAAAGTGGCGCGTTGGTCGTTATGACTCTTTGGGGCGTGTTTATTGTTTTAATTTGCAATGCGAACATGTTTTATTGAATTTCGATTGCGTTTGGTTTTTCATCGAAAAGGACTTACAGAAAGAAGAGGTATTGAGGTGTGTATCGAGGAGCTACAGAACGAAAACTTTGCTGGGAATTTGCTTACTTAGTGGAACAAATGGTGTTTTTAGAATAAAATAAAACGGAGGGATATTGAGAATATTTTATTTAAATTAGACTATCAATGAGAATGAATTTATTTAAGTATTACTATAGACAGAGGTAACGCCGAATTGAATCTTTTTATAAGGAAACTTTTAAGATTTTAAAAGGTTTTCTTTTGGAATGGCGAATTTTTTCTAGGATTTATTTCAGGGGGTTATTTAGCGTGCTCTAAGTTGGACACATACTTAAACAGGTAAAATATGCCACTGGTGTGAAAATAGGGTAAATCTCTAGTTTGACTTTTTTTCGGAATCGATATTTTGAAACCTAAAGATAATTTTTACAGAGACACAGTCTGTTTGAGATAAGAAAAGAATTATCTCTGCATATTCTTCTAAGATAACTCTCCATAAAGTAGATTTCTTATTTTGGATAAGGTATTTTTAGATAGGAAAATATTCGTACTCGGAAGGAATGGCCTTGTTAATTATGCAATTAAATCAATCTATAGAAAACCTGTCGTGAAAAGAAAATTACAATTTTTACTTGCGACTTATAGGTACTATAAGGAAAGTTATGCATTCGTAAAAAAAATCGAACTCGAGATTTTGATCAAAGTTGACATTACGATGATAGCGAAGACCAAAAAAGTGGGTCTCGCAATTCTGTCTGTCTGTCTGTTTGTCTGTCGGTTCGACTACAGCCTAAACGGCTCCGCCGATTTTCTTCAAACTTGGTAGATATGGGTTTTAATTTTTCCCCCCCGGACGTTTTTTTCTGTTTTTTTTTTTTTTTTAAGACCAAAAATAACTGCCATACGATTTTTTTTCGAAATTCTATAAATTTTTTTTTTTTCAAAAACTGTCCCATAGAATTTTTAAAAAAAAATTTGAAAAATTTCATTTGGTTAAAACTAGCTAATGGTTGAAAAAAATTTTACAAAAAATTGTTATTTTTGGTAGCCCCCCTGGGTCCATTTTTTTTGTTTTTGATTTTCTCGAAAACGGTACAGCCGATTTAAATCATTTTTTTTATGCCAAAGCTCCTCCAAAGTTTAAATATTATTACATATTCAAGTTTTCAATTTTTAATTTTTTGGATTTAAAAAAAAAATTCAAAATTTTTTTTTGGAAACTCAATATTTCGAAAACCCCATGCTCGATTTTTTTCAAACTTGGCAAATAAAAGTTTCTTAACATAATCTACAAGATTTGAGAAAAAAAATTTTGTTTTATCTAAAAATAACGGTACCTTCCATACAAATTTTAAAAAATGGTTTTCGAAAATCGCATTTTTCTCGAAAATGGTTGCGAGAATTTTGCTAAAATTTTTTTCTTTTGATTAATCTTTACGATCTAGAATTTAATAAAAAAAAATTTTAATCTAGATATTACTGACTGTACCTACCATAGAACGATTTTTTCGAATTTTGAATTTCTCATTATCGACATAACGGATTTTAATGAAATTTCTTATCAAAAAGCTCTGAAAAAGTTTAAAAAACATTGCATTTAAAAACTTGAGAAAAAATATTTTTTTCAATTTTTAGAAAAAAAAGTAATTTTTTTTTTTTGAAAAATTCGATATCTCAAGAACGGCTTGGTATTTTTTTTTTGGAAATTAGACTTTTATTCGTACAATAATAAAAACTTAAGGTTGGCGTACCAAAATTTTTACTTAAAAATGTTTTAAAAAATTTGTACATAAAAGCTTATTTTTTTAAGGAACCACTACAACGACTTATAATTTTTGTTCTTGCATAAATTAATATTTGCATAGCATTCTGTTTTTATCTCTTACTACTAAAAGAATTTAAAAAAATCATTTTATCCTTATGAACAGTTTTCTCTAATAACATTCGTTTTTAAAATTCCTAGTCTATTACATAGGAGCACGTTCGTGCGACCCAATCGTGCATTTTATTTTTTTCAAATTAATAATACATATTTACCTCGACCTACAGCTTAGGCCCGCTGAAACGATTTATTTCAAACTTAGTGTTCTAGGTTTCTTCCGTGATTCCCTAACCTATCGGTGCCTGCCATACTGCCATTATGCGAAAATTTGGATAAGAAAAAAAAATGTGTTCTATTACATACAAGGATTATATTTTGGTCAAAAGCAAATTTTTGAAAAATAGTACTAACGGTAGCTATTTTTGAAAAAATAGTACTAACGGTAGCTATTTTAGAACCGTTTTTTTTTTTTCTATTTTCGATTTTATCATAAACGGCTATAACGATTTTGACCAAAATATATATACGAGTATCTACTCCTTTGAATTCAAAATAATATTGTATTATAAAAAATTTCGGAAAATATTGTCTGCAATTTAAAAAAAAATAATTAAATTTTTTTGAAAACACAATACATATCTTGAAAACGAGTGAACGATTAGTTTTTTGAGTTCGTTCCTAAAAAGTACATTTTATTCTTAAAATATGCATTATAATACTTTAAATACTAAAAATTGACATTTTTTTTTCGAAAAATTTTCTGTATAAAAACGAATTTAGTAATTATACGATTTTTAAAGTTTGTTTGCATAAATTAATAATTTCTCAGAAATTCTATGGATTTGAACATTTTTCTCTAACTAAATCTACCTTTTTATATTTTTAAACAATTTTTTAATTCAAATTCCAAAGTTCTTTCATATTAAAGCAAGTACGTGCGATCCAGTCGGGCATTTTATTTTTATACGCTGACAATGTTGTCCTTCGGTACTTCATTTTATTCCAGTTTTGACTACTTGGTCTAACCAAACTTGGTCCGTGGTTCGTATTGTTTCTTTGCGAATTGCCAACGCCAATTAACGTTAAACATGCCGCACTTTTTTTTCATAATAATTTTTTTGTTTTTTGATTTTCATGAAGATAGTAGGTTTATAAGATTTTGATACTTACAATATATATAATAAATACAATATATATAAAAGGTAATGATAGTTTTGTGTATCAACATTTTCAAAAAAAAAATATTTCTTTTAAAAAAAATAAGCAAGAACCTACATAGTTTTCTAAAACGTTTATGTTTTGTTATGTTCTTATAAAAAAAGAGGCTTTTTAAATATTTTAATTGTTTAAAAATATCTAAGAACAATCAAATCCTTCAAATCTTTAAAATAATAAGAAAGCTTTAATGCAATAAATAGTATTTATTGATTTATTCTATGTTCACAATTGTAAGAAAAAATATTGTTATTAAGAGTGTGTCATAAAAAGCCAACAAATGGCAAATTTCGGCTATAACGATTTAAATAAACATTTTTATGTAGAAACTTTTGAGAATTTTAAAATATAATTAAATTAAATAAAACAATTATACAAATATATTTAAAAATAAATTAAACTGTAAAAAAAATATAAAAAACATAATTTTAAAAATTCGATATAACAAATATGGGGTAAGGAATTTTTTTAAATTAAATTTCGTAGTGTTTATCAATAAGCCTTTTTAAATTGACATCCCGCAATTTGTTCTTAATTTTTTTTTTTCAATGTTATATATGTTTAAAAAAAAAAAACTATTTATGTATTACAGAAACCATAACCTTCGCTAAAAACCAACAATTTATTTGAATTTAAGATTTAAATATTTAAAGAACTAAATAAATAGAAATTGTCTTAGTAATTTTGTCAATATTATATTATAATATATTTTATTCATTTGTTTGATATTAAATCAAATTCAATACTACTCAAGCTATGAGAACGACTAGTGTAATTTTGCTCTCGATATATAGGTAACTATTAATATATTCTAAATTGTGCATTCGTAAAAAAATTCTAACTCGATATTTTGCTAAAGTTTGACATAACAATGATAGGGAAGTGAGTCTCGCACTTCTGCTAGTCTGTTTATTGGACTACAGTATAAACGGCTCCGAGGAATTTTTTTTAATTTGTACTATTGTACTTTTATTTTATAATTTGTATTTGGACACATTTTTTCTAAACCAAAAATATCCGTACCATATAATTTTCTTCGAAATTTTGAAAAATATTTTTTTTTTAAATATTCCACAGATTAAAAAAAAATTAAAAATTTTCTGTATGATTGAAATTGTTTTTCAAAAATTGTTATTAACTGTAGGCACATCACATAGAACCATTTTATTTTATTTTTCGATTTTATCAAAAGTGGTGTAACTAATTTTGATGTATTTTGTTATGCTTAAATTTCTAAACACTATGATTTTTTTATGTATTTAAATTTTCAATTGTTTTTTCTTATTTATACAAAATTTTCATTTCGAAAACCACGAGCTTGATTTATTTGAAATTCACAACTAATATTTTTGTATAACATTATCTAAAAGATTTAGAAAAAAGTTGTTTTTCTTATCCAAAACAACTGTATGCAGTATACAAATATTAAAAATGGTATTGGAAAAAAAATTCTTCCAAAACGCCTCCTAGGATATCGATGATTTGTTACCTTTTCGTTTAGCGGTAACAATCTATCGGCGTAGAGAATAAAATAAAAAAAAAATTGTACAGAAGCTTTCAAAAAGCTTAACAAAAAATATTTAAGAAGAAAAATTATTTTTTTTAGTTTTATGCCTCAAATTTATTTTTAAGTTTTCTTACAATATGAGTTATGTAGGATTCATCACCGCAAGTTTTTTCTTTCTAGGCTTTTCTAGTCTCTGTTTTTTTTTTTCTGGAATACCTGTAGATATTTTTGGAAGTTATGAATTAAATTTTGGAATTTTATTTTGAAGGGTCTTTATTAATTTATTTATTGCCTATGAGTATAATTTTTCTTAGACTTAACAATTAAAATTACTACAGTTACAAAACTATTACTATTGCAATTTATTATACAAAAACAGAATTAAAGTATAAATAAAATAATTTAACATAGGTCTACTTAATGTTACTTGATTACAATAACGTCCATTATTTTTCTTCTAAAAACAGCTCTAGAACAATTTAGATCGATTACATCAACATATTTGTTGAAAGATTTACAAGCTTTTGCAACGGGTTCCTTACTACCGTAGTTTGTTGAATGTTGCGGGATTAAGAAAAAATTGTTTACCATAGGTCATAAAAATCGGGCTGGACTGTATGTTCTAAACAAGAATACTAAAGGTGGACAATTTATATGCCCCGTCACAATATCTCTCGCAAAAAAAACGAGGAAGTAAACCCTTCAAGGCTTTTTAGATCAATTAAAATACATCGAGTTTCATATGAAGGCAGGGGCAAATTCCAGTTTAGCTGAATCTTTTCTGGATTTTTTCAATTCAGTTTGAAGCGTTTTTGTAATGCGGACACCAAACCACACTGCAATATTCCAAAACAGGACGGGCGAAGCTAAAATAAAGAGACTTCAAAGTGTATGGACATTTAAAATCTTTAGAATTCCTAGTTAGAAACCCAAGCAAAGAGTTGCCTTTAGAAATATATGCATCTTAAACTCTAACTTAGAGTCATATATCACTCCTAAATCTTTAATTAATAATTTAAAATTTTATAACAAAAAACGAACAGTGTAGAAGATCTTCAAAAATAAATTATACTACATTTGCTGGTATTTAATGAAAGGTCATTATAAAAACACCATTCAGATAAGTTATCTAGGTCATTCTGAAGTTGCTCGAAATCTGTTGAAGATTTAATCACTTTGTATATCTTTACATCATCTGCAAAAATTAAACATGAAAAATTTATGAAATGATATGAGGCAAGTTGTTAATAAATAGTAAGAACAAAAGCGGTCCTAAATGACTGCCTTGAGGATCTCCCGAGACATTTGAAACCATATCTGATTTTTCTGGGCCTATTTTCACATATTGAACCCGATTTGCCAGATAACTATTGATTCACTCAAATAGTTGAGAGTGAAATGCTAATAATTTAAGTTTTATTAACAATATGTTATGGTTCACTCTGTCAAACGCTTTCGAAAATTCAGTGTACACAACATCTACTAGACTGCTACTTTCATTGAATTCACGCAAAAATTTGTGAACAATGTAAAATGTGTCCATGTTGAAAAGGGTAAATAAAATCTTTTACAGCCTCATACATTCTTTTCTTAACTAGGGATTCAAAAACTTTTGGAATTAACTGAAGCTTAGAAATGAGTCTATTTGTTGTCTTGTTGTCTTGTTTTTGAAACCATCTTCGGTATCTATATCATCCAATTCGGTTCAAAAGAAATTGGTCATCATCGACCAATAGCGCTTGCCGTTAACGGTGGTGGCCTGACCAATGTTATTCTCAAATAAATATGGACTAAAGATTCCAAAATAAACACCAAAAAGTGACTTTTTCTGAATGGATTCAATTTGTGTATCTCGTGTGGATTGTGATCGTCCAAAATTCAACAATTTTGCTTGATGACGACCACATTCCTACAGAAATGGGCCTTGGCGTTGGATATGATATTTCGACCGAAATTGAAATCAATTTCGCTAACACTGAGGTTTTTAGTTGGTTGTAGGCCCAAGACATGATGCACACCTTGCCAAGTTGTATTCTGCAAATAGCTGAGTTCTTGTGCGTGGCAAAGACTTGACTTTCTCAGATTCTCCTACACACTTTTAGGTCGACTAGAAATTATATAGTTTACGAACAGTCCTTTCGAAAGGACGATTATGGCGACCGTAAAATGATTGAAGGGCAGAAAATATTTCTCCACTTTAATAATACAATTTAAACATTTTGTAATTTTTTTTTTTTTGAACTCTCTTACTCTGCACTTTGATAAGAAAAGACAGACTTAATAATTTGACAGATCTAGCTTCAACAATAAAGCCCTAAACACTATTCAAAATCCCTATTGTATAAACATAGTATGCAGATGTTCCGTGGACGCACTAATGGTGATTGTTAATTTTGCAAAATTTCGAAACTGTCTCCGATTGGATTAAAGTTCAGAATTAAACAAAAGTTTATATATAGCTGGGATTGAGTTTACTTGTTACTTTTTTACTTTTTACTTCGAAGGTGTTAATTTATCTGTATTTTGAATTACCGCAAAGACCTTAAACTAAATATAAAATGTTGACGATATATTAATAATTATTGGATTGGTCAGAAAATATCCACTATTCATGCAACCCCTCCTTAAATATTTTTTCTATCAAATAGATATCACTAAAGGTTAAATAAACCTCTGTAAGTTTGCTACATATTTATCCTCGTGATGGCACTTTCAATACTTTTAACAACTCAATTTAAAACAATACAAAATTTCGGCCATCGAGGTATGAGTGACTTGAATAGACAAAGCACGTAGCGGGTACATTTGTAAATTTCAACTATTTACCATCATTTTTTCATCCTTCCAACATTTGAGCTCACATAAATATATTGCAAAATAAAAATCGCAACAAACAAATAATAGTTTTTACTATAAAACACACATTTATCTCCCAAAAAGAACGAAATTCTCTTTCTAGCCAAACGTTAAAAATTGTTACAGACTACAAGAATAGCAAACAAAAAATATCCAAAATAACTCACTTGGGCAAATATTGCCCAGATTGCCGGACAAACATTAAACAGATACAAATGGTTGTGTCCTTCCAGCGGAAGTGGTGGCAATGGCGGCGGCCGAAAATTCTATTGACAAAAAATAACACTCAAAAAAAAATTTTTGTGTAATAAAAGATTTAAAAAAATAACACTCAATTGGAATCCTTTCTCATGCGCCGCTTACACTTTTTTTTTGCGTTGGATACATTTTTACAAATATGCCCCAACTTTGTGCATTTTATTGTATCCTTATGTTAGATATGTATATTTAAGTTCAATTATTTATTTTAATGCTTTTATTATGTTTGATTTGATTTTTTATCCTTTTTTATATTTTTTAAAATTTTTTTTTTGTATTGTTATTTTACGAGCTGTGTGAAACTATTCGAGCGTTACGGTGTGCTGGTTTCAAATTTACGAAATCCTTTTGTTTTATCAGTTCGAACGCGAGATTTTATTTAATTTAATATTGGTATCAATAGGGTATGTTTGGAGGGATGTAAGATCAAATCGAACGATAGTTTGATTAATGTCTAGTTTTGTTCATAACTTTTTAAATTCTATCTGATATTTTCACCAATTATACAGTGTTCGAAAAAGTTAATCAAAAGTAAAGAAAGTGACTAAATTTTGGCCACTAAATAAAATAAAATAAATTAAATAAATAAAAGATTCTCCAACAGGGATTTCTGAAGTAATTTTGACAGGTGATTGTTGAAGCTACATCTGACAAATTATCTCTATTTTATTTAGTCTATCCTTCCAAATCAACAACAAGTGCAAATGAATTCAATTGCTTTATGAAAGTGACTCTGATTTTTGACCAACATTTATTTTACGGTCGTCATAATCGTCGTTCTGAGTGGACTATTCGCAACGTGGTAGATAAATTCGATGCTACCAGTTCAGTGAACAATTCCCCTACACCCGTACGTCAAAGAAACTCAATACCTGCTAAAATATCGCTACTATCAAGGGTGCCAGAGTATTCGAGGCAGTCAATTCCTCGCACATCATAACAACTAAGACTTTCGTATATCAGATCTTGCCGAATTTTTCGTCATGACTTGGGCCTTCAGCCAACCCAGAAACTCAGAGTTAGTGACTATGGACTATTGATTTGTGTTCGCTAACTGGTCTCTAGAGTAGCTGGATGAATGGGATCGTCAACAAGCTAAATTACCGAGTTAACGACGACCACAATCCACACGAGATCAACCAAATTGCATTATACATCCAAACTAATTAACTGTTTGATGTTGGTTTTGGTCTGGTGGCATCATCGGTTAATTTAACCGTCAATTTCGAAAGCTATCGGTCAGTGATGACCAAAATCTCTTGGCTTGAATTGGGTGATATGGATAATGTGGTTCAATAGAACATCACAGCCCATGCCACAATGGAAGTTTGGCAAGCGCGATTTCGCAACATGGTAATCTTACGTGGAGGCGATTTGAATTATCCACAGACAATTTTTGTCGAGTTTTCTTAAGTCACAGGCTTAAGCCAATGAACCACAAAGCACCTCTACCCTAAAAGCCAACATAAACAAGGCCATTGGTCAAATTTAGCCATATTTATGAGCCAAAGTTATGGTTAATCGGATGTTTTGGTTGCGCGAAATCCAGTGAAGCCGCGAAAGAAATTTCAATGATGTTACATTTTAGCAAATGGCTTATATGGGCCTTATAAATAAATACAAAACTTTAAGAAGATCTTACTCACAATATGCTTAATTTAAATTCAAAGATAAGAAATCCTTAACGATAGTACTTGACAATTCTTACTTATTTTAAATTATGCACACACTGCCAACATAGATACGACTTGTGGATCCAATGAATCTTTCGTATGCTGCGGTGTATTTTGACCTCAATCTCAGTTCTCCTTGATCATTATCGGATTTCAATAAACTTCTGTCCAAATATTTTGATAAGAAAAAAAAAACATTTTATTTACTCAAGATAATATCAACCATCTATCATAATTGGAATCCTATCCGAACACAATAGAATGGGAACTCACGTGGACAGAATGGGCATTAGCTCGTCGGACTTGTGTAGAGGGTGTCAAGATAAAGAGGTGAAGGAGGGCTTAGCTTACTTACTTTGTGAATGCCCTGGCCTAGGCAAAATTAGAAAAGCCCTTGGAGACAATTTTTTTGGACGACATCTCTATCCTTCTAGTAAAGAGCATCCTAAAACTGATTAAGGATGGTTCAGGGGATATTGATACCCTAAGTTCCCTTTAATCTACTACCCCTTCTTTCAAACACCTTCCTTATCTTCTTCATGAAAAGCCCAGTGAATCTATTGAGATCCGAGGGAGTGAGTACGGCTTTGCCGTATCATCACACCTTCTAACGTTACCTAACCTAACTCCTTGATGATACTTGATTTTTTTGTGTTTCTGTGACATTCGTACCAACATATTACTCTGAGGTATACATTACTTTAAAAATATTGTTTTTACCAAATATTTATTTCTCGACAAGAGCACGCTTTTACTGAGAGTGGAATATCTGCTAGGATAGGTAGGTTAGATTAGCGTGACTCCCAGCGTGAATGCTTGACACATTTAGAACTTAAGTTGGTTTATCGTGATACCACAAGAATTCAGTAGACATTCCCCCTACTCGCTGAACCATTAAGAGCTAAAGTCTATATTTGCCAGATCACTAGGACCATTATATAAGAACGCTTCTAAATGGATCTTAGGTCTTTTAAATAGAGCAGAACGTGTACAGAGAAGATGAGGGATCGATTCATTCTCGTCCATACAGATTCTACAAAAATCCATTGAGAATACTCGTTTCAGGTTTACCTATTAAACAGTGTCCGGTTATGATACCTATTAGAGATACCAAACATGTAGAGCGCTTCAGATCTAGCCAAGAAATGACTTCTTTCATCGTCAAAAGTTCCGCCTGGAACTCCACTCTACAGTGGAAGACTAAATGAAACACTTAAGTTCAATCTGTCTGACTACACACTTTCACCAAACCTCTCCCATCAGTTATTGATCCATCATTATAACAATGGATCGATTCATCTTCCAGGAATTTCAGGTACCCCAAATGGATCTTGAAGGGATCGTAACCAGAAATTTTTTATCGAACTGTAATTGTGGAATGGTGTAGTCTATGTTGCTTGGTATTGATCAGAATTAATTCAGAATGGTGGAGTAACCAATTTCGTTATTGGTCCACTGCAAGTAAGCCTTAAGACGAATGCCTGTGCTTGCAACCTATGTTTTCAGAAAATATCCACATATACAACTACAGGCTAAGCGTTGGACCTTGTTTAATTTTTCACATTTAGTTGTTTTATTTAAAGCGGTTCAGCACACTGTAACACCGTATATTAGAATCTGTCTTTTTACCGAAGGGTGAATGAGTTATGCAGTATTGTAAGCCTCATTGATTTTAAACGACTTCTTTGCATGAGAAAAGTGCGCCTGTGTAAGCAGTTAAACTGCTTCTGAATACAAAACTAAAACAATATTCGGTTAAACAAATAAAAGGTCTTTCCTCTTTAACAGATCCACAACAACTGATCATCATATCTTTATTCTCTCAGTATATTCTTCTACCTAACCGGTAGTCTCTTTCCATTAAATACAATCATTATATCTTTCTTTCTGAACATTCATTTTTTTTTTGTTTATTCTTTCTTTAGGAAGTGTTGCTACACCTGTGGCCTATCTGACTCTTTCATTAAAGTTAGGCTTACAGCTTAACTTCTTGTCTAAAATAAGACCCAAGTGTTGAAAAAGTTAGTAGTATACTTTTGAAAGAAGGAGCATCTGTAATGGAACTTTTATATTTATTACACACACCGATCTGCTCAGTTTATCAGCATATTTAAAGCATTTTGTAAAAGTTCTTTCAATATGATTTCTTGATTCGGTTAAAGCAAGGTCGTCCGCTCCCTGGCAGGTCAACACCTCATTTACTACCAAGTTCCATAGAAGGGGAGACAAAACACCACCTAACGGAGTACCCCTATTGACATATCTTCTTACAGGAAGACCTTCTAGTTTTGAATTAATAATCCTTATGGTCAGTATTTACTTAATCGATTCAAAAAGCGAACTACTCGTATCTACAATCATTCGGACAGTCATGCGGAAGGTCTCGAGTTCGATTCTGAGCCGCTGCAAGAAAGTTTTTTTCAGGGGTGTACTGCCTCTTGCGAGGAATTGACAAATTCTCCAAGAGTATCTCTTGTCATGGAAAGTGCTGCTCATTAGCCGTTCGGAATCGGCAGAAAATTGTAGGTCCCCTCCATTCCTGGTAACACGCACCCAGAACATCGCCGCCATGCACAAGAACTGAACCTTCGCAGACTTCAACTTGGTAAATTTTGCATTGAGACTACTTAGGCCCACATCCGTAAAAGATCCAACTGACCCAGGAGCTCAAAGTTCATAACCATAGACAACGTTCGCTGACTAGGCTTCGGAGAATTTTAAAAAGAACGCAAATTTTAGCCGGAAAATCATCTTAACAACGAGGCTCATCTTTGGATGAATAGTTGTGTTAACAAGCGAAATTACCATGTATTGGATGCCGGAAATCCACACGAGGTTCACCAATGCATCCTCAAAAAGCTACCAATTGGATTTTTGGCCGGGTGGCAGCGTCATTTCATTTGTCCCTACTTTTTCGAAAAAGACGTTGGTGAGGTGACCAACGAGCGCTATACATAACAATGATAACCAAATTCTTATGGCCCGAATGGAACCATAGGTATCGGGATTATACATGGTTCCAGCAGGACGGTCCTAAGTGCCACACAGCGGAGGCCACGATTAACATTCTGCATGCACGATTTAATGGCAAGGTTATCACTCGCAAAGGTTATGTGAATCGGGTGCCATGATCATACAATTTGACCCCGCTGTACTCTTTCTTGTGGGGTTTGCTGAAGTCGCAGGTCTATGCGAATAAACCACAATCGATCGACATGTCGCCCTTTTTGAAAAACCCTATGCAACCATAAATATGTACATTCTTCATGGTGGAGGGAGTATTAGATATGTAGCGTGAACCTCTCTTGACTACAGGTTTCGTGGGTTGAAGATTCTTAGTTTAAACTTTAGATAGTTTATAATTGTCAATTTCAAATAAAATAACGTTTGTATTTTTTAATATACATAAATTAGTTTTGACAGTTTTATTTGAAAGTAAAGAAAAAAATTAATATTAAAAAAAAATTAAAATTTCAAAGTTAAGTAATTAAATAATTAAATAAGGTGGCACGATTTAATGTGCGAGTTTTAAAGACGGAGGAGAACCCGTCCGTTAAATAAAACTCTCAAATTAAACTTAACACCGATGTGCAAAACAAAAGCACTAAATTATTTAAGAAAATATTATAGATCAAGGTTTTTGTTATTAAAAGCGGAGGAGGAAACCCGTCCGTTGAATAATAATCATCAACACAAGAAATATTCTCAAACTTCAAGTATGATATTTTTCTATCTGGACAATGGATTACCCGACTGTCTTAAGTGAAATATCAGACGAGAATGAAAATAAATCGACTGAAACTCTCCTTTTATACTTTTTTGTTTACTCTATTGTCAACTTTTGTTATTTTATTTTTTATTACTTAGAAGTGAGTTTCTTTGTTATTTTTAATTTTTAATATATAAAAGCTTTAATTTTTATTCTTGCCACCTTAATTTTACAAAAATAATAGGTATAAGAATAAAATAAAAGAATAGTTAAATAATATATGAAGTGCTACAGATAGATCGTACCAATGTGTGCAGAATGGGTCTATCGATTTCCCTTTACAGTATGCATGATGAGTTGTAGACATAAGTCTCGTATCAATGCTTATTCTTAAATGCATATGAATCAATCTGACGAAGGTTTTGAGGTCTCAGATGTTTCGGACGTACATATGTATATGGGTACCAGAATTGGGTATGAAAGCAACATAAATGTCTACTAGTCTCGTAGAAATACCAGTTCAAAAGTGCACATGTAAACCAAAAACTTAGCCTGGCACCTACACTAACACAACAGTCTACAATATTTGTAAAGTGTTTCAATATTTTGTTGACATGACATACATATTTATTACAAAAGTAAAATTTTATAAATGAATAAATTTTTTTTTTTAAATCAAACTATTAAAAAAAAGAATTATACTGTTGATCAGTTTTGAAGTGCATAAAATAAAATTTTAATAATAATCCCAAACACCAAAAAGTTAGACGACAGCAAAAAATTTGAATTCAATAAATCCAACTGCTGCAGCAACAATTCATGCAAGTTTTTTAGCCCTCCCCAATATTGCACTGGCGTTCATTAAATTGTCCACTAAAATTGGAATTATGTCACAATATATTTCGGAACACCACGCCTCCTCCCTCAAACCCCCTCGAAATGAACACCATCAGAAGCTGATTGATACACAAATTTAAATAAGTAACACAAAAAAATTAAGAAGAGTGTGCCAGCTGTTAGTTGCCGTGTCAAAATAGTTGGTTGAACTTCTGCACCTGGTGCTCCTGATCCTGACGCCCAGGTTATTAAATATCAATATTTCGTAGAAATTGTGATTAATTTCATGGAAATTCGCCAAAAAATCATCAATACTTTCCCAGAAGAAAAAAAACTATCGAGACAATATATGCGAATATGCAAAACTCACAGTACACAACACACACACATACACTATCGTGTGACATGTTATGAATCCAGGTCCTTTTATGTTTGTATGGAAATATCCTTCGGGATTAATTCTGGCTGCTGTGTCATATGTGTATCGATTCTGTCAGTTTCGCTAATTTTTTCCTCTTTTTTTGAATTTTTTTAATTTCAACTCTTTTCTTTTGGACCGGAAAATCACATTTTTTAACGCCCGCCGCTGCCGCCGTCGATCCTTCTGGAAAAGGAATAAACAAACAAAAAGGATATAATTTTATGCGATTAAAATCCAATTGAGATAAATGATGAAAAATGACTTTTAATACGTTTCCCATCAGCTCGTCGCGTATTCGCCGTCGAGTGTTGGTGTGTGTTTGTTTGTTTGAATGTGTATAGATGATGGTTATTATCCTTTTTATTGTGGTTAAAGGATTTTTTTCTGGAGTAGAAACAGCGGTGGGGGGGGGAGATGGTGCCGAATGCTCATGGCAGTGGGCAGATGGGGCTTTGATTTCTCAATCAAGAAATAATATTCGGATGACAATTTATTGAAAATCTTTTTATGCGATAAATCGGTTGCCTATTGTTTTGGCATTAAGTCGCAGTGGGGGCGCTCATGGGAGGGGCAGAGAGGTTGTTGTGAACAGGAATGTGGATATTATTGTTTTTCCTGATTGTTGTTTGAATGAATGACAAAATGGGGACATTTAGTAAATTTTATTTCTTTTTAGTACAAAAACAGTGGGAGAGGGTTTATCAGGATGATGGCGATAAGCAAATATGTGGTTCGGCTTAATTTTTATTTATCGAAGCATTGTGATTTTTTTTTCAATTTGTGTGCACAGAATGACATATGGTTGATGAATTCGTCAAGAGGTCATTGCTCAGAAATGCAGTAAAAGTTTTTTTTTGCATTGTGACTGAGTTTATGTTAATAAAAGTTTGGTCTACATTTTATTTTATGATTTAAATTATTTCAGTATGCGTAAGTGAATGACATTTATGTAAGGTTTGAATGAAATGCCAGTATTGTCCTGCAAACTGGGATTTTACAAAGAGTCCAGCAGTTATTTGACTTAGTTTTAAAAGAAATTATATTAAATCAAATATTTGACCATTATTAAAATTTAATTCATTTTTTTTTGTTTTTATTGGCGAGTAAAACATATGAATGGCAAAATCCATACCTAACCAAGAAATAGGGCGAACATGATATGGAAGACTAAATTTCTTTAATCTCGAACAACGGCCCCAAGTATCCCCATGTAATATAAAATTATTTAAATCAAGCCGTTATTAACACTACTACCTTTTGGTCTAATCGCACAATACAACGTCGCTATTAGCTATAACTTAGAATTATTAGAGTAAACATATTACGAAAACGCTTCTCGAATTAATCTCTCTGATGGACGAATTTGGGCATGTGACGCCCAATATGTTTCTCGAATTTAACCATTTTTTTTTAATATGCATACAAAATTTTCAAACGTGATTCTATTCATGATTGTTTCCAAACTAAACAAATCGCAAAACAACCGAGAACGAAAGCTGTGCACTAGAAATGGATTTCATGGTCGAGTGAGCCGGAAGAAGCCATACATTCGAAAAGCCAATAAGACCAGCTGCATAACGCTATGGAACACTTGGGTAGAGACAATTCGTTCTGGGATCAGGTTATATTTACAGACGAAACTAAATTTAACATCTTTGGCTCAGATGGTCGTCGTATGGTCTTAAGAAAGTCAGGTACTGCTCTGGATTCCAAAATTAAAATTCCTACTATAAAGCATGGCGGTGGCAATATAATAGTGTAGGTGTGTTGGAAACCTGGTTTTTATAGAAAATACCATAGACAAATATGGATAATTGAAAATACTTCAAGAAAATCTTCATGTAATTGCTGAAAAACTGGGTCCCGCCAACAATTTTGTCTTCCAACAAGATAAACAACGTTAAAACACAGGTTAAACATCCCACTCAATCCCCAGACCTCAATTAAATTGAGCATCTGTGGAACCACGTGGAAAAAAAAACTCGGGAGCATACAATTAGCAGCAAAATAGACCTGAAAACAATTCTACTTGAAGAATGGAACAGAATTTTGCCGGATACGACTTAAAACCTTACCCATTCTATGAAAAACCGACTATAAGAAGTCATTGAAAATAAAGGAGGTCCTACTAGTATTGCTTTTTTTGTTACGTTAAGTTAAATGGTTTACTACTTTTTAAGGAAATCAACCAAAAAAATTAAATTACTTTGTGCTATAAATTATTTTTTATTTTAAGTATTTTCAATAAAAATTTTTTTTTTTTTTTTTACTAAATTTTTTGAGCTGTTATCATTTATTTAATTCCTAGTCGTTTTTAGTTATATTTGTTCAAATTGATACGACGATGGTAGGGTCTCCCAATTCTGTCTACCTGTATGTTCTACCAAGGCCTAAACACATTGGCCGCTTTTTTTAAACTTAATAACTTGATACACAGTGTTTCAAAAATGTTCCCTCGTCACGTTTTCGTTTCAAAATTCTATAAAATATTTTTTTTTTCTCAAAAACTGTTCCACAGGTTTTTTTAAGAGAAGTAAGTTAATGGTTGACAAAAAAATTCAAAATTTTTTTATGATTTTCTTTAAAAATGGTAAAACTGATTTTGAAAATTTTTTTTTATGGTAAAGCATTTTAAAAGATTCAATAGTATTGTGTATCCAAATTTTCAAAAAAAAAAAAATATATAAATATAAGGTACAACTGCTTTTAAACGTCAAAAAAGAAGACTTGGCTAAAGTTGAACTTGTGATATTCTAACGAATTTAAAATAAATCATAACAATTCAATTTTAATAATTTGTAATCTATTCAAATTGTGTTTATGATGAGTTTGTTGCAAATACTGAACGTGAACTTAAGGTGAATCCACGAAATTTTTGGAAGTATGTTGACTGTAAACGAAAATTTGACGGGTATCCTCCAAACATGACATATAAAGAAGAAACAAGTCACAATCCTTAAGTGTTGTCCAATATGTTTGCTGATTTCTTTAAAAGTGCCTATGAAGATTCTTTTCAAACTAATCATAGCTCAACAGTTATAACTAATACTGATCAGTTTCCCCACTTAGCTCACATAAACCTAAGAATCTCTGAATCTACTATACTTGACAAAATTCTAAAACTTGACGAAAACCTCAATCCTGGTCCTGATGGCTTGCCATCATTTATGCTAAAAAAATGTGCAAAACAACTCTCATACCCATTGCTTATTCTGTTAAACCAATCGTTAAAATGTTCTCGTTTCCCTCTCTTATGGAAATATGCGTTCCTCAAACCAACCCACAAAAAAGGTCCCAAACATTTTATCTGTAACTATCGTCCTATAGCTAAGCTGTCTGTTATCCCAAAATTGTTTGAATCGCTTGTTTGTGACGTTCTTTCCTTTAATTGTTCCTCGGTTTTCTGTGATAATCAACATGGATTTGTAAAAAGAAAATCTACTGTTACAAATCTACTCGAATTTACAACATTTTGTATTGACGCTTTCGAGAAAAAACAACAAGTTGATTGTGTATTTACAGACTTTAGCAAAGCATTTGACAAACTAAGCCATAAAGTACTTTTGAGTAAATTAGAGCAAATCGGACTACATGACAAATTAATAGAGTGGATTTCATCTTATCTTACCGATAGACATTATAGTGTTGTCTTCAAAAATGACTATTCTAATTCGTTTATTGTTAATTCTGGAGTACCTCAAGGTAGCCACCTTGGTCCGTTGTTATTTGTTCTGTTTATAAACGACCTCCCCTCTATCTTTAATAATTCAATGACATTAATATACGCTGATGACGTGAAAATATTTCGAATAGTTGATACCTTAACGGACTGTGAATTATTACAAGATGATCTACATCGACTATGGGAATGGTGCAATACAAACCGTCTAACGTTAAATATTGACAAGTGTAAGACAATGAGTTTTACACGCAAACATAATGTTCTTAACTATGACTATTTGTTAACCTCTTCGTACCTTGAAAAATTGTCTATCTTTTCAGACCTAGGTATCATTTTGGATTCAAAATTATCTTTTACTGACCACTTTAACTACATTGTAAAAAAAGCTAATAAGACAATAGGCTTTATAAAAAGATTTGGAAGGGAATTCCAAGATCCTTATGTCCTTAAAACTCTATATGTATCATTTGTCACATCAGTCCTTGAATACGGTTGTATAATTTGGGCCCCTTATTACTCGAATCATATTCACAGACTTGAAGGTATTCAAAGAAGGTTCTTAAGGTTTACACTGCGTTTTCTCCCATGGCCACATGAATTAGCTTTGCCTCCTTATTCTGATAGGTTACAACTTATAAGTCTTCCAACGCTTACTAATCACCGTAAGTATTTGCAACTCTGCTTCATTGTTGGAATTCTAAATGGATCAGTTTTGTGTCGTTTTCATTTTAATGTTAGCCTAAATAATTTAAGAAATCGAGTGCCGATTCGAACAAACTTTAGCCGATCAAACTATGGTTGTAGCAGTCCAGTCAACCAGTTAATAAACATATATAATGATAATAATTTTCTTTTAAATTCTGTAAATCAAAATGTCAAATCCAATAGTTTCAAAATTAGTTTTTTCTCACATTAATTAAATTCTTAATTTTGTGTTTATTGTTATATCACTAATATTTAACTTATCTTTATAAATTTGAATGTATTACATAAATCATATATTTAGTTATAAGTTTTTGTTTGTTAACTAAGCGTTAGTATTTAGCGTAAATAAATAAATAAATATAAAATAAACAAGACAAATTTAATTAGAAATATAATTTAATTTAAAAATTTAATTTAAAAAGAAATACGGTATTTTTAAAATATTTGATATTCCTGTTTTCGCTTCTAAAACCTAAGTGAAATTTTTAGCCTTTAATTGCGTTAAAGTTCGCCCGAACCCAATGCTCATAATAAGTGAACATTCGAACATAAAACATTTTCCAGGTGAAACTGACATTAGGCCAGAAGTGAAATGTCTATATTTTCGGATGGAATGTTGTTTGGTTAAAACTCAAAATAGGCGTTTTTCTTATTTAGTTCAGAATATAGCTAGCTCTGAAAAGTGTCCGAGTAAGTCTAGTATGTTCTGAACATCCTCTGAACCAAGCTTGTTCTGAGTTGTTTTTGAAACACATCTGAAAACTCAGCTGTCACCATTTTTGTTTTAATGTCAAATGCGTGTGTTTGTGTTGAGCATTTAACTCTGTCTTCTCAGTTATATTATTCTAAGCTCATAGGGCGCACTCTGAAAATGCTCAAAACATACTCAGAGCAAAAATAGAAACACTCTGAACTAAAAAAGAAACACAACTCAGGCTTTGCCCCGATATAAGAAAGAAAAACCCCTAATAAGGCTGATTATTCATGGTGAGTATAGGAAAACTTAAGTCAGAGATATTTTCATTTTCGCTTATGAATAATAAACAGACAAGTCTTAATTATGGATTTTATTTTATTTATATTATTAGGTGGTAGCCGTAGATATGTGTTGAGTTTTTCGTGTGAATAATAAGAAGGAAATCGTTTCTAGATAATATAACTCATTAAATTGATTAAATTCATAAAGAGTTATGACCGAAAGGTTTTAAGATAAGAGAAAAAAAAAACAAAATATATTTGACAGGGCCAAGTTTATTTTTATCATAGTAAATTATGTACCTATCTCTCCAGGATGCGTAGGTATTGTAAGATGATCCAGTCCAGTGTTCGTAAATATATACCTAACAGAATATTTATAGAACCAAATGAACGACTTAGTCATACGAACTTGCTCTTATGATACAAGAACAAAAATTACAAATCATGGTTTTGGTCTTTGAAAAAAAAATAAATATTCTTACGAATAAATTTTGGTACAACAATTTCAAATTTTTACTATTGTGCAAATAAAAATAAAATTCAAAAACAAAATAATGATGATCGGTTTGGCAACCGTGAAATATGTTTAACTCCAGGCTATACTATACCATTGGTGGTAGTTCATTCAAGTTGTTGTTGTAATATTCTAATTTCTAACCTTCAAAGTAATTAATGTTTCTTTTGAGTTATCGCATTTGCAAGAAAAAAGTTCGTTTTTTTTTAATTAAAAGTGGGTCTCGAAATTCTGTCTGTCCGTCTTGGTAGATATCGTTTTTCAATTTTTCACCCCAAACGTTTTTTTTTTTTAAGAAATTTTATAAATATTTATTTTTTGCTCAAAAACTGTCCAACAGATTTAAAAAAAGAATACAAAAAATTTCATTTAGTTAAAGTGGTGGTTGGATAAAAAACATATTTTGTTGTTTTTGATTTTAATAGTTCAAATTTTCCAACATTTTTTTTTTTTGAATTTTTAGGAAAATTTTCAAATTTACATATATATTATATTTATATTTGTGACTGTACCTACCATGGAACCATTTTTTCGAATTTTGAATTTCTCATTCTCGGCAGAACGGATTTTAATGAAATTTTTTTGGGGAAGCTTCTAAAAAGTTTAAAAAACATTGCATTTCATATTAAAAACGGCTAAATATTTATTTTGGAAATTTAGTTTTTATTCGCACAGTAATAAGAACTTTAATTGGGCCTATTAAAATTTTTTCTTAATTTTTTTTTTTTAATTTGGTAAATAAAAGCTTATGTTTTAAGAAACCACTACAACGCCTTATATTTTTGTTGTTGTATAAACTCATATTTGCTTAAATCACATGGCATGGAGTTCTTAGCTGACACTACTTAAGGAGTTGTTTTAGGCCCATTTGCTGATACGGAACATAAGTACTTATGTTCCACATAAACTCTTATGTGACAGTTTACGTAGAGGAAAAAGTAGAACATAAAGCGCTTAAGTTGAACATAAATATTTAAGTTTCGTATCAGCAAATGGCCCTTAGTCACTTAAAAAATTAATTTTATGCTAATGAACAGTTCTTCTCTAATAACATCCATTTTTTAAATTCTTATTCCATTACATAAGAGGAAGTTCGTGCGGCCTGGTCGTGCATTTTATTTTGTATTGAATAAGAGATGGTAAAAATTAAGAGAAAAAGAACAAATTTAACCAAATTCTGGGTGCTATCTTCGAGAAAAATACGATTTTCGGAAACCATTTTTTACTTGCGATAGGGCAAGTTGTGCATTTGGAAAAAAAACTCAAGATTTTGATCAAAGTTGACATTACGATGATAGCGAAGACGAAAAAAGTGGGTCCGACAATTCCGTCTGTCTGTCTGTATGTCTGTATGTCTATACCTCGAACTACAGCCTAAACTACCGGAGGTATTTTCTTCAAACTCGGTAGTTAAGGGTCTTCGGTGATTCCCTATAGAGGAGAAATTGAAATTTTGTTTTTAGCTCCAAAACTAACGGTACCCCCCATACACCCGTAATGAAAAATCTTATTTATCTCGAAAACGGCTCTAACGATTTTGATAAAAAAAAATTAGGTGTAATATTATGAATATAGGCTACATTTTGGTCAAAAAAAATTTAGGGGCAAAATGTTATTAGGGGTACCTGCCATAGACCCGTTTTTTTGGATTTTCGACTTTCTCATTAACGGCTCTAAGGATTTTAACCCAAAATTTTCAGCAGGAGTCCCCTTAAGTTTAAAATAATATTGTATATAAAAATATTCGAAAAAATATTTGTTGGGTTTTCTTAAAAAAAAAAATTTTTTAAATCAATATCTTCAAAACCTATGAACAATTATTTTTTGAAATTATTTCCTAAAATCAATATTATTTAATACTTAAAATTCGCATCCCACATTTTTTTCTTGAAAATTTTTAGAGAAATTTCTTATATAAAAAATTTATTTAATAATAAAGCGATTTTTTAAAGTTAATTTGCATAAATTCATACTTTTCCGGAAACCAGACGGCAATTTTATGCATATGAACATTATTATCTCATTAAATCCATGTTTTATATTTATAAAATGTATCTTAAATTCCAAAATACTTTTACATAAGAGCAAGTTCGTGCGATCCAGTCGTGCATTTTATTTTTTCTTACATTTTTTTCAACCGTTAGTAAGTTTTGAGTAGATGTTTTTGAATTTAAAGAAAAAATCTGTGCAGCAGTATTTGAGAAAACAAATATTTTTAAAATTTCGAAAAAAAATTTATTTTTGTTCTTAAATAAATTGGGTCGAAAACTTAATAAAATTGCATCTACCAAGTTTAGAAAAAATACCGGTAGACAAAACTGGAATACCTACCCAATTTTATCGTCTTCTACATCATCGGAATGTGAAGTTTGGTCAAAATCTCGAGTTTGTATTTATGGACATAATGAATATATATGGGAAGTAGGAATAATTGATTTTCCTTTTGGTCGTGGGAATTTCATTTTATTTTGATATACCATCAGAACCCCGTATCTCATATGCTTCATCGTTTGGTATAGAAAGTTAAGCTCTTTATCACAGATTTCTCTAAAATCACAACGGGTATTGACTTCTGATTCAAGATCATTATTTATTATGATAGTTTCTGGGAGGAGGACAGAGCCGTTTACGTTAAAACTTTGAGCTGTGACATTTGCTGACATTGAGCTCAAGCAGGTTTTGTTGGTACCATAGGGAAAATTTGTCAAGATTTGATTGTAAAGAACATACGACTATCATTATCATATATTGATGAACCACAGTCAAAAACTTAAGCAATATCATTGATAGGGGTATACAGGGAATCAAACGTTCGTCAAAAATTTCACCCGGCACGTCGATAGTTTCCCTAGCAGTGTACGCGATCACTCCATGTTGTTGTATTCACAAATAAGGATGCTGCTCCGCTATGTACCGCAAAAATTTTTCGATTATTGTTCTCTAGGAAGCTCCGGAAATCTTTTCTGGCATTTCATCCTCATTCTCGAAGAAATATGGACCGATAAGTTTTTCGGCCATAGCATACCGAACCAGATCTGGACTGATGCTTGTATGTTGTCCTTGGACTTTCAGAACCCCACTTCTCTACAGTTTTCGGCTGATCAAACTCCAAAGAACCCTGTGGAAGCTGGTCTTGAATTAAAATATTGGCGATATTTTCGATGTTTCCTAACAATTTGTTTCACATTGGTATAGTAGAGATCCTTTGATATCGAAAACAACTTGGACACTTTTAAAACATGGGAGGCAACAATATGCTCCACTTAATCAAATTTTGTGGAATTAATAGGCAGTAGATAGATATTCTAAAATACAAAAGCCCAGCTATCAGGAGAATCAACCGATCGCATTTTTAACTAAGAATTTTTAACTAAGAAGAAAAAAAGGATGCAGCAAGAAAGTGCTTTAAAAAGTGATAATTTTAGCTTGAACGGGACGCATTATCTACTTATCTCTATTATCTGTAGTAATATCTTTAAGCTGTTTTGAATATTATAAGCAACCAAGGACAGTCCGAATTAGGATAAAATATTTTTCAAAATCTGTACTTAAGTTGTCATTTTTCATTGCTTACTTACAGAATTATAAGTTAAGTTAAACGGTAATATCCGTTTAAAATAAATCCTCCACTTTCCCATTAACACTTATTGGCCTCTCATAATATATATCCAAAATGTTATCCCTTCCATGTGATTAAATTTATCACTTCCTTTTTTATGACCCAATAAACTTTCTCAGGCAATACCTACATAGCACTCTTTCTGCCTGATAAATGGATGAAGGTACCTATACATCTATATATGATACGAAAAAGGAAAAACGTCATATGTCACCCCTGGCTATGAACTCTGATATTTTATCCTTAATCTGAATTGAAGAGTCCAATTAAATGTTTTCGCCTTCGTTGTCCTGTCACCTTTAATACCCATGACGGAGGATGCCTGTACATACATCTATACCCCCAACACCTATACTAGATATCTTAAGCTATGTTTTTGAGTATGTTTGTGAGTTTGAATGACTATAATCCAATATATGGCATATTGACGGTAATCTAGCGTACACATTGCTCTTCTAAGGATCATCATCACCACCATCATCATCATCATCATAGGTGAGAGAGTCGATTAAGATACACCTCATCCCCCCACTGGTATGGCATAGCAAATCATGTGCATCCAAAAAAGTGGGATGAGTGAAAAATCACTGCCACCAAGATATATCCATCAGAGAGATGGGGCAACATCGATATCCTGATTTTAGAGGCAAGCAAAACACACATGCTACATATGAGCAATTTAAGTGTGGTGTGGCAGGACATAAATGGACCGTTCGACAGGAATAGCTTCAAAAAACATCGAATTAATTGAGAGACCTTGTTATTGTGGTATCATCCAAAAACCAATATGACCCCGGTCGCTTCCTTCCATGACCCTCTATCTAGAGGAAGAAGAAAAAAATAAAAAACAGACACAAAAGTTTCAACAAGAACAACATGAACCGATAAATCCTTGTCCAGATAAGTACTAATAGATGTCGTTTTCACTTAAAAATCCTGCCACTGTATGGGTGTGTCTGTTCAGCCAGGAAATCCTTTTAGTCTCATCGCGGCAAGAGCAACTATAAAAATAAACTTAACTGCCGCTGCAAATATGCGGCTCAGCTTCAAAAAGAAGGGGGGATAGGCTAAATCTGTTTGGTCCTTGGAGCCGGATCGCCGCCAACCAAGTCGAATTAATGATGACGGTGGTGGCGGTGGCAATGCATATAAAGTTTAATGAGCCGCAATTAATCGTACACGACACTATAAAAGCATTAAAATCGTCGGTAAAGGGACGAAAATGAAACAAGGATCAGCTACAAAAAAAAAAAAATCTCATACAAACATAATGCCTAGAGACCATAAAAGTGAAGCCTCAACGCATAGTCGGCGTATAGTCATGCTGGCTCAGTGGAATCCAGGAGAATGAACGGATTTCGACTCAATCTGCAGACAAATTAAACGATGAGGCAGGCAATGGTGTCCAAATACACACCGCCAGCACCCCTGCTGCCACTCCCACACACACTCCTATATAATTTCATGTTTATGTGTAAGTGGATGAAGCAATTTTACACAAGCTTCTAGGTCTTATTGCCGTTAAACCAGCCTCCGTAACATTTAATGGGTGCATACCGTTAATTTGTTTGATAAATTATCTTTGCACTCCCTGAATATAGCCGAGGTGCAACGACAACAACATCATCACCATCATAACTGGTTATACGATTCTCTAACAACCTCACGCGCCATCTAGTGGGTGTTGAAGTCGCAGTCGGTTCAACGTTACATTTATTAGTGTAATGCAATTTGGATGGCATACAAATTCATTAAACATACAAAAAAAAAACACCCACACACTCACGCAGGAGATTGTGAGAAAAACAACAAAATGGCTATGCATAAAAATGAATTGCAACCCTCTGCAGCTGCAGCAACCCCTTAACACACAATCCGACCGCAAAGTGAAGAGCAAATGCGATGCTTCTCCTGGGGGGTCTCTGACATAAAAATCCATTGCAGAGTGCTTCGTAAAATTCTACATGCAAAGCTTTTAATCCGTTTTAACTTTTTTTTTGCCCAGAAGCTTCATGCTGCCGGTGGCGGAGTCTCGTCGGTCGCTAACGCAACAAAAGTCGAATTCCTTCACAGAACGCAGTCCAGCAGGATACCTGCTGGGTGTGTGAAAATTTAAGCAAAACACCTACGAAATAAAAATTCAAAATTAAATTTCTTTTATTCGTCCAGACAAAGGGCTCTGGCATCCGCCTTTGCTTGGTCTTTAAAATAGGCTTCCTTGACGCCTTAAACTGGCATATTGGTGTCCATTTACTCATTGTAGTTGATTTTCTGGTCTAAAGTCACATAGTATTCCCGGTTGTATCTGCTCCTTCATTTGTCCTCCTCATAAGCAGGACCAAATATCTGTCGAAATGATTTATCCGGAAGAGCCTTGTTTTACTTTCTGCGCAATCATATAAAACTCGGTGCCGTTAAGAAGTCAAGGCTGGCTTTTAATGAAGTCTCGTAGAGTTTGTACTTTTTCTCACCCGTGAGGGGCTTAGAATCCATTATTTTTTTCGTCAAAACCGAAACTTCCAACCATAATTTTTCTTCAGATCACAGATTTCTTTTCGGCTCCTTAACATCGAAGTCCAGATACTATTTATCACCAATTTTGCTGTTACAAAGTAAATTAGATGAAAATTTCTTGGGGATGTGACAAACAATGAGTCCCCCAAAGATGTCTTATCTTCTGACTTTATGACTGAAGTTTTCGAGCACAATTTCCACATCTTACTGCAAATGGGTTTTATAAGCCTGGGTGACCAGGAGGTCATAAAACTCCGTCTAGATTGGTTCTTCAGCTTTATCGGTAGGAGAGTGTGTGCATATTAATATTATGTTTTGGAAAATGGCCTTAATGCGGATCGCTGCCAGTCCATCAGTTGTCAGCTTGAAGTCAATATATTTGATTTATATCGTGTTTTCCAATAAGGACTTGAGAAATTCTTTTTTTTAATAAAACGCCAACCATTTGGGATCTCTCCAAGAATTTTATTATTAGTTCAAAGTACAATAAAATAAAATAAACGACTGGGTAGCACGAACTTGCTCCTATGTAATAGACTAAGAATTTTAAAAATTAATTTTATAAAAGAAAAAGTGTTCACAAGCATAAAATTCATTTTTTAAATGACTAAACAACTTCTTTAGTAGTTGGAGTTAAAAATACAATGCCATGTGATTCATTGGTTAATGCAAGAGCCAAAATTATAACTCTTTGTAGTATTTTTTTAAAAAATAAGCTTTTATATTCAAAATTTTTAAAACATTTATAAAAAAAAATTTTGTTACGTCAACTAAAAGCTTTTGCTATTAAGCAAATAAAAAATAAATTTCCAAAAAAAATATTAAGTCGTTTTTGAGATATTGAATTTTCCAAAAATAAAAACTTGATTTTTTTTTCAAAAATTCAAAAAATATTTTTTTTAAGTTTTGAAAAGCAAATTTTCTTAAACTTTTTAGAAGCTTCTCTATAAGAAATTTCATTAACAACCGTTATGTCGATAATGAGGAATTCAAAATTCGAAAAAATGGTTCTATGGTAGGTACAAGCTGTAATATCTTAATTTCAAAATTTTTTCTATTAAATTATAGATCGTAAAAATTAAACAAAAGAAAAAAATTTTATCGAAATTCTCGGAACCTTTTTCGAGAAATATACGATTTTCGAAAACATATGTATGGTGGGCACTGTTATTTTTATGTAAAACAACATTTTTTTTCTCAAATCTTATAAATTGAAGGGTTGTAAGTCTAAAGGGTCTAAGTGCCATTTTTATAATTTAGAGAAAAACATAAGCAAAAGCCCTTTGGCACTTATGCTATACCACAACTTTATTTGTGTGTGTGTACAGTTTTAAAAGAAATAGGCACTTGAATCCATTTTGATATTATAAGGCTTGGCCCTTAGATTGTATTTTGATAAAAATATTGATTTTTAATTTTTTGGCACTTAGACCCTTTAGACTTACAACACTTCAATCATATAAGGAAACATTTATTAATCAAGTTTAAAAAAATCGAACATTGAGTTTTCAAAATATGGAGTTTCCAAAAAAAAAATTTGAAATTTTTTTTAAAAATCCAAAAAATAGAAAATTGAAGATGTAATAATATTCAAACTTTGAAGGAGCTTAAGCATAAGAAAATTATTTAAATCGGTTGTACCGTTTTCGAGAAAATCAGAAACCAAAAATATTGACCCAGGGGAGCTACCAAAAATAACCATTTTTTTGGAATTTTTTTTTTTTTCAAGAATTACCTAGCCTTAACTACATGAAATTTTTGAATTTTTTTTTAATTCTGTGGATAGTTTTTGAGGAAAAAAAATATTTATAAAAAGCCGAAAAGAAATCGTATGGCAGGTACCGTTATTTTTGGTCTTTAAAAAAAAAGAAAAAACGTGTTGGGGAAAAATTAAAAATGATATCTACCAAGTTTAAAGAAAATCGGCCGAGCCGTTTAGGCTGTAGTCAAAAAGACAGACAGACAGAATTGCGAGACCCACTTTTTTGGTCGTCGCTATCATCGTAATGTCAACTTTGATCAAAATCTCGAGTTCGATTTTTTTTTTGCGAATGCATAACTTGCCTTATAGTATCTATAAGTCGCAAGTAAAAATGCATATTTATAGGATTCGACCTCGTTCATATGTCCGACCACCGGCACTTTTGCAACGGTCGATTCGCTGAATCTAATTTTCGAAGACTTGGCCGCAAATTTCGATGGAAAAGGACATTATCTTTCAGTCAATATTGGGGCTCTGACGACGCCGGCTTGTTGGTATAGACCAATGATTTGACGAAGCCAAATTAAAAAAAAAGTCAAAAGGTTCTCACGAACCAGGCGGTCAAAAGAAAGGACCATTTTCCTATATACCACGTTCATTAAATTGAATCAAAACCACACCATACAGCTATTTTTTGTGAATGAAGTGGTGTTTTTCGATGCACATGAGAGTTTTTATCTGACCAATATAACATACTCGTAGACTGTTTGCTCACGAAGCCGTTAGACCAAAAATACCCTTCATCACTAAAGATGATTTTTCTATGAAATTGGTCATTTCCTTAAAACATTTCTAGAGCCCAATCCGAAAACGTACGTCGCTTCATATAATCGAATGGCTTAAGTTTTTTTAGTTAGCTTCATTCTATAAGGGTGCAGGCCAAGTTTGTTTTGCAGAATTCGATATGTTGTGGTCTAAGAAATGCCCAATTCTTCAGAACGTCGTCGTTAAATCGACTTTTTTGGCTCGTTTGTGACGGACGCTTGAAAGGCAAAAATATACTTGGAACCCCAACCAACACATTGTCTCATTCACACGGGAAGATCCAGCTGCAAACATTTAGAAATTTGTTGACTTGACTATGAATTGCTTGTCTTCTGGTACGAGAAGTACGTTCAAAAATTGGCTTTTAAACTTGCTTTAACCGACTCAGAATTTTGGTTATAAATTTTAAATTTTTCATAATGATGAAAATTTTTAATGATTTTTTGTAACTGACAGTTTGGTCATTAGTAAAAGGGTGCGTTCACAGTAAGAGTTAAAAGTTGTTAATTCCATCTGCAATCTTCCATCGCAGCTGTAAAAAAGTCACAATTTTGTCTCTTCGTCAACACCGATTTTATCAATCGTTTTCTTTAGTTGCGGTAATATTTCTCTTATACCGCTTTAAAGACGGAATCAAGTAGAACTTTGGGTAGAACTTGGAGTGTTAACCATATTCACATTACCGGTATAAGCTAATAAAAAAAAAAATAAAAGTTAGAAAATTAAATTATGTAAATAAAATAAGAAAACTGCGGGAAATTTTTTTTTATTAAATACTATTTGAGCAAACTTAAATCTAACCAAACAAAAATTATCTTTATTTCTCTGAAGTGGCAACTCTCCGTTTGATAATTCTCCTGAAAAGAAATAAATGAGAGCGCATGAATAAAATCATCAACACAGGCAACTATGTAATTCTATCTATCTTTAAATTGCCTTCTACATAAATTCAAACTACTCATACTACTGCTACAACAGGTGGCCGTCATACAACGGATTTAAACCATTTGAGTCTATATCGTCGCCAGGCGACCACCTCACACCAGGGATGGAAAATTCGGTACAATTGTACCGAATTCGATGCAATTGAGTTTGTACAAGTACAAAAGTACAATTTGTCTCAATTCAGTACAATTTCAAAATTTCCATATTTTATGTATTTCACAAAAAAAAAACAAAACTAAAATACCAAAACACATAAAACGAGATTGAAAGTTGAATGCATCATCCTGGCCTGAATGCATTCATTTTCATACCAGAACAATAACTCTCAGCTGTAAGCCCTTATAACTCTTAGTTAGAGTTTTCACTTCTAGATGGCGTCTTGATTTCCTGTTTCTTTATCGATCAGCTTTCTTTCAGACATCGATTCTTTTTGTTTACTAAACTGTAAATTTGTGGATGTGATTTGTTATTGCAGTTTTTCGGCTGTGCATTTTTAAGATATTTAATTTGTGGATTTTAGTTTTATATTTCATTTTTTTGTATAAGCTGGTGGCGCAAAAATGGACAAGTAAAAGATTTAGTTTCGTCATAACAATACAATACAATAGTTATATATGTAGATATATATATGTACTTTTTAAAATGAAGATAGTATTTTTTTTTGTGGAGCTATTTATCTATATTTATTTAAATTTTGTATAAGAAAATAACCTGATCATTTCTGATTTCATTTTTTTAAATCAAATACTTTGGAAAACTTTTAAATAGTTGAATTATTGATGTACCAAAATTTTTTTTCGGTACAATTGTCATCATTTCAGTACAATTTTATTCCAGATTTCAGTACAATTGAAAATTTTCATTTTCCATCCCTGCCTCACACACCGTTGAGCATCTCGCTCGCAGGGGAACTGGTGGATGTTAAGCCAATGCTAGATATAGAGTACAGGGATGGAAAATTCGGTACAATTGCACCGAATTCGATACAATTGAGTTTGTACGAGTACAAAAGTACAATTTGTCTCAATTCAGTACAATTTCAAAATTTCCAATTTCATGTATTTCACAAAAAAAAATAAACAAAAGCACATAAAAGGAAATTGAAAGTTGAATTGAATACATTATCCTGGCCTGAATGAATTCATTTTTATACCAGAACAATAACTCTCAGCTATAAGCCCTTATAACTCTTAATAACAGTTTTCTTTTCACTTCTTGGTGGCGTCTTGCTTTTCTGGCTCTTCTCTTTATCGATCAGAGGGTAAATTACCGCATCAGTGAACGAGTGAGTGAGTCCCATCAGTGATCGAATGAAAACGTCAAATTAGAGTAATCGATTGCTAGTTGACGTAAGCGGTAATGTCAAAGTCACATAATTCAGCTTTTTTTCAGACGTCGCATCGTTTTGTTTACTAAATACTAAACTGTAAACTTGTGGATGTGATTGCGGTTTTTCGGATGTCTATTTTTAAGATATTGAATTTGTGAAATAAGTTTTATATTTCAATTTTTTTGTATAAGCTGGTGCCGCAAAAATGGACAAGTAAAAGATTTAGTTTCGTCATTACAATACAGTACAATAGTTATGCACTTTTAAAATGAAGATAGTGGCGCAAAATTTTGAATAGTCTATTATTAAGGTTTAAGTATGATACTACTTAACAACTTGCTAACTTTAAAGTAGCTTACTAACTCATTCTTAATTTTAAACATTTTCTAACTAGTATTGTACTAAAGCAATTTTCTTAATAAATTGCCTCTGAACACACCTAAGACAATGACAGCTCTTGCAAAAAACTACGTAAACAGACGTTTTGTGGCGTTTGCAAATAGCATGTTACTAAAAAAAATAAAATAGGTATTCGTCATTTTAACTTACTTAGTTTCATACTAAAACAGCTTTAATATCGTAATAATTCAACCAAAATTTTGCGCCAGTATTTTTTTCTGTGGAGCTATTAATATTTATTTATATTTTTTATAAGAAGACAAGCTGATCATTTCTGCTTTGATTTTTTTAAATACTTTGGCAAACTTTTAGATAGTTGAAGTATTGATTTTTTTTTTCATACAAAATTCGTTTTCGGTACAATTGACATCATTTCAGTACAATTTTATTCCAGATTTCAGTACAATTAAAAAATTTCATTTTCCATCCCTGATAGAGTATAGAAACAAAAGCCAGGCGACCATCTGACACACCATTGGGTATCACTCTCGCAGGGGAACTGATGGATCTTAAGCCAATGCTAGTTATAGAGAATTGAAACAAAAGCCAGGCGACCATCTCACACACCATTGAGTATCACTCTCGCAGGGGAACTGATGGATTTTATGCCAATGCTCATATACTTTATGAACTAGGAGACCACCACACATACGATCGAATTTCTTACTCGAGCGTTGTATGTTGGATGTTATACCAATGTTCAGTAAAAAATGATTTTCTACAAAATATAAATCTACATTCTACTTTAAATAATCAACAGGATAATTATTCAGCGAGATAAACTCACCTCTCTTTCAATTTGCCTTCCTGTATGTGTATAGTATTAATTAATTCTTATTAATTTATTACTTTCATAACTCACTTATTACAGCACTTTGTCATTCAACAATTCACAACAGAATGAAATGACGAAGGCAACATGGAGAGAGAAGATTGTGTATTTCGCTCATTTTGTGTAATTTACTCATGATTGTATATTTACTCAAATTCTGTAGCATTGCCAGATTAGTAAGAGTAAATTTCAAAATGAGACAAGTGCTACCAGATATTTTATTTGTTTTTACCTTTAACTTACTTGACTTTCTTATACCGGATTATACTTTCAAACAGTAGACCTTTGACGTTTCGAGTTTTGTTGCTACTTTAGCGTAGTCATTATCCGAATCTCCTCGTGTATCTCCTTGAACTGAAGTTTTTATAAGTATAAGGGAAGTTAACCCGGGAATACAAGCTCAGGCGGCCAAAGGCCTTAGCTTTATGTTAGGATAGCAGACAGCAGATATGATGCCAGAAACCCAATACCGCAGTATGAGAACTTCCATCATCCTGAAAAGTATTGAAAATCCTTACTGATATAAGTTCTAAGTGTATGTCTTCTACCTGATAGGCTCGTCAAAAACTTTAGCCTATTTATTTAGCTAATGTTATATAAATCTTAATCGTTCATGTGCTTGGTGATAAAAATAAGCACAATTCATGTGTAGTAAACTGCACATCATTTTATAGCGCCTGTCAACGTCAATTAGTTACTGTTTTCTATAAGACCCGTTCTTTCCGAGATAATATTGAGAAAGCGAAAATGTATTGATTTCGAAGGTTCCTTATCGAATTTATCAATCAGAAGGCTTTCCTTAATTTCTCCATCTAGTCCCAACAAGCTACTATTGACTTGCGAATTCTGAAGGGAAATCTAAGAAAATATGTTAAAACGTATCGTCAAGTCTCAATAAAGAGAGTCAGATCTCGGATATTAGTTAAGTAGGTAGGTAGGTGGAAATCGTGGCTTTGAGCAGCCTTACTCAGTATCCCAAATAGCGCTGAAGTGATACGATAAACTCGTTTGACCTATGGATTTAATTGAATATGATGAGGTACTCATAAGCGTCCTTCCACCTGAAAGTTTCTATAACTTGCTGTCTTAAGATTCAGAAGTATTGATCATAGAAGTAGAAGTCGTCGAAGTTCATCTCAGAACCACTTGATCATGTTTAGGTAATAGATTAAATATCTTTAGTTCGTTAAGGTCGTCGAGAAATAACTTTCCGAATAGTTGGGATCTCATTCTGACCAGAGCAGGACATTTACAGAGGAAATGAATTTCTGTTTCCTTTTTCTCCTGATCTACAAAACTACGAAAATGAATTGTAAGGAATTTCCAACTTCTTTGGATCTTCCCCTATTGGTCATTGCCCTTTGCATTTTGCAACTACCATATCCAGGTCTTGCATGGGTTGGTTGGATTCGATGAATTAATTTGAAAAGATTTTGTTCTTGACAACATCAAGAGGAATGTTAACTCTTTCCGCAAATGAGCTATGAAAGGGTTGATCCTTGCTCGGCTAGCTCGTCAGCCCATTTATTACCTTCTTTTTAATTCTGACTAGAAACTCATATAATAGTGACATTTATGTTAATATTCAGACTCGCAATATCTACCAACGTTGCTAGACCAATTAAAAAGGCAAAAATTTCGAATCAACCGTCTAACTGTCTGTAAAAATTACCCTATTTGTGTTTTGAATTGGATCTAGTTTAAATATCTTGCATATGCTCTGCTAATTGCCACTACTTCAGCTTGAAAGACATTGGCAAATTCATGTAGCTGCAAAAGTCATAAGGATATTTAAAGACTTAAGCCGTTCGGAATCGGCAGAAAATTATAGGTCCCCTCCGTTCCCGGTAACACGCACACAGGAATGATTGAGAGTTGTAAGTCACTAGGTTCTGGTTCACTTCACGACACGACACTCCATCAGTAAAAATCGTTGCGTCGACGACTCTCATCACGACGTTATTCTTCTGTCCTTTTTAGATGGAAGGGTAACTTTAAAATCCTTAGGGGTGTAGTAGTCAGTGCTTGTCTGCTGGGATCAGATGTATAATATTTCTATGTCCGGTAGGTTTGGCAAGCAAAAAATCTGATTCTTTAAATTACTAAACATTTATTATGTAAGTCGAGCGGTAAACAATTAGATATGAACAAAACCGCTAAAAGCGTCCCTTGGGCAGGATCGCAGTGCCCCCATAGTGCCAAAGCTAGTTGTTCTTCTTTCTAAGTTTACTCACGTTATAGATACGCTTGGTTGAGTGCAGGCCACAGCACTATATCAAACCAAACTCTAAGGTCAGACGCACCACGGCAGCCTCCACTTTTTACTAAATGTTTTACTACAGACATAGAAAGCTACGCGGGCCTTTTTAGTCCCTTCTTCAATATTTATTTTCCAGTTAAATTTAGGGTCGAGGATAACTGCAAAACATTTCATACTAGAAGACATAAGGAAAGACTTTGGTTGTTGAATCGAAATGAGTTAAGGGTGGTATTTTAGTTCAAATAGTAAAGAGCATCAGCTCCAAGTCCACAACTCATGGCCCAGTTTCTTACTTTCATCAAAACCAAGATTTCACTAATCGCAGGTGTGTAAACTCTCTCGATGCCAAAAATACCAAATAACCCGCGTAAACAACCGTCTTCACACCACATCTCTCAAACTTAAGCAGAATTTATTTTGTTCTTGACTAAAAGCAACAGAAGAGGCGACAGTTTGGCTATTGAAGAACTAAGATTAACTTTTGTTTCAAGACTTTTGATTACAGGAAAATCCTTAAAAAATATGAACCAAAAAAAAAATATGAACCAAAAAAAAACACCCAAAATCAAATGTATCCTCTCTTTTCATACACACTGTTCAGAGTTCAAAAACACCAATTCAAGTAGACGAAGAATCGAAAATGCATCACACACAAACGAAACTCAAAAGGGTCAATCGTCACAACTCACACCTGTGGTTTTTGCTGCGGTTATATTTTAATATCTTTTAAGAATTCCACACGTGTGTGTCTGACAGCTGTGCAATTTGTCCAATAGGATTTCCTCCAGGACCTATAACCAACCATTCCCTTTAGATTGCAGTCAAAAAAAAAGTCGTTGTCGGACTCAATTGAAAAATAGAAAATATTCTTTGCATTTCAATTAACTCAAGAGGCGAGAGAGATGGACACCTCACAAACACACACACACACTCCACATTGCAACCTGCACCCAAAAAATCCAATTGCACTGCAGGTGCTGCTGACCATCATCGTCATCATCATCAGGATCACAGCCTCTATTCGAGACACATACTCGTACGTATATGCAGCTACAAAAGCACCCAATTCGAACTCAATTTTCCAGCCTTGATGGAGGTGCAAGATTTTTGCCAATGGGCTAAAGGGACAGAAAAAGGACACACACGGTAATGGCAGGAGGGATGGGTCAGTCTACACACCATATAGTCGATGCAGACAGAATAAATTCGCCGTATTCATATGGATGAAGTGAAGACAGGAAGAGCTCAAGCGCTCAAGGACTCGAAAACGTTGCACTGCATTTATGCTGCCGCCACCGCCATCGCTGCCGTTACCATCATCATTGTCGTCTTCGCCACTACTTTTAAATTCATCTCACACACATCGTTGTCATCACTTCTGCAAGCGGAAGCAGGAAACACCGAACCCAAAAAAAAATATTATTATTTTTTTAAGAAAGGAAATAATATTTCTGGCGGAAAGGACATTTTTCTTTGAATCATCTGCTATTGCTGATGCACGATCAGCATAATTTGCTACAATTTTCTCAGCTGCAGGTGGCGCCGCGCGGTGCCATAGGCATTATCTCCTCCTTTGAGATATCATTTATCCCTTATAGGTATATATGAACAAATTCACACACACCCAATGCCCAAACCTTCTCTCATGGAAGAAACACAATTTTCGCATTTCAATGAAAATTGCAAAATTGTCAATGTGACAGAAGACCGGCTGTAATTTCGTATATTCGAATTCATTTGTCTCTCTCTCACACACACACACATCAAATGGAGGATGAAAAATTATTTGATTTTTGTTTTTTTTTTTTGAAAAATTTCGTTTGCCGGATTCCATGGCAAATGCATTGGAAAATTACCACATACCACAACGATTCTAACTGCGAATAAAGAAGTGAACTAAAAGTCCTGATGGAAACTTTTTGGAGGAGCATCTTTAAACAGCTGGTTTAAAAAATTGTTTTCTACATAGCTAGGCTCACAAAGTTTATGCTTTCATTTTCAAGACATTTAAGTATATTAGAGAGTTAGCTAGAATTAAAAAAATACTAAGCGCAAAGTATAAGGAGTTAAATGAACGAGATTTTAAGGGCTGATTTATACTAATGGAAACACTTTTTCGAATTTTACATAAAAATAAGTTAAAGGCCAGCGACACGCAGAGAGCGTACAACTCTCAATCAATAAATGTAGGGAACCTAAAATTTTCTTCCTAGTCTAAGCGGCTGAGATGAGAAGCGCTTTTCGAATGTTATTGACACTCATTAGTTCATTGTGAATTTGCCTTATGAATTTGAAATATTGACTTAAAATAAGGGGTTGGTTTAAATAGCTTCCCATCTGGGAACTCCTGCACTGGCATAGTTGTTTCTGCTGCAGGTTGATTTTCAACGGCATACCTAGACATGTTCTTTTCACAAAATTTTCCAGATAGTCAACAGATAAATGGTGTTTAATTGATAATTACGGATTTAACGCCACTCACCAGCGGAAAATTTGTAAATTCCTCTGCAGCTCAAGTATTGGTTTCGCCGTCAAAAAAGTCAAAATTTAAACCAAAATTAATATAACTACGATAAAGAATTCCAAAAAAGAGGGTTTCGGGGTACCGTCCACTGGCTTATTTTTCTGTGCGTCCATATGTACATGAAGCTAGATCTTATGAATCGATGAACTAATTAGGTTAGGCTCTAGAGCCCAGTTAGTAAACACATGTACCTTTCGTTGTTTTTGGTCGTTAACTCTGAGCTTCTTGGTCAGTTGAAGTTTGTACGGGTGTAGAGCCAAGTCACGACGCAAAGTTCGCCAAGTTTTAATTTTTCTTTTTTCAATTCATTTTTATTTTCCAAAAACTTATATGTAACTATCTTGAAGCTAGACACCAAAAAGAATTTAAAAAAAACTTGGTATCTATATTATGTATACATTTTTTTGTACATATGTGTGTATATACAACTTACAACAAGCTTCTTAAAATAAACTTTAACTACTAAAAACTAGAACAGCCACAGCAAGCATTTCTTGGATTTTTTTTTTAAGTCCGCCAAGGCCATAAAAATGCATGGCAACTTTCAATATCACAGCTAAACCAACAGAACTGGTTCTCCTGCCTTACACTGTCTTTTCGGTACCGATCGGACACAGTCCTACTGAACCGAAGTTGCTCTACTCCATCTTGCACGAGCACGTCTCGACCATAAAGGAGCCGCTTATCTACAGCTCAATGGCCAACGTGGTAGATTAGCGGAACAGCCATTCTGTCCTGGACGAGCCCTTGACTGTCTCAGAAGAGGAATGAATCGGGCGGGATAAAGCCCCTTAGACGCACACTCTCGTAGTATTCTTCGTGGGTAGGGAGACCCAACAATTAAGTTGTTGGTCGAAGACATCCTCTTGCAATGTGACCCCAAATCAACTTTGCCAAAAAATTATTTACTCTGATTATGTTAACTCCATTGTACAGAACCTGCTTGGGATATCATACCGGAAAATCAGTTTTAAAGTGGTACATGATACAATTCACGGCGCCTCTAAACTGGTCTTTGATATCCAATTGAATAAAACTTAATAAAGACAATGTACTGGTGCTTGTCCGGTTGATTTGAAGAAGACTTTCGACACCGTATGGTTAGAGGATCTCTATCTTAAGTTGACCAAACTCGGCATAAGTAAACCACCTGCATATATGCTCTATGACATGCTCAATGGTAGAAAGTTTGTTGTCAAGAATGACAATGTAACTTCTACCACAATCTCCGATATTAAAAATGAACTTCAGCAGGGAGCAGTCAACTCGCCGATTCTATTTAGCATTTACACCAGCGATCTAATATGTAGTCTAACTCAGACAATTGCTTATCCCGACGAACTAATAGCGTACAGAACAACTCCACCAGTCGCGGCCATCAGAATTCTTTTGCTGCGTGACTTTGACAAGATTCAGCGATGTTGCGGTGACTGGAAGTTGAAAATCAACTTCCAGAAATCTGAAACTATTCTGTTTAGGACTCCCTTGCGTGGAGCCTCAAGGGTTACGAGATAGAACTGGCGCAAGCTAGTGATCATGAGTCGACATGGGCAGCCACTGGTGAGTAAAAGTGTAGTAAAGTACCTTGGCATCTGGTTGGATCAGTATTTGTATTTCGACAGACATACTCGTATAAATTCTGTTCTTCCCAGGGCTAGGGGAGCTTTTGCTGTGACGAAACGGGGGTTTGAGAGGTAGTGTCTTAGACGCTGCCTAAGATAACATAGAACACCACAGTTGGAGTAAAAACATTATCCCAAGTTTTGGTATGTGAAAGGCTTTCTCCTCACACGGACAGGGGTTGGCGAATTATTCACTGAACCCATCGAAACTAACTAATCCACCACGTTCCGAATAGTTCTCTCGCAAGGATTATTTTTGGAACTAAGCCATCTTCTTCATAAGACTAAGGAGACGGTGGTTATTTTGCATAACACACCTCGAGATGAGAAAGTATGTTCAAAATCACCCGGATTTAAGATCCAGACCAGCCAATTTCGTAAGAAATTGGTGGTCACTTAGCACGCAAAGTGACTCGGATAGCTGACCAAACCATTCACACAAGAAACACTATTTTATAAAGTAGTAGTGCCAGATGTGACTAGGCACTAGGGAAGCATGAAGTTAGTAAGAATCTTCAGTTGTGGAAGTGCCTCTTCTCCACCTCCTAGTAAACTATCCATTATGATATAGTGGCACGATGGTTGTGTGCTCGCCTGTCAACCTCAATATAACAGGTTCGATTCCTGCCGTCTTCTATGTCTTCTTTAATTCCATTAAAACCTTCTATAAACTGTCATCAATGGGATGCTGGTTTACTCATTACATGTTGTTTAGGCATAACACTAACAACATGTGATTGAGTTAAACTAGTATGCCCAACAAGGATGAAAAACGAATAAAATAATGCGAATTATAAGGGACATAGAAATAAGACACGGCAATTCTCCGCTTTAGTTAAGCCGCCATCCCTGGAGATAAAAAAATCTGAGACAACCACCTTAGTCTCAGAACATCGTGCCACACATCTTTCGTATCCTTCTTTCTCTTCCGTAACTTCACGCCCACGCTGTGTTGAAACATTTAAAGGGTATTCATATTCCCTTGAAGCGTGAGTAAATTATAAAAAAAAAATTGAAAAGTAACGGCTAAGGGAGACAGGCTTATGCGGATCCCTGGGGTTACCAGCTCCTTTGAACTTTTAAGTGTTGGTCCAAATTTAAATAACGAGCCTCGGATAACTTGTAGCATCACTACAATAAATTACAATCAGCAACACTGACAACAAAATAAATGACGACGTGCACAACGTATATACATAAGTAAATAAGATAATCCTCTTACGGATTAAAACTAAATACCGTTTACGAAATCCCGCACATCACATCACCAGATTAATCTACAACAAAATCAAAATGCGATAATGAACAGATTCGTCATTCGACATCGACAACGAACAGTCATCGCTTACCAGTTTCTGAAGTCCTATAAATTGTTAAATTTTATTTTGTTATATTTTTAAGTAAAAATTAAATATTGAATTTATTTTATTAAAGAGCTTTTTCTTTCATTTCGAAGAGCTAAAAACTCAAAACTCACAGCCCACAGGTTCTTGGAGCCAACGTAATTAATTCCCTGAACCAAACTTAAAACCCCAAATTTCAATCGAGATTCTCTGCTTAGATTAATAGATCCTGCACCTACCATTGGAAAAGCCGAAAAAGAATTCCAAGCTCGCGGTTAACACCTCACCCGGTCGAGACGGTATAACTCCTCGACAAGTTAATGCTATTCCTAGGTCTTCGTTGAAGTCTTCAACCTCCGATTATTCAACCCGCGATATGTGGCTCGAACAAAGTACCCACTTTAATAACAGTTAACAGATTAAATAAAAGACAGCCACTTTAACAGATGAAGTTAACACAATATGGCCGGTATCTTTTTTTATAACTTTGAGCACACTAAATATATGGAAGTCATACTCCCTTTAGTTTTTGAGCATAATGCGAGTGTTTAGGAAAGTTTGATAGAGATTTAAAAGAAGATATCGATGCATATTGGTTTTGAATGTTTGAATATCGCTATGGAAGGGAGATATTGACCCGGGAAATCCATGTTGGAAACCCGTTTATATCTCCAAGAGTAATAGATGTTCATAATTGCAAAAAAACAAAAAAAAAATAATAAAAAATCGAATGACTCCTAGAAACAGGCAACATATTTGATTAGTCATGTGAATTTCTCAAACTTATAGAATAAGCTAAGGTGTAATTAACAATAGCTAATTCCACAACCAGATCATTACAAAATGAAGCCATTATTTATTTACTTTCATAATTTTCAGGGCATAAGTTCAGGATGAACTTTGAGTAAGTTGTGAAGAAAATGAGCTCGTAATTAAAAAAAAATATATTGCTAATTCAAAATTATTAAAGTTTTTTGAATGACTATACAATATACATAATATTGAAGGTCATGTTTGATAAATTTGGTACGCAAAACACCAAGAAACGTTTCGTGTGAAGAAGGACTTAGACGATAACAGAAGCAGATCAATTCTGCACTCCACAAATAAATGATCTTCTAATATTTTTTACTTGTTTCAGTTTGCGCTGAATCAATTCATAGTGTGAAGCTGAGCTTTCACAAACAAACTTCTCCAGTTAACTGGGTATCTATAGGTAGCGGCATCCAGTTTCGCAAGATATGTTGGTAATTCAGAATGTTGGGATTTCAGAAATCTCAAAATTGTATTTTTTAAGAGGACAGTTCTTGAAATCAGTTTAACAACACAAAGGCATTATTAGGTAGAAAAATGAAATCATTCAGGTTATTTAAATATCAACTTTAAAGCTTCCTTTAATTCATTGAGGATTCAGACTTTAAAGATAAAAATTGTGAGCTTTTCGACTTGATTAATAATTTTATTTGTTTTAAAAACTAAAATTATTTTAAAACGTTCCCTACCCTCCCAAATTACACAAATCCAGATTTAAATGCTATTTGTTGAAGCCTTTCAGAAATTAATTCAATACCATCCCTAAAGTCTCTCCTTCACTATATAGTTCCAACTATCACTTTGCATCCACCCCGGGGAACTAATATTTAAACTCTTAATTTATAGTTTTCAGCAATTTAACTAGGCTGTGTGACCATAATTTAGCTTCAGCCTTTCAGATTATTTCACTATCAAAACCCATCCACAGGATGTGCCGCCCACAGCTTTCAATAAAGTTCAGTTATGTCCCGGCCCCTCTTTGTACCTCTCTTTGAATATAAGTTAAAACTATCACCCAGCATGCACCTTTTCTAATTGCTATGCAAATCGCATAGTCCAATGTAATTGCCAATTGATGCAGTTCAACCGTTAGATACAGAGTCTATAGTCCTGGATTGTCAATAAAGTTCTGGGTGCTGCTCCTGCTCGGGGACAAAATCCACACTGTACGTGGCATCACGTATCACCTGACAACAGATTCTAACTGTCAGTTGAATTTAAATTATTTTAAAATCCCAGTTCCAGCCATATTGACAATAATGTTAAATAAATAAATTCTATAGTAAAAAGGATACCAACAAAAAAAAAAAAAGGATTCCAAATGATGTTTGGCTAACCTATACCGAAACGCATCAAATTAATTTTAAGGTACGAGTAGGTTTTGGAAACAGTTTAGATATTAGTTAATCGGAAATTGCATTCAAATTGCGAACGCACACACCATCTCTGCCATAGCTGACAGCTTGCCTCAAGTCCAATATGAACCGGTCGTCGCGTTTGTGTAGGTGCGTGGGGGTCGTTGCGGCAGGCCTTTTGTCGGCTGCCAATGTGTTAATAAGGTATGAAGAGTTTGATTAACTCTTTAATAAGTAATGAATTTCAATTAAATAATTCCCGATATTGCAATCGGCCCCGAAATGGGGGTTCAAATTGTGCACGTACAAATTTTTAATAATGAGGTTGAATTCGACAGAAGCACTACTAGACCTGGGAATCAGGAGTATAGCAGTTGCTGGAGCTCTGATGAAAGTAGTGTTTCTATAGAATTAACACTATTGTTGGGAACTTTTGTGTAAAATGGCCGTTTTATGGGATTTTACGTGAAAAATTAATTTGTTGCCATTAATACAAATATAAAATTAACTAATATGCACAACTGGATCGCATGAACTTGCTCATTATTCTATTGAAAGCTAGACGGAGCTGATCCTGATCCATGATATACTTTTTTTTTGTCGAAAGTATAAATATGTAGTTTGTAGTATGCAATACAATTTTAATTCATTAAAAAAATTTTGTGGAAAAATCTTGATAAAATCAGTTGAGTCGTTAATCCTACTCACAGGAAGGACTCAAAATTGTGGTAAATTTCCCAAAATATCCTAAAAATTCCTATTTCTGTTATGAATATTTTTCATCAAAAATCGGAAAAGCAAATGTTATTTCGACCACATAACAAATTACAATTTCGAAATTTGATCAAAATCGTTAGAGCTGTTTTTGATATAATTAAAACAAAACGAAATCCTTCTAGATGAGCTGAAATACAAATTTGAACCTCCCGTTTATCCGTTTGGTCTTTATTGGATCTATTTCGATGTTCATCTGATAGCTGATAGGACGGACTGACAGTAGGAAAACACGTCATATTTTTTTTTTAATAAAACTTCGAAATTTGTTTTTGACACGAAACCAATACTTATCCTTTAGATCCACTACAAAATTAAATGCGCCAAAAATGAGAAAAATTTACGAAAGAAACGAATGGTCGGTCCCTACCGCCCGACTGACGGACGATTTCAATTGAAATAATATTTGTTTTGATTTTTTCGCACAAATAATTTATTTAATTAATTTGTTTTGTGAGTGTATTGTTGTGCTTTAAGGGTTTTTTTTTTTATTTGTAGCCTGTTTGCTAATTAAATTATGGTCGAATTTTTAGGTGAACCATTAGTAATGGGATTTTTGTGATGGCACCTTGGTAAAGTTTCTGTTGAGATTGACCAGGAGATAAGGATATGTAAAACTTGTTCGAGGTTGTTCTCACTTTTTACTGTTTACGGTTATTTTTTTTAATAAATTCGGTATGGTATTATTTTTGAAGAAAATGAAATCTAAGACAAGTATTGTAACGAAGAGTTACAATGCCTACATACCTTAATCACATTTCCGAGCAAAACTCTACGACACCAACGACCCCTAATCCTATTAACGACCAAAACGGTACGACACCTACATACCACCGCATTAAATAATCACATTACATATATCCCGTGTGTACCCGAAGTCATGTGATCAATACCCACTCTGATTCACATACAATTTTGTCGTTTATTTGTTTCAATTCACACTGACTCTTAGCCGTAGATTCAATAAGTGAATGTTGGGAAAACGAAAAAATTGTCTTTTATTCTCGTCCAGTGTGGATACCAATCTAGTGCATAGAGAGTTTAAAATCGGGCCACAAACAAAAACCTTTGATAAGGCGTTTCGGCGACAGAGGCATTGGCGTAATGGTGAAGCTGATCTAATTTTTTTTTATTAAATAGTAGGGTACTACATTAGCTAGATTAGGACAATCTTTATCATTATTAGGAGTATTAGCTAGATTGGGGGGTTTTCTATAAGAATTCCCGACCGATTATTTGCTTTGGGTTCCTCTTCAAGGCAGCTGAAGCTCACTGGATAGGTTCTTCCTTTAGACCCATTTATTTCCCTAGCTTGCGTGCAATGGACACTTTATATCAAATACTGTTCTAGTTATTTAGGCTTTTTGAATTTTGTATTACATGAAATACCGTGTAAGAAATACAAAACCACGAAATAAATTGATTAAGAGTTCAGCAGTATTAAAATACGTTATTTCATTCGGAGTTTTAGACCCTCCAAACCCAAGTTTGTTGCTTCTTTGGGAAAAACCCTGGATACCGACGAGTTTACCTCAGCCAAGAAGAGAAAGCATCACGGTATGAGTTATCGCTTTTATGCTTGGAAAAGACTATACTTTTTGTCTTATCAGGGTTTAAAATAAGTTTATTAGATAATGGCCAATTAGCGATTGACTGAAAATCTTTGTTAATTCGGAATACAAAAAGGCCACTTTTACAGGAACAGTATACATGAGCATCATCGGCGAAAATATGCATAGAAACGCTTTTGTAAACTTTTGGCAAATCATTTATAAATATTGAGAATATTAAGGGTCCCAAAATCGATCCTTGTGGAATGCTAGTTTTTACAGAAATGGGACCTGAATTTTCATTGCCCAGGCTTACAATTTGGGTCCTTTCGGAAAAATAGATTTTAATATGCATTGTTGATTTATGACTTATGGTATGGACTTTAATAGTTTAAACTTTTGAAAGCTTAAGAAAAATCCAAAAGGTACAATATAATGAAATTATTTTGATCACACTCAACACTAAAATCATCGAGATTTTTTATCGTCGCGGTTAAACAACAGAGCTTAGATCTAAGCCTAGAGTGAACGTTACTAACCAATTTGTGCTCAGTAACATGGATATTTATTTGGCTTCGAAAGATAATTTCCAAAATCGTGCAGAGTCAAGGTGGAATACTGATGGGTTCGAAATCTTCAGCACCCTTACATTTAGAATTTTCGGAGTCACCTTTTTTGTCTAGATTTGTAGGTGTTTAAAAAATGTGTGGCAAAATAAGGTTTAAAAACGTAAGAAGAACTCCATCGATACCTATAGCATAGGTTCTAGGTACATACTATTCACTGCTTTAAAAATATCAATTTCTAGAACAACAACAAAATTTCAAAAGCGGAATATCAGTCTTTCTATCAGAACTGGGCGTTTAGCTTAAATTCGTTGATAGACTTCCGTTATGTTGAGAGGAGGAACCATGAGATATGATTAAGATCAATCATGCAAACGTTCTCATTTGATTAACTCTGAATACCATAGCTTTTGATATTTGTCCACTATAGACTAGTAGGAAGGTTTAAATAAAGTTTCGAAGAGTAATTTTGCTCTTTGCGACGGAATTTCTAGCCATTTTGAAAGCTTTTAAATTTGTATGATTTTTTATATCTTCTCCAGAGAGAGTAACATCTATCCCTGTTCTTAAGTATTAGTGTTTCAATTAATGCTGAACCAAGGAACACGAAAACTAATTGAGATAATCGCCAGGAGTGGTTGCGATTTTCTGAGGACTTGTCACTTGGACTTGGCAGAACCTATGAAAAAAATATTTTTTAGTTAGCAACAACTGGTAAATAAATCCAGACCTTCGGTATGACATTCCAACGCACTAACCATTCTGACAAGGTTACTATTTTTGCTCTGTGAGATTTTTTTTCGAGATTTCGGCCAGACTTGATGACATTACAATGACAAAAAAGACGAAAAAAGTGGCTTTCGCAATTATGTCTGCCTGTCTGCCTATTCGACTGCAGCCTTGAAGGCTTGTCGAATTTTCTTTAAGCTCGGTAGATACCATTTTTAAATCTCCCCCCCCCCCCCCAAACACGTTTTTTTCTTTATATTCTTAAGAAAAAAATAAATAAATCATAATTATTTTCTCAAAAACTATTCTACATATTTTTAAAATAAATTCCCAAAATTTCTTTTAGTTAAAGCTAGGTAATGTTTAAAAAAAAATTTCCGAACCATTTTATTTTTTTGATTTTCTCAAAAACGATATAACCGATTTTGATCAGCTTTTTCCTATGCTAAAGCTTTCTTAAAGTTTGGCTACTATTGTGTATTAGAAAAATTTTTTTTGGACTTAAAAAAAAAATGAAAATTCAATGCTTCGAAAACCCCATACTCGATTTTTTTTTAAATCTGAACAGGTAAAAGTTTTTGGATTTTTCGAAAATCGTATATTTCTTGAAAAGACACATAAAATTTTGATAAATTTTGATAATATTTTTCATTGGCGGAAATTGATTTTACGATCTATAATTCAATAAAAAAAATTTGAAATTAAGATATTACTGACTGTGTCTACCATAAAACCCTTTTTTCGAATTTTCAAATTCTCGTTATCTAAGAAGTTTGAAAAATATTGCATTTCAAAATTTAAAAAAAATAGTTTTTGAAAATTCGATATCTCAAAAACGTTTGAAGCCGTTTTTGAGGTAATACAAATGTTTTAAAAGTTTTGTATACAAAAGAATATTTTTTTATAATGTTTGTTGTTGTATAAATTAATATTTGCCTAGGAAAATTGTTTGTTGAGTCATTTATAAAAAAACTAAAGTTTATGATTATAAATATTTTTCTCTAGTAATGTTAGTTTTTCAATTTTTTAGTGTGATCCAGTCGTGCACTGCGTTTAACATGTTGAGGGTATTCAAAACCCCTTTAGTGCGCCCACATTATAAAAAAAATCCAATAATTCTTAAAATTTGAATTCTCGTATTTCATCAACAAAAATGTGTTTGTTGTATTTTTAAAGAATAAACTCCCAGCAATGTTTAGAAAAAACAGCATGCCTTAAATTAAGACCTTTGCCCAAATTTAGCTAGAGCCAATATGGATTTCTTAAAATCTTCGTAATGGAAATAAAGAAATTCCATTAACTCAGCACCTACGAACCTATGTGAACACTTAAGCCCGTCTCTAATTCTCAAATGATAAATGATTTTCATATAGTCAGATCTCGATTTGAAGCAGCAGTTTTAAAAGCGATGCTTTCTCAATGATTAATCCATGGACAATATTCTAACATTTTGAGTCAAAGCCTTATAACCACTATGGCACTTTGTTTTTTTGACATTAATATACCTACTGTGTTTAGAGATTCGACTGGATTTGGAATTTGTCATCAAGTTTGTGTCCATCAAAAGGACTCCCACTTCAACTCTCAATTTATCTCACTTGCTTTATCTTTCGTAATTGTTATTAGCTCCATAAATTAGAATCCTTCAGAAGTATCCCCATCGAAGTCATCATCATTCTCAAGCTCTTCTTCACCCTCCTCGCGCCATCTTCATCCATCCGCTGTTGATCCATCGTGAATGATTAATAATAATCCATTCAAGAGTAAGTTTTGTTTTTGCTTTTAATTTATTGTTGGGGACCAAGCCGACTACCCCTCCACTCTGAATAATAATTTTTTCCATTATTAATCACCTCATTGACTGCGTAATCGGTAAACTTTTGAGCAAAAGTAATGGGGTAAGTTAAGAATAAGAAGCATGGATGGCATCATCATCAACACGCGATGAAGAGACGTCTTCATCCTCGCGTCATCATCAAATATTTTCGACCCACTTAATTTCAAAAATCTCCATTCCAAGACACCCGTTTCGCTCTGCACCATCTTAATCTCGCCTCGTCCCAGAATTCCAGCCCATCTGGGGACAACCCTTAAAATCAACGCTCCCAGCCATCCCTGTGGGGGTATGGTGCGTGCAACGGTGTAGATAGCCGGTGTTTGCTTGCTGCCGTGCCACCTTTATTTGTTAGATTTTCATAATTCGCTGTTGATAGTAAAATTAATTTGTGCAGATTTTTTTTTTTTAACTTCTTTCAACTTTTTTTTTGTTGCTCCATTTTTCGATTATGATCGGGGGGCGGGCGGGGTGGAACCAGGGAAGGTCCGGAAGGCAGCCAGAGGCGGATGAAAATCTTTGAATTCTTCATTCAACCACCACCGGCATCATCATCAGCATCAGCATCGTCATTGGCATTGATGGGGATGAGCAGGAGCAAAAGCAAGTGCTCCCGTAACTGAGTCACTATATATACCGACTCCGCTCGGTTGCCTTCCCAGCAATCTTATTTCGTCCTCGAGCCTTCGAGCACCTTCCCTTAATCCATCCATACCGGCAAAGAAATTCCGGAAAATTATCTTCGCACAGTAAATTTTGGAATTATTATTATTATTGTGTTTGAAGTTAATAAGTTTCTTGGGGATTGAACGTACGAGTATACCTACCTATCTGCCACCCTCTAAGGAGATTTTTTTTGTCAGCTTCGTCCTTCCTATTATTTTTTTTTTTAATTTTTTTTTCACGAATTTTAAGCGCGAAAGAATCACTAAAGCTTTATTGGGGCGGGCGGTGGATTCTCTTAAGCAATGAATATGTATATTTTAGGAGTAATATTCGAGACGAAACCGGAGAATACCAATGGAAGGCAAAAAATGATTATATTCTGCTCGCTTGAAAAGTCATTATCTTTAATTTGAAAAATCTAAAGGACGCACGCGGTAGATCCGTTGAATTGTTTGCGAGCGGGAATGAAAAAAAAAATAATAATTCCTACCTACTTCGTTCAGGTGCGGAAGGTAGGGAGGGGGTGAGTGACGAAAGGCAGAGGCAGATAGATCTTCCTGTGTTCATAATTTCTTGTTCGACATTCATTGTCGTTTAAATTGGAAAAAAGTATTCATTCATATTCGATAATGATAATAATTATGCAAACCTTGAGATTTTTTTTTTATTTTTTCCAATGAAAATTTGAACGAGATTCCTCCATTTTAATTGAAAGAGTTCTGACTCTGAGTGATTGGAAAAAGTTTTCAACGTCAAAATGGGTTTTATTTCATTTTCATATACTTACCCTGGTTTAATGTATTCAAAGTTCTATCTACTTACTGGGTTAGGAAGCATCTCAAATTTAAGCTTAGTTATTTTTAATGCAGGAACGGTCCCACGCTGAAACTTTAGCAGAAAATAAGTATTTAATTCTCCTTTACTTATAGTGAAAAGCAGGGAACCCAGCGGCTTAAGGAGGCTTTGTTAGCGTGGGGCTTCAGAGCTTAAGTGAGGAAATACTAAACACTAACTTTTTTTCTTAAGATCTACAACTTAAAGTGAAATAAGGTTATTTCATATCGTAATGAGGGGGGGGGGGGGGGCGGTTGTCATTGAAAGCCTAGTCGTTGGTAATTTTTTATAGTAGAAGTGGAGCACTGGGGTAGACAGCATCGCAAATTTTTATGGAGAATTACCTTTTGGTTGGTTTTTAGCTTTCGATTTAATAAACGTTGAATGGATGAATATTGGGGGTATTGCACTGCGACCTAATGTACCTCCACCTGAATCTGAATGAGCTTCCTCATCTTACATTTCCTCCTTCAAATCTATAACTTTTAGAAATTTTAGTATTAGAAGTACCTTTGGGGAGCATAAGTCCCCCTTTTCTAACTTGTACTGTCCAGCATTTCCCTAGTATGTGGTCAGATATTTCCTCATGCATATTGCAGAATCTTTATGTGACACTGCCAAGTAAACCTAGGTGTTTTCTAAGTTTGCAGTGTCTAGTGAGAATACCTGTTAATATTCTAAGGCTGTTTTCACTTAAGCTGAAGCAGTTGGGTGAAACTTGGTTGGTTGTAATAGAATAGTAGTTTCACGTGCCTTAGCTCTGGGAGCTCTTTCAAGTTTTTGGATCTTCTTGCCTCTTCTTCTTGTTTGATCTGTTTTTTGATTATATTTCCTCATATTTCGCAAAAGGGTCCAGGTCCTAGTAAAGAGGTTGATAAGCGTAGTTTTGAGTCTGTCTCCTCGTTACTGTGAACACCCACGTGACCAGGTATCTACCTACAGAAGTATAAATCTGTTTTGTTACCCGCACTACTTAATAGCTGATGGTATGGGCTTTTCGATTGGCTCGGGTAAATTTTGAAGACTTGTGGTGGTTTTGGTGACATCCGCCAGATCAATTGTTTATTATTTAGTTACGTTGCGTTTGCACTTTACGGTGTACCTGGTGGCTTTCCATAGTCTACACTTGTTTCTATTCGGTAATCAGCCAACATTCGTATGTGAGAGGAACGCAAGATCGACCGAAGTCATCGGACTGTGAAAGTGTACAGCAAAACCTGAGGCACTCAATTCCACGTGCACGAGAACTCGGGTTTTCGCAGACTTCATCTTGGCGAATTTACCTTTGGGACTTGTGCCTTCACCCGAACAAATTCCAACTGAGCTGAGAGCTCAAAGTTCATGATCATAGGCACTGCCGTTTGTCCGATAACTGGGCCTTGCAGCAATTGAAAGAGGACCCCAATTTCGGCTGAAAAATCATCTTTAGCAACGAGGCTCAGTTTTGGATGAATAGCTATGGTAACAATAACAACCCACACTAGGTTCACCAGGTGACAATGCATCCTCAAAAAATTACCATTTTATGTGGATTTTGGGTCGGGGATGACATTGGTCCGAATTTTTTTTTTAAAACGAAGTTGGTGAAGCGGCCACCGTCAACAATGGCGAGCACTACAGAACCAACTTCTTATGTCCCAAATGGAACCATATTAGCCTAGACGAGAAGTGATTCTAGCAGAACGGCCCTGCGTATCACACAGCGAGTGCCACGATTGACATTATGCATGAACGATTTGAAATGGTCACCAAGATCATGCGATTTGATACCTCTAGACTTTTTCTTGTGGCTTTCTTGAAGTCGCAGGCCTGTGCGAACAAACCACTACTGACCGATGCCCTTAAGGTGTACATAACACAGGCTGGATCTATGCGGCAGAGTCATTGAACATTGATCTCCTCGCATTCGTGCCACCATAAGAAACCCAGGTGGGCATTTGAATGATGTCATTACTGTGTATATGGACCTTTCAAATACAAAAAGAATTGGTTAATCCTCGCACACATCTTGGTTTATTCCATTTCAAGATCTATCCGCCATTATTGAAAAACTCTTTATCTTAGCCGTTGTCCCTATGCCCCTTTTAACCTGTTGGATAGAATCCAGAACATGGCTCAGAGAATAGTTTAAGATGAAGCTTTATGCAGACGACTTCATTACTATGGGAATACTATGTCAAATGGGGACTGAAGATAAATATTGAAAAAACCGAACTCATCTACTTCCGAACCCCAGTGACCGTCATTCGAAGACGAGCGTTTGCAACACGCTGTGGTGCAATAAAATAAAACTGAAATAACAGTCAAATCATCAACGAAGTACTTGGAAATCAACTTTTCCAAAAAATTCAAATTCAAAAGGCATGCAGACTTGAAGATGAAATGGTCTCAGTAAGAAGACCAAGCTACTTATATACAAACAACTTATCTGACCTGTTTTGACCTACTCCTTCCTATCACCGAGCCATCACAGATGATCAATTTGAAGAAATCATCCATAACGACGACGGACCCTTTTACGAGAAGAGCAAAAATCAGTACTACAGGGGATAAAATGCTCACTCATCAAAAATTAATATACAGTTGTAACATCAACAACAATCAACAACATCATGATATCATATCAACATTATTATATTTTCAATTAATTTTTATTTATTTTCAATTAATTAATAAATCAAAACTTTTAAGACATACTGTAAATATACTTGCTAACAATATTGTTTTTTCCTTTATATTACTCAATACAAACACATTGGCTTTGTATTCTAAACAAATAATTTAAATTCTAAACAAGAACTTTCAATTCTATACAACGTAAATAATTTCCCAAGCAGAGAGTATAAAAGGCCGCGCAAAGCAAACTTAATTCATTTCTGATTGTGATCTCTTGAAGAACGTTTCGGTGGTATACTACTGCCTTTTGATTTTTCAAGCTTTTACAGAAAGAGGACTGAGTAAGAGTAACTTTAATTCGTTAAATTAAAATTAACTAAGATGAAGATCCCATTGAAGGAGTTGTTTTGCCTCATTGGTTTGATCTAAATTATCTTTTTTTTTTAATCTTTTTTTTTTTAATCGCCCATTCGGCAGAGTACTGCATTATTTCGCATATCATGCGGTGGAGGATATAATAATTTTGCTTATATTCTCCTACTGTACTATATGTACATATTATATACGATAAAAAAATACAAACTAATAAATAAAATACGTTTTAACTTAAAAAACACTGTTTGGTTTATTGGACGGAAAAATAAGAATTGGAAAGTACCTACTAAAAAAACAACCTTTGCCCAGAGCAACCAACAAATAAAACAATTTGTTATACAGTTAATATTAAAAAAATCACAAATTAGATTAAGGAAACATTAATATGATATTGTAAGCAAATAGCATTATGTAAAGCCAACTGAAGAACATTAGGCCCATATTGTTGAGCCAACATGATTTAATTTAGTAATAAGTTAGTTTAAAGTCGAATTGTACATAAAACAAATTGAAAAATAATATTCTTAATCTAAAAAAAAACTACTCTTGAACCTAAGTTGGGAAGTAACGTCAAATATAGAGGTTCTTTCTTAAGCCGCACTTCCGGTATACAAATATCCTCTCCACTTTGACTAACCGTCATACTGTGTATTGGAGTATTTTTAAATAGGGTACCTAGTCACGACCTCTTGAGTATGTGAAAATTATAAAAACAAAAATGACTGATTCTGTCTTGAACACCGCATTGAAATATAAATCGCAGGATCAGAACTTACTTTAAGTTCATTTCTTCAAAACCCAGCTATAAACTGTAATGTCCTTTAAGTTCCTTAACACTCAAGTCGATAGAGCAAAGTTTTTAGTTTATTTCACCATTACCGATCAATTTCAAAGGCAACATCTAACTTCTTCCACAAAAGTCTGTGTCTCTGTCTATAGTTTTTTTTTTTTTTTTTGTTTTTGCAACCAAGCTCCGTTTGTTGACTTCTTCATAGTCAGAGTCTCATAAAAAATAAAAAAAAAAATGAAAGAAAACGTCAACAAAAACTAACTAGCCACTTTCTATTCAACCAAAACGCATTCATTTGAAAAAATGACACTTTCCGGGAATTGATTTAGTTGTCCTTCAAGAATGATACTCAGTCCAATGTTAGTCCTCGAGCTCCATCAACCCGTAAGAATAGGTGGGCTGTGTAGTTGTATAGATGAAGAAATATAAGTAAGACCCTTTGTGAGCAGGATTCACCAAAGAAACACACGAAGGTAACTGTAAAAACTAAACATTTTGAATTTATTTATATCTGCACCCAGCAAGCAGCAAGCCCCGTTGTAGGTTGTTGTAGTTGAAAAGCTCACTTGAGTGGAAACACAGAGTAAAACAGGAACAGGATGCGAAGACATAATGAGCAAAAACTACCCGCATCCGCTTTTAACTGTCGGTCGGTCGGCCAAATGAAACCGTCCGACGTGTAGCGTCGTCGTATCCCCGTGCAGTTGTAGAATCGTTGGTTTTTGTAGCCGAATGAACATGCACACCCAGACCGACCAAAAGCCACCTCGAGCTCGAGCCCGACTCGACTTGAATCTTGTGAATAAATGTTGCTTCCGATTTGCATTCATTCTTCACTTTGAATTATGTTCATACCTTTTGCTTGTAAATAACACTCCTGTGCTTTTTCTTCTGCTCTTCTATATCTACTTTTTTTTTATACATCCATGCCAAGCTAACCATTCTCAAAAACATAACACAGAATTTCCAAAAAAAAAACCTAAACGAAAAATTAAGTTGGCAACCTTCCGCAAGGACTTCTTCCGCAAGTCATTAAGCCTGTATAAGAAATTATTTCATTAACAAGCTAAAGAGGACGATGACTAGCGTAGCAGCCAGCTGGGGCGGGTTAAGGGGGGTCTGGAACTATATATGCATAGTGAAACAGAAAACACAAACACAGAAAAACAAGAAGAAGAAGATGGTATAAGTAGTTTGGCCGAGCAAGCAAAACAAACCCGCAACTAAGCTAACAACTCTCTAGCTAGGCAACACTGTGTTCCGCTTTTTGTTTAAGTAGCTGTGTTGGGGCCATATTGGGTTCGTTTCTCAGTTCGAGGGGGTTTGTTTCTTGAAACAATAGCACTTGTTTTGCCGCAACTGGATATTTTATAGCGAGGTAAATCACTACAAGGATGTTTTTCAACTTTTTTACACACTCTGGGGTTTTGCTCAAACAAAGGCAATACACACTCACAGAGTTCGTCCTTTTGGTATCTTTCACAGAGCTAAGGCTGGATTTTTAGTTTGAAAAACGGTGCGAAGCAGGCAAATTGTGAGCCCTATACAATCGTAAATAGTTCCGTTGTGGATAGGATAGGTTTTTCTAAATATATAAATAGTTCACAAATAGAGGGGAGGGGCAGAAAAGGTGCCAGTACATGGGGCAGAAAGACTGATGGACAGACGCTCGCGTAGCGCTATATTTATGTATTTTCTTTTCTTTTTTTGATTTTATTTTTATTTTGGATTAATTTGCATGTAAATAACTGAATTACACGGTCCTTTGAATATTGTTTTCCCCAGAATGACTTCCTTGCTACTCTTTATGGATGAGGCATCAGGAGGGTGTTGATGGGTATTTTATAAGTTTCATTTTTTTAAAAACTTTTTCTTCTGGCTGATGGGATTTTTTTCTTGCTGAACTGGTAGCGTCGAGTTGGTAATGGGGAGGGTGTCCGAAAATGAGACTAAAATTAGGTTTTCAAAGTGGGTTCTCATTAGAATGGCAGCTACTCTCCAAAAAGACCCGTAGTGTTTATTGTTATCGCACCGAAGAAGTCGTGGAAGTGGATTGTAATGAGAATCATTTGTTTCCTTTTTTTTTTATTTTGCTAATTGGGGAGGGAGCTATGTTAGTAGCAGGAGACAAGTTGCTTGTGGTGAAATATGATAGGAATAAGATTGGGATAGAAATGTAAGGCGTCTTAAAAGTAATTTCTGGTGTGAGTTTAAATGTTCGAAGTGACGAAGCGAAAAAACGATCTTTTTTGTCAACACATGTTCATTTCAAGCTTAAGCTTTTTAAGCTCAAAAGGTTAGAAAACCGATTATATCCAATACATTTGAAAACCTAAAGATATATAAGCCTAGAAATGCAGAAAGTTCGACTGATGGGAAGCCTGTACGTTCTCAGTTCTCAAGAGTTTGGTGTCCTTTTCAACCTTAAGCATTGGAGAAAGATATCCATGAATCGCGTACCTCAACAAGTGGTACTTTAAAAAAAAATTTCATTAATTTTTACTGACAAATTTGATAGATAAAAGTTGAAACAAATTTTTTTAAAAAATTGTTATTAATGGTACCTCCTATGGAACCATTGTTTTTTTTTTTTGGGTTTCGATTTTCCTAGAAATGGTGCAACGGATTTTGATCTATTTTGAAAATTAGTTTGTATTTAAACTTTCCAAGTTTTTGTTTATGATTTTTAAAAATTATTTTTCTTGAAAATTCAATATTTCGAAAACTCAATTTTTTAAACTTGACAGTTAACAGTCTTTTAATACCATCTACAAGATTAATAGGATTTTTCAATAAGTGAGGGTATATGTTGAAAACGGAGTTGGTGGTGGAGTGTGATAGACTAAACCTTAATCTCTCCTTCTACCTACCAAACCATTGTAGCGTATTCCAAGCGGAAATTCTGGCGATAAAGGAAGTATTGGCTTGGCTTAAAGAAAACATGATGTCTATGTAGTTCTAGTCTCTTCAAACTCCATTACAGCCCAAGACTGTCGATCGTCTCTGATGGAGATAGCCAAACAGTTTAATATTTACCTATTCTGGGTGCCGGGAGACAGAGATAATTCCGGGTAATTGTAAAGCCGACGTACTCGCCAGAATTGGAACGGAAATGCTTATCATGCCCAATAGGGTAAATATAGGTATGCCTAAGTTACTAGTAAACTTATGCTGAAGCGAATTGCTCTGGAACAATCAAATACAGGATGGCTTAACACTACGACTTGTTTGGCGACCAAACAAATCTGGCCCAAACTAGATTGGAAACGGTCAAATTGCTTGTTGTCCTCAGTAGATCACAGATCAGCTCCGTAGTAGGTGTTATAACTGGACACTGTCTTATAGGTAGACGCGCCACACGACTCGGTATACTATCAATCGACTTCTGCAGGAGTTGCTTGGACGAGGAGGAAGAGGAAACGATCCCACTTCTTTATTTTATACATGCTCTGCTCTCTCTTACAAACGCAAACTTCATCTAGGACACTATTTCTTTAATGAACCAAGCGATCTCATCAACGCAGACATTAATAGTCTCCTTCGCTTCATCAGAAGCTCCAAATGGTTTTAACTAGTAAGGAACTTTTTGTTCGTTAGATCGTGGTATCACAATGGACCTCTACTGGCCTAAGTGTGTCAGATATGCTTTATATGACAGCCACTTTAACCTAACCTAACCATATTTTGAAATGGAATAAAAGAAGCTATGTGTGAGGTATTAACGTAATTCTTTTTATTTGAAAGATCCATTTATAGCATAAAATGTGATTGTTCAAATTCCTGCCTCGACTTCTTACGGTAGCGCGGATCCGAGTGGTCCAATTTTAAATGACTCTTCCGAAAAGATGCCACTGAATTTGAGCGATGACCTGTGCTATGTTCACCTTAAGAGTCGGTCGATTGTGGTTTATTCGCATAGACCTTTGACTTCAGGAAATCCCATACAAAAAGTCTAGCGGGGTGAAATCTCATGATCTTCGTGGCCAATCAGAGTCTTCTCTGCGAAAAATAATCTTAACCTCAAATCGTGAATGCAGACTGTCTGCTGTATGGCAGGTTACCACGTCCTTCTGATTTTTTTTAAAGGGGACCATACTTGACAGGCGAAGAAGGGGCCGAACAAGGTTTATTTATAAAGATCGGGTCACGTATGGGTGAGAAAATTTTTTGGGCAAACGTTTCACCTAGTGTAGAGTTTGCTTTGAGTATAATCTCGTCAATATATGTAAGAAAGTAGAGCTCTCTATCACGTAAAACACCAAGTACGCCAATTGACTCAACGGTGGATATGGATTGATAATGGGGAAAAGGTATCGACCGACGGGTAGTAGATTGGATGCGTTTTCTTTAAAAAGTTATTGAATGACATTTGGAAATGTCAGAGATACTTTTAAGATCAATTTGTAGAAGAGTGGCATCATGTTTGGAAGAAATGGTCTTGAAAACCCTTGTATCGTGGGCGTAGAGTGAAATATGGGAATTTTCAATGACCATTTCAATATCGTTAATAGTAAGAATAAAGAGGAGAGGCCTTAAGTGGTTGCCTTGCGGAATCCCGGAGGTAGCTAAGAAATCATCAGAGAAGGAAGATCTGAATTGAACTTTGTAGTAAGGGTTTTTCAGTTACTAAATCATCGTAAGAAGATAGCTTCAAGCCCAAGGGTGGAAAGTTTGAATAGAATAAGCTTAATGTTAAATTTTGTCAAGGACCTTACTGAAATCGGTTGAGAAAACATCGACTCCCTCTCCGTTTTCCAAGACTGAGAGACTAAAGGATACGAATTCAACAAGGTTAGTCGTTGTGGACCTACCATTGACGAAACCGTGTTGTCTATGGGAAATGAGACACATACAAACAATGAAAACTTAAAATATCATACAAAAGGCTTTCAAAGATTTAGGGAATATGTGAAAATTTCACAATATTGGACGATAGCTTGTAACTTCATACTTTGGGCCCTTATGGCCAGACCAATGTCGTTTTCGAAAAATTACGGATCGAAGCCATCACCTTATTAGAAAATTCTTTATATAAATGCCTGCTAAGTAGCCGTTACGAACTGTTATAGCCGCTACATTTATGAGCCTCATAAATTGTATTTCTGGCTGTTTAATTAAAATACCACAAAGTCTTCTTCTTATAGTCAGTTCGTCAAGATTGATGTTTTTTAATCAAAGCCAAATTGCCAACAATTCTACATTGTTGAAGGGACAAAATTCGAAGTAGTAATATGGATACAGACTCTGTTAAACCAGAAGGATGGTAGGTAGGTAGGTAGAAATGGTGATTACTGGCAGTCTAGCCCTGTGGCCTAATCAGCGCTGAAGTGCGTCATTGTGATAAAATAACACGTGTGAACCTGTGGATGGAATTTAGAAAATTATAAACATTCTCACGAAGTCATCCAGTGTGGATTGATTTCAAAAAGAAAAAAGGATCTGGTAGATTTTGCTTTTTTTTATTGAGTGTTTGCTTTTGCACAATCATCACTACACTCATCCGATACCATCTACACTGCCATTTCATCGCCTTGAGAAAAGACATCAAGGCTTTGATCTTCAATCCTAAAAGTTCGTCAATGTAATAAAAAAATGTCCCTCCTAATGATTATTCTCTAAATTTGGCCAGAGCGAGACATTTTCAGAAGAAATGGAGGACTATTTCCTTTTCCGAAGGCCCCCACAACTTTGATATTGAGTGTTGTTAGGAATGATTAGCTTTGGTCTCCTATTGGCCAATGTCCGCTAGAGGTAACTACGATCCTTGGTATTCCTTGTCTGGTTCTGTGAGCATGTTGCTCTTCATAACTCTTTACGCAAGTGAGGTCTGATTGGCTGATTGTTGCCTGGCCAGCTCGGCCGTATCAATGCCCAAATTGTGGTTAATATTGACGCATGCAAGTTCATACCGGCACTAAAAAAAAAATTGTGGTGTAACAGCTTGAAGAGAACCAGGACCTTATAACTTACAACTCTCAACCATTCCTATATATGTGCGTTTTACCAGGAATGGAAGGGACCTACAATTTTCTGCCGATTCTGATCGGCTAATGAGCAGCACTTTTCAAGACAAGAGATACTCTTGGAGAATTTGTCAATTCCTCGCAAGAGGTAGTACAACCTTGAAAAACTACTTTTTTGCAGCGGCTGAGAATCAACCGCAAGACCTTTTGCATGACAGTCGAAAGCGCTAACCATAAACCAAGAGGTATTATAGTACTACATTCCGGCATTGCTGGACCAATTTGAAGGATGAAGTACTATAAGAGCCGCCTGACTGTCTGTGATAATAGCCGTATTCTCGTTCTTGTCTTGATCAGTACCTTGCATGCTTCCCTGATAGCCAGTAATCACTAGCAAAGTCGGGAAGCCTAAGCGACATAGATATTTTCAAAGTCTCAGAAAAGATTCCTGAACCAACAACATACTCCATCTTTGAGCCATCAGTTAATATATAGTTGTGTCGAAGTCTTTCGTCAATACGTCATATCATCTCAGTCCTTTCTTGATGGCAACATAACCTTAAAATCTTTACTGATGTCCATTTAAGGAGAACAGTAGTCAGTGGGAGTCGAAAAAATCTCTATTGGAATCAACTCCGTTATTGCTGTCGCCATAAGGTTTTTAAATCCAAGAGTTCGAGCCCTAACCAAAAGGATAGTGCGTGTAGAGTTGGCTAAGCCTTGAAGTATGCAACCGAATGACTTCAACTTCAACTCGTTGTGAATCTTGATGAAGCAGGCAATGTCATTGATATGAGTTATTTTTGTTAAGATTTTCGTATACTTTGTAGCACTTTCACTTTCTTAGTATAAAATCCCAAATCACTTTCCGTTCCTACGTTATAGACCTCATTGAAAAAACTTCAACAAATTAAAAGCTACATATTTTTATCAACAGCGCTACCTCATATAAGGTTGTGGGTCCAAAAGTGTTGTTATGTTCAAAATTCAAAAAAAATTATATACTAATTTTTTTTCATTTTAGAAATGTACCAAAAACTCTTAGCTTTTCAAAAAACGTATCATAACCCTTTTTTTTAAAATAGAATTCCTATGCACTGTTTTGGATCGATTCACAACCATGCCTGTGTGTGTATTGTATGTATTTTTTCATCAAAAACGATTCAGCATTTATACTTACATGTCTAGAATATAAAACACTGCTTTGCGGGCAAACTTTGGCCAAATAAAAAAAAATGCATCATTTCCAACACCCGCTTTTCAATACCGCAGGAAATATAATTTGAAAATTAAATCTTCCTATCCACAATTCGGAGCCAAATTTTGGATTCAGCAGATTACGATTCAATATCATAAATTCGTTCAGATGTACTCGTTTGTAGCTAGGTATAGGTGGAGGTATACAGTTCTCCACATCATAATCTTGATGAGTCCTGATGGGGATAGGATTCGAAACAAAAGTGAAGGTTGAAGATACCCGTTCACATCCATCCGTATATCGTATGTTCAATGCCATGCATATGATGTCGGTTAAGGCCGCAGTTATGACGTTGGCGTTCGTCCTGGTCTTAGTGTTGGCTGCCATCGCTGAAGGCTAGAGCTTGATGCTACGTATAAATTGCTTTGGCTCGGTGATGCTGATGTAATCACATTGCATTCCCAAACAAAACAGCATTATGTAAGATTTAATTAAAATTAATTACATTAAGTGCATCCATATCCTTTGCGCGCTCTTCTCGTTCTCTGTGTGTGTATATCCTTTTATTATGCGGTTCAGTTCAGGAGAAATATAAAAATAAAAAAAAAGAATCATGCACTCCAACATAGCCCCACTTGCCACGAGGAACCACTACAACACTACACCCCCCACCATCAACCATCATCATCATCAGCAGCATCATCATGGAACATCGTCATCTAAAAATAAAATAAAAATATATCCTTTTCAATCTGGCACAACTCTAAGGATTGGCCAACTACTCTATAAATACACCTCCGGCCCTCACTCCTCGCAAAACAGCGACAGACACCACAGCAGACAAACACATCCTCGGCATCAGATTGCGGGCGGTAATTCCAGTTTTTTATCCCTGCACTCTGCTGCCTGCACTACTGTGGAATCCATCCAAGTGCGAAACCAAAAAAAGGATGTAGCAAGAAAAAAATGAAAATATTGCTCAAAAATACATATTTTTGCTCTCAATGCTGGGTCAGGCTGATGAGGACTCTCCACTTATAGAACAAGGGAGCGGGACTGCGACGAAGGATTACAACTAAAAACAGGAAATCCAAATTAAATTCACTCAGCGAGTGGGCCTTTTTAAATTAATCAAAGTATGTCCTTTTCAAACATTCTACACACACACACACACTCTCATCGCGTGTGGCAGACATCAATCAAAAGCAAATGATATCCTTGCCGATGAGAAGCTCAGAAATTTGCTGCCCCTAGCCCATCACGCACGCATTCCAGATCCTTTCAAATTATTAAAAGCCAAAAACGAGAGAGGATTGTCGTCCTACTGCGAGCGTCCATATCGCGCAGGATATTAATACAAAGTCGCTTATAATTTAATTGTTAACCCTTTGCGGCTATAAAGGACCCAAAGGCTAAAAAGGTCGACACTCAGTTTCAACACACACCCACATCAAGTAGGTTCATAGGGTGTGCGGCCATCGAACAGACGAACTAACGGACAGGAGGCAGCCAGCATCCGGACAACAAAGGCTTCAGCAATATTGAATTAAATTTTGAACGAAACCCGCGAATTGCATAACGCGGTTTATTGGTTTCCCATTTTTAGTAAATGTGGTGGGGGCTTAGCTTAGCCCCAGTTCCTCGGAATGGGTCGAAAATTATCACGAAACCCAAAAGAGGAAGCACTGCTGATGCTGCAATAGTGTATCCCGCCAGTGAGTACCTACGAGTACTTCAAAAACTACTCTGCTACTACAACTTCACTTTTCCCCATCCAGCATGACGAAGGATGCTTTGAATGCTATTCCAACACAGACGGACAAATTGAAGTCTGTCGAGGACGACGAGGAGTAATGGAGGCAAGTGAACTAAAAAAATGGTCTAAAAAAACATGGTAACTCCCTAACAAAACAATATTCATAATGGATTGCTTTGCCGGTGGACCGCTTTTCGAGAGAAGAAGGCTGCCCTGTTGTTGGTTTCTGCTGGTACGAACTCATGTGTTTATACCCTCTGCTCTGTGGAAATATTGTAAAGTTTAGCTAGACAAGAACCAAGTTTACAAGAGATGGATTCTTTGTTGGGGGTAAACAAACGAGTAAACGATGATGAAAGGTTTTGACCCTTATATCGACGTTAACGGCTCACATCTATTGATGGATAAAAAGGTTCTTGAGAGTCCATCCAAAGAGAAGACCATAGATCTAGGACCAAGAAAGAGGAATAGTAGGAGCTTCATTCTTGGTGTTTTAATAAGATAGAAGTGGTTTACCGATGGGATTTCTGCCTGGATGAAGTAGATGACTCTTGTTAGTCAAAAAGGGAAAATCCCTCCCCCCTTTTGCATTCTCCTCTGACATTTGAATTGGAGGCGAAAAAAAGTATCACCATTTGGTAATAATCGACAATCTTTTATGGATGCGGTTTGCTTTGAAGATTTTTTAATCCTCTCTGTGCTACATAGGGTTGTTAATGAAGATCTCAACTCAGGAATTCGTTTGATGTATAACGTTTGATGAAATATTGGTATCTTTTGGAATTCTATAGGAATTCTAGGGTTAATCCAATTTTGCAATTAGTTAACTATTGAGTCTAGGAGGGTATAGGTCGCTGTTTTAAGAATCGGTTATTAGTTTATTCAAAGAATATGGATGTGTGTGTTTTTTGTATATTCCTGATGGCCAGCACTTATGGTTATATTACCATAAAAACAGCTATGCATGAGAGCATGAAACTTACGTTTCTTTTTGAGGGAAGGTTAATATGACTTTTAAAGTCTTACCTTTTCAACCTTTACAAATTGAGAAAAATATAAGGGCTCTCCTGCTCCTGGATACGATTCTACAAGGAGACGAATGTTCAAGAAGTCGTAATGAAAAAAGCAATAAATTAAGAAAACTGCTCTATATTGTATGATCAAGGTTCAGAATACATATCGGAATAGAGACAATCGGGTTGCACAGCTTTGGAGTGCAATTTTATTTGCTCTTATTAGAAGGGAGTATATGCAAAATTGGAACAGAAGTTTTGAGCTACTAACTTACTACTCGGAATTTTATACGTGAATTTTTCTCCAAAAACCTATTTCTACTGAAATAAATTAGCACATTACGAAGTTTAATCAAAATCGTTGCAGTCATTTTGGAGAAAAACTGTGAAACTCGAAAGTGTTGTTTCGCAGGAATGCGTTCGAAATGAGTTAGTAAAAATTTCACATGTATCCTCTATGAATAAAAATCCCCTGTACCAAATTTGAAGGAAATTCGTCAATCCCCTTAACTTCTACCTCGATGTTCACCTAACACATAGACGCATAGACGTAAGAACCCACAACTCAGAGAAAAACTGACCTATGGACGCATTGACGAAACACACTTCTTTGAATTTGTCTTAATATCATCATCGTCAACGTGCGCAACATGCATTTTGGTGGGGACAAAAACCCCCATTTATTCGGCTTAATTACAAGCTAATGCTTAATCTAACGTAAAAACTAAGAAACTTATAGCTACGTTTAATGGTTAGAGGCGGGGTTGATTCAGGAGAAGGAATTTAAGCCAAGGGGTACTGAGGTTAAAGTTGAAGTTAAGGCGGTCTTGATAGGGAGGTAGGAACAAAGGATTATTCCAGGGAAGACCTCGAAGGGCAAAACGAAGGAATCTACGTTGAATACTCTCGATTCTAGCGATGTGAATTTGTTGGTAAGGGGACCATACTTGACAGCCGTATTCGAACAGAGGACGAACAAAGGTTATATAGAGGAATCGGGTCACGTATGGGTTGGAGAAGTCCTTAGACCATCTTTTAACGAAGCCAAGTGCTGAATTGCTCTCAAGAATTATATTGTCACAATGGGAGATGAAGTTAGGTTCCTGATCACACTAAACTAATACCTTAACCTTAAAAAAGGAATCCTTTGAACCAACAAACATAAAGGGGTCCTGATTTGGCTAAAAATAGAACAACAAAATATTTAAAAGAGCCGTTAATATTAAACATTCTTAATAAGTCGGTCAATTGAATACGAAAACCAGAATATTACAAGACGTTGATTATTATTGCAAAAGACCCGCCTTACAATTTCAGTCTGAAAAGCCTTATGGCACCGAACAACTCGCGTAAATCGTACGTACGATGGTGGGTTAATAAGTCCCTGAAAAATAATACAATTAGCGTCATCAACTCAAATCCATCTTTTTCTTTTTCTATAAAAAGGCCTCATCAAAATAGTTTTGTTGTGGCAGCCATTTTACTTCTACGATCATTTTGCAGTTTCGAGATTAATGGTAAAGTCCTTATTTTTGTCGATAAAAGACCATCACGTAAACCAATTAAAAGCTTGACAAATATTATGGGGACTCCTCACCATCGATTGGAACCATTCACTACGGGTTTACTTAACTACGGTGCCTTCGTTCCAGCACAAGTTACGCCAAACGTTCTGGTTATACTCATTTGATTTCTAACCACCAGACATGGTTAATTAAATCCAGGGTTGGATAAAAGAGGATCGGCGAGTGAAGGTGCGCGAGCTAGAAGGGGCCACAGGCTCATCACATTTTACATAAATATTTGGACTTGAAAAACCTTTCCGTCAACGAACGTAATTGTTTGGCAACTTCATCAAAGGAGTGTTTGACGCGTTCAAGAAAAATCGACGATGGATTTCATCACAACCCACCAGACACCAACGAACAGTCGAACAATTATGTATTTCTCTTGATGAATCAAAGGTAAAGAAAGCCACGGTGGGCTTGTCAGCAAACAAGGTCATGACAATAGTTATTTTGGATGCACACGGCGTCATTCAAATTGAAGCGAGTTAGGAAGAGTAAAGGCCATTTCTCGTAACATCAATAACACCCTGTAATCAAAATAAAGCCTGGTAGAGTAATTTGTTTTTGTAGAGGCGATAGATCCAAGAACCACTTCTTTTGGATGGTTCCCTTAAGTTCCTTCACATATCCTTGAACTGGCGGCCAAGATTGGAAACTTGCGAAGATAAAAGAGACCAGAGGTTCTCAATAGGTCTATAATCAGGACTTAGCGCTTCGAGATTCCAAGAACTTTCTTGTTTCCCTCGAACAATGGATCGCAGAATTGTCTTTCTGGATAACGAATTCTGATGTTGCTATTTTCGCTCCAAAGTGGACAAAAACTTCATCAACAATTTGGATGTACAATTTTACAACATATTTTCATAGGATAAAAATTTTAAAATTATGAAAACTGTTTTGTGTGTCACACAATTCTGTTCACCAGAAGCCTATATGGATGGCTCTAAATAAGACGCCATAACGGATCGAAGAGAGCCTAAGCCTAGTGACTAACAAATCTCAACCATTCCTGTGTGCGTGTTACCAGAAATGGAGGGATCCTACAATTTTCTACCGATTCCAAACGCAAACGAAATCGAACCCAAGAACTTCTGCATGAAAGTCCAGCGCACTAACCATTATGCCGAGGCGTACTATACGGATCGGTCTTTTTTCAAACTTCGTAGTTCTTTCATTATTAAAGGCCAAATATATCGGTTCTTCCAGTGGCGTAGCGTGCCATCTTGGCGCCCGGGGCGGGAGACCCATTTTGCCGCCCCATTCAATACTTTATTAAAATTAAATTTCGAGACATCATTTCACAGACAATAAGGTATCTTTTATTGAAGGTAAAATACGATCAGCGGTTTCACAAATGGATTCTACGGGCCTTACGAGCAGCGAAGTCAGAAATAACTTTGTCAAAATCAATATTTGCAGCCAATTTTTGTTCAATCGACAATATAGCCAAGTTTGATAGTCTAGTGGAGCTCATAGTGGATCTGAGATAATTTTTGATTAGCTACAACTTCGAAAAACTTCTCTCCCAACTTGGGACACTAATTGCCAAAGTCAAATATATACGAATCAAGATGATTATAATTTGGACCGAATTTCCCAGATTCAGTTTTTGAATGAACTGAAGGAGCTCCAGTGGTCCTTTGCTTCTTATATCTTCCTCTGATTCAGAACTGGCGACAAATTGCTGGAGACGCTTCCGCTCCATCTGAAACTCGTCCTTGTCGATGTCTTCTAGAGATCAGACTCGTACTTGCTGTCCAAAAGTTTGTCCGCTATTTCTTGAACTTATTGGAATCGAGCCGTCATTTATTGAATGATCTTGTCAAATGATGCGAACACCTCTCGACGGAGTTCCTGCTCGTGAGACAAAACTGCATCTGCAGATTCATCGGCATGCATGCGTTTTTTCTTGCGAATTCTTCTCATTTTGAGTTTCATTCCGAGTTTTTCACAGAGAGTCTTAGCAAAGTCGATTGCGGCTTGGACGAAACGGTCTCTGCTCACACTTATCCACACTCAGTCCTCGTTGCTGCAGGTAAATCTGTGCGTCATCTACTTCAGGTAGCACTGCAGCCCAAAAGCCAAGAAAAGTGAGGAAGTTGAATGACTGCATGCAAAGCGTTCCACCGAGCAGTTGATTCAGAAAAGAAGGCAAATAGCTTCTCCAGAGTTCCAAAAATCGTCATGGAGTTCACTGATTCAGAAGCAGCGTGTACCCCAGCCAAGTTGAGTGAGTGGTTTGTGCATGCAACGAATGTAGCTTTCGGATTCAGTACTTTAATCCGGGCTTGAACTCCATTGTGGATCCCTGACATTGTGGCAGCGTTGTCATAAGCCTGTCCTCTAAAGTTCTGTTTGTCCAGTCTCTGATGTTATCTTCGCGATTATATCGTTGCTGAGATCTCCTGCATTTTTTCCTTTTGGTACGAAAAAGTCGATGAAAGATTCTACCACGGCGCCCATTTCTCCTTCGATATGTACGTATCGCAGAACCTAGCTCATTTGGTCTTTGTGGGAGATGTCTGATGTTCTGTCGAAGATTACGCAATAATATTTAGCTTCTTGAATGCGACGGATAATGGTGGATCGAACTTGCTGTCTCAGTAAATTTATCAATTCATTCTGGGTTTCTGGAGACTTTTACTCTCAGCTTTCTTAAAAAATTTTAGTTTTTTAATTGGGATTTCTGCAATTTAACAGGCTATATTGTTAAGACAACATCCGTTAAATTGGCTGTCATTTACTAAGTCTGTCTTTCAATATAAACAAGCAGAGTTCTTTTGTTCGACAACATTGAGAAAGGTTATTTAACGGTCTTATTCGAGCAACATTTCGCGAGGTTTATCCATTTTACGGTCGCCATAATCGTCCTCCCTAGAGAACTATTCACAACGTGGTGTATAAATTTGAGTCAAACAGTTCAGTGAACAATACACCAACACCCATACGTCAGCGAAACGCAATATCTGCCAAAAGTGTGAAATAGAATCCGAAGCAGTCAATTCTGTTTCGCGGACAAGAACTCGAACTTTCGCAAGCCACAACTTGGTAAATTTTATGTCTTGCCTTGGGTCTACACCTGAACAAACTTCAACTGCCTCAAAAACTCAGAGTTAACGATCATAGACAACGAACAAGTGTACGCTAACTGGGATCTCGAGCATTTAGAAGCTTACCCTAATTTTGATCGGCAAATCATATTCAGCGACGAGGCCCATTTCTGGATGAATGAGTTCGTCAACAAGTAAATTTGGGACGATCACAATTCACACGAGATCCACCAAACCGCAATGCATCCAGATAAAGCCACTGTCTGGTGTGGATTTTCAGATGGCGGCATCATCGGTCTATACTTCTTTGAGAATGACGCACGTTGGACAAGCCATCACCGTCAACGATGGGCCTGGTCGATGATAACTAATTGCTTTTGGTCAAAATTGGATGAAATTGCCATCGCCGACATGTTGTTTCAATAGGACGGCCATACAGCAAGTGTCACAATGAATATTTTGCAGTAGTGATTTTCGAACAGGGTTATCTCACGCGGAGGCGATGTGAATTGGCCACCGAGGTCGTGCGATTCGACACGATAGACTTCTTGTGGGATTTTTCTTAAGTCATTAGATCTATGCCAGTCAACCACAAGCAACCAATACCCTAAAAGCCAATATAATCAATGCCATTCGTCAAATTCATCAGCCCGATTTATGCGCCAGAAGTAGGGAAAATTTCTTCGGATGCAGACCATTCAGCGATATCGCAGCGGATATTTGAATGATGTTATATCCATACATATAGCATACGTACATGGGCTTTCTAAATAAGTACACAAAAATTGTATTCAAGTTCAAAGATAGTAAATGCTATTTATTAGTAAATTCTTCATTTTGATAAAAACCTTTAAAAAATGCAACCTACGAGCATTTTTTTGATCTTAGAATCTAAAATTTCAATATTTTCTTAAAATATCAAAAATATTCTTGTTTCCAGTTACAAATAAATGTTTCAGTTTCACAACCTCTCACCTTCTAACACGTTCTTTGAAAAAGTCTTAATATAAATACCCAATGGGGTAATTTCCAGGGTCTTTAGACATGTCATAAAGGGCCAGTCTAAAAAATTATTCATTCCTAGAAGTTTTCTTTCCCCGACTACTTCATTATTATAGGGTAATAACTTCTATGATTTTCTTAGCAGATCAGCACGAAATTGTAAAATATTCAAAAACTTCGCCATTCTTAATTCAAAACCGATTACCACTGATTGTCAACAATCCCAAAAACCACGAAGGACCTCAGTCCCTAATTGCTTCGTACTCCTCCTGTGGCTCATTCCACATTTCAGTGTCACGATATTTTGCTTTATTTTTAATATATAGACCACGCGAAGTTCAAAACCCGAGCAAACCGATCTGTCAGCGACTATAAACTCCTTGACTTGGTAGATATAAGAAAGTATATTCATCTATAAGTTCTTAAAAGTCATTCGCATTCGCAGAGCCAACCAAACTCCTTCAAAATCCATCAGCAAAGATTGTTCTGCATGATGTGCAACCATCCTCTTTTGACACGCCCGCACGACCGCCAACCCGCCCGCCCACCTATCCAATCCAACATTTTCTCGCCCGTGACATCTTTTAAGCCAACTGTCATTACCAACTTAAGAAAATTTCTTCAACAACAATTTGTTGATTCACTTTCTCACCTAGACACACACACACACATAGCAGGTACTCGTATAGGTATACCCGGTGCTAAGAAGCCTTGAGCACTCAATATTATACCGAGAAGGAAAACTTCCCAGGTAATGAACCCAAGGATAACTGACTTAAGACAAAAATCCACTCAGATACTTCTTTGTCGTTCTCGTCGTCATCGTCTTCTTAGTCCCTTCATTTGCAGTGGCTTTTCTTAAGTTTGCTCTCATCCATGGCCTTCTTGTCGCCCTCTGCCTCTCTTCTGCTTCTCGGCCATTTTCGTCCTTTGAACAACCTGTTTAAGTGACGCGGTAGCTGTCGTTTTTGGTTGTGGTGTGATACTGCAGGGGATTTTCCGAAATGGTGTCGGTGGAAAAACCGGTGTAATAACTTCAAGAAATTGTAATTTCCCAACTTTGCTCAGATTTAATATCCATTCAACGCTACTCCTCCTATCAAAATATAGGTATACCTTGGCGGAATTAAAAAAATATATACATAAGAAGAAACCCCTCTTATCTTCGTCGTCTCATTCCCGTGTCAGTTTTAATGTTCCTTAGCCCCATCGTCATTGATGGACCGACCGATTATTCCAAGGACTTACCAACCCTCGCTCGACGAAAAAATTGCTGCTGTGTCCCGTTCCATTACCATGTTGCTGCTCCATTAGCTGCTTTGTGTGTGTTCGGTTCGGGTCGGTTCGGATTTCGGACCCCGCACTGAAGAAGAAGGACATTTACTGGGGAAGGAAATTTATTGTTAAACTTTCTACTTGCTTCTCGAGAAGAAAAAGAAGATTTGATTTTTTTGTTTCTTCAACTTCTACTCCTGCTCTCTTGCGCCTCGCTTTCGTCCGAATCCAGAGTTGTTGTTGAATATTTTGCTACTTCTTCCATTTCCTCATTTTAAGTGCCTCGCGGGTGGACATCATCGGTGAATCCTTAGATTTAGTCCATTAGAATTGTTTGTGTGTGAGCAGCATCAGCAACTCCACTAAAGCAAAAGCAAGTGAGTCCTTAAGAGGTGTGCTCTGGCATGGATATCATTATTGTTACAAAAGAGACAATACTAAGCGACCAACCCAAAGTAGAAGAAGACGAACAGAAAAAAAAGGACTAAGCAATTTCATCCGTTATTTGTTGCCAGCTAACTTTTACCTTTTGCCAACATCATCAAGTGTAAAAAAGTTTTTCAACTCCCCAAACTCTCATTCTAATGGTGTGGGCCAAGGACTACTTGTTTATTTTTTTCTTTTCGTTTTATTGTCCTTATTGGCTAAATTTATTTATTTTATTTCTCAATTCCTTTTTTTTCTGTTGGTCCTTTTTTTTTTGGAGCCGTTGTTGGTGTTGTTCGGTCGGTTGGTATTCATTATTATTTTTATTTTTATGATTATGTGTTGTTATTGGGGGTGTTGTTGACTCTATGTCCTCGGTCCTCTGTCTATTGTCAAGTTTAAAAGGATATAATTCAAGGATAAACGAAAACTTTTATACGCAGGCACAACACACGCGGGAGGAAAGGATTTTCGTTTTCGGACCTGCCAGGCCAGAGAGATGTGTCTGGGCGATAGATTGATACATTGAAAATTGAATCCTTTTTGTCGTCGTCCTTTGTGTGTGGTACGCGAAGTTTATCTCCTGGAAGGAAGTGGTTTTTCTTTGTGTGGATAAATTTTGTGATTTTTTTTTCTCTGGTCACATTTTCTGATTGGGCTTGCGTTGTAGGGATATAATGTATACATTGGGTTCAGACATAAAGAGATAATCATGAATTTGGGGTGATATTTAAAAGGATTTTCATTTTTTTTTTTTTTTTTTTTGGAACATCAATTCGGATTTCAAAGGACGAAATTGATTGAAAATTGTAAAAAATTATCGAAAATATTAAATTTATTTCGTTATCTGCAGGGTTAAATGATTTGAAGCAAGAAAAAAGTAGTGACGGTAGGTATAACTTTTTTCTTGTCGAAAAAGTTTAACTCAGTCGAACACAAAAGTTGGGCTGACAATGATCAATTTGGGCTTGGAAACTTTTGAAGAGTAAATAAATCTTTTGGGCTATGTATCTTTTTGGGTAGCACGTTATCCGTCTGGCCACACACTAAGTTCGAAGGTACCTAATTGAATTTTCAGAATTGAGAAATCTGCCTTTTTAAATCTTTTCGATTTCAGTTGTCATTGATAATGATGACAAACAAACGTTTGTTTGAATCTTTATCCGTCAATCACTTTGAAATGGCTGAACGGATTCGAATGAAATATAATGTAAAGGTGATTAAGGGGAATAGGTAAAAGGATACTAACTTAACGGCGTGAAATGATTTCTTATACATAACAAAAAATAAATTTTTAAAACAAATCAACTAAATTTGTAACTTTCTTCGACAAAAAAAATAACAAAAAAAATTAGAAGTATAGGTAAAAGAATTTGATTTTTGTATGGCAAAAGGTTTGCAGAAGGCATGGAGAAATCGGCTTTCAAGTTACAATTTTACTACATGAAGGTATTTAAAGGCATATGTCTTGCTGTTGCACCTCTTATGAAATGAATATTCAGATTTTTATGTAAAGTTTTGTTCATTAGGCGTTTTCTATTTTTAAATTTGAACTAAAGAAACTCTTTAAACTTTGCTTAATAAAAAACTAAAACAATATTCGGTTAAATAAATAAAAGGTCTTTCCTCGTCAACAGCTTCACAAAAACTGATCATATCTTTATTCTCTAAGTATTTGCTTCTACCACTAACCGGCAATTTCTTTCTATTCGTTTGTTTTTCTTTGCGTTCTTCTGCAAGTGTTGCTACAATAGAGATATTATTCCAATTTTTATTTATTTTAAGGGCCCAATTATTCCAATATATATGGAATATAAGATCATTAAAATGTCCGCTGCGGATTCGCTGGTTGTCGCACCTTTGTATATAAAATTGCCTTATGAGAATACTATAAAGTTTATATACAAAAGTCGCACATCCCAAACGTCCAATTTTCTATAACTCTTGCGAATGAATACGGTTCAATTTGACTAATGGCATTGATTATCTTGGATTTCAGGGCATTGGTTATTTGTGATTTATTGGAATAGACCTGTGACTTAAGAAGAACTCACAAGAAGAAGTCTAATGGAGTCGAATCGTATGATCTCGGTGAACAGTTCACATCACTTCCACGTCCTGGCAAGATTTTAAAAGTGGTACGTAGCGCCGCCGCCGGCCGTCCTATTGAATCCACATTTCATCGGTGTCCATATAATCCAATTTGGAGCAAAAGAAATTAGTTATCGTAGACCGATAGAGCTCGCCGTTGACGGTGATGGCCTGGCCAATGTCATTCTCAAAGAAATCATAACCGTTGATGGCGCCAGCCCAAAATTGACGCCAAACAATGATTTTCTCTGGATGCATTGCAATTTGGTAGATTTCATGTGGATTGTGATCGTCCTAAAGTTCGCAATTTTGCTTGTTGACGAACCCATTCAAGCATAAATGCGGCTCGTCGCACAAAACGATTTTTCGACCCAAATTGGGCTCAACTTCCAAATGCTCAAAAGCCCAGTAAGCCAACGCATTTAATTAAATCATTTGCACTTGTTGAATGCTTTTACTCTCCATATTGATTTGGCCTGACAGACTTAATAAATGACAGCTAATTTGACAGATGTACCTTCAACAATATGGCCGCAATCACCTGTTAGAACACTCATAAAAAATAATTAAATGAATACGTTATTGTCTTGGTGAACTTTTTTTGAGCGGTAAACCGATTTCGGTTCCTTCCACTGTGTACCTGCAATCATCTAGGTAGGTAGGTATAAATGGTGACCAGTGGTACCACTTTACTTCAATTGAAGTAGACTTCGCACCATCAGAAAAATGCTGAAATCTACTTCGTTTGAAACATCTCTGTTTCAATCTAATTCAATTTTACAAAATAAAGCCCAAATCAACTTCTTTTTCTCTATTGCACTCTAAGTATTAGTATGTAACCTTATAATTACCATAAAATAAAAGAACGTCAACACAATACCAATACACAAACGAGTAATTTCTTACGAAATTTCTTTAAAATTAAAAGAAATGTATATTGACAATTTTAAATATTTAATAATATTCATTTAAGGAAAAAAAATTTTTGTATGCAATATTTTTTTCTAAAAGCAAGTAAAAAGTCATTTTGAAATCTACTTCGATTTTTCTCAATTTACTTCACTTTATTCTTCAAATCTACTTCGACTTTTTTTCCGGAAGTGGTAACGCTGATGGTGACCAATGGGAATCTAGTTCTGTGGCCCAATTAGCAAGGGGAATGTTAACTTTTTCTACAAGTGAGTCATGGAGGTCTGATCCTTGCTGGCCAGCTCATCTCCCGTTGATTCCCATCAATGTCACTATGAACCGGAACCCAGATAAGCGTGTCACTAAGGTTAATATTCAGGCTAGGAATTTTATTCCGTCATTGGACCAATTTAGAGGAGAATTAATGACTTTAAAAGCCGTTAGACTATCTATGATAAAAGTCCTATTTCAATTCTAGTTTCGATCTTTTTTGAAAATCAAACATAATTTAAATAATAAAGTTCCTTAACGAGCATTACAATTCGTTATAAGGAAACTTCGCAAAAACAGACTGCAACGTTTTCACATCGATCATATCGATTCCGATGTTAATAGATGTTTCAGATTATGAGAAACTGCTGATACAAGAACCCTACGAAACGCTATCAAAAAGGCTTGCATTGTTCAAAAGCTATAGTGTGGTTGGGATACGTCACGTCAGGCTGACGTGTATTTCCGAATGATTGCCGAGTTTGGTGGCAAAGGTTTTGGATAAAAAAAAGGTTTATATTAAGTTAGATACAACCAAGCCGAGAGACAGAGATACTACACCAACTTCTCTCATGTGAAACTAAAAGGAAGGGTTTTCAGTGAGTTAAAACAGAATTAAATCAGTAAGTAAATTAATCGTGCAAAAAAATTAAATTCGAGACACCTCCTAAAAGGTTTTTTTGTATGAAGGAATAACTTATGCTTTTAGCTGTTAAAAGACTTATGTACTGCACTTTAGAAATTAATTTTACACTATTAATTTTGAGTTAGGTCCACTATTAAAAGTGACGGACGTTTCAATAGTGCTGTATTTCGATTTCAAATGACTTTAAGCACGCATCTATCAGAAATATCAATTCAATCAGTTCAGAGTTAATTTTTTGAGATAACTAGGAGTTGCCTAGAGACATCTTCGTGACATCTGTCAAATCTGACAATTGTTTATTGTTCAGTTACTGATCCCATATCATATTATAAAATGAGTGTTCGCTAGTACAAACGTTGCACGCGTTGTGCCAATTTTACGGTAGACTTGGTGGTCTTATTTCAAAGTCGACGAAATTTGACTAATTTGCGACAACCGGTTGGGTTATCAATCAGCCAAAATTTGTATTTCAAAGTGTAATGCAGAACCCGAGGCAGTCGATTCCTCGTCGAACTTCAACTTTGCAAATTTTGCATTTTGGGTCTGCACCCGAACAAGATCTAACTGACCCAGAAGCTAAAATTTCATGACCGTAGACAACGTCGTTTGTTCGCTGACTGAGTATCGGAGCGTTTGGAAGAAGACCAACATTTTGGCCGAAAAATCATATTAAGTGAAGATGGCCATTTTTGTATGTTAACATCCGAAATTGATATATATAGGGGATGACACCAATTTACGAAGGTCAAAATTGAACCATATGAACCAAGACGATAATATGGTTTCAGCTGTACGGTGCTATACGTTCCACACAACGGACGCCACGATCTACACTCTGCATTAACGATTAACGAGGTGACGTGAAAGTGACTTGGTCACCAAGGTCTACGAATCCGTGCCACGAAACCGAGGCGAGCATTTCAACGATATCCTTGAAACATTTTTCCATAAGTATCCACGTTGAAGAACATGATCAAGTTCGTGGAATTTAGTCGTTAATTAGGGTGCAGATGTTGATCGGCCATATATTGATTATCTAAGGATCTATTATACTTACTCACTCATTCCATAATACACACGAGTCACAAAAGTTATATTAGCGTAACTGGGCTAGTCTGGCTGAAAATACCTTAGCAAATCCGAAGAAGTATTTAGAAATAAGAAATGTTTACCAACAAAATCATGCAGCCATATTTCACTGAGTTTTCTCTGAGTCAAGATATTTGTTCTTCTAAAGGCTATGAACATCCATTTTTATTCTGTAAATAATATACGATGTGATTTTTATACACGTTATCGGATACATCTGTCAACCGTGATTCAAACCATGTCTCTGTCATACATTTAGCAGAATTTTTTCTTAAACTTATCTACTTATCAGAGCCAACCTCTGGACAGGGTTGATATCACAGGACCCACGTTTAGATGTGATTATCTCCCTTATTAAAAAATGTACAGAAAAACTTTATACCTTTAATCAAAAATTCCATTAAATCTTGTTTCTTCATATTTGCATTTGCTTTTAAATTCCATCCACTTCTTCTGCTGCCCTTTGATTAAAATGCCACTTAATGACATTTAAAGAACATACATAATATCATATCCCACTCTGCAGTAATTGTCACCCACATATGCTTCATCTGACGCTCAAACAACAAACACAGTAATTCATGTCGTTACTGGCCGTCCAACAAAACAAACACAGCCACACATACATAACACTCGCCATCGCCAAAAAAGCAACAGCCAACGCCAAGTAATAAATAAATGCAACTTTTCGAAATGACATTTCCACTCCATTATGCAGAACTGCTACTGCCCTCTCTCTCTCCCTCTGTGCGTTCCATATCGAATCAAACAAAACTCGACTCGAAACGTTAAAGAAAACGTCCTCCCCTCTCACATAACTAAACAAAAAAAAAAAACAATTTGATTTACTGTTGCAACATGGAGATTGATGGCCGCAGAAAATTGTGGATACTCTACCAAAGTCATGAATTCCGGTCGCTGTTTTTTTGTTCTCTACTCACTACCCGCCGCCGCTCCACACCCCACTTGGTCGGTCTATCGTCCTTCACAAATTACAAGTTGTTTGACCTGACAAGCGGCAACTGCCCCACCGAACATATCAAACGGATCGCTACGTCAGACTGCTATAGGGTTGTTAAATGTTAAACGGCTGTAAAACAACATTCCTAAGAGGACCACCCCAAGCCCCAGACTCTCTGACGGCTGAAATGCCATCCCTACCAACCAACCGACCGACATCACCTGTCCGTTTTGCACCGACTCGTTAAAGTGATTTAGGGGTTGTGCGCCAAGGTGTTCAGTGCCAAGCTCGGTTTTTTTTTGTTCTCTCTTTATTTTTCAAGCATAAGGACGAGAGCGCCCTCTACACTCTGCACAAAATATACATCTATTTACGACCAATAATTTCCATGGCTGACACACAGAATCGCGGCCGTAAAAAGCCGGAACTGCTTGTGCTGCTTAATTTATGACATTACCCCTAAATTCTCCGTTCTCGTTGATGACTGACACATATGTGTAAATTTAGAACGAACTATAGGACACTTTGTTCCCCCTACACACCGCTCCTGTCTTCCCCGGCCTGACATGCCTGAATGCCACATTCCACAGAAATACAATGGCAATGATTTTTTGCACCTCTTCCGACAGTGCCAAAGCAAACCACCACCGCCGCCGCTTTTCCCCTCTTGCCCTTGGGGCCGCTTTGGCCAAAGATGTCACACAAGGATTTTCAATTTAATTTAATTTATGATCCTTAATTTTAAATTTGCCGCTCATTTTAGAAAGCTTTCGGTGAAATTGTTTCTCTTGATTGCGCGTCCTGGCAGAAAAACCCGTTACTGTGATAATCAGGCCAAAGGAGCTCCAGCTCAGGGATTCCAGTCCCATCACACCAGGATAACTTCTTAAAGGAAGGACCTTTTTGTAGTCTTATTATTTTTTTTCTCATCATCACAGTGAGTGGATTCCTTCTGAGAAAGGGTTTTGAGAAATTTATGCGCCACACCAACACCAACGAGGACGACGTTTGGCTAAACTTGGAAGACACTTGGGCGATGACAATTCCTCTGGTGGTGGAAGCGATGTTGTTATTAGAAATTCCAATTCGTTCTGAAAAGAAAAGATGACCGAAATTCGGGAGGAGCACCCTTCGCCTTCAAGGATAAATTATATATGATGAGAATGAAATGAGGTCTTGTGCCTCCCTTGCTGCTCTACGAGTATGTGTGTTAACAACATGCCTTTGTGTGTGCTAATTGCTTTGTTTTACATGAATGTGTGACATTCCTAACGAGGCTCTTATTTTCCGAACGAAAACTTTCAAGCCCGGATGGTCTTCGTCTTCTTCCATAGCATCTCTGTCAGTCTAGCTGTGCGACATAAGATGAGGAAAGGATTTATCTGTGTGAAAATGAAAAAAGGGTTTGAGCCCTGAGTCCTTAATTACTTGCGGGTGAAGGAATTTGCCATGTTGACAATTATTTCGAAAGTAAATATGAAAAGTTGTTGGGTAATAATTTTTCCTCTCAAGCCCAACACAAAGGACTTAATTGGGTTAGAGTGACAATTGTTTTATATTTTACCGAAAAAGGAAGGGTAGACACCTTTGCTTACGAGTTCAAGATTAAAGGGTATACACACGCATGGCTGTGTGGGGAGGTGAGGTACATCAGCAGAGGGGTTTTCTATTATTCGGGTTTATTTATATGGACAAATGGCACAGAAATAGAAACAGATTTTTGAAAGGATTTTAAGCGGATTTAAGTGACCTTTTTGTGGTCCTCTTTGGGATGGCTCAAAAGATATAGATAAAGTTAAATTGGGTTGTTTTGTTTTGGGGAAATGATTTCTTATAAAATAATTTAGGATTATTGCGAATGCGAATTTTTATAGGAAAAGGTTTGAAGTCATTAAAATCATGAAACGTCAACCTTTGGGGAATTTAAGGCCGAACTTCTACCCACACACAAATGGGCGATGGGTATGAAAATTGATTAAATAAATGTCATAGAGGTGTATGGTGTAGCCTTGTAAAATCAGGGAGTTAGTCTTTGATTTGTTCCTCGAAGCTCATATATTATGGGTAAACGGACAAGGGCTTTAAATATAATTATAGACATTTTTAAATTTTAGCAAAATCCTTTTAGTGAAATCAGACACCAAAGCACTTCTTAATAGGCCTAAACGGCTCGAAATTTGTTTTTAAACTTGATATATAGTAGTACCCCTTTGCAAAATGGTTAGTTCGTTAGACAGTCGTGCAGAAGGTCTTGGGCTCGATTCTCAGCCGCTGAAAAAAGGTTTTTGGGGGTGTATTGCCTGTTGCTAGTAGTTGACAAATCCTCTTAGAAGTTCTCTTGCTATGAAAAGCGCTGCTCATTAGCCGCTAGGAATTGGCAGAAAATTGTAGGCCCCATTCATTCCTGATAACACGCACACAGAAATGGTCGAATTTTGTAGTCACTAGGCTTAGCCTCTTTACGAGCCGTTATGGCCTCCTTTTTATCTTTTTCTTAGAAAGCGTTTCAAAATTTGTCTTCCACATTTATTTTCTTTTTTTTTTAATGCAAAAATAGCAGTACGTGCCATAAATTTTTTTTTTCGAAATTTTAGAAAATAATTTTGTTTTTCAAAAATAGTTAAAAAATCAAAATATTTCATTTGGTAAAACCTAGGTAATGGTTGACAAAAAACTACAGAAAATGGTTATTAATAGTACTCCCCATATTTTTATCGTTTTCGATTTTCTCAGAAACGGTACAACTGGTTTTGATAAATTATTGTATGCTATAAAGCTTCTTAAAAGTTTGAATAATATTGTGCATTCAAATTTTCAAAAAAAATTTCTTGGATTTCAAAAATAAATTCAATTTGGGTCTATATATATCTATATTCCGAAAACCCCATGCTCGGTTTTTTAATACTGACAATTAACAGTTTTGTAATAGGGGAAGATGGCTTAAAATGGCCCCCTTGCTAGAAATTGTAGAATCGAACAGAATTAGAAGGTTTTGGTTTATCTGGCATCAACGACATATAAGAAATATTAGCAACTTCAAGCTATTGTTTGAAATTTTACGGGTCAAACTGTCTCTAGCCATCTACAAAAGTAGAACCAATAAAATGTTATAAGCAATTTGTTGATAAAAAAAATTATAAGAAACATTAAATTTTAGTGAAAACAGTAAATGCATTTAAGTATTAAGTATTTCTTATTAATTTACTAAACTTAATTGGCCTATAACTATTTCAGTGTGTTCGGAATTAAAACTTAAATAAAAGAACCCTAAATGGGCAAAATGACCTACTAAGCACTTGCCTAAAATGGCATAGTGGGCCATTTTATACTTTAACTGAAGTTGTTTTGATTGAATTGCTGATTTTTATTTTTTTTGTTGAGAATTGTTTATGTTTATTTTACTTTGAACTGTGATCTGTTTAAAATAAAGTTTAAATTAACATGAAAATGGTTTTTGGTTTACTTGCCTAGTTGGTTTACTTGCAAGGGTAAAATGGCATACCAGTATGGCAGTATGCCATTTTACCCGGACAATTTTGATCCTTGGAATTTGAAGAGTTTTTGAAAATTAAATACTTTAAATACTTTTTGAAACTTATTTAACTTATTAAAATATTTAACTTTGGAAAGAATTTAACATTTAAGTTTAAATGTCACTTTTTTGCGAGATATGACATATTTCCCTTAGGGGGTGCCATTTTAGGCCACCTTCCCCTACTATCTACATAATGTATGAAAAGAAAATTTCATTTTACGTGAGAATAAGAATATAGATGTTGAGAAATAGTTTTCGAAAATTGTATTTTTCTTAATTACGGTACTTAGAATTTTGATAAACATTTTTTTGATTTCCTATAATTTTATTTTAAAATTTAGACATTACTGACTGTACATACCAGATAACCATTTTTTCCAATTTTTACTTTCTCATTATCGGCATAATGCATTTTAATGACTTTTTTTACAGAAGTTCTTAAAAAGCTTGAAAATTATTGCGTATCAAAACGCAAAAAAAAAACATATTGTTTTGATTTTTTTTAAGATTCAAATATTTTTTTGAAAATTCAATTTCTCAAAAATTGGTAAGTATTTATTTTTTTTAAACTAAAATTATTTGTAAAATAATATAAACTTTAAGTTAACGAACTTAATTTCTTGTTATTATTATTAATTTCGGTGAGTAAATATCGTATATAATTTTATAAACTTAATTTCTTGTTTTAAGAATTTTACATTTAAAAACTTTCCTTAAAAAGTATTCTTGGTTCTTGAAGGGTCTAAAGATTTTGAGAGTTTGGAGAATTCAGTTATTTTCAAATTCTTTAAAAACTTTCAGTGTTGTTTTCGAAAGAATTGCATATCGAATTATAATAGATATAAACAAAGATATAAAAGGAAACTTCCCCTCAAATTGTTCATACAGTATGTCAGTCGATGTCAATCGTGGCGTCCCCTGTGTGGCACGTAGCACTGTTCTGGTGAAACCACATGTGTAGTATAGGTCCGTATGGTTCAATTTGACCATAACAAAATAGTTATCATCGTTCTTTAGCACTGTCCATTGACGGTGACCTCCTCACTAAAATCGTTTTCGAAAACGTATGCCAAGTTCAACAAGTTGTCTGCGAAAGGCCGAGTTCTTCTGCCCCCGCAAGGAATCGACTGCCCGAGTCGGGCTCTTTTATACACTTTCATCGATTTTGCATTCCTTTGAATTACGAATGTTTGCTCAAACTTGGCCATCAAAAGTTGAAGAGTCGACTGTAAAGGGCCACCACGTTTACTGTAAAATTGGCACAACGTTTACGTTTTATTATTCGGACGTGCTATTCAATCGTGTCAAAAGTACCATAGTGAATTGCCATTAGTTAGTGAATAATATACATCAGATTTGACAGATGTTACCAAAAGAATATGGCCGTCACAGTCCGACAAAATCCACCCCCACAAATTGAAAAACTACGAATTAAGCCAAATAAAAAGGAGTGTTGCCCCCTTCCAAAATTAAAAATAAATTAAATAATTATACCATGATGTTTTGCAGATTCGTACCTTTACATATTTTTAACAAATGTTAATTCAAAATGTTATTCCAGACATGTACATATGGTTTAAATTAATGGTAGTTTGAAGGAAAAATAAAAATAAAGCTCTGTACTGAAATTCAGATTTGCCAAAATTTAGTCAAACTTTTCGGGGCTAGCTTCATTAAAATTTGAATTGAAAACCTATCATCCTACAGCTTTTGTGAAAAATTTTGTCTAATTAGTAATTAGTACGATGATAAAACTATTTTGGTATGATACTAAATTAAAACGGCGATTTTGCAAAATTAAAATTAAAATTAATGTTTAAATCATCTAACAACACTTATTGTATCACTTTAGTGTCGTATTGACATCATTAGACACTGACATTTCAAAATGTCAAAAAAGTTCTTTTTGCTTGTTTTTTTTAGGTGTGTAGAAGTAATTTATGAAGAAAAAATAACTCCAGCACAATGCTATTAAATAAATGTTTAGTTAGCAAACTGCTTTGGGGTAAAACAATCATTGTTAAATAATTTTATACTAATACCTTAACATTAGGCTGTTTAAAATTTTGCGCTCAATATTTGAGAGAAAACAAGTGGGCTCCTCATTGTTTTCGCTCCGCTCTTTCGTTCAATTTTATCGAAGGTCAGTTAAGTTACAGATTGCAATTGCAGTGCATGGTAACATTCGGACGGTTCGGACATTTTTTTTTATTTACAATTGTATATAAACAGTTTGTCAGTTTTATCAAGTAAATTCATAATTTGATATCTTAGTTGTATCTAATATCATAAAGATAATTTAAAAATTGCATTTTGACCTAAAAAGTCGAAAAAAATTCGTGAAAAACAAACAAGTTTGTTGGGTCGGACATTGGAGTTCTCGATCAGGGGTGCCTCTGTGTGTGTTATTAGTTTTTTACTCTTTTATGATCTAAAATTTAGCTTTTTAATTAGATTTTCTTAAAATTACTAAGTCATTTTTTATTTTGTGTGAAAATACAATAGTTGTGGTCGGTTTGAAAGAATAAAATATATTTTCGATAAAATGATTGATAAAAGTGTTAAATTGTACAATTCAGTGGCCACATGTCAAATTGCCCTTGGAAAATGCTGTTGAAAATGAGAGTGAGGGAGAGAAAGTGATTGACAACAAAATGAGTGACTCAGAATGACGTAATATTTGACACATGAAAGCTAGAACGAACTGAATTCGGATTGTTGATGTTTTCTTTTCTAACAAAAAAGTAAGTTAACGATTTTTGGATTTCTGTTTTTATTTTTAAATTGAAAATCATATCAATGCAGTTGCCCTCGTTTGTTTAGATTCACTTTCAATTTCAACCACACTGCGATGATGATGATGTCAAAATCGAAAAAAGATTTATCCAAGGGGAAGGATAATATCACATCTTTAGGACTGACAACACAACAACTCACTCATATACATCCCAAACATTTATTTTAGTTAGGTATGGCGGTGGAGTGGCACAAACTTCAGGCGCGGATCCAGAAGATCTCGGTCAGGGAGAGGGGGCAGTTTTAGGTTTATTTTTTATCACAGGAAAATTAGACTATCGCTTTTAAGAAAATCCAACGAAGCTAAAATTTGGTGGGAAGCTTTATTTGTATGTCTTAAATATTAAGCATAAATTTGAACCATGGTCTTAGTTTTTTTGAGGGGGTGAAAGTAGTTGAAATTGAATACATATTTTTGACTACGAGTTTTTTTTTTAAGTGGAAGTAAAACTTCTAGCTTACATTATTCTAAACAAAAAAGATTGCCAATTTTGTGTCATAGAATTAATAAATTTTGCCATAAACATGCATACATATGTCTTAGAAAAAAAAAATACAAAGTTACATTTTTCGGTGATTACATTTTTGTGTGTAGTATAAATGTCCAGGAACATCTCTCAATCTTAAATAGTTTGTTGGGGATGGTAGAGGTTAGCCGTTTTCTTTTTCATTTAATAACTCTTTCAAATTGCATCCCACAACAAAATGACCAAGTAAAACCTTTTAAAAAATAAAATAAAATGCACGACCTGATCGCACGTACATTTTTATGTAAGATAACATTGGAGTTTTTTTTTATAAATAAATATAAAATAAAAGAAAAATATTCAAATGCTTTAAATTGCCGTCTGATTTCTAGAAAAGTATGAATTTATGCAAACAAAGCTTAAAAAATCCTTTTATTACTAAACCAATTTTTTATATAATAATTTTTCTTAAAACTTTTCCTAAAAAATGACTTAAGATGCCAATTTTAAGTATTTAATAATATAAAATGTGGGAAATAGTTTAGTTCACTTTTTCCTAGATATTAATTTTTCAAAAAAAAAAATTATTTATTTATTTTTCCAAATTTTTTTAGATACAATGTTATTTAAAATTCAGAGGAGCTCCCGCATAAAATTTTGGTCAAATTCGATAGAGCCGTTACTGAGAAAGTCGAAAATCAAAAAAAGGTTCTATGGTTTTTTTTTCCAAAATGTAGTCGATCACCAGTATGGCACACCAATTTTTTTTTATCAAAATCGTTAGAGCGGTTTTCGAGATAAATTACATTTTAAATAACAGCTGCATATATGGCAGCTACCATATGTTTTCCAGCTAAGAAAAATTAAATTTCTCCTCCAGGAAAGACTTTTAAATACTAAGTTTGATAAAAATTGTTTCAGTGGCTTAGACTGTAGGTCAACATACAGAAAGGCAGAATTACGAGACCCACTTTTTTCGTCTTCCCTGTCATCGTTCCAAAAATTCTTGGAACGGTTTTCTTAAAAATTATTTTATTTTTATTATATAGAAAATTTCTTTAACATTTTTGTTTTAATTTAAATTTTAATTGAAAATTTGATTAAACAATTACAATATACACTTAAAATGAAATATTAAATATTTAAAAAAAATTACATATTTGTTAATTTTTGTTTCTATTTTTTATACAATTCAATATTATCAAAACATTTAACCACTTTCCATGTAAAACTGTTCACGAAAATAATTTCATCCAGTAAGAAGCCCAAAATTCTCAAAGGCTAAAACAACCCCTTGAGTAGTTTGAGCTAAAAACAGGATGCCATGTAAATTCTCAAGAAAATATCAGCTTATGCAAGAACAAAAATTTATATGTACATATATCGTTGTAGCGTTTTTTTTTTATAAAAAAATTAAACATTTTTAAGAACAAATTTTGGAATGCCAACTTTATATTCTTATCATTGTATAAAAATTAAATTTGGAGAACAAAATATTGACCCACTTTTTGAGTTATCGAATTTTCAAAAAATATTTTTTTTTTTTCAAAAATTCAAAAAAATATTTTTTAAGTTTTGAAATGCAATATTTTTAATATATTTTAGAAGATTTTTTGAAGAAAATTCATTAAAATTCGTTATGCCATTAATGAGAAATTCAAAAAAAATGGTTTTGTGGTAAGTAGGGTAAGCTGGGGTACATTTGACACTGGGCACATTTGACTTTGCGTTTTTCGGTATGATCGTGCCCTTAAAAAAGAAAAGTTTGGATGAAGGAAGAAGCTTAGTTTGATTTAAAGAAACGTTATGAAATTTGGCAGTCTTTCTTTAACTCTTCGTGGAGTACTACGTAGTTTTGTGTTTTCAGTGTCTCTGATCCAATTTTTAACCACCGATAAGTAAGCGATTTGTGAACCTTATAAAATAAATTTTTTTATAGTGAATCAATATTATGATAGTACTATGCTTAAAGTTCAATAAATTAAAGCCAGTTTTGTGAAAATATAACAATAGTTATTAAAAAAAAAAAAAAACTTACAAAGTTCCTTCGGGGCACCTTTGACTTTTGCAAAAAATATTTGTTTGACGTTGATTTTGGGAAATTATATATTAAATAAATTATTTAAAAAATGTCGATATAGATAAATTTGAATTTAGATTTATATGGATTGATTTTTTATGTTTATAAATGAAATAATTTATGTTTTTTACTCTTGTTTTTTTTTTTTAGAAAGTGAATTTAATGATTTATTTTTTTCGTTATATTGTTTAATAATTTGTTTAAAAACAAAAATTTACTTTTTTACTATTCAAACAACAGACGTGCTGGATCCGTTGATACTTTAAGAAATATAATGCACACGATGTGAGGTTTAATCCACCATTGTCAAATGTACCCCTTTTAAAGTCAAAGGTGCCCCGCGGGTTGGGGTCGAAATTCGGTATGGGTCATAATTCTGCTTTCAAAATTCTGCATGCCAAAATTCTGTTTTTCAAAATTCTGTTTTAAAAATTCTGTAAATATGTTGTGAAAGAGAAATCGTTTTGATAATGTAAAAAAGTGCGCAGAATATTTGTTATGGAAAATACATAATTTAAACATAATAAGAATATACAATATTTATGTATACACTTAAAACGATTTTAATTTTAGTACCTACTGACAGGATTATAAAATATACTACACAGTTTTAATATTGCAAAAGAGGGACGCATATTCATCACGCTTAGATTGAAATCATAAATCATATGTTATCATATTGCTATACATATTTTTTGACGTGAATGGTTATTTTTCTTAGACAGAATTTCACTGCTCAGGAAACAGAATTTTGCACATACAGAATTTTGAAATACAGAATTTTGAAATACAGAATTTTGCATTGACAGAATTTAGTAGATAATACAGAATTTTGGACAAACAGAATTTTGACCAAACAGAATTTTGAAAACCATAATTATGACCCGCTCCCGTGCCCGACAAAATGACTTTTTTTAGAAAATATTTTTTCTGTAAAATGAGGAAATATTTTAAAACAAAAAAAATATATGTTGGCATAATCTTGAATAATCAATTAATCAAATACAAAACAAAACATTGGAATACATTAACAGTTTTCGGAAATACAGACTTTTAAAACTAAGTGTCAAATGTACCCCCTTCTCCCCTACAGACAGTAATTTCATATTTTCAATTTTTTTGAATTTATTAAAGTAATCGAAAGAAAAGAATTAGTTTCAAAATTATAGGTGCCGTTTTCGAAAAAAATTAGAATTTCCAAAAGCATTTTTTAACATTTGTATTTTGGATACCGTTATTTTTAGATAAGATAAAATAAAAAAAATTTGTTATCACATCTTATTGATAGTGTAATAAACTTTTAACTGTCACGAGCATGGGAATTTTAAAGTACTGAGGTTTGAAAAAAAAAATTCCAAAAAGTAAAAAAAAATGTTTGAACCTCTTAATACACAATACCTACTTTACACATTTTTGGGCAGCTTTAGGATAAAAAAGTTACTAGAATCGGTTGTACCGTTTTTGTGAAAATCAAAAAATAAAACAAAGTTTCTAGGAAGGCATCATTAATATACATTCTTCGGAAAGCTTTAACTAAATGAAATTTTGTGATTTTTTCACAATAGTTTTTGAGAAAAAAAAAATATTTTTTTAAATTTAAAAAAAAGTCGTATGGTAGCTACCGTTTTTTTGGCCTTATAAATGGCCGTTCATAAATTAAAGAAAACAATTTAATTGGATTAATTTTATCAAAGGAGTTTAAATTGAAAAGTTATTTTTTTAATTATTTTATTAAGAAAAGTTATATAAATGTATTGCAGATTAGAAAGGAAAATTTGAAATTTATTATTTAAAAAAAATGCTGCTATGAATTTTTTTTATTGTTATTTATCTGCATATTTATTAAAAATTAGAGTATCACCATTTCTTCTGAAAATGTTTTGAAAGCCTTATAAAAAATAATTTAGTTTTTTTAAAGAAACAGCATTAAATATTTTATTTCTTATAAATTCAAAATTAATCAAGAACTCAGATAGAATTATTTTTGTTTACCTTATAATCAGTTAAGCAGCTTGAAAAAAAAATTTAATGCTTTTGAGCTTTTTTCTCTAATAAATTACATGTTTAAGCATCTAATCCTCATTAACATACGAACATGTACGTGCGACTCAGTCATGCATTTTACTTTATTTTATGCATGAACAAGTAAGAAGAAACGTGAGAAGTTCTTCTGGAATGAAAGGGGTAACATAACGCCCATAACTCCCCACATGATACGCGCCAGTGTCGATAAATTCGGTATAATCCACTGAGTCAGCAATCCATGCAACACACTCTTGGTCTTGGAATGTAAAATCCATCAATCATCGTGGTGGGACACATAGTACAGCACAACATTACCGATTCCAATGTAGCACAAATGAGATTTGTGTTCCTTGGTGGGTAATAGCCTTACAAGTCTTAGCAATGTAGCTACAACCAAGAGTCCTTGCATTGAAAATACATTATAAGCCATCAACTATACCACGGGTTGTTGTTCCATTATGTATGACCTTCTGTCTGAATTGCGGGGGCAACACACAAAAAAAGAACTCCTCGGGAAACATTAACCAAAAGTTGTTGAGACCTGCCGCCGCGCCGGCCATGCGGCTTGTCATCAGCATACTCTGCTTTTTGAATCACTCACAATACTGAGTCATTTATCTTTTTTTTTTTGTCCATCAGGAAATCATCTCGAGGATATTCCGCTATAGTCGCCATGGTTGGCGAAGATTTATCAAAGCCTATACCTACACTTAACATCTAAGAGCTGGTGGGTGGGCATGTCCTGATGGTCGTCGAATCTATTTCAAGGGGTGGAGGTGCGATCTTAATGAACTCCCGTTCTTAAAGAGCGTATTTGAGATTTCTGAGGGCAGAATAGGCAAAAAGGATGGGCGGGCTTGTGCTAAGTGAATGCAATTACTTTGGAGCGTAAAACTTTGTTTTGTATTTTTTTTTGTCTTTCATAAATATATTCACTTTGACGAGAAAGGGTGTGTGTGAGTGTATGGCTCGAGGGTGCATTGTCCCTCGTAAATGTATGCTGATGAGTGTGCCTTTTTTGTTAAACTTCCTTTTTTTTGCAATGCTATATTCACCTCGTTAAGCGCTCAAAAGGAGCAACGATTATAAACACACGCATATATATGTACAATCATCCTTTGGGATGCGAAAAAAAAAATAATAAAATGAAAAAACATTCCCATAGACTCGGAGTGTGTACGAAATTATTTCACCAACCAAGTGTAAGATGTGTAAAATGTAAATGCGAAAGTAAATTTGTTTAAATTTGTTTTTTTTTTTTTTAGCACAAAAGGATTCCTTCATGTAAGAGGATTTTGTGAAGTTTGTTGATGTTAAAAAAGAGGAGGAAGGCAAGAGGTGGTTATGAGGAGAAAAGTTAAGAACATTATTTGAAAGGATCTCTCACTCAGCGAAGGTGTAAAATTGTTGTCTTTAATTCATAGAATTTTGTTATAATGCAAGTTGCAATTTTATTTTTGTTTCGCTGGGAAAAGAGAGAGTCAGGGTTTTTTCCTTTTTGTAGGTATGGAGTTTTGCTAGCGAAATTTTTCGCTTAACAAACTGCAAGTGCACATGAGTTAAGGTTGAAAGAAAATTTTAACGTTATTACTGGGAACTTGTGTTGCATTGTGCTGAGTTGTGCTGGGATGTATAATGATAACGATGTAGGTTGAACTGTTTACATCTTTTTAATTTGAAAAAAAAAACCTTGATTTAATGACATTCGTTAAAATAATGATAGAAGGTATCGCAAGGTTGTATGTCCACAAGGACCTTAGATTTTAGATACTGCCGAAATGAAGGACGTTCAATTTGGTACATAATGAAAAAAGCTCAATGACATAAAGTTCAATTCAATTCAATTTCGTTTATTTGATATGCACAAGTAAAACCACGTCTTTTGTAGTAAGTACTAATTGAATTGACATAAAGTTAAAATCCAAATTTTGCCACCAACGTATACAAAAGTTTTGAGGATTAAAAATGACGAATTGGTTATTCAATGTTCAATTAATAAGAACTGTTTTTCTCAAAATTGTCTTGAAGCCATTATGATGAATTAAGATACACCACACAATGTTCTTTCATCAGCATTAAAGAAGGGAAACTTTAATGTGTCACAACCGCACAAAAGCGGAAAAAAAGCAAATGTCCTTTATTTTCTCTACATACTACTTTTAATAAACTACGCAAAAAAAGTGTCTATGGTTGATGCTCATTCGTTTCTAGGGTTGGCCATTAGACTGTGACGAGAATCTCTGGCAAGACCAAAAGCCTCGTTCTCGACCTTGGTGAAATTTTATTCTAAAATCGAAATACTGACCCCTTGATAAGAAGTAATTCAACGAGATCAAACAAGGAGCACATACTGATACTATTTTTGGAATTTTACGATTTCAGCCAGGGCAACACGATACTAACAAAAAAATCACCTCTAATATATGGGTCGTTTTAAAAAAATTACATTTTTAGCGTTATAGCTTCTATTTATTTTGCATTTCAATTTAAAGACTTGAAATTTGGCATGGAACTGTGTTTATATGTCAGCATTATAAAAAAAAATTTGCAGATCGATTGATGGTAACGAATAGCCATGGTAATTAATAATGTGTAATCTCCGTGGCCTTTTTGGGATGTGATTTTCATGCTTAATCAGTTTTATTAATATTTTTAATGATGAAAATGATTTTTTATTTAATTTTGGGCCTTGTCGTTTACAAGGCCTTCTTTCAAACTTCAATTTTATGATATGTCAAAAAAAAAATTGTTTTGTTGTCCGAATACTTAGTTGAACGAGTGTGACAAGATTTGGAAAAAAAAACCTAATTAAACATTTTCGCTTTTTCAAACAACTAAACAATTTTTAATAATTTTTTACGATGCATTATCTTATAGTACGTCAAAAAGCCTTTAATTTCATGTTTTATTATAATTTATTTATTGCAGTTAATTCCTTTAAAATTTGCATACAAAATAATTTTTTCATCCGAGTAAAAATTCAGTGTAATCTCCGTGGCCTTGTTATCTTTGTACCGTATAAATATTTTTTAGTCTAACCACCGCCAAAAGAAAGGTATTTACTCATACTTGAACCTAATATAATTTGGATGACATTGAATTACATTTACTATATTAAAATTAAGAAATAGTCGATTTTGTAATCTCCGTGGCCTGTAATCTCCGTGGCCATTTTCGAATTTGTTTTTTAATAAATGTTCTTTTAGGTTATAATGGCTCATATTATTATTAATTTTTTTATATTCTAGATAAATATAAATATATTTCATCATTCCTTACAATATTGGTACCGTAAAATTTCCAAGAAAGTTATGTGCCGTTATTTAAAAATATTTTTTTTGACTCTTTCATGCTTTTAAACAAAAACATTTCGTAAACAAACAACTTTTTTATTAATTATCCTATTAAATTTAGTTGTTTTCCACAAAATTTCAACTATTTATTGTTACTATTTATTTTGTAGATTATTGTTATTTTATGCAAGAAAAGAACATTTTTAGTACATTCGAAATTTAAAATTTAAATTTTTATCAAAAAATACTCGTAAAATGGAAAATATTTGAAATTATTTTTGCGCAACTCGGAGAACTCCTTTTCTACTTGTTCACTATAGATTTAGAAACTAAAACCCAAGAAAAACTGAAAAAAAAAAATTTTCAAACGATCAAAAAAAAAAAATGTCAATTTTTAAAAAATTACCCATATACCGAAATTTTGCTTGTTAACATAGTCATTCATTTTCATCCAAAAATGCGCCTCGTCCCGGACTTTCATGGACTTCAGCGATGTTTTCTGTCTGTATTGCATTCCTTTGACGTACGAATATTTACCGAACCGGTCGCTTTAAATTTCTCCATAAAACGTTCCAAGCTCGAATGTGAAGGGCCACCTCGTCTACCGTAAAATAGGAGCAACACTAACACCCTTAAGGTAAACTCACTTCGATAGTAATTTTTTATCATTTGGACGTGCAGTTTAATTGCGTTAATAGTCATGGTGATTTGACCTAAGTAACTGAATAATGAAAGACAGATTTGACAGATGTCACCGAATAACATGTCCATCCTAAAACCTACCCGCACCGATCGGACCAAAAACCAGAATACCAAGGAAATATGCATAAATCTATGAAGGAATACAATCCTGGTCTTGTTAAAAATAAAATGCACGACTGGGTCGCACGAACTTGCTCCTATGCAATAGACTAGGAATTTTAAAAACAAGTGTTATTAAAGAAAACTGTTAATAAGGATAAAAAGATTTTTTTTAAATTCTTTTAGTAGTAAGAGATAAAAACAGAATGCTATGCAAATATGTATAAATTTATGCGAGAAAAAAAATTATAAGTCGTTGTAGTGGTTCCTTAAAAAAATAAGCTTTTATGTACAAAATTTTTAAAACATTTTTAAGAAAAAATTTTGGTACATATGCCAACTTTCAGTTTTTATTATTGTACGAATGAGAATTATATATTCAAGAAAAATATCAAGCCGTTTTTGAGATACCGAATTTTCCAAAAAAAAAAAATGAATTTTTTTTTCCAAAAATTGAAAAAATATTTTTCTTTAAGTTTTGAAATGCAATGTATTTTTTAAATTTTTTTAGAAGCTTCTTTATAAAAAATTTCATTGAAATCCGTTATGCCGATAATGAGAAATTCAAAATTCGAAAAAATCGTTCTATAATACGTACAGTCAGTAATATCTTGTTTTCAAATTTTTTTTATTTAATTATAGATCGTAAGAATTAATGGAAAGAAAAAAAATTTTAGCAAAATTCCCGGAACCGTTTTCGAGAAAAATACGATTTTGGAAAACAATTTTTTTTTACATTTGTACACTGAAAATAAATTCCTAGGTAATATTGACAAAAACGTTTGACCTTTAACAAAACAATTTTATCGTTTTGATTAAATTTTTGTCAATACGAAGGAATGATTTTGTTGATTTCACAAAATGCTTATAATCCAAATAATATTGTCAGTTTAACAAACCAAGTTTTGGTGTTGAATTATTTTGTAATATTTAGGCTTCGGATTCTCATGCACTTAAAATCTGAAAATATGCGCTTAAAAATGCAAAATATGCATTTAAAATATGCACTTAAAACCAATTCAACTTAATTTCTATTCAATATACAAACACATTTTCTTCATCTTTTAAAATAAGTTAAAAATAAGACTCAAAAATTAAGCATGGGTGCATCAGTCAACATTTTACAGTTTATATGTAGTGGTTTATGTGTAGTCGAAACCGAAAACAGTTGGCTGTTGTACATGAAACGTCAACAGCAAACAGTACGCTGGCCAGCAAATACTTTTCAAACACATTAAACCAGCATCGTGTTGTAATTTTTTGACATTTACATATACGTCTTATTGTTGTTTCATTTTGTGTTATTGTAACCAGCAACAGCAAGTTTTGGATTTCGACCAAACGACGCTGTTGACGTTGCTGGTGCTGTTCTATTTTATGTTGAACGATTAAAATACATTGGCGCAAAATTTTAAACAGCCTATTATTAAGGTATTAGTATGATACTACTTAGCAATTTGCTAATTTTAAAGTAGTTTACTAACTCATTCTTAATTTTAAACATTTTCTAACTAGTATCATACTAAAAGAATTTTCTTAATAAATTGCTTCGGAACACACCTAAAACAATGACATTTCGTGTAAAAGAGTAAGTACACGAACCTTTTTTGATGTTTGCAAATGTCAAAGAGTCTTATGAAGCTAGCACGATACTAAAAAAATAAAGTATATGTATTTGATGATTTTAACTTTAATAAAAGGGTAGAGAAAGTATGATGCTATATTCGATTAAAATTTACAAATTCGTTGTTTTAACCTAGTATCATACTAAAACAGTTTTAGCATCGTAAATACTAATTCAATTAAAATTTGCGCCATTGTGGTTCTAAAACAATGGCTTCCGCTGTTGCTGGTGCTGGTTCAATCTGTTTCGCGCTTTAAGCTTTACCACATTATACCCACACACTTTCATTTTTCATAGATGATCGTGTAAATTTTGATCGCATTTATACAGTTTCAAACACACAGACTTAATTTTTTTTTTTTCATTTCAATGTTTTGCCGGCACAATCTAGTCAAGTTCATATATGCACCTTTGTTTATACATATGTATAATGCTTTATATTGTGGTGTTTGAATATGGTTCAAGATTGTGAAATGAATAAAAGAAATAGATAATAGTCTTAAGGTTTGTTTGCACTGACATAAAATTTATATTTTTTTACTGTATAGTTTAGTTTATAAACAATATAGGCAGAAACTCTAAAAATATAAATTTATTATAAAAAATATGCATTTATAGTAAAATATTCACAAAAAATGCAAAATATGCATTTATAGTAAAATATGCAAAAATATGCACTAACGGTTAAATGCCATATTAAAGGAAATTTCTTGATTCGTATACATAATTAGTTGCCCTGCTTCCAAGGTGTTCCTAAAAAAATATGCATTTGCATGGAAATCCAAACCCTAGTAATATTGATAAAATAATATTATCAGATGGATAAAACTATTTTGTAAGGAAACCAAAAAATTTCTTTTGTGTATGATATAGTTCACATTTGGTTTTTGTCAAAAAATCGATGTAAGTTTAACTGAACTTAACAAAAATTGCGTATTGTCCATACGCCCTCACAGATGGTTGCATGTGAGATCGTACGGACGAAACGCCAATTTTTGTGGACTTAAATCTCAAAAAAAAAAAATATTTTGACGAAATTAATTTTGTGGATTCAACAAAACAAATTTCTAAAATTGACAAAATGTACGATTGTACAACGAAGCGAAACAAACCTAACATACAATCCACACTGAGCTACATTCTGAGATGTCATAAAATTGATGAAACTAATGTACTAATCGACTTTACACCAGGTCTCATGACTTAATAAAAGATTACTACAAATTTGTTAAAGCTAACAAGTGGTTGCATTTTATTTTCACCATTCTTAATACATTTTTTTTTTATTAATTCTATTTTTTTTTATATAAAAAAAAGCTAGACAAAAACACAAAATATTTTGTTGAATTGATAACACAGCTCCACAAAAAAACACTGAGTGACACTGAGGTCACTGAGGTTATGAAAAATCCTGACGTGATAGGGTAAAATGGTGGTCGGATTCGGATTCAGCGACCCCGAAAACCTATATTTGGTAATACAACAAAAGAATTGTTAATATGACAAATTAATTTTGTAAATTCTACGAAATTTTGTCATATTGACGAAATATTTTTGTTATTTCAACAAATTAATCTGTTAGCATAACAAAATAATTTCGTGGATACAACAAAATATTTTTTGTTACCTCAACAAAATTCTGTAATTTTTGTCAATTTGATAAAATTTTTTGTTGGACGTATATTGACAAAATTTTTATCACATCAACCTGCATTTTTATCATATATACCTAGATTTTATTTTCAGTGTAGGTAGTACCTATAAGTCGCAAGAAAAATGTGTTTTTTTTATACGTAAAATGTTGATACGCCACATTTAAGCTCTTATTCTTCTGCAAATAATACCTAATTGAATTGAAAAAATTAATAAAAATAAAATAATGTTTTTTTTTTTTCAAATATGTATTTTTACGCTTTTTGAACATTCTGTTAGAAAATTTCATTCAAATTCGTTATGCCAATAATGAGAAAATCATGTCAATGATAGAACGTAAATATGCATTATGGTAAAAATTTATTAAAATAGTTGTACTGATTTTGAGAAAATCGAAAAAAAAAATCTACAGAAGGTACCACTGATAATAATTACTATTAGCTAACTCTCACTAAATCATTTTTTTTTTATTTTGAGAGATTTTGAGAAAAAAATGTACGGAAAATTAAGTTGGTTATAGACGTTTAAGATCTTATTATTGTGATTGATTTTCACAAGAGGATGATGAAGAGCAAAATCTTTCGATCTTTGTAACAACTTGGAATAAATTGTTGTTTTCTGTATCGTACCGTGAAATTATTTAATAATGTCGATGGTTAACGTGACCGCCAGAGATTTAGCCTTCTACGCGCCTCGAAGCCCCCGAGTGTCATGAAGGACGTACATTCTCGAACAACACCATTGAGAAAACCAACGTATATTAATCCATTAGAATGTGCACAGTGACATTGAAGCAGACATACTATAACTAAAACTTGAAAGCTCTACTGAGCTGTTATGCACAGAAAAATCCGACATGGACATGAATATTTTTCACTTCGAAGAATTTCTTACTAAACTGTTTGATCAAGTTTATGTTCAGACATCAAGATAAGGGCCAGGACTTATTGCAATAGTTGAAAGAACCAACATAGCTGTAATAACTTTACCCAAATCCATTTTTGTCAGAAAGAAGTTCAAACTTCTGCAAAAGCTTATGTTTAAGAAGACATTGTAAGGACTCTTAGCCACACAATGTCTATCAACAAACAGTGGACAATCCATAAGAATCCTATTATGGCTCAAAAAACCATTACATTGAGGCTCAAAACCAACGTAGCGTTCTTCATATCACCTGATGATTGGCCAGTCGGTAATTCTGGATACAAGCTGTACCAGCCTGCCCTTATCGACATGAAAATATTAAGTTATTGAAGTAAGTCCTTGCCCGGACTGTAAGCCATTTTCGAATAATTAAGGTTTTTGCTACAATGGATGATTACCAAGGGCGTTTTATAGTTCGTTTATTAAGACAAACGGGCAACGGTAATTTCTATAAATTATAACTATTTTGAATGGTCTGATTAAAATATTTTTAAAGTACTTAATGCGTAATTATGGCTATAATGCCAATGGACAAAGGGTTTTTTCTTTCAAAGTACACTGATTCGACGTTTTATTAAAATACCTAACTTGCCATATGATTTAATACGTACATACACACCTATAGCCAAAGTAAAAAATTCCAAAAATACAAATATCGGATGTTCGCTGAGTCTTACTTTGCTAAGCCTTTATAAGCAGGATTAAAATGAAAATGAGGTTATATCAAAAATGGCATCCTCATACTTTGTCTACGCTCTTGAATTTCCAACGGTTGATGCTTTTGAACCAGATTCCTCATAAAAAAGAGCTATACATAAGTACCTGGTTGACAGTCCGTGGCGGCCATTCTGTTTTTGCGGTAACTGCGAAATCTTTTGTTTTGTATTCAATCACTGCTGCCAAATCACCATAGAAAGTAACACACACAAATGAGCAGAACAAGCAAATGGGAGCGCATATAGCTCTTCATGGTCAACTCTCCCATGTTTGAGAGCCGAACTTGAGACTACTGGTTCAGTAAGCAATCACCCAATACCATCATGTCACGGAAATACCATATCAGACCAGAACCATGAAGGGCAACCCGAGACAATCGATTTCTCAACAGACTTAAATTTGGCGAATTTTGCATCAGGACTTATTCATGCACCCGAAAAAAGGTCCAACTGAATCAAGAGCTAACAATAGACAGTACCGTTTTGTTTGCTAGAAAATGATTTCAAATTTTTCAAAATCCAAAATTCATACTTTGTTCGAAATTCAAGTCTAATTACTTAAAACTTTCTGCTCATAAGAAATATTTGGAACTATTATTTCAAAAGGATCACATTCCAATCCCCTTGATTTCCACTTGAAGACCACCGAATCAGCGTTCTTTCGTCATCTTCTGACTTAAATATTTATATTTCAACTTAAAAAAAAAAACTTCTTTAAACATCACTTTAATCACCCGAAAAAGCCTTTTTTATATCACTCCGTCAGCTGTTAAAAGATGAAAAACCATCTCACTTAGTCCACTTACAACATACGCCTGTAGCCCAGAAACTCCATTACAGACTTATTCAATTATTACGCGCTACACAGGCACACAATACATACTTTATTCCTCAAAAAACAACCTCGCAACTCGTTCGGGTTTTTCCAACTCGATTGCCAATTTATTTTAATTGCAATATTTATTGAACGTAAAGTCCCGTTTACAATGCTCTATCCTGTGCAATATCGTTTTCATTCTTCTCATCTTAAAATCGAATAAAAACTGTTGAAATGAAATCCCGAAACCGAACAGAAATAACAACAACTTAAAAATAAAAAGGACGAACGTAACAACAAGCAAAGAAATAAATCCATCCTCGATGGTTGAGTCCTCGTAAAGACTGGTGGTAACAAGGAGTCGTAAATTTAAATCCCATCATCCATTGCAGCGGGCTCAGTTCGTATCTGAAACCGAATCCAAATTCGAATGATGACGAAGATGAGTTGGACGGTGAGGAGGAGAGAAAACAAGGTACACAGAGCAAGATGTCAGAAGGTAACGACGCACGGCGCGCAGCGTCTTCGACGTTTGCTATGTGACTCCAACTCCAGAAATGGCAGATCTGCGCCAGCATCACAGTTGATTTGTCTGATTCTGACGCAGGATAATAATGTGTGTCGAAAAGGAAGTCATTAAATCGCTGTAAAAGTTAGCAAGGATAACAGCTATAGTATAGAGAGAAGAGTAAGAGTGGAGTTAGCGAGAAAGAAAAACTTCTTCTTCGGTACCTAAATAGTTATTGGCAACTTTCATATAGAGTGTAAGGTAGTGTAGTTCCTTCCTTTCCATCTGACATCGTTATCCTCTAGCCCGTCGCGCTGCTACTCCTCGTCGTTATCGTAGGAAGTTACAGTTAGCAGGAAAAGCAAAAAAAGCCTTTTCGTTTTTTATTTAAGTTTAACTCAGAGGAGCAGATGTCGATGCAAAAGGGAACTTCCAGGAGGGGACAGAGCCATAAAAATAAATAAAAAGAACGAGTCCCACTTCACCCTCCCAGCTTACAGGATTATTTGCAAAGAATTATAGCACTGGACTAGTGACACCGTTTACGGTTCCATAACGAGACGTAATCCCTAAGAGCTTCCTTTTCCTACTCGAGCTCCTCACACTCCCTACGGGTATGGATTTTAAGTGTTTTGTTGGCTTAATTTACCTAACTGCCAACACACAAATAAAACTCCAAGTAGTTGTTATTTAGGTCGGGATTTTTCTCCAACAAGACAACACAAGCGAATAAAGACAAAATTAAACGAAAGGACCCTCTGCAAGTGGCCAATTTAGAAGACCGTAGATTGGAAAAGAATGAAGATTAAAATTGAAACGATTTTCTCAAACAATCCAGGCGACACGGCGAGGCCTAAGGTCAAAGTTGTAATAAAAATACAAACTAAGTGTACCTCTACTTATGTAGGTTATATTGCATTAGGCTTTTCTGATGTTTGAAGAAGGAATATAAATATTTACAATTTAGGTAAGAAAGTAAGGACTTGGAATAATTTTAATTGGAAGACATAAATTCATTTTACAAGTAGGCTAGGTATGCTAGGGCCCGATAACGACACTTTTCGACAGACTTGAGTTCATTAAAGTTTGAGACTTCTTCTCCAAAGTAGCATTTAATTTTGTAATGCTTGTCGGAAGTTTTTATTTACTTTGAGAGTTATTAAATGGAATGGAGATTTACAATAGGATCTTTCCCGTGGGTAAGATTTCCAGGTATGGTCCTTGTTCCTAGGCCAGTTGACAAAGTCAAAATAGGTTTTCCATAATCCAAATAATGCTGATCTAATTATATGATTGCAATTCATTGGTGTCCTTGAGAATAAACGACGCGGTTGTTATAGTGTTGTGCTCCAGCCACCATTTTGAAAAACGTGTTTCAACCAATATCTAGTCGTCCTTGAGATATTGGACAGAAAAGTTCTGAAAATTTTCTTCATAGGAGATTTCTTTTTTAGTTTGAGGTTTTCTTCTAGGATTTATAGTTTTTAATATGAAAGACCGAAAAGATTTCTCTATACAGTTCTTAGGAATTTATGTGACAAAATCTGGGAAGAGGAACACTTCTCACCTTATTTTTATTTCAATACCACTGAAGGGATTCTGACTATATTCAATCAATAAAAAGTTTGAGAGGATTTAAAAGGAGTTACCGACTAACATTGGTCTTAAATGTTTTGTTTTTAATGCCACCTGGAATGTCCTTTACCTTAAATTACCCTTTAATCGCCCAAAATATACTTATCCTAGTCAACTTTCTCTATGAGATAACCACCAAAAGTGGTTGTCTTATCTCACCCTATCCGTCCGATCCCAATTGGACACAGTCCTACTGAACCGAAGGCCTTCTGCTCCGCCTTGTGCCAGAACGTCCCGACGACAAACAAGCAGCTTATCCGGAGTTCTACGGCCGATTTGGTAGATAAACGGAAGTGCTATCCTTGATCAGCTTTCGACTATCTGAGTAGAGGAATAGATCGGGCGGAATGAAGCTGCTAAGGCACACACTCTCGTAGTTATCGTTCGTTATCGTAATAAGCCCCAAAAGTTAGGCTGTTGCTCCAGGACATCCCTGTTACCATGTGACCTCGAATCAGTTTTTTCAACAACAACAGTAGTTGTTTTAACAAAAATCATAATGTGTGTACTACGAGTCTGGTATTGTGTTATCCAAGCCAATTTCAAGAACCTGCCTCTCAAATACCCAAATCTTTTCCATTTGAGATGGGGCAAACCACACTAGGAACTACTAAAATCCTACTATCAAGCCGGCAGCTATAAATCAACCATTTCGTAAGTTCAAAAGCTCCTCTTGAACTAGTAAGAGCCTTATTTATAGGTCTGTCGAAATACAAATACTGATCCAACCAGATGCCAAAGTACTTTTCTGCTAGTGGCTTGCCATGTGGCCCTACGATCACCAGCTTGCGCCTTGGGGCTCAATGCAACTTAGTCCTAGACATAATTGTTTCTGATTTTTGAAAGCTTCCAGTCATCGCAATATCGCTGAATCTTTGGTTTTGAATGGCAGGGAAATATTTATCCAGGTAAAGCATTCCCCATGAAGTGTGGCTAAAGAAAGAATCTCTGAACTTAACAGTTAGTCTAAAGTTGAGTTCAAGAGTAAACTGATGGGCCTTACTTGAAGATTTAAAATTACAGCTAGTTCAGAAGGGCTGTTAAACTTCTTCGAATGCTATCTAAGCACTTAGCAGTGGTTTTGGCAACGTGAAATATGCCGTCATTACACAAAAGGTGGTCTTAATTCAAAATTTTCTTCTCGAGGAAACGTATGATAGGTGCCCCAAGTACGACGTCAAGATTATTCTTGGCGACTTCAACGCAAAGATCTAAAAGGAGGGCATCTTTGGTTCGATAGTCGGAGGACACAGCCTGCACGACAACACTTCCGGTAACGGACTCAGGCTGATTGACTTTGCGGCGGGGCGAAATGTCATCACAGCTAGCCCTCGATTCTCACACCTCAATATACACAAAGGGACCTGGCGGTCTCCGGATCAACTAACCGTCAACCAGATTGATCATGTTGCTATAGACGCGAGACATGCTTCCAGTATCCTGGATGTCCGAACATTCCGAGGGGCCAACATATACTCGGATCACTACTTGGTGGTAGCCCAAGTATGGATGCGGATATCCATGACGCCACAACGACGGACGGATGCTGTGAAAAGATTCAATGTCGCGAGGTTAAAATCGCAGGAGGTCGCCAGGACTTTTGCACACCGAGTCATTTACGGAGGAAATGTGGAAGCACTGCCAGAATGCCATCAGTAGTGCCGCCACTGATGTGCTGGGTTCCACAAGGCCACCACAACGAAACCCCTGGTTTAACGAAGAATGCAGGTTGGCGCATGTAGCAAAGAACGAGGCCTACCAATTAATGCTGCAGGCAAGAACCAGAGCTGCTGAGAGAGATGCCCGGGAGCTCTACGGGCAAAGACGAGAGGAGGAGCGCCGACTTCTAAGGAGGAAAAAGAGAGAGCATGCGAAGCGGGCGGCCGAGTCTATTGAGGACTGTACCGGCAGAGGGGATGTTCGAAAGTTTTACCAAAGGGTGAGGCAATCCACCCAGGGCTACAAAGCTAGAACGGAAGCCTGTCGGGATGAGAGTGGGAATATGGTAGTTGACACACCGTCCGTGCTGAGGATCTGGAAGCAACACTTTTCCAGACTGCTGAACAGCGAGGAAGGCCAAAATTTCGCAGCTAGGCGGAACATTCCATTCAACCTGGACGATGATGGCCAAAATTTCCGTCCACCCGACCTAAATGAAGTGCGATCAGCGATAGCCAAGCTGAAAGCGTACAAGGCTGCTGGCGCGGATGGCTTGCCAGCTGAGCTATTCACAGCAGGTGGGGATGACTTGGTAGGGAGCATGCACCAACTCATCTCAAAAATTTGGTCGGATGAAAGTATGCCCAATGAATGGGACCTCGGCATAGTGTGCCCCATCCTAAAGAAATGAGATGCTCTGACGTGTGCCAATTACAGAGGTATAAGTCTCCTCAACGTCGCATACAAAATCCTGTCATCTGTACTGTGTGAACGCCTAAAACCGTTTGTCAACGAGCTGATCGGCCCCTATCAGTGTGGTTTTAGGCCCGGCAAATCTACCCTGGATCAGATATTCATACTTCGAAAGATTTTGGAAAAAACCCAGGAGTTCCAAATCGATACACACCACCTTTTTATTGATTTCAAAGTCGCGTATGATAGCGTGGACAGAGAACAACTATATAGAGACATGTCTCATCTCGGAATCCCTGCCAAGCTCATCCGCTTGTGAGGATGACGATGGAGAAATCTCGCTGCTCCGTCAAGGTCGGTAAGAATACCACCGAACCCTTTGATGTCGAGAAATGTCTGAGGCAAGGCGATGCGCTATCATGCAACCTATTTAACATCGCTCTTGAAGCAATTGTACGAAACTCAAACGTCAACAATAGAGGTACAATTTTTCAAAAGTCAGTTCAACTGCTTGCATATGCGGATGATATTGATATCATTGGGAGGACGATGCGAGCTGTTACCGGTGTGTTTGCAAGTACTGAACTGGAGGCGACGAAAATGGGTTTGGCTGTTAATGAGGACAAGACGAAGTATATGCTATCATCGAGAAAGGAATCTCAACATCGTCGACTCAAGCGAAGAATTACTCTTGCCAACCACTTTTTCTTCGGTCTAAGAAGGCATTTGAGTAATAAAGCCCTATCTCAAAGAACCAAGGAGACCTTGTATAAGACCCTCATCCCGGTCCTGCTGTATGGGGCAGAAGCATGGACACTGTCTAAAACGGATGCAAATCTGCTTGGGTGCTTTGAAAGAAAAGTTCTTCGTTTGATCTTCGGACCAGTTTGTATCGATGGAGTATGGAGGAGAAGGTTCAACAACGAGCCGTACGTGCTTTACAGCGACGTTGACCTAGTCAAGAAGCTGAAAATACAACGGCTGAGATGACTGGGACACTTGGAGCGTATGGACACCGACGCACCAGCCCGGCGAATCTTCGAATCCACCCCTGATGGTCTGCGCAGCAGAGGAAGACCCCACCTCAGGTGGCGCGCACAAGTGGAGAGCAACCTCAACCAACTTGGAGTGCGTAACTGGAGGCAGCTAGCTAGGGACCGAGCTAGCTGGAGGGGCTTGTTGGTTGAGGCCTTAGTCCACCCTGGACTGTGAGCGCCATCTAAAGTAAGTAAGTTATGAGTCAGTTGGATCTCGTATGGGTGAAGGCCCAAGTCCCGTTGCAAAACTCGCCAAGTTGAAGTATGCTCGGCCATGTGCACGGCGAGGATTTGATTGCTTTGAATTCAGCTGTACACGTTCATGTACCGCGGTGATGTTCTTCACCGATCTTGCATTCCTTTGACGTACGAATGTTGGCTGATTGATCTCCGACCCGGGCGTCTCAAATTTGAACAAGAAAAGTTGACTGTGAAAGGCCACCACGTCTACCGTAAAATGGGTTCAACTAACACTCATTTCGATAATGAAGTTATACCATTTGGATGTGCTTTTCAATCGTGTATCTTGCCACGGTAATTTGGCATCAGTAACTGAATAACAAATAACAGAATTGACAGCTGTCACCAAAACAACATAGCCACCTTAATCTACACGTATCTATTGAAACAAAAAATATTTGCGTTCTGGACCATCTTTCCAATCATAACCCTATTTAATCCAATTAGATTTCTTTCGAAATCTGTTTCAAAAAAGGCTTTTCGCAGAGCTCACCGCTTTAAAGAGACTCCATACCGAATAAATTTTCAATGTTTAAAATAGGTCATGAAAAAAGAAATCCAATCAATGGTCAATAAAGTCATCGCCATTTAAATCTTAGTCACATCTTTGATTCAAAAAAAAGTAAACAAACACACCACAGTCCATGGGAAAAATTATTAGAATCCACCATTTCGCTTCAATGATTGACAATCCTGGGTCACAGCACATGGCCCAGTTTTCACCAAACTTAAATGAACTCTAAAATACCAAACTTTGTCGTTTGTTCTTGGTCTCCATCTATGAGTGTACCTACCCCTACACCTATACATATATATGAGAGTAGTTTGTATTATCCTTGAAGGATTCATTAGAAATTCCAAAAGCAAAAGATATATTTCAAACTTTGTCAAGAGGAAGTTGAAGCCCAACCAACCTCTGTCAACCTCCCGCACAAAGAAAAAACGAACAAACGTTTCGTCCTTTTCGCATTCGTGGAATATTCGTCGTCGTTTGGGCTCACCAATGAACACCAAATTTATACACACAGACTCAGAGACAAATCCGCATTCAGAGACATTTAACCCGTTAGGTGTGCCGTAACCATCGCTTCGCCACCGGAATATTGCCCCAAAAACCGAACTGAAAATTCCAAAAACGACCGCAAATTCAATGAGCAAAGTTTTTGTCCCGCTCTAATAGTTGTCAATTAGTCAATAGCCTTTGGGCGAATTAAACTTTTGGCTTACGCTCATTAATTTATTTAAATTATCCGATCCGTAGGTATATAGTCCGTTGTAGTTGACTAAAACGATAGCGAGGAATGAAGAGTGAACTTTTGGGGAAGTTTTTGAGGGCAAAAGATATATATACTTTTTTTTTAAACCAAGTTTATACTCGTATTCATAAAAAGGATTTTCGAAAGGACCACACAAACCACAATCAATCAGCTTCAAATGGTGTTGTTTCGATGAACACGAACGTAGACGGGGGCGATTCATGGTTGCTCCCTCACCGGTACCGGTACAGTCAACCCTTTTGGTGTTTATATAGCATTTCCATTGAATGCATTTGTGACAAATCAAATTATATCCCGACCGATGACTATGCTGATGTTGGATTTGGATGTGGATGCTGATGAGAGAGGAACAGGGGAATGGGAGGTGTATACAAATGCAATCAAGGTCCTGGAGAGCGCACAAAAACATCGATCTCGTCTCGTTATACACTTTGAGTGGCGTCAAGCTCCAAATACCAGCAGCAGCAGCAGACGAAGAGCCCCTGATGATGATGCTGTATCAAGGATATCCAGGAATGTGTCCGTCCGAACCGAAACACATTCGCAGGAGCATTAATTAAGTTTGCAGGCAACGTGACGATGTTAATTTTATAATCTCTTCATTTGAAGAGAGTGCGTCACCGTCATCGCCGAGGAAGGACGAAAAGGAGCCGGCTTTTTGATGAAGCTGCGGTGGCTTTGGTTGTTGCATTTATATCAGACCCCATTCCCTCTGTATCGAATTCTTCAAAGGGACACATGAGCGATGTGATGAAATTTGTACTTTTGTCGAATGTTGTAGATTTTAAGTATATATAGGTATGTCCTTTGGAATTGTATTTTGTCGTTTGTTTATTTTGGGGGTTTTGTGACGCGCAGTATAAATCACAGAAAACTACTACCCCTTCAACACGATAATGTTACAGAAGGAAGAGGCTCTTTGAATTGTGAAGGGTTTTTTGATCTAGGTGTAGTCTTAAGTGGATTTTGATTTGGAATTGGAAAGCACCACTAAAATGTGCGCAGACTGACAAAATGGTATTTGAAAGGAATACCTTACTGTAGTATCAAGAGTTGGATATCCGCTTGAGATAGAGTTCTTCGATTCTTGAGAGCCTAAGAGTCGGATCAGATAAACGGTTTTCGGGATAAATATTTAGATTTTAATAGTTATTCTAGTAAATTGGAAATAACCTTCATGTTTCGGACGGTGAGCAAATTATATTTGTCGAAGTTATGGTGAGTGATTTTTTTAAATTTTAGAACTTGAGTTCCATTCATTGGATCCTTTAGTTTTTTTTTTTAATTTTGTGATTATTGCTCAGCCATTATAACTAACCTTGAAATGTTTGAGCGCAGTTCGATAGAAATTATTTACAAGAAGATGCAGACGTCTGAGTGTCTGAATATCGCACTTGGCGGGCTCCATTTTGAGCCGAGTAAAGTCTTTCACATTCGTGTAGTGCGGCTTAAGAAAGGCTCTTAGAGTTTACAAGAAATACAGGCACCATTTCTGTGTATTTGAAATATGAATGTGTTGATGAGAAGTTCAGCTAAAATAAGGTGTTTTTATTGTACGCCAACATTATAACCTATGGTTGAGCCCGAAAGTTCTCGAAATAATTTGTTTTTGTGAAAGATAACCATTTGATAACTCTTCAAAAATAGGAACGGTCTAAAAGTTTTTTTTTTATTTTAATTAATGCTTAGGGTATCAGGCTCTCTTCTAGAACATAGTTCAACTGCATTGAAATTTCTTCTCAAAAAAACAAAACAACACACCACATGTTACGAGTTTGGTTCCGGCTTCACGATGATGGAGAATTTCAAAAAGCTTGATTCCGTCAAACCGTCCATCAGTTCGTGCTTCTGTGCTGAAGTCTAAAAGGGTGTAGGGATTTGTACCTTCAAGAGAAATATTGATTGTTTGTTCTATGTTCGAATGTTCGTATGTTCTCTGAAATTGCTTGTATATTAACCTTTGATTTATTAAATGGCTACATGAAGCATGAGCCAAGGAAAAATTCCTCCAATTTGAAAATGGAAATATTGACAAAAAAGAAATGAAAAATTGTCCCAAAATGCTTAAGGTGGCCCACTTCGCGGGTTCTCAGAATTTCAACGGAGTTGCATGAGCGTCGAAGAGGACCCAAAAACGGAGAACAAATCTTACGACATTGAAAATAGTCCGAATACTTTGGCCATTCATACAAAAATTAATTTTAGAGCTATTTTTCACTTGCGATAGAGGTACTATAGGGCAAGTTCTGCATTTGGAAAAAAAATCGAATTCGAGATTTTGATCAAAGTTGACATTACGACGATAGCGAAGACGAAAAAAGTGGGTCCGGCAATTCTGTCTGTTTGTCTGTACCTCTCCCTACAGCCTACTCGAGCTATTTTCTTCAATCTCGGTACTTAAGGGTCTTTGGTGATTTCCTAGAGGAGAAATTGAATTTTTTTTTAGTTCCAAAACGACCGGTACCCCACATACAAAATCTTACTTAACTCGATTAGGTGTGCTACGAGTATTATGAGTGAAAAAAAAATTTGGGAAAAAATGCTATTAACGATACCCGTTTTTCTGATTTTCGACTTCCTCATTAACGGCTAAAACAATTCTTACCAATCTTGTTATGCAGAAGCCCCCTGAAGTTTAAAATAATATTGTATATAGAAATACTCGAAAAAATATTTTTTGGGTTAAAAAAATTTTTTTTTTGAAAAATCAATATCTTTAAAACGTGTGAGCTATTATTTTTTAAATGATTTCATAAAATCTATACTATCTACTAATTATTAAAATTGGCATTAGAAACGTTGTTCTTGAAAAATTATTTCTTATATAATAAAACGATTTTTGAGCTTTGCTTGCATAAAAAAATACTTTCTAGAAATCAGACGGCAATTTCATGCATTTAAACATTTTTATCTCATTAAAGCATGTTTTAAATTTATAAAATGTATTTTGAATTCCAAAGTACTTTTACATATAGTAGCAAGTTCGTGCGATGCAGTCGTCCATTTTATTTTATGAGAGGTGATTCTTACATTTTTATACTGGCGTAATTTTTCATAATGGAAAAAGGTGGAAAAAAATAAGAAATGCAAGAAGGCCCAATGTAAATGAAAAATCACTCCACTTGAAAATTTTTTTAACGATTTTTGTTTTTTTATACAAAGTTTCTTATGACCGAATTTCATGAGTTTATTATACGCTACCGTACTAAATCCACACCCGAAAAACAAGGACATGAAACTGGAAACAAATATGAGAAGCTGAGACTCCTGTTATCAGCAAAACAATTGAATGGATTTGAAGTTTCAGACAAATGATCATTGATGAATATAAGAAAAAGAGAGTCGGAGACAAAACGGAGCCCTGTGGCACACCTGTAGTTATTTTGTAACTTAAAACCATCCAACATAACTTGTATTGAGCAGTTCGATAGGCAGTTTCTAATCCAATGAAGAAAAAAATGATCAATATGAAATTCAGGCATTTTCGATAAGAGCTTAACCCGAAAATAAATTGGCCTTGACTATTTTTCTGTAGCAATTTTATATTCAAAGCTTCAATAGTACCTACCTTATTTTACAAACGTTTGTGCTATGTTTATTCATTCGGTGGGGGGGTTTATTAAAAAATGGTACACACAGACCTTACAGAAGTAAGAAAAATTAAAACAAAAACATATAATGGGTGATTGTTTCCTATTTTCTTTTTGGCAACACTGGTTTTGACATCTCACGCACGTTTCGGGTTTTGTGTCAATGTCAAACATCTTCAGTTTGCTCTATAATTTAACCATGAATCGTCTTACAAATGAAAAACGCTTGCAAATTATTGAATTCAGTTATCAAAATTCGTGCTCTTTTAAGAAAGTTTATCGTTCGCTTCTTCCATTTTATGGTCATTTTAATCAAGCTACTATTGCAGCTGTATCGGCCAGTGTTAGTTATCACCGTGAATTATCGATTCCTCACCGTTCGCAGCAATTGGAACTCTGTTACTCCACTACGTGGAAAATTTAACGAAAGCATTTAGGTGTGAAGTGAACCCTTTCAAAATACAGCTGATCATTCAATTAAAGATTCCATGCATTTTTTTGAATTGTATGTGTTTTTTTTTTTTTATTTCCGGTAGCTCTTAAAAAAAAGAAAGACTTGATGTTTGTTTCTTCTAAATATCTATTAGCTATTAGTGAAATACTCAAAAACGTACATATAAATATAAATATTTTTTTTAAGCATTTCTTTCCAAAAGGTAAGATAACATACTAAAAAATATAGCTTGTATTTTGCCAGCATTCAGTTTAATTTTCCATTACCGGGTCATTAGTTCAAGGGCATTAGAAAAATTTGTCACTTTTTTGAGACTAAATTCATGCGATAAAAAAATACCAGAATAATCGGCTTATTGACACTATAGTAGCGTAGTAATATCAGATGTAAAAATAGTGTACAAAAAATGACCAATACTTATGTACTCGTATCTTTTATGGCCGTGTTATACTGTTGAACTGTTATTAACAAAAACATTGAAACATCTGGCGGACAAAAAACATTTGAAAATTTTAATAAAATACTCAGAAAACCCTTAGCATACTTATTTCTGTACTAATCCACTATGCCACACAGTGTCAAACTCTTAACTGCTGTGAAACCTTTTGAGCCCTAACTATTCGTTTGGAAAGACAACATTTTTAGATTTCTAAACGAATCAAAGCTATGAGTTCTATGGTTAACTTTGCAGAGAATACAAATAACACTCTTATGTGTAGTGAGAAGAGGTTCAATTTAACTATACCGTGGGTACCATACCAGCACGATAACCCGTTCTGAAGTCTTGATTGAATAGACCGTTATATACTAATTTTAACACAGATTAACTAAAATGAAGGCTATCAGTTTATAAAAATGTCTCAATACCGATTCAAAGTATTAAGTATAGCTTGAAGTGTATTATTTCCAGCTATATACAGCCTAAGCCAACTCCTAAATATTTAAAGCATACACCACAACAAGTTAACCTTTCAATGAAAGTATTTAAATCTAAGTTATAGTGACAAGATTTTTGCAGGACATATATTTGGGACAGCTTGGAGAATTCAATCGGAGGTCCAAAATCTTCATTGTTAGTAGAGCTGTGTAAATCGTTCATTTCAAATGATCGAATCGTTCAACAATCGATTACGAAAATGATCCGATCATTTCAATCAATCGATGATTCGATCATTTTCATTTCACTGAAATGATTCTATACTGTTACTATTCGATTTTATTTTCGATTTCGATGATAAGATTGACTTGTGGCTTTGATAGTTCTCACAAAATACTCTATTATTGTAAGCCATAAATTTTCAAATAACATCGAATGATGGCTACTCTGTACATGGATTAAAAAGTGTCAAAAAATTCAAGAAAAAGATATTTTATTTGTCCTCTAGTCGTCAAGTCATAAACTGTCAAATTCCATAAAAGGATGGCTACGATGTCGATGGATTAAGAAACGTCCAAAAATCCACATTAAACATACCGGATCCTGATACATCAAATAACATCATTTCAACCCAACAATTGTTTTTGCGGCCTACAACATCAACTACCAACCCGAGCAATCATGTTCTTCAATGCTGAGTTCAACCCAGAAATTCCAGTCCACCGTCCGTTTGGCGTTCATAATCCACATACATAGATTGAATTGGAACAAATGGAATCAAGTAAATCATGGTTAATCGAGTCCACTGATATCGAAAATCGAGACTCAGAATAGCACCTTCTGTAAACCTTCCTTTTCTGAACCCGATTTCGTCTTTTCATCATCCTCATCCAATAATTGATCAAAATCAATAGTTAAAATTTTTGGACGAATTCGAAATTACCCTTGTTTCCTCGAAAACATAGTGAAAAGTAGGTTTATTTTTTTTTAATAAAAATCATTAGAGTCATTCATGAGAACATTTGCCTATCTAATAGTTGGGCTCTTAATACATGGAATGAACCGATGCCTCCCTGAATTAATGACATCCTTCAAACTAAAGTTGGCGCAGGGCTTTTGAAATTTAGGAAGGATTTAATAACAAAGCAATGCATAAGTAACAAAGGACTCTTTTTGTCTGTAACCCTCTTTGAATTATCTGGTAGTGTTCTAATGAACAACGACATGAATTGAATCTAGGTAGCTTTGCTTTTGTATGGTTGGTAAACACCTTCATCAACTTAAGCCTCTTTCTCTATTAAGAAAGTCCCAAACTCCGAACGCATCTTAATGAAGAAACTTAATCATGGTTTATGTTTATCTTCACCCGGCTCCTTTTGCTGCAGCATCATCATTCCCGATATCAAGTCAAGATGATGGTCCATAGGTTATGTCTCCGTATCCTTGTGTTAATTTAATGAAAAGCTCAAGACAAGTAAATATAAGTCATCTTGTCAAACAAGCATCCAGCAAGCAGTATTATTATTAAACAAGGAGCTCTGTTAGGAGCCAGAGGAAGTGGGCAGGTACATTATGTACCTAGACTAGAGTATCTGCACAGCAACGCGAAACATTAGTAAACATTAATTCATTTATCCTTTCCAATTATCCTGATTGCAATGAGTGTTTTGCGCGATGCGCTCATCACTTTTATGTTATGGGAAATGGGATGAGATGTTACATCCAAAAAAAGGGACGGGAAATGGAGAGAGAGCACCACCAATCAAAGCAGAAGATATCCTTCCGAAAATATTTACCTCAAAAAACTAAGTGAGACATCTTATCCTTTTCTGCAGCTCATGACGAAGGACGACAACGATGAAGATTGAATATTTTTTTGTATCTACTTTTGGTTTTACCGTCGTTTTTCTTGCTATTACCTCGGTAGTCCTTCTCAAGGATACATTACATCCACTTTGTTGAATCAGTATGGCATTGCAGAGTCTGTGATGTAGAGCTAGAGGTGGATAAAAAAAAAAACGGATACCGAGAAAAGACTTGGAACTTGCATTTCCGCAAAGAAGTTGTGATGCTTTAGCAGTGTTTACCTCATCATCATCATCAGGAGCCAAGAGATCCTCTGTAAGCATCATCACCAGCAGCAGCAGCAGCCATCATGATTATCGTGTTTTTCTAGTCCTTGTTGTCGCTGAGGGAAACCGTTTAGATACCTTTCTTCTGAGCTTCACCATCTTGAGTCACCAGCAGCGCACCGCACTCTGTGTGTGCATTATAAAGAAAATTTAATTACATATCCTTTTGGCATACTCCTTCTCCGTTACGGGATCCCTGATCCCCTGGATACCTGCAATGAAATAAATTTGTGGTGACAGGGATCAGGTAGTTTTTGGGTGCTGGAAAGGAGAGGGATATTTTGTGGTTTAGGGAACGGAATCCTTCAGTTCTTAAAGAAGAGATATATCTCCTGTGGTTTCTGACTAATTTATATCCTTTTTGTTTTCTTCCCTTGTTCACTTTCAGATTAACTCTTGTGCGTATTAAAGGACTTAGTGGTCAACACTTTGCAAATAGGACATCTATACAATGCTACGTGAGGAAGTTGCAATCATTGTGATCGGCCGATTTTTAAAGGAACCACTTTCAAGTGAAATATGAATTATCCAAAAGGTGAGTCCATTTTTGTTTCAAAAATTCTTCTATCACAAAAAATCGTCCTTAAAGAGGGTAATTGCAAGTTTTATTGCTTCACCATGTCAAACAAAGTGTTCCAATAAAAACCATATCAGTGTTTCCCTTTTATTGTTTACTGGTCCTTGGAGAATAATTTTTTGTGTGTGTTGTCCTTATAGCCGGGATGACCCTTTGCGAATTGCATACTGCAGGTTTGCAATGATTGCAAAAAGGATAATCACCGTGACAGGCGTGCAACGGTCCATTTATTTGAATGGCCATTTAAAATGTCCTTTTTTTATTATTATTATGTACTTTTTCGGGGGGTCCTCATACATTTCCCATGTCCTGCGATGGCAGAACACGGGTGCTCTTGGTATTACTTTTGAGAGGGTTGATTAGTTCGGGGGTATATTTTAGTACAAACTGAAATGGATGTCTATATGTATTTTTGATGGCTCATTGAAGTGGAAATTTGCTACTGCAGTATTCCGTAGTCGTATTCGTAGTTGCTGTTATGCGGCTTAATTGAGCGGAGGGTCGATTGGATACAAAGGCCATATGAGGGTTAGTTCATTGATTAGCATTTAAGATATGTAAATGCTTGAGTGCGAGATATGTATGAATGTGTGTGTAACTATGCAGATGGATAGATGGCATGAGGTTAATTGAATGGTCATTTTAGAACATGTCAAGTAGAGAGATTACTCTGATATGAGGTCCTTGGAGTGAATTAATTTTCGACAAATATTTCGGATTTCTTTGGATTTAAGTTAAAAGGGGGGAAGTTACAATTTTGGGGTTGATAATGTGAATACTCGATAGCTTAAGCCGGATTGCCCATAGAAGTCAACTCTGAGAAGTATATAAGCAATTCATTATAGACTCTTGAGATGAAAACCTAAGATATGGATAAGTAATCGATAGTACCTGATTTGATTAAGAATTTCTTTTAAAATTTTCGTTAGGTATGTGAATGTATCGCCCAAAACCTGGAACACAGATGAATAAGAATGTTTTAAGGAATATAACAATTACAAATTTGAATTAAAATTCCAAAACCGTTACATGGCAGCTTATGCAAAAAGTTCAAATTTCTCATTAAATAGATTGAAAAGCCTGTGAAAAGAACCTAATTTTTTGGAATGCTAATGTTTGATGGTAATCCTAGAAACTTGTTTTTTGACATTAAACTAAAACTTGCTTAGAGCCTAGTCCAAAATCTGTCGCATTATCCAAAAACTATGTTTTAAATGGACTTATAACCACCATATATAAACGGCCATGACAAACTTCGTTCTGAAAATGTAATCAATTTTAAGAAAATTAAATGATATTTGTGTAATTTGTTTAAAATTTGGGACAAAGTGTAGATTTTGAAAATTCAAAAAGTTCAAAATCTTTAAGTGGACTATCTATGTTCACCTTTGTATGTATATTATGGCATACTCGCATTTAAAATGAGGACTTGGGAATACCGCAATCAAAATTTCTTACATTTTTTTAGCAAAACCCGGAAGACGTTGAAAATCATTAAGAACCAAAAGGAATTTCTTTTTCAAAATGGGGTTTCTGATTTGTGAAGGACATATTATTTTTGAGCTTTTAAGTTGGAAAAAAATATTAAGTTCAAACAAACAACATTCCAAAACCCATAATACTTAAAATCCCAAAATCCGATCTACAAAAACCTGATACTGCCTTTGTATGTATTTAAAAATATGTACTTAATTTGGGTTGTTCACTAAACAATTTCAAATAATTTCATTAAACAATTTTGTCAGCAAATTTTTTATCAAAGAAAAATTCATATTAAAATTGGGATATTCACAAGCTATGGAATAATACGTGTTAAGCCATGTTCATATTGAGAATTAGCTGGTTGTTTTTTTTATATTATATATTTTCTTAATAGCTCTAAGGAAAAAAGTATGTTTAAGATTCAGAATTCAAGAAAAAAGCTCAATATCCCCAAAATACAGAAAATTTAATTTCAAAATATTCCCAAATCCATCATAAGTACCTGTTAAATTAAGTACGCATGTGTCCTGGAAGTATGTAAACCAAAAAATTCACTATCTTAAAAACCCAATTTCTGAAAACAAAACCCAAAAGCCCAAAAGTGCTTCTGGTAATTTTTGTAATTATATTTAGAAAACTAAGACCAATCAGATTTTCAATTTAAAATGCGCAATACTAAAAATTCATAATTCCAGGAAATTCAGTATTCCAAAAATTCAATATCTAAAATCCCAAAAGATTCCTTATGATATTCATTTTAGAGCTGGGCAACTTGTTTCGATTTTAACAATCATTCATTTTGATGATGAAATAAATATCTACTGAAAATAATCATATTTTAAAATTGAAAAGTACAAGTGCCTAGTTCTATATCCCCAAAACCCAATATCTTAAAAAATCCCAAAATCCCGAAAAGTTGTTGTGCCCTCTTGATTTGGCACTTTTATTTATTTCCGAATACGTAATTGAAAAGAACTTTTTTATATTTTATTTTCTTTATTAAATTACTGTTAATATTTTATTTAAATAATTATATAAATTATTGCCACACACGTCTGAACGCCTTAGAGATCAAAAAATTAAGAGGAAGGAGTGTGTCGTGGCGGTAGCTTGAATCCTCTTCCTTTTTTTGTACAGTTCAACTTTTTATAAAATGCTATATCAGTACAGTCTGAACTGACGGTTTGGTTTCGTAGTGGGTTTACACGAGACAACTCTTTTGCAAGTGTAGACACGCTACATTACTCCCCGCCGTACAAAATTTTATATATTAATTTGAAATTGAAGTTATTTATATAATGCATTTGTTACTATTTAGATTTTACTGTGAGCTTTTGGCAGAAGGCCTTACAATAATTTGGTTTTGTTTACATTTAACATTTTTAACAAATTTGAAATACGAACTCTGTTTCTATACATATTTTTAAAGAATTGATATTAACATTTTTATTTAAAAGGAGTTGAAAAAAAATGAAATTAACATTTTGTATAGTGGAGCTGAAAAATCTAAGGTTAACATTCTTGAAAATATTTTAATGCAAATTGAAAGTTACTTGTTTGCTTTTTGGCTGAAAATCGTTGTCATTTGCATAAAAGGCTGGTTTGAGTCGGTCAATAGATATTATTTGCTCTTTATCATCTATGAGCACCAAAAACGTTTTTTCGAATCGTTTAAGTACTTCGAATGGGCCTTTATACGGTGGATTAAGACCTCCGCGATTCACCTCCTCTCGAACAAAAACGTATTTGCAAGTTTTCAAATCTTTTGGTACGAATATGTGTTTTTGTTCTCGATTCCTACTAGGACACGGTCGGGTTTGCGATATGGCTTGAGTGATTTCACGAGCTTTCGATGAGTTTAAAATTGGATTCAGAGGTTTGGGTTCGATTAGTTCTGCAGGTAAACGTAAATTTTGTCCTAACAATAATTGAGCAGGCGTAACGTTTATGTCGTCAATTATTGTAGAACGAATACCGAGAAGAGTCCAAGGTAAGTTTGAATACCAATTTTGTTTGTCTTCCTGAGCGCGGAGAGAATCTTTAAGCTGTCGGTGAAACCTTTCTACTGACCCGTTTGCTTGAGGATGGTATGTTGTGGTTCTAATCCGCTTTGTACCGAGAGTTTCAGAGATTTCTTTAAATAGACTTGATTCGAACTGAGTCCCTTGATCAGTTGTGATCGTTTGAGGAACTCCAAATCTGGAAACCCAGTTTTGTACGAAAGCAGATACAACGGTGGAAGCGTTAATATTTTTCAGCGGAATGGCCTCGGGCGAAGAAGAAAAACGATCTTTGATGGTAAGTAAATACGTGAAACCTTGAGATGGTGGCAAAGGACCGACCAAATCCATATGAATATGTGAAAATCGACCTTCTGGGACTGGGAAAGTTTTAAAAGTGACTTGAGTTCTTCGTCGTTTTCTTGCTCTTTTAAAAGACTTGGAATACTAACATTTCTGAAATCGATCAATTCGACATAAGACCTCCATAAAGTATCGGCGACGATATTTTGTATGCCTTTGATGTAACGAATGTCGGTGGTAAACTCTGCGATAAATTCTAAGTGGCGCGTTTGACGAGGTGATTTTTCGGTTTTGGAACATATTGCATTTGTGAGCGGTTTGTGGTCGGTGAAAACGGTAAATTGTCTACCTTCCACATAATACCGAAAATGTTTATCGTTTTTGAAAATTGCGAGGAGTTCGCGATCGAACGTCGAGTATTTTCTTTCTGCCGGGCTCAAACGAGTTGAAAAGAAACCTAAAGGCTCCCAAAAGTTATTATGATATTGCTGGAGTACACCTCCGATAGCGTCGTTAGAAGCGTCTACCATAATGCTGATTTGTGCTTGAGGCTTTGGATGAAACAGCATAGTGCGTTGGGATAAGTCTCTTTTGAGACCTTGAAAAGCTTCTTCGCAAACGTCTGTCCACTGAAATATCGTTTTTTTAAGTTTGTTTTTTGTTCGCTTTTACGCCTTTTAAAAGTTCGTAAAGAACTTTAGCTTTAGATGCCATACTTGGCATAAAGCGATAATAGAAATTTATCATCCCGAGAAAACGTTGAAGTTGCTTGATAGAGCCGGGTCTAGGAAATTCGTTGATGGCTTTTACTCGTTCTTGCGAAGGAATTATCCCCTTTTCAGAAACGCAATATCCCAAGAAATCGAGTTTGCTAACTCCTAGTTCGCATTTCGCCAAATTAACGTTGACCCCGTGCTCCTGCAATCTTCGAAAAACTTCTCGTAAATGTGTTTTATGCTCCTTGACAGATTTACTTGACACTAGAACATCGTCCAAGTACACGAAAACAAACGAAAGATCACCTAAAATGCTGTTCATAAAACGTTGGAAAGTTTGCGCACCGTTGCGCACTCCAAAAGGCATTCGTAAAAATTCGAAGAGCCCGAAAGGTGTTATGACCGCCGTTTTATGAACATCCTCTTCAGCAACCGGTATTTGATGATAGGCACGTATCAAATCAATTTTTGAAAATATTGCACAACCGTCGAGGTTAGCGGAGCAGTCTTGAGCGTTGGCGATCGGATGTTTATCAGGTATTGTCGCTTTATTTAACCATCGGTAGTCACCACACGGTCTGAAGTCAAGTGAGTTCTTTTTCGGAACCATGTGAAGCGGTGAAGCGACGTGAGACTTTGACACGCGACAAATACCTAAATCGATCATTTGCTGAAACTGACGCTTGGCGATTGCTAACCTCTCCGGACTGGTTGGTATTTTTTTAACTATATGTAAAATCAAAGCCAGTCAGATTTTCAATTTGAGTTAATTCGTTATGCAAAAAATTCATAAGCCCAGGAGGTTGAGTATCCCGAAAATTCAATATTTAAAAAAAAAAAACTGAAAATCCTAAAAGAGTTTTTATAATATTCAAATCAGAGCCAGACAGGTTCTATAAGTTCAGTTTGTTCAGTTTTTGATTCAATTTGATAATGAGATGTCTACTGAATGTCCCTAAAACATAGATAATTAAAAAAAATCTAAAAATCCCGAAAAGTTGTGTTAATATTTTTTTAACTATATGTAAAATCAAGAACAATCAGATTCTTAATTTAAGTTGATACGTAGTACCAAAAATTCAAACCCAAGAAGTTCAATATCCCAAAAATTCAGTATCTAAAAAAAAAACCTCAAAATCCCAAAAGTGTTCTTATGATATAAGTATTAAAGGTGGGTAGCTTGTATCAGTTCACAAATTCGACACTTTATTTTTTCGACCATAACCTTATGTCGAATTTTTACAACAACAAAAATTTCATCTTTGAAAGCCTTGGAAATTTGTCCACCAAAAACGTAATGAGTCCCACCGATTTACCCTACATCGCTCAATCCAGCCCCAAATCCCTATACTTAGACCCTGAATTGGGCCTCATTTCAATATGTACCTCCCTTCCAAGCTTGATGAACCATATCGCCGAAGTGACTTCGTAATATCATCTTCCCCAAAATCTATAACCAAATCAGTCCAGTGTGTAATCATGTTTGGCAAATAAATTGACTTTATGCCAGAGAGAGAAAAGCCAATTGTTTCCCATAGCCAGGTTTTGCCTTGAAGTTCATTATCCCTCAGCAGATTAACTGACACACATAGTAGGTATCCTCGTACACTGTACCAGCGATACAGACATATACATATACATATGTATATGTCTGTTTAAGTCGGTGGCGGCGGCAGCGTTATTTCGAATATTTACCTACTCGTGTGTTTGTTTAGCAGGAAAGCATGGTTGCCAAGGTCCAAGGATTGCGTAAATTCGCCCAGCCACCAACTATTCAAAAACACACATCCGCTTTTGTACACCAAATTGAGCGATCTATGTGGTGATAAAAACGTCTACCGGCCTCTAAAAGACCGATTTTGATGTGATTATGCAATGTGAAGGAACCGAGGGACGGAAGGGAACAGAATTCAGGAAAGAAGAGTGTGAAAGTTTTGCACAAAATGCTATCACAGCAGAACACACTAAGCCCCGGGATAGGGACCCGGACCGGCACCGGCACCGACAACGGCAACGGGACCGGGACCTTTTGCTAACCACTAACGGAACTAAACTCTACGCAGTGTTCATGGCAGAACTACAGGACTTTATGTCGTTTTCTCCCATTCTCTCTGCATGGTCCTTTTATGTGACACAAAAGTTTAAAACTATCCAAAAACGAGACGAAGACTTTTAGTTGCATTTTACAGCTAAAACTGCGAAAAGCGACATAATCTGATTAGTGAAGTGGTGTGGGTGGTGGGAAAAAAAAATATATACATATATAAAAGGACCTAGCAATCCGAGACAGGCAAAAGCGGTGCGGCGGTAAACTGGGCCAGAAAGACGGAAGGGCGTGAAAAGGATTTAAGGACTCTGATGCTCTGAAATGTTTGCCACGCTCGAAGAGCGGCACAGCACAACGGAACGAAACGAAAAATCCGAAAGGGAAAAGTTTTTGTTTCACAAATTAATTTGCTTATAATTTTTCCGCTTAGTTAAACTTCATTTGAGTGATTTGTCAAGGATGAAAATGGCGACTGGAAGGGCTTCTGGGTGAGCGTAAAAACAAAAAACCTCCTCTACCAAACCCCGGAAAAAAAACACAAAAAAAAGGATACAAACACTTTTAAGAGTGAATATTTATGCACAACATATCGCACAGGATGTGTGCAACTGCTGGTTGTTTAAAAAAGAAAGGAAACGAAAAAGGCAACCAACTTTTCTCAGAGGTCTGACAATGCAGAGACAGCTAAAGAGTCCTTGTAATTGCCTGGATGCCCCATCCTGCTATCAACTCACTCTCACACACTAACATGACTTCATCAACACGTTAAAGCGTTTTTCACACTTAAACAAGGCAAACAATCTGTAAATCGGCCCCCAAATCTCCCTGTCCCACCCTCCGTCGTTCCTTCGAATAATCGCCTCGAAAATCACTCAGCAATCCAGTGGCAACTTCAGTTGAGTCAGTACCCTGTATCCCTGATCCTGTTCGTGATATGTGTGTGGTGGAAGGATTACCTTCATATACGTATGTCTGAAGGCACAGAACTAGCGAGAGAATAAAATGTCCCTAAGGGGCGGCATTATGAATTCAAAACACGTGTCCTTTCGTTTCAATTTGATTTAATTGAATCATGTGGGGCACTCAATTGAGTGGGGGTTGAAGACTCCCTGTTCCACATATGTAGATATATTTATATTGTGACAGAAGGATGAAGAAAAGGATCCTACTGCTATCGGCACCTCATCGGCATGGAAATTTGTATTCTTCGTTTCGGTTTTTTTTGGCGTGTTGGAGTGGAGTCGGCTTTTCTCGTCAAATATATGAAAATACGTGCACAAAAGAAAGAGGCGTTAAAAATTAAAAAAAAAGAAACGAAGTAAAGGAAAAACGATGGAGGTCCTTTTGTTTGACGAGAATATAGGCAAACATATTTTTGTTCCCAGTTAGTGACAGCACATATCGTCCTTGTGGTAGCAGAATGGCAATGGTTGATGGAATGGCTGAGTGAATTGAGAATTGCCAGAGATAAAGGATGTGACTGCAGGACAAAGGGATTTCAAAAGATCACGTTAACGTTGCTGGAATTTGTTTGTACTTCTTTTTTTTTTTAGGAACATACTCAGGAGCGATTAGTAATTGAAGATGTGGAAAAGACAACCATTTTGAGATGGAATAAAAATATTTTTGTTTGAGTGTTGGTGTTTTTGTTTGGTTAAGTGATGAAGTATTGCAAGGATTTGTTAGCAAATCATTTGGTGATGGTGCGACGTGCATGCTGATTAGGGGTTTTATAGGGTTTATATTTGTGTTTTTTTTTTGTAAAAATTTGCATAGTGTCTGGAAGTTAAATTAGCCGTAATTTTATTTCAATTGTGCTTAAAAGGTTTTCAATTAAATACAAATGTTCAAGTCCTGAAGATTTCTTCAGGTTAATCCATTTTAGGGTAGAAATTCAACACTTTTTCCAGAACGAAACATACTTTGTGAAAGCGTGCGAGAACGCTACATACCTACATTATCAGTGCTTTCTTTTTTATTTCATTTCTGGGGTAAGCCATTTGATAGATTCTGCTTAGAGGTTTGTCCATTTTATTTTTTTATAATTAAGGCACACTCAAGAGGATGGATCATGGATATATAAGACAACATCAGTGCGCAAAGAGAGGAATAAAATACCGTTACACATTGGTTTTGAGTTTGCACTTACCTATAACAATGATGAAAAAAAAGCAGAGCTGGTTTGAGCATTCCACATTCGTGTAGTGCGGCTAAAGGAAAGACTTACTACACATCATAAAACATTTCGTGTAACTTTAAGATTTTTTTAATCAAGTAAACTTAGGCTTCGAAAAAATGTTGATGAAGAGTCTTATTTTGACTCCAAATAGACCAAGACCCGACAACAATTTTAGGAGTGGATATGCTACCAAAATATACGTGTGATATCTTATAGGCGCATGCTACTTGATATCGAATACAAAAGCCTGATGGAAGGTATATTTCTCAGCCCTTGGCTAGGGTGTAGGGGTAAAAATTGCTAGTTTTTCTAAATTTCTATCAATAAATATATTATTCCTTCAATTCCTTTATTAAAAAACAGGAAATGAAGCTCTAATATTTTTCTTAAGTAGAAACACTTTAATCTTGACGATACGATTAATAGAACTTAAGATATAAAATGGCTTGTTTTTGTAGACTTTTTTGTCAATTTTGGCATTTTTGAAACATCTCCAAAAAAGCTGATATAGCTCGCAAAAAAGATGAACTATACCTAACCAAGGCCCTCACAGTCAAATGATAAGTCCATGTGAGATCGCCGTGCCGAAACGCCTATTTTTGAAGACTAACGACCAAACAAAAAAAAGTTGTTTTAAATCATCATACCTATATTTTGGCGATATATCAAGTGCGAAAATTTTGTGCTGGCTTTAAGAAGTATAAACGAAGTATAAACGAACTTTTTTACTTGCATGGCCTATTTGGCAATGTGTGGAATATGACAACTTTCAATGCCTGCGGCGGCGGCTGCATTGAGCGTTGCGCATTCTAAAGGTTTAATTGACGATGACTTCGGCGCATTGATTAGTATACATTTAAGCCATAGCAGCGGTCATGTTGACTTTGAAGGAATTGGCCGTTTTGGGGCTTATTGGCATAGACCTGCGACTTAAGGAAATTCAATAAGAAGAAGGCCAATGGGTCAAATCACATGATCACGTAAAATAACCACGCACTTAAATTGCTCTTGTAGAATGTGCATTGTGGGATTAGCTGTGTAGAACGTATAGCACGCTTCATGTTCGAATCAAATGCTGCTTACGTTAATATCATACAATATTCTTTGGACTACAAGACTGGTCAGCGTCGATCGGAAGAAATCCTTCCCTTAATGGTGATATCATTGCCACCGTTTTTTTTCGAAGAAGTACGAAGTGACTACCACCGGCATCGTCTTAAACTTATGACCGTTCATCTAAAAGTAGCCCTAAGCGGCTCGGTCAATTTACCTTGTACTGTGAAAATAGTAGGTACATATTGTCAAATTTTTCCCATAACAAAATTTCAAAATTTTAGAAATCATTTTTTTTTATCATAAACTTTTTGACAGATTTGAAAAAATTAAAAAAAAATAATTTATTAAATGATAGCTAATGGTTTAAAAAAATAAAATGCACGACTGGGTCGCACAAACTTGCTCCTATATATGTAATAGACTAAGAATTTCAAAAATGAATGTTATTAGAGAAACTGTTCATAAGCATAAAATTCATTTTTTAAATGACTAAAAAAACTCCTTTAGTAGTTAAAGGTAAGAATAAGATGCCATGTGATTCAAGCAAATATAGATTTATGCAAGAACAAAAATTGTAAGTCTTTGTAGTGGTTTCTTAAAAAATAAGGTTTTATAAAAGAAAATTTTAAAACATTCTTAAGAAAATATGTTGGTAGGCCAATTTGAAGTTTTTATTATTGTATGAATAAAAATTAAATTTACAAAAAAAAGTATTGAGCCGTTTTCGAGATATTGCATTTTCAAAAAACAAAAAATTGATTTTTTTTTTCAAAATTCAAAAAATATTTTTCTTAAAGTTTTGAAATGCAATGTTTTTTGAACGTTTTAAAACCTTCTCTCTACGAAATTTCATTAAAATCCGTTGTGCTGATAATGAGAAATTCAATATTTTAAAAAATCGTTCTATGATGGTAGTTACAGTCAGTAATATCTTGTTTTCAAAATTTTTTTTTTTATTAAATTACAGATTTTGAAAAATAATAGAAAGACAAAAACTTTAAGCAAAATTCTCGGAACCGTTTTCGAGAAAAATACGATTTTCGAAAAGCATTTTTTAACATTTGTATGGAGGGTACCGTTATTTTTAGGTAAAATGAATTTATTTTTCTCATATCTTGTAGATTATTTTTTCAAACTTTTATTTATCAAGTTTTGAAAACATCGAGCATGGCGTTTTCGAAATATTGAGTTTAAAGAAAAATGTTGAACGTTTTTTAAAAACACAAAAAAATTGTTTTGGAAAATTTGAATACACAATATTCAAAATGCTAGGAAGCCTTAGCATACAAAAACTGATCAAAATCAGTGGTACTGCTTTTGAGAAAATCAAAAACAAAAAAAAATGGTCCGAAGGGGGGTACCAAAACTACTCATTTCTTGGAAATTTTTTTTCAACCATTACCTAGGTTTAACTAAATAAAATATTTTGAATTTTTTTAAAAAAAATCGTTGGAACAGTTTTTGAGAAAAAAAAATACTTATAAAATTTCGAAAAAAATCGTATGGCAGGTACCGTTATTTTTGGTCTTAAAAAATCAAATCAAAAAACATCCGGGGGTAAAAAATTGAAACCCATATCTACAAAGTTTGAAGAAAATCGGCCAAGCCGTTTAGCTGTAATCGAACAGACAGACAGACAGAATTGCAAGACCCACTTTTTTGGTCTTCGCTATCATCGTAATGTCAACTTTGATCAAAATCTCGAGTTCGATTTTTTTACGAATGCATAACTTGCCTTATAGTACGAGTACTTATAAGTCGCAAGTAAAAATAAAAACAAGATTATTAATTGGAGGTACACCATAGAACAATTTTTCTGTCTTCGGTTTACTCAAAAACGGTACAACAAATTTTGGTCTGTTTTAATATGCTAAAACTCCTAAAGATCTTAAGTCCTTGTGTATTCAACTTTTCCAAAAATTCATTTTTTATATTTATTTAAAAAAAATCATTTTATTTTTTGAAAACTCAATTTTTCGATTTTTTAAACTTGACAAATAGAAGTTTTCTCATTACCGTTAAGGAAATCCAGAAAACATTGTTTATTTTTAAACAATAGAATCCATTTTTATAAACGGGACGTTCTATTGTTTAAGAAAATGGGTATCACAAATCTTATTTCTCTGGAAAACGGCACCTAGAATTTTGATAGAATTTTTTCGATGTGGCCTAATTTTACTATCTATAATTCAGTAACCAAATTAATTTAAGTCATTACTGACACTACCCAATTTTGATTTTTTAATTATTAATAATTTAATATTTTTTTTTAATTCAATATAAATGAATTTTAGAAATAACAATAATTTTTTTCTTCAAAATGCTTTAAATTTCTTATGAAAATATAAACACTTATTTTTTTTATATCGATTCTTCTTCTTCTATAAATTCATATCACTTTAAGAAGTCCCATAGCATTCTGTTTCTAGCTCCAAATACTTGTCTTTAAATAATTAATTTTATGTTTATGAGTAGTACACTCTTAACTGACAGTTGTGTTGTTTCCTGCTCGAAATATTGAAAGAAAGTCAGTATTATACCTCCGAGCAACGAAATGAGTCGCCTTAAGCTTCAATAACGTTGGAAAATATTGAAAAATTATTTCCAAAGTGAGTGCTGTGTAGCCCAAACAGTACATTTTTTGAAAAGAAGTTTGGGCCGAAATTAAGCACTCACCGCAGCTTCTGAACGCAAGTTAATGCAAAAAGTTTGTAAGACTGGTATGCTAGGCTATTGGAGAACACTCATGGTCCCGCTTATAGCCGACAGTGTATGAGAGTCGAATCACAACCATCAACTCGCCATCGATCTTAACAGCTAAACATTTCACGCACTAGCCTGAGGAGAATTCTGCACAAAAAAACGGAATGTTTTCTCCTACTAATAAAGTCATAATACATGGACAAAATTTAATTTTATTCAATTTATTGCATTTTTAAAAAGGAACTTGTATTTGGCTCACCCTTTGTTTTTAAAAATCATGGTCACCCAGTTGCAAATCCCTGAAAACCCACTCAATGAACAAACCCTGCAATTGGTAATCTGTCATGGTCGCTGTGAACTTTCAAAATCTGCATAGTTTGTCAGAGAATTATTGAATGAAAGTATCATAGTACCAGTTCTGGGTTTTCCCGATTTCTCAAAGCCATTTGACACCATTTATCACAAAAACTGGTGCAATAAACTTTCGACTCTGTTTGGTTTCTCTTCATCTCTACTATCCTCTAATCTAAACCTTTAGTAACAATCTGTTTCAATAGGACAAATGATTTGTGTCTACACACATATTCTGGAATGCCAGGGAAGTCCCCCAGGGCTTAATCATGGGTCCTATACTTTTATCGATTCTCGATATGAATAAACTTCCATCGGTAATGTTATATTACGTACCAATGTATTCTGATGACGTTCACCTTTATAAAAATTGCCTTTTTGATATGATTTACTCTTGGTGCCACAATATGCATGCGCAATCAATAGAGATTAAGAAAGCACATCTAACTAGTCTTAAAAAAAACTGTCCTTTCCCAAACCAATCAAAAACTAAACTTCTCATCATGATCAAGAAGTTGATAGATGTTTCCTACTTTCCTGACATACTCATAAGCTTAGAGTGTTTAAAAATTTGCAAAAAACTTAGGAATAGTATTAAACAGAACACTTACATGGAAAGACCATTAAGGTAAATGTTATGAATTTGAAAAGAGAAGGGTTAAGGCGATTCACGAGAATACTGCGAGACCTTTCTGCAAGCTTTGCAACAAGACCGAGAGGCCATCCTTTTCTTCACCGACAATTTTTGTTGAACAAAGTATAAAAAATTGGTTGTCATATTTTTCTGACAAGAATTAAAAGTTTCGGAGGTAAAGATCAAAACGCGTTTTCCAATATGGCAGATTTCGGCATGTTCATAAAGCGACTTTTCGAAAACATAGGTCTTAGATTTTACAAAAACTGTCTTTCAGGCTATATGAAAATCAGCCTTATTCAAAAAAAAGTCTATCTTCACGGTTCTAAATATTGTTGACTGTTCAAAGCTTTTCTTCAAGGGCACGCGTTTTGTGCTGTTTGCTTCTAAGAGAAAAGGAATATACGAGTACTTGAATTATATTTTGATGCTTATTAAATACCGACAGGTCCAAAAACTTTTCTTGTACTTAAAGGCCTACACGAATTTCATGGGAGGAATCCTCTCTCGAACTGTTCGATAAAAGTTCCATTGACTGTTTTCAAATCAAAATTCATATAGGTATTAAACAATGTTGTGTCCGTTTCGTCTCCGGCTCCCCCATATTCTCTGAGTTTTTTTCTTTCTGTCCCATGAATATCCCTTTGATGTTTTCATTACAAAAAAATAAATTTTTAGTAAAACTTAAATTCTGTATCATTGATGACCGATTCAACGAAAACAAATGAAGCAGTTACAATTGTTTGTGGTTGTCTTTTTGAATTTTTTATCGTGATTTTGCACGTTTGCCATGCCATTGTGACTTCCACGAAAAAAAAAAAACAAAACCTTTATAACGTCACCGATACTGATACCAATACCTGACATCATACACAAAATGTTCTCCTGTCCAAACTGGAAAATACTATTTCCAAAGCAATTCTCGGTCAGGCGACAGCTAACCAGAAAAACCCAAAACTATAAACTACAACCGAACATACAAACTGGCCCGTTTATTTTCAACGTTTGTTGCAACAGCAGCAGCAACGTGCAGCAGTGTAGTCTAGCTGCATCAGAAGCAGAACTATGATTTCCCAAAAATAGCTTTTGGCTTCGAGTCAGAACACCCATACTGTATATACAAACATGCTACATAGGATAGCAAAAAACCACCACTGTACCACTAGCATTGTCACCATTGCCACCATTTATATCCATAGCACCACTATGGACAGCCTATTAAAGATATCAGACAATTTACAGCCCCTGCAGCAACATACAAGCAATTTGTCCAAAAACGCCACTGCACGAAAATCTAGCACTGCACAACAAAACCATATACCTTGCTCGTTCGCTTACACACAGCTACTGCATGGATGGCGCCCAATGCGGGGATCGGAAAGGCAGATGGACCAAATGGACATCCATGTAGCACTATCGGATATCGACACCAATTATAATTCCATTCCAGGGAGGGTGCTGGTAATTGACTGGCTGTCCACCACCCACCGCCCACTGCCCTGCACGCCCCCTATTAACAAGCAGTTTTCTCTCTGTCTCTTTGTGGGCCACGACGATAAGGGCCTCTTGCATCACACAGGAAAATCCGGCCAAACGGCTTGTGTTAATTTTAATTTATCCATTAATTGAAACCCCGGTCGCGTGAGGGAAGACACAGGCCTACAGCTTGTGTCTGTCAATTGAACTCACTGGACCGCATCTGGATTTCACAATCAGATCCTGGAATCCACTACATTCGTCCATCAGAGATAAAAAAGAAAATCCAATTCGATAAACTACTCCATTCGGTCGATTGGATGGGGAGTGGGCTTGGAGCTGGGATTGGGGGTGGGTATGCAAGCTCCTCTCCAATCCGACCTAAATAACTATGGCCGCCTTCATACGCACGTATGGGATATTCCATTTACGATAATCGAAGAAAATTGATAGAAAGTCTATTCATCTACGAGAAATTGGTAATCGTCGTTATGGGACTCAAGAAGGGGGGTTTCTAGAAGGAAGTTTTTCCATCCTATACGATGGATGGGGTAGGATGAGTTGACTAAACAAGCTTGAAAGAGATGACTTTTTCTCCTTTCGACTGGTTAGCCATTCATTCTGCTGGGGAACGTCGCTCTTATGCCCAAGGATAGACAGAGATTCATATCTTTATTTGCCATGCGAGAATATCCTTATGAATATCACGTAACGGACGAAGACCTATACGATGACTTTGAACGGACGACGACGCATAGAAAAGCCTACCTTATGTGTAAGTATGCACTGTGCTTATAGCTTGGCTCCCCCGTAGTCGCAAGCCTTTTTTATTTATGACGGTTAATTTTATTAAAAGACCACCCCCACCCTTAGTCCGTCTTCTGGTTTTTTTTTCGGTCCTCGATTGAGAGAAGATTCGATCCATTTTTGTTTTCATCTTATTTTTTTGTGCTCCTATATTTTATGTCCTTTCATATCCTAAATGGGATGAAATTGCTTCCTTAAAAAGGAGGCGGACAGGAACGAAATATAAAATCTTGAGAAGAGGAAAAGAATTGCCCATATAATTCATTTGGATTTGCTAGCTTAGATGGGTGCGCGGGGCTGCGATGAGGATGAACGGAATATTTGTTATGGCCAAGGATTGAATACCATATGCTTTTGTTGTTCTTTAGTTTCTTCCTTCGTTTTTTTTTTGACTTTTATGGTAGGGGTAATACCCTGAGGAGCCCTGAAGGCGAAGAGGCGCATCATCATCGTTAAACTGTGTGTGATCCTTCGGACGATGGGGCAGACGATTTTGGGATATTTTAGCACCTTATTTAGGATTCTTTTTTTTTTTTTCGTGGGCACCATCAGCAACTACATGAAGATATAAACGCGATGGTATTAAGGATGCAGACAATTTAGAAGTTATCGCAGGCGATGAATTGTTTGACTTGGAGGGATTAACGAGTACAGAGGGGCTGTGAAAAGGTCGATAGGTGGTATTAACATTTTTACAAGGGAGTTTTGGTTTTGTTTTTCATTATTGGATGAAGTGTGAAAGTTTAACATTTTATTGTAAAGTTATGGGGGTCGAGATGTTGTTGCCCCTGCCAGGTGATAGTTTAGGTTAAAAGGCAATCGTTTGGTATTCTTGTCGGTGAAGAATTCAATTTATTGCAGGGAAAGGTTAAATTATTCTTTGTTGCGGGTGAATAATTTTCAAGGCAAACAAGATTAGCCAAGGCCAAAGCTCCACGAGGGTTTTACTTGATAACTCTTAACATTGAATTTCTAACTATCTTTTTTGTTAATATTTATTACATTACAGAAGCTTATCTCAAAACAATTAGGTAAGTCCTTGACAAAGGGTCCTTAAAGATCGTCAATATATTTCTTTTTGATATTGCTTTTAGAGTGTTTTATAGAGTGTAGGATTGAATCTTGTGACATAGTATATCCCTCCAGTATGACCCACTTAAAGTCTGATGATGAAGACACTTGTCTTATGTATATGTATACATATGTCGATTTTGGAATAGTTTTTAAAAAAAAACTAAGTGGCAGAAGCTGGACATTAATAGCCAAACCTTGGGTGTGATATTCCAGAGCAGCACTTATGTACACTTTATGGTATTACCACTACATTTTTTTTCAGCAAACTTGTTTTAAATTTTACTTGCAGCAGGTACATACTTATTGAAGGTTTTGAATGTTTCAACAACAACTTGAATAAACTGCCATCAGGTGTATAGTATAGGCTGGAAAATTAGTTATTTCCCGGGTGGTAAGCCGATCATTATTAGGCTCCTTTATAGTGGAGCTTGGCCTTTATACTTTCAAGTTTAATTGAAGAACTTTTTGGCCTTGACTCAGATTTCAGCCCAGACATGGTGTCTTCAGAAGCCAAGGCAGCACGCCAAAACAATATGATCAGGTCCATTCCAATCTAAGTTTTATCGTTTATCAAATAATTACGTGAAGACAAAGTAGCTATAACTCCAGCCTATACTATACATTTGGTGGTATAGTTAATTCAAGTTGTTGTTGTAACATTCAAAACCTTCAATGTTCATATGATATGATATGAGCTTTGTAGGCCTACTGCACGTATTACTTCAGCAGTGGCACAATGATGGGTCAAGCAGTTCCTGAAATATGAAACACTCTCTTCGGGTCTCCATTCTTCTGAAGAGGTGTACTTCATCGTTGGCGAAACTATTGCGTAAGCTTAACCATTGCTCCTACTATTCTGGAATCATCCCTAGAAGATGGAAAACAGCATTTGTCCAGCCTGTTCCTAAAAAAAGGCGACCCTTCCTCCAACTCCTCCTATTGACCAATTGCACTTTAAGTCCTTACTGTCCAAGGTCATGGAATCGCTGATAAATAATCAGCTCAAGAAATATCTCGAAGATCGAAAGCTTCTGAATGACTGGCAATCATTCCACTGGTGATCTGATGGCATATCACACTGAAGAGTGGAACAGATCTTTACAATGTGTTGAAGAATTTTATAGAATTTGGCACCAGGCTGTCTTATTGAAAAGGCTTGGTAAAAAAGTGCTTGTGTTCTCCAGGGATCCGTTTATTTTCCAACTCTCTTCAAATGTTTTTTTAATTGATCTATTGCCTGAAACTTCTAATTTACTTCATTGTTTTGCCGACAACTCTACTCTCAGCTTTTCATACTCATTTCCAAATTGACGTCCATCTCCTTCGGAAGTGGAAATGCAACGGTATCGTATGATGTGCTCATTAAACTCCGATCTATACAGCATTGTTAAATGGGGTATACAAAAACCTGTAGAGTTTAATACTTTGAAAACTCAATGCTGTCTATTGTTGTTGAAGCAGAATGTACCCCTTATGCCATTTTCCTTGAACTGCGCTTTTAGAGAAGGAGTGGAAAAGTTATCAGTACTTGGCATGTGCGTAAGCAACAATCTCCGTTAGAATGACCACATTCTCCAGACCACTAAAAATACTGGTTAGAATTTCTATATCCATGTAGGAAAGTTTTCAACCCCTCTGATCTAGCTACCATACTTCCAAAACTCGAATATAACTCCAGCGTTGGGCATGTGCAGCACAAACTTCTCTGCACTTATTGGATAGAATTCAGATCAGAGTGTTAAAACTGATAGGAAACAAATCTATCATGGATTCATTTCCATCTCTTGAACAATGTCGGAATGTTGCATGTATTTTCTTGTTTGATCGCTTCTTTCACAAGCAATGCTCACTCGAAGTAGCTGGTTGCATTTCTGCCCTCAATCAGTTCACCCGTGATACCCGTTTCGCTAGGAATGCTCATCACTTTACCTTCGAGCCTTATATTGGTCGTACTGTCAAATTTAGACATTCGTTGTTTAGCCGCCCAACATGGTTATGGAATAACTTACCCGGCACTATTTTACCTTGCCATTTCAATTCGGAAACATTCAATACCAATGTTCATCGGCATTTCCACATCTGTTGAACATTGTAAGGGTCTCTTAGTAAACCCTTGAGTACGTGTGATTTATAAAAATAAAACAATCTCTTTAACATAGTCTTCTTTTAGCTTGATACACCTCAGCCAACGTTTCTACAATTTCTTGATGTCCTCAAAATAATGCGATTTCTCGAACCCTTTTAAGCAAGTGTTTGTTTTTAGGACGACCTCTTTATTTGACCCAAGTCCCTTACTATTTCTTAATGTTTAAAAAAAAGGAATAGTCGGAGGGGTGCTTAATCTTGGGAATATTCTGGAAGAAGACGGAAATCATGATCTAGCTCATGTATGTAATTTTTCTATTCCGACTGCGAACTTGTGCGCCAATGCGTTCTCCTGGTGGAAAAGAAAGGAACTTTTATCTTCACAAAACACGTTCATTATGCTTCAAATCGGCTTGGAATTGTTTCAATAGCCTTGCGATTGGTCCTTTTCAAGATAACGAGCCTTGAATCATTTGGCCTTGACTGGCAATATTGAACTCCTAGTTCAGCCGCGGGTGTGGTTTTTGGACCTATCGCCTCTAAATTACCTTATCAGGCTCTATTCTGATAGCTATGTTAGGTGTTAATGATATCACGAGAAATTGACTCTCCGCTCCCTACTTTGATCACCTCACTCGCCTTGATGATCGATGTTAATTACAGCAGGCGCGTCCCAAAAATATTTCGCCGTGCCCTTTTTTTTTTGTTAACTAACCCACATTGGCCACCTTCGCCTTCGATTTACCAAGAGAATTATATTGTTTCGACTGTTCCTTAGTTTCTGGTGCCTCGAGGTGTATCTATATATATTTCCATCACTGTTACCAAACTTCGCAAAAATTCTGTGCAATTTTTCTTAATCATCGTCAAAAATTCCTTCGAAGTTGTCAAACAATTGTGTTTTATTGACGATTGTGAGCAAACGCGACACCAATCTTACAGAGAGGTTTTTCATTTCCAAACATTTATATAAAACCGAAATCACTGGTCCATTTGTGGCATCTTTCAGCTAGCGCCCCTTAATTCAGCAATCGTCTTTTATCAAACCATAGATTTTGTCAATCATTTCTGGTGTGTTGAACTACCGGACGACCACAAAATTCGTAGTCATTACTGATGGAAATTGAGAAAGCCTATGGGGAATTTATAAATTGTCGAACTTTATAATGATAAGTCAAAAATATGTCTCAAAATTATGTGTTTAACAATTATTTTCTCTAAACGGTGAAATTCTAAAAAAACCATATGTCTATCTACTGAAGAAGTTTAAAAATACATTTGTCTTAACCCGAAAAGTTTACAAAGACGATAAGTCACCGACAGTCCACAGGAAACAGCATTTTTAACCACACACTGTATTTTCCATCTCACAGCTTTCGCATAATATGGCATGAACACGTTAGTATGTGACGTCAAACATATTTCCATAATTGAATGCAATATTGTTCGAAAAGTGACATATTTGATTAATCACTTTTAATTTTATTTTAAAATTTCCAATTTCTTCTTCCACTTAACTCTCACCCTTGTTGTCGTTTAAATTTTGACTCTTGTACCTACATACATCCAACAAATACAAAAAAACAAGAATAATGAAAACGTTATTATATTTGCCAATCGAAAACATTTTGTCACAACTGTTTGTTTCATTTATTATATTACCACTGCCAAGGTAAATACAACTATCGTCTATATACACATACTCGTACCTATATTCACCCCCAAAGGACGAATTCACTGCAATTGATTGAATGAATGCACGCACCCCAGCGTAACGTTCGAGAGCTCAAATCAGAGGCTGAATTATTGCAAACTGACACCATCACGTTCGGGGTTTGTTCATACAAAAAAAAAGGGAACACAAAATGAAACGCATCTCCCTTTGGTAAAAAACTGAACAAAAAACACAACAACAAACATTAATACAAAAAAAAAAATTGAAAAATCCTTTTGATTGCGGTATCTGATGACACCACCCCAACACGATCCTTTTTTTTTAAACTCCGAGCAACTTAGAAATTCATCCCTCCGAAACAGCGTTAAAATCCGGTGAAAGTAAGCGCGAGACAGTTGTGAACATGACTCCCCGTTATCAAGAACCTTTTCGCGAAGTACTTGGTAACAGATTGCGGTATTTACTTAGGCGACCGTGTCAACTACAAAGTTAATTGGAATATGTTTAAGGTTGGCTTCCTTAAAGGGATGTGCTGCACCACCGCACCGCATCGATGGTATTTTCAAAAAGAAATGATAACGTCATGGTTTGAATTTCCTGGTTTATCCCCTAGAGTCGTCGTCGACGCGACGATATGGCAGCTCAGAGTCAGAACCCTGTTGTATGTTGTAGAGATTGAGAGACAAATAGGCAATTGACACATGTTACGTAGATTTCTCTTTTTTTTTTGTTCATATTCATTTTCGTCCTTTAACAAGACTGTCACGGTTGGTTGACCTCAGTATCGGGCCCATGGGTAAAACTCAATACATACGCACGATATAGGCAATCTCGGGTGGATTCGATTTCAATCAATTTTAGATTCAATTTGATCATTCAATTTTAACAAAATGCTGTGAAGACATGTGCAGCCTGCAAACTCTGTGCATGATTTGTTATTAAATTTAAATTCAATCGACATTTAAATATATTTAAACTTAGTTTTTTTGTAGTTTTAGTGCTGGAAAAAATGCACCACCTGGTTGCAAGAACTTGCTCTATGTCTATATAGATCTTTAGAATTTTAAATCTTTCGATATTTATGAAGGGTTGACCGATAGAGATTTCTAAGCTTTGACATGTGATTGTGGCGGCCATAATATTAAAGTAACATCTGTCAAATTGGCTGTCATTTATTTACTTTGCCAAAACGATAAAAAGAGATATATGTAGCTTTAAAAAAAATGTAAAAATGATTAAATTGTTTTATGAAAGTAGGTCTTCTGTTCGAGGAACAGTTCGACCGCTTCGCCAATTCTACGCTCGTCATAATCGTCTTTCAAGGGGAATAGTCGTAATTGGTTCAGTGCACAATCCGCGAACATAAATACATCAACGAAACGCAAGTTCTGCCGAAAATATCGTCATTGTTCTGTGGGGCCCTGATTCCGAAGCAGTCAATTCCACGCCTTGCACAAGAACTCGGTTTTTCACCGACGAATTTTTCATTATGACTGGGGTTTACACCCGTACAAAATTTAACTAACCCAGTAGCTCAGAGTTAATGACCAATGACAACGACCTTTGTCCGCGGCAAGGCCTATTTCTGAATGAGTGAATTCGTGAACAAGCAAATTTGTCCAATTTGGGACGAACACAATCCGAGATAGTCACTATTTGGTGTCAATTTCGTGCAGGCAGCTTCATCAGCCCGAATTGTATGATATGGACAACGATGAAATTTTATTTCGTGCCAAAGAGTTCATGTATGATTAATTTCCGAACATGGTTATTTCAAGTGGATACGACGTGAATTGGCCTCTGAAATCGTGTGATTTCTTAAACCACAAGCCACCACTGCCCTGAAAGCCTAAACCTAAAGGTCTAATTCAGCCTGATTTATGAGCCAGAGGTAAAGAAAATTGGACGGAAAATTCACGCCACTCAGCGAAGCAGCCAGCGGCGGACATCTGAATGATGTCATATTCCACACATTGGGGGCGTTCATGGGTGTTCTAAATTAATACAAAATTGGAATATTTATTAAACTTAAATTTAAGGATAAAAACACGCTCAATGGAAAACCCGATACTTAAAAAAATATTCATTACACTGAGCACTGGGACTTGACAAACTTCACTGTGATCGCACCATTAAACCAATGACCATACTGTCAATGTCAAAAGGTTTATTGAAACAACTTGTTCATCATGGGGCACTTAAAGTACGACGAACTCTTAAGCCTAGTACGCAGATCGGGAAAAATTTTGTCCCCCACACATTTTTTTTCCTGGGACAAATTTTGTCTCGGATATTTTTCCGAGCAGTACGCAGTTCGCGCGCAAAATTCATACTATTGTGAATTGCTCTACAAAATGTCTCCACTAAATTTTGCCAGGAAAAAGAATGATACAAGCATTATTTTGCGGGACAAATTTTGACAGCCGAAAAAGATTTTTGTCAATACTGATTTTATGTAAAATGTGCTAATGCTAATGAGATTCCAAAAAGGTATGAACGACTTTTGTAAGACAACGCGTTCCAGAGATACACTAAAAAACACAATAAATTAGATTTCATCTCTCCAACTTCAAACTTTTGCGCGAGATTTGGAAAAGTTTTGTAGAGATTAAAATTGTAGAGATAAAATTTGTCTTGTCTCGATCTGCGTACTAGGCTTTACAAGTGAAAATTATTACAAAAACTCTCCGAGTCTATAACGGCAACTCTAAGAACGTTGACGCCAATTTTCTTTCTTCAATGATAAGGTACATAAATGGCTAAACAGCTTCTTCAACAAAAATAATATGTGTTGTTGATTCGGTGTAAGCCCTTAAGTGCTTCAAGAAACATCACTTCATCCACAAAAAATAGCTGTACAGTGCGGTTTTCATAACGGTGGGTTGTGTTATTGGACCTTTTTTTTGATGAAAATGAGTGTCATATTACAGTCAATGGAGATTGCTACAGGGACATGTTGCAAGATTATTCCTTTGGTATATTGTATGGCCTTGAATTTAATGATATATGGTTCCAACAAGGAAGTGCCACAAGGCACACAGCAGGTATGAAAATTGACTAATTTCGATGAATCCGTTACATCAAGAAATGGTCCAGTGGTTTCGCCGTCTAGATCGGGTTATTTAACACCTCTAGACTTACATATCTTATCTTCTCTTATGAGGCTGCGTTAGATGATTGTTTTAAGCCATCAAGCCGGTGCGGCGCGGCGCCTGGCGGCGCGGCATAGTTAGAGGAGCTCTGAGCAAATATTGAACGAGACATAACGACCGTTTCCGCCGAAATGTGTGGCCAAGTCATCAAAAATTGGACCTTACGAATCGACCGGCTGCTTTGACTGGCTACGCAGTAGAGCATTCTGTCACTTCAATTTTCCAAAACCTTATTGATGGTTTCGGGCTGTAACTCACGGATTGTTTGGATGATATTGGTTTTAAATGCTTAAATCGTTACCAAATTGTTGCCATAACATCTGAGCTTCACGGTTTCCCACAAAAAAAAGTCCAAAGGCCAATTGTCATCGCCGGATCACGCTTGATCGAAACATTGTTCCCAGAATCATTTTCGAAGAGAAACTGTCACTCTCAGTGGATGTATTGGCGTCTGGACAAAAACGTGCAGGTTTTCCGAGCCCCATATGCGGCAATTTTGTTTGTTAACGCAGCCGCCGATATGAATATGCGCCTCGTCAGAAATGATGATTTTTCGCCCAAAATTCAATTTAAGCTGCTCTAAGGTCCAAACTACGAAACGGTCGTGAGAGAAAACCGTGCTGGGTAACTGACCCGTGTTGTGCGACTAAAACACGAATCTCTATATTTGACAGTACGACCAAAGTTAGGCTCAAAGGTGAACTGATGAGCATTCCTAGCGGAGCTGTGTATCACGGGTGAACTGATAAAGGGATAGGAATGCTACTTCGAGTGAGCATTGCGATAAAACAAGGAAATACACGAAACATTCCGACGGTGTTCAAGAGATGGGAATGAATCCATGATAGCTCTGTTTCCTATCAGCTTTAACGCTCTGTTTTGAATTCTATCCAATAAATGGAGACAAGATTGTGTTGCGCCTGCCCAAAGGTGTAAGTTATACTCGAGTTTTGGACGCATAAATGCCTTATAAATGGTAGCCAGATTAGAAGGGACGAAAAATTTCATACATCAATATAGAAACCCTAAGCATTTAGCATTTAGATCTTCGTTGACACACATACCGAGTACTGAGAGCTTTTCGGTTTGTTCGGTGCAAGTGCCATTCAAGGACAATGGCATAAGGGTGACATTTCTCTTCAACGACACTAGACAGCCACGAGTTTTCGAAATATTAAACTCCACACAGTTTTTTATACCCCATTTAGCAATGCTGTAAAGATTGGAGTTTAATAAGCTTATCATACGATACCGTTGCAATTCCACTTCCGAAGTAGACGGACGTGAGTTTAGGAACGAGTGGGAAAAGCTGAGAGTAGAGTCGTCGGCAAAGCAATGAAGTGGATTAGAAGTTTCAGACAAGAGATCATTTTTAAAAATGAGGAAGAGAGTCGGAAACAAAACGGAGCCCTGGGGAACACCAGCATTTATTTTGTGAAGATCAGACCTAAGACCATTCAATTTCTTATTCAAATAATAAGGGTTGCGTTGATGCCAAACGCACGCATTTTCGATAAGAGAGCCTGGTGCCAAACTCTATCAAATGTCTTAGAAATATCAAACGCAATAACCTTACTTTCTCTAAAACAATGTAAAGCGACAAGCGCAAAGTGACTCATTTTGTTCCGCGGAGGTATAATGTTGACTTTCTGTCAAGATTTCAAGCGGGAAACAGCTGTCAGTGTCAAAATAACCTATGATTTAAAAAGAAACCACTAGATGGTACAGCCTTTATATTATTCCGTTGATCCAAATAGTTTCGAAGCCGTCTACTCGCCTTGGCCTTTAAATTACAGTTGATATCTGCTACCAATTCCATAACAGTAATTTTGTAACCAGTGCCGGGTGGTTTCTTTTGGTGAGGGCATATGTCATTCACAGCCATCATCATGTTATCTTCAACCTTTATTGGCAACCCAGCCAACAGGTCCTGAAACCTTGGTGCTCGTAAGCCTTCTTCTTCTATACTGGTTGCTAGAACATGACGTTCTTCATTGTTTCCTATTTAGCAGATTTCAGCTATTATTTTCCATAGTTCGGTGATGGACTTATACCGTTAAGGACTTAATGAATAAATAAATACAGTCTTTAAATTGACTTTGGTGTTTTTTATATTTGTTCACATATTTGTAGGATGATTTAGCAATTTGGTTCTCGTAAAAATCAATTTTAAAATAACTTCCCTAATTTCTAAGTCAACAACTTAAATCTACAAGAGAAGTATTACTTTCATAAAAGTGCCATACCTTCTTCAAATAAAAATTCAAGTTGGTTGCGAATTTTCCATAGCCTTACATTTTCCAATCATGAGTTTGCTTATGGTGGAACACCGTTTTCAACCTTTTCTGCTATGTTCTGTCCTATTTTCTTCGAAAGATCTGGAGTTCCTTAACTGTTTCTCTTCACAATGGTTTATATTTAGTTTCTGACAATATTTTCAGACCTTTCTTTCTAAATCCGAACCAACTACACTGGCATAAATTTTCAGTCTTAACACCTGCTTCTTCCTGTTAAACCTTAAGAAAACTTCCACTTTTTAAAGTAAGTTCCAAATTGAAGTAAATTCATTGCCAAAATTTAAACGTTTTACCTATCCAACTGAACTTGAGAGAGCATCGACTAAAAGCAATTAAAGTTCACGTCCTCCAGAAAGTACTCCAAACAGAGACTGCAGCACCTAGTTCCTTAAGGGCGATTGAACGTTATCGGAAAAGTTTGTCTACATTTTTTTTTTTGGTATTTTTGAAAGAGGAACTTCGTGATGCTGCTTTTCTAACATAAACACTTCTCACCTTAAAATTACCACCTACCTATTCGACCCAGACCATTATACTCCGCCTCCAACCCTATTCTTTTATCTCGAATCCCAAATCGAATGAACAAAAAAAAATATTTATTTCATCAAGGATTCTCCCAATCAAAAAATAAAAGTCGGAAACGTTTCCACTCGATATCCGCCCGAAGACTTAAATACAAAAAAAAAAAAGAAGAAAAAAACAAAACGCGAAACGCTTTGAAATTTAATTGCTGGCAGAAAATTCCAAAAATAAGTCTAACAGATAAGACAGTCACGTAGACGCGCGCCAAGAGACGACAAAGATACTTAAGTACCTATCGAAAGTATCTATACAAAGACAGTCGTCTACCTATGTCTTTTTCTATGCCTAGAACGTGAGCTTCAAAACATCTCGATATCTCATTAGAAAACTGACGATCCAAAAGTGGTGGTGGGAGAAAAGGCCAAAATGGCAAATCTCAAAACTGTTATTGTTTGAATCGATATCAGTTACCAAAGAGGAGGGGAGTGTAATAGAGTTAAAGTATCCTGCGGCACACATACGATTCTAGTACCACATTCCTACCTGCAACTTCAACTGTGTGGAAAATTACTTGGGGCGCACCGTTGCACACACAAATGTAATTAATAACGTTGTCATAGTGAGTTAAGTGATGCATACAAGTACACACAGAAAAACCTCAGACACACGTTGTTGGCATTTCTAGAGGAGGGTACGGGGTCGTCTCTGCCAGCTGAAACCCCACCAAAACGATGTAAGGTAAAACTTCAAGCATTCCTTGATTCTAGCCCCTGCTGCACCATGATGTGATGCGTATCATTCATTAATTGCTCATAAGATGGAAATTAGAAATGAAAGGCTTGGAGCGGAGCAGGCATCAGCTGGGGCTTGTATGCGCTTGTTTGAATCCTCAAGAGAGATCCTTCAACAAAGATGACGGGAAGGTGAAAAATCTTGATGTAAGGGAACCAAGGTTGAACTTTTCGAGGCAACTAAGTCCTAGTTGAAGAAGAGTAGAACAGTTTCTGATTTGGCTCTTTGACAAAGTTGTGTATTTTTAGAAAAACTCCTTAAATCCGATTAGGGGACTTTTGATATTTCCTGCAATTTTTCTTGAATTTTTTCTTAGATATCCCAGCCCCACCCATAAAGGCAAGTTAATTTTAAATCCCTCTGCAACATGTGTCAAAGTGCAGACCTTTATCCTCCCCAAGGGATCATTTGCCTAGCACACGCGAGCCACTCAATCGGAATTCAACACACACACATCTCCAAATTGACTGTCATCTGTCTCGTTATTAGAATGACTTCTCAGAGGCTGTGTGACCCCTTTCTGGCATCTCAGATTCTAATCGGGTTAAATCTCAGGAACGGTTGACGATGGAAGGGGCTCCATACAAGCTCTAAGCTCCTGGTGTGGATTAATATTCGCAAAATTGGAAAATCCTCTGCTATATGTTTACCCTGGCTATGATTACCAATCCTGCCAATCAATTTAGTTTGGCGTGACCCATACCCAGGATCAAGACCAGGAGGCAGGGCAGCATCCGAGAACGATGACGACAACGCATGATTGAAAAAAGCCATCAAGGAAAAAAAAATAAAATCACATTCGTCTCCCTGATGTCTCTAGTCGAGTACACGACTACGCCAGCCTTATATCGCATCGTCGATCTCTGCACATTCCGTTTCCATTTCGTCAGATAAGCATTTCATCCGAAATGATGGCAGGACCCGTTTTGTGACAGTGTCACATGACTTTGACAGGAAGGAAGGAAGTTTCAGGGAATTATGAGTGAATGCAACATTTCGGATTTGAAGATTGATTTTGTTGATATTTTTGTGGCGATAAATTTTCTCGGGTTCGAATATATAGGTAAGCTATATCCTATCCTAATAACAATCGCTCACTGCTGACACTGGGGCTAAACTGCTTACCGGAGAAGAACCCTGTCCCGCCATCATATTCGTCATATTGCAGGCTGGCACACTTTCTGCGTATTGAATTTCACATTTCAATTGACACCCTCAGAAGTGGGTGTAGACTTTAGCCGTTTGAACTTTTACAGATTACAAGGGTGTAAGCCGATGGCCGGATAAGAAAGTCCTTTTTCAATATTTTTTCTTGGGTTTAACTTATTTGGTTTGAACAAAGTGGGGTTAAGAGTTATTAAATTTTAATCTGATTTTGGGTTGACGGGTCGGTTGGGTGCTGTGTCGAGGTGTTGTGCTCATCATTTTAAGATTGCAAATCATTTTTGTATGACAAGTGACAGATTGCGTGATAGCAGCTTTATCGTGTGTGTCTGTGATGGTTGACTTTTATGAGGGGTTAAGGAAATATTTGAATCCTCATCAAATGGGAAATTCAATAAAAATGGGGAGCGAATATTTTATATAAGACCATTGCAGGGAAATGTCGTTTTGACTATTTGGACCTCAGCCAACTCAGTCATCAGAATTCAAAGTCTAGTGAATAAATAATACCTTTGGACTTTAGAAACTCTGAGAATTTAAAACAATGACACCAAGCTCCAAACTTGCTATGGAAATTGTTTTGAAACGAAACGTACAAGGGGTTCTGAATAACCTTGTAATGTTATGGTGCAACACGGTGCGAACGTTTAGGTAATGGTGAGAGAATTTAATAGGAGATCTTGATTCATATTTACCGTGGAAGCTTGTATAACACATGAAAAAGAAAAATCTCGAAAGACAAAGCATACAACATTCGAGTAGTTCGGCTAAAGAAAGAACCTCTATGTCTCTGGATTCGCGCATTTCTACACCAGTCACATGATAGAAAGGTATTCTTTACGAAGATCTTGATGGGGTTGGGTCAAGATGTGTTGCACTTTTCCCGCATGATGATACCATTAAGGCAGTCTGGGACTGATAGTTTAAACTTCTCTTCTTTAATAGTTTCAGTAAACCTCTGAACTTGCTGGTTTCCTTTATAAAGTCACACCGGTCATTACAAGATGGTGTTCAATATTCTGTGTGAAGCGTATTATATAAAATCATTAAAAATAAAGACGGCTCCTTTATCTGAGATAATTCAATAAGGGATTTAAAATGTTTCATCTTTAGATTCAATATTTTGAGTAGTCTCTCTGAGGTGGTACTTTTAGCTGGGTATATCCAACTGAATTTTAAAAACTCATCAACTATCACAAATTGCAACTTTTAGCTCTTGAAGTTGATGGTAGAGATGCAATATTGTCAGCGTGGAATGAGCGAGAAGAAATAGGATTTTTAAATCCTTCCTGCTTTCCTTGATGATGTCATACCTATAAGCTAAGTTACTGTTTAAACTGCTTGGACACGTTTTTGCAATTTCGGAGTCCTGTCTTATAATTTCCTCAACTCTTCGAACATTAAAGTGTCTTTTCTCGTAAATTTTCTCCACGACCTGTCTCTGAATTGCCTCGGGTCCAAGTAGAAGACGAAATCTTCATTTTTCATTTTCAGTTTCAATTTCAAGAATTGTCAGTATTCAAGAGTTTCTTGAGCTCTCTTAATGGCTTGTAAAAGATGTCCTGGATAGTTAAGACTGCCATGTACCTTCAAAGCCCTTTAGGAACTATGATGAACGAAACAGTCTTCATGTCGTGTAGCTAAAGGGCTCAATTTGAAATCATTCTATTAATGTTTTTCTGTGTTATTGCCTGTTGAAAAGCCCTGAAATCCTATGAGAGATAATTCCATAATTTCTTGAACGACTTAACTACAGTTTTAACCTCGAGTTCATATCTAGAGTAATTTTTTTCTGAAGAAGCTATGGTTTTGAAACTTAAAAAAAAATAGAAAATGTTTTCTTCACCTTGTACCTACAGCAAAACAGCCACATGGCCCTTATTACGCGCATCAGTATGTAGCTCAGTAATATTCATTGGGCTGAATAACTTCAGAATTGGTTCCTATATAACTTTGCTTTTAGAAACTTGAAAGCTTCTACTTCTGCCTTTCCCCAAAAAGATCTCAATTGTTTTTTTGGTTAAATAAGTTAATGACTTGGTAAGAAACTCGAACAGCCTTCTGTCAGTAATAACAGGAGTATAGTTTCGACTACCAGATTTTTCCACAACTACATGAAAAACCCCATTTTTTTAATCAAGACAAATGAAGACTGCCTTTTTTGAAGGATTTTTATAATACAAATTCTACATAATTACTTCTGAAATAAATCAGCCAAGTAGATGACTTAGCCCTATTTAATTGGATTTGTTGACTTATTGATTCAAAATAGCTTTTTCGGTCTTTAATTCAGAAAAAATGTCGTTTCGTCCCGGAAATCTCAATTGCACTCCTCAGTTGACTAGGTATTGTCAGTTACGCAATTTTCCGCCTTGGTATTTATAAATTCATAAATGCGGAAACGAATTTTGAATCTTGTTGATATTAACCTTCGATAAGCCTTTTACTTTTATCGTATTTCTTGGCAAGTTAAACTGGTTTGTCAAAACCGTCTAGATCTTTTCATAATTTTAAACTTAATCCAAACTGAATGGCTTCCAGTCCACAATTTTTCATATCAGTTCCAACCACAGGTTCATACGAGTTCTGATATCAAAGTGGCACACAGCGCTAATTGGGCAACAGGGCTAGACTGCCAGTGGTCGCCATTTCTACCTACCAACCTATACTGGTTTGATTGGCCTCCGTAAAGAAATCCGTCCTCTTACGAATTCCAGAGTCAATTTTTTCATTCGTACTTCCGTCTTCTAACTCATAAGTGCTAGTGAGCATTATGGTGCCGTTGCAGTTCCACAAACAAACTGCAGGGTTGTGAATATGAAAACAAATATGTAAACCTGAGGAAACTTTCGTCACCCGAAATAATAAAGTGGATTAGAAGTTTCAGAGACGAGATCATTTATGAAAACAAGGAAGAGTGTTGGACACAAAACGGACCCTTGGGGCACTCCAGCATTGGTTTTTAAATATCAGGCTTAACAGTTAACTAAGTATAAACTCATCATTACGGATTGGGAAGCTTATAATTAGTTTAAGAATTGTTATTTAAATTCAACTTTTATTTTGCCGCTAGCGACAATTTGGCGATTATGACTTATTAATATTCCTATATACATAGGTTTCCTTTGCTTTCACAGTGGTTTGGAGCTTAGGTTTTATTAAAATCAGTGCTATACAATTATTTATAAAGGTGCTTCAAGGGCTATGTGAAGAAAAAAGCCCCGAGCATTCTTAGAAGGTTTATAATAAATCTTAGAGTTTCTTTTTAATAACTGCCTAAATTTGGTCCATATTCCTGTGCTATGGAGAGAAATTAGAGTTGTGTTTATACCCAAAGCGGTCAAATGTTGTTCTCTAAACTTTTGAGCGATTGATTGATATCCATTTAAGAACAAGTATTGATATACTTCTGTCTACGGCTCAACACGCGCAATGTAATAGAAACTCGGTGGCAGTTATTCATACACTAGTAAGAACCATCGAATTCTTCCTATATCATAACCAGTATACTATGGCTGTCTTCCTTTACATAAAGGGTGCTTTTAACAATTACTACACATCTGTCTACACTGTCATCTTTCTGAATGTAGAAGAATCGCTTGGAGCATTGATCAATCAAATTCTAACTAGCAGGATTATAATTTAAAGCAAAAACGCCATTGGGGCTAAATGGGAGCTCCAATTCCGCAATATTTACTGGCAAAAACACCAATTTCTTTCCCTCAGCTGACGAACTCGCTAAAAGGGACCCAATGATACCTTAATTGCCATATAAGACAAATAAGGTATTCCCATCGCAAAGCGTAAATTTATGCTAAAGCAAGTTGCTATGCAGAACAAACCTTAGGTGGAACAATATCAGACTCGCTCCCTTCATAAGAGGCTCCAATTGATGGTATAACTATTAGGGAGAAAGTCTCCAAGAGATTCAGTGTCGTATCATAATGGACCAACTCGTTGTCTAAGTATATCGGCTCTCCAGCCAAGTCAATCTTACCAAACCTAGACTCCTTCGGATTTTGCCTTTTATGCAATGCACATGTCTATAGAAATTCTTCTTCGAAGTCAATTTAAGACTTGCAGCATTTATAGCCTGATTTTTGTAAAGTAAATACAGAATGTTAATACTGCGTTTCGCAATTTTTGCTTACAGTTTTTTTTTTTACTTAAGCCCGTTTAAGTCGGGGAGGCCGTCAAAACAGACAAGGCTCACTTTGTGTATAGTGAAACTTAACAAAAAGCCATAAAATCTACAAGTCCAAGCTATTCTTTCTAAAGCTTTATTTAATACCAACAAATATCTCATGCTAAAGTTAAACTGAAATAATAATAGTCTTGGGATTTTTATTTTGTTATCCCTTATTTTATTGTATTCCTATGTCCCTTCATAGTTTCTCATCCCTTAAAGCTTCATCATTAAATTCCTCCTAAAAGTTTTTAATTTCATTTAACAACATCGTTTTATTTTCCAATCCCCCAAAGCAAGGAACCTACCCGCAAAGGCAAACCGATATAAAAATGATCAAAACTACAAAATAACAATATTGTCACCCCGAAAACCATTCACAATAGGTATATGACTTCCTAGCCTGTGGTGCCATTTTCCCCCGACCAATTTCCACAACAATTTCTCATTTGTAATGAAAATGAAATTGAAAACTTTCTCCTTTCATTTCGGATATACCATTTACGTATACCCTATAATAGAGTAGAGTCCTCCGAAAACGAAAAGTATGTCCTTCCTTCCTTGCTGAATTTAATACCCAGAACTATAGTATAAGCTGCGCCAACAGTATTAACCATTGTAGTAAATCCAATTTTATTGATGACTTTTAATCTGTTCTTAATCAAAAGACCATTACGACGATCTCATCCTTCCTTGAAAATTCCCTAAATGGGATAATGTACAAAGGCAACTCGGTGTCCTCCTGCAGGACTATTATAAGACGCCACCAATATTCGATTGGCGAAAATCTGTAATTAGAACTGGGTCCTTTGTGTGGCTTTTTTGCAATACCAAAAATAAAAACATACATATATATCTACATGCAGGACTTTCTTAAGAAAGCTTACAAACACACACACACAAAAATAAACAAACATATAGGTATGTATCTATAGTCAAGTGGGGAGGTTAATGATTCGCATCGTAGTTGGCTTTAGATGCGGCTTCAAGGATAATCGTTTATCCTATGGTTGTACGAGGATAGGTAGGTACATAGATACATTTGTGATAAATTTCCTCCCGAGGATTCTCTCGAAAAAAAAAACAAAAAAAAAACAAGAAGGCTTCTGCCGCAATCAAACTTTTCTTATTACCCAAAAGGAACTTCATTCAATCGTTTGTTAATTTACGAGACAATGTACTGGCTCTGGCTTTAGCCAAGGACGACGCGATACCGTCTCGTCCCAGATGATTACCACAGAGAGAAAAACAAACGATACAAAGTCATCTACAGAACACAGTCGGAGAAGAAGCTGGGGCAAATAAAAACGTAACGTAGAAAGAAACAAGAAGCTTTTGTTTCTTCATTTTCGGCTCTGAGTCCCAAATCCCAAGTGTTATCTCGCGTGTGGCGCGTTATCCCTCTTCCTATAGCTCCCAACGAAATCAGAAATCACATTGTTTATCCTCAGAAGGTATATAACAACATCCTTTAGAGCAACCACACCGTGCGTCGCTGTCCTCTCGAAGAATCATTAAGCATCTTCACAATCTGAGAAATCAAAAGTTTGTCTTCCGGCGAGCAGGCGTTTCCCTGTAACGGTACAATAACGTTTGGGGAGCATACTTTTTGTCATTGTAAGCGGAGAACGTGTCAAGCCATTTTGAAGTTTATGCTTGTCAAAATGGGTTTTCAAAGACCAAATCGCAGATACCATATGGGCTACGTCTTCAAACAAACAAGAACAAAAAAACAACAATTTACTCCGAATTACTCCGAAAAACTGCTGCCAAATGATGTGGCATGCTTTTCTCACCCAAAAGACTTCCTTTTTTTGGTGCTCCTTGTTTGTTTGGAAAAGAAGAAACGCCAATAGGGTGTGTGTGCATAAAATTGCTTTCTTGCTCCACACCGACCGCCGCGCCGCTCTGCCGAAAACTCAAGCTGGAAAATCGAGAATTAATGAAGTCATTTGGCTTGTTTCGTCATCCCCGACCCCAAAAACGAGCAAAAGAGGAAACTTTTTGAAACCAGTTTGACATTAATAGTCCCGCTGTTATTAGTTTCGCCAAGAAAATTTATAAAGAGGGAGTCTATGGAAGGCGGAGGGGCGTTGGGGCGAAGAGAGATATACAAGAGATTGTCATTGTTATCCTTAATGTTGGTTGTTGTTGTTTCTGTTATTATTATTATTCTTGCCGCTTGGTTTTATTTTTTTGTTTTTGGCTGAGCAAGGACTTACGAAGATGACGATGAATTAATGAGTCGGAGCAAAAGGCGCTACGCGTATGTGTTCCTACAACCATGACAAATAAAGTCAGCTACCACTTTTTTGTTTTGTCTTTTAATTTGTCGCAGAAGAAACGGAGATTTAGAACCCCGATGGGCGCCAAAATCCCAAAATGGGGGGTTTATATTTTTGATGGCATGGGAAATTGTAAATTGGTTGCGCGCTTGGATTTTGGCCATCTGATGATGATGATTATGATGTTTGTTATTGTTGATTTTTTTTTTGTTTGGGGGTATGGGGAAGCTTTTAATTATGGCAGTCGAAAATTTTGAAAAGGGTTTAAAATTATTTCAAAGTTTGAGGGTTGACGAAGGCAGGTCCATGGTGACATGGACGTTGTGGCTTTGGGTTTAAAGGGAAAGGACTAGTGACGCATGGTAATTAAAATACGGGCACTGGTGCTCTGTTGACACCTTCAATATTTGGGGGACTTTTTGTTGATAGAATCGCAGCTGGCTTGACGTGGAAAAGAACAAACAAGGGCTGCGGTGATTTATACAAAGACAAAGTCCATATTGGCAAACAACTAAGATTGAGTTTTTTGGAATATCAAAGTTCTAACAATATACACACTATTCTTCAGAGCTTTGGTGTCAAAAACAAAACTCATGATTCGGTCCCACGAATTTGATTTAATGTTTAAGGGTTGCAAAACAAATAAGATTGAAAATTAAGTACTTACCTAGTAAGAAACTCAGTTGTTCTAAGGAAGGACTCTGTGATAGTAATTTTTAAAATCAATTTGAACACCACATCGCCTGTGCTGTGTTTAAAATTATAAGGGTCTCTTCAAGTACCCTTGAGCGCGAGTGGATTATAAAAAAAAAAGAAGTTAAATTAAAACCGTTAATCTTTTTAAAAAAAATCATTCAAGCCAGTCAATCCATTGCTTTGGACCTACCCTTTACAAAGGTGACCTAGATAGAAATTTCAATTTTTAGTCTTATTTTACATATATTTATGATCAAGAAACTATGGAGGGCCAAAAATCATTTATTTAATATTTTGATCTTGTCAACTTTGCTGGCCTCTAAAATTTCTGGATCGAACTACCTATAGAAAGTTCAACTTGAGACAAAAAATGTAGTATGAATTAAGAGCTCAAAATTTTTGGAGTTACATATACTTTTTCTCTCATTACAGTTAAACAGGAGAAAATAAGAGATGTACATAACAATAATTTGAGCGTTATATTCTGGCGTTCCTCTTAAGTGTCCAAGTGTCGATGGGTCCAACACAACTTGAATTGATAGTCGGGCTCCATTAGAGCTCAATCCGAAAATAAGCTCGGGTAACACTTGATGCTGTTCCCTAGAAGATATTTTTTTCTTAGAATGGCTGAGTGCCCAGCGTATCTTACTATCTTACTACAATCGCCCCAAACCTGGGCAAAAGCCCAAAGCCCAAGCATAATTTTGCGGAGCATATGGCATGGAATAACCGCCTTTCTCCAGGTGCTTAATATTTATTGTTTGTTTGCTTTCATTCGGAGGAGAACAAATTAGCTCGATAAAATATTGAATTTATTTTTAGTTTTCGAAAACTTTTCTTTTCTAATTCTAAATGATGGGATTTGTTGTAGAATGCGTCATCGAATTCGCAACTCCTGGAAGTGAAACCAGCGGTTGGTGGATTCTATAATGATATTAAACAGAACCAACGGCTTTCATGTTGCGTGAGCTGTCTCCACTAAAGACGCGGAGAGTAGCTGAATGATGAGGCAATTGCAAAATTTTCACTGGGAAAATGGCAGATGGAGGAAGAGGAAAAAAAAATTAATTCTAGAAAAAGGAGAAATTCAGAATTATGATTGACTAACAAAAAAGAACAAATTGGTCAAGGGAAAACTAAATTTTATGACGAAAGAAATTGTTTGCGCCCTTCTTTTTTTTAAATATTTTCACTTGACTACGTCCCTGTTATGATATCATCTTATTAAGTGCATAGTTAAAATTCTTGTAGTTGGCGCCCAATGTGAGGCGGACAAGATTATTTTGACTACAAAGTTCCCAAAAATCTCTAAAGACTTTTTAGTATCACCATAAATGTCCAAAATTTCAAGGAATTTTTTGTCCATAAACATTTTCTGTCGAATAGGTGTCGAAAAAAAAGGAGAGTAGAGGGAAACACACTAATTTTTCTGTTTGCTTTAGATTTAAAGAAATCATAAAATGAAAAGTCGGACCTCTAACGAAATCTTATGTTGTCATCAAAACCTTATTCGACTCTTATAAATAAAGAATTCAAAGTAAAAATTTCTGGAAACGCAGGCCAGAAAGGTATTTCCTAGGTCAAAAATGCCACCTAATGTTGTAATTTTCTAAATAAAAAGAACTTAAATAATAAGTCCAACTAGGGATTATGTAAGATCTACTAAATCTGACTTCTTCAATATATTTATTATGAGGAAAATTTTTTAAAACCGTGTCGGAGTGGCTTAACAAAAAAAAGATTTTTATAAAAGAACAAATTTATCAATTAAAAACTTTTATTTTCAAAAAAAAAACAAGGAACTTTTTCATACAGGATTTTATTCAATTTGATTTCCTTCTGTTTTTGAAAAAGTTACCAAAAAAAAAAACTTTAACTGGAACTTCTGTTTCCAACTGGCTTTCGTAAAACTTTTTCCTATTTTTTTTTTAATTCAATTTTAATGTTTAATTCTTATAACGATCTTAAGGCTAGACAAACATTTTAAATTTAAATTATTTTTCAAAAATCCAAAAATATTTTTTTTCAGGTTTCTTTGAAGATTCTGTTTAAAAAAGTTCACTCAAATCCGTTATAAAAATAATGAGCAAGTCGAAAATTTCAAAAATTTATTTTAACGAACTATACTCGTATAATAAATAAAATAATAAATAATTGAAAGAACAACCATTTTTATTAAAATTCTATTAACCTAACGTCTTTAAGATAGTGCTTACTGTTAGCTATAAAGTTTTTATGATCCACACGTATTTTTTTAAAAATTGTGTTTAAAAAACAAAATTTTAATTTTTAAATCCAAAGTTTATTTTCTTATAAAATTTGAATAAACAATACTAATCAAAACTTTTAACAGCTTAAGCATACAAAATTTGAGTTGAAATCAGTTCTTCTGTTTTCGAAAAAAAATCGGAGACAAAAAAAATAAAATGCACGACTGGATCGCACGAACTTGCTCTTATGTAAAAGAACTTTAGAATTTAAATTTTAAAATACATTTTATAAATATAAATCATGGATTTAATGAGATAAAAATGTTCAAATGCACGGAATTGCCGTCTGATTGACGGAAAAGTATGAATTTACGCAAATAAAGTTTCAAAATCATTTTATTAAAGTAATTTTTCATATAACAAATTTCTTTCAAATTTTTCTTGAACAAAATTTGGAATGCCAATTTTAAGTGCTTGGTAATATAGATTTTAGGAAATAATTTCAAAAAATAATCGTTCACACGTTTTCAAGATATTGATTTTTCAAAAAATAAATTGGAATTTTTTTTCCAAAAAACAAAAAAAAATATTTTTTTTTTCGAATATTTTTATATACAATATTATTTTAAATTTAATGGGGCTCCTGCTGAAAATTTTTGGCTAAGATCGTTACAGCCGTTAATGAGAAAGTCGAAAATAAAAACAAAAAGATTCTATGACAAAACGTAGTCCATGTCCGTAATATCACACCTAATTTTTTTTTATAAAAATTGTTAGAGCCGTTTTCGAGATAAATAAGATTATGTATTACGGGTGTATGGGTATTACTAACGGTACGTTTTAGAGCTAAAAAAAACTTTCGACTTCTCCTCTAGGGAATCACAGAAGACCCTTAAGTACCGAGTTTGAAGAAAATAGCTCCAGGGGCCTAGGCTGTAGGGCGATGTATAGACATAAAGACATACAGACATACAGACAGACAGACGGAATTGTCGGACCCACTTTATTAGTCTTCGATGTCAACTTTGATCAAAATCTCGAGTTAGTTTTTTTTCCAAATGCAGAACTTGCCCTATAGTACCTATATCCCAAGTAAAAATGGTTCTATGGGAGGTTAAAAATAATATTTTTACCATTACCTAGCTTTTACTACCTTCAACTTACTTTTATTTTGTTTGAACAAATATTTTCTAAAATTTAAAAAAAAAAAGTAAGTTATGGCAGCTGGGTTGGGTACGGAATCCCGCAAAATCCCGATTCACAAAATCCCGAATCACGAAATCCCGCCGTTTCAATACCAAATTGACAGCACAGTATGGATTTTCATTTCGATAGTAATGGTGACTGGAATCAATGAGAAGCAACGAGAACGAAGTTTCCTACTATTGTACTGGAATATTGTATACGAAGAAGACCGCACTGATTTCGGTAATTTTTAACGAAATCCGATTGGCTTAAAGCTGAAGCCAAGTCCAAAAAAAAAATATAAGTATGAAGTCTTGAAAGTATCTTGAGTCAAAAAAATACAAAATTACAAAAAAAATGGCGAAAAAAGTTTTTAAAAAAAATCATGTGATACATCACTCCCTACATCACGAGTATGCAATATTTAACTCGCTAAGATGCCTCGTTTAGCCAGAAATCACGTTTGAAAATGTCAACTTTGGGCGGCCTACGAAGCTCCGTTTAGCCGCAAATCGCGTTTAAAGATACAAATTTCTTTTTCGTTTCATGCGATACATGTATTGAAAGGTGGCACTCCCTAGATCACGAATATGTATTTTTTAATAATTCTCTAAGATGCTTGGTTTAGCCACAAATCACATTAAAAAAAAAGTTGGCAACTTTGATAGGTCGTCGGCACTTAGTTTGCCAGAAAATCGACTTTAGAGATGTAAAAATTTGTTTTTCTTATAATATATGATGTCAATAATTGGTGTGCTTGCAGTTTATGTTTAATAATCAAACAGTACTTTAGGACTTAGGGATTTTAACTCCCTTCTTCGGGGACATACCCGCTCACGCGACTCCGTCGCTCCGCTTAAGGTATGTTAAGTTGCTTGGCAGGCGCCAATGTAAACAGTTTTTTTGATTGAAAGTACCTTGGGTGGCAAATTTTTGTCAAAAAATATTTTTGAAAAAAAAAATGTCCAGAAAAATTGTATGAAAAATCAAAATTTCTTCAAAAAAAAGTATTGAAAAAAAAAATTCTTAAAAAAAAATCTTAAATAAAAAAAATTCTTAAGAAAAAAATTGTTGAAAAAAAAGTTTGTTAAAGAAATTAATTTTTCCCGAACCAACAGTTCGTTAAATACTTTCCATTTGTTTAAAAACAAATCAAAATAAAATATTCTATTAATAGTACTAAAATAGCATTGAAAATCCCGCCAAATATTTCCAAAAATATCTGTCGGCGGGATTTTTCTTTTTATTTTTGGATTAAAATAATTAAAGCTGATATCTAGCAAGTTTAAGGAAAATCGGCGACACCGACGTACCGAATTGCGAGATTAATTTTTTTCGTGTCCTCTATCATTGCTGAAACAAATCTGATCAAAATAAAAACTTGTCACACATTACCTGTACGTATTTACAGTACATATACTTGTATATCACAAGTAAAAAATCTGAGACGCAACAAACCGCATTCGAAAAATTTGAAAACCAGAAAAGTTTTACAGTTTTTTGTATCTTATTTAATTTAACCGAAATTAACAATAATTAGTTGATAGAAATTTGTGAAAAAGTTTTTGATCAAAATAGTAATAGTTCAACAAATCAACTATTAGTTTTTCAAGGCCTAAGATAATAATTAAGATATCGAGTGAATGTAGAAAAATTATTAGGTACACATTTTAAAGAAAATAAGCCCTTACGCTTCGGCAGTAAAGGAAAAGGGAGATATAGTTAACTGCCCGACCCACATTTTTATCTTCCCCATATCATCCAGCGTAATATAGAGTTTCATTAAAAACCTCAGTACCGACTTATCTCTGATTTAAGCCAGAGTAGGAAATAAATTTATTATTATTAAAAATTACTCAGTTTATGTCACAGAAACAAAATTATATTTTGAAAAAGGGTTTTGATTCTCTATAAATGTATCGATATTGAGGCTATCGATCGTAACAGCGTCTGAAAGTTCACATCTTCGCCTTCAAAAATCGGTACTTTCGAAAAATCGACATGATTGAGCAATTCTCAGCTCTGATTTCAATTCCACGATATCCAAAAACTGTAACCCTATAACTTCACTATTGTACATAGACTAGACGAGTGTTGTAGACTGATATTTGAACATTTTTAATAATATCTCTCCAGTTAATGTAGAGTTAATCTGCTGTTTATACACATATGTGCTTTTAGTATTAAAGAACATGTTATTTAATTGCCTTTCCAAATACCTTCACCATGAAAGAGTGCAATCCATTAGTTCAGCAGTTCATATACATTGCATTACTATTCCCCTAGAGTAGATATTAGTTCCATTTGTTTCGTCTTAACCATACATATCTACTCTCGTTCTGCCTACGATTCTTGATATTTCATGCCCTTTCAACACTGCTTATGACTATGAAAATCAGCAGTTATCCGTCCCACAGCTTGTTTAACATAGTCAAACCCACATTACGATTTAAAATCCTCTAATCCGAATATTATTCGTCCCTATTATGACTTGAATAACTTCCTGTTTTCATTTCAAATTTCGAAACAAAAAAACTCCAGAACCGTCTAACCCCTCTCGGCTAACATGGAAGCCTCCACATAACCACCTCTATTATCTGCTTGTCTATCCATTCTTCTATTGTGCACTCGAAAGGCAATTTTCCATATTTTTATTGCAACTTCAAACAAATGAAAACATTATCCTGTCCCCTTAGTCCTCCTCGCTTCTCTCAAGTTCACATTCTTAACCTCTACGTCAGAGTCAGAGTCAGATATAGCGAAGAGTGGTGCTTGGCTTGCAGTACACAAAACTACATGTCGAGGCAGATTTTGTGTGTGTAATATTATTAAATCGTTTGCTCCTCTGGCACACAAATATATGTAAAGCTGTGTATAAATAAATATACACCAACAAGAGAACACTTAAAAATTTAATTAAAATTCCCAGCCACCCAGCAGCTAGTAGGACCCTAGCTTGTGCTTGCCACCAACCAGCCATCCAACCAAATCGACCGACCGACCGACCCAACGAACGACCACCCGCCCGCAACCGACATGAGTGAAAGTGAAAATTAAATTTGAAGGAGCTGAGTCTTGCAATCCAAAAATCCTCATTAAATGCGTAGCTATAGAGAGCAGCTCTACAGTAGACTCGGGAAATAAGAAAGAGAATGAGAGAGAGGGATAGAGAAAAAGGATAATAAAAGCCAAGTAAAGACTTTGTGGATTTTAATTTAGCAAAATCGTCCTCTTACCACCCACAATTTGCCTTTAAACATTCCATTCAAATGTTATAGGCAAGCGTTCTTAGATCTTCCTATGCGAATTTCGTAATATGGCTGGCTCATCACCGTCCTCCTCATCTTCACTTCAAGCCCTAAACATCAACAACAATAAACTTAAGTATACACTTTCCCAGCAGCCGGAGTGTATATTTAGTTTCAATTTTAAAACAATCTCCACCACTTGAGCTTCTTCTAATACGATTAATGCCGATGATAAAATTTTAAGGGCTACCGCTTAAACACAAAGAGAAAACAGTTCCTTCTATTCCAACAAGGAACCATCCGTCGTTCGTTCTTGCCAATCCGAACCCCCATAAGCGGCAAGGAACGGGTGAATTTTGAAACTCCTTACTCATAAAGCTTCCGAAGCAAGGCCATATTTATTTCACATTAGTTTCTAATTTGCAAAGGGTTCACCACCACCATCACCACACGCACATTCACCTTCCTCTTGATATATTTTAATCAGAAAATTAATTTAATTTATAAAACGGTTTCATTTAAACCAAAAAAAAAAACATCCAATCCACATACATACGTACAAGTGTACCTATACTGACGTACACCTATAATGATAGAGAGAGAGAGAGAGAGATGGATGGATTTGTTGGAAGCTGTTAAGTGAGGGCTGTTGCTTTTTCCAAAATATTACAGGATGCCACAGAAGCCCCAATTCTTCAACGAAGAGCTAAAAATAGGTTTTTAATACTCGGATCGGAACTAAACAGCTTCGTCCATTTTATGTAGGTGCTCAATAGCACAGGGCAAGTATTACTTTCATTCAAACAAGTTTTTAATCGAATCCAACTTTCCGATGAAGTCTAAACAAGATATTTTGGCCATTCATTCTGTCCACCTGTTCATCGAAAAGGAGGCTAAAAGACCACATGAATTATAGTTGTTGGGCATAAAACACCTTCATGTGATTCCCTCGAGGATACATTGAAATTTCATAAAGAACTGTTAACTTCCAAACAACGATTTTCTGAATTTTGTATTTCATCGGAAACGGCTAAAACGATTTTAACAAAACTTTTAACGATTGGTATATAAAATACTAAATTTCAATTTAACTGAATTTCTGTTTTAAGTTAAGAATTTAAAAATCAAAAATATTAACATTTTATATAAAAATCGTAAACAAATATTTTTGAAATAAAACTACAACTGTTAGTAAAATAAAATACACGACTGGATCGCACAAGCTTGGTCTTATGCAAACGACTAAGAATTTCAAAAATGAATGTTATTCAAAATTTTTAAAACGTTTTTAAGAAAAAAATTTGGTACGCCAATTTAAAGTTTTTATTATTGTTCAAATAAAAATTAAATTTCCAAAAAAATACTGAGCCGTTTCGAAGATATCGAATTCCAAAAAAAAATAATTTTTTTTCAAAAATTAGAAAAATATTGTTTTTTTTTAAGTTTTGAAATGCAATGTTTTTCAAACTTCTTAGAAGTTTCTCTATAAAAAATTTCATTAAAATCCATTATGTCTATAATGAAAAATTCTAAATTTGAAAAAATGGTTCTATGGTGTAGGTACAGTCAGTAATATCTTGATTTCAATTTTTTTAAATTAAATTATAGATCGTAAAAATTAATCAAACGAAAAAAATTTAAGCAAAATTCTTGGAACCGTTTTCGAGAAAAATACGATTTTCAAAAACCATTTTTAAACATTTTTATGGAGGGTACCGTTATTTTTAGGTAAAATAAATTTTGTTTCTTACATCTTGTAATTAACATTAAGAAACTTTATTTTTCAAGTTTTAAAAATATCGAGCATAGGGTTTTTGAAATATTGAGTTTTGAAAAAAAAAATTTGAAAGTTTTTTTTAAAAATCCAAAAATTTGTTTCAAGATACAACACATAATTTAGTGATCCACTATTCGACATGAAAGTACTCACTTTGAATAAAAAATCGAAGAAACTTTTTCACAGCTTTAATGAAAAGATATCCCCATTCTTGGGCTCTGTGAAGCTGTTATTCTAATGATCTCATATATAACTAGTCTCTTGTTAAACGAACAAAGTATTCTTTCCCATATAAATCATAGAAAATATACATTATTAAAACAAAAATTAACATTTCATTGTCTATAACAATATGTAAGGAGCTTTTATATATCATTTTTACAAAAAATTCTTGTAGCTAAGAAAACGGGTGTAAAAAATTAGCCGGTTATGCTGATCTTCACCTAGTATCTGTGTTATTAAAAATGCTTCTGAAATCTGTAAATTAAGTACTGTCAGTTATTAGACTTTTTAAGATCACAGCTCCTTCAGTAAATCCTTACAATATCAAAGTAGTTATGTCTAGAGGCTGATATCATAAACTTATTTTAACACTTGCCGAACAAATACAACGGGGCCTAACGAAATTTTCAAACCATCAAAATAATCGTACTTTATCAGTCATTAAACATATTTTCCCAAACAACCAGACACCTACAAAGGGACCCTAATAGGCAGTGGCGAGGCGTCATATTGTTCAAGTCGTGCATGAACGACTAGCTTACAGGAGACATTATTTTAATTTCTATCTAATTAACCCACACCTCATACTCATACTGTTCGTTCATTCCTTATAGATATAACTTCTAATGCAGCGTTCGGACTTTATTGCGAAAGCAGTAGATCTACTGCACTTTTTTCTTATTTTTTAAACCTACTGCACCACTGCGTTTTTCCTACAATCTACTGCGATTTTTCAGATTTTTTTTGAATAGCAGCATTGATCATAGAAATAAATGTGCTCATAACAAAATGTCGAAATTTAAAAAGATTCTCGTCTCTTTAGTGCAAGTCTTGTCAGCTGTATACGTTTTACTAGTCTTTAATTTGTTCTTGTTTCAAAAAGTACAAATTTGTAGATTGTAAATTTATTTTGATTACCTAGCTTCATATATTTTTGCTTAAACTATACATTTTCATTATCGAGTAAGAGTATATTTGTTCACACATTCTATGTAAATGAATCGGTGATTGTTTAGACAACATAACTGAAATTTTATTTTATTTTCACATGAGATACAAAACATCATACATTTTTGGACGTGTAGTCATTGTCATTTTTTTAACCCAAAAATCTTATAAGAGTGTTTCGACTTTTAAGCCATTAAGGATTTTTTAACATGTTTTTTTTCTCTTCCGTAAAAAATTAAAATATCACTATTGTTGTTTTAACAAGCAACGATAATTTAAATGTGATTTAACCTTGGTTTCCTTGCTTATAATTTTTTTACCTAGTCAAAAAAAATATATGTATTTCTACTACGAAAATTTTGGTTTTACTGCGATTTCTTGGCCTATTTACTGCGATCTGCGATTTATGAAGTCCGAACCCTGATCTAATGTATACGTACATATTTTCCATTTTCAAAATCGTGCATTCCTTCTCTGAACTACCCAAACAAAACAAAACGAACTAGCTACCTGCTACTGTTTTGTTTTCACTCAACCGATCAGTATCTACCCAAGTCGTTCATACGATTTGGCAACGAAATGAAACCATAGAAAGCATACAAGAAAAAAAAAAACAATTCGCTCGTTGTAGGGAGCATTTCGTGCAAATCTGTTTTGAACGAGTAGAGCTTTTTTTTAATATATAGAATGATGGAAATGAGGAAAACGGGTAGCTAGGGCGTAGGTAAATAAGTAGTTTATTTATTTATTTAGGTACATATTCCAATATTTAATTTTTTTATTTTTTCGAATATGAGAAATGAGACGCGCGTCGTTCATAGGGACGGTTTTAGTCCAGTCAAAGCGTCATTTGACCTTGCGCGCAGAGGCATGGTCTATTTTTTTTTTCATGGATCGATAGGTGCTTATGAGAAAGGCTTAAAACCAAATTTGCACCACATGACAACCTTTTTTACCAAAGTTATTGGTAAAAATGTGTTTTGTGTCATTTTTTGGTCATTTGCGAATATCTCAGCTCCACTATCTCGTACAAACAAAAATTAAACATGTATTTATTCCTAATAACATTATCTATTATGTCATAAAAAAAGCATTTGTTTAAACAAATTAAAAAAAAATTATAGTAAGTTGAAATAATTTGTTGTTGTTTAAAAATCACTTTTTCGTGATTATTAAGAAAAAAGATCATATATTGATGAAATTTTTATTTTTTATTATATAAGTTCTTGTAATTCCCTACAATTTAAAAAAAAAATCAGCACTCTACGAGGAACGAAAGCCGAGTAATAAATTATTGAACATAGGTAAGTCAGTGCACTCACGCATTTTATGATTTTATGTTTTAATTAATATCTCAGCCCCAGTATGTCGCAAAGTGAAAATAAAAAAACTGTATTGCTAATAACAATATTTTCTATCAACTTGCATTTAATTTAATATGTTTGAGCAAAAACATAAACAGTTACCGTTGGTTTCAACGTTTTTTTCTTGTTTTTAATACCTTTTTTTCATAGTTATTGAGAAAAAAAACTGTATTTCACGGTAACTATTTTAGTCCATTACGACTATTTTTTAGTCTATTGCGACAAACGGGAGCCAAGATATTCATGATTTAAAAACTTAGGAAAGCTTACAATTTAGTATCTTAACCTTGTAGCTTGTAAGAAGCAACAAATATGTGTAAGTATGTGTGGGGTGTTTGAAGGATACCAATATATCTTGTTGCTGGTGACAACAAAATTACAAGCTACAAGGTTAATCAACACATACCTATTTATTATTGACATAAAAATAAAAACATAGGTAATGTACCTTTATATAAAAAAAAGACTTGTTTGACTTCTTGGCATTGCAAATAAGAATTTTGAAACTGAACGACTACATTTTTTAGGCACGCATCGCCGCTGCTAATAGGTTATATTTACCCTTATGGATCTTCATGACTTCCCAAATGCCCTTTATTCCCAGAATAAAACATGAACTTTGTTGAAACGCCTTATAACTCGCGTCTTTAATACCTTTGTCTTAATGAAAAGTGAATAGTGAAAACCAGATATCTAAAAATTAAAAAAAAAGTTGATACGAGTAGTTAACACAAATTTACTGTAGGAATTTATACTAATAAAATTAGGACCCTAAAGCGTATTGAAATTTTAGTGTGCCATACAAATACATCTTTGACCTCATGTAAGAGTAACATAGCTATAAGTTTAATTGGGGACGGGGCCAGAGGCGGACCTTGTTGAAGTAACAATGTGCCATGTTAATTCATTCCGATTCACTTGCAAGGTAAACAAGGCTACTAATATTTTTAAACATTTAGTTATGTAGTTCTCACAGGTAAGTACTGTCTGTTTAAAAGCACATCAAGATAATTCAAATAGAAAGTCGTGCTACTTTAACAGGATTACTTATTTAAGGAATCTTAAATCTCAAATGTGTCATGTAGATTTTTCAAGTAATTATTAATTTAACGCAACTTATCTTCTTCCGCATTGAAGTATATCAATCTGGTAAGATTAACTTCTGTTTTAAATGACGTTTTCCCTGAGTGTTGTCAAATGAGATGAATTTTAAAGGTTTTAAAGTCTGTTTTTTATTTAACAATTAAGGGTATTCAATTTGCTTTTAAGCCAATGCCACGTTGTGAATCAGTCGTGTGTCTTGCTAGTTGAAAAACTTGTATTCTTCCTGAACTTTAACATGATTTACGAAACACCCTGTATCAAGTGAAAAAAAAAAAACAAATTCCCATATTATAAGTAAATAAAAACAGGAAACTTAATAGCCGATTCCTCTCTGTAATGTCTCAAAGGAAAATATACAATCTATCAGATTGAGTTGTTTGTACTTGGAGGATACATATATCCTTTCATTTCCAATTGAATGGCTCTTCACATTATTACTTAGAAAAGATGCATCTTTTCTTCTTCAGTCAGTAAGTATAGAAGAACCAAAGAGTGAGAGTCTGGGGGTGCAGCAAAAGAAGATGAAACCCATAACCAAAGGAATTCAACTAATAAAAATCCTTCATTCGAGTGCGAAATGCACTCGTCGTCGTCATCGTCTTCGCCAGCGCTGCCGTCTTCGCCTTAGTTTCGTTGTACAAACAAAAAGAGTCAAGAATGAAAGAAAAAAAAATATACTATAAGTCCTTTTTATTCTATTTTATTTTCTCGCTCGGTTGATTTTATCCTTTTGGATGATAACCTGTTTAAAGAACGCGCTATGATTCTGTTTTTTTTTTTTTTTTAACTTGGGATGTACTTTGCTTGGTTTCCTGATTGTGGGGTTGGGGCAGGGGCTTTGTACGATTCAGAATTGAATATCCTTTTTTGTTTTTGTTTTAGCTTGAGGTCGTTTTGAAGAAGTGTGTTGCTAGTGCAACAGCAGTGTATAAGGGTATACTTTTACGAACAGCAGCATCCATTTTGAGGTGTGAAAATGCCCCCGATGCTATATGGAGCTGTTAAAATGGCACTGATTAAATGTGTGTTTCCAGCTGTGGCTACAATAAAGGAGTGAATGAATGCAGGAACTAAGCAGGACGGTACACTGAGAAAAATCTGTACCTACTTAGAAGTTTATAAGATATGTAGGATGACCACATTTTACATCATGCCATAATTCTAAAATCAAGCCAAACATTTACGTATTTACGCTATTTCATATTCAATATCATTTCAATTTAAATATTAAAAACCTTATATAAAAACCTAAGCGGTATTAAAATGCAGCTAAGAATAAAAAAGGTCATTCGGTAAATGCATTGTTTAAAGTAAAGTAAAAGAAAAGTCAAGTCACGAAAAGTAAATTCAAAGTCAAGTTAAAGTCAAGCGAAAGTTGCTATATTTTTCTATTAATCATTATTCAATTAAATTTTATACAAACCTTTATTTTTTTTAAACTCTTTAAATTCAGTGAATTAAAACTTAATTTAACTTATAAAAACTTGTTCATATTTAATCCCTTTCATCCCCCTACAATTGGTGTCAGAAGTGTTTCCGAGCAAGAACAAGTGCCGCGAAAAGTGTTTGAACATTTTGTTTTAACTATAAATTAGAATTGTGCTAGTGCTAAAATTTCATAAAATAAAAAAGAAAAAAAAGCGATGTTATTAAATACGTAAACCGAAAAGTTATAAGTGACAACAACTAACAAAGCACAAATTAAAAAGTAAAAGCTAAGAATTAATTATTTAAAAATCTTGAATCTAAATATTCATGCATTAAAAGTTTCAAATAGAATTTTGCGATACATTTGTGCATAAAAAGAAAAAAAAAAGAAAATTCATGTTAATTGTGAGTGCATTAGTTAAAAAATAGCAAAAACGAAAAAAAAGAGAGTAAAATAAGAGAAAAGTACCATCTATCGATCATTAAACGAAGTATACACACACGAACATTGGTGAGATCGTTTCATATTTTTTTTTCTCTTACATATTTAGCTATAAATTTAACGATAAATTTACATGAAAAGCTTTAAAGCTTTACTGTCGCATGCAATAAGAACTTTAACTTGAGATAATCTTTCAAAACAAACTACTAAGAAAAAGCTTTTGAGTCGAATTTGTTTTTTTTTGTTATGATCGAGCAAGAATTAATGATGGGGAGAAAGGTTTGAATTCTGAATGGATGATTTAAATAAATTAACTACCAAACAATTGCAAACAATTTTAAAAGAAAAGAAGTTATCGTATCGATATTATTTAAAAACTGAATTAGTTAAAAGGTTACATAATGCTATTTTGAAAGAAGGAATGTCAATTAGTGAATTTATTGAAGATTATTTTCGAGAAGGAAATTCAAGTGATAAGATAGAAGTAGGTGAAGTTGAGAAAGAGGAAATTGTCGTTGATGTAAATTTGAAAGCTGCTGCAGAGATGACGGAGACCAATAATTTTGTTTTTAAGGATGTCGAAGAATCATTAGATAGATTTACTGGAGAAGCTGGAAAAAATGTAGTTCTTTGGTTAAAGGATTTTGAAGATATAGCGACAGTATGTCAATGGAATCCCATACAAAAATACCTTTATGCAAGGCGTTTACTTAAAGGAGCTGCCAAACTAGCAGTGGAATCGAAAAGCGGTATTTGCAGTTGGAATGATTTAAAGGAATTTTTATTAAAAGAGTTTAATGATACACCTTCGTGTATAAGTCTTCACAAAGAGCTTCAATCAAGGATGAAAAAAGCTAGCGAAACCTTTTTAGAATACATGTATTCAATGAAGCAAATTGCTATGAGGGGTAATTTCGATGACGCGTCTTTAATAGCCTATATAATCCAAGGTATTCCAGATAGCCCTTTAAATAAAACCGTCCTATACGAAGCAACAAGTTTAGAAGAGCTGAAGAAAAAGTTTTTAGTTTACGAAACGATAAAAGGTCATTTAGCGAGTACGAGTAATTATAGAAACCAAAACAATAATTCTCAAAATTTTAAGCCAAGTAATTCAAACAATTACAAAAATTCTGTGAGTCAAAAGCGATGTACAAACTGTGGTTCTCTTTCTCATAATCAAAATGTTTGTCCAAACAAAAGTAAAGGAGCAAGGTGTTTTTCATGTAGTGAATTTGGTCATATTTCTACAAATTGTCCAAAGAAAGAAACCAGAAATCCGAACAATAATGTTAAAAGGATTAACAGACTAGACTGTTGTGTAAGTCTTACGTTAGCTGGGGAAGTTTACTCTGTTTTAGTGGATACGGGGGCGGATGTTTCGTTGATGCAAAGGAGCGTTTGGAGAAGGGCTGGTGGTGCTGTAATTGATGGGCTCGAAGAAAATTTGCTGGGATTTGGTGATGGTGATGCGAAACGTACTTATGGATCGTGTTTAATTGATGTTTTAATCGGAGAAGATAATTATTCCGTTCGATTCCATATAGTTCCTGATGAATGGATGTCAGACTGCATGATTTTGGGAAAGAACTTTTTAAGAATTGCTAGAGTTAACATTGATAATGGAAATATTTGTGTAACTAAAGTTCCAGAAACTGTTAATTTGGAAGAAAATAATATTTCGAAAATGTACGTTATTGAGTTGTTGGAAAAGAATGATTTAAATTCAATCATAGACTCAAAAATTAATCATATTTCAAATCCTTCCATTCGAAACGAGATAAGAGAGTTAATATGTAGATATGAACCAACGAAACAGGATAAGTGTAAAGTGGAAATGAGAATTGTGTTATCCGATGATCGTCCAGTCTATCAAAAGCCAAGAAGGTTAGCACCACAAGAAAAGGAAGACGTTAAGAGACAGATAGATACCTGGCTTTCAGAAGGAATAATACGCCATAGCTATTCGGATTATTCTAGTCCGATAGTCTTGGTTAAGAAAAAAGATGCATCTAATAGAATTTGTATTGATTATCGTTTACTTAATGCCAAAATTATAAAAGATCGCCATCCACTTCCGTTTATAGAGGAAATTTTAGAAGATCTTGTTGGAGGATTATTTTTTGTTGTTTTGGATTTCAAAAACGGGTTTTTTCACGTACCCATTGAAAAGGAAAGTCAAAAGTATACCGCATTCGTCACGCCTGACGGGCACTATGAATTTTTAAAAGCACCTTTTGGTCTTTGTAATTCGCCGTCAGTTTTTCAAAGGTTTATAAACTCTGTCTTTGAGAAACTTTTACGTTCAGGATGGTTAAGAATTTTTGTGGATGATTTAGTCATTCAAGCTGTAAGCCCGGAGGAATGTCTGGAAAAGCTTAAACTAGTTTTGGAAGTCGCAGCTGAAAATGGTCTTTTTATTAACTGGAAGAAGTGTAAGTTCATCACTGAAACGATTGAATTTTTGGGACATGTCGTAGAAAATGGATCACTGAAACCATCAAAGGAGAAGATACATGCGGTCCAAAATTTTCCAATGCCGAATTCAGTAAAGAAAATTCAGTCCTTTCTCGGATTAACAGGGTTTTTCAGGCGTTTCATTGCAGGATACGCAGTAATTGCTAAGCCCTTATCGGATTTACTGCGTAAAGATACGGTATTTTGCTTCGGTCCTAATCAAGTGGAAGCTTTCCAAAATTTAAAGGATGCCTTGTGCAAAGACCCAGTTTTGAAGCTTTATAATCCAGAGTTGGAAACGGAACTTCATACCGACGCGAGTAAGGTTGGATACGGCGGTGTCTTACTTCAAAGACATAATGACAACGAGATGCATCCTGTTTTTTATATCAGCTATAAGTCGTCGAAAGCGGAAAGCAATTTTACTAGTTATGAACAAGAGGTTCTGGCAATCGTTAAGTGTTTGCAGAAGTTAAGGGTTTACCTTTTGGGAATACCATTTAAAATTTTTACGGACTGCAAAGCTTTTACAGCAACTATGAGGAAGAAGGAGTTATGCACACGAGTTGCCAGGTGGGCAATATTCTTACAGGATTTTAACTGTGAAGTCCTTCACAGAGCTGGTTCATCGATGAGGCACGTGGACGCTCTTAGTCGCTTTCCGGTAATAATGAGAGTTGAAGATGGTGTTCTGCATCGTATTAGAAAGGCGCAAGAGACGGATGAATTTTGTTTGCTGATATCAAACATTTTGAAGCACCAGGAATACGAAAATTTTGTAATGCGCAACGGTATTTTGTATAAATTTGTTGAAGGTGATTACTCCCTGGTTGTTCCAAAGAAGCTGCAGAGAGAAGTACTGCGAGGCATACACGAGCAAGGTCATATGAATGCAAGAAAGGTGGAAGTTTTGGCAAGGAAGGATTTTTGTATACCACGTATGTCGTTCAAAATTAAACAAGTAATTGCAAATTGCATTCCATGCATACTTGGAGCGAGGAAAAGTGGAAAACAGGAGTGTTTGCTCAATCCCATCGAAAAGTTTGATACACCTCTCAATACGTTTCATCTTGATCATCTTGGTCCTTTGAATTCAACGGCGAAGAGCTATAAGCATTTGTTGGTCATCGTGGATGCTTTTTCAAAGTTTACTTGGATCTTTCCCGTAAAGTCTACGAGTGCTGAAGAAGTGGTAAAGAAACTGTTGATCCAGAGCGAAACTTTTGGCGATCCGGCAAGAGTCATCTCGGACAGAGGTTCCGCTTTTACATCCAATCTATTTAAGGAGTATTGTGAGGAAAGAAAGATTGTGCATTCGCTTGTGACTACAGGAGTTGCTCGCGGAAATGGTCAGGTGGAGAGAATCAACAGGACTATTATTGAAATGTTGACGAAAATGTCAGTTGATGCTCCTGATAAGTGGTTTAAACATGTGCAAAAACTACAATGTATTATAAACTCGACGGTTAATCGAAGCACAAACAAGACTCCATTTGAGTTAATGTTCGGAGTTCGTATGAGATCCAAGGATAATATTGAGCTGAAGCAACAGATGGAAGAGTTATTTATCGAGGAATTCGAAGATGAAAGGAAGGAGATGCGAAGGCAGGCTAAGGAACAAATTATTAAGGTTCATGAAGAAAACCGAAAAGGCTACAACAGGAAGAGAAAAGCTGCTACGCAATACAAATTGGGCGACCTAGTTGCGATTAAAAAAACTCAATTCGCACCTGGAACAAAGCTATACCCGTCGTACTTAGGCCCATATGAAGTTACGAAAGTCAAGAGAAACGACCGATATGAAGTTCGTAAAGTGGGAACTCATGAGGGACCAAATAATACCTCGTCTTCAGCTGACTTTATGAAGCCCTGGCGCAACGAAGATGATAGTGAATCCGATGAAGTTGAATCCGAAGATGATGATGTAACCGATGTTTAGATGTAATAAGTACCCAAAGAAGACTGTTCGTCTGAGGCAGCCGACAAGAAGGATGGCCGAGTGTAGGATGACCACATTTTACATCATGCCATAATTCTAAAATCAAGCCAAACATTTACGTATTTACGCTATTTCATATTCAATATCATTTCAATTTAAATATTAAAAACCTTATATAAAAACCTAAGCGGTATTAAAATGCAGCTAAGAATAAAAAAGGTCATTCGGTAAATGCATTGTTTAAAGTAAAGTAAAAGAAAAGTCAAGTCACGAAAAGTAAATTCAAAGTCAAGTTAAAGTCAAGCGAAAGTTGCTATATTTTTCTATTAATCATTATTCAATTAAATTTTATACAAACCTTTATTTTTTTTAAACTCTTTAAATTCAGTGAATTAAAACTTAATTTAACTTATAAAAACTTGTTCATATTTAATCCCTTTCATCCCCCTACAGATATTTGTTTGGTAGATACCTAAATTGATAAATGGAAATGTTGATGAAAACAAGCTTGTAAAGGATTCACAATCTACAATTTCTTTATGTTAAAATATTGAAAATACAAAAAAACACTTGGCACTATCTCTCTCTCAGATTCCATTATGAATTTTATGAAACTTGAACAAATTTTTGAGTCCCACGATCAGTCTTTTTTTTTCCTCCATGAGATATCTATGCAGCGCAGCTTTAGCATTAGTTAGTCCAAGAACACATTCTGAAGCGAAACGAAATTCTCAGACATAAATATTACAACGAAATTATAAGGGAAAAATGTCTTTCTGCTTTTAATCCTGCAGTACCAAAAAGTCTCCACTCTTTTTTGAACAGAATTAATTGCCTAGTAGGTCAAAAGTGGGCGGAAAAGTGATACTAGAATAATTGAATTCTTGATTTTCCGAGCTTAGTTTTTTTTTGTTGCCATTCGTGGAGCCTTCCAAGAATTTTTTCCGCTATGTTCTTGTGAGCACTTAGTTGTCTTTTTGGAGACCAAACAAAATTGTTGGTTATCATCAGCACCGTCAACACTGTTCTCCAGCCAGTTCGGAGTTGCATTTTGACAATTATAAAACTAAAAGGCATTACAAATTTGATTTGCCTAGTCCCCTACAGTTTTATACTGGGAAGTTGGAGGAAGTTCCCTTCCGCTTTCATGCACAGCCAGAATAGTGCTTCTCTTGGGCGCAATTTCTTCGGAGTAAGGTTTCAAAGACTTTTCGCCAATTCAGAGAATCAACATAACCCAACCCAATTTCCGCAGTCATTGGACCTTTAATCTTTAGATAGGTCAATCTCTATCTACCTAACTTAAATTAGCGAAGAAACTTTTCGCGGATATCAGAAACCTGAAGAGACGCTTAATTTAATTCTAAATTTCAGTGTAGAGATTTTTAATAAGATATGGAAAGTTTTTCAAATAGTGATGAGATTTTATGTAGATATATAGTTGTGAAAAGTACAAAACAACCTAGTTCGGATTAATCTAGTGTCCGAAGAGGATCAAAATTTAATCATATTCGAATAATCCTAGCCGATAAGGGAATTAATGAGATGATGATCTGCCAAGATTATAATTTCTGATAGTCGGACTGTATGGTACGTCTCAACTATTGACGAAGTGGGCAACATGTTCCGTTTTTGCCACAAAAAAATTTTAAAGGCACCAAATCTTCCATCAATTTCGTTACCCTTCTTATCTATATCCAAAAGAATAAAATACACGACTGGGTCGCACGAACTTGCTCCTATGTAATAGACTAGGAATTTTAAAAACGGATGTTATTAAAGAAAACTGTTCATAAGGATAAAATGAATTTTTTAAATTCTTTTAGTAGTAAGAGATAAAAACAGAATGCTATGCAAATATGAATTTATGCAGGAACAAAAATTATAAGTCGTGGTGGTTCCTTAAAAAAATAAGCTTTTATGTACAAAATTTTAAAAACATTTTTAAGAAAACAATTTGGTGTGCCAACCTTAAGTTTTTATTATTGTACGAATAGAAGTCTAATTTCCAAAAAAAATACTAAGCCGTTCTTGAGATATCGAATTTTTCAAAAAAAAAAAAATACTTTTTTTTCTAAAAATTGAAAAAAATATTTTTTCTTAAGTTTTTAAATGCAATTTTTTTAAAACTTTTTAGGAGCTTTTTTATAAAAAATTTCGTTAAAATCCGTTATGCCGATAGTGAGTAATTCAAAATCCGAAAAAAATCGTTCTATGGTAGGTACAGTCAGTAATATCTAGATTTCAAATTTTTTTTATTAAATTATATATCGTAAAGATTGATCAAAAGAAAACAAATTTTAGCAAAATTCTCGGAACCGTTTTCGAGAAAAATACGATTTTCGAAAACCATTTTTTAAAATTTGTATGGAAGGTACCGTTAGTTTTAGATAAAACAAAATTTTTTTCTCAAGTCTTGTAGATTATGTTAAGACACTTTTATTTGTCAAGTTTGAAAAAAATCGAGCTTGGGGTTTTCGAAATATTGAGTTTCCAAAAAAAAATTTTGAATTTTTTTTTTTTAAATACAAAAAATAAAAAATTGAAAATTTGAATATGTAACTAATAATATTCAAACTTTGGAGGAGCTTTGGCATAAACAAAATGATTTAAATCGGCAGTACCGTTTTCGAGAAAATCAAAAACAAAAAAAATGGACCCAGGTGGGCTACCAAAAATAACATTTTTTTGGAAAATTTTTTTCAACCATTAGCTAGTTTTAACCAAATGAAATTTTTCAATTTTTTTTTTAAATTCTGTGGAACAGTTTTTGAGAAAAAAAAATATTTATAAAATTTCGAAAAAAATCGTATGGCAGGTACCGTTATTTTTGGTCTTAAAAAAAAAAAAAACAGAAAAAAAGGTCCGGGGGGCGGAAAATTAAAACCCATATCTACCAAGTTTGAAGAAAATCAGGCCAGCCGCTTTGGCTGTAGTCGAACCGACAGACAGACAGACAGAATTGCGAGACCCACTTTTTTGGTCTTCGCTATCATCTTAATGTCAGCTTTGATCAAAATCTCGAGTTCGTTTTTTTTTACGAAAGCATACCTTGCCTTATAGTACCTATAAGTCGCAAGTAAAAAATAGAAGGCATTACGGCTTGTGGAGAGCCTTAGACTAGTGACAACTCTCAAACATTCCTGTGTGCGTTTTAACAGGAATGTAGGAGCCTTACAATTTTCAATTTTCTGCCGATAATGAAGCTAATTAGTTCAATTTTTCTTGGTAGGTTTTAAAATTCCTCGCAAGAGGCAGTACACCCCTAAAAAATCTTATGTTGGTAGCTAAAAATCGAACCCCAGACTTTCTGCATACCATTTTACCAATGGTTACTAGTCCTATATCTATATCCAAACGGGTATAGATTTCTTTAAAACTCGATCTTAAACAAACTCCGAAATATTAAGCAAATTTTTTTTGGAGGAACTTTCCACGAATTGCTGAGTTAAGCTCATTGCAGTATCCCCGATGCCAAAGATCTGAAGAGTAATGTTGCGCCTGAGCCACATGTACTCAGGAACCAACTAAGTTCTTAGCATTATGTATCCCGTTAACAAATCTTGGCAGCCGAGGTTTTCGCTAGCATCAGTTAAAATCCCCAAAATTCCAGTCCTTAAATGGTCCTTTTCTCCAAAACATTAAATCGATCCCGTGAAATCCTCTTTGACTTTTTCGTCAGTGCATTTCAAAACTACCAAATTCTTCGCATTCAATTCAATAAAACGCAACAGTTCCACTCGAAATCCTCCAAACAAATACAAAAATAACTTGCAATCCCCCAAACCCATGGTGTGGGCTTCGTGTGGCCAAACATTAAGATCTATACATCCAGTGCAATTCGAAGAGAAAAGGACGAAAATCGTAGTTGCGAGTGCTACTTCCAACTTGGATATCAAAACCAATTTTTTACCTGCTATTTCCTTCCCCACGATTTGGTATCAGAGTTCTCTTTCTCTAATTTTTAAAGAACTGCAACGTGTTTCCTCCAAGTCATCCGTCATTTACACCGAAGACGGACTCTTTTCTCTTCATTTTTTGGTTTATCCCTTGCAGTGAGTCCTCCCCACAACCACCTACGACATCTCTTCTTTTCAATTCGATGTTTTATAGAAGTCGCGATGGCATAATAACTCGTTCTTTGTGTGTTCGAATACACAAGGACCGACGACACGGTTGCATTCAATTTGCTTTGTCGTCCTCGCTCGCATGTCCTTACAAATAATTCTATATCAAATGGGAAAATCGTAGAGGAAAAATCCATTTGGGATAAGTCGAGCTTGAAAAACAATTTAACGTATGGCTGCAGGGAGCGAATTCTTGAGTGGCCTGAGACGATATCCCTTATTCCTTGGTCCTTGAAGAGCAGAATGTGCGGTGCCGGTGACTAAATGCAGGTGTGACGATATTGAATTGCGTGCCCGATTCAAATTACCGCGCTTGAATATCACCAAAGGACTTCCAAAATGCATCGTCCTTCATGTAGATGATAAAGTCAGACACTATCGTCCTTTCAACCAAACCGAACAGAAGAAAAACACTAAAACCTCAGGCACACATTTATATAGCGAAATTCCAGGACACACGAAGCCGAAGACTTAGTGGCTTGCAAGGCATCAGGAAGGACACACTTAAACACTCAGTGAAATATAACCTGGCTTTAAGGTGATTTTAATTACACGAAATTAATTTGGATTAACGTTTGATATCCCTCGTCCTGCGACAACGGACGACAGCGACGGAGGCGTTTGGCAGTGATATATGACCACCGCTAAAGCCAAAACGACAATGAGTGAGTTAACATCAGCGAGTAGGAGTATAGAATGAGGTTGCAACTCTGGCGGCGAGGTATGGGATGTGTCTTTGCTAAATGGAATGTGTCTGAGGCTCTGGCGGAGGTGGAGAATCGGAGGGTTTTGTTTGAAAATTTGTCATTCTTGTCGTTCGTTCTGTGCTGAAGGATTTCTTTTAGTTCTTCGTTTTATGGGGAGGCAAGACACGTTATAAATGAATAGACTTAAGGGCTGCTGCACTCACCCGACGAGAAGTCCTTTTTGTGGTTTTTATTCTTCACCCACAACATCAACACACCACATGCATGACTATATACACTGCCAGCCCTAACCTGTCACATGCCAGGGATATCCTTTTCCACAGAAGAGAGTCCTTGCCACATTTGGTTGGTTCAGTGTCTCGACAAAGTGATAAGTAGAAATTAATTAAACGACGGAATTAACCTCAATTAGGTTCGAAATGACTTTCTAGAGACTGTACAGCAAATAAAAAACACCAAACCAATCCAAAGGCTCCTTTCTTATCCGATTAAAGGACAATCAATCTTTAGAGCTTTAAACAAAATGTCCTTAAAATATGCAGAACGATTCAAATAAAATGCTAAATTTAATCAATGCAGTAAATCGACAGTGCATTTGACTGAAAAGCAACATAGAACGATCCCAATCCTCCCTAGAGCGATGGTGCATGCCGGGCCGGCATTAGGCCTCAAGAAGAAAAGGACACCCTGGCACAACAATATCCTCTGGCCGATGTGATATGGTGCGGTACGTACTCAAAGTTGAAATAATGAAATCAGTTTTGTGTATTTTGCTTCATGTTGTTCCATTGAGGCAGGACATATTTCCAAAGAGGTGTGCAAACACTTCATCTTCTCAAGAGCCAGCGGCCTCTGAACAACAATCCCAGCTAGTCAGTCGGTCTAGTCATTCAGTCTGTCAGTCAATAAGAGTGAATGGGAGGATATCCTGACAGACTAGTTGTGCTCGGCATAACTTGTTTCTCATGTTATCTATACTTAAGGACGCACTTGGAGTTATACCATCCATCGTCATCGTAGCCATTAAGGCTTTCAGTTTGAGTTTCACAAATGAAAGACCAAGGAGTTATGTTACCTTGAGAGTGGCTTAGCGCAAAGGATATAGTGTACATTTATCTATTGTTTGTCATCTAAAACAATACTCCATCACCATCAAAACATGATTTGACATAGCAGTAGGAGCATCGGCAGGCCAGCGCGTCCTTCTTGTCATCGTCATCACATTTCGGCACGGTAAATTGTTATCGATTTGTCATCGACTTTGGAAATCAATTAACAACATCAAACATCATTGATGCAAATCAAATACGAAAGCCAACAGCAGAACGACATAACGACGAACATTGTGCTGGAATGTGGGGGAAATTAACATAAAGAGGTCTGGCATTGGGCGCCATTCAGTGAAATAACCTCTTTAATTCCCTTTCTCTCATTCTCTCTCGTTGCAAATGCGGTGTTGGTTGTTGGACGACCATATTGCTTTTGTCTTGTTTGCTCAAATCCTCGATGCAAAGTGCTGCAGTTCAGTTTGGAAGGGTGTGGGGCTGCACCTACCTACCTTACCAATGTTGTTGTTGTGCGGGGCCAACTTGATTCAACTGACAAGATATATTGGGAATTATTTGCGAGAGTGCAGTACATAAAACTACAATAAATCTTTCTTGCTAGTCCTAGAGTCCTCTACCTACGGTCCTTCCCCCTTTGGCCACCCATTTGCAACAAAACCAACCTCGGAAAACCGTTTGCATGTAGCAACATTGGAATCGGTTACAGGTGAAATTTATAATTTGTAACGCATGTTGTTCTCAATTGGGGAGGTTTGCAGCGCCCCCGTTGGCAGGAGGGGTGAGTGTATTAAGTGCCAGTGTTTGCTTGATTGTACGAGTATGTATGGAGGTATGTATAAGTATGGTGCATGTTTTGTGTCAAGTCATGTTTATGCGAGTCATTTAAGCATGCATAAGTTATTTGGCATAGAAATTTACACTAACCCCATTTCTCTCCGTTTCACAATCGATGCATTACTTTATGGAAACTTGTACCTGTCAACCGGATACACAACAATAATACACCAACCCCTACTTTAATGCCCCTGCACTTATCCCATCTTTAAATTTTAATTTCCCTACGTTGTTGGTGCAAATGAGAGATTCCCTCCCACCGCCGCTCTTACATCGTATGTCGTACCGTTTGCTCTTTGCTGATTCGAGCTTAAGCTATTTATAGGCAGGGGTTGAAATATGTGCGGTGCATGGTTTTTGGGGTCTGTGGAATTTGTATGTAGGTACATGTGTATGACATGCGCTAAATGCCAATTTGTGACAAGTGCGTTTATTATACGAGGGTTACCTATGCCCGCGACAGGCCATATTGTTGGCAACTATAGTTTTATAATACACCCTCTCGCATCCTAGGGGCATACGAGTATAATGCGAACTTGTCACTTAGTTCGGCGATGCCTATATAAAAGCATCGGTGTTGCTGTTTAAATTTGTTGTTGGTTTTGGTCAAAATTCTGCTGCTCCTGCTCCTGCTGCTGCATGCTGAGGGTAGGTTTTGTAATTAGTTGCATTTTTCAACGCGACCTTTAGCTCGTTTGTTTTTCAGAGTATTTTAAATATACTTACAGTCAGTTGGGATATACATAAGTACCGAGCGCGATGTATAAATATTTTTGAAATATTTTAAATGGATCCGCGGGTTAACCACTAATTAAACATCATTTGGTAATAATGGATAGTGTGGTAGCGGTTGGTTTAGGTCAGATTTGTTTTGGCTTTTAATTGCTTTGTATAGAGACGAATTGCTGAGGGGGTTAAGTGTTTATCTAATCGAGGGTTTCTCTTAAAAAAGAACCACCGAAGCAATAACATGTCAATAGAAGAATAAATTGGACAGTCAGAGAGGTTGTGTAAATAATGCGGTTTCGACGATATTTAATCAGTTCAAAAGGAAAGGTATGATTCGAGGCGAAAGAACTAGTATTTGCAACTCCATTTTCATTCTTCTATTAAGTATAGTATTTCTCTTACCTATCTATCGAGAAACTATACTCTGTCCAACAAAAATTGTCAGTACAGGGAAGATAGGACGTTTGTCTCTCATTCTGGTTGCATTGCCATACATAAGTGTGTCGCCTTTTAAAGCCCTCACAGGGATTCCGTAGTTTAAATTATAAATCGCCGCAAATGAAAGTAAAAAACGCGTAGGGCTACCGTCTGCCGATTCAAAACGACTGAAAACAATATTCAATTTACCTTTTCCCACAACGCCAAGCGGTAAGATAATAGGCGCGTTTTCTTTTTAAGTTGAAAAGCAATACGACAACACTCAACATACTCATCTTCTTAAAATGTGTTCTCAAAAGCTTCAAATCCCAAAAGCTCCTTAATAAAAACCACTGAAAAAGCTCTTTGCTTGCAATTGAGAATGATAATGGTAATTCTGTTTTGATGTAGATAAAGAGCGCACGATCGTATTGAGTGACACTTGACACTCTTGTCTTGATCTTGACAGTATCTCAATATCTCATCAGCAGTGGGATACGACGGTCGTGTTGGGGTGTACAACTTTTTGCAAAGAATTACAACAACAATTCCTTAAGAAAAGTCAGTGACTTGCTCTTTTTTTAGTGGCATTTTTCCTAACGCATTGTAGTGAGGGTGCATCAGCCGCCACTGCTTTAGAAAAAGCTCTCCCATAAGGCCTGTACTGACAATTTTTGTTGGACAGAGTATAGTGCTTATACAACTTTCCCTAAAGGAGTTGTATATATTATATGAAGTTATAGTCAAGGGCCAATCTGTTGACCAAATTTCGAGTTAGTCAACGCTTATCAACCAAAATCAGACGATTAGAGTATTCTAGGTATAGACAAGCCTGTAAACAGTCTGCACGGCACAACTTACGATTATGGACTCAGGTTGATCGTGATTGATGCTCAGCCGTCAAACAATTTGTTGAGATACAAGCGGTGCTTGTAGAATATCTCACACGTCGAAGGCTACTATCGGAAGAGATCACCAGGTCCTTTCCGATCGAGTTTCTAGTTACCTCTACGAGCATCATCAATCAGTAAAAACATTGCCAAGGAACTTCTAGAAATACTCCTCTGGACTTTATACTACCTCCACAATGAACCTCTTGTTCCAGTGAACACAAGCACCTTAAAAAGGGATACATAAATCGGCACTGCTTAGAAACCCCTGAGCTACTTGGGAGCTCTGCGAGCCTAAGAGGAGAAAAGAACAACGACTTCTCAGAAAAAAAGAAACAAGAGAAGCTCGAAATAAAAGTAGAAAGAACGTTTCAAAGTTACAAGTCTCGAACTAAAGCCTCCAAGGAACTTCCTAGAAGAATTCCAGTCGATGGTGAAAATATGGAAAAATCATTTCTTCAAACTGTATAGCTGCGATGATAAAAAGAATTCCTCGGTGAGGCAGCTTGTATCATTAAAACTCAATGAAGTAGAACATAGCACAACTTAGTCCACCCCATCTCGAGGAAGGCTTAGGTAGAGTTACTGAAGGGAACGGATGTCAACCTGGTCAAACTGATAGGTGATGACTTTCTTTAGGTGTATTCTCCAGTTCATCTGCAAAATGTTGTCAAAGAAAAACTTGTGCAAAGATTGAAACTTCAGCATTGTTTATTCGATCGAGAAAGAAGAAATTCTGACTAATTACAGAAGTCTCCTTTGCATAGGCTACAAGACCTTTTCAGCCGTATAATTTGAACACCAATAGGCGGTCGCAAACTGATAGGTGTATATGGGCGTCAAAAAGTCTAACATCCACCAATTTTTGGGCTTGGGCATATCTTAGAAAAAACTCAACAACTTTAAATGTATATTCATCACTTTTTCAATTTTAAGGTCGCCCTTATTTAGATTAACCTGTGGGAAACGGTCTAGAAATAATAATAATTAAAGTAATAATGACAATAATAATAATAATAATAATAATAATAATAATAATAATAATAATAATAATAATAATAATAATAATAATAATAATAATAATAATAATAATAATAATAATAATAATAATAATAATAATAATAATAATAATAATAATAATAATAATAATAATAATAATAATAATAATAATAATAATAATAATAATAATAATAATAATAATAATAACCATAATAATAATAATAAGAAAACAATAATAATAGTAATAATAATAATTATAATAACAATAATGATAACAATACAACCCAGACTATAATCCTAATTACATGCGTTGCTAACAATCTTACATAATAATAATAAAATGACACACGATATAATACATATACCAATGTTATATAGACCATTTCGCCCGACTAGGACAAAATAGCTAGCAACTCAAAATAAATATATAACACCCAAGTTATTTGTTTGAGTAATAATATTTAGGTATTACTCCACTTCTCTCAAAATTGAGGAATTTTTTTTATATTTGATATATACCTAACTAATCTAAGCTTATCTTAGGTGGCCTGTTGTCAATATATGCTAACTGGACAGTTAATCCTGGGTCGCATGATTATCCAGTTAACTATGTATGGCTTTGCCAAGAGAGATAAACCGGCACCTGTGTCGGTTGACGAGTGGAGTTTACATCCTAGGTCAGAGTAGTGCGGATCAAGAAAACTAAAATAAATAGGTCGACAATCCCGCGATCGTTAATTAGTGTACTATACGGAAAATTTACAAATAATTTTTAAATTACAAAAAAAAAACAAAAATACACCCATTTACAAAACTATATAAAAAAAAAAACTAAAGAAGTCAAGATCTTCCACAACTGAAAGTGTCGTACAGTGTACCTACTAGGTTCCAGTAATGCAGGAAGTAAAGTTTAATAAAAAACGCTCCCATTGCATAGATCTGTGCCAAGCTCAATCAGTAAATACAATTTAGTGTCATATGTCATATATCTGGACCTACAAATATATAGTCCCCTGGAAAAAAAAAATGTGCCTAGCTTGTGTTACAAAGTTTTTTCTATCAATTGGAAAAAAAACACCACCTGAACTAGATTATTAAAAAAAAAAAAAAAAAACAATCCTGGATTATACTATTCTGTGACTTCCTAAGAAAAAAAAAATACCTACAACTACAAAAAAACTACCTACAACTACAGAACAAAACAACAACATTCATTATACACATCAGTACTCCTGGAATTATTTCTTACCGGACCAACACCCACATGAAGCCGTTCTCCTCCTATTTGGGCAAAACCATTGTATCCTAGTGAACAAGATTTATCCCTTTTTAAATCCTATATCTGATGCCCTTTATATATTCAATGCCCCCCCCCCCCATCCCTTGTTCTAAGCCTTACCTCTTGTGACAAGTGTTTTGTGTTTATGTTTATGTATATTAGATTTAAGTTCCATATTGTGTAAATGAAATACAAATTTATAAGCGCGGCCAAAACGTAAATAAAGAATTAAAATCATAAAGTTAGTTTCAAAAGAGAAAAATGAAGGGAAAAATTTAATAAATGGAAAATTTTGCATTTTGTAATAATAACCAAAAAAAGATAAAAGTAATATTAACCTCATCCCAAAAACAAAAGAAAATTCCAATATAATTTCAGTGACGTCACCGATTGAATAAACTATGTAAACTCCAGAGTGGTGCACTACCTTGGACGTATACGGAGATCAGAGTAAGTCATTACCATTACATGTCCACTCATAATTTTCTTCTGTTTTTTTTTTTAAATTTGGGTAATAAACATGCATAAACAAAAAGACAATAAAATAGATACTAAGAAAATTCCATTATTAAAATTTTTTTCACTTACAAATTAATAGGGTTGCCACCTATATTTTACCTGGTAAATGATTTAAGAATTTGTTTGAAAGATACCTTCTGCTATTGATATACATAAATTTAAATTTTTTTTTCTCTTTAATATTTTCTTTAATCAATAGTTTATAATTAATTTTTATATTTAACAATTTGGCGCAATAAAATTATAACGATGGTATTTGTTAGAGTTTTGAATTACTCTTTTGTCTTATAATGTTACTTCGGTGAAATTTGGGTATTCGAAATTGACGCTTTCTTTAGGAGGGAAGGTTGATTGGAAATTGGCGGTTCCTGAATTTTCCTAAGATGACAGCTTAAGATTTAGGTCGGAGGTGGAAGTGGCCATTCAAGACGAAGACTAGATGAAGATTGGGTAAGCGAATTAAAACCAAAGTAGGGGCTACTACGCAAGAATGGAGGAAGTGGTAGCCAAGGTGGTATTTGAGATACACGGGTGGGCTAATCCTCTGAAGGGTAAACAACACCTTTAACCCTCCCCCTTTAAAAAAAAAATCACACCCCATCCATTTAGAACGAAATCAGGCTTCAATTAATTGAACCCTACGCTTTTTTTTTACGTTTTTTTTTGAATTTGTTTACTGGCATGATATAGTTGCGTAACAACGGTCCAGGCTGCGGTAGCAAGAACCCCCCCTTCCGACGAGCTGAGTCGTGCTTGAAGCAAGCATGCCACGCTGCCGTATACTGGACACCCTCTCTCTCCTGCTGCCAGGATCAGCCTCATGACCCTGTATACATGGGGTTGTAATGGTAGTAAGGGAGTGAGAGGTCAAGGGATTCACGAATCGAACTACAATCTGGAGAAAATCTACCTCTACCTCGAAATTATAATTTTCAGTTTGAGAATCCCTGCCAACAACACCAGGCGGTTCGTTACAGGTGGCGCCCAACGTGGGGCCCGATTCGTTCAGTATTTTACCATCAAATGGGGTGTGTTTTGTCAGGTACCTATACGGGAAACATGCTGCGAACACACATTGTGTTTCGGCCTTGAACTGGCATCGTCAAACCTGAATGATCTACATTTCAAAAAAAAAAAAAAATTTTTTTTTGCTGTCGGGAACGTCCGGTAAATGGGTTTATTTAACACCCACATTTATGCAGTTGCGATTCCTCTCAGACAAATTAAACAGTACACACCTTCAGTGTAACTTTAAATCCTAAGTTACTCGTAATACGAATTCCGACTTCAGTCGTTTAAAGTTAGTTTCGCTAAGGTGTTTTTTTTTTCGGGTTTTGTTTAGTATTTGTTGTGGCTTGGCTGACACATGGCACATTGAAGAGCTAATTGTTCATTGCAAGCCTAAACACTGCCTTACAATGACGTCCAAGGTCCGTAATACCATACTGTGGACGCAGTGTGATTTCCAGTATCCCTTATCCTGAGCAAACATATGTGATTCCTTAAGGGTACCAGTTTCCGTCTTCGTTAGTTTTCCGAATCGTCTTACCGATGCTCACTTCCACCTAGACTATATGTAATTTTAACTTTTTCGATTCGATTTATTTCAGTTAGCATTTAACAATTTTTTGTTTTCTTAGACATTTTTGAAGTTCATTTTAATTTTTTTTTGCTTTGATATTTTTGAAGTACCTTTTTCTCTTACATTTAACTGGATTACTTAACCCATTTTATAAATTACCCTCATATTGGTATAGGTTTTTTTTATTTTTGAATTTGATACCTAGTTTAACGGATTTTCTTTCGATTTTTTTTTGCGATTTTGTTTTATAATACTTTTTTTTGCTTTTTTCTTACAAATTTATTAGCTTAGTTTACTTTACATCTCCTTGATTCTTTTTGGGTCATTTTAATTTTTCCCTTGAGTCAAAAACATAAAAAATAACAAAATGAAGAAACGCGTTACACGTTCTAAAACTAAATCCAGCATGAGAAGTCAGGTCTTAAGAACCCAATTTCTTACTGATTCTTTTGCGGATTTAGGTTTACCTCAGGATTTTCCACAACCTCCTCCTCGTCGTTCTTTGGATGGGTTACAACACTGTGAAGGAGCGGCCTCTTTGCTGGCTCAAGCCCATGGGACTGAAGATAGACCCCTACCTCAGGAGGCTACTCCAAAGCCACGAGCATCAACAGGTAGCAATTACGAAATGTTAAACGGTTACATTCAGGACGTCGTCACAGCCGCGGTTGGAGCAAGTCGAGCTGAAGATTTTCGGTACTTCACAGGTGAGATGGAGCGAACTAGAAATGCACTCCGAGACGAAGTGGCAGGTATTCTCCGAGAGACGCTTTCTGCACCAACGCCGGAAGTTAACAATCCAGTCGCTCAAAAGAGATCCAGTATTTATGAAACCCTTCGTCACTGTCCAACGACTACGCGTGTGCCTCCTCCTTCACCAGCTAGGAACCGCTCCCCACCAAGAAACCAATCTCCTCCTCGAAATCTTTCGCCTCAACGTCGTAATACAGCAGCTGATAATTCGCATATGGATGAATTCCTTCGACGGCTTCAGGACATGTCTTTAAGTGATCCTGTGAACAACTCCCAATCAGCAACTCGTCATTCAGGATCTTATAAGTTGCAGAATTTCCATAAGTGGGGGTTGAAATTTGACAACCGAGCAATTACCATTGATGACTTCCTGTTCCGGCTTGAACGTCTGAAATCAAGTTATGGGGCCACGTGGGAGGAAATCGTGATTAACTTCCATCATTTTGTGTCTGGTCCTGTGGAAAGTTGGTTTTGGGTTTACCTTAAGGCAAATCCGGATGTGACCTGGCTGGTATTGAAAAACGCCCTCATAGAGCAGTTCAGGAGTCTGGAAACGGATTCAGAGCTGTCGAGAAGGTTGTACGATAGACATCAAGGTCAAACCGAAACTTTTGATGAATTCTACACCGCGCTACAAAAATTGAATGGCAGGTTGAGAGTTCCTAAACCCGATGCGGAGATCATCGATGTTTTGAAAAATAATGTTCGACGGCAGATGGGAATGCTCTTAATTACATTCAATACCACCTGCCTCGCCGAGATGGTACACGTGTGTCGTAAGGTGGAAAAATACCTGCTCGATCGTGAAGCCGCAGTCCAAAGAGCACGCATTGGGGCAGTACCAGCTCCACGTAGAACTGTTATCTCCGAAGTTGTTGCTGAGGAAAGAGTGGAAGAAGAGTGTGCTCCCGAGTTAGAGGCATTCCACCCTAAAAAGGAAAAGGATTCTCTTAGTTACATCTGCTGGAACTGCAAGGCTAAGGGGCACTCGTTTTTCGAATGCCCTGACCCTCAGAGGTTCCTTTTTTGTTTTAGGTGTGGCTGGGAAAATACTACCTCACCGCAATGTCCTCGATGCTCGGGAAACGAGTCCAAGAGCAGTTCAAAATCCCGGGGGAATTGCTCTCTGGAGAAGAACCCGGAGTCACATTAAACAATAGTCCTAATTTCAATCATTTCACTAGCAGCTCTGAGTCCGTTCCAGACTCAGAAGATACTCGACTTATGACGAATCCAGCAATCAGAATTTTACAAAGACCTTTTCAGCCCACAGAAGCCGATGTTCAAACACCATCAGTAGCTCCAAGAGCCCCCACAAAATCGCTACACGAACGACTGCAAAATTACCAAGAGGTGCGAAGACGGATTTTCGGGACTCAGAACACCCTAGTCTCTAACAACATAGCTAAGCTTAGGAAGAAATTTCGGGAAAAGAAGGAGGCATTTAAAGCTATCGAAGCCACAACGCTGTGTAACTCAGACGATCCGCGTCCCTATGCTACGGTTCACATTTTCGGAGAATCTCTACTAGGTCTGCTTGATAGTGGGGCCAGCATAAGCTGTTTGGGCGAGGGTGGTTTTGAATTCCTCCGAAGACACGGTCAAGACTTTTCAAAAATTTCTTCGGAAGTGAGAACGGCGGATGGCAAACGACAAAGCATAATAGGCAAATTTTACGCTGACGTTTCATTCAAAGGGATGACGAAAAAGATTCCCCTTTACCTGGTTCCGTCGCTGCAGCAGAAACTTTACTTAGGTATTGACTTCTGGAGGGAGTTTGATATCGCTCCTCAGGTGATCTCTGAAATCTCTTCACTTTCTTGCCAGACAGACATCGATCCAAATGCCCATATACTTACCGTGCAGCAGTCTAGACGGTTAAAAGATGCCATTAGCTTGTTTCCTTCCTCCGCTGTACAAGGCTTAGGAAAAACCACTCTAGAGGTACATACAATAGACACAGGGGATGCTGAGCCCATTAAGCAGCGTCATTACCCTATTTCTCCAGCGGTTCAGAAACTTCTTTATGAGGAATTGGATCGCATGCTTAAACTCGGAGTTATCGAGGAAAGTTCTAGTGCGTGGAGCTCTCCTGTAGTGCTAGTGCGCAAGCCCGGCAAGAATCGCTTGTGCCTAGACTACAGGAAAGTTAATGCTAAGACTAAAAAAGATGCGTATCCACTTTCTCATATAGAAGGTTTGCTATCGCGTCTTCCAGATACGCATTTCATCTCGAGTGTTGATCTGAAAGATGCGTTTTGGCAGATTCCGCTGGAGAAATCATCCCGGGAAAAGACGGCGTTTACTGTGCCTGGTATGCCCCTGTTGCAGTTTACGGTTATGCCCTTTGGCCTCTGCAATGCACCACAACGCATGGTAAGATTAATGGACAAAGTGGTACCCCACCAACTGCGAGAACAAATCTTTCCTTACCTAGATGACTTGCTGGTAGTATCAAGTACATTTGAGGAGCACGTAAAGCTGTTAGAGATTTTAGCGGGTCGATTGAGGGAAGCTGGTCTTACAATCAACGTCCAGAAGTCAAAATTCTGCTTTAAGGAATTGAAGTACTTGGGTTATGTGGTTGGAAACGGGTGTCTAAAAACGGATCCAGAGAAGGTGACCGCAATTGCAGACTTTCCAACTCCTACTTCAGCTAAGCAAGTGCGACGATTTTTGGGACTTGCGGGGTGGTACCGTAGGTTTGTGAAGGACTTCTCCTCTCTGGCGGCTCCAATAACCGATACGTTGAAGAAGGGTAAGAAGTTTGTTTTTAACGCCGAAGCCATCAAAGCCTTCAACATACTCAAGACCGCTCTAACTTCCGCACCACTGTTGGTGAACCCAGATTTTTCGAAAGAATTCCTAATTCTCTGCGATGCTTCCAACACCGGCATTGGGTGTGTGCTGAGCCAATTGGACGAAAATGGTAGTGAACGTCCAATATACTACCATTCACAGAAGCTCAACTCGGCCCAGCGCAATTACAGTGTGACCGAGCGAGAATGCCTGGCTGCTGTCATGGGAGTCCAGAAGTTTCGAGCTTATGTCGAAGGTCATCCGTTTAAGATTGTGACCGACCATGCCAGTTTGAGATGGCTGATGAGTCAGAGAGAACTCTGTGGACGATTAGCGAGATGGAGCTTAAAGCTTCAAGGATTCGATTTCACCATCGAGCACCGCAAAGGTTCACAGAATGTCGTACCCGATGCCTTGTCACGAGTGTATGGAGTCGACGCTTTGATTTGCGATATATCGACGTTGAAAGATCCTTGCGATGTGTTGCACATCGATCTTGCAGATCCTAGTTTTAAATCTATGGAATACTGCAAGCTCATTGAAAACATCGAACAACAAAAAGATAAGCTACCTGATCTTCAAGTGTCGGAAAATTTCGTCTACAAGAAGGTCAAACACTGCACAGGGATTCCTGAAGAGGATGACCTTATTTGGAAGCTTTGGGTTCCAGAATCGCTTACTCAACGCTTGATCGCTCTCGCTCATCAGCCGCCTCGAGCTGCGCATGGAGGAATTGCAAAAACGTTATACCGACTTCAGCGACAATTCTTCTGGCCTAACATGGCAGCCCAGGTAAAGACGTTTATCGCGATGTGCGACATCTGTAAGGCCTCGAAAGCCCCAAATGCAACCCTGAGGCCCCCGATGGGTAAAGCATTTGTTGTTGAGAGACCTTTTCAGATGGTGTACATCGACTTCCTGGGTCCATATCCTCGCTCGAGAGACGGGAATACACACATAGTGATTGCGCTGGACCAGTTGACCAAGTTTGTGGTCGTTAAGGCATTGCGCAAGGCGACAACAGAGGCGGTGTTGAAATTCTTGCATGAACAGGTCTTTTGTATTTTTGGAGTCCCGGAAACGCTTCTCTCCGACAATGGTAAGCAGTTCACGAGTCGTGAATTTAAGAAATGTATGTCGTTGTTAGGCATAACCCATGTTAGGACCGCAGTTTATTCTCCGCAAGCTAACGCTAGCGAGAGGGTAAACCGGTCTATTCTCGCGGCAATTCGATCTTACATCGACTCTGATCAAAGGAATTGGGATTGTAACTTGCAGTGCATTGCCAGCGCCCTTCGCACAACAGTCCATTCTGCCATAAACTTGTCTCCGTATGAAGCCCTATTTGGACAAAGTTGTGTGGAGCATGGTTCGGACTACAAGTTACTTCGGAAACTGAATGTGTTAAACAATGGCGGCGTTAACATCCTATCGAGATCGTCAAAAATGAACATCTTACACAGTTCTATAAAGAATTCCCTGGAAAAAGCCCATGCCCAGTATGAAAATGCCTACAATCTGCGAAGCAAGAAGGTGAAGTTTAACGTTGGAGACATTGTGTTTCGAAGGAATTTCGCATTAAGCGATGCAACAAAAAAATTTTGTGCAAAACTTAGCCCTAAATTTATTAAAATGAAGATTTGTCGAGTAGTGGGGAATAATCTTTATGAACTGGAGGACCACCAAGGAAAAAAAGTTGGAATCTTCCATTGTAAGGACTTGAAAAGGTAAATCTATCAAGGCCCGGCCGCAGTCTGTGCACGAGACTTCTCAGGGAAAATGATCACAAACACCGTTTCTTTTCTTCTCCTTTCACTTCGGAGATTCTTGTGGTAGGACAAGCTTTGTGGGAAACGGTCTAGAAATAATAATAATTAAAGTAATAATGACAATAATAATAATAATAATAATAATAATAATAATAATAATAATAATAATAATAATAATAATAATAATAATAATAATAATAATAATAATAATAATAATAATAATAATAATAATAATAACCATAATAATAATAATAAGAAAACAATAATAATAGTAATAATAATAATTATAATAACAATAATGATAACAATACAACCCAGACTATAATCCTAATTACATGCGTTGCTAACAATCTTACATAATAATAATAAAATGACACACGATATAATACATATACCAATGTTATATAGACCATTTCGCCCGACTAGGACAAAATAGCTAGCAACTCAAAATAAATATATAACACCCAAGTTATTTGTTTGAGTAATAATATTTAGGTATTACTCCACTTCTCTCAAAATTGAGGAATTTTTTTTATATTTGATATATACCTAACTAATCTAAGCTTATCTTAGGTGGCCTGTTGTCAATATATGCTAACTGGACAGTTAATCCTGGGTCGCATGATTATCCAGTTAACTATGTATGGCTTTGCCAAGAGAGATAAACCGGCACCTGTGTCGGTTGACGAGTGGAGTTTACATCCTAGGTCAGAGTAGTGCGGATCAAGAAAACTAAAATAAATAGGTCGACAATCCCGCGATCGTTAATTAGTGTACTATACGGAAAATTTACAAATAATTTTTAAATTACAAAAAAAAAACAAAAATACACCCATTTACAAAACTATATAAAAAAAAAAACTAAAGAAGTCAAGATCTTCCACAACTGAAAGTGTCGTACAGTGTACCTACTAGGTTCCAGTAATGCAGGAAGTAAAGTTTAATAAAAAACGCTCCCATTGCATAGATCTGTGCCAAGCTCAATCAGTAAATACAATTTAGTGTCATATGTCATATATCTGGACCTACAAATATATAGTCCCCTGGAAAAAAAAAATGTGCCTAGCTTGTGTTACAAAGTTTTTTCTATCAATTGGAAAAAAAACACCACCTGAACTAGATTATTAAAAAAAAAAAAAAAAAAACAATCCTGGATTATACTATTCTGTGACTTCCTAAGAAAAAAAAAATACCTACAACTACAAAAAAACTACCTACAACTACAGAACAAAACAACAACATTCATTATACACATCAGTACTCCTGGAATTATTTCTTACCGGACCAACACCCACATGAAGCCGTTCTCCTCCTATTTGGGCAAAACCATTGTATCCTAGTGAACAAGATTTATCCCTTTTTAAATCCTATATCTGATGCCCTTTATATATTCAATGCCCCCCCCCCCCCATCCCTTGTTCTAAGCCTTACCTCTTGTGACAAGTGTTTTGTGTTTATGTTTATGTATATTAGATTTAAGTTCCATATTGTGTAAATGAAATACAAATTTATAAGCGCGGCCAAAACGTAAATAAAGAATTAAAATCATAAAGTTAGTTTCAAAAGAGAAAAATGAAGGGAAAAATTTAATAAATGGAAAATTTTGCATTTTGTAATAATAACCAAAAAAAGATAAAAGTAATATTAACCTCATCCCAAAAACAAAAGAAAATTCCAATATAATTTCAGTGACGTCACCGATTGAATAAACTATGTAAACTCCAGAGTGGTGCACTACCTTGGACGTATACGGAGATCAGAGTAAGTCATTACCATTACATGTCCACTCATAATTTTCTTCTGTTTTTTTTTTTAAATTTGGGTAATAAACATGCATAAACAAAAAGACAATAAAATAGATACTAAGAAAATTCCATTATTAAAATTTTTTTCACTTACAAATTAATAGGGTTGCCACCTATATTTTACCTGGTAAATGATTTAAGAATTTGTTTGAAAGATACCTTCTGCTATTGATATACATAAATTTAAATTTTTTTTTCTCTTTAATATTTTCTTTAATCAATAGTTTATAATTAATTTTTATATTTAACAATTTGGCGCAATAAAATTATAACGATGGTATTTGTTAGAGTTTTGAATTACTCTTTTGTCTTATAATGTTACTTCGGTGAAATTTGGGTATTCGAAATTGACGCTTTCTTTAGGAGGGAAGGTTGATTGGAAATTGGCGGTTCCTGAATTTTCCTAAGATGACAGCTTAAGATTTAGGTCGGAGGTGGAAGTGGCCATTCAAGACGAAGACTAGATGAAGATTGGGTAAGCGAATTAAAACCAAAGTAGGGGCTACTACGCAAGAATGGAGGAAGTGGTAGCCAAGGTGGTATTTGAGATACACGGGTGGGCTAATCCTCTGAAGGGTAAACAACACCTTTAACCCTCCCCCTTTAAAAAAAAAATCACACCCCATCCATTTAGAACGAAATCAGGCTTCAATTAATTGAACCCTACGCTTTTTTTTTACGTTTTTTTTTGAATTTGTTTACTGGCATGATATAGTTGCGTAACAACGGTCCAGGCTGCGGTAGCAAGAACCCCCCCTTCCGACGAGCTGAGTCGTGCTTGAAGCAAGCATGCCACGCTGCCGTATACTGGACACCCTCTCTCTCCTGCTGCCAGGATCAGCCTCATGACCCTGTATACATGGGGTTGTAATGGTAGTAAGGGAGTGAGAGGTCAAGGGATTCACGAATCGAACTACAATCTGGAGAAAATCTACCTCTACCTCGAAATTATAATTTTCAGTTTGAGAATCCCTATAGAACAATGTCTACAAACTCATCCGTATGTCCAGGATGACCCATTGAGAATGCTCCATTAAGGTCGCCAAAGCTTTGTTCTCGCGATATCAATCTAGGTGTTCTGAGAGTTTGTATAGTTAGCCCCATAATCCGCAGACTATTGACATAATCAGAAGTGCAAAAGTTAATTTCAGTGCCGATTTTCTGAGTATTGAGAAAAGATGACATTAATTGTCAATGAGAACAAGACAAATTACATCCTCTCATGTTCGTTACTATAGACAGCTGTTACTTCGATATCGTAGGACACTTTGTCCAGATAGCTCCGCTATTAACTCAGAGATTGATACCAAAGCGTCTTCTTTGGTTCAACATGGCAATTGATTCTTAAATTCCTCTCTAGAGTAACTAAGATACTAATTATACCAGTCCTGATAATGTGTATGATATGGTGTATGGCTTTGGCAGAAAATTTCTCAGGGTGATATTTGGTATCGTTTTGTATTTACCGGGGTACAAACTGAGCAACCAACCTAGCCAAAAACGTAAAAAACCAACGGAGATTGAAAAATCTGGTTCATATATCATGAAAGAACCTTCTTGGTAAAGGCCCTGGTCCCATCCGGAGTTCAGTCAGAAGATAAAAAAACTCTTTCTTGTCCGGTCAAAGTCTTCCCGGTTTCTGACCAGAAATTTATTTGCCATATTACAATATAAAAACTGATCGGTTAGGACCAAAATATTTAGTTTACTGCCATTTAACTCACCAGTTTCCACTTATCGACTAATCGAACCAACCACCGGCCCACCGCACAGAATAATGCCTCAGAAAATTTAAACCCAATTACGCATTTTACCAATATGGCCGAAGATCGATGTGCACTTTTCCACTCAACGATAACTTCCTGAAAGTATGCAACAAAATCTGATTCCACAACGCATATTAAGTAGAGTGTCATCCATTATGTTATGTGGATCTGAAATTTAATATACATAATCGAATCGCATTTATTGGGCTCAACTTCCAACAGCACCTGTAGTCCAGTCAAATTAAATTATTTAATTCCAAATATCTACAAAAAATATTGCGTCGAATTTTTTGTTTGTTTCTTAAAGAGTACCTATTGGAGAGTGTAAATCCAAAAAGTTCGAACAAAAAACGGCCTTGCGTTGTCCGCCATTTTGAAAAAGGCTTTGGAAAGCTTGAACTCGATTTTCTCGGCTTCTATCATATATAGAGCTTTATTTTTTTTAGGTTTGTACGTTAAAACATCTTCGTTAACTTTTGTTGAGAAAAAAATTTGAAACCTCTTTCCAAAAAAAAGTTATCGACGAAAAACTGTCGAGATTTTGAAGTAAAAAATGGTTTTTAACGTTTATCTCGCCTCATGTTCATCTGATCAAAAAAATAGTTAAGTTGTTTTTATAGATCACTTTATTTCCTACATTTTGGTATCTTTAAATTTTATGTGCGACAAAAACTGTAGGAAATATAACCTGTCAAAATGGCCAATATCCTGCGAAAATAAAAAAAAAAAAAATTACTCACGTTTGAAAATTTACAAATTTGATTATGTTCATTATGAAATTTAAAAAAAAACAGTTCAAACTCTTTTCCACACTACCACCGAGGTAGAGTTACGGCTCATTTTTTTGAATGTGGTGTCCCCAGGAGGTATAATCCACGATTCAATCGTTTTCGTTTCTATTTCAGCCTATCGATAGCTCAATGTGGCATAGTTTTTTCATGTCGTTCTTATCTCCTTTTTTTTTGGGGCTAGGCGTGCGGATATCAATGATCATATGGAGGGCTAACAGCTGTACCGAACCAAGTCATTTTAAAAAAATCCAAAACCAACGTCAAAATTTCCGCAAAATTGACCTCTATTTAGAGCTGTAATGAACTATAGTTCAGAACTATGTAGCTCTAAATGAACTATGTAGTTCATTACAGCTCTAAATAGAGGTCAATTTTGCGGAAATCTTTAAAATGACTTGGTTCGGTACAGCTGTGAGCCTGTGGCGCAGAAAGAAAGAGATCAGCGAAGTCAGATATCCGTCTTCTTCACACAAAATTCATAGATCTGTCATTCTTGTCTCGGCTTTCATTCGTGTCGGTGGTGTGCTGGCGATGCTGTTCCATTAAAGTCATTGTTAAAAGTCAAATTAATAAAGAAGTTATTTTATTTATAAAACGCAAAGTATTCTTTTATTTGTGGGTGTCATACCCATAAGCCCTCCATATTAACTTTGTTTGTGCTGGGATCGTCAATGGTAGTTTCTTCAATGTTTTCAGGTGAGGAAAAGTCTTCACATGCGTCTTCATCTTCCAGTAAATTAAATTAAACTTAGTTTTTTTTGACGTTTTAACAAAGTCGCTATATCGCAAAGAATCCAGTGACCCATTTTCCTTCCCATTGAACAACGCAATACAAACTTTTTCTCCGTCGGCTCCCAAAACGTTGCTATCAACATCGTTGGATCTGCATTATACCTCCTGGAGACCCCATATTAAAAAAAATGCGCCGTAACTCTACCTCGGTGGTAGTGTGGAAAAGAGTTTGAACTGTTTCTTTAAATTTCATAATGAACATAATCAAATTTGAAAATTTTCAAACGTGAGTAAATTTCTTTTTTTTTTAATTTTCGCAGGATATTGGCCATTTTGACAGGTTATATTTCCTACAGTTTTTGTCGCACATAAAATTTAAAGATACCAAAATGTAGGAAATAAAGTGATCTATAAAAACAACTTAACTATTTTTTTGATCAGATGAACATGAGGCGAGATAAACGTTAAAAACCATTTTTTACTTCAAAATCTCGACAGTTTTTCGTCGATAACTTTTTTTTGGAAAGATGTTTCAAATTTTTTTCTCAACAAAAGTTAACGAAGATGTTTTAACGTACAAACCTAAAAAAAAAATACAGCTCTATATATGATAGGAGCCGAGAAAATCGAGTTCAAGCTTTCCAAAGCCTTTTTCAAAATGGCGGACAACGCAAGGGCGTTTTTTGTTCGAACTTTTTGGATTTACACTCTCCAATAGGTACTCTTTAAGAAACAAAAAAAAATTCGACGCAGTATTTTTTGTAGATATAAAATACTAATTTGATTGGACTACTGAACTAATTAGCGAACACACTAATGCTTTATACTGTCGCAACTCCGAGCTCTTTGGTCAGTTGAAGTTTGTACGGGCTTGGGGCCAAGTCTTGACGATGAAATTCGCCAAGTTGTAGTCTGCGAATGGACGATTTGTTGTGCGATGCGCGGAATTGAACGCCTGATGGGCATACTGCACAGTGTTGAGACTTTTGGAAGGTTTTTCGTTTTGTTTACGTACGGGTATTAGCTGAACCGGTCGACATGATATTATCCAATAGTTCTCTCGGAAAGATGATTATGGCGACCGTAAAATGAGCGAATCGCTTTAAAACAAATTAATCATTTGCAAATTGTTGTTCTTTAAAGTTATATCATTCTTGTTGACTTAATGAAGGATAGCCCATTTGACAGATATGTATTGCTTCAAAAATAAAGCTGCAATATAACATGTCAAAGTTCAAAAATCTCTATTGGAATACGTTTTGCTAATAAACATTTTTTTTATGGTCATTTTTGAAGTTTTGGATTGATACATATTATTTATTAGATACATATTATTAGATGAATGTCCTAGATTAATGAAGCTTACAGAGTTTCTATTGCAAAGATATTTAATTTTTTTTTAAATGAAAAATTTTAGTTTTCATAAATAAATAATGATTTTCTATAAAAAAATGTTACAAACATGTATTTTTCATTTCAGGTAAGCTGAGTTCAATTTGATGGAATAATATTTAAAAAATAAACCATAGGTAAGTTGCATGAACTGTGGTACAATATCGTAAAAAGAATAATGTTAAAATTTTAAGCTTGCCGTTCCCCCATGAGACCGCTTTAAAAACGACAGAATATTAGATATCAATCAGTCATTTGTTGATAATCCAAATTTACTTTTTCCCAAATGTCCAGTCATGTTTTCGTGTTAAAAAATTAAATTTGGTGGTGCAACAGCTCGGAGTGAACCAGGACCTAGTGACTTACAACTCTCAGCCATTCCTGTGTTCGTGTTACCAGGAACGGAGGGGACCTACAATTTTTTGCCGATTCCGAACGGCTAATGAGGAGCACTTTCCATGACAAGAGATACTCTTGGAGAATTTGTCAATTCCTCGCCAGAGGTATGTTTTCGTGTTATGTAAGATTTTTAATGAGAGCTCCAAAAATGGGTTACTCCGAAGCCATGGCATATACCAGAACTTATACACATTTTCCGTTTAACTTTTGCAAATAATTTGATTTTTTTTAACTGAGTTTTATTAGTCCTTGTTTTCTAAGACCTATTTGAAAAACCAATCGACTTTTTGTGACCAATGTTCATTGAAACGTCCTTCCTCTCCCCCTAATTTCTCAATCGCCCCTGCTGTGTTTAACATTATAAGGATCTCTTAACATACCCTTGAGTGCGAGTGAATTATAAAAAAAATACGCCCTCTGTAATCGCCATTTAAATAATCTGAATGTTCGAAAAGTAAAGTTTTCCGTGTCTTTCAGAATAATGCTATAAATTGACACTCGAATTTCTAGGGGAAGGACTTGCTAGCATTCCTTAAAGAAAATAAGTTATTCTTTCTGCAAAAATATTTATTTCGATAATGGATCCCACAAGAATTTATTCCCCGGGAGAAGAAGAATTATAATATTTTTTTTAAAGAAAAGAGCCAAAGCTAGTCTGAGTCCTGGCACCAGATTCCATATAAGAACTGTTCCGCCTGAACTTGATCTTATTCTCAATTATACGTCTTCGTATTTTGAGCACATACATAGGTATCTTGCTCATTTAATCGTATTTAGTTAAGTATGTCAACCATCAAAATCAAAACCCAAAAGCTTATACCTGCTATCAACCAAGTGCCTAAAAGGATTAAAATCCCTAAAGCCAACCGCATAAATTCTATTTAACACCTATTTTTCTTGTTCTTCCTTTTTGCCCCCAATCTGCCACTTAAATCAAAAACATAATCCTTTTGTATGGTCGCGTCTTAATGACCACTTTCATTCAAGTCACACCATATTTTCGCACCAAGCAATATTATAATTATACAACACAAACGTTTTCTGTCATTCCATCCGTGATGTCCTGAAGGCAAATTAAAATAAATGAAATGAGATACGCATTTCCCTATAGGACTTGGTATCCAACACCAAAGGCGCCCCCTCCCATTCTGAACACACAAAAACACGAGTATTTGTGTGGTGTATGAATTTTCCTGAGATCGTAAACATGTTTTATGCGTGTTTTACTAGAACTGGCGCTGCTCTCCACATTGAGATCGTTAATGTCATCTAATTTTTACTTGTTGTCCTTGTGTCCATTTTGCCGCAACCACATCCACCATCTCCACATCACCACCCACTTGAACCATTTGGTTTTCCTGGGCTCTTGCCTCGGGTCTGTTGTTGCTGCATGTCGCTCGTAAATTCGCACAAAGGAAAGTGAGAAGGCAGGCAGGCGAAATAAAAATACGTTCTGCTATCCTTGTGCTCGTAAAAACCACTAAAACGTAAATCCTTTTTCTTGCGGAAGCACCTATAATGTAGACGAGCACTCTCCACCGACACACATTCACATACATTTAACAGCATATAAAACTTAGGCAAAAGACGGACCACCGACAAAAATGATGAGGCGGATGCCACTAGCCACTCTCTTTTCGGTGGCAAGCTGGCAAGTTACTGAGTGGAGGAAGCTCGTTCATAATTTTTACTTGCGATATAGGTATTATGTTTACTTCTGTTCTTTAAGGGTCATGTCTTGGATACGTATATGAAAAATAAATTTTCTTATTTCAATGGCGTGATCGATTTTGTTCAAATCAATTAAGTTCTAACTAGTTAATCGTAATAATGGAGAAGTCTATATATGATAAGCGAGTAGAGCAAAGTAAAAAAATTCACGAAAACGATCCACATCCCAACTTTATATTAATATTTAGGGATTGGCACTTATATATCATAAAACTAACTTTCATTCCTTTTTTAACGAATTCAACAAAAAAATGTTGACACAAATATAACAAAACAAAATCAGGTTTGCCAACATTCATGATTAAAAAATCACTTCAGCGCCCTCTCAGTTTGAAAAACTTAACTAATCATCGGAACTCGATATTAATTCGGATAAAAAGCTAAATAGCCAGTAAGTTTTTGTTGTTGTTTTCTTTGTTAAATTTTTGCTTAGATATACGAGAACACGCCTCTTGTTTCTCCGTTAGCGCGTCTAGACGGGAATATTTGAAACCTAAACGGATGGCCAGATTTGTTTAAAAATTTGGTACTGAGCATTTCTATGTGATTCTTATGAGAAGAAATGTGTGTGAAATGTGCGTTATATTATAAGTCTTTTCCTCGACGGTATTTTGTGCAGTTTGTGAGGAGGGGCGAATGGAGGAGAAGAAACAACCGCAAACTCCATGAGTTGTATCAAAATGTGAATGTGGTCCAGAAAATCAAAATATATCGACTACATTGCCTCGGTAATATCAATCAAATGAAAAACAATGATGAAGCTGAGAGAGTCTTTGAATCTGAGGCCCCAGGTTTTAGGTGATAAGAAAGACCAAACACTCGGTTTAAAGACCAATCCATCACGGATATAGAAGAGCACTTCAGCTGAACCACTGAAACCAGCGTACTCGGGATCACAGGGAATGGAAAAATGCCTTGTCTCAGGTCGAAACCCTACATGAGTCGAGAACCGTATGAGTAAGTGAGTAAGAGTTTTCCAATAGGGAGTGGTAGATTTAGGAAATGGAATAAACAAGTTGTGTGCAAGTTGAAAAGTTTTTCAATTGGCGCCCTATGGCAGCCATTTTGTTATTGTGACATCTGTCAAATCTGTTGTATAATATTACTGATTCCAAATTACCAAGCTAAGTACCACCATTGAAGAGCACGTCCAAGTGATCAAACTTCAGTGAAATTGGCCGATTTCAAGGTAGATGTGGTGGCCCTTCACAGACGATTCTTCACCTTTAGGTGGCCAAATTTCAGGCGACCGATTTGTAATCAATCAGCCAGCATTTGTTTGTCAAAAAAACGCAAGAGCGGCCGGAAACATCCCTGTGTCCGTGAAAGTGAACTGCTACAGCAGAGCCTGAGGCAGTCGAAGTCTCGACGTGCTCAAGACCTCGGCCTTTCACAGGCTTAAACTTGGAGAATTTTGAGTTCGAACTTTGGACCATAGATATCCGTACAAGATCCAACTGACACAGGAGCTCAAAGTTCATGGCCATAGACAACGCCGTTTGGCCCTGAGGAGGCCAATTTCGGCCGGAAAATCACCTTCAGTGACGAGTCACATTTTTGGATGAACGGCTTTGTTAACAAGCAAAATTTTCGTATATGAGACGATACCAACCCACATGAGGTTCACCAGCATCCTCAAGAAGTTGCAGATTTTTCGTGGATTTTGGGTCGGCTGCTTCATTGGCTCATACTCTTACGAAAAAGACGTTGCTGAGGGGGTCACAGTCAATGGCGAATGCTACAGAACTATAATAACCAATTTCTTATGGCTCAAATAGAACCATATGGACCCAAGTGACATGTGGTTCCAGGAGGATGACGCTACGTGACACCCAGCTGACGTCACAATTGATATTCTGCATGAACGATTTGAGGGTAAGGTTACCTCAGGCAGAAGTTACGTAAATTGACCTCCAAGGTCATGCGATTTGCCCCTCTATCGTTTTCTTGTGGATTTTACTGACTTTGCAGGTCTATCCAAATAAATCGCAATCAACCGATGGCCTTAAGGTTTACATAAAACAGGCAAACGCTCAAATTAAGCCGGATCTATGTGGAAGAGTGATCAAAAATTGGAACACTCGGATTCGTGTCACCATAAGAAGCCAAAGCAGGCATTCAAAGGATAGCATATATAATAGCATACATGGGCCTTTCAAGTAAGAACAGAATTTCGTTGATATCTAAAACACAGCCAGCCTTAATTGAAAAGGCCTTTTAAGAAAATATGACATCATTCAAAGGCTGTTATTTCGATGACTCTGGCACATAAATACGACTGACTTTGAGCGGTGGAAAGGTTATCTTAACCTTACCGTTATCACTCATTTTCGGGTTATTGACATAAGGCTGCCAATTAAACATACCTCAACATCAAAAATTCCAACGGGCCAAAGCGCACGATGTGGATGGGCAGTTCAAGTCGCACTCAATCGTTATACATTGGACTTTCCGTGGATGCGTTTCTACTCTTCGAAGGATTTTTGTGGATTGGTGTTGTTCCAAGTCCAGTTATTTGGCTTGTTTAAGTTCCCAGTTTTTTAATAAAATGGACCTCGTCATTAAAAAACTTTTTTTTAAAACTAAAATTGAGGTCCACGGCTCTAGAACCTACTCAGCGAACACACGACTTTAAGTATGGTCAATGATCACCGTAAGTTGCTTAGTTAATTTTTCCTTAAGAATAAATGAAAAAACATGGCCGCCATGAACTGTCAAAATCTACCCAACCCTATTGGAACAGCTAGATGCCAAACAACTTGTTTTTTTTTTTTCATTCTTCCCGAAATACTATTTGGACTAAATGAAAATAAATATTATTCACTCCCCTCTGTCGCCTCCCCCTACCATTGGGAGTGCCCTACCAATAAATTTTATCAAACATTTTTATTTCCAAGCATTCAACATGTTGCAGTGATATATGTCTTCAATATTAAAATAGAGCAAGTTCATACGACCAAATATGACCCATTAAAAACTGTACGTGAGTCCCTATTTCGTCCTGATTGGTCTAGATGTGGTTCATTGCATTCATTGTGGGTTGTATGAGAAACGTGAATGATGATGGTATGCGCGGTCGGCACCAACTCGCTGGTTATGTTTTCTATGAGTTAACGGCATTGTCCTTAGCGAGCGCAGGATATTATCATCATCATCATTATTATTACTTCGGGGCTGCAATTTTTTTCAGATTTTTTCTCCACCTACCTCGACTGCTACCGCCTGCCTCCTCAAAGTTACTGCTACTTAAGGCCATAACACCAGTGTAATTTGCAACTTGGCGGAGAATTGGGTGTTAAGTGAGCGTTTTATTAGCACCACACCATGCTGGACTTAAGCGATGAATAATGTGTCTCCCCATGAGCCTCACTAGTATACTTATAAGCCACCCACTCTGCCACTTCCACCCGCACCCACCAGAAGCAAGGAGGCTTTCCCTACTTAAAGAAAACTTTGTAATCGACTTGATCCCACTCCCCGTTACTACACGATTGTGTGTAGGTATATGTGGTGTAATTTTTGTATAGAAAAAAATGCAATCCTGGCAGAGAATTATCCTGTTTAACATGCATATGCATGCAGCTCATGAAGTGGCGCTTCATAAATATTCTCATCTGGCATTTGCCTCACAATGCCACTGCATTATGCGTTAACTCGTAAATTGGTCATTTAATGCCCCAGCACCAGCATATCGTTGTCATCGCTGTATCCTTATCCATTGGCGGAGTCCCTTTATTATATATGACTCCCCTCTCACTCTCTGATCCTGATTATCTAATTAGTCATTTAGCAGTTTGATTTGCGCGACATTAAGTCGATGGGCGTCATCGTATCGTCCTTAAGCCACCGGAGTCATCAACTACCCTGTCGATATTAGACTGGTGGGGCCATTGGGGTTTGGGGAATATATATTAACCAATTTGATCTCTGATGACCTCATCCCCTAATGCCGCTTGTGGTCGTAAAAGGATTCATGTTGTAAATAGTCCTGTTTGACTTGTTTGCCAAATGTCAATGCATTCGGGAATGAAAGGGCAAATAGAGGCCATTAATCCGCAGTGAGACAACACAAATACTCGTACAGACATCACAACAGAACGGCAGGAGGGAAATTAATGAGGAAATTTGATGGCGAAATTATTTTATGGGAATGTTTTCTTAATACACATCAGTAGGTACACAAACATTATGCGTAGATATTATATCCTTGGTGGGTCGTCGCATGCTTTAGAGTCCATTTTGCAGAAAAATATAGAAGTGAAGATGGTGCATTGCTGAAAACTCTCCACTTCCCCAAAGTAAAGAAAGTTTTGAAAGTTAATTAAAGACGAAGATGGGGGAAACTAATCTTCCCGAATGACATCTTATACACAGAGGGGATGGTTCTGTTTTGTTTAATCGCAATGTGAGGGTAACGAACTTTTTCAATGTTTTGCTAAAATACTGATTGGAATCTCGATATGTGCTTAAATCTTCTAATGAAAATATTGAGATTCCCTTATCGTATCTAAGACTCAAAAAAAAAAAAAAAAAAAAAAAAATTTAGGAAGAAGTAAATTGGTATTAGGACTAATGAATAGGGATTGTCAAAATATTGTACAACTTTCTTGACACATGTCAATAAAATTAATAGATGTTCTCAAATGTTAAGATCAAAGTTTGAGAAGTTTAGTGAAGGTTCCGTGGACATACTTTAATCTTATTTGCTTAATGTACACACTGTGTTGATGATTTTAAGGGTAGCCATAGCCCTTTGGGTGCGCTTATGTTGTACACATTATTATACCCTAAATGCCCAGTTTCAAACTCAGAGTAGTTGACATCTAAGTGACGGAGTTTCGATTTAAGATTCAATTATATTGGTAAGTTTGCACAGTGAAATTGGGCCTGTGGAGTGTTCACAGGTCAAGTACTGCTTAAGTAAACTAGTGACTATACAATTAAGTCTTTCATAAAAGGCATTACAGACTCCATCGTAGTGGAAAATCTCATACAAATTGCCCCAACGAACCCATTTGGTGATAGCTTTTTTCGGGATTAGTAGAAGTCTCCGATTACGAAGGAAATTGTTGATAGGGCTGAATGTTATAAATCAGAGTTTTGTACTTTTATATTATTGAGTTCTTATTTGTGTAAAGTTTACAGGACACCTCTTGGAAAAAAAAAATACTTTTGATAACCTCAAAAACGTTAGAATAATTGCCGTGCGTATTGCGTATGGATAAAACAGACAAAATTGTTTTTGTGATCCGGTGGTGTGCGGTGGCGCATGTGAAACTTTTTATTTTATTCGCGTAGATAAGTCAGGTGCAATTGCTTAATGGTTAGTACGTTGAACTGTCATACAGAGGGCCCTGGGTTCGTATCCTAGCCGCTGCCAGAAAGAAAGTGACAAATTCCCCAAAAATATCTCTTGTCATGAAAAGCTCTTCTTAGCCGATCAGACTCGGCAGAATATTTTCCGTAACCTCTATTCCTATCGACAGCACGCACGCAGTGATGGTTGAGAGGTGTAAGGCATTAAGTTCAGGTTCTCTTAGAGCCTTTAATTTATTTAAGTAAGTGAGCAAAAGGAAATGTTCTATTTCCAATTTTTGCGAAATTTCTGATCCAGTCAAAAGTTACTTTTCTTCTTTTATAAAAATGCTAATCATGCCTAGCTTATTGTTTTTATATTTTACTAGCCAACCCGTGCTCGCGTTGCTTCGCAAATTGTAACTGCGAATATTTTTTTAATATTAATATGTTTTAGCATATGAAAACATTTCTCAATGGGACTGAGCATATTTTCTACAACAATATTAATTTTAATTTACATATATGTATATACTTACCGTATCTAATTAGATTCACTTTCACACTTAAAAAAAAGTTTGTTCATGTTTGTGCATATTATAAATATAACAATATAGAAAATAATAAAATGTATTTCAAATAAATTAGTTGACTTCTTTCTGAGATCATTCAACCCAAACTTTAAAATGGCTTCGCTTTTATATATTAGTTCATGTGCATGGCACTGTAGTCAACTGAATGTCCATTTTTGTCACTCAAAATGCTATTGAGTTCATTCAAGTAACTTAAGAAAAAGAGCCCACATTGCTAAGCGATGTGACGTTAGAATTAGAGAAACAAAACCAATGTGTGTGTGTAGGTTAGTTAGTTGGACTATACGATACAGAAAAATTTAATATAAGGGTAGGTAAGAGCAGGTAAGAGAAAAAACATAACTATTGAATTGAAAAAATATTAAGAGAGAGAGAGAGAGAGCATGGGAAGAAAAGAAAATTAAAAATGTTGGAATAATAATGACATGAAACAAAGCAGCGACCTCGCAAATGTGATGAAATCTAATTTTATAATTTTATAATTTGTTTTTATTTATTTCTCAGGTTGTGTGTGTAACTAAGAAGTGATTTTAGGCTTAAAACTTGCACAATAATATTGACTTTATGAAGCAATGTTAATCTTTGTCGATTATCATATAGCCTTTAAGACATAAGTGGTTGTATAAATCAACTAATGAAAAAAAAAATTGACATAAAATGTAAAATTAATAATATTTAAGTTTACAAATAATTGATGAAAAAAAAATTATAGCCAGAAACACTTTTATAACTATATAGAAAATAATAAAATCTATTTCAAATAAATCGGTTTACTACTTTCTGAGATCATTCAACCCAAACTTTAAAACGGTTTCGCTTTTATATAATAGTACAGATTTATACCTACAAGATTTCAGCTCTAAAGTTTTATTAAAATCTATAAGCCATCAATCTGATATTCCGTTTCATAGAATTAACTCTAAACATTTGAAGTAGCAAGTTTTATCAAAATGTTAGGCTCCATTTAAAATTAAAGGCCATGACGTATCATAGAGAGCCTAAACCTAGTGACTTACAACTCTCAACTATTACTATTTACGTGTTACTAGGGATGGATAATGAGCCGTGGCTAATGAGCAGTACTTTTCATGACAGGAAGTACTGTTGGAGGATTTGCCAATTCCTCACAACAGGCAGTACACCCTTGAAAAACTGAGAATCGAACCCAAAAGCAGATACATGACAATCCAACGCATTTTTTTAGGGTCTTTTTGTCCTTCATTCCATTTTCATTTTTCATTAATTTATATATATCTTCAAGCTAGACAAAAATTCAGAAAAACTGGCCTTATTATCAATATCTTACAATAACTTAAAACTAATTTACTGGCCCTATGCGGGTCCTCTAAGTTAAACTATAAGATTTTTATTCTAATGCTTTTCTTAATAAAAACTATATTAATGATAAAATTTACACTCAAATCAATGTCGGTCAGCCAAGAAAATAAAAATGCATGTCAACTTTTAGTATCACAGCTTAACCACCTGAACTGGTTCTCCTGCTTTACCCTGTCTCTTTGGTCCCCATCGCGGACACAGTCCTACTGAACCGAAGGCGCTCTGCTCCGTGTTGTGTGATGGCGTCTCGACCATAAACGAACAGCTTATCCACAGCTCTACGGCCGACGTAGTATATTAGTGGAACCACCATGGACCAGCCATCGACTGTCTAAGCTCTAGGGAGAGAAATGCATCAGGCGGAATAAAATCGCTTAAACGCACACTCTCGTAGTATTCTTCGATAGAGTAGTAAGCCGCAAAAATTAAGCTATTGGTCGAAGACATCGCTCTTTCAATGTGAACCCGAATCAGCGTTAACAAAAAAATATCTATTCCAAGACACTGCCTCTCAAACACCCGAATCTTTTTGAAAGTTGATTTTTAACTTTCACTCATCGCCATATCCCTGAATCATGTCGAAGTCACGCTGCAAAAGAATTATTATGGCTTTGATATTTGCAGCTGTTCTGATATTAGATCGTCGGCATAAACAATTACCTGAGTTAAACTACCTATCAGGTCGCTATTGTAAATTTTGAATAGAATCGGCTAGTAGGCCCGCTTCCTACTGAAGACCATTTTAAATATCGAAGATTGTGGTAGAAGGTACATTGCCACTTTTGACAACACTTTTTCTACCATTTAGCATGTCATAAAGTATATATAATAGTGGTTTACCTACGCCGAGTTTGGTCAGCTTGAGATTGAAACCCTCCAAATCTTTTTTCAGGATCCAAAAACACACTTTTTAGCAACAAACAAGCGGTGAAAGCACGCGAATACGATAATGCATAACTTCAATTTTTTCTATCTGGACGGCTGAAAACTCGACTTCAGCTTAGAAATTCAAAAGAACAACAACTTTTGCTAATCGCTACATCTTTATGCTAAGAAAGCAATAAAGTTATAAGACCCAATAGAAACAAAAACCAGGGAGACTCTGTACACAATTCAAATCTTCCCGGTCCTGCTCTATAGTTCAGACGCATAAGACCTTACTACGTCGATTAAAAGAGTCGTTGCTTCTTCTTATATAAAAGTCATTGGTTTGTTCGATTTATGGACCAGTTTGTGTACACCACAGTACTCCTTGGCATAATGGTTAGGGCGTTGGACTGCCTTGCAAAAGGTCTTGGGTTCGATTTTCAGTAGCTGCAAAAAAGTTTTTTAAGGGTGTACTGCTTCTTTCGAGGAATTGACAAATCCTACAAGAGAATCTCTTGAAATGAAAAGTGCTGCTCATTAGCCGCTCGGAATCGGCAGAAAATCGATTTCAGTAATACGCAACCAGAAACGCTTGAAAGTGGTAGGTCCTGGTTCTCTAAGAGCTGTTGCACCACCAAATTTATTATTTATTGCGTACACTACCAATGTGTGAAGAAGAAGATGCAATGATGTAGAGCGAATGAAGATCAGCGTTCCAGCACTTAAAGACTTCAACTCCATACCAGAGCAACCACAGGGTTCGAGAGACTGAGGCAGACCTAATTTTCAGTGGCATGAGCAAGTCGAAGGAAATATTCCACAACTTGGTGTGCGAAATTGGAGACGGCGGGTTAGGATTCGAGTCGGCTGAAGAGGCACACTAATAGAAGCGAGGAGCATAAAACTTTATGTATTGTGTATAGCAAGCGCCTTACAACAGGTAATAAATGTCCTTGCCTCTGATTTGAAATCTCAGAACATAAGTACACTACTTGTACTCTAGAAAGTAACAAAGCGTCCCTACATTAAAAAATCTCAATTTTTTTTCCTTCTAATATACCACTTGAACTTGCAATCAACTTAATTCTAATTCTTCCGTCAATAAGCCATGAAAAAACGATATTATTACCATCTTCAATATTTTCTTTCCACAACCAGAGTTCAACTCCTTTGAGCTCCGTTAAAAGCAGATTTGTATGTCAAGGTTCATCACAAAATTGTCCCAAAAGTCCTTTACACTCTTCCTCTTTTTTTAATGCCTTTTTGTTGGTCTTCTTTCCAATTCTAGTAAATATTTCAACAAAGTAATTAACGAAAACGAAAGCTTAACCCTAAAGTGCCTTTTTTCTGTTTTGCGACTTTTTAACTAAGTATAGGCACATAAAACGACACTTTTGCAAGATTTTTCACAACCTTTCGGTCTTGTCTATAGGTACTCGTAATTGAATTTTACAGCAACCGTTTCGTTTCAAAAGTGTTAACCTCTTGACTTTATTGTGAATTACTGCCTTCTTAATTTTAAACAGAAAGACCCTTCTGCGAGGAGAAGAAGTTTTGCGTCATTAAAAATTTCTCTTCTCTGATGGGGACAAACAAGCCCTGGCCTAAGGCCATCGCGGTCGATTCATACAAATTGCTTTGAAAAACCCTTACAGCTTTAATATACCCCTACAAGAAATAAAATAAAATTTTGAAACTCAATAAAATAGGCAGTTTCATTACCCACTTATCTATTCAAACAGATTCTTATTTACAGACTTCGAATATGGATTTTGAGGTTGAGGAGAGCTAGGGGGTACAGTTCTCCCCCCATTCAACTACAATCTACTCTGACTCTCCCCTCTATTATTTAAAAATTATTATATCTTGATTACGATACTTATTTTCGTAATATTTTTCCGTTTTGGAATTTTGCGTAATGAAATTTTATATTTTAACTTTTGGTCTCGTTTCGTTTTATTTGAATTTACCGTATCTAATTTCAGGACATTTTTTTTTTTTTTTTAAATTTACCCATGAGATACAGATTGTATAGGGAGTGGAGAACAGAAATCATTATGGAACCTTTTGAAACAATCTTTACGAAAATAAAACGTATGCTTGGGGCCTGGAGCGTTTTTATATTTTGCGGTATCGCTCTAATTTACTTTGTCATTGTTGTCTCCCCAATTTCCCCCTCAGCTGCGCTTCCTTTCCAATGGTTGGGAATTCGGTTTTCGATTTCGATATTTATCTTAAATTTAGGGAATAAGAATTTAATGTTAAGAATGAGAAAGGCGGTGGAGATTAATCGAAATGGGTAAGCTCTGAGAAAATCAATCGTATTTTCCTTTTGATGACTATGAAAGAAAATTTAAAAAGAGCTAAAAGCTTGAACTAAGTCGCCATATTTATTGTTTAATTTTTTGACAGAGTTTTATCTACTTATCAAACTTTTTTAATTCTGATGATCAGCAAAAGAACAACAAAAAATTACAAACTTACTAATTTACAAAACTGTATTAAGAATTGATTAAATGTTTAGCTTTTATGACTGAGTACTTAAAGTAAACTACAAGTTTAAAAATAAAAAGTGCCCTAATTTTGGTGAGCGCAATTGGTTATTTCAATGTGAGCAATTATATTAAACTTAATCCAAAACTCTTAATTAGAAAGTATTTCGTTTGTCCGACACAGTGACATATGGTACGATATGTGGCAAGACAGCACGCTGAAATTTAAGGTATCCAATGTATAATTATTTCCGGAGATATTAGTTTGAAGCTTATGTATTTTGTTTGTGTAGAACCATATTTTTGTTGAATGTGGTGTTTTTTTTTATATTTTGCGGGCACTAAAGGGATTTTGACTACACTTAAAATATTTGGACACAGTGCGAGCGTTTAGGAAAGTTGGAAGGATTTAAAAGGAGATATCGATGCATTGTTTTTGAATATCTGAATATCGCAATGGGAGCGAAATACTGAACCGGATAAAGAATTCCACATTCGTGTAGTGCAGCTTAAGAAAGAATCTCAGAAATTCAGGTTCAAATTGGGTTAGGGGTTAACTGATGGCCATTCCCTAAAGTGCGGTTGAATTGTTAAACGGGAGGAATGCAAATGGCTTTTTCATTGGAACACTATTTATAAAAATACGGGTAATATAATGAAAGACAAGAAACATTGTGGCGTTGTTGTAGAGTGATGTGTTGTGTTGAAATCATTCGTGTTCGTATTGCGCTATACTACGATGTGTTGCTGTTGTTTTTTCTTCTTAAAAAAAAACAACTTTGTATAATTAGGAGCGTTTTGCACAACTCCAGTCTTAAATATAGTGTGCACAGTCGACTCTACAACACATCTCTCCACAACACACCACACGAGACAAGTGTTGTTCCCACTTTATTTGATTCTGACATTTTTTTGGTAATCTGTTAGGTATTTTTGAAAACTACTGCCATATAAGAGCAGTCAATAGCTGTTATATCGTTGCTGTTGTTCTAATATCTCGTAATTCAGAAAAGTCAATTTTCCAGGAGATACCAAAAACCTAATTGAACGGTGATTAATAAGATTTTATATGAAGCTTCGTTTATAGATTTTATATGAAGCTTCGTTTATAGATACTCTCAACAACTAAATGACATAGGTTACGAGAAATTAAATGTCTGCTGGTGTTTAGGTTTTGTTTATGAGGTATTGTATTTATCAGCTTACGAGATATTCTTTGTTGTTTACGATATATATCTTGGTTCCAGGATATTTCCTTGACATGATTCACGGGGCTACGAGATATTTTACCAAAATGAGTTCAACTTGGTTAGAAATGTTATAAGAGGTATAATTATCAATTAATTTTAGAGGTAAAATTGTTGGTTACGAGGTATTTTCATGGCATATTTTTACTTGCGACTTATAGGTACTAAAGGCAAGTTATGCATTCGGAAAAAAAATCGAACTCGAGATTTTGATCAAAGTTGACATTACGATGATAGCGAAGACTAAAAAAGTGGGTCTCGCAATTCTGTCTCTCTGTCTGTCTGTCTGTTCGATTGCAGCTAAACGGCTCGGCCGATTTTCTTCAAACTTGGTAGATATGGGTTTTAATTTTTTTCCCCCGGATTTTTTTTGATTTGATTTTTTAAAGCCAAAAATAACGGTACTTGCTATACGAATTTTTTTCGAAATTTTATAAACATTTTTTTTTCTCAAAAACTGTTCGACAGATTTTAAAAATAAAAACACAAAAAAATTTAATTTAATTAACTCTAGGTATTTGTTGAAAAAAAAAATTTCAGAAAAATGGTTATTGAGGGTATCCCCCATTGAACCATTTTTTTTGTTTTTGATTTTCTCAAAAAAGGTACAGCCGATTTTGATCATTTTTTTTTTGCTAAGGCTACCCAAAAACCTGAATAGAATTGTGTACTCAAATTTTCAAAAAAATTTTTTTTGGATTTTTCAAAAAACTTCCAAATTTTTTTTTCAAAACTCAATATTTCGAAAACTTTTTTTAAACTTGATAAATAAAAGTTTCTCAATATAATCTACAAGATGTGAGAAAAAAATTTATTTTACCTAAAAATAAAGGTACCTACCATACAAATGCTAAAAAATTAAAAAAAAAAAAACGGTTTTCAAAAATCGTATTTTTCTCGAAAACGGCGCCTAGAATTTTGATAAAATTTTTTTTCGTCCAATTAATTTTTACGATATTTAATTTAATAAAACAAAATTTTAAATTAAGATATTACAGCTTGTACCTACCATAGAACCATTTTTTCGAATTTTGAACTTCTCATTATCCTTATAACGGATCTTAATGAAATTTTTTATAGAGAAGCTAAAACACAATGCATTTCAAAACTTTAAAATAAATATTTTTTGAATTTTTGAAAAAAAAATTATTTTTTCTTTTTTTTTTTGAAAATTCGATATCTCAGAAATGGCTCAATATTTGTTTTTGTAAATTTTATTTTTATTCGAGCAATAATAAAAACTTTAAATTGGCGTACCAAAATTTTTTCTTAAAAAGCTTTTAAAAAGTTTGTGCATAAAAGCTTTTTTTTAAGAAACCACTACAACGACTTATAATTTTTGTTCTTGCATAAATTCGTATATGGATAGCATTATTTTTTTGTCTCTTACTACTGAAAGAATTTAAAAAATAATTTGATCCTTATGAACAGTTTTCTCTAATAACATTCGATTTTAAAATTCCTAGTCTGTTACATAAGAGCAAGTTCGTGCGACCCAGTCGTGCATTTTATTTACATTGGAGAGAAGCACAAGACCCGGGGTAACGAGTCACTTGAATTTAAATTGGTCCGATTGGGATATGAGGTATTACAGTTTCGTTTGTAGGCTTATGAGACTGTCCATCAGATTCAGAAAATCTTGGGTTACGAAGTATTAGAAATACAGTGAAGATATAGCTATCAGCTATCGAACCAAGAAAAGCTTACACACAACTTTGGAAAATAGGTGACCTACCTCCCTCCACCTTTATCCACGTTCACGGTTTGGAATGCTTCATATATACTGATGATTTGGTGCGTTTTTATTTGCTTTCCGCTGAATGTTGTCATTCGCATTGTGGACAGTGTGACTTTTTTTTATTGCTGGTTCAGAAGGGCTTCTTTGTATAATTTCGTTGCTATAATACTTTGACTTCTTAAGCTTTTTTTAAATATTTTCCATTTTCCAGGGTTTTCAAAGAATTTCATATTTTTTTTTATTTATACTTCGTTAAGTTTCGCACTAGCAGTTTATAAGGGAAAAAGCACAAAAGCAACTCATGAGTCTTCCAGTCAAACGAAAACTTAAGGGCTGTTAAGGGTTTACCTTGAAAGGAAGGCATGCTTATTGTGAATTAAGGGCCGATTACTCAACTTGCAGCGGCTTAAAACGAAATTTAGGATGACTTGAGAATTCTTCTGTTCCAGGTATATATCATCTCGTACGATGGAAGCGTTCTAAGTCCATTGCTTTTCTATTGAGAAGCCAGGAATTTTGAAATAGAGGAACATGATATGAATGTCTATTATCACTATCTTTACATTTTGGTATCATTACTTTTCACTTTAGCTCAACGAACTCGGAGGGTTTAACCCCAAAACGAACTTACTTTTCCACCAAGTTTTCTGTTGGTACTTCGTTCATAAATTTTGGTGTTGATTCTGTTGGGTCTTGGCTCATTCTCATTCTGGGACTTGGTTCGTTTTACGGTTGAGATTTGGGTCCTAAAAAACTTGGGAGTTCATATAAACCAAGTCTTAATTTTTGTGGGAACTAGTTCATTTTGATTTAACTTTTTTGAGAGTAGTTGGTAGTACTGCACTAATTCCAGCTTTAAACTTATTTGAAATTCCTCTTCTATGCTCGGCATCCTTTACATCTTATAAGCTCACATTGTCAAATTTTTCACCGATGAACAAAATATTGCAAAAAAGTTTCGAGTTCGAAAAAATAAATTCATTTTAGGAAACTCATTTTTTGGAAACGATTTACCTATTTGAAAATTCATTTACTCTAAAAAAAATGTTGTAATCAAACTTTTAAAATAAAAAAAAGTGGAAATCCTGCAGTTTTTGAATTTTCGTAAATGTTGCACGCGTTCTGTGGCTAAGGTCGATAATAACTGGGATTCCAAATAAGGCAAACACGATAAACTATTGAGGAATTGTTGAAACAATTGAGGAATTGTTGAAACAATTTTGTTTTAGTGTTAAAGAAATATTTGCTTAGACAATTGATTCCACATCTTAAATGCCTTCAATTCAAGATGGAAGGCATCATTTTTGAAGATCCACCTTTTATCAAATCGACTTTGATTTTTTTTTTGCAGTCGGCAAGTTGGCAATTTCCAGGCCTTACTAATTCTGATTAAGACATGATTTACCCATTACATCCAGCTTGTTGATCTAATTCCTCTTAAAAGTCCAAAAAGGTCTTCCTTCATCTATTTCCTCTCTCTAATGCTGCGAGATTTCCTAAAGCAATTCAATTAGTCTACAAATTGTCGTTCGATAATTGAGCACTTGACAATCATATAGGCTTTCCTTTGATCAAGGCACCGAAACGCTTTCCTCACATATCCTCCATACCTATATCTACCTATGTATGTATGTAGGTACGTCGCAAAATTACATTAGAACAAACAAAATCGAATTTGCCAAGTGATGCGCAAATGAAGTTCGACAGTAAATTATGCAATCAACCACAAGCACATCACCACACACATCTCAATCAGCAGCGTTCGAACGAATAAATAAAATAAAATAAACTTAACATTCAGTAGCTCGCACCCTAATCCTTGAACCTTGAGAAATGCAGCTTCATTAGGATTCGTCGATAGTCCTTCATTGTTCTTTTCATTCTTTCCTTGTTTGTCAGAAATCCACTCGACCATCTAATTTGCTTCAATTGTCAAAAACGAATAACCCGCACAGAAAAAAAAAAATTAAATCCAAGTTCAAACATAAAAATGTAACGGAAATCAAGCTCGCAATAAAGAAACTATATATGTATGTCCTTTCTAATATCCCAGGATGCCTTTCATCAATTCTAACTCAACCCCGGCTCATTCATCGTAACAGCGCAATTATTGTTGTCACAGTGTACTCGTAGTACGTTGCGTGTGTGTTGCCAAATTAAAACGCAATTATCGAACCGTTGATGGGAGAACGTGCGGCAGATCTCCCTACAACCGTGTGTCACCATCATATTCCTTTTTGTCCGCGATGATAAATGTGACTTAAAACGATCGGAGAGGGACAGGGAACACCGCGCCGCGCAGCCTTTATTGTTCGGTTGGAAAAAAATCGGGCTAATAATAAACAAAAATAACAAAGACCAACGGGCAAAGGGAAAATCGTGTTTTTTGTGTGATGTTGCCTCCGGCTCCGGGCGAAAGGACGATAATCAGGGAATAATTTTTCAACACCCCATCGAGTGCGAATCCAACATAATCACCACCTTGATACTCGCACTCATTTGCCCGAAAAATCAGAGCCAGTGGTTGCCGGAGGGGTTATATGTTCAGCAACGCTTCTTTCCGTATTATGTTACAAATAGTTAATGAGACTGAAGAGAGGTCCTTTTTTGCCAGTGTCACTCGTAACTCGTATGTCCTGTGAATATTTGTGCCTGGGCTTCGGCCTGCCATGCACGGCAGGAGATTGAATTTTTTGTACTTAGTTGGTCGGTTGGATACACAATTTGACACAATAACGTGCACTAATAACGAAAATATTTTTACTTCGGGGTTTATTTTTGAATGTATGTAGGTACATTGTAACCCCTGTGCTCGTCCTTGTTTTCACATCGCAAAAAAACAGGACTATGAAAACAATGTTACAAGCCAAATCGGAATCATCATTTTTTTTTTTTGGGAAAGGTGTGAGGGGTAGGAACATCAAGCAGAGCAAGGATATCTGATTCCTTTTTTATTGTTTGAGCGTTTGAATTTTTGGTGCTTTCTTCGCACAAAAGAGGATAACATGCCCTCGGGGATAAGTTGTTTTATTCTATTCTTCTGCTGTCACGAGCGCGGTGCTACTTTTTTCATTCTTTATTTTTTGAGTATGCTTGGTCTCATTTTGAATTAGGCGGTTATTTATTCGTGACATTGCCAGGATTTTCAACAGACAGCCACACAGCAGTTACAATTGTTGTTTGTCTCAATTGTGTTTCGTGTCCTTGTTGATGATGATTATAATGATGATAGCTGTTGAGAGAAGGGAAAAATATTTAACTCTGATTCATCCCCGCTAAGACTGGAAAATATTCGGTTACAAGTTTTCCCTATTTATTATTTTTTTTTTTGTATTTTAAATTAGCTATCACCTTGGTAATGCGATTTATGGGAAAGCGGTTATCCTTGTTTTTGTATCCTTTTTCTGGTTTTGTTGCAATCTAGGTTAGTTGGTTGGTTGTTTATAATCGAAAGTGAAATGTTTTTGTTATTCTTTTTATGATTTATATTTTTTTTCTTCGTTGGAGGGGTAGGTATTGTGAAAGTCAAAAATGTTTTTGTTATTTTAAGGATAACGCCGGAGAAATTTTCGTTAGGGGTCACTGCAAGGGATAACAATGACAAAATTGGTTCAAAATGAGAAAGAAAAAGTTCGTGAAGAACTCATTTTTCATCATCACAGACAAAGTGGTGAAAAGTTTTTTTTTTTTAATTTTATCGTGTGGAATTATAATTGGCTAGTAGAAGAAGAGAAGACATTTTTTTTAATTGAAACCTTTTTGCTAGAATTGTTTCACTGTAATTTTAAGATGTACACTTGCTCTGAAATTGGAGTTTTGACAAGACTGAGTGACTGATACAAAATTAATAAAAAGTATAGAGTGTTGGTGTCACTAAAAAATCTAATTTTGTATGAGATTGAACATCCTTTTGCTCAAATTGTTCCATATTGACCGTTAAATTTTTCATTGATTCATTCTCCAGAGATTGAAGTAGTTTCTGGGGTCTAACTGGGAATAATTTACAGAAAAAATTGTGCAATATCCATTTCTACCTTGGAAATTTTCAAACATACGCTCGCAATGGGCTCAAACATCTTAGGGGTTGTCCCGTTCATGTCCCCAAAATTATTAAAAAAAAACATTTACATAAAAATAAAAAATGCAAACTTACACTTTTTTAGTAACTCAAACTTTAAGAAAATAATTTAAAGTACATGTCGAATTCTTGATTGAACAAAACTCAGAATATGAAGCACCTGTAATGATTGTCGTTATTTATTTTTGGCTCTCCTTATGAACCAGATTCCATTTATTATTAAGAATTAACTAAGTCTCAAAAATAAAACTAAATTCTTAACCCAAACCTTTTTGTCAGGGGTACTATCTTGTTCCTTGGAAATAACGAAAAATGCTGCAAGAATATCTATTGCCATAAGACAGTGCTTCTCACTCTAGCCGTTCGGATTCGACAGAAAATTTTAGGTTGCCTCAATTCTTGATGATTTGATGAGTTTAATTCTTTTGTTCAATAAAATCACAATCACAAAAATTCAAAAATTTCTGCGCACGGTTCCAAGCATTGACTACCTTCAGATAATTTTTACTTTCGACATACATACATACATATACACAGGTACTATTAGGCAAGTTGTGAATTTGTAATAAAAAATCAAGTCGAGATTTAGATCAGACTTGACATTACGGTGATAGAGAACACGAAAATACTGGGTCCCAGAATTTCGTCGGTCTGATTGCACGATTCAATTAATTTGAAAAAGACTTTCAGGTTACCATTCCCTCTAGAGAAAACTGGGAGGACATGGCATTCCTGGAAGATGATTCAATCCATTTTTACAATTATGGATCAAAAACTAATGACGGGGTTGATGTAAGTTTATACTGAGACGGACTTAATGTAAGTCTTTCTTTTCATCTTCCCAATTACTGTAGCGTGCTCCATTAGCGATTATAGAAGTCCTGTTTTGGTTCAATGAAAAAGTGATATAAAATAAAGATATCCGCATCTTCTCGGAGAGCCAGGCAGCCACTTGAGCTCTTGATTCTGTTTCTACCAGCTCAATAACATCCCTTAACTGACGATCGTCTCTGATGGATATGGCGCAGCAGTTTAACATTCACCTCTGCTGGATGCCTGGCACAGTGACATTTCAATAAATTGTTGTAGCTAACGAACTCGACAAAAGTGGAATACTGATACTTTTATTGCCATATAGGTCAAGTATTGGTGTTCCCATCGCTACGTGTAAGCTTAAGCTAAAGGAAGTTGCTATATGAAAAATTAACCTAACAATGGAAAATTATCACCACCTGCTTGGCGACAAAACAGATTTGGTCAATACTGGATCTAACGCACTCCCAAGGTTTAATATCTTTGAGTAGATCACACATAGACTCCGCAATAGGTGTTATAACACTGTTTGATAGACAAGCACGCAACATGGCTTGGAGTTTATTCAAACAAATTCTGCAGGAGCTGCATGGACGACGAGGAGTAAGATATTCACTCCTCATCTTCTCTGTACATGTCCTGCTCTATCCCAAGCACGTGGACTCCATTCGGGAGATTTCTTCCACCACGATCCTAGTGATCTGCCAGATATAGGCAGATATAGGCAATCCCATTGGGAGCAAGTCTCCAAGATTCAATGTGGTATCACTTAAACTAGTATGCCCAACAAGGATGAACACGAATAAAATAATGTGAATTATAAGCGACATAGAAATAAGACACGGCATTCTCCGCTTTAGTTCAGCCGCCATCCCTGGAGATAAAATATCTGAGACAACAACCTTCAGTCTCAGAACATCGTGCCACACATCTTTCCTATCCTTCTTTCTCTTCCGTAACTTCACGCCCGCGCTGTGTTGAAACATTTAAAGGGTAATCTAATCCCTTGAGCGCGGGTAGATTATAAAAAAAAAAAAAAAAACTATTTAGTTAACTACTTTTAAGAAAAAATGTTAATAACGGTACCTGTCATAGATTTTTTTTTTCATTTTCGACTTTTTAATTAATGGCTCTAACGATTTCGACCAAATATTACTTAAAATATTTTTATAAATTTTTTGGATTTTTGAATTAATTTTATTTTAACTTGCGACTTAAAGGTACTATAAGGCAAGTTATGCATTCATTAAAAAAATCAAACTCGAGATTTTGATCAAAGTTGACATTATCTACCATGATAGCGAAGACCAAATAAGTGGGTCTTGCAATTCTGTCTGTCTGTCTTTTCGACCACGGCCTAAACGGCTCGGCCGATTTTCCTTAAACTTGGAAGATATTATTTTTATTTTTCCCCCCCACACGTTTTTTTTTTTTTTTTGACCAAAAATAACGGTACTTACCATATGATATTTTTTCGAAATTTTATAAATATTTTTATTTCTCAAAAACTGTCCCACAGATTTTCTTAAAAAAAATTCAAAAAAAATTCATCTGCTTAGAGCTAAGAAATGGTTGAAAAAAATTTTCCAAAAAATGGTTATTTTTTGTACCCCCTATGTAACCATTTTTTTGATTTTTGATTTTCGATAAAAAAGGTACAACCGATTTTGATCATTATTTTTATGCCAAAGCTCTCCAGCAGTTTGAATACTTTTGTGCATATTTTTTTGGATTTTTAAAAAAATTATCAATTTTTTTTTCAAATCTCAATCAATATGTATTTCTAAAACCCCATGCTCGGTTTTCTTAAAACTTGATAAATAAAAGTTTCTTAATATAAATTACAAGATGTTAGAAAAAAAATTATTTTACCTAAAAATAACGGTACCCTCCATACAAATGTTAAAAAAGAGGCTGGGTGCGACCCACACTGATAACTTCCCATTTGTGGTAAGAAAATAAAAAAGTATTGTGACGTTTTCTTCAATTTTACCATAGCTATTAATGGAATTTGAATATGTGGGACTTGGGTACAACTGAACAACCGTATTCATATACGTATGTACAGTACATACATTCTTCTAAAAACTAAGTTGGTAATAAAATTATAAAATTATGTATTATATTATAGAAATTACTTTATTATTTCCGTTCCAAACATTTGAATTGAAAAAAAATTTAAAAACGAAATATTCAAATATAAAAGATATGGTTTGGTTATTGATGAAAGCGTACTTACAAAATATATCTGCTCTAAAACTAGATATACCTATGTCAAATATAAACCATTTGTTAGAAATTGTATTAGGTATGTACCTATAAAATTAAATAATGGCAAAGTCAATATCATTGCTCGTTCTCAAGATATTCTAGTCGAAAAACAAATATTACCACTTTTTAGTAGATTTTTTTTATATTTTTGTTAAAACTGTCAATTCGATACTTGTCAAAATTTAACCATATATTAATAATTGTATTATGTCGATACCTTCCCGTAAGAATATACTAAGCGACACTTTTTTCGAAAATGACTTTTTGATGAGGAAATATACTATATGTTAAGGGCCTGGGTTTAGCCAACCTATTGTGCATGAAAAGGAAACTAGAGTACAAATAAAAAAATTTATCAACTGCCATGTTTTCTCATTAAAATAATGTTGCCCCCTGAAATTTGTATTATCCGCCAAAAACATTATGCTAAGCGACATTAATAAAGATCTCATTATCGTGAGCAACAAAAAATTTTGTTAGATGTCACTTAGTTTAACCAAAATTGTCTCTTAGCACACTATGATTCAAATAGAACTTTCTTCGTTTTTTTCGTTTCCTGAACAATTTTAGAAATGTCGCTTAGTATACATTCTTACGGGAAGGTATCGATGTATAAAACAACATACTTTAGAAGGCACTATCTGTGTTCATTCCCAAGAAATTCGACTTGAAATACAATTTTAACTAGTTTTCACTAGAATTTTTAATAGTTTTTTATTAAAAAAAAAACTATTAATTCAATATTTGTCAACATTTTACCAATTGTACAAAATTATACTATGTATAAAATAAAGTAAATTAGAAGTCAATATCACTACTAGTTCTCGAGAAATTTGAGTCGAAAAATAATTTTTACGAATTTTCAATAGAATTTTATATAGTTTTTGTATTTTTTGTAAAAAATACTGTAAACTGATTTTTTTTGAAATTTTCGCCAGTTGTCAGAATATCTGGGTTATGAAATTTTTTTTTCAGTTTTTTTTTTATTTAAAAAAATAACAGTATGTTCATTTCTTTCCAAATTCATACCAAATCTGCATGACCTTATAATGAGTACATTAAATTTTATTTGAAATCAATAGCATTATTTTTTCGTGAGATATTTGAAACTAACAAAAATTTTTACTTTTTTTTTAAACCGTTATAGTGAAAAAACTACTCACTGAATTTTAATAAACGCCCTTTCAGCCTCTTTCGAAGTTATTATCTATTAAACAAAATTTATTTGAAGTCGATATCTTTACTCGTTCTTGAGATATCAACGACGAAAAATGGTACCAGAACGTACGGACGTACGAACGTACGTACACACACACACACAGACATCTCTCTAAAAATGATTAATATAGCCTCTAGGGACCTTGAAACGTCGAGAAATGTCAAAAATTCCAATTTGACAAATCGGACCGTTTACAATAACTCCCTATGAGAAGTTAAAAATGGTTTTCGAAAATCGTATTTTTCTCGAAAAAGGTTCCGAAAAATTTGCTAAATTTTTTTTTCTTTCGATTAATTTTTAACGATCTCTAATTTAATAAGTAAAATAATTGAAATCAAGATATTACTGACTGTGCTTACCGTAGAACGAATTTTTCGAATTTTGAATTTCTCATTATTTGCATAACGGATTTTGATGAAATTTTTTATAGAGAAGCTCTTAAAAAATTTGAAAAGCATTGCATTTCAAAACTTAAAAAAAATATTTTTTGAATTTTTTGAAAAAAAAAATTTTGGTTTTTGGAAAATATGATATCTCAAAAACTGCTCAATATATTTTTTGGAAATTGAATTCTTATTCGTATACGATAATAAAAACTTTAAACTTTTTTTTTTTTTTTTAGAAACCAGTACAACGACTTAAAATTTTTGATCTTGCCGAGATTTATATTTGCATAGCCGTTTTTATCTCTTAATCTTATCATTTTGAATAGTTTCCTCTAATGACATTCGTTTTCGAAATACCTAGTCTATTACATAGGAGCAAGGTCGTGCGACCCAGTCGTGCATTTAATTTAATTAATACGTGACGAACGAGAGAGGCATTAGTTTTTGAAATTATTTCCTAAACTGTTTATTATTAAATACTTAAAATTGACATCCCAAATGTGTTTAGAAAATTTTTAAAGAAATTTCTTACATAAAACTATTTCAATAAGAAAACAATTTTTTAAACTTTGTTTGCATACATTCACCCTTTTATAGAAATTGAACTGCAATTTTATGCATTTGAACATATTTAATAATTAAATCCATGTTCAAAATATATCTATAAGCCATTTTTTAATTGCAAAGTACTTTTGCACAAGAGCAAGTACGTGCCATCCATTTATGCATTTTATTTTATTTTTAGTTGAAAAGTCCATTACTACGATCTCCTCCTCATTAATTTTAACCATATTATCTGGATTTAAGACCTAATCCTCTAAGATTTAACCATTAGAACTCGAGTTAAGGTTCTTATTAAATTTCCTAAGCACATCTCACCTTAGCTCGTATTTGGAAAACAATCAAAAACTTGTGTTCGCGGTTTTTCTTGAATTCGAGAATTCAGTGCAATTTTGTGTACACCTTAGATATTGTATTATTTATATTGTCTAGGTCTAGGTATTTCTTTCCGTCTTGTTTCCTTGAAATCGTTTACCCTTAAAGTTTCTAAAAAAAAAAGTATACATAGCTTCAAAAATGTTAAATACTTACAAGAAAGCTAATTAAATTAATTTCCTATACTTCCAAAATGGCGGCCAAACCATTCAAGAATAATTATAAATTAGTTCGTGTATTTCTCCATTTCGGCTAAACTTATTTGCGACTTAAATAATTAAATTCCAATTGAAAGGAAGAACTTCAAGATTTTTTTCGTCAACTCTTACAAGATCAATAGTAATCATCATTTTGATGCGAAACCATTTCAATTTAACGTGTTTAATAAAAAAATATATAAATGGATATCTCTCCCAATTCATAAATGCCCTCCGATTCTTGAGTTGGTTTAAAGATATTCCCTTGAAGAATCAGGCATCTCTTCAGCTTTGAACCCTAAATTCGCAAGAGTTTCCCAAACAGAAATAAAAGACATCACTGAAAACAAAAAAAAAATAAAAAGGTCAGCTCCAATGGCAGCAAGCAATGGCAAAAGTTTTCCCATTACGCAAATGTAACAAAAAGTACCTCTATTCCGTTCTCCTCCCGCACATCCCGAAACGAAATTTCAGCATGACCATCGCCATCATCTATCTCTTCTTCAACAACTTCCGACAAAAGGACTAATCAACGTAATTCATTTAACTATATCCGCATAATAAAGGACCAAAAACAGAAGAAAAAGTAGAAGAAGAAGAAGAGCAAAAAAAAAAAAACAATAAGAAGAAATAGAGTGTAAGTGTAGGAAGTGAGAGTGATTTCCATTGTCCTTGTGCTACTCCTGCACTTACTGCATAGCACCACATCCAGGAAATGGCACCTCAAAATGAAAAATAAAATCCACCCAGGAACGAACACTATACGAGTACGAGTGTGTACTATATTTTTCTGTTCGGACTTATTCCCAGCCTCGCACATTGTTCCACATTGCTTTTGTTCGTCCTACGAGTATCTGGGTTCTTCTATAGGATTGGTGTGCTTTCTGGGATCCTGCATCTGAATTGTCCAAAAAACCGGTAACATCGGGCATCGGCCTCGGGGATGGTGGAAAATTTAAAGTTATTTTCATCAGAATGGAAGTGAATGAGGACATGAATATAACAAGGATTTAATTGAACCGACAAGTTACAACAATAGCCTTTTGGATAGATGGAGCTTTATACATATTCCCTGCTTCTTCTTCTATTCCTTCTTGTTCTTTTGCTAGGGAAAGAATTTATGGTTCGTATGGAAGTTAGTGTCAAGGACATGAGTAAATCCCTATATTTTTTGTTTCCTTAAAGAAGAAATAAAGTTTAAGAGGAATAAGGGACATTTTTGGAAAAGTGCTCGGGCATTGTTTCAATAAATTTAAGGACTTGTTGTTTTTATTTGTATCACTTAACACACAAAGTTTATTACAAAATGTTATTTAAGGGTTGTAAATAAGCCTTAAAGTTAAAAGCCCATTTTCTGATTTGTAAACAACATTCCTGCACTGGAGGTTCAACACGATCTTGAAACAAAGGACGCTGGACCAAACAGGCCTCCTTGAATTATGCGTGTTTTTTGTTTCTTTAAATATATCGCTCGTCGTTCTGTATAGTTTACATTGAACGTAGGTTCCCATAACGTGGCCTGTACGCTATTGTTAGCTAGAAAGCTTTTAGCCCACTTAATTTTTGAGTCATGCTTAGAGTTCCCCCCGGCGCCAGGTTGTTCACCAAACACCTTGAGAATCCTCTTAGCATTTCGTATGTCCTTGTAGAAGTTCTTAGAAGGGTTAAGCTTACGCCCGCTCCCCCTAGGGCCTTCTTTGGGATTTGTGGTGTTGTTAGAGGTGGAGGGAACATGCTCACAGTCCTACCACCGCTGAAATGAGGCAGAGAAGTTCGGGAAGGTTTACTCTCCTTAGTGGTAGCAGGACCATGTTTCACAGTAGTACCACTTCCAGCGCAAGCCGGAGAAACAGCAGACGGCATTTCAGTCGCACTGCTGGCCTGTCTCAAAGACCAGGGCCAAATTACCGCATCAGTTATCGAGTAATACGTAACTGAATTATGTGAGTTTGGCATTACCGCTTACGTCATCGATCAATCGATTACACTAATTTGACGTTTTCATTCGATCACTGATGGGACTCACTCACTCGGTCACTGAAGCGGTAATTTGGCCCCAGCACTTTCCACCATCTACAGAATTTGATTTTTCCATTTAGATCCCACAAGTAACGAAGAAGGGGTGGTCCATCTGCACAGAGATCCGTATATGCAGATTAGGCTAGTTAATCCGGAGGTCGCCTGGTATCCGGATACTCCGTTAGCGACTGAGCTAGTTGTTTGATTGGGCCCTCACCCCGGCTGATCATCGGCACGGGTCGTGTAACACCTTAGATCCAGCCCAATTGGGTAAATACAAAAATAAGGGAAGGAGAGAGTGGGCAAGGAATCAGACAGTATGCATCGTTCTGAAGAGAAGGACGTTTAGGGTGGTGTAGGAGCTGGTAACATTGGATAGCTTTTTCGCCATTCCATTGTGGGAGAGGGAAGGATATAAGGAGGGGTAGAGGATGATGAGCGTCCTTTGGTTTCAGGACTCATCTGGAGAAGATCTCTCGAGAATCATTGACCCTACTTAGCTTCTAAAACTCGGCAAGTTCGACGCTCAAGTAGAAGGGTGCCCTTAATTCGTCAAGGATGTTTTGGGATATAATTCTTGGGTATATTATTAGAACAAAATCGTTCTTCAATGTGGTTTTATCTACAATGTTGACATCATTTGATTGACTATTAGATGTGGTGTCTGGTATGGTGGCACCATCGGAAATGAAGAAGAAGTGAAGAAGCGCATTTCTATTTATATAAACTGCTTCGTCAATATACAAAATATTTATGTTATCGGTGAAGTGAAGACAATCATGTGATTCAAGAAACACCATTTCGTCCAAAAATAACAGCTGTATGATATAGTTTTTATGCCGGTGGTTGTTATTTGCTCTTTGCTTTCCAGCCGAGATTCTGCTCATCGGATAGCCACGGTCGTTCTGAAGAAAAACACAAAACTTCAGTCTGGAAAATCTTAGAACCTAACAACAAAATCAGTATTTAAAAACAACTTGTAACAAATTATAAGTTTTGATTCCCGAATCAATATTCGGTGGCTTTACGGACAGTGGCGGAAGCCCCTAGATTGGCTATATGTCATCTGGACTAATCTTGATAGTTTATTATCCAGTACTCTGGTGTTCTATGTTAATCCGGTTTCAGAGTACCCTTATTTCCTGGTATTTACGGTCGCCGGTCAACTGTTATTGGCTTTAAAGGATGATGAGAGATCGGCAGATACTGCACCTTTGGTGGCTTTCGGAACAGCAGAGTTTCGCCCTAGCAGATCAGCAGGTATAGTGCCCCTGGTGGCGTCAGATCAGCAGCTACAACGCCCCTGGTAGCTTCTGGAACAGAAGGCTTTCATATTGGTAGATCAGCAGGTTCGAAAGCCTCTGGGGGCAATTAAGACGTTCTAAACTTCGATATACAAATTCAATACCACGGGTGAGGGAAAGTCTGAAGATAGAACTGTTCGAACTATCAAAAGACCAAATCAAGTTAACTATCGGCTTGTTATGGCGTAACGGATTGAAGGTAAAACTTGAAATTAAGGATAAAATGAATGAATAAAAATTTGTTGGCACGGATCGGAGGGGGCCTAACTTAAACAATGACTTATAAAACTCATAAAATTACAGCGTTTATGTATAATATATGTATACATGGTAAAATATTTAAAATTAAGATATGTTGGCTTGGTTTTTCTCTCGGGTTGTTCCGTACCGGTTGTCCAGTTGGTGGGTTTGTTGGTGGTTTGTTGGTATGTGTTTTCAGCCACGGTGGTATGCTGACTCCGCGAACTGTTTGTTCGTTGTCGGTTGGGATCCTTTTATCATGCGAGAAATGCGGATGTAGGTAGCGATCATCACCTGCTACTAGCAACAATTCAGCTACGAACAGCTGCTATCCGGCCACGTTCAGAAAATACATCAACCAGACCCAAATTCAATACAACCGCTCTTAGTGACCCAAATATTTGTCGTGATTTTGTCACCACCCTTAACGACAAGGCGTCAAATGTGGGCTTAAATGTTAATGCTCCCATTGAGACGATGTGGAACACAGTTAAAAGGGTTTTTATGGAAGCTGGATCTGAAACGGTACCGAGGCAATCTAGAGATAGAGACACTTGGATATCCCAAGACACCTGGGACAAAATTACACACCGCAGAGCACTTAAAATAAATTTAAATAAGGAAACTGATGCTCATCTGAAATTGGTTCTGCGGAACGAGTACAGAGCAGCCCACAAGATAGTGCAGAGGTGTGTGAGACGAGATAGGAGGGTCAGATTGGACGAATTGGCGGAGAGCGCGGAAGACGCTGCAAGAAGAGGTAACGCAAGGGTGTTGTAAAGAATTACTAAGGACCTTGTAGGTCAACAAAGTAACAACAACAACCCCCCTGTTCTTGACACGAACGGTCGTATTCTAGTGTCAATAGAAGACCAGTTGCGAAGGTGGAAGGAGCATTTCTGTGCACTATTTATTAAATGATGACCAGAATGCAAATGCCGATTTCCTACTGCCGGACATACGTAGATCTTCCAGAGGCTTTAATATTGACCCCCCGACAAGTGAAGAGTTAAGAACCGCGATCTTACTTCTAAAAAACAACAAAGCAGCTGGACTGGATGGCATACCTGCTGAATTCCTCAAAGCAGACCCCGACTTGGCAGCTGATATTTTGTGTCCACTTGTTGAGGCTATTTGGGAAAACGAAACCTTTCCCAGGGAATGGAAAGACGGAGTTATCGTCAAGGTACCGAAGAAAGGTGATCTTAAGAATTGTAATAACTGGCGTGGTATCACCATTTTGTCCGTATTTCCCAAGTTAATGGCAACTATTATTCTCGAAAGGATAAAATCCAAGATCGAGTCGACTCTCAAGAGGCATCAAGCGGGATTTCGCAGTGGTCGATCATGCGTCGATCACATTAACATCGGAGTATCAATCGCCGCTTTACCTCATGTTCGTTGACTTCGAAAAGGCCTTCGATCGCGTCAGTCGCGATGCTATCTGGAGATCGCTTGCTGTTAGAGGAATTCCTGATAAAATTGTTGCTCTTATTAAAGAATCGTACAACAACGCAAGGTGCGTTGTTTTTCACAGTGGACAGCTTTCCGATGCTTTTGAGGTGTGACAAGGAGTGAGACAGGGTGATGTACTGTCACCGATCTTATTCTTACTCGCAATCGATGATGTTATGACTGCCACGGTGGGTGAAGGTGAGAGACTTGGTATACAGTGGGGCCTATTTCACAAGCTTAGCCATTTGGACTATGCTGACGACATCTGGTTAATGACAAACGGAACTGGAGCCCTAAATCAAATGTGTCACTTCCTTCAACAAAATGGTGAGGCAAATGGCTTAAGGATTAACGCCAAAAAGACAAAAATAATGCACACCAACCGGAACCAACAACAACAGGTTATTGTGAGGCAGGAGACAATAGAAGACCTGGACGTCATCAATAGAATAAATAAAGCTCGTAGTGCATTCGGATGCTTTCTCCCGTGTGGAGCTCCACAAAAATATCGCTTCGTACTAAGTTGAGACTCTTTGAATCCAATGTCAAATCTGTGCTGCTTTATGCTTGTGAAACGTGGAAATGCTCTACCAACATCTCTAGAAGGTTGAAAGGCTTTGTCAACCGTTGTCTGCGTTACATCCTCAGGATCCGGTGGCCGTAAACATTATCAAACAATGAATTGTGCCTTAGGACTGGACAAACAAAAGTGGATGATGACATCAAGCAAAGAAAATGGCGCTGGATCGGCCACACACTGAGGAAGCCTGATGACAACATAGCAAAGCAGTGCTTTCAACGGAATCCTCAAGGTGCGAGGCGGCTTGGAAGACAAAAGGGAACATGGAGATCAACAGTCATGAAGGAAGCTCGGTCCCTAAATTTGCAGTCGTGGGCACAGCTGAGGTATCGTGCTGGAAATAGAGAGAGATGGAAGGATCTGGTTGACGCCCTATGCTCCAGGAGGAGTTAAAGTTTTGCTGCCAATAGTAACAGGAAACTAAGAAGAAGAAAGAAAGCACTAAGGTATCTAGGCTCTGGATGTCGTGGTGGGTAGATGGTCATCCTTCTCATCAGCGGGCTTGGGTGGTTGGCGGTGTTGTGAATAAGCTTCTTCGCCAATTGCACGAGAAACTGGTCCAGTGGCTTGATCTTGGCTTTTTTGTAGATTCTTTTATTGCTGTAGTGATTCTGTCGCTGTCGATCGAAGATTAGTCCGATGCTTATAGTCAGAATTTTCCTTTCGAAGAGTTGGAGCTTCTGCATTGCTGTCTTCGAAATGATGGACCATGTAGGAAAATTATAGCTGATGACATGTCTGATTAGCTGCTTGTATATAAGTAGTTTCACTGGCTTGCTTAGTCTGGTTCTTCTGGCTAGCAATGAGTGCAAGGATGAAACGCGAAGTTGGCCTTCCTTTAGTAGCTGCTTTAAGTGAGGGTTGAATTTGGACAGCTCGTTGAAGTGGACTCCGAGATATTTTACATTTCTTTTGGCTGCTATCGTCGACCCATCGGGGAGCTTCACGGTCAGATTAATGCAAGTGGCTGCAGAACGAAAGCGGCTGCCTCCTGAAACACACCACCTCAGATTTGGCAGTGTTGATTCGGATGCCCCACTTTCTGTAATACTCGTAGAGTCTGAAGAAGTGAGCTTGCACTCTCCGAGCTGCAATCAATGGCGCTATCGATGAGGCGTAGGTCAGTGAGTCGTCAGCAAAAAGCAGGTTCTCGCAATCAGTTGGCACGGGTCATCATCAGATGTCATCATCAGGTTATATAGGAAGGGACCCAGCTTCGATCCTTGGGCTAATCCAGCTTTGATGGATTTGATTGAAGACTTGCAGCTGTCCAGTTGATAGAAGAATTTCCTACGGTGGCAGGATGGCTGTTGAGTGCTGAGGAGACGTCAGACTGGAACTTAAGTAACGGATGCAGTGTTGAATGCCCTTCTCGAAAGCCAAACTGCATGTCTGGGAGGTGAATTTCCTGTGTTGGAGAAGGTCGTTTTATAGATATTTCGAGTAGAAAGAGAGTGTGAACTAAATGGTATCGAATACAAATAATAATTTTTGTGACGTCACATGTTTATGTTGATCGTGAAATGGTCCTGTCGATTGGCCGTCTAGATTGTATGTTTCAATAGCTCTAGACTTTTTTTTATGTAGCAACGTTAAATGATTGGTCCATGCCGGATTCGTTTGAGGAGCTTAAAGCCAAAATTGAACGAAAGATGGCGGTAAATTCCCTTGAAATGTGTGCATGAGACTGGGTTCAACAAATCACCTGATGCTTACGTGGCCGTGTCCTACAAAGCAATTATAACATTTTCGGAAAGATCTCAACAGTCTTGCGTGTTATTTAAAAAAAAAAGCTGTCAAGTCCTAATTGGAAAAGCCGATATATTAAATCTCTCGGTCGATATTCGTTTTACAAAAAACATAAACACGAAGAGTACGAGACCAAAGCTAGATCAAAATTGCGATTTTATCCAAAATTAGACGAGATTAACAAAACTTGTCAGCGTCTGTACTACGTATATCTAGTATTGTATGATATATCGAAATAATGGTCATTTATTCAGGAGAACCAATAAGGACAAACCAAATAAATGTATACATGTATACATAATTTAGAAGTGATTATTTATTTTATTAAGACTCTTCAATATATAAGTTTTCAATCTCAAGCTTTGGTTCGTGGGGAGTTAATACTATACAAAAATAAAAAAACATTTATTTAATTTCCATCATCACTTAAAATTGTTTAGACATATCTCATAAAAATGAAAAAAAAAAAATAAAAAAAATAAAAAAAACCTTAAATCTCAATATCTCTCCAACAATCCTTCGACTTTCGGAAGCCCACTTAAAAAAAAAATGATACACAACAATCGAAGACCCATCGAATTTAATGGGAGCAAGGCTTGAGGAGGTAGAACAAAAGGGTCCAGGTGTCCGATGGCAATTTCAATGATTTCAAGTGGTTATTGAATAAGACTTTATCAAGCTCACTGCTCACAAAATAAATGACAAATATTTCAAAACCTGTCCATACAAAATTTGATGACCTTTAGACATATAATTTTGAATAACTCACAGATTTAGTTGAATTTTTTGAGGAGGGTTGACAGATTATTGGAACTGTATCTACCCAAATATGCCCATCTGATGACACACCAAATAGAATTTCAAACCCAAAGTCGATCTCAAAGACTCACCTTGAATTTTTGAAATCAACTAATTTTCAACATTCTGCCTACATCATTCAATTTACATACAAATGTGTAACAACTTGTTCATAATTTTTACCCGATTTTCCAATAAACTATAACGATTCCAAAGCTTCATTTTTCATCGATTTCCTGTCTTTCAATGTATTTTCTACCCCAATCAAGCCGAAGCTTATAGGTAGATAAATAGGTATAAATATTAACTTTAGCACATTTGTGCCACTTATTGATGACGGTGGATTCCTAAGTTTAGCAGAAAGAGAGAAGAACGAAAAAATATAACCTTTTAGTTCTCATGGCAATTAAAAAACCTGTCAATCTCCATGCAAAATTCCTTAAAACAGTTTAACACACACACACACCCACACTATAGAACTATGAGGCTCTTCAATTTCCATTTCCTGCCCTTCCCATCGCATTACTAACTCTTATATTCCTTCACAAAATACATTTCCAAAGAAAAAGCCAATTTTAAGAAGAGGACGAGCTAACGAAAAGGTGTGGAAGGACCCATTGCCAAGACCACCATGTCGAACTGACGACCTATATTTATACGAGTACACCTACTTCAGCATGATAACGACTATAACACTACAAGATTGATTTTCAATTTTTTTTGCACTCGTTTTATTTATTCCACAGCTCCTATAAATATAGTCAAGAGGCAGTCAGAGAGTACCCTTCACAGAATATCCTGGCACATATGATGATGAATATTGAAATTGAATAAAAAATCAATCTCAAATCCAAGATAATTCAATTCTTGTTTGTTAGAGAGGCGATGGGGCTGAGGCGGTGCCAGATTGAAGATGACGAAGTCGGAGGAAGACAGATATAGGAGGAGGCAAAGGACGACACAAGGCACATATCAATATTTTTGTTTGCTATGCAATATTTCAATCTAAAAATGTTGGGAAGTTTGAAGTCCTTTGGATGTGAGGGGCACAATCACCTGCCCTCTCCACCTCATTGCTTGGCAAACTCTTAAATCGTTAAACATAATCAGCTTTGTTGGGTTGAGGGAAGGGGTATACCCAACCCATCTTTAACGCATGCCAAAGCAGAGAGACAATCCAGGTGAATGTCAAGGAGGGAAGGAAATAAATTTACAATTTTCGGAGATATGTGCACCAAGGGAGATATGAGTCATAATGTAATCCCTGGCAGGCAACCAATCATTATCCTTTTGGTGCTGCATCTCATTTAAGGACGAAAACGTCTCATTTACCTTTTTATTTTATCAAACGAATCTCGAAGTAGCTAGCTATATAAATACATAAGTAGCTGCTACTCCCAAAAAAAAAAGGAAAGAAAGGATATCACAATGTAATTATTATTCCCTCAGCTGTGTGCGATAAAAAATAATAAAATTCGACTTTGCAAACAATTCGCGCCCAAAATAAGGATAAGAGGCTACCTCTTATACGTCATTTGGATTATGAGAGGATACCATCGCATCGGAGAGACAGAGAGTCGGCCATACCTGCACTGCACATAGTTCTTAGCAGTTAGAAGAATTTTTTCGCGCATAATATTACCAAACACAATTTGAATTGCAAAAAAAAAGGATATACAAAAAATTGGAAATTCGAGTGGGCTTTCACTTTAATCCTGCTGTTTTTTGGGCAATCATCTTTCTGTGCTCTTCGTCTTATTTTCCGGATTTTATGCCAAAAATTCAGTTACACTTGAATGCATCGCACCTTTCTATTTTTCTTCTTCGTCCTTTTTTGTGGTTTCATTATCCTTTTTATGGTTTAATTTAAAAATCATATCAGACACTGTCGTTGGTCGGGTTATTTGTTGGCCTAAAGATTCTGGGTTGGACGCTTGATCTAGGGTTTCTATTTAGTATAAAGTATGGATTAGAAGGGAGGAGGATATGCCGTTGGGGAGATGCATTGAACCCTGACAAAATGGATTGGGATTCGTGGTGGGTGTTAAGATTGGCAGTTTATCTACTTTGCTATGGATATTATCTGAGAAGCCATTGAAGGATAAGAAATATGAGAACAAATATTCTTTTTTCCTCTAGGAATATTTAATAAGTAGAAAAGAAACTATCGAAAGAGGATGTCTAACACCGGGAGAAGGGAGGAAGATTCTTCTTTGAAGTTCGGCAATAAGAAATTGAAAATATAGACAAATCAAGTGAAACCCTTATTTTATGTATTTTAATGTGGAGGTTATAGGCAGGGATCGAAGAAAGTTCAAAATGAAGAGATCCTGTTAAGAGTCCGACATAGAGTTAGTTTAAAAAATGAGTTTTTTTGAAAATTGAGCAAAGCGAAGCAAATTAATATTTTTTTAATTTAATTAATTTTGAAAGAGACCTATTTATTGAAGCCTTTTAGATATAAAGCGTAGCGCTTGATGGAGGAAATAGAGGGATGCCATATCAGGAATGAGGTTCGGAATTTTTACCAAAAGTTTGAAAAAACATCAAAAGGATACAATCCCCTAGCCGAAGCCTGCATGGATAATTCATGCCAAGAATATGGAAAGACCATTTCTTCGAACTTTATAACGGCGATGAAGAAGAAAATTCCGCTGCTATAGAGGTAGAACCATTCGACTTAGGCGACGCAGACCAACAATACCGCCCACCCGACCTGTCAGGCGATGACTTGGTTCCGAAGTATGCACCAGCTCATCTGCCAAATATGGTCGAAAGAACGCATACCCGATGAATGGAAACTCAGCATTGTCTATCCGGTCCTCCAGAAAGGAGACCCACTGAACTGCGCCAACTACAAAGGCATAAGCCTCCTGTACATTGCGTACAAGATCCTTTCTGCCGTATTATGTGAATGTCTGAAGCCTTTGCCAACAACCTGATAGGTCCATATCAGTGCGGCCTTAGACCAGGAAATTCCATCATCGATCAAATATTCACATTACAGCAGATCTTGGAAAAAAACCCAGGAGCTACAAATCTACACCTACCACCTTTTCATCGATCTTAAAGCCGCTTATGATAGCATCTATAGGAACGTACTACATATATACATAGCGGAATTTGGCATCCCTGACAAGCTTATCCGTTTGTGCAGGATGAGGATGGAGAACTCACGCTGCTCCATTAAGGTCGAAAAAAGTTTTAGGCAAGTCGATGCTATGTCCTGCGACTTCTTCAAGAGGCACAATCTTTCAAAAATACGTCCAATTACTGGGGCACACCGACGACATAGACATTATTGGAAGAACAAAGCAAGATGTCAGTGGCGCCCTTGTTGATACGGAAGCGAAGAAGATGGGCTTAGCGGTATATGAGGGCAAGACCAAGTATATGGTGTCATTAAAAAAAAATAGGCAGCTATATCTTTGATGTAGTCAAGGACTTTATATAATAACACCAGCGCTGAAATAAAACGGAGAATAACCGTTGCCAATCGCTGCTTCTTTGGACTAAGAAGTCAATTGAGTAGCAAAGTCCTCTTTCGAGCAACTTAAGTGTCTCTCTGTAAAACCTCCCTCATCCCGGTCCTTGTCTTTGGTGCAGAAACTTTGTCGAAAGTGAATGAGAGCGCTTTAGGATGTTTCGAGAAGAACATTTTTCGTGTGATCTTTGGTCCCGTCTGCTTAGACGAGGAGTGGGGAAAAAAAATAATAACGAACTGTACAGCGAAACTGACCTAGTCAAACGAATAAACGACTGAGATGGCTGGGTTATGTAGAGCGAATGGACCTGCATGCTCTGGATCGGACAGTCTTCGAATCTAACCCCGGCGGACGGCGCGCGCAGTAGAGGAAGATCACGACTCAGATGGTGCACACAACTGCGAGAGGACTTCAACAAACTTAGCGTACAAAACTGGAGACAGCTAGCTAAGCTAGGGACTGAACTAGCTGGAGAAGCTTGTAAGTTGAGGGCTCACACAGGGATCCATCTTCGCACCTATCCTTTTTTCGCTATACATAAACGAACTCGTCGAAGCCAAAAAAATGCTCTATCTACATGCACGCCGATGATGTACAGCTATTTATACAAACAACGAATTTTTGAAAAGAACATGCGATCATTAAAATGAACGTAGCTCTTCAAAATATTCTAAATTGGGTGAATTTAAATCATCTTTGCTTAAATCTTAAGATATCGTTATTTATCGTAACTTGTTTGATTAAGCTTCTTTTCCATAAGTTTAAAATTAAGAGAGCTCAGATATTGAATATGTAAACACTGCTAAAAATCTGGAGCTCACTTTTGACCGTTCTCTAACTGGGGACGACCATATAAACCAAACTATTGGTAAGGTTTATAGTATTTCGGGTTCTTTGGACTGCACAATCATTTTTACCCAAAGATTATGGCAGATAGCAAAGTTTTGCCAGCATAAAAGAATACGTCTTCAGAATTAAAGGGTATATTATACAATCTGGACATCATTTCACTGGCAATGAGGTACCTTTTATTGAAAGTAAAATAGGATCATCGGTTTCCTCCCCTTCTTCTCTCATTCTTCCACAATTGCCCTCCAGTACGCACCCCCTCGGTAGACATATCGTCTTATAATTTTCATAAAGCTAATTTTCGTCAAATTAATCAATATCTAAATGATATTTCCTTCAACTTTGATAATCTGGCCTTAAAAGATGCTCTAGCAAAATTTTATGGAGAAATTTTGTATTCTATCTCTCTATTTGTACCATTTACATGACGCAAAACTTCGTCTACCAGCCCACCCTGGTATAATCGAAGGCTCCGTTCTCTTAGAAACAAAAGAAACAAACTATGGTCAACTTTTCTTCGCACGCAAACTCCTACAGATTATTCTAACTATCTCGGTACGTATCTCCAATTTAATGAGCTTTCCAACTCATTATACTTGCGTTACTTAATTATGATGCAAGCCAACCTTATTAATGATCCTAAATCCTTTTACCAATTCGTCAATCATAAAAGAAAATCCGATGGGTACCCAACTTCTCTCTCCTTCAATAATATAACATCAAATGATCCACAAACTATTGCCAACTTCTTTGCCTCGTTTTTCAAACAATCTTTCACGGATGATACCTTTGAACCTGACTCTGCCTATTTTAATTATCTACCAAGTTTTTCGCTTGGGCCATTTCTCCCACCTACCATCGATCCAATTATTGTGGAAAATAAGTTAAATCAGCTTAATGATGACTTCTCTCCTGGTCCAGATGGATTCCCAGCCATTCTCCTAAAGAAATGTTCATCATCACTTTCCCTTCCTCTATCGAAAATCTTCAATCTTTCACTTTCTCAAGGTGAATTCCCTGAGATATGGAAGAGTTCCTTTATAATTCCAATACACAAAAAGGGTCCAAGAGGCGATGTCATCAATTATCGTCCTATCGCCAAACTCTCATGTATCCCCAAACTCTTTGAAAGCATACTTCATGAAATTTTGAGCTTTCACTGTAAATCCCTCATTTCTCCCATACGACATGGTAAAGATGTCGATGTCATTTCCACTGATTTTAGTAAAGCCTTCGATAAAATCTCCCATAAACTTATCCATTTCAAACTATCCACCTTCGGTTTCGAACCCATTCTTTTAAATAGATTTCTTCCTATCTGGAAAACCGTTACTACAGTGTTCGTTTTAGATCCACTTCCTCTTATCCTTTCTTAGCCACGTCCGGAGTCCCTCAAGGCAGCCACTTAGGGCCTCTCCTTTTTATTCTTACTATTAATGATATTGAATTGGTCATCAAACATTCCCATATATCTCTTTATGCCGACGACACTAAATTTTTCAAAATCATTTCTTCTGCACAGGACTCTACTCTTATTCAAATTGATCTCAATAATTTTTCAGTTTGGTGTCTCAAAAACAGCTTAGACTTAAACATCACTAAATGCCACTCAATCACCTTTTCACGAAAACGTTTAAAATCTACTCCCCGTATATATTTTCTTCATAATCAACCCCTATCTATTGTTAACTCGATACGTGATCTCGGCATATTATGTGATCAGGAGCTTAACTTCATCTCCCATTATGACGAAATAATTCTCAAGGCCAATTCCGCACTTGGTTTCGTCAAACGATGGTCCAAGGAATTCTCCAACCCATATGTGACCCGATCCCTCTATGTTACCTTTGTCCGCCCCCTGCTTGAATACGCCTGTCAGGTGTGGTCCCCCTACCAACAAGTCTACATCGCCAGAATTGAGAGTATCCAACGTCGATTCCTTCGCTTTGCTCTTCGAGGACTTTCCTGGAACAATCCCCTAATCCTACCTCCTTACCTAGATCGCCTTAAACTAATTAACCTAAATTCTCTAGAAGAACGAAGAAAAACTTATGAAATTCTCTTCATTCATAGTCTTCTTACAGGTTCTATTGACTGTATAACTCTTTATAACTCCATCTTCCTTAATACCAACCCCCGCAACATACGAAATCCCCTTCTCTTTTATATACCCACCCACCGTACGTCTTATGGCTCCAATGAACCAGTCTCACGTATGCTAAGGAATGTCAACTCAAACCCAATAACCTTCGACTTTAACCTTAGTACCCCTTGCCTAAAACTCCGTCTCTTGAATCAATTCCCCCACTAACCAAAATTCGTAGCTATAAGTTTTCTTAGTTTTAAGTTAGATTAAGCTATAGCTTGTATTAAGCCTAATAAATGGGGGTATTGCCCCCACCAAAATTAAAATTCACAAACGGATTCTACGGGCCTTACATACGAGCAGCGAAGTCAGAAATAACTTTGTCAAAATCAAATTTAGCAGTCAATTCTTGTTCAATCGAAAATATAACCAAGTTTGATAGTCTAGTGGAGCTCATAGTGGATCTGAGATAATTTCTGATTAGCTTCAGCTTCTAAAAACTTCTCTCGCAACTAACGACACTAATTGCCAAAGTCAAATATATACGAATCAAGATGACTATATTTGGAACCGAAATTGAAATTCCCAAATTCAGTTTTTGAATGAACTGAAGGAGCTCCAGTGGTCCTTTGCCCCTTATATCTTCCTCTGATTCAGAATTGGCGACAAACTGAAACTCGTCCTTGTCGATGTCTTCTAATACATGAGAAAGATCACACTCGTACTTGCTATCCAAAAGTTTTGCTGGCGTCAAAAATCCGAAGTTGTCCGCTATTTCTTGAACTTGCTGGAATCGAGTCCTCATTTCTTGAATTATCTTGTCAAATGATGCGAACACCTCTCGACGGAATTCCTGCTCGTGAGACAAAGCTACATCTGCGCACTCGTCGCCCTGCATGCGTTTTTTCTGCGAATTCTCCTCGTTTTGAGTTCGATTTTGGCTTGGACGAAACCGTCTCTGCTGTCCACTAGGAGAGCTTTTAAAGCGCAGAGTTTCTGAGCACACTGCTTTACCTGTGCCGGCAACCAAAGCTTTCCACCGAGCAGTTTATGTAGAAAAGAAGACATATTAGTAGCTTCTCCAGAGTTCCAAAAAACGTCACGGAATTTACTGATTCAGAAGCAGTGTGTACCCCAGCCAAGTTGAGTGAGTGGTTTTTGCATGCAACGAATGTAGCTTTCGTATTCAGTGCTGTATTCCGGGCTTGAACTCGATTGTGGATCCCTGACATTGTGGCAGCGTTATCATAAGCCTGTCCTCTCAAGTTCTGTATGTCCAGTCCGTCTGATGTTATCTTCGCAATTATATCGTTGTTGCTGAGATCTTCTGCATTTTTTCCTTGTGGTTCGAAGTAGTGGATGAAGATTCTATCACGGCGACCTTTTCTCCTTCGATATGTACGTATCGCAGAACCTGGCTCATTTGATCTTTGTGGGAGATGTCTGGTGTACTGTCGAAGATTACGTAGTAATTTTTAACTTCTTGAATGCGACGGATGATGGTGGATCGAACTTGCTGTTCCAGTAAGTTTACAATTCATTCTGAGTTTCTGGAGAAAGATACGAAACTGGGACTCTTGCTCCCAGCTTTATCTTTGTCAGGTGTTCCATTAGAAGAGGGTCATATTTAGCTAGGAGGTGCACTAACTCCAGAAAGTTACCGCGATTGCCGCTATCATCTCCTCGAATGTCTTCTCGATGTCCTTTGAAGGCCAGATTCTGTTTGGCTAAGAACTGGATAATATTCAGCAACTGGTACAGTACATCCCTCCACTTTTCCCCTCACTTTTGAAAATTTCTTGTTGTTTCTGATCTATGGTTGCTTTACGGTTCAGGCGAAGCTCCAACTCCTTCCATTTCAAGAAACTCTGCTCATGGTCCAGGGTGTTCTCATGGTCTCCGATTCTTGGATTTAGCTTCCACAATTCGTTGAATCCTTCTTCATATATGCGAAGTTTGAGCCGGAATTGCCAAATAGCTTGCAACAGAAACAATACAATGAGAACCTTTTCACCGTTAGATAATGGTTTGTAGAACCACTCTCTGGTTAGTTTTTGGTTATCGCCTTTCGTTGAAGTCCCTGAGCGAACAACATCGGCTTGGAATCGATGTGCTATACTGAGTCAGAACCGCGACGTACTAGAAGCGTTCTGACTTCGTCGGTCATAGTAGAAGGCCGGCAACCTACATCGTCAAGATTCACAGCTTTGGTTTTGGCAGGAGCAGAAGGCTCGATTTCAATTATGTCTTCTTTGGCAACATCGAGATTCACTTCTTCTATGCAGGCTTGTGACTAGATGCTTGAGGTTCTTCTGGTGAGTCGACTTCGTCTTGACCCTGCTCTGTGGTGGGACCAGAACGACTTCTAACTTCGACGGCAGACACGTCTTCTTCTTCTGCCTGTAGAATAAGTTATGCATTCCCATGAATATTGGCCGGAGGACTATTTTTAGCCACGCACGATTCTAGATGGAGGAATTATATACTTACATTGGAATCACTTCCGTTGCTGCTGGATGCCACCGCCAGCAGTCTCGCACTCATATGTTTTGGAACGTTCCCTTTCATTTTCGCGAGAGTTTTGGAACGTTCCTTTTTAGTTTCGCGACTCACGCGACAATAACGGAATGCACCCTTTCGGCCTTACTGGTTTTTTTAATAATTTAATTAATTACGTCATTGTTGTTTGTTGGCTTGTCAAACGTTCTGTCATGAAACATATGATCTCTACTCTACCCGATTCACCGGCGACATTTTGCCGCCCCCGGGGGCTGCTTATTTGGCCAATGACCATAATTAGAGATTCTGCTTTATCCCATTAAAAAAATGGACAACTGATACTGGTTTCACTGAGCACTTCATCTGGAAGATTGAAAGCAGCGAACTCTTGATCCTTAAAGATGGATAACCAAATGCTTAACAGTTTTCAGTTCCTATAACATAAATTCTGAAATGCCTTTAACCACTTGGGGAAGACAGAATATCGAAGACAATTTTCCAGGATTGTAAATCCGACAAGAAGAAGAAAGAGTTTTGGTTCGAAAATATTTTATGCCAACGGTTTTGCTTCCATTCTCATTCCTGTCATTTAAAAAAAAAATTTTAATTTGTAACTTGTATGCCAAATCTCCCTTTTGCAATGACTTATCGAAACCAATGACAAATGGAATACTGCACATATATTTTCCTATAAAAATCCTAAAACTGAAACAAAACATGGAATGTCAACAAGTCTTCTGCCCTGGGCCACAGCTGCTGCATCTTTTTCGACAGCCTGCCTTATGTATGTGAATGTCCTTTATGAAAGCTTGTCTTTTATCTTGTTAAAAGGAAGCATTTTGCAGCAATAGGCAATGTATTTCCATGCAAAACATTTTGTTTTCTAACCTCCTATAGCTATATCTAGTTATAGATACTTCTCTTCTCTCACTTAAAAAAACAACTTTGATAATCATGGTAGCTATAGTAAGTTTTCAATTTACTGCCACATTGTCTTAAGCACAATGACTTCACACACAAAATCTGACATTTCCGACTTCATTTTGTGTGTTTAAATGTCAAACCTTCTTCTACCCTTTTCTTCTAAATAACCATCAAGCAGCTGATCCCCAATTTTCTATCCAACTAAATCGAAAGTTTGCTGCTTCCCTTGCGTTTTATTTAAACTTATGCTCCTACAGCACCAGCAAACACCAAACTAACAATGTGTACCGTTGGTACACGAGGAATTACTCGTCGTTTTCTAATATTAACACTTCATTCAAAACGGTATAAGAGGTCTCCGCATGTTCGGCTATGTAGAATAATAACAGGACTGGTTTTTATTTTTGGTGTGTTGTTGGATACCCCGGAACGGTTACAGAGGTGCAGCAGAAGAAGTATACTGTATACAGTTGCGGCAGTGGCAGCCAGCAACATGATTGCGCTGCAAAAGTTGACAGCTCATTTCCGACGTCTGTCTGATACAGTGGAGTAGAGCTCTGGTAGATTTTGCCATTAGGTACGTTGCCATTGAAATGGAAAATTCACTGAACACACCCCCTCTCAGACCCTATATACATTTCGAGCAATATCTGTGCTATATTATGTGTGTAACGGTATAAATGGAACAATAATTTGAAATAAGGATGTGCCAGCCAAACGATACGATGGCAGTAGTGCGAGTTTTTTTAGTTTTGTTGCTGAGTAGGCGGGCAATGCAGGGGGACAAAGAAGAAGGAAATCCTTCGAAAATACTTAAACTCTTGTATCCTTTCGGGCTTAACAAGAAGGAAGTCTGCATGATGGCCCTTTGCGGATGATGATGGTCTTAACTCGTCGTCTTATGAAAAAACAACCTAAAACATAGGGTGAACTTGGGTTGGATTAGATAGAGTTGATTTTTTTTTCTTTAAAAAAATTGCGGCAATGTGAAAAAACACAAACTTTCTTCAAAGGATACAAGTTTTCTTTCATAAACTTCAAGGATGTGCCACATTGACTGACAACTTTAAGATATTTTATGAGCAATTCATGCCCACGCCCACTTCCGTTGATTTTAATTGAAAATATCAGCTTTTGCTGTTATTTATGTAAAATTCCCTTCGCCACGCACACAGGTTGACCGACCATGTTTGTTCAGAGAGGTTATTGGTTTTGTTCGGTTTTTCGAGGCAGCGAGTTTCATGTTGGTTGATAAGGTTTTGAGTTTTTAGTTGAATAAGGCATATTTTTTTCCTATTCAAGTGTGTGGGGTAATTTAATAAAAAAAAAAACTTTAGTAAAATATAATTTATTGCACATTGGTTTTGAATATCTGAATATTGAAACATGAGAGAAATATTGAGCCGAGTAAAGAATTCCACATTCGTGTAGTGCGGCCAAGGAAAGAATCTAAGTCTACTTCCGAGGATCAAGGACATCTGGAAACGAATATGAGAAGTATTGTCGTCAAGAAAACAATTCAATATATTTGATGTTTCAGAAGGTCGTTGATGAATATGAGAAAGAGAGTCGGAGACAAGACGGAGCCCTGTGGCACACTAGCATTTATTTTATGAACTTCAAACTTGAAACCGTCCAACAAAACTTGTATTGAGCGGCTCGAAAGGTAGTTTATAATCCAACAAAGATTCATCAATACTTAAAACATGAATTTTCGATAAGTGAGCTTAATGCCTAACTCTATTAAATGCTTTTGAAATATCAAGTGAAATAATTTCACTTTTCCCAAAATAAAGACTTGTGCCACTGTTCGGTAGAATAAACCATCAGTTTTTTGAAAGCCATACTGAATGTTATTTAAAAGCTTCTGTTCTTCAAGATATTTCCTGAGCTGATAAACCAGTGCTTAAATGACCTTGGAAAGAAGGGAGATCCTATAAAATGGTTAAACCTCTCAAGTACAGAAGGAGCCATGACACTTTCTGGCTTCGAAGTAGTATTTTGTACATCACAGGTCTTTTTAGCTTGCTTGAGCTCATTCCGGTCTTCTTAAGTAAGTTTGGCTTTATAACATGGAAACTTACTTCTTTGACCTTAATAACCTCTGTACACGTACAGCTCCAATCAAACTCAGAATTTTTTTCCCTTTTCGGGATGAAATTCCTCATTCATCTTTTTAAAATAGTGCCACATGTGTGTCAAGAACGATATTGAAGAATTCACATATATATATAATAGGCTTTCTTATTGCTGAACGTCCGTCTAATATAGTGGAGTAGATCTCTGTTCAAATTTGAACATTTGTTTGGAGGAGCTACTCCCTAGTTGCATTTTATCTGTACTTAAGTGAATACACACGATCTGTTCGCGTTCGACCGCTACCCCATAGAACCTAAAATGGTTGGCTCAGAAATCTTAATCTCAGAAATCGAAGTAAAATATTTGAGTTTCGATTTTTACAGAAGTTGCCTCAGTGTCAAGTTTTGGTCTATAGTTGGTTTGTCGGGCCAGAAAAACTCGTCGATTAAAGTTTATATATCGGTACGGCTTAACCCTCTAATATCTACAACTGATTCAGTGCTTTTGTTAGGTAGAAATGTCAAGATCTTCGAGGAACCTGTCTAATATGACAGATGACGAAATAGTTGACTTGATGAATGCAATTTCAAGCCCTGAAATCATTGACATTGGTGAAGATGATTTCGACAATGACGAAAATATTGATAATTCAGGTTTTACTTGATCTGAAGATTAAGACTTGATTGATCATTGCTTGATGAATTCAATGCAAAGTCTGGAAATCAGCGCTTTAGACATTATAGTCATCAAGAGCCGAGTTAAGCCTTAGCATCAGTTCCTTCAACATTCGTTGCTTCTGTTGCTGCTTCGGAATCAAACGTCAGAGCTAATGCGGCATCAAGTTCTGCTAGTATATCTGACCCTTGCATTGCCCCTTCAATAGGAGGAATATGTCGCAAGCATTTGCACGGCATAAATTTATGGATGGACAACAAAAGTGTTCTACTTCTTTCGACATATGTCGGTATCAAACCATTTCCGTCTCGATGGCTTGTTCCACCACCCTCTAAATCTTCACCATAGGACAGACCAAAAAGCAACCAATAGAAGTTGACTGCGCATTTATAATAAAAGAGTATAATCGCCATATGGGTGGTGTCAATCTAATAGATGGCAAATGGACGAACCGCACACCTGTTGGGTGTAGCAATGGTTAATGCTTACATTCTTTTTCACAGGTTGCATAAGGGAGTAAAAATCAAGTTGGCAAATTTTCGCTCTTTGTGGAACTTTGCAACATTGTTAACTTCCATTTAATATTTTTACTTGCGACTCATAGGTATTATAAGGCAAGTTATGCATTCGTAAAAAAAATTTAACTCGAGATTTTGATCAAAGTTGACATTACGATGATAGCGAAGACGAAAAAATGGGTCTCGACTGGCCGTCCGTCTGTCTGTTCGACTACAGCCTAAACGGCTCGGCCGATTTTCGATAAACTTGGTAGATATTGTTTTTGAATCTTCCCCCGCACGTTTTTTCTTGTTTTTTTTTTAAGATAAAAAATAACGTAACCTGCCATAAATTTTTTCGAAATTTTATAAATATTTTTCTTCTCAAAAAATTTACCACAGATTAAACAAAAAGAATCGAAAAATTTCATTTAGTTAAGGCTATGAAATGATTGAAAAAAAAAATTTCCAAGAAAATGGTTATTTTTGGTACCCCTCTTGGAACCATTTTTTGGTTTTTGATTTTCTCAAAAACGGCCGTAATGCTAAAGCTTCCCAGCACAATATTATTGTGTATTCAAATTTTCAAAAAATTTTTTTTTTTGGATTTTTAAGAAAATTAATTTTTTTTTCAAAACTCAATATTTCAAAAACCCCTTACTCAATTTCTTGAAGACCTGGTAAATAAAAATTTCTTAATATAAATTACAAATTGTGAGAAAAAAAATTATTTTACCTAACAATAGCGGTACCCTCCATACAAATGTTAAAAAAATAGTTTTCGAAAATCGTATTTTTCTCCAAAACGGTTCCGAGAATTTTGATAATCTTTGTCTGCTTTAGATTAATTTAAACGATCTATAATTTATATTTTATACGATTAACAATATGACTCTAGATAGGGTTACAGTAAAAAAGGATTTGGGAGTTGTTTTAGATGTAAAGCTTTCGTTTAGCATGCACATCGATTACATAGTGAATAAAGCTAATGGGATGTTAGGGTTTATCAGACGAAACTCTAGGGATTTTTCTGACCCTTATACACTTAAATCTTTATATATTTCTCTTGTAAGATCGGTACTGGAATATTGTAGTATAGTTTGGAATCCCTACTATAATACACATTCGGCAAGAATCGAAAAAATTCAAAAAAAATTTACCAGGTTTGTTTTTATAAAATTGAACTGGAATATGGAAGTACCTTCATATGCATCTAGATGCTTGCTTATTGACATTCAAATGCTTGAGCTAAGAAGAAAATACTTCTCAATTATGTTTATAAAAGATTTAATAAGTAATCGTATCAAATGTTCTCTTTTACTTGAACGAATTCACTTTTACTTTCCGTCAAGAAATCTCCGCGCTCATTTTCATCTGCGAGTAACTTTTGCCAGAAGAAACTATAGTAGAAATGAACCGTTTGCACGCTGTATAAGAGAAACTAATTCTGTTGTTAATTTTATAGATATTTTTTCAAATAATTCAAGGGATGTATTCAAAAAAAATGTATGGTTGGCTTTGCTATTTCCACATGACATGTAATTATACTATTTATTTATCTTTTTACTTATATATACATATCTACAATTTTATATTTATTTTATATTATAGTAGTCTGTAAGAGTTGAAATCTCTGTTTGATGAATAAACTAAACTAAAAATAATTTAATTTAAAAAATTGAAATCATACCATAGCACGATTTTTTCGAATTTTGAATTTCTCATTATTGGCATAACGGATTTTAATGAAATTTTGTATATAGAAGTTTCTAAAAAGTCTAAAAACGTTGCATTTCAAAACTATAAAAATAAATATTACTTGAAGTTAAGAAAAAAAAACTACTTTTTTTGGAAAATTTGATATCTCAAAAATGGCTCAATAGCTTTTTTTTTGGTAAATTTATTTTTTATCCGAACAGTATTAAAAACATTAAATTGGCGTACCAAAATTTTTTCGTAAAAATGTTTTAAAAATTTTATATATAAGAGCTTATTTTTTTTAAGAAACCACTACAACGAATTATAATTTTTGTTCTTGCATAAACTAATATTTGCTTGAATCACATGGCGTCTTATTTTTAAATCTACTTAAAACTACTAAAGGAGTTGTTTTGGTCTATTAAAAATTAATTTTCTGCTTATGAGCAGTTTTCCTCTAATAATATTCATTTTTGAAATTCTTAGTCTTTTACACAAGAACAAGTTCTAGCGACGCAGGCGTGCTTTTGATTTTGATTAATTTTCATGATTTTTCATTCAATAAACTATCATTTTCATAACTTCACCTGCTTATGTTTTTTTTTTGCTGTAACGACTCAAGCCCGCCAAGTGGCAGTATACATTTTTGTACCTGTAAGAGGTTAAAACATCATTTTTTTGAAAAACTAATTTCAAATTCGTTTTTATTTTTTTAAATGGGGCATATAGACCAGGGGCCAAATTACGGCATCAGTGAACGAGTGAGTGAGTCCCATCAGTGATCGAATGAAAACGTCAAATTGGAGTAATCGATTGCTAGATGACGTAAGCGGTAATGCCAAAGTCACATAATTCAGTCACGTATTACTCGATAACTGATGCGGTAATTTGGCCCCTGATAGTTCAGTCATTAAGCCAGTATGCTCCTCTCTTTCCATACTTAGCTGTTGATTTGAAACTAACACTTTATCAAAATATCCACTTCGTATTTGAAGAGCTCCGCAAGTATTCCCTCAGACCCGGTGACTTTGTTCTTAAAGTTCTTATTAGAATGGTGTCAATGGGGTTGGTTCGACAGGAAACGCTTTATTATTTTCTTGCCCATTAGTACTCCTCCATTAAGCAACTGTTTCCTATTGTAATTTGGGTAATTTTGCTGTTTTGAAAAGCTCTTAAGACAAGCAGTCATTTTTGTATAAACGGTTGTTGTTTTGATCACGAGACTTGTCGATGTTCTTTGGAAGACTGTGTAAGTCTTTTCATTCATCTTCATTTTCTGCCTTCTTCTCGCTCGATACTCTTTGTAGCGATGTTAAATCTGCATCTTCTGTCATTTTTTCCCGGTATACCCCTATCCATCATCGTACAAAGGAGTATACTCTGTCTTCAGTAGCTGGTAGCCCTCCGTGTTTTCTTAACCTTTCTCATGATGTCGTGATATTGTGACTGTGACTAGTACAGCACAGGAGAAAGCATCTCCAATATAGGTGTTAACTCGAGGTGTTTCAAGTCATCGAATACCGTATTTCTTATTACAAAATTAGTCGACTTTGTTTACTCAAGCTTTAGATTTTAGCTCATTTACAACAATTAAATGAACAGATTCAACGTTTGACTTTCGAAATGAATCGTTTATAAGATGTTACAAAAAAGTGCTCACAGTGATATAAAAATAGAAAGTCCTATTTGGTGATATTTCTTAAATGAATCCATAAACTTCAAGCAATCTACATCTTTAACTACTCAAAGCCTAAAAAAATGAAACCTCATATTAACTTTAAGTCCACAGCGAGAAGTGCAGTAGACGGAACTATAATATTCTGTTTAACATAACCTCAACATAATACTGTATAAGGAAAATCCTTCCTGCAATTACTCTTGACCTCTTTCAAAAAGGTCACAACTACTATTCCCTTTTTTTCTCAGTCTCCCTCTTAGTTCATTTACAAAAAAAAAAATCAACAACACAATAACTTTTGCCCTCTTATTCTTATTTCTAACCTCAACGTTAACCTTTTAGTCATATCTTTAATCAACTCCTTCTGTACACAAGAAAATAAAAATAGAAAAAAATAAAATCCATGAAGATCTAAGTAAACGAAGGGCAACGAAGCTTACATTGAAATAAAAAAAAAAACCTCTAAGCTTGCAGTGCAACGGCACAAAGTCATCCTTGTGGAAGGCTGTTGGTTACTTTTGATCTTACTGGCTCTTACTATATACGAGTAGAGGTTGCCTCACCTCTCCGTGTTTCCGTCTTTTGTTACCGTTCTTGAAAAATGAAAAAAAAAAAAAAAATTACACCTTTGATCTGAAGGTTGCATCGACACAACACATCATCGTCATCATCATCATCAACATCAACATCATCCTGGTGTTCGTCACTCAACAACACGTGCTCCGCTAAGCATCCTTTTAAACTTCGTCTCCGTCATCGTAGCCTCTATATATTTATCCTTGATATTCCCAGAGGAGGTGCACCACAACACCCGGGAATTTAAATATTTCCACTAAACTTATGAAATATTTCTTCAGCTTCATGACCTTCTATGTCTACGTTCCCGTTTTCGTCCTCTGCCTCGTAGATGTCGACGTCATACATGCGCTTTTATTATTTGCCATAAAGCTACCTGTGGTTCGACAACCCACCTGGGTGGCGGCCGTTTGCATATACTCGTACCTATCTGCCTGTGCTTTTTTCTAACACAATTGGAGCTCTGGCTGCACACAGAGCCGACTTAGCTGCACTGTGCAGTGTGCATCTCCTCCATCTTATGCATTGTCGAAAAATTAATTACATCGAAAAGGACGAGGAGGCTTGAGTGGCTTGACGGCCGGCAATGGTGGCGGTGGCGGCGCGGTGGAAACTGTGATGATGATGCTTAGAGGAAGCACAAAAAACGGTAGGTACTCGGATGATGAAAATTGCATCCAGCCAGTAATGTCGGGTGGCAGCAATTTCCCCTGACTCTTCTCAGAGTTTTTCTGGGTGAAGGATTCTGAGGGGCGCTTAGAAAATACCCAAGGCTTCTGTATTTTATGTTTTCCTCTATTTTTCTATAAATGTTGAGGTCTTTAAGGATGCTTATGGCAGCAGCCGTGCCGGTATTGTCGATTGCATTTCCGAGAAGATTTGTTGTTTTTTTTTCGTGAAAATATTTTCACGGTTGAAGTGCTGACAGGAGGACTGTACACGTGTTTGTCAGTGTATGCATTTTTTTTTGTATAACTACAAGAGGTGTTTTGATGATTTGCCAGGAGATCTTTTAAAACTTGCAAATGTTGCTGTTTTTGTTGAACATATTTTGAAACGTCCTTGGGAAGAGACTCTTTAATGCGAAATTTTTTGCAATCGGATTTTCTGTGCAACGTTTCTTTTTGCCAAATCTCGAAGCCGCGATAAATTTATTGGTATTGGTCAAGGTCTCGTAAGTATAATTGATTTAATTTCATGTCAAATGCTTGCAACTGAAACCAATTTCTTCGACCTTTTATGAATATGTCCAGAAGCTTGCCTAAATTCTAAAAGCTGCTTTATGACTTATTTTATAAAAATGACTACCTCGAAGTACCCCTTGGCATAATGGTTAGTGCGTTGGACTGTCATGCGGAAGGTCTCGAGTTCGATTCTCAGCTGCTGCAAGAAAGTTTTTTTCAGGGGTGTACTGCCTTTGCGAGGAATTGACAAATCCTCCAAGAGTATCTCTTGTCATGTAAATTGCTGCTCATTAGCCGTTCGGAATTGGCAGAAAATTGTAGATCCCCTCTGTTCCTAGCAACACGCACACATGAATGGGTGAGAGTTGTAAGTCACTAGGTCCTGGGTCACTTCGAGCTGTTGCAACACCAAGTTAGTTAGTTAGTTAGCTCGGAGGATAGGTATTTATTTCTCGCTTGCAACTTTGATGAAACTAAAGACCTAGGATCATCATATAAGGCTTAATGGACCCAATCATCTTTCAGGTTAAGTATATTCATATAATTTCTTATTTATAAGAGATCGAAAGTGTTAGTTTGAACTTACCCACCATAATAGTCAAGGTGCGCTCAGAGTATCTAGCTAACACCGCGCCGTCAGTCCTAATCGGTTTGGATTATTAAAGCCAGGTTTAATGAACTTGGAAAGAACAATTATGTCACACATGCCCAGTATCAAGGCCCCGCTGCTTGTGTCCGGAAGACAAACTATTAAAAAGAGGTTGCGCCTCTACTACCTTTATAGCGCCTGAGCCCTATTGCGAAAGAAGAGGAAATGTGACCAAAGAGAAAATACAATAAACCGTATGATTATGACACATTTGTTTAAAAAACTCGGCAGTATAGGGAATGATATTTTTAGAGAAAAAAGCCTGAAATTAATTTTTTGAAAAAAGAAAAAGAATTCCATCACACATGGTTCTTAACGCAAAATTCCTTAGAATTCCCTTTATTCATAAATTTTTATTTCCGACTTATGTAGGTAGGTAGGTACTATAAGGCAAGTTATGCATTCGTAAAAACAATAGAAATCGAGATTTTATTCAAAGTTAACATTACGATGATGGCGAAGACTAAAAAAGTGGGTCTCGCAATTCTGCCTGTCTCTCTGTTTGACTACAACCTAGCGGTCGATTTTCTTTAAACTTGGTAGCATTTTTCAATACCGCCCCCCCCCCCCCACAGGTTTTTTTTTCCTTTTTTTCAAGACCAAAAATGACGATGCCTGCCATACGAATTTTTTGCGAAGTTTTATAAATATTTTTTTCTCTTAAAATCTGTTCTGCACATTTTAAAAAATAAAATGCGTGACTGGGTCGCACGAACTTGCTCTTATGTAAAAGACTAAGAATTTCAAAAATGAATGTTATTAAAGAAAAACTGTTCATAAGCCTAAAATTAATTTTTTAAATGAATAAAACAACTTCCTTAGAAGTTGGAGCTAAAAACAGGATGTAATTCAAGCAAATATTTGTTTTTTATAATTATTTATAAGTCGTTGTAGTGGTTTCTGAAAAAAACATAAGCTTTTAGATAAAAAATTTTTTAAGGAAAAATTTTGATACGCCAATTTTAAGTTTTTATTATTGTTCGAATAAAAATTAAATTTACAAAAAAAATATTAAGTCGTTTTTGAGATCGAATTTTCCAAAAAAAAACTATTTTTTTTTTTCAAAAAATTCAAAAAATATTTTTTTTTAAAGTTTTGAAACGCAATGTTTTTTAAACTTTTTTGAAGCTTCTCTCTAAAAAAAAATTCATTGAAATCAGTTATGGCGATAATGAGAAATTCAAAATTCGAAAAAATGGTTCTCTGGTAGGTACAGTCACTAATATATTGATTTATATTTTTTTTTTATTAAATTATAGATCGTATAAATTTATCCAAAAAAAATGTTAGCAAAATTCTCGGAACCGTTTTCGAGAAAAATACGATTTCGAAAACCATTTTTTAACATTTGTATGGAAGGTACCGTTAGTTTTAGGTAAAACAAATTTTTTTTCTCAAATCTTGTAGATTATGTTAAGAAACTTTTATTTATCAAGTTTAAAAAAAATCTACCATAGTGTCTTGGAAATATTGAGTTTCCAAAAAAAAAAAATTTAATTTTTTTTTAAATCCAAAAAATAAAAAAATTGAAAATTTGAATACGTTCTAATATTCAAACTTTAGAGGAGCTTTAGCATAAAAAAATGATTTAAATCGGTTGTACTGTTTACGATAAAATCAAAACCAAAAAAAAAATGGTTCCAGGGGGACTACATAAAATAACCATTTTTTGGAATTTTTTTTCAACCATTACCTAGCTTTAACTTAATGAAATTTTTTGAATTTTTTTTAAATTTATGGGATAGTTTTAGAAAAAAAATATTTATAAAATTTCGAAAAAAATCGTATGGCAGGTAATGCTATTTTTGGTCTTAAAAAAAAAGAAAAAAACGTGTAAAAACATTAAAAATGATGTCTACCAAGTTTAAAGAAAATCGCCCGAGCAGCTTAGGCTGTAGTCGAAAAGACATACAGACAGACAGACAGGCAGATAGACAACTAGACAGACAGACAGAATTGCGCGACCCACTTTTTTGGTCTTCGCTATTATCGTAATGTCCACTTTTATCAAAATCTCGAGTTCAATTTTTTTACGAATGCATAACTTGCCTTATATAGTACCTATGATTCGCATGTAAAAATCCAATAAAAGTTAGGTAAGGGTTGACAAAAAAAAATTCCAAAAAATGGTTATTGGTTTTCTATTAAATGTTAAACGAATTTCGATAAATTTTTTTTATTGAAGCTCATAAAAAGTTTTAATGGTATCAAATCAATCAAATCAAATTTTTCAATTTTTTTTTTGATGTCCATGTTTTTAATTTTTTGGTTTTTGGAAAACTCAATATTTCGACTAAACTACATTTTTTTGAAACTTGATAAATGAAGCGTGTTAACACTATCTACACTATTTACGACATTTTCTTTACTTTATGTAAAAACAACGGTAGCCACCATACAAAAGCTTAAAACTGGTCTTCGGAAATAATATTTTTCTTGAAAACGGCAGCTGGGATTTTTATATTCTTACGATTGGGTAAAAAAAGTGATTAAATTTCGACTTTATCGTTATTGGCATTACAGATTTTAATGAAACTTCATATATACAAAAGTCCCTTAAAACTTTGAAAGTTATGGAATATCAAATGAATATAAAGCCTTTGTTGTTTATAATAACATTAAAGGTTCCTACTTTTCATTAAATTACGCATCTTTAAAGTCAGTCATTTTGTTTACTGCTAAGCAATACAAATTATACAGTAAATAACCTGAATGCCGGCAAATTCCCCAACCATTGGCATATTCAAATCTAAATCCGATCAATAAAGTACAATCGTTTCTCATAATTATCATAAATACTTTTCCCACCACACAGAGAGGACGACATTATCTTCAACTTTCTCATTTGCATAATAATTGCAATCACACTTATAATCAGTGAACTTAATTACCACCAAGTCGCCAGCTCCTTAAAGTCCACTCAAGCTTTCCCACACCATCATTCTGCATCTACATCTCCTCCTGCTTTATCCTGATGATTTAATTTACAAATATGAATATTTAACAGGTTCACTTGCCAGTTGCAGGTGGTTTATCATGCTGCTGATGGAAAATAAAGAAATTTTATTCACAGAAGATAAAACCACTTTGGGTGTCGTCGCAGTTAAGGTGTATTAAGACCCATCCTTTGTAATTGAGTGTCCTTATTGCCTACCCACTTCCACCCCAACTCCCCACCCCCACCACCGCACTGCCACCCATCTTCATCAATGGTGTAATTACAATTGAAATGCACAGTGGAAAATTTAAGGACTAACAAGGATGAGAAATGGAAGAAGAAAATCAAAAAAATAACAGGATGCAACTTTTTCTTCTTTCTTGTCTGGGAACCTCACCAGATGATGCTATGCTCCTGCTCAAAGAAAACCACAAATTGGAAAATTTCTTCTCTGACCCCCGCCCGCTCCTCGCCGAAGCAAATAAAACCCGAAAATTAAAACAAGACAATGTCCTTATTCTCCAGCCATATACATGTATACCTACGTATCGCGGTCCCTCCCATTTAATTTGTTTTCATCCTTGAGAAATTTCATTTAATTTTGAATTCCGATAAGCAGTGTTTCGGTTTGTGTTTGACTATTTTTGAAAAATCAGTCTTTGAGTATTCGACATCCCGAGACACACAATCACAATCGACAAAGACGCGATAATAACACTGTACTATGACAAAAGTTTTGAATTTTCACCGCCTCAAGGTATATCCTGGTTCGTGATTAATCGTCCTTCGACGTCTTTGGTGGCGTATTTGTCAGTGCATGAGGGTAGTTAACCCACCACAAACAAGAATAAAAACACAACAACTCCCCACCATCAGTACCTCAAGCCCCTTCAAAACGAACCAAAACCCACTGAACCGTATTTATGCATGAAATTAAAAATTTTAATTGCTGATAAAGCAGAAAAGTTGTGTTTTTTGGGGAAAAAGTTTTTCAAGTGCGGGTTCGGTTCGGCTTCCTCGTGAGACCACCACCGTCAAGCACAGCTATTAACGTTCGATATAGATTTCAAGTGTGCACTGGAAAATTACAAAGTTGAATCCTCGGCTCCGTGGGGAGTGATTTCTCAACGAAATACATGTTTAAATCAAAAGTGAAAGTAAATTATATTTTTCTTGGTTATTTTAATTGGCCGGAAAGCAATCGAAGGTCTCTGTAGAAATGATGTACTTGGAATTCGGGCCACAGGAAACTACATCTAATTGCGGGAAGAAAACTTTGTGAAAAATATAATAATTGTGAACTGATCTACGAGTATATTTGAATTTTTGTGTCGTTAATATTTAAATTGGGTGTGTTTTTCAGCCTTAAAAGTTTTTTTCAAGTATAAGCGTGTGGTTTAATTATGGGATTTTGTATCGATGCAGCTTTCAAACTTCCTAGCAAACGAGCTTCTGAAATGCCTGAAAGTGGAGAGATATAAAGTGATTACTTATATCGATGCAATTGATATCGTCATTAATTGTTCATTGCTTCGAGACTCTTGTTATAGAGTCAAAGTGATCTTCTAGCCTATAGTGGGTTGTCAGGTTTTATTAAGAGACCATTACTGATCGTATGGAGCCTAAACCTAGTGACTTACAATACATTTCATGTGTACGTGTTAGAAGGAATGAATTAGTGGAGACCTTCAATTTTGAACTGATTTCGAATGGCTTTTGAGCAGCACTTTTCATACGCTTGGAGGATTTGTCAATTTTTCTCAAGAAGCAGAACACTTTTTAAAAATGTTTTTGCAGCGGCTAAGCATCAAACCATAGACCTTGTATACGATAGTTCAACGCAATAATAACTATGCCAAGGGGTACTATATTAGGATGTTTTCAAAATATGGAATTAAAAAAATACTTTTATGAAAAAAGTTGATAGGCAATATTCAAAACCCACTTTTGAATGGAGAATATCTCAGAACCAAACTTTCTTTGTGGATGGGACAGTCCACAAACATTTTTCAGGCGGAAGAAAATGTCATATAAAAATGGGTGAACGAAATCTCGAAGAAATTACAGCAACCATCATGATCATGAGAGACAGCCAAGCAGCACTCAAAGCTCCTTTGTAATTGTTCTGATCTGGTATGGGAGTGTGTGGACAGGCTAAACGACTTCGAAAAGCATAATAACACACTTTATTCGATTCCGGAAAACGAAGGTGTCATTGGAAATGCAGAGGCAAATTCTTTAGGCAAATTAGGAGCAAAGACCTGCTGTGGAATAGGCTAGGCAGCTCTGTCCTATTAAACTGATCTCTTTCCGAGTTGATGGAAAACAGCATTTGTCGAGCATGTCCCTAAAAAACTCGAATTTTCTATAGTCCGCAATCGTCCCATTTAAACGCTAAAAAATTATCAGCTCAAGAAATATCTTCAATGAAAAACCGAAGCTTCTCAATGACTGGCAGTGGGATAGGTCGATTTGGAGAAATTAAGATCATTGTACTTGATATTTCGAAAGCATTTAATAGATTTTGTAACGAAGCATTCCATGCTTCCACCAATATCAATAATAACTCATTGTTCAACCATGATTCCGCAGCCGCCGCCGTAGCAACGGCCGATGACACCATACCACACAGCAGCTACCGACGACACTATACGACGCTGCAGCTACCGACGACACCAGTCGCTTCGGCAAGATAAGGGATTTTATACCATGCCTTCATATAAAAGAGAGTCACTATAAGATCATAACGTCTCAGTTGGTTGAACACATTTGGTAATTTGCATTCGACCCGTATATAGTTCACACACAGTTTCACTTTTTTGCTACGGTCGAAGCTGACGAGCTTGATTTTAGTATACAAGGCAACTGAAACTGTCCAGCTATTTCGTTTCATCAGTTTGGTTCGAAGAATAAACGTCCTAATTGCCATTTGCCACCAGGGGCTTTGGTACCTGATCTGTCGGTGTTTAACATTGGCTGTGCCTACCAGGGGCCTTAAACCTGCCGATCTAGTGTCTACCAGGGAGCTTAAACCTGCTGATCTTGTAAGCGCCAAGAGCGTAGTCCGTACTTGTAAAAGAGTAACCCGATGCCGAATACCACTTAATGAAGAAACCAGATGCCAGAATAGAGCTTTCTAAATGAAACTAACAGGACCACGATACAAGGAGAATAACCGATGTTTACCAGATACACCATGCAAGGTGTAAATTAATTGAAGCCAAGAATGTTTTAGTTGTTATATGAATTTAAGATTTGTTTTTGAATAAAGATTTTGCATAAGGTTTTAAAGACCTTCCTACTGAAGTTTCGTTTTTTCTTCAGAGCGAACCTGGAAATCCGGCGAGCAAAACCTCGGCTGGAAAGCAAAAAAAGGAAAATGTCTGCTTTTCGTATTGACAAATCTCTTCTTTGTGGATTAGAAACTTCCTTTTGAACGCCTTAATACAAGTTGCATTGGACTGTTTTAAGTCTCTAATTCTTTTAATAAATGCTGGTGTGCCACAGGGCTCCGTTTTGTCTCCGACTCTCTTTCTCATATTTATGAATAATTTTTTGTCTGAAATTTCTAATAAATTAAATTGTTCTGCCGACGATAGTACTTACTTTTCAGCTTGTCGTATACGTTCCAGAGTCGCGGCCTTGTCTTATAGATGTGGATCTAGAACGGCAACGTATGAAGAGCTCAATAAATTCTGATCTCTATAGCACTGTTTATTGGAGAACCATGACCAATCCATGAGCGGCAATTGAATTGATGAAACCGAACAGCTCTCAGTTCTCTGTTTGTGCATCACAGACCGCCTTGTGTAGAATGATCACAGTATTCGACGACGCCAAAAACGCTGCTTAGTTTTCAGGGTTACTTGGAAGTTGTAAGAAATTTGTAACCTTTTCTGATCTGGCTGTAATCTTTTTGACCTATATTCGTTCAAAGTCGAGAACAACGCACATCTTTGGGCAGGTGCTCCAAAAACTCACAAGAGTCGATAGGTGATACAAGTATAGGAAAAACATTTTCATCTCACGAGTACCGCTCCAACATTTCTAGTCTTTCATTATTTTACCGTTATTTTTAAAAACATTGCTCTAATAAAATAGTGAGTTGGATTCCTCGCCTTAAACTAACCGTAATACACGCGCTTCAGGAAGAGCCCGTCAGATTACCCTCGAGTCCACCTTCGGACGTTCAGTTAAATTCTAAGACTCTTTATTAAGCCACACTTCACGAACGTGGAATGGTTTTCCCGACTCAACATTTCACTCCCATTGCGATATTCAGGCATTTAAAACCAATGTGCATCGGTATATATAAAAGGCCGAAATGCTTCTTGGGAGTAACAAGTCAGAACAGTTCACATCACATGCTGTATCGGAGTAAGCAGGATCAACCTTTTGGGTTTCCTTACTGTCCATTAGAAACTGAGAAAACACTTCAGTTTTCTTGGTAATGTTTACGAGGAAACACCGTAGCATAGGTTAATGTGATACACTCGTGTATCAAGAATATTGGAACTCGGAACGCCACAAGATAGACATGCTTTGGATGTGATATTGTTAAGTTAACCGACCATATCGAATGCTTTTCAGAGTGTGTTTGATTTCACCTATACCCATAATACCTGAAGTACCTCAGGGAAGCTTTTCAGAGCCGCTCATCCTTATTCTGATTATAAATAATGTTCAACAAGTGTTTTCTGGAGTTTTATAAAAAAAATGTGATGTAGAATTTTTGACTAAATGAAGTATTTTTCATGTATCCAGGTCGAAGGACCAAATAAAATGCCTTTTACTCTTGCAATCGATTTTCTTCTAACTTCATTCAAACAAAACACGGAGTCTGTCTTTCTGTCAATCAAGGTCTTTGAACTCCAACATACAAAACTATTTAATATAAAATCGTTTCAAAGCAGTCACAACAAACCTTCAATGAACACTTAAAATTTCTCTGCATCCAAGCTTCCGAAAATTGACCAATTAACATCAGCCATCAATTTCGAATTTCATTTTGATCCAAAGCCAAAAAGCTTCAGGGTGCAAAAAAAAACAAACCCTAAATTCACTATCGGACTGAAACAAAGCAAAAAAAGAATCAAATAAAAATCCTTAAAGTAATTTCCAATAACCCAACGTGCTTGTATCCTGTGGTCATTCATCTAGCCAAGCCTACAAAAAAGAAAAACAAAACAACACAGAGTAAAATCAAGCCCGTCGTTCTGCTCTGTTCAGTTCTATCAGCAATTTCCACTCCAATTTGATTGCATCGGCTTTTCTCATTGTGCATTGAAAAGTTAATCCATGTCCTTTGTTCGCCCGCCATGGTATATCTTCCTTGCGTGTTCTTTGTTTTTTTTTTGTTTTTGGAATTCCTACAGGGTTCGAGCTCTCTATCTGGGACTTTTTTTTTTGGAAATAGCCCTTCGTTTTTGGGAAAACTATCATGACCCAACTAAAGAGGATTATCGCCGCTACCAGAGAGATGCACCGCACTCTAAGGACATTCATAACAAAACAACGAGACAGCAACACAAAAAAAAAATAAGAAAAAACAACGCCACATAGTGGTTGCTATGCAAATTGGTTTCGAATGTTTGTGGTTTTGTGTGTGGAGTGTTGTGGTGTTTTTTATCCTTTTTTACTCCTGGATAGTGGCATTTTTACAAAACCATCAAGATAAGCGAAAATCCATCCGGATATCATAAACGATGGATCGAAACGAACGGAGAAAAAACACACACATTCAAAGAGCGCGTCTAATCCTGCGATTAATTAAAAACGATGTCATTCGGTAAAACGGTTATGTTGTTGTATTTTTTTTTTAATTTTCAAAACTTTAACAGAAACCAGGAGGCAGGATCGATGTCAGTGTCTGATTTATATCGTCCCCGCTCTTTTGATCGAAATGTCATTTAATATTATTTTTTGTGGTTTCCTTCTACTCGTAACAAAGAAAAAAAAAGGACGAAATGTGATGGTGAATATTTCGCGAGATTTAAATCTCCTGCAGGATAATGGATATCATATATAGATACACCCTCGAAGTCACACACAAATGGAACAGATGTCCTTGCATTTAGAAAATTCAAAATTGAAAGTGCCATCGTGCTACTTAAGTTCGCCGAAGGAGGATTTGTCGCTTCCAAGGATTCGCTATTGACATTGCGACATTGAATGATGTAGCTGGTGGTGATATGGTTGGTAGTGGTTATGTTGGTGAGCCTAATGTGTCCGTTCGGTTGCCTCGCTGCTGCTGCTGCTTTTCTTCCACCAGGATGACATGACAGTGCGATAATGAATCACTATCCCCTGAGGGATGGTGCGCTGGCATCAGGGCCATTATCGACTGAATGAAATCTCTGCGCGCGGACTTTTTGAAAAAGGATATGTCACGTGGTTTCGTTATAGAGTGGATTTTTAGTATGTTTTCTTTTCCAAAAAAAAAAAATAACAGATAATGAAATGAAAGGATGTGTCAACAAAATGTTGACATAATTAGACCGAAGAATCCTTTGAGGGCACATCCGACAGACAGAGATAGAGAGAGACGAGAGCAAAGTAATTGAAATTCATATTCATTTATCCTTTTGACTATCTGCCATACAGATGACATCCTTTTATTCTGCATCAATTGACATCAGGGATATACATTTGTACACCCAACCCATACCTACCTACCTTAGATCTTGAAAAGAATCCTTGGACGAGAAATAGCCGCATTATGATAATGAAATACGATGGTAATCCCTTGAAAGTATTATTTTTTTTTTCTCTCATCCTTGAATACGCATATCCTACGTAAATTTGTCCCAGCCTCCTCCCAAGCACTGAAGTCTGAAACCTGTTCATGTGATAAACAGGACACTTGGGGATACACCACTCTCCCCAATAAGACATTTTCCCATCAACTTGCAGCGATTCGACCAAATTGGGCCTGTTTCCGGGCCCAAAGGACGACGAAAGGATACTGAAGAAAATGTCGCAAATTGAGCTATTCCCAGATTTTTATTACCCTTGGATCGATTCGTTGTATCCTGGTTTATTTTTTTATATTATTGAAATCCTTTTAACCCTTCATAAGCTGGGGGATATCCTTTTTTCTGTCCTTGCTCCCCTTCGAGGCGTTCTTCAAGGGCACGTGATTTTGTGTTTTTGTTGGTTCCTTGGAAATTTAAAATGGTGCCATCTTCAGCTGCCACCATTATATTATGTTGCCGAAGTTGTTGTTGACTGAGTGTTGTTGTTGTTGTTATTTGACTTTTTAGCCTTTCGACCGATTGTGGTAGGAGGACGGTGGGGCATTAACTCCCCTTGGGTAATTTTAGAGATGGAAAAGTGTCGCACAAATGAAGTGATTTCGGGTCTATTATCATACTAAATACGGGGCGGTAACAATTCAGACTTTGACTTTAGTCCTTTTTTCTTAAAGTTTTTCTTTCTTATTTTTTGTGTTGTTATCTTTGTTGTCTTGCTTTTCATCTTATATTGAAGGCACACGCTGAGGAAAAGCGTCATCTTGAATGGCAGTTAAAAAGGCTATTTCCATCCATTCTTTTGGAAGACGATTGCTTTTCGTCTTGTTTTTGAGCTCCTATCTGTGTGCATAATTTAATATATTTTCGGTTGTCCTTTTTTATAATGTTTTCATTTTGTATTCAAAGGATATTGTTAGGAGTTTTACTTAGGTATCTACATACATATACATATAATCTACTTTTTTTTTGACATTTTTGGCAAATGGATTTTATTACAAAGTCTCAAATGATTTGATCGGATTATACTGCTTTTATATTGCAACAACTTGGTGAATTGATTTGAAAGTGTGCGACAGTTCATTTTGCGAAAACGTGCGTAATTTTTGAATTGGAATAAAGGAAAGAACGACATGGGACTGTGCTGCTGCCCGAACCCAAGAGATATAGTAATTTCTTAGCAAAATTTATGAACTCCACGACTTGCTTCCAGAGATAAGCATCTGTGGAAATATCTAAACAACCACCATAATGTTGTACATTAATATTTTACTTTCATCTACGAAAATAGGATTAGATTCTAGAGCCAAATAGGCCTTGTTGAAATACCCAACATGTTGTGCCAAAAATTACGCTTGACTTCTGAACCACCAATTCTAGCAACACTTTGTAGATATTTCCGATAATCTCGGTACTTAGAACTACCAAAATTCGGTAGTGCAATAATAGAAAATTGCTCTCCAGATTATTAAGTATTCTTCTCGTCTATGATGACGGTTAAGAAATCAATCTAATCATGAAAAACCCATCTTGCCATTCGAAGTTACTTATTTTGATTGAAAACAGTTACTTTTCACCAGTCTTTTGAGATCAATCCCTTTGAAGGTATCATGTTAGCTTTCATCAATCAAAAGCTTTTCTTCTTTCTTTCAACATATCATATAGGGTTTTTTTGAGGCTTGAAAACTCTTTAACTGCTAAGCACTTTGATAACAAGGGAAATAGTGACTAAACTCGCACCGACATCACCCTTCGTCCCGATTTAAGCTAGTGAGAGATCTGAGATCTTTGATGCTTTTCTCAGATTTTTCCTCTAAAACTAAAATTTTAAAATACAAAGTGCAACATGCACCTATTGAATAGCGCTTCAGAACTTTTTCAAACCTTGACAGAGTTATGCAGTTGGGTTGATATCTGCATCTTGGGCCATTCCCAACAGTCTGTTATAGAGTCCTTGACAGGACGATTGTAGATCAGGCGAATCTTTTCGGTCTTGAAGTATATTTTGATAAAACCAAATATATGTAATTAACAAAGAAACAAACATCTGTCGTAGTCGGTGTAAAAATCTCATACTTCAAACTTACTCTTGGTGTAAATATAAACTCCACTAATGACACCTTAGTACCGTAGTACCGCGTGGCATTATGGTTATTTTGACTGCCGTGCAGAAAATCTTTGGTTTAATTTTCGGACGCTGCAAGAAATCAGAAGCTGCTGGGGTGTGCTATCTCTTGCAATTGACAAATTCTCTAAGAGTATATCTCTTGTCATGGAAAGTGCTGCTCATTAGCCCTTCGGAATCAGCAGAAAATTGTAGGTTTGCTCACTTTCTGTTAGCATGCATACAGGAATTGTTGAGAGTGGTAGGTCACTAGGTTGTAGTTCTCTCCGAGCTGTGTGAACAAACTACTACTACTACTACTTTTGTTTGGCGAAACAAAATGTTTTAAAACTCCTTATAAGAAAAACAAAGTAGACGCTCTATAAAACCAGTCCTGTTTGACGGCACCGAGGTTTGAACTTTTAGAAGAAAGAGAATTCTGATAGTAGTAACTTTCGAAAGAAAAATATTTCCACAAATTGTTGGTCCTATGTACGAGAAGGGCGAATAGTGGAGAAAATACGACCGGGAACTCTATATGCTATACTAGGATATGGTTGAGTGGACCACATCAAGTGACAACAAGGTTCAAGGCCACATTGCAAACCAAACCTTTGGTTTATAGAGCAATCTATGGCAAATGCAAGAGCGATGGGCCTCGACAACCAAGAATCGCAGAATACGAAAAGCAGTTGTGTCTAATACTGATAACTTTCATGGGTTGGGAGCCGGATAAGTAAGTACTAAGACTTCCTCCAGTTTTACATCAAATACATTTAATTTCTCATCATAATAGAACACATTACTGCAGTAAGCCCAGCGATGTTCTTTCAAAATATATTTATTAATTGAAAATAGTCTAACTTATTCGAAAAATAAGAAAATTTGTATTAAAAAAAGATTAAAATCTTATAAAAGTATACGTGTTCAAAACATCGCAAACAAATGATTGAAAATATTTTGTGTCGGTCTATATATCGTTCGGAACGAAACGGATGGATACAAAATTATTGAATGAACGATTTATTGAAAAGACCGAATCCTTGAACCAATCAGTCAATGATTGATTCGATCTTTCAAAATGAACGATTGGCACAGCTCTATACCATATGCTCCGGATCTGAAAGCCTTTCTACAACGTTGATATGAGATGAACAGTCTAAGCTTTTTTTTGAATTTGTATACCACAGTTGGAGAGAGAGGTTGAAGTCGGTATAATATTAGATACTCATAATTGTTAATTTTGGCACACATGATAAGTCTAAACGCGCTTTAGAATGGTCTGATGGGAATTATTGGGATTTCAGTTTCAAGCTATTACGATTAGCCCACTTACAAATTTCATTATGATCTTCATTGACTTCAAAAATGCAATCTTTTATCCACTCAGAAGGCATCGAAAAATAGATCTGGACGTCACCAGTATAAAGATGTACAGAAGTATAACGATAAATTTCGGTTATTTCTTTGATAATAGGAAAAGAAGCGGCCCAAGAATCAACCCTTGAGGAACACCGGTATCAAACTTGTAAATCACCATTCATTGCACTACGTTTTAGTCAAACAACAAAATAAGGGACCCAACAGGCACCTCCTATTTGACCACAGACATGAACGTAGGCCTATATTTCACATATAATACTTCCGGTGACAATGAAGCTGTAACAGGCCAACCGGGATACCTTGAGTGTAGGAGTTTTATATATTTTTAACAGTAAATCAATTTAGATAAAATAAAATGCACGACTCGATCGCACGAACTTGCTCTTATGTAAAAGTACTTTGGAATTTAAGATTCATTTAATAAATATAAAACATGGATTTAATAAGATAATAATGTTCAAATGCAGAAAAGTTTCCAGAAAAGTATGAATTTATGCAAATAAACTTGTTACGTGGGCATGTTGGGTGAACTAGTATCACCTAGTGACCAAAAGTCGACCAATTACCTGGCGGCCGTGCGGCAGCGCGACACCGTCAACGACGTCATCAGCCGTCATCCACCGATGAAAAATTTTTTTTGATTTTTTTTTGTTTCTATTATTAATTTTTGTTTATCCTTTGTTTATGCGTTTTTTTTTATTTTTATTAGTTTTTACATCCTTCAGTTGCTGGGGTTTGTGTAAATATTCTGAAAAAAAAGAATAAAATATAATTTAGAAATTAAATACAATAAAATGCTATCTATAATACAAAGGTATGAATTTGTTTTGATTGGGATTCTATTGCTTTTGTATAAGAATCTTTGCAACACAAATTCAACACTTTGTAGACAGGGTACTTACCTCAAATGTATAAAATAATGGACAGCAATATCTAGAGAACAAAATAAAAGAATAAAAATGAAATTAATTTTACTACAAATTAGTCAAATTATTAAAAGATTACTTACCAAAATGTTTGTTCTTCCTGATGTAGCGTCCATGATTGTTTTGACATTTCTCATATATTTTTTTTTTAACCAAAATCATAACTTGTTGTTTCGTTCGCTGCGCATATGATTGTAGTTGTGTCTCGTTTTGCCCAAGGGAAAAGGGGTTAGAAATATAACTACTAGCACATGCGCAGAAAGCATTCTAGCAGTTTTGTTCATCCGTCAAATGAACTTTAATGAATTTATTGATGGTTTAAGTCTAGGATAAGTAGGATTAGTATAGTAAGGAAGAAAAATATATTTGAATGAATAGATAATTAGATAAGATAGATTAATTTAGGATATATTTTTTAATTATATTAGAATTAATTTAGATTAGAGTAATATATGAGAATAAAGACTGAGATAGTTATTTAAAGATGTAATGTTAGTGTATAGGTGTGTGTGCTATTTCTTGGTCGTGGATGAGGGGGTATTTATGGCTGCAAATAGTTATCTCACTCAGACGTAGTGGTAACTATTTACTTAGGTAATAGGAGAATGACTAGGAACTAGCCTAAGGGATTTTATGGTCATCATTGGATATTGTGTGAGCAAAAAGTCAAGAAGTGAAAAAGTTTGTTAAGTAGTTTAAACTGCCATTTTGATTTTTTTTATTTCAAAATTAAATTTGAATTCAAAATTTTTTTAAAAAAAAAATCCGATTTTTACGGTGAAATTCGGGAACAAAAAAAACGATAATTGTTCGGTGTAGAATAAGGAAGTATTCTTGGAAAAAAAAAAATAATCTTTTTAGATTTTGAGGTAAATGAAAAAGTGATTGCAATAAAAATGAGAAATATTATATGTAATATACATATATATATCATTTACCAATTTAGAATCTACCAGAAGATCTTAAATCACTTGGAGTTCTTGCGAGGATTTAATACTAATTGTTAAAGCAGAGGTATGTGATTATAAAATGGAAAGTTTAAAGTTGTTTGTCTGACGTGTGATTTTTGTTTTAACCAGGTTTAGGCCAGAGATCTTTCATAAGATCTAGAAAGGTCAGACACAGAGGTCTAGGCCTCTGCCAACTTTTTTTTTTGTTGTTTGCGGTTCTTGACCGAAGCGAGGGTATCCTTTGAAGAAAAAAAGCATTCCTTTGTTCCAAGAAACAAGAGAACAAGCTTTTGAAGAAGACAAAGACCAGCATTATCACCAGAGGGTATTATACCTATAGCCCATATATATATAGATATCCCACTGGGGACATATAAGGGTATTTGTTGAAAAAGGGTGCTTCGCAGAGGAAAAAGAGAGGTGAAGAATAGCAGGAGAAGAGGAAATTGAAGATCCTAGAAAAGTGAAAAAAAGGAAGAAGTGTGAAAAAAAAGTGAAAAAGAAAAACTTAAAGAATAATTTGGAATTTTTTTAACTTAAACCTATAATTTTTTTGAATAATTAACGTAGTATACATAAGTGTAAAATTGGGTTCTCCAAATCTTTTTTTTTTTTTTTGAAAAATTCTATTTTTGAATTCTTAAAAGTATAAGAAAGATTAAAGTGATCTTAAAGATTTAAATTCAAATAATTCAGTGAAGAAGTGAATTAGTCTACGCCTGTTTCTCCAGCGTGCTGCCGGCAGGACTACGAGGGACCAGGAAAACTGTAAGTGATTATTGTTCTAGTGATTTTGAGGATAAAAAGATCCCATTTGATAACCTTTAAGGTCAATTTTCTTTTCTTTTTCGTTTAAATTTTTGTATTTTTAGTTTTTTTTTTATATTATTAAAGTGAAGAAAAGAAACGAGTGGGAGAGCTCGATTGAGTTTTGTTTTTAGATTTTTTTTAATGAAGATAATTTTGAATAAAATTGTAATTTGAAAAATTTAAAAGTAAATAATCATGGTGTGCTAATTTCATAGCTAGTGGTGTGTGGAGGTTTGGTAAAGCCGTCCAGATGTAAATTTGGTTTGAGGACATGACAGACTAACTTTTCTCTACTGACTAACCCGTGACTGGTTGGGTTCGTTTAGGGGCTATTTCCAACAAAAGAGGCCATGGAATTAGCGAAGGATGTATCTTCAAGATACTTGGGTGGGTGGCCAGACCTTCGTCAACAACATCAGACGAACGTTTGGAATTCAGGGTGACGGTACTTAGGAGGGATAAGAAAGAGGTGCTTTAGGGAAAAGTTACATATTTTTTTTTGGTGTAGGGATTAGTTTTAGGTTAGGGTTTAATTTTTTTTTATTTTACTTTTTTCTTAATCATTTTTTTTACTTACTTATTTTATAATTTTTTTTAGGTTAGGGCTTATATTTTTTTTTTTTTACTTTTTTTATTAATTTTTCGTTATTTAATTTTTTTTCATTAGTTTTCTAGGTGAAGGTTTTTTTTTTCAATTAAAATTTGGTTTTGTTAGTTAGGTGTAATTTTTTTTAGTTAAATTTTTTTAGGTTAGTTTTTTTTTTATTATAATACTTTTTTTTAATTTTTTTTGAAGCGCCGAATTCTTGTTCTCTCTTAGATATCGTCAGGGTTCTCAGGTTTGTGTCATATAATATCTAATAGTATACCTTAGGCACGAATAAATAATGATTAGTCGAGCAGGAGGTGTACTGAGAGGTGGCAAGAACCACCCCATACGGCGAGCTGAAGCCGAGCGACCGCAAGCGTGCCGCAGCCTCCTCCAGTACACCGAAGCATTCCTCCGTGGAAACCAGGCTCCTAACAATGGCGCCCAACGGGACCTAACGGTTTTAGTTTTTATAAAGCCAAAGACATGTCCAGGGAGATGATTTTTTTTTTTTTGAGAGATCATCGCCTTGGACTTGTTTTGTTTTTGAAAATTAATTAAAAATTTTTTTTTACTATTACACAAATCTGAGGACTAGTAACTTTTGGTTTTGTCACGGATCGAAAACAGCTGTCCAAATCTTCAGACCACGAGTCAGAGATTTTAGTGAGGTAGTTGAAGATCTGTGACAACATCAAAAGTTTGAACAAGGTCGGACAATTTCGGATCTCAGCTGTCCATAGAATTAGGCACAGCCAGATTGTTTGTGAGGTAGGGATTCGGAGTTCGAAAACCTTGTTCGTGTGGAAGTTCATTTTGAATACACAACCAACCATTGACTAGGCTAAACGCCAGGAACTATGTTGTGGTTGTGGGAGAAAGATGGACTGAAACAACCCCTGAATTTCAAACGCACCAGTCACAAGACATAAGTACGATAGAACGCAACTAACGGCTACCAATTTGCAGACGGAAAGGAAACTTTGCCAATCTTCACACACCTAAGCGTTTACGTATAAAACATACAAATACACATACTTTTTACAAATTACATTATTTTTTTTTATTGATTTAAATTTTTTTTTTGATACAATTATCTTTTTACTTTTCATTTATATTTTTCTCAATTTTTTTTGCCTTTTTTATAATAAATTTTTTTTTACTTTAACACTTTTTTTACTTTGAAATTTTGGTTTTTAATAATTTTTTTTTTAGTTTACTAATTTTTTTTTTATAAAACCAAGTTCTAATTTGCTTAATACTTTTTTTTTACAATTCTTCTTTTTTTTATCTTTTTTTTTATCATTTTTTTTTATAACTTTCATTTATATAGTGAATTCAGTTTTTTTTTAGGATTTTAATATTGGGTTTAAGGATTTTTTTTTTTTTTAGGATTTGAATAATTTTCTTTATATTACAATATCATTTCTTCAATTCTTATTTACATTTTTTTTATTTTTTTTAACAATTCTTGAATTGCTACTTCATAATTCACATTTTGTTTTTACATTTGGGCTCAAGAAGTTTTTATTTTTGAGTAGTTTTTTTTATTATTCTTTTTCCTTGAAATTTATTTTTTTTTATTAAATACAAAAGCTCTAAAAATAATTAGAAAAATAAGATCGGAAGATATGTCAGAGGGGAAAAAGAAGACAACAGGAACAGTTTCTAAAGGAACTGGGAGAAGGAAAGTCACACGTCAGACGGAGACAGTAGACGAGGAAAACGAAGTAGCTGAAACACCAATACTACCTACTTTAACACCAACAGTGACAGAAACCGACAACTTAGACACAACATATCACGAAATTACTAAACTTATTCGTAGTTTCGAGATAGTTGGAACAAACGAGAACGACAACGACATACAAAATGCTAACGAACAAAACGCGACGGAAGACAATGATGAAAACGAACGTTTACGAATAGAACAAGAACTATTGAGACAACAAAATTTAGAACTTGAACAGGAACGACTACGAATAGAACAAGAACAAAAACGATTACGTTTAGAACAAGACCGTATTACCCAACAATTTTCAATTAGACAAAACCAAAACCGAACTAATACGAATACAACTACGAATATACCAAACATTAACGTACTGACAGAACTTGACTTGTACGAACGAATGCAAAAAGTTGCAACTCTGACTGTCAAGGAAAGCCAGACTAAAACTCTGAGTGTTCTTGCAGATGGCTTGTCAGAAATGTACAAGTTATTTGACAAGAACATGAAAGAGGTCAATTCAAAATTGAATAGTATGGAACAGTCTTTGACAGTTCAGAGAAACGCGGCAGACGAACAAGACTCTATACGAAACACCACGAATACTAAACGGACCAACAGACAGACAACCTACTCGGCGAATAGTCAATCGACATCGCATCCGTCAGATGGAAATTCTTCATTTAGGGATATCAATCGAAGGATTGATGTTCATAAATGGGGAGTCAAATTTGACGGTTCGTCAAAAGGCATGTCGGTTGAAAGTTTTATTTTCCGAGTAGAGACTTTACAGAAGAAAAGTGGACTGACTGACGATCAGCTCTTCGCCAATTTCCACCATTTAGTCACAGGCTCTGCTGAGCGTTGGTATTGGGATGTTTGTGAGGAAAACCAGAGTGATGAACTTTTTAACTATCATGATTTAAAAACAGAACTGATTCGACAGTTTAAACACAATAAACGTGACCATGAGATCCTAAGGGCAATCATGGATCGAAAACAACAAACCCAAGAAACGTTCGACGAATTTTATGCCGACATTAGAGGTCTGACTTTGCAAATGCAAGTCAGGCCTACAGAAAGTGATTTGGTTTCAATGGTTAGGAAGAACTTGAAAGAAAGAATCAGTACATTAATTTTTGGTTGCGCTATTAAAAATATTCGCGAATTGAGAGAAGAGTGTAAAAGAGCTGAAGAGCATCTAGCTTTAAGAGATTCGAAGATAAAGCGATTTACACATGAGATAGATGTTAGTGATTGTTTAAGAAATAGAGATAGAGTAAGCGATTTAGAAGAAGAAGAATTTGATTTAGCAGCTTTTCAAACTAAGAGAACGGAAAGAAAAAGTTTTGGAGAGAAGGAAAATTTAAATAGGTTCAAGGGACAGGAAAGGAAAAGGGATGAAGCAAAGGAGGGACAAAAGTCTTCGGGCGATTGCCCATCTTCATTTCATACCTTGACGTGTTTTTGTTGTGGACAGGGTAGTGTATCCTTCCGATGTGCTGCGTGTCAGGGAAACCCGAAAGTCGGCAGTACATCCGGGAGTCAACCGCCGACGTCGAAACCTCTCCCGGAGAATTCGAAGAACCTAGAGTAGTACAAATTTTAAAGAGAAATACGGAAAAAGAAAATAATGAAGATACTCACCCAATAGAAGAACAAGAACATCATAAGAGTCTTCACCAGAGGATGATAGAGTATGAAGCTGCTAGGAAGAGAATATTTGGTGAAGAACTAGACTGTAAAAAAATGAAGAGTAGGAATTATTTGAAGATTTTGAGGCTAAGGGAGAAAAGTGCAATAAAAAGACAGACGAGAAATAGAATCGAAGCGACAATACTGACAATGACAAATGACAATAGGCCATATGCGAAAGTGCAATTAGGAGGAGAAGATTTTGAGGGATTGTTAGATAGTGGAGCGTCCGTTACATGTTTAGGGAAAGGTGCAATAGATTTTATAAGTAGGAAAAATATTAAAATTACAAAAATGAACAATGATATAAGAACGGCGGATGGAAATCACCAAAAGATAGAAGGAAGTTTTAGAGTGGATGTTTCTTGGGGTGGTAAATCACATGAGTTGGAGATCCTGGTTGTTCCTGGTCTTTCTCAACCGCTATATCTGGGTGTTGATTTTTGGAGTACTTTTAAAGTAGCTCCAAATATTATAAGTGAGCTGAACGCTCCAGTTATGATGAAAGAGCAACCTAGCTACAGAGATCTCTCACCGGATCAAGCCAAGCAGCTGGAGGGCATCAAGTTACGGTTTCCCTCCTTTGCCGTACTCGGGTTGGGTAAAACCAATCTTGAGGAGCACGTAATTGAAGTGGATGACGAACAAATTCCCATTAAGCAAAGGCACTACCCTATTTCACCAGTAGTCCAAAAGCTCATGTATGCTGAGCTGGACAGAATGTTGGAATTAGGGGTGATCGAGGAGAGTAACAGTGCTTGGAGTTCTCCAGTTGTTTTGGTGAGAAAAGGTGGGAAAAATAGGTTGTGTCTGGATTCAAGAAAAGTCAATGCACGAACTAAAAAGTTTGCTTACCCACTGCCACATATAGAAGGAATAATAGCAAGACTTCAAGATACAAAATTCATTTCTAGTATCGATTTAAAAGATGCCTTTTGGCAAATTCCGCTGGAGAGCAAATCAAGGGAGAAGACGGCTTTTACAGTCCCTGGGCGACCGTTATATCAATTCACGGTTATGCCGTTTGGGTTATGTAACGCCGCCCAGAGAATGTCTAAGCTGATGGACAAAGTCATTCCTGGTGGTTTACGCCAGAATGTCTTTGTCTATCTCGATGACCTCTTGGTTTGTTCTCCAGACTTTAATACTCACATAAAAGTACTAGACGAAGTGGCAAGTGCATTACGTACAGCGGGTTTAACAATAAATGTAGAAAAAAGCAAGTTCTGCTTTAAAGAAATAAAATATCTAGGATATGTAGTTGGAGACGGTGGGATACGGACTGACAAGGACAAAGTATCGGCGGTCGAAGACTTCCCGATTCCTAAGACCCCCAAGCAACTTCGCAGGTTCCTAGGCATGACTGGTTGGTATAGGCGGTTCATACCGAACTATGCGTCTATAGCAGCCCCAATGACTGACTGCCTAAAGAAAGGACAAACATTTACAATGACTGACGAAGCACTTACGGCATTTCAACAACTCAAAATGAGTTTAGTTAAAGCTCCCATACTTACAAATCCAGACTTCACAAAACATTTTTACATACAGTGCGACGCTTCGACTTCGGGTGTAGGGAGTGTGATCTTCCAGTTGGATGACGAGAAAAATGAACGGCCGTTGGCATTCATGTCCCAGAAGCTAAATTCCGCTCAAAGGAACTATAGTGTAACGGAGCTTGAATGCTATGCGGCAGTTTTATCGGTAAAAAAGTTCAGGGCCTATGTTGAAGGTCTACCCTTTACTATTATTACCGATCACGCAAGTCTGAAATGGCTAATGACACAAAAAGATCTAGCTGGACGTTTGGCTAGATGGAGCCTCAAGCTCCAGGGTTTCGACTTCGTGATCGAACATAGGAAGGGTGTCCAAAACGTAGTCCCTGATACTCTCTCACGAATCCATATGGAGGAGATCACTACCGAAGACTTAACGCCAGAAATTAACTTTAGTTCACCATATTTTTCTTCGGAAGAATATGTTGAGCTAAAGAAAATAATAGAACAAGACAAGGACAAACTACCCGATATTTGTATATCTGACGGATTTGTTTACAAACGAACGGACATAAGAACAGGGGACGCAATACAGGAAGACCGGGCATGGAAGCTTTGGGTTCCTGAGGAGTTGCGTGGAGGTCTTTTGATGGCGGCACATGACTCTCCAGCGTCAGGACACGGCGGTATAAATAAAACATTGTCCAAATTGAGACAAAAATATTTTTGGCCCGGAATGGCTACCGATGTTCAGCGTTGGGTGAGTTCATGTGACACATGTAAATGTAGTAAGTCAGTAAACACGACTACTCGGCCGCCGATGGGACAACAAAGACTGACAGAACGACCTTTCCAACGACTATTTATTGATTTTTTGGGACCTTATCCACGGACAAGAAATGGTAACACACACATATTTATTGTTCTTGACCATTTTAGTAAATATGTGTTTCTAAAAGCAATACGAAAAGCAACATCATCTGAGGTAGTTAAATTTTTAGAAGAAAATGTATTTCACGTATTTGGTGTTCCCGAATATATTCATTCCGATAACGGAAAACAATTCATATCGGAGTTGTTCACAAGTTTCTTAACTCGCTATGGAGTTAAACAGGTAAGAACTGCTATTTACTCTCCTCAAGCGAATGCTTCAGAGAGAGTAAATCAGTCAATTCTTGCAAAGATTCGATCTTATTTAGGAAGCGATCAAAAACAGTGGGATCAACATGTTAGTAATGTGGCGTTCGCACTGCGTAGTGTTGTGCACGATGCAATTGCAGTTGAACCGTATTACGCGATTTTTGGCACTCCAATGATTCAAAACGGCAAATCTTATGAAATACTTCGTAAACTAGGTGTCGTTAAAGAATCGAAAATCGAAATATTAAATAAAGACGATAAACTTGAGCTAATAAGAGCAAAAATTTTTGAAAATTTGAAACTCGCCCATCAAAAAGGTGAAAAAGTATACAATACCAGAAGTAAAGACGTCAAATATAAAATAGGTCAAATAGTTTACCGAAGAAACTTTAGACAAAGCAATAAAATTGACAATTACAACGCGAAACTTGGTGCAAAATTTATTAAATCGATTATTTTAAACACCGTAGGCAATTCACTTTACGAGATAGGAAATTTAAAAGGCGAGAAGGTTGGAGTATATCACGCGAAAGATCTTCATGTTTAGAAACGATATCAAAATCACGCACTCAGATGATGTTGCTTAATGTGATATTAGGTTAAGGTACTTCAGTGATTTTTTTATTGTTATATAGTTTATTTATTTATATATTATATAGTTTATTTATTTATATAGCTTATTTTATAGTATTTTTATTTACATTTATGATCTGTGATATTTTTTTTTATATATAGTTTATTTATTTATAGTTTATTTAATTAGCCTAGCTTCTACAATCTGTGATATTTTCTTTTAGTTTATTAAGTTAGCTTAGTTTTATTATCTGTGATAATTTTCTTTTAGAGTTTTATATTTACAATATTTATCTGTGATTTTTTTTATAGTTTAGTTTTTTTTTTATCTGTGATTTAAATTTTTTTGTCAAAGTACCTGATTTTCTTTAAAAAAATAGTTTATTTTAAGTTCTACTGTGATATTAGTTTTACTTTAGTTTAAGAGCTTATCTGTGATTTTTTTTTAGTAAAAGTACCTTATTTTCTTTTTAAGTTAGGTTATTTTATCGTTCATCTGTGATATTAATAATTAAGTAAAACCACCTGAGTTAATCTGTGATAGTTAGAGATTAAGCTGAAGTACCTGATCTTTTTTGTAGGATAAAATGCCTGATTTTACCTGTGATATTAGTATAGATAGTTAGTAAAAGTACCTGATTATAGTTAAGTTCAAAAGTTTATTTATTTATTTATTTAAGTTAGTATATGCTGTAGCTAAATTTTTTTGTAGAAAATTTACAAAGTATCTGATGCATAGAAACATCCATTAAAGATATATTCACTAAAAGAAAATAAACAAACAAACAATATTAGTGTGGTTAGTAAAAAGAGAAACTGCTCGACAGTAATAAAATAATACATGTACATATATAGCATGAGATCTCAGGTAATGGGCTCAGCCACACTACGAGACCATTTAAATCTAAAAAGTCATTTACGATTTACCTAATATGACCACTTTTTTTTACGTTTTAAGTGGCATCACGACCACTCCTCCACTTCAAACGAGCCTGTTACGTGGGCATGTTGGGTGAACTAGTATCACCTAGTGACCAAAAGTCGACCAATTACCTGGCGGCCGTGCGGCAGCGCGACACCGTCAACGACGTCATCAGCCGTCATCCACCGATGAAAAATTTTTTTTGATTTTTTTTTGTTTCTATTATTAATTTTTGTTTATCCTTTGTTTATGCGTTTTTTTTTATTTTTATTAGTTTTTACATCCTTCAGTTGCTGGGGTTTGTGTAAATATTCTGAAAAAAAAGAATAAAATATAATTTAGAAATTAAATACAATAAAATGCTATCTATAATACAAAGGTATGAATTTGTTTTGATTGGGATTCTATTGCTTTTGTATAAGAATCTTTGCAACACAAATTCAACACTTTGTAGACAGGGTACTTACCTCAAATGTATAAAATAATGGACAGCAATATCTAGAGAACAAAATAAAAGAATAAAAATGAAATTAATTTTACTACAAATTAGTCAAATTATTAAAAGATTACTTACCAAAATGTTTGTTCTTCCTGATGTAGCGTCCATGATTGTTTTGACATTTCTCATATATTTTTTTTTTAACCAAAATCATAACTTGTTGTTTCGTTCGCTGCGCATATGATTGTAGTTGTGTCTCGTTTTGCCCAAGGGAAAAGGGGTTAGAAATATAACTACTAGCACATGCGCAGAAAGCATTCTAGCAGTTTTGTTCATCCGTCAAATGAACTTTAATGAATTTATTGATGGTTTAAGTCTAGGATAAGTAGGATTAGTATAGTAAGGAAGAAAAATATATTTGAATGAATAGATAATTAGATAAGATAGATTAATTTAGGATATATTTTTTAATTATATTAGAATTAATTTAGATTAGAGTAATATATGAGAATAAAGACTGAGATAGTTATTTAAAGATGTAATGTTAGTGTATAGGTGTGTGTGCTATTTCTTGGTCGTGGATGAGGGGGTATTTATGGCTGCAAATAGTTATCTCACTCAGACGTAGTGGTAACTATTTACTTAGGTAATAGGAGAATGACTAGGAACTAGCCTAAGGGATTTTATGGTCATCATTGGATATTGTGTGAGCAAAAAGTCAAGAAGTGAAAAAGTTTGTTAAGTAGTTTAAACTGCCATTTTGATTTTTTTTATTTCAAAATTAAATTTGAATTCAAAATTTTTTTAAAAAAAAAATCCGATTTTTACGGTGAAATTCGGGAACAAAAAAAACGATAATTGTTCGGTGTAGAATAAGGAAGTATTCTTGGAAAAAAAAAAATAATCTTTTTAGATTTTGAGGTAAATGAAAAAGTGATTGCAATAAAAATGAGAAATATTATATGTAATATACATATATATATCATTTACCAATTTAGAATCTACCAGAAGATCTTAAATCACTTGGAGTTCTTGCGAGGATTTAATACTAATTGTTAAAGCAGAGGTATGTGATTATAAAATGGAAAGTTTAAAGTTGTTTGTCTGACGTGTGATTTTTGTTTTAACCAGGTTTAGGCCAGAGATCTTTCATAAGATCTAGAAAGGTCAGACACAGAGGTCTAGGCCTCTGCCAACTTTTTTTTTTGTTGTTTGCGGTTCTTGACCGAAGCGAGGGTATCCTTTGAAGAAAAAAAGCATTCCTTTGTTCCAAGAAACAAGAGAACAAGCTTTTGAAGAAGACAAAGACCAGCATTATCACCAGAGGGTATTATACCTATAGCCCATATATATATAGATATCCCACTGGGGACATATAAGGGTATTTGTTGAAAAAGGGTGCTTCGCAGAGGAAAAAGAGAGGTGAAGAATAGCAGGAGAAGAGGAAATTGAAGATCCTAGAAAAGTGAAAAAAAGGAAGAAGTGTGAAAAAAAAAGTGAAAAAGAAAAACTTAAAGAATAATTTGGAATTTTTTTAACTTAAACCTATAATTTTTTTGAATAATTAACGTAGTATACATAAGTGTAAAATTGGGTTCTCCAAATCTTTTTTTTTTTTTTTGAAAAATTCTATTTTTGAATTCTTAAAAGTATAAGAAAGATTAAAGTGATCTTAAAGATTTAAATTCAAATAATTCAGTGAAGAAGTGAATTAGTCTACGCCTGTTTCTCCAGCGTGCTGCCGGCAGGACTACGAGGGACCAGGAAAACTGTAAGTGATTATTGTTCTAGTGATTTTGAGGATAAAAAGATCCCATTTGATAACCTTTAAGGTCAATTTTCTTTTCTTTTTCGTTTAAATTTTTGTATTTTTAGTTTTTTTTTTATATTATTAAAGTGAAGAAAAGAAACGAGTGGGAGAGCTCGATTGAGTTTTGTTTTTAGATTTTTTTTAATGAAGATAATTTTGAATAAAATTGTAATTTGAAAAATTTAAAAGTAAATAATCATGGTGTGCTAATTTCATAGCTAGTGGTGTGTGGAGGTTTGGTAAAGCCGTCCAGATGTAAATTTGGTTTGAGGACATGACAGACTAACTTTTCTCTACTGACTAACCCGTGACTGGTTGGGTTCGTTTAGGGGCTATTTCCAACAAAAGAGGCCATGGAATTAGCGAAGGATGTATCTTCAAGATACTTGGGTGGGTGGCCAGACCTTCGTCAACAACATCAGACGAACGTTTGGAATTCAGGGTGACGGTACTTAGGAGGGATAAGAAAGAGGTGCTTTAGGGAAAAGTTACATATTTTTTTTTGGTGTAGGGATTAGTTTTAGGTTAGGGTTTAATTTTTTTTTATTTTACTTTTTTCTTAATCATTTTTTTTACTTACTTATTTTATAATTTTTTTTAGGTTAGGGCTTATATTTTTTTTTTTTTACTTTTTTTATTAATTTTTCGTTATTTAATTTTTTTTCATTAGTTTTCTAGGTGAAGGTTTTTTTTTTCAATTAAAATTTGGTTTTGTTAGTTAGGTGTAATTTTTTTTAGTTAAATTTTTTTAGGTTAGTTTTTTTTTTATTATAATACTTTTTTTTAATTTTTTTTGAAGCGCCGAATTCTTGTTCTCTCTTAGATATCGTCAGGGTTCTCAGGTTTGTGTCATATAATATCTAATAGTATACCTTAGGCACGAATAAATAATGATTAGTCGAGCAGGAGGTGTACTGAGAGGTGGCAAGAACCACCCCATACGGCGAGCTGAAGCCGAGCGACCGCAAGCGTGCCGCAGCCTCCTCCAGTACACCGAAGCATTCCTCCGTGGAAACCAGGCTCCTAACAAACTTTAAAAAATCGTTTTATTATTAAATAAATTTTTTATATAAGAAATTTCTCTAAAATTTTTCAAGAAAAAAATGTGGGATGCGAATTTTAAGTATTAAATAATATTGATTTTAGGAAATAATTTCAAAAAATAATCGTTCATAGGTTTTGAAGATATTGATTTAAATTTTTTTTTTTTTTTTTCAAAAAAACCCAACAAATATTTTTTCGAATATTTTTATATACAATATTATTTTAAACTAAAGGGGACTCCTGCTTAAAATTTTGGGTTAAAATCCTTAGAGCCGTTAATGAGAAAGTCGAAAATCAAAAAACGGGTCTATGACAGGTACCCCTAATAACATTTTGCCCCAACATTTTTTTTAACCAAAATGTGGTCCATGTCTATAATATCACACTTAATTTTTTTTTAACAAAATCGTTAGAACCGTTTTCGAGATAAATAAGATTTTGCATTACGGGTGTATGGGGGTACCCTTAGTTTTGGAGCAAAAAAAAAATTTCAATTTTTCCTCTAGAGAATCACCGAAGACTCTTAACTACCGAGATTGAAAGAAATAGGTCCAGTGGTTTAGGCTGTAGTGAGAGGTACAGACATACAGACACACTGAAACATGTTTTTTGTGTTTATAAAAAAAATTGATATGCAAATTGTTATTATTTAATAAAATACGTTTTAAAACGTAATTTAAAAATTTAATCGTGTATCGGTTTTCAAGATATTGAATTTTCAAAAACAAAATTGTATTATTTTTTTAAAAATCCAAAAACTATTTTTTCGAAAAAATATATATATATTTTTTCAAATGCATACAAATTTTGGTTCAAATCGTTAGAGCCGTTGGTGAGAAATTCGAAAATCAAAAAAAAACGGTTCTATGACAGGTACCCCTAATAAAATTTCACCCCAAAATTTTTTTTTGACCAAAACATAGTCCATGACCATAATATCACACCTAATTTTTTTTTATCAAAATCGTTAGAGCCGTTTTCGAGATAAATAAGATTTTGCATTACAGGTGTATGGGGGGTACCGTTAGTTTTGGAGCTAAAAAAAATTTCAATTTTTCCTCTAGGGAATCACCGAAGACCCTTAACTACCGAGTTTGAAGAAAATATCTCCCATAGTTTATTTTGCCTGTATTCAATTCTCCCACTATGTCAAAATAAGGGAAGAAAATTTGTGAGTGTTCCCAATTCAAAGGAATTGCAATTTAGAAGAAAAATTAAATAGTACAAAACATTAAAAACTGGTTATTTTTACGTACTGATTTAATTTTACTGAATTCAGTATAAATTTATAGTAAGTCATTTTATATTCGCTTGAAATACTGACCGTAGAAACAACAAACAACATAAATCATTTTAAACATGTGTAATTGTTATACTCTGTCCAACAAAAATTATTGTCAGTACAGGCCTTATGGGAGAGCTTTATCTAAAGCAGTGGCGCCTGATGCAACCTCACTACAATGCGTTAGGAAAAATGCCACTAAAAAAAGAGCAAGCCACTGACTTTTCTTAGAGAATTGTTGTTGTAATTCTTTGCAAAAAGTTGTACACCCCAACACGACCGTCGTATCCCACTGCTGATGAGATACTGTCAAGACAAGACTCAAGAGTGTCAAGTGTTACTCAATACGATCGTGCGCTCTTTATCTACATCAAAACAGAGTTACCATTATCATTCTCAATTGCAAGCAAGGAGCTTTTTCAGTGGTTTTTATTAAGGAGCTTTTGGGATTTGAAGCTTTTGAGAACACATTTTAAGAAGATGAGTATGTTGAGTGTTGTCATATTGCTTTTCAACTTAAAAAAAAACGCGCCTATTATCTTACCGCTTGGCGTTGTGGGAAAAGGTAAATTGAATATTGTTTTCAGTCGTTTTGAATCGGCAGACGGTAGCCCTACGCGTTTTTTACTCTCATTTGCGGCGATCTATAATTTAAACTACGGAATCCCTGTGAGAGCTTTAAAAGGCGACACACTTATGCATGGCAATGCAACCAGAATGAGAGACAAATGTCCTATCTTCCCTGTACTGACAATTTTTGTTGGACAGAGTATAGTGTATAATAATTAGTGCCGTGCACAGATTCTCTTGTTAGTCGTTTAGACTCGCGGTAAATTGAAGCTCTCTTCATTCCGAGTGGAAGCACGCACACGATTGAGAGTTGCAAGACGCTATGGCCTGGCGCTATGGCTCCAATTTTTTTTTTTTGCAAAGGCTTTTTCAATAAAGGTGAGCAGATTTTGAAATGGAATATATTTAGGTGTAGCCAGAAGCGCAACAACCTAAAAAGCTAGGGGGGTGTCCAACCCAAAATAATCCAAATAACCCAAATAACCCGACAAATCCGGGGCGTAGCGAGGTCAATCTTAAGAAGACGATGCAAACTATTCCCAAAGCCATTAACTCAACAAACCCAGGGCGCAGCGAGAACAAGCTCTCGAAGAGGATTTCAAAAAATTAATTTCAATAGCTCTCTTGATTTGCGGTGTCAACTTTTAAAACATTCTTACCCTTATATTACACAATCTTATAATCTAAAGTCGGAATAAAAAATTTATTCAAGTTAAAGACATCAAGCACTACATTTGATACTGAGATTAAATTCAGTTTTTTCTAATTTTTTTATTTTTTAAAAATCCAAAGACTTTGTTGCAAAAAATCGCTTCAAATTCATACTTTAACAAACATTTGAAATAATTAAAGCTTAAATACACTAGAATTTTATTAAAAATCAGTATGTATAATTTTCAATCCAATCCTAGTGTATTTAGGCTTAAAATTTTTTCGATTTTTAGCGGCTTAATTTTTTTGGTTGGAAAATTTTCAAAAATATAATGAAATCTCGGTTCGTATTAATTTTAGTACAGGGTCCCCATTGAGTAAAATCTATAGTAAAAAACTTTCTATTTTTACAGAATTTAATATTATATACTTTATAAAATATAAACACAATAGCTGTAATAAATATTGTCCATGTCCCTTGATAGGTAAGTTATAGTTGAAAATCGTCGAACATCTCCCTCGCCTAGCTTTTCAGTTTGACATCGTACAATCGTATCTTTTTTTATTGACGCGCTTTGAAACCGTAAATCGAGCACCGTATTTGTAAGAGTTCACATCTTTGGGAGGAGCTATTTCTTTACATTGTCTTCTAAAGCTTGGCCCGTTGCGCACCGGGTTTATCGGGTTAATGACTTTGGGGATAGCTTGTGTCGTCTTCGCGAGCTTGGCCTCGTTGCGCCCCGGGTTTGTCGGTTTAATGGCTTTGGGAATAGTTTGCATCGTCTCCTTAAGCTTGACCTCGCTACGCCCTTGGTTTGTGGGGTTAAGAATGTTTTAAAAATCGTCACTCGGGTGTCTATCGATTTCGGAGGGGGTGTCCACCGACCTCTAGGGGGTGTCCGGACACCCTGGACACCCCCCGTTGTTGCGCCCATGGGTGTAGCGCTGGTTTTTCTTATTAAAATAATTTATTAAAAAAAGTATCGATATTTCTACGTTATAATACATATATACGTATAATAAACAAAAATTAATGACATGTTGAATGTTCTTAAATCGAAAAAAGAATGAGTGCAAAAAAGTGCCTTTTTACTTTAATGAAACATGACATTATTATTATTATTAGATTGGATTATTATTTTTCTATTTTGAATGGTAATTCATAATTGTAATTTTAATTGGTCTACTAATTGATTAAATTGATTGAAATAATAAATTGACAATTAAAATGCATTTAATGACAAACAACAGAATAAAACAGGTTGTGTGTGAGATATTAAAAAAATTCTTTTTTTATTTGAAATGTACATGTTTGTATGCCATTACGAATGGAATGTAAGATCATTCAAATCCCAGCCTCGGCTTCTTATGGTGGCACGGATCCCAGTGGTCGAATTTTGTATGAACCTTTCACATTGATCCGGCTTAATTTGCGTTATGGCCTGTGACTTCAGAAAACCCCTCAAGAAAAAGTTAAGCGGGGTCAAATCACATGACCTTGGTAGCCAATCCACGTTACCTCTGCAAGAGAAAACCCTATCATCAAATCATTCATGCAGAATGTCAGGCGTGTCGTCCGCAGTGTGGCACGTAGCAAAGCCCGGCTGAAACCATGTGACATATTGGTCCATATGGTTCAATTTGGGAGATAAAAAATTGGTTATCATATGGTTCTGTAGCACCATCTCATCAACGTGGTTTTCGAAAAAGCACGTACCAATGAAGCCACCCGCAACGAATCCGCACCAAACGGTAACTGTTTTAAAATTCCTTGTCACTTGGTGCAGATAATGCGGGTTGGTGTCATCCAGTCGCTAAAGATGATTTTTCGCCCAAAATCGGAGTCCTTTTTCAAACGCTCCGAAGCACAGTCAGCAGACAAACGGCCTTGGCCATGAATTTGGAGCTCTTGTATCAGTTGGATCTTATACGGATGTAGACTCAAGTCCTGACGAAAAATTCTTCTAGTTAAAGTGTGCAAAAGCCGAGTTGTTAGCGGCGATGTTAACGAATAGTCATATTGATAATAAAATTCTATCATTTGGACGTTCTTTTCAATCATGTAACTTGCCCTGGTGATTTAGTATCAGTAAGTGAATAATAAATAATTTGACAGAAGTCACCAAAACAGCATGGCCGCCACAGCCCGCCAAAATCTACCGGCGGGCGCCAATTGAAAAGAAATATCTTGGTTTAGGAAAAATTCTTTCGTTATCTGTATTTTCACCCTTGGTCTATTATGTGAAACGCTTTTGATTTCAATATGTTTCCTTTTCAAAGTTTTATGATAAGTATACCCTTGTTTTTGAAGTTAAAAAATATAGCTTCCTCTCTAGAGCGTCACCTTAAAAACCAAAGAACCTTAAGTCCTAATTTTGAAGAAAAATTATAGTGCAGCATTCAAACCGCAGAAGTCAAAATGTGCCAAAGGTATAATAGGTTAGGTGGCCTTGTATGAAATCGCAAGTCAAAATCCACTCTGGTGTATGTACTGAACATGCACTGATTTTTAACGAAATAATTTATGTCTGTTTGATTTGTCGAAATCCCAAAGTGGCAGAAAACCGAAATTGATGGTTTGTTTACATACCTAAGAATCTAAAATTCCTCTTTAAAAATCGTCTAAGTTTCACTTGATAAATTAAGCTCAGGCTCCTGTTGGTACTTAAAATTGTCTTTAAACATTTCCTAAAGGCTCGGAATATTCAAACTACCTAAATAAGAATTCCTAAAAATAAGTTTTTGGAATCTAAAAGTCAAAATGAGAACTCCTATTCATAATGAGACAAAACACTAATCCCCTCGATAATTAATCTTCATTGAAACAAATTTATATACTACAAGCGTATAAATATGCTCGTAGGTAGGTATTCATAATTCTTTTCCAATTAAACAAACTGTCGGGGAAATTTAAAACTTGTCAAATAATATCAAAGCTATACCTAGTATAGGTACAGCTAGTATATGTACGTTGAAACAATTAATTCAAAACCTCAAATATTTACCCATCATTAAGCAAGCACCATCATAAAATCCATAAAACTCCATAATTTTGTGTCTGGTGGTTTAGCCCCACTCCAACCGGAAAAACTGCAAAGACTTGTCGTCGCTCTCCTGCAAAAAATCACACTCTACACAATTTATATACAAATTGTCACCTCATTAGCCTGTGCTAACACACACCCACACACAACAGCAAAACCAATCTTTTTTGACAATTGAGGTCCTTAAAATTTTCAAATTGAAATATTCTGCCATCCTCTCGTCAAGTTATTATCATTTGGCATCCTTCAGTTTTCTGTTTTGTTTTTTTTTTAATAACAAAACAAAGAAGAAAAAAATTGAAAACAAAGAGCAACAAAAAGGCAAACAACTTTAGGAACACCCTTTCAACCCTTGACACTCATTCGTCGCCTTCATCATTTCGCTGATCCTGCCCCACATAATATTCCTCTATCATCAACCACCCACCCACACTAACACACACAGCGACAAAATATGCAAAACTTCGATTCGGTTCGTTTGTGTTGCTCGCATATTCGTAGGGCTCGTAAAGCACCACACACATGCCCAGGCTCACAGCTCACACAAAAGCCAGAACAAAATTGGTTAATTGGAACATTTCCATATTTCAATTCGTAATTAAAGGGTTGAATAAGTTTTTCTGACTCTGACTGAGACTCGGAGGATGTTCCGGTCGTGCCATTCAGGATTCAGCTTCAGCAGCAGTCAGTCAGTTGTTACTCAGTGAAGCAAAACGAAAAACACAAAACAGACAGACAGACATAAAGACAATGCGCTTGATGATTATGATGTGTGAAACAACACATAAAATCACAACAAACAGTTATTGTTGGGGATGTACGAGTGTGTGAGAAAAACCGGGCCAAATGCATGCACAAAACATGAAAGCGTCCTTGTGATAGCGAGTGCCAACTGAAACACTAGCCGGGGCGCGACGAAGCTCAGCCAGAAACCAGGCACAAGAATAGTCAGGCAGGATATAGCTTGTGCTTTAAAAATATATTTTTTTGATGCGAATCGTTATAAAATGCGCAACAACCCTTGATTTTTCTGGTGCGGGGGAGAGTAGTTTGGGGTGCGAGACTCGAGGAACCCAATTCCATGGACCCTGGAGCTGGAACTCAGTCTGCAGTCTGCACTTCTCTCGGTTGGGTTGGAGTGCGAAAGGGGTGGGGGAGTTGATTTTGGTAAAATTTTATGCAAATTTATTTGGAAAACGAATGAGAAAGAGTGAAAAGGGATTCGTTAATTGAGAAATGGCAGATGTGCATGAGTATGGTGTTCAAGTAAACTTTTTTTTCGCTCTGATTTTAGTCTTTTTTTTTTCTATTTTTACAAAAAAATTATACATATCTAACTTTAAAATGTATGTACTTTCAAAAACAAAAAATTGTATGATTTATTTAAGTTCACGAGTCGCTCTGAACTGTACCAACTACAGAGGTATCAGTCATCTATATCGCCTAAACAAGATCCTTATGGCTTGTTGAATGAATGCCTGGGTAGGCTTGTCAAGAATCTAACGTGCTCTGATCAGTGTCGCCTTACGCCTCAAAAGGCAACTATCGAACAAAAAATTCAAGCTACTCCAGCCTTTAGAAAGATATTCAAGGACTTCAAATCGACACCCTCCATGTTTTTGTGGCGAGATAAATCACGCAAAGATACTACCATGCGAGAAATATATTATGCGAGAAAACTATCATGAGCGAAATATATCATTATAAAAAACTGTCGCGCGAGAAAAATAACATGTCAAAAATATATCATGCAAGAAGACTTTCATGCTAGAAATATATCATGCAAAAAATATATAAGGCGAGAAAACTATCATACTAAAAAACTATCACGCGAGAAATACATATATCTTGCGATAAAATTATCAATCGAGAAATATGTCATGGAAGAAAATCATCATGCGAGAATAATCTGTCATCCGAGAAAACTATTACGAAAGAAAAATATCATGATAAGAAATTTCATCCGAGAAAACTATCATGATAGGAAACTATCGTGCGACAAAAATGTTATGCGAGAATTATATCCTGCGGGAAATCTATCATGTGATAGTTATTTCATGTGTGAAAAATGTATTATTAGAGTAAACTATATCATGCGCGAAATATATCATGTAAGAAAACCATCAGCGACTTCTTTCCTATCAATCAAGGTGTCAGACAGTGATGCGTTCTCAGTGCTCTACTATTTTTCTTTCTTTTGTGTCTGATCTACCGCTTGGAGTAACTATTGAAGGCATATCATTAAAGGTCTTACTTTATGCCGACGATATTCTTCTTCTCTCTGATAATCCCACTTCCTTGCAAGCAATGATAAATAGCTTGAAAAAAATTATTGTTCAAAATGGAGTCTGCTTATGCAGACCCCGGGCAGATGAAAAAAAGTGGACATTTAACAAAGATAACATCAAAATATCTAACAAATACAAGTACCAAGGAGTAACTCTGACTTATAAAATGTCGTAGACAGCGCATCTTACGCAGAGACTTGCGATGTCTAAAAACTCAATGCTATACCTGCTCAAACTTCATCAAAAACAAAACATACAGCACTCAGCTAAGTACAAAATTTTGGAAGGTTCTTCAAAATCAGTGATGAACTACTGTGCGCAAGTTTGGCGTTATTCCGAACATAATGAAGTCGAAAAATTGCAAAGGTTTTTCATCAAGAAATGTTTTGCTTTACCAAGGGCCTATTGCACCAACTACAAATTACAAGTACAAATTTGTGATTAAAAAAAATTACATATGAAAAAAACTCGATTTTTACAAATTTGTTAAAAAAATGTTTGTAATCACAATTTTGTAAGATGGTGCAATAGGCCCCTAGTAATACACCAACACTCGAACTCCATTTCAAAAACATCATTCCCGAAAACAGATTACCGAGAAAACTTTCAGATGTCATCGTAAGAAAGCAGATTTATTGGACAAATAAGTGGTCAGAACTGTTTAATGAGGTCAATATTGAGTTTAAATGGTCAACAATGTCTGAGTGGAAAGCATTGCATATAGAAACTTGCAAGAAACTTGTAGAACAAAATTTAGGCATATTCTGCCACATCTGTTATTCTGCTATAGATTTTCTGTTATGAATCATAAAAGATTTCCACCTTAAAAGATCTTTTATGATTGGTATTCAGAGGTTCGAACTTTTATAAAAGTCTGTTATGCCACTTCGAAAACGAGATGTGTTATGAAACTGAACTAAATCTATTATCATAATCAGCTGTGATTATCTAAAATATTTCATCTGACATAATTAAAATGGATGACGAAAAAAAAGTAAACCCTTATACACTATTGGTATCAATACCATGGAACACGATTTTACCTCATACCTATGTTTCTGGGAATACCATGGCTATGCTCTACTTATATGTTTATATGATATGTATTTTAATATATTTTCCTTCATTTGTCTCCTTTTAAGAACATTTCATAACAGATTTTGCCATACTGAATACCAAAAATGCTATTCGTAAAAGATTTTTTCTGTGTTCGAACGTTTAACAGCTCATGCCGAATACCAAAATTATAATTCATAAAAGATTTGTTGACAGCTCAAACTTTTGTATGGAAATTCATAACAAAATAACAGAATAGAAGAAAAGAATAAAAGATCTTGCCGAATAGGCCTAATTGGACGGAACACACAAAGAGAGCGCTTCAATCACGGTTCCACGACGAACTATGCCGAGGCGCCAAACTACTTCGAAGACAGTAACTCACGCGAGATGATTAACATGGTGTTAAAATTCAGGTGCGGACTGCTTACTTAATCTTAATGTAAGAGCATTTAGAACATATTCAGTAGGCATTTGTACGATCTGTAACCTTGATGCTACTGAAAATACATACCACTTTGTTGGAGCGTGTCCAAGTTTTCGGACATATAGAAGACAATTCCTTGGAAGTGAAAGCCTTCACCATTACAGGTTCCTCGAAATTCACAACGGACAAAACTACAATTTACAACTTTACAATTTCTTGAAAAACGCTCTAAGATATCGAAACCTAATTATAAAAGAAAATATAGCTATTCTTAAAAGCATAAATCAATCGCTAAGTTTTAATAAACTTATTACAGATAACACTTTAACCTGACAGGCAACTTAAAAACTCGCTGTCATTTAATTTAATTCGAACATAATGAAAACCAAGTCTTTGTAAACACTTTCTGAAAATAACTTTTTTTTATGTATTTATCTATCTTTCTATCACTATCATTCGAGAAATATATCATGCAAAAAATATATCAAGCGAGAAAACTATCAGGCTAGAAAACTTGCGAGAAAAATAGCATGTGGGAAATATTTAATACAAAAAAAAATTCATGCAAGAAAACTATCATACTAGAAATCTATAATGCGTGAAAACTATCATGTGAAACATACACTCATATGCACATGTTATTGACCAATTCGTATTTCTGTAAGCTTAAAGAAACCGTCAGGTTTAGACCATATTTGAAAGCAAACTTTTAAAAAACAAAAAAAAAATCTGAAAAAGCTTCCATTAAAGAATTAACACAAAAAACAATTTTTTGGAAAAAATACTCAAAAAGATGTTTTCTTTTGTTGTTAAAAATGTGTAAAAATGTATGAAAAACTAAATTTTTAATAATGGGTGTTTGGGCCGCGGGCTCAAGTTCGTCGAGCCGGTTTGACAATCCGTCAATGATATCCTGAATATCCGATTGTGGGATATGGCTTAAGCTCTCCTAGAGTAGTAGGGACATGTATTCTCGCTCGGACACAGAGGTTGAAGCCACCAAAAGACCAGACAGCAATCAACAATGACCCATATCCACCCCTTCATCACCACACGAGCCAACGACCGTTAGCACTGCTCAAGCTGACATAAATATCATAAATAATAATAAGAAAAAAATTTAGACCTAAGAAACATATGTTATTCAAATGTAAAAAGAAAACATAACCAACCTAACGAAGCAGAGCTCCTTTTGTGCTCGCAGATTAATATCTTATTAAGAAATTAATTATTGTAAATAACATATGAACATATTTTGAGTGTAATTAAAAATAAACTATTGAAAAAAAAACTACTTGTCTTGAAAAATGTTCACACTGTCTCTATCGAACACAAAAAGGTCCGTGCGAACTTCATTACTGATGCCTCCCCAGACCATTATAGACCCTCCTTGTAACCCACTGTTTCGGTTATCGTGCATGGAGCAAACCTTTCGCTTTTTCGCTTTTAGACACGCTGACGTCCATCTGGTCCTCGTATACCTATTCCGCTTTTGTCTGAGAAAAGGACATCCTTACATTCCTCTGCAGCTTAGTAAACATAATTCTCGCGCAAAACGAAGTCTCTCTGTAGGGTGCTGTGGGAGCAATTCGGGAGCGCGTGCTGGTCAGAAAGCTCTGATATTCAATTCTGCCAACCTTCTGTTGATGGTGCGTTCACTCACTCTAACATTCCTCACCTCAAAAAGACGTGTACAAGCTTCAGTAGCGGTGCAAAACCAATTTCTCAGTATGTTGCTGACGACAAATCGCTCATCCCGAGCTAAAGTGCATCGATGACGACTTTGACCTGGCCACCTCGTGTGTCAGCCAGTTTCCCGAAATCGTCTGATGGCATCCCAATCGTTGTTTTAGGTACATCAAGCGTACAAGCAATGTGACGTTGGCTATACCCAGCATCAGTTAAAGCCACTGCTCTAGCTACACCAGGTACATCGAGTGGCGTATTCCCAGAGTCACAATTTAAAAATTACCAGTATAAAACTTAATTAACTTTGGTACAAAATAACAAGAAATGTAGTCAAGCTTTAGTAACTGAAACAATATTAAGAACCGCTTAAAATGTAAAAAAAACTCTTCGATGACACAATTTTATGGGGCAAAATAAGAGTTTTAGTGATTTGTTTTTCTGCGAAAATATCGCATAAAAAAACAAATAAGCAGATAGTGTTCAAACATGAACATAGTACCTAAATATAGATAACCCCATGTGCATGAAAATAAATAAAGATAACACGGATCATCGTGAACATGCACTGACGGTTATATTAGATAAGCATAAAACATAGATAAGAATACTCATAGAAATAAGAATAATGTAAATTCATCTGTAAATAGTATTTAAGGAAGATTATGTAGTAAAATAAATTCAGTAATGATTTGGAATTACACCCGGATTGTTACTCAAACATGAGCAGTAATGATTTGGAATTACACCCGGATTGTTACTCTACTCAAACATGGTCCTTCGAGCCGGATCATAAGTAATGATTTGGAAATACACCCGGATTGTTACTCAAACATGGTCCTTCGAACCGAATCATTAGTAATGATTTGGAATTACACCCGTGTGGTTACACAAACATAGTAATGATTTGGAACTATACCCGGATTGTTACTCAAACATGGTCCTTCGAGCCGTTTCATTAGTAATGATTTGGAATTACACCCGGATTGTTACTCAAACAGATAGATCATAGTGAACTTAAAGAGTCAGGCTGTCGAAAAATGCATGTGGTCGGAGAATTGTGCCTGTGAGTGTAGATTAGATTAGATTTTTATTTTTCTTAAAATTAATTACAATTTTAGTTTTTTAATATATAAAATAAAAGAATAAAAAATAAAATAATAGGCTAGGGTGTTACCTCCTGCCTGCCTGTGAGTGTACATATATCATGCAAAACCAAAATCAAAAAAAAAAACTCAAAACGTATCCAAACTAGTTCAGACAACCAGGCTGCGAAATTCATGTTTTTGGTGTTCTGTCATCTCTATTTTGTTCCCATTAGATCCAATATTAAAAAGAGCCCTCAAGTCATGTGCCATATTCTTATGTTACCAAAGTATCGATCTTAAAAACGGGCTTTAAGAAAGTCCGCTAATGTGAAAATTATTCTTTTAAAAAATAATATCTTTAGTTTTGTACATCTGTTCGGTTTTCTGTCATGTACGGTCTTGGAAGGAATGGATATCGACCCTTAGTACATAGTAAAACATTATTAAAACTAAATTAGGTATACATGAACTTAAGCTTAAAAGTAAGTAAACACGTGTTTTAAGCAATGGTCACATTTTTTTAATAATTTTTCTTACACTGAACCATTCTGTTAAAGAATCCTAAAGGAAATCAATAAGTCGTCAACGCAATACAGTTTTATGTCTTCATTTAGATATTCTACAAACAAGATTTACCTACCCACACCCTACAGTGAATTGCTTTCATTTAACTTTTCTTAATAAAAACATAAGTTCAAATAAAGAAAACAAAATTAACCCCGTTAAGTGGGTCTTATTCTTAAACAAGGATATTACCTAATTAACTTGATTTAATAAAGTTCTTCCAATTCGGTGAAATAATATCAATTTTATCGCCCAAAATATGTAAATAAGGGTTAAATACTGTCATAAACAAAAATTACTGCCTCCAACTTTTAAGCAGCAAAATCACCATCTTGAAGAAATAATTCTCTCCATCATTTACAACCCATCATACTAAAATGTCCTTTCTTAACATCTTTTTTATTTTTATTTTTATAGGTAAATCCCGTCACTACGCACTTAATGGACTAAGTCCAATTACAAATATTGACAAGCCGACTGCTGCCAGCACTTACCAATCTCAGCAACAACTCCAGCATCCGCAGACGACAAACAATTTAACTGGCGGTCGTAATATTTACAACAATCCTTATACACCGCCGCAACAACATCGGCCCTCATCGGCGGCCTCATTTCAACATCATTACAAGTCGGCAGGACCTATTATAACAACCGGAAACGGAGGAGCTAATCCCTACGACTATAATACAACACAATCGGCACGCAACTCGGACAATATCACCGAAGACGCCACATTAAACCTAAACGAAACTGATTTGGTCCTGGAACGGGATAACGCATTCCTAGTGCAAAGAGGTGAGTACATTACAGTCCAACTTCAATACACACACAATCATGTTTTAATGGGTACAAATATTTGGTCGAGCTTATAGCAGATGGGGGTTTGCGGGGTTCTTAGCCACCTCCCCCCCAGCAATACCAAAGCGTTCATCCCAAGGATTAAGTGTCATTAATCGTCGTAAATCTTCGAAAGCGTTGCCTTCTTCGTGTCCTCGTCCTTGGGTCGGTTTATGTGCTCCTTGAGTTCTACTATACGCTGTGCGCGCCCTCTTGCATGGGACTCACTCTGCGTCTACACGGTGGAAGTTTTCCCGCAAAAGTTATAGCCCAGGGCATAAATTCGTTTTAATAGTAACATAACTTTATGGTGTAATTAGAAAATTCCAAGAGGTGATATGTCGAGAATGGGAGGAGCAAGGGAATGGGATAATAAACTGGGGCTTTACAAAATGACGATAGAAGATAGGAAGGGTGTATGTGGGGAGCGTTCAGATGTGCGAATGAGGTAGTTAGATGAAGGTGCATTATGAGCATGTATTTCTGGAGTTATACGAGCCACGAAGACGAGTTGTTGATGATGAGATGATGCTGATGCTGGTTTAGAGACTTGACGTGTGTTTTTTCAAACGGAACAACAGGCCTTTAAGCTATTTCACAGGCTGTTTTCCTTTAAGTATAGAGGATGGATTTGGTTTTGGGAGACAATGACGACGATTTGATGGTTATGTTGCAGGAATAAAATGACAATGAAATGTATAGTCATGAGTTTTTCATTGGCAGCATTAGGGTGAATGTTTTTTGCTTGTTTTACGGTGAACTATTAGGGTAATGGTATCGAGGTGAATATTGTTCCTCACAGCAGGATAAGGAGGTGCATTGTATTTAAAAATGGATTAGAGACTTGAATCAATTTTTTACTTAGGGGAAGGGAATTAATTAAATTCAGATTTACAATATTGCAGGATTTAGTTTAGGAAGTTGAAGAAATTGAATTTAAATGCGAGTTTTTTAAGATAACTTTAATTGGTTATCGGACAACTAAAACTGTATTTACAAGGAAGGCTTTAATTTTTCAACAAGGTATAGGGCAGATGAGTTGAGTAACATCAATCGCCGTCGGTTTAAAATTTATAAAGGTCTTACAATGAAATACTGGACTTCCTCGAACGAATTTTTTCTGATGGTGGAAGGTTTAAACACACAGAGATTTAATTGTATAAGGACACTTAAATTCCTTGGAGTTCCTAAACAAAAATGCAAGCACATACAATTGCCTCTGGACACGATATAATCACCATTCATCATAAAATCTAGTCTGGAGTCCAATACAACTCCCAATCCTTGTGATTAAAAACTCTCTGAAGAACGTTCTCGGATATAGAGTAGTCAAATAAAAGCAGATTGAAGGACATTGTTAATGTAGGTGCAGGGAAATAAGTCCCCAGGAACTAAGTCCACTTAGGGACTTACTTCTCACTTAATGGGAACGAAATCCACTTTACTAAAGTGGTCTTTGTTCCCATGCAAGGTGGGAAATTCGTTACAAAAAACTGTGGGTTTTAGTTCCCTTTGACTGTGAAATAAATTCCCATGTTAAGCCATGGGAACGACACGTAGAAACAGTGTGCCCCTGCTTGGGCACACTATAGGATTTGGGGTAAGTGCGAGGTTGGGTGTATACAAAGTTTCTGTAGCAGTTAAAGAATCTGGAAAATAACCAACATAAAATCAATAAGTTTTTGTTGTTGGAAATTCATTCCCACTTTATACTTTCGAGTGTGTACTAATTTCCCATAAGAAAGTGGACTTAGTTCTCACTTAATGGGAACAAAGACCACTTTAGTAAAGTGGATTTCGTCATCAGTGGACTTAGTTCCCGTGGACTTATTTCCCACCTCAAGTGAGAACTTAGCCCCTCAGTGGACTTAGTTCCTGGGGACTTATTTCCCTGCACCGTTAATGTAAGCATACAACATATTTTGACATTTAAATCGGGGTCATTTGACAGACGCCACTTTGACTAGTTAGTTAAATCTTTCTCGAGTTATATACAATATTGTTTTCTCCTCATGTCTTAAAATATTTAGCAAATGAAAGACATTTTAAGTCTAAAACAAAGTTAGGAAAGTCATTTACAAAAAAGTAAAAACAAGAGTGGACCCGCATGACTTCCCTGAGGAACTCCCGATAATTCGTTTAGTTAACTAGTTTGCAGTCGATTAACTAGATATTTTTTAACCTAGTTAAACATTTGAGAGGGAAAAGCTAGAGATATGTATATGTATAAGCCGTAACAAAAGTAGGTTATGGGTAACTCTATCATATGCTTTTGAAAATTCAGTTTTTCGGACAAGACGTCAACTTGGTTTCTTTTTTTTATTTGTGTTGATTCAAAAGTTAATGAATAGTGCAACATTAGTTGCTAATGAGTTCTCTTATGTTGAAAGGCCATGTATGGTCTAACTGCATCATACACTTTCGTTTCAAGCAAGGTGGAAGTTCTACAATCAACTGATGGTTTTGAACATGATCTAAAGTCATATACCTTGCCAGTGTATCTTCTTCTCTACTCATGCTTCTGGTCCCGTAGCAGCAGATATCTGTCAAAAATGTTTCTTCCAAGAGCCCTTGCAGTTATCGTCTATTAATCAGAGCCATTATTCAGAACTTGCAGTAAGAAGGAGTCTGAAGCGCAAAGATTTTCCAATTCATTTGTTTTTCCAAACCAGAGTAGTAGGGATTTTGTAGGATTTTCTTTACGGTATTGTTTTAGAAGAGATAGATAAACTCCTAAATTCCAGCGTATTTGACCCTTTGAAGAGCCACGTTTTGACCTTGGTAGTGGGATATTTATTTGTTAGTTTTAAACATAAATGTTAATTTTCTTGTCCCCCTTTGCACCAAGACTAACAATTTCTACTGACCTTTAACCACTGTTAAGGGTTTATTATGGAAGTTGAAAACGTTGAAACTAGTGCCCTCGATCGGAACATGCTCCAGTATGATATTGAAGAAATCAAATGATAGTGCATCTCTTTTCCGAAGCTTATGCTCATGCATGCTTGTAATGAATTAGGACTACTCGGCGAAACAAATTCGGTCACCCTTCGATGGGTCCCGGGACACCCTGACATTCATGGAAATGAAATGCTTGATGGACTGGTCAAAAGCGATTCATCACTTGAACCGAGACAAATTGTACCCTGGGTACTCATGCTACTGGAATAGGAAAAATATAGAACTCACAAAAGTTTGCTTAAAACCGCAAATGACAGATGGTCAACAATTGACACTTGTCGGGTTTCAAGGAATCTTTGGCCAGAAGCTTAGCAGAACTGGGCATCAGCACATCTGACTTATGCAGAGGGTATCAAGACGAAGAGGTGGAAGAGGGCTCATTCCACTTTTTTGTGAATTCCACAGCCTGGCCAGAACTAGAAAAGACGTGCCGGGAAAATGGTTTTTCGAAAAACTGGGCGACTTCTCATTTGTGCCACTAAAAAGCGTTCTTGACTTCATTTGGAAGTCGGGATGGTTGAGGGAGGCATTCAGTACCTAAAACTTTCACTAAATCCTTTCTTTTACCCTTCCCATTCCTACATTACCCACACCCTGGGAAGCACAATGGATCCATTGAGATCCGAGTGAAGTGATACGACTTGCCGAATCGTGTCGCGCCACCTAACCTAACCTAATTTATGGAATAGTCCGGAATAGCATATTATTCAACATCTTGCGACACAGATATATGTATCAGTTTTCCCTTGATCTCAGCTGAAGTTTGGTCTATGATCGGTTACTTCGGAGGTTGCACTAGTATTTCCTGGATGTTGAGTGTTGTAGAGCTGATTAAGAAACTCATACAGTAAGTGACGTTTAGCAGTGATATGGATCATTAGTTATTGCAGGCAATAGGACAACCTTTTTTGTCGATGGGGTCTATGGAGCTCTTAGCCTATCAGTTATCGGGCATGATTCTTTCCATCAATAGATGAATATTGTATAGCGATCAGAATATAAGGTTGAGTTAGCTGACATTTTATGACCTCTTGAGATCATTACCTACACGCTTAACACATTCCAATTGTTTAAAAATGAGTTATATCTAAAAGGCTATACAAGAAAAATGCAACCAGGGAAAGTGAACAGAGTTGGAGCAAGAACTTGATAGTCACCTTGTAACGAAGCGTTACAATTTTTAAACAATTTAATCACATTACCGAGCAAAATGCTACGACACCAACGACCCCTAATCATATTACCGAGCAAAACGCTACGACACCTGCATACCGCATTATTAAATAATTATATTGCACATTCAGTGTGCACCCGGAGTCATGTGATTACCACTCAATCGGAATCACATGCAATTTTGTCATTTATTTCGTGTGATTCACACTGAGTCTTAGCCGTAGATTTAATAAGTGGACGTTGGGAAAATGACAAAATCGTCTTTTATTCTCGTCCGGTGTTGGATACCAATCTAGAGTATAGAGAATTTAAGATCGGGCCGCAAACAAAAACCTTGTATAAGGCGTTTCGGTGACAGATAGGCAACACCGCATTGGTGAAGCTAATCTTAAGTTTTTTTATAAAATAGTAGGGTTTTTATTAGCTAGAGTAGTCGAGTTTAAAGATTAATAGGAGCATTAGCTAAGGGGGGGAATATTTATTATTATTATTATTATTATTAAGAGTATTATAAGTTACTAAACCAACCCGTTTCTTTCCTTTGATCTCCTCTTCAAGGCAGCTCATTGGACAGGTTCTCTGTATAGAGTTCCACCCGTTTATTTCCCTAGGTGCGTGCTAGGGACAAGAGTTTTCTATAAGAAATTCTCGACCGTTTATTTCCTTTGGGTTCCTCTTCAAGGAAGCTCATTGGACAGGTTCTCTCGTTAGAGTTCCACCCGTTTATTTCCCTAGGTTGCGTGCTAGGGACACAGGGCTTCCGATAAGGTTCCCGAACCCGTTTCTTTCCTTTGATCTCCTCTTCAAGGCAGCTCATTGGACAGGTTCTCTTTATAGAGTTCCACCCGTTTATTTCCCTAGGTTGCGTGCTAGGGACAAGAGTTTTCTATAAGAATTCTCGATCGTTTATTTCCTTTGGGTTCCTCTTCAAGGAAGCTCACTGGACAGGTTCTCTCTTTAGAGTTCCACCCGTTTATTTCCCTAGGTTGCGTGCTAGGGACAAGAGTTTTCTATAAGAATTCTCGACCGTTTATTTCCTTTGGGTTCCTCTTCAAGGAAGCTCACTGGACAGGTTCTCTTTTTAGAGTTCGAACCGTTTATTTCCCTAGGTTGTGTGCTAGGGACACATTATATGAAATACCGTGTTATTTATTTAAGCTTATGAATACTGTAGTATATGAAGTACCGTGTTATTTATTTTAAGAAAAGAAATATTGTTAATAAAAGTATATGAAATACCGTGTTAGAAATACGAAGCCAAATAAAGTAATTGAAAGTTTTGGAGTATTAAAAACATTATTTCATTCGGAGCTTTAGACCCTCCAAACCCAAGTTTGTTGCTTCTTTGGGAAGAACCCTGGACACCGACGAGTTATACCTCAGCCACGAAGAAAAAGCATCACAAATTGGCGCCCGAGCAGGGACATTTTGAAGGATCAACCGCACTCCGACCGCCGACCGGACCGAAATTTTTCAAGGCAATACCGACCGCCGTTTTTTTTTATAAGCCATTGAAAAATTCATCCGTACTCCGATTTACCTGTGACCCTTCGAAGAGTTCCACCGTATGACCGATCCGCCACCCAGACTCAGCTCCGCATCACCCGGCTCCCCAGTACCCAGCTTCAATATTACCGACTCAAACGAAGCAGAAACGAGCGAATATAATCCGTACAAAAATCTCGGATTCATATATTTCCTGAAGAAACCCGAACTGATTGAAGTATTATCAACGAGAAAGTTGGAAACGAGTGGCAATATGCAAACCCTTCGCAAAAGGCTAAGCCAGCATCTTAAGGAGCTCCGAACGCATAAATCAACCCAGAACCTCTGCCAGGAATGGGAAAGCACAGTAGAAGTCAGGAATAACATAGACCCTGCTGATGAAGCGATGACTCCCATTAAGCCGCCAACAGCAAGCCACGAAGAGACACTGCCGAGATTAGCCACCAAACCAATACCGCCGCCTAAACCAGAAATTCGCCCGCAGCCTTTAGCCTACCTCACTTTAAGTTACGAAGCCGAAGTGATGAACACAGTTCGTAAATGGGGCTTAAGGTATGATTCCAATGGTAATCCCTTAGAATTTCTAGAAAGGATAGAAGAACTAACCAGTTGCTACAACATACCCCCGAACGACATACTAAGATCGTTACCAGAAATATTCCGAGGAACCGCACTGGAATGGTTACGTATTAAGAGAGAAAACTTATCAACCTGGACAGAATTCCGTAGCTTGTTCCTACAACACTTTTTGCCAGCCCGGTACGTATACCGTCTCGAGGATGAAATCTTTAGGAAGCGCCAAGGCCCCCGAGAACGAGCAAAGGACTTTATTATGGCAGTACAGTATCTGATTCGCCAGCATCCTCGCATTACCGCCGCCGACTCCATCGATAGGATATACGAGAACCTACGACCAGAATATCGATACTACGTGCGACGAAGAGACTTCGAAACGCTAGAGGAGTTGATGATACTAGCAGAGGAATTCGAAGAGATCAGAAACGACGAACGAGGATATCGCCCTGCACCTGCTCAGAATCATTCCGCTCCGATAAGTAGGGTACCACAACTTAATGGCCAAGCGCCCAGAGCACTAGCAGTTACCACACCACCGCCGTACGACCGATCCACACATTGTTGGAACTGCAAGCAACGAGGACACCGAAAACAAAATTGCCGCCGACCGTTCCATTTATTTTGCTCTTACTGTGGCCAAGATGGAATTTTATCAAAAGATTGTCATTGCCACCAAGCCCCCGTTGCCGTTGTGAATACTCCCCCAGCATTAGATCCCCGATTTTTCGTTCCAATTAAATTGAGCGACCAGATGTACCAAGCCTTAGTCGATACCGGATCTACGAAGACGTTTGTAGGAGACGTTTTAAGATATAAATTCCGGCTATTGAAGACGCCTATGCGGGAGTACCAAAAGACTATCCATATGGCTAATGGGAAACCAGTCCTCACATCAGAACACTATACAGTGACTTTCTATATAGGCGAGACACCCGTCACCGAGGAAGTGTCATACTTACCAGGGTTAAGTGAACATGTAATTTTGGGAATGGATACACTAGGCAAGGTAGGAATACAACTATTTGTTGAAGGAAAACGAATCACCGAAAGAAAAAATTTTAAAGAATGTCAAGCTGACCGCCAGATTACCAGTCCGCCGCCGCCGCCGCCGACCTTCAACGTACACACATCATCACTGGTAACCGATTCGATCGCAGCAAGTAGTACACATAAAGCACCTACCTGTATCCTCAAAATACCCATGGAAATTAGGGAAGGATTTCCGGAACGTGAAAAGTCGCACCGCAAAATGTTTCGCCGTAGCCTTCGGTCAGCCACGCAAAAAGAAGGAAGTAGCAAATCATCAGTTGGCACCAGCCAGCAACCATCCACCACTGAAGACCAGTATACGGGTAAACGTATAAAAAGCTACGCACCATGCAAACGTCATAAGACAATGCCCTCAAAAGTGACACCCCCCGTCCGACCAGAATCAAAACCTCCGCAACCCATTGTGTCACAAACGGCTGAAGTGAGACGCCGCCGCCACCGCCGCCGCCACCGCCGCCGCCACCGCCGCCCCGAAGCTGAAAAGAAGTGGGCAAGTCCAATCCTCCGGCCAGAAAATACTTCGCCACCCAGGATTCGAAACAAACCGAAGATATTTTCAGACGTCAGAATAACAGTCATGGAACTTACGCCAACCGCCGCATGTGCCAACGCTTCCAACATGGCCACACGCTGTTTTAACGCCAAGAAGCTATTGTGCCGCTCGCAATTAAGTCGAAAACGTTACAAAACATTTAAGCAAACCGCTACCGTACCCGCCGATATGATGAAGACCACAGAAGCAGAAGTCATCATATTATAAGATTCCAGTTTTATATATATTTTTTTTTTGTAATGAATATATTTTAGTTCCGATTATTAAAAAAAAATTAAAAAAAAAAAAAAAAAAAAAAAAAAAAAAAATATATATATTATTAAGTAGGTTAGCCGAGAGGGTTCTCGTCTAGTAAAGTAAGGGGGGACTGTAACGAAGCGTTACAATTTTTAAACAATTTAATCACATTACCGAGCAAAATGCTACGACACCAACGACCCCTAATCATATTACCGAGCAAAACGCTACGACACCTGCATACCGCATTATTAAATAATTATATTGCACATTCAGTGTGCACCCGGAGTCATGTGATTACCACTCAATCGGAATCACATGCAATTTTGTCATTTATTTCGTGTGATTCACACTGAGTCTTAGCCGTAGATTTAATAAGTGGACGTTGGGAAAATGACAAAATCGTATTTTATTCTCGTCCGGTGTTGGATACCAATCTAGAGTATAGAGAATTTAAGATCGGGCCGCAAACAAAAACCTTGTATAAGGCGTTTCGGTGACAGATAGGCAACACCGCATTGGTGAAGCTAATCTTAAGTTTTTTTATAAAATAGTAGGGTTTTTATTAGCTAGAGTAGTCGAGTTTAAAGATTAATAGGAGCATTAGCTAGGGGGGGCAATATTTATTATTATTATTATTATTATTATTATTATTAAGAGTATTATAAGTTACTAAACCAACCCGTTTCTTTCCTTTGATCTCCTCTTCAAGGCAGCTCATTGGACAGGTTCTCTGTATAGAGTTCCACCCGTTTATTTCCCTAGGTTGCGTGCTAGGGACACAGGGTTTCCGATAAGGTTCCCGAATCCGTTTCTTTCCTTTGATCTCCTCTTCAAGGCAGCTCATTGGACAGGTTCTCTTTATAGAGTTCCACCCGTTTATTTCCCTAGGTTGCGTGCTAGGGACAAGAGTTTTCTATAAGAAATTCTCGACCGTTTATTTCCTTTGGGTTCCTCTTCAAGGAAGCTCATTGGACAGGTTCTCTCGTTAGAGTTCCACCCGTTTATTTCCCTAGGTTGCGTGCTAGGGACACAGGGTTTCCGATAAGGTTCCCGAATCCGTTTCTTTCCTTTGATCTCCTCTTCAAGGCAGCTCATTGGACAGGTTCTCTTTATAGAGTTCCACCCGTTTATTTCCCTAGGTTGCGTGCTAGGGACAAGAGTTTTCTATAAGAATTCTCGACCGTTTATTTCCTTTGGGTTCCTCTTCAAGGAAGCTCATTGGACAGGTTCTCTCGTTAGAGTTCCACCCGTTTATTTCCCTAGGTTGCGTGCTAGGGACACAGGGCTTCCGATAAGGTTCCCGAACCCGTTTCTTTCCTTTGATCTCCTCTTCAAGGCAGCTCATTGGACAGGTTCTCTTTATAGAGTTCCACCCGTTTATTTCCCTAGGTTGCGTGCTAGGGACAAGAGTTTTCTATAAGAATTCTCGATCGTTTATTTCCTTTGGGTTCCTCTTCAAGGAAGCTCACTGGACAGGTTCTCTCTTTAGAGTTCCACCCGTTTATTTCCCTAGGTTGCGTGCTAGGGACACAGGGCTTCCGATAAGGTTCCCGACCGTTTCTTTCCTCTGATCTCCTCTTCAAGGTAGCTCACTGGACAGGTTCTCTTTTTAGAGTTCCAACCGTTTATTTCCCTAGGTTGTGTGCTAGGGACACATTATATGAAATACCGTGTTATTTATTTAAGCTTATGAATACTGTAGTATATGAAGTACCGTGTTATTTATTTTAAGAAAAGAAATATTGTTAATAAAAGTATATGAAATACCGTGTTAGAAATACGAAGCCAAATAAAGTAATTGAAAGTTTTGGAGTATTAAAAACATTATTTCATTCGGAGCTTTAGACCCTCCAAACCCAAGTTTGTTGCTTCTTTGGGAAGAACCCTGGACACCGACGAGTTATACCTCAGCCACGAAGAAAAAGCATCACAACCTCACTTTGGCATTAGGAATTCCCATAAACCAGACAAACTGTGAATTGTTCTCGATACGTCTACTACCAAACAAGGAACATCGTTGAATTCTGTTTTATTAATGGATCCAGACTCAAATCAACCATTGACTGTCGTTCATTCCATGTTTTGAGAGAGTGTGCTAGCTGTCTGTGAAGACTTGAGAAGTTCAGAAAAATACATGGTTAATGTTAAAGCATGCATCCTACTAAAACATTCTGCTAAAACTTTTCTGGTAATCCATCAAATACTGCGGTCTTCCTGTTCTTACGTAATTTTATGGCTGTTTGCTAACCATTTTAGGCTTTTCTTACATCTACGTGATGCCGATTTAACAGAAAGTCAGCTTGGATACATCTTCTTTTCCTTGTTTTTCGTTTATATTGAATTGGGATTCTCATGTTCTAACATGGTCTTATGATCTACCTATTCCGGTCTACTTAGCTCTAGAGAGCAAACAGTGCCAGAAAGAAAGCTTAAGTCGACTTCATCCATATGGGCTAGATGTCCAAGTTTTATTTTGTCATCATGTGATTCCAGATCCCTGACATACAGTTGTGGAAGTTGTAGATTCGTCTTTCCTCAAATAATCCAGCCCAACAATTCTAACCCCATAATTCATGCCTTTGTTTTTATACCTTCCAAAGAATAAATAGGTTCCGAATACACCCTACACTATAATTATATTTATATCTGTCGTTTGGTTATAAACAGACATTACAGACAAATAAGGCCAGCTTCAATACGTTGGGGCCCCAGCCATGAGCTACAGTGTTTAATTTCTATTAGTGTGGTTATCAATTTGGCTAATTTCACTGAATATCTAAGTAAATTTACACTGAAACAAATTTCTTCGTAAGTACAAGGAAATGTTGCGTAGAGGTAATGAACGTTTAAATAAAATTCATTCATTCATATTCGTTGAGTGAATGAATTCATTCGTCAATATAATTATAATTTAACTAAAAAAAATTGAATGATGTAGCTTTTAAAAGAACCGTAAATTTCAGTTCCTGTTGTTTTTTTATAACTTATAATTCACACTTGATACTTGTCAAATAATCTATAAATAAAAAAAATATTTTACACATTTTTTGTTTATTTAATTTGTTTATATAAAGCAACGATTAATTTTCATAAAAAGCTTTCATAGAATTATGAAAGCTTTCATCAAACAAAATATATTCTAAATATATCTTTTTCATTGAACGAACGAATTTTTCATTGATTCAATAAAAACTCAGATATTTAATTTTTTTTTTATAAATGACAAATCGCTTTGGCCATGGTGAAGGCATCCATAAAGCTTATAACGTTTATGAGAGTACTTAATCCAGAAAATTATTCATGTTCTTAAATTTATCACTAACAGTTTTTTTTTTTAACTGGAAAATTACATCTAAAATGTTGTTCATGTCCCGAAGACTTATGCACCTCAAGGCACTTAAACGTTTCAGAGATTCATCAACTTCATAGTCATTCAGCAAAATAGCTTCAAACTGTATACGCTAAGCAAATAGCTCACTTCAATCTTAAATACCTCAAGGCATTTAAGGCACTAGGTCAGCCAAGTTATAAATCCTGAATTTTTCCATTTTGTACATCTTGCTGATGGTTCTTGCATCGTCAACTTCACTGAATTATAAAACACCAGAAGAGGACCATAACTCTAAAATACAAAAGAAACCTCCGGGCTGCACATAACACGTCTAAACCGCTTTTCATACAACAACAACCAAAAAAGGAAAAATAAAATAAAGAAACCTTAAAAAACCGTTTAGACAAAACTTACAAGGCACTATAAAAGGAGATGACATGGTTATCAGTATAGACTGTTCATCCCGAAAGTCATCCAGAGGACTCTTTTGTAGCTTATTCTTATGCTCCCGCAGGGCATATGACAATGTGTTTTGTTTATGTCCACAACTTACACTATACACAAGGAGCACACAGCATGTGAAGGACAACGAGGACAAACGGCCTTATGACGACAAGGTTGATGTTGGCGGCTGTGGCGGTGGTGGAGCTTGGAGCAGCACACCGCATCATCGCTGCCGGTAGGAGCATGTAAGGTTATGATACCTAGGTGAGATCTACATCAAGGACTCGTGGTTGGTTGTGTGGTGCAGGCCAGGGAGTCCTCGCTTGAATTCATGATTCAACATCACTGTCGTCGGGTGGATGTGGAAGTGCGGTTCACATTCTATACGATGCCATGGCGACATCTTCATCACAGCCACAGGAGGATTCGCAGTGGATACTAACAATCAAGATGTGCTGCAGGGCCAGGATTAGGAAGGGTCTATATCGTCGCTCTAAGGCAAACTCCTAACGCAAAGGATAATCACACTTTTAATCGTGATTTTGATCCTGCATGTTCCCATCTCTAACTGACGGAGCGCCGGTCGCCGTCGTATTCGACGAACAAGGACGAAGAAACAACTTTATTTCTTAAACTCTATAAGAACTCAAATGGAGAGAGACCGAGAGTTGTTCAGTGGCCAGCAATCTATGTGGCTCCGGGGAACGATTTTCATGGCGAAAGCACAGACGACAACGGCGAAGAAGGAGAAAATATCTCAACCATAATCGAGTGGGAGATACCTATTCACAGAGTCAGTGGCTGAGCAAGGACCTTCACTTCGAGCGCATTGCACGAGGCGTTTTTAAGGCGCAGCGCAATGGGAGGAGGTTAAATGAAAAAGAGAGTGGCAGAGTAAGTTCCAGCTCACCACAGGAGAGTGATTTATTTTTAATTGTTCACCAAACTGACGGATTTATGGTTTGGATTTTCATTCAGGACCAAACTCAGAGAAGGAAAAAAACCAATAGACAAAGGACTTGCAACTTTAGCAAATTAGTAGCCACTCACTCATTTTTCATATAAGCCAGCCAGAGGAATCACTGGGAAGTCCTTTAACTCCAAATAAGAAAGTGAGGGTGACATAAATTCTATTAATCCATCCATTGGCAAATATTTGGCACCTTCGTGCACATATGTCCTCAGTATCGAATGTCCTTTTGTTGCACACACCCCCTCCGCACACTTGTAATTGGAAGTCAACTTCTTTGATTAATAATCCTTTTCCTTATCGCTGGCGCGTAGTGTTTTGACAGTCTCCTCAGACAGTATGTGTTGTTTTTCGAGGGTCAATTCAATTGCCACGCTGGACAACGAAAAGGATAATCTCAAATGTCCACATAAATATTTGAATTTCCCTTCGCTTAGAGCAATCCAGTGGAACGAACACACAATTTTAGTCACTGCAAAAGGACATTGGGGAATAGAACGAGCAAGGACAATATGGAGTGGGTTTTGCTTTGTATTGTGTGCTTCTTCATTCTTCGTGTGCAATGTATATGTAAGTTCTTAATTAAATTACTGTAGAAGAGGGGTTCTGCTACACACACTATGTGTAATACTTGACCATGTTCCCCGGGAGGACGTTTATGTTTTAGTTATCTGAAGGACAATTGTGATTTCATTTTGATTTTTATTTTCTCTGTTTATGTTTTGTTTTGTGTTTGTCTGCTGTGTGATGTCGTCCTTTTGTGTCGTCCTCTATTTGTGCATTGTTACAGGGGGTTTGTTTGGATTTTATTAGGGCAGTGAATTTATAGTCCTCCCGCCGCCGCACAGTGGATCGACCCCATACAATTAGACGTGAAAAAGTCAATGTCTAAAATTCTAAAAAATTCTATTTCTTATCTATAACGGATAACTATTTAATCTGAAAACACCTTTTTTTCTTCTTTAAACCAGTTAAGCATGGAATAAATGACCTCCAAACTTGAAAGTGAAAAGTCTTTTTTTGATCTGTTGCGTTTAAGATTTTTAGAAAAATAATTGTTAAAATTACAATTTTAAGTGAAATTGAAAAAAAATAATTGCAGATGTTCGTGAAGGTATTTACTTTTATAAATCTGTATTGAAATTGTCTTAAAGTTTGTTTGTTGTATAAAAAAAATGGGGTTATTCAAAGAACAAAAAAAAATTGTTTTTAACGTGTATTTTTTGGAAAATCGAAATATGTGCCTAAGGTTGCTTTAAAAATAAATTATGTGTTTTGGATAGCGATGGACGTCTACTTTCTGGAAATATATGTGATAAACCTCGCAAAGATTTGCAAAGCAATTGTTTTGCCCACTTTTTAGGAAAAGATTTCTGCGTCCCAAGGAAGGAATTTTTTTAAGTTTGGTGTTCGAATTCCAAATCGACTCCGACAAAAAAACTTGTATAACATATTTCGAACTAGTTCTGATGAATTAGAACCAAGAAACTGTTAAAATATTGCTAAGCTTAAGAGAATCACCAGTTCAAAATTAGCCAATTTTGATTTAAATTGGAAGTCGGCTGGAACGGTTTATTCTAAAACATAAAAATTGACTAGGGAATAGAATAGAATACTTTTCTGCATTTATGAACATTATAGATGGAGACAGATATTTTCCAAGAAGATTAGAATTTTTCACGTCTAAATGTATGGAGTCGATCCACTGTGCGCCGGCCGCTGCCGATCCCCAAGGAAGTTGACACTTTTGTTATTTTAAATGCAGTTGGAAATAAGAGTGGGGCTTGACCGACCGAAAGTCTAACTAAACAAGAGGCTCTTGTTGTTTATTCAAGTCAAGGGATAAAGTAATGTTTTAATTTTTGATGGGAAACATCCTTTAAAAAGTTATTATCAAAAGTTGGAAAGCTAGGAGAATTTAAAGCATTTTTCAAGAAAACTTAAGAAAGTTTAAAGGAGTTCATGATTGATTTAATTTTGGGGAACACATGGCACAGGAAGTTATTAAAAAAGAACTTTTAGAATTATGAGGACAATTATTTTAAGACAGACTTAGTTTCCAATTTTCTCAAGTCATTAGAAGTACCTGTATGCCACGTCCTATAGTTTAGAATTTATTTCAAAGCTCATGTTACCCATCTAGACAGGTTCCATCTCTAAAAAGGTTAACAAAAAGTGAACTATTGAAGAATAGATACTAAGGAAGTTGAAGAAAATTGCCCCAGGTACGACAAAGGGTTCATCCGTTAGATGCTGTCGTGCTATTCAAAAACGCTAATTTTAAGGGATATCTGTAGAATTTTAAGTACAATTTTGTATTTGAGTGCAAGAACTCCCTTTTTTTTTGCTTACGATCTTAGTGTCAAACCGTCATTCAAGGTTTACCCTTTCATTATGGTGAAGCTCATCGCACCAGATAGGCTGTGCGGACTATCACAACCGACTTCGAACTGAACCATATCACTCGATTCTTTCTCCTCCAAAGAAATTGGAAATCTATTAGTTCACACTATGACGAAGGACCTTGGACTACACTTTTACAAGATCAAACAGCCTCTGACTATTTAAGGTGTCAAAAAGTTTCCGATCGAAAATGGTCGCCATGTTGGAGAATTGGATGGATTTGATACCAGAGTTATGTGCAACAGAGCCTGTCAATAAATTGATCTATTGATCTAACTTGAAAATTGATCTATTGAAGTTCAGCATACTTGTAATACCGATAAATGATCTAGTCGTCTTGCCAGCTTGCTCAACCGATTTGAAGCATGCATCCGAGCGGTCAAGTTTCCAATGATCTATGATCACAAAGATCGGGCTCAATTTGCGCGATGACTTGCGTTATGTTCACCTTAAAAGAATTGGTTGATTGTGGTTTACTCGCATACCCCTGGGACTTCAAGAAACGCCAAAAAAAAAGTCTAGCAGGGTCAAAGCGTGATCTTCGTGACTAACTCACGTTACCATTGTGAGAGATAACCTTACCCTCAAATCGCTTATGCAGAATGCCTATCGTGGCATCCACTGTATGACACGCAGCACCCTCTGTCTTACTGGAACCACTTGTCGTCTAGGTCCATAGGGTTCAATTTGTAATGGTCACCATTAACGGTGACCGCCTGATCAACGTCGTTTTCGAAAAAGTACAGTCCAATCGTCATTGTCGTCGTCGAAAATCCACAACAAAACGTAACTTTTTGAGGATGCATTGCCCCTGGTGAACCTCGTGTATGTTGGTATCGACCTATGTATTTGTATATATGGAAACTTTGCTTGTTAACACAGCCAGCATTCATCCAAAACTGCGCCTCGTCGATGAAGATGGGTTTTCGACCAAAATGAAGGTCCTCTTTCAAACGCTCCGAAGCCAAGTTAGCTAACAAATGACGTTGTCTATAAGACACAACGCCAATTTTAAGTGTGCGAACGGCCCAGTTCTTGTGCACGGCACAGAATCAATTCCGTCGGGCTCCGCTTAACACTTTCATGGACCGCAGTGATGTTCTCCGACAATCGTGTATTTCTTTGACGTACGAATGTTGGCTGATTAACGATCAGTCGCCTTAAATTTGGCCACAAAACGTTGAGTCCACTGTGAAGGACCAGCACATCTACTGTAAAATGGGTGCAACATTTTCAGCAACGAACACTCATTTTACTGTTCAATCGTGTTACTATAGCAATGCTGCTTGGACCTCAGTAACAGATCTGACAGATGACACCAAAAGAACATGACCACCACAGGCCATCCTGTTTAAGTAAGAGCAAGCAAGCTTTCTCATTAATTATCAAACACAACTTCGTTCAAGTGGCTGCCTCGGCTGGCTTCGCAGTAGCGCATTCTGTCACTCCAATTTTCCAAGACCTTGTTGATGGTTTCGCTTATAATATGATATTGGCCTTAAGTGCTTGAATCGTTTCCGGATTGTTGGCATAACATCGGTACTTCACGGTACCCCACCCAAGACGGCTGATAACACGTTTTGGGCATTTGGTACGCAAAAGATTGATTGTGGCATGGGCTGCGTGGCATGGTGCGCCATCCAGCTTGAACCAGAGGTCGTCCAAATCCATTCGTGAATTCAGTCTCACACTCTCGGCTACAGAAGCCACATTCTCGTCTGTGTTGTCCACTAGCATACCATTCTCACGAATTTTTTGCACAAACTTGCGTACAGCAGGCGCGGTGGTTTCTTTATTTCGGCCAAAACTTCTTTTCAAAAAATGCACACAGCACTCACTATGGAAATAAGTTTTCAATATTTCCCAACGTTGCTCAAGCGTTAAGCGACTCATTTCGTCCCATGGAGTTATGATACTGACTTTCTGTCAAGATTTCGAGCTGTCAGTGTCAAAATAAACTATGATTTAAAAAGAAACCACTAGGTGGCTCAACCTTTATGTGTAAGAAAACTTTGTTGGCCATTGTGTTTGTATTTAATTTGTATTTCGAATTTACAAAAGTTTTTCCGTCAAAATCAACCAAATCAATATGGAAATTTCTTCAAGGATAACGATGTGTTTCTCAAATTATCCTTATAATTTGAATTGGATCGTTGATTGATTTACGAGTTCAATTTACACGAGCAACATTGCACGACTTTCAATACAACTTCATTACAGTAACGAAATAACTGCATATCCATCGTAAAGTATGTATAAGTATATCATGTCCAATCCGACTTTGATATTGCCAAGTTAAACGGTTTTCGTCCTTTCAACTTGTGTGAGTGTGTGTGTGTAGGAGTTTTACTTCATTTCGTTGTGTTTTTTTGTTTTTGAAGTCCACTGTGTTGCATTTTATTTATAGTTTTCCCTGAGAAGGTCAAAATACTGTATAATGTGCTACATGCACGTCATCATCATCCTGTTGAACACACAGCTTTTATACCTTTCGTAGCATTTTATCTAGGTATGTGTGGAGAAGTTGCAGCAGCGAGGCGACTTTAATGTTTCCCAGTTCCAAGTTTAATGGCCAAAAGTCAAAATGTATGTTCTACCCATTATTCTTTTCATTGTGTGGTTGATGGCACATGGCGTAGTAGCGTACAAAGAACCCTTTTTTGTAAACTGTGCCTTGGGTGGTCCTACATGGTCATTTGGGACAAAGGATGTTTGAGTTTAAACATAAAAAAAATCGAGTAATGATTTTTATGGTTATGTTCAGTAGTAAGTACTGTAATAGTGCCATACTTGACTTGTTGACAAAAAGTTTATTTTATCCGTATTTGGAATATTTTTAAAGCTCAATTCGGTCCACCAGTTGATAATAGAGAAAAACTATTATGATTTTAAAAATAAAAAGCTTCATAAAACTAAGTATCTTGAAAGATCTTCTGTGAAGTCCTCATTTCATTTATCTATACTATAAGTATGAACATAAGCACAGAATAGTTACCCTTTTAGGAGTGTTTTGGATTAAATACAAGGTGGCGCAAAATTAATCACCCTATCGGAAGATGTTATAATTTTTGAGCGTGCGTCGTACGTCAATCATATCTGACATTTGTGAACTAGAAAGCTATAGTATACAAACAGACAAGCAAAGGGCCGCTATATCCCGCAAAAGCGTGGAAGAATTGTGTCGATTGTTTTTGACTAATGATCGGTCGATGGTCTTAGCGCAGCGTGAATTTTGACGTAGATATTCCTAATCGTGTCGTGCCAACTGGGCAAACATTCCGGCGCTTAGCTACTAGACTCGAACAGACTGGAACCAAAGGAGACCATGCAGGGTGTTCCCGCCACCACTAGACTGTTCGTTAGGTCGAGAATAATTGGTTCTATTTTTTTTTTTTGACACCTTCGACAATACGGTCACTGTTACTGGCGAACGCTACAGGGCCATGATATTGGTTGAACGGTGGTGGAATTGGTGATCATGTGGTTTCAACAAAACGGTGCAACCTCACCCACAGCACGAGCAACAATGGATATTGTGAATGAAGCGTTTTATAGTCGCATAATCTCGCGTTTTGGTGATTTTGTATGGCCAGCCAGACCGCCCGATTTAACCATCCCAGACTTTTTTCTTTGGGGCTACTTGAAGTCACGAGCTTATGGCAACAAGCCTCGGACAATCGCAGCCCTTAAGGACTAAGGAGAATATTCGACAGGAATGCAAACAGTTATCAATGGAAATCTTGCAGAAAGTCATGGAAAATACGATATAACGGGCACAAATGTACATATATCAACACTGGTGGCAGCCACTTTATCATGTTTTCCATTTAACAGAAAAAATTGAAAAGGTCCAAACAAATTTTCAATCAATCAAAATCATTTTATTTTTCAAATAGTAAAAAAGTAATTCCAAAATAAAATAGGATGATTTATTTTGCGCAAGCTTGTACAACCGTATCATAACTGTTTTACATAAATGTACATACAAAAAAAAAAAAAACAAAAAAAACAGAAAAAAACACCAAACGGAAACACGCTTTTCCCCAAAATTGAATTATTTCTTCTCAAAAGCTCTAAAAAAGCATACATTCTGATATCTCCGTAGTAAAAACTAAAGAATAAGCCTTAACGATTTCCACAAACGATGCAATAGTAACTCTGGTTGATGGAAAATTGTCGGTCACCAGGGTTCGGACTTGAAAAAACGCTGTTCACAGTAGATTGGGAAAAATTCGCTGTAGAACCGAAACTTTCGCAATAGAATTTATATATCATACTTTTCAATAATTTTAATTATCCTCAATAAATTTTGTTAAACAAATTGCAAATTAATAAAAATAAATTCAATAAATTTGACAATCTAAATTTACATAGCTATATGAGGTAAAATCGTTAGAGGAAGCCTTTATTCCGCAAGATTTTGAAATAGAAATTTTTCCTATAACTAGATTTATCTGCATCTATATGTATATATCACTTTAAAAATTTTGACATATTGTTCTACGCAAGAATTTTTAAGATCAGTATTGACATTCAATCAAAATAAAAAAATCGAAGTAAATGTGAGCAAAGCCGAAGTAGATCTACTACTTTCGCAATAAATTCCAAAAAAAAAAAGAACAAAAATAATAAGAGAATCATATGAAAAATATATAATAATCGCTGTATTGTTTTGAATTTTGATATTTTGTTTTGAATCAAATTCTATAATCAGTGTTCCCACCTTCCTACTCAAACAAAAAAATTTCAGTAAATTATTAAAAATTAAAAATTATAAAAAATCTGCAGTAGATCTACTGCTTTCGCATTAAAGTCCGACCGCTAAATCAGTCTCCTCTCCAGATGAGCTCTGCCATAAGCCCTGTACTGAAAATACAAATTGGACGGAGTATACGAAAAATTCTCTAGCACCCTCTGTAAGATTTACAGACTTGTCGAACACACTTTCTATCTATCTATTGCATGCGCCCCAGGTTTTTCGTTTAAAAATGTTGGATCTTAGAGGCTGAGAGAAACTATCTTATACTTTTTACTGCGTGGAATTTTATTTTATTTTATTTGATACAATAGTTGCTTATTTTTTACTCTTGTGTGTGTGAAATTGTTCAATTGATCTTAAGTACCTTGATGAGATTTTAAAGCAAAAGTGACAAATTTTAGTTTTTTTTTGTTTTTTATTATTTTGAATATCTAAACTAACTAAAAACTTTGGAACTTAAAATGAACGTGTATCAATCTAGTTCTGCGCTATTTTTTTATCAATTGATGTTCCTAAACTTCATGGGGATGATTGTTTTAGATCGATAACATGAATTGTGCAGAATAGTTCATGAACAATGAACCACATCACTCTAGAATATTCAAAAGTGTATACCTACTCCATTTGCGAAAGATATATACAATAAACTTTTAACACTCTTATCCTTGGAGGTGAGCACAGAATGTTTAATGATGGGAACTGGATAATCAGTCCTTGAAGAATGTGGTCCCAAAATAAATCTATATAATGACCCGTTAAGGTCCATTAAGTTCCACAACCCCGATGACTATCATCGTTAGCTTCTTCCAAACCTCTCTCCAACGAAACTCACTCGCTACGTAATTAACAGACGTCTCTTACTGTGCCTTCAAATCCTTCAATAAATAAAGAACTCTTATCAGAAGAGATAATGGCAAAAAAGCAATTTTCAGAATAGAAAAAAAATTAACTTGCCAAACTTTTGCTAACCAATAAAGGCACCTGGTATACCTACCTAGCTCTATAAAGTGTTTTGGAGATTTGTCTCGAAACAAAATTGCCATCAAATTCAAATAAGAAACTTCTACTCCACAGAATTTCTTACCTCTGAAAAGCTTATTATATCTGAACCTAGCTACTAAACCTATACCTTTACCAAAAATTTATCACCCAATGAAAAAGGACTTTCGGAAACATTCATTCCTCAAACCCAAGGTAAGCATTTTTCGAAAAGTCTCACTCTCTCTTTGTCTCTTCCCCAATACCTACCTTCTTTTCAGTTCATTAAATCACATAAACACGTCGCAATTTTTGCCAAAATGTGTTCTATGACTGCCATTACAAAGTCATTTACCCTCAATTAAAGTAGGCCCCTTTTCGCAGAATGGGTCTTACACATTTTTCTTATAAATACTTTCTAAGAAAAAAAAAGTCATGTTTGACAAAAGTGAACAGAGAAATAAAAAAAAATCACACCGTCACCATTTTGTCTGCCAAAACAAATTGACAACAAAAAAATAGCAAAAGTCAACTTTTTCTTCATCCTCTTACCCCTGGACGACAGGATGACGAGGACCCAGGACGACAAAGAGAGTCAATGTTTTTTTTTTGTAGCTTCAATTGTAGTCGTTACCCTGCAGGGCCCCCCATTCAGCCATCAGGCGTTAAATCCAAATTGCACAATAAAACCAAATTAGGATGAAATAAATTTACTACTGCACGACGCAAAAATTATCCTTTCCATCCAACACAGCTCCTAAGAACCAACTTTCTTCCCTCGTCCTTCTTTTTTTTGCCCCGACACAAAATCTCTAGAGGTTTTCTTTCTTTCTTACTGTACCTAACGATTTTTTTTTTGTTGGCTCGCGAATAAGAGTGAAGCTTGAAACGCAGCACTTTACAAGGACGAGACATCAGCGTGGGCAAAAGGACATGGAAGGAAGGAAGAATTTTTATTGCAATGTTTGCTCACTCAACGTTTATGATGATCACTTTAAGCCATTTTTATGGCCGCACATGAGTTATTTAAGGAGCCTCTTTTCGCTACACACACACATGCACACACCAATTCCACCTCCCAGATGCGAGAGGTTTGTAGGTAAAAGGATACTAAAGATCCAGAGCACCCGCATCCAGTCGAGTCGAGCCGAGGAGTCAAGAAGAAGAAGAACAAGAAAAAATCCACACACATAAAAAGAGGAAAAATTGTATAGAAATGTATCCTCCTAGGTGAACAACGAGACACTTAGGAGCGCATCATCATGAATTTGCACAGCGCCAACGGCAGCGGCGAGACGATGTAGTTGCAAGGATATTCAAAGTCACCCACCCACAACTGATCTATGGTGGTAAAAATATCAACAGAAACGCAGGCGAGAAGAAAATAAAAAGAATCTAAGCTCGCAATTGCAGTGTGAAGAATATAATTAACAAGATTGTCGCCTACACTCAGCCCCTGCTCCTGGCGGAGTATGGCAGCAGAAGCACACAAGCAACATTTACATATCTCACCCACCCAAGGATAAGAGGGTTATTATTAATGTGGATAGCGAAGCTGCTGGCTTTTCTAGCGAGTGTGATATCCCAATGAATATCTACATAAATCCTTTTGGAAATGGCTTAGGCGGCAACAGGAGAGACATAGACTCCGACTCCGACTCCGATAGCGACTCCTTCTCCCATTGCGATTGCAGTGGCAGCACAGTCTGGTGTATATCCTTGTTGCAATTTTTTTTTTCTTCAAAATTTATGATTATTCTGCTCTTTCTTTTTTATTTGTTCTTGTTGTTGTCATTGTGTCCTTTTGGTGAAAGTGTACACATATAATGATATCATAGGCAAAAAGACGACCAATGACGGCAAGAATATGCACTTCTTGCATATATTTTGTTGTTGGTGTTGTTGTTTAAGGACACAACAAGATATAAATAGGATTTTGTTCTTTGAATGCTTGGCTTGAACCTCACTCCTGAGCTACTCTGCCATTATAGCTATAAAAGGGGGCCAAGGACCGTTAAAAAAAAAGATTGAGAGGTGCCTGGTGCTGTAGCTCGAATTCTAGATAGTGTGCGCGGGAACAAGACAGTAGTCACAGGGGATTATGGGGTTCAAAATCACTCACTCTGATTGGTTGGTTGGTGCTTGTATTTCGATTGCAGATTATAATTAGACACATTGTGGAAATCAAACGTTTTGGAACACGATGTTACTTCTTCTAAGGTTAGGGGAGACCGGAGCAAGTCAACACTCAAAACTTGTGTGTTTTTTCATACAAGCAAAATTAAGGTAAGTACCAAAAATTAAACCTCTTTATTTCAACTTCTGCGCGTTTGGGGTCTGCTCTATATTCAGGTTCTATCAATGGTCAGTGGGTTGGATGCCCAGGTTCTGGACCCGTTTCCCAACCAATTCTACGTAAATGAAAAAAAACAGAAGTGTTTTGCGGGAATTTCCTCTCGAGAGAAAGGGACAAGTCCTCGAAGAGTATCTCTTGTCATGAAAAGTGCTTCTTAACCATTTGGACACGGGAGTAAGAGAAAATTGTGGGTCTCCTCCATTGCCGTCGTCGACGATACGTTTAAAGGAATCATCGAGATTGAGAGATTAGATCTATCTGAGCAGTTCTAACCATCTAAGCCCCAAAATAAGAGGGAGAAAGTACATATGAGAAATGCACACATATTTTTTAGATGGCAGCTTCTGGGAATTGAACCCAAACCTTAGGCTTGACAGCTCAACGAACTAATAAATGACTAATTCTAAAAAAAATTAGTTTCTGAGATACCGAATTTTCAAAAAAAAAATAAAAAATAGATTTTGTTTTCAAAAATTCAAAAAATATTTATTTTAAAGATTTGAAATGCAATGTGTTTAAGACTTTTTAGAAGATTCTCTATAAAAAATTTCATTAAGATCCGTTATGTGGATAATGTTAAAATCAAAATTCGAAAAAACGGTTATATGGTAGGTACAAGCTTTAATATCTTAATTTCAAATTTTTTTTTTATTAAAATAAAGATCGTAAAAATTAATTGAAAGGAAAAAAATTTTATCAAAATTCTAGGCGCCGTTTTCGAGAAAAATACGATTTTTGAAAACCATTTTTTTTTAATTTTTTAACATTTGTATGGTGGGTTACCTTTATTTTTAGGTAAAATAAATTTTTTTTTCTCATGTGTTGTAGATTATAATAAGGAACTTTTATTTATCAAGTTTAAAAAAATCTAGCATGGGTTTTTCGAAATATTGAGTTTTGAAAAAAAAAAAATAGAAGTTTTTTTTTTAAATCCAACCAAAAATTTTTTGAAAATTTGAATAAACAATTCTATTTACGTTCTTGGGGAGCCTTAGCAAAAAAAAAATATCAAAATCGGATGTACTGTTTTTGAGAAAATAAAAAACAAAAAAATGATTCCATGAGGAACCATTTCATTCATTTTTTTCAAACTTTGGGCCTTAATGTATCATTTGATGATGCTTACTGTTTGCTTGTAATGTTGAGAAAACAAATCAGAAAGAATAATTCAAAAAGTACCGTTATTTTTTCTCTGGCTCTCTTGCAAAGCGTTCCATATGGAAAAATGCAGAATTTTTTTGCGTCAACTGAATAGGTACAACAATCAAAATTGGATATAAAAGCTAACGGAATGAAATAAAACAAGTTTTTCCTTTAAAAATTTGTTTATTGGTTATTTCTAGTAGTGGGTACTGACACTTTTATTGGTAATTACTTCATGAATTCGATCCGGCATGCTCTTTAAGAAGTTCAGCAAAATTTCCCTCCAGGCTTATTTAATGGCTGCAATTACGGATTCTCTGCCCTCAAACTGATGGCCAGACTCATAAACTTTTCGTACCAACCATCCCCATACATTTTCTATAAGGTTCAGGTCGGGAGAGTACGGCGTCCATTGAAGCAATTCCACATTCTGGTCCTATATCCAGTTTTGGACAATGCGCGCGGTGTGGATGGGGCGTTGTCCTGCTGGAAAGTCCAGTTAATATCCGAAAATTTAGTAAAATTTCTTTTCAAGATTCCTTTGTGGGTAAATCAGACATTTTTGACTTTTGAACTTCAAGCTCAACAGTCTCATGGTAGTTTACTGAACCCCATACCATAACTCGACCTTCTCGACTATGATGATGCGCTAAAAATCGTTTTTCTTTCCTCACATCGTGAAAATAATAATTACAACTATCAGAGCCATGAAATTTGAACTTTTTTTAATCAGAAAAAACGACGTGGTGCCATTCAGTTTTCCAACTCATATGGAGTCTAAAAAAATCTAAACGCATACCTTTTCTTTGCTCGTTTAGTGGTGGTTTCTTTTGAAGTTTCAATCGTTTTAAATGATTTGCACTGTTTATTACTCTACGGAATGTTGAAACGCTTGCAGTTACACCGGCTTTTTGTTTAAATTTTACCACAAAGTCACACGAATCAGAAACACATCTGTTAACGGAGAGACTCCTTTGTCTCTACGAATATAGAATAATAGCCAGGGTACAATACCGTGACTATTTTACTTATCGTGATATTGGTTCATGTACCAATTCACAACTGTTTTATTTGATTCCTTTAGTATTAGCCTCCTTACCACTGGTGGGGGGATAGCTAATACAAAATAACAACACTACGTTTGACGAATTTTGTTGGAATGATTTATTGTCCCAAAATCGGGAATATTTATACTTAATACTATCTTACGTCAACAATAATTATTTTACTAATACAAATTATGCTTGTTTGACAAAATATAAATTATGCAAATACAAATTATGCTTGCATTACAAAATGCATTAATAATATTGACAGTTCGAATGTCGTATACGCGAAACACATGCCAGTACTACACCATTGGTTTGTTAACCTGCAGTGGCAGTTCAAGTTAAAATTCCTCTTCGATCAATTGCAGTTGTTGCCGTTTTTTTACTTCCTTTCATGTTTTTCCTTTATAAACATTTATTTCTTAGGTGGAAATAAACAACACTAAGAATTTGTTCATTTTTGGTAGCTTTAGCACGCCCAGTTAGTCCTTGTTCTCTTAACAAATCGGTTATAGCTCTTTCGACACTATTTAAAGCTTTTGATCTACCCATTTTTTTTTTAATTTCAATTAAACGGCTAAATTTCAATTAAAACACTTCAAATTTTGATTAAATGTGTCAATTATCTTAAAACTCTCATTAACAATGAAGATAATGACCGATAATGATCGTGTACCTATTCAGTTGACGCAAAAAAATTCTGCATTTTTCCATATGGAACGCTTTATCAAGAGAGCCAGAGAAAAAATAACGGTACTTTTTGAATTATTCTTTCTGATTTGTTTTCTCAACATTACAAGCAAACAGTAAGCATCATCAAATGATACATTAAGGCCCAAAGTTTGAAAAAAATGAACAACATACCTTACAAAAACTGTGTGTGCGTATTCAGTTGAAGCGGAGTGTATAAGTCGCAAGTAAAAAGAAGAAAACCATACAAAATGTTTTCTAGTTTTTAACTTTTGGTAAGGAAAACCTTAAATATTTTTGCCTTTTTAGACGTTTGATTATAATTTCCTTTTAGTGCAAACAAAAAATTATGTTCGGATTTTAAGAAAATGAAATTCTCTACAAACATGTCTTGCTAGGTCCTTTTGTCGGATCACTATAAAAATTTTATTATTTCTTAAAACCTTACAAACGAAATGCGAAACACTTATATTGTCAACCTTTTCAAATTATTTATTTAATGTTACGGACCTGCATGCAAATAGAACTTTTAGCTTTGTTGGGTTAAGCTAGCGAATATTCTGTCTGAAGTGGTTTTGTAAAAAAGATATCCAACCAATTCAAGGAGTATGGGGTTCTTTAGTTAAGTTTTTCCTATGTGAAAGAGTGTGTGGTATTTCGTATATATACAATCTGGGCTTTCCATGCAAATTACATAAATTCTTACACCACCAGAGCCTATAACTCCGTTAAAGTGGATGAAGTTGAAAATGCATATATGCATGGTAAGAGTAAGAGTTGAAGTTATTAAGTTGTTTAGTGCATATGCAATGTGTGTAGAAAGATAAAATAATTAAAACGGGACTAAATATCAGGTTTATTTTAAAGAAGTATTTTTAAAGCTACCTATGTAAGTTGAAGATGACGAGTAACTGCCCTTAATGGATCAACAAATAGAGGATATATATACTTATGAATCCAATAAATCAAATAAATATAATTTGCATTCATAAATAAATCAAGTGTTTTATAATATTTCTTTTTTTTTTTCAAAAACAATATTTGATGAAGTTAGGGTTTTGATAAAAGAAAACCTTGAGAAAGCTACATTTTTATGAGCTTTAAGCTCATTTGTATATTTTGAAGATCGAAAATGGGTTAATACCTATCACAAAACTCAGAACAAAATGGTTTGTCTTATGAATTATTACTTGGAGGTGAACGTCCCTGCTCGGGCGCCAGCTTACGGTATATTTTTGTATAGAGACTGAGTTGAGCTCATTTTTGTAAAGACTGAACTCAAATAAACCAAATTCAGTTTGAATTTAAGAATTCAAGTAAGAGAATCAATTTAAAATAAAAGTAATGCTCCTGCTCGGGCTCCATTTTCAACATTTATTTAAAAATTCAACTAACATAACTATATAAAAATGAGAGAAATATCTCCAATTTATGTAGTTTTATTTTTTTTATGATGAGGTTATGATAAGCTATTGAAATTTGAAATTTGGGGAAACCCTTGTGTGCCAACCCTTATATACTCTTTATATACTCTCTTGGATAGATATATTTTTTGTTTTTCAAATTAAAATATAAACTTACCTATAATCTATCAATATGGATAGGAAAAAAGCTCCAGAGATCTTAGAAACTCAAGGGTTCAAGGATTGACGGTGCCTAGCAACGAATTCTTAAGTCAGAATGCATGAAGTGCAAGTTTGATTATTTGTTCAGGTAAAATAATAATAATTGGGAACAGTCTTTTTAAAAAAAGTAGGAATATTTGTTTTGCTTAGGTACGAAAATTTGCTGGGAGGAAGGCCTTAGGATCCAAGAGCCAGGGAACTGTTAAGCCGACGAACTTACTAAATTTGGAACAACATTATCTATTTTAACAGATAGATGGTAACTATACCTATGGCTCCATGTAAGCGTAGGCTTTAGAAAAATGCAATAAAGCTACATAATTAATAAGTTCTCATTGGAATGGTCGTAGCATCGTGGTATACTTTCATTGTTTTCATTTGAAAACTGTGACTGATTTCTTTAACCAGCGTCCTTGGTTCGGATTGTTGTTGAGAAACCACTTACCTAAAACCTGAGCAAACATTTTATTTGTTTGAATTGTTAATTACAATATAATACCGTTATTTTTTATCTAAATAAAAATAAATTAATTTTTTTTTCATAAGTCCCTAAAACTTAAGTTCTAAATTTAATAAAACAAAAACGATTTATTGGTTAACGTCTAAGATCGAGGTAAGGATATATAGAACTTCACAATCATTACTTCCAATTTGACCAAATCCTCGAGATAGATTATTTAGAGAAATATGGGCGCATTTTTTAAATAAGAACATATCATTATAAGTCTTCCGAAATTGGCAACTTTATTGTCATTGTAAAAATCGGACTAAATATTGGGAGTAGCATTGAAAAGTAAAACAGAATCTCAAATTTTATTTATCTATCGCGAATAGAAAAGAAAAAAACATCATCCAACACCATAAACCTAATTCTTAACTTTTCAAAACCTTTAAAATTCTTTTTCAAGTCAGAAATCATCCATTTAAAAAGAATTTCTAAACTGATTGCTTTAACTTGCAACAGAATTTCTCATATAAAAAAAATTAATTTCCAATTGGAAGCGGCACTCGACAGAAAAGCTTTAAATTTCCCTTCAAGCTCCCTAAAATACACCGACTTCACAACAGTTTAGAGAACAAGGCGACAAAAGTCCCTAGAGGCATTTAAAGCATCACCATACTAATAGGAGCTTTAAAACTAGTTAGTTAATCCCTGTCCCTATACGAGGGAAGCTTGCAATTTAGAGAACAAACTTTGGGAGAAAATCAAAACTATTACTCTCTATCTCTATTTCTCTTTCTGGAATAACAAAAGCTTTTCAGGGGAAACTTTCGTTCAATTGGAGTATTGCAGGGGCATCGGTGAGAGAGTTTATGCGCATTTGAGCTTTTCTCTTTCGCTCTCATATGTTGCAAAAGCTTTTTTTTAAATTCCAATGAACATTATCCTCTCGAGAATGCATTGGAATTCGAAACTTTATAATCCAGGACAATAAAAGCACACTCAAAGTACTTATCAAAGACTCAAAATTCCATTCATCAACCAAATACCCCTTCATGCTACATAAGTCGATTTCTTGAGCTTTTCCGGGATTCCTGGGAAATTTTCTCCGAACTCCATTCTTCAGAGGGGATCCCTCTTTTTGGGGTTCACTTTTCAAACTCCAATGCATACATTTTCATTAAAGGTGTTCTGGAATTTTCACCAAGTCTTCTCTCTCGCAGTTTGGAGAACAGCAAGCAACTAATGAATATAGGGATAACTAAAATTATTGCAAAAAAAATACTAAAAAAAAATATTTTAGCAACAGCATTTCCTGCATATATGTATACTCGTCTCGTCTCCTTCCAGCGCATGACGTTTCTGCATCCTGTCTCATCCATACCTAGGCAAATACCAAAAGAGAAAAACCCATACAATAAGCAGCCGAAAACGACGGTAATTTTCGCATCCTTTACGGATTTGCAAGGAAAATTTTCAGTCGACCAGTGTTGTTCGCCCGTCAGTTTTGCAAACCTCGAACGTTTCAAAAATCAATAAATCAGAGAATTTTCTATTTTAAAGTGGTTGAGTAAAAAAAATCAAATTAAAAACGGATTTTTATATCCTTGATTAAGTTAAAAACGATAAAAGTGTATCCTTTGAACTTAAGCAAAAATCCAACACGACTTTATCACGCGATGGATAAAAAACAAACTTAAGGGTTGAAACGCAAAATATAAACTCAAAAACTAAAATGGTGGTTGAAAGGATTCGACACTGAAGTGTGCGAAGAAGAAGAAAAAAATCAGGACCAAATTGACGACGAAAATAAATAAAATTAAAGCTGAACAATCCAAATGGGATTTCTTCTACTTCTCATGTAGGAAATCTCATTTCCTGTCTCAATCTGTGTGTGTTTGTGTATGTTATAGATTCGTACGTGATAATGTACTGAGCGTGTATGTGCGTTCTAGTGTGACAGAGACAAGACGAGGAAAGGACATTTTTTGCCTGTTGTCGACGGTCCACGGCACAATATGCAGATTTTGGTGTTTTTCTTTTTGATTTAAGGAATTATTTATGTGGGTTTTTGAGAATAAATTTATGATGTCGCGTTTTGTTTTTGAGAGGAAAAAGTCCACAAACGGCCTTTGGCTGCGTGTTGAAGCCTTCTAGACACCATATGTCCTAACAGAATAAGAAGAATAAATATTTTCAAAAACACAGACAGCCTTGAACTACATTTTTGAAACCGGGTTTTCAGATTCCGACTTTCGTATACCTAGTGCAAAGTTGATCCTTGAGTCTTTGGTGGCGGTGTGAATTTTTAGTGAACTTAGGTCGCCGGAACGGATTTTTAAAATCAAGACGTCGTATCCTGGATAAATGTACTATGAAATTGACAGTCCAGAAGGTAAGGCTTATTTTTAATTAAAACCATACGCTATGCTAGTTGAAAACACCACACACTTGTAATATACTAGATACATTGCTCGTTCTCCCCCTTTAAAGTTGGAATGGTGGCGGGAGGTTCTACAGTATGGGGAGCTAAACCTCAGGATCCTGAGCTTAAAAGCTGTCTCAACAAATTATTGAATCGCTTTCATTAATTTGCTGCTACTTCTCACTCACCCTAGGGATGTTGAGATAGGTCCTTGGTTCTGTGCAGAGGCATTCGCTATGACGACGACGGGACAACAGAACGTGCTATGCATGCAGCTTGGTGGCAGAAGGATGCGCGCACCAGCGAGCGCCGAGCAGCGCAGGGGCCGGGGGCCTGAGTGAGTGAAGGGAAGGTTGCAGAAGTCTCTTCGATGGCTGATGGAATTTTAATCAATCTCTGTGTGTACGCGCGAGAAAACGTTTCGTTCATTTATTATTTAATAAAATATTGCACAAGCTCCTTTGGGGGTTGGAGGGTTGGAAGTTCGGGCATATAATAATGATGATGCTGTGTCGTTGTGTACGGTGGTTGACGTTTGATACTAGAAATGCATTCTCTGATGCACTTTAGCCGACCATCAGCATCAAAGGAGGTGGGGGATTTCGGGCGGCATCGAGAGGGAGATTGATGTTTGTCTATCTATCTTGTCGTTTGGCCTTGTTTAAGATCAAATGATGATGACGCAGGAATAGATGGGATTAGGTGCGATGGAATGCGGAATATCGGTTGATCTGGGGGGTGCGAAAGGGAACTCTTCTTCCAAGATGTGTCAATGCGACGAGCAAGACATTTGTTTTTCTTCTTCTTTATCACCCCACCTATACCTTTACACCATCATCTTGGTAATGGAATTTATAGATATAGCTTTACATACATAGTCATCTTGGGCTGTCTTTGGAAGTTTCATCTTATCTTCATTGAATTGAGGAAAAGTTTCTCATTCAAGAGCAATTTAACGTAGAAAATTTATGAAACTTTTGATATTGAAGGACCTTTAAAGGATATACCTATACAATACGAAAGCAGGATAGGTAGGTATATTGGAGAAGTCTGTTCATTAGGTAATTGCTTATTGTGTATCGATTTTAAAGTGGATTTTATGATAAGTTCCTTCAAAATAGCTCTCAAATAAAGTCATTGGAAGAGTTTGAAGGGTTTGTTGATCGGTGAAGTGAAGGATTTTGCAGGTGTACTTTATTATTATTACTGTTTTGCATTTGGTTACTCAAGTGCTGATGTTTGAATCAGGATTTTATGAAGTGAGTAGGATATATTTTTTGATTTGAAAACGAACACAAATTCTTCTTCTTAGAGCAGTTTTTCTAAGGTTCAGATGTTTTGATGTATATTAAACTGTTTAGTTTAGGTTAGAATAACAGATAAGCGTTACGAAGAATTCGTGTGTTAAGCAAATGCTCTGTTTTTTTTTAGGCTAGACATGTGCTTGTGAAAAGGTTTAATTAATACAAGAATCTAAGCATCCAAAACTAGATAGAACTTAAAGTCTAATTTGAACAAAAATTTTGCCAAAAAACGACAAAATTTGGATCTTTTTCGCAATATTCCTTATTTTTGGGGGGTTTTCAATGCAGTCAGTGGTACCTCACTGGACAGCTATCGTCCATTTTTCAATATGGTTTACTCAACTAGAGCCATAGTCACGGTGGTCACCAATGGGCGTGAAGTACTCCGGTGCATTCAATAATCACCCTTTAAAATTCAGGAAAGCAGTTAACACAACAAACCCATTTTAATAAGCGCCAATAGTACGACAAATGCACTAACCTTCATTACATCCTACTGACTCAATTGATATTGCTCGAAGACAATGTATTTGAGTATTTTAAAGATTGACAATTTAAAGAAATAAGTTAATGAGTAGCTTCATCGTTAGGTACCTCCAGTTTGAAAATATTTGCTTGATAATGTCACCTAAGCCTACGATTAAGGTAGATGCGGTATCTGTCGAAGAATTTTTCTGACATATTCTACAGAACTATTGAACTATTATTTAAAGTCGCAAGCAAGCCTTTAACAGCTGAAAAATTAGCTGATATTAGTACATTTTGTCTAAAACAGAATTTGAAGAAGTTTTTGCTTCAGCCAGAAAGCCTTTTATTTGCTTGTCCGGTTCAGGCAGGGTTTGTAACCTATACATGGGAACTTTCCATCCTCTGTGATCCTGAGCATGCTGTTTCAAGTCTAGCCCAAGCGCTCTGGGATTCGCGATGGCTTAGTCTTTAAACTGAAGGTTGTTCGGTATTCCTACTCGCCTCGAATCTGATGGAGGCAGGGATTCGAAGACTCTTGGCTCGAGCATTGTTATCGATTCGCTCATTGTAGGCGAGTCAATGTATAGCCAACATTTGTTGGCTTTCCGGACTAAGCCCAGGTAATGGTACGGTTATATCGTCTCCTCCATTTGTCCTCGCCGCACACGTGATTTTCTTTAAAAAGAGCCCATTGTTATCTCTCCCTTTCTGTGCAACAGTCGACACGATAAACCAGAACTGGAAGGATAAGTAAATAAGTAGAAGCGGTTTCCTAGGGTAATTTTCGTCAGTTGTGGAGTTAATATAATGAAGTCCCAAGTAGAGGAACTTTTTAACTGTTTCCAAGCTTTCGCTATCAAAAGATGAACAGATGTTTTTTCTTTTTTGATGGCATATAATTTGTATTGTCCTGATTTCCTTCAAGACCTTAAATCAAGAAATAAACATTTCTTACAAAAACCACCACTACCTGAATCTAGGTCTTCTTCTGTTGCGGGTCTATGCTAAAATCCAATATTATTTTTTAAACATTTTTTGATCATCCTTTCTACATATTACCGTGGCCGTGGCGCGATGGATGTGTGCTCGCCTGTCAACCTCATGATCACAGGTTCGATCCCTGCCGTCGTCTATGTCGCTTTAATTCCATTAAAAATCTTCTAAAAATTGTCATCAATGGGTTGCTGGTTTACTCATTACATGTTGTTCAGGCATAACACTAACAATATGTAATTGAGTTTAACTAGTATGCCCAACAAGGATGAAATAATAATAAAATAATGTGAATTATAGAGGCATAGAAATAAGACACGGCATTTCTCCGCTTTAGCTCAGCCGCCATCCCTGGAGATAAAAATATCTGAGACAACTACCAACAGTCTCAGAACATCGTGCCACACATCTTTCCTATCCTTCTTTCTCTTCATTAACTTCACGCCCGCGCTGTGTTGAAATCATTTGAAGGGTAATCATAATCCCTTGAGCGCGAGTAGATTATAAAAAAAAAAAAAAAAAAAAAACTCCTTAAACTTTTACTTTTTTGAAAAGCTAACCGTTTGTATTCAGCGTCTATACAGTTAGTTGTTGTACTTTCCTATCCCATCACCGTATAGCCACGTGGGAGCAAAAATCACGGATAAAAGTTTTCCCTTTAAAAGAGCCTAATTGTTTCACATCGACCTTTTATAAGTTTAATGCTCCGAACCATATAGCGGAGCGGAACGATTAGTTTTTAATAAAGAAACCCTCTTCGAAAGAATTTAGTGTGCGTGTTAGAAGGAATAGGTGGGACCTAAAATTTTCTGCCAAATCTGAGCGGCTAAAATGAGAAGCAATTTTCATGAACAAAAAAATATTTTTAAAAGATTTGTCACTCTCTCGTAAATTTTGCAGTGACCCAGAGCTAGACATCCGAGCCATTTTGGCAAGAAGTACCCACTACAAGTTGTTCGAAAGCGTTCTTTGCTGTTCAAATTCATTCTTAGTTCAATGAAGCAACGATTGGCAAGCCTTACTCTTCAATTGATTTGAGCTCAAATAATGATATCGATCTAAGAGCTCATAGCGGAACTTTGGTCACTAAAGTTGCTTACTACCTCAAAGAAATGGCTGTCTATGTTAACGTTTTATACAAGACGCCGCCGTCAGTGTTCAGTGCACTTTCTTGATAACAATATCATTAACATCTTGCCCTCCTTGACAGCTGAACCCAAAATGGTTGCTTCCTTTATGATGACATGGAAAAGCTAAGCACTACTTTTTTAAAGAACGAAGTTATAGAAATCTTAAACAACCTCACCACCATGGCGAAAACCTAGCTTTGAAATCAAAAGTATAGTTTGATGAATTTGATGGAACATCTTGAGTTCCCCATTGTCATCCAGCATAAACGGGCAAGTTTAGAAAGAAGTCCAAAACTAGACCTTGTTCTTTTAGCTAAATTCCTTAGATGCTGAAATACACGGTCTGGTAATTAGTGCATAGGTGGTGGGTGTCATTGTCGATTTGAAATTGATGGATTTTTTCAAGATCTGTCATAGTGAGAATATTTGATAGAGCTAAGGACAGACCTAAGGAAAGGCTGATCTAGGGCTCTCCCACGTTATTGACAAATCGCTTCAGGCTTCAAGTAAGAAAGAACAAAATTTGTTGGTGATGCTTAGGAGGCTCTACAGTCCGCGTAGTATAGAGGTTCTTATTCTTCACAATCGAGAATGGCATGCTTTCCTCTAACCATATCTTTCAAACTATCTTCATGCATGCTTCTAACTAACTCATGAACTTATTCTTCGAAGAAGTCAGCAAGAGCATCAGCTCAGGCACGGTTGTTGGACTAAAATTTATATATACCAATCTTCAGTTCTTCCAGATGGGAAAGGCCTAGTAGAAATATTGGTCTACGTGTGCTGTCTGGCACAATCTGCTTGACAGAAGAATCCGATTCATTACCGCTATTATACGGATTTGAGAAATGTTTTCTTCTGTGTACCTCTAATAATACTCTATTGATAGATTTTCCCGGCACAGTAAAACCATATTCTCGCTCTTACCTATTTTTTTTCTTTGATTGGTTGCTTCTAATGAGTTTTCTTTTCACTTTAAGGGAGCCTACGCCCTCGTCTTATATTCTAGAATTCGCTCTGGTTTAACCACGGGTTTCGTTGTTTTGGTCTTATAAAACCAAGAATATCAGTCATCATTATCCACCTAAAGTCGGGAAATCCACAACCGCATACCTACCTTGAACACAATAAGGTTGTGGTCCATGATAATCGAGGAGTGTATTGCTTCGATCGGAATAAAGTCGATCTGGTGGATAATTGTTAGATAAGGAGATCTCTATGTCTCCTTCTGAATTTTAAATAAAATAAATTACAGGGACCTATCTATAATTTTTCGTCGAGTCTGAACAGGTATGAGGAGAAGCACTTGGCCAGAGATACTCTGGGAATATGTTCACCTCCAAGAAGCAACACAACCATGAAAAACCTTTTAGCAGTGGCTGTGAATCTAAACCCAGATCTCCTGTATGACAGTCCAACGCAAAGGGATACTTATCAAAAGTGGTACAGTGCATTATCTGTGATGATAATTCTTAAAAAAGTTTGGTTGGAGTTGGTTTCTTCGAAATTAAGGTTCAAAACCAAATCTATGGAGGAAATCTCACAAATATAAAACTAAAATTTTGACATGGAAGAAGCTTGAAGGCAAAGTCGTGAATTCTTAAATTTATATTTTTTTTTTCAAGAATACACCCTTTATATTTGAGATATCTACTTGTTCCTCTTAAAATATCAACGGCACATACCTACTGCCTAACTAAATTGCTGTCTAAACTGAGAACCACTTTGCTATAATAGAACACCATCTCTACAGACTTGATATTCTTCTGCAGTTTGTTGCAACTTGCAACCTATTTCCTCTTACTAACAGCACATGTGATATAATCTCATCCTCAACCATATTTATTAAATAAAACAAAGCAGTATTTTGGTATTCTCACAGAGCATCCTTTAAACACATAAACCTACATAATATAAAGTTTAAGTCTAGTCAAAGGACCAAACAAAGGCGGAAGAAAGAAAAAATACAAGAGCGGACTTTTCGTCGTAACCACTTAATATTTTACTCCTTTTATGCTGCAGCCAGAGAGCGGTTAGTTTTAGTGGTCTTCTCCTTTTCTGTCTTCTGGCTTCAGATTTCTGTTATGTGCTTCTCTTGTTGAATTGTGTTAGCTTTATTCTTAAATGACGATTTGCACATATTTTTTTTTGTTCTGTTCATCATTCTGACGAGGACGAAGAATTCTGAATTCTATCCTCAAGGAAGCCTCTCATACAAAAAGAAACGAAACGTTAAAAGTGCAACACATATACGAGACTTCTAGCAAACATACACACACCAATATAAATACTTATAATAAATGCCACAAAGAGAGTGAAATAAATAAAAGAAAAACTAACATCAGGCATGAAAAAAGGACATCACATTTCACATACGCTAAGAAAAGGAGCTGCTGATGCTGCTACAGCCTTGCCTTGCCTTAGAACGTTAGGACGGTAGAACGCATACAGCATTCGCTGAAGAGCCAGAAGAAATATCCTCGAAAATCCGTTTGATAATGATGTATTGTGTGCTCACTCGTGTACATTTTTCTTCAAAAAAAAAATGAAGAAAAACTAAAGAAAAATTTTGAAATTCTGTTAGTTTTTTGTTTCTTTTTGTTTTTTTGGTTTTCTTCAAGAACGAAGAATCCTTTCTCTTAAGAACCACCACCACCGCCGCAACTCTACCCCGCAGAAGTGCTACGTGTCCAGGACTTTGAATTGTCTCAAATATTTCCATTACGCCATACACAACTACATAAACTCCTAGGTATCTCTTCAACACTTTGCCACAATTCTTCTTTATCATAAGGAACGATTCCTTTTATTCATGGACCAGTTCCAAGCAACAAGGAGAATTGCTAAAGCAATCATTTTCTTTTTTACACAAAAAATATAAAAAAATGAAAGACAACTCTGTGGGAATTTCCTTGAGCATAAAACACTTCGCCGGGAACTTAAATTAAATCTTCCATTGTGAGAGAAGTAAACCAAACAACTTTTTCCCCAAACACATCCGCACACACTGCGAGATGAGAAAATTAAATTTTCGCAAGGAATGACTCAAGGTGCCACATTAGTCACTTTGTTGTTTAAGTGACACGAATTTCTCTTAAGTGATCACATCATGAGCTGATTTGTATGCAAAGCTTGCACGATAGTCACAAAAGACGAATTTAAATCAAAGCTCATATGTATGAACATTGACATCGATGAAACGATAAAAATTGGCAGGAACAATGAAATAAATTTCGGACTCACGCAGAATTCACTTATAGACGTTACGTTACGTGCGACGAGTGTATTGACAACTTGGGCGGGCGGGAGTGCCGTAACGATCTGATATCATTGATCATGTGCGCCGATAAAAGACAGTTTTATTGTGGTCAGTGAAGCAGGTACTTTGTATGAACGCCAGTGCACGTTGAGTGGAGACCAAGTTTGGGGTAAACCATGTTAACAGGCAAACGTGCTTCATGATTATTGGAAATGGTGACAAACAAGTCTGCTGTTGTATAGCTGATCAGTGGTCATAGATTGGGTGCAAGTCTTTATGAAGGCATGATACATCAGTCGGGTGTGTTTCTAAGCTTACACGTTTGTTTTTGGTGACACAATGTTTATATGAGGCTTCATGGATGGACATCAAAAAGACGCCGAAATTAGAAGGTTAAATAAATATTTAAACAAAACTTCGACTCTGGTTTTGAATTGATAACGAGTAAGGAAAATAAAGCTATAAGCTCTTCATTTTAAAGGTACATATTTTCTAATATTGACAAATTTATCAGTGTTATCGTAGGATTAATTTGTAATGAGTCCCAGAGGCTGTAAAATTGATACCTTTTTAAAATAAATGTGAACCTGTATTAGCGTTTTGATAGTTCCTTTTTTTATTTTTTAGTGTCTGGCCGTTATTTTCATTTTTAGTTTGTTTTTTAGGTCTATCCGAATTTATTCCGACCGATTATTTGCCGAGCTTGACATCGATTTGTTTCCTAATAACACATCTAAAGACCAAGATGTCAACATAAGTTTTTTTGAATATTTTTTTCCCAATTCACCTCCTGGTTTTTAGTATTTACATTTACATGTTTCACAATAACAATACTGTTAAACAAAACCAATGTCTTGAAGTAATATAAGCTGTGTTTTTTGAGTCAATAGCCAAGTTAGCAAAAAAAAAAAACAATGAAAACATCAAGAGTGAATATAATTTGGTCAGCAATCAGAGTGAACATAGAATGAATAAAAATTGCTAATATATTTGGATGAAGATGGCGCTTAAATCGGGTGCAGAAAAACATTTGCTTCGGCTACTGGGATGTGTTCTGGAATGCATCTTTTTTCCTCAGAGATTTTTATTATGTCAAGACATTTGGAAATAAAGTTTCATGTCTATTTTGTAAAAGATACACGAAATCACAAATGTCGATTAATTGAAAAACTTCTGAGAAATCTTAATTTTTTCACCGAAAAGGCGATTTTAGGGCTTTTGAAAAGCATCTTGAAAGAAATACTCTTAATAGGTCAAAATACAGTATATTACCCATCAACCAAGCCATAAACTGTCAAATTCCATTAGAGGATGGCTGAGATCTCGATGGATTAAAAAACATCTACAAAATCTGATTTTTTTTTAACGAAAAATCGATTTTTTCGCTCATTAAAATTGTAATTTAGGGGCTGGCCAGAATATGGAAAGAAATGTTTTAAATAAGTCAAAATAAATTTGAAATTACATACTATATAATTCGTGTCAAACTTTGAGATTAAAAAGAGAGTGAATATAAAAGTGACTATAATCGTTTTTTTTTTTTCAATTTTCTTTACTGAGTGGCTATCCATTTTCCATAAAACACTGCTATAATCAATTTTGAATTTCCATAATGCAATAACAGTGCCTCTATACGTGAATTAGAGAAATAGTTTCATGTGTTTTAACTTTTCAAATGAATGCGTTCAGAAAAAGAAATAGAAGCTTAGTTCACAATATTTCATCTTAAGATGTAATGCTTATGACCTTCGACTTAAAAACTTGTGCTACATAATTTATTGCAAGCTTAGAAATAACTGTCAGAAATAAACGAAACGATTTCCATGTAAAAAATCGAGAGGTTGAATTTAATTTCTCAAAAAAATTCAATTATTATGAAAAATTATCGTTATTGTGAATAAGTCTTATGAAATTTGGCCGTAAAATTGTAATCGAAAAATTTAAACGGCAATGTCCAATCCGCTTAACGGACAATCGTTTTACTATTTTTTTAAAAAACTTAGTTTATCTTTGTGAATTTTTCAAAAATTTTCTTAGAAATTACTCCGATTTATTCAAAGCCTTTTAACACAAGACCCAGATATCTTCAAAATAATTTCTTCGGAAATGCTATATTTTTTCATAGTATAAATTTCTCTTAAATAAAAATAAAGTTTTGTAGACATCAAAAAACATTAATGAGAAGGCTAAGAATAAATCCAATTAGTGCAGTGAACTTTGCAATAATGATTCCTACGTTAAGTTAGTGGTAAGTTATTTGATAAGTAGCCTAGTTTTTTATGAATTTTTTCCTTACTTTTATGATAGTTGTTATATTCTGTGTTGTGTTCTGTGTACGTTGTTCGTTGTTGCTCGTACGCGGAACAACGAGAATGTAAATGATAAAAACGAACAACGAACGAAGAACGCACAAATTCAAAGGAGCTCGGAAATTTCGGTGTTCGTTGTTCGTTGTTACCCGGACAACGTATGTTTAAATGCGAAAACTGATTAAAAAAACATTGTTTTGCAGTGCCGTGCAACTTGTAGGGACATTTTTGAAGTTTTTTTTTTTTTAATTAGAGAACGAAGCATCAGAAGGTTTCATCATAAATTGGGGTACCTATAAGTAAATAAATAAAATATTCTGTCTATGGGTTTTATCTTTCTAGTACGAATAATAATACTTTAGATATAATAATCAGAGGAACATGCAAAAAAGAACGATATTATAATCACTTCTAGCGCTAAGTTAAATGTTTCCTTTTCAGCAACCAACCATTAACCCAACAGGATCTTCTTTTTTCGTTTTTTTTTTTTTCAACTATTAGTAGTGCCGCTACTGCCAACAGTGTGTTTGTTGTTAAGAACGAACTGAAAAACAAAACTGAATCAATGTAAATGCTTCTTCGTTATACGTTGTTGAGAGAAAAACGAACAACGAACAACATACAGCGAATGAAAAACGAAAGTCTAAATGGGGCTTTAGACTGCAAAGTCGGAGGTTTTGGTTCAATCCCTAATAGGTTCAGATTCTCGCTATATTTTGCTTGGCCTTAAGTTAACTGAATTTTTTGTTTTCATTTATCAGAGCTCTTTTGAAACCTAGAAAATCTGCAGATTTAATATTATTTCACCAGAGCAATTTGGATTGAGAGTCTTCTCAACAGCTCTGTTGTCAATTCGTCAAGTGTATTGAATTATAAATGACGTATTTTACGTTAGCAGTGGTATGGTATTTCTTGACATAGAAAAAGCGTTCAACACTGTATAAAACAATGTCTTTCTACACAAGCTTTTAAGGCTAAGTTTCCCACTACACCTCATAAAAATTATACAGTCTTTTTTGATGAAAAGAATATTTTAATGCAACGATTCCTCAAGAGTCTGTTCTCGGTCCTATATTATTAAAAAGTTTCAATTATGTCTTTCCTTCCTTAGCAAACTGACTGTGAAAAAGACAATTTTGCGAATGACACTTGCATCACCTCTTCAAATTTAGTTTCAATTAAACCAACTTGTAATCTGCCTTGAATGTAGTGCAAAGCTTTTGCTACTGCTTCGAAGATTCAGGCAGAAAAGCGCATTTCTCGCCAAGCAATAATCAGTACGGATTGGCAGCAGTCAAGTGCTAAATGTCAAGTTCACCTTGATAATACTCTGACTCACAATAAAGTTTTGAAAATGATTTGAATCTTCCATGGTATTGCTCAATAGAAAGACCTAGCTAGCCCTCCTATGTTACTATTTGAAAATGAGAAAAAGTTACACAATTTAGTGCAAATAGTGCTAAGTCATCTACTAGGCCAATGTATTTTAGTAGGCATAGAATTCGTGTTTAAGAAATATCATGTCATAGGATACATCTTCCAGCGTTAATGATTAAGGGCTTAAATCTTGTTTGGATTAAGTTCACATTCAATTTCTGTCCAACGTCCAATTCTTCTGGACTAAGGTCCAAAAAAGCTATTTTGAATCGATATAAGAAACCTTAACTGGTAATTTTTATAAGTTTTCTAAAACTAAGCCACTTCGTTCGAAATTTTTAATTTATTGAAGTATAGTTCTTTGTGTAATGGTTAGTACTTTGGACTGTCACGTCGAAGGTCTGAGATCGGTTCTAAGTTGCTGCCACACATAAGCAAACAAAATTACTGGGGTACTGCTTCTTGAGAATAAGTACAAATAATCCAAAAGTATTTTTATTGTGAATCGGCAGAAAATTAAAGGATAAGTCTTCGTCTGATTCTTAACTCCGAGGGCGATGACATAATTAACTACCTCAAAGTTTTTGCTATCAATTGTGATGTTTGTTTGTTGATAGGATAAACTTGGTCTTGTTCTCATTTACGTCAAGACTAACACGACTGGCCTGATCTTCAACAACCGTGAAGGCCTCTATTATAGAACGTTGGATACGGCCGATGATGTCGATATCGTCCGCATACCCCAATAGTTGGACAAATTGGTTGAATATAGTGCCTTAACGCCTGTCCAGCGCACCATCTGCTATAGAAAGAGATTGAAGAAATCACATGATAGCGCATCTCCTTGCCGAAATTCGACACTCTGTGCATGTTTGGAATAGTTCAGAAGAGTTCCTTCCTAGTTGCACAGCGTATTTTCGAATGAATGTCACTCGGGATCCCGAGCTCAGCCAACACCACATAGAGCTCTTGACGTTGAATGCTATCGAACGCGGCTTTGAAGTCGATTAATAGATGGTGAGTCTCTACTTGAAATTCGTTGGTCCTTTCCAGAAATTCCCACAATGATAATATTTGGCCTATGGACGAACTTGCCGTCTAAATTATTACAGACATGTTTAAGACTTTCACATAGCATCTTATATAGTAGGGATATGCTTCGAAAGTTCTTTGAAGACAAGGGATCACCTTTCTTGAAGAAGGTGATGATCCAGTCATCGGGCATGCCACCTTCAACCCATAGTTGATTGATGGTTTGATGCATGCGCCCTACCAAAACATCATCTCCTATTTGAAAAGCTGTAAGCCATCAGATCGTATGTGGCCTTGTTGTTCTAAAGATAACTTTTAGATAAACCTATTTCTTCTATAACGGGTGCTGAAACTGGTTCTTCATTTATTGGAATTGGTTTGTCCTCTTGCTCTTTTAAACTCTGTTTCTTCTATACATAATTTCCATTCAACTGCTACTGGAAATGCTGCTTGAAAGCATCTACAATTCCCTGTGAGGTTCGGTGACTAGGTTACCTTGGTTTTTTCCTCTCTCTCCTCTTTGCTCGATACTCTTCTCTCGCTACTCTTGTTTAGAGATGCAGCTAATTAGCATCTGCATATTCTGTCACTCGTTTCAGTTGAATGCATTCATCTTCGTACCATGGACTCCTTATTTGGTTGATAGCCTACGCTGGTTTGGGCTACCCATTTGAGGATATCGCGATACTGGGACCACTGCTTGTTGGTGTCTATTGTAGGTGGATTCACAGTGGAGAGCTTCTTGCTGAGGTAATCTTTGGAAGCTCTTACTTTTACAATAGTAAATTATATTCTTTATATTATATTCTTCGCGTACTTAGGCTAGTCGCGCACTGGCAACTGTAATCGAAATCAAATAGTTTAATCACCAGTTGAAAGGGAACCGCGCACTGGCAACTCTTTACTCACGCTCACACTCGTTTAGTTTGTGTCAAAACACAAACTTTTTAGTTGCTCGAATCGCCCTTATGTTTCATTTTAGCAATTAAACAGTTGCGAAACTAAAAATTGAATGTGCCCGGCTTTAAGAGATTATGACGCTTCAACGACAGGAGGCAGAACTGCGTTTTTAAAACATTAAATTCTACGCGTTTTTGACAATGCTATCGAGATCAAAATTTAATGAGCTTATCATACGCTGCCGGCTTATGGCCACAAGCGAAGGTCAATAACGTGGATATATAAGAAGCTGAGAGTATTATGGTCAGAAAAACAATGAAATGGATTGGAAGTTTCAGACAAAAGATCATGTATGAATATGGGAAAGAGAGTCGCTGATAAAACGTAACCCTGCGTATGAATTATAGACTTCAAATATACTTGTGTTGAGCGGTTCGAAAGGCAGTTTCTTATCCAACGAAAAAGAGATTCATCGGTACCAAATGCACGTATTTTCGATAAGAGAGCTTGATGCCAAACTCTATCAAATGTTTTCGAAATATCGTGTAAAATTATCTTACTTTTTCCAAAACGCGAGTGTTCAGCTCGCCAGTGGACCTATTGCTATGAAAGCCTTACTCCTGGTCATTAAGAAGCTTTTTTAATTTATCAGCATTTTCACTAACTTTTGAAAGAAGGTACCTAGGTGTTTTTGTAAGGGGCAGGCTGCACAAATTATAATACATTCTAAGTACTTTGGTTAAGGATTTTTGAATTATTTAACAACTTTTAACTCAAGAGGGACAGTCATTTAATTTTGGTATGTATTCACTTTTTCTACATTTTGTTATGAAGTTATACTCGTATCTATCTTGACTCTTAGCCTTTTAGACCAGTTTTTAACCTTTTATTTTATTTTTACGAGAATTCCTTCATATTGGTATTTTTTAAACAAAAAAAAGAAATCTTCAAGGTTACCTTCATAAATTAAAATCCCAAAAAAATTTATAAAACCGTTCGAGATAAGACATTTAATTTACATTGCAAATTTTAAGGCTCCCCAGACATTCTGCATTCCAAACAATGAAAATAGTCCCTTCGAATTCCTCATAAAATTAAATTAATCAAAAATAAATAAAATAAATACATTATCTTGTCCCAGACAAATTCTTGAAATTATTAAACTCACAATTGGACAATATAATGTATGTAAGTTGAAGGAAAGCTTGGCAGGCACAGCCTCGATAATTCACCCACACTTGACCTCCAGTTAAACTTCAGAAAGAGGAGAGAGCAAATCTCATATATGTATAAACGACTTTAGAGTTCACCGAGGTCAGTACCAACATTTACAACCAATCCCATGGGACAGTAATAATTTACTGCAATGCCACATGCATTCGTCGAGCTGCGGGCTTGATCGTAGGTTTTTTGTTTTTATTACAGATTGATTGTTGCTCTTCGGTATTGTTATTTATTTTTGTCCATCTTGTCAAGTTGGACACTGGTAATCCGGGGTTGATTAAACAAAATTAACCGACCAGTTGTCTACCAATGAACAATTTTAAAATTAAGGACAAGCCGGAGTTGCCTGAACTTGCTTTATATGGAAGTTCGAATCTTCATGTTTCTTCAAAATTGTGTTTGCATTATATTAGAATTATATGTTTTCTATAAAATTTCAACTTAAAACCTAGAGTAACTTATATTTGTTTAAAACTATTTTAATATGATCCTAGATTTGCTATCTCTAACATTTTATTAAATCGCCAAATACCTATTTCATCCGTTTACTATCATGCTAAATTCATATGACGTTTTGACACTTCCAGTTGTCAAAGTTAGAACACTTCTTTAAAGTTAGCAAATTTTTAAGTACTATCATGCTTTTAGTTTCACACTGGGTTGTTTTAAATCTTTCGCCATCTTTTTCTGTTTCATTCATTCGAAACATATACTAATATTTGCCTGTCACTGTATATATCATTGAGTTATTCAGCAAATGGTTAGTTATTCGAAATATTTTGCACTGACAGGAGAATAATTTCTTCAAAATTTCTGTCTTAAAACAAAAACTGAACATTGCAAGAAAAAAACATTCACAAAAAATCGTAAATTTGAAATTTACGAGTAGTTTCTCGGTCAAGAAGCATTTTTAGTGCTCTCCGATGACAGTTCGCTTCATATATCTTCCAATCACCAAGTGTCAAATTCAACCTAAGAGTTGCTACGATATCAATAGTTAGTTCTGGAAAACCCAAACAAAATTTGACATTGTTTTGCTCTAAAAAATTGCAGTTTTAGTTATTTGCAGTGACATTTGAAACAGAGTGCTCTATAAATGTCATTAAAAATATTTGTCTCCATCTGTCAAATTAAATAGATCGCAGGCCATAATTTCTATCAATTAAATTTCTTTAAAATTGAGAAAAATAAGATACTCCACAAACAAACGTCACAATAAATTGAAAGCTGTCAAGCCAAAACCTATTAAATTCCATTTAAAGATGTCCGAAAAAATGTTTCAAACAAAACTTCTAGATTATATAAAAATTGATGTTGATTTCTATCTTTGGAATTAAAAGACATCGGCACGGTTTTTTTTTTTCATAATCACATGTGCTCAAGAGTATATTGAGACCCTTACAATGTTAAACATAAAACGATTGGGAAATTAGGAAAAGAGAATGGAGGTGTCGATGAGCATTGGTCTTGAATTTTTCAAATGTAAATGGCAAGGAAAACCGTGTTGGGTTAATTGTTTCTTGATTGTGTTGTGTGACTAAAAAATTCAAATCTCCGTATTTGATGGTTCCTTGAGAATAAGGTTTGATAGTGAACTGATGTGCACTCCAAGAGAAACAAGTATCACTGGTGAACTGATTGAGGGGAGGAATGCAACTGGCTTCTTCCGACGTTGTTCCGGAGATGGGAATAATTTCTAGTTCTGTTTCCTATCAGCTTTAACGCTCTGTTATGGATTCTATCCAATAAATGAAGAGAAGTTTGGGTTGCACCTGCCTTAAGATGTGAGTTGTACTCAAGTCTTGGACGAATAAACCCCTTTTATTGTAGCCAGATCATAGGGGTGAAAATTTTCCTGCACCGATATAGAAATGCTATAAGCATTTAGCAGCATTTTTGGTGTCTCGACAATGTGGTCATTCCGACGAAAATCGTCGTTGACAAACATGCCGAGTATTGAGAGCTTTTAGACTTCTTCGATGCAAGCGCCATTCAAGGACAATTGCATAAGGGGTACATTTTGCTTCAACAACAATAGACTGCATTGAGTTTTGGAAGCATTAAACTCCACATGACCTTTTAAAACCCCATTTAACAAAGTTATAAAGATCGAAGTTTAATGAGCGTATCATACGGTACCATTGCAATTTTACTTCCAAAAGGGATAACTGTGAATTTGAGAACGAGTATGAGAAACTGAGGATAGAGTTGTCGGTAAAACAATTAAGTGGATCAGATCAGAAGTTTCAGACAAGAGATAATTTACGAAAATGAGAAATAGTATCGAAGACAAAACGGAGCCCTGGGGAACATCATCACTTGATTTGTGAAGATCAGAATAACAGTTTCGTTGATACCAAATTAACAATTTTTCTTATAAGGGCCTAATTTGGTCTGGTGCCAAACTATATCACACACCTAAGAAATATCAAGCTCAATATTATTGAGTTCTCCAAAACAATAAAAATATCTGTTCCACTCTTAGTTGATTTATATATCTACCATCAGATCAGATCACAGATATTGCTGTGAAAGCTCTATTGCCGATAGTTAAGAAGTCTTCAGTCTTTGAGATATTTCCTTAGCTGATGATTGATCAGCGATTCCATGACTATGTAAAGAAGTGACTTAAGTTCAATTGGTCGGTAGGAGAAGGGGGAAGAAAGATCGCCCTTTTCAAGAACAGGCTCGACAAATACTGATTTCCATCTTCTTGGGAGGGTTCTAGAACAGTAAGAGAGATGAAAAAGCTAACGCAATGTGTTTTCCAACGACGAAGAACACTTCTTTAGAAAAATTAGTATTATATCGTCAGGACCACCGGATTTGTGTTTTTCAAGATCTCGAAGAGCTCTAACAACTGTAAGAGTGCGGAAATACCCCTGTCCAATTGAAGGATTTGCCTTCTCAAGTGAATGAAAGGCTGCCTCGCAAAATAGATCTAGCAGCAAAATGAGCTGCCTTAACTGAAGCTAGTTATCGGGGTCTCTTTGTATATGAGCGTTTGAATGGAAATTAATTATGAACCCGCTTTTCCGATTTTAATGAAAGTTGGCACAACTAGTGATTAACAGGCTTCACTGCAGTGAACGGATATTGACTTCTGTATAGTATCCTTTGACATTCGAGTGTTATGGGTCGACGGCCAGTCAAATATCACTTTAAAGGTCATACTTAACGAAGGGCTTAGGTGCTAAATATAGTTAACAAAAAAATTAAGTTTTGCATTTATAGGGTGAAATGGGGCAAGGCTTGTGTATTAATATTTTATTATTAGCTGAAACACGGAAGAGTTCACGATCATTAAATAAATTCTTTCTGAAGACCTTCAAAAAAAATCAAAAATAGTAGATCATTATGTGAACGCAAAGCATTTGACAGTGGTCTGATGTACAATTTTGGAACAAAAGTCATCTTTCAAAAATATCTACAATTTATACATTATGTACCTACCTAAATGTATTTTACTCGCAAAGACCAGTTTTTTTAATGGCTCAATAGATTTCGATGTATCTTATATAAATTTGTTTCACAAAACGAAAGTCAGAGTTAAAATTTAGGATTTGTTTTCTAAATTTTTGCAAGCAAGTGGCTTAAGTTACATAAGCAATAAAATACTTCTCTTCCTCTCGCCAAATACATAACCTCTGAGCCATCTCCTTCCAACATACAAACCAAAACAGTCAGAAATACACTCTTTTTCAAATTTCTTTCATTCAAATTTTGTTTTTCTTTTTTTTTTTACAAAACCAATACTTACCCCTTAGACCAAAAATAACTAAAAGATTACAAATTCGAACGTTGCTGTCCACCGAAACCAAGAAACCAACCACAAGGTTGCAGATAGATTTGAGCGTCCATCTCCAATTCTATCTGTGTGTATATATCTTGTGGTCACATGCGGCCACCATACCACAAAATTGGATGACGTTCAGACGTCCATCCGCCATTGTCTATCCATCTACACAAATTTAAATCTCATGGATCTCGTACGCGGTTTCCATGAAAAAAAACATGAACAAAATATGCAAAATAAGCATCTTTGCTATGTCTATGCGACTTAATTGATTCCAATTAGAGAGGCGCTCGCCGGATCGGGCTGGTTCTTCTGGAGATGCGGTCTTTTGAAGTTCAACGTTCAACGTTTTTGTTTTTATTTGCGAAAAAATGATTGTTACCGTTGTTTGTTTCTTTGTGGGTGTTTTTATATTTTTTTTTTGTTTGGTTTCATCTTTGTATTGTCTTAAGCTTGGTTCCAATTAACCTTCAAAGATGCGCAATGCTGATGATGGAAGTTGTTGCTGAGGATGTGGATGATGATGGTCACGGTAGAGTGGTAATCCTTAAACAACTCATTTTCCAGTCGTGGTGCAAATAAATTGACGAGTTATTGTTTTTTTTTTCTTATTTTTCTTTGGAGATATTTTTGTCGTTGTTGCAGAAGAAGGTAAATGTAGCGAAAGGAAGGTACAGCTTTGAACTGTAATGAAATGAAGCTCTCTGACAGAAGCTAGCAGACCATAAAAATGTAAATTTATTTAAGGAAATCCTTCTCTTATCGATAAAGACGGGCGGAACATAAATTTATGATAAGCATATATGTATGTATGTACCTATGCAAAAAATTGTTTTAGGTTTTACAATTTAATTATATAGAGAGCAGGTGTATTGCGTACCTACGACTTCAGCATAATTTGGTTCGGTTTTTATTATTATATAGCTCGAGTACAAATTGTTCTACGCGAGGGAAAAAAATTCTCGAGATTTACAACTCTCCAAACATGTTCAGTAGATTTATTAGAAAATTCAAAGAACAAAGGTTAAAATCTCCTTAATACTTTTGCCTGTTTGACTGTCTGGCAAAATTGCGTGAAGTACCTGCCTATAATATTATTTATTGTATTTTCCTACCATTGTCTTTCAAATTAAAATCGACTTTACTCTGTCAAACAAAAATTGTCAGTACAGGCCTTATGGGAGAGCTTTTTCTAAAGCAGTGGCGCCTGATGCACCCTCACTACAATGCGTTAGGAAAAATGCCACCAAAAAAAGAGCAAGCCACTGACTTTTCTTAAGGAATTGTTGTTGTAATTCTTTGCAAAAAGTTGTACACCCCAACACGACCGTCGTATCCCACTGCTGATGAGATACTGTCAAGAGTGTCAAGTGTCACTCAATACGATCGTGCGCGTGCGCTCTTTATCTACATCAAAACAGAGTTACCATTATCATTCTCAATTGCAAGCAAGGAGCTTTTTCAGTGGTCTTTATTAAGGAGCTTTTGGGATTTGAAGCTTTTGAAAACACATTTTAAGAAGATGAGTATGTTGAGTGTTGTCGTATTGCTTTTCAACTTAAAAAAAACGCGCCTATTATCTTACCGCTTGGCGTTGTGGGAAAAGGTAAATTGAATATTGTTTTTAGTCGTTTTGAATCGGCAGACGGTAGCCCTACGCGTTTTTTACTCTCATTTGCGGCGATTTATAATGTAAACTACGGAATCCCTGTGAGAGCTTTAAAAAGCGACACACTTATGCATGGCAATGCAACCAGAATGAGAGACAAACGTCCTATCTTCCCTGTACTGACAATTTTTCTTGGACAGAGTATAACTAAGACCAAAAATTGCTTCTAGCAACTTTTTCTTGTCTTGAGCTTGAAAAACTTTTTTAAACCAGTATTTTCGTTTTACTTTTTTCGGATTGGTAACATTTGACAGCATAAAGTTCCCGGTAACAAGAATTATAGTATTATAACACTGTCATATAACAGTGATTCGGACAAACGAATTGACATTTAGTCAGCTTGCTTTTGAAATCTGTTCTAAGGATTCTCTCATCATTAAAAAGTGGTATTGGCGAATTAATCCCAAAACTCCCAAAACTAAAAAAAAAATTTCCTATCTACTTCTGCGTTCTGTCTACAAAGTTTTTTTCTGCGAATAATTTGTATACCAGACAATAATAAGATACGTTTTCCCATTAGGCCTTTTTTCTTTCGTCAATCTTCCAGAAACAATTCCTAAATTTGTCCAGTAGCTCGCACTCAACTCTGTCTTATTAATCCCCGCCTTTTTGCATATTTTTTTGTTTTTTCCCAAAAAAACACCCCAAGGGGAAATTTTAAATATAATCGACAAAAACCTTAACCAAAACAATATTTCTTCGCAAAAAAGCATTCCTGCATGAAAGATGAAAGACAAAACTCAAAGGTCTTTGGTATAGTTGTAGCCTCAGTTGCTTATCGCGGGGTAAATAAATGTATACAAATGTAAATAAATGTATACATTTATTTAGCATTTCCTTGAAAATACTCACTTTGTTTGTTTGTGTTGTTGAGAGTGTTAACCTACCCGTGGAAGGAGTTTTCCCAAAGTAGCCCTTTGTTGCGTGTTTTGAATCGTCTTCAGTCTTATATAGGTAGAAACTTCTCTCTGCATACGGACCTCGAGAGTGTCTAAGTTCTTATATTGGCTCTTGGGAAATACTAACATTCATCGTGTGGCTTTGGAAGTGTGCACTTTTTAACTTCAACAAATCGTCCTTATTTGCCACACATTCCTGTCCTGTTTTTACAATACCTTTGTTTTGAAATAATTTTCTTGGAGTTTGGTAATAATCGTATTCAAACAGACGAGTCAACGCTAGACGCCAGAAGGCTGTAAAAACTTATGATGGGGTCGGAGGTTTTGAAAATTATGAAAATTCAATGAGAATTGTGCATAAAAGTTTAAGCTCTTAAAAAAAATGTAGAGCACAAAATTTATGAAACTAAAAGCAAAAACAAGTTTTGTATGATAACTTACGTGCAGTGTAGGCTCCAAAGCTTTTTCATCATCATATAAATGTTCCAAGCAAACATAAACAACGTTTTATGAAACCCTCTGTTTCTAAGGAGCCCTGAAATGTCAATACAAACTGTAGGTACATAGATCATTCAAATTGATGGCCTTCTTGTTTCGTGCTTAGCAGATGTGATACCCTTGTCGTCCATTGGGCTAATGCACTTTAATTCCAACCCAAAGCCCCGAGCATACTTTTAAAAAACTTTTCAAAACACCAGCAGTTTAGCAAAATACAACAAAGAAAAAATATTAAAACTTTCATTTCTGCAATTCATTTCAGAAAAGGGCATGGAGTTTTTCCAACCCCCCTTCGCCCACCTTTCTACTGTATACTGTATAAAATTTAAGAAGAAAACGCGCTACAAGTAAAAATTATTGCGCGGTGAATATAGCGCAAAAAACGCCGCTAGGTAATTCGATAAAGCGTAACATTTTGCACTCGAAAACTCAAATAATTTATACGAAATAAGAAGAAATGGAAGCGGGGGGCAGAAATCGGGCGTTAAGTGTGGCTGAGAGGGCTGAAACGAGAATTCAAAGGAGACAGGGGTGGCAAATTAGATGGAAAACTTTTGCGCGCAAAGTAGATTTCATCGTAGTTTTCTGCAGACTGCAGCACAAGCTTATAATTTATTTCCAAATGCTCCTGCTGATGTACGAGCATGTACAACTGTTGGTGCTTCTGCAACTTCAATACGCCTTCATTTTGCTATTTCCACTATTTTCCTAGTTTGTGCGAAAATGTGTCGTTCTCTAAATCTGCTTACGACATTTCCACCTTATTTGGCTGCATAAAGTTTAAAGCTACGATGATGGCAGTAGTGGAACTACGGTACTGTTGTGCCTCCATGTACCTGCCTCGACCTCCGACAGGTGAAAAATAATGAAAGTTTTAGTTTAGATGTGTTTTTCTTTGTTTCTGCTGAAATGGCGGATTACCAGCGATTGCAACACGCACAACGTAATTCTAGACGGAAAATCTGGCAACAGCGAAAGTCCGCCATGATTTCTGAGGACGAAGGTTCTTTAACCATCACACACGCATATGTTCGTATTTGGATTGCCGGAGAAAGAGGTCGAGTTTTATTATTGTTTTCTTATTGGCAAAGTAGGATAATTCAATTAGACAGAAAGAGTATCAGACGCAGACATGCAAGAAGTGAGTCAAATGGGAGTTCGGTTGGATTACATGGAATCAGCTGCCACTAAAATTAGAGGGGTTTATTGGTTTTTCTGTGTAGTCAAGTCAATCGCAATTGGATCTGTGTAGCAATTTGATGGTTTTCTATAAGTTCTTATCTACATAGAATATGGTTTTGTTGTTGGTTTTTATTTCAAATATTAAAATCAGTAATATCTAAGTATTAGACTAAATAGTTTGTCAAGTAAAAAGGTTAAAAAGTTGTTCAGGCAGGACAAAACCTAAGGCTGGAAGAGCCTTAATGCTTGTTTAAGTTTAGTCAGAGGTTGAACTATTTGAGGAATAAATTGATGCGTTTTTGCGACATCAAGATTCAAGACTTACTTGTGATAAAGTGAACTACTAGGTCTATTTTAGAAATAACGACGTGTAATACTTATATTGTGAAATATTATAATAGCCCAGACTATTGGAATTGTTGAGATGTTCTCAACACGTCTCAAAATGTTGATATCCATAGCGATGACACGGCAAGCTTAGCGTGTGCTTAAAAGTCGTTTTTTTTATAATTATTTGCATCCAAAGGGTTATAACTACCCTATAATGTCACGACACGTAACACAGTGCTAGCGTTTAGGTTAGCTGGAGGAGATTTAAAAGGATATTTCGCAATGCATTGAGCTTGAAAATTTGTACTTCACAATTAAGGGGAAAAATCGAAAAATTCCACGAAAAAAAAATTAGAATCTCTACATTTTAAAATACGTAAGGAGTTAGGCTCAAGGCTGAGCTGATGAACATTAGCAGCTATACGAGTGTTTCGGCTGAATTGTTTAAAGGAGAGGAAGGCAACTGGCTATTTCATTTAAGCATCGTTGGTAGCAAAAGCGATAAGACAATGAAAGGCCGAAAACGTTTTACGACGTAGCCCAAGACAAACAAAATTTGCCGTTATGTATGTGTCTCCCATAACTTAAGGGCTCCATTCTGAATTTCATCCAACAGAAAAATAGTAATGGGGACACCCAAAACTATCGAGCTGTTGTTTCAGTTTCACAACCCAAGAAGAGGGTTATGAATCTGGAAGCGAATATGAAAAGCTGAAGGTGCTAATCATTTATGAAGCTAAGGAAGAGTGTCGGAGACAAAGCGGAGCCCTGTGGCATATCAGCATTTTTTTGTTATATCAGACTTAAAACCGTCCAGAACAATTCAAATTCAACTGTCAGAAATGTTATTTAAAATGCATATTCCAGATACACGCATTTCCTTAAAAAAAGCCTAACTAATATCAAGTGCAATAATCCAAAATTATATAAAGATTGGTTCCACTTTTCGATCAGCAGAAGACCTATTTCTGTCAAAACAGTTGTAAATTTTGGGTTGTTTTCTAATAATCTAGAAAAACATATTTTGAAATCGGAACGAATCCGGAATGTTTGAAAATCCTCAAACATTCATTTAAATGTAAAGAAATGAAACGAGGTCTGCGAGACTATTTCAAATCTCCTCTATCTTTGACTTGTACAATTTCAGATTACTCGAAAGGAAATTTCACTTCGTCGAAGCGCTGGCTTCCATCAAGTGCCACAATAACGTTAGCTGAGTGTTCGTACGTTGAAAAAATGAGAACAGCAGTGCCAGATGGAATCTGTCACATTCAACCAAGTGGCAGGTACACAGTGAACGAAATGTTTTGCAAGAATCAAAATTTACTATTTTTTAAGATCATATTCAAGACATAATTTTAGTACGTTGGAATATCTTGCCGAAGGTTTGTATTCGAATACAACAGAATCCACGATAAACTGAATCGCATTATATGTAGCTGTTTTGATTCGGAGGAATTCCTGCCGCCTATCAATACGGGCACAGAAATGTTTAAGAATGAAACCCATTATATGTATACCCTGGTTCTAAACGAGCTACAGCCTCATTAGTCCAGTCAAAGCGTCATGAAAAAGGGCCTGACCTTGCGCGCAGAGGCATGGTCTATTTTTTTTTCATGGATCGATAGGTGCTTATGAGAAAAGCTTAAAACCAAATTTGCACCACATGACAACTTTTTTTACCAAAGTTATTGGTAAAAATGTGTTTTGTGTCATTTTTTGGTCATTTGCTAATATCTCGGCTCCACTATCTCGCACAAACAAAAATTAAACATGATTTTATTCCTTATAACATTATCTATTATGTTCTAAAAAAAAACATTTGTTTAAACAAATGAAAAAAAAGTTATAGTAAGTTAAACAAATTTTTTGTTGTTTAAAAATCACTTTTTCGTGATTATTAAGAAAAAAGCTCATTTAATGATGAAATTTTTAATTTTTATTATTAAAGTTCTTGTAATTCCCTACAATTTAAAAAAAAATCAACACTCTACGATGAACGAAAGCCGAGTAATAAATTATTGAACATGTGTAAGTCAGCGCACCCACGCATTTTATGATTTTATGTTTTAATTAATATCTCAGCCCCAGTATGTCGCAAAGTGAAAATAAAAAACTGTATTGCTAATAACAATATTTTCTATCAACTTGCATTTAATTTAATATGTTTGAGCAAAAACATAAAAAGTTACCGTTGGTTTCAACGTTTTTTTTCTTGTTTTTAATACCTTTTTTTCATAGTTATTGAGAAAAAAACTGTATTTCACGGTAAATACTTTTCAGTTTTGGATTTTTGTTTTATAGTCCTGCTAATTTTCTTCAAATTAAAAAAAAAATTAGTCCATTACGACAAACGGGAGCCAAGATATTCATGATTTAAAAATTTAGGAAAGCTCACAATTTAGTATTTTAACCTTGTAGCACAAATAATCATATACAGATGTCTCATCTCCATACAAAAAAATGTCCTAAGAAATTTTTTCAGCAGACAAACTTTAGCAGACAAAGATACAAAAATCAAGAGTGACAAGAGAACTACAATGACCACAATGTAGGAGAGCGAAAAATGTATCTTTTCATTGGGTAAGCGACTAAGCGACAAGCGTTCTCTTGTTCTCATCAAAATTTATAGCACAAACAAATCGTACCAGACACAGCGCATCCCTTTCCCACCGGGGTTATATTGTTTCTGTTCTACTTTTTCTTATTATATTTTGTCATTCGTAGAATTTCTGTGTGGATGGATGTTATTTTTGTTTTTATATTTGCCTTTTCCTGTGTTCCTTTATTGGTTTTGGTGGCTGGTGTATGCCGCGGCGACTCCTTGGCTGGTGTTTTTGTTGTTTTTTTTTATTTTGATTTCTTGTGAGGGTACATATTGCACTTTTTGGTAGGAATTTTCTTGTTTGGATTTGACTTTAACTTGAGAATTATTGATTAGATCTTTAAGGACAAGCACTTAAAATAAAGGTAAAATTTCTAGTTTTATTATAAAAAAATGCTAAAAATGAAATCTGAGATTTAGATTAAGCTTTTTTTTTACATGCCAGTGGATGTTTAGCTACTTTCTTTCAAACAATCGAAATCTGCGCAAAATTATTCCCTCTTTCAAATCAAAATGCATTCGTGTGACTTTGTATTCTCCAGGAAGTACTCGTAGGTACAATTAGACTGGGCCAAAAAATTGACTATTTTTTTTTTGAAAGATATATCGAGAATATCATTCAGAATGACAAAAAAAAATTTTCGTAAAAGTTTGAGCCCTTAATATCAATTTTAAGAGGGCTATCATCGCTAATTTTGATTTTTAGTCATAATTTCATGTTTTGCGTCAGAACTGACAAAACATTGAAGTAAAAAAAATTCATTTTGACTTAATAAATTGTTATTTTTCGTTAGTTACAAAATTCCAAATTAAAAAAGTAAAATCGAAGAAAAATAACAATTTATTAAGCTTAATTACTCAAAAACGGCTTGTCTGACGAAAATTTTCAATTAGACCTTTTTTGTAGGGAATTTAATTTTATATAAAAGTAAGTCAAAATGAATTTTTTTTACTTCAATTTTTTGTCAGTTCTGACGCAAAACATGAAATTATGACTAAAAATCAAAATTAGCGATGATAGCCCTCTTAAAATTGATATTAAGGGCTCAAACTTTTACGAAAAATTTTTTTTGTCATTCTGAATGATATTCTCGATATATCTTTCAAAAAAAAAAATAGTCAATTTTTTTGGCCCAGTCTAAGGTACATATTTATGTTTCTGTTTCTGTTTTGTTTATTTTTTTTGGAGATACTAGTATTATGTAGACAGAATCGAAAGTGAAAATTATTTCCTCGTCTCAAGAAAGAAGAACGGCATTAACAGGAAGGTAAGGTTTTAGTTTTTAAGTTTATTTACTTCTTTTTTTAGCTTAGTACATGTATAGATCTGTGGTCACAAGGAAAAGTCGCCAAAGTACTTTTTACTAATTTTTCAGGAGAGCAGTTTAAAGTTTTTAACAAACGCGTGAAATTACAAATGACTATATTGGGCAATTGGAAACTCCGTTCAAGTTGAAACAAAAATTTAAATAAAGATAATTTTACTCTTTCTAATTAAAAATTAAATTAAATTATCTGCAGTTTAGTTGTTTTTCCATTTTAAAGAAATTTTTTGTTCTGTTCTAAGGACTACTTAAGCTGATTTTCCTTGTCTATTCTGTTAAATTATCCAGTTCTTGTGTCAACTTTAGTTCTTATTCCTAACTTAATAAAGAAAAATAATTGCTTTTAGCAGAGAATGAGAACCAACTTTGAACGTTCAGATAGAATGAATGAAAATACAAAAAAAAAAACAACAAACTTTTCATCATGCATTGTAAATTAATAAAAAACAAATCAAAAATTGAAAACCAATATTAAAAAAGTGTTTTTAATCTTCGTTTTCACTTCTTTAATCTGATTAAATGTTGATTTCGTTGGAACTTGTTTTGAGATTTTTATAAAAATAACTACAATCTGGATTTATGTATTGTAATAAACCCAAAAGATCTTTTTCTTATCTGGGTTTGCTGGGCTACTTTTATCTTAGATTTAAATCCATAGAAAGTTGCGCATGTGTCTAGTGACGAAACTTTTAATTTTAAATTCAGTGTTCCGAATATTTTTGAATATTTGGTAAGGCTCACAGGATTACAAACTTCATTTCTATACATGGAGTGATTTAAACTGCCATGAATATATTTTTTTTGATGTACCCCGACAAATCTCAAGTGGTTCGGTTGGACATGAAACTTTTACGGCTATTGCGTTTTTAATGAAACTTTCCGTTTCAGATAAAAACATATTGTAAGATATGATCTTCAAATTTGTATATGCATGCCATCATATTCCAAAGCGTACTTCACTCAGGTTTCACCGCGTCGCTTTTAGACAGAGTATTTCATTTGTTATTTCCTATAGTCAGAAGATTTTCTATGTATACAATTTTCTGGTCATAGGTTCCCAAAACCAAAACTGGATAAATAGTTGTTTTATTTGCTCGAAAGAAATTTTGTCTTGGCAGTTGCTTCAACACAATCCAAAGTGTTTTGGAGATCTTGCATGCTTCACTTTTCCAGAAAGTCTTATATGACTTTTCAATGTTCCTTAATGTCTGACGATCGTGAATCGTAGTTTTTGAACGGAATATCCAAATTTTGCTCTTTTCACTTTTATGTGGTCATTAGTAGATATATTAACTTTTTTGTAATACATATTTCCGGGAATTCAGGAAACGTTAACAAACTTGATTCAATGTTTTCTGTGCATTTAAAACATTAAAAAAAATGTTAAATATATATCGTTTAACCAATATCTTTATTGTGTTCTGGTGTAAAAGATCTGGGTGTCAGTGCGATCGACGTGACACCAAACATCTAAAATGTAGGAGTTTTTCAGTTTTGTAGATTCCGATTTAAGAGAAGCTTAATTGCTTTCAAATAAAATCAAGTCAGTGCATAACATCAAATCTTATAAAAACAGACTCCTTCCAAAGGACATTCGGGCTACTCGTAAATTAAAATAAAATCGCTCTTATCGTCAGCTCTTGATAATAAACTAATTAAGTTACAGTTACTAACTAAAAGTATTCATCTTTTATTCTATTTCGATAACTAAGTGCTATTTTGCAGAATTTTAACATTTTCGATACATCTATTTCGTTAAGAAGATCCATGGTTTCGTTTTCTGTTAAGAAGTCAGTACTCCAGTTTTATGTCTTCTATAGTTTCCCTTAGAACGGGAACGGGACACCTTCCAATAAAATGAAAAACATCTTCATGTTCTGTGAGATTACACATCACACAAAGTTGCATCAATAAAGAAAACGTTGATCATAGATCATAGCTCTTTAGTTCAACAAGAGAACTTACAACTAGAGCTATTTAAATCTAATTGGAATGATGGTTATTGTTGGGATGAAAAAGAAATTTAATTCAACACATTTAACATAACAGAAATAATTACTAATAAAACTTAAAGAATATGACACCTCTAATGAAAAACCTCTACTTTTATGGCCCTCTGAAACGTAATTTCAAACATTCGTTCGCAATATTTAAACATAACAAAGATTTATTTCCCAGTTTGGTTTGATAATACAAATGAATGTCATATGCAATAATGCAATGCACAAACTTGAAACCGAGATTGTGAAATGTAAAAAAAATTAGATGTGTTCAACCAGAAAGAGGGCAGTGTAGAGTAGTGTAGTGCAGTGCAAGTTAATGAAAACTGTCAGAGCAAACTAAAGCAAAAACGTCATACGTCAGATCTTAAAAACATGCCTTCTTCTAAATTTAAATTCGAAAACACAACGCGCGGACAAAATTCAAATTAATTCAAATAATGACATCAGCTGATTTTGACAGTTTTCACCAACCTGCACTATCTCAAAAGGTAGGGCAAGATATTCTGAACTAATGTACACTAGTTCAGCTCATTGAACGCTAATCAGTGTAAGTCAGTGAAGAAATTTTTCCAATGAACACCAAAAAGCTACACTTGTCTGCCCAGAGTAGTCCAGTGCAGCTGGTTGAACACAACTATTATCAACTAACTTTGAATCCGAAGTGCTTACACTACGTTGGATGGGAATTTTCAACTCATTTTATAGTTATATTTACCCACTCATAGTTAGTTAGCTACGTAGTCACATAATTTGAATATTGAGTTATCAAAAATAAAAATGTGCACTTTTTTTTAAATTAAAATAAGGTTTTCTTAAAATGTTGTTCTCACTATGAGAAAGAAGAAAAAAAATTAAAAAAACAAATATAAAAAATAAAATTCTACTAGAGCACTCAGAAAAAAAAATAGTTATTTTTATAACTATTGCAATAGTCATTTGGTAATTTTCCATGAAATTTATGAAATGATTATTTTTCATCAAAAATAATTCAAAAATAGTTAAAAAATAGTTAAACATACCTATAGTTAGAATTAACATATGAAATAATTAAAAATATAAATGACTATACAATATGCTTTGCTTTGTAATAAACCACTACTAAGAATAGTTGAATGCGACTATGGAGAATTCTGATTACTTAATAGTAAGTTTTAACTTTCCAATAATCAAAATAAGAAAATCTTAATTTTAAATAGAATAAAAAAATATCATAAACCAATACCTACTTAAAATAGTTCAATATGACTCTGAAATAGTAGATAAATAAGTACTCAATTCTTTAACATTTAATAACATATATTAGCATTTTAATAGTCAAGAAGATAATAAATTAGTTTTAAATAGGTAGGATAAATTGTTTTCATAAACGACTTCTTAAAATAGTTGAATACGACTATGGTGTAGTAGATATTAGTATGTAATTTCAAAAAAAAATATATGGTAACCCTTTGTCTGATAAAAGTTATAAATAAAATAATTTAAATATGCATCATTTTTAAGGCGCTTTGTTTTTTTCAACGTAAAATGTTGGATTAGTAGATAGAATTTCAACCGCACTTATATTTCGGTTCCCATATGTGCAAAATAATAAATATAATACATCGCTATTATAATATAATAATTTATCGACTTACAAAATAAATACTTTCACAAACATGAAGTTGTTGACTTAGCACATATGTATGTATATACTCAAACCTAAAAGTATTTTGTTTCTTTCTTTATTCAGTTTACAAATACTCTGTTCTCTTTTTACCTACCTCTAGAGGTAACTATATTTATATAGTCATTTAACAACAACAATGTGCGTATAATAGTCAAGTTTAACTATATGTATAGTTATAGATAACTATTCGATATAATCAAAATAAACTATGTGGATAGTCAAGTTTAATTGGGATTATAGTTATTACCAAAATAACTATTTGTAAAAGTCGTATGTAACTTCTTTATATTTAATATTAACTAGAAAAAAAGTAAAAAATTTAATAACAAATAAAAATAGTCATAAATAAAATAACTATTTTGTAACTATTTTGCATAGCTGTAGCTATTCGGACTATGGAAATAATCAAAAAATAGTCTTAAATGACTTTTTATTTCTCTGAGTGAGGTAACAAAAATAACTATTTAAAATAAGATACAAAAAAGCATCATTTTCCTAATTTAATTATTTGCATTATTTTTACAAAATTGTAAAAGTCGTTTTTGAGAAATATATTATTTTTCTTTTTGTCCAAATGTGTGGCGTGTACGCCTGAATACCAAGGACAGACAGGTGAAATTGCGAGACACACTTTCTTTTTCTTCGTCTTCTCTACCATCCTATTAACAAAATTGATCAAAATCTCGAGCTAATTTTTTTCATAACCTGCCATATGTACATATATTACAAGTACCTGCATCGTAAGTTAAAACTGGATCGTCGGAGGGTCTTTCTCGTCTAGGCGGTAGGCGCAAATTTTCTAGTAGGTGTCTACAAATTTTCTTGTAGGTACATATCCCATAGACATAATAGTTACAGGAAGGAATTATGTTAATAAGAACCTAGGAACATTTGTATACTCTGTATCTATTTATTAATGTCCAACTTTTTACATTATCAAACAAAAAAAAAAGTTATTAATTATTTTTGTTTAGTAATAATTTAAGTAAAAATGTATTAAGGCAGGTCCTCATAGCCCTACTTAAGTAGACAATTATTTAAAAGACCGTCTTATACAAAAAGTTCTTAATTGATAAATGATTGTATTCAAAATATTTAAATGCTTATCTTCCTACATACAAACATATTTATGTATATATACAGTGGTGGACAAGAATTTAGCACATTAATAAAAGAAAAAATTAAAGTAGATTTACAAAATTTGTTTCTATTTCAATATTTTCATTTTTATGTTATTTACATTATTTACGGATATAAGTATATTTTTCCAAAATACAATCTTATATTTATTATATATCAAAGAAAATAATGAAAAAAATAACAGAAAACATACTTTTTTGTCTGGACATGAATTTAGCACATTTCATTAAAATTGCTTAGTTATGTTATTTACCGTTACTAAAACTATATTTTCTTTTATATTTTGTTGGAAATCCTTTGTTCTTTAATACTGAATTGAGTCTTCTTGGCAAGCTCTCGTATAAGGCCTCACAGCGTTGCTTAGGTATTGAATACCAAGCATTCTGTATCTCTTGCCACAAATCTGTTAAATTTTTCGTTTTTTGTTTTTCAATGTGTTGCTCAACGTTATTCCACAAATTTTCGATCGGGTTCAGATCGGGTGATTGAGCAGGCCACTTTAAAACATTCACTTTATTGACCCCTAAGGCACTTTTCACTAGTTTTGAAGTGTGCTTAGGGTCATTGTCGTGCATGAAGCGCCATAAAACCGCCAAATTATCTTCGGCATATGGTATCATATGGTTCAAGATAATATCTTTGTACAGGTGCTGGTCCATTTTGGAGTCTATCTTCACTATTGGACCAATACCGTGCCAAGAAAAGGCAGGCACGTTTCCACCCCCGTGCTTCACCGTCTTAATGGTGTATTTTGGATCATGTTCCTTATTTTGTGGACGCCACACATATTTTTTTTCATCTGATCCGAATCGACAGAACTATGATACATCGCTCCAAAGTACATTTTTTAGTAGTTTGCCTAGATGTAATTTGGCAAACTCTAATCTAGCCTTCAGATTTTTTTTCGAAACCAATGGTTTTCTTTGCGCAATGCACCCTCTCAAATTTTTTTCATTCAGGCGTCGTCTCACGGTTCTTCAGGATACATTGACATTGTAATTCTCCATTAATTCATTTCGAATGACACTAGAGGTCTTAAATGGATCCTTTGTTGATAATATGTAAATGACTTTATCTTTCCTCTTTGTTGTCTTTCGTGTGCGAGAGGCTTGTTTTACATGTTTTGTCACTTCATACTTTTCAAAATGTCTAAGAGCATTGTAGACCATCTTCCTGGAACATTCTAGAAGCTCAGAAATCTCCGTTACTGTGCGACCCTTTGACTTCATCTTAATGATAATACTCCTTTTGCCCTCAGAACACCATTGCCCTTATGCCATGACTATTTAATGTTTTTTTTTTTAATTTTATTTGAATATATAACATTAAGAAGATATAAAATTACCTCAAAAATAATTTTGTTCTCTTAAAAACCTACAAATTAAAAAAAAATAACCAAAATTTGTACACGTGCTAAATTGATGTCCAACCAAAAACAATGCAAATGACAAACTATCAACGATTTTTTCACTATGTAATTGGATTGCATATGAAAATACATAGTTTTGTTTTCTCTGATTTGTTGTCATATATATTAGTTCAAAATGTACCGTTGCTTGGAACAAAACAAGAGAGAAAATTAAAAATATGGTAGTACCCATCTCAGTGTGCTAAATTTGTGTCCACCACTGTATGTACATATGTACTGTACATAAGTAAAAAATTTACAAACTAATTTCGTTTCCTGCTAGGTATACCTACATACATATGTACTAAACAAGCTCTTGTCCAAAATCTTGAAATTTATAATAATAAACCCAAAAAAGACCTAGGTATCTTCCTACCTACATTACTATAAAAATATAATATGTATATATAATATTCCTGGACTCTTACAAAATAGAAAAGGCGAATGTAACTACATAATTATGCAACAAAAATGTGCTCTTTATTAAAATCAACTTCAGACGAATGAAAAAAAAAAATTAAATAAAGAAATTTCTTCCGTCATTTAAACTATGTACAAATACATAACTACCGAAGACACAGTTTATTGAAAAAATCTTTCTAATTATCAACCAACTTAAATATATCCATCGGTTAAACCCAAGAAGCACACATTTAATATTTATCGCAAACCTCAGACAACCGAAACAAAAATCTTGAAAGTACAGTAGACTCGCGCTAACAAAAACACCGCCTTACGTGAACACCGGCTAACGTGAACATAATTTTTTTTACATTGAATACTCTGTAGCGTGAACACTGTGAGAAGGCCCTATAACGTGAACAAATTTAAAATGCATTTAACGTACAAAACTTTTTTTTCTTTTCTGCATTTGTCGGTTAGTCGAAACGGGGAATCCCCGTAAATGATTGCTCGTTAGTCCTGGTAGGTTAGTTCTTCTTTTGCTGATATCCATGAATGGACTGAAGATCATCCAAACGCAACCGAAACGAACGAGGTTTTGACCAGTGATGAAAAAGAAAGCGAGGACAGTATTTTAGAAAGAGCACATTTTTTTTTTTTTTTTTTTTTTTTTATAATCTACCCGCGCTCAAGGGATTATGATTACCCTTTAAATGTTTCAACACAGCGCGGACGTGAAGTTAATGAAGAGAAAGAAGGATAGAAAAGATGTGTGGCACGATGTTCTGAGACTGTTGGTGGTTGTCTCAGATATTTTTATCTCCAGGGATGGCGGCTGAGCTAAAGCGGAGAAATGCCGTGTCTTATTTCTTTGTCGCTTATAATTCACATTATTTTATTCGTGTTCATCCTTGTTGGGCATACTAGTTCAACTCAATTACATGTTGTTAGTGTTATGCCTGAACAACATGTAATGAGTAAACGAGCAACCCATTGATGACAATTTTTAAAAGGTTTTTAATGGAATTAAAGCGACATAGACGACGGCAGGGATCGAACCTGTCATCATGAGGTTGACAGGCGAGCACATATCCATCACGCCACCCCAAATAGCCAGAATAGAGCCTAGTGAAGCAATCAACATTTTCAATAAATCTTTGGAATGGACGGAAAATGAAAACATAAGTCTAACAGATGTCAGCGTACTTAAACGTCTCTGACAAAAGGCGTTGTTCAGAAATTTATAAAAAAGAAAATTCAAAGAAAGATAACTCCTTTTTTTATTGATTTCAACGTAATTTTTTTTTTGTTAACACAGCATAATGGATTAGGTCTCTACAAACCGAAACACAAAAAAAAATATGAATTTGAGTTACAGCATAATGTCTAATTTATTTGAAAAATTTTAAATATTGCACCTCCGTAAACATGAACAACTCCGCAAACGTGAACACGCTCAGTTTTTAATAGTTCACGTTACCGCGAGTCTACTGTATACAAAACATCAACTGTCTGCGGCTTGATCGTTACAAAGGGGTGAACGAATATCGCAAATATAAACAAAAATTGTAGGAAAGGGTAACAAAAGAGAAGCAACACATAATTGACAGAAGAGAAATCCTATCCTACAAAATCCTGCGAAAAGAACTTCGTAGAAAAAATGCTTTTTAAAAAGCTTTATAGAATAAAGCTTTTTCAATTTCATAGGTCACTCTGCTCCATAGGCGTAAGACATCTGTATATGATTATTTGTGCTTGTAGCTTGTAATTTTGGTGTCGCCAGCAACAAGATATATTGGTATGCTTCAAACACCCCACACATACTTACACATATTTGTTGCTTCTTGTTGCTGGCGACACCAAAATTACAAGCTACAAGGTTAAAATACTAAATTGTGAGCTTTCCTAAATTTTTAAATCATGAATATCTTGGCTCCCGTTTGTCGTAATGGACTAATTTTTTTTTTAATTTGAAGAAAATTAGCAGGACTATAAAACAAAAATCCAAAACTGAAAAGTATTTACCGTGAAATACAGTTTTTTTCTCAATAACTATGAAAAAAAGGTATTAAAAACAAGAAAAAAAACGTTGAAACCAACGGTAACTTTTTATGTTTTTGCTCAAACATATTAAATTAAATGCAAGTTGATAGAAAATATTGTTATTAGCAATACAGTTTTTTATTTTCACTTTGCGACATACTGGGGCTGAGATATTAATTAAAACATAAAATCATAAAATGCGTGGGTGCGCTGACTTACACATGTTCAATAATTTATTACTCGGCTTTCGTTCATCGTAGAGTGTTGATTTTTTTTTTAAATTGTAGGGAATTACAAGAACTTTAATAATAAAAAATAAAAATTTCATCATTAAATGAGCTTTTTTCTTAATAATCACGAAAAAGTGATTTTTAAACAACAAAAAATTTGTTTAACTTACTATAACTTTTTTTTCATTTGTTTAAACAAATGTTTTTTTTTAGAACATAATAGATAATGTTATAAGGAATAAAATCATGTTTAATTTTTGTTTGTGCGAGATAGTGGAGCCGAGATATTAGCAAATGACCAAAAAATGACACAAAACACATTTTTACCAATAACTTTGGTAAAAAAAGTTGTCATGTGGTGCAAATTTGGTTTTAAGCTTTTCTCATAAGCACCTATCGATCCATGAAAAAAAAAATAGATCATGCCTCTGCGCGCAAGGTCAAATGACGCTTTGACTGGACTACATTTATTTATTTTAAATTGAAATATTCCAACAAATTGGTTTCAGTTATATCGTCCGTCGGGCTGCTTGTCTCTTGTATATTGAGTTGGAATACGTTTAGATTTACTTTAAATTTGGTACAGAGGGTTTTTATGGTACATTTGAGAGTCTGTTTTAACTTATCTGAAATAGGTAGTTTTCTTATACTACCTTCAAGCTTAATCGGTTGAAATTACACGAGTCAACTCGGTTAATTAATAAAATAAAACTGATCAATTGCCTTAAGCAATTTCAATAATCTTCAGGCAGTTAGGAAAAGATTGTTTAGTTTTTAAATTTTAACCCATTAAATATGTCTGCTTAATTATTTCAACCTAGATACTCGTTTAATTTAAGCAATATTACAATAACCAATATAACCACAAAGGTTGTAATATGTTAAATTTATCAAGTGTTATTTGATTTAAACATTTTACTCGTTTAAAATATACAATCATGGAAAATTCGAATTAAAGCTCGGTTTCTCGATTTATATAACTATGTTTTTCGGTTAAAATAGCATTCTTGCTTGTTTATTTTAAATAATTTCATTAAATCGAGTAGTTTTCTTTATACTTTTAGCAAAATATACACTACCAATTGCTAACCCGAGACTAAGTTGTTTAAAACAAAAAAAAAATTGTATCTTAACACTCACTTAGAAAATTATTCTTGGGCTTAAATTCTTAGAATTGAAATGTAGATTTTGATCAAATTTGATGCCAGTCTTTTCCAGGTCCAGCATAAGGGTATTACTTAATTTTCTTTAAACTGGTTACCTAGAATTTTTGTTATTTCCTCAAAATGTTTCCAAGGGCCAAAAATAATGATGATATCTGCCACAGCAAATGTGTTACTCAGTAAGGAAATTATTTTCTTAATAGCGTTACATTTTTATACAAAATAAATGTATGTATAGATATTTTCTAAGGCCTTTTCAAAAGTTTCGAAATATTCAATTTAATAACTAATTGTCTATTCAAAACTAGTCTAAATAGTTTTGTGTACCAAATTTCCTAAAAATAAAATTTCTTAAAATTTTTATATAAAAAAAATTCTTTAAAATGTTTATTAAGAAAATTTGAAGTATTCAATAATATAGATTTTAGAAAATCATTTCAAAAACTATACATTCAATATACAATACAATATAAATTTTGTTTGTAATACCAAAAATATTTTTTCGAAAATTTGTGTATACAAAACTATTTTAAATTCAAAGGAGCTCCTGCATAATCGGTGGAGCCAATAATTAGAAAAAAATAGTAAATTTACGCAGAGCGCCTAAATCTAGTGACTTACAACTCTCAACGTTCGTCTGTCACCGGGAATAGAGGGGACCTACAATTTTCTGCCGATTCCCAACGGCTAATGGGCATCAGCACTTTTCATGACAAGAGTTGCTCTTTGAGTACTCGTATTTGTCAATTCCTCGCAAGAGGCAGTCCACCCACAAAAAACTTTTTTGCAGCTACTAAAAATCGAACCTAAGACCTTCTGCATGACAGTCCAACGCACTAACCATTATGCCAAAGGGTACTACACACAGCTAATAATGAGAAAATCTGAGAATGGTCCTATGACAGGTTCCGTTAACAAGTTTTTTTTCAATCAAAATCGTTAGACCCGTTTTTGGGATAAACAAGATTTTGTATATCGGCTAATCACCGAAGAACCTTGAATACGAAGTTTGAAGAAAATCGCTTCAGCTGCTTAGGCTGTACGTCGAGTCGTAGACATACAGACATACATACACAGAGTCCGACGGAATTGCAGGACCCACTTTTTTCTTCTTCTCTATCATCGTAATGTCACCTTTGATCAAAATCTCGAGTTCGATTTTGTTCCAAATGCAAAACATGCCCTATAGTATCTATATCGAAAATTAAAATGTATATTTTTGATTAAAATTTTTATAAATATTTTCTCAATTTTTAAAAAAGCAAAAATCAACAACAAAAAAGTCTCCAAAAAATCTGATAAGGTTCGCGTAAATAGTTTATACCTATCTCGAGTTATTTCATAGAAACGTGATGATTAGGGTGCTTAGGGAAAATGACAGAGCATCATTTCCTGATATTAATAAAGGAATTGAAGTCATTATACCTCCGACACAAAACTAAGAAAACAAACATTTTTAACCCCTCATCCACTCCAATGACAGACTTTTAGATTCGATATCATGACGCATGCACCATATGTTAATCTTTCAAACCAAAAATTTGCTGTCGGCTCTTAGACTATTACAAAAATGTTACATAAAACAATAAAAATGTTACCATAATGTATGTTGTGTAAAATAACAAGTTTTTGCCATAACAATTCTGCCTAAAAAACTCAAAATTTCGATGAATTTACAAAAACCAAATTTTTTCCCTCTTATCCTACAAATCGAAAGCAGTGCTCAAAATGTAGAGCACTTTCTATAAGATATGCTTCAGTTTTCAAATAAAGCTCTAGAATAAAATCTAGGTTTGGGAGAATTTTCACTATGTCAAAGTTTAGTTTAGCTATGGGTTACCTTTCTAAGGGCTTACGGTTATTTGTCAATTTCGAACCTGTGAGTCAATAATTAAGAGGTAAAAAATAGACTTGTGAAATCATCTTCTTGCCCATAAGAACGCAGATATTTTCCTCAAAGTAACTAACCACCTTGACTTGCAACATCATCATCAAGGTCAAAGCCATAACCATTTATTACTCGCAAAGCAGCCTCTCACTTCCAAAAAGGGCCCCTTCACTTCAAGATTCAGTGTTCAGTCTTTTCTAAACGAAACGAATATATTTCATTAAAATGTTCGGAAAATCACTCCAATCCAACCTCTGCCCTCTCTCTTATGGTCCCATCCAATCGTCAACAAAAAAAAAATATACACACTCAGCCTCAACCCGGGGCCATAAACCGCACTTAATCACATGTTCTCTGCGCACCTCGACTTGTATCGAAGGAAAGACTCCACGTCTTCCATTAAAAATCAAAACGTGGACCTGCACATGCGCACACGCATGTTGTGTGTGCAATGCTCCTAAGAGAACACGGCAATGTCGTCGATTTGCTTATCGCATTCGTGATGTACGCGTAAAGAAACAAATTTTATATATGTAGTTGGTATACGCCATCGCCATAGAGTCCGAGACCGATCCGAACCGAATGGATTGCACTGGTCTAATCCTTTACAACATTGCGCTGTGCCATGTAACCACTTTCACGATCGTACACTTGGTAACAAGTCCATTAAATGACCTTCCCTGCTCTCGCGTTGCGCTTCTCCTCTTGCGAGTGTTTGTGAACAGCATTCCACTTGTCCGTTTCTGGACACAACAACCGCAGATAGAGACCCAAGCTGCGACGTCGACCGACGACTATACCACAGGCTGAGCGCATAAATACCATAGAAGAAGATGGCCATAAGGTTCGGCCATGGCCACAGTCATCCTTTCATAGAGCAGTAAGCCTTATGGTGCGTGCTGGCTAGAGTTGGAGCGCTGCTCATGGTCATGGCCAGGCCTGGATGATGAAGAGGACATAGAATGTCCAGAGGGGTCTTTAATTAAGGAAGTAATTTTGCACACACATATACCCATATCCCGATGGAATCGTGATGGCTTCGTGCCGTTTATCTATTTACAAAGCCGCCCCAAAGAATGGGAAGCCAAAAGATCATCCCATATAGAAGATGGACCAAGGAGGTTCTTATCATCATCGTCGTCGTCGTCGTCTACGTCGCAGTCGGTCGGTACCTACCTCGGAAAACTAGAAGAATATTCGCTCTTTACGGTCCGAGATATCGGGACACAGGGTGCGCACACATTGGACATAGTCCACAAATGGTAATGCGTCAGCTTGAATTGCTTATTGGGAAAATTAATTGCCTCGGGTCGATAGTTGGTATATTATTGGTCATCGTCTTTTGGCCTTTTAAACTGATCGTCATCTTGTGGTTGTGTGTTACATGGATTGCATGGTATATACCCGTAGCGAAGCTGGAACCACTTGCTTATGGAATTGCTTCCGTGTACTTAGTCGCAACTGTTGAACTTCACTCCCTTCTAGGCCCCTGGGAATAATCTTTCAGGTATTCGACGTCATCTTCTTCGTCGTTGGAGTTGCCAGTCGTCCTCTTCGTCTTATAGTCATATCGTGATTACGGACTTTATCTAGATTTTTTTGGTGGTTGGCTTGTAAAGAGTTTACATAAGCTTTTGTGAGGGCTAATTAGAAATTATTGGCCAGATTAGGATAACGCCAGGAATTGCGGTTAAAGTTGATTTAGCTACATGTGTATATATTGAGTTTGCAGAGGAGACTTTGAGGAGATTTTCCAAATGTCTGGAGAGTTATTTCGTAAAAGTTACAATAAACACTTTTTGTTGAGAGTTTTCAAAAATTAAAATTATGTAGAGAACCAGAGCCCTACGACTTAGAAATAACTCTTCAACATTCCTGTGTGCGTGTTGGTTGTAAGTTGGAAGGAATGGAGTGGACCTAAAATTTTCTGCCAAGTCCGAATCCCTAAGATAAGAAGCACTTTACATGACATGAGACACTTGGGGAGGGTGTCTCTCCTTCGCAAGGTAGTGCCTATCAGTGAAAAAAAATGATTATGTTTTCTTTAGGTGGCATAGACTGGGAAATTATCGACAAGCCTTCGACATGGACTCATGCTTTTAAAGACGAATTTCTCCAAACATTTATTAGATATATTTGCTAAGGAAATGTTTTTGAAATATGCTCATTTCGTGAAGGTCAGTCCCAAAAAACCTTGGAGAAGGTCACTAATGATTCCCACATGTAAACAAAAATACTAAGTATGCAAAGTACCCACAAGTTTGTTCTGCTAATCTAACTAGGTAGTTTCCGGTCTCAATATTCCACATTTCAATATTGACAAAATTATTCATCGGAATCCATTTAAATAAAAATTTCGAGATTTTAACTTCGGAGACTTTGGGACTTAAGATGCTCTTGATAATATAGCACCACAATTTTGATTCTACTTGCTTAAGTGAGCGAAACTTACCAAATCTGACATGGAACCCATTTTGGTTAGTGAAAAGTGCCGCATATTTCTCATGTTTTCCTTATGCAAGGATAAGCTACGAGTAGTTTCCAGCTTATCCTTGTGCTTATGTTCAGTAGCTTGGGGTACTTTGTTTTCATATCTGCAAATTTAGGGTAAGCCAGTTAGAGAACAAATCTTTAATAGAACCTTTGAGCAATACTAAAGACCCAACTGGCTCTGTCCCAACGATTTCTTCAAGAACTTCAACTGGCCAGTATGCTTCGTCCTTAGTGACATGGACTCCAGAGTAGATATGATTACAATACTTTTCGGAATGAATAAATTTATCCCGAATAGGAAAAAATCTATCAGAGCGAAAGAGAATTCATAGTTTTATTCAAGGCTAACGAGGTTCTTTGGGGCAGAGAAATAAGTTGCATATGTCATACAGCCAACCCAACTCCGGAAAATTAGAATAAGTTGAAAAAGAGAGAAGGGCATGTTAGGATCATGTTCGAAGAAGTAAATTTTTGCGTGACTAAAAATTGAGGCAAGAAGTACTACAATGTCTCAAAGGTAGTATAGACATTTTTGGTAATTTGTAAAGTCTTCAATCACACTCCTTATGTCAGCTCACAGGAAGAATCCAATTTGCTTGCAGTACCAAAAGATCTCGAAGTGCAGAAATCAGCTGGCCCAAATAGTTTTCTTCTCATAGTCCTAAAGAAGTGTTCTTCTCACAGGAAAAATCATTGCCTAAGCTTTTCAGTCTTTCCATTCTTCTGTGGTCTCTTTCCAAGTGAATGGAAAACTAAGAACGGAGAACTTTCTTCACCATCTAACTACCGTACAATACGTCCCTTCTTTCCGAGGTCATGGAAACGCTAATAAATTTTTAGCTCAAGAAATATCTTAACGCACAAAAGCTTCTCAAAGACTGGCAGTAGGGCTTTCTTAGAAATAGGTTGATCTGATGGTTTATCTCAAAGAACAGTGGAACAATAAGATTATTGCACTTGTTATTTCAAAAACATTTGATAGAGTATGGGATTAAGCTCTCTTATTGAAAATGCGTGCATTTGGTATTGATGAATCCCTTCTTCGATGGATTAGAAACTACCTTTCGAACCGCTCAATATAAGTTTTGTTGGACGGTTTTAAGTCTAAGGTTCATAAAATAAATGCTGGTGTGCCACAAGGCTCCGTTTTGTCTCCGACTCTCTTTTTTTTCATATTTATCAATGATGTTTTGTCTGAAAGTTCTCATTGGTTTGCTAACGACATTATTCTCACCTTCTCATATTAGCTTCCAGATTCACGTCCTTGTCCCTTGGATGTATATTTAGAACGGCAGCATATGAAAAGTTCATTTAATTCTGATCTCGATAGCATGGTCAAAAGGGGAAGAATTAACCTTTAAAACTGTCTTTAGTCGTTTATTGATTACAAGTGGTACTATAAACAAGTAAAAATTTGAAATATCACTCCCGCACCCTAAAAACCCACTTTATTTGATTACGCTTAAGTCGAATAAGACTAAACTATGTATATCACATGAAATTAGGACCTTTTTGCATGTAGGGCCCTCACCATCAAAAGCAATAGCAGACATATGTACATATTTGTGCTAATAAATGCTTTTAACATAAATTTAATTTTTTTTTTTGATTCTTAGAATCAGCTCGAGACACATAAAAACTCGATCCTAGACACCATTTCCATAGCAATAACACCTTAGTACCTAATTCAAAAATCAACAAAATTCAAATAGATTGTAGGAGTGTAGATAAATATCAATCATCGGGCATTGTTAAGTAAAATAAATTATTTCGAGCACCTAAAATCGATTCAATGTAACTCCATTCAACCGTCATTCGCTGTAGATACATTTTTGTGTATGCAGATATGTAGGGTCCCTTGACGAAAGTTCAAACAGAAAAGGGATAGACGCGACAACCTACCCACTCAACAAAAAAACAAAAATATCCTGTGAGTGCAGTTTACACCTAACGCTGTCTCCGGTTGACACCACCATCGCCACCAACTCCACCAGCCCACTATACCGCCAGCAACATTTTACCATATATGCGATATGTTGTGGCTGTTCCTGCAATCAAGTATGCAAATATGCAGATGCAGCTAACATCCGCTGGGACAAAAAGACAAAAAGCATTGAGTGCTGGTAAAAATAAAATACACAAAATGAAAATAAAAATTGCAAACCAACCAAAACCCTACCTACTTACCTTTTTCAGAGAGAGAGCTTCACTGCATATGTCACACGTTCTGTCTATTTTTTTTTTCTTTTTTTTTTTGAGCACCAATCATTGCGTAGGTGCATAATGGCATTTCAAAAAACAAAAAAAATGCACAAAAAAGTCCTTTTTTTCATAACAAAATCATCAATGTGTACCTACATGTAAATGGAGGAGGATTGTCCACGGCAATCCTCTCTCTACACTCGTACTTCTGGCATCGCTTGAGTGTCAACGAGGAAATGGCCCAGACAATGACGAGGACTGCACGGCGACGGCGACGACAATTTACGTGTTGGCTCGTTTACTCCCCGGCTTGGTGTAGAACATACGCCCGCCGCGCTGCCGCATCACCACGTTACCACCGCTGCACCCATACCGTGTGGGCAAAAATTTCACTTTCAACATCGGACAAACTTTAAACTCACAAAAAAAAAGTAAGAAAGAACATTTCTTTTACACAGAAAAGGAACATGGAAAGACAAATCAGCGAATGGGTGTGGATAGACATGGTTGCCACACTAAAACAAATTATATTGTGATAAAACTTAATAATAATGGACCTAAGAGTCTTAATGAAAAGCTGCAAAAATAAAAAAGAATTCCTTAGTAAATTTCTCAATCCTTAAATAAAATTTTGGTTGCGGAATTTCTCAATTTGGTTGTCAAATAAAAAAACACGCATACGATTCTCAGTTATCAATTGTTAATTGATAAACTGGCAAACTCACTTCAATTAAAACTGAACCATTCAAGCAATTTGGTGAAAGTTTCAGATATGATTTAAAAAAATATAAAAAACTATGACAAGCAAAATTCCGCTCTCTTTTTGGATAAAATGGGATTCATAAATTTAATAAAAACTAGGACTTTGTTATAAAAAAAATAGTATTTCCAATTCTTGTTCCATACAAAGATTTAATGCCATGTATTTTGAACATTTAAGCAATTTTTTTCTTATACGAATTAACAGTCCTAATATCTATAGAAGATGCAAATCTGCCACGATTTTAATAAGTATAAAGATTGGTCGCATCATTGGGCCTTTATGAAAATACTCCTATGTTAAACTCTTTGGACATTTAAAAACATATCAGTATACTAATATCAGCTATTCACTGTGTTTATGAAAGTTCTTGCACTATTAATAATGAAAACCGCAAAATCAAGCCTTTGTGGTGGTCAGAAGACCAGACCATCCTTAGGAAAAAATCCAGAGAGCTCTACTCAGCTAAATGGGATCTCTTCAAGATCAGTAAAAATGAATATAAAAACAGAACTACGTATGCAAGAAGATCACCCTGGCTGAAATTTTGAATTGTCAATGCAGAAATGCGTGACAGCAAGCTTCGGCTTCTTATCGTAAGCCAGATTTTAGTTAAATTATTGTAAAGCGGCGTTAAAGTCATGGTTTACGGTGATGATATAGTGATAATGTCATCAGAAAAGTTTGTCTCCGCTCTGTGGGAGCTCCTACAAATAGCCCTTGACAAGCTCAATAACTAGGCTAGTAGCTGCGGATTTAATGTCAACCCTCTTAAAACGTAACTGAAAAGAGAACATCAAAGAAAGGAACAAATTTTCAATAGCCTTCTACACCTGTAGTAGAATGCAAGAGATGGGGACCCAGCCCTAAATAAACCATGTACACAGGCTTTAAAAGGCCTATCCAGACATACGCCTGTTTGGATTGGTGGCCAGCCCTTAATAAGTGAACCAATCTTAAGGCCATGACACAAATTTAGAGATTGGCATGTATCGGCACAACAAATATTCCAATAAGGAATTCTGGGCCAGTTATATCAAGGAAAAAAAAACAGAGTATCTACTAAAGTTTAGAAGACCTTAATTGTCTCTCTTGCTTGGAATCCTGACAGGTCACAAATCAATGGGAACTCACATGAGTGAGCAAAATGGGCATTAGCACATAAAACTTATGCAGAGGATGTCAGGACGAAGAGGTAATAGAGGGCTCACTTCCTTTGTGAATGCCCCAGCCTAGCCAGAACTAGAAAAGATGCCATCGAAAAATACTTTGTGGATGAACTGAGCGACGTCTCATTTTTGACACTAACACCCATGTTCTGTATTCCGAGTGAAAGTGAATTGAAAACGAATTTCAATTTCACTTAAAATGAAAAGGCCTGTTCTACATTCCGAGTGAATTCAATTCACTCCGAATTTATTTGTGAAATGTTAAAATCAGCTGAAAGACAATTTGCATCATTTATTCAAACATTTTTTCCTGTGAAAAACAAAAATAGATTCACTATTATTATTAATAAGTGGTAGAAGGGACGAAAGTCAATGATAGAAAGTTAGTGAAAAAGTTTTTCGTGGTAAAGCCAACATTTTAGATCTTCCAGAAGCAGCGTAAGTTGAAATGAGGAATGAATTAACATATGGTCATGTTTGAATTGTTTGTAGTTTCAAAAGAAGCTTCAGACTTAACGAAGAAGCATTTGTTTTTTATTTTGGAAATAAATCCCTTAGTAAAATCGACTTCAATTCCCTTAACACAAAACTTCTTCCTTAACTTATTTCATAAATTGCAACAAAACTTTTTTTTGTCGGGAGCTCTTTTCTATTTCCTTGTAAACAACAATTTATTTTAATAAAATCAAAATGTCAAAGCTTTATTTACACGTTTGCAAATTGTCGCGCAAATGTAAAGTTTCACCAAACAAAACTAAGTGAATTGAATTCACTGTAAAACGCGTTGTATTCGAAATGTAGAACACGAATTTTCATCTCCGAAAACTCAATTCACAATCTTCATTTCAGGTGAAATTCAGAACACCAGCATTTCACATTCGGAATGAACAAATCACAAAAGTCATTTTATGCGGAATGCAGAACATTAAATTTCACTTTTGTTTCTCGAATTCACAATAAGTGAAATGCAGAACATGGGTGTAAAAAGAATACTTAAATTCATTCAGGAATCAGGATGATTATGGGGTGCCCATACCAAAGATTTGCACTAAATCCTTCTCTTCAATGGATCCATTTAGATCCACATCTGGGTGAGGTGATGCGCCTTGTCGTATCATTACCAGACCAAACCTAACATGAACCAACTGACACGCCCATTTTTTAAAAGTTTATAAAAACTTAACAAATAAGGCGAAAAGTCGGTTGATTTCTTGTCAAAATATCATTATTGCTTTACAATCAATCAAATTTAAAGACTTCTTATAAATTTTCAAAAGCACTCGTGTTCCTTTGACGATGAGAAATACTTTATTAATTTTGGCACCTGAATTTTCAACAAACTAAACGCTAATTTCTTCCACAAATCCTAAACTTGGAGCTAAAATAATTTTTTTTATTAAATGTTCCACTAAATTTAGTCTGAGAAAATCTAAATTAATATTTATTTAATTTGGATATGAAAATGTAAAAAAATTGATTCACAAGTCCCTACTTTAAAACTCATATACTGATTTTTAATAAGAATTTAAGTCTCTTGCTTAGATAAACCACAATAAGACTAGTGGACGAAAATATAAAAGAACAATAATTCTTTTGATAAATTAATTTTTCAATTTTTTGAAAATGTTTTCATTTTAAAATAAAATTTTAAAACAGTTCACCTGAAAGTATGCAAACAAAAGCTTAAATATCAATCTAATAGTTCTTTTAAAAGTTTTATAAATTAAGTTGCCGGACAAATGGATAGGTACTAAAACTATTTTCTTGGCAAATTTGTTGTCCAAATCCTAATTTTGTAGTTTGTACATGGTTAAAGTTATCTCCAGAATGAACTGCCTAAATCTCAGAAAATGAAAAGATCGAAAATTTTCTTTGCCTGAATTTGAAACTTCTCTAGACTAGATTTATCGCCCAAAGAACAAAAAAAAATATTTTTTCATAATTTATAGCCACCCCTATTACGGTTGTCAAAGATCAATTAAGTTTATGACGATCGATAAGATTTATCAATTAATTGAATATTTGGTAGGTATACTGTTTTTTTGTAATTTTTCGCGAACTAAAGGGATTATGACTACCTACCTTTAAAATGTTCGAGCATAGTGCTAGTGCTTGGGAAAGTTGAAGAGGTTTTAAAAGAGAGATATTTTACTTTGAACAATAAAAGAAAAACTATTGTGAATTTGCCTATGCATTTGAATGCCTATTTGGTTGACATTTCGATTGAATTCATGAGTAGCCGCTAGAATTACTCTTGGTAGCATATTTTTTGGGGTTTCTCCAAGTCGCAGGTATATGCAAATAAATCACAATCTACCGATGCCCTTAAGGTAAGCCTTAACATACAGCTTATTTTATTCCATTTCAACATCTACCCTAACTAATTAAAAAAACCCTTAACATATCTACTACATTTTCTTGAAACACCAAAATGAAATTTACCTAATTAGATTTACCTTTATTCTCCAATAATAATCTAGAATGTTTACCATACAAATTGATTTTGTAAATCTAGTAGATCTAGTAGGTTTTATGAATAAAACTAATTTATGTCCTTATATTTATTTCACACTGAACGCATTCACAGGTAAATTAAAAATGCGATAGAAATCACTTCTACTTCATTATAAAAATGAAACACCATTTGCATTTTGAAAGTATTGTAAAGTTAATCTACTACAAAAATGTTTTCTATCTAACCAATGATAATACTTCTGTGCGAACATGGCATTCCGTAATTTAAAAGGTTGTTTGAAGACTTTAAAACAATTTTTTCGAACTATAAACTGTGACATCACAGTGCATTTATTGAATTTCAAAATTTATCTATATTATCGGTCAATATTATAAACAATTGGAATATGGGTGAACATTTTAACTTAACATTTTCTGTTTTTAAAATTTTGAGTCCAGAAGTAGTAGTATTTCGAGTACATTTCACACTTCGTTGAATAATATTGACCTGAGTGGTTTTAAAAACTCTTATGAAACACAACCTAGCTGGCAACCATATTGTTTTCATACCACGGACAGTTTATCAAAAACTCTTCAGTGTTTGCTCAAAGAAGTTGGAGACTTGAGCACAAGTGACACGGGAAGTAATATAGCCCTTCCAAAAGCTAGCGGTATTTCCATATTCATATTTTCTCTCTCAAATTTGTCTATTTTTCCTCATAATAAGCAGTGAGAACGAGAAACCTAGATGTGAAAAATTGTCCAAATGCCATTACACCTCCTAAAACGAGAATTGAATACCTTTTCTCTGGATCTTCCACACAGCTATTACTGAAGTAAGAATGACATCAAGGCTTACCTTTCTACATTCCCCGACTCCTTTGAAAACTGGCAAAAAATAAAACATACCTATGCCAAAGTACACACACTCAAACGCAATTCAATAACAATTTGATTGCCCGAAGGGTATTTGAAAATTCTCTGCCAGGATGGCAGTATTGAACGAGTAAGCAGTAAGCGAAGAAGACAAAACGTTGTTGCAACAGGGCATCATCCCCTCTGCGTGTGGGGATGATTGGGATATACAAATATTGTAAAGCATCGTAAGCCGGGAAGCCGCCCCATTTTCTCGGAAATAACATGTGAACCCAACCTCGCGTCACATAAAGCAAAGAAATTAAATTTTCAAAAAAACAAAAACGAAACGGTGAAAAACGAGCAAGTTCTGGTGAATAAAGAAAAAGGAAATTGAAATATTTGACATGAACTCTGAAAGAGGAGCGCGTGGAAGGCAGATCCAATGGGGCTGGGGGGGACTTACACTGTTTTCTTTTGGAAACATAAATACAGACGATTCAGCTTAAATTATTAATTCTTTTTACACAAGAATATTACATGTAGGTAGAGGTATATAAATAATAAATATACATTTGTAGAAAAGAAAAACAAATTTGCGAACTCAAATGCAATTCGCAAACATCGGGCGGCAATATTGTTTGACTAAAGGCTTAAGGGGATTTCGGGACTTAAAATATTTATGGATCCAAAGAGGGGACGCGAATAAAATGTTTGATTGGTTGGGTACCTACCTAATGGGGCTAACAGTATTCCGGTTTTTTTCTTATGTCGAATATGGTTTTCTATAAGTTATAGAACAAATCCCGGTCTTTTTTAAGCAGGTAGATTTATCAATTAAATTTCGACCTAATATGTTAAGGTTTATTCCTTTCGCCTTACACATATAAAGGTGGCCCAAATAAACATAAACGATTATTTTGGCAAGTATACTGCAGAGTGAAAGATATAAATTTTGCGTTTAAAGCAATCAGAAGCACAAGACTTATGTGATCTACGGGTAATATAAATAACGCTCTTACAACAGTCTGCAGTGAGCTCTTACCTACATTTTTATTAGAATTTCAAATTTCGAGCTCATCAAGTTCCTAAATCTTTTGAGCAGATACAGGTTGTGACAAGGTAACTTCCTTTTTTCAAGAAGCACGCCCTTCCATGTTCGAAGGCTTAATGGCCAATGACCTGGTAGGAAACAAAATGGTAGCACTACGCTTGTTACTATATGTTTCTGCATAGCGTTCTTTAGTCAACCTAGATACATTTTACATGCAGACAAATTAGGCGATTCATGCTTTCTCTGTAAGCTTTTGTAACTGACAACTTAGAGAGAACTAAGTCTTATATTATTTATCAAAGTGTAAAAGATAAAATTAAAACTGTTGTAGAAGTTTGATCCGATATAAACCTTTTCATAACAAACAAGTTTGAATACTTGTACTTACCGCGGTCTCGACCCGTGAAGTATCTCTGGGTTATCATTTTCTTCAATTACAATCACTGTACTTCCAATCCTACCGAACAAGTGCTCCAGTATCAACGGCCGGCGTGTTATTTGAGGTCTTCATTTAGAGCTTGAACCGATACTGTCGATATTTTGCGAACACTTTCAATAGTTGTTTAAATGCATGCTTCCATTTAGCCATGATTTGTGAATGAATCGTTGCATGAATCATTTTGTCTTTTCACCTCCTTGTTAGAAATGTTCAGCTTATAAGCCTTCTTAAGAATTTTGATAGCTAAGCCTTCGACATCTATACAATGCGGTGGAAGTCGTACTTTATTAACTGGAAGTGGGTTATTTTCTTACGCTGATACTCGCTCTAGAATTAACAGCTGTTTCCTACAGCTGCTTTAATATAATTCTACTATTCTCTAGGAAACCCAGTGGCTAGACTGCCACCAGATGCCAGTTGTTTAGTTCTCTTCAAAAAAAAAAAAAAACTCCGGGTGTTGAGATTTGGCCGGGCCTACACCCTCTTCTCTGTACTTCCTTCTCATGACTCGATTCTCTTTCCCCGCTGCTCTGTTTTGCGTCACACCATTTTAGAATTCGCGTATTACTTCTTGGGGTACTGTATAGTGCCTTGGATTTTCTTGCCCGACATCTGGAGATCGATTCCCAGGCTATGAAACCTTTTTCCTTATAAAGGGTGGTCCACCCATAATGCACGATTTTAATTGTGAGTCACACCTTAACGTCAAGTATTTTGCCCAACATAATTTGACATTTCTTTAATTCAGTGTTCGACAAATTCGACCTTGGATAGGTACACAATTGAGCAGCGCGTTAAGATTTTTGAAGCCTTTTACGAAAATGGGAGTTCAACTAAAAATGCATTTCGTGCACTTCGTGATTTTTTTGGTCAGCATAATCGACCAAATGTATCCAGAATCCATAGAATTGTACGCAAATTTAATTAACCGGGTCTATAGGAAATTTGAAAACACCTGTGCATGCTCGCCCAGTACGTTCTGCGGAAAACATTGCTGTTGTCCGCCATTGTTTGACACAAGAGCCGTCAACCTCGACTCGTCGTCATGTCCAACAATTGAACATCTCACGAACATCACTGATGCGACTTTTGAATAAAGATTTGAATTTACACGCTTACAATGTTCAATTGACTCAAGAACTGAAGCCTACTGATCATATCAAGGGTTGTCAGTACGCCGAATGGTTGGTTTAACAGACAGAAGTGAATGGTGACTTTACAAAGAAAATCATCTTCAGCGACGAGGCACACTTTTACCTTAATGGATTCGTTAACAAGCAGAATTGCCGCATTTGGGCAAATGAGAATCCACGAGTGATTGTTGAAAAATCGATGTATCCACAGAGAGTGACTGTTTGGTGCGGTTTATGGGATGGCGTGAAGGCGTTATCGGGCCGTACTTCTTCGAAAATTAGGTTGGCCAAGCAGTTACCGTGAATGGTGTTCGCTATCGCGAAATGATAACGGATTTCTTGTGGCAAGAAATTGAGGATATGGACCTGGACAATATGTGCTTCCAACAGGATGGTGCCACACAGCCAACGAAACAATGGCTCGATCGCCACGATCATGTAATTTGACACCGTTGAACTTCTTTCTTTGGAGACATTTAAAAGAAAAAGTGTACGTCAATAAGCCAAGAACAATTCAAGAGCTTAAGGATGAGATAATTCGGTACATTAACGACATTGTACCTCAATTATGTCTCAGAGTCATTGAAAATATGGACTATCGAATAGAGGTATGCCACCGAAGCCTTGGCTATCATTTGGCCAATATTTTGTTTTGCACATAATTGCCATAAGTTTTTTTATCATAATTGAAAATCCTAAGATAATTGTCTGAAAGCTTTTTGTTTTATTTACACTTAACATCGTGCGTTTTCGTTGGACCACCCTTTACATTCATCATTATAGGAAGAATTCTTACTTTCGGGTCAAAAACTTAACTTCTTTTTGCATTCAACACGACGAATCCACATCATAAATTGTGCAATAAATTAATTAATATTTAGTTATAGCATCATTACGGTAATTTATCCTTTAACAATGCGTGAGGAGTGTAAGGTATTCGCAAGTACATACTCTCAACTTTTAAATTTTCCAGATGACAGGTTATCATTTGAGAGTACTTATTATCTGAAAGTCCTCGTATCTTTGTCATGACAGAAATTTGTTACTTGATCGGGAATTATACCCGACGATACAAGCCCCAAACTAAGAAAGGTCAAAACCAAAATTTGTTAAAAACCAAATCCAAGGCCTGATTCCATCCTAGCTCAACCCTGGATCAACAAGCTGTATAAGTGTATCGTCTGATGCCAGTGACCGAAGGATCTGAAACTCTGTCATAAGCAAAATTTATTACGTATTCGGGAAGTCTTCCCGACGCGACGTAGCGTCTCCTAAAAAGCTGGAGAGCCCGGTCCTTATCGCATCTCAGTGCGACAGGCCGGATGGTCCGATGTCAGCAACACAGTGCGGAAATCTGAGACTTCCCGGTGGCAGTTCATCGACCTGGACATCCCAGGCTTACTCGGAAAATCTTTACCAACCTCAGCTCTGAGTATGTCAGTAGCTCAACTTAAATGGTCTACAAGAAGTTCGCCTCATCGTGTTCACCGTGAGCGAAACGTCATAGTTGATTCTTTCTAGAAAATTCTTATACTACATCCATCTTTCCGAGTGCCTTTTCTCGATTCTCCAGATTTACACTTTTGATTTTATAACAGTGATTTATACCAATAAGCCCATTTCAACACTTTAGCAAGGACTTAACCCTTAAAACAAGTTCAAGCTAATATATTTGCATTTACAGCACGAAAATGTCCTCAATCAAAGAAAAAAATTAACATTTTCCAGCCTCCTACAAAAACTAATAAGACTTATTATCCCGAAAATTTATTACACACCTAGTTGTTAGGAGCCTATGTCAGACCTCCTAACAAGAACACAAAAACATCGGTCTGACAGCTACTCTTTTGCAAAAGAAAAATTAAAAAACTACCTATTAATAAGGAAAAAATTAAATTAGCGCGTGCACCTTAATATTTATTGCCCCGACACGACTCTCTCCGTTGACCGTTTTCAAACTTCAAGGTTCCTCTAATGGAAGAGTCGAAAAAATCACATTCAATTAAGTATCGCATTTAAAAAGTCACATTCTACTTAATTAGGCTCTCACCTTTTATTAAAACTTACACAATATTTTCGGCTGGTAAACTCAGGTCGACACAAAAAATAAAATGTTAAGGCAAGAACAAAGCTACAGGGCATATACCCTTAAAACGAGTCAGAGTTCGGCACATTCCAACACTCGGAAAACGCTTGGAATTTTCTATACATATTTTTATTTTTTTTTTTGTTTTTTTCTTAAACAACTTCGCTCAAACGTTTTGTACTTAATTTGGATGGGATTTTTCTTTGTTTGCATACCCACCTACATATACCTTTTTCGTCTTCTTGAATTCAAACCCCCAAAGCACTAAAGTGGCAATTGTGCGTACCTAGGAACAACAACGAAAAAAATCCCCATTCTACCCTATCCCTCTGAGAAATAAAGGGCAGGTGGCAACGAGAGCTAATAAAACAACAACAACAAGAAAAAGAGTAGAAATGGCTGAAATATTTATGCATTTAAATTTGTAGCAAGAGTTTAAGAAGCAGGACATAACGGTGGGTACGGGTATACATTCCTCTTAAGTATGCGTGAGTGAATGAGTGAAAATAAAGTAAAGTTGGGAAGTTGCTTATAACTGCCAGTGTGATGGGAGACATTTATACCTACATGTATAAACTCGTAGTTGAGAAATGTTCATTTTTTTAGACGACCGGAAGAAAGGAATTTAGTTCGTTTTTTTGCTGGCCTTTTTGTGCCTTGTCCAGCTGCTCCTATTTGGAATAATTTTTAATTTCCTTTCGAATGTCCTTTTTTTCTTGCTTTAACTCAAGATGGCCCTTAATTCTCCTCGACATAATATAGAATCCGGTTATTCGAAGGAGATTCAAGAAAGTTTCGAACAAATTTCTAATTTGAAAGTTTTCAGGGTTCAGGAATTTTTTTGTATTCTTCTTGTTCAGGTAGGTAGATCCTAAAAGATATTGTTTCGAAGGACATCACCATGAATCTGATTAGAATCTTTTCAAAAAAGGAAAAAAGTACACACCCTGACAACCAAAAAGGAGGAGAGAATAAGAAAACTTTCTTTTCTGTAATTTCGATTTGTAGAAAAAGGTGTCCTTCAACCAAGGTGAAGGAATCGTGTGTTGGACGAGATGATGGTCCTTTATCCTTGAAGCGGGCGTGACGTCGTCGTAGTCCGATGGTGCCACTAGAACACATATGATTGTATATGTATATTTATTACATTGCGAATGAGTGATTTTTATGTCAGAAAAGTTTGACGACTTTTGTATTTGCTCCCCCGGTTATCTTGTATTGTTGTGTTTTGTGCATATCCCCTGTTGTAAAAAAGGAGCATGGTATTTCAATGTTTAATGATAAAGTTTGCTAGTTTTATTGTTTTTTTTTTTGTGTGGGTGAGTAAGTGAGTGGGTCGGGAGCGAATGGAAGAATGTAATTTTTTATGGCACTGAAACTTTTGGGAATACAACACAGGACACAGCTTACGTGGCTTCTGGAAGATTTTTTTCTCTTTCTTTAATATAACAGTAAGGTCTGCCATTACAAATTAGAAAAAAGAACTCTTGATCCCTTACTGGATACCTATCTGGTTTGTCGAAGGGGTAGTGGAAGTGACAATGACAAGTAAAAATCGTTTATTCAGTTGAAACACTTGTTTTTTGTCTGAAAAGGGGCTCGTTAAATATAACAGAGGCTACGGAGACTTTTTTTATATGATTTAACAGATTTTTATTACGTTTTCGTACACTAGTGGAGTATGAAGTTGACTTATTAATGCTTCAAAAACTTATACTATATATCATAAGCAGTCTCAATGGCTAGGCTTTTCAAACGGTCTCCATTGAATGCCATCTCTCTCTGCTGTACCAATGCTGAGCAGAAAAAGAATTGGCGATAGATCATCACCATGTCTCACACCCAGCCGCACTTCGAAAGAGTCGGATAGCTGACTATTGTGCAAAATCGTTAAAACCTTGCGTTGTTATAAGACTCTTTTATAATGACAACGATTTTTGGGGGAATTCCTCTAGCAGTGATCTCCAAATGCATTCACTGTTAACTCGGTCAAAGGCCTTTTCAAAATGCACGAACATGAGGTAAAGTCGTGATAGAAATTCTGGCGACACATGATCGACCGCTACAAAAGCCAGCATGGTGCCCCCTTGAGTGCAGATACGATTCTAGCCATTATCCGCTCGAGAATGATGGTCGCCATTAGTTTTGGGAAACGATAATACTACGCCATTTGTTGAATTTGTTAAGGTCACTTTTCTTTGGCAGCTAAACGAATATTCCATCTTCCCAGTCCCTGTATCAAGCGATGTATAATAATACTAGCCGTTGTGAGGGGATCAGCTTTCAGGAAGTGGAATAGTACTCCATCAAGTCCAACTGCTTTGTTGGTTTTGAGCAGCTTTATCGAAGGTTGAATTTTCCGCTACTGAAGGGGTATCGATGCCAATACTCTTACAGGACCTGCGCATCTCGCTCTTTGCTCAGCGGAATATAAATTCAGCAGGACCCAAAAGTAATCCTTCCATCTGCGTAGTTGATCCTTAATTGATACCAAAAATATGCGATCCACATCGATTACAGGACGACAATTTCTTTGGATATTGGGTACAATTTTCTGATATCTCTTCTTTTGCAGTATTTTCCGCATTATTGGCGAGACCTTATAACATCAAATAATTTTAATTAATTGCCCCTGAAATACTTCAATTAAACGTTTATTTTTTTTGTCTAAGTTGTACCATTTTGTTTGCGTTTCATTTAATGAAACAGAAAGTCTTATTTTTAAGAAATCGAATTAATTCGACTAGAAATTTTGGATGTAGTTTGTAATAATTCCTGAAAAAATTTAAGTCAAAAGTAGTTTTCATCAAAACTCTCCACTTTTTATTTTTGAAAAATTAATAATTTCTTGAACATTATTAACATTTCCTGCTTATGAACAATTTTTCCGTAAAAATAATTTTCTTTCTTTTCTTTCTTTTCTTTCTACTCAAAACATTGAAGTTTTTACATATGTATATGATTCTCCTCCAAGTTATCAATTTGAAATATTTTTCCAAAACCCTCAACATTAAAATTTAAAAAAAATAAAAGTTAAATGAAAGTTAATACTTTATTTTATTCTTTTACTAAATTTCCACAAAACTCTTCACTAAATGGTTAAATAAGTAAATTTGAAAAATCACGCGCCGTTAAAATATCCCTTTACCGATATTTGTACAAATGCAAGTTTATGTACTTGTAATTTACGATTTCCAACGAATGACATTTTATACCACACGATTAGAAAGTTGACTTTTTACTTGCGACTTAAAGATAGTATAAGGCAAGTTATGCATTCGTAAAAAAAATCGAACTCGAGATTTTGATCAAAGTTGACATTACAATGATAGCAAAGACCAAAAAAGTGGATCTCGGAATTCTGTCTGTCTGTCTGTCCGACTACAACCTAAACGGCTCGGCCGATTTTCTCTAAACTTGGTAGATATCAGTTTTATTTTTTCCTCCCACACGTTTTTTTCTTTTTTTTTAAGACCAAAAATAACGGTTTTTTCTCAAAAACTGTTCGACAATTTTAAAAAAATAAAAAATACAGAAAAATTTCATTTATTCAAAGCTAGGTAGTAGTTGAAAAAAAACTTGCGAAAAATAGTTATTGAGGGTACCCCCTATGGAACGGTTTTTTTATTTTTGATTTTTTTCAAAAACGGTACATCCAATTTTGATAATTTTTTTTTTGCTAAGGCACCCCAAAAATCTAAACAGAATTGTTTATTCAAATTTTCAAACAAAAATTTTTTGGATTTAAAAAAAAAACTTCAAATTTTTTTTTTCAAAACTCAATATTTCGAAAACCCCATGCTTGATTTTTTTTTAGACTTGATAAATAAAAGTTTTTTAATATAATCCACAAGTTGTATGTAGAAAAACTTTATTTTACCTAAAAAAAAAGGTACCCACCATACAAATGTAAGAAAAAATAAAAAATGGTTTTAAAAAATCGTATTTTTCTCGAAAACGGCGCCTAGATAAATGAATAATTTTTTTTCTTTCAATTAATTTTTATGATCTTTAATTTAATAAAAAAAATTGAAATTAAGATATTGGGGCTTGTGCCTACCATATAGAACCATTTTTTCGAATTTTGAATTTTTTATTAATGACATGACGAATTTTAATGAATTTTTTAACAGAGATGCTTCCAAAAAGTTTAAAAAACATTGCATTTCAAAACTTTAAGAAAAATATTTTTTTGAATTTTGAAAAAAAAATCCATTTTTTTTGGAAAATTCAATATTTCAAAAACGGCTCATTATTTTTTTTTGTTAAGTTAATTTTTATTCGAACAATAATAAAACTTTAAATTGGCGTATCTACCAAAATTTGTTCTTAAAAAACAACCACTTATAATTTTTGTTCTTATAAAAATTCATATTTGCATAACATTCTGTTTCTATCTCTGACTACTAAAAGAGTTTAAAAAATAAAATTTATCCTTATGAACAGTTTTCTCTATTAACATTCGTTTTTAAATTCCTAGTCTATTACATAGGAGCAAGTTCGTGCGACCCAGTCGTGCATTTGATTTTTATTGTATTTCAACTTTAAGCAATTGTTATAGACTATTTACACATTTTTTTAATAAAACATTTCTTTCATTTTTGTCGTAGCTAGACAGCTTAGACATGGGAATTCTAATTTAGCCAAAGCTAAGACAACAAGCTTTGGCTATATTGGAATTTTGTTAATTAAAACAGAATGCCCAATTGGACAAAAATTTTCTTCAATTATAAATTATTCATTGAAAAATTTAAGTTGAAACTATTTCTCCAAAAAACTCTCCACTTTTTTATTTTAATGTGAATTTAATAAGATTCTGAGTTCCTTAGGAAGCACAAATAAGATTTTGAGTTCTTTAGCAAATCTTTCCTTGAGTAAAAAAGTACATATTTAAAAAATATCTCGACCTTTAAGATGTACATACAGTTGATTATTTTCTTAAAAATTTATAATTTTGCATTTATATTCTGACTCTGAGCAAGTTGTCGGACAGTTTTTCGGCTTATTTTTATGTAATTTATCTTTCAAAAGATACTGTTGGTGCTATTTTTTCCAAATCTCTCCACTTTTTAATATATTTACATTGAATTTATTAAAATTATAAGTATGTTTCTTTATGATGTTTGAGCTAAAATTTTGAGTTTTAATTTGTTGAATAGAAGGCCCTAACACGAACAGAAGACCCTTCCATTACGGAAACTTTCTTTGCTCTTGCACACCGTCGTAAATTATCTTACTTTTATTTTGATAAGAAATGTGCATCGACAATTCCTAATTAAATCTCTCGACTCTCCATAAGCACTCGCACTGTTCCACACTACAACATTTTAGGGGTAGTCATAACTCTTTGAGTGTGTGCAAATTATATAAAAATATATCTCCAACACTCCCCACATTTGGCTTGTGAAGTTTTCGCGTCCCTTAGTCTTTTTTTTTCAGTAGTTTAGGTTTAAAGTAACTGCTTCTTTTCTTAAAACTCTCCACTGAAATTAAATGTAACCCAAAAGCCTTTTCTTAAACCAACTTTTGTAAAGCAACTTTTATAGAGAGGGAATATATATAATTGAAAGCTTTGTCGAATAACTATCTTTACTGGTTCTAATATGACTTATTCATTTCTCAAGGATCTTTATCCCAAATAATACGTTTTATATACAGAAAGTTATTTGATGTCCACTTAATCAAAAATGAATTTAAAAAAATTCAACTCTAAGTCATCATCTCCAATCTTTGTTATTTGCAAATTGACTCCATGAATTCTTCTCTAGAACAGTCGCTAATAATTAACTAAGGAACCCTTACTTTTCAACCGAACCAAGAAACCCCTCAGAAAACCATTCTCCAATTTTGTTCCGGTCGTAAACGGCACACTACGAGTATTTCAATCTTATCAACAATACCTAGGTTACATAGAACGAACAAAAATTAAAACCTTCCAGATTAACGACTTTTCCGGACAACCACTTACGTTTTAAACACACCAAATCATTCGCTTATAATAAAAATCAGCTTTCTGTGACACAAACACAACACAAAAAATCCTAAGGCTTCTTCCACACCACAAAGTGCAGCCCTCTCGTCATAACCAAACCACAGAGAAATAAATAAATTTCTGTTTCAGGACATTCTTTCCCTCTAATTAGAGATTTTTTTGCTCCGGCTTGTATAGTTTTGTGCACAGAAATTTTGTTTGATTGCCACCCCAATGCCTGAGAGGGTTGGGGCGAGCATGGAGAGCACCTTATCAACAACAACAACAACGGCATAAAAAAAAACCCGACTCCAATAATTTCCAGTAGGTGGGCCTCTTAAACTTCCACTATATTGCTGGCTGGTATAACTATGCCGCCTTTAGCTTCGTCGTAGATTTCCTTTGTTTTTATTTACTTTCTTTCTTCATCATCGCTCTGAAGGACCCAAAAGGAGGCAGGCGGGAGCAATAAAAGGAAGGAAAAAAGAAAAAAACTATAAGTTTGACGTTAATAAAGTTCTCGTGTTGATTTCTTTGCAGCAGCAGCAACAGCCCCCTAAAGAACACAACCCCAACCACTTAACCCGCTCCTTTGGCAATTCATCCATATCATGGCCACAAACCTAGTAGTTGGCTTTCACTTCACATCATCATGGTCCTTCGGCAAGGAGTTGGTGTATCACGACCCGACTCGACTACTACTAGGCTACTAAATGAAAATTCAGTCCATCCAACTTGAGGAAGACTAAGGAGTAAGGAGGGAGCGATTTGGGGGGAATGGGTGACTGGGCTGATGCGGTTCGCGTATAGTCTTGTACCAAGTCAAAGTATTTTTTCCTGAACCGTTTAAGTGCTTTTGTGGCGAATAACGACTTTATTCGCAGCACAGCGCGGTTATTGCAACAGCTAGCGTTGCCCCAATGTACATATATATTTCTTACAACGCCACCATAAGCGTATAGCAGAGTACCAGGAGCAGAAGCAGCAGCGTATTCCGACGAAGCAGCAGCAAAAGTTGTTAAAAGTGTAATTAGTCCAATTATTGTATGTTTCGGGCTTTTCAACTTTTTCCTTGCAGTTTTTCGTTGTTTTTGTTGTATTTTCTTTTATTTTTTTTTATTATTGTTTGGGACAAGTGCTGTTAAAGCTGGTTTGTAGCTTTAGCCTCTCAAAATTTGCATTGTTTGCATAATTCGCTCGCAACAAGCGTGCACGCAAGAAGCTTTGAAATCGTGTTGCACCAGGGACGGATTCAGAGATGGAAGAATAGACTTACGAAATTATAAGTCAAATCGTCTGGATGATTATATTTGTCTGTCTTGAATGCACCACTAAGGTTTGGTAATGTTAAACACTTTGCTCATAAATATGCATTTCTTTGAACCCGATATATTATGCATGGCTAAAATATTGATTCACTGAAGCATTTAGATCTATTTCTTTTTTTGGAAAAGCTTGGATTTTAGGTCTGCCAAAATTGACTTTGATAAATTTCCTGCTTGGTAAATCAAAAGTTCAAAAAGAAGAAATTTTCTTGTATTCATCATGATCGGGCCTAAATGCATGATTCGGTCATGGTCTTCCCAAAAAGTTTCTCCAATTACGCGGCAGTCAAGTCGACTTTACCTGGTTACGCACTCCAAAGCTTCAGATTGAATCAGATCTTTAGATAGGTAAATTAAAATTCCGCCGATGATGAACTTCATAGGGTAAAGTTCTTACATTAATGGAGCTATTCAATAAGTTAAAAAAAGTTCGTTGAGTTAATGAGTTTATTTCGTAAAATTCGCTGATTAAAGAAATAAATTCGATGACAAGACAAAAACTTTAATCTCCATTAACCTTTGAAGGGCTATGCATTGGTCTAACGAAAGTTGAGAGCTAAAAGCCCACAGTAAATTTTGGGAGTGACTATAATTACCAAAATATAGGTATGAGGCTTTATTGATTTAAGGTTACACTAAATCTCTCTTTTTCAATTAGGAACCTTTAAACGGACCACAAACAATCGCCATCTTGTTTTGTTAAATTTTTTTTCTAAACAATCTTTTGCCGATGACTCCTTTATAATTGACTGTAATTATTTGAATTATTTTTACTTGCGACTTATAGGTACTATAAGGCAAGTTATGCATTCGTAAAAAAAATCGAACTCGAGATTTTGATCAAATTTGACATTACGATGATAGCGAAGACGAAAAAAGTGGGTCTGGCAATTCTGTCTGTCTATCTGTCTGTTCGATTACACCTAAACGGCTGGGACGATTTTCTTCAAACTTGGTAGATATGGGTTTTAATTTTTTACCCCTGGATGTTTTTTGATTTGATTTTTTAAGACCAAAAATAACGGTACCTGCCATACGAATTTTTTTCGAAATTTTATAAATATTTTTTTTCCCAAAAACTGTCCCAACGATTTAAAAAAAAAATCAAAAAATTTTATTTAGTTAAACCTAGGTAATGGCTGAAAAAAAATTTCCAAAAAAATTAGTAGTTTTGGTACCCCCCTTGGGACGATTTTTTTTTGTTTTTGATTTTCTCAAAAACGGTACCACCGATTTTGATCATTTTTGTTATGCTAAAGCTTCCCAGCAGTTTTAATATTATTGTGTATTCAAATTTTCCAAAAATTTTTTTTTGCATTTTTTAAAAAACTTTCAAATTTTTTTTTTGAAAACACAATATTTCGGAAACCCCATGCTCTATTTTTTCAAAACTTGATAAATAAAAGTTTGAAAAAATAATCTACAAGATATAAGAAAAAGAAATTCATTTTACCTAAAAATAACGGTACCCTCCATACAAATGTTAAAAAATGGTTTTCGAAACTCGTACTTTTCTCGAAAACGGTACCGAGAATTTTGCTTAAATTTTTTTTCTTTCTATTATTTTTTAATATCTGTAATCTTATAAAAAAAATTTGAAAACAAGATATTACTAACTGTACCTACCATACGACCCAAACTCAAAATAGTTGGTCTATTCATTTATTAACACATTAATTCTTCATATATCCTAAATTTAGTGGCAGTCAGCTTTTGTTCATTTAAAAAATGTTGTCAATTTAATAAAGTAGTTTCACTGAGAGTAAATTAGACCTAACAAAACAAAATTTGAGAGAGCAAATAGCAACAATATTCCTTTCATTTCAGACAAAGATAAGAGCATAAAAGTTGGTCTACTCTTTTTTGGGTGCAAAATAGTTGATCTAAGACTATTTAAATATAGTTTCAGTTAACCGTTATTAAAAAAATGACAAGCACTTGTTTTATTAATGATTATTGTATGATTTTATACAAGCTAGCGAGAGTTTCATGTCAATCCTTTCGCGTGGCGTTGCATTATCAGGAGACCTAAGGGAATCAATGATTAAAGCGTTTGAAACAGGATTGTCTAGCTACGAAATCCCTGAAAATTTTAATTTACCGCTCTCGTCAGTGCAGAACATAATAAAAAAGTTTAAAAATTCTGAAAATGTGGATATATGCAACAGAACGGGACATCCACTAACAGCAAAACCTCGCGATTGCCAAATTTTTAAAGAAAATCGACGATATTTATCTGCTTCAATAACGGTACAGTGGAGAGCACAAATTCAAAAAAGTGTTTCGGTGGACAGTTGTAAGCAGATGATGAAAAAAATGGGATACAAATTTTATAAGGTTTATTTTAAAATATTTAAGTTTTGCATAAATTACGACAACTTAAATAATTAAAAACGCAGGCAAAAGAAATATCACTACTGACACCTAAGCAAAAGAAAAGGCGCATTGAGTGGGCCAAACAACTTAAAAATTTGGACTTTTATAGTCAGTGGCGGTCCGTTAATTGGAGTGATCAGTACAGATTGGAAGTTTGTATTGGTGATGAACGAGGACCAGTGATAAAAAATGCTAAGGAAGCCTTTCACAACTCACAAGGACTGCCTTAAACAAACCGTAAAGCTCCCAGAATCTCTAATGGTATGGAGGTTCATGTCGGGATGTGGTATGAGTATGCATTGGTGCATTTTGTAATTGGGATAGCTAATGCTGTCAAGTACCGCAACATTTTGGAACAGGAGCTGCCTCCGTCAATACTACGTCTTCAATATAGCAATGCGGAGTATATTTTCCAATAGAATGGTGCTTCTTGTCATACCGCTAGGTCAACAATGGTATGGTTAACTGCTGAAGCAATTCTTTATTGGAATGGACTTCCAGCAGCCCTAATCTTTCACCAATCGAAACTTTTTGGCACACGATGAAGCAAAAATTGCGAAAGGAACCACGTCGGACTCTTCAAGATTTAAGATCCACAATTACAAATAATTGGGAATCTTTTGGTGCCGAAGAGTGTCAAAAATTAGTTGACACTATGCCAAGGTACATTATAGAAGCAGTGATTAAGGCCAAAGGTCGCTTAACAATGTGGTAAGATCAACATAAAGAATCATAGATCAACTATTTTGCATCTAAGAAATGTGTATAAATCGTTATTTAGTTTTTTAAAGAGACTCCATATCAATATTTTATTAAGCCACTTTCTTTTTTTTGTCCACTTTTCTTATTTAAAATGAATAGGACTTTATATGTATATCAAAAAATAGTTTTTGTTTCGAAATAGCTTAAGAATGAACACATATTTGCATTCCATGCTCGGTAGACCAACTATTTTGAGTTTGGGCTCGTAGAACGATTTTTTAAAATTTTGAATTTCTCATTATTAGCACAAGGGATTTTAATGAAATTTCGTAGAGAGAAGCTCCTAGGAAATTTAAAAAACATTGCATTTCAAAACTTTAAGAAAAATATTTTTTTGAATTTTGAAAAAAAAAAAATCAATTTTTTGTTTTTTGAAAATTCAATATCTCAAAAACGGCTCAATACTTTTTTTTGTAAATTTAATTTTTATTCAAACAATAATAAAACTTCAAATTGGCGTACCAACATTTTTTCTTAAAAATGTTTTAAAATTTTCTTATATAAAACCTTATTTTTTAAGAAACAACTACAAAGACTTATAATTTTTGTTCTTGCATAAATCTATATTTTCTTAAATCACATGGCATCATATTCTTACCTTTAGCTACTAAAGAAGTTTTTTTTAGTCATTTAAAAAATGAACTTTATGCTTATGAACAGTTTCTCTAATAACATTCATTTTTGAAATTCTTAGTCTTTTACATAGGAGCAAGTTCGTGCGACCCAGTCGTGCATTTTATTTTTTTTATAATTAGCAAACACTCAAAGGTTCTTTGTATACCCTTAATATGCCAGAGACACAGTGCGAGCATTAGGAAAAAAGGGAGGGGTTAGAAAGGAGGTGTCGGTGAACATTGGTTTGGGAAAGACAGAGCGTGGTAAAGAATTCCACATTCGCGTGGTACGGCTAAAGAACGAATCTCTGTACTTCACAGCACGACCGAAGTTGGGCTCGAGAGTAAACTGATGGGCATTCATAGAAGTGCGAATATTACGGTTGAATTGTTTAAGGGAGGAATGCAACTGGATATTTCACTAGAGCAAAGTCCGTTAAAATAACGGTAAAAAAGGTGAGGCAAGAAACATTACGACGATGTTGGAGTGACGTAAATGAGCCAATGATGTTTTTCTCACCAATCATTTTAAAAGCTCTTCTTTGAATACTGTCCAAGAGACTTAAGTAAGTTACTGAAGCACCAGCACATAGATGGGAGTTATACTCAAGTTTTGGATGTATGTATATAGCAGTGGCGTGGCGTCCATATAACACGATTCCTATCGTCTTCCCTTTTAGAAAATCCACAAATAACACAATCTACCAAAAAAACATCGAATAAGTTTAAGTTATCCATTCTGCTTCTCGTTTGTATCATATACTTTATCCAAACACATTCCACAATCCACAACCAACATTAATCAAGAGAGTCACAAAAATACTCTGACGTAAACTTTTCAATCACCGTCTTATTTATTTGTTTTATATCCCTTTCTTCCCCAAGCATTGTGTTTCGGATCCTCTTTGTTCAACATCCGCAAAAAATAAGACGCTACATTTCGTCTTATAAAATTTTCGATGTATACCAGTAGGAGTTGGAATTATTTGTATTTTATTCTCCCTTTAGCAATTAGCATTGCATGTCAGTAGGAAGATAATACATTGCAGGAGTTCAGGTGCTCGCCTTTTTTCAAGCTTGTGTAAGAAATAAGACGGTGTTCTTCGACTTATTTGTTTTTTTTTTTTTAATGTCATATAAATATAAATATGGCATGTGGGTATTGTTTTCTCTCTCGTGATAGTTTATAATATACACGATTGATATTCTTGCAAATTTACTGTGATAATTTTGAATTATGAAATAAATCATGGTAGAATATATGGCAATTTGTCAGCAGTGTAAATTTAGCATATCGCTGAATGAAGAACACTTCTGTGCCAAATAAAATGCATTTGCTTTTTTTTTAACAGGAAGTTCAATTTAGATTGAATTGGCATTCAATAAAAGACTGTGTTGCACAGGTTCAATAACTTCAAATAAATCTAGTGTTTTGAAAAGCCAATTTGAACTTAATTAAAAATAGTGAAAAGTTAGATGTTAAAGTGAAGATTTAATTCCTTTTATTATCCACTATATTGATAAAAAAAAATTGGCTTCTTAATTTTAGTGCATTTCTAGATTTTGTTTTTTGTCTTTGATAAATGTAGATTGCTGTTTAACAGATTACCTATCGGAGAAACCAAATAATTTTTGTAAGGATAGTTGATAGTTTATATTTTATCCTTTTTTCCTTTACACACCAGGGATTTCGATCCTAGATCGAAATTTTTTGTTTAGTGTGCGTGTTTCATGAATACATGTAAATCCCTCTTGATACATAATATCGCGGCTGTTATTAAATCTGAAATTAAAACAGAAATCATAGAAGCCCGGTTCGTGTCGATTATGATCGACGAAATATCAGATTTGAGTCATAGGGGACAACTGAGTGCCATATTTCGGTTCTTGTCAGAGAATGGAATACAAGAAAGATATATTGTATTTTTTAATGTTTAGGGCGAGTCTTAATGCAGATGAGTTGTCCCATCATATATTCAATATTCTTGACACATATGATTGCAAGGAAAAATTAATAGAACATTCCTAGAAAGGTGCCGCAGTTATGTCCGACGAAGGGGGTGGTGTCTAAAAGGAGGTGCTTTTTTATTATGTTTTAAGCTCATTGTTGATTGAAATATTAATGTCTTGAAGTATAAAAAATATAGCTACACATTTTTTGCTAAGTCAATGTGGAATGCATTTGTAGATACCATGTCCCTACTAGAAATGTTGTTTTTAAGGTTCTAAGATTTTTTTTTTCATTTTTACAGGTGACAAAATTTTATAACGTCTTCCCATTTAAAATTATCCACGCCACGCCACTGGTATATAGGTTTTATAGATTGTAGGCCAGATCAGAAGGAGAGAAGAATTTCTTGCACCGTCTCAGAAAATCCAAACATCTTGCGGAATTTTTGACAACATCGCGTATGTGAGTGTTCCACAAGAGGTGGTTCGTGATGCACATACCGAGAATATCGAGATGTTCATTTTCTTTTATGCAAGTGCCACTCATAGATAGAGGCAAGGGGGTATATCACGCTTTAACGATGCGAGACAGCATTGAGTTTTTGAAGCATTGAGTTTTTGAAACCACGCGGTTTCTTATTCCCCATTGTAAAATGCTGTTTAGGTCGTGGTTTAATGAACTTATCATATTTTGTCGTTGCAGTTCCACATCCGAAGAGGAGGGATGTGACTCTGAAAACGAATATGAAAAGCTAAGAGTAATATCGTCAGCGAAACAATTAATTGGATTAGAAGTTGCAGACAGGAGATCATTAATAAAAATTAGGAAGAGGGCTGGGGGTTGGAGCCCAGAAGAATAGGATAGATGAAAAAGCTTACGCAGGGGTTTTGATAGCGTGGAAGAACACCTCTTCAGAATAATAGCGGGGATACCATCCGGACCAGCGGATTTATGTATGTTCAGATCTTTCAGGACTCTCGACACGGTACGAGTACGAAAAACAATTTGTCCCATAGAATCACTAACGCGCTCAAGAATTGGGGGAGTCATAACACTATCCGGCAAGGTGGAATTTGCGGCGAACTGCCTTACAAAGTTTACCGAGTTTCTCTCTCGGCTCGTTGCGGCCTCGTACCATTGACCCATTTCTCATCGAAATAGGCTAGATCAACTCAATGATGAGTATATTCCCGGCCCATATGGTTTCCCTTCTCAAAAATCGCTTTTCCCTATCACAAGGAGAATTATGGAAGACCTCTTTCATAACCTCAATACATTAAAAGGGCCTAAAGTGTCAAGCTACCGTCTAATTACTGAACTTTCAAATTTTGTACAAAATTTTAAGTTTCGTTGTAAGTCTCTAATTTCAGCTAGCCAACACGGCTTTGTCAAAGGTAGGTTCAAAACGACTATCCTCGTTGAATTCGTATTTTTTATATTTTATAACCTTTTAGAGAACGGAAATGAAGGGACGTTGTCTCAACCGATTTCAATAAGGCCTTTGGCAAAGATTCACATAACCTTATTCTGTTCAAACTGTTCATATTTGGGCTTGAAACTATCTTCTTAAAATGATTTTCTTCTTAGCTGAAAAACCGTAACTTAAAAATTTGATTCAGATCTACTTTCTCTAATGTAATGATTTCTTAGTTTCCCAGATCCCACAAAGCAGTCACTAAAGACCACTCCTTTTTATCCTGACTATAAAATATTTGTGAAATGGTCATTAAATATTCCCAAAAATCATTCTATACCAAGTTTTTCAAGACCACTTCTTTTCGACACATGATCCTAATCTTCTTCAACTTGATCTTGACAGCTAATCTATCTGGTGCCTGAACAATTCCTTACAGCTTAATATTGTTAAATGTCATTCAATTACTTTATCACGAAAATGCATCCAATCTCCCCGTCTCTCTTGTATCCATTATAGCCACATCCACCACTGAAACAGTACGAGACGTTAGTGTTCTATGAGATAGAGAGCTCAACTTTTTCACACAATATTGACGAGATTATTCTTAGCACTAAGGCTTTATGAAACGATGGTCCTTTGTTCGCCCCTTTCTTGAAAACGCCTGCCAGGTATGGTTCCCTTATCAACAAATTCACATATCAAGAATCGAGAGTTTTTAACAACTCTCTACTACAATCCCATCTTTTTCCACACTAATTTTTTTAATCTAAGACCTCTTCGTCTCTTTTATTTGGCCACCCACCGTACGTCTTATGACTCCAGTGAACATGTTGATCTCATGCTTTGGAGGATTAATCGAAATATTTAGTGTTTCGACTTTAACCTCACTTCTGCCTGCCTGCCTAAAACTCCGTCTCCTTAATCATCCTTCAAATTCGCTCCAATTCAAGTTTCATAGCTTGTATAAAGCCAAGTAAATGAGGGTGTTGTCCCCACGAAAATTATCCTTGAATCCCTCTTCGGGCTTACTGTTAAGTTCAGATATTCATTCATTAGTCGTACCACACGAATGTGGAACGCGTAGTTGTGTTTTATTCTTCTCTCCAAAGGGTAATGTGAACTCCTTTAGTCCATTAAATAAAAAAAAACATGGATTTGACTTTCCAATCCGGTTCCTATTTTCTTCTATATGTAAGCAAGACTTTCCGTAAAAAACTTGTTGAAAGACTGTCAAAGGTTTGAAGAGCTGACTACTTAGATGTAAAATGGGTCCCAGAGGTAAGTGCTAATCAAAACTTGAAGCAAATCGCTCTATTTATGAAAACTTTTAAGATGTAAACTTGCAGGCATAGGCGCAGGGAAAATTGAACCGTCGATGGGCGCTTTGACTTACAGCCCGATTCTCCCCAAAGTCAGTGATGCCTCACAAGTCACAAGAAGAGGTGAAATTGATTTTGTGACTTTTTCGAATTCTGCCGCTCAGTCACAACTTGTGAGAGTCACAAAAACAATCGAAACTGTGATCTCCTTCAGAACAGGTCACAACTCATAAATGTTTAATATTTCCTGGATTGTCATTCAGCATATTTTGTAAGAAAATTTTCTAGATTTGTGAATAATTATGAGTACACAAAAATGGAAGTGCTCTAGTGAATATTATTGCTGATATTTCCCACGAAAATGAAAAGTAACATTTTTAAATAAACAAATTTTTTTAAAGAAACTAATCGTATCAAGAAGTTTGCAGCGCCGACGGCTTTTGAAAACTTTGAGAGATACAAATGAACTATTCGTTCTCCAAAACAATACACTTATAAAGTTTTGTCGCTTTCGGAATACTTTATGCTGGGATATCAGAGCTTGAAGCCTCACGATAGTCAGTTTATTTAATAATAATAAAATATAATAATGTTAACTTGCGTTTTGTATTTTCTTCGTTTTGAATAATCAGCTGTTCAAATAATGACACTTTAAAATCTCACCATGCGGTGGTGAATTTCGTTGTGAGTTTTCTTGTGACGATTAGGGGGAGAATACCAAAATGTTATCGAATCACAACAATCCTCACAAGGAATAGTCACAAGAGCTTGTGACTTGTGACTCCTCACAAGGGGGAGAATCGAGCTGTTAATTAACTTTTCTAGATTTCTCCATCATCCATTAAATCAAGTTATTTGGAATCAAAGATGTCTTGAAGAATTTATACACTTTTAGTGGTCGTTATCTTAATTTGTAATTTCTTAACGAAAAAGTTGGCCCCAAAAGCATCTCATAATTAACTGCGGCCGTTGATCATATACTTCTTTAATAAACCGCTCGAAAATTGCTCCACTTTGTCCAGATTGCTCCAACCGGACCGGTCCCTCATAACACAGGTGGTGGTCTCTAGGTCCGTTCCCGTGGCGTCGCGTCGTTGTCGTCCCATGTGCGTGCCGGTTGTTGCATTTCGTGGCTTTGCCCTCAACTCCATTTGTATGTTTTGTGCGCCTTGCATGCGGAAAGATGGTCACTCGACTTGATATTCCCTCAAATCAATTGCAGGGAAATAATTCAATTACTAGGTTTTGACGCAAACATCCACTAATTAATGCTCCGAGTTGTTTGTTGAATTTATATGCGCGCCTCAGATTGCTCTGCTGATTGAGTCATCATCTGGAAGAGGGTGTGTAGTGTATACTGTGTGTGTCGCTGCATTTGGAGAATGGGATGTTGTAATACGCCATGTTTAACATTTCCTGCTCCGGTTTTGTTGTTGGTGTTCCTCTAGAGATGCTCGCACACATATTTTGGGTGGCAATTTAAATTAAATGCACATGGAATAAATGAAAGATGATGTGCAATTTGAATTCTTGAAAGTGAAGACGATTGTACACATATCTGGCTGGAATTATTGCCTGCGGCTGTGTCATCTTTTTGTCGCCTTCATGGTGGTATGACGAATATGCAAATGGAGATGTTTTTATTTTTGGGTAAAACTTCATCTTTGGTGTTTGGAGTCTTAGAGGTGTGAATGCGCACGGCTTGCTTTGTGGGTGGCTGACGTTAGACGTGGCAATAAAATGGCATTCTTGACACCAGGCAGAACTTTATCAATTATTATACGAATTGGCTTGGTTAAGAGAAAACGGTATAAGGACTTTGACTTTTGTTGAAGTGAACGGGTTCTTTGATCTGACAATGAAACAATCCATATGAGATGTTAGTAAGGCTACAAAATTGTATGTTATCGAACTAGCTATTTAAAGGTCCTTTATTGGACAATCATAAAATGCATACCTTTCAACAGAACGCTTTTTGTTTGCATCTTCCTTTCAAAAACATACTTCTTTGATATTTTTAAAATTATGTATGTAGAACTGACAAGTTTGAAGATTGTTTTCTAGACACACTATACGAATGTGGAATGCTTCCTATCGGTATCTTCTAACTCGCTCCAACTTTCTGAATCTTTCGCATTGTGTTCAAACAATTAAAGGGTATGACTACACTTTTAAAAAATTAATTACAGAAAACTGTGATTATTATTTTAATTTCCCCATTTGAGTGGTCCACATAGAAGTCAATATTTTCCAGATCAAGTCTATGTTCAGCCAAACAAATTTGGGTTAAGTCTTACCTCCAATCTTATTTTTCTTCAAATGCTCCTTGATTTCTTCTTTTCAAGTTGACCGTATTTAACTGTCATGTCGTCACTGAAGTACCTAATACGTCACGTTTCAACTATTTTACTCAGACATTAAAAAATAATTATGCACGATAAATACTATTTAATGTTTTGTTCAAAAACCAAAAAAAAAATATTTTGCTTTTAGTTTTTATATGCAATGTTTTTCTGCATAAAAAGTTTCATTAAAATCCGTTGTATCGATAATGAGAATGTCAAAATTCAAAAAAGGTTCTATGTGGGTGCTATCAGTATTGTTCTAATTTAGTTTTTTTTAATTTAATGGTAATGGTATGCGGAGCAGAAGTAAAAGTATCCTGTTGATAGTTTTTGATATAATTTTTGTTCTTGCATAAATTCATATTTGCATAGCATTCTGTTACTACTAAAAGAATTTAAAAATTAATTTCATCCTTATGAACAGTTTTGTCTAATAACATTCGTTTTTAAAATTCCCAGTCGATTACATAGGAGCAAGTTCGTGCGACCCAGTCGTGCATTTTATTTTTTATATTATACAAGCAATCAAGGGGTTATGAATACCCTTATATGTAATGTTAAACACAGTGAGAGCAATTAGGAAAGAAGGATAAGATTTGAAAGGAGATTCCGATGCACATTGGTTTTGAATGTCTGCAAGTTGAAATGAGTGGGAAATACTGAGCCGTGTAAAGTATTCCACATTCGTGTAGTGCGGCTAAAAAAAAGAATCTCTGTATGTGACAATACGTCCGAAATTAGGCTCAAGGGTAAATTGATAAGGATTCCTAGAAGTACGAAAACCATATTGCCGGTCATTGAGAAGCTTTCGTTCCTCAAGATATTTCTTAAGCCAAAAATAATTCAGCATTTCCATGACCTAGGAAAGAAGGGACTTAAGTGCAATTGGACGATAGTTAGAAGGTGAAGAAGATTAATCTTTTTTGAGGAACGGCTGAACAAATACTGTTTTCCATCCACCCGGATAGATACCAGTAGAGTATTAGGACAGATGGAAAAGCTTACGCAATGGTCAGTGTTGAAGAACATCTGTTCAGCACAGTAGCAGGGTTACTACCCGGGCCAGCGGATTTGTGTTTATCGAGCTCTTTCAGTACTCTTGCAACTCTCCGTGTGTGAAAGAAGAATTTGTCCCATAAAATCATTTACGCTCTCAAGTATAGGAGGAGTCTGGCAGCATCAAATTAACAGTAATTTGTGCAGTAAGTAAAACATAAGGAGCGTTATTCACGACGAACGTTGGAACCGAATATGAAGTGGCATTTCGTACATTTTTTAACAAATGACCAAAAAATATATACATAGGTACCTACCTATACTATCTTTGGGACATTATATTTTTTTGTGTCTTAACTTTTGGTCAAGCGGAAATTTGGTTATTCGAATATGATCATTACCCGGGGAGAAAATTATCTAGGAAACACTATCGAATAGCGTGGCCCTAGCTAGATTGGCCATTATATAGTAAATCCTATGCTGGGCCTAGACAGATGCAAGCCTGGCGGATCTTGACTAATTTATGCTTATCCTGGCTTTATATTGAACCTAGTTAGAACTGCCTATTTATTGGCTTTTCCAGGAGTATCTTAGACTGGGGCTAGATATTTTTAACTTGATGTAGCCTAGATATGAAACTTTTTCTTGGCGATATCTTGGCTATAGATAGTATCGCCTCTTTATTGGCATTGTAACAAATAAACTACAAGGGACCTGGATAGTTTTTACTTGGTGTAGCCTGGATAAGGAATTGTATCTGGGCGTTATATTGGCCTTAGCTAGTGTCGCCTCTTTATAGGCGTTCTCAGATTTTACTTATACTGGGGGTAGATAGTTTTTACTTGATGTATCCTAGATTTGAAACTTTTCCTTGGCGATATATTGGCCGTAGATAGTATCGCCTTGTTGCGCTTTTTTTTCTTTTGATTCGAGAAGCACGATTCTCGAAAGGGGTCTTACCTTTTTTAGTGTTCTAGTCTTTGTGCCACAAAAAAAATTAGACGAACTTAGGATTTGGTTTTCTATTAATATTTTATTGATTATTCCTTACATTAACAGTTTACTTATTATCTAAAGAAGATTTAGTTTAAGGTTTTATTTGTTCTTTTTGTCCATGAGATTTAAGATATAGTAAAAAAAGATATAGTAAAAAAAAAGATATAGTAAAAGAAAAATGAATTAGTATTCAACCGTACCGATCGCAGTCCGAAACAACAGTGTCGAATCTCCGACTCGTCACCCGACCCGAAGTTCCCAGAAAATGTCACATGAGCACCACGTCCGAAGTGTGCCTCTCACAGCTGCGAGCAATGCCCGTTTTTTGTCAAGAAAAAAAAGAAATATGATCGTGTGGATTGGAAAAAAAGAGTGCCTTTGTCGTTGGGTTTAGGATTTAATAGGTAAATAAAAATGAAAGTGATGACTTGGGAATTTTAAGTGGTTCGGAGTTGAGCAATCAAAGGAAATGATGAATATTGAAATTTAAATTGGTCAATCGAAGGAAATGATGACTGTGGGAATTTGAAGTGGCAATGGGTTGAGCAATCAAAGGAAATGATGAATGAATATTGAAATTTAAATCGGTCAATCGAAGGAAATGATGACTGTGGGAATTTGAAGTGGCAATGGGTTGAGTTGGATGGAATGATAAGGGGAAATGATAAGGGAAGGTTGTAAGGTACGTACTTTACAACACCTCCCCCCTTAAGAACGAAACTTGTACCTTGGAATGGTGCGAGTTTCGGCTTTAGAAGATGGGATTGGAAGTGAACGAGAAAGGTTAGATGGAGCTAAACGAGGTTTTGGTGTTGGTAATGGTTCTGGAATTTGTTCTGTGGCTTGAATTGGATTCGAGATTTTTATTTCTTCTAATGGCATGGAATTCGATATTTGAGTATTTACGGAACTTTTTTTTATATTTCGCATATTTCGCATGAGTAGTATAATTATGACCATAAGTAGGGCGGAAAACATTGTAAGAAGGAACACGACTATCATATTATTACTTTCGTGATCGACTTTTGGATATATGATCTGGGAATTTTTTATATTTTCTATATCTTTACTGATGGAGCTAAGTTCATCAATTTGATTATGTATATTAAAAGATTTTGTCACGTAGCTGGGAATTTTCTCAAATTGTGGTGGTGTTATGTTAAACGAAAGGTTAGGATTTGATGAAATAAAATTGAGATTAGTTTTTGTTTCGAAATTTGTTTTGGAGTTTAAAGATTGGTATCTTGTATTTGCTATACAGTTCGGTTGGATCTTAAGAATACCAGTTGCATTTAATTTGGTTTGAGAGTTAAGGTTTTGGCATTTAATCATAAGGTTTTCTGGATTTGGGGAAACGAAAATCCAAGAGTTGGAGTCTGCTAGTTGAAGGAAAATTGGGTGATGTATTTGCATTACTTGAATATTGCAATTACTGATTTCACTTGGCAGAATAGAAAGTAAATTCAGTTCGCAGGCACTGCTTGAAGATGTGAATAGGATTGGCGCGTTTCTCTCGCAAAGATAATTATTTTTTGTAGTTGTTTGACATCTGTCTAAGTCATGTTTATCAAAGAGGAAATACGATTGTTTTTCTGAGTCTACGATAAGAAAAGGTTTTTCGGGGATTATAATTGCATAGGTTTTGTTTTTGATGAGATTTGGTATGCTAGTCATTTTATAAACGTTATAGTTTTTTGAAGAAGTAAGAGGAATTCTTAATACAAAATTAATTTGGTTATCAATATAGTAAACATGAGTTTCTAAGAGATTAAAGAGTGTGTCTATATATTGCTCTTGTAAAGGAAGTGGTAAGCGATTTTCTTCTGGAAGGAGTAATTGTATCTTTTTAATTTCTTCGGTGAGTTTAGAAGGATCAATAAGGTATGGATGAAGTTTTCCATGGGCTGCGGAGTAAATAGCATCAAGGAGGTGATCTTTGGTTGAATAATAATATTCTGATAAGGAGTTGAACATCGTAAAAAGTTCGTTTAGTTGAAGAAAGGATTTATTTATTACGTTGTTACTATTTGAGTTTTTGCTCACTTGATTAATGATTTTACTGGTTTCTTCAATTTTTTTTTCTATCTTAATAATTTGGTCGTTTGTAAGGTTTAATTGATGGATGATATTTTTCGATATTGAAATTTGTTTTTCATGTAATTGGGATTCGTAATATTGTTGTTGTTTAAGTTTGTTTATATGATGAGTAAAGGTTTTTGCGTCTTCGTCATCGAGGGTACCAAATAGTTGCTTGGATATAGAACCAATAGCATTTATTAATCCTCTCTTTTGCAGTCTAGGTTTTATAGTGGTTCCTAAGTATTTATTAATGATTTGGTCTTGTGATTTTATTCGATCAAGTACCATAGTAGAAAGGGTAGGAAGAGATTCGCATTGGGATAGGTATTCGTGAGAAGAAAGAAGTTGTTTGCATGAAGATAGAATTTTGTCATAGGTCAGTAAGATAGAATTATATTGTAAGTTAAGTTCGGTAAGGTTAGTATAAATGACTAAGTTCCATTGATTAGAAAAAAGCTTAAGATTACCAACGTATTCGTAGTACAGCCCTGTTTTGTTTTGCAAGTCGATGATTTCATATAGTTGCTCGTTGTTATGTATATTCGTTTGGGAGATCAAGATTAGGTTGAAGATGAGAGTCACAATTAAAAGTTTCTCCATTTCTGGAAAGGAATATTGAGATTGAGGTAAATTAGTTAGGTTGAATAAATTTTTAGTCTGTTGTTATGAACTTTTGTTATTTTGTTCTTTATCTTAATGTTTGAGTTTACTCCTGACGTAGATATGATTTCGTATGGTCCTGACCAAAGGGGAAGTAATTTTTTATTTGTATTTTTGGGATTGCTTTCATTTTTGAGTAAAACTAGGTTTCCTATTTGAAAATCGACAGGGTTTTGTTTTTTATCGTATTGTAATTTTGAGGATTCTTTACTCTTGAGCAGTTTATCTCTCGCTATCTTATGGCAGTGTTGAAGTCTTGATTTAAGTTCATTGGCATAGAGGTCGTAATTGTAACAAATTTCGGGATTTTTTGTTACGCTAGAAGGAAGTTCAACCTGTCTACCATACATGAGTTCGAACGGAGTAAATGACGTTGAAGTATTAGGGGTCGTGTTATGGACGAAAACGGCATATTTTATCCAGCTATCCCAATCATCTTGAGATTTGTTGATAAAACAGCGAAGATACTCAACGAAGTTTCTGTGACTTCTTTCGCAAGAACCATTTGATTGAGGTCGGTATGCAGTAGTTTGGAGTTTGGTAATTTTAAGAAGCTTACATACATTTTTGAATATTTCACTGAGGAAATTTTGGCCTTGGTCTGACAAAACGTATTTGGGTGTGCCATATCGAAATATTATTTCCTTGACGAATGCCTCGGCGATTGTGTTCGCCTCTTGGTTGGGTATTGGTATAGCATCGGTGTATTTCGTGAGGTCGTCAATGAATGTTAGGAGGTATCTGTTTTTATTGTTGGTCATAGGGTATGGACCAACGATATCGATGGAAATTTTTTCGAATGGTTCCTTAGCGGTTGAAGTTATAACCATTGGTTCCATCGTATACTTTGTTACTTTGTTTTTCTGGCAGAGTTCGCAATTTTTGATGTAATTTTTTATATCTCGGAACATATTCTTCCATTTATGATATAATTGAATCCGTTTGAAGGTTCTGTTGACACCACAGTGTCCACCTATGGGATTCGAGTGGAATTCCTTGAGAATGGTTTTTATATCATTTTCTGATAGGTCTTGTTGTGCCGAAGGAAAAGTCGAAAAGTTAGTAGCTTTGGCTAAAGACGTTGAACAAGAATTAGAGTTTGTTTTTGAAGATGTTGGAGGACTCGAAGAATTAGAATTTATGGATGAAGGATAGGCTTCTGGATCAATATTTGAAGATGTGGGACAAGAATTAGTAGCGTTTGAACAAGAATTGGTATTTAATGATTTGGAACTGGAATTGGAATAAGACGATGTTGGAGACGAGTTTGTATTTATAGAATTTGTACAAGAATTAGTAATTGGTTTTGAACAAGAATTAGAAGTTGAAGATTTAGAAGACGAATTTGAATTTATTTTTGATGAACAAGAATTAGTAATTGGCGATGAAGACAAATTTGTATCTGTTGGTGATAAAGAACAAGAATTAGGAATTGGCGATGGAGACAAATTTGTATTTGTTTGTGATGATGAACAAGAATTAGGAACTGACGATGTAGAAAAAGAATTGGTACTTGCAGACGATTTAGGAGATGATGAAGATGACGAATTTTGAGAAGAAGTAGAAGAAGATTTTGTACCAGATCGAAGAGTCATTTTCGCAATTCTGCTAAGACAGTCGGCGTTTGTATTTTGATCACCTTTTTTATGAATGATTTCATATTCAAACTCTTCGAGCTGTAGACGATATCTCATCATTCTGGAATTTATATCTTTACAGTTGTGAATATAAACTAGAGGCTTATGATCAGTGTATAGTTGAAATTTTCTACCATACAGATAAGGTCTGAAATGTTTGACTGACCAAACAATAGCTAAAAGTTCCTTATCAGTAGTAGAATAATTTTTCTCGCTTTTATTGAGAGTTCGTGATGCATAAGATATAGGGAGGTCATTACCAATTTCACCTTGGGAAAGGACACTACCAATAGCTACATCGCTAGCATCCGTTGTTAAGATAAAGTTTTTGGTGAAATCAGGATATTGAAGAAGGGGTGGATTAATTAGTCTTTCTTTTAATTCATGAAAGGAATTTGAACAAAGAGGAGTCCAGTCAAAACGAACATCCTTGCGTAAAAGATTAGTAAGGGGTTTGGAAATTTTTGCAAAATCTTTTATGAAACGGCGATAATATCCAGCGAGTCCCAGAAAGCTTTTTATTTCTTTGGGATTTTTGGGTTGAGCGAAATTCTTCACGCATTCGATTTTTTGCGGATCAGGTTTGATACCTGATTCATTTATCACGTGTCCTAGGTAGGTGAGTTCCGTTCGCAAAAACTGGCATTTTTCGGGTTGCAATTTAAGATTATGTATTTTGAGACGTTCAAAGATTTCTTTTAATTTCGAATTGTGTTCATCTAAGGTTTTACCATAGACCACGATGTCATCCATGTAAACGAAAGTTTTTATACCTTGAAGACCAGTCAATACATTATTCATTAACCGCTGGAAGGTGGCTGGGGCACCTTTTAATCCATAAGGCATTCTAATGAATTCGTAATGACCAAAAGGTGAAGAGAAAGCGGTCTTCTCTCTATCTTCCGGTCTAACTTGGATTTGATGGAATCCACTGGCGAGGTCTAAAGTAGAAAAAAATTTTGAACTTCCCAACTGATCAAGGATATCAGTTATGTTGGGTAATGGAAATGCATCACCGACAGTTTTGTCGTTGAGTTTGCGAAAATCGACGACGATTCTCCATTTCTTATTACCATCTTTATCAGGTTTTTTAGGGACAACGATAAGAGGAAAATTCCACGGACTATTCGATGGTTGGATTATATTATCGTCCATCATCTCGTGGATTTGTTTGTCAACCTCTAATCGTTGTGCTTCCGGCAACCTGTAGGGTTTGATATAGGTAGGTGTTGCACCCGGGGTAAGGATTGGGTGTTGTACAGAAGAGGTATGAGTTAACTTATCCCCTTTTAGATAGAAAAGTTCGCTATACAAGATACACAGATTTAGTATCGATTCTTTTTCATTCTTCGACATGTGATCCGTCACGACTGACTCTTTTATAGCTTGGATTCTATCATATGATTCGGGATAATTTTGAATTCGTAAAATGTTATAGTTGGAGACCTCATCGAATATAAGGTCTTCGGTATTAAATTCAATAGGAGATTCAGAGGAATTAACGACGGATATGTAGGAGATAGAACTATTGGCAGAAGTAATGCTGTTGCCAATATATAATCCATTAGAAAATTGTTGGGAGAGGCATATACTGTCCACATTAACTTCTTTAAGAACAGGGACTACGGTTTCGGATCTAGGTGGGATAGTGACTAAATTTGAGGGGATTAAATCATATTCAATAATGAAATTTTTAAAAGAGAATGTAAGCATTTTAGTCCCATAGTCGATTTGGGCCTTATGATCATCGAGAAAATTGTTACCTATGATTCCTTCAGTGCTTATAGGGAAGTTTTTATCTACAACGTGAAAGGGATAAGAAATAGTAATATTTTTGGGTAGGTTTATGCGTAAGTATATAACACCCTTAGTACGAATCACGGAATCTGTAATTCCAGATAGTGAGTGGATAATGTTTGAGTCGATGGATAGTTCTGGTTTTAATTTGTCTATTTTAATCAGACAAATTTCACTACCACCATCGATGAGAAATTTCGCAGGTTTAGGATTTAGCAAGGTTTCGGATGAAATTTTTATTGAGTCTACTCTACTTATTTTATTATTTAAATTTATTTGAAAGATGTGGCGAGAAGAGATTAAGTTTGAGTCCGAAGCCTGCCACTGGTTCCGGCCTCTGAAATGTTTTCCGTGTGTTTATTTGTTGAGGAAGAGGGAATTGGATTAGCATTGTTTTGTTTCCTATTGTTGTTATACTCTCTTTTTCTACATTCGTTTATGTGATGTCCTAGATTCTTGCAATAACTACAAGTAATTGTTAATTTTTTAACCTCACTCTTGAAAGAAGGAAGCTGTTCCTTATTTTTCTTTAGGTAGCATTGTTCGATGTTATGTCCAGTTTTTTTACAAAAGTTACAAAAGATAGGATTTCTGGTTGAGATTTTAGGTTGTGATGGGATATAGGAAGTTTGGTTATTATATGAGAAACCACTTTTTTCTTCTAATACGGCAGCTTCTATAGCTTCCGTTAAAGTAGTGAATCTCGAAGCTTTAATGATCAGACTTATTCTGGGATTAAGTCCTCTCTCGAATGCTTTTAAAGCAGTTTTTCTGTTGAGATTGATAATAACGCTAGAACTTTCTGAACCTTCGCTAGCTATGCAAGCATCATTTAAATTCGCTAAAGTTTGTTCCAATCTATTGGAGTAAGAACGCACTGTCTCATTTGTTCTTTGCTTTATATGTATTAGTTCCAACTGGAGTTGGGACAGAGATTTTGTTTCTAAGAATTGTTGAACTAGTTTTTCCTTAAGGGATTCCCAAGTGGTGAATTCTGTATATTTTACTATATTATAAGCTGGGCCAGTAAGTTTAGTTTTAATGATTAAGAGAAGGATAGGAATTTCGGCAGCTGCAATATCTTCGGATATTAAATCACACGCATTTAGGAACTTGTGTAGATTGGCTCTGTTCCCATCAAATTCGGGAATTAATTTGAGGGCAAAGGATCGATCTAGTTTTGGAGCCATTTCAGTTTCGAGTTCAAGAATAGAATTAGAGGTCTCAGAGGAAGAGGAATTTTCGACAGTACTAGAATCGGAATCTTCGCAGTCGGATATTTCGGTAGTCTTACTTTCGGACATAAACTGATAATATTACAAAAACAATATCGGACATAAATTGATAATTTTATAATAAATAAAAAAAAAATTTACAAAATATTTTAATTCAAGCTCAAAAAAATTTAGGCTAATAGAAGGTAATGATAAATATGATAATAATAATAATAGTAAAAGTAGGTAATAATGTTTGGTAAAAATCAATATGTATCTAATATATTTTATTTTTTAAATTCTTGCCTCTTTTTATTTTATGAATTAAATAATTAAAGTTGAGATGATGGTTGGCTAAAGATGAATATGTTGAAGATGTAGTAGATTAAAGATGAGATGTTAAAGATGTTGTAGATTAGAGATGACTTGATTGTTTTTGTTTTCGTTGCAACCCCTTGGATTGGTTAATTGTCTCTTTTTATTTTTTTTTTTTTTTTGGTACAGTTTTGTATTTTTTTTTTTTTTGTTTCACTAGTTCTTATTTATTTAGGTAATGCGTCACTTGAGTTTCTTTTGGACACCAAATTTTTATTTTATATTTTGTTTCTTGAGTCACTTCACTTTTAGTATGTTTTTTTTCTCTTTTCTTTTTGCTTTTATGTTTACTTGGTTTAATGGCACTTTACACTTTTCAGGCAAACCCCACACCTGACACCAATTTTTATGTTGCGCTTTTTTTTCTTTTGATTCGAGAAGCACGATTCTCGAAAGGGGTCTTACCTTTTTTAGTGTTCTAGTCTTTGTGCCACAAAAAAAATTAGACGAACTTAGGATTTGGTTTTCTATTAATATTTTATTGATTATTCCTTACATTAACAGTTTACTTATTATCTAAAGAAGATTTAGTTTAAGGTTTTATTTGTTCTTTTTGTCCATGAGATTTAAGATATAGTAAAAAAAGATATAGTAAAAAAAAAGATATAGTAAAAGAAAAATGAATTAGTATTCAACCGTACCGATCGCAGTCCGAAACAACAGTGTCGAATCTCCGACTCGTCACCCGACCCGAAGTTCCCAGAAAATGTCACATGAGCACCACGTCCGAAGTGTGCCTCTCACAGCTGCGAGCAATGCCCGTTTTTTGTCAAGAAAAAAAAGAAATATGATCGTGTGGATTGGAAAAAAAGAGTGCCTTTGTCGTTGGGTTTAGGATTTAATAGGTAAATAAAAATGAAAGTGATGACTTGGGAATTTTAAGTGGTTCGGAGTTGAGCAATCAAAGGAAATGATGAATATTGAAATTTAAATTGGTCAATCGAAGGAAATGATGACTGTGGGAATTTGAAGTGGCAATGGGTTGAGCAATCAAAGGAAATGATGAATGAATATTGAAATTTAAATCGGTCAATCGAAGGAAATGATGACTGTGGGAATTTGAAGTGGCAATGGGTTGAGTTGGATGGAATGATAAGGGGAAATGATAAGGGAAGGTTGTAAGGTACGTACTTTACAACAGCCTCTTTATTGGCATTGTAACATATAAACTGCAAGGGACCTGGATAGTTTTTACTTGATGTAGCCTGGATAAGGAATTGTATCTGGGCGTTATATTGACCTTAGCTAGTCTCGCCTCTTTATAGGCATTCTCAGATGTTACTTATACTGGGACTATATAGTTTTTACTTGATGTATCCTAGATGTGCCTATACATATGTCTCTATAAAAGGCTATCCATTATCCTTCTAAAAACATAACTTTTTTGTTTTGGTCCTAAATCGGTATTTTTCAGATTCTTTAATACCTATTTAAGTCTTTTAAACAGTATAATTAAAAGAGAGTTGTTTGAGTAGCACTTTGAGACACGATATTTTATATATCACAGTGGCGCAATAGGTAGCGCACAAGCACGGCAAGCGAGAGGACTCGGGTTCGAATCGCAGTGGAGGTAAATTAAAAAAAAAAAATTCTTTCATTCCAGCTAAAAATATCTTAAAGAGTCGAATATAGGGGGCAAAGAAAAAATGAAAATAATCAACAATAATAAAAAAAAAAAATTATTTTTTTTTGTTTCTAATAATTTTTTAAGAATTGCCGTAGCTCTTGTGCTACTTGTGAAGACCCATCTAGTGCCCATATAGGAACATCTAGCAAGGCCCATTATATACAGAGCATTAACAAATTAGCGAGGGACAAGCTAGATACTGCTCGGTAGGGCCATGATTGAAACTAAGAAAAACTAGCTGGGGCCTTGGCATTATCGAGTCGAAAATTCTACCCGGGACAGGTCTTATCTACTTTACGCTTAATACAAGCTAAACTTAAAAATAAAAAATATTTATTTAAAATAAGATAAAATAAAATCGAAATATATGTAAACTAAGAAAGTACTCCACAAAAATTTAAAATTTTGTGATAATAACTTGAGTAAAATAGCTAGGAGGCGGTTGAAGAAAGTTAAGTAAGAGAGGAGAGAATTTTGAAGGACTAGCTTAGAAGAGTGGAAATCAAAATCATTTCAGGAATTGTTGGCATTTCACAACATTCGGAACATGGGATTGTTATAGCTATAGTTAGTGCGGAAAAGGAGAACTGACCAAGACGGCTTCGGTCCGTTTGATTTGGAGAATTTGATAAGTGGACCATAATTAAGACGCATATTCAAAAATGATTCGAACAAATGAAACGAAAAGAGATTTTGTAATGTAACGGGTCTGAGAACTCTTTTGACCAAAGCGTTTGATAAAACCAAGCGTCTCCGAAGGATTTCCAAATGAGTCAAAAAAGGGAAATTATGGTCAAGCTCCCTAAAAAAGGAGAACTAACACAGTGCGAAAACTAGAGGGGTATTTGCGCCCTGCCTGCCGTTGCCAAATTATTAGAGAAAATAGTACTGGAACGCATCAGGGAACATCTAGAAGCCACACTCTATGTCGAACAAGCAGGTTTCTGCACTGGATCCTCATGCATTGATCATATCAATACTTCAAGGATCATAATTGAGCAGCGCGTCGAATATCGATCACCACTTCACCTGCTATTCATTGACTTTGAGAAGGCTTTCGATAGCGTCAATAGAGAATCTATTCGGCTTGCTTTACGCAGGAGGGGTATCCCGGATAAACTATAATAGCTATTATTAAGGCAACTTATGATGGATCCAAATGTCACGTTTTGCCCGAAGAGAGAGGCTGTCAGAAGAGTTTGAAGTCCAAAGTGGAGTCAGACAGGGCTGCATTCTGTCACCAATATTGTTTTTGTTTGTTGATAAGCGATGTCCTGCGAGTGGCCTTGACGGGAAACGGAGGAATTCGATGGACTCTGACGCATCACCTGAAACAGCTTGACTATGCGGACGACGTGTGCTTGCTCTCTCATAAGATCATGGATCTTCACCAAATGACAACAGGGGTGGAGAGAGAAGCAGAAATCGTGGGGCTGAAAATCAATTCCGGCAAAACAAATATGATCAGCCTAGGAACCCAGTCATCTTCTCTTATAAATATTTCTCAACAATCCGTAGAGAAAGTACAGAGCTTCCAATACCTTGGAAGTATCATCACTACCGATGGTGGCACCGAACAGGACATCAGCAGTTGAATCGGGAAGGCAAAGGCTGCTTTCGGTATGCTTAGAAATATATCGAGGAATAACTCTCTAAATTTAAGAACCACCATCAACTAGGACTGTTTCGATCCAACGTCGAATCCGTCGAGACGGGTCAGGAACCTATTTATTTTATTATACGACGTCGAAAGTGGCAGTAGATCGTACACACGCTTCGAAAAGGCGACAACTGTATTGCGGCGCATGCAATGCAGTGAAATCCGCTCACTAAAGAAGGAAGAAGAGCTGTACGACCGAGAAGCTCATGGAGAAGGACAGTCGAGGAGGAGTTAGCCCAACTAGGCAAGATTGAGGGATTTGCGACTCATATCCAGAAACCGAGCACGATGGCGAGCTGGCGTTGTGGACGCCCTATGCCCCACTAGGGACCCCCACGGACATAAAAGGTCTGAGGAATGAGGATGAGGACCCAAGTAAGTAAGTAAGTAGGCGTCGAGTTGGTTTTATTAATAACGTCGTCAATGTTTGAAACGTAGTTGTTGATCTGCCCGCACAAAACCCTATTGAACGGGAGACAAAATTGATTTGCAATGAACATTTTCGGTATGCATAAAAGTTTTTCTATGGGACGATAGTTAGATACATCATTTCTTGAACCAACGGATAAGTATATGAAGGCATTTATGCTATTTTTTAGGACTATAGCCGGCACGCCATCTGGCGAGTAATCGTCTTTAAGTTTTTCGATTTTTACTTTTAATATGGCTGGTAGAATCTTGGTGGTTGTAAATGAAATTTGAGGGGAGCCCTTTAAATAGTGCAAATATTGAGTATCAGGTTTAATATCATTGTCGTTAAATGACTGTTGGAAATACTGTGCAAAGAAATTGGTGATAATGGCCAGGATCACAAGAAGAATTATTATTATATGTTGGGGAGGATAGATACCTATCTGATTTATATTATATTAATAAATTGATAGATACATTTGGGATTCGATTTTATCAAGGAGTGCATACGAATAATATACCTACTCTTTATAAAGTCTTTCGCAGAGATTTAAAAATTCCGTAAAAGAGCCTGAAAAAGATTGCTAGCTTGCTTGAGCTTATTCCGGTTTTCGACAGTATAGGAAACTTACATCTCTTACCCTAATAACTGGAATCAAACCAATAATTCTCTTTCGGTTTGATTTTATCCCTATTTGTGAAACTTCTTAAAGAAATCAACACGATACAAGTTCAAATACATCTTCCTAAGCGTGTCATAATGAAAAAAATATATCGGTTTATACATATTAACTCCTTATTCGATGTACATGCAACTTAAATGCCTGGACATTGAAATGAGGAGGTTAAGGAATTCCACATTCGAGTCGTACGGCAAAAGAAAAAATCTCTATACTTAATTGTACATCCAAAGTTTGGCTCAAGGGTATATTGATGAGCATTTCCTGCTGCACGAGTATTACGGTGAAATATTTTTAGGGGGGGAATGTAATTCGCTATTTCAATAGAACATTTTTTAAAGAAGTAACGATAAAACAGTGATAGACAAGAGACAATTCGAAGTTGTTCCAACGAAACAATTGTTTCATAAATTGCTCTGTCGCCTATCAGCCTTAAAGCTCTATTATGGATTGTGTCTAGTAAGTGCAAAGAGGTTTTTGATACACCAGGCCAGATATGAGAATTGTATTCTAGCTTAGAATGTATATAAGCCTCATAAATTGTGGCCAGATCAGAGAGGGAGAAAAAGTGTTTTGCAGGCGTTATCCATGAACAATGGTATATAGGGGAAAATCAAAACGATTTTTAATGCCGCATTTAACGATGCTATTTAGATCGGAATTTAATGAGCTCAACATATATTACCGTTGCAATTTCACATTCAAAGAACAAGGAATTGAATCAGGAAATGAATATGAAAGCTGAGGGTGCTGTCATCAGCAAAACAGTTAAGTGAATTTGTAGTTTGGAAAAAAAGATCATTTATAAAAATGAGAAAAAGAGTCGGAGACAAGAAAGAGCCTTGTGGGACACCAGCATTTATTTTGCGAACTTCAGACTTTAAACCATCCAAAACAACTTGAATTGAACGGTCAGGAAGGTAATTACTAATCCAACGAATAAGAGATACATCAATACCAAACGCACACATTTTTAAGAAAAGAGCAAGATACCAGACTCTATCGAATGCCTTAGAAATATCAAGTGCAATGATCTTAGTTTCCTTAAAAAGATGTAAGGATTTGTTCCACCTTGAGATATGCCATCAAATCACCAGTGGATCTATTACTGCGAAAACCATATTGGCGGTTATTAAAAAGATTATGTTCAGTGTTTCCATGACCTTACACCTTAGACAAAAGGGACGTCAGTGCGATTAGCCGATAATTAGAAGGTGAAGAATATGCGCCTTTTTTGGGGATTGGTTGGACGAACGCTGTTTTCCAACTCTTCGGGAAGTGTCCTGTAGAATAAAAAAGATAGAAAAGTTTGCGCTGCCAATGTGGAAGAACAACTCTTCAGAATATATGTGTATATTTTGAAATCCATTAGATTTTCATTTTCGAAAATTACGCGTGGTTAGGGGAACATCTGCTAAGATCTTAGTGTCGTTTTCTCGAAGAACGAAAGAAAAGATTTCCAAGACTCCAAAATTATATTGATGGAGAATGGGGGGTGAGATCAGGAATAAGAGCTGATTCGAAAAAATAAAAAAAATTATAAAACCTTTAATGAATCCAAGGAATGTGTCGAAAACCGGAGTCGAATTCAGGGCATCAAAAAATCTCGGTAAAAAATTAGCTTACACACATCATTATGTACATATAATATTGCAACACATTGTTATAATATCTAACGGGTGATTTTTTTGAGGTTAGTATTTTCATGCATTAGTATTTGACAGATCACGCGGGATTTCAGACATGGTGTCAAAGAGAAAGATGCTCAGTATGCTTTGACATTTCATCATGAATAGACTTACTAACGAGCAACGCTTGCAAATCATTGAATTTTATTACCAAAATCAGTGTTCGGTTCGAAATGTGTTTCGCGCTTTACGTCCGATTTATGGTCTACATAATCGACCAAGTGAGCAAACAATTAATGCGATTGTGACCAAGTTTCGCACTCAGTTTACTTTATTGGACATTAAACCAACCACACGAATGCGTACAGTGCGTACAGAAGAGAATATTGCGTCTGTTTCTGAGAGTGTTGCTGAAGACCGTGAAATGTCGATTCGTCGCCGTTCGCAGCAATTGGGTTTGTGTTATTCGACCACATGGAAGATTTTACGCAAAGATCTTGGTGTAAAACCGTATAAAATACAGCTCGTGCAAGAACTGAAGCCGAACGATCTGCCACAACGTCGAATTTTCAGTGAATGGGCCCTAGAAAAGTTGGCAGAAAATCCGCTTTTTTATCGACAAATTTTGTTCAGCGATGAGGCTCATTTCTGGTTGAATGGCTACGTAAATAAGCAAAATTGCCGCATTTGGAGTGAAGAGCAACCAGAAGCCGTTCAAGAACTGCCCATGCATCCCGAAAAATGCACTGTTTGGTGTGGTTTGTACGATGGTGGAATCATTGGACCGTATTTTTTCAAAGATGCTGTTGGACGCAACGTTACGGTGAATGGCGATCGCTATCGTTCAATGCTAACAAACTTTTTGTTGCCAAAAATGGAAGAACTGAACTTGGTTGACATGTGGTTTCAACAAGATGGCGCTACATGCCACACAGCTCGCGATTCTATGGCCATTTTGAGGGAAAACTTCGGAGAACAATTCATCTCAAGGAATGGACCGGTAAGTTGGCCACCAAGATCATGCGATTTGACGCCTTTAGACTATTTTTTGTGGGGCTACGTCAAGTCTAAAGTCTACACAAATAAGCCAGCAACTATTCCAGCTTTGGAAGACAACATTTCCGAAGAAATTCGGGCTATTCCGGCCGAAATGCTCGAAAAAGTTACCCAAAATTGGACTTTCCGAATGGACCACCTAAGACGCAGCCGCGGTCAACATTTAAATGAAATTATCTTCAAAAAGTAAATGTCATGGACCAATCTAACGTTTCAAATAAAGAATCGATGAGATTTTGCAAATTTTATGCGTTTTTTTTTTAAAAAAAGTTCTCAAGCTCTTAAAAAATCACCCGTTACATATAAATACTTACATTAATATTAAAAATAGGTAACCTAGTTTATTCTTGTAATCCCTGCGATATAAAGTTAAATGGCCTGACTTAATGGAAAAATTCTCTCTCTATAGGAAATCCGCTCGAAATATGGAGATTTGTTATGAAAAAGCATTGTTGCATCGCAATGAAAAGGTGTACCTTTATGACATGCTAACAGCTTAAATCACAGCGACCTAGTTTTGTCATTTAACAAAAAAAAAAAGACAAAATAATTCCAAATGTTTTAAATTGAATCCAATTAACTTTATTTTTAAAATGAAAATGAATTTCTATATAAATTTAAAACAATTAAAATATGTCCCGTTCAATAATTGACTGAAAATAAAATGCAAATTCATGTTCATCAACCGCAAATAATTTAAAATTCAATAAATTTAAAATCAAACTCAATACTACCTTTGTATACTCCTCATAGAAAAACCTCTATAAATATGCACCATATAATATATAGAACAAAAAAATATACAAATAAATAGATAACTAAATGTTGAAATAAAATCATGTCATGTGATGCTAGCATTTGAATCCTCTTCAAAATCTCTGAATTATTCAGGGAATATTGACAAATATAATAAATGAGAACAAAGCAACAACTCTACACAAAAAGGACGAATAAAATAGAAAAATAGCAAAACAATAATATCGACTCTAAGCACAGCACACAAACGATAACGAGTGCTTTTGAAAATAGAACAAAAAAAAAATCGGACAACAATGAGGATATATAACCGAAATGACAATACCTATATAGCACTGCCAGGACTAAATGGTACAGAAAAATACCCACAAACAGATGGAAATGTTCCATTTAATGGGAGTACACATCCTCCTGCCCGGGCACATGACAAGCTAAATGCACAGAAAAAATAACAAAAATTGAAAATATATTTTATCCCGGAAGAAGAGGGTGGGGCAGGGCAGGCGGTGTGGCTGATGAAGCTGCTGTAGCAGGACGAAATCATACAAACGGATAAAATGCAGCTAAAATTATTCTTTTTCATTTCCCTCCGTGTCCGGAATATGTGAGGCACTCTGATGCTGCAGTAGCTGCCTGCTCTCTATATGGGTACATACCTAGCTGAGCTGTGTTATGTCATGCATGTGTGGATGTGCCTGCGGCAGGAAGTCACACGATCCTTAGACACCTTCCGAAGCCACCGCCGTCTTCCCCACCACCAGCCCAAACACATTGCCAAGGATGAACGACGACGTCATGTGAAGCTTCCTTCTATGCTGTTTCTCTGAAAGCAGGTGGTTCAACAACCCCCTCCTCACAAGTAACTCCCTTTGTCCCTAGCAAGGATTGTTGTTTCTTTTTCTTTTGTGCAAGCAGGACACAAACTAACTCAGACAAACCGTTGTCGTCGTCATCGTCAACACCGACTTACTCAAATTACCAGCATAATTGGTCAGTGCCACGAATCCTTTCACTAATTGCTTAAATGTCGTTGCTCCAAGGAAGTTTTGTGTGTTTTTTTTTTCTAAACAAAATTCATCCGCGATAGTTGCTGGGTGGACGCGAGAAAATGTTGTTTTTATTTCTGTCCATTTTTTTCGAATTTTCTGATCCTTTTTTTTTGGTCGGTCCCAAAATCAATTTCCTTCATTGATTAGTTTTGCAGTCGCATGCAGGAATACTAGGACCAGCAGCAACAACAGGAGCAGAGTCAAAACTTTTCAATTGGATTCTTATTTTCTCGTCCTTTTATTATTTGCATTTTTTTTTTTCAAATTAAAGTTTTTGGGCAAAAGTTTTCATTTTTTCCGGCATCCACTCCTTGCATTCAAATTTTTTTTGTTGAGGTATACATTCGGCGGGGTGTTTTTTGCTCCCTTCAATTTGTGGGGGAGAGTGGAAAAATTAAATTAGCAATGATAGAGAAAAAAAAACACACAGAAAATAGAAAATTCGTAAAGTTCTCAATAATAATAAAAAAAAAATTGGAGAGAATGGAGTTAGAAAACGAATTAATGGATGGCGCACGAAATAACGATGCGGAGAGAAAATTGGACAAAAATATTTTTTTCTGCCGCTTAAAAAAATGGAAGATTTTTCTAAAAAGTTGTGTAGTTTAATTAAATTATTATATTTTTCTTTTTGGTAGTTTACACATCTCGCTTAAATGTATACCTACGGATGGTCCCATCATGATATAGTGCTTCGATGTGTTTTTTTTTTTGTTTGTGCTTAGGTAGATTACAAATAAGAGGATTTTTTTTAAATCCAAAATAATTGAGTTAAATATTTAACCTTTAACGAAAGCTGATTTAACATCCATTAGGGATCGAAAAAAGTTTTAGAATTTAGAAATTCCTCAGAGTTCCATTTATGAAAATGTACAAAGCTCCTCCACGGAGCTGTGCATGTACAATATAGTATATCGGGATTAGGAATACAAATACACTTAATAGGATAAAGTGAACGAAAAAATTCTAAAAATGAGGTGTGGGCAAAGTTTTTGTAGGCTCAAGCATTCTCTTTATACGTTGAGTGTCCTTATTTTCGGTTCAAAGCTTTAACTTTTGACTCGATTATTTTATATGGTAAAAAAAATAAAATATAAATGTTGTCACCTTTCCAAAAACTCCCATATCGACGCAATGCTTTGCATCCCGTTCCGATCCGAATACCAGTATCTGGTAATGGTTTAAACAACCTTAAGTCTGCACCTGGAGAACGATAAAATGCCTACAAACTGAGTTAAAAAATATAAACAGCTTAAATTAACTTTTGAAAAGTCACTCTTCAAAAAAATTGGTGTGAACCTTATAAAGATTGTGTTAACGAAAGAAAAATAATTATTCGAAATTCCAGTATAGTAATTTTTGCACATTCCTTAAAGTTACCCAGGAGAAATTATTCATGATCCTTTCACGGTAGGCTAGCATTATTTTATTTTGCATTATAGGTATTGTGGCAACATTTCCAAGAGAAAGAATAAAGAAAAACAAATGAATGTTCAAAAAGAAGATATAATGAAGGAAAAATATAATGATTGTATTTAATAGAAAGAGACAACCGGATAGGTAGAAGAATATACTGAGAGAATAAAGATATGATCAGTTGTTGTGGATCTGTTAACGACGAAAGACCTTTTATTTGTTTAACCGAATATTGTTTAAGTTTTGCATTAAGCAAAGTTTAAACTGCTTACAGTATTAAGTTTAATTTCCTCCATTTCGTTTAACATGTTTTTAACATCTTCTTTTTCTACAAAGACCCTTCCTAGTTAGTAACTTCTAGTTTCCCTTAGAGTTGGACATTTGTTTAGGAAATGCATAACGTCTTCTGTTTCCTCAAGGTTTCAGAGTCTACACATTACCGAAAAGTCACCTTGGTGTGGGATAAAATTTAGTTCAAGCAGTTCCACTCACCGATTTAGCATTAAAATTTGTTGAATGCTGTTTTCATCTCGCTTCTTGTAGGTTATGCTCCAAAACACTATATGTTATACTGTGTACAAAAGCTTGTTGCTTCATCGAAAAACCTTCCCCTCCACATTCTCGATCATATCATAGATTATTGAGTCTTTATAAAAAACGGTGACAGTCCTGTTTCCATAGTTTGGTGTGTCATATTGCTTCTCATCCAAAACTTGTGCTGTGTACAGTAAAATTAACTCCGATTCCGCTTCGAACACCCAAAACTTACTACTGTCTGCTACGTGTTTATTTGCAAAATCACCTTTCCAAGAAGTTTTTATTTTCCGTGGGTAGGTGAAGAATCTTCATAGACACCATGAACCCGGTACTCATAGTGGTGCGAGATTATTACTCACTAAAAAACGCCTCCCTTTTGTTCGTGCGACTACAACTAAATTACCTTATCAAGTAGTTTTAATTTCATAATATAATCATTTAATCACGTTTGCCAGGTAGCTTCCCGCTGATAAAACCTCGGGATACCGCATTTGAAAGCCGATACTTCTTATGGCGCTAGGTCCAACGGTCTCGTTCTTTGTAGTCGGCGCACAAGGTTTGTCTCACCAATTGTTTGTCGAATAATTCTATTACTATGGTCATTTAAGTGAGTTCGTAGCTTCCCAGCGAAAATTGCTATTTTATCTTCAACAATTGGTAATCGTAAGTCTCTGTGTAAATCACTGTTTCTAATGTACCACGGAGCATTGACGATTTCTCTGAGAACTTTGTTCTCTTTTTAACGTGAGTTTTCCATTTAAGCTTAGCGTCTAGTGTCATTCCTAGGTACCTAAGTTGGCAGATTGCTAATTTTTTTATAAGTAGAATTAACATGTGGACTCATTAAGAACAATTCGCCATATCTTAGACCATACCGAAATTTTAACTAGAGCTCGTTGGAGCTTCTCGGTTGCAGATTCAACTGAATCGGATATTGCAAGTATGTATAGCCGTATCGTCGGCAAAAATACCTATTATGGTATCTTCTTCTTGAGGAATATCGCTAGTGTATAGTACGAACAGAATCGGACCGAGGACACTTCCCTGGGGAACACCGGTATTGATTTCCTTAAAATCCGAATATTCCTTCTCTTGCTTAACTCGAAATAGCCTATTTTCGAGGTAGGACTCGAGGATGTCATATATTTGATCCGGAAAGACCTATCGCAGTTTAAACTTAAGGTTATCGTGCCAGACCTTGTCGAAGGCTTGAGAGACGTCTAGAAATGCGCTTGAACATACATTTTTTTCTCTCTAGTGATTTCTCAATTTCATTGGCTATTCTGTACACCTGATCAATTTTATTGTTGATTGACTTTTCCGTTAACCGAAGTGATTGTCGTCAATAAGCCGCTTTTTTTCGATAATAGAAAGCAGTCGCTTTAGTAAGATTTTCTCAAATACCTTGGAGATCAGTGGCAAGAGGGAAATCGGTCTATAAGATTTCTTTTCGTTCGGAGACTTTCCCGGTTTTGGAAACATTAAAACTTCTGCGACTTTCCATTGGCGTGGAACGTATGAAAGCTTTAACCCCCATTCATAAAGTGCTGAAGTTTAATTGCTGCTTTTCTGGGTAGCTCTTTAAGCACACGAGCATTTATTAGGTCGTACCCAGGAGCTTTATTATTTTCAATATTTTTAATAGTTTGATAAGGCTCTGATAACGTGACATTCCGAATAAGAAAGTTTTCAGATGGCCATTGGATATCACCATGTTCATTTATCAATGCCTGACCGTCAAAAGGTTTAAAAGATTCCTCTAGATGTTCAGGAAATAAATCAGCTTTTTCTTTATCGGATGAAGCCCATCCACCATTATTTTATCAGATTGGTTCTGAATGTATTTGCGGATTTTTTACATCTTTTATAGCTTTCCACAATGAAAAGTTCGAATTTTTATCTGCGGTCAGACCTTCAAGATAGGTAGAAATCTTCCGATTTTTTGGGTCGCGGATAGCATATTTGTGTTCATTCGAGAGGCGGTTTAACATGGTTTTGTCCTGAAGTGCTCGGGATTGAAGTGATTATAGCCGTTTTGTTAATTTATAATGCAAGTGTCTCTCCATGCTAAGGTCTTGCGTAAAATAAATCGTAAGGTTCTTCTATTTCTTTATCACTTCTTTTCATTGGACACTGAATGTACATCACTACCCCTCCCTACTGATTCTTCTCGAGTTTCTTTTTTTTTTTTTGAAAACTATCGCTTTTGGCTTATCAAAATTTACAATCAAGTTCCATCTTCGAGCCAGTTTATCGTCCGTTCTAGTGTTTCAGGTGATTTGGCTACCAGAACAACCTCATCCGAAAGCAGAAGGGCTTTGATACTTTTGTTGCAAAATTCTATCCCTCGAGGAAGGCAGTCTGAAATTCCGTCTATACATAAGGCGAAAAGTAGGTGGTTCAAGGAACATCCGTGTCTCAGACAAAATTTTATTTGAAATGCTTCAGAAGTCTTATCACCGTTCCAGACCGCTTACCAAGTATCCTCGATCATCTTCTCTATTGATCTAGAGAACTTCGTTGTTAATCCTTTGGTATATATAGTTTATAGAGTAATGCTGAATAGTCCACTCGAAGGCTGTCTTAAAATCCACGAAGAACGTGTAAACTTTATGGCCTCTTCCAATCTATCTACCCCAGTCTGCAACCAGATTGATACTCTTAAGGTTGATGTGTGATATTTAGCCAACTAATAAGCTGTTTTTGCCATATATCACTCTGCAATAGAACCGATGGTTGAAAAAACCTCTCCTTCCCTTACTACCATTATAACCCCATGTTATAGGAGAGGATGTCCAGGCTTCGGCAATTTAGCATGCAAGTTATTGCTCACCCTGTATAGTTTACTGGATTTATTTTGGAAACATGATTACTTCTTTCAATTGCCGCGGTACCTCTCCATAATTCATAATTTTATTTGACAATTTCGTTATCTGTCTTCTGAGTTCTGCGTCTGGGTCTTTTAATTCTGCATGTCTGTCTAGTCTACTAATGGCTCGAAAAATTTTTCTTAAACTTGGTAGATAGCATTTTTCCTTTTTCCCCAGCACTATAATTTCTTTATTTTTCCAAGCCTCAAAAACGGTACCCCTGCTATTCGATTTTTTTTAATAAATCTTGGAAGTTTTTTTAGTATCGGGTTTTTGATTTATGGGCAAAAAACAACAAAAATAATAAAAAAATTACATATTCATTGACCTTGGTGGCCAATTCACGTTACCTCTGCGAGATGAAACCTTACCCTCAACATCGTTCATCTAGAATGTCAATCGTGTGGTTAACTTTATGTTATGGCACGTAGCACAGTTCTGTTGGAACCAGATGATATAGGTCCAATTTGGGCCATAAGAGGTTGGTTATCATCATTCTGAAGCGCTCGTCATTGACGTTAAACGCCTCAGCAACGTAGTTTTCGAAAAAGTACGGACCAAAGACGCCGAACGGCCAAGTATCCATACCAAATGTTAACTTTTTAACATATTAGCATATCTATTCATCAAATAATGCACCTCAACACTTAAGATGATTTTTCGGACAAAATTTAGGTCCTCTCCCAAACGCTCCGAAGCCTCAGCGAACAAACGCCGTTGTATTTGATCATGTCATAAACTTTGAGCTCGTTGGCCAGTTGAATCATGTTCGTGTGTAGGCCCAAGATATGATGCGAAGTTCGCCAAGTTGAAGTTTTGCGAAAGGCCGCTTTTCGATGTTCTAAACCTTGTGGTCCTTTAACGTAACGTTGGCTGATTGATTACCCAACCGGTCATCTCAGATTTTGCCACCAAACTTTGATGAGTTGACTGTGAAGAGCCACTACGTCTACCGTAAAATGGACGCTACGTATACAACGTTTGCTCTAAATAATAAAGTCATTTATCATTTGACAGATGTCTCCAAAACAACATGACAGCCACAGGCCGCCTAAATCTACCCGCGCCAATTATACACATAACTATAGTGTTTCTAGAGGAGTTGATTAAGCCATTCAAATAGTTAATTGTATTATTGCTTACATATTACTCTGCTAACATCTGTTTTTGAAGCCTAAAGTCTCTTCAACATAGAGCTAGTTCGTGGGACTTAGTCATGCAATAGTCAAATTTTCCCACTGATTACACGCCCACTTTTATTATGGTGAAATTTTTAACTAAGCTCCCTAGAACCTTATGCTTTTTACTTGCGACTTATAGGTACTATAAGGCAAGTTATGCATTCGGAAAAAAAATCGAACTCGAGGCCAAGCAAGTGGGTCTCGCAATTCTGTCTGTTCGACTACAGCTAAACGGCTCGGCCGATTTTCTTTAAACTTGGTAGATATGGGTTTTTTTTTTCCCCTCGGATGTTTTTTATTTGATTTTTTAAGACCAAAAATAACGGTACCTGACATACGATTTTTTTCGAAATTTTATAAATATTTTTTTTTCTCAAAAACTGTCCCACAGATTTTTTTTTTAATTTTTAAAATTTCATTTAGTTATTAAACCTAGGTAATGAATGAAACAAAAATTCCAAGAAAATATTATTTTTGGTACCCCCCTTGGAACCATTTTTTTTGTTTTTGATTTTCTCAAAAATGGTATAACCGATTTTGATCATTTTTTTATGTTAAGGCTCTCCAGCAGTTTCAATATTATTGTGTATTCAAATTTAAGAATTTTTTTTTTGATTTTTAAAAAAACTTTCAAAATTTTTTTTTGAAAACTCAATATTTCGAAAACCCCATGCTCGATTTTCTTAAAACTTGATAAATAAAAGTTTCTTAAAATAATCTACAAGATATGAAAAAAAAATTATTTTACCTAAAATTAACGGTACATTCCATACAAATGTTAAAAAATGGTTTTCGGAAATCGTATTTTTCTCGAAAACGGTTCCGAGAATTTTGTTTAAATTTTTAGTCTTTCGATTAATTTTTAGGATCTATAATTTAACACATAAAATTTTGAAAAGAAGGCATTAGTGACTGTACCTACCATAGAACGATTTTTTAAAATTTTGAATTCTCATTATCGACATAACGGATTTTAATGAAATTTTTTTATAGAGATGCTTCTGAAGACTTTAAGAAACATTGCATTTCAAAACCTTAAAAAAAATGTTTTTTTGAATTTTTGAAAAAAAAAAATCATTTTTTTCTTGGAAAATTCGATATCTCAAAAATGGGACAATATTTGTTTTGGAAATTTCATTTTCGTTCGTACAATAATAAAAACTTAAAGTTTACGTACCAAGTTTTTTTTTAAATATTTTAAAAATTTTATATTAAACCTTATTTTATTAAGAAACAACTACAACGACTTATAATTTTTGTTCTTGCATAAATTCATAGTTGCATAGCATTCTGTTTTTGTCTTTAAAAATAATGATAATTTTATCCTTATGAACAGTTTTTTCTAATAACATTCGTTTTTAAACTTGCTAGTCTATTACATAGGAGCAAGTTCGTGCGACCCAGTCGTGCATTTTATTTTTTTTTTTGGAAAATTGGGCTTCTTCCATGCCAACTTTTCTCAAATACAAAGCTATAGCTTTGAAATTTATTTGTCTAGAACTTAAGGTACAGCATGCTTTGTCCTTAATCCGAATTTTCTCAATCTTGAATTGCATTTCATCTCTATCTAATCTCTCTAGAAACTAAAATTTTAAGACTTCATGAATAATAGCCAACTCTTTTAACCTATCTGATAGTCTTACGAAATTCAAAAATAATTGATACCCACTTGATTAGGTGAATTTCCCTCTAATCTCATTCTCAGCAGGTATGTGTGATCTTTTTAATCTCTTTTTACACTTTCGATTTTCATTTTGTCAAGAAAATACCTCGACAAGGTAGCAAAAATAAGACAAACACATAATCAAGGTCTTGACGCCAAAACACATTTATCACTAATTAAAAGCAAACAAAAAATTACACCTCCCCATTTCGATACACCATCGCTGACGCTGCCGCTGCGCCTCCAACTTCTGTCACCTTCTTACAACACTATAGCAGAAGCCTTTTAGCATCATCTTTATTGTGTTTTTGTTTACTCCTTCTTACCACCCACTGTTATGGCCGCAATTGATTGCAACTTAATTCCTGTCGAAAGTGCACCCATTCCACTAATGAGCCATTTTCCCCCTATTAAAAGTGAAATTAGTATCTCGTCTTCGCTGGCGCGGTTGTGCATAGGTACGGGCTACCGAGTATCGAGTAGCGAGACCGACGCCGAAGACGATGGAACACAAAACGTGAAGATGTTTCACACATGTTGTGCCAGAACGTGGAGGATACCCATGCCTGCTTCGCTTCTTCCCGGAGTATCGGTTCGGTAGCCATGGATGTGGAGTCAAGCATACGGACGGACAGAATTCAAGCCAAGAAGCACAGTAGCGAGCGCATGTTGTCTTTGACTTGTCGTTTCATTTCTATCTCGATGTTCATCATTCCGGTTTGGCGGACAGAAGATACACGCTGTACACGGATGCGGATACAAAAAAAGCAACGGGAGAACAATTAACGATCCACATGTCTCTTTGAATTTGTGAACCAACATGTTCTTGGGCACCCTCTTCCTTTAAACGACATCCACCGAAGACGATGACGATGACGCCTGTTGTTCTGTTCCTGTTGCTTGGCTTCCAATTTTTTTAATTTCTTTTTTTTTTCGCGAAGAATACTGAAAGTCTAAGACGAGGTACGCCCAGGCCTTCTTCGGGCTTCACTTCCACCAGAATTAAGTAATGTTTTTGCTTTTCAATCAAACAGACTTCCGGTTTAATTAATCTTCCGATCGAAGACGAAGAATTTCTATAAAAACAAAATTCACTCACTCACTCAGTCAACACCCTCACTATATCGCATGGGGCTTCCAAAAGACCAAAGACCAGAAAGCGGATGGGAAGAGATGACATGCCAAATATGTGCATTGCACGTTTAACCCAAGGAATGGTTAATCACCTTTAATCGAATCGATTGGGTGGAATTCCACAAGCTATAGCCGATTAGTTTGGTTTTGTCCTGTCCTCATCAGTGCACCTCTGGCCTCCATCCACCTCCCTCCACAAACAACTTCGGAACCCTTTCTCGGTACTTTTTTACTGTTTGCTTAGTGCCGGTTTTTGTATCTTTTCTCTTGGGAAGTGTAAATTAACACCTGACCATCTGGGCGGTCTTCTGTGGCCTGGCTACTGTATTCCAAAGGAGTTCCTGGTTCTTCTTCAATTTTATTTATTTTTTTCCTCGTCTGTCTGTTAGGTATGAAGTTAGTTGAAGCCTCAGCAACTACCACATTGTGTGCTTTGCTTTTTTGCAATTTTGCATTTCCTTCCCGTTTTAAATAATTGGATGGCAACGATATGGTGCGAAGACACAACATCCTGGGCGTCTTGAATGGTCATAATGTCTTGGGGGTGCCAGAAGAGATTTTTAGCAATTCACAATTATTCATTTCACGTCGTCAATGGTCGTTGGTCTTTTTCTTTTTCGTATTCGTCAAGACTGTCATAATGAGCAAATTAAATATTCCTAATTGGATCTAAAAATAGCAAATGCCATGAGCTACTGTTGCGTGGGTTCGTTGCAGATTGGTATAGGTATGCGAAAGGTTCAAGCACGGTGAATGTCAATAGTCATGGCTCTATGCGAATGCCTATTAGTTTCGCCACGAAGGAGTTAAGAAAAAAAGTAAATTTGTTTACCATTAACTCATCATTAAAGTTAAATGCTTCAGTGGGCATAAGGTATCTCCCAGTAGATCCATCAGCCTCTGAGGATCGAATTTTTATTGAAGGTCAAATTTTGAATCGACTTCGTCAAATTTCAAACCGATGAAGAAACAATTTTGGCGGGAAATTTGAAGCTTTGTTGGCTTTCGATTTTCACAGTTTGTTGATTACCTAATTATTGCCAGGCTTGTATATTCGTGAGACAGTAAAAAAAGCTTTAACCTTATTGAATTAAATGTTCATAGACGAAGAGGAACAAACAGCTGAAATGATATGGGACGTCTGACACAAAGTTATAAAGCTTAGAAGAAACAGGAAATTGAAGTTGAGGAACATTCGTCTTCGAACTCATTTCAGGAAGGTCCCCTATTCAATTTCTACAGTTTTATTGCATCTACAATTTCCTTTGGGGAAGATTCAGCTGTTAATGGGAGGAAGAAGATTATCAAAAACTAGAAGAATAGGACTCATTCTCAAAATAATACAATAATACCTGCCTGCGAAAAAAATAAAAAGTCTTATCTGCCCAGTATTACAACAACAGTGATATTGGAGGGTACGAGTATGCAAAGAGCAAGGCTGTACTGTGGAGATCGTGTTTCTAAATATGATTTCTGGTAAAATCATTTCCTTTCAGCTTCGACTCTGGCTTTGTTTCGTTTTCCACATTGGACAGCTTTCTGATTCTTTTGGGTTGCTTCAAGGAGTGAGACTAGGAGATGTTCTTTCAGCTATCCTGTTTTTACTGGCAATTGATGATTTGATGATTGCTACAGTGGGTTCAAACGAGACATGGAATAAAATGGAGACCGTTTGATAATCTCAGCCATATAGACTATGCCGATGATATCTGTCTCCTGGCAAATAGCACCGATTACGCGGCGGTGGCTGGAGTCAGATGTGTCAATCACTGTAAGTAAAGGGAGAGGTGGATGGCTTAAGGATTAACGTCAACAAAACCAAAGTAATGCACACCGGCCAAAACATTCAACAGCTAATTATTCTAAGTCAGGGGATCATTGAAGAGGTCAAGCAGATTAATTATCTGGGTAGTTGTTTCTTGTGTAGCAATTGATGGTGTAACAGACCTGGATGTCAACATCAGAATAAGTAAGACCCGACGTGCATTTGGAATCCTCTCTTCTGTGTGGAACACTAGTAAAATATCACACAAGTTGATAAAGTAAAATATGTTCTGTTATACGCCACCTGTGAAACATGGAAGTGATCTGCTTACATCTCGAGCAGTATAAATACAAATACAAATACATTACGTTTTGAAGATCTACTGGCCAAAAAACCATATAGAACCGGGCAGAAAAAAGTGGATGTAGACATTATGCAACGAAAATGGCGGTGGATTGGCTATACATTGAGGGAACTTGACAATAACATCTCGAAGCAATCTTTTGAAGGGAATCCTCAACGTGCAAGACATGTTGGAAGACCAATAACAACCTGGAGTGGCCACAGCTAAAACTACTTGCGTCAAATCGTGAAAGATTGAGAATGCTCCAGATGAAGTTGAAGTGCTACTCTTGTAGATGGAAACCATATATATTCGGCCATGGAGAAATTCTAAGGAGGTACACAGTAATCAAATACAGTACAAACTCGATTTACGCAACTAATAGAAATTAAGGCAGTTGCAATAACCGAGGTTGTTGCACTTACTGGGTTATATTTTTTTAAGTACAAAATGATAGTAGCTTTATAGCTTATTTTTTTAGAGATAACGAAAATGTTACAAAAAAAAACATTATTGAAACCAAGCAAATCGTTTTTGTTGGTTTGATGTTTTGATTTTAATGAACAGATGCATAACCATAAGAACTTGCACTAATCGATTTAACATTTTTAAAAAGTAGCATTTATAGAGTCAAGAAGTGCTACAATTTTAGTGTTCCGAAAATCGATGAGTTGCGCGAATCGAGGGTTGCGTTAACCGAGTTCGTACTGTATGGGGAGGATTTACGTGGATTTTTCCTTCGATTGTGCAATGTAAAGCAATAAGTAAAGCAAAGAACAAGAAAATCTTATATATTTTCTGGTAAGGAATAAGTCTTTCAATTTTGGCTCTGAAAAAAATCTCAGTGGAAATTCAAACATATGTGGAAGGATTTTGTAGAGATTTCATTAGCTCACTCAATGTGAAGTTCAGCAATGAACTAGTAGGTCTTGTGTCACATAACGCTAGAGTATAGAGATCTAAGAAATCATGAAAGGACATCACATATCGTTTGCAAGAGTAGTTATCTGATTTCATCATTAATTGCGAAAGACCAAGCTATGTATTTCTTCTCCTAAGCCCGTTTTTACTTTCTTAAGATCATGGTTTAACTATAATTGTAGATCACAGCATTTCCAAACTGGGAAGGCTGAGTGAGCTATAATGTGAAACTGTAGCAAGAAGTGTATGGTGTAGTACAATTTAAAAAAAAAAAATTCTATCACAGTCACAGCTCAAATGATCACGATTGTGCTTAGACTAGGCGCGCATATTCAATTTTTAGTTGCACAACTGTTTGGTTGCTTATAGAAAACAGATGAACTATTTGGTTGAATGTCCGCGCAGGTGCATATAATTATATGTTACACAAAATAGCGAACTCATTTCAGGCAATTCTTTAGTTTGTCTCAAAACATAAACTTTTTAGTTGCTCGAACCAAGCAGTTGCGAAACTAAAAATTGAATGTGCGCGCCTATAGCCTTAGGTAACCTTCTATGTATATACTCGTAGGATTTCCGCCGACTTTGTTTTCGTTTGTCGTATCTATTGGTTTGAAATTTGGGATTTTGAACTGAGATACATTATCAGTGTTGTTGGAAAAAAAGTGAGAGAAAAATGCATTTACTCATCACAAAGATTTCTTGAAGTATCACTTACGTCCTCAGTGCATACTAAAATCTGTACTGGCTACATAAATTTATAAGCAGTGATATAAGTAATCAAAAATTCAATGAGCTCATAACATAAATATGTGTAGGTTATTGGTGATGTGTGAGATAATATAGTAAGTTCAGTTTCTATGTACTCAATAAATACATAAAAATGTTCTAAGAACTCATCACATTGATATCTGTTGGTTATTTGACGGATAAATGGATATGTAGTGTATACAGTTTCGAACTTCGTTCTATTGCCTCATGTCGAGATCACCAATGTAGTGCAATATTATTTTTTTTTTTTAAATATTTCTTCCTTTAAATTTTTAAACTTTTTAGTTTTATTTGGTCATTTAATTAATTATTAAGCGAGAGAAGTTTAAAATGCACAGAGCGCAAGTAACAGCCTTACCACAATCTAAGATAAATTCTAAGAAAAAATGAGTAGCCGGATGGAAATGAAGTCGGATAACAATGAATTAAATTTCTATTAAGTGTGCATTCCAAATGAACCGATTTTAGGGATTCAAATTACACATGAGCATCACGTTCTAACTATAATATAGTTTCTTATGTTAGAACAGCATGGCAGCGCTAATTTTTTTGTTTGTTTCTTCAATTTATTGGCTTTGTTCACTACATATAAGTTTGTGTCGGTTACCAGGGTTTAGTTAATCTCTTTATAGTGAGTACAGCTATAATTATATTATAAACATAAATATTTTATGAACTCATTACATAAATATGTTTTTTCTGTGATAAGTGAATATAAATGTAGTGGGTACAATTTCTACGCACTGTTAATATGGGTAACCATGATGAGTACATTTTGTACAAATGCATAATAACTCGTTTCGTATGTTGATATACGTATGCCTTTGTATTTGTACCCATTACATAATTATATAATGACCCTATATGACTATGTACTCCGTACGTATTTGTGTAATAAGTTCATTAAAATACACAGAACACTGGTGCAAGGAATTAATCAGTTGAAATCTGCGGTCTTTACACCGTATTGTGGTATTTTAAGCGAAGCTGGTACTCAGTACATGTACATGTTTGATTGGCTTAAAAAATGTTTCCTGTATTCATTACATAACCTGCTGTGATGAATAGACTTTCTTGTTTGGGTGGTTACTTATTTCACTTTTTCCTGTAGTCGGTCAATAGTTATGCATCGAATACATATCGTCTGTATTCAGTACACGAGTTTTCTGTAGATTTGATGGTTGTGTGTTTTCGGTACATAAATTGACATGTAACCGGTACACGTCAACTGTACTCAGTATATAGAGCTCATACCCCAACTAACATACTCTCCAGTGCTTAGCTCTTGGAATATGAAAAAAAAACTCCCATACAACCCTTTTATATCCCATTGCTATACTTAAGTATTAATATCTTGTTATGAAACTCAACTGGATTTCATAACACTTTTATTTTAAGAGGTAAACCCTTTTTTAGCTCAAAAGTACTTAAATCTTATAGCAAAACTATTTTCTCTTCTTGCAATTAGATTATATAAACTTATAGTCTTATAAGAATCTCTTTCTGAAAACTGAGCTCTAAATATGTCCATATAATCAGATAACATGTCATGTTTAAGAGTTAAGTAAATTGTATACTACTTTGAGTTTAAAACCTCCTATATCAAGAAACAATTTGGAGTTCAAAGAATATTAGCTTTGCAATAAGATCGTAATGAGACCCTTAATGCAACAAGCACAACTACTCACAAACTTCACTTTTCTGATGTCAACATTTTCCTCTCACTCGCACGTAAGTAAACATAAATCGTAACGAAGCGTCTATGATCCCATAGAAAGATTACAGATGTTACTAGAAGGGTTAGTGTCTCGTCAGCAGCAGCCATATTTCTATACACAAGCAAAGTAGTTGCCTGTATATTTGAGGGTTACCATAACTTAAAAAAATATGATCTTGATAAAATAACTTGACTGCAGGACTGGCTTAAAATTTATAAGGTGGTATGTTCATATTTTCATTTCGCATTGTTGTGATTGCATAGAAAGCATTTTATTATAAAATATATTGTGTAACTTGTTCCAATTTAAACTAAATACATTAACATCTTGGAGACTTTATTGCTACTACTATCTTTTCATGCAAAATTGACAAAAAATATGTAATTTTTATGTTGCATTACATAAAAGATAAAATTGTATTACTCTTGTAAATGCAGCATAAGCCTCTCAGTGTGTAATTTGCAATATTTTATATTAAATTTGACCTTTTTGGTTTCCTATTAACTCTCACAAGCAAATGACCCATGACCTAAATAAAAACAAAACAGATTTCAAAGTTAATTCGAATTTTATTTGCTTACGAAAAAAATATATGGTAACTCTTTTTCCGATAAAAGTTATAAATAAAATAATTTAAATATGCATTATTTTGATAGCGCTTTGTGTTTTTTCGGCGTTAAATGTTAGAATTAGTAGATACAATTTCAACCGCATTTACATTTCGGTTCCCATATGTGCAAAATAATAAATAATAATGCATCGCCATTATACTAAAATAATAATTGATATAGACTTACAAAATAAATACTATCAGCCTATCAGTTTGTTGGCATAGCAAATCATGTATAGGGTAAGTGCACCAATACCCGGCCACCTAACACATTTTCCTACTTTGAAGCTACATAATTAAGTCACATGATTATATACATCTATGTTATTAGTTTTGATGGATCATAAAACCTGTTAAGTATTGAAAAAAAAAATATAAACTTCGAATTCCTAAATCATATAATTAAATATGAAATTATTTTTAAAAAAAGTCAATTTTCACCAATACCCGGCCACCAAATTTCAGTAGCCGACCACTTTTGATCTATTACCCGGCCAGGTGCTTTTTACTCGAGGAAATCTATTTTTTTAAATAAATTACACATTACTTCCAGTCTTCTGTTATTTTATTCAACTTTATTAACATAGTTTTAAAAACAAGATGATTGTCTGCTTTCAGTTCTTTTTAATTTAAGAGATTGTTTGTTTATTAATGGAGAGTCTAAAGTGTTGGATCCTAGAGATTGAAGAATGTAATTTCCAATGCTGGTAGGGACATAAGAGGAGATCTTTTTGGTGAAGTTGGAGTTATCGAGCAAATTGGTGATTCAAGCGTAGCAGAAGTAACCGTTGCTGTGGGCAAACGTTTCGGGAGAGATGAAGGAGTAGAGAAAGGATTTACCCCCGATTCAGTTCTGGTGCCTGGATTCATTGCTAGAATCGGAATTGGAAGTTCTAAAGCTTTGCTTCCATATTCCGAAAACATTTGCTCGTTAAAATCTAAAGCTTCAGATAACTGTAGCGTCCCATCTTCGTTCAGGTCAAAAACCGTATTTAGAGGCAGTGAACCAAGATCCATGTCTTCTATGTTTTGAGACTCTTGTACAGGGGCTGATTTCGAATTTTCTAAGATATTTAGTATCTTAGAAATACTTATTCCATGCTCTTCTAGTTTGTTCTTGATCTCTATGATAACAGATGCTGCAATGGAGAACCGATCTTGTTCAGCTTGTTGCACTGATTGAACTGGTTCTGTATCTTCAACTTCTGCTGCCTGTATGGTATTGTTTTCCATGCTATCTTGAACGCATTTGCTATAATCAACAGCATCACTATTGAATGGAAACAGTCCACATTTTTGAAAACCGTTTTTAATTGTTTGCGTCAAATTAGTGTTTTTCGTAAGAACGGTTTCTAATAGTGGACAGAAATCTTTACGTGTAAGAACCGTTCCAATATGTTGCGTGTGCCATTCGCCAACTGTTTTTTTTTTCAGTCTTCTTTTGAGGGGTTTGAATACGCTCATATCACATATGAGAATATGAGTAGTATTTGGAGGGAGAGCATACAAATTGATTTTGTTTTCATCACAAAGCTGGCTTAGTTGCATTGACAAGTGCGATCTGTGACCGTCTACAAATAGCAAAATTGGTTTCTTAACTTTTTTCTCATCAATCCAGTTGACTACGCAATTAGCAATGTATTCGTAGAACGTTCCCCATTTGTACCTGGTTAACATTTTTAAAGCCCTTTGGAGCAACTACTTTCCCTACATGGAAAAGCTGGTTTCGTCTCCATTTAATATTCTATTGGGATCCAGTAATATGTCAGCATGGCCATTTTCTAGAAGAAAGCTCTCAAAATCACAAAACCATTTCTGAATACAATTTTTTGTCACAACGACTTTCCCCTTAGTAATAGTCTTGGCTTCCCTAAGGCTCAAGTATAGATTCCGTTTAAAAACAGCCTAAGCCACGTTCTTCCCGGTCTATCATCCTTAAAGGGATTATTCCTTTTATCAGACTTAATCATTTTTTGGACGGTGTCTAAAAACTCACTTTTTTTAATGGGAACCCAAACTTTGCCATTTGAATACACCAATTTGTAATTTGTTTCTCCTCTTCAAGGTTTAATATTGTATCTGGCCCTTTCGTTTGGGAAGAGTCATGAACCTTGCCTTATAACCTATCCTGCAAAGTACTTCTAGGAATGTTGTATTTTATAACTGCTTCTCGATGGCTTAATTTATTAGATCGAACGTCAATTAGAGCTAGTTCGATTTTTTCATTTCGCAAAAGGTTTTGTGTTTCGTTTCATTTTCATTCTTGAATCATTTTCATTTTCTTGAATCATTTTCTATAAAAAAGTATGGATTTACATACAATAAGTTAAGTGGCCGTATACTAGCGCAGATAGTTCTAAAAACCGGCCATAGCAATCTCCTGACCAAAAATAGTGGCCGGATACTGAAACTTAACACTTTAAACACATTTTTACTTATTATATGGGTAGATACAATAATTTTACTTCGTTTTAGCGAAAAAAATATAAATTAATCGATTTCAGGTAAAGTTCTAGTGTCCGGCCACCCTGGCCGGTTACTAGAACATCATATAAAAATTGTGTTCTAGTAACCGGCCACCATATTTTTGTTAATTTAAAACATTAAATCCCCATTATTTTTACATTTTATCGTCAATAATTATATTATCTACACAAATCAAGAATAAAATAAGTTTTTATAACAAAAAGAACACTGAAACTTAATTCTTTTTGTTATTGCTTTGGCTACCACTCGAGAACTTTTAAAAACACTTCTTGCTTTCGCAACGAACTTCACAGACTTAACATTTTTTTTTACACAGATTAACGATGTGTAGACCGGTCAAATTTTACCAAACCATTAGATAGACCTGAAGCTATCTTAAAAATGCATTTGCTCATGTAAACTATGTACATTTTTCTTATTTTTAACCATTAAATCGAAAGTGGCCGGATACTAGTGACTGGCCGGATACTGGTGCACCTACCCTACACACAAACTTAAAAAAGTATTTTGTTTCTTTCTTTATGAAGCTTACAAATATTCTGTTCTCTTTTTATCACCTCTCATTGGAAGAGACGCTTTCTCGTAATAGGAATTTGCCGATCTTTATTAGAGCCTTAGAAGTGCCATTTCAATATAAACGTGCATCTGTCATCCCATAAAGAAACTTCTGTTGCTACTATGAGTAGGAAGAGCCTCTCATAACTAGGCCATTTAAGGCTTTTAACAGTTTTAAAAGAATCTCGTAGTATTCTTTAAGATTACTTTTAACTCCTCTTACCTAGTCTAGTATCTAGTTGAACTCTTGGAGTATGTTATGAGATGAAATATGTTACTTGGGACAGTACCTACATGCATTTTATGTATAAGTCTCTGTCTTTTCCCTCAGTGTGGGCCTTTTTCATCGATACGAATCAATCGAATTTCATAAAATTCCATGCTTGGTAAGTCAAGTAGGAAATATTGGATACAAACATCAAAGGTTTGATTTTAATTACAAAACTTAGAGTAGGAAGTTTTCTTATACTAGTTTTTTCTTCCTTCTAATATCAACAAAAAATATAAGAACAAGGAATTTTCCAACCCAATTTCGACAAAGAAAACTCAATTTCCATTTATCCATTTAACAACCAAAGCATATAGGTACCAATCATATTAGGAACGCCTACTTACACCGTATACAACTACCATTACTGTGCTATTTTCACAATACACTAATCATTCTAATTAACTTCTCATGGCAATTAAGTGAATTAATTAATTAACCAAAAGCTTGAATGGGAGAAAAAAAACACAAAATATCCTCTACATTTGGTTCGGTTGACATGGTAATTCCCAATCCCTGCCATTCTATCAATTAATCAAATTCCTGACACATACACACACACACTCTCACCCTCGCATTCGGGGAGCCGTCTTATCAGAAGAACATGCGAGCAAAACCAACAACAACAAAAAGAACACATCGCCTAACGCCGAATGAGTGTTCTAATTCCTGATGAACCTCCATTGCTGAGGTTCGTTTCTGTTGGTCATCCCTCTTGTGAAGCTTTCTAATCGAATAATGATTTGACAACCAGTGCTGGACTGCTGGCCTATATGTGGATCGTGATTTCGGCAAAAAACTGTTACTCTGCACTGGGATTTTTTTGAAAGGATTAAAATATAAAATAGGCTTCCCCCACACACACACATACATTCCGGACTCCGAACAGCCCAATATGAATGTGAAATGTGTCAGACGCAAAAACTGGTAATAAATATCCCGATTGACGTCCTTGTTCCGACGCGGCGCCTGACATTGCCATCTCCGTGGGGATTTCCCCGATGCCATGCATATACCCATACCTACCTACACGTGTAGGTACGTAATATAGAAGAGTCCTATCGTGAATTTTCAAATCTGACCTGAATCCGAAATGGAAGGGATTCCACAGGAGCGGAACCAGAGCCGAACAAACAAAAGGTGGGAATTCGGCACAATGGTGAAACTGCCCCAACGGAAAGGTCCTTTGGATTTCTTCAAATCATCGCAAGTATTTGGCTCGGTTATCCTAACACACCCGTATAATTCGGCATCTCAACCATTTATAACGAATTTAAGAACGAACGCGGCGGTGGTGGAAGGACCAAAAAATAACGCCACAACCAAAGCGGAATCATAAATCATTCGGATCTAAATGCGAGCTCACACACAAATTCCCAACTGACCCACATAAATCATTTCGGTTACGGATTTTCGGGGCCCACAGCCACCAAGAGCGACAGAGACCAAATCTTCGTTGGAACCTTATCCTTCCTTGAGCTTTGAGTGTGTTCATATGTCCTTGGCAATATAGGGCTTTGCCTGCCTACATATGCAAGGACTTTCCTGGACGAGAAAAAGTGCCAGTCGATGTGGTTTCTTGGTTGGTTGGGCTCTTGTTGTGTTTGTGGTTAATTCTTATACAATTTCATTTTGACTTAGTTCTGGAGGTCTATTGGGCTGAGGGCCAAAGCAAGAGTGTACCAAAAGGCGGACCGCTGGCCATTCTACTGACCAGCTTGTGAATTGTGTGCTTAAATCGGGCTGTGTTGGCCATAAATTCTTTTCCAATTATCAAAGCGCTACACTATCGCACACACTTTTTTCCAGCTTCGTCCGTTGGTCGTTTTTTTGTGTTGTAGGTTTCCGGGTGAGCTGTGTGCAGTCTCGATAGGAATATTTAATGGAGAGGCAGTAAGGTCCATAGACAGATGGCAGAAAGGATATTGGGTTATATTTGATTGACTTAGAAGGTATAAACTGTTCTGATCCATTTGGCCAAGCTCTCTCTGTCTCTCTCTTCCCCCGATAAGGACAAGGACTTTTCGAATCTCCTTTATTTTGTTGACCTGATTTTGGGGTTAATAATGTTTTGCCTAATAGAAATTAACATATGGCAAGGTCGTATTGGGGATATTTATTTATTTTTGGGCAGATTTATGAGATCATATAACAAGATAATAAATTTATGAGAATGTTGTGATTATTTTTGAACAAAAAAAAAATAGTAATGCTTTCAAGGTGGATCCAATGTTCATTCTCAAATTCTTCAATTTACTAAGGAACATTCTTGCGGTATAAATGTATGGGTAGATATAGATATAAGATGATATGATATGTAAGTATGTATAAGAAAAAAGAGTTTGAGGTTTTAATTAAACACGCCATAACGATGATAGAAAAGACGACAAAACGCGTAGCGTATGTCTACCTTCCGGATATAGTCTAGTCTTTTTTCGTTAAACTTTACAACAAGCTTGCTTTGGACTTGGACTTTCTTCAGGTGGGCTGCTGAATTTTTATTAGAGAGATTATAACTGAGCAATGTGGATCTCGAAACGAATATTAAAACTTTACTGCAAACAAGGTAATTGTTTTTTTTTTTTTTTATAATCTACACGCGCTCAAGGGATTATGATTACCCTTTAAATGTTTGAACACAGCGCGGGCGTGAAGTTAAGGAAGAGAAAGAAGGATAGGAAAGATGTGTGGCACGATGTTCTGAGACTGAAGGTTGTTGTCTCAGATATTTTATCTCCAGGGATGGCGGCTGAACTAAAGCGGAGAATGCCGTGTCTTATTTCAATGTCGCTTATAATTCACATTATTTTATTCGTGTTCATCCTTGTTGGGCATACTAGTTTAACTCAATCACATGTTGTTAGTGTTATGCCTGAACAACATGTAATGAGTAAACCAGGTACCCATTGATGACAATTTTTTAGAAGGTTTTTAATGGAATTAAAACGATATAGACGACGGCAAGGATCGAACCTGTGATCATGAGGTTCACAGGCGAGCACACATCCATCGCGCCACGGCCACCCCAGAAGAAGTTTTAGAAAGAATATTGCTTATGTTTATAAGAAAGAGACTCGGAGACAAAATAGAACCCTGAGGCACATCATCATTTGTTTTTTTTTATTTCAGACCAGAAACCGTCTAAGAATTAAATTGAGCGTTTATATAATATGAAAAGATAAAATAAACAAAGTTTAATTTTAAATTATTTTATATTTTATTAAACTAATATCACAACTTGAATTTTTATGATCGCTATGCGTATCGGAAACTATGTTTCTATCTTCAGGCGGAAAATAAAAAATCCGCGTTTAATAAAATATAAAATAATTTAAAACTAAATTTTGTTTAATTTATCTCTTCATATATATAAATATACACGCAACTTCGAGAGACCAAAAATACCATAATGATTTAAATTGAACGGTATGAAAGTTTTTTTCTAAAGCCACGAAGAAGAGATTCATCGATACCAAATTACTCCTTTTTGAATAAAACAACTTGCTGCCAAACTGTAAAAAACATTTCTGAAAAACTAAATTATGAAGAAAAGATACTTTATTGCTTAACGTTTGGTGAAAAAAATACTATTTTCGCAAAATTTTCTTGTGATAGTCCAATACTCGTACTATGACACATATTTGAACTAGAACAATCAATCTTTAAAAAAAAAAAGATTTTAATTTTAAAAATTTGTAACAGGCAGGATATTGAATTCGACGTTGTCTCAAACTTCAAGGCAGAAATGAAAACTACCCCTCCCCCCCACTTTTTCGATTTTTTTGTGGTCCAAGAAAAAAGGGTTGAGCTTGAAATATTTGTACATTTAAAACCAAAATTGTATAGTTTTAATTTTTTTAAATTCTAACCAGTTTTATTGAATTGTAAGACAATTTTATCTTTTAATCTAATTACAGGTATGTGAAACTGACTTCAACTGTCTTAAATAAGAAAATATATTTAAAGCAAATTATCACCAGGTAAAATAAGATTTAAGAAATTATATTGGAATATTTTTGTGTTATAAGATGTAGTTCAACTTCCAATGCAGTGAACAAAAAAACTTTTTTTGAACATTTTTGGTAACAATATTTAAAAAAACTGAATTAATTGGCTAAATGTGAAACCGGGTTCAAATTTGTCTGATACATAAACTGATAGCACGCCCGGTTTACGGTACGAACTGAACCTAATGTTCTTACTCTTCTTTTGTGTGATGTTGAAGTTGTCAGTGATGAATTTTCTTTCCGACTGGAGGTAATTTGACTTGATTCTTTCCAAAGAAGCAACGAAACTTGTGTTTAAAAGATCAAACCAGGACTCTTCCAAAAGAAGCAAATAAAACTTGGGTTTGGAACTTGGAGTTAATTTGTCTTGGAGATATCGAGAATATTCGATACAATCACATAAAGGCAGTTCGATATTTGGTCCAATCGAACTGAGAGCAATCGATTGCCCCAATTTAGGAACAACTTTGCTCAATTGTTTCGGCTAAACTCGATTGTATCCAATTACTTACCATTACCCCTAAGTATTTCGTAAAATTTTCCTCTAGCAAGTATCTGGTGGAAAGCTGTCAAGGCACCGATGTGAAGAATGGTATGTCGAAAATTCTTACTTTTGTCCCAAGAGCACGTTCGGAGAACTATTTGATCTGAAACCTTTCTGGGAGCCTTGTCCAAATGGAGCCTTGAAGAGGAATAATTGGGGTCGTTAGACATTCAGCACCTTTTCTGTTGTATAGTGATCCTGCCATGTCCGACGGTCGATGTTCAGTGTTGCAAGACATATGCGAATACACCTGCGTTTAAACTAGCTTACAAAAGGCAACGAAGGTGTTTTTATTGAATTCTGGCTCTAACTTGGCCTAACATCCATGTCAATTTGACCATTTTGTTCTTAGTTCAGAAATTCTCTGAAATGTTCAATATTAATTTTTTTCGACAAGCACAGTCTTAGCATAATCTTATAAGCAAAGTGTTTCTTTTAAATCTATGCTTAAGATCAACAATTTTTGAAAAAAATTATTCAAAGTGATGAGGTACATCTCGATTTGGATCTCTTGATTCTACAAATCAAAGAGTAATAACGGAACAACCTCTCCAAAACGAGTGATAGTTTAGTAAGGCTTTGTGCTGGAGGTGTCATTGGGCAATTTGTCTTCGAAGAAAATGCTTGTGCGAGCGTTTCAGTGAGTTCATTAACTACCGAAAACTGTCAAATTTTCAAAAGTAAAGAAAGTTTCAAATTTTGTTTTATAGCATAAATGTAAATAAAAATATTTGTGTTTCGCTCTGCGCAATTCCTTTGAGATTCGAATTTTCGAAAAATTTTTGTTTTGTCTCTTATTTGTGCGTGCTGCAAATACATTTTCATTGAAAACCCAACGAAATTCAAAAGATTCAAGAATAAAAATAAAATTTTCTGGAACATTTATCTCTTAAGACTTTCCCTTGGATTGTGTTTCAATAAATAATTCAATCAGTAGAAGATAGTCGTTCGAACAAATGGATTGATGGTTTTTGAACAATAAAACATATTTACATATTCGGATTAAGAAGACTGTCGAAATTAAAAACTATTTTTTCAACATCGAACTTTCTGGAACAAGATTCACCAATCAACATTGTTTTTTTTTTAAGTTTTTTAATTGTTGTTCTTTTCTTTTATTTTTAATTTTTCTTTCAAGTCTGCCGAGTAAAGTTTCTTAATTTCAAACAAAAAGCTAAGTATACTAAAATTTTCCAATTTTCTTTCTTTTTTAATTCCCATTACCTTGTTTAGTGTATTTTGATTTCTTGTTTCGTTTTAATATAAAAATAATTTTTTTTTTCTTTTGTGTGTGCAAAACTAGGTCCAGCGGTTTCGAGACCAGGAGGTTGTGCACATCCTTTTTACTTGCGACTTATAGGTACTATAAGGCAAGTTATGCATTCGTAAAAAAAATCGAACTCGAGATGTCGATCAAAGTTGACATTACGATGATAGCGAAGACTAAAAAAGTGGGTCTCTCAATTCTGTCTGTCTGTCTGTCTGTTCGACTACAGGCTAAACGGCTCGGCCGATTTTATTTAAACTTGGTAGATATCATTTTTAATTTTTTCCCCCCACACGTTTTTTTCTTTTTTTTTAAGACCAAAAATAACGGTACCTGCTATTTTTTCGGAATTTTATAAACATTTTTTTTTTCTCAAAAACTGTTCAACAGATTTTAAAAATAAAAATCCCCAAAAACATAAATAGAATTGTGTACTCAAATTTTCAAAAAAAAAAAATTTGGATTTTTAAAAAAAACTTCAAAATTTTTTTTTTCAAAACTCAATATTTCGAAAACCCCATGCTAGATTTTTTTTTAAACTTGATAAATAAAAGTTTCTCAATATAATCTACAAGATGTGAGAAAAAAATTTTCTTTTACCTAAAAATAAAGGTACCTACCATACAAATGCTAAAAAAATAAAAAAAATGGTTTTCAAAAATCGTATTTTTCTCGAAAACGGCGCCTAGAATTTTGATAAAATTTTTTTTCTTTCAATTAATTTTTACGATCTTTAATTTAATAAAAACAAATTGAAATTAAGATATTACAGCTTGTACCTACCATAGAACCATTTTTTCGAATTTTGAATTTCTCATTATCCACATAACGGATCTTAATGAAATTTTTTTTATAGAGATACTTCTAAAAAGTCTAGAACACATTGCAATTCAAAACTTGAAAATAAATATTTTTTGAATTTTTGAAAAAAAAATCTATTTTTATTTTTTTTGAAAATTCGATATCTCCGAAACGGGTCAATATTTCTTTTCGTAAATTTAATTTTTATTCGAACAATAATAAAAACTTTAAATTGGCGTACCAAAATTTTTTCTTAAAAATCTTTAAAAAAGTTTGTAAGTAAAAGCTTTTTTTTTTAAGAAACCACTACAACGACTTATAATTTTTGTTCTTGCGTAAATTCATAGTTGGGAAGCATTTTGTTTTTGTCTCTTACTACTTAAACAATTTAAAAATTAATTTTATCCTTATGAACAGTTTTCTCTAATAACATTCGTTTTTAAAATTCCTAGTCGATTACATAGGAGCAAGTTCGTGCGACAAAGTCGTGCATTTAATTTCTCATCCCTGAATAAAAGAATTTAGGATGATTTTTGGTTAAATTTCTTTTCAGTATGTTGTGTGAGTCAATGTTGAGAGTTGAGTTTTTGTGATGATATAGTTTGTATTTCAGTTAAGGGTTACTGCAAAAATAACGAGTGTAGCAGTAGCATATAGACAGTCTTTATCAGTTCTTCTATTTTGTTAAAGACTGTGGGAGGGCTAAACACTCTTGGAAACCGCAACTCCATCTTCAGGTTTTCCAAATTTAAATTCAATTTCATTTCAATTTTTTTATTTAATTTTCAAATTCTAATATCTTTACGTTTTCATATAATTTCATTTTTATTTTTAATATAAAGGCATGTAGAGTAACGCTGCTTGGCAAGTCGGTGCAAGATCCCACCCCTCCGTCGAGCTAGACCTATATTATACAAGCATGCCTGCGCGCACTAAACAAGCTAAGCAACCTACCTTTTGCGACCAAATTTACTTTCTACAGGATTCCTGTACCTTTTAGGAAGTTTTTTGGCAATCTTTAAAATCTATTTTCGAATTGGTAGGAAAATTCTTTGTTTATATATTTTCATTACTTGATGGTGATTATGTCAAATGGGAATATCGTTAGTCGTTACAGTTGATTTTATGCTTGAAATTTTAAGACGTTTGTTTTTGTGGTCCCGATCGGATACAGTAATACTGCGCGAGGAAGTCTCAACTATAAAGAAGCCGCCTATTCACAGGTGCATGGCCGACTTGGTAGATCAGTTGAGCCACCATTTTATGCTGGACCATCTCTTGACTTTCTAAGAAGAGGAATATATTGGGTGGGATAAAGCTGCTTAGATGCAAACTCTCGTTGTATTCTTCAAGCCCCAAAAATTTTGCTGTAGGTCAAAGATTTTTCGCTCTTGCAATGTGACCCCGCATCACATCTATATGTTGCCTCCGTTGTATAGAATATGGTTGTTCTGGGTAATCCAAAAGGCAACGTCTAAGAGACTGTCTCTCAAAAACCCGAAGCTTTTTCATTTAATAATGTTGAACCAAACTGTGCACCTATAGACGATCATCGTCCGGATAAAAGCTTTACAGCAAATCACTTTTACCTAGCTATCAAGTCGGCTAGTATAGGACAACTTTCTCGTCCGGACAACAGCTCCCCAAGCCTGGTCAGAGCAGTATTCATATGTATGTCGAAATACAAATACTGATCCAACCAGATGCCAAGGTACTCTACTATACTTTTACTCGCCATCAGTGGCTGTGTGGGCAATAGGGTTATAAGTTTCGGCCAGTTCTCTCTCAAATCCCTTGGGGCTTCATGCAAAGAACTCCTTAACAGGGTAGTTTCAAATTTCTGAAAGTTGATTTTCAACTTTCAGTCGTCGCAATATAGCTGAATCTTGTCGAAGTTACGCTGCAAAAGAATTCTGATTACCTTAACATTCTGTTCTGCAAGCCGTTCTACACGCATTGGATACATATATGCATTCATTGGATATAAGAAATGAGCTTAGTAGCGGCGCGGCGTGAACAATGCTATGTCCCGCCTTAAAACCGAATTGGTTATCCGCTATGGTATTATTGTCCTCTGCCCATTTGGACGGAGCTCTATTCATAACTTTCTCGATTACCGTGCTGTCACTCAGTAAAATACGTATTGAACTGAGATTCGCGGGTTGGAGTTGTCCTTTCCCTTAGATGAACCACGGATGGCTTCCATCTGCTGCTTTCCGAGGTAGATGTCGTAATACAATGTTGGATATACAATCGACTCCTGCTGACTTCTTTTTCTTCTAAAAATAGCCTTAAAACTTGGTGGAAGTTCATTCAAGTTGTCCTCAAAACATTCAAAACCTTAATATAAGTATGAGCATTTTCGAAAAAAATAAGAGCTCAGGTATCAGCGATTTTATGACTCTTACATGTCCTATAAGTGGTTTCTAACCAGATCTGTATGAATACCACAATGAATAGTCTAATTTATTTCTTATATGTAGTCAAAGGCGGAAGCTCTTCCTAACCTCTTTCGAAAAGCCTACTACATTTTAAGGAGGGCTATGTTACTCTTTGCCTTAACTTTGGTTCTATTCTTCCTTAATTTAGACGAAGCTTCATGACTATCAATTTTACCAAAGTGAAAACAAAAAACTCTCTATTAACTCTTGAATGAGTTCCTTTGAGAATAAATCACAAACGAAGATTGGCAATTTTGCGTGTTTCAAATCAAATTGAAATTTCTCCCTCAAAGACCAATCAATTTTTACCTCTCAATTGTATATTGCCTGCATTAAATTCATTCCCATTCACATCTTTAAGCTGGAGATTCAATTAAACGAACCCACAAGTAGTTGAAGGCGAACAACAAAACTCCATCATTTCTGCTGCCCATCCATCCCTAAGACCCCAAGAGCTTCAAAGGATGTTCGCTCTGATCGTCCGAGTTTTACGTTATTTAAAATTCACTACCGTTTCTGAATGTAAAAATTATTATTCTAGTTAAGTAGCTTTTTTTCTTGCAAATGTTGTTGTAGCCTTTTCTGCATAATATTTTTATTCTCAGGATCTTACTATAAGAGTATAGCGCGAATCCTTATTTAACTTTATTTCCTTTTTCTTTTTTTTTTCTATAATTTTATTTTACATATTTATTCCAACCTGATGATAGCCAGCAGTAGCCATAGCAGAATGTTGTTTTTTTTTGTGCTGAAATACCCCTGCTTTTAAGCTTTAAGTGGGTAGATACACCTATTGCAGGTGGAAGAACTCTTTCTCTTATTTGTGTTTCAAGAGGAACGAGAAAAGGAAATGACGATGAAACGTTCCGCTAAGCTGGATTATCACTTCAGAAATTAATGCTAATTACTTGGTAATATATGAGTCCTGCATATTTTTGCATTAACAACAAACGGGGATGGTAGTAGCTTGTTCGTGCCCATAAAAGGGTCCTTCGACCGACCAACGTGGTCGTGTACAGTATTATGCTCCTCTCTTGGCTTTGTCCCGGCCAAACGTATAACTTTGTTCGGAAATGTAAATCTGAAATAATTTACGCTTCTTAGGTAATCCATTACTAGTTGCCTTGTTAAGTGGGTGGTAGTTTGAAAAAAAAAGAAAGTTCCTCCATCATGCTTCTCCATTTGAACTATTTTTATACTTTTATAGTCAGCAGCGGTGGTGGAGGAGAGAGAGAGAGACAAAGTTTGAATAAAACGACCATAAACGGTCAATTATGTCAATCAATTGTTGCTCATAATCTCTTCCTCTCTCTCACTTTCTGTCACAGTCTTTTGTCGGTTGTACAATTTGTCAAGGAATCAATCATAATTACAAAGCCATTAAAAAATATATGAAGAGAGAAAAAACTGTTCAGAGTCAAGGAGACCGAGCATCGTTAGCATCGTTTGAAGATGGATAATGATAATGGCAAAGCTCCAGCACACCATAATGGCCTCCAAATTGAGCCCAATTGACACAAAAGGCACATTTCTTCTGGCCACAGCCATCAGGTATAGCTATAGAAACTACCTCTGCTTGTTAGAAAAGTGGCACAGAGGGCAAAACATATAACAACAGCATTTGACCGCATCTGACACACCCACTTGTGGGCATCATTAGTCTCAAGAGCTGTAGCGTCAGTCGATTCGATGATGTTGCCAGGCCAGGACCGCAACCAATTCAAAAAGTGACAAAACAATAATTTTCTATTGAATTTCTTTTGACAGCTAGCTGTCACAATAATGAGGTGGCAGCCATAGTGGTGGCAAAAGGTTGTTTCTCCGTCCACATAAATCCATATTCGGTGTCTGGCAGTTAATGACGACTCCACACACTCTCATTGCTTAGGAAATCATTACCGGACCGATGCGGTGCATGGGATGGATTAATGGACCGAACACACTAGTCCAATTGTTGCTAATTTGACAGATGGAATTACTGGTGATGGCTGCTGTTCCTCAATGGAATGCATGCCTTAGAGAATGGGTTCTGAAAGATGGAAGGCGTGTTCGTATCGAAAGGTTTAATGTTTGGCGCAATTAAATGCAATGATTCTTGCAATATTCAGAGAGGCAAACTGGAGGTAAGTGTTTGAAAATGCGGCAGCAAATGTTGTCCAAAATGTCTGAAACTAATGGGAGTGAGTGTCTTTTGTGTTGAGGATGATGATTTTGATGGATGTAGCGAGAATTTCAAAGAAGAAAAACGGTTTTGAAGATTTGTTATGGGTGGGAGCTTTGAAGTGCCATATTGCTTGGTATGGCGGTTATGTCCAGAAATGTGTGGAATGTTTCGGATGCAACTGAGTTATAGACACTTATATACAGGAACTATTGAAGATCCACAAAGCTTTTATTTGTATTTAATTGAGTTTTTTATGTGAAATTGTTCAAATTTGGACGAGGCAATAGGTGTCCATACACTATAATAATAGGGTTTGGAGCATATAACTTGTTGTAATGACAAGATCAAACAAGGGGGGCGTAGACTAAATTTAAAACACAAATGTTTATCTCACAAGATACATAGATGATTCTCTTTGCTATTTTTATCCGGTCGTCCATGGCAATACAACTTTGCGACTACCAGGCTGTAACAGTTTAATGCCGTATTCCTTTATTGGAGTCCAAACCATAGTATCTGATGTTTGTAATGTTAAGTTTAACTATCAACCCATTCGGATTGTTCATTTACGTTTTAAAAATGGTTTCTCTGCTCAATCGTAAGAAGACGTCTACATCCTACTTTTAAGAGTCTAGCCAATTTGCGTTGGGCGCCATTTTGAAATTGTTATTTATTAAATAACTCAATCCTTTTCAACTGTAGGCTCAAAATGCATATACAAAAATGTTTCTAAATTTATTTTTCTAAAACTTTGAAGAGAACAGAATTTTGCATATAGTTAATGTTTGGACTTTATTAAAAAAATAACGTTATTGTGGTATATCCTTTATTTTGCAGTTTAATAAACAACTACAGAACCCATTGTGATACAAAACTTTACAATTTCCTCCTAAAAGCGGCAGAAAAGTTATTTTATGAATGCTCTTATGCCACATTCACTTTTCTTATGAAATATTTTTATCCATGTTCAAGGTTCTCAGAAAACTGACATTTCCGAATCTAGTACTCGTAAGAATAAAAGTGAAGTTTATTCTACCCACTTAATAGTCCACTTTAACGCCCATTTATCTAATTTTTGAACTTTCTCCTTATTTAATGTTCCTAAAAAGCTGAAATTATATAACTAATATCTCTTAAGCCTAAGACATGGCATTTTGCTTAAGCAACTCAATAGGGAGTGCGATTAACAGTGAATTACGCAAATATCTATTGTTCAATTTTAAACAATCTTCTCATTTAAATTCAACAAATAAATTAAGTATTGAAATTAAGCTAGTAGTTGGGTTAAGAAAATCAACCAGATATTGAACAATTTACTCGTTTTATTCAACCAAATGGTGAAGGTTAAAAGTATCCAACTAGTTGTTTATTTCAACTAAGTTATGTTCGCTAAGATTACACAATTTTGGCTTTAATCTTCAATCAGATGTATTTAATTTTATTAATAAATGGAATACAATGTAGAATAATAAATAAACTTTGGGTTTGTATTTAATTGAATATGAAGCGCATCATTAAAAGCTATATTCACTTTTTGTTTGAGTCACAATCCGGCTCGAAGGACCAATCTTTGAGTAACAATCCGGGTGTAATTCCAAATCACTACTAAATTTATTTTAAAACATATCTTCCTTAAATACTATTTTAACTTATTAATTTACATTATTGCTCTTATCTCTATAAGTATTCTTACTTATCTAGGTTTTATTAAGTGTATTGCTTATATCTTACATAACCGTCAGTGCATGTTCAAGATGATCCTTGTTATCTTTATTGATTTACATGCACATTGGATTATCTCTAGTTACGTACTATATGTTCATGTTTGAACTCTTTTTAACTCTATAAAAAGTGAAGGCGAAATTTCCAATTTCTATGTACCAATCTTATATAGACAAATAGGAAGGTAGAAAATATTGACAGATATACTGTTGAGTATGATGTATACCGTGAACATTGGATAATCCAAATGAATTAACTGTTCCAACCAAGTAAGTTTGTTAAGAAAACCGAGTAAATTATGTATGAGTATTCCTAATCCAAACAAGTAAATCACTTGCATTAATTGAACAATTGAGTAACAGCAACCCTTTACTTATGTTACAACTATCAATTAACCTTATCATTCCAATTTATTTCTCACTCAGACAACCGAGAAGATCGGTTACCCATCAAACTAAATTCGCCAATGCAACCTATTAAATTGATTACATCAATAATAAATGAGCGATTTACTAAGTTACTCTTAATTTTACTACTTAAACACTTATTGCAACAACTTTAACTAGGGAAAAACTAATTGAGAAGCAGTTTAATTAAATTTGGTACAATTAAATCATTATTGTCTATAGATTAAGAAAAGTTTTTTGAATCAAGATGACTCGTTTAATTTTAACCGGGTGAGTTTGTAGGTTGTTTACTTTTGCACTAGTCTTAAGTTATTTTTAAATAACTATTTTTCTCATATTATACATATATAATATAAAAATATATAGAACTTTGGGCGTGGCACTAAAGGTGTTTCACTACAAAAAAACTTCTGTTGCAAAACAATATGAAAGTTTCAGCGAAATTGGTTCCGTATTTTTTGTATGAGCTAAAATTCAAAATAAACGAAAAAATACGAAAATACATTATATTACTTTTTAAATTAAGTCGAAAAATATGAATCTTCTGGCAACATTGGTCGTGAAAATAAAATTAAAAAAAAAACTTTTGGTTTATGTATTTTTAGCATTGAATTCACAATAGCGAGTTATTTAATCAAAACCCATTTGCCTAAAATAAGAAATGGCGCCCAACCCAATTCGGTTTGAATCCCGAAGAGTGTACTTTTGGCACAATCAGAAACCCCATGCCTTTACCTCAATTGGACTTTTTTAACTCTTGTTATCTTAGGCTCTGTGGTATCTGGCTGAGACTTGTATCTAGAAAGACTTACCCCAGATCTCAACTATTTCAAAGAGGATAAATAATACGACAGTATTCGAAATTATATCAAAACTTTCGCAGCAACTTTCGTTTCCTTGAGAACAGCGGGGAATAAATTTCGTTTACCCAGTGTTACCAAAGTTATATGGTATTAAATGTATATTTTCGATGAAAAGGTAGAAATGGTAAAGCAGGGCTCCGTTTTTGTTGAATTTTCGGAATAAGCCTTTGAAAGTATCTTATGTGAAGTATAATCTCTTCTGCCTACACGGTTAATTGAATTAAAGTTAAACTTTGTCGACATGGGCACCTCCTGCTGCTGCTCCGCTAACTTAATAAGAGCTTTTCAGTTATCTAAACTCAACTTTTAAAGAACCTTAATATATCCTATTATAAATATTTATCATAAAATATCACATTCGACTCTACTAGCTTCAACCACAGGAAAATACCTCAAATTGAAAAGCAATCGCTTACCTGCGGGAATACCCTTGGTCCTGTACTTTTAAGAAATAGAAAAAAATAAGAAGAAATGTGATAAATCCTTTCTTAATGCGTCCCTTATTCTCCCTTGGGTTCGGTAAACTCAACTTTCTAAATCAAACCATTAATCCCATGGTACCCAATACCCACTACCCACACATGCACCACAAGACGTCCTAAGTCGTCCATATAAAGTATTGAGTATAGTATGTGTGCCATCAAATTGTATGTAACCAGTACCCTCTAGCCCCTCTATACTACCCATATTGTAATCCCTTCCAACTCAAGTCACTTTAAAACAATTTTTAAGTTTCTTCCTTACCACACACGTATAGTATATACCTCACCCATCCCGTCAAGTCCTCCAGCTATAGGGTATACCAACAATCTCTTCTTTAAAATTCAGATAAAAAAAAAAACGAAATAAAATTGAGAAGAAACCCAAAAACGACGTCTTCCAGTGTGACTGTCAATCTAATTGAAATTCTAGACTGAATCTTCCGCAAATTACCTTCATTGACAAAAATCCCTAATCCCAATCCAAACATGCCACCTTCTTTCCACCATCATTATTTTTACAAAAGGTATACCGAATAGTATAGTGGTAGAGAAGTTCGGGTGATGCTTCAAGGCAACCTACCCTCCCCGCTACCTTCTCAGTGTCCTTTCCTAGCCCAAACTCTACTACCTCCTTCAGGGTATTGAGAAGTAGTTGAAGCGCCCGTGGAATTATTGAGAGAAAAATCTTCAAAACGACAGCAGCAGGAGAAAAAAAAAGTGAAAATCCGCTAAAGGTTTGGGTTTTCTGTGTACCGAAGCCAAATTCAAGGAACCACTACACCAAGACAAGATAAGGCGAATGAAAACGTTGACGTACTTCTTGAGTCGAAGGGAGTCGTAGTTTTTATTTTTTTTTCCTGTGTCTGACTTGGTTTGGTATTTTTTTGTGGAAATCTTGCAGGAGACCCAAGGATGCCAAAGCCAAGTCTGCAATCTTACCGCACACAGATCCTTCAGAGTAATTTAATCAGAGAGGGATGATAGCTGCTACCACTACCGAGAAGTGGGTTGCAGTAGTTTCCCATCGAAACCAAAGGTTGGGGTACCCCAAAGTTCCATTCCAAGCGAGCGAACACACACATACATGGTAAATTCAATGATTGCACAGGAGTCGCAGATCGATTTCCCGATGGATTCCATCTCTTCTACTTCTCATTCATTGTCAATATTATAAATTGTGCCATGCCATAAGAGAGGAACAATCATTTTGGCAAACCACCAGCAGTAGCAGTACCACCTCAAAAAGCTGATACGAATACAGAAGACAGTAGAAAGGGAATAAATTAACTCATTATTGGCGTAGCTTTTGTCATAATATTCTACACATGCATTAAAAGCCCAAAGTTCTTGTTAAATAGCTTGACTCTGGAGATACTTATAAATTTAAAAGGCTTCAAAAATACAAAAATAGAAGATTGAAACCCAATTTGAAGTTGGTTTTTGTATTGGTTCTTCTGAAGTGCAAAGCACCCTTGGGCTCAAATGCGATATTTGTAAGCTTTTGATGATGCTGGGTATTTCGAACTCAACTTTGAGAAACGACTGCTGTAAAAGTGTTTATTTTTTGAAAATATTTGCACAGGTGTAAACAACATACTTAAACAGGTCTTTATACCATTTTAGCATTTCCGGCACTCTCAAGAACGGTTTGGCAGTTTTAAAAACAACTTTTGCACTTGTTCTATAGCACAAAGGCTTCATTTAAACTTAATACTCAGCTAATAGATTAGTTATTTTCGTCTTATTGTTATATCGTGTTTCAATGCGTCCCTACGACCCTTCATGTTAATCTCCATACTGTATACATAGAACCAAAGTCTTAGGGAGTGGAGCGATTTTTGAAAATTTGGTACTGTTTTGTGTTTCCTTAACAAATTAATTTATATTTTTGTTTTAACTCATCTAGAAAGGATATAGGATCTGTCCTACTGGCGATTCCAGTGAGTCCATGAACCAGGGCGCAACAGCGCAGTTGGCACTTCAGCTCTCGGTTCTACGAAACACTTGAAGAATAAAACTAAGGGGCCCGCCATATTCTAGAAAACTGGAAATTTGAATTTTAACTAGGCATCATCTCCCATGAAATTAATATTGCTCAATAAAATATTATAACGTTCTTGGATACTTTGCAGTTGCCAAAAGAAGAAAGAGGGATTTTTAATAATCAACAGTTTTGACTGTTTTGAGATTTTGTCATACCCCCGAAAAATTTATATTTATAATAAGAAATATTGAATATACATATTAGTTTCAATAAGAGACACCTACACAAATTGGAATCAGGGTGCTGGAGACGCTCGAAAAGGCCCTGAACGGGTAACTCTCAAACTACTATGTATTTTTTACTTGCGACTTATAGGCAAATTATGTATGTATTCGTAAAAAAAATAAAACTCGAGATTTTGATCAAAGTTGACATTACGATGATAGTGAAGCATAAAAAAGTGGGTCTAGCAATTCTGTCTGTCTGTCCACTACAGCCCAAACGACTCGGCTGATTTTCGTTAAGCTTGGTAGATGTCATTTTGAATTTCCCCCCCCCCCCCACACGTTTTTTTTCTTTTTTTTAAGACAAAAAATAACGGTACCTGCCATATACAATTTTTTTTTCGAAATTTTATAAATATTTTTTTTTTCGCAAAAACTGTCCCACAGATTTTTTTTATTTTAATTTTTTTAAAAATGGTTGAAAAAAATTTTACTAAAAATTGTTATTTTTGATACCCCCCATGGAACCATTTTTTGGTTTTAGATTTGCTGAAAAACGGTACGACCGATTTTGATATTTTTTTGTCCCCAATAGTTTGAATATTATTGTGAATTCAAATTTTCAAACCCCATGCTCGATTTTTTTAAAACTTGATAAATACAAATTTCTTAATAAAATCTACAAGAAATGAGAGAAAACAATTATTTTAACTAAAAATAACGGTACCCTCCATACAAAAGTTAAAAAATTGTTTTCGAAAATCGTATTTTTCTCGAAAACGGTTCCGAGAATTTTGCAAATTTTTTTTTTTGATTAATTCATACGATTTTAATAAAAAAAATTTGAAATCAAGTTATTACTGACTGTATGAACCATAGAACGATTTTTTCGAATTTTGAATTTCCAATTATTGGCATAACGGATTTTAATTAAATTTTTTATAGACAAACTTCTTAAAATTTTAAAAAACATTGCATTTCAAAACTTAAAAAAAAACATTTTTTTTGAATTTTGAAAAAAAAAATCTAGTTTTATTTTGGAAAATTCGATTTCTCAAAAACGGATTAATATTTTTTTTGCAAATTTAATTTTTATTCGTACATTAATAAACACTGTAAAGTGGCGCTCCAAATTTATTTGTTAAAAATTTTGTATATAAAAGCTTATTTTTTTTTTTAAGGAAACCACTACAACGAATTATAATTTTGTTCTTGCATAAACTAATTTTTGCTTAAAACACATGGCATCCTGTGACGAGGTAGACGAAGTCCTTAGCTACCTCAAAATTAAAGCTGTCCACTGTGATATTTTGGCTGATATATCGATATTGTGTTACTGTCACTCCTTGTTGACAGCATGTACCCGTATTTAAGTTTTTCCTAATTAATCGTTGCTTCCATTTTTACTTGCGACTTAAAGGTACTTTAAGGCAAGTTATGCATTCGTAAAAAAAAACGAACTCGAGATTTTGATCAAAGTTGACATTACGATGTTAGCGAAGACAAACAAAGTGGGTCTGGCAATTCTGTCTGTCTGTCTGTCTGTCGGTTCGACTACAGCCTAAACGGCTCAGCCGATTTTCTTCAAACTTGGTAGATATGGGTTTTGATTTTTTCCCCCCACACGTTTTTTTCTTTTTTTTTTTTTTTGATCAAAAATAACGGTACCTGCCTTACGAATTTTTTTCGAAATTTTATAAATATTTTTTTTTCTCAAAAACTGTTCGACAGATTTAAAAAATAAAAACACAACAAAATTTCATTTAGTAAAATCTAGGTAATGGTTGAAAAAAAATTTCCGAAAAATGGTTATTGAGGGTACCCCTATTAAACCATTTTTTTTGTTTTTGATTTTCTCAAAAACGGTACCACCGATTTTGATAATTTTTTTTTCTGCTAAGGCTCTCTAAAAATTTTAATAGAATTGTGTATTCAAATTTTCAAAAAAATTTGTTTGGATTTTTAAAAAAAACTTCAAAATTTTTTTTCAAAGCTCAATATTTCGAAAACCCCATGCTGGATTTTTTTTAAACTTGATAAATAAAAGTTTCTTATTATAATATACAAGATGTGGTAAAAAAAAATTCATTTTATCTAAAAATAAAGGTACCCACCATACATATGTTAAAAAATTTAAAAAAATAGTTTTCAAAAATCGTATTTTTCTCGAAAACAGCACCTAGAATTTTGATAAAATTTTTTTTCTTCCAATTAATTTTTACGATCTTTAATTTAATAAAAAAAAAAATTGAAATCAAGATATTACAGCTTGTACCTACCATAGAACCATTTTTCCGAATTTTGAATTTCTCATTATCCACATAACGAATCTTAATGAAATTTGTTATAGAGAAGCTGCTAAAAAGTCTAACACACTTTGCATTTCAAAACTTTAAAATGAATATTTTTTGAATTTTTGAAAAAAAAAAATTATTTTTTCGTTTTTTGAAAATTCGATATCTCAGAAACGGCTAAATATTTTTTTTGTAAATTTAATTTTTATTCGAACTTGCCTTTAATGATTGCTTGCGTTTTATCTACAATATACCTCGTTTTGAAAGTGTATCTAGTGTTCAGTCTTCTTTGTTAGGAATTAATGTTGATAACTACTTAGTCACTCATAATATCATCCTTCTTCACAAGATAATACATGGTAGGTGTCCAGAGTACTTGGGGGAAATGCTTCAATTTACACATTCTCGTAGGGGACTTCGAATGATTTTACCACGTTTTACACATTCCGTTGCTGGCCGATCTTTCTTTATCTATGCCATTAGAATTTGGAATGGCCTTCCCTTTGAAATTCAGAGAATAAATTCATTGGCTATTTTTAAGAAGAAGATTTTCATTTACTTTTCATCATCTAATTAATGTTTACTTTCACTTGTTTTATTTAAATTTAAATTCATAGTTTATTTATTGTTATGTTTCTATTTATAAATTATTGTTGTAAAAGCTTGTATTGTGATGAATTATAACTTGTAAATTTGCTTAGATACAACTAAAAGATTCAATCTTGATGTATCAAGTCATTTTAAGAAAAAAAAAATACAAATACAAATACAAATACAAAAAAATTCGAACAATAATAAAAACTTTAAATTGAAGTACCAAAATTTTTTCTTAAAAATCTTTTAAAAAGTTTGTGTATAAAAGCTTTTTTTGAGAAACCACTACAACGACTTATAATTTTTGTTCTTGCATAAATTCATATTTGCGTACCATTCTGTTTTTGAATTTAAAAAATTAATTTTTTTCTCTAATAACATTCGTTTTTAAAATTCCTAGTCTTTTACATAGGAGCAAGTTCGTGCGACCCAGTCGTGCAGCTCCGTACGAGTTTGACATGGACGCATGGCGCTGTGAAGCTCGTCTTGGCGTTTTTGAATTCGGTGAATATACGACTTCTTCGATTTTCTTCAGGGGAACTGCCGGATTGGAAAGATTTGTGTCGACTGTGGACTACCCCGCCCTAAAACTGCACTGATAGGAGCCTATAATATTATTGATGAAGATTATTAGGCATTCAACCAATATGACTGGTATGGTCTTGTTTGTAATGTTTAGAAGACCGATTCCTCTAAAGTTGAACCAGATGAAAGAGTCTCCTATTTGCAGCCTGAGCTTCTTTTTTTTAGACCAACGATTATTATTATATCGACTGGAACCACACTCGTTTGATGCAGTAGTCTTAACGTCTGCCTTTTTGTCGTGATATAGTTGAGACTTCCGGTTATCAGGGTAATCGTTTTTGTACATGGCAATATTAGCGTTGTTGGCCATGATGTATTTTGCTGAAGGTAGTATTTTTGATGTGGAGGCCGGGCAACCGGTACTTTGATTCCATTTGTCGGGCTTACGCTCTTCCGACCAAATTGCTGAAGGTAGTTAATGTATGCTCCCTGTCAGCTCATTTCCTGTCGCTTTGAAGTTAAGGTCAGCTTTTTTATTGGATTGGAACTAAGATACTTCTATCCTTGTTTTATTTTGATCATGTGGATGGAAGTCTTCTCTATAATAGGTGGTCTATAACGAATGCTTATTACAGCGCAGTAGGGTTCGTCATCGCCGTTACACAAAAGTCTAAACTGCCAAACTTGTCTTTTATAATCTCTGCATTAACTGTGATTCTTCTGCAATATTTTCATCCTTTTCTTAACAGAGGTTGAACAGTTGGTTCTTCTAATAGTCAAATACACGAGAGATTACGGTACCTACATATATGAATTTTGTAAAGGTTTTGGGGATCTTTTGTGAACATAGGCGTTCGTCCTTGGCTACAACAAGATAGTACGGTTCGAGTCAATATTAGCTTTTCGTTACATCCAGAATAGTCGAGGCTTAGTTTTTGCCGACCACAATGTAATAAATTCGGTTGAGCTTATGTTGATCGGGAGCCCGTCAGGTTCCAATGTGTATATGCATTTATGTGTTGGAAATGTGGACTAGCTATGGTAACGTTTCATCTCGAAGCTAAGTCAACTACCTTTATTCCGTTTTCAGACGTGATGTCTTGCTTTATAGTGCACCAACACTTTCAAAAATCATTTTTTCAATAAGAAATTAATAAATTTGTCTTAAAAAGTTCTTGTTCCTAATATGAGCTTCAGATTGAAAATTTAAATTTGTTGTAGCCCTTTTTCAAAATACTCTTCGATGGATGGTGAAGAATAAAACGCTACCCACCTTAGAACCACGTCTTCAGACCGAATGACTTCGTTTCAGAAAAGGAAGTAATGTTTATTAAGTAGCCAGGCAACATATTGACATATTTTTTTCTCCCTCTGCTAAGTATTTAACTCTTACCAAAACATATTCACATAATACCGAATCTTAGAAGTCTATCTTGACACAATGTTTTGGTCCTCCCAAGTCCGCCCTTAGATCGAATCGAAGAAAATAAACGAGTATATTTATGGTTCCACAATTTTAATAAATAAATTTAAATAAATAAAGAAGATATATACCTTGACTTTAAGTGACTCTCAGCTCCAAAAACCTCTGTTTAGCTTTAAAATTAGAAAACCAGAAGCTGCAGTTCCACTTCTAACATCATTCTTCCAAAAGCGACTTCGAATGACTTAATAACTATACATTACCCGTAGCCTGGACTTTCTTTGTCAGAACCATCACTCTTTACATTAAACACCATCATCATCATTGAGGAAGTATTAAATCTTCAATTTCACTTCACATTCGGATCTACGACCTCGTCTCTTTCAACTTAAGAACCAAACCAATCCAATTCAAGGCAAAAGCAAAACCAAACCAACCACAAAAGGCTACTTTGACCATTTTTTTTTTGTTTGTTCTTAAAATGGTCATCGATTCTCTTGCAACTGATCGTTTCGGACTGGAGAAATAACTCAGCTCGACTGAAAGCACAGAAACGGAACACATGTTCCGCATAGTCCGGTTGTGGCATAGCACTCATAGCGAATAGACGAATCATACATCAGGACCAGGCAGCAAGGCTTTGGAGTCAACTTAATGTGTCCAACCTTAGTACGAGTACTGCAACATATCAAGGAACAACCATCGATTGTCATTGTGATTGTCGTCGTCGGCAAATCATCTATGTAAGGTACGTTGTGCTATTTTTCCCTTGCTGTAGGACTATTAACTTATACAGGCTCATCCTGGGATGGAAAATGCCATCAAGCCTATATATGGTCCGAGTACAGGTAGGTTTTGGCTTCAGCTTTCAGGTCTACTGGAAATCGATGATTATCATCATTTTTCCAAAGACAGCGAACAGAAGGCGCAATGTGGGGCTACGGGGGGTATGGTGTTGCTGATATGAACCAAATGCATTCTTTTGCAAGCATCTCTCATGTGGTTGCGAGGCAAGAAGCAGCAGCAACAACGACCTCTCAATTGGAATCTATGACTAGAGCTTCTGACCATTTATAGATTAACTTCTTTTAAGAGCTACGAGAGGTTTCTGTTGGAGATTTGTGTTTGTGCTTGAACATCTTGGTCTTCTTCTTCTTCTTGCTTTGTTTTTCTTTTGCTTCGAGACCCAAATGATGATGGGATGCAATCGATTTTGGACCTTAATTACGGCCAATGACAGTTATGTTGCATTTTACATGCATGCGCACCATTCGAAGTTCGAAGTATTGTGGCATAAATGGAGAGATGAGAATTTTTGCTTATGCGTTCAAAAGGCATTGCCAGATTTGGATTCAATGGTGTTTTTTTTTTCTCCATTTTTTCTATCAAGCCATATTATAGGCCCGCACCTCTATTCATTCAAGCCATTTATAAATTAAAGCTAATACCATGTTTGTCAAATAATTGCATGTGCGTGAAAATAAAGTGATCGTCAATCAATCTTTTACGAGTATGATTGAGACCTCAAGAATGGTGCCAGTAGACGACGACGAGAGTGCTCATAAATATATGGCTTTTCAAGACATATCAACGGCTTTGAGTCATCCATATGCATGGTATATTAAATCATGAGGCCGACAAATTACGGAATCGAACAGCTGTGCAATATTGATGGACGATGTCATAGATATGCCAGTGTCCGGTTTGGGAGACCTAACACAGAAATTGTATAGAATTCCGACACAAATCGGGGACGGATCAAAATAACTTTCACATCTGAGTCTTTAGGAGCTTCGCAACTAATATTATCTATGTTTTTTCTTGTTAAGAATAAGAAAAATTGCATCTTCTTTTTCCAAGGACAATCTTACAATTTCGTTTGGATATAATTTCGAATAAAGTAGAGCTGGAAACGAGATGAAACGAAAGAAATGTTGGGACTCAAAAATGTCAACATTGTGTTGCTCTCATAACCTTGGTTCACCTGGTTGCTTTTCAAGTGGCTTTTTTAAGGAAAACATCAAGAGTTTAAGTCTAGAAGTTGCGAAATATTGACATAATATAATTAAATTTAACAAAATGGCAATGGACTTTCAAGCTGAAAAGGTTTGGAATCGATTCCCAGCCGCTGACATCTAAAAACACTATACATTTAAAAGGGGTACTCCCGCTTGCGAGGAAGTGAAAAATCCTTGTCGTAAAAAGTGCTTCTTATCTTAGGCGGTTTGAGTCAGCAGAAAATTGTAGATTCACTCATTCCTGCCAATAACACGCTGACAGGAATAATTGAGAACTGGAAAATGCAAGGACCTTGTTTTCTACGAGCTGTTGCACGTCAAATTTATTTCTATTTATAAATTTAAGTTTATAATTCATAAATACCTAGAAAACTCGTCCCTGAGTTCGACAAACTCTTGCTATTTCATGCACTGATACTATGGGTCTCAGTAAGAACTTTAAGAATATAAGTATGGAATCTGCCAAAAAAGACTACAAAGTTATCATGATTAACTTTAAGTGATGGCTCAAAGATGAAGTGTTGTTGTAACGAAGCGTTCATTGCTACCCCACTCTATATTATTTTCGTATTAATACCGAGAAATGTGCTTCGCCAAATTCAATTCACAAGCACCATTGACACATGACGTCACAGGAAAATCAACTACATTGATATTTTTCGTTCACCACTTATATAGTTCACATTCAGTGTTCACTAAAAAGTCATCATGAGCGCCTACTTGGGTGAACGGAAAGTACCCTTTCGGTCATACACACAGTGAGGCGGCCTAGTAAATTGATTTGATCAATCATTTTTAGCCAGACGTAGACGAGTGCAGACAAATTGGTCATTAATTGCCACCAGGGGCTTCGGTACCTGCTGATCAAGCAGAGCGTTAAAGCCTGCTGTTCTAGTGCCACCAGGGGCGATCTGTACCTGCTGATCAACCAGAGCGCTTAAGCCTGCTGTTCTAGTGCCACCAGGGGCGTATAATACCTGCTGATTAGTGCCACCAGGGGCGATTTGTACCTGCCGATTAGTAACACCGGGGGCGTTGTACCTATAGATCCAGTCATAAGCCCGACAGCCGAATAGTGGGGTTAGCTTGGAGCCGAATTATCAGAAACCAGAAGGCCCGTTACCAAGTGCCAGATCCGAATCATTGGCAACCAGTACAACTGACAGCAGCAAGACCAGAACCTGGACGAGTTGATGCCGTGAATCATTTAATTACCAGAATTAAGTGAAATATTATTAGCAGAATATTGTGTGTTATAGATTTAAGAGTTATTTTCAATAAAGATTTTGTAATAAGTTTTGAAGACCTTTTACTCTGAAGTTTCGTGTTTTCCTCAGGACGGCTCTGGCGAAACCGGCGAGCAGAACCTCGGCTGGAAAGCAAAAAGTAGGGTAGAAATGGCGAGCACCGGCAGTCTAGCCCTCTGTCCCAATTAGCGCTGAAGGACGCCATTTTGATATAATAACTCGTATGAACCTGTGGATGGAATTGATATGGGAAATTGTGTTGAGCTTAAAAATATGGATCTTACTGTGTGTTTGATTTTGCACAATCATCCGGAAATTCTATCCCTCATTCAGACGGACCACCACACTCATCCGACACCAACTTCACTTCGCCAAGCCAGGCAGCTTGTTGACTGGTACTGAAAAAGTAGCCAATCCGATTGGGTAATTATCCGGTCCTCCTCAACGTAGGTTTCCGTCAAACCGTCAATCCAGTAGCTTGGTAAATAAGGAGTCAAACGGAAGACACGGCACAGAAGTTCCCGAAGATCATCCTTGAGCCATTTCGTCGCGTTGAGAAAAGAGATAAAGTCTTTGATCTTCATTTCCGAAAGTTCGTCAATGTCGTTAAGAAATGCCTTTCCTAATGATGGTGCTCTAAACTCAGCATTTGCAAAGGAAATGGATTAGTGTTTCCTTTTTCCGCTGGTCCCTACACCTATGACAATAAGTGTTGTGAGGAATACCTAGCTTCGCTACATGCTCTCCTATTGGCCAGTGTCCACTACAGGTAGCTAAGAACCTGGCCAGGTCTTGCGTGGGTCTGCATTTTAGATCAAGTGTTCGGGATTTATGACAGGTGGGCCAGATCTTTCAAGATATAATGTAGTAAGCTTAACTGCTCCACTGACGGTTTGATTCGCTAAGACAAATATAGAGAATTTTGCCCTTCATAACTCCGATCGGAATGTTGACTCTTTCCGCAAGTGAGCTATGAAGGGCTGATCCATCCCTGGCGAGCTCGCCCGCCCATTCATTCCCATCAAATCAATACCATAATGACCCGGAACCCTGATAAAGAGTGATATTGTTGTTAATATTGAAGATAGCAAGTTCATCCCGGCATTGCTTACCAATTTGGAGTATGATTTACTAGAATTAATGGATTTAAAAGCAGGCGGACTGTCAGTGATACCAGCTGCATTTCGATTCTGGTTTGGATCTTTTTTGAGTAGCTTGAGCTGCTTCCCTGACAGCCAGTAATTCAGCTTAAAAAGCTCTAGCAAAGTCCGATAGCCTTAACGACCTAGATGTATCTAAAGTTTTAGAGAAGATACTTGCACCAACACTCCATCTTTGAGCCATGAGTAAAGATATATTTGTGTCGAAATCTTTCGTCACGACATGTCATCATCCCATTTTAAGGATGCAGTAGTCAGTGGGAGTTGAAAATATCTCTATTGGATACATCTATTTAATATTGCTGTGGCCATGAGGTTTGGCAATCCAAGCAAGTTCGATTCCTTAAGTCTTAATGCAAGAAAGAATTTAAATACTTAATATGTAAATCAAGTTGTTAAAGGTACAAAAAGGTCAGTAAAGGAATTTTCTCTGAGTCATGAAATGTCGTTAGGTCTTTTCGACAAGCTGATTTTGCCAGTGACTTTTAATCTGAGTTACTGGCAATAAGGCTAACATGCAAAATACTTGAGCTAGATACGAATCATAACCATAAAATGGCCATTTTCATTGAAGTTAAAGCCATTGATTCGACTTCTTAAATCCTTTAAATCGGTCATGAAATGCCGGGATGAGCTTTGAAGCCTGAACATTAACTTCAAGGTCGCTCTAACATGGGTTCCGAGTAACAATGGAGCTGAAGAAAATGAACTAGTTTACGATCTGGCCAGGCAAAGACTGGCCCCTTATAGCTCAGTTGCAGAAGGACTTAACACTCGTCTTTGCAGAATGTAACGTTCTCAAAGTCATGTTTTTTGAAGACATATTGTGACTTTTTCTGGTGTTTCGACAAAGCGGCAATTCAGTTCTGTGATATAGCAACCAAAAGGGTGCTTCATCACTGAACAACATTTTCGGCCGACGAGTTTCTCCAATTCAAAATAAATTTGAAGTATTTGCAAACTTTGTTCCCGGTTGAATCTATTGATGATGAGTTTTCAAACCAGACTAGCCAAGAAGTGTCAAATCAGCTGTCACAGAAAGCAGCGTTGCCATCTTAAGATTCTCCTTCTCAAAGAAAGCAATTTTTTATAAGCTGCCAAATGGCTCAAATTTTGATGAAAATTAATCAATTATTTGGATTATAGGTCATAAAAAGTTCGCTACATAAAACCTATTTTATAACTTTATAGTAGAAACTGAATTAGTTCACAAATATGATAACATCCATTTTTTATTGCCAGCATAAAAACTTTCTCAAGGGAAAATTACACAATTGCGGAATTCCGTGTCAGGGACCTCGCGCAAAAGCAAGAACTATTCTACTATCAACTCAAGTCCTATTTTTAGGAATCCCACTTTTTCCGACTTTAACAGTTGCTAAGTTAAACCAATTCTAACTGACTCGACAGTAATCGCTAGCAATTCAACAATTCAAGTGACAATTCGATGTGCATAATCTACACTTAAACTCTGGATTCACCTGTCTTGTGTTTGGCTGAGTGTGTGCGTATAGATGTGTGCAGTGTATAGAGAATTAAACCGATGGCCTAGTGTCACGCTATACTAAAATCCCACTCCAATTCCCCCCACCCCTTAAATCATTTAGGTGCGATATGTCGCTTATCACGGATTGCGTGATACGGACACCTTACACGAAACAATCTCTTTCAAAACACACATCCATACACAAGGAGGAGGAATAACGGTTGGAAGGGGGAAGCCATCATGCTACAGACTACAGTATCGAAGAAGATTTGTCTTTAGCTTAATATTAACGGTAACGAAAAGTGTATCTCATTAAAATCCAAATGCGAGTCCCAATTGTATGGTAGTCTGTGTTGTCGACGTTTATCGGGAGCAGCTTTAGTATACCCGACCGTTTGCCGTCTAATTGCATAGAAGCTTTGACAAATCTTCCCTCATCCATGCCAATAGAGAGGATTGTTGTGTTCGTTCATTCAAACACACGCAGGTGGTTGGGTTAGTTCGGTAATTAATTAATACATCAAAATCCGTTGGGGAAATTGCAAAATCCCTTTATTGAGAAAGTGGGATTAGCGCCCTGGAATCTTATGAAAGATTTTGGTTTCTGGAACTTCCGACCGACGATAACGACGAACATGAAGATGGCATGTGGAAGTGGGTGGAGAAAAGGAAAGTCTTTCGATTCTTTTGTATCGACATATAGCTGGGCAATCTAGGCCAAAGGTATCTATGGCTGAAAGGTGTTTTCCAAAGCCAATTTAGATGTATTTTGTTTGGAAATCAATAAATTGGACATTGGAGCATCTATCTGTAACTGAAATTGTTTTTCGAAGTCACAAAAGGATACCACAACCACATCCGGTTTTGACGCAATCCTCTATATAGTCCAGATGCCGGGTCCAGTGCTGGGCAGCTGCAGGGAAATTGTTGATGATGGAAACCTTTTAATTTGATTTGAAATGCATGGATGCGTAAATTGTGTTTTTAGAACGAACACTCAAACACAAACATCACCCCACTGACACATTCAATATAGAAATGGGAGTCGGACCGCCACCGCAATGTTTCTAGAGCTCGAAGAGCCCTCTGTCGAAACAAACCACCGCCGACGACGAGGAGTCGGAGTGTGTGTATCTAAGAGTGAAGTAGGATTTTCACTCAAATTAAGAGCAGGATTATAGCACTCATCTCGGAAACTAACGACGACTACGGCTGGCGATGAGAGGGCGGCTGCGGCTGATTTTACGTTTAGGGCCGGGTTATGTCCTGCTTCCATATCCAAACGGGGGATACCTAGGGATTCGTATGGTATCGTTCCGCACCACACCTCCTCGCACTCTATATATAACTACACAACGGTACTCTCCGGTTATAATAAATTCATACAATTTCCACTTTAAGCGCCAGATAAATCCAATTTATTCGCTATTATTAAAGCATTGCGGCACTACAATGGTTTTGGGCTCATAGTCATCGTAGTCGACGTCGTCGTCGTCGTTGTTGTTGCTGTAGTCATACTTTGGCCAGGAAGACAGGAGATATGGCTAGGCTTTATTTGAATTAGGTTAGGTTGTTGGGACAGTGCTGATGCTGCCGAGGACATTGTGCTGTGTGAAATAGAAAAAAAATAGGAGATTTCCTTCTTATTTTTTTTTTATTTTGCTCCTTGTGTCGTAATTAGATTTTGTTGTGCCAGCTTTGAGGATGAGTAGTAGGTACATATACACGGCCTATACTTATAAGCCGGAGAGAGGTGACGAAGGATGAGAAGGTATATCTCTAGAGGAGTTATCCTCTTGAATGGGGCTTAGGCTGTATGGACATTCTTGAGGTACCGAGGCTTTGGCATACGATCGTTTTGTGGTTATAAATTTGCAATGTTTTATGAATTAAGCTGAGGCATTGTGAAGGAAAAAAAATAAAAAAAATATTAGTGCGTCAGAGCTGGTGGTAATAGTGGTCGGTTTGGAGTTGAATATGAAATTTATTAAAAAAGTCTTTACTTTATCAAAAAATATAAGGTCTTCAAGAGTTTGGTTTGTTTAGGTGCCGACCCTCGATGCAGATTTTGGGATTTTCATGCTTTGTTTTTTAATGTTTTGAACGCCCCACATAGCTACAAAATCATACATACTACCATTTTACTGAACATAGGGTCCAATAGGTTCTTGTCTCATCGAATAACGCCAAGTAGTTTAAGTTTCCAGGATTCAAGAAGCCATTTCTTCGATAAAACTTCCATTGAGTTTTCGAATCTCCAATATGAAGGCTTCTTAACTGTTCAAAGTAAAACATTATTGAAATTTCCTTCGAATAGATAGTTAGCTTAGCTTGGTTAGGCTTTCAAGTATTTGTGATTTAGAAGTAGAGAAATAAAAGCTTCTAAAAGACTTCAATTACGAAGAATGTTCCCATTATGTTATATGAACAAAACTAAGAAATATTTTGTTGTACGAGTAATTTAAAAAGCACGACAAATCATCAAATTTTAAAGCTTTCTTGATGAAATTGTGTTTAAGAAATTATATTCTATAAATTTTGAATAAAGAATTAGATAGAAATATGTAATTATTTTAAAGAAGCTATAGCTTCATTCTTGCTATTTTGAAGGAAACAAATTGCAAAAAAGCTAATACAAAAACTTTACATAAATTAGCGTGACAAGTCGTGGAGAACCGTGTCTTGAACTGACTTACAAGTTACACGTCTCAACAATTCCTGTATGCGTGTTGTTGATCAGGATGCTTGAAGGTCGCAATGGTCTGCCAACTCCGAATGGGTAAATGAATGACACGTTATATTAGCAATATCCAAGATTTCTTACTGTAGGTATTTACATTTCCTTTCCTAAATCAGTTCACCCTCATGCACTTTACCGTCGAACCTAAGTTTGGACGTAACTTTGAAAACAGAGATTCGTTTTTCACCTCATGATCATACAATATTTTACCCGACACTATTTCCTCTTGCCATTTCAATTTGCGAACTTTGAAAATTAATGTTCATATATACCTCCTTTCTCTCCCTCAATAATTATTGTTCACATCTCTCGCCCGGTTATAAGGGTCTCAATAATGCCATGAGCGCAAGCGAATTATAAAAAAAAAACTTCTTCAAAAGAGGAAGTACCCCTAAAGGACCTCAGTTTTGTGGTTAGGTGGTGTAAGCTGGGAATAGATTTCCAGACAGCCGATGGCTCGAAAGGAATCGATCGCACGTACTCCCTTTTACTTACACAATTCCAATTAATACACACGCACAGAACGTAGCAGAACATTTAGCTTACCTCTCCGCTCACACCAGTTGTCAGTAAAAGGTTTGTTCATTGTCACCATAGCAAATTAGTTGAAGACAATATTGTCAAAATTTAGGTTTGTTCATTTTACGTATCGCATTGGTCCGGCATCTTGCTCTGTTATGTTTTTTACGAGCTACTTTATTCGTTCTTTTTGCAATTTAGTTCAAAAAGATAATGTAAAATATAAAATAAGGGTTTTTTAATGCACTGTCATTCCCTTGTGCCCACAAGCTCATCAAAAAACATCGAACAAACCTAGTTATTTGAAATTAGTTTTAAGTTCAATATGTGGTATCTACCCGAAAGAGAACTAAATAACAACTATCAAAGTTCATAAAAATTGTTTGAATCAAATTTGGATTCACTTTGTATTCACCAGCTTACCCTACTTGTATGGAAAACCGCCTGCCTCCACGCCTACTTTTTTTATTTTTCAGTTTTCTTTTTATTAACTTTACTAATAATTAATTGATCGCTAATTAATAATGTTTACAATTAAAATAATTCATATCTTGAACAAATATTATATTCACTACTCCATTGGTTACAGATTTTTAACATTCCTATGTCTTCGCTGGCTCGATAATCTTTACAAATGTACATATTCTAAATAGAAGGAACATTTTTGGATGAACAAAATATCCGGGAATCGAGCCAGGGAAATTTAAAATTTGTGCCAAAACGTCAAAATCATATTTCCATATTTTCCGGAAAAACTAAAAAAAAAACTAAAAAGGCATTATCAGTTGCGAATAAGTTTAATCAAAATCGTTATAGTCGTTTTGTGCATTATAGTAATGCGTATTTTCACACATGATGAACTCACATAGCTGTAAATATGAAGTCAAATGAATAAGCGGCAAGGATTTGTCAAAGGTACACTTCTTTTTTAAAAGAGTCCATCCGAGACCGGCATTCCTTTTTTTACAAACCGCCACTTCCGATAGACCAATAAATCTTCAGCTTCGGCAGTTCATATTAATCAAAAATTTTTCTCTCATCACGATTTGATATATTCTTCCTGGCAATTCTGCCAACCTACATGCATCTCGTCTAGCAATTTTATCTAAAACCGGATGCCAATAATTGCCTATTGTTTACAGGGGGATTCTCCTTTTTTGTCTCAAACGTATAATTCCCCTCTCCCGTTGAATGCCCTTAGAGTGGAACATCTTTTCAGCTACTGTATATGTTATGCCGCACTGGTAGGCCCTCTTGTGTAAAATTGCGCGCACTTTCAAACACTTTTTTGTTCTTTGCATATTTCTATACAAACAAACGGCTTATAAAGCGAACTCAAAACATCTTCGCCTAATTTATATGTTGCTGGTTGCTCCCGTTGCATCTCTCAAGTATAGAAGAAGTCGACTTGGACTTGCAACTGTCGGTCGGTCGATCGTCCTCCCCTGAACTTGTCGATAATTTATGTGCGTCGAAGCCTTACGACCATGTAGACATTTTGCTTCTGTTAAAAAAAAAGAAGAGCACAAAAATAATAAGCAGAAGGACAGATACTTACAGTAGGAACATCTTGTCCGCGAATGCGTTTTTCACTAGAAAAACTTCCCCACATTTTTGCGTGGGCCCCCATTGTTCACCTCCGGATAAGTAGAGGGCCCATATCAGACTGCTGCCCTCGACTCTGGCAGAAGAAGTATATGGTGGTGGGAAGATTGCCGCACTTTATTATTATTACCATTATTACTCCTGGTCCTGGTACATATATATAACTGCCTGAGATGATGGTAGGAGGTGGAGAATAAATGAAGGCCTGCCACAAATACAATCAACAACAACAAAACAAGGAACAATGGCCGGCCAAAGAGACTAACATAATCAGCGTTTGACATCGAACACGAAATTGTTGTGAATTTTTGGGCCGCATCCAATGTACGCAGTCAGAAGCGCGCTGTTCTTTTATCGGCCCACGACAACGACAACGACAACGTCGAAGAAGTCCAGAGGAAGAAATTATTAAATGCAGAGCATGTTTTCCAAAGGGTAAGGAATCTCTATTGTCCTGTCATTTTGGTGGAGGTAGTGCCATTTTAGGGACCTCAAAGTGAAAACTTTTGCATATAAGACTTAACTTTTGTGTATAAATGTGCGGATCTGGAAGGATGCTCCCATTAGCTTGTGTTTTCTTATGAGGTCCCATTATTTACTGCCAGTCAAAGAAGGTCTTCGTTGGGTTTTGAATTTTGGTTTTTATTTGAACAACAACAAAAATGTAAAGTAATTTTAATCGATCACTTTTCGATATGTTTTAAGAAAAAAAAAATAAATTAGCTTAATAGAGGATTAATAAAAGCGAAGAAAGGTGAGACAGTAAACGGGAGTAAAAATAACTCCCACGAGATTTTGCCTTGATAATGTGTTCTGTGAGCAAATCTTTGTTTTGAACATGAATATAGTAATTTGTGCTTAACCCAAAGCATTATAGTAAAGGTCATTATTTGTCCTTTGGAGTAGGGGTAAAAAGTTAGAGTTGTGTATGAAGAAATTTACAATTTCTTCAAATTCAAAAATTATGGTCTTGAAAAGTTAAAATAACACACTTATGAAGAAACGTCAAGCCAGAAATAAGCCAAATGTTAAGCACTTTTGGAATAAAGTCCAACTGAGTAAAAAGTCTCTACCTCTTCTCGTGAGTATTCAGTATGGACGATTCATATAGAGGATGTGTTGACGTAGAGATACATGAGGATTCTCCTTACTAACTGTGTCACTGACCTGTACTGTATCATTTAAGGAACAGGACACTTCTTCAAAGACTTGGAGGAACTCTCTGATAATTCAAGCAAAAACCTGTTGAAATTTATTAACGCTACCAAATGGCTTGAAAATTCCTAAGCGCTATCAACCAGTCGACCTCTTGATTGGATATCGCTTCCAACAACAGTGAAAAGACATAAAAATGGTCCAGGACGACAATGATAGAACGAAGGATGCACGTATTTCTTGTAGGAGCAACTGCAAACGAACAATGGACACCTCGCCTATACGTCAGTCAGTTGATGGGGTCACCTTTCCTCAAGATTGGTACACTTCTCTTGAGGAAAAGGACAGTCCCTTCGACTTATTCAGCAATCCTGACCAAACAAACGGACAAATACATTAACCACTGATCTATCAAACTCGTCTACCAGACGTTGCAATGCTCCTACGTGTCTGATAGAGGGATGATTTCTCAAGTGGGGGTAAAGGAAAGGATCACGCCATTAAACGGCGCGCGTCTACCTCTCCTCAACTAGTTTACTATTTGACGTCAGACATTTTTTTAATGACTTAGAGGTACCCTCCCAAATTTCAGGCTATAGCTTTCTGAAACTCATGAACACCCTTAACGGGCTATAATAAAATAGGATTAATCGAAGGTTTCATTACATTGGAGATGGGAGTCACATACCCTAGGTTATCACAAGTCACAACGGATGTACATTGATCTTAGTGTGACGGTAACAAGATTAATTGTGAGCCTAATAAAACTAACCTAACCTAACAAACTAACAAACAAATAAGTATCTGGGATGCTACAAGCCAAAAGAGAGTGGCTCATCTGAAGGTACTCCAAACAATTTTTTGAACGGATAAAAGCTGTAGGAAGAGCATCTCATCTAGCTCTGGTCGCAGTGCAATAAATCTAATCCAGTTCCCCAATATTCATGCCCAACATTATGTCAAAAATTAGGCTATTAGTGAAACAGTAACTAACAGTGTCGAATCGTTAAATTGTCGAAACTTATTATTAGATAGTATTTTCACTGTTAATTATTGTGAACGGTTTGTTAAGCTATTGTGAGTTCGAATGGAAAAATCGGTACTGTGAACATAATTTGCCATCGACTTTCTTATCATTCTGTCTACTTTTTTCAATCTGGAGATTCTAATCCACGTTTTCCCAAAATAGCATTTTAACTCTCCACTTTCATTAAAAAAGAATCCAATTGCAGTAATTTTACCCAATTACCAAGAATGACAATTTTTCGTAGACATTCACAATAGCAGAACATTTTTTTCACAATATACCAAATTTGATTTTGATTGATGTATATTATCAGTCGTCAATCGGTTGATAGTTGATATTGGCAATCGGACAGACAATTTTAGCTAAAGGTAATGTATTCCAAAGTAATCTTTTAAAAGATAGTTAGTTAGCCAAGGTAGATTAAGTCAAAATAATATGTTCCAATCTCTGTGAACACATCTTCTTCCCAAGACACCGCAGGAGAATTCTCTACTCCAACTCCTGTTTTCAAATACGTGTTCGGGGTGCCGTTTGATCTCTCACCATCCATCATACCTCAACACACACTTTATAGCATGACGACATATCGTCGTCGTGTGTCATACAATTAACATTACGATTGCATGACATTAAATGCTATTAAGTTGATCCGAATGCAATATGTGTGCTGTGCTGTGCAGGTGGCAGGACGACAAACGCTTTGTCATATACATATATTCCTAAAGGACACGATTTTGATGTACAACGTTTTGTTATCCTTTAGCTGTCCATAATATTAGCTGTTTATCTGTTGTATTCAGTCAACTAACAAACTTGAAGTTAAACAAGTGAAATAGAGAGACAGAGAGAGAGAGAACGAGAGAGACACTAACATAACTGCCTATCGGCGATATAAATTCATATATAGTGTCCTTTGTGTGTTTATTCTAATTGGCATAATTATAAGCCAAGTTAAGGCAGGCTACTTTATTCCGCACACACAATCTATACACATCCAACTAGGCTCCTACCTACATATACATATATATCCTCGAACTCTGTGCAATAGACTAAACGATGATGATTTGTGAACATTCACAAGTTTTGTTGTCATTTAGATGGAAAGGATAATAGGTGAGGTAATAAAGTGGGATTGTTTATTAAATACCTACTCGTTCCTAGGAACACACCGCTGTGTATCGTAAACAGTAGGTTCTCTAAACTTCCAACCTATACCTACCGTTTAGTTGGAAATTCAAATTGCAGAGCGTGGCAGCTAATAAGCGGTTGGCATTGGTAACTTTGGATAAGGTTTTATAATGTGGCTTGTTCCGAGGGCTATACTTAGGAGGTTAATCCATATTGTTTGAAGGGATATATTAAAGCTATTGACATGATTTGCAAGGTTGATATAAGGATGGCGACGACGGTGGTGGGAGGGGGAGTAAGGTATAGGGACAGAAAAGACTTACGGGGACAAATACATTTTCATTATGTATGGTGGGATGTTAAGCCGTGTGCTTAGTTTGCTATAAATTCTTTAGGATATTATGCGTCTTTGTTGATGACACGCGTAATCAAGGTTTATCGATAAGGTATGTTTATTATGCCACAGAATGTCTAACAGAGTATAAAGTTTAAGAAAATAAGCTTCAGACAGATAGTTATATGTAGAAAGCTTTAAACATTATAAATTCCTGTGGTTTTACAATTATGATTTATTTAAAAATGTCAAATATTGATTTGAGAGTTCAAAACAAAAACTGAAACATATAGGTTCATAACTTTTCTATTTTTGAAGAAATTTATACCTGAATAGTAGTTATCTGATTTGGTTGCTTAGATAAGTTTAGAAGAAGCACTAGGTTTATATACAGCAAACTGATACTATCCGGACGATTTAACCTACCACAATTTAGACATACCTACTCAAATTTCATCTAGTAAACATCGACTGACTCTGACCATTTCTTCGTTTCGGTTAAATTTTCAACTAACGAAAGGTTATTGAAAATTGCTCAGAAGTCGGAGGTCTTGAAACACTTAAAATTGGTAGTCTATAGAGAAGACCTGGAGCAGTCTTCAACTATCCATTGGAGTCCAAACGAGTCACAACTCAATATGAACCAACAGACATGACCAAAATGGGCTCTAGCTCGTCAGAATTATATAGAAGGTGTTGGGACGGATGCCCCAACCAACCTTGAACCAACGTCAGCCCTCGGAGAATATTATTTTAACTACCTAGGGTTACATCTCCTTAATTCTCTCAATTCATTCCCTCTTTTTTCTTACACCTACCTTACCTTTATTATGGAAGCTCAAACGATCTATTGAGATCCAAGTGAGATGGTCCGGCTTGCCTTCGTTCCGCGAAAAAAGAAAACTAAGTTCCAATTGATAAGAACCCGGTACTTCCAACAAGTATCGAAAATTATTTATGAAAGATCTAATGAAGAGCAAAACTGCTGATTCTGATGGCTTACTCCACAGATGAACACTTCGAAACTTGGAAGAAATGAGTTGGTAGGTAGCATGCCAACAACGGATGTTTAAACTATCAGCTCCGTATATGAAAACGAATTTTCAAAAAAGGGGAAGAACTTTCGTAATGTATAACTGCTATTTAAAGTTCTGTTTGAGTGTCTTATGGAGTTCTGGAACGCCGAAATCATCAAGTACCAGTGTGGTTTTTTCCGGGAAAATACCAATGAATTTCGAGTCGAGATGCACCATCTTTTCATTGACTTCAAGGTCACATAATAAGACTAGGAATCCAGCGAAAACTAATCCAACTTTGTCGGGTGATATACATATGAAAACACTCGGTAAAAGATGAAGCATAGGGAATAGCTCTTTCAAACGTTTCCAAGCACGAACATTTAATCGGCAAGTAGATGTCCTATGGCTATGATACCATCATTTTAGTATCGTTCTGGATAAGATAGTGTAGTAGTTAACACGAGAGATGGTATCTTCAGGACATCAGTCCATCTAGTGGGAATAAATCAACATCATCAGGTCAATTTTGATAGCGGTAATTTTTGAAGAGTTGATAAATTTCGGAAATCCGAGGAAGAATTTCCTTGAAATTCACTGCTTTTTTCTTCGATTTGGCGAAATAAATTAATTTAAACCTCGTCATTGTAAAGAAGAAGTGCATACTCTACAAAACTCAAGTACTGTTCTGATTAATAGTCTCTAGTAGCAGATAAATTTCTGGGCTTTTTCAAATAAAATATTTATCAACCTGTGGACAATGATTTGAGAACGAAGTGAGGAACAGACGCTACTATGAACTCTATTAGCTGTACCAAGTTGTGGATGTAGTACAGAAGGCCGAATCACGTCTGTTAAATTGGCTTTACTACATCTAGGATAACCGTAAAACACCCAAGTGGGTCTCTATTATCCCAGGAAAAACGAACTTCTCTTTTTAAAAAGACAAAACCATTGCGAACATTAACGTACTTGGTCTGAATTAGTGGGAGCAGCGTGCTCAGTATCGTGGAGAACGAAAACTTGACAGGAGCCCGTTAAGTAAGTAATCGCCTCTATTGACGGTTTTCAATCATAAAAACAAGCATTTTGCGATTCGGCAGTTTGTGGAGAACCTGGGCCTTGTCCCTAGATAGAAGAGACCCTCAGTTTTCTGCCGAGTATGAACGGTTAGCTTAGATGAGCCGCACTTTTTCGTCGCAAATTACAGAACCAAGGAAAAAAAGTTAAGATGTCATAGGTTGTCAATTGATTGCTTGTAATATTTGTTCTTATTCTTTCTCGGTGTTAAGATGACTTTTGACTATCATTGGAACTGTATGTACCTTCGCCTGATTGCAACCCATTTTAAATTAAATTAAATTAAATTAAATTAAACTTTCGTCAAGAAATAAACTTTCGAATCTTAGTCATAGTATGCTTTGTATCTGTTTTCGTCGCCATGACAAATTAAATCTAGCAATTAAGCTTGCATGACTAAAGACATTCATTTAGATTCCACACCTTTTCCAGACAACAGAAAACTCCACAAATGTGTTAACCTTAACAGTTTGCATGTCCAGACAACCTAAGATTAGCTTACCGTAATATATCAGAGACCTGACAGTTACTATTTAATAATAATTTTTCAGCCATCAGCCGATTTTAATTTGAAAAATACTAAACCAAATTTAAAGTATGTCCTTCTTCGGAATGAACCTTCAAGTTCGTATCTGATGGTCTCAATTCAAATACACAAAACACATACAATGTTAAATTCGGGACACTTGCCTTGAAAATCCTTCCTTGCTCCAGTGAAAATGTTGGTCAACTTTTCCCCCACCCCATGTATACAAAGACGACGACAACGACTATGTCCCATATTCACCCTCCTTCCGGCAGTGTGTCACATAATTTATTTTCAACTCCAAAATACCCCCTAAAGCAATCTCCGGTCTTCTTTCTCATCATCAACAAAAAAAGCACTTAAAATCGATTAAAATACTTCATGAAGAATTGCTCCAGAAAAAAAGATACAACTTCATCATTTTCCCAGATCGAATCTGCTTAAAATTTATCTACACAAAAAAACCCATGAAATGCAATTTTAAATGACTATCGAATGAGTGCAACAAGAGGGTGGCACCAACGGCCAATGTCGACTTAAGTATTTCAAAATTCCTATTGTTGAAAACCCTCTTCCTGCTCTCGAGAAGCAAGCAAGCCATCATCGCAAACAAAAAATAAGGAATAACGAGATGAAATAGAAATGAAATGACATTTATTTTCAAATTGAAATGGACAAGCAAGAAAAAAATCTAGGTCAAGTGTGTAATATCCTGATAAAATGTCTGCGATGTCGTCCTGCTATCCCTTATGCCGAATCTCAAACCCCCAAAAAAGCAGATTCCACTGTAGTTTTTTTTTTTTGCAGAATAAAAGCGATTTTTCATTGCCTCTCTATCATCGTCATCATCATCATTGTCACCATCACTCGTCATCGTCATCTTATGGCCTTTTGGCCATATTTTATCGAATCGTCACTTTTCAAATTGTGACATTTCAAGTGACATTTGGACAACGAAACGAATGGCAACGAGTTTGACACTTTTTTATTTTTGCATTTTTATCCATAATTGTTTCTTTCTAGTATCTGTCACGCCATCTGTATTCGGTAATAAACAAATTTCCCTATTTACATACGATGCAGCTTTATGACACTTTGACATGAGATACAATTTTGTTTTACGACATAATTATGTCTTACCCCTGAGTAACCTGGCCTGTCCCGGGACGGGTCGGGTTAGTCCTCTTGTGGCTCATCAGATTGTCATCGTGGTGGCAAGTTGCGCTGCATATATAACTTGATTTAAATTATTTAATAGTTCCCTGGGGTTATGCCATAGGAAAGTGACATCAATATAATCTAGGTAATTTTGAAATGTGTCAAAGTGATTACCACCTGTCAAATTATATGTCAATTTAGACACGGGTTATCCGGTATGCGCCATCTATTGGCATTTATTTGCACGAAAGATGAGGGAACAAAAATAAATAAAACAAAATCACTTTTTTAACGACCAATGTTATGGGTGGACATACACTTAATTATTATTTGCCAAGGTAAACCCTTTTTTGTTTAGGCTTAATTTTGCCAACGAAAACAACAGAACCGAAGCAAAAAATAAAACCCAAATCCCCCTGAGGGTTGACATTGTGTAAGTCACAAAGCTCTCGCTCTCTCTCTCTGTTGTGCACACCGCGCGTGTTAATTGAAAATCATTATTTCAATATTTGACTGCAGCAGCATAATACTGACTGCAACCTTTCAGCTATTTACATAGGGCTTCGGTTTCTCGCTGTGAAAGTACCCACCCGAACCCGAACCCTTTTAATGCTGCCTTGAATATTTGTGTATATTTTTGTTTGTGTAAAAAATTTGGTTTTGTACACACGCGACTGATTGTTAACGAAAACATTCACACGTGCACGTTAAGCGTGTGCTCCTGCTCTTCCTGTAGTACCCTTGTTGGGAAGGGTATGTCTATCATAGACATAAATCCAAAAATGTTGGAGTCGTGTGGGAGGCGGGGGTGTTGATAACTTTCACAAATATTCATGTACGTATATGGAGTTTTCGAACGATTTGGAACCCTTGCTGGTGGATTGGTTGATGGAGGGCGAGAGTAAAGGATTCGTATCCTGCTTCCTTTTGTTTGGTGATGATTTAAGTACGCACGCTGTCTTTGTTTGGAAAAGGATTTTTTGTGTCTTCGTCTTCCAGAGAGTAAGTGAGAGCTTGCTTTGATTTTGGCACATAAATATATCATTAAGGGAATTTTCGGTTGAACAAGGTTGAATTTTCAAACGGAGTGCCGCCTTTCTTTAATCAAATGGAGGGCCTATTTAAGAAAGAAATGTATTTCGGATCGTGGGAAAGTTTCAGTATCTCTAAGACTTTACCTTTTGGACTATGTAGAGCTTTGAAAAGTATGTTTTTGATGGTACAGAAGGAAAACAGCATAAATGGTCATTTTCTTCTTTAACTTCTGTAAGGCTTCCATAAACTCTGTAAAAGACGTAACGAAAGAGTTCTTCAAATTGCAGTAAATATAGGGTCTTTTCAGTACTAATGAGGGTGTCCAAAATTTTAATATTAAATAAAACATTACAAAATCTTTATAAATATTGTTTTACTTCCTTTAAGCTTCCATAAACTCGGTACAAGAACTAAAGGAAACTTTAACGAAACAAGAACAAAGGTCAACGTTTTCATAAAATCTGAATGAATTTGTTTTGGTGAATCCTTCGCTGAGTGAGTGACTTGAAGATTGGCTATTTTTTTTTTCATAAAATCTTTATAGAGTTGAAGCTATTCTTCTTCTGTCAATAGATGTTGATTTAAACATATGATTTTAAACTTCGTAAAAATGTTTCATCATTATTATTTCAATATGTAGTACCCCTTAGCATAATGGTTAGTGCGTTGGACTGTCATGCGGAAGGTCTCGAGTTCGATTCTCAGCCGCTGCAACAAAGTTTTTTTCAGGGGTGTACTGCCTCTTGCGAGGAATTGACAAATTCTCCAAGAGTATCTCTTGTCATGGAAAGTGCTGCTCATAAGCCGTTCGGAATCGGCAGAAAATTGTAGGTCCCCTCCGTTCTTGGTAAAATACGCACACAGGCATGGTTGAGAGTCGTAAGTCACTAGGTCCTGGTTCACTCCGAGCTGTTGCACCACCAAAAAAAATTATTTCAAATGGATTTTAACAAAGCATAGTTTTATGTACGCCCTAAATTAAAACCTAGGCAATACCTCGATAAAACCTGCAACTAAATTTCTAATTTTACTGCAGCTGGGCAAGTGTTTGTTGGAAATCTTCAACAAATAATTTCATTTTTCTTAGTCTTAGGTTTTGAAAATTGAATTAAGTCTCAAACTTATTTATTTATGATTTGGTTATTGGTAGTTTTATCAGTTGCTTTAATAGAGAGCGTACTGTAATTACCGAAGTTCGAATTTTAAAATATGAAATTTAGGTTAATTTTTTTGTAAAAAGTCAAAGCTGGCGTATCAAAATGTTAGAAAAATCCTTCGATTTCCATTTTCTCAAATATTCATTAAGTCTCCACTTTCACCTTTTACAGGCTAAATATCAATGGATTGTTTATAGAAATTCTAGCTTCGCTTAAAAATTGTATACATATTTGCCTCGTAAGCCTAAGCTTTTTCAAGGCTCATTGTCTCAATAAAAAACGCCGTGGAAAAGAGAATTTAATAGAACTGAAAAAGTAGAGCTTTTTGTAGAAAGAACTTTTTATATTTGAACAGGGTTGTTATACATTTTTTTAAAATCCAATTCACCTTATTGTAATTCACGAATTCCAAGCCCGACACAATGTCATGTCATTCTAAATTTTATTCGCATAGGTACATATGTCTAGGTTCCGCAAAACCTTGAATAAATAAATCTTATTAAATGTATGTTGGAATTCAAAGTTAAATTTGACAAGTTTAACTGGGTAAGAAATTTTTTCCAAATCTGCAATCACGTGAAAATGGGTGTTTTTGAAAAGCTTTAATATTCAATAAATCACTCAAACGAGTCAAATAAGTGGGGTTCTTTTCTCAAGTATTTGAAACTTCCTGTAAAACCTTCAGAGCTTCAGAGAGTTTTTTCCAGTATGGTCGTGATTTCCTGCAAATCTATACTTAAACTTTTCAAATAGCTTCACAAATCACCCTTATTTTTTTTTAATTCCCAAAAATGATTGTTTTTACACCAAAATATTTTCCACACATGCACGTATAAGAACAACCAAACTTTCCTGAACTATAACATCCCTGGGCCTTTCTTAAAAAACACTCCGATCCACCTCTGCACCCAACCACAAATTTCTAGAACTGGGATTGTTCTGTGACAAATTTGTTGTTTTTCTGTTCCTTAAGCAGATAATAAATTGCTACTTAATTGTGCTTACATTTATTTGGGGAAAAACATGTTCATATCTATTTTAGACATCAACATCAAGTCTATGACAATGATCTGACATGTGGAAGAGAAGAGATCAGAGGTAACTTGATACTTTTACTTTAGTGGCCTTGCAAAAAAAAATTCATTATATGTACTTTGAATGGCGCCCAACAAAGCATAGACAATACAAAAAACACACATGAAATAGAAATACTTGATCCGGGGAGTTTTCTGGAACATCCCCATAGAAAGGTAACATTTCAAAACAAACAAGTCTGACATTCATTAACGTCTGAGACATATCTTCGTATATTTTACACCAGAGCGCCCTCACGTTTCGCATATAGATGTATCTAAACGTTGGGAGCGTGGGTGATGGTCATGATATCATTACCATTACCATCTTTTGCCAAGCCCTCGTCGCTTTCCTATTCATTCAAATCCCTGACGAGACAAGTAGTATTATTATGACGATGTCCTCCAGGGATAAAATTAATGTCAAATTATTTTCTTCATGCACACTTTGTTTCCATATTTTTTTGTTTGCTCTTCTGAATTTCGGTCTCGTTTTTCATACAAAATGGAACACCTCCGTCTCCACATGGGAGCATGAGCCAGATCGCATATGCTCAGCTCAGTAGGTATAACAAGCCGCCTCTGGGCAGCTTCATTTCAGTTTGATTTGCTTTCTCAGATGTCATAAGTTCCAACGTTTATTTTTTTTATATTTTATAATCCTCCGACTGGAATGGACTCACATCGGAGACTGCTCTGGAAAAGCTGGAGTGGGTTACGTCTGTAAAATATCTATTTCATGCGTGAGTGTAAATTTAAGGCCTCAAGGAAGAAGGCGACGTGTTTCACCAGCAGAGCCAGAGTGTGTAAGAAGATACGACCGACGTATCCTCTCGACATCAACCCATCGTCGCACAGAAACAAATTCGCGTGGAAAGATGCTACTTATTCAACCCCGAACCCTCCCAGCATCAGTTCAGCTTCAGAGCAGCCGGTCTTAATCGAAAGAACATGATGCGTTGAATATTAAAAAGAACAAGAATAAAACTTTTCCGTTTCCCGGTCCAACCCAACCAAAACTAAACCCGCCAACCCGCATCATCATCAGGAAGCGCCCGCAAGAGGAGCTCTCCTCGCTGTTCGTTTCTCCCTTCCTCTAGCTCCAAGGTAGAGCGGAACCTACTCAAATGAAAACGTTCATTCACCCGCATATGTGCGGTGCTGCTGCGGGGGTGTATGAGCTTGTAATATTTATTGCGTGAATTATTGCCACCTCCGGGGACAGACCGGGCTATTTAAGAATTTATGAAGTTTTATTATGTAGCACGCTGTAGCGCTTCTTCAGCGTTGCCGTCGCGCGTTCATAATTCGAGAGTTAAGTAGGTACGATTTTTTGTGTGTTCGTTGTTGTTTTTGTTTTGCTGTTGTTATTGTTGTTGGATATATGTGTTCCATTTAGTGGAACCGTCTCGATTAGGTTTATTTTCCAGTTTAAATTGTTATAGCTGATGCCTTTTATATATACCTAACTCCTTTTCCATGCGATGATGGTTATACTCGTAGCATGCGTGTTCTGAGGACTCTATAGGTATACACCTTTATCCTTTTTCGCTGTCAAAAAAGGTGCAGGTCTATAACGCGTGCAATGCGGAGGTAATGTGATTGACTTTTATGGGCAATCAAGTTAGGAGTTTGATTGAAAATTATGAACGTGCAATGATGGCGAACGAAATTTAGGCTCTTTTGTTGTTCCTGTATAGGTATGGGCAAGGGTCTGAGGGTTTTTGGGCATGTTTTTGACATAAAAGTCTCGCGACAATAATTGCGAAAAGGGGTGTGTGATGTGCTTGGGTGTAGAACGTAATTGTTATTTAGACTGTTTTGGAGAGCTTATAAAGTTTTCATGTCTCAATTCAATCATTTTAAATTGCTTCATGGACGTTAAGCACGGGGATCTCGTTAGATTGCTATTTTGCAGTGACTTTAACAGGGTGACATGGAATACTGTTAATATGAGAACTAACAATGAAAAGTTAGTCCACTTTCTATTTTGAAACTTGATAAAATAAGCCTACAAATTAACAAGGAGATAAGGATTTTTTTCTGCATTTCGTGATTTAGAGTTTTTGCAGACTTTTGTCACTTTTTTTCGCAAACAAACTTTTGATTTTCCGAATTTTCGCAAAAACTTAAAAATCTTATTGTGTAAACCACCGTCCAAGTTTTAAAATTTAAGTTGCAGTCTTACGTAAAATAACACCTTTCGAAAATATTGGAGACTTACAGAGAGTAGGCCTTCACATTTCACACACATTTAACAAATTTTGTCTCGGATATTTTTCCGAGCAGTACGCAATTCGCGCGCAAAATTCATACTATTGTGAATTGCTGTACAAAATGTCTCCACTAAATTTTTCCTGGAAAAAGAATGATACAAGCATTATTTTGCGGAACAAATTTTGACAGCCACCGTTTTTCCGAAAGTGGTTTTTGTCAATACTGGTTTTATGTAAAAGGTGCCGATGCTTGTCTTGGGAACATCAAGAGGAGATTCCAAAAAGGTATGAACGACTTTTGTAAGAAAACCCGTTCCAAAGATACACTACAAAACACATTAAATTAGATTTTATCTTTTCAAATTCAAACTTTTGTGCGAAATTTGGAAACGTTTTGTAGAGATTAAAATTGTAGAGATATAATTTGTCTTGTTTCGATCTGCGTACTAGGCTTTAGATCAGATGTGTTGAAATTTTCTTCGAAGTGTGACCATTTTGATTTTAGTACATTCCAAACAGATATTCTTCTGAGCAGTAGTGTTCCCATCATGCTGAGTTTTATTGGGAGAGTAACGAAATTCCGTCGAAAATAAAAATAAAAATCCCTCCGACAGATATTTTTGGAAATATTTGGCGGGATGTTCAATAGTATTTTAGTACTATCAATACAATATTTTATTTTGATTTATTTTTAAACAAATGAAAAGTATTTAAGGAACTGTTGGTTCGGGAAAAATTCAGTTCTTGGTAGAACTCCGAGGAGGACCTCCTCCATCTTTAAAGAGATAAGATGATTTTCAAATTTCAATGGTTTGGCCAATTATTTTTGGACATTTGACAAAAATATTTTTGGACATTTTGTCAATTTTTTTTTTAACAAACAAACAATTTTTTTGTTTCAACAAATTTTTTTGTTAAGAATTTTTTTTTTCAACAATTTTTTTTTTAATAATTTTTTTTTTGAAGAAATTTTGATTTTCATACATTGTTTACATTGGGGCCTGCCAGGCGACTTAACATACCCTAAGCGGAGCGACGGAATCGCGTGAGCTTGTGTGTCCCCGAAAAAGGGACTTAAAATGCTTAAGTTCCGTGGAGCGGGCCACCCAATGTACTTTTAAACGTGATTTCTGACTAAACTAGGCATCTCATCAAGTTAAAAATACATGCTCGTGCTTTAAGGAGTGCCACTTTTCAATCCACGTATCGCATGTAACGAAAAACAAATGTTTATCTTTAAATGCGATTTGATTTCAATGGGATCGGATTAACTGTAGACTTAGGATTTTATTAAGCAAGAACTGATTGATAACAACATAACGTGCATAATCGGCAACTCAACACCGTCTGACAACACTATTCGTTCTTTGTTTGTGCACGTGCAGTGGAATATTGTAGACATGCCCTTCATAAACGCCCAAGAAGTTCCAATGAAATAATTAAAATAATATGGAGAATGTTGCCGAGCATATTGGCACCGGTGGAACCAACTTGCGGTACATTTTTGTAAAGAATATTGCCGTCCAGTCTTCAAAAATACCGCTAAATAATCGCATACCGATATAATATGGGCAAATAAGTTATGCGTTCGTAAGATAAATCGAACTCGAGATTTTGATAAAACTTGACCCGCAATTCTGACTGCCAGTCTCTCTCTTCGTCTATAGTCTATATGGTTCGGACTATTTTCTTTAAACTTGGAGATAGCACTTTTAAATTTTCATCCCGCTAGGATCTTTTTTGATTTTCGTTTTAAGTCTCAAAACAACAGAACCTGCTGCAATTCACTTTCTTCAACTTTCGTTTGCTAAAGCTCCTAGAGGGTTTCAATAATACTGTGCGTTTAATTTTTTTTTTTTTTAACTTTTTACCAAAAGTAAAAAACCTTAAAATTGACTTCAAACAGTTGATATACCTACCAGGATTAAGGTCTTAAATATTTAATTAACCATCTCACTGAACAACTACAAGAATCATATAGGAATTCTTCAAAGTCAATCTCATTTTTCTATGAAATTCATTGTCTTCCTTTCTCAAAAATCCGCAAGGTGTTGTCTTCTTTGATTATTTCAGCTTTCAAAAAAAATTTATTTCTCATTCAAATCAATTTACCGTTTTCAAAAACCCACATGTGTCACCTGTCCTAGTTCTATACTCCAAATCTAACCATAGACATGCCCCTAGCTATTTTGTCAAAGTCTTAGCTTATACAAAATTGTCAATTTCCGACGAGGTAATTTCTGGCCGCAAGCCAGAATGAAACATCTTTCAATTTTAATATGTAAACCTCCTTTCCAAAAACACAACAACCCCCCGCCCACACATGTGTATTTGAGCTACTTGACAAATTTTAATTTAGCTCCGCAATATGTAGATAGATATAGCTTTGTATAACCCGTTTGTAGCCAAACCAATTGCCAAGTCGAAGATGATAAGAAACTGTCGCCATCACACATCCCTCCCCAACTCATCTTCTTAGAATACCAAATTAATCTAAACGAAGACAGTAAGATAATCCTCTCTGATCTAAATCTATCTAATTACTTCTAAGACAAATTATCTGCACTAAGGAAAAGGACGAACATTAAAGAAGGAATAGAGAAAAAAATGTAACATGTGTCAAAGAGAGACAGAGAGAGAGTGTGATTTAAAGGGAATTTCTAACCCACCCACCAAACCGCCATAGAAAATATCCATGTATAGTTCACGCGATAACCGGAAAGCGGATTTTAGAATTCATTCGTGCCGCATCTGAGTGCGCTCTGCTTTATAATATGGCCGGCTGGTGGTGCTAGTTGGTGTTTCCGGTTTAAAGGACAAACTGAAGAAATTCATGGGAAATTAATTGTCCTGACAGTTTCATTCTTAAACGCCCTGCATCACCTCGTACTTCTATTTTCCGATATTAAGTCGCCGACTACGAAGACGCTGGCGTAGATATTAAGTGTCGCTTGTCAACGTTCGTTACGTTACCGTGTCGTCCTTGCACAACTTTCTCGCCTTTTTCGCTCACTCAGTGCAGAGTCCATTTTTTTAAAATTCTTTTCCAGTTTGATTTTAAATAGAGGCCAAAAGCCTTTTTATACATTCAACTCGCGCGAGACACTTCAAGGAGACAAAAGACAATCATTCCAAAATTGGATCGACCACCCCCTCCTTGAAAAAGGATCAAGCCGACAACGGTACATGTATAGGAGTATATAATTCAAAAAAAGGAGTAAATTATTGTATGCCTGCTGCTGCTGCACCTTTTGGCAGCAAAACATGCACACCAAACAAAACTGTATTTTTCTTCAATTTGTAGTCCTTTCAGGATAATTTTAGTGAAGAAGAATAATAAAAAAAAAACTTCAAAGTTTTCGGTGTGATTTTTCTTTTAGTTTAGTTTATTTTATTTTTTATGTTTTATTCCCGTCATAGTCTTCGTCGTCGTCGTCGTCGTCGTCGTCCAAATGTCCTTTATTTTCTTCTATTTTTATATTTCGCAATCAGCCGCACTGCTGCACTTTATGGCCGACACGTACAGTCCGACATTATTATTCGGCACGTCCTCTTTAATTGTTTTTCATTTCTCAATTTTTCGTCCTGTTTTTCTTTGCTTTGTTGTGTTTTTCATTTTTCTAAGATTTGTTTTTTTTTCTGTTCCTTGTTATATAATAAATGTTTTCTTGCAATTTTCGACGAGGACGAGAGCAAAATAAACTACATCTCGGCTCATCCGTCTGGAAATCTTGTTTCGAGGATATTATAAGAGAAAAGAAATCTCTGGACAGGATTTTTTTGTTGGTATTCTGCTGATGCCTGAAGAAAACGACGAAGAAGAAAAATAGCGTTTGAACTGAAGTCACGCAGAAAGGATAACTTATTTGACATTTGTTTGTTATTTTAGTGAGGTACTAGGCGAAATGGATTGATTTCTATTGAACGCTGAAGTGATTAAGGACTATTTTTTTTAACGGCCGGCGCGGCGTTCGAGAAACTTGTCGTGTTTTATTAAATTTTCAAAAGGATTTCCTTCAATTGTGCCTAGCAAAAGTTGCCTTCGAGAGCTTTGTAAAGTGAAAAGGATTTCTGGTGATTTATTTTTAAGGATACAAAGTGATTTAGTAAGAAATTAATTAAATATCAAAGAACATCCTGCGGGCTTCTAAATTGTAACCTGTCATTGGAGTTATGAAGTGTAGTCGCTTTTTTAGTGAATTAGGAATTGTCTCGATGTTTCAAATCAAAACCGGTTATCACCTAAATTTTTTTGTTTATATCTATAGTAGGTATATGATTCACGATTAAAAACATGTTATTACCAAAACAGCCGTACTTGCTTTGCTTCGAATATTTTTGGTATAATCTTACTCTGACAAGGACACTGAGCAGGGTTCGGACTTAAGCTTTAACTTTTAAGTCATCTCGAAAACATTAAATTTTCAACTGTGCTTTCGTTTAAACGATTCCTAAACTTGTATTTTATGTAATACGGAGTGATCAGCGCTGTCTTTAAACATGTTGGTTAAGAATTTTTTCAAAGAGAAGTAGATTTTTAAAAAAGAGAAGTAGAAAAGTAGATTAATTTTTTTTTTCTCAAAATCGAAGTAGATCTACTTCGATCGAAGTAAAATCCGAACCCTGACACTGAGCTGTCAAAAAAATACTTGTGTTCATTTCTTACCTCAGAGGCACCAGAGCGGTGATGTGGAGTTTTTATGTCAATTGAAACTAAGTTCTATGTGATCACAATATAAGATCGCGGAGCAGAGGTGGCGCAAAAATTTGGCCGTCCTTGTGGTTTGACAGATTTATAGTTCAGTGCTCAAGTGTGTTTTATAATCAAATCGAAGAACTCTGATCCTGTTCTGCTATAGGAGCTTACTCAAGTAGATCAGGATCAAGGCTTTGCTCAGAGCTAATATAGGATAAAAGCTTAATAAAAATACGAGAATTACGAGAAATTAGGTAAGACTTTTCTGAAATTTGAAAATTTTATTTAAAATTCCTTTTTGTTTTGGAAAATCAAATAAACAAAAACATGGACTTATTGTACATGGATTGCTAATTGATATTTTTTTTATACAAACGCTCCAATGAATATGGTTCGACTTCGACTTCTCAGAAGCGATATAGAGCTATTGGTGCAAAGTGTTAAAAATAAATATGTATTCCAGAGTCCATCTTTTGGCACTTGGCCTGTGCTAGAACCTTTGCCATAGAAACTACGAACAACTATTATTATTACTTATTAAAATCGAGCCACCCATTTCGATCAACTTTACATTTTGACGATATCCAAAATAATATCATTACCATAAATATAATGTAATTATCCAAAATAATTTAACCAAAATAAAGGAAGGGCGTTCAGGCCTATATCAATTTTAATCTTGAATTAAAAAATACATTTTATTTACACATAATGAAGTTTATCAGCGAGGATCTTATGACATAAAAACAAAATTATCAAAATACCGTCCACTTCTCCCAACTTAGTCTTACAAAGGAAACTTTGAATTTGCGAACACGCGGTAACAAAGTATTGTTTCAACGATAGCAGCTTCACGGCAGATATTTTCTTCTAGAGGTCTTCAGAGTTCCTGGAGGATTGTTGCTGTAAACCCTCAACTTTACCTTGATAAAAAATTGAAAAACTGGTTGGATGAGGTGGCAGTTCATAGATCAATTCAGATAATTTTGCTTTTGCTACTGCGGAAGAATGTGCTGGAGCATTGTCGTGATTAAATAGAACTTTTTTCTTCTTCATCTGAAGACGACTTTTCAACAACTCTGTGTTGAATCTATCCAGTCAAGTGGCATAGTAGTTCCCGATAGTTATTTTTCCATTTTCCAATAACTTTTGCCACAACTTTTCTTGCTGACGACGAAACCATTTTGGCCTCTTTGTGTCCATGTTCACCTGAAAAAGTTCACTTTTTCGATTGTTCTTTCAGTTCTTGTGTGTATTGATGTATCCAAGTTTCATCAACAGTTACAAAACGCCTAAGAAATTCATTTGAATTATGCTCAAAAAGTCCATTTGAAGTGGCTACAATGTTAGCTATCTCACACAGCTTGATTTGGCGATTATCTAACACAATATCCTTTATTTTGGAAATTCAACAATTTCTTGAGTTGTGACTTCATTTAGACGCCCTGGACGCTCCGCGCCTTTTGTGCCCATACAATCACGACGAAATTCTGTGAACTACTTTTGGACCCTTCTATGCAAAAGGGCAGTGTGCCCGTAGTATTTTTTAAGTGTTTCCTCATTTTTCTTAAATCTAGGGGCTTATGATCTACAACCTTTACGAATCATAGTACTTAAAGTGATGCTTAATCTTGAATACGAAAACCCTCTAGGCACCAAGTTTCAAAAAAAGTGGGACATGTTGTTTTGAAATATTTCAAATTATTTTTTTTTTTAACTTTGATACAGAATGATAAAAGTCCGTGTAAGCGTTTTTGAGAAAATCTATTTTAAACCTTGCTGCAAGAAATTTTTCACCCCTTCTGATCTGGAGGGAATCTATAAGGCATATATAGGCGATAGGTTAAAGAAGTGTAACAGAAACATTTGCATTTCTCGAACACCGTCGCAATGTTTCTTGTCTTTCACTATTTTTCCATTATTTTTATAAACAATGTTCTAGTGAAATAGCCAGTTGCATTCCTTCCGTTGAACAATTCAACCGTAATACTAGCTCTTCAGGGAATGTCAATTAGTTAACCTCAAGCCCAACTTCGGACTTATAGTGCTTAATTCAGAGATTATTTCTTTAGCCGCAATGCATGAATGTGAAGTGCTTTACCCGGCTGAATATTACCCTCCAAATATGCATCGGTATCTCCTTTTAAATCCTTTCCTAATGCTCTATAGTGCAGTCAATATAAATCGTTTTAAAGTTCTTCAAGAAAAGTCGAGTCCTTAATTTAATTCTTTATCCTTACACAGTTTCTGTCTGTCACGTGGTGGCTTCCCAATCCATTATTTAGGATCCCAAGCACGCTGTTTCTAGAATTCCAAGAAAAGCCTTCTGATACACGTTTGCTTGTTCCTTAAACCGAATAGTCAATCTTCCTTTTCCTAATTATTTTAACTTCTGAGGGCTGGAGCATTGTATTCCATTCGATGGATATGACTGAGCAAACAAAAGCGGTACTACCCATGCGTAGAAGAATATTTCTTCTGAAAGGGAATAGTATCAGATCTTCCTTTCTGCTTATCGTCTAAAACTCAATACCATACAAAAGGATAAGCAGGTCTGTTTTTGAAGAGCGAATGAGCGAATCTTCTTGCCGAAGACCTGTGAATGTCTGAAATAATTCAAAGGAGCTATTTCCTAGATGCACAATGCACCGTGTTTTTTCACTATCATGGAGCATTGTCAGATCAGTTTTTCCGTAATACCTAGATCGGCCACCGTCACGTTGAAATGATGAATGTGGCCGTGAAGTCGATAAAAATGGGGGGGTGAGTTTCGAGTTGAATACGTTTGTTCTTTCCATGATTTGCGTCATATGGAGCTGATGATCTCGTCATCTCTAACTTTTACTTGGTTGATGATTTGGGGCATGCACCTTCTTATCAACTGCTGGTAATCCATCAAAACTTGTGGCCTAATTCTTCTTAAGCTTTTCATCAAGCTAAGTTTTCTTCTTCTGTACATTGTGTTGGAGCTGAGTGTTGGCTGGCTGGAAGTGGGTTATCTTCTTGCCTATTACTAGTTCTACACGATACCCAACTGGAAGCTCTTGGTAATAAATGAAGATATCATCTTTTTTGTGCTTCCAGGACACGTTGGCTCTTTCACCATTTTAAATTAGGTACTTAGTATGTTTAACGCAGAATTGCCTTTTTATCACGAATTGCCTATGAAGACTTATAAGCTTCTCGACCTGTTGTAATACATTTCGTGCTTCTTAGAAATTTAAGAGTATTTCATCAGCTTCATTGGAACTATCGATAACAGGGGTCTAGTCCGGGCTTTCTTCAAAAATAAGCTTCTCCAAATGTTCCTCTCTACAGTCGAACTCTTCCAATTTTGTATACGCAAATATGACGTATTGATTTAAGCATTCTTTACAGTGTAAGTTAGAAATATTCCTTTTTCAACTACCAAGAGTTCAGTAGTTTACAGTACTCTTTACTAATACGAGTTAGATTACAAACTCACAGAAGTCTAGGAAGCTTGATTTTCTTCATTGTATCTGCTCTTGAGTACTTTCTTAGTTTATAACTTTTTTTTTTCTTTAAGGACTCATCTAGGGCATGTCCAGCTGATCCGATGGTGTCATCTGAATCCGACTTGGCGTATTTCCTTTCACGATGGTCAACCTATTTTTGATGCTGAATTAACTCATGACTTTATTATTAAGTTTTAAAGTGACAATACTGTCCCTGAAGACCTTAAAGTCCTAGATGGTTTGATGGGATGAAAAACCCCAGATCCATGTCTAACAATAATTTCCTTCAAATGAAGCCAAATAACGGTAAATTGGATTCTTCCAAAACAAACTGATTGCAGAGCATCAAGTTCAGTTCCTAAAAGTCTTCTTTGTGTCGTTCCGTACATGACTTTTTAGGTTAAGGATATTCTTTAAGGCATGAAAATATTAACAAAAAAATAATCTTCCATCGTTCTTTCATTTAAATTCCATACTGTCCCATTATTATGTAATCAAACCTACAGAGGCGAATTGAAAGGACCATATTCAATTTTATGAAGACAGAAAAAAATCTGAATAGTCTCCAAAAAAAAAAAATCAATTTTGAACGTAGAACCAGAACAAGATCCATTTTACTATTGTAGACTCTCCTCTATTGTCCTTTGAGGACATCTGCAAATATACTTCTTCGTTCTAATCAGAATTTCCTAAGAAAAAGGACATTATTGAATCCTTTCACAAGGAAATAATTAAATTCTTAAAGCAAAGAAGGAGAGAGAAAGCGAGTGAAAGAGAGTTTTCCATCAAATATTAGGTACTGCCATGATGCTTATTTATTTTTTTAAATTTTCATCGTTCTTTAATCATTCAACTTCCCTTTCGCCCCCGATTTCTCTTTATGCGAATAAATATCCTTGGTCACGACATGCTGTCAATAATTTGTAAATAATATTTTTTAATATAAGTAGGTACACTGCATTTTCAACTTTATGAACTGCTCGCAAAAAAAAGTGAACCAAAGTTGTTGCAGGAAACAGGATTCGTTGTTGACATACGAACGCTTTAAAGGCGCTGGTAAAAAAATCTGCAGACAGGGTAGAGAGAAAAATTGTACATACTTACAACATAGAGAAAAAGAAATTACTTGTATACTATTAAGGATATTTTCCGGAACAATCCTGTCAAAAACAACTGCAAGCCACGCAGGATGCTCTAAAGGAAGTTATGACACAGGACTATGCCAGTACCTATATAACGGAGGATATCTATAGGTTTACGAACTGCTTGCAGCTGGAGAACTCTGCGTGTGCTATGTGACAATTTTTCCACTTCACTTCTGCTTTCGGAAGGAGTAAAAACGAATTAAAAAAAAAGATTGCAAGAAGCAATATCCTTCTTCCGCCTCGTTCTAGTAGTAGTTAGGAGGAGAGAAGGAGAAAAGGGATGTTAGTGACTTTTCCTTCGGTTCAACTTTCCACCTGATGTACTTGTCCTGGTACTTGCTGGCTGCTTGTACCGTTCAGGATCACATTATTGACACCGCTTATTTTGTGATAGCGGCAAATCTGTCTATGACAAGGATACCACCACGAAAGGATATATAGAGGAAGCAAAGAAAAATTCCCGATGATGAAGGACATTTCAGGACCCCCTGCCACTACTCCCACTACTACACATGAGATGATGTGGGATTTTTTTTTGTTTTCTTTTATCATCAATTAGACACGGCGAGCAATCACAATTGTGGGGGTTATCCTTGTGATAGACTGACTGTCTCCTGGCAGGATATATGCTGTGCTAGGAACGAACGGCAGTAAATGGTTTTAATTTTACAGTCGACTTGATCTACGGCTTCAATTCGCCAAATTCGAGGGTGTGGCAGTGAGTGATTCAATGATGGTCATGACGATGATGATGATGATGATGCTGCTGATGGCAGCAGGAGGCATGCAGCATCATCATCATCAGTTGACTGCTTGGTATCCTTGCGATATCCCGGAAGCAAGTCATTTGTGATATTGGTGGTATTTTGCTTTAGCTAGGATTTTTTTTTCCATTTTGTATTCTACATCAACTCCTCGTTCTTATTTCCTTTGCTATGTCAGAGGCCCTCGGCAAGGTTCGATGATGTAGCATTTTTTCGCATTTTTTTTTTGTTGCTGTTCGAGTTGATTTCTGGAACCAATTTGCTGAATGCATAGAAGATTCGTGCGGGATTCCTTATATGTTTTATTAAATGAAATTGTTCCTCTGGTCATTTCCTAGACGAACGAAATTTCGTTCATATTTTTATGTTGTGGTAAAAAATAAATTCACCGACAAAAAGGAGAAAATTTGTGTACTTTCAATATGTCAGCGAAAAAGTGAAAAGAACTGAGGCAAAAATAATTATTTTCTAATTGGGAAAGGAAAGAGAAACATAATTAGATTTTCACAGAGCTGGGTATGTGCATTTTTCATTGGCGGAGATTAATTTCTTTGACAAATTATGGAAATTATTTGATTCTGGTATTTTTTTTTTTTGCTTTTGGTATTTAATTCATAAGAATGAGGACAAACATTATTTTTATACAATTTTTTAACGCTTGAAACTTTGTTATTTTGAACACTAAATATAGCACAGAATGCTATTTCTTAGCATTATGATTATGATTAAAATATTTTATGAAATTTATAATTAGTTTTTTAATAAAAAGTAAGACATATTTTTTTTTTAAATTGCAATAAGAAAATACATTAAATTTAATACTTGTACAATCTTTTTGCAGTCAGAAAATAAAGTCAAGTTGTTTCTGTTGAAAAGTATCTAATCAACGTAAATTTTCTGGCGAAGTTCCCCTAAGATCAACGTAAGAGTGTACATTTTACAACTTTTGGATTCGAACAAAAAATTTAACTCAATATTATGGTTAAAATTAATAATACTATGTTATAGAAGACAAAATAGGTATAATATTCACAATTTTTAATGTCACACGCCATACCGTGAAACCGGTTGACTGGTGACATTCGCTTTTGAATAGACTCTTTTTCAAAATATTGCTGTAAACATTATTTTTTTTTACAATTCATACGCGCTCTAAGGTTTATTGCGACATCCTTATAATGTTCAACGAAAACATAGCACGAGCGATGTGGCGATTTAGGGGCGTAGGAGTTGTTTGATCTTTTACAAACCTTATTCTAAATTTGTATAATTGAATGAACTTAGATAGATATTAGGTTTATTTAGATACTAGGTTTATTTAAGTAAAATTAATAAATTAAGATAATCAATAAACTATTTTTCTTAAAAATAAAAAAAAAAATGATCACAATAAATTGTTTTAAAAGTATTATCCGATGAATGCATTACTCTGCAAATCAAATTCGCTATATTCTAGCTTTGTAACAATTTTCTTAAAAAATTAATTTTAATTTTTCTTATAAAAAAATTGGCAAGTATTGGGGAGACTTTGATATGCTTTTTAGGTGACTTTGGCTGGGCGGCTGAAGTCACACTTTTAATTTTTGAACTTGATTTTTGATCAAATCTTCGGAATCACAAGTGATTTCCATTTTCAACCCTTGATCTTCGCTGTAACTATATCATAGTTATTGATTGAAAAAACAAATGTGTGTCAAAATTTAGAAACAATTTTCACACAAAGACTGGCAACCGCATTATTAAGACATCCCATATACAATATTACCTTCAAGCATGACAAAATACAACTTCAGCATAATCAGTCATCTCAGTTTCGACAATGTCCAGTTCTCTAACTAATCTGTCTGGTAGGTATAACGATTTTTTCGAGAGATGTTGAATATCCAGAGCAAGTTTTGAAAAATTCCAAAACTTCAATTTCACCCATCCTTTGTGGCCATTCTATTGGAACACCTGAAGCTCGATATGATGCTACATCTCATGCATGGTTTGACCTATCTTCCACACGCCCGAAAATCTTATAGGTTCAAAAGCTAGACACCATCAGTGACAATATCGGTGACATCCAATTCTCCGTAAATGTTACCAAAATAGCTGAGCTGAAGAATATGATATTAAGTTTGTTTTTTCTTCCCAAGAAATTGGACTTAGCATAAAAAATAATATGGCACAAAATCTTAAGCCCGAGAAATAAAACAGTTCCAACAAAAGTCCTTACGAGGCTTCTTCAAATAGTCTTAAGACGATTAAAAAAGTCCGGCTTTTGGGCCACTGGAATCCATCCATGCGATAGACAATGGGTGGTGTGCAGAAGCCATTTACTCAGTCTCATGAGAATGAGCTCCAAATAGTGAGATTGAGCATTTGCAATGAGACAAATCTCAATTTGGTATGCAAAAGACTTGTCTAATTTTATGATCTTAGTCTCAAAAAAAAAAAGTGAAAGTGACAGTGACAGTGATAGCCCCTGCAAAAAAAAACTGAGAATATCAATAGCTTTCCGAATTTTTTAGTATTCTCGATCATGCACTGAAGCCGACCAAGATATTTCCAGGCAAGTAAAAAGTCCTGCTCCATTGAAAGTTGCTTGGACATTTATTGAATAATAACCTGTCAATATTTTGATATTACTTTGTGAGACAACAAAAGAAGATTATTTATTCATCACACTCGCGTATTGGCTTTTTAATACGCACGTGAGTACAATCTATTAGAGATGCAGCGAATAGTGACTCGGCCGAATACTGAATACCGAATATTCGGCCACACTTTTCGGCCAAATACCGAATATTCGGCAGCCGAACATTCGTCCAACGAAATGGTGTGTTGTGTATCTATCTCCTACGTGACTTTTGACGAGGCACAACAGTTTCTGGGAATGTTTTGAGGAAGTTGCTATAGACAAAATGATAAAGATGTTGAAAAAACTGCCATTGAAAACAAAATATATTTTTTTTTAAGAACTTTTCGCCAAAATCGGATGGCAGACCCTTACAAGTGGTGGTCAGCAAATACAAAACTGTTTCCCAATTTGACAACATTTGCTGAAATCTACCTCTCGTCTCCTGGTACTAGTGTATTAGTGAGAGGTTGTTTGCAGAAGCTGTAATTGATTTCGAATATAGACGTTACATAAGACGTATGCTACCAACGAATACTGAAAAAGCTGTTTTTATTCACCACAACTTACCATTAGTAGATTTTAAATACTGAAATTAAAAAAAATTAATAAAATACAACATTTTTTGTAAGATAATAAATCTTTTTTTATTCTCCATTTAATATTTGGTATTCGGCCTAATGTTGTGAACTATTCGGCCGAATATCAAAAAAATAGGCCGAATGCCGAATAGTGGCCGAATATTCGCGGCATCTCTACAATCTATTGCTCCAATACATACAGGAAGAAATTTTTTCTAAACGAAACTGACTTTTCAACGTCTTTTTCTAGCATGTACAGTCGACTCTCTCTAAGTCGAACTCCCTCTAAGTCGAAGTTCCCTCTAACTCGAACACATTCTCCTGATTATTGACCTATATTTTCTTTCCCTCTAAGTCGATTTTTTTTTTCTTTTGCCGAAAAAAAAAATAAAAATAAACTCTCAAATCGCAACTCGTTATTGTTTGTAAATCATATTAAAACATCAAGCACACACTCGAACACTTTGATTCTCTATGTTGCATCGCCTGCGCCGTCACCGTCATGTCAGTGTGCTGCGTTGATATACCTGTAATTTACAATATTTATCAAACACAAAAATATCTTCCTAAAAAGATATTCATAAAAAAATTACAAGGCAATAAAAAAAGCATTTGTTGATTGGATTCCATTCCATTCCAACTTCCAAACATTTTGTGCTTTATTTCAAAGCAGTAAAACTTTATCACTGAAGTTCTCTTAAATCATTGTGGGTCTGTGTATTGGAAAAGAAAAGGGGAACGTGGCGGTGAGATTCCCATTGCAATACATTACAATATACAATTACAATTTTTTTAAATAATTAAGTTGAAAAAATATTTTTTTATAATACATAATTATGAATTAATGAGCGATAAAAGCAAGAAGCTTAGCTTTATTTATTTTATTTTTTGTTTTATTTTTTTATTTATTTATTTATTTATTTAATTTGTTATTTAATTCAATAAATCATTGAAAAAAATTCTCTCTAACTCGAATTTTTCTGAAACTCCCTCTAACTCGAACTAGTTTTGACATACCGTAAAATTTCGACTTAGAGGGAGTCGACTGTATTCGGAAATTCAATCCAATCCTCTTTTTTATTTTATCTGCAACTTCCACGATAATTCTTGTTTTATTACTTAGTTGACTTGCCCGAAAGTTTTTATTAGTTTAAAAAAATAATTTGTTAGTGCTTCAACATGGGATGGAGTAAACCTTTAAAGAGTTTTATAGTTTCTTGTTGGTTCAAATGGATCAAAAATATTAATGTATTCAGCCATTGTACTTCCTGAGATAACTAATTTCCAGGCTCAACATTTTAGTAGCTTTATCTCATTAGAATGAGATTTTGGTTTTTTTCTGCATTCGGAAATCTCTAAAATGAGATAGATCTCTTAAATGAGATAGATCTCTTTTTTGAGAGATTTGTCTCAGAATTATTTTGCATACGAAAACTAGAAATTGCTAAAAAAAAGTGAGATTTGAGACTGAGATAAAGCTTTCTGCATACCACCCAATGAGTTTTAGAAGAAAAAAACTTGAAGATTACCCAACTCCCATCAACACGATAATGATAGCTCTTATTGAATATACGAGTATTTAAGACTATATGAAGATTCTAAGCACCTGATATTTTCAGTAGAAAGTCAATAAAGATGAAAGTCAGCACTACTCTACGAGTGTAGACTATTCAGACAGTATCGACTTCAGTGCTTTATCAACAACTAGCTGACCCGGCCACGCATTGCTGTGGCTAAAGTTTTTGTTATATTACATTATAGTAAACAATCTAAGAGGAACAATAATAGAACATCAGTCACGGAGTCCACTATGCTTTTTCACACAGATGGTATTTGTAAAAAAATATGGTGATCTCCTTATTTGACTTTCTACTACTATAACCCTTTAGTACAATGAAATTATTTACGAACAAAGACGAAAATGTTGATGTTGGTATACAAATTCACTGGATTGAGATTTGAAGGGGAAGTACGTTGAACACAATTAATTAAAATGTTCTTACACTTGATATTAAGCATAAATCAGTAGGTACAAAATAAAAATTTATCAGATTTATTATTTCCATTTAATTTTATAACAAATATAAGTATATTACAGTATAATACAGTAAATAACATGTGACGCTTAAACTCATGAATGGCGTAGGCAAGGCAGACAGTCTTAAACTTTTAAACATTAATATCTATTTTTTTGAATTATAAATACTTTCAATTTCAATTTAATTTAACACCAATCGGTGCACAATGTTTTTGGTTAACCTGTCTTTAGCTAACACAAATAGATTCGACGGTTTCCCAACACGTGAACACGCAACATATAGTTGCCCATGAGAAAAACATGGATTTTCCAAATCTAAACCACAAATGGACATTGTTTGACCTTGAGATTTATTTATAGACATGGCGAAAGCTAAACGAATTGGAAACTGTAGCCTTTTGAAGGGTATGGTAGAATCTGATTGTATCATCGGAATACGTGGCAGCAGGACCACTTTTCCTTTAAACTTCCCAGCCAAAATGGTTGCTTCAAGAATGTTTCCGGTGATCTTTTTGATGACCAAACGCGTACCGTTACATAATTGAGGTGGATTCAAATTACGGAGGAGAATAATAGGGGAACCAATCTTTAATCGAAGATTATGTGGTGGCATTCCAGGGATATCTAATGAATTTAAAAATTCAATCGGAAAATTTACACTTTCATTTTCATCAACAAAACAGTATCGATTGATTTAAAAGACATCAGATCGCCTGGTAACAACTGTTGTACCTGGAAGTTAATTTCGTCAACATCAACGTTTTTGGCTGCCAAAATTGCCCGTTGACTAAGCCATTCATGATTCAAATAACTATTCTGTATATCCGGGAAAATACTCTTGTGCCATTTTTTCATTGATATATTAATTAACTTTTATAAAACTATGTGATATTACTTACATGTATAAATTGAAATTATTGTTCCTGTGCTCCTACTGTGGCTATGTCTCGTTCTCCTGCTGCTCTTGTTCTTATGATATTCTCTTGAAGACGTTCGTTTTTTATAATTATGTGATAATACTTACATACATATATTCAAATTAAATTATAAAGTTTTGATCAATGAAGCACAAATAAGTAAAAAACAGGTTTAATTTCACTGTATTTTCTTCATTATAATATGAATGCAATAAATTGCGACTATAATTTGAGATTTAAACTATCCTATCTCTCAAGTTGGATCGAACTGCACATGGTGTGCGAATTTTATTATAATCGGTTAAGTGGTTTAGGAGTCCATTGAGGACAAACATCGTGACACGAGATTTATATATATTAAGATTGATGAGTGATAAAAAGATGTGGTTGAATATTTTCTGGTAAAATTTCCAATAAAGAACAACACCCTGTATTACGTGGACGCATTTTTAATGAATAGAACTATTTCTTGCGTAGAGGAGCTGTGTTAATCATTTGCTGTTCCCACAGTTTTCCAACGAGAGTGACTAGTTTTTCGATTTTTATATTAATTAATATTTGTATTTTTATTTAAATAAAAATAAAATAAATAAAAATGTAAATAAAATAAAAATAAAATGTGAGATTTGCCTATCTTTATGGCTTACAAGAAAATTAGTTTAAACTCTAAACGGCCGAAACTGAGAAGTGACTTTGGCCACTCCGATTTTTTGTAAAAGATTAAAGATAAAGGAGGCTGGAATCTTTTTAAAAAAATATTTTGCAAAAGTTATTCATATTTTAAAATTAAAAAATGCCAAAATTTCCCGGGAGTATGGTTCAATTCTTTTTTCGAAATTTTAGAAAATATTTTTTTCTCAAAATCTGGTTCACAGTTATTTGGTGGTGGCCGTGGCGCGATGGATGTGTGCTCGCCTGTGAACCTCATGATCACAGGTTTTATCCCTGCCGTCGTCTATGTCGTTTTAATTCCATTAAAAACCTTCTAAAATTGTCATCAATGGGTTGCTGGTTTACTCATTACATGTTGTTCAGGCATAACACTAACAACATGTAATTGAGTTAAACTAGTATGCCCAACAAGGATGAACACGAATAAAATAATGTGAATTATAAGCGACATAGAAATAAGACACGGCATTCTACGCTTTAGTTCAGCCGCCATCCCTGGAGATAAAATATCTGAGACAACAACCTTCAGTCTCAGAACATCGTGCCACACATCTTTCCTATCCTTCTTTCTCTTCCTTAACTTCACGCCCGCGCTGTGTTCAAACATTTAAAGGGTAATCATAATCCCTTGAGCGCGTGTAGATTATAAAAAAAAAAAAATTAAAAAAAAATTGAAAAATTTCATTTAACAAAAAAAAAATCCAAAAAAATGGTTATTAATCGTGCCATTTTTCTTTGTTTTCGATTTTCAAAAAAACGGTTCACTGGATTTCTTCTTCGTTGTATTAGAAATTACCTTTCGAAACGCTTAATAAAAGATGTGTTGAATGGTTTTAAGTCTATTATTCGGTGGGTAGTTACAAATTAAAAAAAAAAACGGTTTTTGAAAATCGTGTTTTTCTCGAAAACGGCACCTAGAATTTTGAAAACAAATTTGTTGTTCTTTGTTATTCTTGCGATCTTTAATATTATAATCTATAAATAGAAAACAATTGAAATTAAGACCTTACTGACTATACCTATACCATAGACAATTTTTTTCCGAATTTTGATTTTCTCACTATCGGCATAGCGGATTTAACTGAAATTTTTAATAAAAATTTTGAAAATAATACAAAAAGTAATATTTTTCTTTTTTGATAAAATCAAATTTGATAATTCAATATCTCAAATTGGGTTATACATATATTTATTTAAATTTAAATTTTATGTGTAGGTACAGTTATAAAATCTTAAAGCTGGCACCCTAAAAATGTTTCTTAAAAATATTTAGAAGATTTAATTCTTTTAAGAAATAGCTACAACGATTTATAATTTTTACTTTTGCTTAAGAAATCAGATGACGTGTTTTTTAATTCTCTTATCTTCATTTAATAAAGAGTTGATTTATTCATTTAATCTTAATGCTTATGAACATTTTACTCATACAAAATTCTAAATCTTTTAAGCATAAGAGCAAGTTCAGCAGTGGGCATTGTTTTTTTTTTAACAACCAGGTAGGAATTTGAGATATATTGATGTTAATATTTTGTCTCTATAGTAGATTGATTTTTAGTATAAGCTTCTAACTACCTATAGACTCAGTCAACTCCAATAACTCTCCACTTCCACTCTCCACATCAAGACTTAAATACACAACTCTGGAAAACGTGCAAGACCATTAAACCCATTATTCAAAATTCACAATGCCATTCGTTATGTTAAATCCTCCCTCTTTGATGACGCGAATTGCTCTGCGGCGACAGCCGTATATCATGTACCGCGTCTTTGGGACCATCATAAACCAAAAGATGACACTTCATAGAGAAATAAGCATAAATGCTCGCATTCCGGCGGTTCTGCGTATACTCGCACGTATGAGGGACCTGCACAGATAAATTAAATAAGAAAAAACCTATCTCCATCTAACAAGACAAATAATAAATCGGAGTCGCATTAAATTCATGGATGCATCTTCTATCTGCGATATGTCTTCCCGCGCCTGACGCTTTCACACGTGGTTGCCATTAAGAATGTCGCCAAATCTTTCATGACATTCGACAGAATATATGTAAAGAGGGACGGGGAGTTATCACTTATTCACATATGCAAGACTCATTCATTCCCTCAGAAACATGGTCCGGGACCGTTTGTCATTGACAGCAGCATAGTGCCTCCTTAATTAGCATTTTAGGACAGAACATCATCAGAATCTGCTGCTCTCTGTATGTGCCTCTCTTCGTTGGCTGAGTGTGCCTTTGATTTCGAACTTGTGTACATTGTACCGAACTATTAATCATTTCTTGAGTTACAAACAGCTTTAAACTGTCTCCAGGGCGATACCATCACGGATGTGGACGGGACGATGCAAGGGCCGAAGGCTTGCTTCGACATTCTGGTCGGCTCTCTGTGGAAGCCTTCTGTATTGATGATGGACATTTGGGTTAAACATATTGAATGGAGAAGGAGGTGGTGTTGTAGATGATGCATCTTCCTAAGACATCTGAGAAATAATTCATGCATCCTTCAGTTGCATCATTGACCAATACCAAGGGTGGGTTAAGTGGTTGTTAATGCAACAGGACGAGGTCGGTGCAGTGTCCGGTCCTCCCATTGTCAATGTCCTGCAGACTTCAATTGAAATTTCAAATATCCAAATTCTCTAGATGACGACAACGACTACGACTTACCATATAATATGTAGGTGTTGTAAGTATGTATGGTTATTGAAAGATTGCAATACAATAACAAAAATGTCTTCACCCACAAAACAAAGGATAAAGGGCGAATCCTCTATAAACCTGTACAATATGATGAAGGATGAAGGCGGTGAACATCCGGGAGGGAATGTATTGAAATTGATTTATTCAAATTAAATGCTTCGATTTATGAAAAATTCATTTGGTTTTGCCAGCATTCATTTACCCATGGTCCAAGGCAGGGCAACTTTCCTCAACCAGGACCAGACCAGATGAACGATGATTTAAGGATTTAAAGAATCATTTTAGCATACTCGTACACCTATCTCTTTAAAATATTTATAAGATTGAACAAACTCAAATGCACACAAAAGTCTGTCTCTATTAAAGCGGAAATAGATAGTTAAATTGGATTTGTCTGTGGCTTAAGTGGACTTATTTCTCCGAGTCAGATTTGGTCCTTGTCCGAAATATTGGAATAAATAAAATCGACAAATTTTCGAGGACTTTACATGTTCAAATGAATTTAATGTATTGGGTTTTGGAAGATGAATATTTTAAAAAAATGTCGTTAGGTCGGCCATTTGAAATCGGTTTTTAAGGGTGAAGAATGGTATAAGCTCAAGTAAATTATCGTGGTAATCGCTTATTATAAAATAATTCATGGGTTGGGGTTAAAGGAAGACTACTTTAGGTGTTTGATATAGTTTAGCTTGCAAACAAAGGATGACGCACAGTGGGTTAGAGGTTGTGAACAAACACCCCACCTTCCCTGAATTACATTTGAGTATTTTCATTAAGAATCTAAATGTGACTAGCTTATGCTAGATTTTTTTTATAATTTCTCGCCCACTAAAAGGATTATGACTACCTTTAAAATGTTTGAACACAATTTGAGCGCTTATGAAAGTTGGAGAAAATCACCATTCAAAGGAAATATCGGTCCGGGTAAGGCATTCCACATTCGTGAAGTTCTCCTAAAGAAAGAATCTCCGAATTTTAAAACACATCCGAAGTAGGGCTTTGAGTAAACTTACAGACATTCCCTGAACCGCGAATATTACGGTTGAATCGTTTAAGGGGAGGATTGCAGGGAGGGCATTGATCGATTGTGGTTTATTCACATAGACCTGCGACTTCAGAAAACCCAACACCAAAAAGTCTTGCGCAAGACTTTACTCGCCAATTCATGTAACCTCTGCGAGAGGTAACCTTACCCTCAAATCGTTCATGCAGAATGTCAACCGTGGCGCCCTCTGTTTGGCACGGACCACCGCCGCGCCGTCGCCGCCCGCCGTCCTGGAACCACATGTCGTCTAGGTCCATATGGTTCAATTTCGACTGTAAGAAATTGGTTATCTTTGTTCTACAGCGCTCACCCTTGACGGTGACAGCATCACCAACGTCGTTTTCGAAAAAAGTACGGACAAAAAGGGTAACTTTTTGAGTATGAATTGGCACTTGGTGAACTTCCTGTCGTTGGTGTCGTCCCAATATGGCAATTTTGGTTGCGCTTGTTAATCCAGCCTTTCGCCTCGTCGTTTTTTTGCCAAAATTTGGGTTCATTTCCAAACGCTTTGAAGTCCAGTGAATGAACAAACGTTGTTGTCTATATTTCTGAACTTTGAACTCCTGGGTCAATTGGATCTTCTACGGGTGTAGGCCCAAGTCTCGACGCGAATTTTAAAGTCTGGTTATTGTACATTTCACACACAGCTGCGGTGTTCTTGGTCAATCTTGCGTGCGACATCAACGACAGTTGACACCTTTGAAGTTTTGAAGTATTAAATTCAACGCGGTTCATGGTTCCACATTTGCCAATCCTAACAGCAGGTGAGAGTGTATAGAGTCGGTAGTGGCTTAAGGCATGTCCGGGGCTCTAAGCGAACTCATCCACCGGGCCGTGTGTTGCTACTGATGGGTAAATGCATGATTCTTGAATGGGTGGTGGCTGATGTAGTTTGATGCGTTGTCCGGGGTTCTGACAAGTAGTGCTACTATTGACAATTCTATTACACTCCGGGTTCCTATCGACCTCCTCGTGGTGCCCGTGGATAGGTTACGTAAGTAACTAGATGGGAACATACTGGACGGTATTCTCAAAGCAAGAATCCGCTAAGGAGTGTGTAACAACTCAACAGATGGTGTACATTCTTATTCGATCATAACTTGGGACTGTGTACCTAGGGCTGACAGTCCTTGAGTTTTGCAGAACTCATCTGTAAGTGACCAAATGTTTGCGAACCTAGACCGAAAGCTATGTTCTGGTACCATGGAAGATAGTGCCCAGGAGTTAGAGATGGGTTGCGTAGTACAACTTCTCTTTCTCAGACTATCTATGAGGTAGGCCCCCTAGTGGGATAATCGTGGTGGCGTAGTTTATCCCAAATTCGGAGACATATGCTTTTCAGGCGTGCCTGGTTTCAAGAGGTGTTATATAGATCTCGCATGTGTGCACATGCTGCAACATGTCACAACTTTGCTATGTCGAGGTTAATGGTCAGGAGCCGATCTGACTCCGTATGTGGGTGGGCCCACCGTGGAATTAAGTATTAATAGACAGGCGTCCACGTAAAACACAAGACAGTTCTGCCAATCCTAACAAGATGAGAATTCAATGAGATTTTCATACGCTGCCATTCAAAATCCACATCCAAAGAACAAAGACGTGAATCCGGAAACGACTATGAGAAGCTGAGTGTTCTGTCGTCAGCAAAAGAATTTAATGAGTTTCAGTCAATAAGTCATTGCTATAAATGAGAAAGAGATCAAGAGACAAAACGGAACCCTGTGGCACACCAGCATTTATCTAAAAATAACAGATTTAAAAACTTCCGATACAATAAAAATAAAAAAGTTCGAAAGGTTATTTCTAATCCAACGAATAAGAGATTCATCATTTCCAAAAGCAAACTTTTTCGATAAGATACCTTAGGGTTTGTGACCCCTTGTATTGAAACCCATGATAATTTTATGTCGATCAAACCCGTTAAGGATATAGATGGGTTACAGCCTTAGCTTGAAATGTCAGTGGGTATTTCTAAAGTATTGACATTTCTCTTGTCACATAATAGCCTGGCTAGCGAGAGGTATACGCCTTCTCAGGGGGTATTCCTTTCCTTTACCTCCTCTTGAGCAATCATTCCCCCCACCAAGCCCGTAGGAGCATGTGGCTCCTTGCAACGTCTGGTAGATGAGTTTGAAAAGTCAGTGTTTGGTGTATATGTTCGTTTGTTTGGTCGTCGTTAAGTCGATGAGACTGGTTCCATACCAAAGAGGATTTTACCAATCTTAGGTAGATGTGACCCCCTCGACCCACTGATGCTCGTGTTCAACGTACGAGTGGCAACCGAAGGTGTACGTATATAGGCGAAGTTCCCATTCTCCGTTGGTGCTGCTCTCTCGTTGTCGTTTTCGTTCGTACTTCACTATCGTACTGTAGTTGAAGGCGGTTTTCATAGATCAGGAATTCTCAAGCCATTTGGTATCGTTAACGAATTTTAACATGATTTTACTTGGAATGTCGGAGAGCTCCTCCAAGTCGCTGAAAAAGTGTCTCCCTAGATGTATGTTTCTTAGATAATATAGTGCAGGGCAGTGACGCAGATAGTGAGGAGTGTCCTCAGGTACTCTTGATCACTTGTTTAAGATTACAAGCTGGGACTTGAACTTTTGTGTCTGCTTGATTAGATTCAAGTGTTGATCATTTTCTTGCCAGCTTGATGCCAAACTCTATCAAATTCTTTTGAAATATCAATTTCTTAAAAGCGATGTTACGACTTGTGGCACTGTTTGGTGAGCTAAACCATCAGATTGCGACCTATTGCTTCGAAAGCCATACTGCCGGTCATTGCGAACGTTCTATAAGTTATTTCTTCAGCTGATCATTTTTTCCATGACCTAGAAAAGAAGGGGCTTAACTGCAAATACATGATAATTTGAAGATGAAGAAGATTCGCCTTTTTCAGGGAGCCTAGTAAATGGAAAAGCTTACGCAATAGTTTTTGCACCGTTGAAGGCCACCTTTTCAGGATAATAGGGTGATACTATCCAGGCCAGCGGATTTCTGAACATTGAGATCCTTCAGTACTCTTGCAACTGGTTAAGTACGTAAAAATTCTTGTCCCATAAGATCGCTCTCAAGTACAGAAAAAGTCGTGAAACCTTTTGGCAACCTCGAATTGAAAGCTTGAAGCTTACGATTGAATTGTGAACTGACATAATGAGTGTCATTGAAGATGAGCGTTTGGACCAAAGATGAAGAAGTATTTTATAAATTTTGTACAATTCACTAAAAATGTCTGCTACCTGTGGAAAATTGAAGTATTTTTGGCCTTAAATGTAAAAATTTAGTCCGACAAATATTGTTGTTGCAGGTCTTCCTACCTTGTTTAAACTTTTATTGTTTTTTTTTCCCCATAGGTTTTGGCCTTAAAATATCGGAAATTTACTTTTATAACCTTATTAGCCTACTTACAGCTGGAATCAATCCAGTTTCTTGGGACTTATTGAATTCCAAAATACAATTGCTAACTTATAAATGACAGAACTTCACTAAAGACTCAAATTAAATACATTTTCTTCCCACAGTCCGGAACTTTCCAATTATGTATTAAAAACGCATCACTGCTCTTTAATCTACTCGTATAAATCCACCCTCCTCATCCGAACACATCCGAAAAAATGAACTCTTTTAACTACCTTGTAATTACTGCCCTCATTAAGGGCGAACAAAATATATAAATGTGTATAAAAGCCATGAAACGCACGTACGATGTTTGTGTCTTTCCATGGTTTAATCTAATCAAGACGCCTGATCAACAGCCGCACACACGCGAATTCGGATAGTTAACAATCTTAAACATCGTTAACAATGTCATATAAGATATAACTTCTTGAATTACAAACGGGATACGCATAAAAACAACAAACAACCGAAAAAATCGCCTACGGTCACGTGCCCAAGTTTTATCGCCCGTCGTCATCTCACGAAATTTGACAAAAAATAATACAACAAAACTCCAAAATGTAGCTACACCGATTCCATCATCATCATCGTCAGAGCTATAGCAGGAGTTAAATGAAGTTCTTTACGGCCTGTCATACACTTTTCGAGTATTGGCTCTGGCGAGGACAAGTACAACTTTTAATTTAAGGGTTGAACAAGCTGCCCTTACCTTGCCATTGCCTCCGTCCAACCACTCGTATGAAGTTGTCTAAAGTGTGTGACGATTTGGCTGAATTAAAAAAAAGCAACTTCTAAAGGGGTTGGAAACCCTATTTTTTAAGAGCGGGTTTTTTGTTTGACAACTTCGGGGAAAAACTTGTGAGCAGTCGTAGATAGTAGTACTGCACGGCAGGCATGGTATCATGCTCGGTTGACCTTTTGATCGTTTGTGTCACATTCGATTCTCATCAGCGCCATTCAGTCATTTGGAAAACGGATGACTAGCTATGTTGCTAGCCCCAGACACAGTCACAGAGCTAAATTGATGCACATCAATTTGTTGCGACATAAATCATCTGCGTGTTCCAATTACGCGATGCATGAGAGCCGAAAAAAATTGCATTATTTATGCTCATGTGACACTTTGCTGTGCCATCAGAGGAGGGGCACCACAAAAAGTCAACCTTCAATGTCGCGTCGAGTCGACGTTGCGTTGTCGACGTCTATTCAGAGCCGGGTATCCTCTTCTGACTCAATGACTCTTTTGATGATCAGCAGAAAGATCCAAAAAAGAAAATTTGCCCGAAAGACCATCTTTTAAGCATATTCGCCGCCTTAAAGAAGGGTCATGGTTGCCATTGCGTTTTTTTGTGGAGAATTTTTTTTAACCAAAATCTAAAATAGACGAAGGTCACTTACATTAAAATAGAGTCACAAGGCTTTACACTTACTTGTAGGATATAAATGCAAAAACGGTTCAAAGAAGAACCGTGTCCCACTTATATCACTTGTTTAACCCAAAATTTTACCAAAACTTCTTAATTTGTCCAAGCGTTGGTATGGAAGTACAAAATGTATCATTCTTAGCAACCAAGCTTTTTCAATAAAATACATACGAAATATGTTATAAGAAAAGTCTTTAAAAAAAACCAAATAATGTTTATCCTCAAGTGGGCTTTAGGTCAATATTTTGTTTTGTTTTTTATGTTGTGACGTTTCGGATGTGGTTACACATATTGACCTAAAGCCCACTTGAGGATAAACATTATTTAATTAAATAAAAGGTCACGAAGAAAGAAAATATTTAAAAAAAACCTACAGTGGCAACCCTTTTTTGACACTTCTTTGTTTAAGACTCGGTTCCTGCAGGAATCCAGATGACAATGATGCGTTGAAATACCAATCGAGGCAAGGCGACAAGTTTTTTCCTTCCTGTGCCGTATGGCTCAGCATATATGTGTCTATGCAAGTGCGGGACTCAAAGTCAAGCCCTAAATACTCTACCACTATTCTTGGGCTTGGGCCTGTTTGTGAGACCGAAGTGCGTTTAATCAAAACAAAAATTTCTGTTCCATCGTCATTGTGCGTGCATCGTGCGTCGCATCGTTTCATGAGGCGAATAAAAGATGTTTGTGTTGTATAAATGCCCGATCGATGATTGAAAAGTACGCGCGCACATTGGAACGTTAATTGTACAAATTGTTTGAGGGCAAAACAACCAAGTTAAGATTTTGCCACAGCTTGAAAAAAAAGGAATTGGTCTGTGCACAGACTCTCTGTTAGCTAATGCAGTGAGGTAAGATTTCGGTTTTTTGTTTGCCATGGAAGTCATTAGCAGCATTGCGACACGTTTCCATTCGAACATCATCGATCCATCGGCATCGAAGATGAGATTGATCCGATCGATCGACAGAGGCATCATCATCATCATCATGATCATCAATTCGCTGTTGACATATGGGGACACTGCAATGGAAGACGATCGTTATTGACGGGTTCGAGTTGAAGACAAGTTTTTCTAGCTGCGTGCGTCGTCGTCGTTAAATTGTTGCATGACCGGTTGGTTTCTGTAGTCGTGTCGTCGTCGGTCGTTTCACTTTTATGCTGCGCAACTTTGCAAAAGGATGATACCGAAAGTAAAATTAATTCTACATAAGGAGAAGGTGGATTCTTTAAATAGTGTAGCTTTATTTTTTGTTTGTTTGTAAATATTTAATTCTTCTTGACCATGTTTAGAGTGTTGGAGGGTTCTTGAACATTTTCATCTGGTGATGTTCTTTTGGATTTTGTTTCTTGACAAGATAGACAGTGACAATTAGGGATACTTTGTCGGCTTAAAGTAAATGATCGTCCTAACCAATATTCGTCTAGAATTTTAGATGTACGCATAAGTGGATTTTTTTTCCTTACCAAAGTCATATTTTTGCACTCTTCACTCCTCAATTTCCCTTGATAAAGGCTTGTAGGGCATCTACACACATGAACGTTGTTTCCACAAACAAAATCATGTGACTCTTAAAACACATATACTATATGGATCTCGGAAGGTTGCCTCTTTTGAATCTTATTTCATTCTAGAGTTGGACGTCACATTTTTAAAAAGAATAGAAGTTGAATACATTAAGAATCTTCCTTATCAAATTTACTTTACGAATAATATCTTTTAAAAATGGCGCCCAACTGAAGACTGATAAATTGTTTTAATAAAAACTATGTTATCTACCTATAAGTTAATGTTAAAGTTTCTTTAAAAGAAGAAGAAAGAAGAAAGAAGATATAAAATTGTTTTCAAGCTGAATTTTCCAACTCGTGTCATAATTTTAGTTAAATGGCGCCCGATAGAAGACTCGCAATAGTTTTAATTTAATGAAAATGCTATACGAGGTCATGTATGCTATTTGTTTCATCTTATTCTATTGGTGACTTCAAGTCTTGAATTGTTCAAGACCGCTATCTGTTGTGCTTGTTGGGGTTGGGAATTTGAAGAAAGTAAGCTGGGTCAGCGTAGAAGGGGGAGCTCCCGTCGTCGTTTTTTGATAGGTATTGGTTTTACATCTAATTGTTCCATTACTTCGAGCTACTAATTGGTCAGGATATCGGGGCTGGTTAACCACTCTTCCTATTATAGTATGGGTCGGTTAGTCCGATCCTGGACTGGATGAGGTATGAATTTCGGCTTCATAGTACATCTTTGTGCAGATCATTTTCTCGAAGATTTCCAGCTTATTTATATTGGGTTTAACTATCGTGTGTATCAGATGGAAAATGAGTATGTGATGCACGTCCTGATGATAAAGTAAGCCGTGTTCTTGATTTTCCTGCACCTTACAGCGATTCTACTTAATGAGTTACTTGTTCACCTGATACAAATCAGTAAGGATTTGACCGTGATGATTTGGAAGTCCCAGTAACTTGGTTATACTCTGAGTCGTCTGATGTGAACTTCCACTAATCTAACAGAACATTTGTAAGTCGGATAAAATATCACGAGGGAACCATCAGATAACAGGAGAGTCTGTGTGTATTTTATGTCCGGCTAGTCTTTGGCTTCGTTCGGCTCTAGTTTTTTTCGATATTGATTGGCAGCTTCTTATTTGAACCAAAAATGATCTGGAATGTAAAAAGTTATAAATTAATTTATCATTGCGCGCGGTTAGTACTTGGATGGGGGACCGTTCAAATACCAACCGTGTGCTGTTGACATGTGTTTCTTCTGTTGTTCTTTCTTTGTGTGTCTCTCTCTGTCGTATTGTCTAAAGCCGATGGCCTCAGTTGCCAGTGCTTTTCTGTGTCTCTACTCCGTAGATTTATCTACGGTGTAGTGTAAAATGTAATGTAATGTAATTTAATTAATGTATATGACTTTTTACTTGATCTAAAATGTTACCTTCATATTTTAGTGCGAATTGGGTGTGACTTATAATTTTACATAACATACTTTTATTAATATTCAACTCTTCCCTTCACCAATGATGGTTTCTATTGGAAAACCGCTATGAAAGTAAAGAAGTAGTGTTCGACTGACAAGTGGGGCAAGTTGTAACAGTTTGTGTTGTGGACCAAGTCTTAAAAAAGTGGAATAATTATCTCTATAAATGAAAACTTAGCCAAATTTCAGTACTGTATTATGGTTTGGAATTTTGAAAACAGATAAACGATACTCGTATTTCATTGTGTACTTGAGTACAAAAAATAAAACTACATAATGTGATATTGCAGAGAATCCTTTTCCGGTGTGGCTATAAAGTTCGGAGCTTATCTTTTATACATTTTGGATATTGATTTTTTCCTTACTCCAGCTTTTCGAAACCGCAAAAGAATTTCTAGTGAAAATGTCAAAAATCATCTCGAAATGTGGGCAGAAAATTATAATAAGTTGCTTAATCATCAGGACTCTTAACATCAAAACGAGTTTCAGTATGCTGAGCAATAGATTGCTAATTTTAAGTGGGAACAACTGAACCTTTCTTGAAAACTTGCCTTACCCCAAGGGAACTGAACCCAGGGGCCTATTGCACCATCTTACAAAATTGTAATTACAAGCATTTTTTAACAACAAATTTGTAAAAAATCGAGTTTATTTCATATGTAATTTTTTTTAATCACAAATTTGTACTTGTAATTTGTAGTTGGTGCAATAGGCACCAGGATTCTCTCTCCCCTTTTAATTATATGTACATACATATCTTCTTAATGATGTTTCAAATTCAGATCAATTCTTATAGAGAAATCTCTTTTCATAAAACTGTTCCCGCAGATTTATTTAACAGTTTTTTTTTGGCAGCAGCAGCTCTTTCAGTATCCCGGGTCTTCTCCGGTATTCGATGCTACTTGGCAGTTGAACCACCTATAACGAAAGGAAAGATACCCGTTTATCTTACTTTGGCTTTCGTTCTAATGACAAAATGCAATTAAGACTGCTTTATAAAGAACTTGTGGTTTTGAGTGATTCATGCAGTCCAACTTGTCCCGGGGTCCCCATACAAAAATCAGAAGTAAAAAAAATATGTACAAGCATTAAATGGCTATGTGAAATGGAGAGGCCGTACAATTTTCTGCCGATTCCAAACGGCTAATGAGCAGCACTTTTCATGACAAAATATTCTCTTGCAAAAGGCAGTACACCCTTCGAAAACTGTTCTGCACCGGCTGAGGATCGAAATCAAAACCTTCTGCATTACCGCCCAACGCACTAACCATTGTGGCAATGGGTACTAGACCTTAAGATCGAAATAAAATATATTCTCATAACTGATTTTGATTTCATTTCCGACAAAAGCCTTAATTAAGCCGATATTTACGTTCACCAAACAATCAATCAATTTACCTTCGTTGCTCTCAAATCAAAACCAAACTCTTGTCAACAGCAGTTAGAGTGTGACCTTTAACCTCAAGTTTTAAATTCCCCCATATTGGCATAATTCTTGTTCCTGTCAAATGTGAAACGTGGTTGTATTTAAAATAAGCAATTGACATATTACTCAAATAAGGAAGAGTTCTGATTCACTGTGGACGTGGAGGTTTAAATCAAGTGACAAGTAAATGTTGATACACTCATATAATTAAATTGAGCAAATATTGGCGGTCGCATGTGTGGTCTGAGCATTAGCTTCAACCAAATTCACCATTTTCGGGTGAACATTAATTAACTTGTCGGGCATTTGTGGTTCTTTTCGAAGTTCGACTTGCAAATTATTGGAACCTAACATTTGAGTAATTTGTATCTTTAATGGATAGTCAGCTTAAAGCAATACCAAAAAACCCTTTGGCAAAAAAATCCGATGTCTATTAGTTCATTACCCCCTCATATAGTCGGTGTCTCAAAAGAGAAATGAAACCACCGCAGTCTACCCAAACCTCATCTAAATTAACTTCCTAGCCATATTCTCACCCCTAATAAAACTAACCGCACACAGGACGTAGAGGACGATGTCGACAACGACCAACGAACGACGACGACACAAACTACACACACGTCCCCTCAATAAATTTAGATTCATTAGCTCTGCAACATCACCAACTGCATTGCAAAACTGCAAACGTGCTCCGCAAATCTCTGTTGCACACAAATGTATACAACATTCGCACAAACATATAGAGACACAAAAGGACACACTTCATCAACACAGACATTCATACACTCCGTTTGTGTGTATCATTCCTCATTCTGACATTTCTCCAAATTGGACAAAATGTCGTATTGGGATTTTCATTTGGTCAGCAATTAGCCGAAGTTGGTTGCAGTTAAAATATTAACACTCTTCACTTTTGGTCCTGCATTTCTCCGGTATACTGGTACGTGAAAATTGTACACAGAGACTTGCCATATACCGTTAAGGACCACGTTCCATCCAAGTGTAAAAGTTATAAAATTCTTAGAAACGTAAACTTTCTATTCCACCCACTTAGTGCTGTATTGCACAATGCACATACAATTACACTGCAATTGGCAACCATTTTTGCCAAGGAGTGAGCTATAGAAATGGGGATCCAACAAGCTGTATATAGTATAGGGGATTCGGTTCATGCCTCGACTAACCGTAGGGATGTGTTTTGCTGAAAGCTGTGTATTTCTATGCCATAAATATTTAACAGTGGGAAATTTACCGATTGGGGAGGTAATAATAATAACATACTCTACACAACACAAATAATTTACCCTCCCTCTCTCCCCCTCCCCCCTCTTACTATTCCACCCAGTCCTGACACATGGGATGAGAGTTTAAAAATTATTTAATGGTGAAAAATTACAATAGGGAAGAGAAACTTTGTCCAGTTGCTTCGGTTGCAGATCGGTCTTCGGGGTAAAATGAGGTTGGACCTCCGGCTGGTGTCGACTTATTAAGTCACACTCTTCGAAAAAGTTGTGTCCATCTAGCTACGACGAAAAATACAGAAAGAGATGGAGAGAGGAAGCAAAAGTTTCCACTTAGATACCTTTATCTGTTTTTGTCCAGGGAAGACGTTTGCGCGCGACGAAACTTTTATTGCGATTTAATTGGGCGAACATTGAAAATTGTTTTCGATCCTTTGACAGGATATATTGATGTTGATAAAGTTTTTGATTTATCTTCTTTTTTTTTGTAGGATTATTTCAAATTCGTATCAATATCGTTCTGATTGTTGCCTGACAACAATTCGAAATACACCTTGAAGGGAATTTCTAAGGAAATTAAAGGGTGTTTCATTTGAAACTGCGAAATTTTCAAATGTCAATCATATGTATTTGCATATGTCAATTGCGTGTCAATTTGGATTTCTGCCGAAATGTTGCAAGAGACGAGTTCTTCGAACAGTTAAATCTTGAAAATGTAAGATATATCCAATACCTATGAAGATCAGCTGCATTTAGTGTGACATTTTAAAAAAGCCTCGATTTAACCCCAAATAAATATCTTATTATAATAGCTACACACAAAGTTTTAATACTTACTAATTAGGTACTCTCTTAAGGTTTATTTTTGTCCTTTAAAATGTTTTAAGTGGAGTGGCAGTTTCTGAAATATGAACAAAAAACAAAAATGCTAATGTTTCACAATACTGCCGCTAGGGATTAATTTTGATTTCCGACGCCACTTCAAAGAGATTGTATGAACTCAAGTCCTTAATAAGAATTTTAAAGAAATAAAATCTAAAAAAGTAATGACGACACTACCACCGGTAATCCAAAGCTTAAAACAAATTCCTTAATCTTGCTCGTTTTTTTAATCAGTATCAAACTCAGTATATCATCTCAGCATATTCAAACTCATATCAATTGAAATCATTGTAAATATCGTAATTTTGAAACCTTTTTGAAGATACGAGTATAACCTTCTAACAAAGGTAAATTCAAAGCAAGTCATCTTGTGTTGGGCGCCATTTATGTAAGTAAAAAATATAAACCGAGGAATTGTAATACATTACAAGAAAATCATCTCTTTGATATCAAATTTACTCTTTTCTGTGCATATCCTTTTCTTATTACAATACTCAATTTTGACAAAAAATAAAACACCCTTTGTGAATCACTGATATCCATACACATTACACACCCAGGAAATATTATATTCTCAAACGGGTCTCATTACAAAATGCAAAATCAGTATACACATGACGGCTTGAAATTGGTCCTGTTTCGCGGTGCATAAAATAAGGCTCCAACACAAAGGATAATATTTTCCTGTAACCCATACTTCCCCACTTCCATACTCCCTACATACTCGTATACGCTTATCCTTTAAACCGTGCATAGTACGATGTGCTTATTATTAGAAATTGCATTGCATATTGAAGGAATTAAACCAAATGGTCCTGGCTTTGTGAATATTAGATTGGCAGCAGCAGCATAGCGGTGAAATGGACGATCCACAACCGACGACGACTTGACTGATGGTGGTGATAGTTTGGTGCCATTTTGTGCAAAAGCATTCTATATGTGTATGTAGTCGTATTTGCATCAGGCGAAGGAAAATCCTTAAAGGAAACACTAATAATGGTGAATTAAAAGTTCTTGTGAAACATTTAATTTGTATTTTTCTCGATTGAGGTTGTTGGTAAATTGTTGATTATTTAATTGGAAGCTAGAAGGAGTTTCTGGATCGGGATTACATAGGCTGGGGAGCAAGAAGTTTTAGTTGTTGGGAGGATAGTTATAGCGTTAAGTAAAGAAGGATATTCTTTCTTTCTGTGAAGTATTTCTGAAAAATAAAGGTGGAAATTATGATTAATAGTTTATTAAGGACAGTAATATGGGGGCAATTTATTATAAAAAAAAATCCAATTTAATTGCCACCTGGAAGTAACTAATGGAGGTTTTGTTGAGTTTAGAAAGTTGTTCAAGGAATGAAAGTCGTCGTAGGGGTGCACTTAATGGGAGGGAGTTTTGAAATAATTTTTAATATATTGATACAGTACCTATATGTACGAATCCTATGTATATAAAGAAAGTGTGGACAATTCAGGACTGTTAGGTTGGGTTGAGTTAGAAGACATGATGATATTACAAGTCTGTAAGTAATTCTATCAAACTTAAGAGGGCATGTAGAGATTATTTCTTAATTCTAATTCTCTGGCCATTCAGATGTAATATTCATTTAAAGGATAACAGCTCCAAAAGTTGAGGTTATCAGAATTCTTATTATTGTGATGACTGGAAGTTGAAAATAAACTTTCAGAAATGTGAAACTATTCTATTTAGGACTCCGTTGGCTGGAGCTCCCAGGGATACTAGAAAGAACTGGCGCAAGCTGGTGATCGTAGGCACACACCGGCAGCCACTGGAGAGTAAAAATGTATTAAACTACCTCGGCATCTGGATGGATCAGTATTTGTATTTCGACAGACATATAAATGATGCTCTGAACAGGGCTAGGGGAGCCTTTGCCCTGACGAAACGGTTGTTTTACAGCACCCGCCTTGACAGCAGAGTGAAGGTAATTTGCTACATGGCCCTCATAAGGCCGATGATTGTTTATGGGTGCCTGGTATGGTTCAACGTTGCCCCATATAAAATGGAAAAGATTCGGGTGTTTGAGGATAGTGTATTAGACGTTGCCTTGGATTACACAGAACACCAGAATCGGAGTACAAACATAATTATTCCAACCAGGTTCTATACGACTGAGCCAACATAAACAGAATTGATAATTTTTTGATAAAGCTGATTCGGGGTCACATTGCAAGAGCGATGTCCTCGACCAACAGCCTTATTTTTGGGGCTACTACCCTAACAACGATTATTGGGAGAGGGTACGTATAAGCGGCCTTATGCCACCCGATGCATTTCTCTACTTAGACAGTGGAGGGCTGATATAGGATAGAATGGTAATTCCGCTAATCTACCACGTAAGCCGGAGGACTGTGGATAGGTGGCTCCTTTATAATCGAGACCTCCTCGCACAAGATGGAGCAGAGCGCCTTTGGTGCAGTAGGACTGTGTCCGAACGGGACCGAAGGAACAAGGTGAGGCAGGAGAACCAGTTTTGGTGGTTGTCTAATAATAATAGGGAAAGTTGACTTGCATGTCTTGGCCGACTTCCATAGGCTTAAGTGTACTTTTTAGGTAGGGACAGTCGGGGTGGCACAAAAAAAAAACTTGTTGCTGTGGCTGTTCTAGTTTTAAGTAGTTTTAGTTTATTTTAAATACCGTTAAGTAGTTTTAGATAGTTTTGATTAGTTTACTTTAGTTTTAAGTTTTATATAAAAAATTAAAAAAAATTTCTCGAGAAAAAAAAAAAAAGATATAGTTAAAATAAAAAATAGTTTTAAGGCCGAGAGGTATTACAATTAAGATATATTTTACATAGCTTAAAACGCCTGCAATAGGGCCAGTAAGTTAGTTTTAAGTTTTGAGCCACATTCGACAGATTTTCGAAGGAGTACTTCCCGGAATCTGTATTTCTAGTATTTGCGGGGAAATTCTCAAAGAAAGTGAATAGAGTCGACATTCTCTGGAATTCATCTTTATCGAGAAGTCAGCTGTGCTAAATCACTAAGGCTTATGATCCATTAGGATTCCAACAAAAATGGGTAATTGAGTTGAGCTTGAAGAAGTAATATTTTTTCAGAAAGATCTAGCCATAGTTTCTGGGAGATCTACTTAGATGTCTAAGGGTAACTAACTGTTACTGAATTTATTAAATAATGTTGCGACGATCGAGCTTTAACTGCTGTTTGACTGTCTATGGAGATATCAATATGAAAATTGATTTATTCACATGATGCAAGACTCGTTGCGGCCCCATCTTTTTCGATTGGCAGACAATTCAGAGATCTATAAGGTTCACTGATATAAAATAGTTAAGGTTATTTTTAAGTGTGCCACACCCATTTGCATTGCCTTCTTGGGAACCGGTCGCTTAGACGAAGACATGATTTAATTCCATATATCAATTATAGTGTTCATTCTAGAATTGCGTTAAAATCTATTAACGGTGTCACAGTATCGATTTCAATAGGTAGGTGAGTATAGGGCAATATATTTCCATGGCCGATTTAATGCCTGTTCCATTTATTACACTTAAGAAATGTTTCTAGCACTGGATCTGTTTTAGAAATAGATGGAGACTAAAATTTTTCTAGAACTTTAGGTATTTTGGCTAGCATACCATTTAACTCATTTCTACTGACGGATCCTTAGAAGATATTGAGCTTCATGAGTGATTGATGCGTCTTTTGTGGACTTCTAAACTACTATTAAAAGTTCAATGTTTACTGGCGAAGTTTACGTAGAATAAGCCATCTGTTATTGTTTTCTTATGGCTCAAGAGATATTGTATTTATTGGCTTCCGAGTTATCATTCTTTAATTATGCGGTACATTTCTTCGTTACGAGGTATTTTCTTAGTGTGATTCCCAGGGTTAAGAAATATTTCGGCATATAATATATGCGCACAGGGTTATGAATACCTTTATTATGGATTCGTCTTGTAGCTATACAAATATTTTTAACGGGGCAAATGAGCGATTGTCCATCCGGTCCGAACATTTTTTACCTTAAAACTATTCCAAAATCAAAATTTTCTGAATTTACGAGTTATAATAACAACAGCGACTGTATGATCTACCTACTTGACAAGTTCGCAGCAAACGTACGTTGACTGTATAAAACTATTACCATTGTATCGAACTGCATGAGCCTGGCAACTCTGCAGTCGATGTTTTATAGATTATTCTAAGTATTAGTAAGAGAATGGAGAGCCAAGAGATGTATACTAAGAACTAAAAGAAAAAAGCGATAACTTTAGAGAAAAATCAGACTTCGACCAAGACGGTCGTACCTATGAAAGAATGAAAAGAATAAAGTGAAAGAATAGTGGTTTTTGATTAATTTTCCACTCTAAAATCTTTGTGTTTTATTTATTAATAAAATTTGCCTTTTTTACGGAAAGATTAACCTGAGCTATCGATGCAATCATTATACGAATAAACGGAATGTGTGCGCCTAGTTTGTTGCAAGGTTCATGAATTGCTTTTCTGATTCAAGCCTAGTACGCAGATCGCTCTAAATTTTATCTCCCACATTTTTCTACAAACATCAGATAAAATCCAAGCTAAATTTTGACATAGGAACCTTGTGGAGAATATGTCACAGAAAACAGCTGTTCTCTAAATGAAATTTTTTCGAAGATTTAAAAGAATTTGTTTTAAAGTATGATTTTTTAAGAGTTATGAAAGAGAATGAATAAAAATTATGAACTATGAGTGATTTTTGCTGTGGAAAATCATGTAAGACTTCCTTCACCAAATATTATTTTAAATATTCTTCCATTTCAAATTGCCAGACAATTATTTCGTGCGCTAAATTTTAACAGATAAGTTATGTACAGTTCGATGAGAAATTTAGATTTTTAGACTGGAGCAGCGTACCTCTCGGTTAAAATGCTTGACATAATTTTAGCTTGGCTAAATTTTGGAGAGAATTTAGTATGGGAGATAAAATTAGGCGTGATCTGCGTACTAGGCTTAAACATTTATAATTATGAACTTTCTTAGAAATTTTATTATTGGTAAAGTAGTTTGGGATTTGAGAAGTTTTCAAAAAGTGAATTAAATTTTGTCTAACTACACCAATACTTTTGAATCAAAAAATATGTCTTGTATTGTTTGTTGACGTAAGGCTTGGACAGTGTTAGGTCTTGATCCGTAAGCTGTTGATTCTATCTTTTTTTGAGCCGTTCAACATTTATTCCAGAAATTCCAGGAAGTGACAGATGGGACAGACGAAAGTCTGCTTTATGTACTCTTATGCTTAAACAACATGCTATACAGAGAACACAGCTTAGATGGAAGAACATCACCAACTGCCTAGAGATCTTGAGAAATCTGGATCTGACTCAGTCTATGCCTTTTTTATCTATAAGCAGATTGGAAACAAACTCCATACTAGGTGAGATAATGGGAAACTATCAATAGTCACGCCACGCGTAAGTAGGTAGAAATAGCTACCTCTAGCAGTCTAGGGCTATGGATTAATGAGCGTTAAAAGTCGTCAATTGATACCATAATTCAATTGAACCTGTGGATTAAATTTGTATGAAAAATTGAATATTGAGAATAATCTGTTCCCAACAAGGCAGCTTTTTGACTGATGCTCAACCAGCAACTAATCCGATTAAGTGATCATCCGGTCCCCTTCGAACCTTTAAATCCCTCGTTTCGTTAGCACGCGTTCTTAAGGAATCAAACGTATGGAAAAGCACAAGGTAACCGAAGTTCGTCCAATAGCCAATTCGTTGCTTTGAGAAAAGAGATCAAGTCTTTGATTTTAAATTCCGAAGGTTCGTCAAAAAATGTCCTTCATAATAATTGCTCTCAAATTTTTCCCAGAGCAGATCATTTCCAAAGGCAATGAATGATTATTTCATTTTCCAGCTGGTTTCCAGAGCTATACGATAGGGAGAGTTGTGCGGGGATGTCTAGCACCGCTGCATGATCTCCTAGTGATATCCTATAGTTCGCTGCAGATAGCAACTATCCTGGCAATCACTTGGCGCTGAGTCCAATGATTTTGCAAATTTCTGTATGAATGAAAAGGTGGAGAAAAAATTCTTCACCTTCTTTATACATGTCCTGCTCTATCCCATTGGGAGAGTTCTACTAAACGATCCGATCCAATTCAAATAAACACGCTTCACCAAGAGCTCAAAATGGTCTAACGAGTAGGAAAAAGCTTTTTTAGATCTATTAGTCATCTAAACGGGGTAGTATTTTGTATTAGTGTCCCGGCCGATAGTCAGTTTTACCTAAGGTTCGGTGACCGATGTGCACTAGGTATGTTTCTGTAGTTGCTTTTACAATTTTCTGGGAAAATTACTCCGAGATTCTCCACTGAAAGTATATTTGTATAGAGTGGCAACATTTTGATGAAATTTCGTTCTGTTTCTGAGCCTGGGAAAATGCTGCAGCTGCGATACGAAAAATTCGTCTGTAATTCTCTCAAGTTAAAAAATCAATCCCTCTGGTAGATATTGCAAACACGATCGATTTTTAGACAACGTAAACTATTTGAATTTTGAAGGATGTCCCTTAAGCTTGTTGTGGCACCAATATCTCATGTTTCTTTTATTAAAGAAGTCATCGGTATGAAAATGTTTCCAAGAATTTGTGCTATTCGAAAACGTTTCAGCAATTTTTTCTTCATAAAGAATATTCGATTTCGTTTAGAAACTGCATAATTTGAATTTCGTACTGGTTAATTTCTTGTTTTTTTTTTTTAAGAAACATGGACTGTCGCTATATAAATATTTTCATGTCTGATAATGTGGATGGTCCTTAATTTGATGAAACTTGCCAAAAACTTCATTTTGACCTTTTTCATCTTACCTTAGATCTAATATAAGATCCAGTAGTTCAAATTTAGATTTCCCTCTATGATATGCTTGCACACAAAGGTCTTCTTTGAAATGTCATTTAACTTTGATAAATTTGCCAAAGAATTCTGTAACTCTACACAAATTTATTAATGTACTGAAAAATGGGTTTCATTTGTTTATCCCTTTTTCAGTAGAAAGGAACTTGTCTAAGCCCCCATGGTATAACAGGCAGCTCTTGCACTTAAAAATTTTGAAAAATAAAGCGCATTCTAAATATAGTAGATCAAGAAATGCTTCCGATTACACATCAGTTTATAAATATCGGAAGAACTTTCAAATTCGAAGCAAATTTTCACACAAAAATTATGTCTTTGATATTGAAAGTAAGATTAGAAAACATAATTTATATTCTAAAGTCGATATTGGTTCTCTTCATTTAGAATTTTATGAAGTTGAAAAAGCACTACAAAATCTAAAACCGAATTTTAAACCAGGAACCGATGGGATACCTGCAATCATCTTAAAAGAATGTTTCCAATCTCTATCTTATCCACTCTTCCTTATTTTTAACGAATCCTTACTATCTGAAATTTTTCTCGATGATTGGAAATCATCATATTTTATCCTTATCTTTAAATCGGGTTCCAAAAATGTCGTTGAAAATTGTAGAGGGATATGTAAGCTCTCTTCAATGCCGAAAGTTTTCGAAAGTAAAGTAAAAACTATGTAAACTTCAATTTCAAATTAAGGAACATATTTCTGAATTTCAGCATGGTTTTCTAGTTGGGCGATCGACTACGTCAAATCTTGCACATTTTGCATCTTATGTTATAAACGCAATTAAGAAAGAGTTTCGGGTAGATGCAATTTACACTGATTTCAGCAAGGCTTTTGACTCAGTCAATCATAAAGTTCTCATTAAAAAATTAGAAATTTTTGGTTTTCATTCTTCAATGCTTAATTGGATCTCTTCATGTTAAGTTGGTAGGACCCAGAGTAGTGATTGATAAGAATTTAGACCTACAAATTGCCCGTCGGGTCTCCCACAGGTTAGTCACCTAGGCCCTTCGCTATTTATCTTATTTATAGATGATATTGTTTCTGCTTTGAAATTTTGTGATTCATTAGTTTTTGCAGATGATTTAAAGATATTTTTAAAAATAAAAAATGTTAATGACTGTATGAAAGTACAGTTAGACAGCAATCTACTATCCAGATGGTGCACTCAAAATTGCCTTAATTTAAATATCAACAAAAGTAGTGCAATTTCATTTTATAGAGGTTCGTTAAAAATCTCGAATGATTATTACCTTGGGTATAACTTATTAAAAAGAGTTGATAAAATAAAAGATCTCGGTGTAATAATGGACACAAAGTTAACTTATAATTATCACATTGATTATATTGTAGCAAAGGCCAACTCCATGGTTGGCTTTATCAAACGAAATTCAAAAGATTTTACTGACCCTCGTACCCTTCTAATGCTATATACTTCTCTAGTAAGGTCCATTCTAGAGTTTTCTGATATTATTTGGAGCCCAACTTATGAAGTATATTCTGATCGAATTGAAATATCAAAGGGGTTTTACAAAATACATATATACCTATTTTTAGAAAAATAAATTGGAGCTTTTCACCATCTTATGAAGAAAGATACTGGCTTCTCGGTATACATTCACTGAAATCTAGAAGATACGTACATGAAACTATGTTCATAAGAGATCTGATTTGCAATCACATTAAGAGTCCATATCTTCTATCTCAAGTTCCTATTTAGGCTCCTGTTAGACCACTCAGGGAACGAAAATTTCTTTTCCAACCCTTGCATAGAACGAATTACGGTCTAAGCGAACCTAGATCTATAAAGTCTTTCAATGAATTATGTCGAAGTTTTGACGTACACATCTCAAGGGTTTGCTTCAAAAATATTTTATTTAATTCTTTATATTAATTAAATTTTCATTATTAATTCATAAATCACAAACCTTAATAAAATATTAAAATTTTTTATATTATCAATCTTTTAATTCAATATTATAATCTTTTAAGCTATAAGGTTGTAGGTGAAATAAATAAATAAATTTTGGAAAGGCTTAATTTTATTTCAGAGCTATTTCTCATTTCAAATATTATTTTTTTTATTGCTGCCCAGTCTAATTTTTTTCAATTTGGTACGACTTTATCTTCCCCGAACTCCTTCTATGAATAATAACTATTGTAGCCTCAGTTACCCCGAGTTTCATTGAATTGCTAATAAATATTCCTGAAAATGAGTCCTAAAAGAATTTAATTCAAATCATCGCGCGAAAGAACTTCTCCAGCAATATTTTTATTTTTCAGCAAATTTCACAGAAATTGTCTTCGTAATAAACAACCGCGTGAGCAAGGGACCATCAACCAACCCCATTCCATCGAATCCGGAAAAGTTATCCGTCCATTTTTATTTTCTACAATTTTCCATTTTTTTTTTTTTATTTTTAACTTTTTGTATTTATTATTTTATTCTTACTTCTTCCAACCATCATCGTCTTCGTCGTCGTCGAAGTAGTCGTCATTTCGCGATGTTTCGCATTTTCTAAAACTGTTTTTCAATTAGCTGCCATAATAGCCGATTTGCATAAGAATTCTTCGCATATTAAGCGTTTCTTCATTTCTCCCACATCTCAAGACCACCAACCAACCCACAACAACTTGGGAAGTTTCTCGGACAAGAAATAGATGGTAGGCAAAAGGAGTTTTGGGTTGGGCAAGGGTCGGGAGGGGGTTAGTGGTAAAGTCAAACTGGAGGACGAATCGGCTGGTTGGTCAGATGATGTTGGGGAAATTGTACACGAAACTAATGGTGCCGGTACTGATGGCAAACGAAGACAATCTCTCTTTTTTTCCTATCTCTCCCGCACCCTGTCACCACTTTCTATTTTTTTGTATTTTGATCGCCTGAATTAAGCTGCTGAATGACTAAATTAATAAACGGAAAATTTTCCATTTTAATATTTATGAGAATGGAAAATATTTCTCGTTCCTACCGCTCGCTCGTTGCTATGCGCTGCTGTCGACGGACGTTCCTGATGGCTTGTTATGGTTTATTCAAATTTTTGCCTTCTTTACTTTTTTTGGTAATTCTTTTTTTTTGAGCGAGCTCCTTGTTTTTAGTCGATTTGTCGTCAATTTTTTTTTTGTTTTAATTTTATTGCATGATGACGTTCCATAAGACCAAAAGTCAAAATTCCAAAGCTGATGGATGAAATCGACAGTGCATTGAACGGACGCAGGGAGGTTTTGGGGATTCTGAAATGGCTGTCTGTGGGTTGATTGCTTTGCGGGTTAAAAAAGTTTTTCTTGTTTTTTTAATTTTTGCAAATCCTTGCAGATTTAACAATTTCGAGAGGACTTTTTGGAAATGTTTCTCTCATATTTGCTTTCTGAATTTATAATTTTATTTAAACTGGCAGGTTTCAATGCTGAATTGGTTAACTGAAACGGGCTGAATTTAAAATGTATTTTGTGCAGTTTATTGACAGTTTATAAGAATTGAGCTATAGAATATGCGGAGGTTGATTAATCTGGGGTTATGTGGTGATTTTATTTCTTTGACTTAAGTTTTTAGTATAAATGATCTCGCATTGTCCCATCGAGTTAATTTTTTTCTAAACCTTCTGGTAGGATCTTCATGGGAAGTTTTCATTTTTTTAATATCCCTATTATCAAAGCCATTTTCAAATAGCGCAAATTATACCTCCAAACCATACTCAAAGATAATAAAAATGAACTCGCTTAACTCCTTGCTCCAGTTTGTCCTTCCTTGAAAAGAAGTTGAAAAAAAAACAATTCCAACTATTATTATATCCTTGCCAAGAACTTCTCATTCACCGTTGTCGTTCGTAGTCGATTCCGTCGTCCAGTAAAACTTATGCGGATGTTTTATGATCTCTAAATAGGATGCACCACATGTGCGACTATTCCACTGTCAAATGCATGCTTATCCTCTTCTATTGCTCTGTGCAAAAACCCTTTCCTCCAATATAATAATTGGCCTACATTCAGGATACGACCACAAGAAATATCCAAAGGAAAACAAAAATTCTCGTCCATTTGTCGGGATATCTATGACAAGAACAGACGGCAGATAATGTCCTTAGCTTGCCGCATACCGCTGCCGCCTTATCGCGAAAGATGTCTTATGCTTCTCTTAAAAACGAAAACAAAAGGATGCACAGCACATTCACAGGAGCTTATGACGGAAAAAATCATGTTTTCAGCCATTATTTTTGGGGCTTTTTTTTTGTTTGGAAAAATTCAACACAACATTTTTGCAGGAGTATGGAGTTCTTTAGATTTCTTTTTGTCTAGGATGCGTTTTATTTTGTTGGCAAACATCCTGTCGACTTGTCCGCCAATTTTTGTCTTGGCTTGCAAAAAAAAAAAAAAAACAAGATAAAATAAAACTAGATCATGAGACAAGAACCGGAAGAATTTAGGACAAAGCTTATTGGGCAATAAACTCTACGTGACAACTCGTTCCATTAAACGGAGTTCTTGGCACAAGCACATGCATGTGACACCTTAAAGATAACGAACGCCAAGACAAAAAAGGAAGATGGTAACTCAGTTATATAAGGATTTTTTATTCGTCAAAAAAAAGAACAAAACGAAGATGAATTTCTATAGATGTCTATGTCAAAGTTACAATTTTAAGCAGAAAGATGTTACTGCATTGGAACGTGATTGCAAGGAACTCGGAAGAAATTTATGGACCTTGATTTTTTGTTACAATGTACACAATTTCAAGGGGCTTATAATGTGAAAGACATGGGAAAGGGTTGCAGATTCGATTCTTATCGCAATAAAAATGACTTTATGTCGGGTGTTTGAAGTTTAAGCAATACCTGAAAATAAGATCAAATTGATAGCTGCTTTATTAAAATAAACATAAAAATACTGCTTGCACTTACGGAGGTGCTCTACAACGAACGGATCTTCAGAAAAAGTGTTTCGAATATAGAAGATATATTGCTTAGGTCATTTTTGAAAACAAGATATCATATTTCGACAGAAGATTTTTTGAGTAACTCAGTCTTGTACATTTTGTGTTTTTTCGTTCTATTTTGCCAAAAAATGGCGCCCAACAAACACATTTAAGGTCTTCACTAACTTTTGCCCAAAAATAATTTCTTCAATCACAATAAGAACCTTGTTCAATTTTAAGTGAAAAATGCATTTCTAAGACGTTTTCTGAGCAGCAGATGCGAATATCTTACAGTGATTCCTCCTAAGCGACATCTGAATCACGCTACGTTTTCTATTTGGTGCTCAGAAAAAGTTTTAAATAGCCATTCTTCACTGGCACCTAATAAATTTATTTAAAAAAAAATCAGCAGCAACTTGCGAAAAACGATTTTAACTGGCGCCCAACAAAAGACTTGAGAAAATTAGTTATCCGAGTAGCAATACAAATATTTAGGACTCATTTTATCTCCACTGTAACAAAGGTAAGCAAAAAAGTGTTTAAATGACAACTAACAGACCTACGAAACGTCTTTATTTACCGGGCGCCTAGAAAAGGTCTTCAAAATCATTTTATAACAAAGACCTAAACAACATCTTTATGATGGATTAAGATGGGCATGAAGCAAAATCTCTGAAAGGATTTCAAGCAGATATGCAAAAGACATTTGAAGAGATTTTCTTGACAGTCGAAGAAACATTTAGAAACATAATCTCTTTTTAACTGGTACCTGGCAAAAAAATTGCTCTCCAGGTATCAATAAACATCTTAATGAACCATTCAATCTCCAAGCTGACAAACGTCAGCATAAAAGTGTTTAAAATCTTCAAAATTATTTTACAATAAAATCCCAAACAACATCCTTAAGATGGGTTCTCAACTCGCAAGTAACAAAAATCCTAAACGAGCTTTAAACTGATGCAAAGGAGACAATTTAAAAAGATTTTTTTCAACTGGCGCCCAACAAAAATCTTATAAGGAAAAACACTTTAAAAAGAAGGCGCCCAAGACGTCTTAAAGACAATTTATTAACCGAGGCGCTGAAAACAAACATATTTATAAATGTTTTAAAACAGCCACTAACAAACATCTTTGAAAAAAAAATTATAAAACTGGCGCCCAACAAAAGACTTTCTCCATTGAAAACCATACAAATATTTCCAAAACCTCTTTGTAACCCAATAAACAAAAAAAAAAGTGTTCCATAACTGGAACAAATAACTTTTAATATCTAAACCAACCCCAAATAAACATCTTAAAGAACTTGCTGTTAACTGGCGCCCAACAAACGTTTTTAAATACTTTTCTTAACTACCACCCAAGTGTAATCTTTCAATTTCCAATTGTTTTCTACCCGAATTGCCTCTCTTAACATTCTAAATCTGTTCTTCCCGGAGCAGCCCTCAACTTAACCTTCTCACCTACATAGTCTTAGAATAACAAGTCCATATCTAAGTAACATATCCTAATAATAAACCATATGCCTCGAACCGAAAATGAAACAAACACTAAATAAACATAAAATAAATTGAAAGTACATAAAAGATATTCTTGGGCTTTTCAGAAATATTTTGTTCGGGAACTTGAGGCTAGAAGCAGCATAAGAGTTAGTCAAAGAAAAAAAACGTAATATACAATCATAAATTACATCCACCCTTAAGTGCGTCCTTATACCCGTAGACCACCACTAGAAAACCCACATAAATAGGATATCGTTAAAGCATCATAAGTGGGACGACGTTTTGTTTGTAGCTTATATGTTAAAGTAGGGTTTGGGCGCTTCTCTAAAATTGCTTTCTTACATACATGGGAATGGGGAAGATGTGGATGTTTGTTTAATTAGAACTTTGGAATGTCTATGTACGACGCACGACGATGGCGACGTCTCCATCTCCGTGCGAGGAGTTTGTTTTGCTCCAATTTACAAAATCCTAGCGATGCTGATGATAATGCCGGAATAGCAGAACAGTCATATTTATCCTGTAAACATTCGAACCCGAACCGAACGAAACGGAACCGAACCGAACGAAGGAAACCCCTTTTTAGAGCCACAACAGCGGAAAACTGCCTAAGAGGTTTTGTTTTTTGTTCTAGAAGGACGAGTTCGTAGAGGGTAGCTCGGCCCATACTCCATTTGAGTTCTCTTCTGAGTCCTTGTTGGATGGTGGGCGTTGATGTTGGTGTTGGTGGCTATGTTTGACTATCATCGAGCCGAGTGGTTAAATGATTATATCCGAGGCTAAAGCTGAGGCTGAGGCAAATCAACACGCAAATAGAGAAAGAGAGGGGCGACTCTGAAAACGGAAGGAGAGTTCAATTTTATTTGAACACCGCAAATTAAATTTTCATTATTAATGTTGGTTTCGTCGGGCTTCACAGAGGTTTGTGTTGTTATTAAGATTTTTTTAATATTATTTTTTTTTTAGAGATTTTGGTTTTTGGCCAAGGGCAACTTTTGATAACTATACCTACTATTAGATCGGGTGTAATTGGGTAAACACTTTGATTTCATAGCACAAAATGATTTAAGTAAAATGTTTTTCTATTTGCCTTGTTAATTAATGAAGTTGTTTAATTTTCTGTTTTATTTCTTTTTAGGTAAGTTGATGGGAATTGATGTTCAAACTGAGCGATGGTGATGGCGGGTCTATTTAGGGAGATGAATTTTGAAGTAAATTGGAAAAGTGATTGAAATCTCACTAGATACACAGAAATATGTAAGAGAAGTATCGTATTTCAAAATTTAATCACTGCTTCTATTTTCTCTATTTATCAAGGAATAAATATCCTTTAGGATTTTTATTTTGTGAAATTATGGGATATTTAACTCTAAGAAGGTAATTTTTTTAAAAGAACTGCATCACACATTTCATTTAATAATAATAAAAACAGTGTCTTAAGCTCCATTGTGAATACTCTTAATTCTAGGAAAGTGGTTGCTCTTAATACTTACTGCAGAATCTTACTTTGATTTTGGAACTGTTGAACAACGCGGTTCTTCAGTGCGAAGTCTAAGTTTGACATTGGATCAAACTCAAATTAACTTCTAAAACATGTTTTTAACTTTTAGTTTCCAATTTAATTTAACTTGGATACGCAGCAAATTTAGTCATCTAGTACAAAATACACTAAAAAAGTGATATATAGAGTTTAAGCTATAAATTGCATAAATCTATTATTGCTTCAAACGTTGGGCGCCAGTTGATATTTTCTAAAAACATTCACCTTAAATAATGAAATATTTTTTTGGATAAAGCTTTCTTGGGTCAATAGCATAGTATTATGTCAAGAGATTTGCAGCTTGATAAAAAAGAAACAAATTACACCTCCTGGGGAAATTGTTTCTACTAGAAATGTGATCAGCACCTTTAAAAATACGAAAATATATGTGTCGTGTCTAATACGACTATCTTATTTTATTTTAAACTGAATTAAGAAAAGAGTCATACAATCGCATAAACACCTTAAACGATTAATGTCTGAAAATCCCCGCATTGGGCGCCAGTTATTTTTATTTGTTTTATGAATTTGCCATAGCATACAATAATTGACTTTAACAGTAAAACGATAGGAGAGTAGAGAGTAGAGTGTGAATATCAGTCATAAGGTGTGAATTACCCGCAAGCCCATAAAAACTTCCAATATGTACCTGAGACATACTCACTACTCAGTGTTTATGAATTTTAAGCATTCTTAAATTTAATAAGTTCAGCGACTAACTGCTTAAGCTTATAATGAAACAGTTGAAGCTTCGTTTCATTTTACTTGAAAATCCCACGTTGGGCGCCAGTTGCATGTAATATGTATGGACGATCTTATTCCTTTAAAATACTTTTGTCAATAACAAAAATATTTATAACACAATTTTTTTTATATATTCATTCATTTTCTAATCTTTTAAGATTTTCATTTTGTAAAGCCCCTTTGCGCAACTGTGGAGCATCACGCTCTTCATTTACATTCGATTCCCAGCCAGTGCTACCTAAATAGAATTACGTTTTTTTTTCCAGGGTACTGTATTTTACGAACAAGTAATATCTCTTATGCAAAAAAGTCTTCATCTTAGGCCCTTTCGGACTCGCCAAAAACATGTAGGTTTCTTCCATTTCTGCCAACAGGACATAGGCCTCAAATTTAATATGTGGTACATTCAGCATTTCATGAAAATCTTAGCCAATTAGATTAAAATATAAGCTTGTTAGTGCAAAATCCTCACGTTGGGCGCGAGCTAATATTTGTTCAAAGTAGATAATTAAGTGTTTGTTTTATCCGAACAAAACAATAGGGATTCATATAAAGTCACCTTCAAGGTGTACCAGAGCCTAGGGGAGTTATCCGAAATATTATTAATATTAAACTCCTCGTAGACGAACATGTACATAGTACAAACGAGAGTTACAATTAACCGAAAATTCCTCGGAAAAGAAAGTAAAGATTGGAAAGGCCCCAATTAGTTTTTAAGAGAAATATTGGCACTTTTATATGCCGCGACGATGTTTCTGTGTAAAAATTATTTCGTGATAAGTTTTAAGACTCCGACACTTCAAAATGTAAAATAACCAAATCCATACTTTTCTATTTAAAAAATTAAAAAAAACATATTTTATAACAAAAAGAAGTAAACGAAATTAAAATCAAAGGGAACATGGAATATATAGGAAGTCCTATTCCCCGCTTAAGGATTAAGAACCTAAAATCGCACTAAAATTAAGGCATTGAAAGCATGTTATTTTATGATTTTTAAAATTATCTCTTGTTTGTTTTCATTCTTTTAATTTTTTTTTGTTAACTTAGGTATTTAGTTTGCATCTTCCTATGTAACCTGCTCGTTTTAGTTTTTATATTGAGTTAGTTTGTGATTATGTTTTAATTTGTGTTTGCCTCATTTCTATCACATGACAAAATCACCTTCATCCTTTCGTTTTTCATTTAAATATTGCTTGATAAAATAAACCCCACCCTCTCCAAAAAAAAGTAAAAAAAAAAACTTAACAATAGCAAGTGAACACCCTTTAAAGAAAAAAAAAATAATATCGACGATTTATCAACAAAAAACAGGTTACGTGATGTTGAAATATAAAAACAAAAATTATTATTAAATATTAGTGAAACAAAAAAAAAATATATAAATATAAGAAAAATTGCTTCCAACAAGCGTTAGTTTTGAACGGGTTTTGGTGTATTTTGGAAGAAATCCAATTGAAACCGTCCAAAACTGAGGCCAGTTCGTAGCACACCCGTCTCTAAATGTTTTTTTTTTTTTAATTAATTATATTGAATAAAAAGTATTATAAGAAATATTAATTTAAATGTTAAATATTTTATTTTGTGTTTTAATATTTCATTTTGTTTAAAAAAAATAAAAATAATATGTATCTTTCTCTTTCCCTTTCGTTTGTTTTTCTTGTACATACATTCCCCCAGAGACATTATACAAAAGAAAATTATGTATCGAAATCTATTTAAACAAAAAAATACAAGTAAACAAATGAAACATTAAAAATTCTCTTATTTAAAAATATACTTAATATTAATTTTAATTTTTTTCTTCTTTGATTAAAAAAAAAAAAGTTAATAAACACTGCAAACATTTTAATAATTTTTATTTATTCTTGTTATTATAATATTTAAGTTTAAAGTGAAATCAAGTGTGAAAAGTGATGATAAGAAGTAAAACAAACAAGTGAACATAAATGATCTCATCTCAAGTTCTATCGATCTCTCTCTCTCTCTTTGCCTTTCAAACTTTTGCATAACAAGCAATTTTCCATTTCTTTTATTTTTCATTTCATTTAACATTATTTTTTTCTTATAATATTAATTTATTTTTAAAAGCAGGTAAAACATTATAGAGTGGCATGTGTTTGCAGTGTTAATTTTTTCAAGAAATTCATTTTACTTTTTAATTTTAATTAACTTATTTTGAAATAATTAATTTTTTCTGAGTGTGGCTTTTGTGTATTTGTCTACATACAAACGTATTGTACTCTATCAATTTCTCAGATTAGATGATTTTATCCAAAAAATAATATTTATTTATTTTATAAGAAATTATATATAATCTTTCTTGCTGCCGCTCTTTTGAAATCATAAATAAAAAAAATAAAATCTCTTCGAATGGCAAACATTTTATATAATTAAAATTTTGTTAATAAAATATATATCATATTCTCACTTTTATTTAGTAAACAAATTCAAATTGTATTTTTACTGTCGAATCAAGTATTGAAAAAAATTGGATTCAAAATTTAATTAAATTTAAATTTAACAAAAAATAAATAGAGACGTGAAAATTCAATAAAAATTTGATTAAGTGCTTTCATTTGTTTACTTGTTAAATACGTGCCCTGTTTTGCATAAAAATATATCTATAGATGAGTATTTTTCTTAGAATTGTTTTAATTTATTTTATTTTTCTTCAGCATGTTTTTGTATTTAACTCAATTTTTTGCCTGTCAATATTATTTCTTTTGTTAAATTTCTCCTGCATTTTGGAATAAAGCAATAATATTTAGAAGTTGAAAAGGATTAATCGAATGATAGAGGTGAATCGTACACTGGTTTGGATTGCATGCTTTGTGTTGTATAGAATTATCAAGCACCTTTTTTAAATTTACTGAAATAAAATACAAATAATTTGAATTGAAAGCTTTCAGTTTTGGGAAAGGAATCAGAAACTTAGGAATCGTTTTCTTTAGAATAAGCGTTTAATCGGGGAAAACAGTAGTAAGGGATGGCCCAAATACAAGTTTCTTTTTAAAAAGGCAATAAAATGACCAAAATTAAATTTTGTCCATGTAATATGGCTTTATTAATAAGAGCAGACATTCCCATTTTTTATTGCATACAAAATCGTTCAAGTACGTGCCTTAGCTGGCTTCGTAGTAGCGCATTCTGTGACTCCAATTTTCCAAGACCTTATTGATGGTTTCGGGCTGTAACTCACGGATTCCTTGGATGATATTGGCCTTAAGTACTTGAATCGTTTCCGGATTATTGGCATAACATCGGGCGTTCACGGTTCCTCACAAAAATAAGTCCAAAGAGGTCTAATCACAGCTCCGATTCGGTCAATTGACATCGCCAAGACGGCTGATAATACAATTTAATAAGTTGGTGCGCAAAAGATAGATTGTATCATGGGCTGTGTCGCATGGTGCGCCATCCTGCTTGAAACCAGAAGTCGTCCAAATCCATGTCTTCAATTTCAGTAAAAACAAGTTGGTCAACATGGCCCTGTAATTCCTACCGTTGACCGAAACGTTCTTTCCAGCTTCATTTTCGAAAAAAAAAATAGTGCAATGATGCCACCAATACACAACCCGCAACAAACCGTCAATGTTTGTTAACGTAGCCATAGAGATGAAAATGCGCCTCCTCAGAAAAGATGATTTTTCGCACGAAATTGCTGTCCATTTCGAGCTGCTCGGAGGCTCTTCAATTGCTGAGTCAATTTTAACTTTTAAGCGAATAATTCGAAATCTTTGTGAGGAATTCTCCCCAGGCTAGTACGTGAAATGATGAGCTGTTGCAATCGATGGCATGAATTGAGTCTCACACTCATATTCTCGGCTAAAGCAGCTTCATTCTCATCTGTGCGCACCGTAAGACGACTGAGACGGAGAGACTTAACATTATTTGAAAATTCCAAATTACTAAGATGAGAAGTAATTTTTCATGATAGCAAACTCATCTAGCATTTGTCACTACCTCACTACCTCGTAAGAGAATGTACCCCTGAAAAAAATTACAATTTTAATTTTTAGGGTACAGATCGGTTGGATAAACAAATCCAATCCTCGAGCCTTATAATCAACGCACTTAACACTACACCAAGGTATACTAATTGAACTATAATTCTGAAAGTAAAAGAGATGGTTCTTATATAATGGGTGATTTGACAATGGCATGCATTAAATTTGACATGAAGGCTATACCTCATTAAAATGTCTTCCCTAAAAATCTAACATGGAAGTTGATCTTCATTCATCATGATCATCATCATCGGCTCTACAACCCGGTTCCGGTCCTGGCCTCTTTCAACAAGTCTCTCCACCTATCCCGATCTCGAGCTGACGCAATCCAGTTGCACAGCCCAAGGCTTCGGGCGTCCTGGTATACGCCATCTCTCCAGCGCAAGCATGGTCTACCACGCTGTCGTCTACCATACAATGAACCACAAAGAACTTTCCGAGCACGTTCCTCTTCGCTCATGCGAGCTAGGTTACCTGCCCACCGGAGTCTACCGAGCTTAATTTTTGTCACGATATCTGCTTCTAGGTAGATTTCGTACAGTTCATGATTGTACCGTCTCCGGAATCGTCCTTCCTCACATATGGGGCCAACAATTCTCCTTAAGACTTCTCTCTCGAACGCAGCTAAGAGGTCGGAGTACCTTTTGCTAAGCACCCAGGTCTCGGATCCATATGTGATTACTGGCAGGACCATGGTCCTGTACAGCAGCAGTTTTGAAGTTATGGTGGGATTTCTGGATTTGAAGAGCTTTGACAGACTATAGTAGGCTCTGTTGGATTTGAGAAGCCGCCCGCGTATTTCTTCTTCTATATTGTTATCGGCTGCTACTATTGACCCAAGGTATTTAAAGGATTGCACCACTTCAAATTCGTGCTCCGCTACCTTGATTGTTTGACCAACTGTTCCTCTCGCATTCAACGCCACCATGTATTTTGTTTTACCTTCACTAATGTGCAGCCCCAGATTTTGTGCCGCCTGCTCGATCTGGATCAAGGAATCGTGTACAGCTTGTTCAGTTCTTCCGATGATGTCGATGTCGTCTGTGTAAGCCAGTAACTGGCTGGACCTGTTGACGATGGTTCCTCTTGTTGCCGTGTCAGAGTCACGGATTGCTTTCTCCAAGGAAGCAGGCCAAACCGTCCCCTTGTCGGAGTCCATTAAAGATGTTGATTGGGCTGGATAGCAATCCGGCTATTTTTACTTGGCTTGTTACATCGGCCATGGTCAACCTACATAGTCGTGTCAATTTATTTTGGATGCCGAATTCTCTCATGGTTTTGTAAATTCTAGACATTTTTCCATCGCCTGCCTAAGGGTAAAGATCTGATTGTCCGATGATGGTTTTAGCGTATGGGGTTATCCGGTCTTGTAGGATAGAGGAGAGTATCTTATAGGCGGTAATCAACAACGTGATACCTCTTGATACCTCTTGATCTTCATTACCACTTTTTAAATGAAAAATTCAACTGAAAGTAAAATGTTGCCGTACCCTTCTAAGACGCAAATATTGGTCGATGTTTACCGACTCTTATAAAATTTACAGCTTTAATAGACGGTGAATTTTATTTTTCTAGGGGAATTGGATTAAATTCAGACACCTAGAATAATAATGTCCGCGGTCAGACTATTAAATCAATTAAGATAGAAAGTAATTTCTGTTTAAGTGGAGTTAAACAAATGGGAAACATTTAAGAAATGTTTTTAAACAATATTCCTTTGGTGTGGACACACCTTAAGGAGTAAATGTTACGGCTCTCAATAGACTGGGTCTTAAGCATGTACAAAATTATAATAAACAATATCCTCATGGTTAATAATTTGTGGAATCATTTCCTTTTTCTACTAGATAAATATCTCATAACTCCACTGGAGATACAATCCTTTATATGAAATTAAATACAAAAATTAGAGACCATTACGGCTCGTAAAAAGCTTAATCATGCTGAATTACAACAACCTTCCAGTGTGCTTGTTAGCTGAATTGGAGAAAACCTACACATGTCTAGCCATTCTCTTTCTAGTCTAAGAAGTCTGCAAAAAGACAGAAAGAATTTTTGAAAATATCAAGAATATTATCATTGACAAATATTTAAAAAAAAGTAATGGTGCCAAATGACTCCCTTGGGGAATGTCATCAGAATTATAGTTTTGAATTTTCACAAGTAAGAAGACAATGATTCTAAAGGAGATGGGTTAATGCCAAAAGAAAACAAATTTGTGGAGCAGACTGAATCCGTCAAAAGCCCTTGCAAAGGCTGTAAAAATAATGTCTGTTTGATGCATTTGTTGCATTTTTTTTCTAAATGAACGCACCATTATGGTTAAGTTGTTTGCAGTACATTTTCACATTTTACATTTTTTTTATAACTGAAATTTTGTCTTGGATAACAGAATAAATTGTAATATGTTCAACTTTTTTAAATAGTTTTGGTGTAATGGATAGCTTACAGATAGGTCTTTAATTCAGATTTGAAAATCGGAGACAAAAACGAGATTTTCCACGTTTCTTAAAATAGGCATGTAGCTAGAGCACATCTTTTTAGAAGAATAGGCGAAATATTGTATGGTCCTCAAGCTTTATTGAAATATAGGTTTAATAACACCTCTTCTACTTCAGCTTGGCATAAAACTCGTGAGCCAATATCGTCGACGCACTTATTTAATTTTGATGAAAGTTCAGAATTTAAGACAGAAATTACAGGAACTTCTTAAAGCTTGACAGAATTTACTATTATTTTGTCATTTAGTGCTTTTATTTAGTCAAAATAAAATCCCAACTGATTATATGCATATGGAAAAATAGAAATTTTAAGGGTTCTCGCAATCACTTTAGGGCGCATAAAATCATAATTTCATTGGTGTTTTGATTGGATATATTACTGTGGTTTTGGGCCAATTATAAACCTATAACTATCAGTAGCTCAACCAATCAGAAAACCAATTCTTGGAATTTTGTTGTTTTCCTCATGGAAGACTATGATACCAAAAGAGTTGCTGCTAAAATAAAAAAAAAATATTAATTTTAAAACCTATACTTCTATCATGTAACTGCTTCCTTCAACAAATATTGTCCGAAAAATACAGGAAAAACTAAGTCAAGATGTCAGCTAATGTTTTACATATATTTAATCCTCTTTTTTGAGGTGACATTTTAAATCCACAACAAAAAGAAAGTAATATTTTCCCAAAGCACTTCAAGTTAGCTTCCTTATTTGCCATCAGGATTATTGTTTTCATTTTTCCACATCGTCTTAAAAAATACCTGTGAGATAGTACCTGAAACATACAAAATGTTCTCTTTTTTTATGTTTTCATCGCACTATATCGATTTACTACGTTTCCTGGAGTTGCAACTTCATCATAATGCGTTTGAATTGCTCCATAATAGAGAAAAAGGAAGCGATTTATTGATGCCATGCTTTTAGTCTTCTTTACATTCAGTAAATCTATGCGGGAGCGTTTGATTTATAGGAAATCTCAAAAAGAGGGCGCCAGAAAACTGTTTGAAGTCAAAACTAAAAGCATTTTTAACAAAGCCTTAAAGCAAAATTTGATAAAACTATTTACATTTTTGAAAATGTGCTCGCATTCAATAAGATCTTAACGATTTCGTAGCGGCCCCTTTTGAATTTTTTCTCAAACCCAATCCAGCCATGTGATACTTCATACATTTCAAATCGTCTTCTTCCATCATTGCTCCTACCACATAATTAATACCAACCGAATGAATGTGTCGAGTTATTTTCTCACTTTCGTACTTTCTCCTCTTACTTCCGTTTAATCATTATTGAAAGTTTCTTTCTTTCAATAACTTTTTTTCTTCTATTTTTTTTTCTGTTCTATTTTCTAGCAAAGACAAAAGCAAATAAGTGAAACAAAGAATTCGTTTTTGTTTGAAATGAAACAAAAAAAAATAGTTCTTTCGACAGGATAATGTAACAGGATTTAATTGCATTCCATCAGGAGATTTCCTTTGATTTTGTTCTACTACTTTTTGTGCTGTTGTTTTTGTTGCTATATAATTTCCAGCTCTCCTTCTTTTCTTTTATAAACATACATTCTCTTTCTTGGGGGGCTTTTTTTATTGAACTAATAACAAGCGAGTGCTTCCCTGAACAAAATAGAAAAAAAAAATCAGAAAAATGTCAAAGGATAGTGTTACCACAAGAATAACCACAAGGATGTCTCAAATGCGTTCCTTTGATGAGAACGAAAATGCAAAAGAAAAAAAAAAAATTTAAGAAAAAATTGATTTCCGGAACAAAATAGAGAAAATAAAATTTCATCATCACATTCTACTTCTTGTTCAACTAAAAAAAAATGTGCTCCACAAGAAAATTTTATTGCACATTTTCACACATTTTTTTTTGTTGAACTTCAACCACACCTCTTGAACGTACACATTTTACCTATACGAGGAACACATTCTTTTCTGAGATCCTTTAAGAAGAAATCTTTTAGAGAAAACTAAAATCCTTTGTTGATGCTTCGGGATAATGCATGAATGGTTGCATTAAGTGATGAGTTGTTTTTGTTGGTTTGTTGGGTGAGTCCTTACGACAGAAGGAATTCGAAAAATTAATATCACTTCGAAATAACAAATTCCAGGTCAAGTAAGTTTTTCTTAGGGAAGTGTCGTGTTAAAGTACAGATCCTTCAGGTCTTGTAATGGCTTGGAGGTAAAATGGTTTATGGTTAAAAGTTAAAAAATGTCTTCAGGGAATCCTTAAAACCAAGTCACTTTCCGCAAAAAGAATACATTCAAACTCTTCCACACGCATCAAATCCATCCGACCCTTTCCTTCTTTAAAAAACTAATTCGGAGAGTCCTTCAAAAAAATATTCTCATGTACGAAAAGATATTCATTGATGAGCTTTATTCATAATAATATAATATTGATGATTTCTAAGCAGCTCACGAATTTTCAAACCCTCAAGTTCAACGAACCTTTGACTAAAATCTCCCCACAAACAAATATCTCGATAAGCAATTTTAATGCACGTTTTACGATTATTTATTATGCCAATAAATTTCCATAAAATATCACAAACACACGTACAAAATTCCGGGACAAAATTTTGGCAAATTTGGTTAAAGTGTTAAAGTGAATTTACATCCCTCTATTTCTCTTTTTTTGACAAAAAAAATACAAAGGTGTAAACCGGGGCAAATTTTCGGATGACAAAAACTAGACAAGAGAGTTGTTTGAAATCATTCTGAAGTGGCACTTTAACGGATCCCCAGAAGCACTATAGATTGGGCACTCTGACCAACTCTTGCTATCCACTCCACAGTCAGATGAGAAAAGGGGTTTTTGAAGGAAGTGAGTCTGGAGCATGGATGGGCTGAAAAAGGCCATCCATTAACCCGTACGCGATTATTGGCAGTCCTTTTGGCACGCATAGAACATCTCCCTATGGCATCCGATTGAGGAATTGCCAGCTTAGGTGAAAGGTTAGTGGGCAGAAATATCCTTTCAAAGTGACTTTGCACAATACGAACAGTGAATGATACTCCACACAAAATCGCAGGGAAACACCTCCCTCTCTCCATGCTATCGATGGCGCAGATGAAGGAAGACCCTTACCGGATAGAAAAAGTTCCTGATGCGTGTGGCAAAGAGGATACACCACTACGCCACGCAGCCTGGCAGGGTCGCCACGTACGAGCATAGCCCCATATACTAGGTATAAAGTTAAATGCCGTCATAGTATGTCGTTACTTGCGATTTATTGGATTGGATTTGAAAGTAAAAACTGAGAGAAAAAGACGATGAAAGGATGTGTGTGGGGGTGATCGAATCAAAAGGACATTCGCATATGAATTTAATATATTAAAATGGATTATATCCTCGTTTTTTATTTTTATTCCTATACTCCTTGGTGATATCTTATGCGTTGGTAAGTAAGGGAAAAAAATCATACCGATTCGCCCTCCCTCACACATGTTTTCCATTCTTTGGTGAAATGGATATTTATGACTTTAATATATTTTCATAATATTCACAATGTGAAGGATTTAATACTTCTTTGTGGGATGACGGTACACACAAAGACACCTACAGAGTAATGGTCGACCGAAGGAATATTAATTTACGAAAGGATAATCGATTCGTAGCTGGCAGGCAGTTTGGGATTTGTTAATTTTTTTTTTGAGTTTTTTTTTTGATCCTTTTGTACCAATTGGGAAAGTCCTTAATAATTTTAAAATATTTAATCTTGATCAAAAGTTGATCCAAAAGCTAACAGAGCAGATTTAAGACTATCTAATATTGGAATCAGCTTAGCGTTTCTTTGTAGTAGACTATGTGCTATGTAGTTTCACGTATGACATCATACCCCTCCCCCCACCAAAAGAAATAATTTGTTTAAACATTTCAGAACTTCTGATGAGATCGTGATTTTAGGCAAGGACTGCAAATCGACATTGTCGCAAAAGAAAAAATTGCGGTGTAAAACCTCGTTTCCTATAATTTTTATATAATAAGCGCCCACTAAAGGGCTTTTGACAGCCCATAATATAAAGTGACTAAACACAGTGCGAGCGTTTAAGAAAATAAGAACGGATTTAAAAGGAGATCTGGGTGGACACTGAGTTTGAAGGTACATCAAAATAGAATGGAAAAATAGGGTAATGTAAAGCATTTTAAAATCGTGTAATGCGTCTAAGGAAATAATCTTTAATTCTTGACAGAATGACAGTTCGTCTGCACTTAAACTGATGTGCATTTTTAGAAATATGAGAATTACGGAGGAATTATTTAAGGTGAGGGATACAACTGACTTGTTCACCATAAAATTTTGCATAGTTATTTTTATAATCATAAATGTAAATTCAACATAATTAATTTACTAGATTTGGTTAAATAATGTTTTATTCAACAAACATTCGATTTTAATTAAAAAAAAAAAACTAATCGACTACCCCTAAGATTGCCATCTTCAAGATAAAAATCCTAGAATTAAGACAGAATTATGAGAAAATAGTTGAGTTATTTAAAAAAGTGTAAAAAGTTAAGGTTAATTTGGTTTGCACATTTGCACAAGTACCAAGTGACTTAATGATTATAGCGTTGGATTGAACTATTACGACGAAGTTCTGATGATGGATTTCCAGCCATTACTAAGGGTAATGTCTCTTACAAGCAAGTGACAAATCCTCAAGGAGTTTCGCTTGTCGTGAAAAGTCATTCATCTTAGCCTTTGGGAATTAGCAGAGAATCGTAAGTTCATTGTTATCGACATGAATGGTGCAAAGTTATGTCCCTAGTCTCCAATTTTTAGCAAATTGTTGAGTCGTATAAAACTAATACCTTAACACAATTTGCACCACATTGTTAATTGGGCAAGCTACACAAGGATGAGTCAAACACTCGAAAACTTTCATCGTTACAGAGTCAGCGTAAATACGTAAAGGGTGGGCCATCGACATCTGACAGCTGTTTCCGGCTCGAAATCTTGACAGAAAGTCAGTATCAGTATCATACGTCCGCAAAACGAAATGAGTCACTTTACGCTTGAACAACGTTGGAAAATTTTGAAAACTTATTTCTAAAGTAAGTGCTGCGTAACCCAAGCAATACGTTTTTTAAAAAGAAGTCTTGGCCAAAATGAAGCACCCACCGCGCCTGCTGCACGCAAGTTTGTGCAAAACGTTCGTGAGACTTAGAGCTGTGTCGTCAATCAAGATCGATTCGATTTTTTTGATCCGATCATCGGAAAGTATTGATGATCGAAATCAATCATTTTAATCGATCTCAATCTCAATCATTTAGATGACTCTCGATTCTGGATTCTCGATTTTTTATTTCAATCTCAATCATTTCAATGAGTCTCGATTTTCGATATCAGTTGACTCGACTAACCATGATCAGACCAAAAACATAAATGTTAAAAAAAGAGCCAAGTTCTTCTATACAAAACCCTTTGTGTAAGAAGTCAGCCGTGAAAAGTAATGATATCTAAAAGTGCGCCAAGTTCTTACTTCATGAAGATTTAATACCGAATATTTAAAGTAGAATAATATTGAAACAGCTACAATGTAATAGAGAAATTTTATTATTTAATGATTACTGAGTAAAATTTGATAGGCTTACTGGTCAAGTTTTTAAAACCGTTTGAATTGGGCATACAAAAAAAACTTGCCAAGTAAGCCCATCAAATTTTACTCAGTAATCATTAAATAATAAAATTTCTCTATTACATTGTAGCTGTTTCAATATTATTCTACTTTAAATATTCGGTATTAAATCTTCATGAAGTAAGAACTTGGCGCACTTTTAGATATCATTACTTTTCACGGCTGACTTCTTACACAAAGGTTTTTGTATAGAAAAACTTGGCTCTTTTTTTAACATTTATGTTTTTGGTCTGATCTCACTCCTTTTTGCAAAGATTTAAATATTTTGCCATGTCAAAATCTCGAAAGATAAGGAAAGATAGAAGGGTGGACTCTTCCTACTAAAATCAACTTAGTTTATAGCCATCCTATTTCTTTTGGTATATTTTCTTTTTGTTATTGGTTGTTTTAATTTGCGCTTCAATTATTTCTTCTTATCCTGGCAAGATACATAACACTAACATACCTACCTTAATTACAGCAATCGGAAGTGCTCCATATAAATTAAACATACCACGCCCCCTGAATGGAAAACCTCAATTTTTATTGTTGGTCCTTTATATGCGACTTGAGCCCTACCGTTCTACCAAATTTCATTGTTCTACTGCAATTGGAAGTGCGCCATATATAATTTACATCAGTTCTGAGGAAGTGGGCGTATACCACGCCCTTGAATGGAAAACCTCGATTTTTATTTTTGGTCCTTTATATGCAATTTGAGCCCTACCGTTCTACCAAATTTCATTGTTCTACTGCAATTGGAAGTGCGCCATATATAATTTACATCAGTTCTGAGGAAGTGGGCGGCTACCACGCCCCTGAATGGAAAACATCAATTTTTATTTTTGGTCCTTTATATGCGACTTGAGCCCTACCGTTCTACCAAATTTCATTGTTCTACTGCAATTGGAAGTGCGCCATAAATAATTTACATCAGTTCTGAGGAAGTGGGCGGATACCACGCCCCTGAATGGAAAACCTCGATTTTTATTTTCGGTCCTTTATATGCGATTTGAGCCCTACCGTTCTACCAAATTTCATTGTTCTACTGCAATTGGAAGTGCGCCATATATGATTTACATCAGTTCTGAGGAAGTGGGCGGATACCACGCCCCTGAATAAAAAACCGCTAATTTTATATTTTTTTCTTCGAACGCAATTAGAGCCCTACCACTTTACCAAATTTCATCGTTTTACAGTAGTTGGAAGTGCTCCATTCAACCAACACCAATTCGGAGAAAGTGGGCGGATACCACGCCCCCCGAAAGGAAAATCTTGGTGTTTATTTTTGTTTTTTTATATGCAATATAAGCCCTACCGGTTCACCAAATTTCATCGTTTTACAGCAGTAGGAAGTGCTCCATTCAACCAACACCAATTCGGAGACAATTCGGAGAAAGTGGGCGGATACCACGCCCCCTGAATGGAAAATTTCAATTTTTCGATTTTTTCCTCTGCTTACATGACAAGACCTACCGTTGTGCAAAATTACAAGATTCTACGATATCGGCAAGTGCTCCATAATTTTGATGATCTGTCAGTCAGTCAGTCAGTCAGTTACGGTTTTTGTGATTTTTGAGGCCTTATATCTCAGGAACCGCTTATGCTAGAAAATTGAAATTTGGTCAGGCGCATGTGCCTGACTAGCTTAGCAAATATTCGGAATTTCAAGTTTCTGACTTGATTGGTACTGAAGATAGGGAGGGGTCAAAAGTCGCCTGAGTTTGTTCCTGTAAAAAGGGTGTAGTGCCAGAACTTGGCTGGGCACTACCGTGCCCTTTGATTTACTCGATTCCATTTGTTCCGATTCAATCAATGTGGATTATGAACGCCAAACGGACGGTGGAATGGAATTTCTGGGTTGAACTCGGCATTGAAGAACATGATTGATCGGGTTGGTCGTTGATGTTGTAGGCCGCAAAAACAATTACTGTGTTGAGCTGATGTTATTTGATGTATCAGGATCCGGTATGTTTAATGTGGATTTTTGGACGTTTCTTAATCCATCGACATTGTAGCCATCCTTTGATGGAATTTGACAGTTTATTCCTTGAAGAACAAATTCAGTTTTGACGTACAAATAGTATTTCGTACCAAATGATAGCGGAAAGTTCTAAAATTGCTCTTTTCCGAAGCAACAAATAAAATCCATTTTTCTTGAATTTTCTGACACTTTTTAATCTATGTACAAAGTAGCCATCATTCCATGTTATTTGGCAAATTATGGCTTACAATAATAGAGTATTTTGTGAGAACTATCAAAGACACAAGTCAATCTTATCATAGAAATCGAAATTAAAATCGAATCGGAACAGAACTGAATAATTTCAGTGAAATGAAAATGATCGAATGATCGATTGATTAAAATGATCGGATCATTTTCGTAATCGTTCATTCGATCATTTGAAATGAACGATTTACAAAGCTCTGGTATGCTAATGTACAACACTCATGGTCACCGTCGTCAAACGGTGCATACAGACGAGAATGTGGCAGAGCTGTACCCGAGAGTCTGAGACTCAATTGAGGAACATCAACTTGCCATCGATCTCAACAGCTCAACATTTCACGCACTAGCCTGAGGAGAATTCGGAACAAAGATCTCGGATTACTCGCTTACAAGGTCCAACTGACTAAGCAATTGAAGGAGCATTTTGAAAAAGAAACTTGTATTTGGCCTACTCTTTATAATCACACAACAATTATACTAAAAACACAAGCATAAAAACGATTTTTACATTACACCGTGTAAAATTATCCATTTTCTTATTTTAAAATCCGAAATAAGTATTTAGTTTAAGGGTTTCCACTTAATTTTAATTACAGAATTTTGATAAATGCACAAAGTGCTAACTGACTTAAATCTATTTCTATTCATAACCAGGGGCGGAGGCAGAAAATAAGTTCGGAGGGGGTTTAAGAAAAAAATATGAGATTTTTATAAATATATTATTTTTTTACTATATTGTAAATACTTGTTAATAACATAATCTTTATTGTTGTTAACATAAATATGTTATAGCTAAACAATATTGGCTCTTAGGCATAGGGACTTTTGGAACAATTTCATACAACTAATCCCAAAAACAAAATATCATAGGGATGTTGCAACGGATACCTATTTGGCAAATTTCAATAATGTTACCAAAAGTTTGAAAATATTCTCTACGAGGGCGTGTTTGGTACTTCCTTTTTGTGCATTTTGTATTCCAGAATTAATTTTTAGACATAGACTTTTACTACGGGCCCTGTGTGGAGGCCATTATTTGGTTCATATAATATCATTAATGCAACAAGAAGAAAAAAGAGTGTAAGTGATTCCATAAGTGTATACCTAAAAATAGAATTTATAATAAATTATACAAAACTAAATCCGGAATATATTAATACGTGATAACTTGTTGTACTTTTGCAATCATACGAAAAAGAGTTTTACGAACATATAAGGATAGGGCAACACTCAACTGTACTATCACATACTACAGAATTATAACGACAATGCTTCCAAGCGTGTGCTATGTGCTACTCATCTGTAACTGTTACTTTCACAAAAACGAAAGTAACCTGGTCGCACGAAATTTGCTTTTATTTAAAAGACTAAGAATTTCAAAATTTAATGTTATTAGAGAAAAACTGTTCATAAGCATTCAAATTCTGTTTTTAAATGAATAAAACAACTCCTTTAGTAGTTGGAGCTACAAACAGGATGCCATGTGATGCAAGAACAAAAACTATAAGTCGTAGTGCCTTCTTAAAAAATATCTACAAAGTTCTTAAAATATTTTTAAGAAAAAATTTTGGTACACCAACTTGTAGTATTCATTATTGTACGAATAAAAAATAAATTTCCAAAAAAAATATTGAGCCGTTTTTGAGATAACAAACTTGGAAATGCAATGTTTTTAAAACCTTTTTCCATGAAAAATTTCATTCAAATCCGTTCTGCCTATAATGAGAAATTCAAAATTCGAAAAAAAACGATTTATGGTAGGTACAGTCAATTATATCTTAATTTTAATATTTTTTTTATTAAATTATAGATCGTAAAAATTAATCGAAATAAAAAAAAAACACGAAAACAATTTTTTTTACATTTGTATGGTGGGTACCTTTATTTTTAGGTACAAACATTTTGGGGCTTTCAAAAAATAACTATTTTTTTTAACCATTGCCTGAATGAAATATTTTGAGTTTTTTTCAATTCTGTGGGATAGTTTTTGAGAAAAAAAATATTAATAATAAAATTTCGAAAAAAAAAATCGTATGGGTAGGTACCGTTATTTTTGGTCTTAAAAAAAAAAACCTGTGGGGGGAAAATTCAAAACGATTTCCTTGTGATACGGTGACATAAAAACATTCAATATGGCTGTTTTTTATTTAATTACTTATAGTTACTTATTGCATACTTTACTAGACATTTAAAGAAATTAAATTAAAATTAAAATTAAAAATTGCCCGAAAATCTCAGAAAAATATTTGCCACTAAAAGCTCGAAAAAGCTTAAATCCTGAAAGTTACATAGCAAAAACCAAAGAAAATGCCATATGAATTTCTATCAACTCGGCAATGGTAACTCTGATTCAGTGTTTTTTTTAATAAACACAATAAGGGTTGGTTGCAAATTGGCGATCAGTCTCCTTTTCTTTTACCCATGGAGCAGATAGGTTATAGTGGGTTGTACGTGAGCTCAAAGAAGATTACACAAACAATTTCAATGTAACTCAGTGATTTTCTTTCTTATTTCAGTGGCAATTTCTTAAGTTAAGGTGGCGTGCAAACAGCAGCAGGCACCAGTGTTTCTGAAAAAACTCTCCCATAAGGCCTGTACTGCAAATATAAATTGAACAGAGTATAGTATTAGTATTTTTTTTTTCATAAATAGAAATACATGTTTATAATGTGTAAGCTATTGAATTATAATTTTCATTATGCATTTCTAATAAAAATTTAAATAAAAAACAGGTTTCGAAGTTTACACATGTACCTATTTTTTAATTATTATCTATCCTTGAAAATAAAACTATGTATTTTTTTCCAATTAACTATATACTGCTGTTCTTATCATACAGGGGCAACATTGATTTATAGATTTATAATAGGTATTTTCATTTTTTTAGTTTTACATCTCATATAAATTATCAACTTTTGCATTGCGTATTCTATTAACCACCTTTTACAACTCCCTTTAAACATTATTTTAGAGACAGATCAAGAGATGCTTCATCGATATCTATAATTTATGCTTGAATTTACTTTCCAAAGTTTCGGATAAGGACTAGTCCTTTAAAGCACATATTTCTGGTTATTTGCATTATCATCATGCCTACCGAACGCTTTGTATAATTAATGCCTATTAACTGCCTTCTAAAAAATTAATAAGATGAAAATATAAAACAACATTATAATCAGCGCTCCGTTTTTAAAATTAAACATTTACAACCAGCACATTTTTATCTCCATTAAAATGTGCCTTTTGAAATTTCCCTCAACTGTCACATTGGCTCGACCAAACACATTACTTTGATCAAGAACCAATTATTATCCTCACCACGCTCCGCACTTAATATTATAAAATGGGTAACGGTAAAAAAATATAAACTTTTTTTTCAGCAAACAAAATTGAATATATGTAAATTAAAACCCCAATTTTTTTAATACCATATCCGCGCCACTCCCTTAGTCAATTTTACAGCTCTCACAAGTGTTACCACCACCGCACCAAAACCAAACGAGAACACATTAAAAAGGCTGCCACTCACAATTTCCATCACCTCCCCCCCTTCCCCCTGCACAATTTTGCCATTCAGCAGCTATTTAGTCGTCATCCATCAACGTAAAAATTACGCTGTTGTTGACCACATTTCACATTTAGTATAGCCGCTCCTTCGGATGACTTTCGCGAGTCCACACGAAAAAGGGACTTCTTTTTTGCTGCGGTATCTCTCCTGTTCCGCAAAAATTGGCAATATTTATTTTTTAATATTTGAAATTTTTTACAACCACCTCAAAAACGGATTGCAATTAGGTTAATAAAGAAAGCGCTTCAAACTCTTATGCGAGACACAACAGCGCAATGACTCGTTTCGTTTAATATGTTGATGCGGTGCGGTGGCCGCTGCGGGTGTGGAGACCGTTTTAAATCAATCCGCTGATCGATTTCTTTCTCGCATGAAAGTCATAAAACCAAATACCAACAAAGCAGGGAAACAAATTTCAATAATTGAATTATAATGTTAGCAAGGATTTTTCAAGGACGACATTTTTTATTATTATGATTGACGTCAGGACGACATCAGGCAACTCGCAGATCGATGAACTCGTTGATTTTACGAATTATCCTCACGAATTTGATTATAATTTTTTCTTCGTTCTCCTGGCGAGGGAAATACAATATAACTTGGAGAAAGAATGAATTATGCTTATGAAAAGGATAACGGGAGGCATTAAGTATGCGCTACCTACTATATACGGTGATACAATCCAATCGATTACTTTAGTGCCTTTGCATTCTAAACGAAGCCGACAAAGAGACGGATTTAGTAGGACTCCTGAGAAAGTAGGAAACTGGCTGAAATTAATTCAAAATGGCAAAAAGGATATGCCTGGTCTAGGATATGACTGGAAGAGAGAGAGAGGGAAGGAAGAGACGATTGCAGCAAGGCAACTTTTTCTCGTTGGTTCGTTTCTTTTATCAACTCAATTTGTTTCATGAGCCGCATGAAATGAGGGTACAAATTGCCCTCCCATAAGAACCTCATTCCTGATTGTTGCTGACGAGTTCTGGAGAAATTGTCTGCACAAAAAGGACGAAACATGCAGACTAGACGTCTCGATTGCAACTCGATATATAAACTCTGATTCAAAAAAGTTGTTCTTACAAAAAAAAATAAATAAAAAAATTTGGGCAAAGTATAGATATAGATGTGGAAGGATCTCTCCTCAAGCCCGCAAAGATACATTTTAAATATATCAACATGAGGCGGGCGGATACTATTGCATTCCGCACTATTTGCAGTTTCGCTTCAGCGATTTAATTCCTTCGTATTGATTTGAAATAATACGGGCGCCATCTGACAATGTCTGCAAATATTTATCATCTTCCAAGGACCTCCTTCTGTTCTTTCTTTTTTTTTTGTTGAAAAATTGATGTGGCTGTCGTGCTTTATTATAAATATGGAAGGATGCTTTTCCACATTCATATTAGAAGACAGAGTTCACCGGAAAAAGTTCAAGCCGCAGACACATATCCTTGAAACATATACTCGTATACCTACCTACCTGCCCTTTCTGCTCCTTTTTAAAACCCCATAAACCCCATACTCTGGCTTGGATCAGATCGGCTTGGTGAACGTCCTGCTACAGGACGTAAAAGTTTTTAATTTTGCGATAATCAAAAGCAATGGCATAGAACTTTTCTTTTTTAAAGTCCTTGCTCTTGCTTCTGTTTTTTTTTTTTTCGAACAAAAAAGTTGAAAAACTGAAACTGAGCTGGGTGGGTTGCCAACACAATCTTTTCCTCATCATACACTCCCAGAAAACTTTGGTGTCTTTTGGAGAATCCTGCGATTTTTTGCATTTGTTCGTCGTCTTCCTTGGAAATGGAAACCTAGTAAAAAAAAAGATTAAAAAAATCTCATTTTTTCTAGCCGAAGAAGTTTTTTTTTGCTGTCGTATCCTTTTCCGTTAAACTTGGAATGTTGTCCTGTGTGACGCTATGTGGGTACGGTCTGCTTTTCTCTATCTAAGGGTATTTGTATTTGTGATTGAATCTGGAGAGAAAGTTGTTGCCAGTGCTGTATACGGAGGTAGTAGCCTGAAGGCAGCGAGTAACATCTGATCATCTTATAAACCTAAGAAGAAAACTGTGGGAGGGGGATGGTTTAGGATCAAAAAATTCACTTGCATAGAATAAAACTTTCTGGGCCTTTTGCATGGCTACCAACTCTATACACAATGATGAGAGTTCATAGAGTCGGGAACATTTTTGTGGACTTCCACCGTCCCCCTCTCTTGTTGCAACTTCCAACTTCTGGCTGGACATTCATATGGTGAAGTTTTTCCATTTGAGTGAAATGTTTTGTTGAGGTTATTTTTTGCTGCTTTCTTCATTTTCTACTTCCATTTCTTAAGATATCCTTTTGCTTCATGTTTTGTTGTCCTCTTTCTATATTTTCGTTGGGTTACAATACAACTGACAAAAGTTTATTTTTCTTTATCCAAAGGACCAAGAAGTTGTGTAGAAAGTGGGGGATTCTAAGGGAAGAAAAAATATAAACATGCAGTGAAGGTGGAATTGATTGAAATGGAGAGGAAAATTATGATGACGATTGGTCGAAAAGTTTCCAATTCTGCTTATTGTGAAGGAAATACTACATATATATTATGAGAAGGTACATCAAAAAAGAAAATAATAAACTTCACTTGATGAAATGAAAACTTGGTTGGAAGGAGGTTCTATAAGTAGAGCTTGAAGTTGCTTTCGGTCGTGATAGGTTAAACGGAAGAATGCATCTTTTGAATTATTTTCGTGTAGGGAAGTTAATTTGAGAGAGTCTTTTTTGACATGGTTTGTTGGCAGCATATTTTGTAATATTTTGAATTAGTGTCACGTGATGGATGAACTTTTTATTTGAATTTATTTTTAATGGCGTATCTGATTTTAATGAAATAAATACTTTTTATAAGCATTGAAATTTAAGACGAAGAATACAAGAGTTAGAAATTAATATCAATTGATCAACTGAACAATAGAACTAATCAGTTGATTGACATTTTGGTATTTAAATTCTTAATTGATAAATTTATTTTACTTATATGAATCCACATTCTACAATCTAAATGGAAAATATACTCACAATAAGGTGAACTTCAATTATATTATAAATATATATACTATTTTCTCCAAAAAAAGCAATCACTAAAATATAAGATCTAAATCGAAAACAACAAACGAATAGTAAAAAAAAAAAAATATTAACTTAGAATTTGCAATTGACTGGAAATAACAATATTCTTGACAATGATATAATTTTTACCAACGAACTATTCACAATAGTTCCTACCTATATATCTACGTAGATTAGATACCATACACTGTTTATCAAACAAATTGATGTTTGATAACGATAATACCAATTCATCAATTTTGTTGGTAACGTAGAGTATCGTGTTGAAAAAAATTACAACCGTAATAGGTTGCTAAAGTTTTTTTTAAAACTTTATTTAAACTGAAAATTAAAAAAAAAAAAAACTTTTAAACGTATGATTTTTTATAATTCTTAAATTTTGGAAACAAAATAAAACATCATTTCTTTGACACTCACCACCTGATTGAATCGATAATAATGGCAACATTCTAAAGTGTCCAAAAAATTAAATTAATATTTAAGACTCTCCCGCCAGCTCCTTATAAATATAAGAAGAGTGATCAGATCAGCGTTACCACTTTCGGAAAAAAAGTCGAAGTTGATTTGAAGACAAAAGTGAAGTAAATTGAGAAAAATCGAAGTAGATTTTAAAATGACTTTTGACTTAATTTAAAAAAAAATTGAACTCAAGATTTTCCATCAGTTGTCATTTCAACACGAAAAGATAGTTATATATGTAGACCATACCAACAATGCTGTCTACATTTTGGTAAAAAAAAATGTTATTTTTATTATTATTATTATATCTTTATTATCAAGTAAATAAATTACAATTGACAATATTTGTATAAAGCCTAGCTACCAGAGACTATCAGCTAGATACATAAAATATTTAAGAAAATAGAACATAAATGGATATAAAACATAGGTTAATGTGTTAGTAGTAGAAATTATATATGTATACGTAAGTACGAGTATATGTTTAGATTAAGTTATGAATTTGTAGTGATCGAAGTATTTTAAATGTTATTTTTATATTAGATTCAGTTGGTGTTTTAAGCAAATCAATAAATGAACAGTTCTGTAGAGTGTTGGCAGCTTGGTTGATCTTTTGACATATGAGGAGGTGATCCATGGTAAGCATAGTGTTTCCATTGCAAAGATGGCAGGATGAGGGTGTAGTTTTGTTGAATAGGTGACTGTGCGTTAAATTAGTGTGTCCCATACGAAGTCGGAGAAAGCATCTCATCATAGATTTGGAGCAGCTTAATGGATAGATTACGGGATCTAATAATGGGTTAAGTCTAGAGTAGTGGTGGTTGTAATTTCTCCATTCTTTTTTCCTTTTGATGAGCCAGTTTTTCCGGATTAAAGCTTTTAAGTCCTTGTTGTTTTGGAAGTAAAATGAAACAAGTGGTTTGTCAGCTGCAGTTTTAGCAGCGCTGTCGGCTTCCTCGTTACCAATTATCCCTACGTGGCCGGGTACCCACATAATTTTTAATTTGGTTTTATTTTGTATAAGACAATCTCTTATATCTTCTACAATTGGAGTTTTGTTGTTAACATTTTTGATGGCAGAGATCGTGGAAAGACTTTCAGTGCAGATAACAATTTTTTTGAATTTCTTGATTTTTGTAGCTTGGTAAATTGCAAGAGCTTCAGCAGAAAAAACCGAACAGAAATGTGGCAGAAGTCCATTTATTAAAAGATTTTTATTTTCGTCGACTATAGCAAAGGAGGTGAAATGTTCTGTTTTAGAGCCATCTGTAAACAAGAGGGTCCAATTTTCACTTTTGTATTTGTGTGCTGCAGCATTAAACAGTGCTTGGTAAGTTTGGTTGTTAGTGGAGCCTTTGTGTGCCCAGGTGAGGTCGCTAATTAACGATGTTTCAGAAAGCAACCAAGGTGGGTGGGATGTTGTTTTTTGAGATTGAATGTCCAGCGAAATGTCCATTGTTCGGGCGATATTTAGTGCGTTGTAAATTGTAGAGGGAATGCTTGGAATTCTTTTTCGGGATAAGGTTCGTTTGGCGTCATTTGTAACTGGGGATTTTGGTGTGAATATTAACTTTGGAATAAGAAGAGAAGTTAAGTAGTCGTATCTTTCTTCGATGGAAGGAAGGCCAGCTTCTGCTAACAAATTTTTGACTGGAGTTGATCTAAATGCTTTGAGGCAACATCTGATAGCAAAAAAAAAAAAAATGTTTTTAATGGTACCGTCATAGAACTTTTCTTTTTTTATTTTCTACTTTCTCATTTCCGACTCTACCGATTTCGATGAACATTTTTTTTTATAAAGAATGAAATATTGAAAAGGAAGTAGATTTGGGATTTTATTTGTAAAATTGAAGCAGTTTTAAAATGAAGTAGATTTCAGTATTTTGCTGATGGTGCAAAGTAGGAAGTAGATTTCAAAATAATTTGAAAACAAGAAGTAGATCTACTTCAATTGAAGTAAAGTGGTACCATTGGAGCAGATACGAGGGTAGTACTAGCTGCCAAAACGAACATCGCAGTGGTCGACCAACACAAGTAGCACAAAATGGTATAATTTCGGTATCACATTTCTTAATTCATACTTTATTCCTTCTTTATTAGGTATGTAAATTTATGCCTACTTAATTCCATCTTAATATGATCTTTATTAGGTATTGTTTTAAAGAACTTAACATGGTGTGTTTACTTCTACTTAAAGCATTCTTAAATACTTCTTAAATGGGCATTTCTTAAATCGGTTTTTTTTGTTACTTAATTCCTTCTTTAATCCTTCTAAAAACATTCCTTTTTTATTTTGGTATTAAATCGGTATTTTTCAGATTCTTTAATACGTATTTAAGTCTTCTGAAACAGTATGATTTATAACGCCGTTTTCGTACTTTTAGTTTTAGATGGAAAGCAAAATGTGTAAACCGAATTTATTAAATCTTTAAAAAAAAGAGATTGTTTCATTATTGAAGACAAACAACAATTAAAATAGCATTTGTGACGTTAACAATCAAAACGGTGCTAAAGGCACTTTTTTCAAAATATGGAGTGTGGTATACCAAAATTTGCGTATCAAAGAGAGCTATAGAATGGTGGAAAAATTGTATTTCAAAACGGTCTAGTTTAGAAGTTATTACTATTTTAATGTTGAGTTAAGGATAAAAACGAGGCTATTTGTTATTTTTTAACAAGCTATTTTACATACAATGCTTGTAATTTTCGAAACAGCTCTATTTTTCTCTAAATGATATCAAATAGATAGGATTGTTTTTCAAAAGGAGCTAAATAATTTTGGGCGCTAAAATTGTTGACCCTTATAAAAGGATCTTTAGTTTACCTATCGTATTCTTTGTTATCATTGTTAAATAAGTTTTAATGAATTCCAATAAAAAGAACTTTTCCTTACTTAAATGTTCTCTTATTTTTTAATTTTACAGGCATTTGAGAATCAAAATTTAAGAAACTTATTTTCAAAACGCGCAAAATATATTTTTAACAAACAAAACTGCGTAAAAAAAAAAAAAACATTTCACTAAAGGACGAAAATAAAAGGTCCCTTTAGTATTTTTTTTGGTCAATCTAATAAAAAAGACTTCTACAAATTTTACAAAATTTACTGCATTGAATTAACTTAAATATTTTAGGAATTATAGTTTTCCGCCCTTTTGCGCGGTTTCATGTTCATTTTTTTTAGCCTCTGTTTGATTGTTAACGTCACATTTATTTAAAATTTGACTTTTTTGATGACATCCGTTTATGTAACTGACAAAATGTCCATACTTAATTCATACTTTATTCCTTCTTTATTGGGTAGGTGCGCTAATTTATGGCTACTTAATTCCGTCTTAATTTCGTCTTTTTTAGGTATTGCTTTACAGAACTTAACATGGTGTGTTTACTTCTACTTAAAGCATTCTTAAATACTTCTTAAATTGGCATTTCTTAAATCGGTTGTTTTTGTTACTTAATTCCTTCTTTAATCCTTCTAAAAACATTCCTTTTTTATTTTGGTATTAAATCGGTATTTTTCAAATTCTTTAATACGTATTTAAGTCTTCTTAAAGAGTATAATATTAAAAACACGAGAGAGTTATTTGAGTAGCACTTTGAGACAAGATATTTTAAGTGTCACAGTGGCACAATAGGTAGAGCACAAGCACGGCAAGCGAGAGGACTCGGGTTCGAATCTCAGTGGAAGCACAAAGGTAAATTAAAAAAAACTAACTTTTAAAATTCTTTCATTCCAGCAAAAATTCACATAAAGATAGAATATATAATCAACAATAGTAAAAAAACAAACAGATAATAAAAAAAAATTTATTTTTATTGTTTCTAATAATTTTTTTAAGAATTGCCGTAGCTCTTTAAGAAGGAGTTAAGAAGTATTTAAGAAGATGTAAGGAACTATTTAAGAAGGAGTAATGAAGTATTTAAGAAGAATGATATCCCGATTTAAGACCATTTTAAGACTCAATTTATCTTCTTATTTCCTTCTATCGGACCGCCCACTTGCGCCTTTTCTCTACTTAATAGGAACTTAAATCCGTCTTATAGAAGATGTCAGATACCGATTTAGAATTCTTAAAGACTTCGTTAAGTAATTCTGTGCTACTTGTGAAATGAGGTGACCACGGTAGAAATGGTGAAGAAAATCCACAAAATGGTATTGGGTGACCGACGCGACTGAAAGTGCGCAAGCTAGCAGACATGGTAGGCATTTCAAAAAGTGCTGTACATCGTATATTGACTGAAAATTTGAACATGAGAAAGCTGTGCGCAGGATGGGTGCCGCGATCACTCACAATGGAACAAAAACAGCGTCGTGAGGATGTTTCAATCGAGTGTTTGGCGAAGTTTCACAGCAATAAAGCGTCGGTTCATAACCGTGGATGAAACATGGTTCCATCAAAGTCAAAGCAATGGACTGAAAGGGGAGAATCGGCTCCAAAGAAGGCGAAGACAGTTCTATCTGCAGGCAAGGTCAGTTTTTTGGGATGCGAGTTAAGAAAAATTATGTATACATATTTGTTTTTCTTTTTAAAAGGTCTTTATTACTCGAGGTTTCGGTTAAGACTAACTTATTATAAAATACATGACTATGTTGTTTAATCAGATATGGTTATACTTTGCTTTATTATAATATGCTGATTGAACAACTAATAACATTGTCTTACAATTAATTCTTATGTGCTAATTTAGTACATATTTTGCCAAAAAGTATCTTCTTACTTTATGGGAAAATGCTTTGAGGAGGGGTGATTAGCCTAATTATGCTTAAGTTCACCATACAAATAAGTAACTTACGCGTGGGATAATTTTCATTGATTATCTTCAGAAAGGAAAAACAATCAACGGCCGCATTTGGTGAAAAAGAAAGTTTTGTTTCATCAAGACAATGCACCAGTTCACACATCCGTTATGGTGATGGCCAAAATCAATAAGTTAAAGTTCGAATTGCTTCCTCACGCACCTTATTCTCCAGATTAAGCCCCCTCGGATTATTTTCTGATTCCAAACTTGAAAAAATGGCTCGGTGGTGAAAGATTTGCCAACAATGAAGAGGTGGTGTCTGCGGTTGATGGCTATTTTGAGGAGCTCGACGGTTCTCACTATAAACAGGGTATCGAAGCTATTGAACATCGCTGGGAAAAGTGTATCGAGCTAAAAGGAGACTATGTAGAGAAATAAAGATATTTGTTCCCAAATTTTTTGTTAGATCGGGTACTTCTGGCACTACCCTCGTAGCAATGATATTGTTTCTTAATTGTTATTTTTCAGCGTTGTCAAAGTTAACTACATAATGACATCCAATTGTCAAAATAGTAAGGCTTGCGATTCAATTCGGACGATCATAGATAACGCTGTGAGTTCGCTAATTGGAGTGAGTTGGAAATGCTATATCAACAAGTAAAATAGCCGTAATTGGAGCGAACACAATTCAAGTGTTCGACCAAGCATCAATGCAACCAAATTTCTTTCGAAATGAGGAAGGAGATACCGTTACTGTCAATGGTCCCGGTGTTAACCGACTTTTTTTACCTTTAGCTCGATAAGATCAATATACATAAATATATATCCGAACTGTGGTTTGAAAAAAACGGCCCTACATGCCACACACACAATGTTGGAAGTTGTGGAGAGGAAATTTCGCGACTGGGTCACCGGCGACCATGACCATGAGCTTTGCACCACTCGATTGTTTTCTATAGAGCGAAGTCACTTCCTTCGTCTACGCTAAAAAGCAAACCACTATAAATGAGCTAGATGGATACATTCACTATTGACGCTAATGCAACGTCATCAAAAATTGGACGTTCCGACGCACGGCTTGAAATACTGCCAGCGAAGCCTAGGCGACCATTTGAATTATATGCTCTTCCATACTTAATATCATGAATGTAGCATTTGGGGCACCTTCAGAAAGAGAGAGGCCGCTCTCTTCTTTATGGTATTGTCCCAGATGGGTTTTCCCGTGGGGCATGAGTGGACAACATTTTGTTAGTATGTGGTTCGGTATTTCCTCATGCTTGTTGCAGAATTTACATGTGACTCTGCTTACCACACCATGTAAACCTACATAGGTTTCTTCTAAGTTTGAAGTGTCGAGTTAGAATGCATGTTTATCTTTGGTATAGTTCTTTTGAGTTTTTGGATCTACTTGCCTCATCTTCTTGTTTGATTTTGTTTTTGAAAATGCTCACTCCTATTCCGAAATAGGGCATTTTAAAGGGGGTGATGAGCCTTTTTTCAATGAACACCCACGTGATCCTGTTCTGTCTTCCCAGTTTCTTTAAGCCTATTTAGTGTTCATGCACTCCCAACATTAATTTAGAGCTTATGGTATATGAGCTCAGTGCCTTGAGTGCAGTTTGGCTATCTTTTTGTTCTATCTATTCTTGTTACGATAGTCTCTTTCGAGATTTTGATTCACGCATTTCTTCCTTATGGTGTATACCCCCGCTTGGAAGATGCAAGTGGACATCGGAACTGCCACTCTTGTAAGTATTGCTATAGATATTTCCAGGACGCGGGTTCGAATGTTTTGCTTATGAACTTACTAGGAAGATCGTTATAAACAAGAGATTTTAGATACCCGCACATGAAGAAATAACCAAATAAGGAGAACGCGATGCCCATAATAAATTGCCTGTTAGAGATGAGGCGTCCGAAGAATCTGTACTCAAAAATTCCATTCAGATTGTGTGTGTGTGTGGGCTGTGGCTGAATTCTGCTGAAACCAGACATCTTCAGTTCCATCTGTTCTGATTCGGGTAAGAAAAAGTGTTCTGAATCATGGACAGGCAAGGTAAAGAAGTCACAGAAATGAACGCCTAGGAGTTGAAATGCAATTCGTATCCTCTCGGTGTTTTCAGGTTGAAGAGAGCGTTCTCTGATGTCCACTTCATATCGTGGGCATTTTTCCAGTTCTCGAAGGTATTAACCTATGTAATAATTCAAAAACTCGACCGCGCGACGAGATATTGAAACGTGAACTGTAGACACACCGCACTCGAACGATCGATCGCGCGTTTGAAAAATAGGCTTCCGCGCCAAGAAACATGCTATTAAACAGACCAGTCCTTCTTGTTTATTGAAAATAAGTGCTGAAGCTTGAATGCCTGGAGCTTCTTCTTTTTCTTCTTTTTCTTCAAAACAAAATCAACCAGCGATGAAAAATTCGTTCAGCCTGTCTACTGTGGAAAATACAATCAGCCAATAAAAAAATAATTGCTCAAACTTTGAGTTGTTTGCTAATCAACTTCATTGAACAGACTGCGACTTCTTGTGATTTGCTTCGGCCTTTTATACTGTGGAAGACGGCAGCACATTACAACATGCAATTTACGAAATATGTGTTGTTAATGATTGATTTCGTGTAACAATTTGACATTTACTTCATAAAAAATGTGCTTTCTTATAGATGATTTTATATAAACAAAAATATGATATTATTACAAGTGAGTGAATTTAAAATGTAACATAAATATTTTAGGATGCCTTTTACAGTGCTAACAAAATTTCCCGTCCCCCTTTTTAAAATAATCCCAAATTTAAATGCTAGAAAGGAAATTATGACCGATTTAAATCCACTCACCTGCCGTGCGCCAGCCTGTACATTTCTTATACATTTTTAAAGTAGTGTTAAAAAACTGTTGGTTGTAAAGTCTCGAAATAAATCGAGCATGTCATTTAAATTACTTTATGATTTTTTTTTCAATCCAAAAAACTTCGAAAATTTGAGTACAAAATACGTTTGTATCGCTTAGGAGCTTTAACAAACAAAATTTATCGAACTCGGTAGGTAGGTAGGTAGAAATAGGTTTCGAGTAGCCTTGTTTAGCACTGGAGTGGGCCGTTTTGATAGCATAAAATCGTTTGACCTATGGATTTAATGGGATATGATCAGAGATTTATGAGCTCCTCTCCAGCTGAAAGACAATAGCTGGTTGCATTAAGATCGAGGAGTACTCATTACAGAAGTCTTCAAGGTTTGTCTCAGAGCCACTTCGTCGTGTTAAAATTAAAAATCAAGTGTTTAAACTTCAGTTCAGATAGTTCGTCAAGGTCGTCGATGAATAACTCTCTGAAAAGTAATGGATTCTTCTTCCGGCCAGAGCAGGACATTTACAGAGGAAATGAATAACTGTTTCCTTTTCTTCCTGGTCGCTACAACTACGATAATAGGTATAGGAAGGTATGCACAGCTTCGCTGTATGTTCCACTATTGCCCAGTGTCCAGTACATGTTGCACATACCCTGGCTTGTCTTGCCTGAGTTGCATATTAGGCCATTTGGTCGGGACTTTAACTGTTATTTTTTTTTTAAGATTATTGGAAACACCCTGTATAGCAACGAAGCTAAAGAAGAAATTACTATTACCGACCTTTTTATACTTATGTGAAGTCCTTCTTCATCCCACTGCTCATTGTCCCACACATTTCCTTTAACTACTTTTGTGTAACTGTAAGGCCCTCAATCACGGCCGTCTCTTCTCTACGATGGTTTATAAAACTGGTCTTTTTCCAATGAAAGGCCATTAATTAACCAAAGTTCTGCAATTGAAGTCTGCCCATTCCTCTGCCTTAGGATTCTGTTGAAAAGGCATTAAGAGAACAAAAGAAGACCCACCCTCTAGTCTCCCAATCCAAACATTCACTTGAACTTAATTCCTAACATAACCCACAAAAGAAAAAAAACCAACGCACTTTTCGACCGAGACACACAATCGCAAGAGCAGAAGCTTTCTAACTCTATGTGTTCTCTTAGCCCCCACGAAAACAAAGAAAGTAGGTATGTGCCGTACCTACCAGAGGAAAAAAAGACAAAAAAATTCCAAAGATAACACCATTAGTTGGGTAAACACACACGTACGACTAGGACAAATGTGTGTAGGAGGCAAGCAAAGGCGAAGGACATCTTTTTGGTCCTCGGTGTTCAATGATGATGACATTGATTTGACCCATTTTCTTGACCAAAAAGAAAAAAAAATAAAGAAAAAAGGTGTCAAAGTTGTATACCTACCTACGTTGCCGTGTAAGTCCTTTTATCCTATAATGTTTGTTGTTCTAAGGCTAAAAGAGAGTGTCTGTGAAGATTAATAGCACCGGAAGGCTTCAAGGAGCCAACATGAACAGAAAAGTCTCCGACTGCCTCCGTTTCCGGTTCCGGCGGTAGCGATTCGATTAAAGGGACTTAGGACTTTAACTTGAAGAAAAATTAAAGCTTCAATCTTAATTGGGTGCAAGGATTACAAGCTTCGACAACCACACACACTCCAACCCACCCATCCATCCGCTAGAGCATCACCTATACTGTTGCCGCGCTAACGAAGGATGCGGTGCGTAAATAGTTTCGTCATTTTAGTAAACAGAGGATGTATTATGGGTTTATTTTGTTTTTGTGTGTTTTGTGGTTATGGCGGTGATGTTATCCTCCATCCTTTCTCATCCGTTTAAAGTCCTTTTCCTGATGGCAATGGGATATCCTGAAAAGTTATTCCCAGTCTACGTCGTCGCCGAAGCCGAAACAGTCCTTTTTTGCCGGTGGCTATGGCGATATGGCGGGCGGCGGTGTAGTGGCGTTGTTGCCACCGTCGTCGTCATCCCTGTCGGCATTTACCTCATTGTCAGCATTAATTTATGAGATTCTGGAATCAGTTTGAGAAATTTCCACATGTGCCATGAATACGTAATGCAAAACAGAAAAGGGATATCGACAATAGGGATATCCTTTGGATGCCATACGGTTGCTGGCGTTTGTTCGCGCGCGATAATTCTCGGGATGTTTTGTGTTGACTTCGACTCCGATTTTGATCCTTCCTTACTCCTCTTTCAGTCCCTTGCAATGCTCAGTCTTCAATGGTATTGCCTTAAAATTGAAGCTCGCGCGCGTGTTTATCATTATTATTCTGAGGTGACATTTGAGTCAAGCAAAACGGTAAACCGTTAGGAGCTATTATTCTATGTACAGCTAACCCAGGATAAGCAGACTGACTCTCTCCCTCCCACTAATGCCACTAATACGCATAGAAACGAATAATGGAAGTCAGGCAAAATAATTAAATTAATATCAGTTATGTGTTCTCCGTTCTGTGAGTACCGTAAGGAAAAGTTTTTGTTGTTAAATAAGGTAGAGGTATATGGCATACCGTATGAATGATGCTCGATTTTTGTGCGGTGTTTTTTTGTTGGTTTTTAGCTTTTGTGTTTGGAGTTTTGAAAGTAAAACGATTCACGTTGCATAAGGGGATTTGTAGGGGATGTAGTGTAATCCTTTTTGGTGTGTCACTTTCGCGTAACGAAATAATTTTGTACAAAATGTATGCTTGTCGTCCTATCACATCATTTTTGGAGAAAAGATTGGATATCAGGCCTTCAACACGATTTTTTCCGTTTTTTGGTTTTGATTTTAAATTTTGGTTATAAGGTAGGTATTCATATTTTTGGAAAACAAAAGATTCTTTTCATGTGGAGCACAATAGAATGTTAAAAGCTGAAGGAAAAATATTATTACATATTTATCTATCCCAATAATCACAGTCTTTGGGGAGGTCTTTTGTTTGCTAAGGATAAGTTAACGTCAATCATTTATAATCGTAAAGTTTTTCAACCGAGCTTACTACTCTTTTAAATATAATCGGAAGAAATACGTAACCTATGTGAATCAACTAAGTCTAAGTTTACAGCTGAACTCGGAAAAATATTTTAAATACCCTGATTAAATCCGTAGTAAGAATAATTAAAGTTTAAATTTGCTGGTGCAACAACTCGTGAAGAATAAGGGCCTCTAGTGGCTTACAACTGTCACCGATTCCGAGCTTAGGCGTGGGACTTCCGATTTTCTACCGGAGACTAACAGCTAAAATGGGAAGATCTTTTTCATAACATGACTTCCTCGCAAGAGCCAGCACCCTCGAAATTTTTGTTTTTGTTTTAAAGTGGCATTGGCTGGAAATCGCTGACCAGATCTTCGGTATGTTAGTTCATCCCACTAAAAATAACGCCATAGTGACCTATAATTTCCCATTTATTAAGATTATAATGAAATACATTTAATTTAAGGAAGGTAGAAATGGCGCCCAACAGTTTAACTTTGCTTATCTAAAGTCCAATTATTAGTGCCGTTGTAATACCATAACTTCTCTAATATGCTGTCTGCTAACGAAATAATATTGGTGTAAGGTGCGAACAATGAGGGGAAAAATGAAGAAAGTTAAAATATTTCACATTCGAGTAGTACGGCTGAAGACTGAACCTCTATATTTGACAGTTTGTCGGAAGTTAGGGTAAACTGATGAGCATTCCCACCTATAATAGCATTACAATGGAATTTTTTAAGCAACTGATTTAAGCAATGTTGAAATACAGAAGACGTAACAACGACGTGCAGGATAAACACAAGTTTCCGTAATGGATGTGTTTCTTCAAAGTTTAGATTTGTTAGTTATATTCAAATTTTGAACAGCTATATATGATACAGATGGCAGCCAGATCAAAATTAAGAAATTTGGATATTTTAAGAAAACCTAAACATATCTCTGCGGTTTTCGTTGAGTCGAATATATGATACACACACCGGGACAGACAGAAAGCGGTTTTGTGCTTTTGAAGAAGTAAATTCCATTCGGTGTTTAGTACTCCACTACATAATGTTGTCAAGAGCAGAATCTAATGAGCACAGATAGAGCTGTTGTCAACAAAACAGTGAAGGGAACTAGAAGCTTCAGACAGGAGAACATTTACGAATATGAGATCATAGCTAGTACAGTGCTCTATTGAAATAGCCAGCTGTATTTCTCCCCTCAAACAATTCAGCCGTAATACCCGTACTTCTAGGAATGCTCATTAGTTTGCCCTTGAGCCCAATTTCGGACGTACTGTCAAGTACAGACATTCTTTTTTAGCCGTACTACACGAATGTGGAATGCTTTACCCGGCTCAATATTTCCCACTCATTGCAATTCGCAGACATTCAAAACCAATGTGCATCGGTATCTCCTTTCTAACCCTATCCTACTTTCCTAATTGCTCGAACTGTGTTTAACATAAGGGTGTTCATAAACCCTTGAGTGCGCGTATTATATAAATAAAAGTCTGACAAGAATCAAATCCCAAGTAACCACGACACGAGAGTCAAAATTTCGTTTCGCCCCAGCCTTACTACTTACTTACTTAACCGGCTCCCGATCCATGGAGGGTCTCTGCCTGGGTTATTGCGGTCTTCCATCGGTTGCGATCCCTCGCGAGCTTCCTCCAGTCGTCGGAACCAAGCGCTCTTGCGTCTGTAACCGCCTGGTCCCTGTAGCGGAGGTTCGGTCTTCCTCGTCGTCTCGAACCTGGGGCTGGGATTCGTAGATTTTCTTGGCTGGAGAGTTGTTGTCCATTCGCTCGATGGGACTGAGCCAGTGTAGTTGAAGTGTTTTGACTACATCCACATCTTGGTACAGCTCGTATAATTCACGATTGAATCTTCTCCTCCATTCGCTCTCTTCGCATATAGGACCAAATATCCGCCGACGAATTTTTCTCTCGAAAGTGCCCAGTATCAATTCCCCTTGTTTACTTATCGTCCAGCATTCGGCGTCGCCGTAGAGTAGAACTGGTAAAATTAGCGTTTTGTATAGCGTGCACTTTGTCTTTCGAGAAAGGGTTTTTGAACCCATTTGTTTGGCCAAACCGAAGTAGCAGCGGTTTGCTACGGTAATTCTTCGTCGGATTTCCACTAAAGTGTCATTTGTGGGATTAATGTTCGTTTCGAGGTAGGTGAAATCCTTGACTACCTCGAAATTACTGCTACCAACAGTGACGTTTTGTCCTAGGCGCTGGACAGATGAGGCTTTGTTTGTTGATAGCATATACTTTGTTTTGTCCTCATTAACTATCACAGCTCGCTTGGAGCGGCCGATGATATCGATGTCGTCCGCATAGCCAAGCAGTTGGGAAGACCTGTTGAAGATAGTCCCTTCCAGGCTAACACCACTCTTCCGCACTATCTGCTACAGGACTAGGTTGAAGAAGTCACATGATAGCGCACAGCGGCGACGCGTGCCTAAAAAATGTAGTCGTTCAGTTTCAAAATTCTTATTTGCAATGCCAAGAAGTCAAACAAGTCTTTTTTTATATATAAAGGTACATTACCTATAACGTTTTTATTTTTATGTCAATAATAAATAGGTATTTGTTAATTAACCTTGTAGCTTGTAATTTTGTTGTCGCCAGCAACAAAATATATTGGTATCCTTCAAACACCCCACATATATTTGTTGCTTCTTACAAGCTACAAGGTTAAGATACTAAATTGTAAGCTTTCTTAAGTTTTTAAATCATGAATATCTTGGCTCCCGTTTGTCGTAATGGACTAATTTTTTTTTTAATTTGAAGAAAATTAGCAGGACTATAATACAAAAATCCAAAACTGAAAAATAGTTACCGTGAAATACAGTTTTTTTCTCAATAACTATGAAAAAAAGGTATTAAAAACAAGAAAAAAACGTTGAAACCAACGGTAACTTTTTATGTTTTTGCTCAAACATATTAAATTAAATGCAAGTTGATAGAAAATATTGTTATTAGCAATACAGTTTTTTTTTATTTTCACTTTGCGACATACTGGGGCTGAGATATTAATTAAAACATAAAATCATAAAATGCGTGGGTGCACTGACTTACCTATGTTCAATAATTTATTACTCGGCTTTCGTTCCTCGTAGAGTGCTGATTTTTTTTTAAATTGTGGGGAATTACAAGAACTTAAATAATAATAAATAAAAATTTCATCAATAAATGATCTTTTTTCTTAATAATCACGAAAAAGTGATTTTTAAACAACAAAAAATTATTTCAACTTACTATAACTTTTTTTTAATTTGTTTAAACAAATGTTTTTTTTTATGACATAATAGATAATGTTATTAGGAATAAATACATGTTTAATTTTTGTTTGTACGAGATAGTGGAGCTGAGATATTCGCAAATGACCAAAAAATGACACAAAACACATTTTTACCAATAACTTTGGTAAAAAAGGTTGTCATGTGGTGCAAATTTGGTTTTAAGCCTTCCTCATAAGCACCTATCGATCCATGAAAAAAAAAATAGACCATGCTTCTGCGCGCAAGGTCAAATGACGCTTTGGCTGGACTAAAACCGTCCCTATGAACGACCGACGCGCGTCTCATTTCTCATATTCGAAAAAATAAAAAAATTAAATATTGGAATATGTACCTAAATAAATAAATAAACTACTTACTTACCTACGCCCTAGCTAACCGTTTTCCTCATTTCCATCATTCTTATATTTAAAAAAAAGCTCTACTCGTTCAAAACAGATTTGCACGAATTGCTCCCTACAACGAGCGAATTGTTTTTTTTTTTTTTCTTGTATGCTTTCTATGGGTTCATTTCGTTGCCAAATCGTATGAACGACTTGGTAGATACTGATCGGTTGAGTGAAAACAAAACAGTAGCAGGTAGCTAGTTCGTTTTGTTTTATTTGGGTAGTTCACAGAAGGAATGCACGAGTTGGAAAATGGAAAATATGTACGTATACATTAGAAATAACTATAAGGAATGAATGAACAGTATGAGTATGAGGTGTGGGTTAATAAGAAAGAAATTAAAATAATGTCGCCTGTAAGCTAGTCGTTCATGCACGACTTGAACAATATGACGCCTCGCCACTGATAGCGCATCTCCTTGTCGGAAGCCTGTACATGTCTGGAATAGCTCGGATGAGCTGTTACCTATTTGCACGTTGCACCGCGTATTTTGTAACGTCATGCGGCATAGCTTGATCAGTTTTTTCGAGATCTCGAGATCCGACATCGGCAATAGAAGCTCTTGGCGACTTATGCTATCATATGCGGCTTTAAAGTCGTTGAAAAGATGGTAAGTCTCGACTTGAAATTCGTTGGTCTTTTCCAGGATTTGCCACAGTGTGAAGATTTGGTCTATCGTTGATCTGCCTGGCCTGAAGCCACACTGGTACGTGCCGACTATAGTGTTGCTAAAAGGTTTTAGACGCTCACATAGTAGGTGGCTTCTCTTCAATGTCGCATAAATCTTTCGCCCCAGCTTTACTCGGAGAAAACTCGGTCAATATTTGTAAGTGGACGCTCGATAATTTCATTTCAGGTAAATTTTAGAAGCCTGTCTTTTCGCCGCGAGGTCTGTTTTTGACCTTCAAATAGGGTTAATTTATAAACAATTAATCAGTTGGTATTTTTTTTTCAAACTTAACCCCTATAATGGGGTTCAACAAATGTAGATACATAGTTTGTTGGCTGTTCAATTGTTGGATAGAGTTAAATCTCTTCGGGTAAACGTCTGGTTACAATATATCATGTGCTCCTTTTCAAAGACTTGCAAACTAAAAAAGACCAAACCAGAGATTGCGGTTAGGCTATTTGAAAGATATCTAAGAAAGTACTTCCATTGAAAATAATGAAAGCATGGGAAACCACCTTTATTCACTTCTTGGCCAAGGTTGCCAAAGCAGTCATTTTTAAAATGTCGGTTTTCCTACTAAAAACGTTGTCGGAAGTAATTATGTTGCACCTCAATGAATCTTGTATCCCATCGACAGTATAAAAAAGTCCTCACCACATCACAATAATGATTTCACTCTACCTCCTACGCTCTTAATCGAATATCAAAGGTTGTTTTTTTCTATACCCAAAGATAATGTGAAATACAAATTCTCATTTTTTTTAATGAATCCTAGATAGAAAGAAAAATCAGAAAGCACGCAATGACCCAAATTTAGTCCAACGAAACTGCAAGGTTGCTTTGAACGTCCGTCGGCGTCGGTCGTTGCCGTCGTCTTCGTCATCATCATCGTCCTTTATGTCGTCGTCCAATAACTGTGTTAGCCTGTCCATCACCTTATCCGCTACTGCCAATCGTCCGTGAATTATTTTTATTATTTGGCACACCTATATTTACTCAAGCAAGGACTTTCCAAGGGCACTTATCACCAATAGGCTGACCGAACGTTTTTTTTTTACTTTTCCCTCATGGCCCTTTCCATTAGAAGGAAAAAAGCTTCATATAGGGTTTGAGTTGTAAAAGTGATGAGGAATTTACGATAACACGGTTGCGTGATAAGGTGACATCTTGCCAATAGCTTGCTCGCATAGTAAAACCTGCGAAGACCGCGAATAGTTTGATGTTTGTTAAAAAAAAGAAACGAATAAAAAAGCGAGTCCTTTAAGGATTTTTTGTGTTGTTATTATTTCCGGTGAATAATTTCGGTAAGCTACTCGTATTTTATGGCCTGGCCATGCCTTTCTTTGTGAATCAAGGTGGATCGATTGGTATTAGTTAATGGCAGACCATCATATCGGCGGAATCGTGAGACTCCATTGTCCTGCTGGATTTTCATTTGACGGTTAATTAAAAAAGAGAAGACAAATATTTGCGTAAGAAATCGAACCGGTTTACCTAGCTATTGTCTGCCAATTCGCCGTCATGCAATGGACGTAATAAAATGTCAGGTAAAGAAGGGTTATGATGTTTTTTCCCCTCCTAATTATGTTCGTCCTTTGAAAGGAAAAAATGGGAGAAAAATAATTAGAGGAAAACATTTTTTCTTTCATTCATCACTTCAAAGGATTTCCACCGTCTGCGGAGTTCGTTTGAGTCTGTTTTGTTTGCTGTCATTGGCACATTCATATTATTATCGTCCTCGCACATGACACTATGAGAATACAAAAGGACGAAGGCAAAGCCGAAGAAAACTATAAACTCACACATCCCTTACTGCATCTATCATCATCATCATCATCATTATCATCATCATCGTCATCATCATCAGCAGGGACGAAACTGACTTTCTGTTCTGGCTGATGATCAAAGTCCTCGGCACACCTTCACCATCATGCTGGAGGAAATCAAACTGAACAGACTTGAGAGTCCGGAGCAAAGCTCTATCCTGGCCAGGCCACTTGCTGTGTGTATCTGTGGAGTAATCAAATTTTACGACGAGACAGGATGTTTTTTGTGTTCCTATCTTCCCCTTGTATTTTTTTTTTCTACTTCACAGTTATCCTTGCTTGGCACTTAAAGTGTGATTTTCATTTCGTCACATATTGAAAGGATATGCTAAAAGGATATTTTTTCTATCTATTAGCAAAAAAAAAAAAAAACCAATCGAATGAATAAAAAAATGTGACAGAAATTAAATAAAGGATCAGACGGATGTTGTTGCTCTCTGCACGAGGCGTAAAACTGAGTCTTGCGTCAGAGTCCGTCAGTTATAGAGGGTGTGTCTGGCATATTGAATGAAATCGGAAGGAACTTGCCGTCTAGGTGGCTGTCAGAGTGGCACAGAGACAGAATACGAGCCATGATGTTGATTTAAGGCTCCAACCGACATCAACAGCCACGAACTACCTACAACTCATACCTTCCTGAAGGCACATAACACGAGTATACCTACCCAGATTCTCCCAAACGAGCACCAGCTTCTCTGTAACAAATACCCGGGTAGAAAATTATCTAGGAAACACTATCGAATAGCGTGGCCCTAGCTAGATTGGCCTTTATATAGTAAATCCTATGCTGGGCCTAGACAGATGCAAGCCTGGCGGATCTTGACTAATTTATGCTTATCCTGGCTTTATATTGAACCTGGCTAGAACTGCCTATTTATTGGCTTTTCCAGGAGTATCTTAGACTGGGCCTAGATATTTTTAACTTGATGTAGCCTAGATATGAAACTTTTTCTTGGCAATATCTTGGCTATAGATAGTATCGCCTCTTTATTGGCATTGTAACAAATAAACTACAAGGGACCTGGATAGTTTTTACTTGGTGTAGCCTGGATAAGGAATTGTATCTGGGCGTTATATTGGCCTTAGCTAGTGTCGCCTCTTTATAGGCGTTCTCAGATTTTACTTATACTGGGGGTAGATAGTTTTTACTTGATGTATCCTAGATATGAAACTTTTCCTTGGCGATATATTGGCCGTAGATAGTATCGCCTCTTTATTGGCATTGTAACATATAAACTGCTAAGGACCTGGATAGTTTTTACTTGATATAGTCTGGATAAGGAATTGTATCTGGGCGTTATATTGGCCTTAGCTAGTCTCGCCTCTTTATAGGCATTCTCAGATGTTACTTATACTGGGGCTATATAGTTTTTACTTGATGTGTCCTAGATGTGCCTATACATATGTCTCTATAAAAGGCTATCCATTATCCTTCTAAAAACATAACTTTTTTGTTTTGGTCCTAAATCGGTATTTTTCAGATCCTTTAATACGTATTTAAGTCTTCTTAAACAGTATAATTAAAAGAGAGTTATTTGAGTAGCACTTTGAGACACGATATTTTATATATCGCAGTGGCGCAATAGGTAGCGCACAGGCACGGCAAGCGAGAGTCTCGGGTTCGAATCTCAGTGGAGGTAAATTAAAAAAAAAAAAAAAAAAATTCTTTCATTCCAGCAAAAAATCACTTAAAGAGTCGAATATAGGGGAGGCAAAGAAAAAATGAAAATAATCAACAATAATAAAAAAAAAATTTTTTTAAGAATTGCCGTAGCTCTTGTGCTACTTGTGAAGACCCATCTAGGACCCATATAGGAACATCTAGCAAGGCCCATTATATACAGAGCATTAACAAATTAGCGAGGGACAAGCTAGATACTGCTCGGTAGGGCCATGATTGAAACTAAGAAAAACTAGCTGGGGCCTTGGCATTATCGAGTCGAAAATTCTACCCGGGTAATGTTCCGAGTCTCGGTCTAGGAGTGATTTGGGTTCACTGTCATTTTCGTCCTTGGTCTAGGAATTTTTGGTTGAAGTTTTAGAGTATGGATAATGAAAAACCGCGTGATATCGCTCAGTTGGGGGCGGTAAATTTTGTTTAACAAAAAACCAAAGCACATCCGAAACTCTACTGTTATAATGTGTCTACGAGTATATCCTGTCATATAATTCTGAAAGTTTTACTTTGATATCTAAGATGTCCTGTAATTAGGTCTGTTTCGGTTTGGTTTCGGGTTACAGTATTATCAAAGGAAAGTACCTGCGTCTTAGAGTGACAGCAAAAGATTAAAGCCCATAAAGTTTTATGCAGAAAATGTATCGACAGTTAGTGATTTTGATAATGACGTAAGATCTAATAGACTCTCCACCAGATAATGGTGAAATGGGGTAAATGAAAATAAATTGAAATTTTCAATAGAAAATAGAAATTCGCCTTAAGATAATATTAAACAACCTTTTGAGAATTTTTTTTTTTGAATGCAAACATACTTGAACACTCGCGAATTAAATACTATTGAAGGTCCTTACAGGAAATTTTGGGCCATTTGTACAAAATTGTTTTAGACTCGAATCAAACTTTGAAGCTATAGATTTTGGCGGTCAAACTGAGGATAAGTCATGGCTTATGGTTGGGATCCGCTATTTTCACCGACTTCAAGATTAATCTCTGGTTGGACCCCATTTGAGGAAAGAATACATATTCCGCCACGAGATCTAATGATATGAATGAATAGATACGTCAACAATCGAAATTCATAGATTACTTATAACGCCAATCCACGCGAGGCTACCAAGTGTTTTGGTATGAATTGTGGACATCATCGGTCTGTTAGATTAAGTAAGGTTGACGTTGTTGACAGCAGAAAAGCGTATGCACCAAGACCATAAGTTCGTCCATGATGATACCACCATACTCTTTAAACCATTTTTAGATCCCTATGATGCGTATAAAAGACTGCTTATTTCTGTATTTGAAAGATCACTTGGATCGCCTGGCGTCTACGTCTTTGGGAAGGAGCCGACTTGTAGATAGGAGATGAGGCATTATTTCCTCATTCTCTTCAACCATACAGCTTCTGTAGAAATCGTTGGAGTAATCGCCTGTCATGTTTACGATTTAGACAAAGTCTATTTACTGAGGAAAGGCAATCTATCTAAAGATAGATATCAAACACTTAGAACGAGTACTGGCCAAATCTGTTTTGAGGGCAAACAAGCGGTGATATTGTTCGATCTAAGATTCGTACTGTGTGTGTGTATATAGTATCTTCCTTCAGTATTAGTTTAGACTAAGCAATGGGAATACCTATATTTATCCAGTCTCTTAAAATAGGTAGTATTGTTCATCATTTAGCAAGTTTGTCGGCTTTATAATTTCCTGGAATGTCGCTATGACCCGGCAACCAGCAGAGGTCAATATTATATTGCTGCTTCATCTGCTTAAGAAATATCGGTGAAATGAGATGGTATAATCGATATCGATACTTGGAAGAGACCCAAATGAGTTCAGAATGATGGAGTTCCGAATCACATACTTAATCCACTAAGAAGTGGTTTTTGAGCTATACATGGCTACGAGAGGAACAGTTGGTCAAACAATCAAGGTTGCGGAGCACGAATTTGAAGTGGTGCAATCCTTTAAATACCTTGGGTCAATAGTAGCAGCCGATAACAATATAGAAGAACAAATACACGGGCGGCTTCTCAAATCCAACAGAGCCTTCTATAGTCTGTCAAAGCTCTTCAAAACTGCTGCTGTACAGGACCATGGTCCTGCCAGTACTCACATATGGATCCGAAACTTGGGTGCTTAGCAAAAGGCACTCCGACCTCTTAGCTGTGTTCGAGAGAAAAGTCTTAAGGAGAATTGTTGGCCCCGTAAGTGAGGAAGGACGATTCCGGAGACGGTACAATCATGAACTGTACGCAATCTACCTTGAAGCAGATATCGTGACAAAAATTAAGCTCGGTAGACTCCGGTGGGCAGGGCACCTAGCTCGCATGAGCAAAGAGGAACCTGCTCGGAAAGTTCTTTGTGGTACATTCTATGGTAGACGACAGCGTGGTAGACGATGCTTGCGCTGGAGAGATGGCGTAGACCAGGACGCCCGAAGCCTTGGGGTGCGCAACTGGATGGCGTCGGCTAGAGACCGGGATAGGTGGAGAGACTTGTTGAAAGAGGCCAGAACCGGCACCCGGTTGTCGAGCCGATGATGATGGCTACAATAGCAGCCGTTAGTTTACCAAATATATCAAAGGCTTTTAGATAAAACAAAAAGTACACAATACTCTCATACCAAATGAAAGAACCTGCTTTATTGCTGAGATCTATGGCCAATGAATATTGTAGGGTTGGGGAATCAATGGATTTTTTGTAAGGGTAGAGTGCTATTATGACCTTTTTGATCTTCTTATCTTAAATAAGACCTAAATATTTTGATTCCTATGAGAATGTTAGTGGTATACCTTTGATGGAATTTAGGTGTAATTGTTGAATTTCTATATTTCCTAGAAAACTTGTTTAAAGCATATTGTAAGAGGTCTGTATACCAAAGTATACCCTTTATTATGGCGGTAATATTTCATGATTCGTTTCAGTGTGTTTCCACGCACTTCCTTTTACAGTAAACATGTTAAGCCATAGGCAGAAGTCTTATTTCAATGCTTATTCTTAATTTGAAAGTTTAAAAGTTGTAAGAAGGCTCATGAGCCTGAGATCTTTCGGGTCTTCATAGAAAATCATTAGTTGGTACTTCTTCGAAGAACGAGGGTCCATCACCATCAACGGAGAGTGTTTATCATCGATGATATCGATTCTTACTTGCGACTTATAGGTACTATATGTAAGTCAAGTTATGTATTCGGAAAAAAAATTGAACTCGAGATTTTGATCAAAGTTGACATTACGATGATAGCGAAAACCAAAAAAGTGGGTCTCGCAATTCTGTCTGTCTTTTCGATCACAGCCTAAACGGCTCGGCCGATTTTCTGTAAACTTGGTAGATAGTATTTTTAATTTTTTGCCTCTACAGGTTTTTTTTTTCTTTTTGTTTTTAAGGCCGAAAATAACGGTACCTGCCATACGATATTTTTCAAAATTTTATAAATATTTTTTTTTTCTCAAAAACTGTCACACAGATTTTTAAAAACAAAAATTCAAAAAATTTCATTTAGTTAAATCTAGGAAATGGTAGAAAAAAAAATACTACAAATGGATATTTCTGGTAGCCCCCTTGAAACCATTTTCTTGGCTTTTGATTTTCTCAAAAACAGAAAAAAAAATTGAAATAAAGATAATACTGACTATACCTATACCATAGAACCATTTCAACAAATTTAGAATTTCTCATTATCGACATAACGGATTTTAATGAAATTTTTTTAGAGAAGCAGTTCTAAAAAGTTTAAAAAACACTTTTGAATTTTTGAAAAAAAAATCTATTTTTTTTTTGGGAAAAATCGATATTTCAGAAACGGCTAAATATTTTTGTTTGTAAATTTAATTTTTATTCGAACAATAATATAAACTTTAAGTTGGCGTACCAAATTTTTTTCTTAAAAATGTTTTAAATTTGTTTTATATAAAAGCAATTTAAAAAAAAAAACTAGTACAGACTTTTAATTTTTGTTCTTGCATAAGCTAATATTTGTTTGAAACACATTGCATTCTGTTTTTAGCTCTAACTACTTAAGGAGTTATTTTCGTCATTTAAAAATCTAATTTTATGCTTATGAACAATTTTTCTCTAATAACATTCATTTTTGAAATTCTTAAACTATTACATAAGACCAAGTTTGTGCGACCCAGTTATGCATTTTATTTTCATCTAAATTGGATATCATGGATGTGAACATTATATTTCCAACATGACAGCGCTACGTGCCACAGAGCTGATGCCACAATGAACATTCTTAACGAGCGATTTGCGAGCAGACAGTTTCAAAACTGTTGATGCTGGATTGGGAACCACCTCTTGTTAAAGTAGATATCCGACAAGGTTTTGGTTCTTGGACACCTTCTATTTTGCGTATTTGTAAATCATATAACTGTTAATAAAATTATTAGATTAATAAATTTTTATAAGATCTAGGAGATGTATGTATCATTTATAAAAACAAGCCCTTAACAATAACCTTGATAAAATCAATACAACCCTGATTTAATGCAAAAATATACCGAAAACAGTCTTTTTACTTGCGACGTATAGGTACCTCATGGCAAGTTATACAGTCGTAAAAATTCGAACTCGAGAACGGCTGTAGATATAAACTTTTAAATTTCGACCCCACACGTTCTTTAATTTTTTTTTAAACCAAAAATACGGGTACATTTTTTTAATTTTAGAAAATATTTTTTACTCGAAAATTTTTCCACATTTTATTTAGTGAAACCTAGACAATGGTTAAAGAATTTGTTTCCACGAAAATGGTTCTTAATGGTAATTCCAATAGAACCATTTTTTAAGCTTACAATTATTTAAAAAGCTGTTAAACGGATCTTGCTCATATTTTATATTCTAAGGCTCCTAAAAACTGTGAATAGTATTTCTTTTTCAAATATATGAATTCAATTTTTCGGAAAATTGTACTTTTAGAAAACCAAATGCCCGATTTTTTTGAAACTCGATAATTAACATAGTTTTTTAACACTACCTACAAGCTAAAAAAGAAACAAGTTTGTAATTTTATCTTAAAACAACAGTAAAGTAGTTTTCGAAAATCTTTTTTTTTTTTCTCGAAAACGGCACCTAGAATTTTGATAAAATATTTTTCGTTTCTCTTAAATTTAACGATCTACTCGTATTCAGTAAAAAATATTTTGAAATTAAAATATTACTGACATTACCTGTCATAAACCGATTTTCTTGATTTTGTTCTTTCTCATTATCGGCATAACGGATTTTAATGAAAGTTCTTATACTGAATATTCTTAAAAGTTGAAACAAAAACATTGCTTATTAAAACTTAAAAAGAAATATATTTTTTTTAATTTTTTAAAATTCTAAACATGAGGGCGAATTCGAGCGATTCAGTTATGAATTTGACTTTGGTTGGTACAGTTGTTTTAGGATAAAATGATTAATTCTTTAAACGGTGTTAAAAAAGCGTTAGATACTAAGTTAAAACAAAAAATCGATTATGTGTTCTTCGAAGTATCTAGTTTCCAAAGAGATATTTAGATTTTTTGAAATTTTTAAGTTTCTGCTTAGAAAAATTGATCAAATAATGTACTATTTTCGACATAATGGAAAATATAAAAAAAAACGTTGCTTTGAGGGACATCATCAATTATCATTTTTAGCCTTTTTTTTACTACAATAAACTAGCTTATACTTTAGACGATTTATTGATTTTTTTTTTGATCAATCGAAGAGCTTTTAAGATAAAAAGATTATTTTAATTTGGCAAAATTTGTATTTCGATTTTCGTTATAAATATTTGGTTCAAACATTTTTCCAAACTATGTCAGGGGAATAAACAAAAAACCCAGTTACCAAGCTTAAAAAACATCAATCTATACATCTAGCATGTAGCCGAGCAGACAAACAGACAGAATCTGGAAAGCAACTATTTTCCTGAAATATTAATATCAATCTTAATCCAAATATTGATTTCGATTCTTTTGCAAATGCAAATATAGTATATTGTAGGTACCCCTTGTCATAATGGGAGATGCGTTAGACGTTACAGAGGGTCTTGGGTTCGATCCTCAGCCGCTGCAAAATTTTTTTTAGGGCTGTACTGCCTCTGCGAAGAATTGGCAAATTTTTTAAGAGAATATCTTTAAGAGAATCGACAGAAAATGGTAGGTCCCCTCCATTCCCGGTAACACGCCACGCACACGGAAAAGGTTGAGAGTCGTAAGTCACTAGGCTTATTTTATGTTTAGGTTTAAATGATATATATGTTGTACCACAGCAAAAAGAATCCTTCAGACTGAACGTATTAATTTCCTTCGCCCGTTCCATTGTGAGCAATTTGAAGTCTTAACCATATTCCTTAAATTGTTCCATAATCCCCTGAAATAATCCTTAAAAATGCTTTTGACTACTTAATCGAATGCGAATTGGCTAAACCCAAACCTATTCCCTTTTGAGAGAGAGAGCAATCAGTCCTCAGCCAAAGAAAAAAAAAAAGAAGAAGAAAAATCCTTATCAAGGAACATCCACTCCGTCCTGCTCTTGAGCAAATACATAAAAACGATCAAAATTTTACCCTTATCACAAATTGGACAACAAAACGCACCGCATTCAAACCCGGAGGACCATATAATAGAACCAGCTAAATAAAAAACCGTCTTCTCCTCGCTCCAACTCCAGACAAATAATAATAAGCATTCTGTCCACGTAAGGCTTGCTTCATTCTGCGCCCCTTCAGGGGGAACAAACTGGAAAGCCTTGGCCATATTGCTATGGCTATGGCTACTCCTGCAATCTCATGATTGCTCTTATCTCAAACAAACAATAATAACTTTTATTTTTATTATTTCCAATTTTTGTTTTCTATTTCCTTTTTTGCCTCTACCTCACAACACTGCATCAACAGAAGAAATAAAGTCTATATATGTACCTACAAGCATGAAGGAACATCATCATTGGTCAATGGTTCCCAGAGGATTCACTCACTAGCCGACCGGTCTTGACTTGGAAAACCCCGTTTTTGCGGCGATGAGACGGTATTGTGGGAGAGATGATCCAACAAAATAGATATTGGAAAATATGTTATGACATCTAAATTCAATTCAAGGATATGGCAGCGTAGGTAAGGTACTTTGAAGAAGGCAGAGCAAAAAAGGATATGACATGGCTAAAATAAGCACAACAGAAGAATAAGGATAACTCCCTCTGGTGATGACAGGACACAAAAGAATTAAAATCCAATGATTTCATCTGGTCCGACCGAAATTGGAAAGGATATCTTTCTGTGCTTAGACCAATCGACTAACCGACCGACCGACCGAGGATTGCACAGAAAAGAAAACGACAATTTTTTGCGTTGTGTTGTTATGCTGCCGGTCTTAATCCTGTGGGATTGATGACGGCAACGCGCAAATAAATACATCGAATTGAACTCGGGGGCGAGGCAGGGAATATTGGCATCGATTTCATTTGCTGATTTGCGAGAATTTAATAAGTCTCTAGGGAATTAGTCAAGGATAACCGGGGTTTTATATTGTTGTTCTTCATCATCATCGATGTCCTTTCCTGATGGCTGTGTCCTTGCTGACGCTCGATGCTGGTGCTCGCACAAAAAACCCAATAGAACACATCATAGAGAACGACAACGACGACGATGCAATTCCCAATTAACCTCTCTCTGCTATGATGTGTAAGCGCCGACGAGGACGATGCGGTGGGAGGAAAAAAATAATACAAAATAATAACGACGACCACCGAAATCTCACCCAGGATTATGACATCTGTTCGGGTTATTAAAAACGTCTGCCATACACACTACACACACACATAAATTAGTGCATTGGGTGGGTGAGTTGCACGGAATTGCAACCCTTAACCTGCCTCAATTTATGTCGGAACAGTATGTGCGGGGGAGGGCGGGTGCTGTTGGCATATAGCAAGGACAACAGGGAGTAAAAAAATATGCAAGTCCTGCAAACTATACACTAAACTGCAACTTATAAGTTGCACGAGTAAATGCGGCGTCGGAAAAAACGTTTATTAATTCTCAACTCAGCACTAACTTCTCACAGCCCCTTTTTTGATTTAGCTGGCTCGTTCGCCCCCACTACCCTCGCAATTCAGCCCTTTTGTATTGGAAACATTATTATTTGCAAGCTATTGTAGGTGGATTAAGCGAGCGGACTAGCAACATAATAAAAAGTCATTATCTCTTCGCATATTTGTACAGATGTCGCTATTGTCGAGCTGAGCTTTGTGATTGAGTTTATTTCTATGGGAGGGCTGGCAATTATTAACTGTAAGTTTGTTTCGTATTTAATGTTGCGGTTCGGATTAAAGCCAAGGCATCATCAGCCCGTTCCTTGGGTTGTGCTGCTCACATCAATTTCGACACCACGGATGAAAAATCCAGCTATACACTCTTGGAACATCAATTTTACTTGTATGTCAGGGTAGTTGTCAGCATTGTGTCGTATGTTGTTCCCTGCATCAATATCCTGCCTGCCCTTTGGGTGTGACCAGACCAGAATGTGTAGGTATGTGTCTGGGTCGTGTCGGGATGTTAGTCCGCCGTTGGCTGTTTTTTCTTGTCACTGCAAATGAGCAGTTTAGGAGTCGAGCTAGCTCCTCTCAAATCCACCTCGAGGTGTAGCAACCTCCTCGTTGTAGTCCTCATCCACAGTAACATCATCACCAACAGCAGCCAGAACCACTGATGAATATCCTGGCTTGGCATCAGGTGATGGACGTACATGACCCAAGCATACGATGCACATACCTACATAGGAGGAGGTTCGTATGAAAGACGAACTCTTTGTGAAGTTTGGCTACCTACAGGGAGGACAGGACAAACATAGATTCTCGTATGTCAGGCCTAGAGAGATAGAAACTCTGACCGGCACTTATGTACTCTCCGTTTCTCCTTGTGCTGAAAAAAAAAACTTTTAAAGTCTGACCACCATAATGACAGAGTGATTACAGTGAAGCATAACTTCAGCATTTACGGGTTAGTTGGAAAATTTTTGTTTTATTCATCCTCTCGCTCGCTCTTTCTCTCTCTCTATCTGTTTGTAAAGTTTAAATGGCAGTGTTTGGTAAGTTTAGGTAGGTATATCTGCTCATAAAATTGGCTCTAAAAATAAACCTGCGGCTGAATTTATGCAAACTATGTTTGGATATAATTTTAATTTAAATAATTCATTTCGATCTTTACATTTGAGGCGACTTTTCTTTTTTAAGGGTTCAATTCAAAAGTTTCAAAGTTTGTATTAATATAATAGTATAAAATTAAGGTTTTTTTAATGTCAAAGTTTGAACTCAAATAATTATAAAATAATTAAGTCATTTACCCTCATATACATATGTACACAGATAGGCAGCTACTTTTTTGAAACAAATTTTCAGTCAATCTTGAATAGTCCAATCAAGCTGGGAATATCTTAAGACGCTGTCAGTTTTCTTTCCAAAGCTAAACTTTGTATATTTCACGAAAAAAAAATTAATTTCTAACTTAGTTGAGGCATATTTCAATATTCTGAAAAAAATCAAAATCGTTATTCTTCAAGTCGTATACGTTGCGTACGAGAAGCTTGAAAAAACAACGTATATTGTCGCCCGTAGGTAACTGTCAAAATCAGTCAGTTTCATCTTCAGCATAAATCGTGTCGACTACAGGAGGAGGCTGAAAAACTCCAATGTTTGATCCTTGGTGATTAACAATTTAAATTTAAAATGTTAGAAATGAACTCATCAAATTTGCTCTAGCATATGGTTGTAATTTCACCACCCCTGTGCCTTTAAATTGCTGCTTATTGTGATGCAGTTTCTGTTTTAACTAAATACTTTTGATCATTGCAGACCTAAAGAGGCATGTATAACAATTTGTTAAATATTTCTTACTTTACACAAACCAATGCTTCAAATTGAGAACGATTTATTATTTTACTAAATATGAACGCGTTAATAACGTTGAGTCCAAATAAATAAACCAATAACTTTAAAAAATTTGGTGGCACAACAGCTCGAAGTAAACCAGGACCTATAGTGACTTACAATTCTGAACCATTCCTGTGTGCGTGTTACCAGGAACGGAGGTTTCCTACAATTTTCTGCTGATTCCGAACGGCTAATATGCAGCAATTTCCAAGACAAGAGATATACTCTTAGAGGATTTGTCAATTCCGTGCAAGATATAATAACGGCAGTACACTCCTGAAAAATTTTGAAAAACTTTTCGCTGGGGCTGAGAATCGAACTCCAGGCGTTCCGCATGACAGTTTAACGCTCTAACCATTGTGCCAAGAGGTACCAATGTATACTTACATTAACTTTTTGTCCATTTTTATCAAAAAAAAAAAACCAAGTCTCGTTTAGAAAATCTAACACGAGTAATAAACTACACAAATACGACTTCAAGCAAATCGAATACGAGATTCGGAATAACGATAAAATATGAATAGTCGTATGCGATGTTTTGCGTTTCCCAATACAAGTACAAGTGAAGTCGAATGTACGTCTCCTGGAATACCAACATTCGACTATAGTCGAATACCAGTCATAAATACGAGTTTCAGAATATGGAAAATTTTATATATTTTGTATTTTATTTTATAATTTTGAAAAAGGCATTTAACTTATAAAATTTAAAAACAGCAGTTTCAAAAAAAATATTTAAAAAAAAATTTATTTTAAATAGATTTTAACTTGTAATTTAATCATGGTACCTACATATCTTCAAAACTGAGGTATAAGAATTTATGAGAAACAATGATCTTGTACTTGTGCGATTTAAAGATAAATGTTTTTCATAATTCTCAAACGATAATTTCTATCGAAAAGTAGTTCATAAAGCTTCTAGATTGGCATTACCATGATATCGAAGACCAAAAAAGTGGGTCTCGCAATTCTGTCTGTCTGTCTGTTCGACTACACCCTAAACGGCTCGGCCGATTTTCTTCAAACTTGGTAGATATCATTTTTAATTTTTTCCCCCCACACGTTTTTTTCTTTTTTTTAAGACCAAATATAACGGTACCTGCAATACGAATTTTTTTCGAAATTTTAAAAATATTTTTTTTCTCAAAAACTGTTCGGCAGATTTAAAAAAAAAAGATAAAAAAAAATTTAATTTAGCTAAAAAAGCTAGGTATTGGTTGAAAAAAAATTTCCGAAAATGATCATTGAGGATACCCCCCAAAGAGCCATTTTTTTGTTTTTGATTTTATCAAAAACGGTACCACCGATTTTGATCATTTGTTTTTGCTTAAGCGAAAACCCCATGCTAGTTTTTTTTTTTTTAAATTGATAAAAAATAGTTTCTCAATATAATCTACAAGATGTGAGAAGAAAATTGTATTTTTCCAAAAAATTAAGGTGGTCACCATACAAATGTTAAAAAATGGTTTTCAAAAATCGTATTTTTCTCGAAAACGGCGCCTAGAATTTTGATAATTTTTTTTTGTTTCAATTAATTTTAAGGATATTTAATTAAATAAAAAAAATTAAATTGAGATATTACAGCTTGTACCTACCATAGAACCATTTTTTTTCAATTTTGAATTACTCATGATCGACGTAACGGATTTTAATACAAAATTTTATAGAGATGCTTCTAGAAAGTCTTAAAACCATTGCATTTCAAAACTTTAAAACAAATATTTTTTGAATTTAAAAAAAAAAAAAAAAAATTTCTGGAAAATTCGATATTTCAAAAACGGCTCAATATTTTTTTTGGAAATTTAATTTTCATTCGAACAGTAACAAAAACTTAAAGTTAGCATACCAAATTTTTTTCTTAAAAATCTTTTAAAAAATTTGTGTATAACAGCTTTTTTTTAAGAAACCACTACAACGACTCATAATTTTTATTCTTGCATAAATTCATATGCTATGCAAATTCTGTTCTTGTCTCTTAGTATTAAAAGAATTTAAAAAAATTATTTTATCCTTATGAACAGTTTTCTCTAATAACATATTCGTTTTTAAAATTCCTAGTCTATTACATAGGAGCAAGATCGTGCGACCCAGTCGTGCATTTTATTTATCTTCTCCATTGCGCTGGAACCTAAGGATTCCATTTGATTTGCTATGTTTTTTCATTGCTCCGCAGCAGCCTTAACATAACCAATTGTTAAGTAGAAACAGAGTTGGTGCTATAACATCGCCTTGTGGTAAACCTTGACGCTTGTAAGGGATCGAAAATATATCCGTTGCAAAAAATCAGTCATTGTAGAACTCCTTATAACATATACAATCTTTTCAGAGACAACTTTTGCAATAAGCGATCTCTAGTTATTGTTACCATCAACCTGATTAAAAACGATATCAACATCGAAAAACATAAGCAAGAGCAGTGTTTAAAGTCCAACAATTCAAAAAATTTGCAAGGTGTTAATGTGATCGACGCATGATCAACTACTGCATAGACTTGATCCTAGACTTTATTCACTTGAGACTAATAGTTGTCACTTATTCGGATAGGGTTAGTTATTGCGGTTCTGAAGATCACTATTCAACTGATAACTTTAGAAATAACAATCTCCCAGTTCCTGGGTTGGTATTAATTTTTAGTTGTGTCTTGAATGTATGCCTTAAATGCATGGCCTGTCCTACCGGTAGCGGTGGTTCCAGTGGTTCCATAGAACCAGGTTGCAGGAGCACCAAATCAATTTGAACGCTCAGTTATATGAAAAATTTGTAGAAAGAAATTAATAACTACGCTTTTTTTATAAAACTAGGATTGACATCACTTGCTCAATATCTCAATCTCAATATCTTAATATCTTTCTCAATTAAATACTACGACATCTTTGAAGACTTTGCATTTTAAATAATCATAACTTTTGAATTTTTAATTCCATTTAAAGGCGCAGGGCACTAGTCGCGCTTGGAAATCCCCTACGCAAGTGTGTTAAAATACTCACATTTGTCACACTTTTGAGTATTTAAGAGCGGGGGAAACTAGGTATTGTAAGTCAAAATGAATAGATAGAATCTGAATCTGAACGGCTAGTAATGAAGGCACTTAATCATGACAAGATATAATGTCTGGATGAGTAGTCACTTCCTTAAAAGATGCATTTCCATTTTTTCTTTCTGCAAATGGACAGAATATTTGGTAATATTAGGTTCAATGGAGTGTGAGACCCTTTGCGCACCTGGAAATCAGCACCAATTAATGAAAGATCAACAGCTTATTATTTTTTCGGGGAAGTTAAAAGTTTTAATACTTTCCCGTAGCTCTTAAATATTTCGGAGCTAGGCTTGCATTTATTATGAAATTAAGTTTTTTGAGGGCTATACTTGGCATTTCTTTCGAAACCAGAGCAGTAAAAAAATCAACTTTGAGAATTTTTGTTTTGATAACTTTGGCAAGCAAACTAAATGTTATGAGTAAATTATTGAGAATGGCTTCAAACAAAGAAAGATGTTCTACGAGGTGGTTATAGTCTTCTGTTTCATGGGAAGTATTGGTGGGCTTTATAACATTGATCTGGGCTTGTACTTAGAAGATGAACAAATGAATCTTACTATTCCTCGTCTAAACAGCTTCTGCAAAAATCGTTTGTAAAAAGCCAAGCCTGTTTGCATGCTTGCCTATAAGACAGTATTCGGTTTTGACACTGCAGCTGATCTGCTAAAGGATATCAAATACTAAGATCACTTCACATCAAGCATTGATCAGATCGGGTTTGTCATTAGACAGGTGGATAAATTATTCCATCTTAGGTTTGTCCTCTCTATAGCCTAAGCTTACATGTAGCTATGGGAACACCTATAAGTGCTTTATGAAGTAACATAGGTAGTGTTGTTCGTCAGCCTTACAATTCCCTGGAATGTCCATATGCCCTGGCACCCAATACAAGTGATTATTTAACTGCTGCGCCATCTCCATTAGAGATGAACGTTAGTTTATGGCAGTTACAGAGTTAGCAGAGATCGGGTCCAAAGTTTTAATAGCCGCTTCACTATCTGATAACATGCGGATATCAGTAGTTGATATCAACTTTTCTTTGAGCCAACACAAGACTTCTTAAATCGCCATAAGTTCTGCCTGGAATACGCTACAATTATTAGGATTGGTAACTTGGAAGTTTCTGCCGAGCTGTAGTTTTGGGATTAATGTGACTTGGAAGTGATCAGAATGAGTTCAAGTTTCAAGACATGGCCAATGACATGGCCAATTTCGTAATTGATCCATTGTGATGAAGTTTTTAAGAGGGCGACTATGCTCGTCATCGTTTGCGGAAAATATAGGGGAGTGGCAGATGGAACAGAACACGACTTGTGTAGCAGAGGCAAGACGATCATTGAACTTTGCACAATTTAAAGCGGTGCCGAACTAGCCAATGAGTAATGCGGGGTTGTTGAGTTCACAAGTCCCTAGTTTTTGCACTATCAGTGTAAATATTAGTTTAGGTAGAGCAATCTTGATTCAAACCATTTCTTCCGATTGTTGCGTGATAAGACTACATACACCACACACCAAGATGTATTTTCACTATTTCGAAAAAGGATTGGAAAAATAACATCATTTCCAAGAGAGTTTGACACAAATGATATTTTGATCATGTGCAGATGAAAAGTGTTGTCAAAGTCTTTTCGTGACGAATCGAACTAATTGAAAGAAATGACAAACATCGGCGATCTTTGCATTTTTCTCTAACGAACATATAAAGCGAAGCTCAATATCTAACCTGAACACGATTAGGGAAAGAAAAGCTGTCAAATCTAAGGTTGAAATTCCAAGCGAAAAATTATGTGTGAACATGCGATTTAACATGAACAACAACACTCCCGAAAAACTCAATTGAATCCTTTTTTTTAACAACACACATGATTGTGTCCTGCTTTGCATTTTTTATAGAAACATTAATATAAAGCACAAGCAATTAAAAGCAATATCAAATCAATATTGACATCGGATTAAAACCTTGAGAACTCCTCATAACACCATAATGTCAATTTACCATAAAGCTTAAGGATATATACGCCCGGAGAGTCCAAAGCTATTTAAAAATCAGAAAACAAGAGTATTCAATTCACAGATCCAGATCCACCTACATAGGAGTATGTGTTTCCCCTTCTGTTCCGCCAGACTCCTCTCCATATATGTAGCAATGGTATGTTGTAATGAAAAATAAATATTCAGGATACTAGCTCAAGGAGGAAAAGCGTTTATTCTGGTCACATGGCATGCAGTTACAACAGCACCAGCATCACAAGCCCCCAGGACTCTCAATCCATCGGGATAGAACAATGAAATTGGGAACAAGAAAATGAATGAATGATTCTCCATCGACGACAACTGAAACGACTCTACGACTACGACAATGGATGATGATGATGATATCACGAGTTACGAGTAACAACATACAACCAAACCCATCTCTACCATTTCCATCAGTCTTAAAGCCTGAAAGTGTGGGGGAGGATTTGAAGAATTTAAATATCCGTAATCCTTAGAGGATTAAATGCTGTTTGAATTCTATCACCACAATTGGAACTAATAGGGGGAATAGAAGTTATTGTCCTCGAAGGAAGGGAAGCCGGGGCAGAGAAGACATATTTATACATAGATACGAATAAGGATTTATTTTTGCAAATCTTGAAATAGGGCGTATGATTAGAGAAAAAGACAAACCATCCAACCGACGCAGAAAAGGGTTACCTTATATTCACGAGTACTGTATCTATGCAATACTACAAGGAGCAAAAGGATTAGGATAAATTTTAAGATGAGATTTTTGTCTTATTGTCTTGTGAGGAATTCGACAGGTGGACTTGACGTAAGGAGCTTAAAAGGGCAAGCCCTTTAAGATTTACTTCTTGCAAGTGAAAATTTGTGAGATAAGCTTAAATCCCTTTTGTTCAAATCAAATAAATAAAGAGAGAAAAAGAGAGAGAGGGAGGGGGAGAGTGAAGGATTTTAAAATTTATTCGAAAAAAAAAATAAATATTTCATATTGGAGAAAGGATAAAATGTCAAAAATATGTATATATGGAGCTCTGAGGCGTTTCGAAACGAAAAATTCGATTTAAATTAAGTCAAAATTTACATGTTACATACTAACAAATGTATACGCATAGATATGGAAGCAAAAGAATACGAATGCATCAAATTTATTCAGGATTCATGAGAAAGATAAATAAATAAATTGATTTTCCCAATAGGATTAGCCAAATTAATCTGAGTTATGAAATTATTTAGTTTGAATTTGGTGCGTTCTTATAGATTTCTGTATAGACCTTTACTTTGGGGTGATTCCAATAAATATCGTTTTCTTTTTTCATCTTGAAACCACGAAATATTGGATCTCTGGAGCTCAAGGAAAAAAATTTTAAAATATAGGCCCTTTACGTTCAAATTTTTTATTTCCCATACTATCTTTGACATATCTTTAAAATTTAAAGTTTTATGTACGAAACAGGTCTCAACTAGGCTTTCTAGATACAGAAAAAACCTTTTTGTACGACATTTTTTTGGTTTTAGTTGTATGTAGGTCTCTCATTTCCCCTAGACAACACAGTTTTCTCCGAAGTAGATTCACAATTTCTAGCCTTTTTAATTTCGTATTCTTTCGTTGTCTCTATTCGATTTCAGTTAGGCCTTTGACAAAATTTTTTATATGCTTACTTTTTTCCAAACTGTCCACCTACTGATGGTGGAATCCTAGAACCGTCTTCTTGGGATGGATATCTTCTTACCTGAAAAACCGGTACTACAAATCTCGCTTCAGATCTACCTTTTCCAACGATTTCTCGGCTGTTTCCGGGATTCCACAAGGCAGCCGATTAGGTCCCCTACTTTTACTCTTATTACTAACGATATTAAAATGGCCATCAAATGTTCCCATATCTCACCCTACGCTGACGGTTATACGTTTTTAGGACCATTCCCTTGACTCACGACTGTTCTTTTTTCAATTTGATCTCAAGAGTTGAATATTGAGAGGGACTTTGCCACCTTAGGATCTATTGTTCCCCCATCTCAAGATTTTCTCAGTCTCGTGCATATAAAATTGCTTGGAGCTAAATATTGCTAAAAGCCAATCAATTACCTTTTCACGAAACGAATCCAATCTCATCCTCGTGTTTACCTTCTCCATTTTGAATCCACATCCATCGGAGTTGATTCGCAAACTTGGAGTTTAATATGATAGAGAACTCAACTTTCTTAGATTATTGACTTTAACTGTTTCGAGTTTAACCTCAGTTCACCAACACTTCAACGTCCTCCCCTCCCCCCCCCCCCCCTTCTATATTCTTCGCATAAGATAGGACAAAGATTTTCACTCAGAGAACATCAGGTAAGACTTTAACAAGGTGCACTTTCTAGTTAAAAGTTGTTAGAACACTCAGAATCTCAATAACATTATATCCATGTTTAAATTAACATGACACTGTTTCAGATAACATGGTAGTTGCTTTGAAAAGATCCCGTGTTGTTTCACGTTATTTTTACATGACCGTTACGTTTATTTTTAACAAGTTTGCTTTGCTTAGACATGGTTCCCCATGAATTTCAATTTTATACTTGTATACCTGATGAACTTAACCTGGTATTTTGTTAATTTATCACTGTGTTCATTTATTGAAACAGAACATCGTGTTAATATTCTAAAATAGTTTTGATTTTAAAGTATGTCTTCTCCTATTACCTTATGTAAGCATTAAAATATTAAATATTTAACAAGATCAGCCATATTAAATTTTTGATTTTTTGGTTGATCTTACATGATGTTTTCCCTATGAGTAGAGGGTAAAGGTTTGGTCAAGTTAAGAACAAAATCGTACCATATTAAGAGCTTTTTGATAGCCCTCAAGCAACCATCTTTTCAAAGTTTGCGAAAATTTTAAATTTATTTTAACTAGCACACCCTAATGTACATACTCGTTTATTTAGTTTTCGGTTGATAATTTATGATTAAAGATCAGTCCAGTTGAGTTCAATTCAATTTTAATTCATTGGAAAATTATGTTTACAATTGGCTTTAGAATAATTTATAGCTAAAAGACACACAAGGGATTTCACGTTCTGAATTAAATAAATTAAAAATATAAATATAAAACACGTGAAATATTAGTTCTGAAGCTTGGGTTGTTCAATACCAGTTTCCCCAAATATTTATGATGGGAATATGTCAGCTTTTAGCCTTGGAAGTGACCTTAATCCCCTTTAGAGTAACTGTACATTTTTATCGTAAATTGTTCGAATGAGGTTTTCCCTGATGTATCTGGGATCCGAATGTCTTTGTTGTTTTGACAAAATACTCATCAGTGAATTGGGCATAACGGTTAGTACTCGTACTTTGGACTGTCATGCAGGAGGTCTTGGGTTCGATGTATTTCCTCTTGCGAAGAATTGACAATTCCTCTCATAGTATGTCTTGTCATGAAAAGCGCTGTTCATTATAGCCGTTTAGAATGTTCCAAAAACTGTAAGCCTCCTCCATTCCTGGTTACATGCAAACAGAAATGGTTGAGAGTTGTAAGTCACTAGGTTTTGGCTCTCTACGACCCCTGATGGCCTCCTATTTATTTATTTTTTACGCGTACTTATATGAATTCTGATCAGTCTAGCCTTGAGCCCAGTTATGTTTTGGACGTACTGTCGAGTATATAGTCTCTTTCTAAAACCGCCATTCACGAATATAGAATGCCTTACATTGCTCCATTTTTTCCTCAGATTTTTAATAGCAAGATGCATCTTCTTCAATCCTTCCCTGATGCTCGCACAGAGTCTAAAAACTCTAAGGGTAGCCAAAACAGCTTCAGTGTGCTGTTAGTTACTATAAAAAAATAGAGTTACTCGTTTTTGAAAAATTGACGCAGCTTATGGTCGAAGCAGGGCTCGCTGCAAATTCCAAGGATTTTCCACTCAAACAGCTATTTTGGAGATGGCAAACCAAACAGGGAAGATGTTACTCATGACTGGTATCAGGATTTGCCCAGTTATCTATTTATCAGTAGAAGGAAAAGTTAGCTGTTTTTTAGAATAAAAACCTCGGTATCGCGTTCTTTCCTATCCTTCTTTCTCTTCCTTCACTTCACACCCGCGCTGTGTTGAAACATTTAAAAAGGGTAATCAATCATAATCCCTTGAGCGCGTGTATAGATTATAAAAAAAAAAAAAAAAGTTGATGCTCATACTTAACGACCGAGTTTGACTCCTGATCTTCTGAAGCAGATTCGATTTGAATGAATTGGTTAATCCAGTTGCCCCATTTTTTTTCTAAAATTGGAAGACTTTGCGGACGTGAGTCTTCACTTTCAAGATAGCTTTCAAAGGTGAAATCGGCGTGGTGCGTATGAGCCAATCTTAAGGGAAGTTGCTTGGCATGGGTCATATCTTATAGTGTTGTATAGAAGTGCTCTAAATTTCGAACTTTGGGCAACTTCAGGTCTGACTTTCTTCACGGAATCTAGAAATCTAGTTGGACGAAGAAGCTGGAACCTGGAAGAATAAATAAAACCATGGCAAATGATGTATGGGGATAAAGGCTTCTATACATAATATATTGCGAATCTTTCTCAACATCCAAAAACCATTCAGCGGTAACTGCATGGCTATTAGACTTAAAGTGATGTCGTATTGAAGTTTCAGAATGGCTGTGGACTGGAATGGATTTCTCAAATACCAAATTCCATGTCTTGGATAATGTTGTCTTTACTACAGAACTTCTCGAGTTTCCCGAGTATCAGTTCTTCCAAGAATTAACGTCAGTTTTTGTCGAGATGAATTGGCATGTAACGGGTGATTTTTTTGAGGTTAGGATTTTCATGCATTAGTATTTGACAGATCACGCGGGATTTCAGACATGGTGTCAAAGAGAAAGATGCTCAGTATGCTTTGACATTTCATCATGAATAGACTTACTAACGAGCAACGCTTGCAAATCATTGAATTTTATTACCAAAATCAGTGTTCGGTTCGAAATGTGTTTCGCGCTTTACGTCCGATTTATGGTCTACATAATCGACCAAGTGAGCAAACAATTAATGCGATTGTGACCAAGTTTCGCACTCAGTTTACTTTATTGGACATTAAACTAACCACACGAATGCGTACAGTGCGTACAGAAGAGAATATTGCGTCTGTTTCTGAGAGTGTTGCTGAAGACCGTGAAATGTCGATTCGTCGCCGTTCGCAGCAATTGGGTTTGTGTTATTCGACCACATGGAAGATTTTACGCAAAGATCTTGGTGTAGAACCGTATAAAATACAGCTCGTGTAAGAACTGAAGCCGAACGATCTGCCACAACGTCGAATTTTCAGTGAATGGGCCCTAGAAAAGTTGGCAGAAAATCCGCTTTTATATCGACAAATTTTGTTCAGCGATGAGGCTCATTTCTGGTTGAATGGCTACGTAAATAAGCAAAATTGCCGCATTTGGAGTGAAGAGCAACCAGAAGCCGTTCAAGAACTGCCCATGCATGCCGAAAAATGCACTGTTTGGTGTGGTTTGTACGCTGGTGGAATCATTGGACCGTATTTTTTCAAAGATGCTGTTGGACGCAACGTTACGGTGAATGGCGATCGCTATCGTTCAATGCTAACAAACTTTTTGTTGCCAAAAATGAAAGAACTGAACTTGGTTGACATGTGGTTTCAACAAGATGGCGCTACATGCCACACAGCTCGCGATTCTATGGCCATTTTGAGGGAAAACTTCGGAGAACAATTCATCTCAAGGAATGGACCGGTAAGTTGGCCACCAAGATCATGCGATTTGACGCCTTTAGACTATTTTTTGTGGGGCTACGTCAAGTCTAAAGTCTACACAAATAAGCCAGCAACTATTCCAGCTTTGGAAGACAACATTTCCGAAGAAATTCGGGCTATTCCGGCCGAAATGCTCGAAAAAGTTACCCAAAATTGGACTTTCCGAATGGACCACCTAAGACGCAGCCGCGGTCAACATTTAAATGAAATTATCTTCAAAAAGTAAATGTCATGGACCAATCTAACGTTTCAAATAAAGAATTGATGAGATTTTGCAAATTTTATGCGTTTTTTTTTTAAAAAAAGTTCTCAAGCTCTTAAAAAATCACCCGTTAGTTAGAGGTGATGCTTAGAGCAGTTTTTTAGGAATCGCCGCGACTTTTGCAGCTGTCAATTTTTGGGGAAATAGCTGTTGTTGGCACAGTTCTTGAGAATGATGGTAATGAAGGTGATTGATTAACTTGTGTCTGGATGCATTTTCATAACGAAGTTGGATATCTCATCAGGTTCAGCTGTCTTTTGGATAGCAGTTGTTTACTTTCTCTTTTAATGCTTCTTCGTCTGGGCTAATCAGTTTCGAGGATTTCAAGTGGGTCACTCATAGGATTGGTGGCGCTGAACGTAGATCTTTCGAAGTTAAACAGTAGGGTAGTATGGATAGTTGTACCATTTCATCAAAGTAGACTGGATCAGCTTTTGGAATGGCCGTGAAGTTTTCTTCGAAATGGACATTCAGTGCTTTAACTTTGTTCTGTCATTGATGCTTTCCTATTCATGGAGGAAATTGTTACTGACATTTTTGATTTTTGCCTAAACAGTCTGTTTTTTTTTAATTATTTAAAGGTTCAGGTTGACTTGATTTCAGCCTCTTCTGCATTGGTTGTTCTCGTGGTATTGAATGGAAGTCCGGTGTAAGTATATATATAAAGATAAAAAGATGCTGGAACCTGTGCTCTTACGCCTTGGCCTGCTTTTTGTTGTTCAGTGCGTAAGAAACAATCAATTCTATATAATCTATATTTGCGCTATTGTCAGTGCTCTGTAAGTTAATTTTCTTTGGTGTAAGCTCTAAGGTATTTTCAACGTCTCTATGAATTCTGTCTACATCCAGTTGTCTATAGTTTATAAAATATCTTGCTGCCTCACTCTATACGAAGTTATCGCCAGTTGAGGTTCCCCAGAAGATGGTGTCCTTTTTCTTCTATCTTTTCAAAATAAAACTAATTTATCGATAAATTTCATGCCAGCAGATATATTGCTTCGATGAAAGATAAATTTGTGGAACGTATTTAAATTTTCTCGAGTTTTATGTGCAAGTGACAACAAGAGAAAAACCTGATGTTTTGTGGCAAATTTTGACATTTTTTTTTTATCGAATTTGAAGTTGTAAATTCTTTATCTACAGAATTTTCTTTAACAGTTCGTTTTCCCACCAGTAAATTTGTAGTTGTAAAAACCAGTTTGATAAGCAATAGGATCAATTTAGTTCCAAAAAAGTTTTTGTACCAAAAGCAGTTTTTCTATTAAAAGAAATATAATTTTTCAGTTCACACAACTCACATAACTATCCATAGCTTTGACAAATCATGTACATTTCAAAGCTTTCTGCACCTGCTCTTACCATTCTGACACTTTGATAAGTCAGAATAAATAAAAAGAACACAATCATACGAGTACCTAATGTTCGTGCACATAGAGGGAGGATTATAATACATATAAAGTAAATCCTGGTGTCCTGTTTGTTTATTTTCGATTTTGTCCCCCGACTTTCACACAATCTTATTTAGATTTGCAAAAATATTTCCTCCGAATATTTTCTTGTGTAAAAATGTCAAACTTTTCATCACCGATTACAACAAACCATCGCAGGAGTGACACCAGCAGGAGCAGCACCAGCATCAGCAGGAAGGACCCTGAGCAGAGGTGTGAGTATAGAAGAGAGATATGTCAATAAATTTTACTTTTAAAAATATTTTGTCAAATTTATTTACTCCCTCAAAATATTATGTACACAGATACACAAAGTCTATATAATATTTATTCATTCAATTTTTTTTGTGTGTGGTATTTTGAATTGTAAGGATATGTCAGGACGATAAAATATGTTTTCTTGTCATAAGGAAATATACATAATTTTTTTTTTTGCTTTTACTTTCATGTCGCTCAGTTATGACATTTGCTCTTTTATCGTATTTGGCCTTGGCAAATAAAATATATGATAAACGATTGTTTATGGGATGGTTACACTCGGTTAGGTATACTGAGGAGCCTATGTTATCCTATACGTTAACGTTCTTTCTCCACAGGACGTAGAGAAGAAAAATTGATAACATTTTTGAATCCTTATATCCAGACTGAGGTGATTTTACTCATCTTTAATCTTTTTTTTTTTTTTTGAAGATTATTCTAAAGATGCCAACACCAGAAGTCTGAGATAGACGACACAAATATCCTGAAATCCTTAACAGAATGTTGCACCAAAATTTAATTTTCATTTCATCAACAATATCTAAGGAGCAAGAGGAAGTGGGATTTTTTTTTTTTTTCTTTTTTTTTTTTTTTTTTTTTTTTTTTTGTGAAAAACAAGTTTCACCAATGCAATAATTTCAGTAACTACATATCTACCTCGCCGCCATCACCCGCCTTAAACCATCCACTTTGGCATTTCTCTAGATGAGGGTTAAACTTATATGTAGACCAGAGTCCGTAAACAATTCAACAGAAGTGCAAAGGAACACATGTTCGAAGCAGTAATTCTCTGGAGTAGTATGCGAGTTGCATGTTTTATCCTTGAACCAAACCCAAAAATTTGTGTTCGTTTCTAAATTGAGGAAAATTTTGCCACTACCTTATTTCCTCCACACCCTTTTGTAAGGGGTGAGGAGGGGGTGTAGGTTTCTTTATCCTTAAACTTTACCATCATCATCATAAGTTGAAGCCGGAGCAGCAAGAAAGTCCGAGGATATGTGTAGATATGTATATTTATATTCCTATACGAAATTGTGTACAGTGCTGTGGCTCAAAAACTTTGGTTAACTGATTTTTTTAAGTTGGACGATGTTGAAAAGACTTAACTCTCGGAGAAGAGAGTTTATTCACAACAAAGGATCTGATCAAAATCGAGAATGATTTACAAAAAAATTAAATTAGTTCTTGATTTTCAAAGAATTTATTCTTTCGTTGCTTAATCCCGATTAAAACTTTAATCCAGATTAAAAGTGATTTTAATCAGATAATTTAATTTAAGTTCAAGAAAATTTGATAAAATCTTTAAATCCGTACTTTAATCCAATCTCGAATAATCTAATTGAATTTAAAACGCCCTTTAAGTCAACTTAAACTAGTTAAATCAAGATTAAAAGTCAATTTCATATTCTTTGCTGTGTTTTCAAATTCGTACTAAGTATTTTTTTTCGATCCCAAAAATTAATATTAAATACATAAAATGTGTAAAAATAAAACATAATTAAAGATAGATTGCCGAAAATTAAAACTATACGCAAGAACAAATCTGGCGTAAAATTTAGGAATTTTAGGCAAATTAGTATATTATACCTATCCATTTACTAATTTTAAAACTATTTGGTAATTCTTTCTTAATTATTAAGAAAACTTTCAAAAGTATCCTGCAGAAAAAAATGTTTTTTTTTGCCAGTTTTTGAAGTTATGAGGTAATAACGAGAGGTAATTTGTAAGGATATTCCGAATTATTCAATCAATTATATTAAAACAAGAGTTTTTCCTTTAGAATTATACAGAGCCAGGTCAAGACTAACAAAGACTTTTTCAGTATTAAGTGCTTAAGTGTCCTCTCGACATGACGCCAGAACTTGTTCACCACCTCTGTTCTAGCTGGAATCTGTTAAGGCTATTTTTGTCCAAGGCTTTGAGTACAATTCTCATATTTGGGCAGGTGCTAAGACTACTCCCTTAGTATCTGGGGAAAAATCTAAAAATAGAAAGGTGATCGCTCTTTACCTGAAACGTTTGCATTTCTGAGAACCGTCGATATGTTTCATATTATTTTATCGTTATTTTTACTTGCGACTTATAGGCAAGTTATGTATTCGTAAAAAAATTGAAATCGAGATTTTGATCAAAGTTGACAATACGATGATAGCGAAGACCAAAAAAGTGGTTCTCGTAATTCTGTCTGTATGTCTATGTGTCTGTCTGTCCGTGTGTCTTTTCCACTAAAGCCTAAACGACTCGGCCGATTTTCTTTAAACTTGGCAGATAGTATCTAATTTTCCCCCCACACGTTTTTTTCTTTTTTTTAAGACCAAAAATAACGGTACCTGCCATCGAATTTCTCAAAAACTGTTCGATAGATACAAGAAAATTTTATTTGGTTATTTAGTTGAAAAAAATTTCCGAAAAGTGGTTATTAATGGTACCCCCCTAGAACATTTTTTTTTTTTTGATTCTCTCAAAAACGGTACAACTGATTTTGATCATTTAAATAGAATTGTGTATTAAAATTAAAACAAAATTCTTTGGTTTTTAAAAAAAGTTTCAACATTTTTTTTTTTAACTCAATATTTCGAAAACCCCATTTTAGATTTTTTTCAAACTTGATAAATTAAAGTTTCTCAATATAATCTTCAATATGTGAGAAAAAAATTTTTATTTTACCTAAAAATAACAGTACCGATCATGTTTGAAAATGGTTTTCGAAAATCGTATATTTTTCGAAAATGGTACCGAGAATTTGGATAAATTTTTTTTCTTTCGATTAATTATTACGATCTATAATTTAATTAAACAAAATTTTAAACTAAGATATTATTGACTGTACCTACCATAGAACCATTTTTAAAAATTTAGAATGCTTCTAAAAAAATTTGAAAAAAATTGCATTTCAAAACTTAAAAACGAATATTTTAAAACTTTTGTATATAAAAGCTTATTTTCTTAAGAAACCACTACCACGACTTATCAGGTGTACAAATAAGTTTCCACCGTTTTGAGATACGAGGCATGCCTTCAGGCTAACGTTAGAATTCGCAGATGACAACCGGTTTGAAAATTAGGTTGCTCATTCAAGAACAACTTAACCCTATAAAATAATAAAATTCGTATTAGCATCATATATTTTTTTTATCCAAAAATGTCTAAATTTGAACCAAATAAGCGTCATTTGCGGGAACTTTTAATTTACTTCTATAATTTAAATCAATCTGCAGCTGAGGCGCATCGATTGCTCGTAAAAGCATATAATGAGGTTTGCCTTGAGTGAGAGAGCATGTCGTGAATGGTTTCAAAAGTTTAAAAGCGGTGATTTTGACGTAGAAAACAAAGATCGCCAGACGTCAACATCTCATGCTGTGTATTTGGTGGGATCAGCTGGTTGTGATGTATTACGAGTTTCTTAATCCAAGCGAAACAATCACTGGAACTCTCTATCGAACACAATTGATGAGATTGAACCAGGTTCTGAAGGAAAAACGCCATCAATAGTACACCAGACACGACAAAGTTTTTCTTCTACATGATAATGCTCGTCCTCATGTAGCGGTTCCGGTGAAAAACTATTTGAAAACACTTGATTGGGAAGTACTATCCCACCCACCTTATTCACCAGACATTGCGACTATTATCTGTTACGGTCAATGGCACATGCTCTGTCGGAGTAGCAGTTCATATTATATGAAGATACCAAAAATTGGGTTGATTCGTGGTTAGCCTCAAAAGATAGGGAGTTCTTCAGACGTGGAATCTCCAGTAACATTCGGTTTTAAAATTCCTAGTCTATTACATAGGAGCAAGTTCATGCGACCTAGTCGTATTTTTTATTTTATTTTATTTTATTTTATTTTATTTTATTTTATTTTATTTTATTTTATTTTATTTTATTGTATTTTATTTTATTTTATTTTATTTTATTTTATTGTATTTTATTTTATTTTATTTTATTTTATTTTATTTTATTTTATTTTATTTTATTTTATTTTATTTTATTTTATTTTATTTTATTTTATTTTATTTTATTTATTTTATTAAGGCAATTATTGACTGAACAAAACGGAGTCGGAGCTGCAGCTGGAAAAGGTACCAAAATATTCGATACACATACATTTAATACTACGAACGGAACTGCAGTGGTAGCTGAATAAGTTGGCAAACTTTTATGTGTAGCCCTTTTGACGTTTAAATACAAATTAGTTAATTCATTCAATGCAGGTTTACATAAGGTTGAATTGAGAGTGAAGGGAGATTTGCTTATTTCCTCGCATAATAATTTAGTTTTATATATTCGGAAACATTTAAATCAGCTGAGCCAAAAAAATTAATCTTCTGTTAGAAATCTGTACAGCAGCTATTTGTTTACGAAAAAAACTATCACGTTCGACACCTTTTGACAGCTATTCCAGCTGAAGATCCAGTTCCAATTGCAGTACAACATTGTGTTCAGCTAATTAGATCGTAATACTGGCGCTTCAGGGAATGCCCATCAGCTTAAACCAGATCCAATCCTTTGGACGTTCTGTTGGGCTCAGAGATTCTTTCTTTAGTCGCACTACACGAATATGCAATGCTTTTCCCGGACCTTTATTTCCATGTGAATCGTTTTTTCCTTTTTAATCCTCTCCAACTTCTCGAACCTTTTAGGGATACATAGTCTTAAAGCCTTAAGTAAGGGGAAAAGAAAAAATGAAGTGAACATTTTCTTGGAGGAATTTGAATAGATTTTTTTAGAAGAAGTTTGAGATTGTTGAAAAAGTTGCTGAAGAAAAATAGCTCAGTGAAAAACTTTTTTTTATTTTGAATGAATCTACATTTTTCTGATTCATATGGGACCAAATATGTATGACTTACGCATCGCTAATACTTTGCTCGATTTTTATGTCTACACAGCACTGTATTTTGTTATGCGAACACTAAAAAAAGTCTAGAGATATATTTCTAAGGAAGAATTTTGCTCAAGCTTCACCAAATTAATATGAAAACTGTTTAAATGCATTTCGTGCCAATATAACTTATTAGGAAGTTTATTTTTTTGTTATATGTAATTTGTTTTTTTGTTTCTAAAATTTCTATTGAAGGACTTGAGTTCTATCTACGAGATATACAAGAAAACTGGAAAGACAGAGAATATTATAAGTTTTTGAGTTATTCCCACATGCACCAAGGGCTAGGGCAGCAACGGCAAACCTTTTGGGATTAAATTAAAAGATGGATTGTGTACGTTTAGTGGTTTTGAATTTGAGCACATTTAAAGGAGTTATTCGCACATTATGGCAAGAAACATACCCCATCCATACATATGTATAGAATATTACATCAGAATTTCAATATTTGTGGTATGCCACAATATTGATGAGTGTTGGACTCTAATGTGGAATTTCTTGAAAATTGCTTGCAGTGTTTTTGTTGTTTCAGGGTTCGTAAGCATGAAGGTGAAATAAGAAATGTTTGACAGGCATTCTGAGAGAGACCAAAAAGACTGTACGGTTGATAGAAATAAGGACAAAATTGAAATTTAAAATAATTTTATGAACTCAAAATAAAGTTGAAAGTACTGCATAAATCTTTGTTAATTTAATTGAAATAAAATTTTACATAAGAAATGATATAATTTAGAAAATTCGCCTCTTAAAATTTGGACTCAGAGAGTCAAAGTTATGTGAGAAATGTAAACCCAGATCCCATTCTTTCTCTCAGTAGTAAATATTAATTTATGCTGCAACTACAAAATATTACATTTTCCATTCTAGAAATGATATCGATTGGCAATTTGACAACATTCGAAACAGATTTTATTAAGTGAACAACAATCAGAAGACAATTTCGATAATGACACAGTGACACAGATTCGGACTGGTTTCTGTTTTTCCTAAATAATTTCATATCATCAGTGTAGAAAAGCACCCTACAGAAATTTACTATCAAAACAATAAAGAGTAGTGCGCCAAAACGACTACCTTGAGGTATACCACAGTAGGCATTCAAAGAAAACCTAAATAAAATTTGGAAATCCCATTCAACCCGCTGGAGTAATGAGACTTTTCCATACAACAAAGCAGTCAGGTCTACTAGACTTGTCATTGTTTTAATTTTCAAGGTGTTTTAAAATATTTGCGCAAAGTGCGAGCATTTAGAAAAGTTTGGGAGGATTTTAAAGGAGACACCGATTCATATAGAAATATAGGGCGGGGTAAAAAATTCCACATTCGTGTAGTGCAGGTGAAGAAATAATCTCTTAAATTGAAATTTTTTTTATAATTTTGCCCGCAATAAAAGGCTTATGAATCCCCTGATAGGTTTGAACATATTGTGAGCATTAATGAAAGTTGGTGAGGATTAAAAAGAAGATACGGATGGACATTGGTTTTGAATGTCTTAAAATTTTAATGGGAGATTCCACGTTCGTGTAGTGCGGCTAAGGAAAGAACCTCTGAAATTAACAGTACGTCCGAAGTTGAGCTCAAGGGTAAGCTGATGGTTATTCCCTGAAGTGCGAGTATTACGTTTGAATTGCTTAAGGGAAGGAATGCAACTGTCTATTTCACTAAAAGACACTGTTTGTTAAATTAACGATATAACAATAGAAGACAAGAAACATTACGGCGGTGTTTGAGAGATGCAAATATTTCTGTTATATATCTATCACCCATCATTTTTAAATCTATTGTTTGCATTCTATCCAAGAGCGAAGTTGATTATTGAAGCACCTGCCCAAATATGGGAATTATACTCAAGCTTAGGAATAATAAAGACTTTATATACGTAGATAACAACGATACCAGTCCTTAGCAGCATTTTTGGAAAAGTCAAATATGTGGTAATTCCACACAGGTTTGTAATGTAGATACTGAGACCTGAAATCCGTTCGGTTTCTTCTATGCAAGTGCCACAGTGTCGTAGCGGATGGGTTTGGCTCCAACGCTAGGAGATATGGTTGAGTTTTTGAAGCAATTCTACACGGTTTTTGGTTCCCCATTTAGCAATGCTATCAAGATCAGAATTTAATAAGGCCTCATTCTAGATCTACAAAAACAAAATATTTCATAAATTAGAGAAAGAGATTCGGAGACAAAACGGAGCCTTGGGGTACACCATCCTATAGAACTTGTATAAATTGGTTCGTACGGATAATTCTAATCCATTGAAAAAGATATTCAACAAAAATTCCTTAAGGAATTAGGCTGGTAAGTTTGAAGATAAACCTAAGCCGATCCGTTTAGGTTGGAGCCTCGAAGACAGATCGAATTGAGTGACCCATTTTGTTCATATTTATCGTAACAGCAAAAATCAGACATGTTGATCAAAATAGTGCCAACTATAACAAATATTTCTTACAATCTACGAGTGTATGTAAATCTACAATTTCTTAAGTTGAAGATGAGACAAAACGAGTTGCAAATAAAAAAAAAAGCCTTTACTTCGTAGTGTCAAAAAATGTGGACGCAGAACCACAGAGTCTGTTCTTCCAACTTTAAATAACTTCCTAAATTAAATTTCTTGCACTGGGCGAAGTGCTGCAGATGATGAATGCTTCAGAAATACAGCATAGTCTATAATGCAATTAGTGTGATTCAACCAAAAACTGTGGGTGTCTTAAAATTCCCGTGGCCCTGCGGCACTTCATATACAAATAAAATGCGCGACTGGGTCGCACAAACTTGCTCTTATGTAAAAGTTTAAGAATTTCAAAAATTAATGTTATTAGAGAAAAACTGTTCATAAGCATAAAATTATTTTTTTAAATGACTAAAACAACTTTTTTAGTAGTTAGGACTAAAAATAGAATGCCATGTGGTTCAAGCAAATATTAGTTTGTGCAAGAACAAAAATTATTATGTCGTTGTAGTGCCTTTTTAAAAAATTAGATTTTATATACAAAAATTTTAAAACATTTTTAAGAAAAATTACGCCAACTTAAAGTTTTTATTATTATACGAATAAAAAAGAAATTTCCAAAAACACTATTGAGTCGTTTTTGAGATATTGAATTTTCCAAAAAAAAAAAATAAAAAATTTTTTTTTGGCAAATTTTTTTAAAACTTTTTAGAAGCTTCTCTATCAAAAATTTCATTACACTTCATTCTGCTGATAGTGAGAAATTCAAAATTCGAGGTAGGTACAGGCAGTCAAATCTTATTTTCAAAATTAGTTTTATTAAATTATAGATCGTAGTAATTAATCGAAAGAAAAAAAATTATCAAAATTTTAAACGTTGTTTTCGAGAAAAATACGATTTTCGAAAAGCATTTTTTGACATTTGTAGGTACCCACCACTGCCTTTAGTTTTAGGTAAAATATATTTTTTTCACATCTTTTAGATTATATTAGGAAACTTTCATTTATCAAGTTTGAAAAAAACCGAACATGGGGTTTTTGGAACATTGAGTTTCAAAAAAAAAAAATTTTTAATTTTTTTAAAAATCCAAAAAAAAATCAGTTGCATCGTTTTCGAGAAAATCAAAAACAAAAAAATGGTTTCAAGGGGGCTACCACACATAACCATTTTTTGGAAAAGTTTTTTCAACAATCACCTAACTTTAACTAAATGAAATTTTATGATTTTTTTCTGTGGGACAGTTTTTGAGAAAAAAAAAATATTTATAAAAATACGAAAAAACTCGTATGTAAGGTACCGTTATTTTTGTACTTAGAAAAAAAAAGGAAAGAACGTGTGGGGGAGAAAATAAAAATACTATCTACCAAGTTTGACCAAGGATCATTTATACTCTAAGAAGCTGTTACCTATAGAAATTTATGTTATAAAATTTGCAACATTGCAACATACTTTAAATAATGGAGATTTATTTATTCAAAGCTGATTGTTCAATTTTAATCTCTATATCTATAATTTTTCGCCCAAAAATGTGTCTGCATCACAAAATATTCCTCCAAAAAACTTTGCTTTCTATTACAACCATCATCCCTTTTAGAAGGAATAAACTATATTTTAATCAACGATTCCCTTCTCCCTCAATGCGTATCCTCAGATTATGTCTTAATCTTCTTTAGCAGCATCGAGCTTAATTAAATTTACACAAAGACATTTTAAAAGAATCCATATACAAAGAAGAAGAAGAAAAAGTGCAGTTTTGTAATAATTAAAAAGCAAACCATGCATTTCGAGAATTCGCTTTCTTTAACTGTTCTTTGAATAATCCTCTCGCCGAAGAAGTCTGCCCCCGTTATTCAAAAACAATTTTCAACCTAAACTCAAGACCTTACAACTACATTTACTCGTGTAGGAAAATTCTATAGAAAAAAGAATAAAGTTTCTCTCCCATCACTACTACACGTCAGTGCGCATAAAGAACCCAGGAAGAACTTTAAGGATATATTTTAATCAATCCTCTTCTTTTGGATTCTCTGTGCGAAGATTATCCAATTCAAAAGTTCACTTCAGTCTCCTCTGACAGTAATTATGCGAATCTCAAAACCGCACTCTATATATAATATGCGCAAGCATATAATAGGCTACAATAATTCCTTGAAACACACACAAACACACATTGAATTTCTTTGAAGGATAAAAGAGTAGGTAGATGCACTTTTTGTTGAAAGTTCCTCAATACTTGAGCGCTATAGAGCTGCAACTAAGGCTCTGATCTGAACCTCAACTACGCTCGCTCGTCATCTTTCATTACACTTTTTGGGGGATAAAGTTTCCACCGAAAAGGATTTCTTAAAAGAGTCTCTTAAGGAGGACTTTGCGGAGTAGAATGATGTTTTATTTTTCTTAAGAAACAAAACTTTTCTCAATGCCGAAGTGATGCTCCTTTAAAGCAACATCATCATCATTATCATCTAAGCATCTTAGCTGCATCACCGCTACCACTACTACCCCACCAGTACCACTGCATCGAGTTTTATCCGATCTTAGTCTATATCGATGCCATAAGAGTGTTGCACTCAAGTTGAAGGTAAGAAACTTTTCTCTTGGTCTTGATGTGAAAAACAACAACAAAGAACTTTCAATGTGGGTCATTATCACTCTTGAAGAAGACAATATAATCATTATAAACCCTGCAGGAGCCGACCGACCCGACCCCAGCTGTCGAGTTGGGCTGATGTATGTAGTTGAAAGACACTCGTATGCCATACATGTTTGTGGTGACCACTTTTGTTAAAAACTGGCCAAAGGCCACTCGAAACACACAAAACTTACACGAGCACGCACGGAGCAATCTACTCGTATTGGATGGGGGAAAACAGTTCCTAGAGTGTGTATTGTGAAATTTGTTTGTATATATATTTTTTTTGTTAAAACATTTTCGTGTTTCTGTGTGTGTGTGTTGGTATTTTGGATTTTTTGTTTTAATGTTTTCACAGTTTTTGTCCGGGAAAACAATGGGAAAATCTTTGAAAAGGACATAAAATGCTCTTCAAGTTCAAAAAGGCAGCATTCCACCAAGAGTCCCCAACAACTCGAGCCCAAAACACATCCAACCATCCCACAAACAACAACAACTCAAGCGCACTAAAATTGCACAATTTATTGCAAGTGCTTGGCTTTGAAGTGTTTGTGTTTTGTTTTGGCTTGCGAAGGATATCTAGGGCATGGAATTTCAAGAATAGGTTTTTAGATATATAGCAGGTGAATATTGGGGGTATGGAGGATTACTATACTCATAAATTAATGCTTTAAGAACGTAGGACTTGAGCAAACGCAAGAGTAGCTTTTGTGAATGTAATGATAGTTTCAAAATTTCAAGGCCTTTCAAGACTAGTATATACGCAGAGAATTCAAGTGAAAATCTGCCATTAAGATGGCTTAGAAGTTGTTTTGAAAATAAGCGCCATAACGGAAAGAACAGATAGGCCTTAAGTCTGAAGAGAAAGACAAGTGAATCGACACTATTGTTCATCCGCCACTAAACTTGCAACGAATTCAAACGGATCTCTCTAGACCAAGAAAGATAAGTACAAAATAATTTAGACATTTCGTAATGTTTAGACATTTCGTAAATGTTCTCGATTCCTCACTTCCAGGAGACACTTTTTGAGAAATCTGGTGGTATCGGCTTCTTAACGTATTCTGAATCTATTTTCACACATATTATGAGAACGCCTAAGCCGTTCGTCAATAAACCTATATAGGACCGTATCAGTGCAGGCTTACAACCCTGTATTCACATTTCTGAAGATCTTGGAAAAACCCCAGGAACTTCAAATCGACACCCACCAAGTTCTCATCGATGTCAAGGTATATAGAGAAGATCTATGTAAAAAAAAATGTCTAGTTTTGATGTTCCTGTCAAACTTGTCCTTTTGTGCAGAATGACGATGCAGAACGTCCGCTGCAATATCAAAATCTGCTAATACTCGTAACTCATCGATAAATTTGATAGCAATAAAGGTATAAGACTACGTGATGCGCTGTCATACGACTTCTTTAACTTCGTTCTTGAACTAATAGTTCAAAACTCTCACGAGACAATCTTTCAAATGAACATCCAACTTCTGAACTGACTTGCTATCAATTTGTCAAAGATATTGACATAATATTAGGAAGAAAACGTGATTTCGGGACCGCTTTTGTAGTATTTGCTTTCGTAGAAATAGGTCCTCTGGTGATCTAATGGCATATCTCACCGAAAAGTGGAACGAATCTTTAAATCACTTTGGAGAAACAAAAGTGACTGCACTTGATATTTTAAAGCATAGATTTTGGCATGAATGTCTTTTATCGAAAATGCATGCATTTGGTATTGATGAATCTCTTCTTCCTTGGATTAGAAACTACCTTCCGAACTGCTCAATACAAGATGTGTTGAACGGTCTGTAATTCATAAAATAAATGCTGGTGTGCCACAGGGCTTCGTATTGTCTCCGACTCTCTTTCTTTCATATTCATCAATGATCTTTTGTCTAAGTCTTTTTATCTATTAAATTATTTTGCTGATGACAGTACCCTCAGCTTTTCATATTCGATTCCTGATGTCCTTGTTCTTCAGATGTCGATATAGAACGCCAGACAACCTCCTAAAATTCTTATCTCGAATTGTTAAAGGGGTTAAAGGTTCTCGGTATGTGCATCAGAGACCGGATGGGAACCAACGTACGCCCTCGATACTTCGACGATACTAGACATTGTTGACCTCTTCTGATCTGGCAGTAATCTATAAAGCGTATATTTTGGTCCTAGGGCTTAGGCTGCAAAAGTCCACTCCAATAAGTGCTCGCGCTTCAGTAAATGCCAGTTAGCTTACCCCTGAGCCCAACTACTTTGGACGTACTGATAAATTCAGATTTTTTTTTTCTTTAGCTGCACTACAGAAATGTGGACTACCATACCCGGCTCAATATTTCACCCCATTGCAAAATTCAGACATTCAAAACCAATGTGCATTGTGCATTCCTATTTCCTTTTAAATTCTCTCCAACTTTCGTAAGCACTCGCACCGCACTGGGCTTAAATATGTTGTGAGTTGAAATCAGAATTCTAATATTTACTTGCGACTTATAGGTACTATAAGGCAAGTTATGCATTCGTAAAAAAATCGAACTCGAGATTTTGATCAAAGTTGACATTACGATGATAGCGAAGACGAAAAAAGTGGGTCTGGCAATTCTGTCTGTCTGTCTGTCTGTTCGATTACAGCTAAACGGCTCGGCCGATTTTCTTCAAACTTGGTAGATATGGGTTTTGATTTTTTACCCCCGGATGTTTTTTGATTTGATTTTTTAAGACCAAAAATAACGGTACCTGCCATAAGATTTTTTTTTTCGAAATTTTATAAATATTTTTTTTTTCTCAAAAACTGTCCCAACGATTTAAAAAAAAAAATTCAAAAAATTTAATTTAGTTAAACATAGGTAATGGTTGAAAAAAAATTTCCAAGAAATGAGTAGTTTTGGTACCCCCCTTGGGACCATTTTTTTTGTTTTTGATTTTCTCAAAAACGGTACCACCGATTTTGATCATTTTTTTATGCTAAGGTCCCCAGCAGTTTGAATATTATTGTGTTTTCAAATTTTCCAACAAAATTTTTTTGGATTTTTAAAAAAACTTTCCAAATTTTTTTTTGAAAACTCAATATTTCAAAACCCCATGCTCGATTTTTTCAAAACTTGATAAAAGTCTGAAAAAATAATCTACAATATATGGGAAAAATAAATTCATTTTACCTAAAAATAACGGTACCCTCCATACAAATGTTAAAAAATGGTTTTCGAAAATCGTATTTTTCTCGAAAACGGTTCCGAGAATTTTGCTTAAATTTTTTTGTTTCTATTATTTTTTAATATCTGTAATTTAATAAAAAAAAATTTGAAAACAAGATATTACTGACTGTACATACCGTAGAACGATTTTTTAAAATTTTGAATTTCTCATTATTAGCAGATCGGATTTTAATGAAATTTCGTAGAGAGAAGCTTCTAAAAAGTTTAAAAAACATTGCATTTCAAAACTCTAAGAAAAATATTTGTTTTGAATTTTGAAAAAAAAATCAGTTTTTTGTTTTTTGAAAATTCAATATCTCGAAAACGGCTTAATCCTTTTTTTGTAAATTTAATTTTTATTCATACAATTATAAAAACTTCAAATTGGCGTACCAACATTTTTTCTTAAAAATGTTTTAAAATGTTCTTATATAAAACCTTATTTTTTAAGAAACCACTACAAAGACTTATAATTTTTGTTCTCGCATAAATCTATATTTGCTTGAATCACATGGCATCCTATTCTTACCTTTAACTACTAAAGAAGGTTTTTTTAGTCATTTAAAAAATGAATTTTATGCTTATGAACAGTTTCTCTATAACATTCATTTTTGAAATTCTTAGTCTTTTACATAGGAGCAAGTTCGTGCGACCCAGTCGTGCATTTTATTTTTTTTGGTATCTTCCCCTAAGCGATATCTTTGGTACTCGTAGATATGTTCCGATTACAAGTACTAGCCTTAGGCTGAACTCACATGCCCAGCGTTTTGTTCCTGATTTAATTCATTTAAGTGAATATATTTTTGTTTTCTTATTTTACTAATATCACATTCTCACTCTTTCTCTGACCCCTTAGTCTTCCTTGACAAAAAAAACGACGGTAAAACATATTTTTTTGGAAATCAACAACAACAAAAACCATCGTTTCTAAAACTTTTCCAAACTTAAAAATCTCATGGCACATTTCTCAGCAATAACTTCTACCCACTTATCTTCATTTGGCCCTTAAAATAAAAATTTTCCTACTTAACGTTTACTCAAACGTCAGCTTGTACCTAGTATTTGATGAAAAAAGCACCTTTCCCTTAAGAAATACATACTTCTATCTCTCTTTCTATCTCTCTTTCTTTCTCTATTTCATCTCAGACCAAATTTCTTCACCTAATTCGTGTTATTTAATATTGGATACACTATAACCCCATTGGCAAACTACACACGTAGAACACGATATTACTTTTATGAGGTAACTTTCCTTAAGGTGTAAAGCAGTTCACCCTTACCTTAGTTCCACTAAACACCTTATTCTCCATTCCCTATAGTTACATACTCCACTTTTCACTCATCGGTTCACCTATATGTTTACGGTATACCTATATATTGCTATTGCTCCTTTTGAGAATTTTTCTTTTGCTTAATTTTGTTCCACTGTTTTGTAGTTAAACAACCCTCAGACCCTCGTCAAACTATCTCAACTATTAGATTTACTAATGTAATTAAAGTTTTCGCAACGCTTGGGGAATGAGCGGGGAGATTTTGTTAGAGTTTCTTCAACCTCCCTCCCTTCCTATATATAGTACATACTCGTATATGGGAAGAACAGCAGAATAAGTTTCCATACCTCCGGCCCTGGTTTTCTGTATAAATATATTTAAGTGGGTACCTCTATATATGTTATGTGTGCCAACTTAGCATGATGGAAGTACTTTAAGGGCAGAGGAATGTTGAATAGAAGATGGAATAGTTTTAATAGACTTAGACCGACCGTGGTAACGAACTATAAGAGAAACGAAAAGCTTTAATGAAAAACGTTTTTGTTGTGCCATTTTGGAGAAGAAAAGGTTATTCAAAACTTCAAGACACAAATTTCCCCTATTTGTTGAGAAAGAGGTACATAGATATTTTTTTGTTTGTTTAATTATAGAAATTCAAAATATATCAAAAATGTTAACATGAAAATAAGTTCTTAAAAGACTCCAAGGCAAAATAAATACAGTCTTGCAGTGTATTCCATCAGAATTATGATGCACAAGCAAGAAAGAAAGTTACAAGAAATTATATTGGTATTGGAGGGAAGAACTTTCTATGTATATTCAAAGGTCTCAGCATCTATCTTAACCATTTTATTCTTTCGTTAAGTTTCCAAACATTTATTAACATATCGTTTATATGGCTGACATTTATGAAGAATTATCCATAAAACCACTCCTGTATAATAACTTTATAACTATTTGAATATTACGGTCTTGCAGTGGTCATACATTTATATAAGATGAGTTTCGTTAAGTTTTCTGGCATTTTACAATTTTTGAGCAACGATCTCTGTTGAGTTTATCGAAGATTCAGAACTGCTGAGTATTCGCTACTTCTGTTCATATCCGTTGTTAAGTTTTACTCTAAGGCTAGTCGCGCACTGGCAACTGTGATCGAAATCAAACAGTTTAATCACCAGTTGAAAGAGAACCGCACACTGGCAACTCTTTACTCACGCTCGCACTCTTTTCTCTGTTGCACCTATAAAAAACAGCTCAACTGATGCGAGGCAATCGTTTAGTTTGTGTCAAAACACAAACTTTTTAGTTTCGAGAATCGAGTTGCTCTAAGTGCGCGGTGTCCCATATAAGCCCATATGTTTCATTTTAGCAACTAAACAGTTGCGAAACTAAAAATTGAATGTGCGCGCCTAGCCTAAGGCTAAGTGTACACGATTGGTAGATCTTACAATATTGTTAGATCTGTAGGTGCCTTACAACCGTGTAGTCTTGCAATTAATTGTCAGACATATTTTCTTCAATTAATTGCAAGAAATCTGACAATCATGATTTGATAATCGTGTACACACACAATTTACTGTCAGACCTGTCAATTTTTATCGTTGTCTGACGTTTCTGACAATGAAGAAATTGTAGGATGTACGTTTTTTAGCATCAACAATTATTTCTTTGTCAGACAATTTTCAGCCAAGGTTTAAATGAAGCAGAAAACTGACAGTTGCGTGTGTACAATTAATTGGTAGGTATTTAGTAGGTAGGTAAAAAGTAAATACAATAGGTTGTAAGAGATTTGTAGATTTTCTACCAACCGTATACACACAACTTAATTGTGTGGTAGATAATTGTCAGGCATTGTCTGGTCTGACAATATTGTAAGATCTACCAATCGTGTACACTTAGCTTAACAACTGATAGCATTAATAAAACTCAACGAAGGGTTTTGTAGTTAAACGAGTGGGTCAGTTTATATTATGTTAGTTTTTACCAATTTCCAGCACTAATTTTTCAACAATTTATTGGTCTCTTTTTTTTAATTCTTTGACTCAATTCTTTTCAACATCGAATTCTTAGAATCGCATCAGAATCACTTTTCGCTTGTATCTAATTCCTTACATGTATGGGAATTAGATTCAACCAAAAATGAAAATCGGTATCAAATTCGACTTGCTTCGGATTCCCTGATTTACGGCCGGTTTCTTTTGAGCAGTTACATAAATGAAATTATGTGGTCGAAGTGATTCGAATATTTTCACACTAGCAACCCTATAATATTTGAACTACTGGATCGACACATTTTCCTTGAACATTTCTTAAAGCCTCGACGAAGTACATCATGGTGTAGATATATTATAGACGTTGTTCACATTGGACTCACTGCGCCGACTTATTTTGACATCTCTGTGTTTTTTATCATTCGCACTTCATGGTAAGAAATATACGAGAAAGTGAGGCAGGATTTTTAAAACAAATTGAAAATTAATGGATTTTTTCTGACATTTGTTTTGGTGACATAATATGACACGTGAAGGTACAGTGTATCCCAAAAATAAGTAAGCACTCATTTAAAAAAAATAATAATCAAACACTATTTGAGAAATAAATCGGAGTGCGAGAATGGTAAAATTGTTAACAAAAGTCCATCTACTATACACAAAATAATAACCAAATAAAATAACATTAGAAGTTGGCAAAATGACCCTCGATCAATGACAATGACAAGTAAGAATGCCGTATTATTGTTAGGGAAGTGAAGAGGAATCCCAAAGTAAGCCCATCAAAGATATCAGCAGAAATAACCAAAGAAACAGGTTAGTCATGTAACCCTCTAACTATTCGACGAGTGCTCTACCAATCCGGTTATAATGGTCGAAATATTTGAAAGAAACGTTACATAAGTTAAATAAATCGCCAAAAGCGGCTCTTCTTTGCAAAAACCCATGATTCTAAACAAGCAGAATTTTAGAACACAGTTGTTTTATTTGAAATGTTACTTTTTAGTTCGAAATACATATCAATTATGGACAAAAATATCAAGTTTTTTTTTTTGTAACATTACTATCGATTATTTGAAGGAAATGATCTTTAAACTAAGAGGTGCTTACTTACTTTTGTAATTTACTGTATATTTGTAGTGGCATAGCAAATGGCCACCAGTTATGACAACTACAAGACGTCAAAGTGAGTCTGGAGTGTTCACACTACTTTTGTGTCTGAACACGACAGGGTGGCCTTACGTCAAAATAAATCGGTTGAGTAAGTCCAAGGTAGACAGCGTCATAAGTTAAATTTTACGTCTCTGCTATTGTTTGACATGTTGCAGGGTTGCCACTATCTTGAAATACTGTTGCATTGGTTTTCACGCATAACTAGTGTGTGTATCTTATCGTCTTCGATAAGGAGGATAATTTCTGCAAAATTGGTTATATTGGTGATTTTTTTTTTGTGCTTTTCATATTTTAAGCGTTATAATAAGTTTTAATTTTTCAGAAAGTGCTGTAAGAAAAAATATTCGGACAGAATATGGGTACAGAATTGTAGAATCAATTTTTTTCGTAAACAAAATGATGGGTTGTTGCTCATGGAAACCTATTTTTAAATCAGTCGTAGAGTCAGAGGTTGCTATCCTAATTGAGAATTTTCTGACATCAACTCGCTGCGGCGCGCGCCGATGTTTCCAGCTCTAACGATACCAAACAAACAGTCTTCTCTAAGGGAAATAGTAAATACTCATGCGAGTCATGACTTAGGTACTATACGAGTAGGAAACAACAGATCTTTAGGTCGCAGTGCAAACCCCCTCTCAATATTCATTCATACTATACAAGTATACTGAGCGAATTCTGCTTTAAAACTTACAAACTTACTCAACTGTCTAATTTATGATATTTCATTGATCAACGATTGTATGTCAGTCATGATTGCTTTTCACTTTCTCAATGAGATTCTAAATATTTTTAGTTTTGTCGCCACCATTGGGATTGTTCAATGTTGCAACGAAGTTGAAAATATAAAGTTCGTTAAAATTTGTTCAGGCCGATATCCATTAGAAGTGAGTCGAAAATTCAATGATCAATTAATTAAGGCCGGTGAACCATTTGCAATATTTCAATATCGAGGACAACCTGACATCAAGTATCTCATCACTCATAGAAAATCATCTCTACTGGACTGCAAGGAAGTATCTTTGAAATCCCAAGCTGAAATCGAATGCAAGAATAGTGATGACGTCGGACTAAAAAATATTAGTTTCAATATTAATCATGTCGAACTTCATTGCATTTATTTTCATATGGGAATAGTTGACGATTTGCTTAAGAGTTGTCAACAATCTGCTGAAGTCATTGACAAAAATTCGAAAATAGCTGAAGTAATCGCATTTCATTATTATCATCCATATGGAATAAGAGCTCGGTCAAATTCGCGAGGAAGTCAATTGAAGCAGGAGCAATATTACTTTGGTGTGCTCGTTACCTTGTATATTTTCTTAGTTTTAAATAAATTCATTTTTATGTAAATAAGATTTTGAACATTTGGAAAGTCGTGGTTATTGAGTTTTTTTTTTAATCTAAACAATTAAGCTTTAAATGTTGAGTTGAAAATTCCGACATTTGTATGTTCATGTTTCCATATCCATAACCTCCACAAGCAGCAACACATTTTCAAAAGATCGGTCATGCAAAGGACTACAAATTTACAAATTTTATTTATCGGGGTTTTCTTTTATTTATTTATGCAGAAATAAGCATCCAATTATTTCATTTCAGTTAGACGTAGATTTGTGATGCTTTTCACCTTTATATGCAGGGTCGAGACGTCAATATTACCCGAGGTACATTTAGTTGTCAATATTGTGACGGAAACGTCAATTGGTACCGCTGACTTGCAAAAAACAGAAATAGAAATTTTCGCAATAAAGATATAAATAAAAATTGGTTACCTATGTATGCCAAATATGGTATAAAATGTACGCGTTTTCCCAATCAAAAAATTATTTTGGAAATATAGTATATGCGTATGTACTTTCCAAAATTTTTAACGAAAAAGACTCTCGAATATCATATACCTATATAATACGAAATTTCAAAGATTTTGTGTGACAACAAAGCAAATACTGGAGTGGATATTTTGCCATACGTCTGGCATTAATTGATTTTCGTAAAGAATTAACATGACATATTGTCAGTTTTCCACAGGTCTTAAATTCACGATAACTTGTTCTAAGACCATGAAGATAACATACCAAATAGAGCAGACAGAAAAAAAGTCTCGCAAATCTATCTTTCTTACTGTCTGTTCAGGTACAGCCTAAACGTCTCGGTCGATTTTGCTCAAACTTGGTATTTTTTTTAGTAGTCCCCCGAAAAATTATTCTTCTCGTTCTTGTACAAAAATAACTATACCTGCAAGGCAACTTTTTTCGAAATAAAAGAAAATAATAGTATGTCAGACATTTTAGTGATTCAGTAAGTAAAAATATGATTGACAACGATACTGGCTGAAAGAAAATATAAATGTCAATTTATAAAAAGGTCCGAAATTGGGAGAAAAAACTTAATATCAAACTGTCCAAAAAGAACATTCCTCCATCTTCTAAATGAATTCTGGAGAAAAGACGTCACTCACACTTATCAATAGAAATATAACAATCCCTTTCTCACTGTGATTTTTGGATAAAATTGATGCTCGTTCTAAAGAGTTCTTCCAACTTAACAATAGAAATGAAAAGTGAATTTTATCTTCGCGTCACAATTGGGCTGTTTGAATCAGTTTCAATTGAGAAAGATTTCAACAACAAGCTCTTTATTATTAGAGCCGATTTTGTGAACAAAGTTCTTACTCGACAATTATATTAATTGCGAGAGATAAAATTATCTTACAGTTATTTCAATACCTGCAGAAAACCTTTATGAAATACTTCAACTATGTACGGATAAAATCAATATATAAATAGCAGCGATCTTATTTAATAGTACAAAAGAAAGATTACCACAGGGTTCTGTTTTTGAGCCACTTTCATTTTTTTAAATTAAATTTGGTGGTGCAACAGCTCAAAAAGAACCAGGACCTAGTGAATTATAACTCTCAACTATTCCTATGTGCGTGTGGCCAGTAATTTTCTGCCCATTCCTAGCGGCTGATAGCAGCACTTTTAATTACAAGATATGCTTCTATAGGTTTTGTGAATTCCTAGCAAGAGGCAGTAAACCCCTGAAAAACTTTCTTGCAGCGGCTGAGAATCGAACTGAAGACCTTCTGCATGACAGTCCAACGCACTAACTATTATTCTACTACTTCCATTTTTACTTTTTATTAATGTTCAAACTTATACTCACTAAGAATGATAGAAGACACTGTAGCTCAAACTAATGAGTATAAATGAACTCAATTCACTTCCTTTTGGAATTATTGATTTGAATCTAGAAATGTAACTCTTTACCTTGGAATCTAACTAAAGAACCTTAATAAGAATCATCAAAAACTGGTGCTTAATTTTTTTTTTAATGGCAATGCCAGTGGAGGCCATCTATCGAGTGTCCGATTAGTGTTGTTGACTAACTTTTCATTCTCCTCTAATTTATAGAATTTTCGAATTTGTTTTTTAACATCTTCAATTCTGCATAATAAGCTTCAACTTATTGTTGACTGATCAGATTCGACAGAAAAGTTGGCTAAGACGTCATTGCCAATCAAAATAAAAATGTTGGATGATTAAAAAAATCGTCGAGACGAGTAAAATTCGCAACGTGAAGGATCCGGCTCGAACGACCAAAAACTTGGCTATTAAAACTTTGAATACTAAACTTAAAAAAAAAAAATAATTTTAGATAAAAGAAAACACGAAATACTTGGAAACACTTAATTGAAGAAGTAATGAAGTTTTGACATCGTTTTAGAATAATGGCTTTGGACAGCTTTGATTGAAATGTGCGAAGAATTTTGAATGTTAAGAGAATGCTGGTTGCCACCTGTGTATAGTCCACTGTTTGGATTTTGAATGTATCTAAGTGTAAGGTAAATGTTGTTCTCCATAATTTGTATAGGTTTTTCAGTGTCTGTCATGTTAAACTGTTTATTCTTGGAATTCCCTTTGATACTTATTATAATTTTAGAAATATTCTTAGACTTATACTTTTTCATTTTAATTCTGTTTACATACATCTAAAAAACGTGTCTGCAAATAGTATCAGTTCGACTGATAGTAGCCAGTCAATGAAAGCCCGTTGATTTTCGAAAACACAGCCAGATATTTTTCCTCAAGTCCGTAAATTCCTTACATCAAAATAAAATATCCAAACCATGCTGTCTGGATAAAAATCCCTCCAATAAATTCCATTTATTAGCACAATAACGATTTCACAAGCAATTTAAGGCCGAAAATTGCCGTTTTCGGTGCAATCGTCTCCTAAATCTTGGCAATACATTTTACTACAGTGTCAATAGCATGCAAATATTAAATACACGTCATTACGTCACAGACAGACAAGAGACAAAACAAACCCTTATAGAAAATATTATTGACAAAATTGACACAGACGATGACATTTGTCATTACAATCGTCCTTCTCTCTCCACAGACTTATACATCAGGATGTTATGTCTTCACTTGGTGTATCAGCCTCATTGTCAAGCATATAAATAAAATAACAGTAAAAATGCTTATTTAACAATGCCGACGGCCAAAAACAGTTAGTTACCCGTGTACAGTGTATGAAGAGAGGGAAATTGTATCGTCGTCATCGGCAAATAGCCGATGACAGGACATTGATAAGGAACAAAAATAAAATTATCTACAATTTAAGGACTTGTCGGAAAATAAAAACAAAACAAGAAAAAAAAAATTATAATTTCGAAGGAAATAAAAACAAAAAAAAATCCCATGAATGGGGTAATGATGTAGAATTTTCTGTGATCTCGTAAATATCGTTAGTAATTTTTTTTGTTTCCGAAAGAAGCCGATAAAAAATAGAGAAAGAGAGAGAGAGAAATAGTGGTCCTTTTAAACAATTTTTGTTTTCGTCCATCTCGTAATTTGCCTCAGGACGAGGAAACGTACAAATATTACAAATTTTGCAAGCTAGAAGATGAAATTTAATGTGATTCCTTTGTTGTCATAAAGATAAAGCTTGAACTCGTGAGGGTGGGTGGTAGGAAAGTGCTGAGATGAGAAGTCTAGAAAGACGGGACAAAATGACTAAAAATATAAAATTGTCTACAAATGGTAGTACGAGTACCTACGCCCCGTTCCCATCCCATCCACAAAGGGACGAGATTGTTGTTTCTCGCTCTCCATAAATAAGGTCATTAAAAATGCTGATGTCTTTTGATTCCTTTTCTAGAAACGTGCTTGCGATATACCGTACCCAATATACACGTGTTTTAAGAGTTCTTAAAATAAATTTACTACCAAGAAGCGTTTAAGCCAATGAATGAATGTCATGATTATTTTGGAGATACAAATGACTTAGGTACCTTTTTTTATAATTCTTAGCCTCATAGCCGGGCCAACGTTGTCAAGACCATTGTTGGGAACTTTGTTAACTAGACAATTAATAAATCGTAAAAATAAAATAAAATTTGGAACGAGAAATTAATTGCAAGAAACATGGTTTCTGAAAAGGTTGGGATTCGTTTTTGAAGATGGGATTGAAAAATGTACAACGTGACTTTCAGTTTGAAGAAATAGGATTTCAAGCACTTGGACTATTGCTAGCTAAAATGTCAACCTTTTGTATGTACTGATGCCAGGTTGTAATTTTCTTAGATTTTGGAAATACTTTAAATCAAACCGGCTTAAAGTGAAATGAGTGTACAATTGGTGTATGGCCCTATCTTCTTAGCAAAACCCCCATTTATTCGGCTTAATACAAGCTAATTCTTAATCTAACTTAAAAACTAAGAACTTAAGCTAAGGTTAGTGAGGGGGAGGACGGTTCAGAAGCCGGAGTTTTAAGGAAGGAGTGCTCAGGTTAAAGTCGAAGAAGCATATGTTTAAATTAACAGCCCGTAGCATGCGAGAGACAGGTAAGAGGTTCGGTGGGTGGGTATATAAAAGAGACGAGCGTTACGTGTATTACGGGGATTAGTATTGAGAGAGATGGAGTTGTAGAGCGAGATGCAGTCAACGGAACCGGAGAGTCGATGAATGAAGAGAATGTCTGATATCTCTCTTCGTTCTTCCAACGAATTCAGGTTGATTAGTTTAAGTCGATCTAGATAGGGAGGCAGAATCAGAGGATTGTTCCATGATAGACCTCGAAGAGCAAAGCGTAGGAATCGACGTTGGATGCTTTCGATTCTGGAAATATGAGTAAGTTGGTAAGGGCTCCAAACTTGAGAGGCGTATTCTAGCAGTGGACGAACAAACGATATGTATAAGGACCGGGTTACATAGGGGTTGGAGAATTCTTTGGACCATCTTTTGACGAAACCGAGCACAGAGTTTGCTTTGAGAATGATATCGTCTATGTGAGTGAGAAAATTAAGCTCTGGGTCACATAAAATGCCAAGGTCACGAATATTATCAACTGTGGGTATGGGTTGATTATGGAGCAGGTAGAGACGGGGAGGAGATTTGTTACGTTTGCGTGAAAAAGTAATTGATTGGCATTTGACGACATTAAGCTCCATGCAATTTTTTAGACACCAAACTGAAAAACTGTCTAGATCCTTTTGAATAAGGGAAGAGTCATGTTTTGAGGAAATGGTCTTGAAAAACTTGGTATCATCGGCGTACAGAGAGACAGAAGAATGTTTGATGACCCTATCAATATCATTAATAGCAAGAATAAACAAAAGTGGGCCGAGGTGGCTGCCTTGGGGGACACCAGAGGTAGCTAAGAAAGGGCATGAGGTGGCAGATCTAAATCGAACGCTGTAATAACGGTTTTCAAGGTAAGAAGAGATCCACTGTAACAAAGAGGGTTCAAAGCCGAGAGTGGACAATTTGAAAAGAATAAGCTTATGGGAAATTTTGTCGAAGGCCTTGCTGAAATCGGTTGAGATTACGTCGACTTCGTAGCCTTTTTCTAAGGCTGAAAGGGTGACGGATACAAATTCAACAAGGTTAGTGGTTGTAGACCGGCATTTGAGAAAGCCATGTTGTGAGGGGGAGATGAGAGATTTGTATTGGAAACTTAAGGTTTCATACAAAATACTTTCAAAGAGTTTGGGTATGTGTGAAAGTTTGGCAATGGGACGATAATTATTAACATCGCTCTTCGGACCCTTTTTGTGAATAGGGGTTATGAAAGATAATTTCCATATCTCAGGAAACTCTACTTTATTTAGGGAAAGGCTGAAAATTTTTGAGAGAGGGAGAGAAAGGATGGAAGAGCATTTTTTTAGATGTATGGCAGGGAGACCATCTGGACCAGGATTGAATTCATCGTTAAGTTGATTCAATTTATATTCGATGAGATGGTGATTGACGGAACGAGGGAGAAGCGGTCCAACAGAAAAACTTTGTAGATAATTGAAATAGGCTGAATCAGGAACAAAGCAGTCATCAGCAAAAGATTGTTTGAAGAATGTAGCAAAAAGGTTAGCGATAGTGTTAGGATCGTTTAATGTTTCATTATTGAAAGAGAGAGTGGTTGGGTAGCCATCGGATTTTCTTTTGTAGTTAACAGACTGAAAAAATGACTTAGGGTCTTTGATAAGGTTGGATTGCGTTTCCATTAGATAACGCTGGTAAAAGGAATTGTATAGCTCGGTGAAATGGAGATAAGAACCAAGATAGTTAGAGTAGTCAATAGGAGAACGAGAACGGAGGTAACTTTCCCACAACTTATTTATTTTATTTCGCAGAGAACGAAGTTTGTGATTGTACCAGGGTGGAGAAGTAGACGAGGTTTTGTGGAGGGAAAAAGGAACATAAAGAGAAATAGAGTTAAATATTTCTCTGTAGAATAAGGTTATGGCATCGTTTACGGTTAAGTTGTCAAAATTGAAGGAGACTTTGTTGAGGTATTCATTTATTAGACGATAGTTTGCTTTATGGAAGTCGTAAGAAGACAGATCCGTAGGAGGGGTGGACTGTAGTGGAGAATCGTGAAAAAATGAGACAAGAAGGGGAGGGTGGAAGTTGTCGATGGTTGATAGAAAAAGGGGACTAGGTGAGACAGATGAGTTAATGGGGTCTGTTGTGAAAATAAGGTCTAGTTGCCTACCCATGAAATTTGAGATGCCACTAATTTGGCAGAGGCTTGAATCAGCAAGGCTATCTAAGAAAAGACATTCTTTGGCAGATGTGGGATTGGAAGCAATATAAAACGAAAGATCGTCTGATGGAGACCATTTTAAAAAGGTTGAAGGAAGGTTGAAGTCACCGAACAGAATGATCTCATCATGGGGGTCACACAAATCGGTGATGTGATCAATCGTTTTAATTACAAGTTCATAGGATTCGATGGTTTGTGAAGGTAAGATGTAACAACAGACAACGTAAAGTGACTTTCGGGGTAGTGAAATCTTAATTGACACATAATCAAGAATAGGGGAAGAAGATATGGCAATGAGGGAAGAGTCAATAGTATTTTTTACAGCAAGAAGGACACCACGGTTAGGGTAATCATTGGTGGGTCGGTTAAGATCGTCATCGCGATAAACGTTAAAAGTAGAAGGGAACAATTCTTGATTTTTGATGCTGGGAGAAATAAGTTTAAACAATTTAATTCATAAAAAAAAACCAAGACTTCTCCCTTATCCCAGTGATTAGCTGGTGAAAGTTGAGACTTAATTAATTTCCGAATTTGTATAATGAATTTGAAAGGATTGTCCGTTGATTTTTTAGATTTGCCCATCAAGTTCATGGGGTCATTGATTTACTGGAATCTTCTGTTGATTTCTCGACGAATTCGACAATTCGAAATTCGGTTCGTCTGGTAGTTTTCAGATTCGATCGTTGATTTGACGAAAACGTCCCTTGATTTGATTTGATTCGTCTCCGTTGATCAGTTGATTCGTTGGATTTGTCCGTTTATTATTCCTCGGATTCATCCATTTTTTCTTCAAATTCGTCTGTTGATTTGTTGAATTCGTTCGTTGGTTGTACAATTACCCGCTAGATTTTTGCGTTGATTTGCTGAATTCATCCGGTTCGTCTGGTAATTTTACTAGATTTGAGTAAAACGTCTCTTGATATGCTTCGATTCGTCTGAAGACCTCCCACATTGGACCAATTTTTTCTTAAATTCGTCCCGCATTAATCCGTTTATCTTCCGAATTCATCCGTTTAGTTGTCAGATTCGTCAGTTCATTTGCTTTATTCGCTGGTTGTTTGCTTAATCTACAAAACTAGTGTTGTCTCCAATTGATTTGCAGAATTCTTCGGATTTTTCTGGTAATTTTCACATTAGATAGATATATAGATAGATATATTCTTTATTTTTTCATCAAATTTTACAATATTTTACTCTTAAGAATAGGACATGGCAATACTGCCGTCTGCCTTTTCACATTCGTACGTTGCTTTTACGCATTTGTTCATTGATTTATTGGTGTCATCCGTTGTGTTGCTGCTTTCTTTGATTTATTTATTGGATTCTTTGATTTTTCATGATTTGTCAGATTCTTAAGTTGATTCACCAGACTATTCCATTGATTCGTTGAATTCTTCCATTGATTTGGCGTATTCTTTCGTTGTCTTGCCGAATTCATGGGTCGATTTTGCGAATTCGCTTATTGAATTGCCAAAACCGTCCATAAAAATGCAATATTTGTTCCTTGATTTCCTGGTCTGCCAGTTGATTTTCCGGATTCTTCTGCAGATTTTTTCATTGATTTACCTAATTGTTGATTTACCATTTTATCCGTCAGTTTTTCTGAATCGGCAATTGCTCGCCGTATTCGTTCATTAATAGATTGATTATCTAGCGATTTCCTTAAGCGAAGAGGACAATCGCTAAATATCACTTAACGTTGACAATTAAAAAATGGAGCTAAATTTAAAATGACACGGTAGAAAAGTATAATCATAAATCAATGTGAGAAATATTTCAAGAAAAGCATGACGCAAAGAGGTAAGCATTTGCAGCATGTTAGGGTTTTAAATTAAAGCTAAGGATTACAACAGTTAATTAACACCTTATTTCTGAATCGCATTACTTTCATGTCGGCGTTTCTAACTCGACACCAACAAAACGAAATCTAAAAAGAGTTTGCCAAGCTCCTTTCCTTAAATTTAAATTAAAATTAATAATCATATTCCAGCTTTACGTACGAAGCTTGCTCGTTCGGGTTCAACTGGCCCTACTTGGTTTTCGAATTTCATAACCCACAACGAATCCCTTTAAATGGATTACACACTCGACTTCTCTTCCACTCGACCACGTCGCACTCAATTTCCATTCAGCCTTTATGTTAATCCCCAAAAATAACATCAATATTTCCAAATAAATACATTAACTCTGGTTTCCCTTAAGTCGCGTTCCACTCTCATTCCTTATAACAAATTCAGGAATAAATAAAAAAAAAACATACGACACATTGTATATCAAAATTTTTGATCATTTCATTGCTTGGTTTTGAATTTGTTTTATTTTATTTTATCCCATGCATCATCCTCCTTTTGAGTGTCTTTCACGTGTCTATTTAATACCCTTCTCCAAGGAAAAAAAAACTCTATGCTAACCATGCGACCGTGAACATATGTCACTGACTGCAAAACAATGCGTATCCTTCCTTCCTTACATATATCCCTATATCTTGTTAGAAAGGATATATGGCTACCCTTTCTGCCTTGATTTCCAAATGAATGCATACATTAGAGAGACCGTAAAATATAAAAAAAAAATAAAGAACATAACAACGATACCAGCTATACAATGGATACGATAAGTCGATTTTCATTCCCAGTCTCAACTTCAAACCGCCTTTTTCTCATCGTTTCCTTAACCTACCTACGTTATGTGAATAAATGTGTGCATACCTTTTCCGTGGATAGGACTCTCTCTAAATCGCTTTTTTCCACTTGAGTTGCGTTGAGAATTTATCCAGGTGCCTTGTTTCAAGGAGGCAGGAGAAGAAAAACTTTCAAAGTATTGGTCGTTTTTTTTTTTAAATATTTTTCTCTGTTTGTTCTTTTCTACTGTGGAGAGAGTCCTTGTATGAAGTTTTTTATCGTTGAGCCATCTTGTGTCCTGCCACCGAGAGCTTCGATAAGAAGAAAATCGGCAAATTATGCAGAGGCTATAGCACCATAATGGGAGAACCTAGATTCAATCAACATTTTTGATAATGAAGCGGTCGCTGTTAAGCAAAGGACTCTTATAATCTCAATCAGAGGACTTCAGTTTTTCTACTTCCAAAAACCCATTCGCCAACAATGTTTAGATAAGAACTGAAATCAGTTAGGTTTCGTGTTAGAACACAGCATTATAAAACCCAAAAGCCTAAATTTGATCAATTCCCTTGGGTAGCCTTTTTTAGGCAACCTTTTCAGAGAACATTCTTCGAAGCTATTTTTTTTTCAAATGAGTTTATGGACGATGAGGTGAATTTTCGTTTAGTGACAAGAAGTATCAGTGTTTTAAAGAAGCCATTTATCCGGCTCGAAGGACCAATTGAACATTATATTAAAAATTTCCGCACAAGGTCGCAATCAGCACTAGGCATAATCTGAAAGATCTTTCCAACACGTAGGTGGCTTCATAGGTATACCTTTCGAATACAAAACTGTCACTTACTTAAGGTACCACTTTATTTTGTCGACTTCTTACGTGACTTGATATTTTTCTATAAAATATTTAAATCACAAAAAAAAAAAAAAAAACAATTTTTTTTTCTCATTTTGATTTTCACAATTTCTTCTGCTTTCATTTTACACCTCCTTTTAGCTTTTGAATCAGCTACAGCTTATTGTTATTTATTTATTGTTCGAAGACAACTTGTGGTTAGAGTTATAAGTAGATGCTCTAAGTTCAGTTGCTTGTGTCTTACCACATCTTTCCTGGCATGCAGTAGCTTCTCTTTGCGAGAAATGTAAGTTTTGAATAATTTACAAGTGAATTGGTCCTTGAGTTTGCTTTTTGCATTCTGTACGTCTTCTTCTATGGCAAAACATTCCCTATAACAGGATTGCCAATTTCATTTTCAGAGGGCATTATAAAGTGTTTATGCTGTTATCATCAAACATTGAAACATCGTATCATGGAAGTACCTCCTACACCAACCACCACCACCGGATGGTGTCGTTCAATAACCTGAAATCCTTTTAACTATAACAACCACAAAAACCATCAAAACATTTACCGCACTGTTATACGGTGGGAGGGTTGTTGTGAGAGGTCGGGAGAAGGATATGGGAAGGTCTTGAGAGGGAATTTGGTAACAAGAAGAAGATGATTTGAACTGCTATAAGGACATGTTGATAGTGAGTAGTTAAGGAAAGGTACAATAGTTGAGGTTATGAGTGATGAGTTTTACTGGTTCTGAAGGAGAAAATTGCACTCTTTATATATGTATATTCTTTGCGAATTCCATTGAGTGGAATGCACTTTTCATGGATTTTGATGGTTGAAACAAATGCTCTCGAAACAATTATTTCGTTTAATGGTAATGGAGCCAACCAAATCTTTAATGGTTAAACCAAATTAGGTTTGCTATAATTTTACTGAGTTATTCAAATAAAACTGGGAAATTCCAAACACGTTTTTAAAAATGAAGAAAACTTTAAAAATCAGTCAAGTTAATCCCTTAGTTCGAGAGTAGATATAAGACCGTTTTCGAAAACGTGAAATTAAGGTCAATTTGATCGTCAAATATTTATCATATTTTGGCGCTGATATTGCTAATTAAGTGTTATATTGTGTTTGATTAACATCAGTCAATTGTGTTGTAAACGTTTGACGTTTCCGAAAACACGCTCTCTGGCTTATCAATGCTTTTGTCGTCACTTCGATTTTTTTTTCTACAAACCTAATTTTTTTGATCAAAATCGTTAGAGCCGTTTTCGAGATAAATATTATTTTGCATTCCTATGGGGATACCATTGGAGCTAAGAAAAATTTCAAATTCCGCTCTAGCGAATCACCGAAGACCCTTAAGTATCGAGTTTCAAGAAAATACCTCCAGTAGTTAAGGCTGTAGATCGAGGTACAGACATACAGATAGACAGACGGAATTGCTGGACCCACTTTTTTCATCTTCACTTTCATCGTAATGTCAACTTTGATCAAAATCTCGAGTACGATTTTTTTCCAAATGCAGAACTTGCCCTATAGAACCTAAGTATATCGCAAGTAAAAAGGACATCCAACCGATTCCTGAATGGTATGGTAGTGCATTGGACTATAACTCCGCTTGTCGGGGTTTGATAACAGAGTGGCGCAAAATTCTAGTTGAATTAGTACGATGTTAAAGATGTTTTAGTATCAAATTTGGTTAAAACGACTATTTTGCAAATTTTAACATCATACTTTCTCTACCCTTTTATTAAAGTTAAAATCATCGAATAGCTATTTTAGTTTTTTTAGTATCGGGCTAACTTCACATGACTCTTTGACATTTACAAATATCAAAATAGGACTGTTTACTTAGTTCTTTGCATGAACTGTCATTACTTTAGGTATGTTTAGAAGCAATTTAGTAAGAATTGCCTTAGTCTGCTCGTGCCTTAGCACGATACTAGTTAGAAAATGTTTAAAATTAAGAAAGATTTAATAAACTACTTTAAAGTTAGCAAATTGTTTAGTACTATCATACTAATACTTTAATTCTAAGCCGTTTAAAATTTTGCGCCAGTATTATTTTATATAATATTTTCCACGGAGTTTTACCTTCTTGACTAGTTGCTGCGCTACTTAATTGTGTAACAACTAACTAATGACTTCTGCTGATCTGAGTGTCAAGCTTAATACCAACGCTTTGCAGTTGCCGTCAGTTGTGGAAGACCTTTGAGCATTTTGTTATTTCATTGGAAGCCGGAGAAAAATTTCGTCTCACGTCAGCAGGGTACAAGGCTTAGATACAAGTCTAAATATTTCCTGCCAAATTTAAAATAAACATGGAAATCCTTGCATTATAGTTCCAACTTTGAATTGTAATATTGATGTCAGCAACATAACTGTTACCTTCGATATTTTATATTTTTGTTCAGAAATATATTTCCATCATTCCCCGAAGTCGTACTACCTACGGTACCTATACCTTAAAGCAAGGATTTTCAAGAATCCCCACCCACAAACATATTCCATTCGTTTATTCTCATATCTCACTTGATCACTGTTGCTTTCCGGCATCTCTACACCTGCACCTCAACCGTGACTTTTTACCCGTGTTATAAATGAAACACCAAAAGGACTCCATCAGCCATCAGCCTAAACCACCACCTTCACTTCGCTTTGCCATCTACATATTACCATTTCGGAAATGCGGTCTACCCTCTACAAAACCAGCTTTGAAATTCAATATGCAAATAAGGTAGGTAACTATTTCAGATCCGCATGTAAAAGGATTCACCACACCACACCCCACTTACACACTCCTTCCCTTAAAGAGTGTGTTTGGGTGTGTGCTGTGTGTAGGTATCCTTCTGTGTCGCCTCTCTATATATATGTATGCACCTTTAATACAGTTGTACAGTGAAACAGTCTAATGGAGCATTTTCAGTAAAACTTCCTGCTGGCAGGGAAGGACTACAAAAACGACAACAGCAAGAAAAAAATTAAACCGGAAGCACAGAGGAGAATTTGTAAAATTCATCGAATGATGATATCCTTTGGCGAAAGAAGAGAGTAAAATTCAAAAAGGTAAAAGACGAACTGCAGCGCCAGAGTGTAACAGCAGTCGATGTTACAGTTACAGCCAACACACAGAGAAACTAATGTCCTGTCTAGGATAAATGTTGTACTGTATCAAACTGAAAAAGGGCTAGGACTCACCAGGATAGGATTTTCCCGCCATACTTGTATATAGCTATAACGTATGATGACAAGCTAAACGAACTGACGACTACTGACTGGATGACTGTTGCCCGACTGCGTTTGATTTGAATTCGTCCTTCGTCGTACTGACATGGCTATTCGTATACCAACCAACCTGATGCTGCCACTGGCTATATTCCGGAATGCAAATTACCGTGTTAAGCCCTGGCATTTTGCTTCATGGATATTATCACACTCCCTTCCTCCTAAACATTTTTGCATAATTTCCACCAAAGCTCCGCATCATTGCAGAGTGGTTGATGTAGAAAGTAGATGAAAGAAGGACCTATGTAGTATACAAAAATTTTACAAAAACTGCCAGTGTGACTGAAGCTATAACTAAAAGAAAGAAATAAGGTCCTTCCTAGGGGAGCACTTTAATTTTATTTAACTGTGCTGGTTCTTGCTGAATTGTTCTGCCTTTGAAAATTTAACTGCACTCAAATTGTGATTAGGGTTATAAAAGGTGAACCATTTAGCATAAACACACCAACATCTTAAAGATAGTATATTTTTGCGTGAATTCAGCTTCTTCTTAAAGTCATTCTTCGGTTTTAATTTGATTCAGCTATTCAGCCAAAAGAAGGAACATTCCAGTTTAGAGCTATTTCATTTTACTTTAGCCATCACTCTGAGCAGGAGGAATAATTGTGCATTAATTCAGCATCTTTTTAAAGTCATTTTTCGGTTTTAATTTAATTCAGCTATTGAGCTTAAAGTAAGAGCAATTAAGTTTCGAGCTGTTTCATTTTACTTTACCTATGACGCCGAGCTGGAGGAATATTTGTGCATTAATTCAGCTTGTTTTTAAAGTCATTTTTTGGTTTCGATTTAATTCAGCTATTCAGCCAAGAGTAGGAGCAATCAAGATTAGAACTGTTTTATTTTTCTTTGGCTCTCACATTAAGCAACTCTTAACTTGAATGTAAAATTATTGTTGTTTTCGGCTGTAAATGCTTAAATATGATTATTCGGTTTTAGAAATGCACTGATATACATATCTGAGTTTTAATCGGCAACCTAGGCCTATGAATGCATGAAAATGCCTCTGAAATTCGATTTCTTATATTCGTCAATCTCATGAACGCATTTGAATGCTTCTTTAGGTTTGTGTTCGACTTTTTACTTCCATTCAGCTATTCAACCAAGAATATGAACATTCAGGCTTAGAGCTGCTTCATTAAAATTCAGCTATGTATGAACCCCAAACAGACAGACAGACTGACAGAAGCCGCTCTGAACAAAAATGTTGAATAATTTTCGGTATTAAGCTTTCAAACACTATTATTTCATCCATCTTTCTAAGTTTAATTGAAAGATGGAGCCAGGAGTGCCTTTGAAAAACGATTTCTATACTTTTTTCAAGATCATGGACGTATTTAAGTGATTCTTGGATTTGGTTTTTGGCTCTTTATTTTAATTCAGCGATTTAGCTGAAATTATTTTTTGATAGACTAAAAACAGCATTGCCTTTGACTTTTCTCATTTTTCGTCCGATCCATTAATACCTCTTCAAGTCGGTTTCTATTTGAACTTTAATTCAGCAATTCAGCTTAAAATATTTCTACTACAAATCAGAGATTCAGCTTGTCTCCTAGTTTGTATCGATGTTTCAAGCCAATATTCAAATACTTATTCGGTCGTTTTGGGGTTGCACTAAAAGATAGTTAGCCCAAAGTTCTTTAGTGCTTAATTACCTTATCTCAGTTTTCACAGCGGATCTAGTACTTACATAAACCTACGCTTTGAAATTCCTTCTATGAACGCTTTTAAATATAAAATATTTTTTTCAGTTTTCCTATGGTCCACATAAATGCTTCAGGTAGGTAAGGGTTCCCAAGTTCAAAGGTATTTCCCTTTCATTTTTAAAGGATTCTACGAGCTCCAGAACTTTTGAAAGTTTTGTCGGAGTCTTATTTTAAATTAACTACTAAGTCCAAGTTATACTTGTTCATTGACTAAGAGATCTTTTATCAGCTTTTCGTGTCTATGGTTTGCCAAGCTATAACCTTGTTCTGCGATCAATACAAAATTGAGCGCCATTTCCAGTTCTAAAGCCTCTGCCTCCTCCTTCCTAGTCATTAAATGAGTTCCTAAAATTTGAGGCTCTCTACCACCGGGACCGGATATATCGCCTTCAACGGCCACATAAATAGCAAAAAGAAAAGCAGATAATCAAATGTAAATCAATTGCCCATATTAAGGATATCCTTACAATGTCCTTCAATTTACTCACAAGCAAAATAACAAAAAACGACACTGTTCACTTTATGGTTTTGAAATTGCTTGACGCTGTAAAACATCACATTTTTTATGTTGGTATACCCAAGCATACAAAATATTCATCCTAACACCGCGTCACCACCGCCACGCCCCACCTGTAAACCGTGGAACAAGAACGAAACCATAATGCAACTTAATTGAAACCCTTTTTGTTCAGCACCGCTTCGTTTGTTCCCCAACGACTACGACGAACTACAACGATTGCGAAGGCGACGCGGACGTAGAATTCCGAAGGACCATTTTGTGTATCAGCGAAATTCAATTCTCGTGGACGGACAAAAAAATGTTCTCTCCCTGATGTGTCGTACGTAGCTACACGTGTGTTAAAATGTATAAGCATGAACATATCTTATCAAAAAAAGGATATGACGAATAAAATTAAATCAGCCTGTCATTTGTCTGTCGAAAATTCAGCCAAACACAAAAAAAGGAAACATAAGGACGAAATAAATTCGCCTTTTGTTGGTTGGTGCTCTTACCGCGCACTTAACCGATTTTCTTCGTGTTTTCGTTTTATCTCTTTTGAAGGATATATGATGCCTTGCTGAATCCCTTTTGGAAGAAAATACAACACGCGCCCACATCCACCCAAACACAGCTTACAGAACTATGCGTTTGATGGCGGTGCGGTGGCCTCTGATCGAATTGGCGCGGTGGGCGCTTCGCGGCACCTATTGCTTTTGTGTAGCTGATAAGGGGGAGCAAGAGCGGTTTGGAACGTATGAAAAAGGATTTTTCATTTTTATTATTATTCCTTTGAGTTCAGAGTCGTTGTTTTTTTTTTTTGTTCCTTTTGCAGATGTGTGTCCTTTTTTGTTGTGTTGTTCATCTCTCACTGGTGTATCTCAATAAAAATGACATGCGAACAGTTTGCCTGATGGGGTTTTCACGATGATCGGAATCGGGGACGGGCGGGAGGTAAATTTGCAAAAATTTGAATTTTTTTCGGGGTCTCTCCTTTAAAGGACTCATTTTTTGTGCCAGTGGGTGATAGGACCCATCTGCATGTTTTGTGGTTTTAAATTGAATTCATTTCTTTTTTTCCTTTCTTTCATTCTGTTGAAGCAGTGAATTCTATATTTTATATACAATTGTTTGAAAGACTGAACGAACAATATATTTGTGAACGTATAAATAAAGAAGGAATATTATATTGTTAAAGGACGATTTTTCATTCATATGAATGGTTTAGACAATGAATTGTGATGACGAAGAAAAATGTGTATAAATTAAATGAGAGAAACATTTTCATAATCGAAAAAGAAAAATAAAAACCGAAAAGAAAAAAAAATGGAGAGTTTGAGGGCTTGTCATAAAGAGCTTAAGGAAAATGTGTGTGGAATGTTTTAAAAATAAAGTCGGATTTAGAGTATGCATAAACCCATACACCCATACCTTTATATGTTCATGCTATTATTAAGAAATGAAATTCCTTGGAAGGAATTATTTTTGACTTCACCAAATTGGTACATGTAGACTTTAAAGAATTCCTGCTTAATTTTAAAATGTTAAATTTCGGAACTTTAAAAAATTTAATGTTTCAAAAGTTTTCAACCTATCCCATTTAGTTTTAGGGCTACTCGGTCCTCATTCTGTTGCTGTGTGTCCATCATTGAAAAAGGAATAAAGATCTACGAACTTCCCCCTGAGTGAAATGATTTTTAACATCGACTGGAAAGTTCGTTGAGAGCTTTTCTATGTCTAAAAACATGTTTTTAAATTTGCAAGTGATCCCTTAAGCTCGTGGGTTTGGTATAATTGGTCAAACCAACTTCCTGATATAGAAGTCTAAAAAGATAGTAGATAGAAAAACAGACAAAAGTTTCAAACGGAAAACCTAAATTATTTTTTAGAATAATAACTGCTTATGATTATCGCATGTAAGTTTATTACTTTTACTTCAATAAAAACTAAGTTACTTTGGTTCTCGAACTCCATCAAGTTCCGAGAGTGTTTCCAAGATACAGAGTGCGTTTTATGTTTCAGGTCGATGTTTTTTTTTTAATAACATTTAAATAAATACAATTTTAATAATTTAAGAATTTTTTAAATTTTATTGATTGATTATATGGTATTTAACATTTTGTATGGAATGATGTCTGTTAATTTGGCAAAAGTGAGCTCTTATAAGCATTTCAATTTCGCAGACTGCTGATGTAATTTCAGCAATTTCTTTTCTAATTTTGTTCTAATGCCGGTCATCCACTATGTGTGCGATAAGTTCAACCAACTTCGTTCAACTTTTTATTCAACTCTTTCGTTGAATAAACGAATTTACAACCTCTTACACTAGTGCAGCAACTTACGTAATTCCCATTGAGCAACTGAAGTTGAACAAAATGCGTTTGGAGCCCCGTACACATAATTGACCAACTTTCCCATATGTTGATTAACCTCGCACACCTATTTCATCAACTCTTAAAACTTATTCCAGTGTTGAATAGCTCCCTACACCTAGTTGACCAACTTACTCAAATGTTGAATAACTTCGTACACTAGTTGATAAACTTGTTCGATTTTGACAGAAAAAAAAAGTTTTTCGAGTTGATCAACTGATGCGTTTTCGATATGGTTGCTCAACCAGTTGATGAAAGAATTGATACCTTCGTACACTTAACCAAGGATCACTCGTTGGGGAACGCGTTGAACGCACCACGATAAACAAAAAACTCAAACGTCAAAACTTAAATAATTTTGACTTCAGTTCGGTACATACATTTATTGTCGACGCACGCCTTCCATTTAAAATATTCTTAAATTTGTTCCGTATGAGTATGATTTCATCTAAGAAAAAAAAAAGTGGCTGCCGCATTAATAATATTAGAAAATGAATTGTTGCCTCAAAAGTCTCCATTTGTCATTTACTTCCAATTTAGGCATTTTCGAGGAAATTTGAGACCAAGCCAAGTCCCTGGCATCTCGATTTTTATAAGAGGGGCTCTTAATGTCCCATATATTGGGCTTTTCCTCAATTGCTGAAATCAATTGCAAAATTAATTCCGTGGTCCACTTTGTTTTTTTTTTATCACCTCCCATGACGAAAAACCAAAATAAACTACAGTTTACAAGTTGCAACAACTGCAAGTTCATGGCAACGCATTAGTTCAATCACGCAGACACATTTCACTGCAACCAACGCAACGCAACACAATGGTGCTTATTTTGACATTCTCTTTCGTTCGAAAGTGAGTCGAATTCGTTGAAACTTAATTTTGAGACTCGGCGATTAGAATATTAATCGAACAAATCGAAAAACAATAGTTTTGTTCAGTGAATAAAAGTTCAGAGTAGAACAGAGCAGAATAGAGCAGAACAGAGCAGAGCAGAACAGCTTCCATGAGAAATGTCAGACAAGTTAGAACAGTCAGTTATCTGTTCTACCTTTCTCTAACTAAAAAGCGAGGGCAAGAAATCTTGTTCTAAGCTGTTCCAAACTGTTCCAGATAGACTCATTGAACAGCAAATCAGAACAGTTTAGATTTTAGAACAGAAAATTTCTCATTGAACAGCAAGAAGGTGTACTTTTCTGTTCCAAACTGCTCTAAACTGTTCGGAACAGCGTCACTGAACAGAACTAATTACAACTAAACAAAAATTTCACTTTTTGGTTTTGACATTTCACAAACACTTCTCTTTTGTTTTTGATATTTTAGTGTGACCAAGTGTATACGAAAAAAAAAAAATAAGAATTTAGAACGCGTCATGAACAACTTATTTTTTTTTAATAATAGTTTCAAAACAGCTGAGTTGACACAAAAAATGTAATGAATATGTAGTTCTTTATGGTTAAACTTTACTCTAAAATGAAAAAGTGTATTATTTATTTTGTTTCTTGATTCTTTATCCAACATCTATAAAATGTTTAGAAACAAAAAAAAAAATGTAAAAATAGAAATATAGTAAATTTCAAACAGCTAATAATGAAAATGAATCTCTTTTGAAGTTCATTTTGATTTTATGCTACTCGTATCTTTCGCAAATGAATGTTATTCGTTCGAATCTCAAAATTAAGAAAGTTCATTCGAAGGAATAGAATCATTCTAGCGAATAGACTATTCATGAGAATGTCAAAATAAGCATGAATATTACGTCAAGAAATCCCAAAGAAAATTAAAAAGTTGATCAACGCGTTGAACAAATAATGGGCAACACATTATCTTGAAAATGTTGTTCAAGCAACGGCCAACAACTAGATCCAACCCGTTGGTTGGCGTTGAATTCGAAATTTGTGCGTTGATCGCCTAGTGGACGACCGGCATAAGGCATCGAGATTGGTTTGTTGATGTAGGTACACATTTTTGCATCAAGTACTCATATAAGAATAGATCTAGATCGGAAGGTGCCAAATTAGGGGATCGTGGGAAGCAGTCGATTTAACACCATTTTGACATTATTCCGCCGGGAAAAATTTTTCATATAATTTTTTTCGTACCTCGAGATGTATGCAATGTGGCACCGTCTTGTTGAAACAATACGTTCTGCATTTGATCAAGTTTGGGCACAACTAAATTTTTTTTTACAACATTGCCTATTATGGCATTCTCAAAGAAATATGGCCCAATGATACTGATGCCATCGGCCCAAATGGCGCAAAATACAGTTACCCTACGAGGGTGTAGTGTACTTGGTGCGTCCATTGAGGGTTTTCGGTGGCCCAATACAGGCTATTCTGTTTATTAACAAAACCATCCCTGACAAATTTGTCCTTTTGCAAAGGATGACGATGGGGAAGGCGTGTTGCTCCATCAAGGTCGGAAAAGATATCACTGATGTATTTGATGTTTGTTGTTTTGGGCAAAGCGATGCTCTGTGGTGCGACTTCTTCATAATTGTTTTTAAAGGAATAATGTACAACTCATGTGTCAACACTAGAGCCACAATTTTTCAAAAGTTCTTCCAATTACTCGGATACGCCGACGACATTGACATAATTAGAAGGGGTGCGTTTGCGAGTATATAGACCGAAGCTAAAAAGTTGTGCTTAGCGGTCAATTTTCAATGAGGGCACGATCAAGTATATGCCGCCATCAAGAAAGGACACACAACACCGATGTCTTGGACAGAATGTCACAGCTATAATTTTGGGGTTGTTAAGGACTTTGTCTATACCTAGGCGCCGCTATTAATTCATTAAATGACACCAGTGCCAAAATCAAACAGAGAACAACTCTTGCCAATCGCTGCTTCATTGGATTTAGTGGGCAATTGATTAGCAAAGTCCTCTCTCGAGCAACTAAAATGTCCTTCTATAAAACACTTATCGTATTTGTGTTTGGTGCATGGACCTTGTCGAAAGTGGATTAGAACGCTTCTGGATGTTTCGAGAGGAAAATTTTCCGTTGTAACCCTGGTCCCGTCTTTTGACGGGGAATGAGGGAGATGTACAGCGAAACCGATCTAGTCAAACGAGTTAAGGTCCAATGACTGCGGTGCTTAGGGCATGTAGAGCAAACGATCTGGCCCAGAAAGTCTTCGAATCCATACCCGAGAGACGGCGCAGTGGAGGAAGACCGCGACTCATGTGGGCACACAAATGGTAAAGGACCTCAACCAACCTGACATGCGAAACTGGAGACAGCTACCTAGGGACCAAGATAGCTCGAGAAGCTTGTTTCATTTCTAAAATCGGGGTGTAATTGAATTACTACTCGTAATCACACAAACTTATGATCAAGCCTTACAGCAAATAGGTAGAAGGGAAAATATGGTTCTGGTTTCTGGATTTCATTTGAATTATTCTCTATCAGACTTGATCCTAAGTTGGTGCTTCATAGTTCGCAGTCATCCTTCTTCTAGCAGATCCTTTTGAATATCAAAACAAGTTTTACGACAGAAGTGGTCTATATTTGCGAAAATATTACACTTTCTGAACTTAATGGAGGATTATAAAGCTTGCTACGTCCTAACTTCCGGCATGTAGTGCAGTGGAAGACGCATACAAGGTGTAATTTGAGGTTCAATTTATCTTAACACAACATTTTTCATAAAGTGGAGCCACTAATTGTTGAGCACTTCGATGCACATAAACAATCATTTGTTCTGTGCGTCGTTTTCGAGTAAACGTACTAGAGTTTCTCGAACTAATCTCGTTGATGAACGATTATGATTACCATGAAACGCACGAAACCTCCGACCGACGTGTTTCTCCAATTGAACAATATGCAAACGTTATTTCGGCTTACTTGAGAGTATTCATGATGAATTGCCAAACCAAACTTACCTAAAAACATCCGAACACTTTCAAGTCTGCGGTCACAGAAAACTGTTCTGTCAATTTAAAGTTATCCACCTCTAAAAAAAACACCCTTTATTATTAATTTACTGAATTATCAATTTTTCTCCACACACAATTCTCCTCAATAAGAAAATCAACTGGAGATCAAGTAGTGGAGTTCCAATCTTTTCGAAGTTTTTATGTACGTACGTTGTTAATACTAACATACGTATTACTCGTATTACTACTACTACTACTAATAGACGCAAACCGTTTGATATGACCCTATTATTATTTATGAATGCGCCTTAAAGTGAAGAAAGTGAAGTTAGTCTTATGCGATCTAACTTCAATTCCAGAGAGGCTGCATGGTCTATTCGAACAATAATTGCCAGTCTTGTTTTAGAAGAAAACCAGCAGTTAAGTGGTTTGCTCCTAATTTTTCGTATACAGATCGCCCTGTAAATAAAAAGGCACTATCCGCTCCATATCACAAGATAAGACTTATTCCACACACATTTATTTATAAGATTTACAAGATAACATATGTACAAATCCTAACTCCCTTATGTTTGTCGCTTATTAATGGGGGTTACCTCAGAATTTAATAAAGATTTTTATAAGGTCTACTAGAAATCTTGGGAGGGGAAGATTGAATCGCATTCTACATTCGTGTCGTGTGGTTAAGGCAAGAATCTCTGAGTTTGACAGTACGTCTGAAGTTGGCCTTGTGGTTAAACTGATGATTGCCTGAAGTGCTATTATTACTGTTAAATTGTTTAAGGGGAGGTATGCAACTGGCTATTTCACTAGAACACTGCTTATAAAAATAACGGTAAAATACGAGGGCGGGTCAATAAGTCCGTGACTTTTTGAATTTCTGACCTCTTTACTGAAACAGCAACACTGCTCCTGTCAACAGGCATCTGTCAGTTGACTCCTGTCAAAATTTAAACTTGCTGCGTCAGTTGGTTTGTGTTTGACAGCTATTTTTATCAGACTACTCACTAATTTGAGGAGAAAATGGAAAAAAGTGAATTTCGTGTACTTATTAAGCATTATTTCTTGTGAAAAAAAACCATTACCGAGACCAAGGCTAAGCTTGATAAATACTATGGGGACTCTGCACCATCGATTTCAATGGTAAAAAAGTGGTTTACTGAATTTCGTTGTGGCCGTACAAGCACTGAAGACCGAACGTCCTGGACGCCCAGTTGAGGTCTCTACACCCGAAACAATCGAAAAAATTCACGATATGGTGTTGGCCGACCGAAGATTGAAAGTGCGAGAGATTGTGGAAGCCGTAGGGATCTCGCATGGCTCAGTGGTTTCAATTTGAATGATCACTTGGGCATGAGAAAGCTTTCCGCAAGATGGGTGCCGCGTTTGCTCACAGTCGACCACAAACGCAATCGTGTAACAACTTCACAGGAAGGTTTGGCGTTGTTTAATCGCAATATGGAGGAGTTTTTGCGCCGTTTTGTAACCGTGGTTTCAGTTTTAAACCTCTTTTTCGAATACATCCAAGAGACTCAGGTGGTTTACTTGAATGCCCGCCCAAATATGGGAATTATACTCAAGCTTGGGACAAGCAGATAAGAAAAGGTGACCAACTTCTTGCAACGTCGAAGAAAAGCTAAATACCTTGCAGGGTTTCTGGCTACGTCAAATATGTATTCATTCCACACAGGGTGTGTTGTTAGAGAAATATATTTATTTGACAAGACCCTTGAAAAGTATGAATTCGACCAGATTTTAAGTTAATTTTTAAACTATTACCTAAAATAGATCTCGATTAGTTCTTCGAAAATTATATTCAAAGTAGAAAATGGTATACCTTCAAGACCTACGAAAGTAAAAGCTTTAAATTAAGTGAGGAAATTTAAGAATTAACTTTTCGGGATAATCTTTAAGTGAAGTGAAGGTAATTTTCGAGTTTCGACACCCGAATTTAGCATGCATTACTTTCTGGGGGCCCTCTAATGCGATAGATATGAACAAAAGAGGGTGACAAATATTTTTCTTTTTCAAACTCATAAAAAGGGGACAAACAAAAATAAAGGATTTCCGAAGGAGCCTCTTTTTATATTAAAATCAAGCACACTCTTTTTCTTCTTCGAGCAGCTTATGCTCTTTACTCGAAGTTTTTCTTATTGAATATTGGGTCTTGGTGGAGTGGGGGTCCTTGTTAGGATGGATTCCATTTTTTTTTTGTTCCTGGATGGATGCGTTCTTCCGTGCGCAGCAAATTGTAAATCATCGACTTGTTTCTACAACATCCACCAACCCCAATATGTAGAAAGGAAGTATTCCCGTCAAAATACACAATAGAATTTCGGCAGAGTCACATGTGTATTATAGACATCTATATCCATATAGAGAGAGGAAAATATAAAGAAAGAAAGGATGCCAAGGAGAAGAAAGGGAATCCTTTCGATTTGTTAAATCAAAATTTTATTCAATTTTTGCTGATTTTCTAGCAATTTTTGTCCTTATTCTTCTGTTGTTGGATAAGTGAGTGAGGATGTGTGTATGTGCTTTGTATTCATTATCAGGATAAACAAATTCAATGACAAGCGAGCATGACAACTAGAAAAAAAAAGAAATAAGATGAAGAAGAACACGAAGATAGTGGGATAGATAATCATGGATGAATGAATTGAGAGACGCTGGAAATCTAATTTTAGGATAAATAATTCGTTGTTTGGCTATTTGACTGACTAGCAGTCACATAGTACAAAATCCATTCATCCGAGGATCTGGATAATGAAGAAGTCTTCGATGGAATAATAAGGATTCAGCTTGTCGTTGTTTGGTTGCTAACCGAAAAAAAACAGCAGCAACGACGACGGATTGGTTGTTGTCAGAAATATCTTTGCTAACCGAAATTCTTTAAGGCAAGAGGATTCCAAGGGATTGTCAGGCAGAAAGCAAATATAAAAGGGGGAATGAAGGTGAGAATCAACAAAAAACAGGGAAAATGTACATATAAAGCGCCAACAAAGGGGTAAAAATAAAGTTGTTGATACAGATTTTGATGAAAATTTCATTGTCACATCGATGTTCCAACCTCGCGGGATAGACATACAGACTATGGGGGAAAGTGTTGAAAATGATGTATGTTTTGTTGCTTTAGACGAGGAATTATGTTTACGTTAGGGATTTCATTGGTTATTATTCATTTTCTCTTATTTTATTCTTTTTTTTTTTTTGAATCCCTGAGGAATGAAAACAATTTTTTTTCTACTTACCCACTTACGGATAATTCAAGTAGAATTTGGTGTAAATTTGTTTTCTTGAAAACACATTAGATTTGGGATTTATGTATATTGTTGATCAGCTGGAGGAACACACGAATGGAAGTAACGAAGAAAATCAAAAAATTATGGGTCTAAATAAGATACACTGGTATGAACATACACAAGAATTATTTATTTGCTTTGCAAACTCAGTCTTCGAAAAGCCTTGAATTTAAATCTTGTTTGGCGTCCTTGAAACCTGTAGATGCGCAGGTTAATTTAAGGAGCAAGTGAGTATAAATCAAACAAAAGATTTCACGAACTGATTTACGTTATCATTTTGAAAAAGTCTTCTGTTGGGCGCCATTTTTATTAAAAAAATAATAAACTTTTGTATTTATTTACTATATAATAGTAGGACACGCCTCTGGACATTATTTTGAGATAAGATTTTTTTTTTAGCTACAAGTTCCAATAGTTCGACACAAGTTACATACCTTTAAGGCATGTTCGAAGCCATTTTTACTATCATTTTCTTTGTTTATAAGATACTGTGAAACTATAAGAGGTTTACAAGTCCAGATCGCAATGAGTTGAACTCTTAACAAATTGTCCAACATGATCGATCTGGTCCTATATTGGGCGCCAGTTTTTAAGTAAAATATTTATTTTCGCTTATTGCCATTTTGCTATTTTGTGTTAAATATTATTTCATATTTAATAAAGAATTGCTTGAAAAGAGAATAGTATAGTAGCGTGTTCGAAATGTTTCACATATTGAATCAGGTGGGCAAGTTTTCGTCATGTTTCCGAACATATTGGGCTCCATTTTTTTTTCTAAGTTTTGTTTTGAACGCATTTTATATTGCCAAAAATACTCTCCTCCGTATTAAGTATAACATACCCTCGCATTAATTTTTCTAGCTAAGTTCGAAATGTTTAACATGTGTTGCGTTGGGCGCCACTTTCCACTAGGAATTTTTTATTTGTTTATGATGTACTGAGAATCTCAAACGACTTACAAGTTCATATTTCTATTTCAATGTTTGTCATAAGATGGCGAGCATAATCTAAATTCGTCCCATGTCGGGCGCCACTTTCAACTAAAGTAGTTATTTTTAATCACGGATCTTTTAAAAATCTCTTAAAAGCTTTGACATTCAGTTTGATTGTTTTCAAACATGATTGCTTCTCTGTTGGCTACAGAAGGAATAGTAACGCAGGAGGTAAAAATTGAAACTAAAGTTTTTTTTGTTATCTATAATTTTCGTCGTTATTCCTTTTTAATCCGATAAAAAATAAAATTCGCTATCCATTCTTTGGATACTGCATCACTCCAAACTTAACCCTTTTCCCCCAGATAGTCATCATAAAAAAAATCCTTTCTCTATTAGTTTTCCATCTTCCGACATTCATCTGTTATGCCACCTGCCATTATGCAGCCAAAATAGCTCCCCATTTCTCCTCTATTTAACTTTCAAACAAACGAATCTATTTCGTTTGTCTAGATATAAATAACTAAAGGACTGCCGTTGTCGGGCATGGCTCACCGTTAGCCTCTAGCAACCTACTGTCTTAATCTGAAATGAAGTGAAAGCTTAACATCAGGATTTGACCAAAGAATAAACGTCATCAACTCCTTTTTATTTTTTATGATGATACTCTCCAACTTCTACAACTCCCTAAGCTCCTAAGGACAGGACACAAGGCTCCAAAACCAGACAGCAAACAAGAGTCTTATACGCGCGGACATAGAACACCGCCATCATCATTGCCATCATCATCGTTGCCACCACAAACACCAACCCTGAGTGAGTGTAGGAACCGTTTTCACAACAAAATGAGAAATTATTTATTAATAGCCACTCCAATGATGTTAGAAGCGCAGGATAATAAAGAATGTGCACCTCTCCCTTTAATGAAAAGAAGTGAAGAAAATCCTCAAAAGCATCACAAACGTCTACGACGACGGTGATGCCGAGGACCAAGAAGTTTGCCCGAGAAGAGAAAAAATCCTATCCTATCCCAAAGAAGGAAACTTTCACTTCATCTTTATCACTGTGTTTGCGTAGTGAAAACAAATAATCCAAACAGAAGTACCTACCATCAGAAAAGCAGCGAAATAAAAAAAAAAACAGAAAGGAAGTAAGGAAAAAGGATGCAAAAGAGCGTCTAAGGACTTCCCTATTGTCTTTAGTCATTGAGCAGCACTCGCTGGGGGTGGGAATAAATAGAATGACAACGAACGTTGGGCGCCATTTTAGGACTGAGAAATTCACGGTCCATGGGAAATTAAAATTGAATTCGCTCGAAGGACCGCCAGCCGCCTTCCCGATTTATTGATGAGACTCCTTCTACAACCCTCTTAGTTGTGGGGCATTATAGAAGATGAAGAAGGTTAGGGGCATTGTGTACTCTACGATTTAATCGAAAAATTATTATCAGCAATAAATTTAATCTCTCAAAGTTGGCTGAACGATGAACGACGACCAACATAAAAGGATAAAGAGAGACAGGGATTGAGAGAGAGGAAGAGAAAAATCGATTATTCTTCCGTAACGTTCTATTACGTTGCATTCCGCACTCCCCTAAGAGGCTTCCTTGAAAATGTTCAGACCATTTAATTTCAAATTACACATCGAGTCAACCATGCAAACAACCAACCTAGAGACCAGCTTTGACAAAGCAATTGTTGTCCTCTGTCTGTCCTATCCCTATCCCTATGTCTATCCCTACCTTACCTTCCAGGAAAGAAATTCTCCCCAGAGATGAGATTTTATTTTTATTATTTTCTATCTTTTACTGGTGCTGTATGTGCTCTAGGGATAGAGTCGTAGATATAACTATACTAAACCAAGCCAAGAGGTACGAACCTACTTTCTAGTGACACAGTAATGATGATGAGAACGATGACGACAAAGTTACATTGGCTGAAGTTGTTGTCGGTGTCGGTTTGAAAACGACATAACCTTAAAAAAGCAACCAAAAACCCCAAAGTCCATACCTCCTGGGAAATGTTGTGGGGTAAACTTTGGACCAGTACCCGAAACCCGATATCATCAAGGTAAATAATGAATAAATTTTCTTAGAATACAACGTCATTCCGAGGTATTTGCATGCTTCGAAATGCTAATTAAAGCCACCAGAGCGTACTGAACCGAAAAAAAGGCTTTTGACTTTTTGAGAGCAGCAAATGAGGTGGCATCATCGTCATCAAAGATGCCTGAGGAAGGGTGAGTGTCTGAGTATTCTATCAATATGCGACAATGATGAACAATTCAATCTTCGCTTGAATTAATTATCTTTTCAAAATATAAGTTCTATCCATCTAAAGGAATATGACGGGGCGTTTTCCGTTTTCACTATATAAACCTTCAAAATTTAGCTTCTTTCCCCGCAATAAAACGAAAACCAAACGAACAGAATTCTAGTTAGGTATACCTCTAGACTTCTTACCGGGGCTGCGTGCGGTTGGAGACATCCTGTTGTCGTCTTCTGCACGAGTTAAATCATTTTTCGAAAAATTATACCAAAGTCTCTAGACTTTCTCTATGGCTTCTGATGTATAGAGGCACAAGTCTATTTATTTACCTACAACCATCAGGTTGTAGAGATTAATTGCTTCATAAGTTTTGGCACAATTGGATTGTCGAAAATTTTCAAAATGGAAGAAGTAAGGCATTGGAGGGTAATTTATTGATAGAAGTTTTCGCATCGAAATTCGCTTCGATTGCTTTAATTTGCGTGCAATCAGGTGGCATTGATTTTGGGGTTAGGAACAAAGGTAGTTATGGAAAAGTTATAGATTGCGTCAATTGTGTTTTATGTATGATTCGGAGGGTGCTTTTTCAATATCGTGTTCCTTGATATCGTTGAAGGAAGTTTTGAATAGCGACAGAGTAGAATCGCAATGGAATGACATCTATGGTAGGTAAGTAAAGTTTGGAATTATCAATAGTCTAAAATTTAAAGGGACGTTTAGGTTTCTGATTCGAAATAATTTAGGCAAAAGTTGGAAATTCAAACATATAATAATTGTATATTTCAGGTCATCAAATCCGGGTTTCAATTTTTAACACGATTCCCAGAAACATCTTTATTTAAAAAGCAAAAATAATTTAGTTTATATCGGAGAGATCTAACTGGTTGAACAACGAATTCTGTGAACCGAAGTTTTTTATCGAATTATGATAAATGAGAGAACATCCTTCTCTTACATCACATACATGTTTTCAACAAGATGATATCATGCAACATACCGAGAAAGAGTGAAAGAGGCACCATTGATCTTTTGCGCATTTTTCTCCGAACTTACTTCTGGCCACCAATATTGCCAGTTCGAAGCCTATTTTCTGTAGACACCTTGTGAGCAAAGCCTATCTCTACAGAGTGCTACAATAAGAAATTTAAATAACTTTTATTTTAATCGATGTATTTCATTAATTTTTTTTATTGGTTTAAAAATTAAATTTTATTTTAAATAACTAATGGTTTTTAAAGATGATAGACCTCAAATGACCTCCACGCTCATCCACGCATATGCGGCACCTGATCAGAAAATTGTTCATTTATTGTCTTAATGGACTGCTTCAATTCAGTCAAATTCCTGGGTTTCGTTTTGTACACTTCCTGCTTGACATAACCCCATAAAAAAATCTGGTGTAGTCAGGTCAGGTGACCTTGGGGGCCAGCGGAAAGTGCAGTTTCTGGATATTAAATTGTTTTGGAATTTTCGTTTGAGCTCCGCCATAACTTGTGAGGCTACGTGTGCACTTGTTCCATCTTGTTGAAACCAAATCCTGCTGGAAGGGATACGTCTTCGGCGAAGTTCTGGATAAAAAAAAATTCATCAACATCTTTAAATAACGGTCCCCATTGACATATTGTGTTACACCGTTTTCTTCAAAGAAGTATGGCCCGACAATACACCTTGATGAAACTGCGCACCACACAGTGACTCGTTCTGGGTGCAGTTCCGTCTCATGGAGCATTTCACTCCATATACGGCAATTTTTCTTGTTAACATTGCCGTTTAAGTCCAAATGGGCCTCATCAGACATGAACAAACAATTTATCAATGTGTTGTCTTTTTCGGCCATTGCAATAATTTTTCGACAAAATTCCAGGCGAACAGGCAAATTCTGAGGCTTGAACTTGCTTGTAATTTGGACTTTGTACGGAAACAAGTTTAATGACCGTCTGCTAACTCCAATTTGGCCCGATAAGTTTCGAGTCGAAACTTGTATTGCCGATGCAACAGCCACGATTGTATCCTGAACCCGAACATTGGGATCTCGATGATACGGTCTTCGTTCGATGCTTCCAGATTCGGCAAACATGTTCAACAGCCTCATAATGGTCTATCTACTCGGGGGAGTACCTCCAAACTCCCGCCTAAATTCCCTTTGGACGGAAATGACGGACTGCAAAGCATGGTATCGCTGCACTATCCAAATCCTTTTTTCCCAAGCACTCATTTTGATAAATCTAAATAGTAGCCTATAAAATAAAAAAAATAAGCCGATTACTCACACCGAAAAAAAGTTATTACGTTTTATTTTTGTAGCACGATTCGAGCGCCACCTTGTAAATAAATAAATTAAAAGCCAACAGCTCGTTGAGAACTGAAACAATTCTTGTGAATGTGGTCGGTAGGAATAGAGGGAACCTTCTATTTTGTACTTAGTCCGAATGGCTTAGATGATAAGCATTTTTCCTGACAAGAGATGCTCTTGAAGAATTTATATCTTCATTGCAGGAAGCAGTAGCTCTGCATAAAGCTTTTCTTTCTTTATTTTATGTGCCAGTGGCTGTGGAGATTACCCAGATCTCTGACATAATAGTCCAATCCATTTACCGTTGCAACTTATTTTTGAACTGAAAGACAGTAGCGATGTAGAACTAAACATTATTTTGCCATCACATCTCCCGTGCATTGCTTAGATTATGATAGACGTATTTTGGAACTTATACAACGCGACGGACAACAGAAAAACATCCAAGTAACAGGAGTTAATCTTCTTAGGTGTACATATTGATTTCACGATCGACACTGTCCGATGAAGATGAATCTTAAAATACTGCTGTTACTTCGTTTTGCCGAATTAAATGGCGTCACAACTTCTTACGCACAACAATAAGTTCACGCTGTAAAAATACTTTTATATCGCCGACGAGTCTTGGACGAGAGATGCTACCGAGCTCTTATGTCTTATTTGTGTGGAGGAAAAATTGAGGAGAAGATACAACCAGGATCACAACGAACTGTTTCAATATGTGGATGTCGTCCGGAAAGTCAGAAGACATCGAAAGAATGAACAACAATGCCTTGACCAAGATATTTTTGAAATCCCAGCCCTTAGGTTCGAGGCAACAAGCACGCAACCTTTAGTTTAAAGATCAATCAAGGATGCAAAATAGTTTGTCCGAGACGACAGGAACTAGCGAACTCGGGATCGTAATGAGAAAACAATATGTCTTTAGATACGAATTTCATGGATTTGGAAATGGTCAAAAAGTAGAAGGAGAAGAGGCTTTAGTCAGTAGTTTCTTTTTTAAATAGTGAAATCCTATTACTTTCTCTGGTAACCTCTATGGTGAATACACGTATCTTTTTGGAGACACAAGACAGAAGAAAATCGTAACTTTGATTTAGTTGAAAAATATAGCATGTACACATGCAGACTAAGCGAAATGTTATCAAACCAAGGGAACTTTCCGGTTTTTAGATGTAGGATGATTTACAAAGTTCGATAAATCCAAGACAATCGTGCCTAATGATCATTCTCCATAAGCTTTTAGGGAAAAACAGAGACTCAAACAACCAGTAGTAGTTTAAGTATTGATGTGATCTTATATTTTACCGCTATTTTCATAAACAGTGCTCTAGTGAAATAGTCAGTTGCATTCCTCCCGTCAAGGGTAATACTCGTACTTCTAGGAATGTTTATCAGTTTACCTTTGAGCCTAATTTCGGACGTACTGTCAAGTACAGAGATTCTTCTTTTAGCCGCAATACAAGAATGTGGAATGATTTACCCGGATCAATGTTTCCCACTCATTGCAATATGCAGACATTCCAAAACCAATGTGCACCGGTATCTCATTTCTAATCCTTTCCTACTTTCCTGATTGCTCGCACTGTGTTTAAAATTGTAAGAGTATTCATAGCCCCTTAAGTGCGCGAATAATATATTAAAAAAAAATATGAAGTGAGAGCTGAATGCATTCTTTGAGAAAATTTCCCTTCAACAAGCTACCTTATTGCCAGAACCCACCAGACCTTTTGCTGATCGTGTCTCCCTTAACCTAGATGGTTCTGGTTGTTTATTTCGTATCAGAACCGCCGCCACTGAAGTGCTGTGCATTTTCATTAGTTGATCAGAACCTGGTCCAACGAATTAATTGGGTAACAGTTAATACTGTAAACTAGATCAGAGCAGAGTTAAGAAAGCATGCTGTAATCTTCGGTTGTGTACATGCACTATTTGGTTCTGAAGGTTTAAGAAAAGACAGTAAATTGGCGAAGAATACCGATGATACGTCTGCAAAATATTTATGGGGGCGTTTTTCAAAACAGTTGTGTCTGTTTCGTGAAACTCAATCAAAATTTCCCACTGTAAGAAATATCAAGTTACTTACCTACCTATGGGAATATTGTTTCGTATCCCAGCTGAGTTTTACAAACTGCAGTCTACCACACACCTGCCGGAAGAATGATCATGTATTTACGGCCTCTCTGAACCTATCACATGAATGCTGCGTATAGCTAACAACGCACATAATACCTTTGACTTCCATATCAGTGCTTCCTCCCTAAGAAATAATCTCTACAACTCACTCGAAGACTCCTAAACTTTCCCAATAATTACGAGTAGTTGAAGCCCAAGCTTATATTTAAAAATAGTCTAGATTTTGTTTTTTTGGCGATTTATGATTTAAACTTCAGAAAACCTTGAGAACTTTAAAGAGGGTAGCTTCTGTAAGAACCACTGCAACCAGACCGAACTGAGAGGCAATTGTCGAATCGAATTGCTGATAATTTTTTTTTGAACTTGGTTTGATGGAAAAAAAGTTAACTAAAGTATCAGGAACCTTAAGATTTTGGGAAAATTCCAGATGATGTTAACAGTAATGGTAAAAGCAGAATATTGACGTACTTCCATCTTTTTAGTTAAAAAGATTCCAATGTTTAACAAAAATTTTTGTACATATTTCTAGAACTTTATCTGAGCTCAAAATTTCTGATAATTCATATGTACCTCGATATTCTCAACCATATCAAAAATAAATTAAAATTAATATACCACTTGACAAAATCAATCTTTCCTAAAAGTTCAAAAGTCAATTAGATATCAAAAGACCTTATTACCAACACCTCTCTCAACAATCTCACCGCATTAACTCAAACTTCCTATCCACCCTTATTTACCTTTAGAGAACAAAAAATTGTAAAAAAAAAGTTCACCTGATGTATGTACATTTTCATTTTCATACAGATAGGTACTCTTGTGTCCTGTAATTAAGGATTCCGTTTCCTGTAATTCAATTCATTCACCAAAGAGAGAGCGCATCCTTCCAGCAAATCTTATTTAAAGTATATTGTCGTCATATTATTAAACAAAAAGCGAAACAGAAAAATAAACTGTTAAGTATTTTGCAACTGTAGGTAAAAGACATACTACAGGGATGTCCTTTTCCATATAATTGAGACAACCAAAGACACACAAGGCATGATGGTATGTGCATGCTTCTAGGAAATCACAATTCCCTTATTCTATTTTATCAAAGTAGGTAGGTGCCTTTCAGCTGTAGCAGCATAAATGCTCATACAAAAGGTTGAATCTGGCAGGATTTTCTATAGAGGTATGTTGGTACATAGGGAGGTCCTTTGGATGCAAAAAAAAACAGAACGCATTTAAGTTGCATTTCTTAAAAATACATAGGTACAGGAGGTCTATCCACATCCTCAGCTTCATTCCACAGGACCTCGTTAATTTGCCACCCTCTTCACTTCCGTTGCGAAGGAACCTTTTGTTGATTTCTTTTCCCTCTGCCCACCCACCAAGCGGTCTCCCACTTATTCAGTGCATGGGTAGCTAGGTCTTGTTGTCCTGTGTGATGTTTGCAGCATTTGAAAGCCTTGGTGTAAAAGTTGTGCCTCATTACCTAACACCAGTTTTTTTTTTTAGCTTGAAAAGAAGTTAAATATGTATGAGGGTATGGGTATGATGATAAAAATACAATTTTGTTCATAAAAGCAATGTGTGAGTGTGGATGTTACTGCGAGGACAAAAATAGAAATGATGAATAATCTACATATATATTTGAAAAAAAAAAAAAAAATATATGTATGTACTTGCTACTCGCATATACTTTAACGAATGCCTTCTAAAGCTGTGAAAAAAAGGATTACTCTGGATGAGAGATTGTTGGTGGGAAGAGATTGGTGGAAAAAATGCATTTTAAAAGGCTTTTTGTGTACACGCTGCACTCCTTAGTGCGCATTCTTTCATCATCGCAGAGCATCAATGATCCTGAATAAACACATACCTATACTGACATACATACTGACTGAACAGCGAGTGCTCTGTAAAGCAATTCGAATTGAGTTGAAGTTGAATCCTTTTTTCTCTCTCTCGCCTCGCAAATAGGATCCATAATCTCGTTTCATAATGTAAAAGCCATCGTCATCATCATCATCATCATCATCATAAGCATCGTGTCGTGTCGTGTTGTTGATGTCGTCCTTTGGTCCCTTTACCTATACACTCCGTAGTCTCAATCTCTGTACGTCGACGTCGTCCTTTCAATTCAACATAATGACTAAGGATGATGATAACATATCAGCATCATCACCATGAAGCTTGTAGTACGAAGTAAACGATAGCACGTCATTCAAGCTGCTGTAAAAAAAAGTAACCTGGGTACCTATACCTCCATGTAACCTGAAAGAGTCCTTTTTTCTAAAGAAATCCTTTTTTATATTCCAACTCGCTCTCTATTCAACATTTGGTCATTCATTAGAATTGGAATCCTTTCTTCTTGGGTTTTCTCTCTGTGAAAACTGAGGGCAAAAACCCCAAAGGAAATGAAAACATTTTCCCTCTACTATTCGATGGAAGGTGTGAGAGTAGTCATATATTATACTAAAAAGGATTCCCTGCTATACTTCCTCCATCCTCCAACAACCTGAATTAAAAGTTATCTCATCTGACTGAAGTAATCAGTTAATAGAATCATTATCGGGATACGAGGAGCATTATATTCGGCAGACTTCATGCACGCGACTTGCATTACAACGTAGTTATAATATTTAAGACTGGATATCGCCCTGTTGCACAGAATAACCCTTGTCGTATACATATCCTTTTCGAAAAGCAGTTTCTGGCTTAAAGGATAATTGCGACCATTTTTCGGGGTCAACTTACTCTAAATTAGTTTCCCCCCCTCCTGTACCCTCTTCAACCGACCGATGACGACGACATCGACACACAGGACGAAAGAAATAAACTGTAATAGACCAGGATTCGAAAGGGATTAACGCGCGTTACTCGTATCTGTTGCGCTTGCTCTCCTTGCAATTTAACCAAACCCACATCCTTTTTCTAAAATTTTGTATTTTTTTTTTTTGTTTTGTCGAAGAGGAAGGAATTAAATACCAAATCCTTTTTGGCAAAAATACCACACTCCTGATTGTAGCGCTCTGCATCACACACGTGTGTGAAAATAAGCCAAGTGCTTGTATGTGTGTCTGTCTGTTTTGGCGTGTGAAGCGATGCAACCCGGAGCTTTATCCTATAATGAATAATCGATTTGCCAAAGGATTTATATCCTAGCGAAGCGAGATATTCACAATAAGGGTGTGTACACACTCATTCACAATTTAAAAAAAATATGAAAATAAAACACAACACATAAAGCAATTCGTTATGAATTTAAATTTTCCCAATACGATGGGGAAAGGGTGAGAAGAGCAGGCAAAACTCTAGAATCGGGGAGGAGGTGTATCAGGGCCAGGCAACGTGTACGACCGGGACTAGCTATAATCCATAAAGGGTGTTAATGGAATTATAGATCTCCTATTTGGCGTTTTTTTTTATTTCGTTGTTTTTGTTTTTCTTTCCAAATTTTTGGTACTGGTATCCTTTTTAGTGCCTTAACTGATGCGGTATTTTTTTTTTTGTGTCTTAGCTACTATGGGTAACCCGAAAAATTGAAGCGAAAAAAAGGGAATATTTAACCGAGGCAAATAGAAGCCTGCCCGTGCCCGGGTTCAGATTGGACGTACCTACCTATGTGTGTGTATGTGGAAAAACTTTGGGAAAATATTTTAGCTGTGTGGTGGTTTCATGACTCGTGGAAAATTTAGTGGTAAAAAGGAGAAATCCTGAATTGATGACCTGACAGATTTTAGCCGGATTATGTTATGATGATGCTGATGAAGATGATGTCGAGGGTTGCTTGGTTGGCTGGCAGCAGGATAAAATGCCGAGTGGGAAAAGTGAAAGGAAAGGCTCATTAGCGAGTTGATTATTGATTTTATTTAAATTATGTTGATGTGTCAACGAACAGAAACGAACAGAAAAGAAAAAAACAGAAAAGGAAAGGATTTTTTTTTTTTTAATTTAATGATTTGTATCGGTCCATTGTTTGGGATTAATAGAGATAATAAGTTCAAGCATTTCGGTTGGGTAAATATTTTATCCAATTTTTTTTCCGCTGAGGAAATACTACACTCCGATCAGCGAAAATGGTAGAAATTATCATGATCGAAAAAAAAACATCAAAAGTGACTTTCTTTGGTCTGAATTAATACTTATAAAGGGAAATGAGGTAAAGAAGAGAGAGGTTTCGCGATTTGACTTCATATGGTCGACTTGAACTGGTAATTGGCATTCAGAAGTACAAGCTTTTAAGACCAATGTGCTTCGACATCTCCTATCAAATACTTTCCTCTTTACATACATAGGTAGGATGGGAGTAGGTAGAGAAAACCTAATATGTGATGAAAACGTCAATGTCGACTCTTTAAATCAGGAATTTGTCACGTTACCGTTTCCAGCACTGTCCAATACTCACTCCGATTTAGATGACGTTTCTTCTCTCCGATACTCAGCTGACATTTCTTTCGAATTTAGATGTGTGAATAGCATGGAAATTGTTGAAAGTCCTTTATCCATAAAATCCAATGCTGTAGGCATTGATGGAATACATCCTGTGTTCATAAAGTCGATATTACCTTTCATCCTGCCATATATAACTCATACATTTAATACAATATTAATGACTGGTTCATTCCCAACTCAATGGAAACATGCTAAAATATTGCCAGTACCGAAAGATGGGAAGAAAAATGAGTTTAAACCAATATCTATACTACCTTTTGTGTCAAAAGTATTCGAGAGGATTGTACAAAAACAACTCAACACCCACCTCAGAGTTCAAAACATCCTCTCATCGAAGCAGTATGGCTTCCGTGAAAAGCATAGTTGCACTACTGCTGTTATCAACATTGTTGAGGATATTCGACTTGCCTTAGATGATGATCATGTAACATTCCTTGTGCTGCTTGATTTTTCTAAAACATTTGACACTGTTGACCACAATATTCTATGTTACAAGCTTGAAGCCTTTTATGGTTTTTCACCTTCTGCAGTACACTTATTATCATCCTACCTTCGGGGTAGAAAATAAGCAGTTTCAATTGGCAATATTATATCAACATACCTTCCAACAACTAGAGGAGTCCCTCAGGGTTCTATCTTAGGACCTCTTCTTTTCTCTCTTTATATCAATGAACTTCCCGAAAAGATTAATGGATCATCCATCCAAATGTATGCTGACGATGTACAATTATACAAAAGTTGTCCTCTTGGGCTCATTGAAAATTGCGCGTACTTAATAAATATAGGGATCTCGAAGTCATTTCTCGCTGGTCAATAGCTAACGGTCTGTTTTTGAACCCAAAGAAATCGAAATGCTTGGTTATAAGTAGGAATGCTCTTAACCTTAAATATTTCCCTAACTTATACTTAAACAACTTACGCATAGATTATGTTTCAACTGCAAGAAATCTTGGTATGTTATTCAATAGTACACTGTCTTGGGATGCCCATATAAATGTTGCTGTTGGTAAGGTATATGGAGTACTCCGTAAGTTATGGTCCTCGCAATATTACACCCCTATTACAACTCGTTTGTTATTGGCTAAAACGCTTGTTATACCAATACTTACATACGGGTGCGAGATCTTTTGCAAATGCGATGCAGTCAGCAGGCGAAGGCTTAACGTAGCTTTTAACAATACCGCACGTTATATTTTTGGGTTACATAGAATGGACCGCGTGTCAAATTTCTCCATCCTAATATACACAATTTCCCTTGATAACTTATTCCGCTTCCGAACTCTGGTATTACTGCTCAATATAATTCATACTAATGAACCATGTAGCCTATTCAATAGGTTATAGTTTGGGTCCTCGAATAGATCACAAAATCTCAGACATCCCCGTTATGCTTGTCTTACTTCTGAGCGACAGTTCTTCGTCAACGCAATACGACTGTGGAACTCCCTTCCCAGACACATAAGGAGACAATGTGCCTAGTATCATACAGTGCATTTTAAGGGGTTCTTCAATAAGAGCGGACAGATGTTGAAATAGAATAAACCAAGCTATTAACAAAATTCTTTTTTCATTTAAAAGGTCCATGTATGCCATTATGCATGAAATCATTTAAATGCCAGTTCCTGCTTATAGCAGTGGCATAGATTCGAGTGGTCTTATTTTCAATGATTCTTTCACGTAGATCCGGCGGAATTTGAGCCATGGCCTGTGTTATGTTCACCTTAAGGAAATCGGTCAATTTTGGTTTATTCGAATGGTTCTCCAACTTCAGGAAACCCCACAAGAAAAAGTCTAGCGGAACTAAATCACATAACCTTGGTGGCAAATTTACGTCACCTCTGCCAGAGATAACCTTACAATATAAACGTTAATTCAGAATGTCAATCGTGGCATGCGCTGTCTGGCAGGTTAGCGTCATCCTACTAGAACCACATATCGCCTAGGTCTATATGGTTCCATTTGGGTCATACAAAAGTGGTTATCATCGTTCTGTAGCGCTTACCAATGTCTTTTTCGAAAAAGTACGGACCAATAATAGCACCGGCCCAAAATCCACACCAAACGGTATCTGCTTGAGCATGCATTGTCACCTGGTGAAGCTCATGTGGATTGGTGTTGTTCTATGTACTGCAATTTCGCTTGTTGATACAGCCATTCATCCAGCTAAATTCGTTTCAGCTAAAATTGGGGATGTCTTCCAAACACTCCGAAGCCCCAGTCTATGTTCATGAACTTTGAGCTCCTTGATCAGTTGGATCTTGTACGGTTGAAAGCCCAAGTCCCGACCCAAAACTCACCAAGTTGAACTCTGCGAAATGCTGAGTTATTGTGCACGGCGAGAAATCGACTGCCTCGGGTTCTGCTGTACACAGACTGCGGAGATGATCTCGGCCGATAATGAGTTCCTTTGACGTACGAATGATGGCTGATTGATCACCAAACCAGTCGTCTCAAATTTAGCCACCAAACTTTGAAGAGTCGACTGTGGAGTGTCACCACATCTACCTTAAAATGCGCGTAATGCTCGCAACATTTGCACTAACGACCAATCGTTTTGATAATAAAGTTTTATCATTTGTAAGTGGTTTTCAATCGTGTTGCTTGCCATGGTAATTTCTTCAGTAATTGAATAAAATACAACATATTTGACAAATATTACTAAAACTACATGGCTGCCACAAGCCGCCAAAATCTACCCGTGCCAATTGAAGAACCCTTTATATCTATAACTTACAACGAGTGTTAATGTCAAATATAAGATCATTCTGCCCATGGCTGTGTGGCAGACTACAGTCATAGTGAATTGTTTAAAATTGGAGTCGTACGGAATCCCCAAAAAAATAAATCCCCATCGACCTTAAATCCCCAAACATTTAAATCCATCTAGCTAATATCCCCACAGACATAATGCACATGGACGAAATCCCCAAATGAAACTATGTTTTTGCCAAATCCCCAATGTCCGTGTACATCTACATCATGTGAAAAATTCATCAGAAAAATTCTCATCAAATTCTTTTATTCTGATACTAAACTTATTAATAAATGATAACGATTTACAGTTTCTAAACAGTAAATTACTATGAACGCATGATTGCATGCACTTTTCAGTCTAACTTTCGTATTCATGGGGAGTAATGCTGTCTTAGTTTTGTAGTGTAATTAAGACATTAAGAATTAAGAGACATTTCTTTTTGTGAATTTTTCCTTTTCGTTTTAGTTAAGAGAAACCTTATTTTGTTGTTTTGTATTGAAAATTTATTTTAACTTTAATAAATATTACAAACATTACATAATAAAGAATTTTATATTTACTCTTCGGATTACATTTTTGTAATATAAATTAAACCAAAACCCCCAAAACCATTACCTTCAAGTAGTGAATCATGCAATTAAATCGCGCGCGCGTGGGGATTTTTGCCCTGGGGATTCTCTTTTTAGGGATTTTGCTGCTGGGGATTTTGAATTTGGGGATTATAACTTGGGGAAAATGTCACCAACCCGTTTAAAATATTGCGCCATGAGTTGTAACGAAAATTCCGTTCCTAATGGTTTGGGATTTTTCAGTGGAAAATGCTTTGGTTAAGTATCTTAATAGTCTACTCTACACAGTCTACATCTAGACACTGTTTTGAAAAAAGATCCTCACGTGGCTAATTAGGGACAATTCAGTTGAACGGAATTTTTCTTGATTCAGTTTGTTTATCAATGTAAGCATAATGATACTTTAATGGTTTCACAGAACTTGTAACTATTCCCAAGTAAATATACTTAATCTTACAAAGCATTTCTAAAAAAGCTATCATTTTAAGCCTTTTGAATTTCCTCAAAATGTTTCTCGTTCGCCTATTTGAGTTAACTATACTATGAAATCATAACTTTTAAACTGTTTCATACACTCGTACTTTTAGGAATACACATAAGATTGGCTTTGAGGCCAATTTCTGATATTCTCACAAGTATAGAGATTCTTCCTTTAACCGTACTACTCGAATGTTTCTTTAAATCTTCGGCGCTATTTTGCACTCTCATTTTGATATTCAAAGTGACTTTCCTTGAATTCTTTTCAATTTTTCTAATGCTCGTAACTAGTTTTATAAATTTAAGGGTAGTCAAAACCCCTTAATTCTGGCTTTATAGTGGAAACTGAAGAAAATTTCATAAAAGTTGAGACTTTATGAGCTTTTTACTTAAAGGTTCCCTTTAAGTTTAGGAATTTAAGCCTAATCTTAGCAAAATCCTAATATCAACATGATGTACCTATTCTTATTTATCTAACAGCTTTATATGTAACTTCACTCAAGTGCCATTATTTTGTTCTTATAAGATTTGAGATTTTAGCTTGAAAATTCTATTGAAGTAAGAATAATACCTTTACAGATAAGATTGTTTCGATCAAGCTGTATAGGAACAAGCATCGTAAAAATGAATGCTTTTCCTACTTCACAGCACACAGAGTTATAACGATCTTTAAAACCCCAGGGCTTACACGTGGAAAATCAATGCGTGTTCATTTACCGCGAACACAACTTCCGTTATAATTACACCCGGCTTATAACAATGGGACATAAGAATATTCACAAAATAACAGTTTTTGAAAAAATATAGGTAACACAAATGATAACGACGTTAAAATATTCTCTAGCCCCCTGATGGTGGTGTACCCCTAAGGCACCAGAAACCTATATAGGTACAGCTTAAATAACAAAATATTCCTTGAAGAAAATCCCACCTTTCATACAAAACCCTCCTCCATCATCCGAATGACTTCCCAAATTACTTTCAACTCAACAAAAAAAAAATCCAACCACGCCCACCTCTTCCACTCCACCACCGCAGCAATTTCAGATATTAATCTCCCCCTTTGCACTCGTAATTCGCATAAATCAATCACAAAACACGAGATATCAATCGATTGCATTCCGAAATTCAAATAAAAAGTTTTGTGGCGAGAGCAGGAGGAAGTCGAAGAATCCGCGTCACGCACATATTTACCGACATTTTCATTTTCGCAACAATGCTACGCACTCCCCATCCCGCTCTATAGTAGCGGGCGGAAAATAAAGTCCCAGCTAGGATAACACATAACGGTACAACAGACATAGTAGGTAATGCTTACCTTAACATCATACCGCTTCGCCCGTCACCATAGGCATATTGTAGATTACATCAGTGCCACGCGTATAAATTACAGAATAGAAGCTCAAGTGAAGTCCTTGCATATCCTTATGCTAAACAAGAGTTTTTCTTTTCATTTTCTCCCGTTCGTTTGGGAAAATGATAAACTTAAGCTACGTTATCTTTTCCTCCTCTTAAACTCCACGTCTAGATTGAGAGCCAGAGAAACCCCTCAAGAATCGAGCAAAAAAATTTAATTTCGACTTCTAATCTAAATATCAGAGAACAACAACCATAACAACAGCAAAAAATATATGCAAACTGGCCGTTATATGAAATATGAACCAATTGATATAGATACGGCGGGCATACAAGGATTTTTGTCTTCGCATGGATATGAGGAGAAACTACTCGAAGCCGAAGGATAAAGGATATTCTTCTTCCTTCGTTCAAAATCACTCCTTGCTGAGAGGCTATATTGCAATATCTCCTGCAATAGGATCTACGAGAGACTCCAATGAAGACATTATCATAAGTGAGTATAAAAGTGGAAGATGGCGTCGACTATGCTCGTATGTGATGCGAGACTATACGAGGGCAGGACATTGCAATTGGATTTTCTCCCACACTAAGGATACACCAGATAATAGGATATGCAGTACAAGGATCCGAAGACGAGGAGCTTCTCTCATATTCATGTATCATTTATGTGGGAGGAATAGGAGAGGATACCATGGTATTATCCTTTGACCAAAGGATATCATCGTTGAAGAATAAAAACGTCGTCAGTACGAGTAACATACATATACTTACTCTTACTTACCAACAAAAAAACTGAAAGAGGTTTTCAAGAAAATAATGTATAATCACAGTGTCCTATGCATATGTTGCTGCTGCAAGGACTTATTGGCCCAGGACAGCACTAAACCCAGCTAGGAGGTGGTGCGAAGTAACAGAAATAAAATTCACTGTGGTTTGGGGTCACATAAAGCGCATTAAATGGCAGGCAATTTTCTGAACTTTATACATGCATACATACTCGTATATGAGTGCCATAGTGCGGGTTTTGTAAAGACTCTCTTTTTTTCTCCAAAGGATATTGTTACTCCCAATAAGAGGTTGCAAAAAGGATTTTATAACTTTAGACATACCCCGAAAAAAAGCAAGTGAGAGAGACCGACTTGCTTATGAATAAGCCAATTGTGGATTCTCAGTCGCATTATCCTGGCAGATAAAAGAGTCCTTAATCGAAAAATAAAGTGGATCATTGTATGGGTGTATGGAAGAGGATAGTACCGAGCACAAAGAAATAAATTGACAAAAAAAAATCTGAATGGAAGGAATGAAAGTGAAATTAAGAATGCTACATATTGTAATTTGTTTTACATTTTTTTTCTTCTACTTCTCATTCATTTCGCAAAGGGTAAGTTCACTGAAAGGATTTCTTTATAAGCATTTATGTTAATGTCATTGGTAAGGAGTCATCGTACAGAACAGAGTGTCAGTGTCGGCAGCACATGAGTCATATATTAAGTTTGAAATGTTGTGTCGCAGCTCTGAAAGGGCAATGATACAATGAATCATAATTTACATTGCATGCAGCGACTGCATCAATCTTTGCGGACTCTTGCATGCAGCAGCAGATTTCTGATAAGGGCTGATTTAACATGGTTAACATTTGTGAATACTCTCGACGAGGCTTTCAATAATAATAATAAATTCTTGGAAAATTCACTTAGGTATACCACAACTTCACTTTCTTTATTTTTAATCAACTAAATGCCAACCTGGAACACTCCTGGCACAGACCGTCTACCTGCTATTCGACCTTAAAAATGCTGGTCTTAATGAGCCATTTCTATTGCGAATCCTCTCACATAAAAGAAAAACAGATGATGAGACCGAAAGATTGTGATGTGCTTTTTGCTTTCTAGCCGAGGTCTTGGTCGCCAGTCTCGCCAGGGTCGTCCTGAAGAAAACACGAAACTTCAAATGAAAAAGGTCTTAAAACCTTATTACAAAATCTTTATTGCAAATAACTCTTGTATCTATAACACACCATAGCCTGTTACTGGTATTTCAATAAATTCTGGTAATCGGATGATTTGTGGGTATTAACTCTTCTGGATTTTGGCCTTGATGTCTCATATCTGTTATACTGGTTGCTGATGATTCGGACTTCGGTTTTATATTCTGGTACTCGATTTCGGATAATCTAGCTTCTGGTAATTCGGCTTTGAAAACTGGTCCTGGTCTGGGCTAACGACAGGATCGAATGGTACTACGCCCCTGATGGCACTAAAACAGTAGGCCAAACGCTCTGGTAGATCAGCAGGTACATAGCCCCTTGTGGTACTAAAACAACATGCCAAACGCTCTGGTAGATCAGCAGGTACAACGCTACGCCCCTAGTGGCACGAAAACAGCAGGCTAAACGCTCTGGTAGATCAGGAGATATGAAGGCCGCTGGTGGCAATTAGGAAGTTTAACTTGGAACTAAAGCCCCTTACCACTTGTGGGGGGAATCCTCAGCAAGAAATAGCTGGACAATCTCTCCTACCTAACTTGTCTTTCAACGAAACTCCTTACCACTGGTGGGGGAAGCTCCGAGAAAGCAAGGAAAGCTAAAATGACCAAATCGCCTACACTTCGTCGGCTGAGAATTACAGGGTTCTATGTCGACCGACCCCCATTTCGAGTTATTCAACTTTTAAGTTTTTGATGCTCAGATTTCGTATTAAATGGCTATTGATTTACATTCGAATGATAACAAACGATAGATTATTGATAATAACTAATAAAAATATAATTTATTTGTTTATGTGTTGAGGAATTTCCTTTTAATTGCAAATTAAATTTTTTGCACAAAGTTCTATGAGCCAATTCCATGTAGTTCAAATTTCGGTGAAGGTTCTATGTACCACATAGAACCTTGTAATTGTTATTTAATCATATGAAGGTTTCTAACATTTAGTTTAGTCGTTGAAAAAAACTATGGTATTCATAGTATAAAAGCAGCAAAATAGAGTATCTGAAATGATTCTCCAACTAAATATAAAACAATAATCTGATTTTTACATTTTTATTATAGGAAAATATTATATAGTATTTTTAATGCATGTAGCACCTAGTACACTATATAATTAACTTCATATATTTAACAGTTCGTTAACGTAAATAAGAAAATAATGAGAATAAATAATAAATATAATAAAACTAATATTTTAATTATTGATTGAATGAATTAAAGGTACAACATTTAAATAAATAAGAAAATAAATAGTAATTTGATTAAACAAACTAAAATTTTAATTTTCATAGTATATTTTATATATATTTTACAGTTCAAGTAAATATGTGAATACATTTAAGAAAATTATAGAATATTATAAATTAATTAAACCAACAAGAATTTTAATTAATCATATTGGATATTTGTTCTTGTTTTCATTATATTTTCGAAATTTCTTTATCAATAAATTGCAGGCATGTATTTAAGCATTGCTTTAAATGGTTTGATTTTTCTTGTTGCAAGGTCATTTTTTAATTGTACCTCTTTTAAATTTGGCCATTGAAAAGACCACATATTCTTATTTCTTAAGGTTTTTGAACACTAAGTCTACACTTTTAAGAGATTTTTCAAGATGGGAAGTCTTAAAAAACACCTCGGTAAGGTTTTGTGTAAGTTGATGTTAGACAACTTTCGAAAATGGTATTAATTTAATATTTAAAATCTTACAACACTCGTACACATTTTTAAAATCTAACGGTTGCATTTGCAAAACTGTAAGATTTTGTTTTTTGAATGACAAGGGTGAATGAAAATCGCGATTCGTAAGACGCGTTGAATGCAGCTATGGGTATTACCTATTTCCTAAATTGTAGAATTTCCTGGAGTAGAGAATTTAAAATGTATATGTTGGATGTCTGGCTGATGCTTATGAAAATCAATTAATATGAAGTTTACCAACAAGTTCCGGTTTTGACATAGCACGGTTTAGAATTTTCAGCAAAGCACTAGCAATATCATTTTCTGTTCTTCCCATTGTGCTTTCATCACACAAGCAGCAATAGACGTTATTATTAAGCGAAAAATGTCCTGTAAAGTTATACACATTTAACTTTGAGTGGTAAAAAAATGAGCTTACATCAGCTTTTGGACAGGTAAGTACATTTTGCATGTCAAAGCACAAAACTGGAACTGTATTTTCTCTGTCAACTTGTCTTTGCTTGTATGCCTCTTCCTTTTCCTGAAAATGCGCATTATATTTCAAAACCAGCTCATCAGATACAGTGGTGTTTTCAACTGCTATTTTATGCTCCTCGCATAGATTTAATGCTTCAAAAACTCAATGCTGTCTCCTGTCGCTAAAGCGGAATTCACCCCCATGCCGCTATCCATAAGTGACCCTTGCATTGAGGAAACCGAACAGATCTCAGTTCTCGGTATGTGCATCACAGACGACCTTGTGTGGAATGACCACATATTCGACGTTGCCAAAAACGCTGCTAAGTGTTTATGATGCAAGAAATTTTTAACCCTTTCTGATCTGGCTGTAATCTATAAAGCCTATATTCGTCCTAAACTCGAGTATAATTCCCATATTTGGGCAGGTGCTCCAATAACCCACTTGAGTCTTTTGGATAGAATCCAAAAAAGAGCTTTACAATTGATAGGTGATAGGACTAAAACAGAAACAATTGAATCTCTCGAGCACCGTCGCAATGTTTCTTGTCTTTCATTATATTACCGTTATTTTTACAAACATTGTTCTAGTGAAATAGCCAGTTGCATTCCTCCCCTAAACAATTTAACTGTACCACTCGCGCTTCGGGGAATGCTCATCAGTTTACCCTTGAGCCCAACTTCGGACGTACTGTTAAATTCAGAGATTCATTCTTTAGCCGCACTACACGAATGTGGAATGCATCGGTATCTCCTTTTAAATCCCCTCCCACTTTCCTAAACGCTCGCACTGTGATCAATCACTTGTCGATATGCATTAAATTTAACAGTTTTGTCAGATCCTGTGTTCTCTTAATACATATGAAACATTTCTGAAATTGTTAGACTTGGTTTGAGATACTGCTTGTTGCTAGTTTTTCACAAGCTTTTTGTAAACAATATCAAAAACACGAAGAAAAAACCAAAGGTAAATTGATCAACATAGAACTTTGTTGCGTTTTCGGCAATCCGATAAGAATTATAAGGTTCTATGTACAAAATTAAGGAATACAAGGTTCTATGTCAATAAGAAGATGTGTAATTTTTTTATTGGTCAAAGAGAGAATTATAAAGTTCTATCCGCCAATTTTGCTACATAGAACGTTGTAATTCTTAAATTAACTTCATTTTGGTTTTTAGAACCTTTGTTTTTTGCGTTTTACGCTTTATAGGGTGAATTAAGGTGCATATCCATGAATTCATTCGAAAGCGCTTAAAAATACGAATCCAACGACATCCATAACTCATTTTTCGTAAAAATGGCTGTTAGAACCTTGTAATTCTGGGCCGACGACTTGTCTGCGACTGGATTTCAACTGATCAATAAAACCAATTTAGTATGTCGCCTGACTTTGTGTATGATCGAAGAGGTACCTTTCGTTCATCCAAGTAGGTCCTCATGATGCTTTTTCAGTAAAGACTGAATAAGAACTGTGTGATTGGTGAACGAAAAATAATAATGTCGTTGATTTTCCTGTGACGTCATGTGTCCATGGTGCGTGTGAATTGAATAATGATGAAGTATAATTTTCATTACTAATGCTAAAGTAACATAAAGCGAAGTAGCATTTAACACTTCGTTACAAGATGAAAACGATGGATAGAACCCCCGAAGCTGGGGCAGACCAAACTGCTTCTTGGGAGCTAGAGACAGGAATGTATCAGCTTTAGCCTAATCTTATGGTAATAACGGGTTTCCTCACTTGTCAATCTAAACTGAGGAGATACTTCAGTATTCTTGGCCTAGTCAGCACTACCACCTGCAGATTCTGCAATAGTCTTGAAGAAACAGGGCTCTTTAGAAGATACATATTATGAAGTCGTACACTAAAAACATACAAGGTATATTTTTTTTTTTTTTTTATTATAATCTACCCCCGCTCAAGGGATTATGATTACCCTTTAAATGTTTCAACACAGCGCGGGCGTGAAGTTAATGAAGAGAAATAAGGATAGGAAAGATGGGTGGCATGATGTTCTGAGACTGTTGGTGGTTGTCTCAGATATTTTTATCTCCAGGGATGGCGGCTAAGCTAGAGCGGAGAAATGCCGTATCTTATTTCTATGTCGCTTATAATTCACATTATTTTATTCGTGTTCATCCTTGTTAGGCATACTAGTTTAACTCAGTTACATGTTGTTAGTGTTATGCCAGCAACCCATTGATGACAATTTTTAGAAGGTTTTAATGGAATTAAAGCGACATAGACGACGGCAGCGATCAAACCTGTGATCATGAGGTTGACAGGTGAGCACACAACCATCGTGCCACGGCCACCAGATAGAATAGAGTGATCTCGGAAATTACCCAAATATGTACTTACATTTTCTGGAAGAAACAAATCCGGAGCAAAGCGATCTCATCTAGCTTTAGATGAGGTTATAATAGATCTTAAGGCCAACAGAGATAAGCCCCCGAATTATTTATTTATTCAACCTTTTTAGAAAATCCCTTTATAAATAAGACCTAAATAAGCCTTCTGGTGAAAATTGCCTACTGATCTTTATGGAAATCTTTCATATTTCTTTCCAAAAGATAAGCCTTATATGCGCACATGTCCTTTCGGATGAAGCTTAAGAAACTATCAAGGAGGAGATTTATGACAGCCTGAACGGACACTATGGAGCTTATAAATAGAATTTAGTTTCAGAGCTAACCGCTCGAACCACCCAACTACGTCAACATACCATAGGTCAACCGACACGACTTGCGTATATTCGTTGACAATTTCCTAGTCACTGAAAAATTCAGACCTATATTTCAATGTGGAACGAAAAGAACTTTCAAGCCCCCAAAAATAAAATAAAATGGACGACTTGGTAAACATGTAGGTTTAAGAGTCTGCTGAAGGGCCCGAGTACTCCGCTGTGCATTCTCCTTAAAACACCCTAAAAGTACTGAAACTATGTTGTACCAACTACAAAGCGAAAGAACCTGTTTTATGATAGTAAAAGCATAAAAGAAAATGAAGCGGTAAACAGGAGCAGCAGAGTATGTTATAAGGAGAAGAAAGGAGAAAAATGTCCCGAATAGAAAGAAGATGGCGTACATGATCTTCCAGTCTTCCAGCTCAAGGAAATCGAAGAGTCTCGCGATCAAATCAAAACCATGAAGCAACTGACTGCTCGAAATAAAAGTGAACCAAAAGGAATAGAAGATGTATTCAAGCTGAACATCAAAAAAGAAACGCTTCCGGTATCCAGTATAGAAGCGATAGGCTTATCTATATAGGCAAAGATCTTGAGAATTGAGATACTGGGTTGATCTTTTGGTATGATATTTCCACCATATCACCAACCAAGTAAGTCTCGAAGAAATATTGACCGAGTATGTCCCGTTTTCAAAAAACGATCCTATTTTCTGTAAGAACCATCGAAGTATATCCCAGCTGAACGACGGTATACGAAGGTCTTGAGTATTTCTACAACAATATAATCAACAAGTGTTTTTCAGTTCTCCCGGGATCAGTTGCTCTTGATGATTGCTATTATATCGAGCTTGGAAATTTATCAAGATATGGTAGTTTTTGACTTGAAATTTTTCGGTTTTTTTCCAAATTTACTTCAGTGAGAGGATTTGGTCTGCCGGCCGGGTCAAATGCCATACGGATAACTGCTCAATAAAGTATTGCAGAACAGCTTGGGACATCACACAGTACATTGAATACGAACTCATGTACGACTTTAAGACGTTCAAAATCTGTCTCGATAGTTCTAACTCTAATTGAATATGAAGACATACAAGCCTTATCAACTCCCTCCATTGGATGTTAAGCGATCTTCAGAAATAGTGTTCAGGTTCTAAGTTTTCTTGTCCCGTTTTCTGGGAGACTGCCAACAAGCTTAGGTATGAGAAGGTACGAGCGTCAGTAAATAGCGCATGTTTTGGTTAGCCATTAAGGCTAATGAGACCACGACTTGGTTCGAATGCTTTTCACAGAAGTTCAACATTTCTACGATGGGTCCTAAGATTTCAAAATTATAATTTCTGCCACAAGTTCGTTAAAATAACATTTGCAAGACTAAAAACAAAGAATTCCAAATGGTTTGCAAACAACAAGGACTCTAGGTTATAAGCAAACAAGCAAATGCCAAGTGCATCAGCATTCAGGACTCAGGAATATGGATTCTTGAAGAGTACGTACGTACATAGAGAGGAGCATCCCTAGTTTTGTTATTGCAAACAATATGACACAAAAATGAAGAAGTACGCGCGCAAAAAGGTGTCTTTATTATATTTTGTAGCATGTATAGTGTAGTTATGCGTGTATAACTGTATCATAGCATAACTATGGCTGAGAAGCTGGCAAAATGTGAAGTTGTTGTATTTTTTTTTTTTTTTTTTTGTTGATACACTAACAGCCATTTGCTCCTGCATTCAAGAGGACACAATCGTTTAAGGATGAAAAGAGACACTTCACGATATTTAAGTGCTTTCATTTTGTCATATTCTTCTCGTCGTTGTTGTTGTTTTTGTTGTTCTTGCATTTGGCAGTGGAGGGAAAAAGTGTTGAGAACATTGTTGGTATAAGGCGCGTTCCCATAACGTTGTCCTTGTTACAGTTTCCAAAGCAAAAGTCATTAAGGACACTTTATTCTCTCTTTATTTCGTTATAATGCATATAATACGAGCACATAAGGACGTAAGGAAAACCTTTTGTAGTTTGAACTTTTCACTGTCGAAAAGTTGGATGGGTACATGTGACCTTTTTTGTTGCTTCGAAATTTTTGCTCATTTGGCCAGTGAAGATCTCTTCTGTAGGGGGCAAGTGGCAGATTATTATTTTAGTGACTTTTTTAAACTTTTTCAAATGTAAAAACTATCTATAGTTCTAATGTATACTATATGAACAAGATATTCAGCCATAAGAGATTGAAAGAAACAACTTGATGCACTGTGAGCCATTATGGCGGGAATATTAAAATTACTAAGCGAAATAAACATAGAGGGCAATTTTGGAGAAAAACAATTAGTATAAGAGTCGTTAAAGCTACGTGGCTGTTAATACACAAATTTAGAAATGATATTTTGTTCATAACACCCTTAAGCAGAATCACTGGCTTGAGACTTACAATGTAGCGAAATTTCGGCGAAAATCACAATACGTCAAGTAATTTTCTGATTGCCTTTTGATAAGTAATATCTTTACTAAAAGCAAATAGAGGGAGCCACCTCTTTTTTCCGTTAAGACCTAATCTCATGGACTCAACATTTTCGTCAAATCGGTCAACTGCATTCAAATACGTGTTGTACATTGAAACAAGGCAATAAGAGGAGCGATTGGGTAGGTACGAGGGATTTGAGAAGCAGGAAACTGGGAAAGTAGGGATAGGATGAGGAATCATCAAGGGTAGAATGTCCGCTACGGAGGCGATGGCATGCTTGCTTCGCTCCACTTAACTCGCCGGATGTGGGGGGGATCTTGCCCCCGCAGACAGACCTCGCATATTTCAAAATTAGTTTATCGGTAGCCGTAACAACATCAATACTGTATACTGGTATACCTACTGGTGGTGGAAACAGTTCACATCTAGGCTTCTTTTATGGCTCTTGAATTCGGAACACAGCAACTTTATAGTCAGTTTTCACGAACAGTTACAGTTCCCCAAACAATGGAAACTCATTAAAGAAATTATCAAAGTACAAGTTTTAATGTCCAAATTTTTGCGGAAATCTAGAATGGATTTGAGAAATAACTACAGCTCCTATGCCTATACCTGACTAGAACTTGAGAGCAGGTCTTAATGCACCTTAATAAAGATCTCAATTTTCCATGGAGACTTGCTGTTGATCAAACTTGTTTCAAGACCTTACTCATAATAGTTGTCAGTGGATGTGTTGCCTTGTACCATTGTTCCCCAAGTATGGAAGAGTAGTCATATCAATGGAAAAATTGAGAAGAACCAGATTCTTCAAAACTTTCGTAATACTCGCGAACTTTCGCTAATTTGTAGTTTAATTGTTTGATGGAAGGACGTACTGTAACAGAAATTAACATACTGCCACATCTCCAAGAATCTATTTCGACTCATGCTGAAAGCTACAAGTTCGTTGTGGGTGTCCTTTCTACTTCCCAGACCATTCTCATCTTCTTCTTTCGTATCCAGTATTCTGGAAGTAGCAATATTGTAATGCACACTTTCCTAATTTGTAACATTTAGAGTGGTGTGATTTCTCTGTAATTGCTTATGATCTGCTGAAAATTTTACAATTTCGTCACTATACAATAATTCAAAACACCAAACGGCAATCATATTTTCTGGTCAGTTGTTCTAGAAGACTTCTTCATCGCAGAAGTATTGGCGTACCATTTGCTTTATTTCCGTAGGATATGAAATATTATTCCGTCCGCGAAATTTTAAGTAAATATGCCCACACATTTAGGCTCAAGCTTGATGTATACTTGAATGTAGAGACGCACAGATGCATAAACTGAAGGATGGTATGACAAAAACAATTTTTTGAACTTCTGGATCATGCTAGTATAAATTCTGCTTAAAGCCTTGAACCCGTTGCTTACACGAAACCTATACTCAACCTCTAGAGCAATTAAAAATAGAACAAGTCTACACTGAATCTAGGCTCTCCAAAAATCTGCTCTCAGAAAAAGTTTCAAAAGTTCTAGATTCAATCCCACAATTATAATAAACTCCAGGAATTTTCTTAGAAGAACCACAGCCAATTATATAAGTTTTTCAAATCTTATATTCTTCAAGAAGTTAATTTACCTCACGCACATCTTTCCTCTCAACCCTCCTAACTAAGATACAGGTACCTGGCCCCGATTCTGACAGCAACAACATCAAGTGAAACACGAACTTCGGGTTTTTTTTTTTGTCAAAAAAAAAAACCTGAAGATAAATCTTGAAAAATAGGTTCATGCAACGAACTCTTTCTACAACTCAAGGACATCATAAAGCATCACGTTAGACGAAACACTTTAAAGCTTTTAACATCGCACATAGGTATGGGTAGGTAAGTACAACGATAGATGGAATATAGTGTCCTTAAAAAAATGAAGCCAAGCCACCACAAAGTCTTTTTTCGAAGCACCCATTTTTCAAAAACCCTAAAGAGGTAGAGATATAGAGTAAGTTGCAAGTGCAACAACTCTTTTGGGACAACGCAACTATGAGGACGACACAAACAAAACCAGGACAGTTACACTCTGAAAGGAGCACAATATTACAAGACGCCACACTGCTTGTAGCTTCATTTGCAGTTGTTGCACATAGCAGAAGCAGAAGCAGAGAGGCAGAGGCGCACATATATGAATAACACAGCAAAGGATTCATTGCCTGCCGTTCCTCGTAAAAACGAGCGCTTCATATACGAGTACCACCAACTCCTTCCTCAACCAACCGCCACAATGATGACAATTTAAAGTGGAACTGCAGCAGCCCTCGGAACCTAGAACGCATCGAAATCATAAATCATATTTTGTCCCAACAACGTCTCCAACAAACGGGAGCTATGATTTATTGTCGAGTGACACTCGCTTGCTTGCGTGCTACGTTCTACGTCGTCGTTGTCTTACCTGCCCTGCCAGATTGGTGGGTGTAAGGCAGAGCCATGATGTATAGCAAAACCATAGAGAGAGGTTAGGACATCTGCAGAGAATATGTTGTGCTCTGCAATTGAACAATTGTTTTTTCTTTCTTTTCTGAGCATCCTTTTTCTGTGAATCCTGGAGTATCTAGAGAGCAAGCAACTCACTTCATAAAGATGACATGGAAATTAAATCCTTACACACTCGGTACGCGCGGCGCTAGTGAATTTATTGCCCACACCAAAAGAGAGTAGCACTTCCATCGAGACCGAGATTCGAACTCGAGAGTGATGTGGGAAGAGACCCACTCCCGGTTTGTGTTGCATTAATCTGCTGACGCAGAAGTATGGGAATGGCTGACTAATTGAAACTAGTTGAATATGCTTATCGCGAAAGGACGAACAAGGAGTTCCTTCTGACTGATATGCTGATGGTACTGCTGCACAAACGAAACACACGCTTATGAAGTTTTTGAGTGATTTTGACAAACGATGATAAGCAAGCACTTAAGAAATGGTCGTTTGGTAGTGTGTGTGTGTGTGTGTTTAATCAGAAGATATGAGAGGTTTCCTGGACGTCTTACAGAATTTCTTATAAGAAAGTGACGAAGAAGGAGTCGAAAACCAAGTGAACTTTGTCTTTTGGTTTGACAAATGAGGATTTGTTAATTAAACTCTCTTTAAAGGGTTTGAGGATGAAAAATTTGCATTTTGATATTTTAAATTTTGAAAGTTTTCAATGACCAAAATTCGGACTTGCTCAAAGTCAAGAACGAATAACGTTTAGTCATCATAAAAGTGTAGCTGCTCACAGTAAGGATTTAGCAATTTCACTCTCACCTTTTATTGCCGACTTTCTCTAGAAGATTTTGAGCTCAGAGAAAAGAAGGGAGTTTTAATAGGTTACTGGGCTAATGTAGCAAATGTTCGAAATGAAATTTGTTAACATTCCAATTATTGTATAGAAAGCATTTGGGTCTTTTCCCCGAATGAGTCTTCCCTTGGGAATTGACGCGTTTAAGAAGCTTCATCAAAAATTTTCCACATGAACAATTAACTACATTTCTGTACTTACAGCAAGCATACTTACAATCGTACAAGATTGCGCATAAGTTGTCACCCTATCGGAAGATGCTATCATTTTTACAAATAACGGTAAAAGTCCATTGTACTTTGACATTTGTGAAGCAAATACAAAATACACGTCAGCAAAACACTAGTCGCTTTGCTAGTAAGGAGCGCGGAATAATTGTTTCGACTATTATGTGAAATAATTCGTTGGTGGTGTTTGCGAAGCGTGAATTTCGGTGCAAATTTCCCGGTCCAACGACACCAACTGGGCAAATAACACTCCAACGTTTAGGCACTCTCCTAAAAGAGTAGACCAGATACTGCCAGGTCTGGATGACCCCGTAGTAGCCGCTCTGCTGTGGCTGAAAATGTTGTAAAGCACCCTCAAGTACACAGAATTTTGATGAAAAATTTGAGAATGTTTCCTTGAAAAGTGCAGACAGTGCATTAACTGTGTGCTGTTTATGATTGAGGAGTCATCTGGCTTTTATTCTAAACAGCTACTACTATGGACGGCGACCGCCTTAGAGCCAGACGCAAATACTTTCCTCAATTTGATGAATTGGGACCGGAGAATATGTGGTTCAAACAGGATGGAGCTACAATCCCGGGTCGTCTACTCTCCGGTTTTCCCGACTTGACCGTTCCAGACTTCTTTTTGTGTGGAAATTTTTGAAGCAGCGAGTTTATGTCACCAATCCTCAGACTGTTCCAACCCTAAAAAAAATATCCGTCAAGAATTTGAGAACCTACAGGCGGAAATACTGGCAAGAGGATGGAAAATGATATAAATCAGGCCCGCATGGTCATCAATTCTGTCGGCGGACACTTAGGCGATATAATTTTCTCGACTTAATGTATCAAAATTAAGACGTCAAGTAATCATCATCAAAGTGGAACCAAAGTTTTTCATTCGTAAAATAAGTGACACATAAGAAACATTGGGTAAAAACACCGCTCGCACATAAAAGACCAAAAATTGATTGAAATCTTCTTCACTGAATTTGAGGAAGTCGTCTAAGTCCTTGTCAAACTTAAATAATATGTTATCTCTCTCTTTGAGAGATACGAAGGCAATCAAGTTTTTAAAAGCTGCGTCTTAATTGACAACCATTTCATTTTAAACTGGGGTCGGTTTCGAAAGTCTCAAATTTAAAAAAATAAAAGTACCCATCAAATTGGCTTGGTTTGCTGCCCAAGAAACAATTTTAGCTGTATTAATGCTTGAAAAGCGCTTTCGGAGCTAATCTTAGAGCTAGTTAATTCAAAAACACGCTCTAGATGCGCCTTTAGAGCAAGCATGGAGCCCACTTGCAGCTAATTCATTGAGTTTGAGAGCACTTTTTAGCTCCTTAATAGTGCTTGTAAGTAGGTTTTGACAGCTAAAAGCTTTAATATACACTTTAAAACTGCCATAGAGCCGCGTGCCTTTACGTTTTTTATTAGTATTAGTAAATTAATACAAATCATTCTATTGAACACGAAAAGAAATTATTATTTGTCTTGGTAAATCATCTTAGCATCATAATTTATTTTCATAGAACAGTGAGTAAAGGTAATAATTAAAAGCCATAATACGTTCAACATGGGAGAGATTTCTAAGTGCGATTTCATTTTTATCAGAAATGTTGATATTGTACTTCGAAATATTACAACGCCCTTCTTAAATAATTTGTTTTAAGTGGATGGTAAATTTTTTTTATTTCAATTTTTAACTTGAGAAAAAAATATTTATTTTGCTCGTGCACTTTTTTGGATAAGGCTTCTGTGTTTATCATGATTCTTTTAAAAATGGAGTCATCACAGCACTGTTAATAGTTTTCTTTTCCTGTTTTATAAAAATTCTTAAATATTCGCCATTTTGTTAAATACACATGAAGATATAGCTTGTAGCTCTTAAGTAAATCTTTAAAAAATTCTTTTGCTCTTAAAGAGCTATTTTAAAGGGTGCAGTATCAAAATGCTAACATGCTTTCCAACAGCTGATAAAAACATTACTATGGAGCAAATTTATCGAGCAGAAAGCTCTTAAATGTAACATATCTAAAGATTGTTAAGAAACTCCATTATAGAGCTAGATATTTAAATTCGTTTACCAAGAGCTGCAATATGTTTTGAAATAGAGCTAGGGCCGTGCATTTAACTCTCTCAGAGCTATTTAAGAACATATAAATAACATTTAGCTCCAACGATGTTACTTGGGTGTGGTATGGAAATTTTCTTTTGACTATAATATAAACATATTTAGATAAAATCGTTTAATACCGAAATCATAAAGGTTGCCCGTATTTGTGTGGGTTTGAATGCTTCTGAAATCATACCCAACATTTCGTATTGCTCTCCCAATAAACCTTTATCGTCAGTGTACCTACAGTGTACGTACAGTGTACGTACAGCCAGATTTGTAAAGTACTTAATATTTCAAAACTTCAGTTCCAAGAAAAAAGAAACTCTGGTACTTGAAATTCAGTATCCTGTTACTGGCAATTGAAAAAATAGAAGTACCAGTATTTTTCAAGTATTATAAGTACAAGTAAAAGACCAAATATCAAGTTCTTGAGTACTACAATACTTTGAGTAGTCAGCAGTTTCAAGAACTTTAAATCCTATTAAGTAATGTTTGCTCATTGAATTAAAAAGCTGATCAAATACTTGAAGATATTGGTCAGTTACTACTCAAGAACTTTTGTACTTAAGTTCACAATATATGATTCTTGCCAAGAAGTACTTAGAAAATATTGAAACTTTCCCACTTCAAGTACTAGTAACCGAGTACTGAATTATAAATACAAGCCCCGGCAACGATACATTGGTACTTGTTCTTAGTAGTTCTTACTTTGCATCTCTGCATGTAATATCTTCCAAAATTATTTAAAAATTATTTTTTCCTGTATGCTGAAATCGAAGATTTTGTTAAAGTTCTTTCCAACAGCAATGTTTTTCCGTTCTTGATGAACACTAAGATGAGATTTTGTTTATTCTAGCTTTAATCTTCTGAAAACGTCGATATTAAAATGTATTTGTCATTAATTTGTAAAAGTTATACATTTCTGTATTAATTTCGAGCTTACTATAGTAAATAAATCAAATATTTAAGCATTATACCCTGAGTTCGTTCACCAAATTTGTTAGCCTAATTCTTTATTTAAATTGAACTCAAAACATATGAAAAGAGCTAACTTGAGTTGAACCCAGAAACTCGGCTTATCCCGCGCACTGATTAACCAAATCTAATACTACGTTTCCACCAAGAGATAATCCTGGACTTAAGTGAATTTACCACAAGTCTCGAATATTTTGCATATAAATCTATTTTCGTAAATCTATAGTAAATTAGAAATAAATCTCTACTAAATCTTCATTGGATCGATTGTTCTTAGTTCGAACTGACCTAACATCCATATCGTGCCAAGATATCTCGATGATTTTTCATCGTTTGTCACAAATAAAACTTTCTCTCGCTTGCACTTTATAAAGAAAATTGAAACACCGTTAGCATTTTGTAAGATGCTGTCAAAGTAAATCTTCTTTTTAATTTTTCAGTGCGGTGAAAACATAACATAAATCTCTTGACTTAAATCTCAGATTATCTTTTGGTGAAAACGTAGTATAAGTCGGTTAAAACTTTTCAAATTAAAACTCTGCTTTTGCGCTGAACACATTAATTCGAAACGTCATTTTCATCATTTTTGATAGTAAAAATAAATTTTACAACTTCACTACAGGAGCTTGCTTCAAGGTTATAATGGGGTTAAGCGTAGAAGGTTTTAAGCTATGTGTTGAAAGCAATTAGCTGAAATAATTAGCTCCAAATAAAGAACGCAACCAGCGGAAATCCTGATCTATAGATACATAATGAACGGAACCGCCGTCAAAACTTGTAAAACGTCAAATGGATGTCTGACGCATGTGAATTCTACTTCACTTGAATATGACGTCAGATTGTGTGTGCCGAATAAAAACAAATTTCAATTTCAACAAGTCGTGTTTTAATCAAATTTTTAGACTCTTTTTCTCGCTGTTAACACCTGCATATGAGAGTGTTGACATTTTTTTGGGACAATAGACGTTTTTCTTGTTAAGCTGAAAGCTATGTACTGAGCTGTCACATTAGAATTTGTGTTTCTTTTTTAGCTCAATCACATCAGAGTGCTCAACTTGTGTATCGTTTTTCAAACAGAGCTAGCTTGGATCGCACTCTTAAAACACAGCTGAGAATAAAATTCTGGGCCCTGCAGATTTCAGTCGTTTGGTAATGTGAGTAGATAGATAAATAAAAAAGGAAAATCAGATTAGCTAGTTCCCCTAGCATTGGAGGCAAAACATAATTTTAAATTATCTCAAACAAATTGTAATATTTTCGTTTTTCGTTTTTTCAGAGGAGTTAAGTGTTAAGAGTTGGAAAAACCAAAATCCCGTACCCAACTTTTCGCAAAATATGTGAAAATTTTTTCCCGACAGCTTGTCAGAAAATCACAGTTTATTGTTTTATTTTCATTTATTAAATCGGATAGCTCTGAACAGAGTCTGCTCTCGATTTGCTAAATTATTGCTCAGTGCTCTGCTCGGAGATCATATCACGCTACATCACTGAATCTAAAGAGCAAGTTCGTACTGCCAAGTTCTGCTTTTATCTGATAGTGAAACTAATTCAAAAGCATCTGATTTCTCCATAAATCATTCAAATTGAAGTTATCAACTTTTTAATTCGTTAGAGTAAAAGGACAAACCTATCTTCGCTGCCCAAATACCTTTCCTGATTAATTAGTCTTTCAGACGTTTTAAAACATCTTTATAGAACTTGGTTAGAATTCTAGAAATTAAACTTTATCACTAATGACTTCAATAACTAAGATCAAAAACATCCTCACGCCTTCAATCCAAATTTAGTTCAAAATTAGTTAAAGTGAACATAGTCCATAAAGTCCGTTTGGCAGAAAAGTTTTAAGTTCTTATTTATGAACCTCTTTACGTGTTCCATTTAAAAATACTCGTTAACATAAAATTTATAGTGTCCCATAAAAAGAGTCTTTTAAGGCCATTAGCTCACAAATTAATTAACTTATAAAAAGGCTGGAAAGCCTTAACCACTGCACCCTTCTCTGATCTGTCACCTCTCTTTGAGTTAATAATAATTATTTCTCAAAACAACTGATCCTGACAACACCTACAAATCAGGCCTCATGTGACCTATTTTTTGAAAAACAACTAAAGTATTATATCATCAAGACAAACGACTACGGGACAACAAGTTTTATAACAGCTAATGACATCTGTCAAAATTTATTATCTCAAATGTATTGCATCATGAAGAGTATAGGAAAGACCTGTCAAAAAGCTAAATATGTTTTTTCTATCATCTATTCATTCGCCCCATTTTATTTTTGTCTGACTAACTTACCGCGAGATTCAAAGTTCACAGAATATTTCAACAGGTACACGTAGGATGCTAGCACGCGGCGGTCTTGTCGCACTCTGTGGTGCACCGCCCGGCTCAAGGCATCCGGGAAATTTTCTGAATATTTTCCAGTTGAATAGGCACTTTCGACATCAACCACCCGAAAGTGATATTTCAATCTTTCGGATGAAAATTTAAAAAGCACAATCAACTTGGAAATATGTTTGAAGAAATAGCTTTACAAAACAAAAAAACAGAGCAGGTCTAAAAATAGTCCCCTTCGTGCACTCCAGTGCGGTGTTAATTAATTTTTATCACCGCCTTGACTAAAGGGGTTGTGTTCATATGTGTGCTGCTAGCCGTTCTTAATGGATTTACATACGAGTGGGTTTTCGTTTTCGGGGATGGGGAGCGGGATATGAAACCAATTTCGTGACACCTCATAAATGAAATGTAGAAGAAAGAAGAAAAACCAAGCTGAGTGGAATTTCCCGTGTCCGATTGGAGGAAATTAATATTTTCGAAAATAGATCGTTCTAATGGAAAATCCGTTTTAGGACATCTTTTTAATTTTCGCCGTCTGGAAAAATGATTCTACATGGAACAGTTTTCGTTCCTTTCGATTACCCTTGGCCCTTGGGTGTATTTTGTATGAGAGTCTTAATTCAATGAAATTATGTTGAGGGTGGATGCAGATTTGTTTTATATTCTGTTCCATGATGGTATATTTATAATATTCACCCCTCGAAGTGGTGAAAGTTTTATGAATAAGTGCGCGCATGGAGAATAAAATTGCTTTATGATCAAGAACATAACATATTGTGTCCTTTTATGAGTGTGCGTGGTTTAATGGGTCGAATGATGGTTTTAATTGATAGTGCAGCTTGTGGTAATTAGAAGTGACGACAGTGTTTTTTTTTTTTTTGGTTTGGCTTGGAAAAAGAAAGAAAACAATCCTGGCACGTTCTCCAGAGATAAAAATAAATATACTATAGGTCTCTGCTGGTATTAATGGCTTTTGTATTTTTTTCTTTGGTTACAAGAATGAGTCAAAATATTTTTTAATAAATATCCAGGTTAGGTTAGGTTAAAGTGGCTGTCATTAAAGCGTCTGACACACTTAGACCATTAGAGGTCCATTGTGATACCACGATCTAATAGGGAACAAAAAGGTTACCTACTAGTTAAAACCATTTGGAGCTTCTGATGAAGCGAAGGAGACTTTTAATGTCTTTATTTATGAGATCGCTTGGTTCATTATAGAAATATTCTCCTAGATGAAGTTTGCGTCTGTAAGAGAGAGCAGGGCATGTACAAAGAAGGTGTGGGATTGTCTCCTCTTCCTCCTCGTCCAAGCAACTCCTGCAGAAATCGTTTGATAGCACACCGAGACGTGCGGCGTGTCTACCTATGAGACAGTGTCCAGTTATGACACCTATGACGGAGCTGATCTGAGATCTACTGAGGGACAATAGACATTTTGACCGTTTCAGATCCAGTTTAGGCCAGATCCGCTTGGTCGCCATACAAGTGGTAGTATTAAGCCATCTTGTGTTCGATTGTTCCAGAGCGATTCGTTTCAGCATAAGTTTACTTGTAGCTATGGGCATACCTATATTTGCCTTTTCGGGTAAGATAGGCATTTCCGTTCCAATTCTGGCGAGTTCGTCGGCTTTGCAATTCCCCGGAATGTCCCTGTGACCCGGCACCCAGAATAGGTGAATGTTAAACTGTTTGGCCATCTCCATTAGAGACGAACGACAGTCTTGGGCTGTAATGGAGTTTACAGAGACTGATGCTAGGGATTTCAAAGCAGCCTGACTGTCTGAGAAGATACGGATATCCGTGTTAGATACCACGTTTTCTTTAAGCCAGGACAATACTTCCTTTATCGCCAGAATTTCCGCTTGGAATACGCTACAATGGTTTGGTAGGCGGAAGGAGAGACTAAGGTTTAGTTCATCTGAGTACACTCCACCACCCACTCCGTTTTCAGTCTTCGATCCATCTGTAAAGAAGTTTACTGATTTATTATCTGTCAAAGCCCCTTCCTCCCAAGCTGACCTTGAGGGAATGGTGACTTCAAAGTTTTTATCGAAGACCAAAAAGGGAGTGATGTAGTCAGAGTGACTTGGTAGAGTTCCGAATAAATTCAGAATGGTGGTGTGGCCAATAGAGTTATTGGTCCATTGAGAGATGGCTTTGAGACGTATGGCTGTGCTCGCGGCCATTTGTTTACTGTAAATATCTAGGGGTGTCAGGTTGAGTAGTATGTCTAGTGCAGCGGAAGGTGTCGAGCGGAGAGCTCCGCTGATGCACATACACGCTGAACGTTGAACTCTGCTTAGTTTATCGCGATTAGTCGCTTTATCTAAGGCCGTCCACCATACGGTCACCCCGTAAGTAAGTATCGGTCTGATGACCGCAGTGTATAGCCAGTGAGTTATTTGTGGAGACAAGCCCCACTTGTTCCCTACGGCTTTTTTACAAGAAAAGAGAGCTACCGTGGCTTTCCTTACTCTTTCCTGTATATTAGGTTTCCAACTTAACTTTTTGTCTAAAATAAGACCCAGGTATTTAGCTTGATCTGAGAAAGTGAGTGGAACACCTTTAATCGATGGAGGGTCTAGTTGAGGAATTTTGTATTTCCTTGTGAAGAGGACTAGTTCAGTCTTGTGGGGGTTAACACCTAAGCCACAGCGATCTGTCCATTTTAGTAGCTTGTTGAGAGCGGTTTGTATAAGTTCTGTTAAAACTTGAGGGTGCTTTCCTGATACGGCAATGGCAATATCGTCAGCGTATGCAATCACTTTGAATCCCTCTTCTTCTAGGTCTATTAGCAGATCATTAACTACCATGTTCCATAGAAGTGGGGATAGGACTCCACCTTGTGGGGTTCCTCTACTGACTGACCTTCTTGTAGTAAAGCTACCTAGTTCCGCATTTATAATTCTGCTTTTCAGCATGAATTTTATAAGGTTACCAAGTGAGCTATCCACATTGAGATTCTGCAGTGTCTTCGCTATTGCGGCGCTGTCGACATTGTTGAAGGCGCCTTCTATATCTAGGAATGCAACTAGAGTGTATTCTTTGTGATCTAGGGAGTATTCGATTGCGCGTACCAAGGTATGTAGCGCAGTTTCTACTGATTTTCCCTTACAGTAAGCGTGTTGTGCTGTAGAAAAAAGGTTTGGTTTTATAACACTACGCAGATGGATGTCAATCAATCGTTCCAGTGTCTTAAGAAGAAATGACGATAGACTGATAGGTCTTAGGTCCTTGGGCGTAACGTGGGAGCATTTACCAGCTTTGGGTATAAAGACTACTTTGACTTCTCTCCATATAAGGGGAATATGAACCAGGTTTAGACAACTGTTCATTATTATCTCTAACGTGGGTAAGATAATGTCTAAAGCAACTTGCAGTTCGGCTGGTATTATGCCGTCTGGTCCTGCCGATTTGTATGGATCGAAGCTGTTAATTGCCCATTTTAGTTTGTCCCTTGTTATTAACCCTTGGATCTTTATACCTTTGTTATCCGACTCTAATGAGTCAGTGTTGCAAATGTTTTGCGAGCTACCTGGGAAGTGAGTGTCAAGTAGCAAATTGAGTGATTCTTCACATGAATTTGTCCAGGAGCCATTTGACATTTTCAAAGAGCTTGGCATGACTGGATTTGTTGAGAGGATTTTCCTCAATCTGGATGCTTCAGAAGTATCTTCTATTTTATTACAGAAGTTCCTCCATGAAGATCTTTTGCTTGTCCTCAATTGTTTCTTATAAATCTTTAAGGATTCTTTGTATAAGTCCCAATCTGAGGATTCTTTTGTGTATTTAGCTCGATTGAAGAGTTTTCTGCAACTTTTCCTGAGCGGTTCTAATCCTGAATTCCACCAATAAGGTTTCTTTTTTCCTCTAACTTGCAGAAGAGGACAAGAAATATTCATTGCATTGTTCAGGGTTAGTGTCAGATCCTTGACTTTATTATCTAGATCTGAGGTGTTGGAGGGGATATCTAGAGATTCGGCTGTAAGCGATCTTTCCAGTATATCTCTATACGTTTGCCAGTTTGTTTTCCTATAATTACGAAAAACTGGCCGTGTGGTGGGTACATCATTTAAACTGAATTGAATGTATCTATGGTCTGAGAATGAGTGTTCCTCTGATACTTTCCAATTCGTTATCATTTGATATATAGTGTCAGAGACAAGAGTGATGTCTAGCACTTCTTGTCGGTTTCTGGTAACAAAGGTAGGTTCATTGCCGATGTTACTGACTATAAGGTTAGTACTAAGAATATAATCAAAAAGAGACTCACCTCTATCATTTATATCCGTACTTCCCCAAACAGTGTGATGGGCATTGGCATCACACCCAATAAGGAGGCTGATATTTTGCCGTTTTGCCTCAGCGATGATCCTCTTGAGCGTCTCGCCAGGAGGGCCAGGGTTGTCGTGGCCAAGATAAGCCGACACTATCCAGTACGTCCCATTTTTGGTGTGTAGTCTGGCGGCGGTTATATCTCGATCGCTGAAATCAGGGAGTAAATATACATTAGAACTACTTTTAACTAATATGCAGGATCTGGGTTCACCTTTGTCCGATGCATACAGCAAGTAGTAACCAGGAGTCCTGAGTCCCTGAATTTTAGATTTGGCAATCCATGGTTCCTGGATCAGGACTATATCCTCTCGGTTCTTGTGCAGACGGAGAAGAAGTGAGGCCGAAGCCTTGATGGAATGTTGAAGGTTAATCTGAAGTAGTTGCAGCATTTTGGCTACACTCATCCAGACCAACCCCCAACATGGTTAGATTCAGGTCTTCCGATTCAGAGGACGAATCCAGTAACTCGGCTTCAGAGTCCGAGCCAATGGGTTCGTCCTCACTCAGAAGAACCTTCCTCACGGAGTCTTCAGCTTCCTTCTCGGAGAGACTGTCGACATTTTCAGGAGCCTTTTCGGCGATATTTGTGGTCTTCACTTCAGTCTCAGAGCTGCTGGGAGCATCAATTTCCATTGCTGGGTCGATGTCTACCGCAGATTCTTCGACTGTGGAAGTACCTATTTGTTGTGGAGGAACAGTGTTACCCTCATCTTTTTTGTATACCTTCAGAGTAATCGAAGAAAATCCATACCCAATCACACCTTTGGTTGCCAGTAAAGGAGCCAAGGACTCTTTATTCACTACAATAATTGCAGATCTTGAAGCGCCCTTTGGTTCCTCCACTTTCGCAACTTTCCAGTTATGAGTGGGCAGGTCTGGATTACTGCTTTGTATAATTTTAAGGATTGTATCCGGTCGAGAAGGTTCCTCTGGAATCCAGGTGCGAGCCCTTGGCCTTGTAGGGATTTGCTCTCTAGCAACAACCTCAAGCTTCGCGCCTGTCCAGATCTCTCCTAACTTACTGACAGCAAGCTTATATAGATCGCAAGATCTCTGATCTCCACAAGAGATAAGCTTTACTTGGCCTCGGTGCCAGCCGTTATCTCTAATAATATATCCAAGCTGAGTTTATTTTATGTTCTTTTAACGGTGTAGGGACAAAATACCCTGAGGGATACATAAGTTCAAAATTCGATTGGAAATGTGTGTCCCACTTCTTACACCAGTGAGTATGAATCAGTCCAAGAAATTTCGGTCGAAAGTGGAGTCAATTAAAATTCGATATTGAATGCAACTTGAAAAGCCTTGAGTTAGGTATTGCACTAGTGAGAAGAAAATGTAAAGCCAATTTTTTTTTAATTTCCCAAATATTGCGAATCTGCATGTTCACCACTGAACCAAATAGTCTACCAAAATCTTGAGAACTTTTTTTTACAAAAATACTAAAATTGGTTTACATATAGTAGAAATTATAGCATTTTGTCAGGCCTTGAGGTCGTAGCTAATCTATCGCAATTAATGGAATCTTATACTTTCCTGTAGAGAACACAACAAACGATTAGTTTTAATTTGTCTTACATCTCCCACAATACTAGCCAACAGATTGGCTGAATTTTTCGAAAACAAATATTTGCTAAGTGACAACTTAAAACCGTTAACGTTGTCAGTAAAAGTATTGGCAGGGCAACCATTTGACAATGAAATTGTTAGGTTTTAGTATTGTAAAGTAGATAGTTGACTTTTGGGACCTACAATTTTCTGCCGATTCTGGACGGCTAAAAATGTCTAAGTATTATAAATAATATTGGCTTCTGAAATTTTGACAACTTATGATGTTTACATGTCTTGTTATTGTCGTTTCTAGAAAATACCCTAACAACTTGGAAAAAATCTTATGAAATACTTTAAATAAGCTATCAAACTAGTCATATCAGCTTGGACTGGGGACTAACCCATACACAACGGACCTTGTCCACTTCTCCAGCAAAAGTAAAATTGCCCATATAGAGCTTCTTCTATATGGAATATACGAGTACCACTAACATTTTTTGACACAGCTAAAATATCTTTTGGAAACCCCAGACGTAGCTTTTTTTGATATTAGAAACGAAATTCCCTAATTTAACACATTGAGTTCAGTCATTAAGATAGCTGCATATCTATTTCAGAAGTATTCCATGAATACCAAAAAGCTGGAGTTTGGCTACGAGAATTTTGTGACATTTAGTATAAAATGCTTTGACGAAATCCGTGTAGATAGTATCAATCTGGTATCCCGATTTTAAAGAATAGGTGATATATCTAGAATAAAGCATGAGATTTGTTGAGGTGGAATTCCCTGCCATAAATCCATGATCTTTAACTATAAGCTCAAATAATTTAGAGATTACAGATATTTCCGATATCGGACGATAATTTACTCCCAATTTTTTTGGACCCGCTTTGTGAATCGGACTTACATGTGAAAACTTCCACTGATTCAAGAAGAGCCAGTAGAAAGTGATGACAATATTGCTTCAATATAAAAGATGGAATGCCATCAGGACCAGGATGCAAGCTAGATTTAAATTTTGAAATACCATCTAGAATGTGAGATTAAAAAAAAATTTTAAATATTAGCATTACTGATGGAATTCCTTTCTGAGTGAGAAATATTTAATGCGGAATGGGCAACATAAGCGAATTCAAACAATTCCGAAAAAAGTTCACATGAACTCTGTAAGTCATTTGAATTTTGACCATTATACTTCATATTCCCCTGAAGAACAACAGATCGTTTTTTACTATTTAAAAAAGTCCAAGCGGCTTTCGGATCACAAGAAATACGAGATTTGGCACTTAATACATACATATTGCTTGTGTAAATATTTGTTCAGAAAATCATACTCTTTACGGAACTGACAGAAAACATTCTTGTCAACTTCAGAATATAATTTTATGAATTTCTTATTTCTTCTTAACAATTTTTAAATCCACTTAACGTTTATTAGACCAAGGAGTTTTAATAATTTCCATGAGTTATCAGTACGTCCAATGATACGGACATAACTAAATATCTTGAAAATGGAAGCGAATCAGATTATCAACCAACAGAAATTGACTTTGACTCTTCGTATGATCTTTCTGAAAGTGAAGATGAGGAGCAAATTTTTGTAAGCTACAAATAATTTAAGACGTAAGATCAATGTATAATGCTTTTTATATAAAAAATGAAGCAATGAAATCTCACTCAATCCAACTGAGCTAATTTGGCATAAAGAAATTTTTCCAATTGGACGAGAACAGTTTACTAGCTTTTCCGGGATTCATCGAATTGAGGCCATTACAAATGAACATGGAGTAATTTATTTAAATAAAATTTGCTATCAGCTGATATCATTTTGAGAGCACCATGAAAGTTGGTATTTATCCGACTACGCAGGTGTCAAGATGTGGACTTTGCCGAAATGAAGAGATTTTTTGGTATTCTAATTCTTATTATACTTTAAGACATCCTAAAAGTTTCCGACAGTTGAACACTATTGGAAACTCGATTCATTCTACAACTAACCGCTTATGCATTGGATAAAAATGTCGTACAACATATTGCGTTGCTGGCATTTATTTTACTTCCCTCTTGCTTCAAGAAAGAATACAAGAAACGTAAAAAATTGATGATGTTATAACAAAATTATTGGCTTACTTTCGGTCGTGGATGAATCGGTGGTCAAATTTCCTTGTCGACTGCAAATAAAAACATACAAAAAAGATAGATGCATCATGGTGCTGAAATATCGAGATAAACGTTATGTCCTAATGCTACCTACTTGCCATGCAAATGAATTTTCAGCAATAAGTATGTGCAATGGTGAAAAATGAAACCAAATGCCATTATAGATTGGACTGACGCTAAAAAAGATTTTTAAGAAAAAGAAATTGGTACGCCAACTTTAAGTTTTTATTTTGTACGGATGAAAATTAAATTTCCAGAAAAAATATTGAGTCGTTTTTGAAATATCGAATTTTCCAAAAAAAAAATTATTTTTACCTTTGAAATGCAATGATTTTTTAAACTTTTTAGAAGCATCTCTATAAAAAATTTCATTAAAATCCGTTATGTCGATAATGAGTAATTCAAAATTTGAAAAAAATGGTTCTATTGTAGGTACAAGCTGTAATATCTTAATTTCAAATTTTTTTTAATAAATTAAAGATCATAAAAATTAATCAAAAAAAAAATTTATCAAAATTCTAGGTGCCGTTTTCGAGAAAAATACGATTTTTGAAAACCATTTTTTTTATTTTAAGGTAAAATGAAATTTTTTTTCTCACATCTTGTAGATTATATTAAGAAACTTTTATTTATCAAGTTTAATAAAAATTTGGCATGGGGTTTTCGAAATATTGAGTTTTGAAAAAAAAAATTTTGAAAAATTTTTTTTTAAAATCCAAAAAAAAATTTTTTGAAAATTTGAATACACAATTCTATTTAAATTTTTGAAGAGCCTTCGCAAAAAAAATGATCAAAATCGGTGGTACCGTTTTTGAGAAAATCAAAAACAAAAAAAATGGTTCCATGAGGGGTACCCTCAATACCCATTTTTCGGAAAATTTTTTCAAGCATTACCTAGCTTAACTAAATGAAATTTTTTTGTGTTTTTATTTTTTAAATCTGTCCAGCAGTTTTTGAGAAAAAAAAAATATTTATAAAATTTCGAAAAAAATTCGGATGGTAGGTACCGTTATTTTTGGTCTTAAAAAAAAAAAGAAAAAAACGAGCGGGGGTAAAAAATCAAAACCCATATCTACTAAGTTTAAAGAAAATCGGCCGAGCCGTTTAGGCTGTAGTCGAAGCGACAGACAGCCAGACAGAATTGTCAGACCCACTTTTTTTGTCTTCGCTATCATCGTAATGTCAACTTTGATCAAAATCTCGAGTTCGATTTTTTTTTACGAATGCATAACCTTATAGTACCTTTAAGTCGCAAGTAAAAATTGCTGTAGACCTTTCGAGTAGCAGTTATTGGTGTGAGATGCATATGTAATAAATTACCAGACGAAAGCCCAATTTCAATGTTGCAAGCTTAAGAAATGCTGTTGAGAGTGCGAAAGCAAAACAGCAAAATAAAAAAAAAATAAATAAATAAAAGGACAAATGTCTAAACTTTAAAAGATCTAAATTATTACTTTTTGCTTAGTTTTATTCCATTTTTGTATTATTTTCTGGTTCTTTTTAAATTAATTTGGTCATAAAAATATAAAGATTCATTGATGAAAAATACGTTTTCTTAAACATTTTTCCATTTTTTTACAGTTCTGTTAAGGGCTATATCTAACCTATACATATATATAAAAATAATGCCTTGAAGACAATTTTTTCATATAATATACACGTTATTAAAAACATAAGTTCTTGAATCAAATGTGATTCATGGATGCTGTAAGCTCATCGGTACAAAAAAATCTATAAATCAAATGTGATTCATAGAACGTGATACTGATGTTTTCTTTTTTAAACAAAAAAATATGAACGTAGAGATGTTTTTGACCGGTTTGTATGGGACGTATGTAGAAAAGTTTTCATTCGATAATACTTTTGAATCATATGTGATTCATGGACGTAGGAAACGCGGAACAAACAGATTTCATGAATCATATATGATTTATTGGACAGTGAAGTTGTTAAATTTAAAGATAGAAAACGTTTAATGGAAAACTCTTGGCTTTTGCGAAAATTTTGTGTGTGAAAGTGATTGTTAAATAATAGTCAAAACACCTTAAACTAAAACATCTATACACTCTCAAATGAGGACCATCAACTGGATGACCCTATATCACCAAACCACACGCATGACGCATTAAGTATCAATTTGAGTTTTATGGACAAAAAAACTTCAGATATTTGTCAGTATCTGTCACATAATGAAACAACTCGATACTTTTATGACAAATAAATATACTAAAAAAATACTATTTAATTTATGATAATGTGCCACCTGAATTAAATTGTTGTGGTTTTAACAATTTTTTTGTTTATTTTTTTTTCTGTACACAAAGAAATAGCTTACTATATCTCCAATATTATGTATATGAAAGCTTAACAACAATTAACGTTAACTCCAATTATTTCGTCTCTGCAGGATGTCAAGCTTTGTAAATTTCTATTTTTAATAACGATTCACTTTAAATTAAATTTTCTGTACAAACAAAAAAAAAATCCTTTCAATTTAACTTTTTGTATGTATTAATGTACAAAAATATCCATCAAAGGTATCCTGTGTAAAATTAAAGTGCGAAGGCTGCCAAATTGTCAGGTGTGTTATTTTTTATGAGCATCAATTTGCATGAATTTGTGTATGTACGAGTATATTTTTATGTTTAACAAATTGTGGATTGATTTGTGCTAACTTTTTTTTGTGCATTTTGCTACATATTGCTAGGGTGCTTAAATATAAATGATACCTTTTATTTTATTATTTTTTTAGGTCAACGAATGTTGTAGCTTAGCAACGAACATCATTGAAATCAACGCTGGATGATGGCTTTAATTAGATTTCCATATTTATGTTTAAAATTCAAAAAGAAAATAAATTGAATAAGTTTTTGCCATGTTAATTAAAATAGGTACAAATAAAAAACTCATAAGCTATAGCATGCAAAAGTATCTGCATAATATTACATTATGTACATACGTATATAATAAATCGATTTAAATTGAAAGGTGTGCAGCTATTTATTAGTTTTGTATGAATAAATAAAATATTTTGAGGTAAAATTTCCGAGATCTTCTGATGGAAGCCTTTTTATAATTTAAACGTTAATTAAATTAAAATTTATCGCAGGATTAGAAAAGGGCCATTTTAGTATTGTGTGTTTATAATTTTTGGGTGGAATGGTTGTTATGAAATTTGTTAAAGCAAAATATTATAAAAACTTTAATTCTTGTTAATTCTATATTTTAATATTCTGTATTGATTTAAATTATTATTTTAATCCTGCAATAATGAGCATTGGGCATATCAAACTGAAAGGTAGATTTTAATTGAATTTGAATTTATCTTTCGACTTAGTTAAGCTTTATTCATGGAATTTAAGGAAACTTAGGTGTTTTCCATTAAGCATTTATCTATCTTTAAATTTGAATTTCACAATTTTCGACTGAGATATGAATGAAATTTTTTATTAATTTAGGACGCCGATATATGGCATTATGTACGGCGTCAGCCGACGCCATCCAGTTGCGCACCCCAAGGCTTCGGGCGTCCTGGTCTACGCCATCTCTCCAGAGCACGCATGGTCTACCACGCTGTCGTCTACCATAGAATGTTGCACAAAGAACTTTCCGAGCAGGTTCCTCTTCGCTCATGCGAGCTAGGTGCCCTGCCCAACGGAGTCTACCGAGCTTAATTTTTGTCACGATATCTGCTTCAAGGTAGATTGCGTACAATTCATGATTGTACCGTCTCCGGAATCGTCCTTCCTCACATATGGGGACAACAATTCTCCTTAAGACTTTTCTCTCGAACGCAGCTAAAAGGTCGGCGTGCCTTTTGCTAAGCACCCAAGTCTGGATACATATGTGAGTACTGGCAGGACCATGGTCCTGTACAGCAGCAGTTTTGAAGTTATGGTGAGATTTCTGGATTTGAAGAGCTTTGACAGACCATAGTAGGCTCTGTTGGATTTGAGAAGCCGCCCGCGTATTTCTTCTTTTATATTGTTATCGGCTGCTACTATTGACCCAAGGTATTTAAAGGATTGCACCACTTCAAATTCGTGCTCCGCTACCTTGATTGTTTGACCAACTGTTCCTCTCGCATTCGACGCCACCATGTACCTTGTTTTACCTTCACTAATGTGCAGTCCCAGATTTTGTGCCGCCTGCTCGATCTGGATGAAGGAATTGTATACAGCTTGTTCGGTTCTTCCGATGATGTCGATGTCATCTGCGCAAGCCAGTAACTGGATGGACCTGTTGACGATGGTCTCTCTTGTTGCCGTGCCAGAGTCACGGATTGCTTTCTCCAACGCCAGGTTGAAGAGGAGGCAGGCCAGACCATCACCTTGTGGGAGTCCATTAAAGATGTTGATTGGTCTGGATAGCAATCCGGCTATTTTTACTTGGCTTGTTACGTTGGTCATGGTCAACCTACATAGTCGTGTCAATTTATTTGGGATGCCGAATTCTCTCATGGCTTTGTAAAGTTCTACCCTGGCTACAGATGGTATGTTGAGATGTTAAATTCTAGACATTTTTCCATCGCCTGCTTAAGGGTAAAGATCTGATCAGTTGTTGATTTGCCTGGAATGAAACCACACTGATATTGTCCGATGATGGATTTAGCGTATGGGGTTACCCGGTCTTGCAGGATAGGATCTTATAGGCGGTACTCAACAACGTGAAACCTCTATAATTGCTGCTGATGTGGATTGTTATCGTCCTAAATTCGACAGTTAAGCACAACTGTCGAATTGATGAACCTATTCAATTCAAAATAAGCCTTGTCGCTGAATATGAATATTTTTTGAGCTTATAATTGGTGCCAATTTGCCACCGCTCGGGAACCCAGTTTGTGAACATACGTCGGTCGTTGGATATGGTCGTTAACTCTGAGATTTTGGTAAAGTTGCAGTTTGTACAGGTGAAATTTCCCAAGTTGTGGTCTGAGAAAGTCCGAGCTGCACTCAAGCAGTTTGGAACTGACTGAATCGAATTCTCCTACAAACCCGTATGGATAGTAGCGATATTTTTCCGCAGATTTTCCGTTTCGTTGATTTCGGGTGTTGGTGAGTTGTGCACTAAACCGCTTTTCTCGAATTTGTCTAGCACGTTTGTGAATAGTCGGACTCGCGTGTGTCGAATACTGAACAGAATCAGCGATTTGATCACTTCCTATGCTATCACTTTTGATAGCAAAATTCCTGCCATTGAGCATGTCATACTAGTTTACTAATGTCAAGGCTAGTCAGCTTTCAATAAAGAGCCTCTAATCAATTGGTGATAAGGGCCATCTCTAAATCAAACGGACTGGCACAGACTTACTTACAGCAGGTGCGGTGGGTGTTTCATTGCTGCCAAAACTTCTTTTCAAAAAACGCACTATTTGGGCTACACAGCACTCACTTTGGAAATAAGTTTTCAATATTTCCAAACTTTGTTCAAGCGTTAAGCGACTCATTTCGTTTCGCTCAGGTTCATACTGACTTTCTGTCAAGATTTCGAGCAGGAAACAGCTGTCAGTGTCACAATAAACTATGATTTAAAAAGAATCCACTAAAAGGCCCACCCTTCCTAATTCTTTTAAGGTTTATTTAATCAGATATCAAAACCAAGCTTACACGTAGCATGAATTGTCTCATGTTCTCTCAAAACTGTACTAAGTATACAGTATGATATTGTTGTCCTCAGACCACCCGATGGAAGGAGCACTATTAATAACATTTACGAATACCTTGCTGATACTGGTAGGAAAACTTATCCACTAGTGATTTTGATTTTTGGATAGAGTTGTTTCTTAAAAAAAGAAAATGATCTATTCTGTCAGTTCTATCTAAACGGGAATGGGGTATAATCCCGGATATAAAAATTCGGAATTCTAGAAAATATTTATCCCAATTCTCAATGGATAAAACCCCGAATGCCAAAATCCCTAATTCTAGAAATATAACGCCAAATAAAGCACTCTCCACTTTCGTGAAGTTCGGCTAAGCAAAGAATTTCGGAATCTAACAGCAAGATACGTCAGAAATTTGGGTAAACTGATGAATAAGATTTTGGAATTCGAGTCCGGAATTCTGCAGTCGGGATCTTAGCCATTCGGTATTTTGTTCATTGTGGATTTTATCTATTCGGGATTTTCGGATCCAGGATCTTTCGCATATTCGGGATTTTGGCATTTATGTTTTTTGGGTTTTTCGGGATTTTGGAATCGAAGATTTAGTACCCAATTCTAAGAACTTTAAGAAAAATACTTTGAAATGGTTTTCAACAAAAATATTGGTTCTATACGTTTACGTTCATTGTACTCAAAACTTTCGCCTTAACTGCTCGACCGATTTCGATAAAAATCTTTATGTTTTAAGGTCTTAAAGAAAGCTTCAATTCCCCTTTTTAAATATAGGTATCCAAAAGGAGCAGAACTGAAAAAACGAATAGTTGAAAATTATGAGTTATGAGAATTCATTCAAATTTTTTTTTTTATATTTCACACGCGCTCAAGGGTATGTTAAGAGACCCTTATAATGTTAAACACAGTATGGGCGATGGGGAAATTCGGTTTTGGTTTTGAATGTTTGCAAAATGAAATGGCAAGAAAAAAGCGTACCGGGTAAGTTATTCCATGGTTAAGCAAAGCGGGTATTACGGTTGAACTGATAAAGGGATGGAATGCAACTGGCCACTTCGAGTGAACATTGCTTGCGAAAGAAGCGATAAAACAAGGAAATGCATGAAACATTCCGACGGTGTTCAAGAGATAGGAATGAATCCATGATAGCCCTATTTCCTATCAGATTTAACGCTCTGTTCTGAATTATATCCAATAAGTGGAGAGAAGTTTGTGCTGCACCTATTGGTTCTTACTACCAAAGCCTTATCTATTTTACCTATTCATGAAAGTGTTAAGTCAATATTGAAACCGCATTTCGTCCTCACTGTCTTTAATTTGATAACTATAATGCGAAACAATGAGACCAAAACGAGGAAGAACAACACACCAAACAGTAACGACGACGACGACGTCAACGACATCATGACATTTGCCCAACTTATAGCCGAAGGCTCTCGACCTCGCATTTATATACAAATACAGATATATTTAATACTTTAGCACAAGGATCTCCCACAGAGCCAGACAAAGGCACATTGGCTGACTGAAAGCCCTTGGTTGGCCCTAAGGTGATTTCCACACTGCTTAAAATCTTAAAACTTCTCAATTATGGCGAGGAAAAGCACTCTGCCGTAGCGTGCGCGCACCCGCCTGCAGCAGATCCATGCATACATTCATATTATATTGTATACCGACCGAAGGCAACAAGCTGAACTCAAAACATAACCCTATCCCGTCCCGGCATCAGGGCGGGCGTACCCGCATCGTCAGGAGGCAACTTACTTTGCCGGAAAAGGAGACAACTTTGCATATTCTAAGGACGAACTGAAACATGTATTGTTCACCAACCATATCGTAATTACAATAATAATAATTATTCGGACCCATTCCCGCAGATTGTGGGTACCCCCTCCCCAAAACAACCCACTTAGTCACATAACAGAACTAGACCACATTGTCCTTGGGTATGGTTTTCTGTATATGCAAAGATAAGGAAGGACTTTTCGCATATTTTATCCTGACGAAGAAACTATATTCCTTGCACAGAGAAGGATCCTCCATATGACGACATATGAGCAAACTACGAGTACACTCGTAGTACCGAATATCGAGGAAAAACAGCCAGCCCGGCAGGTACAAAGCAGAACTGTCCTGGTATGCTGTGCTGATGCTGATGCTGCATGTTGCTTTTTCTTCTGCAAGGTCCCTTATCTTATGCATTGACTAGGAAACGACATTTTAGGACGACCAAGTACCCAGGACAGAGTTTTATTCTCCTTGGTTCGTTGTGCTGCTTGTTTTTGTCCTTGTCTATTCAATTCTGCTAAATTGTTGCATTTCCACTGAACAATTCTGCCTCGGATGCTCCTCTCTGCCACTGGGTGTTGCAGATTGAACTTTTGAATTATTATGTCACACAGTTACAGCCAAAGAGACATAAAATCACGAAGGTGTAATGCTTTGCATGCAGAATTCAAAGTTATATCCTTCGAAATTCGAATATTTTGTGACTTTTTGTTAAAACTCAAAAGGTACCCATACGAGTACGAGTATGTGTGTTTTTCCTGATGATGTGGTAAGATGTGGTTAAATAATATAAATTCTCCAGGCGCAATCAATGTTAACTGCACACATAGATGTACATTCTCACTCGTATATCCTTGTGCACCTCCAACAGATGTAAATTTATGTGTTTTATTGCTTTTTGCCACTTAAGGATTTGTGGAGTGCTTAAAGGAATTATTTTATCTTTAAGTGATTGGCTGTTTTCATTGTTGTTGGGATTTTAAGGCTTAAGAAGTTACCAAAGATCGCTTATTGTGAGGAGGACTGAATTAATCGTTTTAGTTTTTGTATTGGGTCAAGTTTTTCAGGATTTAAAGTATAGGTATGCATTAGGGTAGATAAATTAAACGAGTTTTCTTTAATTTTTTTAAATAGGTTTGTAATATGAAAAGTAGACTCTAGGAATATGACATCAAAATTTTGAGGCTTAGAGATCTCTTTATTAAGAATTTGAATATTCTATAAATAAGGTCGTAGGTATTCCCTTACCACTTTGAAGGGAGATGAAGTAAGGTTAGAAAGGGTGATGATACGGCAAGTCTTACCTTCTCACTCGTATGTTGATAATGTTGTTGTGCAGAAGAAGAGGGTGTGGATTGAAGGCAGTTTAGTATTCGATGCCTACCTGAAGCTTCCCGAAATCTGAACGAGTCTTAGGATATTCTTTTGTAGAAGAACGAAGATATCGCCCAACTTGTCGGAACAATTTTCTCCGAGGTCTGGTTTACTGATCTGGCTAGGATGGAGCAATTACAAAGGAAGTGGTCTGAGCACTCCTCCGCATCATCAGCTTAACACCTTTTAATGCCCATTCTGCGCATGCAGGTTCCTATTGAATTGTGAAAGATAGTCAATGCTTAGTTCAACCTAGGCAGTGTTGCTTGGTAGTTGAAAAGCATTTTCTAATCACCATCAGCTATCATCTATTCTAAATCTTCCATAATAAAAACATTCACAAAATCATCAACCATAAGGCTTCTTTAAACGCAATTGACTGATTTGTGAACTTCCCATAAGCTCATATGACATAATAAATTAGTCATACAACAATCTTAGTTGTTGTCAAATCCGAATAAGAGACATCAAAACGTACTAGATGTATATTCTTGAACTTCATCCAAACTGGATGACTCCGTGAGAATGTCCACAATTTCACATATCAATTTCATCCAAGGGTTCATACGTGTTATGATATCAAAATGGCGCACTTCAGGGCTAATTGAGCCACAGGGCTGATATGCCGGTGGTCGGAATTTCTACCTACCTGCCTTGGTTTTGCTTCTTTGTTTTGTAAAACTAACGGGAATACATGATAAAATTTGTTTTTGATTTGCATCTGCCGAAATACCAATTTTGGCAAATCTTGTTTCCGAAAATTGCACGTTTACACAGTCAATCTGAATTATTGTAGTTGGTTGTTAGACTTGGGAATACCTTGTCTACACTGGCTTCAGTTGTACTAATTTAACACCGTGGACGGTGAAATAGAATTTCGCCATTTCCGATGACCAAAAGTTGGTTTGAAAATGTTTATGTCAACGGGCAATCGAACTTCGAGCGATTTCTTATGGGCTATTGTGAATTCGTCCAAAATGATAATTTTGTTGTTGGTGATCCTGTCAGGTTCTAATTCAATGTAAGCTTAAGTACTGATTCCAGATGATACTACTGCGATTGAAATCTAGTTCTGTATTCGAACCGACAACAATTTCAAAAAGAGTCCGACATTTCCGAGGTGTCCGTTGGTGATGTTCCTACAAGGAACACGTTCGTACTAATCTATTCACACTGTAGTTGAAGGCGGTTTTCAGAGTTTAGGAATTCTCAAGCCATTTGGTATCGTTAACGAATATTAACATTATTTTGCTTGGAATGTCTGAGAGCTCCTCCAAGTCGCTGAAGAAGTGTTTCCCTAGGTGTCTGTTTCTCAGGCAGTGACACAGGTAGTGAGGAGTGTCCTCATGTATCTCCTCGTCACCGTATCCTCTGCATAAGTCGTCTATACTGAGTTTCATCTTTTTCTTGTGGTAACCGAGTTGGTTATGACTTGTGAGGATGCTCACGAGAAGAAAAAGAGACGTTTTATTCAGTTCGATGATAACGTCGGTCTTTTGTTTGCTGAAATTAGGCCATAGTTTTCTGGTTATAAAAGCTAGAACTTTGCTCTTGATTTTATGTTTAAGATTACAGGGTGGGATTTGAACTGCTGTGTCTGCTTGATTAAGATCAAGTGTTGATCCTATTCTTGCCAGCTCGTCAGCGCTTTCGTTACCTGAGGCCACACTGTGACCAGGAACCCAGCAGAACCTAATGTTGTGCTGTATATCAAGAACGCTTAGCTCTTCGCGTCAGCTTACACCATACTGTTGTTTCTTGTTCACATCAAAGTTCTGTGCACGCATCAGTTCTCTGTCATTGACAGTGTTTTTGTTCCGAAGACGACATTCTTAGCTGAATAAGGACTTTGTTGTTGATGTTTACTAAACGATAGGCGTGTAGCAGGCCTCAATTTTGCCATTCAAGCGAGTACACAGGATCACCCGCTAAGTGAGGCTGAGGATTTTAAAAATTTCATCCAAATCGGTCAAGCAGATTTGGAGTCTCTAGGGAATATACACTTCCATGTTTATGCATATCAAAATTTTACAAAAAAAAATATTTTTTGACTCAATGTTTCAAAACCACTTAGTCTATTTTTACTTCCGACTTATAGGTACTCGTACTATTAGGCAAGATTTGAGATTTCGAGATTTTGATCAAAGTTGACATTACGATGATAGCGAAGACTAAATTCTGTCTATCTGTCGGTTCGACTACAGCCTAAACGGCTCGGCCGAGTTTTTTTAAACTTGGTAGATATCATTTTTATTTTTTTCGGTACAACCGATTTTTGCTAAAGCTCCCCAAAAACTTAAATAGAATTATGTATTCAAATTAAAAAAAAAATGTTTTCGGATTTTTAAAAAAACTTCCTTGCTAGATTTTTTTTAACTTGATAAATAAAAGTTTTTTAATATAATCTACAAGATGTGAGAAAAAATTTTTATTTTACTTAAAAATAACGGTACTCACCATACAAATGTAAAAAAAATTAAAAAAATGGTTTTCAAAAATCGTATTTTTCTCAAAAACGGCACTTAGAATTTTGATAAATTTTTTTTTGTTTCAATAAATTTTTATGATCTTTAATTTAATAAAAAAACAAACTTTTGAAATTAATGTATTACAGCTTGTACCTACCATAGAACCATTTTTTCGAACTTTGAATTTCTCATTAATGACATAACGGATCTTAATGAAATTTTTTATAGAGATGCTTCCAAAAAGTTAACAAAAAACATTGCTTTTCAAAACTTTAAGAAAAATATTTTTTTTTTTTGAATTTTGAAAAAAAAAAATATTTTTTTTTTGGAAAATTTAATATTTCAAAAAAGTTTCAATATTTTTTTTTGTTAATTCAATTTTTATTCGAACAATTATATAACTATATATAATAAATATATAATAAACAGACTTTCTCAAAATTCCTTTTATCAATGATATTTCCTACATTTTAATTTTTGATTTGGTGATGTTAGGTTTGGTTGATGTGGCTCACAGTAGAAGAGCCGCCACACTTAGACCAATCTTCCAGATGGAGTCTACATCTTTTTTTGGTAAAGTGGAACATGTATGGAGAATGTGAGAGATCGGTTCCGGTTGTGATCTGTCTAAGAATATTAAACATTTGGAGCGCTCCACCATTGGCCAACTCTGTTTTGTCAGCAAGCAGGTGCATTTTAAAATATTCAATAAAGCTTGGAGATTTTTACATTGTATTTTATTTGAAAAAATGATCTACTTTTTGAAGTATCTAAAATTGGTTTTGGGGGTTTAAAACGTTAAAAATTTCTCATTTTTTCATATGATGTCCCAGGTACCTCCAAAGTTGGTTAGTAAGAGTCTTACAATAAATAAATTATTTTCAAGTATTCAGTCTTATGGTAGGTGTGTACTCGTATTTAACTCAAAATCATGAAAATGTTAACACCTAATTATTAACACCTCGAACAGATTCAGCCAAGCCCCCAAAAATGGAACAAATTCTAGCTCTTATCAAAGTTCCCACTTTAGTAGGTTTCGCTGTTTCATTCTATAAATGCGAAATTATTTTTTTTTTCTCCGCCCAAGCAAACCTTGAAATTTATTAAAACAACTAAGTGTAATGAAGATGAAAATTAAAATTACAAATATAAGTTATATTCTCTCCTGCCGCATGCACCACACTCACTAAGTAGAGAATAAAGATGCGATCCCATTAAAATGTCTCTATACACGAATAATAATAATTAAACTCTCATTGTGTTATAATTTCTTTTAATTTTTTTTTTTTCAACTGTATTTCACGCTTATGCTAGCTAGTGAACACAATTTTAATTTAAATATTCTCCATCCACACTTTGCAAATACACAAGAAAAAAAAAATTCCACACATAGTCGAATGACGCCCTCAATTCACTTGTATAATTACATCCCACCCGACCATATGACATCCCTGTGGGGATGAGGCGAGTTACTTTATATATTTCTCTACCTCACACAATTGCATTGTAAATTTAAATTTATTTATATTCTCGAACGAAAATAAAAAAGGGAGTATAAAAGACGAAGGACGAAGGGCGAAAAAAAATGTGAAAACGTTAAAAATGAAAGATGCGTGCATATAACGCGAATTTTATTTATATTCCTTAATTTGTACCTTTTTCTTTGTAAGCGTTCTCAAACGTACATAACTACTACCGGCTGCATACACAGTAACAGTACAAGGACACCATCCAGAGCCATCGCCCAAGTAATCATATTTATAAGAAAGGAACTCGCAACAATGCTCAAGAGCCATCTATCTTAGACTACTTTAGAATTTCGTAACTTTTCATACAATTCAAATTCACCCTCACTGTACTTCGTTTTGGTGGCATAAATGGCAACAAGGACGACAGCGACATTTATTAAAATACATTAAAGTCCTTTTTATCTGGAGGTCTGGAGATGGGGGGTGGTTAATCGGAGAAGAGGCTCGAGAACAGACTCTGAAATCAAAACAATAAATTGTCAAAATTAAAACGCATTCCCACATCCAGGAATAAAAGGTGTTTATCCAAGAACGAGCGTATAGTGGGGTGGGAACAGCGAATATCCTTGCAAAATGCCATTAACCAACTAATTGTTCATTTAAGATATGCCTCCGACACAGGAGGATATTTTTCGGAATTACCTGCAAAGTCTAAAACACGAATTCTTTGACTATAAATTTTCGACAGCCAGCAGTGGAAGCGTGTCCTTTCTACTGCACCGGGCGGCTTCACTGTCTGTCGCTTAATCATTAAACATTATACACAAAAGTGAAAAAGTTAAAAAAAGATACACTGGGAATAGAGAGTGAGGAATTGAAATTGCTTTGGCGCGTGATATCCTCGAGTTACCTTTTTCGATTGTAACGACTTTTTGCCAGACTATTGCACCCTCAAAATGCCATACGGCATAAGACCCATGGTCCTCGTCCAAAATACCACATAGAAAGGACATTGACACGAAAAAGAGACGGCAGCAAGCTAAAATCTCAAAAAACGCATTTAAACCAAATCAGAAAATAGGGGAGAACGAAAGGGAATCAAACTGAAAATCTCTTACGGATGATACGGACTGGATTCACCGGGATTCGAATAGGATTTGCTGAGGAATTTCGTGTCATAGTGACACCACTTGTGGGTGACTGGTGTCCACATGCCGTGCTGTGAATTCCCATTCTATGTGCGTGTCGTCCTCCAGGGTAATTGTTTGGTTAGAAAAGAGGGGAACTCCTTTTGCACCTTTTTTTTTTGGAGAATTTCCACCATCCGAAGGGTTATTTGCGTTTGAATTCCTTGTTTCGTTTAATGGCTGGGGATTGAAAGTTTACACCTTGACGAATCCTTGAAAATGAAAAATAAGAAAAAAATTAAAAACGCCATCCTGAAAGGGACTTTCAAGTTTAATTAAAATAAAATGTTTAAACAATTCACAAGATTTTTCCACGATTTTTTTTTGTTTGTGTTGGTGTTTACTTATTTTTTTCTAGGATATTTTTTCGTCAAGGATAATCACAGAAAAAAAAAATAAAGTTTTTATATATAAATCATTTGCAGATGATGCCGTCTCCGACACGACACGAATTTATCCCAGAATGAATGGATTTTCCCTTCACTTTAAAATTTGGTCCTTCGAGCCGGATCACAAGACTTCCGACATAATAGAGTGTCAGGGACAAGCTTCTTGCGTTTAAACTCTTGTGGCATTTGTACAATATAATTCATTTGATCACTTCTACCACAACACAACAACTGACAGCTTCAAATAGGAAAAAAATGAGTCCTTTCTGTATCCTTTTGGCGCTTCCATTCTCACTATGCCGCAGAGTTCTGTCGTCGATTTTTGATATTTTAAGTACAATTGTATACGGTGCCATCGTTATTATCACGCGACACTTAGACCTTATTCGGTTGGTGTATTGTTTTCCTTTTTAACGGTGTTATTCTTCGTCGTTATTATCCTCGCAGCAAAGGACAATGACATAAAACATATTTTTTAATATGAATGATCATAAATCTTTTGTGTTTCATAACATTGTGGCACGATGGCGACAACGACAGCGAATGGTGCGGTGCTTCTTAATATGTCGTCGTCAGGATTCCTCTCGCATTCATAAAAGTATATACATATATATGAATTTATCTAAGTATCCTTCTGTGCTCTTGGAATGGAAATTGTTTCACATACACTCATATGTCATACAGTCGGCAATCATAATGTTGGAGAAACACAAAAATTATGCACACGCTTGCTTCTCATTCGTTGTGGTACCTTTCTAGCCGCTGCCGGTTTCTTGCCACCATATTCATATGCGACATTTATCCTTTCCCCGAAAGTAGGGAAATGTACTTGCATGGTACTCTAGTAGCAGTAGTAGTAGTTTAGTGAACGATATATGCGATAAAGTCGGTCCTTCAGGGCATGTGATTTTTTACCTTGACAATAAAAGGGAAGGAGGATGTTTTATAAATTTTCATTTTTATGATTGATGATTCTTTTTTCAGGATTTTTTTTTTGTTCCTTTTTGAAGGTGTGTTTACTTTTTAATTTGTTTTTTTATTTTACTTTGGGAGATAGCAGAAAAAGAATAACTGGGTTAGGAGTACGATCATTTGCTTTTTCGTTGTTTGTCTTTATGGGAGTTTTGATGGAAGGTCAGGTGATGGGTTAAGGGTCGAAGAATTTGAAAGGAATTGATGGCTTTGAGTGACTTTTGATTATGAAAAAATTTGGGTTTCCTGGGGCTGTCAAGGGTGGACGGGGAGCAAGATTTATCAGATAGACGAATTTAACTTTGGCAAGGGGTCTTATAATTGTTTGTAATAAATTTTTTCTGTTGACAGACTTTATATTTGTTTAAGGCTTTCTGGGTTATTTACTTTCTTCTTTACTCTCTTTTCCTTGGATTGGAAACCGATCTGGTACCTAAATGAATGAGATCAACAATCAACTTAATCTGAATCCAATGTCAAAATAAAATCTCTATTCTCTCTTAAAATATAAGTGCCATACGGGTTGCATTTGATAGATTATACTTCTAACAGGCAACTTGTTTCTTCAACATACATTTAGGTGCAACTCTGAACCAGAGCTAGAAGAGCTTTTTTCCGACAAAACGTATTCGGCAGGCGGCAGAATCAAAGCATAACGGAGTAATGTGATTAAGCCTGCGATTGTCTCTGCAGTTTTCTATTGTCTATGATTCTCAGCAGCTGTCTAGACTAAGTTATCTAGCACCTGCGATGGTTTGATGGTTTTCCAGGTCACCCCTAACCCAGAACTGGGATTCAAAGACTCCCTTGTTATCCTTCTGATTTATGATTCTTGTAAAAATAAATAAAATAGATTTGGTGGTGCATCAGCTCGGAGTGAACCAGGACCTAGTGACTGTCAACTCTCAATCATTCCTGTGTGCGTGTTAACAGGAACGGAGGGGACCTACAATTTTCTGCCGATTCCGAACGGCTAATGAGCAGCGCTTTCCAAGACAAGAGATACTCTTGGAGGATTTGTCAATTCCTCACAAGAGGCATCACTACACCCCTGAAAAAAAACTTTCTTGCAGCGGCTGAATCGAACTCGAGACCGTCCGCATGACAGTCCAACGCACTAACCATTATGCCAAGGGGTACTGATGATTCTTGTAGTTGACGTATTTTGGCTTTTTTGTTTGGTTGTATGTTCTCTCCATTCGCCTACTGCAGAACTATATACATTCTTCTTTTCTAGAATGGGTGTATGTGTATTGTCTTGCCTTAGCATCAAGCTGATAGTAAATCCTTTATACGTTTGTTAATTTTGAAAACAAAATTAAGACTATAAGAATTTGGTTCAATTTTATTGGCTTGGCGAAAGAAGTTAACCGGTTTTCCAATCAATCCAGGTGACAGTAAAAACCATGGATTTCATAAATCTTCAAATATCTCTTTAACAGCCCCAGCAATGCATTATTAATTATCTTAAAAACTGGGAATTCTTAAAGCCATTGCACTAATTTTATCGAAAATTTACTTTAATCTGACTTTAAAATTCAGAAAGCCCTTCACTCACAACTTGCTCCTATAAAATCTTCAAACCAGCAAAACCTAATGCATGTTGACAGTCATAATCATCTCTAATCCTTGTGGTTTTTGTTTTGAGTCCCCACTACTCTGTTTACACAAGCGAAACAATAAGATTACCCAAAGTGATCAATCTAACGATGGCAATGCTTTCACACAAAAACTTACCAGCAGATACCTACCGACTTTTCTTTATTCCATCACCCATCGCAGGTTCACATTTATTTCAATGTTTATCCAAGGCATTACCACAACCAACGGGACTTAATTCCTCCCAGTTAACTTAAATTCTTTTTATTGCAAACTATGAAACAAGAATCGCTATGCAAACTCCCATCTCGTTAAGAACATTTGTCACCCTCGCACTATGCTCCTCGCCCCTGTACTTCTAACGGACTATGCTCAAGCATATACCCGGGTATGTATGTATAAAAGTTTAGTCTATAAACCACGCAATTGTTCCCAACCCCAACCACTGCCCGCCATACAGGAAATGAATGATGACCACAATAATAGAAGGGAAGGAAGTGCGAATAGCGCCCGAGATGTGGACACTTAATTCGCAGCGCAACACCATTGCCGGTACGGCTTTGCCGTCACCATCGCACAATCCCGAAAAACCATCCAAGGCAATGCAGATGGGGTGGTTTTTCTAACGAACCCCATCTCTCTCACAGACACCGCCACCACTCCACCCAAACCGTTATTGCCCACAAAATGGGAATCGAAAAGGCTGCACATTCAGCACTATCAAGCTCACCCCCCCTAAATGTGCATTTATTCTCGCAGCATACGAGTATATACATATGCAAGCCACTGAAGAGGGTGGTTGGGGTGGAAAAGTGCGGTGGCGGTATAACGGCGTACACGTTTTCATTAGAACGGAACTGAAAGCCATTTGCATAAATTTTCCAGCCTCAGCACAGCCAGAAGCTAAAAGAGAAATATGTTTCTCCAAATATACTATACACAAAGTGGTGCAGCGGGAAACTCTCTGTCCAGCTATTATGCGAGCAAAAGTATTAAGGGTTGGGGTGGTGTTGGCCTGCCCATCCTGTGCAGCTCATAAAAATCGCAATAAAAGCAAATAAAAATCACCCAAGCTGAAAAAAGGCCAACGAATTTACGCAAAAACCCATCGAAGCCCCCTCGTACGGGACCGACGACCGCCATATACGTACTGTCAAGTGTGTGTGTGTGCTTCGATATCGTATAGCGCTGGGCACGTCCTCCTGACGGGCCCAATACACTAGAGTCCTTTCTGATTATATTTACAGTGCACTTAATCAAAGTTGTTTTTCGGTTGTTGTAATAATGCGCGACTTTTTTTATTGCATCGTTCTGTGTTTTTTGTATTTGTGTATGTAGTGGCAGGACTTTTGTGAACTTTGCAGTCAATCGACAGCAGTTATCGTTCTTGTTGTTGTGCCCTCTTGTCTCGGGATTTTGTGAAGTGGCTCTGGAAGAATCAGGGAGCAGGAGTACACTTGGCACACGATTCTGCCAGACTTTATTTATTTTTTTTTTCTACGTTGTTTCGTCTTTTGCACTATTACTTATGTTGCGAAATATCCTGCAGACTTACCAACCAGCAAAATGGAAAAAAAAAACAAAAATGGTAATATAAATAAAAAACAGCTGCAGCAGTTGTCCTTACCTCCCTTTTGGCCTTTTAGGACCACTTCACACACACGTTGTCCCTGGGAGAAAAAATATATGCATGCAGTGTATATGGATGCATAGGTTTTCTGCGGGGTAAACTTAATTTTGTTGTAGTTTATTGGAAAAGAACTCTGGGAGAAGGACTCTTTTTCGAGTCTTGCTTCTCCTGCAGGGGAGATATTCGAAAGGTTGCCCCTTTTTATAGCAGTATTCAACTTTGAGTGAACAGAAAGTCTGCAGACTTTTATTCAAGTTGACTTCTATGAACTTCTGCTTTGGAGACGCATAAAAGATAAGTAGAGCCAACACCTGTTTCACCAATACCATCAGGTAAAGTTTGTCTGAAATCTCTCATATGAAAATAATTCAAGCAATTGATGACCATTGTGGGTTAGAAGAAATATAAATAGAACATATGGAGACAGTTTTTGATAATTGTAAGAGTTTTTGGACTATTCATAAGCATTGAGCATTTCGTTTTTATTCACTTCTGGCATATCTTTAAAAAGAAATTATTAAATTCATGTTACTCCGCATTGGGCGCCATTTGATAAAAATATCATTTTCTGCGGCCCATCAAATAAATTGGGTCGTTTTTAAAACCTAATCGAGCAAGAGTTCCAAGAGTTGAATTTTGGCCAAGGGAATGTCCTTAAATTATAAAAATAAAAAATTATATTATGATAGTCTATTAACTAAGAATTCTCTGCCACTCTTATGTGCGTGTTTTCAGAAGGAAATATAAGAACTTTTCATGACAATACACACTCTTGATTGAGAATTTATTTGGATTGCCCTGCGCAGGAGGGGCATCCCGGATAAATTGATCGCTATTATCAAGGCTACATAATTATGAAGGACCCAAATGTCACGTTCTGCATAAAGGAAGGTTGTCAAAGGATTTTGAAATCCAAAGTGGTGTTAGACAAGGTTGTATACTGTCACCAATACTGTTCCTGTTGGTAATAAGTGATGTGCTGCATGCAGCTTTGTCGACTTAAATGGAGGAATTCAGTGGAAACTGCTATCACACCTGAAACATCTGGACTAAGCGGATGACGTGTATTTACTCTCTCAAAGGATCATGGATCTCCATCAAATGACAACAAGGGTGGAGGGAGAAGCCGAAACCGTCGGGCTTAATATCAATACAGCAAAAACTAAAAGGATCAGCCTGGGACCTTCCTCATCTACTCAAATAGATATTTCTGGACAACCAGTAGAGACAGTAGGGAGTTTTCAATACTTTGGGAGAATTGTCTCTACTGATGGCGTGACCGAACTAGATATAACCAGCCGAATCGGGAAAGCAAAGGCTGCGTTCGAAATGCTGTCCACAATATAGAGAAATAACTCTATAAGCCTAAAGACCAAGCTACGACTGTTCCGCTCCAATGTAGAATCCGTGCTTCTTTATGGATGCAGCACTTGGAAAGTAACACTCACTGTCACAAGAAAGCTGCAAACGTTCGTGAATAGATGTCTGCTAAACGGCGGATTTTCTGGCCTAACCGTATCTACAATGATGAACTTCATGCGAGGACAGGTCAGAAACCCATTGAATCTATAATACGAAAACGTAAGTGGCAGTGGATTGGACATACAAGGCCACTAGTGTATTGCAAGTCAAGCGATGCAATGGAACCTTCTCACGTAGCGCAGAGGAGTTGGCCGACCCAGAAGTACTTGGCGAAGAACGGTCGAAGAGGAATCAGCACAACTGGGGAAGAGTTGAAGAGGGCACGATGGCGCATAGGAGTAGTGAAGCCCTATGCCCAGCAAGGGGAACCACACGGACGTAACATGTCCGAAGACCTAAGTAAGTAAGTAAGTAAGTACTATCTGGGAATTGAGCTTTCGAAAGCAGCGCGGTTTTTAAAATTTGAATTTCTATTTGTAATTGGTAAGCAATTTTTCTTTCAAAACATGGTATAGAGTGTAAAAAAAAACTTGCATTCCTATTATTCGTTCTTTTCCCTTTACTGTGCTTTTAAGAACAATCATTGATTCTTCCTCTTCAAAGGGTTTCCCAATAGGAACAGGAATTTTGGGAAGTAAATAGCGCCCATTTTGTTTTTTTTTCTTTCACTATGACAAGTTAAAGCTTTCTGTCAATCAAGCCGTGTCAATTATAGGACTTGATTATCTGAAGTGGATGTAAGTGGACCCTGTATTCAGTAAAAAAAATCATCTGCAACCCCAAGCTCTATTTTAAGCCTAAAGGGAACGTCGACAAGCTAAATTACCGGATTCAAGATGATACCAATCCACACGAGGTGCAGCAAGAGCCAGTGAAATCTTAACAAGTCACTGTTAGATGTGGATTACCCAGTGGTGATGTTCTTGGTCTCTCCTTCTAGAACCCGGTGATGGGACTGGTATTGTCATCGACGGAGAGCACTACCTATCGATGATAACCAATTTTTTTTCCAAGTTAAATAATATGGATATGAAGGACATGTGGTTCCAATGGAACGGTGGTATGTGCCAAAATGGATATTTTGCTCCGTCGATTTCAGGACGATGTTATCTCTAAAGGGGCATCAACTGAACATTGTGATTTTGCAATTTTACCCAGTTCGAGGTTTTTCTTGCGCGATTTACTTACGTCGAAGTTTTATGGTTTTTAAACATTTCCATCCAATTCACCAAAGTCATCAAAAATGTAACCTCTTTGTTTCGCACCATCCAGCACGGAAGAGGTTTCCATTTGAACGATGTCATAGAGTTCCACTTTACAATTTTTCTTATTGATTTTGCTCGTTGCTTTAAAACTTTATGACATCATAACTTCTTCGTCTGTTTCATTTCTTCATAATTTTCTATGCTCAAATGAGAAAGTAATAAAAAAAAAATCTCGCATTGGGCGCCATTCTAATACATATTTGTACTTTCTATTTCCAAAGATCTTATAATGACCACCAAAATTTAGTGGTGGATTTAATATCAAGTCAATATGATTGTTCTGTCCAGATCAATCATTGGACCTTCCCTTGTTGGATTCCGCTTTGGAACTAAATTTTGTAATTAAATATTAATATACTTCTTTCGAACTTAAAATGAACACCATTCAAACATTTAAAAACTTTCCACTTAAGGTGCAAAATCTCATTTTGCAAACGATGAATATTTGAATTCTCGATATCTTCCTCCAACCGTTGGGCGCCACTTAACTTCTATTTAAATCTACTCGTGCCAGATTCTTTTAATCTATTCCAACTTATCTGGAATCAAATGATAACTTCAAACATAATTCTGAACAAATTCCCAAAGGACAAAATTTCAATAAATTACTAAAGTTTCAAACGAAACCATCCTTCGAGGTATTATAATTATATTTTTCATCTTATTTTGGTTCCAGGACGTCTACTGACTGCCATCTGAATCCAAAACCACACAAACATGTTGCTTTCATTTCGAAATACAATTATTATTCGTGACAGTTCGGTCAGTTTTCAATTACGCCTAATTGCACCCATGGCCACCGAGACAAACAGAGCGACAGAGCAGAACAGCCCACCACAGGAATCACATATCGGTGTTCGGTCGCACAAATATCATTCACAGTACGCGAGATTGGTTGTCCATGTTTTTGTGGCACGTTTGGTTATAATTTTTGACTTCCAAAAGTAACAGGATATTGTAAGAATCGCCATGGGGCAAAGTTTGATTTGTGTCCTAGCTGCATGAGGGAAGGAATGGAAATATGTATGAATATGTTTCCAATAATAATTAGGTCATAGTTGGCACCATTATTTCATGACATGGAGGTCACAGAGGCAGTTCTGAAAAGTGTGTTACCACTGAATCTGCATCATATTACAATTTTTCGATGAATTTATGATGATTATGGGAATATCCTGAACTGAATGATGTGCAGATACTTTTCGCAGAAAATTCATATCCAAGGCACACGATGTAAATTTCAAATAAACAAAAATAAAAACAATTTGGTTCGCCCTCATTGAGAACAGCTGACGATTGAAATGTCAAATGATGATGGCGCAAAGGATCAAAAATGAAAATAATAATGGTAGATCCCTTTCAAATCCGTTGTTATTTTTTTGTGCTTGTTCCTGTGAATGGAAGAGCAAAAGAGGTTGAATATTAAACTCCAAGTCAACAGAAAAGTCAACAAAGCAAGAGGTTGAAATTAAAATAGAAAAACTCTGGATGAATGATTCTGCTTAGTGGATGGAGGGAAAGAGATAGATATAGAGATTGACTAGGTAGGTACACAAGCTATGCCAAGGCAAGAGAATAGAGTTAAGGCTGCAAATTCAGCTTGTTCTATGGTCAAAGGATGTTGTTTCCCCGTTGCCTCCACCACTTAACCATCATTCATCTATATGTTTGCCATTCAAGAGCAGAAAACTAAATAAATAGGAAAAAAGACAAAACAAAAAAAAAAAAACAGAAAACAAGAGAAGACTGAAGTGGTAGAGAGGTAAAACGAAGAAAAAAATTTTAAAAAATAGGTAGATGGATAAATACTCATGGAAATATCCTGACATCACAGTGCAATGCAATTAATATCAGCAATGTAATCCTTTCTCGCAGTTATATCCCTTTTGTGTGCGTTGGCGTTTTTATTTATTTTTTTTTTCTATAAAAATTGCATTCTTTTGTTAGAAAATGAAGTTTATGTTGTTTTTATGCCACGCCTCCCACCTTCAGTTCGGCTGAAACAAATCTGAAAAGAGGTTCTATTTTTTAGCGCTAAATTTACAGAGCGAAATTGCTTTTGTCTAAAAATAAATGCAGCAATGGGGGTGGGTTGTTGAAGTATATTGACGTTTGTAATTTTATTTCAGTGTTCCCGTTTGATCTAAAATACACGAGAGTTTTATTTATTTATTTTTTTTTTATGTTGAATTAAAAAACGTTGATGGAGTTTATTTAATGAAAACCTACCTTCATAGGCAGAGCGAAAGCATCAATTAATGTACTTTCTGGTTGATTGAAAAGTTGGTCGTTTTCGTTTTTAATCAGATGGATTGCTTTTGGGAAGTTGATCGGATTTTAAATTATAATTACGAATTTAATTTTTTTTAGCGTTTAATATTGAGTGGACGTCTAGACTGGTAAAACAAAGTATTTTTTGTTTATATAATTGCACGTTGGGCGCCATTTGCAGCTAACGCTTTTACTAAACAAATCAGTGTTTTTTTTTTAATTTCTTGTAGGCGCTCACACATTAGCGGCCATTCAAAATAAATTTTAGCATTTTTTACGCCTTAGGGAAGAGAATGAGTTTTGTTTTATATTATATCTGTAAAATCTCATTCTGACCGTCTATAAAAAATTAATTTTGCTGTCCGTTTGTATTTTAATAGTGAGTACAAATAGAAAATTGTTGAGGTTTTTCTTATGAAAAAAGATTTAACTATTCATTTCTTTCAAAGGGCAAAGCACATACAGTCCCTGGCCATATTATTAGACGCATTGTAGATTTTAAGCAAAATCAAAAGCAATTACTGTTTTGAATATTTTATTGAAGTAAATTTGTCCTTTTATAATATATAACTTTTATAATAATAACTCTTATAAATTGGACCATATTTGAACAAATTCGAAATTACCACAATTTAAATATTTAGTTAAACCTCCTCCTGCCGCTATGAGAATTTCAATTCTGTGCGGAATTCTGCCAATTCAAGACTGAACTGCTTCATTTGCGGATTATGATTCCACACATGAAACATTTTTTCCAAGAGCTGCTGTTGGTTGTGAACAACTCTTGAGTTCCGTCTTCATCAGTTAGCACACATTTTCTATGGGGTTCATGTCAGGAGATATTAGCTTCTTGTAAATACGTTTTTACAGGTTGGGCTCTATGAAAGGGATACATAAAAACAAAATTTTCATCTTTGGGAATTCTGACCGGGGCTAACATTCTTTATGGCTTCTTTACACTGGTGCTGTTTCATTATGCCTCAAACCATCTTCATGCATGTGTCAGTTAAAAGTCAAAAATAAATGCATATAACCTAGTATAATCCTTGAATTTCTAAAAAGTGTATAGTGCGTCTAATAATATGGCCAGGGACTGTAGGGTCTGCATCTTTGTTGGGCGCCATTTACAATTTCTAAGAGAAAAAGATTTCAATGTTTAAAATTATTTTTTTAACGTATTATTTACAATTTCTAGTCAAATACATCGATTGATGATATTTTTGCATCTTCAATTTGTACACTGTGGGTTTTTGCCTAAATCAGTTGTGATTGTACTTATTTTTGTTCTATTAATCTTTTGGCGGGCTTACATTATTAATATATTGATATTTGTTCAATCTTTCAATCAAATCAAAAACGATAGTATTGTACTCTGTGCCCGAACACAAATTTTAAGTTTCCAACGTTGGGCGCCACTTTGTAAGTAACAAAACATTATTATCAATCGGTATTAATATTGAATAACCATATGTACAACAGAGTTCATAGGGTATTATTTTATTTATTTATACATTCAAAGAATTGCTCTGATTTACAATTGTATAAAATTTATGTTGCCCATTAAATCTAAAATGAAAATAAGTTCGTTTATTTTCAGCTTTGGGTGTCTAAGTATTAGTTCCAGCTGGAATTTGTTTCTAGTTGACTTCAACAACCGAGTTTTTATCCCTTTGGCTCAAAAATATATTATTATTATTGTAAGCAGGATTGGTTTGTATCGATATGAGCTCCAGATATTCCAAAGAAAGTTTATATGTTTCTCGACTTGAAATACAACCTTGGTATAATGGTAAGTACGTTTGACTGTCATGCAGAAGGCATAGATTCGATTCCTACTCTCTACAAAATTGTTTTTCAGGGCTGTTCTGCCTCTGTTATGAAATGACAAATATCTTTCATGATGATAAATGCTTTTTAACTAAGCCTATCGAACTCGTCAGAAAATTGTAGGTCCTCTCCATTCCTGCTGAAATTCACAAAAAAGAGAGTTGAGAGTTGTGGGTCATTATTAGGCTGAGTTAGGCTGAGTTAGGCTCTCAACGAACCGTTGGCCTCTAATTAATTTTTTATTTTAATGAAAATTCCATTTGTTCGAAGTTCAAGTTTCATGTTTTTCCCAACAAAATCTAACTCTCTTCGTTTACCTGTAAACAGAAGAATGCGTTTCAAAACAATTACGATAACATTATACATTTAAATGGCGCCCAATGCCCAACTCTCTTACCAAAAAACTCAAACCTTTTTCAAAGAAATATCCATGCACCATTGAAAATTAACTCTTTAATATTCAGTACATAAAACCAAAACTATTTGCAAAACAAAAAAGGAACGAAAATATTATCTAGCTTACCTTTATATCCTCTTGCAATGTTCAACCATCTGTTGGATTATCATAAAACTTCTATTTTTCTTTATTTTTTTTTTTGCAACGCCCAGTGCAGCAAAACCAACATTCTATTGTCGATGATCGCATTTACATATAAAAAATAATCACATGAGACAGCAACAATCGAACACAAGGACGAAAATCTGTGCTGCTTTAGTTGGTTGGCATTCAAATTTCATTGTTTTGCTTTAATATTGTATCTGTGAATCTACCATTGACCACAGCATAGCACCATTTACAATTTACAAAAAAAAAAACAAACAAAGAAACAAATAATAATAAAAGAAAGTTCAATTCAGAGAAAAGTCCCCAACAAATATGTTTTGTGTAGTTAAGGGAAGCGCATCTCGTATACACAATTCACCCGCCTTTTTCATATAACATAACCATTCAATAAAAGTGGTCCTTCGAGCCGGATTGAGTACAGAAAAGAAATCGAAAATCTAAAGTACAGAAGTAACCTTTTGTCAATGCATGCAGTATTTCTGTGTATAGGTGTAAGTATTTGTGTTCATACGAGAAGGACATTGCTGCATTGGAAAAAAGAAGGAATTCAAATGAATCCGATTTTCCAATTGAAAATGCAGCCAATGTTACAGTGGGACTAACAGCAAACTATTTGTTCAATGAACACACATTCCAATATACTCGTATGTATATAGATGAGCAACATGCACTGCACTCTTCGGTTCGAGGAATTATTTATCATTCGACAACAGTTGTAGAAGTAATGGGTACTCCACTCTCGATCTCTGGACTATTGTCGGCGTCTGTCGCAATACCCTACCGACCAACGCCACCGCCACCGCTACCACCACCTCAACATGTCCTGTTTAACTACTCAATTTTCTCTGTGCGATTGTCGTATGCACGGATGAGCGTATGTGGATCGGTTTGGCTATATCCTTAGCCTTGCTGGCCAGGCCAGGCCAGTACGACACACAATGATGTGTTGTTTTTCCTAAGCGCTACAGATTTTTCGAGTTTACGTTGTAGAAATCTCTTCTCACATACAAAATGCCATAAGGTTGACGTTGTATTTTGCTCTGGTTTTGTGATTTTATATGTTTTTTTTTTTTGTGTGTTGTGCTGTTTCTGTTTTTCGTTTTGTGTCATCCTGATTGTGCGACATGCATGTTCTGTTGAGTTGAGTTGAGAACTAGCTATAGCTAGCTATGGTTGTAGGACATAACTAGGACAGAAAAAATCACCCGGACAAACAACAAAAAATCGGAGAATATTGTTCGAATAAAACGTGAGCAGCAGTTTGGTTTTTGTTGTTTCGTCCTTCACAATATCGAAGCTCCCAACCACACCAAATGGGTATACTACATGCATACTACGCACTTTATGTTGATGGTTGGGTGGATACAAAAAAAAACAAGTAATCAATTGGATACAGGGTGATCCTAAACTAATAGTAAAATATTTTAACGACTAAATGTATTTTTCGATTTGAGCGATAGCAAATACACAAACCTTATTGAATATAGATTTGTATTGTTTTGTGAAATTAGTTAAATTAACTCTTTCAAGGAATAGTGTATGTATTTCTATCCTACATCATGGACATTATCTCTGATCGTTGGTTTCGTGGTTCTAAATCGAATTTATATTTTACTATTTCATTCAACTATACTAATGATATAGCAAATACAACAACCATGGTGGGAACATATTGCCCCATAAGACTGCTCAAACTCCATCATATACCGATGTATTAGTTTTTTATGAATAAAATTTAAAGTGATACGTGCAGAATATTTTATGTAATTTAAGAAAAAAAAAAAACTTTGTTTTTCTGCCATTTATCTAGCCAAAGCTACAACCACCATTGAAACACTTTAAAATCATAAAGAGACGTATTTGTAATTTTTTTTTGTAAGCAAATGTGTGCTTGTTTTTGGTTCAAACTGCTTAGCAATATCACAATCCTGAAAAATAATTTTAAAATAATGAATGCACAAGCTATACCAATAATGGGATGACCATCTGACCATTCTTTAGTCTATTATAATTTAAAAGTTGTTTCTTATAGTATACCCAACCTCAGTTTGTCAATCTAAATCTATTTACTTTAATGAGAAGAAGTATCGAATAGTGTGACCATTTGCTGATTAATTTGTATTTTATTTATGTTTTATAGTATTTTTTTAAGGGACCAAAACCTATCGATATACTTAAAAAATTGTGCCATTAAATGTGTGCCATGCAATCAAAGTAATTCTTGTTGAGAAAATAAAATAAATTGTGTCACCCTATATAATTTGAGGATTCCAATGGCATTTCTGTGTATGTTTATGTCAACGATTGGTTTATTCAAGTGAATGAATATACAGTGTTCGAGTATACTCTTACAGCTATGCCACATAGCGACTACAAAATTTTCACTATTGAAAGAGAGCTAACTGCACCGCAGCGCACTACAGTTGTAGTTCATTCAACATCACCCTATTTATATTGGGTAGTCAAATAGAGACTTTTGCTAAGCTAATACACATTCCGTTTTCAATGGACAATTATTGAATCTGTACGCATTTTAAGGAACATGAACACAAACACATACACGTATACATTTACCACACAAAATGCACTACAAACGCAACTGCAGTTAGCAAGCTATTGAATGGGTTATTTCTTGGCAAGGACATGATGCAAGCAAAAGTCCTGATTTCAAATCTAAAGTATAAAATCAAACTCTCGCAATAGCAAATGGGTTTGAGTAAACTGTCCTCGTCACAAGAGTTAAGGATAGATATGCTTTAAACTGTGCATAGTTATTTTGAGCGCAAGTATAGTAGCTATAAGTTTATACAGGGCAAAGTTAGTTTCTGAATACAGAGATTATAATAGGAAAAAGTTAGCAGCAGGACTATGATGATGATGATGAAGCTAGGATTTAACTGCGAATACAATGAGACTATTGAAAGGAAGAACAAAAAAATGTTTCCATGCTGATTTGATAAAGCAAAATGATTTGTGTACTTTACTGCTAAGATGACGATGCAGTTAGAGGAAGCAGTGTGAAGTCAAACCACAGTTATGGCTTTATAATGACGAAAGGCATTTTCGGAACAGCAAAACATGTTAAAGGAATTCATAAATGTTCAAAATTCCAACTCAATGATCTTCTTCCTAACAACCATGAAAGCAACTAGCTTTGTGAAAAACATGTTGTCTCTGGGCATCTCTAAATCAATTTAATAACTGTTAATATAAAAACTTTAACTTTGAATCATTCTATTTCCTCTGATGAAAGAAAATCAAACTTACATATGTACATAAATGGCGCCCAACAATTGGTGTAGGATATGTTTGAGGAATTTCAAATACGTTGCATTTTTTTTACCTATACGTTTAAGTTATCAACTTGAACTGAAGGAGATATTATTCAGACTGCAGCTGGCATTTTTTTTCTAGCACAGTTTTGAATTCCAGATCATATTGAGAGGAAGACATAGAGATAAATCGAGTGTTCCGCATATAATAAATGTCTCATAAGAGACACTATCCAAAGAACTGTGTTTTGTAGCACTATCTTCAATTAGTAAGTAAGCAGATTGACCTTTAAGAATATTTAGCTGGCTCATCCTATAGTTCCTCCTCCAAACCTACTGCTTTTAGGAATTTTAGTATTTGGGGCACTTTTAGAGAGGATAGGTTGCTCCCTTCTTCCTGGGATTGTCCCAGATGTGTTTTTCTTTGGTGCATGATTGGGCAACACTTTCCCAGTATATGTTCCGGTGTTTCTTCATGCATGTTGCAGAATCTGCAAGTGGCACTGCTAAGGTGTCTTCTAAGTTAGCAGTGTCCTGTTTGAATACCTGTTATTATTCTTAGGTTATTCCTACTTAAGTTAATACAGTATTTGAAACGTTGCCAGTTGTAATTGCCCAGTAGTATTTTCGCCTGTCTCAGTTTAGGGAGTTCATTCCAGTTTTTGAACCTGTTTGCCTCCTCTTCTTGTTTAATTTTGGTTTTGATGACATTTTCTCCTATGCCGCAATATGGTTCAGGGACTATTATAGAAGAGTTGAAGCACCTATTTTTGCTAGGGAATCTGCCTTTTCGTTACCATGAACACCAATGTGACCAGGTACCAAGTAAAATGTGACCCTGTTCTCCAAGTTCATTTAGCCTGCTTATGCACTCCCATACCAGCTTAGAGTTGATGGTGTATGAGCTTAGTGCCTTGAGTGCTGCTTGAGTATCTGACATAATGGCAATGTTCTTGTTACGATAATTCTTTTCGAGATTACGATCCACGCATTTCCCTATGGCGTTTACCTCCGCTTGGAAGATGCTGGTGGACTGTCCCATCGGTATGGAAAGGTTGGTTTTTGGCCCAAAGATTCCTGCACCAGTCCCTTCGCTTATTCTCGATCCATCAGTGTATCGTTTGATGGTATTTGTTTCGAGTGTGTAGTTTGTTTCCTCTCCTACCCAGTCCTTCTTGTTACTTAGCTGTGTAAGAAAGTTTTTTCTCGAAATTATGTTTTTTGATCATTCGACCCCTTGCGATGCCAATAAGGTTTGTTGTTGTGGACCTGGCAATTAGGTCCCTTTCTCTGAGACCAATAATTTTGCCTGTCCCAGTTCCTTCCTTTAAGAACCTCATGATACCTCTCACTCCAGCACTTCTAATGACCTCGTGTAGAGGGGATAGATGGAAGATAACCTCCATAACTGCGGTAGGACAGATACATTCGGGCCTTTGGACTTTTTCTGAGCCCTAGAGACAGACAACATTTTCTTGTAATTGTTAGTCCTCTTTGGATAATATCGCAAGGAGATTCTTCAAACTTACCTACTGCAATAATAGCGATATCATCGGCAAAGCCAATGCAGCATATACCTTGGGAGGTAAGATTTACTAACAATTCATCTACTACAAGACTCCACAACAAGTGTGATAGTACACCGCCCTGAGGACAGCCTCTTGTTGTGATTACTTTTTTTACATTTTGTCCTGCTTGTGCCTCTGCATTTCTCTATCTGATAGCAACAACTTGGAAAGATTCAATGAGTTAATTTTTAGCAGAGTAAACATTAACTCCCTAAGCCATTAAGTTAATATCCGACGAAAAATTATCCTAGAAAAACGGAGCTCCTTTGGCTTGGCGAACTAAATGGGTGCAAAACTCACTGGGTACGGCACAAACTGAACACTCTACAGAACCTTTAAACTGTCTTTCCTGCATTGAACCGAGTATTTGATAACAAGAAAAAATAGAGAACTAAGGTATACTGGGATCTGAAGCAAAAATATTTTTTCGATAAATGAAAATATGGTCCTGGGTGGAAGAAGGGTGAATGAGCTGAAGATACACCCGTGAACCAACCCGTACCAAGATTTGGATGCAGTTTAGAAAATTCATTATGTTAGTCACATTGGGGGAAGGATATCAATGCTTTAATAGGAGAATCTTGGAATTCTAGGCCCCAGGCTAAAGCTGGCAAGGAAGACCAAAACTCTGGTGTAAGGAGCAAGATATCGCATATGTTATACCACTTTGCATGGATGACTAGAAGCAGAGTGCTCAGGATGGAAAACCACCATATTTCAGGCAAAGAACTTTCATGATTCAGGAGCCAGATAAAGAAGTAAGTGAGAGAATTTCGCATTCGTGCAGTACGGCTTAATAACAAGAATAAAGTTTGTTAAACTTTAAAGATTTTCACTCTGACCATAAAAATAGTATCGCATAATTGTCATTTAATAAGTGGATGATGTTGCCAGAATGTTCAACAATACAATATCGTTTCGTTTAACTTATCAACTGGCAATTCAAAGCGTACTGATTACCCTGAGCTTACACACCTTTTCCACTATTTCCCAAATTATTGTATTTTCATTTTGTTCAAATACAAAAATTGAAAAAGGGTTTTTTGACACTGTATATGATATCTTATCTTAGGTGGTTTCATACTGTAACCACCAATCTGCAAAAGGCAAAAAGATCTTAAATATAACAATGAGGAAAAAAAAGAGCTGGTCAGTGTAATTCACATTCGTGTAGTGTGGTATTAGAGAGAATCTCTGTGTTAACAGTGCTCTTGGTCAACTAATTTAAAAAAAAAATGATCAGTGCAGTGGAATTAGTTTATGACAGCAATGTCAATAGAGGTTTTACGGAAGCCCTATTATTTTTGTAAGTCAATATGTCAACTGTACAGGGACCTTTAAATATAGCGCAGAAAATTTTACAGCGATTTCGTTAAGGACAATGTCGAATGTTTGTATTAGCTCATCTAGAACCCTTGGAGTTATCGTTAGTACGTTGGCCTATCGCGCTGAAGTCTGTCTTCGATTCCCGGCCTATGACACTTAAAACAATGTTTTTACTTGCGATATATAGGTACTATAGGGCAAGTTCTGCATTTGGAAAAAAAAAAATCGAACGCGAGATTTTGATCAAAGTTGACATTACGATGATAGCGAAGACGAAAAAAGTGGGTCCGAAAATTCCGTCTGTCTGTCTGTATGTCTGTACCTCGAACTACAGCCTAAACTACTGGATGTATTTTCTTCAAACTCGGTAGTTAAGGGCCTTCGGTGATTCCCTAGAGGAAAAATTAAAATTTTTTTTTAGCTCCAAAACTAACGGTACCCCCCATACACCCGTAATGCAAAATCTTATTTATCTCGAAAACGGCTCTAACGATTTTGATAAAAAAAATTAAGTGTGATATTATGAACATAGGCTACATTTTGGTCAACAAAAATTTTGGGGCAAAATGTTATTAGGGGTACCTGCCATAGACCCGTTTTTTTTTTTGGTTTCCGACTTTCTAATTAACGGCTCTTAGGATTTTAACCCAAAATTTTCAGCAGGAGTCCCCTTAAGTTTAAAATAATATTGTATATAAAAATATGCGAAAAAATATTTGTTGGGTTTTTTTGAAAAAAAAAAATTTTTTTTTTAAATCAATATCTTCAAAATCTATGAACGATTATTTTTTGAAATTATTTCCTAAAATCAATATTATTTAATACTTAAAATTCGCATCCCGCATTTTTTTCTTGAAAAATTTTAGAGAAATTTCTTATATACAAAATTTATTTAATAACAAAACGATTTTTTAAAGTTTATTTGCATAAATTCATACTTTTCCGGAAACCAGACGGCAATTTTATGCATTTGAACATTATTATCACATTAAATCCATGTTTTATATTTATAAAATGTATCTTAAATTCCAAAGTACTTTTATATAAGAGCAAGTTCGTGCGATCCAGTCGTGCATTTTATTTTTTTCAGGAATACTGCATCTTGAAATGAAGTGTACATCTTGTCATGAAAAAGTGCTTCTTATCTTAACCGTTTTGTGTGGGTTAAGGTATTTAAGCCCCCAACACGTCCCCAGGAATGCTTGAGAGTCAGTTTTTAATGAACAGCTAGCTACCTAGCTACCATACGATTCAAAAAAAGATTCAACGTTTTTGAAATTTCCTCTAAAAACAGCTCCAACGATTTTTTTAAACTTAGAACCTGCGTTAAATGTCCTGATTCTAAGTTAAAATAAATAATTTTGCTTGATCCATATTATAACCTTAAATTACGAGTATATTATCATATTCTATTCATGTTATCCAATCGTAAATATTTGTTGACCATTCAGGCACTTCGAATTACCGTTAGACAAATAAACATAATATTATACTCTCAGTTTTTATGATTTTGTCTCAGCAACAATTTCGTTGACAATCCATATTAGGATTGTAGGTTTCGTCGGCCCAGCTTTTCGTTAGAGTATTGACTTACATGACTCTCGGTTAAGCCAGAGTTGTATAGCCCATTTAAGTATAATTGTGTACAAAATATCTCCTGAATTAATGCAGAGTTAACTCAACAAATTTGGTTAAATCCACAGAGATTTAAATTGACTGAAAAATAGGCTATGAAGCTTTAAAAATTTGGTCTAAAGTATTTATGGCCGTTTCGTTCACTAGATTAATTTCAAGTAATTTAACGGCTTTAAACGTTTGAATAGTTTTTTTTTTAATCGACCTATTCATGCTTCCTCCGCCTATCAATACCAATGCACCCTTACTGCTTTTTTGTCAATTAAATTGTCTGTCTTGATATTCCTTGGACTCTTGTCAAATGCCCACACGTGTTGACATTTATCTCTGAACCCATAACCATTTTCAAAGGAAATGGAGTTCATTGAGTTGAAAATGAGACAAAAAAAAGGGTTATGAAAGAGCCAAGCCGGAGGAAGTCGGCCTATTTGGCCCAAAGGACATATTCTGGCGTATGAAATTAAAATAAAAAGAATAAAATATCCGCAAGAATTTCTCCCCCACATGAAGTGTAAAGGCCATTTTTGACCCTTTTATCGCTTCAGCTAACCGATAAGCGGTCCACAGACCGAAAAAAATATGAGCTTGGGCATCATTTTTGCTTTTTGATGATATTTTAGACAATTTTTGAAACATTTTTCAGTTTTTTTTTTTAAGTACACTACAACGCATTCCATTGTGTTATCCTAAACGAGTCCTGTGGGAGGAAGGATATAACGTTGGTTGGCTTATGGCGATGGGTATCACATTTCATAAACGCACATCCATATTATTCTCTTTCGGTATGTGAGGAGCTCAACCATGATTTGAATGCAAATGAGCATTCAAGCTCTATTGCTATTCTCGCTCTCATCATCTCGGCCAATCTATAGCCCCATGAATGAATCCATTATGTTAATTAGTCCTTCAAAATATTCTCATGGCCGGGTTTTTGTGTTTGGGCCACAGCATAATGATAATATCAATCGGTATACCTTTACCTGCGGGTTAAGATACATTCATAGATAATGTATGTTTCGCTATACACTCCTATACCATAATGCATTAACATTCACCACCGATGAGGGTTGGTTTCCATTTTGTTCTGTTCATACTGGGGATTTTTTTGTTTGTGTATTTTTGCCCGTTTTTATGCCGAAAGAGGTGTGGGCCATCCTTTCATGTTCAAGTCAACTGTATCATTTTGACTTTCTATTGATGACCATCAATGATGGTCTTTGACTGTCTTTATACCTCGATATATGTACAAATATTTGACCGACAAATGGAGAAGACGGGATCAGAGGTTACGATAAACCGTTGATTAAAAATGCTTCTGTTTTTTTTTTCGGGGGGAGATTGGTTGGAATAGGGTTTAAATAAGGGCAAGGCCTGCGTTCGGAATGAAAAATACCTTTGTGGTTATTGGCCTTTGTTTGGCTATTTAATGGCAACGCTATAATGTTTTGATAGGATGGAGCCTCGAACGGGGGAAGTTGATTTAATTTAAGGATATTCCAGTATCGTGCTAAAAGCTCATGAGTGTTATTTTTTATGTGAAAAAGTGATATCGACAAAAAATTGCTTAATTTTATTTTCACTCTTAAAAAAACAAACTGTTTGGTCTGCTAAGTGGAGCTCTGATAAATTTACCACTTAAGATTAGAAAAGTTCACGAGGAATTTTTGAATTAAATTTATTTTAAATTATCAAGTTAAGCCTAGTACTCAGTTTAAGTGAAAATGAAAATTTCATATAAAAGTGACTGCTGGTTCACTGGCATGAAATCCGCAACGAGAGGTGAGTACTAAAATGTGGATTGGAAAAACAAATATGATCCACAACTTTTTCCACGCTATGATTTTCATATCTCAATGTACAACCATCAAGAAAAAGTTTAAGGCAATGTGGAAAACTGTGACATTTGTCAGTTGATTTGAATAATTTGTTTCAAAACAAAAAATTGAAAATTTATAAACAGAAGGAACGAATCAGTTTAAAAATAATTGTCATTTTTTTTCTCATTCAAAGTGAGTATCCAAAAATTCACGTGGAAAAGTTTATTCTATTTTCATTTTTATTCTTCGCGTGTAATTTGGAACGTATTTATTTTTCATTTCACGCTAGGTGAGTACTAGGCTTTAAGGTAAAAACTTAAATATGTAGGGGAAGGTGGCCTAAACTGGCACCCCTTAAGGAAAATGTGTCATATCTCGCAAAAATGTGACATTTAAACTTAAATGTTATATTCTTTTCAAAGCTAAATCAATAACGATTGCATTTTTTTGCTTTACGAGTTTGAAAAGTTTCAAAAAGTATTTAAAGTATTTAATTTTCAAAAACTCTTCAAATTCCAACGATCAAAATTGTCCGGGTACCCCTGCAAGTAAACCAACTAGGCAAGTAAATCAAAAATCATTTTCAATTTATTTTAAACTTTATTTTAAACAAATCATAGTTCGAAGTAAAATAAACACAAACAATACTCAACAAAAAAAAAAAAATAAGAAACAACAATTCATTTTAAACAACTTCACTTAAAACAAAATAAGGAAAAGTAGAAATTATAATAATACTCAATTATTGCAAATATCACAAATGTACTTTTTTTGGACGGCATTTAGGGCTTTTGTTAATGCATTATCAGTCCAGGACTGCCTCTCTGTACATCGTTTATATTTTCCAACCATTTTCACTATAAAGAAAATGAAAATATAAGGGTAAGTATAAAATGCCACACTGTGCTATTTTAGGCGAGTGCTTAGTAGGCCATTTTGCCCATTTAGGGTTCTTTTATTTAAGTTTTAATTCCGAGCACACGGAAATATTTATAGGCCAACTAATTTCAGTAAATTAATGAGAAATACTTAATACTTACATGCATTTATTGTTTTCTCCAAAATTTAATGTTTTTTATAATTTTTTTTTTGTGAACAAACTTTTTACAACATTTTATTGGTTCTACTTTTGTAGATGGCTAGAGACAGTTTGACCTGTAAAATTTGAAACAATAGCTTGAACCTGCTATAATTTCGTTTATGTCAGTGATGCCAGATAAACTAAAGAATTGTGTTACCAAAATCTTCTAATTCTGTTCGATTCTACAATTACTAGCAAGGGGGCCATTTTACCTTGGTGGGCCATTTTAGGCCATCTTCCCCTATATATGTTTTTAAATTTGAAGAAGCCTAATTTCCTATTGAGCTATTGTAAAAAAAGGCTTGTTTTATACTACCTAAGTAAGGTTATCCAAAATATTTATTATCCTGCATAATAGGCCCAAAAGTAGTGTTTGTTCCCTTTGGCCTTAGGACCTTCAGCCAAAGTGTAAGGGTCGTATAACTTATTAGAACTTTGACACGCGTGTAGATATACTGATGTGAAACAATCCAAATGACAAATAAATATTTGTTCTAAAACTATTACAGTAACGTAGATATTGCATCCAGCCAGCGCAGCGGTGCAAACAAAAATAATCACTTTTTCAATCACTTTCATTAAAAATTTACAGAAATTCATAGTGGGCTGCATTATTGAATCCCACGATTGAAAGAACTGTTTTATTTTATTTCCTCTGCATGTGATATCAATGAAACAAAAGTAGTAATCTTTGGTATGACGGTTTTGGCGTAGTCAGTTTTCATATAACGGGTGATTTTTTAAGAGCTTGAGAACTTTTTAAAAAAAAAAAACGCATAAAATTTGCAAAATCTCATCGATTCTTTATTTGAAACGTTAGATTGGTCCATGACATTTACTTTTTGAAGATAATTTTATTTAAATGTTGACCGCGGCTGCGTCTTAGGTGGTCCATTCGGAAAGTCCAATTTTGGGTAACTTTTTCGAGCATTTCGGCCGGAATAGCCCGAATTTCTTCTTAAATGTTGTCTTCCAAAGCTGGAATAGTTGCTGGCTTATTTGTGTAGACTTTAGACTTGACGTAGCCCCACAAAAAATAGTCTAAAGGCGTCAAATCGCATGATCTTGGTGGCCAACTTACCGGTCCATTCCTTGAGATGAATTGTTCTCCGAAGTTTTCCCTCAAAATGGCCATAGAATCGCGAGCTGTGTGGCATGTAGCGCTATCTTGTTGAAACCACATGTCAACCAAGTTCAGTTCTTCCATTTTTGGCAACAAAAAGTTTGTTAGCATTGAACGATAGCGATCGCCATTCACCGTAACGTTGCGTCCAACAGCATCTTTGAAAAAATACGGTCCAATGATTCCACCAGCGTACAAACCACACCAAACAGTGCATTTTTCGGGATGCATGGGCAGTTCTTGAACGGCTTCTGGTTGCTCTTCACTCCAAATGCGGCAATTTTGCTTATTTACGTAGCCATTCAACCAGAAATGAGCCTCATCGCTGAACAAAATTTGTCGATAAAAAAGCGGATTTTCTGCCAACTTTTCTAGGGCCCATTCACTGAAAATTCGACGTTGTCTAAGTTGTAAGTCTATTCATGATGAAATGTCAAAGCATACTGAGCATCTTTCTCTTTGACACCATGTCTGAAATCCAGCGTGATCTGTCAAATACTAATGCATGAAAATCCTAACCTCAAAAAAATCACCCGTTACTAACCAGCCATATTTTTTACCTTTTTTTATTCTTTATGATGGTTCTAAAAATGTATTCAACGATATGACCACATAACCAGTTTAACGTTTTAAGCCGATTCGAAAGACTATCGGTATGGAGAAGTTCTACCAAATATATAAGCATTTATTGGGAAAAAATAGCTTCGCCAGAGCTTCTTACAAAAGTATAAAATTAATTTTATAGAAGTTTGCCTTTTCACTAAAGAATTAAATGCATGCCTGGATCGCTCGTTAGAATTAAGGAAAATAAAAAAAAATAAAAATTTTGTACATATATACAATATTATTTCAAATTTAAAGGATGTCAAAAACACGCTTCTAAGACAGGTACCGCTAATAACATTTTTATTAAAATTTTGATTTGAACAAAATGTGGAGCGTTCTTAAGATACTCGTAGCACACATAATTTTTACTTGCGACACAAGGGCACTAAATGACAAGATTTTGATCAGGCTTCACATAATTATGATAGGGACTTAAAAAGTTTGTGTCGCAAATCTGTCTGTCTGTTGTTCGACTACTGATTTTCTTCAAACTTGAATAGCCAGCTATCATATTTGTATTCTAACCCTCATATTTTTTTTTTTTTTTCTTAAAGACCAAAAATAACGATACCTGCGATACAATTTATATTCGAAATTATAGAGAATATTTTTTTCAAAAACTGCTGCATAGTTTTAAGAAAAGAAAACGTACAAAAATTACATTTAGTAAAAGCTAGATAATGGTAAAAAAGTTTTTTCTAAAAAATGCTTATTAATGGCAGATCAAAAACAGTTCGATCAATTTTTTTTTTGTTAAAAGCGCCTGGAAAGTTTGAATAGTATTATGTTTTTATATTATTCCAAATTTTTGTTTGATGTTTAAAGAAATGTAATTTTTTTTTTTTGAAACTCAGTATTTCAAAAAGCAAAAGTTCGATTTTTCTGAAACCTGATAAATTAACACATTTTAAATACTATCAACAAGATGAAGGGAGACAAAATAATTTTATCTAAAAATAAGAGCAACCACCGTATAAATGTTAAAAAATTGTTTTCAAAAATAGGATTTTCCTTTTCGATTTTGTATTTTCTTCTTATCGACACAACGGATTTTAATGAAAGTCCTTATACAAAAGCTTCTAGAAAGCTTAAACAAATTTATTTTTTTTAATTTTTGGAAAAAAATATTTTTTTTTAATTCGATAGCTCAAAAACGGGTCATTAATTATTTTTAAATTTAATCTTTAGTTGCACAAAATTTGTCTTAAAAGTTTTATATATAAAAACTTAAAAAATAGAATTTTTAAGTCTACATTCGCGTTTCGGTCCAGCGATCACACTTGACTAGCGTGGGCCTTTTCAATACGCGATTTCAATTCTATTCGTTTTAAGTTTATTCTTCATGGTGTACAATAAGACATATAAGTCTTTTATAGGCTTACAGTATACTACAGCTCTCAGCTTAGTATCTATAATAGAAATTAGGTTGGAAAAGAGGTTTCATTTTCGGAGATCACCATAGATTCGGTCTCGACAGAGAGATTAATATTATCATTGATCATTAGCAGAAAGGGTCCGACTGATTTTGAAGCCTAGATTCGTGACAGAATCTACAAAAATAGATGGAAGGGTAGTTACATAAAATTTCTCTTTTTAGAATTTAGATATTGCAATTATTTGCGATTTGGAAGTATTAAGAGTTAATCGATTAAGCAGAAGGTCTGATTGTAGATCCTTAAAAGATCTTCATCAAATCTACAAATTAGATCCTTCAACAAATTGAATGGTCGAGAGAGATAAATTTGGACATCATCTGCATAAAGATGCAACATGACATTGTGGCACACTTAAGGGAGGTCGTTGATGAACATGCAGAACAACAAAGGGCCAAAAACTTAACCCTGTGGCATACCTGCAATTCCTTGATTTTGGAAAAAAAATCATTTAACTCTTTTACTATGTTAATACGGACCGATCTTCTACTAAAACCAAAATACAAACTCAGCTTTTTACACAAGATTTCGTGAATAACCCTGTCAAATGCCTTTGAGATGTCCAGCAAACACAATATAGACAAATTATCTCGATCTTACTGAATTCCAATATCCTCAAGTACCTTCACCTACCATTGCTGTAGAACAGCTATGATTTAGGTAAAACCCCGACTGAACAAAATAAAACAAACTATGTTGACTGACGTGGTTAGATATCTGATTTGCTAGAATCTCCTTGAGGACCTTCGATAAGCAGGGAAGGATGCTTATAGGCCTCAAATCAGCACAAGATGATGGGTGAGGTTTTTTAGGCATTGGTATTACTTCCGCAAGCCTCCAGCAATCGGGAAACGACGAGGAGGAAGTAATACAAAAACTCATTATATGAGTAAAGGTTGAGATAATTGTAAGAAGAATCACATTTTTATAAACTTAATGGGAACTCCATCTCCACCAACTTGAGCGAATTAATGTTTACTAGTACATTTCCTCTGTATATAATGTTATTGATCGGTTCAAAGCTTGAAATCTGTAAGTCGTGAAAATTATCCACAACCTTCTTTCTGCTGACTTCAATTACAGCACGCAATAATTGTTAAATTCAGTTTCTTTTACCATGAAAAACTTGCGGAATGAAATTAAGGCGCACGCCTTTTTTATAAAATTAGAAAATTCACTACAATTTTCACTAGCCATCATCTCTAATGAAGGTAATATTGCTCAATAAAATATGACGACATCATTGGAGGCTTTGCAGTTGTCAAGGAAAGAAAGAATAATTTTTAATAATCAACAGTTTTGACTGAGTTGAGATTTTTTCATAAATAAAATAACAAAAATCGAGATTTTTAGTTTCATTAATAGGACCTAACGCAAATTGGAACCAGGGAGCTGGAGCCGCTCGACGAACTAGGAAGAGCTAAATCAAGCATGCCACGCTGTCGTAGCCTGAACACTCTCTCTTCTTCCTCCTGCCTGGACCAGCCTCATGTTCCAGTAAACACACTTTATTAGTTTCATGTCGCTGTACAGCTCGTTCATTTTGACATTCCCTCCGTCTTCAACGCAAACTGTTCAAAATTTCTTGCGAAGTATTTTTGTCTCCAAGGGACCAAGGACTTCTTTATATGATTTATATCGTCCATGTTTCAGCATAAAAGCAAGATTGTGCGAGCTTTTTTTGTATGTATGTATGTCTTGTAGATGTATGTCTATATAGATTTAGAAATATTTATAGAGATTAAATTTCGGGAAGATTTTGTTTAAATTCTTATTTTAAGAAAATTCGTCTTGAAATAACTTCCGAGTGCTAGCCTTCCATAAAGCTTCCATAAAATAATTCATTTGCATATTAAATTTTATTCAGATAAAGTTTATATACGAATAGAGCTTAAGTATCTCTTAAATTCTGTGAGCCGATATAATTATTTAGACTGATTCAAGACTCAAACCAACCATCTTAGTCATGTCAAAATGAATTAAACAGAGTTCATAACTATACCATAAAAGTTGTTTAGATGTAAATATTTTGTTTTCTAAGCAAATAAAGATGTTTAAAAACTTGAGACAAAAAACGCACTATTGAGCTCAACACTTCCAAAATAAATATTTAAATGTACTTTATTATTTAATACTCCGTTCACACCAGAACCAAAATGCAAGATTTCGGCTGAAAGCTTTTGATATTTCAAATTGATGAAACATGATTTCATGGAGATTTTGACGAGATCTCAATCAAAATCAAAAATCTCAATGAAATCTTGCTAGACCTATTTTTAAATCTCAACATTTTTCATCTTCACTCATTTCAGGCATAGAAAAATTAAGTATTTCCTCAAAAAAGGAAATCTCAAGTCTCAATAACTTCTTTAATGCTACCAATGGAACCTTTATACAGCAACCAGCTTCCCTCGATTTCTTGAATTTCTAATTCAAAAATGTTAACCTGAGAATCACTTATTTTATCCATTTTAGTAAGTTCCTTAAGTAAATAAAAGAAGTGATAACAGACCTTCCAGTTTTGTTGGAAACTTTATAGAGTGTTATAAAAGCAATATAAATTTAGTTTTTTTACGAATTTTATTAACCCCTGGCTTTATTTGTAATTAAAAACAGCGCAAATAAAATGTAATCATTTCCAGTAAAACAGCCCTTTGGAGCTTAAATAAAATGGTTCTAATTCTGCTTAATATTTTATAAATTCAACTGCTTTTATTTGACATATCGGGAAATTGAGAAAGAGAGAGAAGGAAAAAGGGTAAAAGACATTTAAATGAGTTTCTAAGCGGATTTTCATGATCCTTACAACATTCACTGACTATCATTCCTCCAGCTCACATTACCACGCCTCAATCAACCCCAAAATTCGTTCAACTAAAAAATTACATATTCATCGCTTTCAAAGGGCTGATATGTATTGTATATGTAAATTTTCACGAGTGCATCTCCGTCTACATACAAATAGGCGCAGCCCCAGTTTGAGCCATTTTATAGAACATAGAGCCAAACACACAAAATATACAGGCATAGACAACATGATACACCCAATCCATGCCACCGTTATGTCATTAGTAATTTATAGTAATGGCATCGTAATGCAATATGCACTTCATTAAACTCCCCCGGCATGGCATATTCAAAGGGCAAGAGAAACAGAAAGAGAGAAATGCCACAACACTCGACAAAAACGGTGCCAAAGTGAAGCTATCACAACGATATGGCTAAAATGGTGCACAAGCTGAAACTGAGCAGAGCAGAGTCCGCTGGAGGGCTTTCACTCTACGGCAACAGTAGCGGGGGCACAAAACTCACCTTGCTTCATATTGTGGAGCAGGATGAGAAGTGATATAGGGAATAAAAATAAATAAATGCAGAAATCCGGCAGCGAAATTTTGCACAAATTGCACTCTCCACACTACACATAGTCGCCGCCGTAGCGCTCCCTCCCCCAAACTACCAATATCGAAGAAGTGGCAAAGAGAGTACAGGAGAGACATCAAAAACGGAAGTCGGAAGTGTGCAAGGATGCCCGCAGCAAAAATTCAAGCCCCAGCACTATTTCGATGGCACAGTATAGTTTTGTGATTGTGTTTGTGTGTATTGGCGGGGGGAGGGGCATTTCGCTCGGAGTAAGTTCAATGTGGCCTCTTGTACCGAAATCAAATTTTGCACACGTACACTTATGGCAATTTTGTCGTTTTAATTTATTTAACTTTATCAACGGAACGTTAGTGCGGAGGATTTTTCCTTGTATTATAGCCCCTTACCCATTCTCCGTCAATGGCTATTTGTTGATTTCGACCAGAAAGCTCGTTTACCCAGTTTGCTTTGTGTGTTTTCTTTTACTTTGTTGCTACAGCAACGAGAGAAAAGAAACAGGGATGTAACATGCGTATTAATTGTATTTTTCAAATGAAGGTTTTCTTCAAGGAACTCAATTTAAGACACCATCTCCTTTCAAAATAAAAGTTTCTTGTGATTAAGTGTTATTGAAACCTATGAGAACAAAACCGGTAATGATTTTTTATATACAAACCATTTTTACTTTAAGTCTCAATCGATGACCGTAAAAAAATTAATAAATTAACCAATTCTCTGGATTGGTGAAGATTTCATTAAATATCCCATAACCTTACTAAGCTTCCAGTGTTTGTATATATAGTTATGTACGTTAAACATTCATCTCTCCTTATATTTTCAAATATTGATATTTCATAAGCAAGCCTACATCGTTTCACCAATATAAACCACCTCAACTCGATAACATCCCTGACCGTTGGGCGCCACTTTTTATCAAAAACAAGAGAATGAGAGAGAAACACACACGTTTGTTAAGTGCATGCTAGGGAGAGTGTGAGAATGCACTTCCGGGAATTCTATACACTGCTATACACACGCACACACCATCCGCATCATCATCATCCGTATCCGTAGAAAAAGGTTTTTCCAATATTAATGACCACTGCTGGCTCTAGTGCATGTGCAAATTTATGTTCCGAGGGATTTTGAAGTTTTTGTTGATATTCCCTCTCACTCGCTCACTGTGCTTTACTATACTGCACCATAAATACGCGAGCCAGAGTTTTATATGATGAGGGTTCTGTTTTGGCTTTAATGGAACTTCAAAGATAAAGTGGAAATCGACGTGCGGGAAAGGACTATAAAGCTGACCCCCTAGAACGTGGTTTGACTTGCCAAAAATGGTTTTTGCCCAACCCTATGGGTACATTATCCACCAAACAAAAAAGGCCAAACACAACAACCCGCAGGACGACACGAACGAAAAGGAGCTAGAAGGGAGACGATTTTCGAAGAGTTTTTGGATGCACCCATCCTTCACATTGAACAAATTTGTCTAATGCAAAACAGTTTATCTGATTAAGAGAAAATTGAAAATAGAGAAAAACAATGCACATAGTATACACAGCCATACACAAATAGAAAAACAAAGCCAGTGATGCGATGCGGATGCGGATACAGGGGCCAGAGCTATGTTAGATATATTGCTTGCTGGGTCTGCTTCCATGTTGTATACTCTCAATACACAAAGACGAGGAACACAGAGGCAAATTCAATTAATTTACTGCTGCGTCGCTCACTTAGTACGAAACAAAGTCCTCGAGCCAACCGTTATTGGAGCCTCTGGATAGGAATGGAGCGGAACGGGTGCATTACAACAAATACCCGGGCAATCAACAACAATACTATGCTTGTACAATATTGGGTGCGGGTGTTTGTGCCTGTGCATGTGCTGGTGTTTTGTATTTGTTTTTTCATCAACAGTCGCTTTGGCATATTTAATATGTTTTACAGGCGGCTTTCGTCCTGATAAGGCTTTTTATGCATAAGCGAAAGGAAATTAGATTGAAATTGTGCCAAGTGGAGCAGGGCTAATAGGATGTTCCATGTACGTGCGTTCTTATTCCCCCGAAAAATCAATTTTACACAATTATATTTCGGTACAAAATACAACAAGTAAAGTTGGTTTAGTTGTGCAGTCCTGGCGAATTTTATTTATTAGATCAATCTTCGTTATATTCCGTTGATGTTGTGGGTGAATTTGAATTTAATGGACCTGGATTGCTGATGGTGCAGTATTCACTCGGCTTTTCAAGGGGAATTGGGTTCAAAACTGATGGGATTTACTATGTATTTACTTTACATAAATTTGGGTTCTTATACCTGCTTTGTTTTCAATGGAAAGTCCATTAGCCTTAGAATTGTTGCTAAGTACCTGAAACCATTCGAGAACTGTGTTGGTGTTTCTATGTGAAATGTATTGTTTAACTTTAAAAATGGCGCCCAATTTGTGACTTATGTTGGGCGCCATTTTAAATAAATTCATCCTGGAGACGTTTTTGCTCTTGACTTTGTTTAATCAATTGTACGAACCTGTAAGGAATGACAGGACGAATAGTCAAGGTAGTTATTTTTTCCATCTCCCTTAGAGCTTCGATAAAGTTTCGTCATGGACTTGGGAAAAATTGAATAGTCATTAAAGATTTATTAATACATGTAACCATTTTAGAAAATATTTTTATAATAACTAATTAATCAAACAAAGAAAATTCTTATGAAGGTAGTTATGCTCAATCACTTTAAGGCTGCAAAGAGAAACTTAATAGTGGTTTCGAAGAAAATTAGAAAGTTTCTTCAGTCTTAAGTAATAGAAAACACCCTGGAGACGTTTTCAACATTGCCTTATTCAACAAAGCGCCGACCATATTTTTTTCAAAACATTAAATCCTCCGTTTGAACAAAGTAAAGACTGACATTTTGAGGTTAAAATCTGTGAAAGCCTCATCTATTCATAAAACTACATTTATGACTTGCTTCTCGTTGTTAAGTACCTGAAAGCATTCGAGAACTGTGTTGGTATTCTTATGTGCAATATCTTGAATCTGTTTGGTGTTTTATGGAATGTTTTCTGAAAACGCAGGAAATTTTAAAAATTTTGTTTTGTCGAACATTAAGAATGGCGCCCAATTTAAGACTTATGTTGGGCGCCATTTTAAATAAATGCATCCAGGAGACGGTTTTGCTTTTGACTTTTTGTAATTGTAAAACACTGACAGGACGAATAGTCACGACAATTATTTTTTTCATCTTCCTTAGGGCTTCGATAAAGATTCTTCATGGACTTGGGAAAAATTGAATAGCTATTGTAATGCGGTTTATACCAAATTTATTGATATATATAAACATTTCAGAAAACCGTTCTCTAATAAATAAACCTTACGAAGGGCGTTCTGCTCAGTCATTTTAGAGCTACAAACAGAAGCTTAAAAGGGGTTTTAAAGGAAAATTAAAAAGTTTCAACAAGTTCTTAAGTCTTAGAGTAATAGAAAACACCATGTAAAATCGTTTTGAGCGTTGTCTCATTCAAACGAAGCGCCTTGAACCATATTTTTTTTCTTTTTTTCAAAACATTAAATCCTATGTTTGCACAGAGTAAAGACTGACATTTCGAGGTTAAAATCTATGAAAGCTTCATCTATTCATAAAACTTCATTTATGACTTGCTTTAAGTACCTGAAAGCATTAGAGAAATGTGTTGGGTTTTTATGTGCAATATCTTGAATCTGTTTGGTTTTTTGATTTGTCGAACTTTAAGAATGGCGCCTAATTTATGATTTATGTTGGGCGCCATTTTAAATAAATTCATCCTGGAGACGATTTTGCTTTTGACTTTTTGTAATTGTAAAACTCTGACTCTGACTCTGGCTTCGATAAAGTTTCGTCATGGACTTAGGAAAAACTAAATAGTCATTAAAGGAGGCTTATGCCAATTCATTGATACATGTAAACATTTTAGAAAATAGTTCTATAATTACTAATTAATAAAACAAAGAAAATTCTTACGAAGGTTTTTGCTCAGTCATTTTAAATCTACAAAAAGAAGCTTAAAAGAAGTTTTGAAGGAAAATTAAAAAGTTTCAACAAATTCTTAAGTCTTAGAGTAATAGAAAACACCATGGAAAAATGTTTTGAGCGTTCCCTCATTCAAATGAAACGCCTTGAACCACATTTTTATTTTTCAAAACATTAAATCCTGTGTTTGGAAAAAGTAAAGACTGACATTTCGAGGCTAAAATCTGTGAAAGCCTCATCTATTCATAAAACTTCATTTATGACTTTAATACTAGTTAAATAATTCCCCAAAGAGCCGTTCCTCTCGTTTTATGACCCCAAGCCAACAAAAACGGATTTCCCGAAATTTTTTTCTTTTTTATTTTCACCAAGCTCGAGGTTGTTTTATCTTCCTAGTCATAACTTTAGATCATCATACATATCGAAGCAACAAACTCTTCCTCTCCTTTGAACTGAAATAAAAAAAAAATACCCAGCCACCAATCTGTTCGCAACCCAGCTGACATTTTATTCAGCAAAAATCTCCAATAAAGTAAAGAGCTCAGCAATAGACCGTCAGGTTTATCTCTTTACGAGACTAGTTCCCTGAAATACTTTTTCGCCAATTTTTAGCCCTGTTGCTGATGGTGGATAGGTGGCGGTGCTTGTAAGAGCTTGGCTACCTCTGGTGGCCTCGCTTGGTGTGGTTGGTCCCTTTATGGATATGCATTTTTAAAGCCCTCCGATATCGGTTTTTTGGGTGAAGGAAGGGGTTGCTCGTTTCATCCTTGAAATGAACATGCAACCTATTGCTCTTAAGTTATTGCCCAGAGATTCTTTTTTTTTGTCTGCCCGCTAAGGCAAGTTAACCGCAGAGGATAGAGAAATAGATGCCTTTACCTTCCCATGTATGGTCTATCTGAATAGTAGCTTCGGAGTAACTACTCAATTTGAGGTCACCAGCACATATACGAAGAAGCCGTGTGGCGAGGCAGGATATAGCAATCGACTTTCTTTCATAGTTTTTTTGTATTATGCCCTCGCCGAACCCGGACCGTGAAAGATTGGAAAATGGTGGATTTATGAGGAGGCTGTGATAGATAGGTGAGTGTGTTGCATGTGATGGTGTAGTTCAGGAACCTTTTTGACTATATTATACGTTATGTGGAGTTAAAAGACCTAGTGAGAACTTAATATCCTCATGGGTGAGCAATATTGCAGGGATATTAAAGTGGATTGCCAGGATATAGCGCGAGAGGGAGACATATACACACAGCACACACCACACGTGTAGGAAGTAACTAGGTAGGAGCATAAAGCTAACAAGGTTGAATCAAGTAGCAAAAGCCACATCATGCACGATAGTTGGCTGGATCACATATAGCTCCACCGTCGTCGTTGGCGTCCTCGTCTTCATAGTAGTATAGGTAGGTGGTAAGATTCGCTTATACCCTGTTAGTTTGATTAGTTAGAGTTGTGGCTTCATTTTATACTTTTTTTTTCCTTAGCTGTGTGTCGTCCTGAAAAAGTGCGCTGGTGCATCATTGATGGGCATGAATATGGCTTGGTGTAAAGTTCTTACTTTCAGTGGGCCAATTAAGTAAATTGAAGGAACATACTCATAAAGATGGAATTTTATTCATAAATGTTTATTATTTGAATTCTTCTCGAGACGGTATATAATTGGAAGGAAGTTGAATGCACTTACACTTTTAATTATGAAAAGGAGTCAAGTGCCGTTGACAGAAACATTTTGATACTTCAAACTGCTCGTTGAAAATGTATTTCAATTCTATTAGGAAGAAGCGAGTTTGAAAACCACAAAATGAGTTAAGTAATTAAGATAGTAACTAAAGCAGCAGGTTTGACACATTTAACTTAAAAAAGCAGGTTCGGGTAAGGATTCATTGAACTTTGTTTTTATGGGAATATTGATCTAAATATATGCGTGACATCTGGAAAATCAACACACTTCAGATCACTAAAAAGGAAATATCAGTGATGTTGATGTTGCTTCGTGGAAGTTGGACTTACAGAAATAATGGATATGCAGAAGCGGGAACTCATAGAAACGTTACAGAATTCCTAAGAATAGTGTTACTTTCTGCTTGATTTGAACAAAAATGTGTTTTACAGTTTAGAAGACTAGCTGCAAAACTGGAAGGATTGTTCTCCGTGTTTCTTTAAGATATATTTGATACTGCCATGATTTAAATTTATTTTTAATTGTTAATTGTTAAATAAAGATGTACGAGTATTTATCTCCCTCTTTCTCTATTTAACATTGCCTCCTAACGGATACTTACATTATTAAAGGGGATCTCCAATTCAAAAGGTTCTGGAGCCTATTGAGTAGTTATCCACCAAACCGGTCTTTAGAAGTCATTCTCCAGTTTCACAAACTAAGATGGCTGAGGTCCGATTTCGTCTTATGATGCAAACTCCTTCTCCATTGCGCCTCGGTTTTGAATAAGAAGATATCTGGGCCAAAGTGATACAGGGTTGAAACAACTTGATCCAGCTTCTAGAGCCAAATCGATCCTCAGCATCAGTATCTATTCTACTTCCATTAGTTTACTAATTGAGAAATGAACGACTATATCGCACGTACTTGCTCTTATGTGCAAGTAGTTTGGAACTTAACAGTATTGTGGATGGGGAAACATAGATGTAATAATGTTAAATTACACTTAACGAAATATTTTCAAAAATCAATCATTCACCCGTTTCCAAGGTATTAAAAAATCAAAAAACCATTTTTCGAACATTTTTGTACACAATTTTATTCCAAGCAAGCTCAAACGGTTCAATAACAGGTGCGTTGATAAATTTTTGTCTTAAAAATTTTTCGAAGAAAATATTAGACCTTATTATAGACCTTATAATAGTATAAACATTTTTCTTACCTAAATCATTAGAGTCGTTTTAAAAATATATGTACATTAGACTGGGCCAAAAAAATTGACTATTTTTTTTTTGAAAGATATATCGAGAATATCATTCAGAATGACAAAAAAAATTTTCGTAAAAGTTTGAGCCCTTAATATCAATTTTAAGAGGGCTATCATCGCTAATTTTGATTTTTAGTCATAATTTCATGTTTTGCGTCAGAACTGACAAAACATTGAAGTAAAAAAAATTCATTTTGACTTACTTTTATATAAAATTAAATTCCCTACAAAAAAGGTCTAATTGAAAATTTTCGTCAGACAAGCCGTTTTTGAGTAATTAAGCTTAATAAATTGTTATTTTTCTTCGATTTTACTTTTTTAATTTGGAATTTTGTAACTAACGAAAAATAACAATTTATTAAGCTTAATTACTCAAAAACGGCTTGTCTGACGAAAATTTTCTTCCTCCTAAAATTTTTTGTTCAAAATGTAAAGTATATTACTGTGCGCAAGTAAAATGTAATTTTGTTTTTTCAATTGTTTAAGTTTAAATTTAAGTGCAATATATATGTATATAAAGCAATATGAATGTTTAAACAAGTGCAATATAAATGTATAGTGATGTCAGCTATTATATATGTACATTTTAAATGTTCATTGTAAAAATACATGTAAGTCAGTTAGAATATAACAATTTTATTATAATAATTTCTTGCATTACTCTTGCTCAATTTTGTAAATACATGCTTTGACTCAGTATTTTCTTCAATGTGTTTATAGAAATAAAAACCTGATGATGTTCATAATCATGAACGAAACGTCGTTTAAAAACAATTATTGTGTTTAATTTAATTTGAAAAGGAATAAAACTGACCTACAGCCCAAAAGCCAACAACAATTTACACTAATTCATAAAGGTCATAAAACATACAAATACAAATATTCTCGATATATCTTTCAAAAAAAAAAATTGTCAATTTTTTTGGCCCAGTCTAATGTACATACTACTCGTATTTTCCATAACGGCTGTATGACAGGTTCCGTGAATTTTGAAGCTGAAAAAAATTCAATTTTTCCTTTAAAGAATCACCAAAGATCCTTACACGCCGTCTCCACTAGCGATAAATCCATCGCAATCGCAATAGCCAAAGCAGAAAGCAGAGAGCAGAAGAACTGTCAGATTTTTGTGGCTGGGCATTTCATCGCATACTTTTTTAGTATAGCGAATAATTTTAATGGATATAAATGAGTTCTATGGACAATTTCAAATCAGATTTTTTTTTATTTTGTTAGAAAAACGTAAACCCCAAGCAAAAGCTTTCTTTGCACGCAAAACTCATACTGAGTTAAATTAAATTTGGGTACGCCAGAACAATATGACAGTTCTCCTTGCGATAAAGCAAGCGATGGATGGTATGCGATGAGAGCATACTTTCTATCGCAAGCGATGAAAATATAGCTGCGATGGCGGTCTCTACTTGCGATAATGAACGCATGCTTTAAAGCATGCTCTGGATTCATCGCTAGTGGAGACCGCATGTTAAGTACCAAGTTTGATTCAAATCGCTTCAGCGGCTTAGGCTATAGGTTATTTGTTTTCCGAGCGCCTCGATTAGTATACAGGATTTTAAATACCGATTATGTGATATTAATTATATTGAAGTTCAGAAAAGAACTAATTAGAACATGCGCTCAAGGGTTTGTAAAGAGAGTCTTATAATGTTAAACACAGTAAGAGCGATGGCGAAATTAGGTGGTAAGAGAATAGAGGTGTCAATGAACATTGGTCTTAAATGTTTGCAAATTGAAATGGATACTTGGGAACGAGTATGAGAAGCTGAGGGTAAATTCATCGTTAAAACAATGAAGTGGATAAGAAATAGGTAAAGAGTAACTTTACTTGGCGAAAAATATTTAGTATACAGTGAATGGTTAAATTAGTTAAAAATTTTGATTTGCTATCTTCTGATCTAAGTTATAAGCCCAACGGTCGTTAAAATACAACCTAGATTGAAATAGAATATTTTGTTGAAGCGATAGTGCCAAGAAAGAGAAAGAAAGGGTGAATCCCCATTTGCAAGAGTTTTTTAAGGCTCCCAAAATTCTACCAAAACAAAATATTTTATTTTAAAAACACTATTTCGACATTATAAACTAAGAAAATCTAATTTTTAAGTTAAAAATGCGATATTGTTCAGATAAAAAATCCACTGGAAAACTAAACATTGGGAACTTGAAGATATCTTGGGTATTTTTCATGTTTAAACAGATTAAAAGAAATTCAAAGTTTTATTCAATTTTCTCCTGCCTCTGCTAAAATCTAGAAATTCTTTCAAAGTTATTCTGAATATTTTACATTTGCAATCACCACTTTTCGAAACACTTCAAAATTATTTTTAGTATATTTACATTTTGGAAAATCTTGTAATAAAATGTAGATACCTCGATCCCTTCATAGATTTTAAGAACGAAATGGTTTTCTAGTATTCTTACGAATTATATTAAACGAATATGAGAAGCTTAGTATACTAAGCCAAATTAGTGTAACTGCAGAAGAAGTTCTGAAAAGTACACCCCGAAATTAAAAACATGAAACATGTTGTCTTCGATTTGGTTTAATATTTTGAACGCTGTCAATGCATATAGAAGAAGTGTTGTTTTTCAAGTCAGACAAGTCGCTGTTTTGAAATGATTTGAAGCAAATTCAGAGCCAGTGGGATATCTTTTTGATACCTATTTATCGTTTCCATTTGTCTAAGAGAAGCAGCTGGATGAAGAGTCATTTAAGAGAAAATCAAGTATCTAAATGGAGAAACAAATTTTGAAACACACTTTGTTTGCGATTTGACGTTAGCTCAATACCATGAAGATTACTTCTATTTCGGTGGTGTGTTTTGGAAATCATTCGGGGACGAAATTCTTCATTAAGTATTGGGAACAGAAAAAAATTATATTTGTTTTTGAACTATTACGTTTGGCCTTTCTTCGAAATTAAGATTCTAAATGGAACAAAATTTTTCTTCGACAAATACTGATAAGAAATATGTTTCTAATCAAGAAGTATTTATCCATCTGAAACACATCAATCTCGCTCAATCTCAGTTTTGAGTTTTTTTAATAGAATTTTTCCTAGAACTTGTACTCCCAATTTTTGTATCACTCTGAGTAAATTTAGCACAGTAGCAATCACTTTAGTTACTGTTTAACATCTGAAAGTTTTTTTTATAATACAAACTATATAATATGCTTTCATTTTTGGTGTTTCGCCTCGTTTTGACGAAATTTGAATAAAATAAAATAAATTAAATAGATAAAATTATTTTGATGTTACTTGTTTTATTTAAAAATTAATTTACACAACTTTTTTATTTTAATTAATCGACTCGGAATAAATTCCATCTTCGGGTTCAAATGACATAAAATAGTTCCACTGTGTCATCCAAGCTTTACAGTCCGTTGTTGTTGGCTGATGTGTGATGTTGTTTCTTTTGTTCTTTAATATATCTCAGTGCTGTGTCATATCGTCGCTGTAGATCGAATACCTCGTAACCCAGAAAAAACTGATTTTTAGGTAATGATGCAATTATATTGTGAAAAAAATTCTGGATCTAATGACAAATATCATGTGAACCTAAAAACTATAATTGCAGAGCCACGCGTATAATTAACAACACGTCTCTCATTGCCTCTCATTGATTTGATAATAAGTTTTTTGTCTCTCCTGAAAAATCGACTTTTCTGGGTTACGAGGTATTCGATCTACACCGACGATATACTGCGTTTGTTTTTTGTATTATATATGCTACTAAAATAAATCAGCCAAGTAGAAGATTAGAACTATTTAATTCAACTTGTTGAATTATTGATTCAAAATAACTTTTTTTGCCCTTTAGTTCACTGCAAGTTACTGCTTAATGTTCATTTAATGCCATTGATATCAGAATAACTAAATTTTAGTATCCGCTGATAATCTTGGAGGAAATTATTTCAGGATTATTATACTCTCTGAAAGATAGTTTTTTTTTAAAGAAAGCAAATGACAATTTTCTAGCTGTTTAAATAAATACAAATTAACACTTATTCGTTAAAAATAAGTTTCAACAAAAATTGTTTTCGAACGCAATACCAAAACTGCATGCTGATTTATTTGATTAGGAACATATGGCGTTTCTTTAAAATTTGAAGATTCAAAATCACTGTTTCCCCTGAAATTTAAAAATATTTTTCTCTTTTCGCTTTCCATTTGTGAGCTCGCAGTTTTTCCGTTCCGGTCAATGTTGAGCAAGATGATTTAAGTGAATGGCGTGCCCTCTCATGAAGCTAGTGTTACAGTAAAGGAAACAAAATTAACCTCGAACACATACCAATTTGCTAGCAGTCAAACACTAAATATAGGTACTGTATTTCATTTCCAATAGCACAATGTTAATCCTTGTAACCACAAACAAACTGTCACTAATTCCATAGTGCCAGGTCTCTGGACAAATAAGCTAGCCTTAAAATGAGCATACCAAAAAGTGTTATAATAGTTAAAACATTGCGAACAAATTCGGTCTTAATCACTTAAAATCTGTTCCACTTCAACTTTGTGTTTGTTTGCCTCCAAGTCACTAGATTTAACACTGGGAAACAATATCTAATAGTTAATGTCCCTATTTCAATTTTTTTGACCAACAAATTTAATTTATTGACACAATCTTCTCATCTAGTTGAAAATTCAGGAACGGTTTTAGCTGGCACATTCCTGGAGGATATCAAGTTTCTTAGCGCAATGTTTTCAAATTTCAGAAAGCCTTGTGTTTTATTACACCGTAAGATACGTCGTAAAAAATCGATTCGTTATTGGCAAGACTCCAGAGGCTATAACATGGAATTTTATTATTATTTGTTAAATTAAACCTACAATGAATTATTAAAATTATTATTTCTAAACTAAATTGAGCTTTTAAATAAAGAAAATAAATAGAGTAGAGAGCCTAAGCCTAGTGACTTACAACTCTCAATCATTCCTGTATGCGTGTTAACAAAAATTAAGGGAACCTGCCTGTCGATTTCGAACGGCTAGTGAGCAGCACTTTTCAGTACAAGAGATATTTCTAGAGGATTTGTCAATTCCTCGCAAGAAGCAACACCACCCTGAATAACTTTTTTACACCGGCTGAGAATCGAAGTCAAGACCTTCTGCATGACAGTGAGCTTTTGTTTCTCACACAATTTGTGTCAGAAGTGGAATGGGTGGGTAAAAATATATCATAAAAAACTTAGAATTAATTTTCACCATTAAATCTTATTCTTCTTGGCCGTCGAAAGAGACAAAATGTGCTATAAGATTTCTGTAAAACTCGTTAAATTAAAAAAAAATGCTGCTAATCGCTAAAGCTGTTACACCGAAACTTCTGTAGTCGTGCCAGATGCATCAGAGAGATGCGATATTATGTCACTGAAAATCATACAATATCCTCTTCAATTGAGAAAATTATGTGGGAATAGCATGTTACTAGTCTAGAGAGGGACGACCTAGGTGGCCATTTACTTAGATCGCCCCTCTCTAGACTTTGTTAACTAGGAAACCAATGTTCAAGGTCTGCTCAAATTTCTACAAGCCCATATTCCAAGAAAATTATCGCTCATCTAGAAATACGTATCAATTTAAATACTATTTAAACACAAATTCGGACGATTTGTCAATTTTAGCCTCCCGTCTCAATATTCAAAACATAAAATCAATATCCATCGACTTTCTTTTTTAAAGTCTAGCCTTCCTTACTTTCCCAATGCTCGCTCGTTCTTTATCAAGGGAAGCGAAAACCCGAAAAAGCGAATTTTGCCAAATAATAATAATTTAACTTGACTGGCAGTGAAATTCCTAATTGCTTCCTCCTCATTTTGAAAATAAAAATTCCACATACCAACCGCCCATTCGTTCAAATCTTTAAAGATTAAAGCTTCCGTTTGGCATATGACATCGCATGCTAATCAGCTGCCATGCTGTGGGTATACACTTGCATATGTAGCTTCAAAAAACCGCCGCCGCCCTCATAAAACACATCGTATAACCTGCAGCGAAATTAACCAAATACCAAACAGAATTAAACACATTACTCAGCTCACACTAAAGCTTTCTGCAAGTCCCGGCCGAGCCCATTATTTATTGACTCTGGAATCAACGGTTTCGAGTGTGCGAGTTTTGGTCCTCAAGAGTGACGATGATGACGATGGAAATGAGGATGAGAAAGACCAAACAACTCCAAAGGTAGCTCAGCAAAAAATAATAATATTTCACTCGCTGTTGCTTTACGAGTAGCAGCGACATTGGCAGCGGAAGCAGCGCGGTGGCATTATACAACAAGGTGTGATAATATTTTCATTCCAAGCTGGCAGAAATCCCGCGTCTCCCGTCCGGCCAACAATAACACATTCCGACACCTTCACGGACTTGTCAAAGGTCCAGTCGTAGCGTCGGTCCAACACTAAACCTCCCCTTGTAGAAAATTTAGTAGGTGTGTGAACAACACACAATAACATGTCCTCGAGGCATTTTCCGAAATTGATGACGACTACCCAAAGAGACAGAGCGAGAGAGAAGGCTGTTGTTTGCTGAATTTTTAAGCAGGACTATTGCGGAGATGTTTGCGGGCACTGCGCTACATCTTCCGGTTGTATGGTTCCATACAGCTGGACCTCTATGACTGCCCACGCTTCTGCCACGGCTGTGTCTAATTGCATTATAATTGCTCTGGACGAACAGCAAAACTCCTTCCACCCATCACTGGCCGCACTATCCGTCCACCTATATATTCGCCAGAGGCGATATATTCATGATTTGAAATGCACACACACTCAGGAATCAGGATCAAAACCGTGGCCATCATCAGAGGACCAGCAGCCGGACATGGACACGATATGTGCTGAGCGTTGGAGTTGAGTGTTGGGTCAGTGTACGCAGAAAATGGAGACACACCGCGTCGTCGTTCGGCGGCGGCGGGGCGTGTGTCAAAGTCCGAGATTAGGAATATAGTCGCAGGATGGAACGGCATCACAACAAAATGTGATTTACAAACTGGCAAGGATTAAGTGTCCCCCACCGGCCACCTGATAGGTTTAAGGTCTGGGGATGTAGTACTCGTACATAAGTCAAATTGAAAAGAATCCTTGCGATGCGACAGCCAGCAACTAGCAACGAACAGCACTAGCAGACTCGCTAACAGAGTGACAAATGATCTCGCTAAATGAGAGTTGATTGCATTTTTTATGCGAGAGTCGCTCGTTGTTGATGTCTCCTACGACCTACGAAGTACGAGTCTTCCTAGAGATCCTGCAGAGTAAGCGCAAAATAATAAAGAAAGCTAAAAGTGAATAAGGATAAACGATGGCATGTCGGAGTCGTTGTCTGCCTGTCGTCGACTATTTTGTAGGTGGATTTCTTTTCAAAGAGCAAAACGAGTTATGGTTTTTTTTTTCTAGATCCTTGTTATACCTTCCACGCACTTGGGTTGCAATAAAATGTCACTTCCCCCCGCGAACAAGGTCTCCTCTCATACTCGTACACATTAGACACACATTTATTTGGGTTATGAATGAAAGGCAAGACAATTAATTCTTATAAATTGGTTGGCTCATTGGGGTTTTTATGTCCTTTTTACGTTGGTCTTTTATTTTATATTGCATACTTATATGAGTCAGTTTGAGTTTGTTTGTTATTGTCGGAGGACCCTTATGTTCGTCTGGCAAATTGCCATTCTGTTTTGGAATTTTTATAGTTTTCGTTTGTTCCTTAGCTGGCCGTGAATTCTCGTCCACCTGTTCCGCATGATGATGGTGATTAACAAGGATATTAATCATAGCAAATATAGAGAGCGTGAGCGGGAGCGGTAGCGGTAGCTCAACAAGAGCAAAGGGACTGAAATAACCAATTAACAAGATACCCATCAGTTCCCGTATGGGACCGTTTTTTTTTTTGTTGTCTTCTGTTACAGGTATTTGTGTGAATGGTTGTTTAATGGAGGAGCAGACCGCAAAAGGCCATTCGCCACATACAAACATCTATATATAAACGTGTGCCGAAGAAGTTCCTAGAACACATCTATCTATACCTATCTATCTATTGCTATTTGCGGTTGGTGGTTCTCCTCGGGAATAAGATAGAGGATCCCAACCCATGAGAACACTGGGCATACTATAATGGGTTCTAAAGTGGCGGTTAATTGCTGATGGTAATGGTAATGAGTGCGCGCGGCACTGCGATTCTCGTAATTCAGGGAGCGCCATAAATTTTCGTGTTGCCTTTAACTTTTTCCTACTTTTCTAATTTTTTGTTTTTTTTTTGTCTTCTGTATATTCATTGGAATAAGTGCTCTGATAATTTACGGCAAAGAAAAACCAATAAAGAATAAGTTTTAAGTTTGCCTTACTTTTAAGGATAGTTTTTTTTATTATTATTATTTTGAAGTAGAAAGGGAAATCAGGCTAAGGGAATGAAGTTTGATTAGTTTTGGCCTTAATTTTTATAGCAACGGGTTTCTCAAGGTGGTTTTCATGGTCGTTTTAAGGGGAACTTGAATATTTTCTGGTGATTTATGGATTCGTTATCTTGCATCGGGGAAGTTGAAGTACACCTTTTAAAGGATTCATTTAAGTTTTTAAACTGGAAATAGTTTTAATAGCATGATGACTGTTTTCTTGAGAAAAACATTTGTTGTTTTTTGATAAAAACATTTGTTGTTTTTTGATTCGTTACAATAGGCATTCACTTGAACAGGGTGTTCCAATCTCACAGAAATCGGAGAGCAGGACTGGGGTATGAAGTTATTTTATGTTGAAATGAAAAAATGGAGAAGTTGTTTTTAGTTTTCACTTTGTTTTGGAGTTACTACAGTCTTATGACTTTGGTTCCAGGTTTTTTTTTGTGTAAAATAAAAAAAAAAAAGAGCTTTGAAAAATTTGTATACAAAATATTATTTCAAACGACCTCCATTATAAAAAATAGAAAATCAAAACACGGTTCCATAGTCTTTTTATATTGAAATCTTATGAGACGTTTTCGAAGAAATATTTTTCAGGTACTGTTAGCTTTTGAGCCAAGGACCCTTCAGTACCAAGTTTGAAGAAAATCGCTTGCAGCAGCTTAGTTCGAGGTTCCGACATACAGACCGACGGAATTGCAAGACCTATGTACTTTTTTCGTGTTCCTTAACATTGTAATGTCAAGTTTGATCAAAATCTCAAGATCAATTTTATCAAAATGCTAAATTTGCCTATAGAAGTTATATCGCAAGCAAAAATTGTGTTGTTTTTTATAAACTTGCGCGCACTAAAGGGATTGTGATTACTCTTAAAATGTTCGAGCACAGTGCGTTCGTTTTAGGAACGTTGAAGAGGATTTGAAAGGAGATACCAATGCACTTTGGTTTTGAATTTCTGAATATTACAATTGGAGGGAAATTTTAAGTCTGGTAAAGCATTCCACATTCGTGTAGTGCGGTTAAAAACAAATCTCTGAATAGAACAGTACCTAAGTTCGAAGTTGTGTTCAAAAGTAAAGTAATGGGTGCTCCCTAAAGCACGAGTATTACAGTTAAATTGTTTAAGTGGAGGAATCCAGCTGACTATTTTACTAAACCACTAATTATAAAATTGATGGTTTTGGAAATAAATTGCAAAAGAACCCTTATTCGGATCAGAAAAAGTAGTAGTTCAGACATGAGAAAATAGCCTTCCCTTTTCCCAATTCAAATAAAGAATTTCAGGGCAATATAAGCGATATGGGCTAAAAATTTTAATAAATTTAGTACGATGCTAAAACTACTTTAGTATAATATCAGGAGTAAAAAAGATTTTAAAAATATTAATTGATTTAAACATCATGCTGTCTCTACCATTTTACATTTGTAGTATCGTGCTAACTTCTTATGACACTTTGACATTTCCAAATGTCAAAAGGGGTCTGTTTGCCCGAACTGTCCCTGGTTTGGGTGTGTTCAGAAATAATTTACTAAAAAAAATACATCCAGTTATGTTTCCACTAAGAAATTTTCAAAATTAATGAAAAGATAATATTTTGTGCCGTTTTGTTAAATTATTTATTTATTTTTAAGCAAATAAAATAGTGCAACACAGCATTTAATTTATTAAAAAAAAAATAAATAACCGTCCATTGAACCCTTTATTTTTTCCATAATTTGGAATCCATTGAAAATGATACAACAAATAGGAAGAATTCAGTACTGAAATTTCCTATAGGTGTGTGCACCTAATCCCTTAATTTTCGGCCTCTGGAAGTTTGTTGGCATTTTATTATAATGGAATTCAAAAATTAGTTTCCTTACACCCATTTGTTTTAATATCTATAGTTCTTACCATTCCAAGTAATTCTGAATTGGGAACATTTTTTATTATAAATATTATATTATAAATAAAAAAATAGTTATACTTACTACATTATTTTGACATTTTAGCTTTTTGTTTTTTTTTTCGTAGAAACATTTTTGATTATTTTAAAAATAATGTTGACAGGTAAAACTGTCGTCTATCCAATTAAGTTAATGTCCCTTCTTAAAAAATACTAGTCGTCTCTTTTATGCTTAGCTGACACTTTAACGTGATTAAATGTTGAAAATATGTAATGTCATATAAAGTAAAGTTGTGAAAAGCTCACAACACGAATATGAAAAGCCTGAACGAGCTCTGTTTTTATTTATTATTTCGATATCTAAAAATTCAAAACCAATGTGAATCTTCTTTTAAAGCCTTCCCTATTTTCCAAACGCTCACACTGTGTTTAACATTTAAGGGTAGTCAAAACCCTTATAGTGGACGAATATTCAAGTTTTTCACTTATGCAAAATATACACGACTGTCGGAATTTCTGCCTCAGCACTGGAAAAATAATAATTGACAAAATACATTCTTAATAATGACATTTATACAATAACACGAAGTAAAATAATGGCACCTTACAATATGTCCCTGAAAAATTTTAGTAAGAATATTCTTTCTTATATTTTGTCATAAATATATATTTTTGCAAAATAATGGCGAAACAATATTGCCACAGCACTGATATCCCGATTCCTGTGAAATAGCAAGCTTAAATGTCAGTTGCACCTTTTGTTACTAGGTATTTAGACGAAAATAATGGGAGATCTAAGAGCATTTACACGACGATGTCATCAATCTTCACCTAAGTGAACGAATTATGAAAATTTTTAAGTCGTAATAAGTTCCTTCATTTGTTTGCATTTTTTGAAACCTTTTCTGTCTTTTTTCATTTTTTTTTTTTTTTTTTGAAGGATTATAGAAGAAGGATATTGAAAATAAATTGTCTTCAAATCTTACAGTTTATCATAGAGTATCCAGATTATTATCATTTTCATTTCTATTCATTTCTATACAGATGGATCTAAAACCGATGACGGGGTCGATGGAGGCGTATACTCCGAAAGATTAAATCTTTGTCTGTCTTTTCGTCTTCCCAATCACTGTAGCGTGTTCCAGGCAGAGCTTTTAGCAATAAAAGAAGTCCTCTCTTGGCTAAAAGAAAACGTTATATCGACTACTGATATACGTATCTTCTCAGACAGTCAAGCTGCCTTAAAATCACTGGACTCTGTCTCCACTAACTCACAAACAGCCCAAAATTGTCGATCATCTCTGTTGGAGATGTCAAAACAGTTTCACCTTACATGGGTGCCGGGGCATAGAGACATTCCAGGAAACTGTAAAGCTAACGAACTTGCAAAAAAACGGAACAATCTTACCTTTGTTGGATAGCAAATCTAACATCGGTATACCCCTAGCTACTTGTAAACTTATGCTAAAGCAAGATACCATAAAGAAAGCCAACCACAGATGGACCAGCACCCCAACTTGCCGGTCTACTAAACTGATTTGGCCATTGTTTGATGCTAAACGCTCAAAACAACTAATTTCTATTGGTAGATTGCATATTAGCTCCGTTATAGGTGTCCTTACTGGACACTGCCTAATAGAAAGACATGTTTTTCGTCTTGGAGTTCCTGCAAATGATTTTTGCAGAAGCTGCATGGATGAAGAAGAAGAGGAGTCAGTTCCTCACTTTCTATGTTCTTGTCCTGCCCTAGCGCAAAGACGTGGACTCCAATTGGGAGACTATTACTATAACGATCCTAGTGATCTAAATAATTCCGACAATCACTTCATTATTAGCTCAAAATGGTTTAACGATTAAGGGTGATTTTTTAAATCCTTGTGGTATCACAACGGACCAAATATTGGTCTAAGTGTGTTTGAGCAGCAGCCACTTTAACCTAACCTAACCTATCTAGATTATTTCGTTATAAAAGTCACCGCAAAAAATTTAAATTGATTTTTGCCGTGATGAAACATAAAATGTCATTTCTCTATTATTTTATAGATTTTTTCTTGACATCGGAGTCATACTTGCATAAAAGTGCGCACACTTATGCTTGACAAATTTACTATCCGTCAAATAAAGTGTGAACTATATAATAAATTGAGAATACATTGCGAACTGTCACCAGAAATCACCAATGACAGTTTTCATTGGGTAACGAATCAGAATAATCGAATGTGTTGACATTGACACAGATTACTCTTTAATGCAACTAGAGACAGCATTTTGTGTATTTATAATATTTTCAGTGACATTAATGAGCCAATGATAAATTTTGATTTTTTGAAACTATTATTCCTCGCTAGAGTGAAAATGAAGCATAACATACAATATTTTCGAACACATCCATAAATAAATCAAAGTCTGCTAACCTCAAATTTACAAATAAAAATCTTCTGAAATTTTCAACACTCAACTCACTGAAGATATCAAGATTTTGAATGACTCTTCGATATCGATAAGGTTCATTTTGATGACCGAATAATCGATGACACTTTCAAAACATTTCCCGCAAAAAACTTTCCTCTTCGTCAGTGGTTTTTCGTACCTTGTGTTTGCATTGAACTATCAAAAAACTTAACCTTGATGCGCACACTACTAGACAGCTGTCAAATAAAAACGCTGTACGACCGACAGTAAATTCAAAGCTTTAAAATTGAAATAGGCCGTACTAGTCACAGTGAGTGTGAGTAAATGTTTTTTACCAAAAAGCCGGTTTTTGATTCCATTAAAGCTTAATCATTTCAAAAAATTTACAATGACATAGGGTAAACTACCTAGTGACCGACCCCCTTTCAGTAATGGTCACCTATCACTGTTTTTTCATTTTATTAAGGTTTCCTGTTGCTGGATACTGCCGAGGCTATTTTTAACGTGTTTAGACGTGCAAATGTCATAACAAAAGACTTCAATTGATATTTTGTAGTCAATCGTTGACGTGTAATAAAAGATGTAAGTTGCGAACCTCTGTAAATCAAAGAAAACTTGTGAATTCCTTAAGAAACACTTGAGTATAAATCAGTATTTTATTAATTTATCCGTGTTTCTTATATATAAGACAGTGCATATTATTTCAAAACAATAATTAGTGGATCTATTTGTTAACTTTTTTTTATTAAAATAATAAAATAACTTAATTTAACGTGGGGTGTTCATAACTAAAATGTAATGTTCAATAAATTCAGTGACCGACAGGGGTGTCTATTACTGGCACGATTAGAGGGTTTTGAGGATGTTAGTTACGGACACCATCGTTTTTGTCTTTCTTTTTTCCTTTCATTAGCCGTATTTTTTTGGAAAAGTTATCCGTAGTACAGTAGGATTTTATATGAATAACAAATACAACATACGCAGTAGGATCACTGCCGATACTTGATTAAACGTCAAATCTCTGTTTGCTTGTTTTTATTTAAATAATAATTTATCTTCATTTTATTCATAACTTTATAAGTACCTACCTACTGCATAAAAAGATTTTATATACATATGTATAATATCCCCGCATTAAGGGTATGTAATTAAATGGATTTCTTGTATACATACGTAGATGCATCTTTTTGTTTTCGTGCGTATTAATATTTATTTATCTTATATATTAGACTAAAATTATAAAACCCTTCCAAGCTAAATATATTCTGTTTTTATTTCGGTGTCGGTTTTGGTGCAAAACAAATTTAAAACAGAAGTTTTCGCATACATTTTTGACGAACCACAAGTTTTTATGAGTCAGGATTCATGATATTCCCAATTGTCAATTGAAATGTCGAATTAAAACTTTTAATTATTCGATTTTAACGTTTGACGAGCTTATTTAAACTTGTTGACGAAAATTCCTCTTACAGTTAAGGGTGAAAAGCTACAGAAAAAGGGTGTCCGTAACTAGTATTTGACGGGTGTCGGTTACTGAAAAAAAGGTGTCCGTAACTAAAAAACTGGTAAGCTTTTACGATTTTGTATTTTATTTATTTTTGGAATTTCGTACATATTTATTTCTTTAATATTGTAAAAGAAATTATTAACAGTTATAATAATACACAAAAATCATTAAAATCGATGCAGCGAAAGAAAAGTTATGAATTTGCAAACTCAAAATTTCTCTTAAGGGTGTCGGTCACTGGGTGTCTTACCCTATCGGCTTCTTCTACTAAGAAATTAAAATTTTGTGGTAAACTTATTCATCAGTCATTACTTACTCAGCTTTAGAAAATCTTTTTTTTTCTTCACGGATGCTGGAGTATAAATTCTCAATAACAACCGCAAACATTCTGCATATAAATTGGACCCAAGTGACTTTCTTGAAAAAGCCATTTGGCAAACCAAGATATAAAAACCAAGTATAGGACAGAAAAAAACCACTCAAGAAAAGCCGATTACAGTTCTATTAGCAATCTACTTCCTTCCGTCACCATCGTAGTCGTCGTCGTCTCCGGTCGATGTCGGTCATGTGATTGTTCTAGCTTCGTCGTCAACCCAGTACCCAGTACCACACCTAATGACCTAACAGTACCATTTAATTCTATCACTATTTGTTTTGTATGTGCATTCAGATTTAATTTCCATAACAAACTCGCACCCTATCACAAAAATATGTAACTATAATAATTCTAGGAAGTTGATTCACTTCCAGGAAACAAGAAGTACATTCGTACGAGTTGTATGTCCAACGCCATAACCATTTGAGATTTTAATATGCATATTGCATTGGCAATCATTCCCACACTCAATGGAGCACCCATTTGTTTTTTGCACACATTAATAATTTCATTGTGAATCGAAGTAAAAATATATAGAAATTGCATTTTATAGCATGTGCAATGTTCGATGAACAAATTCCATTCAACATTCAGGGCGCTATTCAATGGATTGATTTTTCTGCTTTTTTTTTATGAAAGGTCTATAACTCTTGCCTACGACAGAATGTAAAAAAAAATCTTTGAAAAAACTATGCTAACTGATCCATAAATCATGGAATATTTCCCTAGCTGCCGATTCGTTTGCTTGTTTTCATTTTGTTTTTCCTTATGATTTCAAAAACCCCGAAAATTACCTATCAAATATTTTGGGGTCTTTGTTTTGCATCTCCGATAGCAATCATCGTCATTCATCTTTACGTTTGGATATAATATTACTAAAAAATATCATCAAGTCATGGAAATCGATCACAATTTATTCTTCTTCCGAAAAATGCCTTAAATTCTTAAAAAGTAATGTAAATTTGACCTAGGGTTGCCAGATGACAGCATTTGCCAAGAGAAATGGATAAGGATATATTTTTGAAAAAATAAAAACAACTCATTTCACAAAAGATTTGCCAATTTTGTGTATCTCCATTTTTAAACGAAAATTCAAATGCTGTGCGTTAAAACTTTGGGGAAGAAAAGGTGCTCCGGGAACTTAGCTCCCTATTAGGTGCGATATTCGAAAACAAAGTATGCCATCTGACTGGACAGTAGTTGATCATAAAATTTCAGTTGTTAGCCAAAAAAACTTTGAAAATTCATAAGATATCGCATATACAGTGGTGGAAAAATAATTAGAAACGATGAAAAAAAAAACAATTATTGTTTTTCTGTCCTAAATTTTGGCCATATTAACTATTCAATACAAATGGTAAGAACTTACATAGTTAAACATAACTATTATTAGTCTCTTCTTCGCTGGATTTTTTATTTTTAATGTTAGAAAACGAAAAAAATTATAAAATTTTGAGTTTTTCCAAAACAAATATTCGATTTCCGTGGAAAAATAATTAGAAACGAGTTCAATTTTGTTAGTTAACTGCAAACATGGTGAGTTATTGGATTCGAAAAATTCTTAATTTATCTTTCTGATGTTTGAACTTATATCTGCAATACGCAAAATGGGTAAAAAAAAATCTGCACACCTGAAATGCGTAAGATCATTGTGCGTATGTACTTGTTCAGGAAAGTCTTCCATGGCAGCCAGTGCAAGCCAGTTAAAATTCTCAAAGAAGATGGTACATAATGCCATAAAGTTTTACACCGAGACTGGCATCGTTGAAAACCGCAAGAGGAAAGAGAGAAAAAGAAAAACAACTCCAAGAGAAGATCATTTCATAGTCTAACAGAGTAGGGTCAATCCTTTTGCCACCAGTCAAGCAATTCGTGATGCCATTTCATCCCAATTAAGCCATGAAATAACAGTACGGACTATAAGGAATCGTCTTCTCGAAAGTGGCTGGCGGGGATGTATTGCTCTTCAAAAACCATGCGTTTAAAAAAAAAACTTTAAACGTGGTTTTTAATTTGCGCGAGAACATTTGGAAAAACCGCTCTCATTTTAGAAAAAAATATCTTATGGAGTGATGAATTAAAAGTAAACATATTTGGATCAGCTGGCAAATGGTATGCGCGACGTTCAATTAACCAGGAGCTAAATTTCAAATAAACAATCAAGACAATCAAGCATGGGGCGGAAATGTGATGGTTTATAGAGGGTTTTCCTGGCGAGGTGTGGGTCCTCTAGTGCGAATTAAAGGACGCATGAATCAATAGCATTATACAAATATACTGGAAAATGTAATGAAGCCCTAAGGGTTTGAAAATTTGCCTGTTTCTTACAGTTTTCAACATTACAACGATCCAAAATACACTTCATGTCTTGTGAAGTGTTTGTTTGAAAAAGAAAAAAATAAAGTTTTGGATTGGTCAGTTCAAATTCCGGTCTTCAATCCATTAGAATATTTGTGGGGAGATGTAAAGAGAGCTTTACATAAGACAAAATCCAAAAATGCATCTGAGGTTTTCAAAAACTTTGACGAAGCATGGAAAAAAATTAACGTGAAAAGATTTCAGGACCTGGTAGCCAGCCTTCCAAGGCGTTGTGCAGCCGTGATTAAAAATATGGGTTACCCAACCAAGTACTAACGTTTCAAGTTGGAAAATCCGTTAAATTTGTTTTGGATTAAATCATAATGCTATATACACATGCTAACTACAATATGTTTCTAATTATTTTTCCAGCTGAAAACACATTTTGTTGCAATATATATATCAAATGCAGCTTTTCTTTGTAAACAAAAATAATTTTGTTTATGTTAAAATGAAGTTAAAGAACCAACAATTGAAACAAAAAAATATTTTTACCAACTACTTAAAAGAATATGTAGATACAGCCAGTTTTAAAAAATAAAAATATCGTTTCTAATTAATTTTCCACCACTGTATGTAGGTCACCAATAACAGACCTTTACCCTAATCTTTTAGATGACATCCTTTTTTCGAATATCCCACAATTGGGTGGCTTAGATCCCGAAGTCTCAGAAAAGTTAAATTTTGTTTTACACACTTAAGGGATTAAGACTCATCTTAAATGTTTGAACACAGTGCGAGCATTAAGGAAAGTTGGATTTAAAAGGGTATACCAATGCACAGTGTTTTTGAATGGGAAATGTTAAGTCGGGTAAAGTATTCCACATTCGCTTAGTGCAGCTAAGGAAAAAATCTCTGAACTTGAAAGTAAGTCCGAAGTTAGTCTCAAGAGTTGAATGAATAAATGAATATCATATTGGGGGTATTGCACTGTGATATAGAGATCTATTATGCCCTCATCTATATCTGGATGAGCTTGTTCGTTTTAAAATTATTCCTTCAAATCTATTGCCCACAGAAATCTTTGTATTTGGGGCACCTTCAAAAAGGATAGGTCGTTCTCTTCTTGAACTGGTATGTTTCCACATAATTTTCCCTTTGGTGCATCAGTGAACAACATTTTCCCGGTATATAAAGTGGCGCTTTCTCATACATGTTGAAGAATCTACTGCATGTGGCACTGCTTACTACACCAAGGAAACCTGGGTGTCTTCTAAGTTTGTGGTAAATTTTCCATTGTTGTGATTGCACAGTAGTAGTTACGCCTGCCTTAGCTTTGGGAGTTCCTTCCAGTTTTTATATATTCTTGCCTCCACTCCTTGTTTGATTTTGCTTTCTTTTTGATTAAGTTTTCTCCTGTTTCGCTTGGCAATAGGGCTCAGGCCCTTTTAAAGAGGTTGGTGCGCCTTTGGAAGCTGCTCAGTTTCCTCTATGGAAATACCAGTCATGGCTAATAGCAGGAGGGGTGGGTTCTACTCCAACAAATTGAGACAGCATTGAGTGTTTGAAGCATTAAAATCTACGTGTTTTTTGATGTCCTATTGGACAATGCTTCCAAGACCAGAATTTAATTTAATACCTTGCCATTTTTCTAATTCCACATCCGAAGGAGAAGGACGTTAATCTAAAAGAGAATATAAGAAGCTGAGAGTACTGCCGTCAGCAAAACATTTTAACACATTAGAAGTTTCTGCAAAAAGATCATAAATGAATCTGTGAAAGAGAATCGTATACAAAACAGAGCCCTGTGGCACACCAGCATTTATTTTATGAATTTCAGATTTGAAATTAATCAAATAAAATTTATAATTTTACTATTTTTAAAATTTAAACAATAATAACTCAAAGATATTCAAGTTAATGGAATACTTATCAAGATTTTGTAGTCAACCTGTAACAGCTATAAATATTATTATAGAATCGGTTACAATGTTTATTTTTTTATTCCAAGTGCCCACTCAGAAATCACGTATTTAATGTTCTGATAACTTTTTATGAATGGAATAATTTTTATCATAAACTTAAAATCCAGCTTTTCAAAAAAAAAAGCTTGTCGATATTACTTGTACATTAGTTGGTTAAAAAAAAAATCGATTTAGGCAAACTATTTCTGCGTTTTAATCTGTTGGTGAAGATTAGAGCTGTGCCAATCGTTCATTTTAAGTTAAGAGATCGAATTAATCATTGATTGATTGTTTCAAGGACCCGGTCTTTTCAATCAATCGTTCATTCAATCATTTTTAATCCATCCGTTTCGTTCTGAACGAGATATAGGCCGACACGAAATGTTTTCAATCATTCATTCGACTAAAATATTTTTTTCCAATCGTTTCGTTCAGAACGAGACCGAAACAATGTGAAAATGAAAAAAAACTGGCTTTTTGCTACTTTGTTGTTTCGTTCACGACATTCATCGCCATCTTCCATTGTATATAAAATGAGGAATATACATTCTGTTTTGTGTTCATTCCTATTTGGTATTGTAAAATGATTGAGAACAAGTTGAATGAACGAAACATAACTTTTTTTCGTTCGTTTCGTTCATCGGTTGCAGTGGCAAGAGATTGACATTAGGATTGATGGATTTGGTCTACTTTGATTGCAATCAATCAATCTTTTTGGTGAACGGGTCACAAAGACCGAATCAATCGCAATTGACACAGCCCTAGTGAAGATGCAGAAAAGAACACAAAATTTCTGGACCCACTGAACTTCCTTTGACCTACTTTTTCTTCTCTATCCAATGACAACTCGATTTTGATTTTTTAACGTAAAAATTTTAAATTAAGATTTTTTGGAGGATAATTTTGTCATCACACTTTTTGAGCAAAATTTAATTGAAAATACCATACCTACAGTAAATTATAATTAATGAAAAGCGTTAAAGCCGTTTTTGAGATAAAAATAAAGAACTTTAAGTACCAGGAGAAATTGCAGGCGAACAGTTCATCTAGTACTTATAGCTCACGGGATTTTTTTTTAATTCTCTTCAAAACGAATTCTTCAATTTTGATAGAACTTTGAACCTGCAATAATTCCAAAAAATTCGTGTGGTAGGTTTTTTTTAAAAAAGCGCGGTTTAAAAAAGACATTTGCCTTATTTTTGTTTTAAGTTTGCAAACAGGCAAGTTTATTTATTTAAAATGCATTTATTTATTATTACTATATATTGTTTTCAAAATTAGAAAAAATATATAAACTTTATAAAAAAAAAATATTTCTAGTACTTTGAATTTTTCCACACATTTTCCTTAATAATTTCATTAGGTATATCAATAAAAATTTGACGTAATTATTCGAAATTAATTCACATTAAAGCTTTTCTTAACTAGAAGAGAAACTTTGTGCCATAGAGTCGTGCATTTCATTTTTCAAGAGCCTGTTTTTTATTAAGCCCCATCGAGTGGCGTTGGCAACTCTTCACATCCGCCGCCCCATAATTTGTATCTCCCTCTTTGACTTCTCTGATTGGAATAAAATATGCAAGTTTTTTTTTATTTTCCCTGAATGATTCTTTGTCAAATATATATCACAATATTGACAACAAAAACGGTCATAAGGGCCTTTTGTCAAATCATTAATCAGCTAACAATATCCCATATATACGGATACGAGTAGGTATTTTACGTCTTTTGTTTGTTCATCATTTCAGATACCTCTTATCTGAGATACTTTGAGTTTTGGATATCTCTGTATCTACTAGCATCCATCTATTCATCTACGAAAAGTAGTTGAAATTATTTAAATATTCTGTTTATTTTTTTTTTCATTTCTTCTTGACGAAACAAAAATAATTTGCATGAAAAAAGACCAAAAGCCATTAAATTGGAGTTTGACACTTTAAGCGGTTTAATCAGGAAATCTCGGTTCCAGCTTAGAAGGCTCTCTTTGAGAACCAAATAAATAAACAAAAACTCTATTTCAGTGAGGTATTTACTTCATTTTAAGTTCTGTTAATGTAGATTCCCCTTCTATATGATATGAGGGAGATGAGATGGAATCTTAATTAGGGACAGTATGCGGTCTTAAGCTTCTGAGATGGTGGTGATAAATTTAAATTATTCTGTTGTTTTTTTTGTGTGTATTGTTGTTGGCTTATCGAAAAAAAATAATATATCTTAAAGATTTTGGTGAGCACAATACGAGTACCGTAAATAAATGTATTAATGAGCGCAGATGGTAGGTAGTTTGTGCGTCGTCAGCCGACGGCGGCATTTTCCTATAACTAGGTATATTCTAACTTTAAATATAAAAAAGTCAATATTTCAGCGAAGTAATCCGATAAATAAGTTGTTCACAGAAGTTTATCGTGGGATTGTGAAGTTTGTGTTAAGGCTTGCAAGTCGAAGTTGTGTAAAACTTCTTTTGGGTTGTTTATTTGTGAACAGAAATGATAAATGTGTCGAATAGAATAAACTTCAAAATTGTACAATTGATTTATATAGTAAAACGAATAGTATGAAATTAGGCAGGATTAGGCTTTGAAAACCGTTTTGTTATCTTGGGCAGTTATGCTAAATTTTAGAAATATTTAAATTATTTATTTTTTGGTAGGATGTTAATTTCTCATGATGATTAATCTCAGAGATACTCTTGAGGGATTTGTCACTTCCACGCAAGGGCAGTAACCCTATGGTACATACATACGTATACATAGTCTCAAAAGTAAAAGTTCCCTATGACGTAGCTTGTCTGGTTCCTGGGTCCTGGGAGTTGTCGTCGGATTAACTTATCTAGCACTTAAACTAACCGATTATGAAAAGGACAAGAGAGTCCATGGGCAGTGATTGTCCTCAAACGGCCACAGCAACCGGAATGGCAAAAGCTTGTACTGAGAACGTGAGAATACTTTACACCCCCAGTCGCTACTCAGAATCTGGAGCATCCATGCCGTATAAGGCAGACATTAGAGTTCTCCAGGAGAAACCATGAAAATTAATTATATGCGATAAAAGACTGCACTTATTATGAAGCTGTTTCGTCATTGGAAATAGGCTTAGAAGTAAAGTGAATTTTTTCTAATCCGATACGTAATCAAAGGAATTTTTCAAAACACAAGCCTCTACTAATGCGGTTGAAGCTTGGGGACTTCAATACGAAGCGACCACATAAATAACAGCTTCTGAATAATAGAATTTGTAGCAGCGCTATGCGATGGTAAGAAGAACTACGATTCTAAGACAATGGATCTACAAAGCAACCATACGGTCTCCAGACTATTAGATAACCAAACCCAATCGTCCTTTTGTTAATCGACGCAAAATACATATCCGATATCTAAGACTTTCATTTCCTAATTGCAGGAGAATTCAGAGCGCTATTGTCAAACGAAAAGAAACTACGAACAGCTATTTTGGGGGCCTTACCATACCTGGAGTTGCCAGATTCTACAAAGAGCACCGAATTTAGAAACTCTCAGCTGTATCTTCATGCATCACTAATACCAACAGTTAGTGGTCCCAGTCGACCGAGCTGTACCAAAATGTGAATCTAGTTCAGAAAGTCAAAACACATAAAATACATTCGCTTGGCCATATTGAACGAATGGACAACAATGTTCCAGAAGACACCTAGGTTAATTTGGTGTAATATGCGGTGTAAATTCTGCAATAGGCATGAGAAAACACCAGACCACATACTAGGAAAATTTTGTCCACTCATGCACCAAATGAAAAACTATCTGGGACAATATCAGCAAGAAGAGAGCGAAGTATCCTCTCTGAAGGTGCCCGAAATACCAAAATTTCTAAGAGCAATAGATTTGGAGGAAGAATCGTAGGATGAGCAAGCAAGAGAGTCTTCGAATTCTAATCCCCAAGTTCGAGACGACAAGGATGAAATTAATAAATTTGGTGGTGCAACAGCTCGTAGAGAAAAAGAATCTAGGGTCTAACAACTGTCTTATCCATTTCTGTGTGCGCGTTACCAGGAATGGAGGGACCTACATTTGTCCGCCGAGTCCAAACAGCTAGGATGAGCAGCACTTTTCATGGCAAGAGACACTCTTGGAGGATTCACCACTTCTTCGCTAGGTGCAGTCTTCTTCTTCTTCTTCTTCCTTTGTTTCGGCGCTGTTATGATCTCGATGTCGAGGGGATCATAACTCTCCCACGTATCTGCTTCACACTAGTGATCCGCCTGTGGGGTTCGCCGGGTTGACCTCAGAAATCGGCGGCAAGCCTCCCGGTTTTGTATTGTTCCATTTCTGAGGCCAACTGAATGCTGGTGTTTTTGCATTTGTTTGTACCAGGAGTGTTTAGGCCTACCTTTCTTCGCTAGGTGCAGTACTCCCTTGAAAAAAAAGAATTTTGCAGCGGCTGTGAATCGAGCCTCAGACCCCAAGCAACAATTTTTAGCCCTGGCTCCAGAATAACCGAGGTTACAAAAAAACCTAAGATAACTCTGGTCATAGTGGGGCTAGAAATGAGATACTTTATTACTTTAGTATGCTATACGGTAAAAACAAACCAAAAACTATCCTAAGGTTGATTTCGGTAAAATTTTCTCTCTTGCACAACTTTTTGGTCATATATTGGTTTGAAAAATTCCAAATTTAAACTGGTGATAATATTTGGATATTTTTTAACCCTTTTAAAACCAAATTGTCATTTTTCTGGTTCGAAAATAACTATTTTTAAATCTAGGTTGAATTTGAGTATATTTATCACTTTTTCCTAGCCTTTAAGTAAAAATAGGTTATAATATAACTTTTTTTTCTTATGAGAAAAGTTATATAGTGGCTAAAAATAAACCAATTTTATGCTAAGTTTTCAGTAAGTCCTTAAATAACTTTTTTTTTACCGTTAGAGTTACATATTGGTTGAAATTTAACCCATTTTATACCATGTTTTCAGTGAGACTTTAAATAACTTTTTTTTTCCGCAGAAAAAGTTTCATATAGGTTGAAAAGTAACCAATTTTATATAAAGTTCTGAGTAGGTCGTTTAATAATCATTTTTAAACATAAAAGTTATGTATTGGATGCAAATAAACCAATTGAATACTTAGTTAGTTTCGATTTATTCGGTAAAAAAAGTTATTTACAATATACTGTAAATTTAGGATAAATTGTAGTTAATTTGGATCCAATTTTATGCTTTGTCGATAAAGAAAAAGTTATTAACCCTAGGTTTCCATTAAGTTATTAAAGAGCATTTTTTAAACTTATACTCGTAGGTTGCAAATAAACCAAATCTAGATTTATTCTTTAACCCCAGCAACAACCACCACGCTCATCTTTATGGCTCGTCATTGTTTTCTTGTTCTCAGATCGGTTGGTTGAGTTTTATTTTTCGTACGCGAGCGTGATGATTAAAAATTAAAAAAGTTAAGTGTTTTTCTTGGTTTTTTCTTTCAAGTGAACATTTTGATTGGTAAGGCATTTTTTAATAATAATATTTGCATAGTTTGTAGTGTGTTTAAAAATTATGAATAAGGATAGCAAAAAGTGTGATGTTTGGTTTCTTCCACTGCTTATTCATAGTTCAAAAAAACTGGTAAATATTCTTTTTATAAAAATAATATTGTACATATTGTGTTCGTTTACAGACTGATCTTCTTTTTATTCAAACATTCTTATTAATTTTTTATTCTTTTTTCTATTTTCACCACCACTTAGGCTGGCTGCTAACAAAATTTGTTGTAAGTTCCATCAACAAAAATGTAAGTTAAACAAAATTTCAATTTTATTTTTATTTTTAAACCAGAAACGAGTCATCATCATCACAGCAAACCTCATCAACTGACACCACTGCCATCACTACACATACATCGATATTATTACTTCCAATTTTGCTTAATTTTTTTTTTCTAATAGAATCGTTTATTTTCAAAATAGACATGTTCATCTTCAAAATTTTGCATTATGGTTACAAAAACTTTTGATTTTTCTTAAAACGTCATTACTTATGTATTTTTTGAAGATGTGACATATCATGTTTTGAAAATAAACGACTCAATTATCCACCCAGTGTTATAGATACTTTATATTTATATAATAATAGTATTAGGTGTATGTATCTATATTTTACTATTAAGTTATAGTTTTTAGTTATATACTATTAAAGTTAACAAACTTTTTAAATAAAATTTAATAATATTCATTATAAACTTGTACTGTTTTATTTTTAAAAAGATTTTTTTTTTCAGCTGGGAAGCAAATATTTGAGAAGAGTTTCAAAATAACCATATATCATGGTTTGGAGAAAACTCATAATTTCAGGGTTCGTACAAACCGTAGGTAAACGGTTATAAAAAGGCGTCAAAATAACTTTTAAGGCTTATTACAGGTTATAAAATAGCCACCAAAATAACTTTTTGAGCATAATACAGGTTATTTAAAATCGTTGCAAATTAACGTCCTAGTAGCGTTTTAAAATAACCAATTATTGTGCATATTACAGGTTTTCTAAAGGCGTTATACAAACGGTTTTAAATGACCTAATAAAAGCTAAAAAAAGATACGTTCAAAAATCGTTCAGAAATAACCGAAGTTATTTTGTTACTGACCATTTTCGGTTATGGAGATGCTTCTGGAACGGTTTTTGAACGGCTTTTTAACCAATTTGTAACCCCTTGGTTTGTAAAGCTTGAGTTTAAAGCCGGTTATTAAACCGCTTTCAAACCACAAATTGTTGATTGGGACCCTTTGAAGGAAAATTATCATGCCGAGAGGCAACAAGAAGACAGAATCCACGACCGTGCTTGCACAGCTGCCCTGTCTCAGGTGAAGACCTTTTATGGATCGGGAGCCATCTAAGTATTTAAATGGTAAAGTTTTCTGATTCGTAGGTAACCCTTAGCAACTATGTACATATAAGGCTGCAAGAAAAATCGGTTCAGAATTAATCGAACCTGAAAAACATTTGGAGTTTTTGTCGTTGATATTTTAGATAATCCTGCGTATTGAACAAAATATCCACGTTCTCGGATGGGTAAACTATAACCCCCATTATTCTCAAATCTACCTTACTTTTAAATACATTTATCAATTTCACCAAATTATTCTACAAAATTTAATTAATTGATTTCAATCCTAAAAGCTCACTCATTAGCGCTGATGAAGGTTGTTGACTTTACACGCATCAATTACGCCTCTATGGGTGTTTCACTAATTTAAGACTCCTACGCGTTTCTCTCACTTACTAAATCACTTCTTTTGTCCCATCAGAATATCCAATCAATTCCAAATCAATTTGTTGGAAAAAAAGATCAATTTTAATCAAAATGTACCCATCTGCTTTTTTTGCAGCACACAAAAAGGTTTTGCATGAGAAGAAAAAAACATCTCCTCAGAGGCACCCTGTGGCGGGGCGCCCCACTGGAGCCATTATTTAATTTTTTTGATTCTACATCCTCATTCCTTATACATAGTTGCCATATATCCTGATGGATATCATCTTAGCAGTAGGTTAAACCTGTAGGTACGTACCCACTTCTGGGTTGGGTTCTTCCAGCTTTTCAACTGACCCCGTCTGTTAAGTTGGCATTTGGTCATAAATCACTGCACGCTTACAATTAAATTAGCTAAAGAATGAATTTAAAAATGAATTGAAAAAAAAGAGAATAAAAGCAAAGAACGAATGTGTATAGGAAGGTATAAGCAAAATTGGAAACAACTTGTTAGATGCTTCCATCATCTGCGGGGTGTGTTCACTGTTCAGTGTTCAGTTTACCAGGAAAGATGATTAATATTTTATTTTCTACTCGGTTGGCTGTCAAAAATGTTGATGTTCGGTTGTGTAATGTGCCAGGTTCTTCTTTTCTCTTTTTTTTTCGTTATTAAATTGTTTTTTTTTTTTTCTTCTGGATGCGGGAGAGATTTTAAATTCCAGTTAACACCTTCTTTGGCGGGCGTTTAAGACATTTATTATTTAAGGTTTTGGTTCATAATTTTCAACTGAGAACAATTTGTCTAATTTTGTGTGTTTGGGTTTGTTTGAAAGTCGTGCGGGTTAAATGTAGCTCAATTATAATATTTTAATTATGTATAACGATTATCATTATGAATTTCATAAGTTAAAGACCACAATGAATTCAGAACAAAGATGATGAGCAATGAATATTATAAATGTTAACGAAAACACCGTGAGAATGGGGGATATAGTTTTGGTTTAGGTAAAGACGAAGGTGACTTAGGGCATGTTCTTTAAATCTAAACATCTTAAAATAGAGGAAAACATACATTGTCTTGCCCTTGTTATCGCTTATATGCAATTTTTGTGTCTCTTGAAATATTGACTTTTCTGGGTTACGAGTTATTAGAACTGCAGCGAGGAAATATAATGCAAGAAAATCATATCCGAGCTCGTTGATTGAGAGACTTCCAAAGCGGTCTAACGTGAACTCAAAATTTATGCTCGTATCGGGAAAATCGTTTCGAAGTAAAATCGTTTCGAAGTAAAATGAGGCAAAATACTTTATTCAAACATGGTAATTCAGCAAACCATGTTTTTGAGTAATTTCATGTAAAACATGTGGTAATTTCATACCTCGAGCGAAAGTTCTTAATTTATGAATCCATTAAGCCAGAAATACGAACCGCAAAAAACTACTTGATAATAATATCGTAGAATATTAACAAGGCGGATAATATTTAAAACATTTATTTTGTAGCTATTGCCGTAGAGTCTTATAATCAAGCTTGCTGAGTTGCAAACGCTCCTTATTAAACAAATTTGTTTCTCTTTTCCGAGACCGCAATCTTGTCTTTTGCATACACAGAAGAAAACGTCATCTAGCTGGACAGCATGGAATGGCGCAATAGGAACACGAAGGACAGCGATTGCGACACATCACTTCACAACACACCATACTGAATAAGTGTGGTGCGTATCTGGCCTAAGTTGCAAAAAATATCAGTAACTAGAGAATAAATGTTTTAAGCAAGTATCAATTTGATTTTTGTAGAAGAACAATCAAACCACGAAAGTTTGTGTGCAAAATAATTATATAAGACCCTTAAAAACCCTTGGGGTCCACTTTTAAATTTACTACCCCAAAATAAAAAAAAAAATTAGTTTCGTATAACACACAATTTTATTTTACTAAACTTGAGATGTGCAAATAGGTGCAGATGCTGGAGCTTTGAAGCTGAGGAAGAATTAATACAATTTGTAGGATCTTCTTTATGCTTTTATGCCTTGTTCCGAATCCATTATTATTAACTACACTTGTACATATTTAAGGCATGGAGTCCAAGTCCACTGATTTTTGACACCTTTCCCTAGCTTTTCGCACCGATTGTCATAATTTTTCTTTGGTAATGTTGCCTCATCTGTAACTTACCTACAACATGACATTTTCTAGAATATTGAGGTTCCCTTCAGAATTCTTTATTTCTTTAATGCAAAAAACGGAACCAAAACCGAAGCAGGAGACACATCCCGAAACCCTCACACTTTCACTGACATGTGCTGCTATGAGAACTATTTATGTTTGGTATTCTTAGAAATCCGTTAATTTTGGACTCATGAAATCATTAAATACTCCGCCATTTTTTTTTTTTTTAACTCCAAATATGATGGTGCTCCGCTAAGTCTTCCTAAAAGTCTTTATCTTCATCGAATAGTCCAGAAAAGGCATTTGCTCGGTCTTCAAGGGGCAATTTACTTTTCATGATTGATGAGAAAATGATTCACAACTTGTGGGAGGTCATTTACGTCAAGCGAGAAGAGAATTGGTCCAAGTATCGTATCCTGTGGCACCCCAACTAAAACATTGAGAAGACTGTCCGTTAGTAACCAGTTATTGTTGCAGTAATCTAAGGAATGTAACTAACAGAATTCTAAGGAAAAATTAAAGAAATTTCGCAGCTTTTACATAAACATAAACAGTAATGAATGCCCGAGGCTTTTGAAAGGGAGTTGAAAGTGTAATGTGATCATCCAAAGTGAAGACGGATTTTCAGTTCATCTGCTTATCTCTCATATAAAACCAGGCTTTCAGGTACTTAACAGTTGTGGTCAAAAAATATTTTGTATCTGCTTCAGAATGACGGCAACTCTGCACCAGAACCCATTTGATTTTTAAAATACAGGAGGAATTTTTTAGCCTTTTCCGTTTTTAAATTTTTAAAGAAAACTCAAATGTAAGTTACAAATTGCAGAAGTAAATACGGGACACAGTTTTACGAACTTAAAGTCCATTAAGTCAAAGCTAGTAGCATTCGATTTGACCGATATTATTGTCCCGACGATTTCCTCATCCTGTACGAGCAAGTGAACATTCTGAAGTATCACAATAGAAATCACTGCTTACCTTTTCGATTTCTCCCTAATACTGACTTTTCTCAGGTTTTTCTATGGCTTTTTCTACAAGCTTAGAACTAATTTTATATGTATAAGTAATTTCTAAAGCATTTTAGCTGATCTTACCAAATTGTGAAAACTTGTGAAAATGATCCAATTCGCTTCGCCTCCATTGAATTTAGAATTCATCGCGTTGTAATATCAAATCATAGATGTCGCCATTCAGCAGAAATCATTTTCAGAGGAACATAAAAAAATAAAAATTTGGTATCGCGACAGCTCGTGAAACCATCGCTGTCTGCATATTGTTATGTTGGAATTCGAACTCCATAATACTTGCTAACTTATTGAAGTTAAGAAAAAATGTCCTTCAAATAAATTACCAAAAATTACCAAAATAAGTCCCCTGCACTAGCGTAGATCGTATCAAATCGTCAATTTCTTCACTTTTACTGGACTCCTTATTCACACTCTTTCCACAACAACGATCAATCTTTTCCCAAATTAACCTCTCTGCAAATCCCTTCGATTGCGATATGTGCAAAAAATGAAAAAGAAATCTGCCTACGTGTCCTATAGCCTTTACATATCCTTTTGGAACAGATATAACCTTCATTTTGGACATAATTTATTGCCCAAAGTCGTTTGTACACTTCAATTTTTTCCATGAATCTCTAGATGTGTGTTGTGTGTTGGTAACCTGCCACAATCTCATCAACTAAAAAAAAAAAAGAAATAGAAAAGTAAGAAGGATTTATCCATTCATGTGTGGCATGTTTTTAGCCCCCCCTGCAAAACATATTTATGCAAATCACCATAAACACATCGTGTGGTGGGGATATTTATGCATCCTACCTTTTCACCACAACTCGGTCCACTATAATTTTTTCCCAGAGCTCACTCTCCATCTCCACCCACAAAAAAGGACGACTGTTGTACTGTACTCGTGTGTGATGGCGTTGTCAATAACAAATTTAAGGATGTGTAAAAAAATATATTATTCAGCTTTCTGAGAGAATCATGTTCCGGAAGAAACTCTACAAACCCGCTGTCCCTCACAATCACAATATATGAATCGAAAGACACAAGAGTATTTGCAAGGATCTCATTTCCATCGAGAAGGAAGTTGTCGTCCTTTTTTGGATTTCACACCCGACTGAGAAGAAGGACACAAAAATTCGAATTATCTACCTATACCTTTATTCGATTCTTCAAAAATACGACCATATAATATTGAATGAAGGAAGAAAATCACTGAGCTGATACTTTTGGGAGCTTCCAGTTCTGGTAGTGCGAGTATGAATAGTAGACAGAAGGACACCTAACCTACACCAAACACAGTATTAGGAGGGATAAGGTCCTTTGAAGGATTTTTGTTAATTTTCATGTTCATTTTCTAAGGATCCCCCAAACCACCACTCCTGAGATAGATGCGGGAGAAGGTGTCCTTGGGCTCGATCCTATTGGGCTATGAAGCTAACGAATCATGAAATACGATAATTGGAGTTATGTATTTGTCAATACCTTATAATGGAAACTGCTTGTGTTGTTGTGTTGTGTCCTCTTGCTTTGGCCATCATACGAGTATACCGAAACAACATTGTGTCTTGCCATAAAATCTGGTGAGGACTCTAAATGCTATCATTATTATATTATACAGAGACAGAACCAGAGATGCTGTAGCAAAATGTCCTTTGAGTTCGATTTTTCTTCTCTTCTTCTTCATCATCATCATCTTATTGAATGGGGACACATTCAAATTGTATATTGTTGCAAAGATGGAAAGAACTAACTCTGTCTGTGTACTGTGTCTGGTTGGCTGGGCATATCCTCTCCCTGGTGCTTTTGACTTTGACCACATCACTATTATTCTGCGTGATGTTGATGTGTCCTGGGATGGCGTGTGTATATAATTTAAACGGTTGACTGCGTTACCCAACATTCATGTCCTCTTTGTTGGAGTCGTCATCATAGTTGTTGTTGTTGTTGCTATTGCTGCCATCTCATCATCATCATCATCATCATCATCCTGGACGACTTTTATATCCTGAAGCTTTGGTTTTCTTCTTAATTTTTGTGCTATTGAATGTCCTCCTGCTGCTGCTGCTTCTGCTGGTGCGCTATGGGATGATGGTATTGAGATTTTGCACGAATATCCTTTGCAAAATAATATAAAACTTCTTTTAGCCAAAAAAAAAAAAAGATCCCTCTCGGGCTTGATTCTGTGGTGTGTGTAGGTGATGACCTGGATGTTAAATGAAAGGTGATACGAAAGTATCCGGGACCGGCATGGCATCTCTCCATCCTTGGCCCTGCTAATAATTACAGTTCCCTTTAAGGATTCCCTCTGACATTAGAGATTATTACAGCAGCCAAAGGTGATGGTCAGAATAATAATAGTAAAATTTGTGTCTTCAATTGCTCCTCGATACTTTGTGTCGTCCGCATGATGATGGTGAGAAGAGGATCCTTCTATTGTATGAGATTTCCACACGAGCTACCTTTCCCAGAGTTTCTTTTCTTCTACCATTTTTTTTTTTTTTTGGTGACCTCGTTTATAGGATTTTTACATTTCTTTCAGTGTGTCGTGAAATGTGAGACGATTTTCCCCATCCTCCACAATCGTCCCTCTTCCAACCCCGTATTTATTTAGAGTCTTCTTTTTCCTAAAATGAAACTTTTCGAGCAATCCATGGTCATTAAATATGGAAATGTGTGAAGTTTTGTGTGGGTGACCTTTCTTTCTAATTCACTGTGCTCTGTGTGTGGCAGGGTACAACTCCCCGATATTCGTCCTTCAACTAAAAGGTTGTTCGTTTTTTCCCCTTTGCATGGTCCTATAGTAAGTTTGCCCTTTTAGTTTTTGTGATATTGATATGAAGAACGAATGTCCTTTATTTTCAGTGGAATAACCAAAAACCACAAGCCACTAACTATGGTGAAGAAAAATTAAATTCATTTGTAATTGAGATATGTTGGAGTTGGAGGAATTTTCTTAGGTTCAATTATAAGAAAATTCTTGTCATGTATCAATGACGTAGACAATTATGATAGGAGGAAAAAAGTTTGAAGTTACCAATGGGGACAAATTGGTCTTTCTGTTATCAAGTGTGGTGTTCAAATTTCTGGGGTCTTTCCGTAATGAGGGCTGAGGAATTTTCGTCATGACAAAGGCAAGGAATCAGGTTGACTTTTTCTTTAATTGGTTTCAGTAAACTGTAGAATAAAATATTCTTTTGAGATTCGACTAACAAACGGGAAAAACTAAGTTTCCTTGTTTAATTCTGGAAAAGTCAATCTATGGTTATCGAAATTGTACTAGAAGTCGAACATCTATCTTCAAAATCATCGGTTTTCTAGTTGTTGTACACTCTGGGAAAACATCATGTTAAATTAATCAAATATCATGTTGATATCATGTTAAATATTTAACACTAAAAAAGATTTTAATGTTTGCATCTGTTAAAATGAGAAGGTGTACTATAATATCAACATCGCTTGCAGTTACATTTCACAGATTTTTGTCATCTCATAATCTTTTTCTGACTAAAGACCGAGATAATTTATAAACTAGCTTTAATAAACAAATGACAAAGGGATTCAAAAGCTGTGCAAATTTTAAACATTTGTGAAGAATAACAGACCAGACCTTAACGTCTTTAAAAACAATATTAAATCTATAGAATTTTTAAGCAAAGAACCAAGTTTGATAACATTGCACCAGTGAGGCAATTTTATACACTGCGGTGCTAAAGAAGTCACCCTGTAAAATTAAAGCAACGGTAATATTTTCTTTGGTTTTTATAACTGCAGAGGAGAGTGGGGTTAAAAGTAACACTTTTTACTAAAACAAATGCTTCCTTGGGGAATGTTGTTACCGTTCAAAAAGTTTCAAAATGAGACAAAAGATAAATACGATCATCTGCTCCCAAGGCTGGGCAAGTCGATAAGTTTAAGTCTACTGTTGGAAGGAGGGAGTTTATATGGATTTTTCCAACCTAAACCTCTGAACGTAGAACCTAAAAATCTTTTTTTCTTTTTTGAACTTGTTCTAATCGGGATTTATGATAGTGATAATGGGTTGGCCAGACCTGAGAAGCTTGGTTCAGAATGGGTCGAACAAATGATACAAAAAGCTGTTTGATGGTAACAAAATGATCGGAAAACTGTCCTGGGGTATTTTTTTTAGTTTTGGCTACGCTGGGGTATTCACAAAGGAAGTGAGATGAGCCCTCTTCCACCTCTTCCTCTTGACACCCTCTGCCTGATCAGATGTGCTGATGCCCATTCTGCTCATGTGGGCTTCCATTGAGTTGTGACCCGTAAGGATTCCAACTAGGTGAGACAATTGAGGTCTGCTACGCTTCAGTAGATATGTACTCTGTTTTTTTTTTTAAATATCTGGCAAAAGAGACCTTGAAACCCGACAGGTGTCAATTGTTGACAATCTGACAATTTTCAAAAAAAGAAAAAATAGATTTTTTTTTTCAAAAATTCAAAAAATATTTATTTTAAAGTTTTGAAATGCAATGTGTTTTAGACTTTTTAGAAGCTTCTCTATAAAACAAATTTCATTAAGATCCGTTATGTGGATAATGAGAAATTCAAAAGTCGAAAAAATGGTTCTAGGGTAGGTACAAGTTGTAATATCTTAATTTCAATTTTTTTTTTATTAAATTAAAGATCATAAAAATTATTTGAAAGAAAAAAAAATTTATCAAAATTCTAGGCGCCGTTTTCGAGAAAAATACGAATTTTGAAAACCATTTTTTTAAATTTTTTAACATTTGTATGGTGGTACATACCTTTATTTTTCAGTATAATAAATTTTTTTGCTCACTTCTTATAGATTATATTGAGAATCTTTTATTTATCAAGTTTAAAAAAATCTAGAATGGGGTTTTCGAAATATTGAGTTTCGAAAATAAAATTTTGAAGTTTTTTTAAAAAATCAAAAAAAAAAATTTTTAATTTGACTACACAGTGCTATTTAATTTTTTGGGGAGCCTTTGCAAAAAAAATGATCAAAATCGGTAGTACAGTTTTTGAGAAAATCAAAAACAAAGGAAATTGTTCCATGGGGGTACCCTCAATAACCATTTTTCGGAAATTTTTCTTCAACCATTACCTAGCTTTAACTTAATGAAATTTTTTTGTGTTTTTATTTTTTAAATCTGTCGAACAGTTTTTGAGAAAAAAAAAATATTTATAAAATTTCGAAAAAAATCGTATGGCAGGTACCGTTATTTTTGGTCTTAAAAAAAAAAAGAAAAAAACGTGTGGGGGGAAAAAATTAAGAATGATATCTACCAAGCTTAAAGAAAATCGGCCGAGCCGTTTAGGCTGTAGTCCAACCGACAGACAGACAGACAGAATTGCGAGACCCACTTTTTTAGTCTTCGCTATCATCGTAATGTCAACTTTGATCAAAATCTCGAGTTCGATTTTTTTACGAATGTACAACTTGCCTTTTGGTATCTATCTACCTATAAGTCGCAAGTAAAAAAGAAATTGCCTTCAATTAGCAACTGAAGAGAACTGAAGGAGAAGATGAACACTTTTTTCTTCCACAAGATTCTGAGTTTTCAGGAAACCCTGCTATATTTAGTCTGTTACTTCTTACCCCTGGTTTTTCTAGCCCTCTCTTGCTTACGGTATATTTGAGGTGAAAAGCGTATTTTTCTCAACCTCTTCAAGGCCAGTTAGGAGTCAAAATTGATGACTGAAATACTTCTAAATTGGCTTTTTTTAAGTATCAAAAGTTTCAGTGAATTTGCTAACAGTTCTTCTGAATAAATGTAATTATTCTGATAGCGTTATTTCCAAAATCAAGCTTTGAACAAGGTTGCAAAGGTTTTTAAAATTCATAAGATATATATTGTATATTCAAGAACTTTGTATAAGGTATTGAAAACCAACAAATTATGGGAGGTCTTGTGTTGGAAATATTTTCAACCAAAATCCCCTTAACCGAAAATCGATCCAAACCTAAAAGAGTTTTTGAATGGAGATATTTCCGGAACCAAGGTTCACAAGAGATTACAGTTTTCAATGCTGAATATTAAATAAAAATAATAAAATGTAATGTAAATGAATACTAAATACAAATAACAAGAAATTTAAAATTGACAAATTTTTCCAAGGAAAATTTGCAAATCTCTCATGAACTTATCCCCTCGTCCACAAAAAAAAATTTCCCAAATCATGTCGGGATTTTTGAGATATTCTTGTTTAAAAATTAAAAAAAAAAACTTGGCAACGAGAGGTAAGAGGTAAGAAAAACGATAATGATTTGTTACTAAATATTTCAAACGGGAATATTTCAAAAACCTCTTGTGATAGAAAAATTAAAAAGTTCGGATTCAAATTTAACACAAAGAAACCTTCTTCGTACATGATTTTGGGCGCAGTCAAGGCTGACCATTGTGCTTTGCAGTAAGGTAGCTACGTACGAAAAAGGATGAACTTTCTTCAATGTACTCTCACACCTCTTTAGCATTTTTTCCCTTTGCAACTAAATTTCAGTCAGTTGAAATATTTATAATATAAAATCCTGAAAATAAAAGAACCATCAGAATCTTAATTTGTTCGAAATTAGATCTCAAAAACCAACTGTTGTGGAAAATAAAACAACTCCCTTTCCTTGCATTTGTAAATTCAAAATGTGTATAAATCTTTAATTCCACTGAAATCCATTTATAAATATTCTATCCTTCGTAATTATGGTGTTATTAAAAATTATATATGTATACTTATGGCAAGCCAAAAATAAATGCACCCGGAATTCTCTCTTAGATATTCATCCAACTGTAATTTAAATATCCTTCCAGCACACAGAGAGAATCTACAATTTGGAACAAACCATTTAGAGACTCTCAGTTTTGAAACAACAACCAACAAAAAAAACATTAAATATAAAATATAAAGCACACAATTTCCAAACGAGAATAAAAACCAGGAAATTTCATTTCGGTCGGTCCTAGAGTCTCGCGTGTCCTTCCACAAAATCTGGCTCGCAGAACTACAATTTTACTAGTTTGTCCCTACTTAACTATGAAATTCTAATTTTCCACATTCATGCTCGAGATATAGTAATTCTAATTGCAAAAACCCGCTTCTCTTCCTTCATTCATATTTCTGCGTTTTGTTGTGATGAACACAAAAAGGACCTCTCTTACACACATATGGCCCAGAACACCCACACATTTAAAAAAAAATTAAATTCCACATTCGCCACCGATTTAAAAATAAAATTTAAAAAAAAACACACCAACGACATGCCATCATCTTTTGTTTCATAAATAATCCTTTCAAGGATATGTACAACAAATTTACACACGAAAAATTAATATCACAACTCAAACCAGAGAATCCCTTGGGAAAATTTAATAAGAAAAGGTTACTGGAATGGGTTTTTGATGATTTTATACTTTAATTTTTCAATGCACATACATATATGTACGAGTATATAGGAATACGAAGGAATGTTTTTGATTTTATGTTTGTGTGTTGGTGAGTCCTTTCGCCTGAAAGGTCCACAATTTGCATAAATTAAAAAGTTTATAAAGCAACATACAGAAGCTGATGTATCATCTACATACAGACACACTCGTATGATCCAGGAGAACACTCTATACACACTACACACCAAACATAATTTCCAAAGGACGACAAGGACGAACGCTTTTATAAGAGTTTTGCATATATAAACACGTAAATTAATCTGACAAGTGATACACTACACAACGCCAAAGCGACATCTATGGATTCGGAGAACTGCTGTCGTGTGTGTCGTCTGTCGTACGTCCAGTTTTAAAGCAGGACTCTCTATCGGTAGAGCGGGGGGAATACACATTTGGTGTGAGTGTAAACAGCCCGAATGGACATCAAATGCATCTTGCCTGCTGGTCCCCCTGATTTCTGTGTGCTGAAAATTATTCCTTACTCACCCCTCCAACCAAATGGAACCAGGGAAGGACAGACAGACACATGAATTTATGGCAATTTAAAATGGACATGAAGTTTGCCAAAAGTAACCGACTGTGTTCCTACTAAGCCGAAACGCCTGGCAAAGGGACGATGATACTGCATTGAAGACGAAGCGCTCGAATATGCATACCATGGTATCGCTGCAGCCGCCGCGCTGCGCCACTCACGAAGGCAGAGAAATGACAAGAGTTCTAAACTCTTTGGGGTTGGATTTTAATAAACTCGGACCTCTCCAGCCCTCAAATCATCCAGCTCCGACTGGCTTTGCCTTCTTATCCTGCCTCTTCCTTGGACATTCGAAATGAAGTAAGTGGACGAACAGGAAGGGGGTCACATTGGTGGAGATGGCACTCCTTCATTTAGCGAGTAAAAGTGCAATAAAATAGCAACGAACGCTAAAAATATACACTTTGGCCTCGAAATGAGTGCACGAAGGGAATTTCTGAGTTTCCAACTGGAATGCAAACTTCCACATCCACATCAACCAATAAACAGAGACGAACGAACCCTTTTGCGGCTTTATTTATTTATGATTTACCATCCGTACTCCGCCACTGCCATTTTGCCGGTCTAACTGATTCCGCGATTTTAAAATCCTTGAGTATTAATGAACCGCAAATAAATAATAATATGAAGGGGGAGCATCATAATAATAATAATATTGCCAGAGAGCCCCTCAAATAAGTTGGATTTTGGAATTGGATGTTGGAGTTGATTTAAAGATGCCTGGAGGATGATTGAACTTTTCACCAAGAGTGCCACCATCGGGATATCGAGTGCGGTGGGTTACAGAGTATACATCTATCTATACACAGGACGATATGGTTCTCCCTTCAATTTCAATAGGTAGCTAGAGCTACACAATAATAAGCAAAGCTATTTTAAGTGTTTTTGGTGGGGACGCAGCACTCGTAGGTACTCACTGGGTTGAGTTGGTTTGTGTGGTTTGATTTGGTGGGCTTTGATTCTCGGTGCACGCAGTGCTATATCGATGTCTGCCGCGTCGCTGTGCCCTCAACGATTGAAATTAATTAATTAAATAGGATTAAATGGGTTTGAAATAAGTTCGGAGGACCGACCCTCAATGAGGTCATTAAGTTTTTGGTTAGCGGAGGTGTTTAGCATTGACGAGCAATTAAAAGTTATTTCCAAATTTGAGATGAAAATTTGACGGAATTTTTGTCGGTGGTTTAGCGGTTTTGCTATGTTTAAGTCTTGAGAAAGTTTGAAACAATTTGTTAGAAAATCCACAGTGGAAATGGTAAATTAAAGGAAGGCATAAAATAAAAAAAGAATGGGTTTAAAAATTCACATAATCAACTTTCTGATTTATGAGGTTAAAGCAAATATTTCTTAATATAATCTACCTCTGGGATTCTATAGATTGTATGTCAGGATAATATGAAAAAAAAAGAGTATCAATTGAGCAGGGTTTCTCATTTTGTTTGGTTTAATCAATCCTTAAAAATGTATAGATTTAATTTAAGCAGCAGTATTTAAATAGGAATAATTGCCAACAGTACTTATAGTAAGAACACCATATCTTGGCATAATTCTTCAGCTTCTTCGTTAAGAATCAAGTTCTTGACAATTTGCCTTCGCTTCCTTCGATCCCTGAGTGATAATTCTTACTATCTTGGAAATTATGTTTACCGAACTTTATAAACAATTCACTATTAAATTAATAACGCTGTTTTATCGCAACTCAAACCAACCTGATGAAGTATCCTAAATACCTCTTCCAAATTAGTAACTTTAAAAGAAAAATCCGATGGGAAACTTCAGACGAATGACAAACAATCACCAACTTGTTTGATTTTTTCAACAATCTCTTACCGACCAATACTTTTTAACCGATTCCGATTGTCATAACTATTTTCTCATTCTATTTCTGCCTTAGCCTACCAAAAATCATCAGTTATTCCTTATTGCAAGAAGAATTTACTCAGATATTTAAAATCTCTTTTCTAATTTTTAAGGATATTTTCGATGGACTCAAAATATTCAAACCGTCTACTTTCGGCTTTGAACTTATGTATATTCCTGAAATAGGATTCTCCTTATAACTCAGAAAGCCACGTTCTATTGTATTAATTCTTCCATCTTTAGTACCTTCTTACACCGGTGTTCCTCACGGCAGGTACTTCGGTACTCTTCTTTTCATTCTTACCAGAATGATATAGAAATACTCATACAAAATATCCATAACTCACTCTACGCGGACGATGTAATTTTTTTCAGAACCATTTACATGAGTCTACTTTTTTCTAACTATGTCTCGACAGTTAATAGTTTCAAAACTAGCTGAGTGCTGAGAGCTAAATTTTAAGAAAAAGTAATCATCACATGAACACATCAAAACCCTCTCCGACTATATCTTCTCCATAATCAAATTATGTCCACTATCTATTTGTGACATTTCCAAATAGTGTGACCAAGAGCTCAACGTTCTGATACATATTGACTCATTGCGACTCTTGATTCTTAAGGCCTACTTAGCACTTAAGTTAAGCACTTGGTTAAAAGTTGGTATAAAGAATTCTTTAACATTACGTTCTCTGCAAGATCCCTCTATATAATGTTGGTTCTATTTTAATATCAATAAGAAATGTTGTCCGATAGTGAACATAGGCAATTTATTTTTCCAGAATAATGAGCATTCATTTTTACGTTCAAAATTTGATCCTTAATAGCAAGATCGCCTTCAACTTACTAGCATAAATTCGCTGGAAGAAGCAAGACAATTCATGGAAATTCTATTTCGTTTACTGAACAAATCTTTGTAGCGCTTATTATATAAAACAAAATATCCTTCACCACACCTCTTATGCATCCAACGAACTTGTTACTCGTATTTTACGGAGGGTTAACTGGAACAGTCTCAACATTAACCTCCCTTCAAGCGTCTTCTAAAGCATCCTCCCAATTCATGCCAATCTTTAAGTTAAATTAGCTGATATTAACACGAATTAGGCGGGTATTATACTCACCGAAAATTTAAATTACACTTCCGAACAAAAACAGAGACAATCAAATGTCATGGTATGGCTGTGGTATGGTTTTTGATTTCCATTTCGTGCTTCTGTCCAATCTGTTGTTAAATAATCTACTCCGAAAATAATTCTGAAGTCTCAGAAACCTCTGACTTATATGCTTAGTTTGATTTTCATTCTGACAATGTTTTCAGTTATAAAATTAATTTTATATTTTGTATAATTTTAACAGTCTTCTTATTTTTCAACTAAAGTTGTTTTGAACTGAAGATCAACCACTTTTTAAGTGTGAAGACAAAAGAGTGGTCTTGATTTCCGTAGGTAATCTAATCACCTACTTCGATTCTTCCTTAAGTTCTAATCATAAACGTTATTTTTCAATGTCAGGAAAAACCCTCAAGCCTCTGGTATTGTGATCATACATTATGTACATAGAAGTAATACAAAATGAGAGAAGAACAACTACAATTTAAGCTTCAAAATATGAACCGAAATAACTTTCCAAGACAAAAAGGTATTCAAATTATTTTTCATTAAGAAAAACAAAACTTCTTTTACATACATATTGATGTTTGCCATAGCTTTATGAATGTGTAACGAGCCTCCTTCCTTTGGTTTCTGAAAGATCCTCCGTCTTCTTTTTGATAATTTTGTTTTTGTTTTACATCTCAGACCACGCTATTAGTGACCATATAAGATTGTTGAAATAGGGTCTTGGACGAACCTCCGGTTTTTCTGTGGATTGGGCAACGTAACTTATTATGTTCGGGCATTTAAGAGCAAAAGTTTGCAGACCATAACCTATTGGGGCTCTTTTTTTTTCTAAAACTCTCCGTATTTTCACATCAGGACCTGTAATATAAACATATATCCTCATAACCGAAGATCATAATTTCACTATCACGTTTTCAACCGGAATTTGTATTATCTGGTATATTTTGTTCTTGCAGTAATATGACTTTATCTTTTTCTTAAAGTTTCGAACTTTCTTCCATTATATTTTCAAGTAGCTTAGTATTGCTTTGAATGATTATAAAGTTATATGTGTAACAGCAGCCGAAAGCACATCAACTGGAGACATTTTGAAGGCTTTTTATCAAAGATTGCTCCTGGATGATACAATAATGGGTAGATGGTATTAGGATATAGGATGGTAGGCGAAAGCTTTTGTTTGTTTTCGACATATCTAAATATTAAACTTCCAAATATAACTATTTCTGGAACCTTAACGTTTCTCGAGTTTTGGCTATCGGCATCCTTAACTTGACAGAACTGAGCCATGATAATTGGAAACGGAATGTATTTTTGCTTCCGAAAAATCTGGACGTCTAAGATGAGCTAACAAAAAACAAGCTCTAAAGCCCCTTTTAGACGATCATTTCAGTTTCAGTTTCAGTTCAGCTATCAGTTAAGCTTTCAGTTAAACTGATGTCGAAATGCAAAAACTGAAGCGTTTAACTGAAACTGAAACTGATGAAATTCCCATAAGTTTTCAGTTCAGTTATCAGTTAAACTGATGTGTAAATACTTTTCAGTTCAGTTGTCAGTTCAGTCCTCATTCGAGTTCATGTTTTTTTTTTCAATATGTCGAAACAGAATGATAATTTGGTCGATTTCATTGAAATTTATCGCGTGTGTCCATGTTTATGGAAGAAAAGTTACCCTTTTTATCACAATTCAGTTAAGAGAGAAGCAGAATACAAGCTCAACTGAACACCGGACTGACGTCTTAATACAATGCCTTTTTTAGCTGAACTGACAACTGAACTTATAACTGAAGGAACAACTGATCGTCTAAATACAATGCCTTTTTTAACTGAACTGACAACTGAACTGATAACTGAAGGAACAACTGATCGTCTAAAAGGGGCTTAATATTAGAGCTTTGAAGTCTAATAATGCTTACTGTTCTTCTAGGTCAAGTTAAAGTGCTTAGGAAGTATTGAGAAAAGATTGCTCGAAGTCACGTTAGGTAAAAATCGCCCCAATGATTCGACATGCAAATACAAAAAATGCAAGGAGATTCTTTTTCTTCCATACTCTACCATCCCGAGAAAGCTACTTAATCCCATGAAAGCCCTCTATTATTTGAGATGACTTGGTCTTTAAACTAGGCGCTTGGCCGTTCTTTTCGTTTCGAAGCAGAGCTTTACATATTTTTTGGACTATATTCCAACTTGACACATTCTCCATTCTTCGAAGAATTTTCCTCTCGAAAGAGCACAGTATCAACACTCACTTTCAGAGAATGCACATCTTCAATTGAGTTTTGACCTCATTTCTTTCGATGAGTCCAAATAGCAGTGGTTTAGTTAAATAATTCTTCGTCGAATTTCCTCGAAGGTGTTATTTATAAGCTTTTGATGAACTCTGCAACTACATAAAATTTTCTGCTATCAACAGTGACGATTTGTCCTAGTTAGTGGAGAGATTTTTGTTTTCTTGTTTAAAGCTTTGCTAGCAGCCGATCATGTCGATGTTTTCTGCATAGCTTAATAGTTCGATATAACTATTGAATATAGTGCCCTCCGTGTGAATGTCTGCAATGCGTACTATCTGCTGGAGAACGTGATTATAGATATCGGGATATAACTCATAGCACTAAATAAATGTTCAAGTGCATTTCTCGTTGTTTTTCAAGCCTTGGATTTAGTCCAACACAATAGTTTAAAGTTCCAGGTTCCGTAGGTTTTTCCTGAATAGATTCATGTATAAGATTCTTGATGTCTACATTGACAAAATATTATGCCAAGCCAAACAAGGTCCCATATATTCGGTTAAGCTGAATTCAACACTGGATTCAAGATCCGAATACAAGAGCAAGCTAAAACCTGTCAGAAACTTATAAACTCTAATTGGAAAAATGTTGTTTCAAATAAAAGTTTGTTCGATCTGGAAGCTGATAACTATTTTCGCGACCTGCATAGCTACAAACAAATCTCTTTCAGCCTTATTTATTATTTTTCACTAATACTGGGTTCAACCTCGGAATAGTTAAACCGAGCCGAAGCACTTACTTCGGGTTTACGCCACGTCAAACAAATCCTTATTTAAAATTAAAAATTATGTCAAATATACTGGAAAAAAAAGTTACAAATCTAAGTCTCTGGTTATTATACACCTAAATCAAACGCCAGCTGATTTCCATTATTATTCATTTTATTATCATTGTATTCATATTGGAAATTGCATACATTTGAAATTGGATTGTATAAAGTTCAAATCCAATAAATGAATGTACCAACCACATTGCGTTCCCAATACCGTATAACTGTTAGAGCATTTGGAAAATATAAATAATTTATTATTGCAAAATATCTATCCTTTTTGTCTTAATAAGAAAAAATTGCTTACACTCCTTTTTGTAAATTTCACAAGATGTCATCTCAAAATGACATTTAGATACTAAAAAGGCTTTAAACCTGCTATGAACCAATATTAGCTTATCCCGCCTCTATTCCTCGCGTATTTTCTTAATAAATAAGCTTTTCAGGATTAGAGTCGTTGTAAATTCGAAGTAACAGCGGGCTTTAGGTCAATAAAAGATGTTGATTTAATGCAACGTTTCGAACGTGTATACGTCCTTCATCAGGCCTTTTTTATTATAAAACAAAATAAAAAATAAAATAAACACACATTAATTCACCAAATAATGTGAAAAGTCAAACAAATAAACTTACAAAAATTATGTTAAAAATGTTCTTAAAAAAACACAGTAAGAATCAAAATTTAATACAAGAATTAAATGCATTGCAACTGAAAACACAAAAGTTATTTTATAAATAAAAGTTAGGTTGACAAGTGTATGTTTTTTTATAAATTACTTGTTATAGTGCAAGCAAAACTAAATTATTCACAAAAGAAGAATAAGAAGAAGAGTAATAACAATCGGCTTGTCATCATCACCCCCGCACAAGCAGACACACTTTAATCAACCAAACTTGTTTGGTCTCTTTATCAATTGGCTGTATGTATTAAATTCGTTAAAAAAGGTCACGTAAATCAATAACAAATTCGAAGTAACTTTACTCCGGCGCTAAAACGAGTTAGTAAATAAGGCTGTTTGAGTTTTAAATGGAGCACCTTACAATGAAATTTTTTACCAGTTTTGCACTCTTAAATTTTTTAACCTTAAATCACTTTCAGTAAAGTGGAGTGTGCCTAATTAATGCAGCATAAAGACAACAATATTTAGAAACAAATTCTTTGACGGTGCAGGAAACAGTAGGTTTTCTAAATGGCCTGAATTGGAAAAACCTTTATTTATTCATACAAATTTTTCCAAGGTAGTGTTTCTGTTCAGGTAATGTTCCTTCTTTAAACTGGTGATTCACCTCAAGACACGATTATTATGTCACAACCTACATCCTAGAATCGCAATGGACAATAAAGATATCCATTCCAAAGGGCTTAAAATGAACTCGAAAAAGTAGGAGGAACTGATTGACTTCTGGGAAAATATTTCAAAACCCAAGTTTCTACCAATATAAACTAAATGCAAATTTCGGTGAATGATTCTTAGTAAATTAGAAACTTTGACATCCACAGAAACTAATTTATAGATTCCATTGAAGTTGAAATAAGTCTCTCTTAAATGGCCAATACAATCAGCCTACAACAACAAACTCCAATCCCGACCGCAAAATTCATGGTTGTAAAATTAATTAATGTTTTTTCCGGGATCCTCTTAAATCATAAAAACTTATCACAGTGCCTTATTATTGGTTTGGGTTTTTTCTCATAACGTAGTAAAGTTCTGGTCCAGTTTTCAATTTTTTCAGATGTTTATCAACTCCTGAGCGCTCATGATTCCCGCAATGTGTTGAGAAAATATTTCGATCATTCATTGAAGCAAATTGATTTTAAATGGGTAGTACTTGGACCAAGGTGGTCTCAGAAAGTTGGAACTAGTAAAAATCAAGATTTTTTTTTTGGCTAATTATCGATGGTATGAGAGTCGACCCACTCAACGACCCTCCAAACCCAACGAAGCATACAAATTTCAAAGTGTTTTGCGAAAAAGAACAAGATTGAGAGCCTAAGGTTGTTGTGTTGTCGGGATAGTCCGAGCTTTGACTTTTGTAAAATCAAATAATTCAATGAAAGAAGCTATAAATAAGATCATCCATTATTCGATCGGATTCGTAGTATACAATCAAGTCAGTTCGGACAAGACAACTGGCTGCTTAGGTCTCGGATAACAAATTCGAGCTTTTCCAGAAAAGGGTGATTGAGAAAATTTGTGTGCTCAGAGACTCGCACTTACTGGCATTTTTCTCAGAGATCTCGTATAGCAGATCATAGATCATATAGGTATTTCTAGTTAATTTATATTTTCAAAAAAAAAACACTTCAAAAATAAACTTTCGTATACACAACTCATAATTATTCAAAAAATTAAAAATATTATTGAATTAACCTCAATCTCTTTTCTTTTCTTTTCAGGTATGTCTCCAAAATGAAAGATCTCCTCTCTTCCTTTGAATTATATTAAGTAAGAATTTGTAGACTTAACAAAAAACAAAATATTAATCCTCCATCAAAGTATTTTGGACGTTCTTTCAAATTGAAAAAAAAAAAAATCCATTAAACAGTTTCAATTTCCCATTCACATTTCCATTCCCAAAAGACTAATCATGAAACCAAACAGAGAACCAGAACCATAACCTGGATTAAGGAAAAAAAAAATTAAAAAACAAATTTTTCCCTTTTTATTTATATTCACATCCCGCCTCATGTTAATGTCATAATATATCAAAGAAACTTTTAAAATTGCCAATTTAATTATCTCGATACACTCGGCTCTCCATTTTATGATGAGAAAACACCCTAAAGTTGCATGCAACTCGCTTACACAGCACATACACATGTTGCAGAACAGAGTGTCTGGCCATTTTCATGGCTGCTCTTAAAGCCCAGCCCACGTTTTTGTTTGCAGACTGGCGAAAGACGAAAAAAGTGATTTACGTGAATTCCATCAGAAAATTTCATAAATTCACCGAAAAACATGACAGCGCTCTTCGGTTAACGAAGAACTATACAAAAAAAAAATAAGGAGAACAATTTTGGATTAACATTCATCTGTCTGTCCGTCCGGTGATATGATGGCAGCGACGTCGGCCGGCGTTGGTGGTGTTCCCTAAAAATTCTCAAAACAACGGAACAGCAGGAGGAACGATTGTGTTAACCGCACATCAAAAGGGAATTCACCATCATCAAGCCAAAAACGAACATACCTGGATGGTCAAAAGTCATTAAAAGTCCGAGCAACTCTGGTTGCTCCTGCTGTCCCGCAAAAGGATCCCGATGATGATTCTCTACCCGCGCTCAAATTCCCAAAAAGAAAAAAAGAAAACCAACCATCGAACCAAGAATATTAATGATCCTCTTACGAGCTTGCGTGGTCTGAGGTCATAACTCATTTCGATCGTAAAGCACTAAGGAGATCGCGAAAATGATCCTCGCGATTCGATTCCGTCCAATTTTCGTGTTTGTTGTTCTTGTCCCCGTGTTTTGTTCGTTAGGCATTCTTAAGTGATTTTTAGTGATCTTTTTGGAAAACTTATTAAAAAGTAATTCCACAGAGATGATGATGATCATCTCGCGATCGCACTACATTTACAATATGGGACGTTTCCATGATGGAGTAATTAAAATTTCGTGAATTTCTCAGAAGCTGTTTTGCCTTGGTTCCGTATGAGATTTTTTGCCAGAATTTATCTTAGTCATAGGCCACCGGTTTTGCGGTATGGAGGTTGGTGGAGGATCGCATGTCGGGGCGACATGTGTGCAGAAGGGCAATCTTACGTATTGCGATCAGCACAGACCGCAGACGCCATTCACGATCATTATGTTGGTTGTACTCACCTCACATCCCATGGTACTTCACTTTGCAGATGTATCTCAATTTTTCGCGCAATTACGGTGCGGCAACTGACTGTTGTTGGCAATATTCGATGCTCCCGGTTGTTTGTATCATCTCAGTAGGGAAATAAAATTATTTGCAATTCGATTTTTCAATTGATCGAGAAGTAGTGATCTCATCGAGATGAAAAGAAAGAAAAAAAAAAAGTACCCATCGGGTACCCTTTTGGCGGACGTCGCGTCGCGTTGTCGGTGCCTTTGGTGCAGGTTTATATTTATTGAATTCTCTCATCGAAGAAAAATTGATCAAGTAGCAATGGGACAGGGAGCACTGGTAATCAGAGTGAAAAATTGATTTTCACTGATCGAAAACGTTCGTTCGGAGGAATAATTTTGTAATAAGGAATGATGAATTCAATTCGATTATTGAATGAAGGTTGTTCGATGTTCACATCGCTGGACTATGATGCTTCAAGGTGAGAGAGTTGAATGAGAAGGAAGCCTGATAGGGCAAAGAGTTCCTATGGGAAAAATTTATGAAAAGCTTGTTTAATAACGTTGGGCTTGCGTTAGTTTGGGAATAATGATGGTATGATCCTTTAATGATGAGAAATATAATCTGATGATTTCTATAAATACTTTCAAGGTTTTCCTCATACATGTGACTTCTCATGAAGTTTAAAAAAAAAGCTTGTTTAGCTATTTTATGTTTATTAACTTGCTTAAGAAGTGATTTAAGCAACATTTTAAGCCTAGATCACTAGTTTAACACATTAATTATTGGCAACCGTCAACACTGATAATCGTATGCTTGACGTTTTAGACACGTCGAAATAAATTCAGTTTGGAGAAAGCAGACAGACAAATTCGTGTACTGCCTGTTGCGAGGAATTTGACAAATCCTTTAAAAGAATGTCTTGTAATGAAAAATGCTTCCCATTAGCCATTCGGAATCGCGCACAGGAATGATTGAGAGTTTGAAGTCACTAGGTCCTCTTTTTCTTCGAGCATCATCTAATTTATTTTAACCCAAGTATTTAACTTCTAGTTTCAAGTTGGAATCTCACTGAAAACATTTCAGAATTTTTTAGCGTATGAGACCCCAAACTATTTAAAATTTTATTTTAACCCTTTGTTCATGCCAAAGACAAATTTTGTTTCACCAGTGTCAGGAAAAACAAATTTCCACACATCTTTATTAAGAAATCTAACATGTGTTTAAATAAATATGGTCTGAAATAGATCCTTGCGGAACTCAGCATAAGAGTTACTAGGAATGGATAGTACCTACAGTCTTCTACCGATTCTGAACGGTTCACATGAGCAGCAATACTGTAACAAGGAGATAATCTTAGAGGCAGTACACCGCGGAAAAACATTTTTGCAGCGACTGGGATACGAACCCAAGACCCTCTGCATGACAGTTCAACGCACTAAAAATTCTGCCAATGAGTACTACCCTTGAGTTTTATAAAAAATTAAAATTTCTGTAACCCAATAAAATATAAATTTAGAAAGATCCTTGAGTTCTATATGCGTAAAAGAGTGTGAGGGGTCAACGATTAATCAAGTAGAACAAAGAATTGTATTTGTTATATTACAACGGTATACGTTATTGTTCTATGGTGTCTAGGGTCATAATGGTTCTACTGCAATCTGGAAAAAATTTATACTACTAAGAAAATAATAGATTTACATTATCTATACATGAGTAAGAATCACATAACTTTAAGGAAAAAGACAAGCACAGTCAACACAATCTGCTCAGCTGTATCCTTACAAAAAATGTGCTCCAAAGGTGTTTTTAACTGCTACATTTTCTCGATATGAGCTAGGTCGAAGTTTCCAGTCCACCATTACAAAACTGTCGGTTTTCATATTTAAATAAAATTTTTGAACCGATTATATTAACAAAATAAAATCCCACATTGGGCGCCACTTTACTTTTCAAACCTTCAAAATCTGAAGATTTTATATTGGTTGAAATCCATAACTAAAAGATCTTACGAAATTAATATTCATTAAAAGCATTTGTAGTAATTATTTGAAAACACTTCACGTTGGGCGCCATTTATGTTTTCCAAAAATTATTGAAATCACTATTATTAAAATATACGTTCAATTTATGATGAAAAATATCTTATGATCTTATTCTTCTACGAATCGTTGCAAATTTCGTTCCTTCGCATTTTTCGTCAAAAATGGTATTCAAACGTTTGGGAATATCTCGAAAATTTGATTGGAGTGGAATCGGCTAAGCTAAAAGTTGATTGTCAATTTTTTGATTGTCATTTGTAAGGTTGCTGGTTCTATCATATATTGACAAAAATAGATAGAGCTTGATCGCTTGAGTCTTACACAATACGAATGTGTTTTGAACATCACAAATTACCTTACAAATAATCGTGTTAAAAATTGTGTTTATTTCTTAAACTTTCCTGCTTTTATAGGGACGCCTTAATTTTCAGTTTGCTCTTTTATAAACATTCAGTTTGAATAGTTATCTTATACCATTGAAGGTTGTTCTCATATTTGAAAACTTTTTCCTGCCATAGAAACCAGCAAATTAAACAACATACTACAGTTTCACAAGAGCTTTATATGCATATATACTTGTTTTTTTATAGCAACATTGTGAGGCTTAAGGTTGCGGCTTCATCTGAGTTTACGATGGTAATTTGAACTAATTCACATTACTAACATAGTATTAAAAATCTACAAAAAATTCGCATTAAAAAGAAACAAAAAACAATCCAAATGACCAAAATGCGTGTGAATTGTCTACCTTGGGGTAATCCACTATCAATGAGTGCTTCTACAACATATTGCGACATTATCATCCATTAAAACTCTCATTACTCGCCTAAGAAGCCCTCAACGACTTTCTCACCTCTGAATCTCTTTTTTTTTTGTTGTATTTCTCCATCATTCAATTGTTGTTTACAAATCCCTTCAATAAACTTCTTAGTTAATTAGTCAAAAGCGTTGATATGTACAACCGTATACAAAAAACATTCATTCACAAGAAACTCCATGCAACAACGATTTATGATCAAATTTGTTTAGGCTTTAATGGAAGATACAAAATCACAACAAAAAAAAAAAGCTTTGATTCAAGAAAATACAATTAACCTCAAGTCGAGTTGTTCTTTGCTGGGTTCGATATGGCGAGGGGAAAAATTAAATTGAGGCCCTCATGGTGAAGTCAAGACCACTCATATTAAAATAATGTAAAATGCATTAGAAATGAAAAACTGAAAGCTGTTGTTTACGTTCTCGATTAGAATCGCCTGCAGGGGCTTTCATGATGTTGATGATGATGATTGGTTTTTCCTATCTAACTATCTATCTATGCATCTACACTGTGTGTGGAGAAGATAGAAAGATACAAATTCCCATTAGGTCGATTTGTATTAACAATTAGCCAATGCACTCAAAAAGACCGCGTTTTCAATCTGTTTAATGATTTTTTATTCTCTTGCATCTTTTTCTCTTATTGTTTGCCTCAAAAAGGTTCTTCATCTGTATCATTAGATATTATTATCTCGCACTTTGTGGCACGTTCGTTCGTCTATTGAATTTGATCTCAAGCAGATGTTGCAATTGTTCTTCTGTTACTTTTCAAACTCATTCATAAAAAAAAAAAAAAACAGAATTCAAACGAATGACATATGGAAAAGGGGTGGTGGTCTAGATTAATAAAAAAATTGATAAACAAAAACCATTCATGTATCCCTCTGTTCCAGAACTGAAAAAAAAAAATATTATAATCTCGCGAGGGTATTCGTCCCCGAGTCTTGATTATTGAAATGATTGCTTTGATTCAGATGAAGCATGACGCACTCGGTGTTTCCTTCCACAAAAAGCAAGCTTAACAAAATGCTCCTGCGGGTTAATTGAAGAATGTTGTGTGCCCTTGTTTCTTTCGTATGTCAAAAACGCTGTGTGGTTCTTGTTGTTGTTGCTGGAATTAAGTAGTGGCGTGTTTATGTGTGTCAAGGATAATCAAAACTGAGTTTTTCTCTCTGCGGGGGATATGTGTGTTTCAAAAGGAAAAAAAAAATACTTTTATAAACAAAGTTGTGTAGATGTAATGGAATGTACGAAGAAGGGTGTAAATAATTTAAAGAATTATCACATAAATCTTGAAATCAAGTAGGTACCGTGAAAAAGAGTTTATGAATTGACACCCGCAGTATCCGGGTTAGTCATGGTGATTGGTCGAAATGAGTGATGAGAATTTTTAACACGACTATAAGTGTTTTAGTGCGATCTCTAGAAGGGTGATGTTTAATTTTTCTCAGAGTGATTCCCAGACTAATTGGTTTTAAAATTTAACTGATAAATCAGCAATCTCTCCACTATTGCGACCCGACCATACTAATCGCTTGATTGATTGAGAAAAAAGATTAGACAGGCTTATCTGAGTTTTTGAATTGAATTCAATATTTATGCCTGTCACTCTTTTCAACATATATGTAGTATCAATACTGTTACAAAATAATCAACTTTCACAGGAAATTAAATTGCTGAAACGACTCCGTTCACATAATTAGTTTCGCATTGGGCGCCAGTTAACTTTTATAATGCCATTCACAATTCGCAGATTCTATGTTGGTTGAAATACGTTACCAAGGGATCACGGGTAATACATTTTTTTAAAGTAGTTAATTAAAAACACAACACGTTGGGCGCCATTTTAATTTATAAAAAAAATATTTATTATTAAGTTCTTTCCATCGAGTGGCAATTAGCTTGTATTAATACAATCCACTAAAAAATCGATTGAATTAATATAAATATCGTCTGGACGTCTTTTCGTGTTACTTTTTGATATCGGATCGGATATCATATTGGGCGTCAAATCTCGCACTAGAATCTTAAAAAAACATCTATTTTTATTTAAATAAAATATAATTCTTCCACAACTTTTTATAGATTTATACTAGGTGATAGCTGTAGTTTAAAATAAACCACTGTCTTAATTTTAGGAACTACGATATCTTTCATTCTGTTATCTCTCTGAATTCATTTTTTCTTCCAATGGGCTTTAAAACTTAAATAAATATCAGATATAATTCCATCGAAAAAATCGAAATTTCCTTTACTTAGATTTCTCATTTCGTCTAAAATAGCTGTCATTTGCAGTGATTGTATTAAGGACAAAATAATTCCTGCTTCAGAGTAAAAAAAAAAAAATTCAATTAAAAAAGGAACATTTCTATGAATTTACTCAAACAAGCATATCACAATATGTAACACAGCAATAACGATGTATTCATAATAATTTTACAAACAATATTATTGTATTAAATACTGAGAGCTCCAAACGGTGGGCGCCACTTTTTAAGAATGAAATTTTATATATTCTTATATGTATGCGTACTTGGATGAAGTTCCATGGAATGTCTTTCTAGTTAATGCCATTTTAGAAATAAAAATGAAATCACCTTGGGCGCCAGTTTATTTATATCCTTGGACTTAACATTTCCGCCGTAGCTTCACGCGGTCCTACGGATCCAAGAAATCAAAAATTGAATAACTCTGCCACATGATATCTAGCTGATATTTAGCGATATCCTGGACTATATATTCGCTTTGAGGTAATCTATCGAGTATGGATTTTCGAGATTGATCTGCTACCTCAGAGTACGTCAAAATAAAAAGCCTAATTCGTACGGTCCTGGTAGCCACTTCACGTCACTTCCTACCCTCAAATCGTTAATGCTAATTGTTCATTGTGGCGTTCACTGTGTGACACCTAGCACCCTACTGCTGGAAGCATGTCCATATCGTTCAATTGGAGATAACATTAATTGGTTATCATTTATCTGTACCGCTTTCCATTGACTGCAGTTTCGCTTTCTAACATACCCATGCACCTGGCCCCTAAGATAACTTTTGCCAATAATTGGAGTCCTCTACTATACGCTCCGTAGCCCAGTCATTGAACAAAAGAATTTCTCCATGGACATTCACTTTGAGCTTCCTTCTGCAGTTAGATCTTGTACGGGTGCGGGCCCATTATTCAACACAAAGACATCAAGAATTTTTAACATGTTATATTTCATGAGTTGCCACATACATACATATTTACATACTAGTACATATTTTTGTGTGTCCAACAAAATATGTATATAGAAATTTAATAACAATATTCAATTATATCTATATAAATTCACTTCACGCCAGTTATTTTATTTCTTGTACAAATTAGAATATTTTTATACACATCAAAATAAATTATGTATTGGCTGTCGATATAACCGTACTCCACCAACAAAAATATGTAAAATCTTGTCATTCATGTCATATAGGAAACTTCACGTTGGGCGCCAATTGACTCCTTGCAAAAAAGTCGTTTTTTTTTAAATAAAGTTTCCTAGAAGTTATTTTTCTATTTTCACATCGTCTAACAAAATCAGCAACAAGCAAACATTTAATCACATCTGTCCTGAATATAAAACTACTCATTTCGTTGTCACGACTTAATCATGGAATCCGGGTCAATTACCCACGACAACTTTCGCAGAAGCAGTGGGATGCGCCATATAAACAAAATACTATACTCAAACTCATTTCAATTCACAATAATTCACATTTTAATGTGCCGGATGCATTCGTATATGTACGAGTTTGCCTTTAGCCGAACTGATAAAAATAGGCCGCCACTTGAATTAGGCATTTCAATCGCATATCTATGTTAAAATCTTCACGAATATTGTTCCGTATAAGCAAAAAAAAAAAAAACTCAACTCCCAGCTCCAGCTGTGCCAAAGTCATCTTCATGAATATTGGGGACTTGCGATGCCACAACATGCAGCACAACATCAACATCATCATCAAACGGAGCTTAGGTATTTAGGCTTTAGAACTCCAAAAAAAAAAGGTATATTTACCCCCCGTCCGAGATAAATCGTAGAACTTATCGTGGGTTGGAGTTGAATGAAGAAAAAAAATATACTGGAAAATTATGCAGAATTATTCGCCGCAGCGCACACTCGCGCCAGCTAGAATTCATCTTTTGTCACGTCTCTTCTTCTAAGACTCTTCGAATTTAAAATGCATATTTAAGCCATTATCCATAAGATAGACCGCAGTGCGCAGCGGCAATGGCGGCGATGGCAGTTTTCTTTTTTTTCTTGTAGTCAGTATGTGGGGAAAATTCCAGGTGCAACATTGCAGTCAAATGGATTTTCCACATCGATTCGGAGACAAAAGGAACAACGAACCCATCAGACGACAAACGTGTGCGCGGGTTCAATCTCTCTAACGCGCATGTTAAGCCTCTGACTCCATGCGTCATGATAAAGCCCGACTCCTCCACACAGAGGCACAGCCGAACATCATAGCACAGCTCAACCCACTCAGCATAACTCTCCATGCAACTTGCATGGAATACTTAATAACTCCACAGCAATTTGGTGGTCTTTTTGTCACAGTAACGATGGGTAACAAGTACCGTAACCGCGCGGTAAGTACAGCTTTGTATCTTAAAGATACTTTTTTGTCTTCATTTCGTAATTTTGTACAAGGCGACGCACAACATAGAGCACACTCATAACGACAATTGTTGTCGTTTTGGTCATTACACGGGAGATATGATGATTCACAAGAGAGCCACACGATCACGATCGTGCCCCAGCCAAACCGATCGACCGGTTTTTCGGTTGTACGAGTATCTTGAATCTGTGCCATATCTGCGTCTATTGAATGCCAAACCCTAAAAATGACCAATGTGAGTAGAGATGCAAGGCATACCCTGTACATATACGAGCAATAATCGACTGCGGTTTAATTTGGACAGTTTTATTATTGTTGGCCTGTAACTATAATGTCACCGATCATAAAATCCATAAAATGCACGCAGATACGTCGCCGCGACTTAGGAATACTTTATTTTTTTTTTATTTAGTCGTCTTTTGTTTTCGGATTCTAATTTACGATGAAAGCGCCAGATATTTACGACCGTACACAAGGAATTTCCGTTGTGCCGATATTGAAATTACCAGAATCAACTATGAGTCTACGTTGCCTATAAAGTCGTAAAATTGAAGTTAAATTTCATTCGTATACACCCGAATAGGGCATCCAAGCATAATCAGGTCGAGAGTATGTGGCTAAAATTTTTAACAATGGATCAATAAAATCATCAGGCTTATAGATATGTCGTAAGCTACGGTGTCGCTGCCGTCGATTCTTTCTGAGAAAGAACGATGATGATTTTTATTGAGTTATTTCCTATGTTTTATGTGAATTTGTTCGTATCGAGCCCCCGTGTCAAGTTTATGTTTTGAGAGATCATAATAATTGGGTTTATTAGAAAGCCATTAAGATTCGATGCGAGCATAAAGAGAGGGATTATTTTATTTTTATATTTTTTTTTATTCTTCGACTGTGGGCTTGGGCGGAGATTTTGTGTCAGATGATGTTGATGATGATGAGAGTGACAATCGAAGATTTGTTGATTAGGAATTTTGTTCATTTTATTTTTTTTTTTTTTATTTTTTGTGTATTTTGTCTTTTGATGATAAATTTAGGAAATGACAATGGATTTTTTGTTGAAAGGTGTGTAAATGTGGGTTTTGCCTACTTATTTAAATTTTGTGTTCGATTTGTCATTCTGAAGGCGTAGATGAGTGTCAACATTCGTGAGAACACAGTTAATCTTTTAAATTATAGTTGAGTTGGGATGTTAGCTCGAATGCCACTCAATTGAAGGTTGTGAGCGTCAGGGCAAAGTTTGTAGATAAAAAAGGGGATATTAGAACCGTTTCACACTTTCGTTAAACGAAAGATTATTTTGATGGAGAGTTCTAAATTGATTTCTTGGACTATCAATTTAATGACGTCCGGTTACGACAGGGATACCAGTATTTATATTTTGTTGAATGAAACTCAATTCTATTTTTGGAAACATCAACCAAAATTCATCAGAATAAAGTACCTAAGTCTTTTAAATTTTTGTTGGATTTTGATAGTAACTCGAAAATGCCACTTAATTATATAACAAATTCATTAAATAATAATAAATAATTCATTCTAACTTAATTTCTGGAACAATCGTTAAATGGCGCCCAATGTGAAGTTTAACCATGAATAACAGATTAACAGCCTTTTTATTTCCTCTTGTAGTTTTATTCATGCAAGTTAAATAAATAAAATTATTTTAGGAAAACAAAAGCATATATGGTATAGTTAAATTAAAATAAAATGCACGACTGGGTCGCACAAACTTGCTCCTATGTAATAGACTAGGAATTTTAAAAACGAATGTTATTAGATAAAACTGTTCATAAAGATAAAATTAATTTTTTAAATTCTTTTAGAGACAAAAACAGTATGCTATGCAAATATGAATTTATGCAAGAACAAAAATTATAAGTTCTTGTAGTGGTTTCTTAAAAAAAAGCTTTTATATACAAAATTTTGGTATGCTAACTTTAAGTTTTTATTACTGTACGAATGAAAATTAAATTTCCAAAAAAAAAATATTGAACCGTTTTTGAAATATCGAATTTTCCAAAACAAAATGATTTTTTTTTTTTTCAAAAATTCAAAAAATCTTTTTTTTTAAGTTTCGAAATGCAATGGATTTTAGACTTTTTAGAAGCATCTCTACAAAACATTTCATTAAAATCCGTCATGTCGATAATGAGTAATTCAAATTTAAAAAAAATAGGTCCATGGTAGGTACAAGCTGTAATATCTTAATTTAAATTTTTTTTATTAAATTAAAGATCGTTAAAATTAATTAAAACAAAAAAAATTATCAAAATTCTAGGCTCCGTTTTCGAGAAAAATACGATTTTTGAAAGTCATTTTTTAACATTTGTATGGTGGATACCTTTATTTCTAGGTAAAATAAAACTTTTTTTCATACATCTTATAGACTATGTTGATAAACTTTAATTTATCAAGTTTGAAAAAAATCTAATATCTATAAGGTTTTCGAAATATTGAGTTTTGAAAAAAAAAATTTTGAATTTTTTTTTTTAAATCCAAAAATTTTTTTTTGAAAATTTGAATACATAATTCTATTTAAATTTTTGGGGAGCTTTAGCAAAAAAATGATTAAAATCCGTTGTACAGTTTTTGAGAAAATCAAAAACCAAAAAAAAAAAAATATGTAGTTCTTTGGGGGATACCCTCAATAACCATTTTTCGGAAAAATTTTTTCATTCAGTACCTAGCTTTAACTAAATAAAATTTTTTTGTATCTTTTTTTTCAAATCTGTCGAGCAGTTTTTGAGAAAAAAAAATATTTACAAAATTTCGAAAAAAATCGTATGGCAGGTACCGTTATTTTTGGCCTTAAAAAAAAAAGAAAAAAACTTGTCGGGGGAAAAAATTAAAAATGATATCTACCATAATCTACTGTAGTCGAACCGACAGACAGACAGACAGAATTGCGAGACCCACTTTTTTAGTCTTCGCTATCATCCTAATGTCAACTTTGATCAAAATCTCGAGTTCGGTTTTTTTTACGACTCCATAACTTGCCTTATAGTACCTATAAGTCGCAAGTAAAAATATGAAAATTTGTACGAGTATGAGGTACAACTTAAGGGATCTGAATTCGTTGGCTTTTATGGAACATATATTTTTTTTAAGACTTTCCATTTCTATTTTATTATATTTTTATAAATTATCAATTAGATGGCGCCCAACGTGAGATGTAATTTTTAGTTAATGATTGTTTTTGATTTTTGAATAAAAAAAATAAAAATAAAGCTTTTATATTTACACTAAAAGTTTGATATTTGTAGATATTAAATCTCTGTAAGCTTTAAAGTATAAAAATTACTACCTGTTGCTTACTATAGTAAAAAAAATGCTTTTATGTATACTTTTGGCTAGAGTTAAAAAAGTAAAATAGAGACCCACGTTAGATTTTAAATGAAAAAAAGTTATAGTTTATTTTCGAAAACAGAATTAAATTACCACTAAAAAAGGTGTTTTTTTTAAGCAACGGGAAACGTTAATTTGAAATAAAACACAGAATTCGAATACCAGAAAATGTATATGTGTTGATCATTTCAAAACTAAACCATGGGCTTAAAAAAAGGGGTATTTGTGTTCAATTGTACGTATAGGTCATTTAAAACATTTTAGATATTTGAAACAAGTTCATCCAAAATTATGACCTTCTAATACAAAGGCTTATGTGGCAGACCAATACTGACGATTCTCTGACAAAAGTGCGTTTAGATAACTTGGAACACTGATATTTTTGGCAATTGTAGAGATAGGAGAGATTTAATTACACCAATAGATAGAAAGATCTGCTTTTTGTCAATAAGAAGTCATTCCTAATTCAAATATGGTGAAAATGCATCCAATACTGGGGTGACGATATCCATGAAATTGTCTTTATCTAAAAGGTAATTTTTTGTCCTTTATGTTCCAATATGATTTTGGAAACGTTTCCGCCTAAAATTGTATCATGGAGGTCCAATTTTCACACGAAGTGGATTTTCCATAAAGTTGAGCACCATGGCCACGTGACACATTTCGATATCATCAACGCTCGCTCATCTTTTCCGTATTATTCCACGTCTAAGGGGATGCGTATTGTCGTTAATAGTAAACGTTTTGATCCATAGTTTCTGGAACTACTCGCTCTGATGGACAATTATGAGCACCATAAAACGCATGTACATAACTCCAAATGTGTTTCTTAAATTGAATAACGTTGCTACACCGTCAGTCTATTCATGATGAATTGCCAAACAAAACTTACCTTAATACAACCGAGAATTTAAAATCCATTGTCACAGAAAACAATGTTGCCAATTCAAAGTTTTCCGCCTCTAAGCAAACACCTTTTATGTAGATTATTTTTATGAAACCTAAAAGTTTCTAGGCCTAGTACATTTCATTAATAAATTCTTATACACAACAATGTATAAAATCTATAGCCCCATATTTCGAAAAAATGGATTCTATCATTTTCCTCCCAGATTCAAGTGAAAATGCAAATATTTTCTGCTGATGCCGATTATTTTAAACAAAAAGTTTGTCAAAAATTCGATTTAGAGTGAACCTATATGCATAGCTTGCCTGAAGATCCTGTAGAATTTTGGTTTAGCACTACATTTTGATTATACTTTAACCCAAAGTTAGTAGAACTAGAAACATCCAATTGGCGCCCAACGTGAGGTTTTCCTAATGAAACAATAAATAACGTTGAAGTCGTCAGATGATGTCGTATCCTTCTAAGATGCAATATATTAATTGTTGGTTATAAACGCAAATAAAATTTCCAACACGAACGCAATGTATACTATATTTTTCCAAAAGAATTCAGCCAAATTCAGACACCTAGAAATTCAATTGATTTTAGATTATAATTTTTTTCTTATATTTGACGTTTTTCCTTCTTCTTCTAACGTCGAAGTCATTTCGATTCACAATATCAAATATTCTCCTATGAACTCAAAATTACAAACAAAAACTTAAAAAACGTACCTACCCTAACACAACTTTTTAACTGTTAACTTTCAACTTTAATCAACTTAATTTATTTTTATTCAAAAAACCTCTGAAATATCTGTATGAACCTCGCACGCAAACACAGAAAAACCTTCGAAACAATCAGGACTTTTAAATTTATCATTCACATTGTCATCACCACAAATTAAATTCCATTAAATCTGATTTTCCTTTAAAGAAAAATCGAGTTTCATATACATACGTACACACATACAAACAAACACAAAAAAGAACCAAGGACATCAAAAAATCAGAAAAGCATTTTTGTCAAAAGCAAAACATTAGGATTGTCGCACCATCTTTACTTTTTAACCTCATAAATATTTTTGTAGATATATACTAAGACAGTGATGTGCAATAAAATCAATCACTTATAAAAGCAAAATAACTTTCCAACATAATTAACTGGCGCCCAATGCGAGCATTCGTAATTGAAATATTCTTATACATTTGTTCGTTTTTAAGGAGAAATAAATAAATTTACTGGTGTGGTACCTCATGGAGAACCAAGCTTGGTGGCTTACACCTCTAAGCCATTCCTACGAATTCAGCGTTCGACAAATATTCGACTTGAGAGTCCAATTAACCCCTTACTGAAATATAAAAGGGCTTTACTCTTTTCCACTAATTCCCAGTTCCATCCACATAGGAAATTTGAAATAAATTTTTCAAAACTTCAGTTCAAAACTTCTCAAAAAATTACTCCGTATATGCAGTTTTTTAAGATCTAAGATTAAGGTACCAAAATTCTGTTTCCTGCTTAATTGAGTGATTTACAGACAAAAAACGTGCTATGCAGTATGCACATTACTGTTTAAAGACATATTCCTCCATCTGTCACTACAAACATATATCTAATCAAAAAACAAAGCAAAACCCAATTCAAAAAATAAAATAAAAATGCTCTCAATATCTCATCAGCATCATCCAGCAATCCCTCTTTCGCCCGCCATCTTAAGTCACATACATAATTTGATTTTAAAGGGCGGCCCCAAAACGACGTATCTCACGGTAATCCTCCAAGAAACACCAGCACCGCCACCCGCCCTGTTCGCCAAAAAAAAAAAAACACCAAAAGTGTACTACCCTCGCCTCACCCAACAATCTAATAAAATATTTAGAATTTTAGATTTTCAAGACATAAAGAAAGGTGATGTTGGGCTGGTCGGAAGGGGGAGCACTTGTGGGGCGAGAGGGCTAAAGGGAGCCGCCACAGTAGCTTAATGTTGAAATTTCATTTTCACCACAATTTTTGGCGACCGAATGTGTCGTTTTTCTGACGCTGCGATGAATGCCGGAGCTTGTTTCGACTTTTTTGATGGTGAATGGTGTGGATTCTTAAATTATTTATTTGACTTATTTCTACCCCTCAAGGAGGGTAGATTTCAGTTTTCTGTTTTTTTTCTTTAAAACAAAAATTAAATCTGGGCTATGTGAGATTCGAAAAACGCTTTGGCATTGACAATGACAGGCGACGCGACGAAGTGTCGACGGCGGCGGTCTGGTACATTATCCGATGGTGAAACGTCAAAAAGTTGACATTTTAAAGAAGCGCAAATGAAAGATAAATTACACCTCAGGCGCATAATTTATTTGCTTCAATATTTCCATCTTGACGAAAATCCTTGGTTACCGTTTTTTTTCTCGATGGTTGAGTTTGGGTTTGCCTGATGTAAAAGGTACGTATACATATAAAAAGGGCCTTCAACTTTTGAGCGCCACTAGAAGTCACGATTCGACTTTAAGAGTTGATGGAAAATCAAATATAGACTCCCATCAGCTGAGAGAGTGAGAGACATTGAATCAAATCGTACAGATACCACGGATGATGAGTGATATACTGAATGCGCGATGTAGAGGAACGCTCCGTTGATGAGGAGTCAAGTTCGGATCTGGAGTGGTGGGTACTCCATATAGCGTTTGAGTTGATAGGGTACAGAAGTGATGCCGCTTCTACTTCTTCGACTAGTGCTACCGAAGAAGAGTATCCAATTTGAATAATTTAGCAATGGCTGTCAAGATTGTCTTTGTCTTTTGTTGTCTCTCTTTTCGGATCTATCTGGGTTTTTGGCTTTTGGATTCCATCAGTCCTTCAGTGTATGTGGGGTTCTTTTTGTTCTCCATTCGGTCTTTTTTGGCTCCGTTCTTCGATAGAAGTACCAAAGATATACCTCGTGGAAGAAAAAAGAAACAAAGTCATCCATCATAGATTCAAGAAGGGGAGTATATATGTAAGGCATACCCTAGCAGACATGTTTTTTCGGTTTTTCAGTTTCGAATCGATAATGCATCAAAGCAGGCCACTTCAGATTTTTTCGGATATCAACGAACTATTTCTATACCAACAAAACGGAATTTACATAATTTTGTTTGTTCAATACAAAATGATGGGGATGTGTGATGGTTAGACGTGGTAGGTTACAAGAGATGAGATAGCTTTTTTCTTGCGGTTGTTGCTTGAAAATTATCTGTTAAATATTATTATTGTATCGGGAGGTACCTAACCTTGGGTCAAATGGAGGATCATTGGAGGTAGATGGATGGCTTGTAGAGATTAACCTCAGATGTTTTATCAATGTGTTTCCGAATTTGATTAAAAAAGGTAAAAACTAAAAAAAAAATTATTGGTTCTTTTTCAATGTAGTTGGGTTGGGTACACAAATGCACATATCCACTAAACATACAAAAAAAGGTTAAAGTGGTTAATTTGGACCACATGGTCTCTGATTTATTTCAGAAATTTAGAGGCAGGGGGTCTCAAAAATAATTTTCTGTGATATATTTTAAGTTCAAGTGGTTCAAGGAGGTATATTTGTGATTACTGAGTTATGTGAGAATGGTATTTTTGTTCTTTAAAAGCTTTCGAGTTTTGCTCAGACGGTTGGCATATTACATTATCGTTTTCTTTAAATTTCGGTTTAAAATTTTAAAATTTGATTTCAGCAAATTTAATTGACTTCAGTTTTTAGAAATATTTTAAAAGAAAACTCAACCGACAACGTCAGAAAACTTGTGAATAAGTGGAACGGTAGCTCATGGAGAACCAAGGTCTATAAACTGTTCCTTATAGGTATGCGTTCTGAGTTGGTAAGAACGGAGGGGACTTAATTCAAGATACTCGTTGGGTATTTACCACTTCCTTGCAAGTCCGTAAAATAAATGAATTAAGGTTTGATTCAAAATAAAAACTAAAGGCCGAGTTCCACTCAGTAACTATTACTCCAAGGGGTGCTACCAAGTCTTCGATAGCTACACAAAAAAAAACTATTTCTATTTTTTGTTTGTGAACCCTGGTAATGGTAATTTATATTTTTTTTATTTAAGATACTTGTAGGCCATGGTAGAAATGACATTCACGAGCCACTTTACTTTGTTAACGAATTAGCGCCGGAGAGCGCCATTTTCATACCTCGTTTCATCATTGAGTGTAAATGTGATTTGAGATGAAATTTTACCGAACATACAAGCACCCAGTGGATCATCATTTGAATCACGACCATAGGTCGTTAGTTGTCTGGATCAAGATCAAGAACTGATATATGTGAGTCATATATTATATTTTGTACAAAGAAGTAACGATCTTCCTCAATAGGATTGCTAGCCGACCCTAAAACGATTTATGTGCCATCCTATGAAGCTGCTAGTTGAATAGAATAATCGTTTTTGGCGCTACTCCTTCTGGGAATACGGGCCTATACTTCATCCAACAAAAATATGCAGTACACGTCTTATGGGAGAGCTTTTTCAAAATCAGTAGCGTGCTATATTTTTGCACCATACTAAATTAAAAGAACTCCTCCATAAAAAAGTGTTTGTGCGCCCGTAAATTTTCGATTGCTTCTGACGCAGACCCAACGTCCTACTGACCGCACATCTGAGTGTGCAGTGCACTGAATTGTTGTGGCCTATGGCTGTTGGTGATATTCAATTTCAACCCCCATTAAATATTGATGTGCATTCAGAGTTACTCTTGTTCATTTGGTAACTTGTTCAGTTTTTTTTCCTTGGGTTTTTGTTGAGGTGCTTTTGATTTTAGAGCTTTAAAAAGGGGGTCCATTTAAATCAACAATACGACAACCCTATGTGAGCTTTAATGAAGGACAGATTTATGCAATCCACTGTAGCCAGAATGCGAGGCAAACGTCCTATCTTGCCCACATTGCATATTTTTGTTGGACAGAGTATAGTGCCTTATAGCTGTTATGGTTGGATATGTCTTGAATAGATGTTATGCATTCCGAAAACCTCAACACTTTACATGTCGTTGTTGCGGAAAAGTCAATACCCAAAGACCTTTTTAGGTAGTTGGGGTTCGAAAATCTGTAAAATCAGTTTGGGAGGGCATATTTCAATAGCCAGAGCTATTGTCTATAGAAATTCAATAGACCTTTAGTTTGATGAATGTTTTAAAGGATTTGGGAACTATTGGAAAAAATTGTGATTTTTGTTTGTATTTGTATTTTGAATAGTCCATAATTTTTTAAAAATCTTTTTTTTTGTTTTTCGTTTTGCAAAAATTTGTACATTTTTGAAATGGCCTGTCGAGTCTTGAATGCGGAAATATCAGCATATGAAGACTTTTTGTCTTTTTGTCAGTAAATTCAATTTAGGTGCAAATATTTCGGGAACCGGACCTCACAGAAGCTTTTGGTTTTTAATAATTGATATACCATCAATGTTTTGAGTGTCATTGACAAAAATAGAATGGACCTTCAAGGTTCCTACCGAGTCCGGACGACTTAGGTGAAAAGAACTTTTCAGCAAGAATTACTCTTGGATGATTTGTCCCTTGCTCCCAAGGGGCAGCAACCCTGAAAAAAAAAATTTTCACACTGCCGGGAATTTACCCGGAACAATGTAATGACTGTCCAATGCACAAATCATTTTAAATACGTAACCATCAACCAAAATATTGCGTCTTAAAAATACAAAAGCATCTAACTGACATATTTACGCCTTCGCGTTATCATTGGGCTCGTTAAAAAGTACTGAATCGACATCAAACCACTTATGTGAACGTCTGCCCACTGTGTACCAAGAGACCAACCTTCAATACTCATATAGTCCGATTTTTAACAGTTCAAGCAAATTGACGTAGAATATGATGCAAAAATCACAAAAATTTTCCTCAAGCCCTAGATCTACAGTTTTTGAATGTTCGTCTAGATACCGGCGAAAAAAAAACACGTTTCCATTCCAAATGATCGTGAACAACTGTTCCCTCTTCCTGATGATCTTCTCAACTGCGGCAGTGAGAAGGTTTGCGCTTTTCCCTATTGATCTGTGCTCAATACGACTTTCAAAGACGATGCCTAAGTCTAGCCTGATTCGGGATCTAAGGTAATTTGATCACTGATCAGTATCTATCAACTTGATTGTCTATGAATGTCTGATCCCTGCACGATCAATTCGGTTCAGTTCCCATAATACCCCTTTATACACAATTATATGAACATATATCAGGTAGACTTTGACGTTAATATTAACTTTTTGGAGATCGGTGTTACTGCACCAATTTGAAGAACCAGATAGCCTAGGCAATTCCGTACCTGTGATAATAGCGATATTGTGTTTCTGACTTGCAACTTTTGCCTTCTTTCCTCAGAACCTGAGGAGAATGTCTATGTTTCCTAAGGCATATTCAAAATCCTGTCTTTGACTTCCTGGGGCTTTTAGTCGGAGTGCATTTGGCAGTGAAAGACAAAAATATGCCATGAAGGTTTTCAAGGAACGAAGAAATAAATCTTAAGCCTTAACTTTTTTATACTTTGCGTGCACTAAAGGGATTATGACTACCCTTTAAATATTTGACCACAATGCGAGCGTTAATTGACACATACCTTAGCGGCTCAAAATACATTTATGCGCCTATTATGGATTACAACTCAACTTAGTAGAGTTGTCATCAAGACAACTCAACTTTCAGGCAACCAAACAAATTTTTCGTATTATGCAAGTCAACTAAAATTAGTTGTAATGAAAAAATACGTTGCCGTATTTTAGGAGTCGATTTGCTGTCAAAACCAGCTGCTCAACATGAAATACAAAAGCAAGAATAAGATATTGTATGATGGAAAGTTCTTTCGAGTTTTTTTTCGCAGATTTGGAAGATGAGAATTTCCTTAATGTAGCCAAAATAAAAAAGAATATCCGCATATTTAATAAACTTATGTACACTTCTATTCCTAAAGTATGCATTTTTTGGGTTCGAAAAAAATTTTTCCTAAAACAACGAACGTTCCTCAGCGATTCCACCAATTGTTAAACTTGCTTAGGTTAAAGTGGCTGCTGCTCTTCGTTTCATGAGCGAAGGAAGTTGTCAAAAGTGTAGTGGCAATGATTTTAATTTAGGGCTGACTCAATCGATAGTGTCAGTTGTATTAAAAAAGTGGTAGATGTAATTGAGGAACTCATTTGTGGAAAATGGATAAATGCTCAGCTAACATAAAATACACTCATTAAAAACTATTTTTATTAAAATTGTTGTTTAACTTACTGTTTTGTGTGCATATTTTTTATCCGAATGCAGATTATTTCATTAAAATGTTCTACACAACTGCTTTGAACCAGTTGTTTGATTTTGACGCTTATTACAACCGAAGCACAACTCAATTTACTTACATAATACAAAGAGACAACTGAAAAGTCGGCCATTTTGTTAGTTGTCTGCTAAATGACAACTGGTTGTGCTTTGACAGTCAACTGGTTGTGATGGATAATACCAATTTTAAGAATTACAACTCAATTATAGTTGAGTTGTCTTCCATGATAGGGTGGTTATTAAAATTATCTTCTATAGCTTTCTAAGTTTTTGAAAAGCACAGAGACCATTATAAGAATCTGTAGGTATGAGGAAGGTTTTTAATCCATTCCAAATATTAAATTAAGCTAAAACAATATTTAATTACATATTGGCTTAGTGGCTTAAATATTTGATTTTTACCAAAAGAGCCACCATTATCAGCAAAGATTTAATCTAGACTATTTTCTAGTAGGTAGTTTGTTGATTTAAACTTTTCGTACAAAAGTTTTCTAAAAGTCGGGCTCTCATCTTTCAAATAGTAACATTAATTTTTGGACTTATTTGGCTATATCTGCTTTACTTTTCCAGAACATAAATTGATAGATTGGCTAATAGTCTTAAGGTAAAAAAAAAATGTATCTTCAACATTCTCACATCAACCGATCTCTAAACAGAAATCGAGGTATAAATATCTAAGTAAAATTCACAAATTCTCCCCCCTGAACTATGGAAGGATCTTAATGTTATAGCTTAGCCAACACCATCAAAACACTTAAATATGCAAAGTGTGTCCACGAACCATTTATGTCAAAAATTCAAATAATTTCTTGACCGACGTTTGCCGTAAATCATATTTAATCCCTTCAAATTCCTTGAACCTTAATTAAGGTTTTTCTTTTTTTTTTTCTTCTGGTATTCTCTTCTACAACCATAGCTGGCTAATATTCTGCCTTCTACGGACGTGTTCTTTTATCGAAACGACCTCAAACCTATAGTTAAGAAAAATTATTCTCACATTTTAATCGCGCATGACAAATTAGGTCGTCTTTAAACGGCCAAAAACCAAGATGTAGGTATCAGGTATGAGGTACCTACATGAGTTTCCACAGCCAACAACAGAACGAACAAACGAATTTATTAACCTTCATCAGCAGTTTAAGTAGCCGCAACACGTTCATGAGATAAGATAAAACTTCCTCACCCAACCATTACAAATCGTACACAATATACACACAAAAAAAAAATTGTACAAGTCCAGATAAAACAAAAGGACTACCTGCTTTTATGTATTTTTTAAATTCCCACAAAACTATACATACCTAACAACGAAAGGCCGGCCGTTCGCCTGGCCCCATCACTCATCACAAAATATTCCAGATGAAACAGAAATAATAAAAAAAAAATATATCCAAGGTAAAAATGTATAAAAAATAGAGATACAAATTTTTTGATTAATAATCCGAATTAACTCCGAGGGCAGACTTTCGTCATTTCATCCGAAAATCGGATCAACTTGTTACATACACTCGCTGCTCGGTTCGCATGTGTGATGAGGGCCAGGGATCTCACTTCAATTAATTTCTGTCATCCAATATTCATATCTACTTACAAATGTGTCGTGTTCCATCAGGCCCGAGTGTTATGGAAGAGTTCGAGACTAATTCAAGACCAACGTATTTTGTACCAACTTGCACACTTCTGCGCCTTGTCCTGTCTTAAGACGGCTTTGGCGGAAGAGGATGGATGACTTCCATATTGCGGGAGGAACAAGCACTACCACCGACGACGTCGACTGCGACATTAATAGAGGCCATCAGAAGACACCCCTTTCGCTCAGAAAAAAAAAATATGAGCTCGAAATCCGATTAAGAAATGCCCATGTATCTTAAGCATCTTAGTATCTTTCATTGTTGTCTTCCCTTTTCGATTCGAACATTATTTTCCGATGTCGTGTGACCCCTTCCTGTCGCACCGTCACTGTCTTCCAGGGCAGGGCAAGACAGCGTTGGGGGTGAGGCGACAAAGAACAAGTAAAATCCATTTTATAACGTTGTTCGACTAACTCTACAAACACACAACAAGTGTGTGAATGTATCTCTATATAGATTTATGTATCTTTTGGTGAACACGTGAACACTATGGCCAATTAATGCCGTCGATTGCAATGTCTGTTGGATGTCTGTCTGACTGGTTTTTTCATGTGTGGTGCTATGTTGTGTGTCCTGCGTGTCTGTGGTGCGTCTAGCTGAAAACAAGCGCTTAACATGTCGCGCAATCGAACTGAAGGTCCCTAGAGAGAGGGTTGGCAAGCGTGACGATGTTATATGTTTTTGTGTATTTTTTTGTTCCTATTTTCTGTTAAGACCCATGTTGCCCATGGTCATGAGATGAGCAACATCATTGTGCCACACCTTTTAGTTTGTCCACCTACAACGCGCGGATCGAGTCCTGGGTGCATCATCATTTCGTTTTGGATGCAAGCTTAAGGTTGGTTCGCAGAATACATGGAATACCGGGCATGTTCGCCGCACCACAATGAATTAATGCAATTCTTTTTTTATAATAAAAACAAAAAAAAGATTGTTTAAGAAGTCTTCTTTCTCTACATAACCTCAGACTCTGGAGGACCTGCGAACCTGTGTGAAAAGATACAAAAGAATGGGTGTAGCAATGGATGTTGCTGGTTGCTTAGCCTGTTGTATTGTTTGTTAATTTGAAAATTATTCGCGAAGTTTTTTTGGTTTGCATGGTCCGTCCGTCCGCCCACAAAGAATATTTATTTATAAAAAACAAATCAAACACACAAGTCTCCATTGAATAAAACTGGAAGGCGTATTCGATGGATGCTAGACGTGACAGCAAGTCAATGATCGCTTAAAGCTTCTTAGAAATTCAAACAATTCTCGGATTAGAGAAACCGATAAAAGAGTTAAGGAAAAGATCAAGAGATTGAATGGCATCAGGGTTTAGCAGTGGCTCTTTTTGTTTGTTTGATTTTCTATAATATGCAACTTGAGGCTTCGATTTCTATGTATTTTGTGGGTGTGATCTTTTGATAGGTAGCTGTTGAGTATCTTTACTGTTTATCTAAGCTGAATAATGGGGGCTAATAAATGGATAGCCATCAGAAGCAGCTGTGAGGAATAAAATTTTTGGCTAGAGCTTGAGCGGGATATGAAGGGTTTCAACTTGATGAATTCACGGATACTGGCTTTATTTTCTCAATTTTGCGAATTAAATACAGTGGCGCAAAGTTTTAGTCGAATTAGTACGATGTTTAGGTACTAGTACGGTCTAGAACGCCAAAAAATGCAAGATTTTTTGGAATTTTTTTTTCTCCGAAACTTTATTACGTAATAACATATTTTTATTTTTATAAATAATGAATACATGCGTCAAGAGTACAAATTTAATTTTCGAATTTTTGTTGAATTATAGAGTGCCCAACGTCGATTCATCAAAAAATACATTGTCCCATTGCGGACAGTTAATCTCAGGATTGGCCGGACTGAAACAAGTGGGTTATTTAAAGTCTCTTACGAGACAAATTACCACAATTTGTTTAAAAAATAAAAAGCAAAAAAAATGTCAAACGTTGAAAAAAAAAATTGTTTGTTCGCAATTTTTTTGGCCATTTTTATGTAGCCATTTTTTTTTTGTTTATAACTTTTTGGTCAAATTGTGGTGAATTGTCTTAGAAAACATAAAAACAATCAAGTTGCAACAAGTTTTTTGAAAATCTGTTCCGTAGATCCGGAGATTAACTGTCCGCAATGGGACAATGTGTTTTTTGATGAGTCAACTTTGGCGCCCTCTATAATTCGGCCAACATTAGAGAATTAAGACAAACAAATATTTTTTTGTACTCTTGACGCATGTATTCATTATTTAAAAAAAAAAATATGTTATTCCCTAATAACGTTTCCGAGAAAACAATTCCCAAAAAACGTGCGTTTTTTGGCGTTCTAGACCGTACTAGTACCTTAAAGCTGTATTAGTATGAAACTAGGTTAAAACAACGATTTTGCAATTTGTAATCGAATAAAGGATCATACTTTCTCTACCCTTTCATTAAAGTTAAAATCATCGAATACCTATTTTATTTTTTTTAGTGTCGTGCTAACTTCATATGACTCTTTGGCATTTCCAAACACCAAAACAGGTATGTTTATCTGTATTTTTATTTGTATTCAATTATGTGCCCAAAACACTTTGGGCTATGGGGGAAGTGATCAGTCTTGTATCTTGTTACCTTGTTCACCTCGCTCACTTTTGTCGGTCGTAGACAAAATATGGTATGGCGAAAAGCTCAAGATTCGCCATGGTTTCTTTTTGAGAATATTAAGCCCAGCTTACTTTCCAAGCTTTTGGAACCACTTAGCCTTTACCCTTTTCAGGATGCAGGTGTTCTTTGTGCTTTTATAGACCTGGACTCGCAAGAAGCAAGATAGGAGTCAAAATGGTGACCCAGTCAAAGTGAGATACCGGTTTGATATCATAACTCATGATGGATGACATCGGGAATCGTGGGCTTGTAAGATGAGGGATTCTATGATCATCGCTTGCCGTGCCATGTTAGACAGCTGATTTCGAGTTACATATAATTCACACATGGTTTCACGCCGTTAAATGCTTAGGTAGAGTATTCTAAAGACCTTTGTTTGCGTAATCAGCACATGTCTTAGACTCTGGCGTAAATTTCATCAGTTTCGATTTTCGTTATGAAAAGAGTTATGAAAAGTGAGAGACGTAAATGTATTAGTCCATAACCAAAGTCCCCACATGGATTGTCCCTAATACCGACCGTCCCCGGTTATAGAATATTTTTTTATACTAATAGCTGGGTAGTTCAAACAGATTGATCTGGAACCAAATAAAACTGTCGGAATACGCCTACTCCCAACCCGCTAAGACCACGAGTTGAATCTAAGCGAAGTTGGTTAGACTGGGATAGAGTCTTCCGACCATAGGTGACAAAATGGCACAGTAAAAATTGGATAGAGTCCCTGAGCTAAAAAAAAAAATCGAGGGCACAATTTCAAGAGGGATATTCCCGAATCCAGACTTTTGCCAAATCCCAAGAACAAAGTTAGATTAAATTTTTAGTCCCAGCTAAAGCTTGAGCAACGATAAAATTGTACGAAGTGATCGACCATACCCGAAGCTTAGGCCCGAATAAACAGCTCGCCGTGACTGCTAAAAATAATATTTAATATATATATATATATCATTGTGTTATATTATGCCTATTTGGTGCTTCCTTTTCTACACTAAAATGATGGAAGTCAAATTTCCAAACGAGCTTAACCTTTCCTAAAAAATATTTGTATGTAAAAGGAAGATGTGAAATGAAAAAATGCAGAAAAACTCACCCATCCCGACTTATGATAATGCTTTGGATTTCTAGTGGGTGACGGATCTAACTATACTTGAACTTGAATTCGAATAGAAGGCATCCACTGAATGCAAGGCTAAGCTGGAAGCTGGAGTTAAGGTTGGTCCATGAGAGAATGACAGATGTCCCAGCTTACCCAAGACTATCTTCCCAGAACCTATAGGACTGACAAATGTACACAATCCATCGTTCGAAATTCAGAGACCATAGAATGCAGACCAATTGAGATTCAGAACTTGTTTTTATAATTAACACGCTCTCTAAAGTCTATTGAGATCCTTATGAAAAGAGATATATGTAAGGCATTGATTGATTTGAATGTCAGCAAATTGAATTGGGACGGGAAAACTTCGATGGGTAAATTATTCCATATTCGTTTTGTATGACTAAAAAACGAATCTCTGTATATGACTGTACTCCTAAAATTGAGGTCGAATGTGAACTCATTAGCAATGGAAATGGATTGAGCTTTAAATGGGGAAACGTCGATAAAACAAGTAAAGACTTAAAAGATTCCGACGGTGTTTCCTACCAGTTTTAATCCTCTGTTCTGAATTCCATCCAATAAATGCAGAGAGTAATACTCGAGTTCTAACGCCTCATAAAAATTTGCCAGATTAGAGATGATGAAACATTTCTGGGAGCGTAACGGAATTACGTTTTTTAAAACCCCTGTTTTTTCAAAAATCCCGCAAAAAAAGGGATTATAAGATACGGGATTTTAAAAAGCGGGATTGTAAAAAAGCGAGATTTAAAAAAAAGCGGGATTATAAGAAACAGGATTGTAAAAAACGGGATTATAAAAAGCGGGATATCATACCCAACCCGACATTTCTTACTTCGATATAGAAATCCTAAGCATTTAGCAGCGTTTTTGGTGGTCTTGAGAATGTAGTCATTAAATCGAAGATCTTCGTTGGCTGAAAGCTTAAGAACAATGGCATAAGGTATATATTTCGCTTCAACAACAATAGACAGCATTGAGTTTTCGAATCTTTGAATTCCACACGATTGATTTTGTACACCCTATTTAACCAAGCCGTAAAAATTGGAGCTTAATGAGTTTATCATACGATACCGTTTCAATTCCACTCTTGTATGAGCTGGACGTAAATTGAAGAACGAGTATAAAAAGCTGAGGGTAGAATCGTCGTCAAAATAATGAAGTGGAATAGAAGTATAAAAATAAGAAAGAGTGTCGGAGACAAAACGGAGCCCTGGGGAACACCAACATTAATTTTGTTAAGATCTAACTTAGGTTAGCACTTAAGACCGATAAATACAACATCTATTGAATGATTCAGGAGGAAATAATTAATCCAAAGAATAATGATTTCATTGATACTAAACGCAAGGATTTTCGATAAGATATAGCTTGATGCCAAACTCTATAAAATGCCTAAGAAATATTAAGCGCAATAATCTTACTTTCTCCAAAACAACGTAATGATTTGTTCCACTATTCAGGGAGAACACCAGCGGAATGATTGCTGCGAAAGATGTTTTGCCGGTCATTAAGAAGCTTTCGGTCTTCGGTCACTTATTTTTCCCAGCCAGATTTTTGGTTGATTTAAGATGGAATTCAATTAAATCGTATAATTGTCCGGCTTAACTAGTGATGAGTAGTGTAGAACTGATAATGTGGATATAGTAATGCTTAACGGCTTGCTTAATAACATTCGATTCTTAGAACCATAAGCTTCAATATGAAGCCGTCCATGAGGTTTTGTAGGATAGTAACCGATTTTCTGATAGGGAGTTGCAGTCATTAGACTCCTACTGTTAAGTGAGTTTTACTTAGAGCCAATTTGTCAGGTTCAGAAAATAATCAATCTCATTTCTAACCTCAATTTTTTAATCATTTCAGACTACCACCAAGTCTTCTCTACTCAATTCTATTTTCTGATTAGCTTTTCATCAATCTCTTATTGATTCAGCTGGATTCTCGGCGTTCTCACTTAAGTTTCTCGAAAATAGATCAAAACCACATGTTTTTCTTCTATTTCCCCACCCCTTCTCCTATGACTCCATCACATAGCAGCCACACTGACATCATCAAGATCTCCTCTTAGATCAAACAAAAATATTCTCAATCAAAATTAACAGCCCCATACGAATTCCCGATAATTGCTGTTGTGTGATCGGAGCTGATGAACGCAAAATGTCTTCAGATTCTCCACACAAAAATGTAACTCGATATTTTAAGAACTCCCCCGACAGCTTCTTCCGGTTGAGAAAGTTATGTCTGTTCGCATATTTCATGTTCAATATTTTCTTTTACGACCCATTTACTTGAGCTAATTGTGTTATTTTTTTATTTATTCTTATTACACATTTAACTGAGCCATAAATTTATATGAACTGAAATCTCCACCCTCCAACCCCCAAAAACCCCATCATCGTCGTCTCGCACACATCACATAAAATAAAATACAGATACAGTCAATCACTCATAATTGATTGTTCTTTGTTTATATGACTGTCAAATATTAATTGTGCCTTCTCCCCATATCGTGAGAGGCTAAAGGATGTGTGATTACCCTCCTCGCACGTCCTTGCATCCCCATTTGCCAGCAAAAGCTGTCATTTAATCATTTTTATCGAAAAGTCACTCAATATAAATCTTGTTGTTGTTTCTCAAACAATTTGAGTTGGAGTTGGTTCTGGCCAATCGCTCGATGATTGCCGCATCGGATCGAAGAGATTCGAAATGGAAAATGGGAAATTCAATCTGACTATGCAGGCGCATCGCGCGCCGTTATTTTGTGGAAATTATTTGGTTATTTCACATGGAATCAACCGACGACGACGCTCACACTGAGTAGGGAATAGACGGAAGATACGAGATCCAAACGAACAACTCACTATGTGAGGCATTTTACAAGGCCAGAAGGAGAGGGGCTTGACGGTGGGGATAGAGCATCATAATTGCTTAATGGCACTTAAAAAAAAATTATGATACGAGGTTATCGGCTCCGGGTTCTTGTTTCAAAAAATGTACTACACATAGCGGTCTTTGGTTGATGGTGGAAATTCCTTCGTTTTGATTTTTCTTATTTTCTCCACATAAATGCAGATGTTTCATGTTTTGGTGGAATAAGGCGTTAGGGGGCAAAGTAGGGACTGGAAGTGAGTGAGAGATTGATTTTCCATTTCGTTTTGTTCGACGGTTTTATTTGAAGACTATCGACAATGTCCAGGATAGATACTATTTAAGCTAATCTAAGTGCCTTAATGTGACATGGAAGGCGCAGTGTGGCACAAATGAAGTCAATCGTTGCGCCATGTGTACAACATTATAAATGACCAAGCATAATGGGGACACACCACATTCCGAGTTCACTGAAGTTCAGGGCAAAATGTGATAGTGAAGTTTGATAAGTGTAAAATGTTTTGGGCGATAGTTCACAGCAAGACATTACAAAACTTACAAAAATAATCAATTCGTCGGTCAGATTAAAAATTTGGGTTCGTATTTTAATTCAAAAAACTTTAATTTAATTACACAATAATAATAAAATGTAAAATTATTGATTGTATAACGTTTTCGTGTTTTTAATTTAGGGGAAGTATGTAAATATATACAATATAGATATAAAAAAAATAAAATTAGAGGCCAAGGGCTGATTGAGTGTTGTCGGTAGGAATCGAGGACAATTTTCAGGCGAATACGAGCGACTAAGATGAGAATGACTTTTCACGGACTACATGAGATATAGCCCCTAAAAATTTATATGATAAACAAATACAACGGATATCGCTAAGATGGTGATTTTTCATTTATTTGATAACTTTTTTCTATTCTCAAGTTTCACAATTGAATTTGGTCCCATATTTTTAATCATCGTACGGTGGGCACAGAAGAGAACGTGGCTGTTGTAGCCGAGAGTGTGAGACTCAATTCACGAACATCAACTCGCCATCGACATTATCAGCTTATCATTCCACGCACTAGCCTGAGGAGAATTGTGCACAAAAATCTCGGATTATTGGCTTACAAGTTCCAATTGCATTAATTGAAGGCTCCAGACCATCCGCTTGAACGGCGTTGTTCCGTTATTAATAGGAATGTTTGCTCTTACTAATAAAACCATAATACATGGAAAAAATTTAATTCTGTTCATTTTATTGCTTTTTTAAAAAGAAACTTCTATTTGGCCTACCTTTTATAAAAGCAAATATAGCTTAAATTTTTTTAAATGTAGCTAGGTAAACAATTTATTGATCAAAAGTACCTACCTTGCTCGCTACACGGAAGGATTTCCGAAAAATGGTTATTAATGATACCCCACTTTAAACCAATGTTTTGCATTTGATTTTCTTTAAAACGGTATAACCGATTTTGATCAGTTTTTCATGGTAAAGCTCTCCAAAAGCTTTCCATAGTCTGTATGTCTGTTAATGGCCATCTCTTATAGACTGAGTGATATGCTTAGGTTTTCTTGAATCACACAAGAAATTTTGTTTCCTTTCCGATCTGGCTACGATCCAGAAGGCATACATCTGCCCAAAAATTGGATATAACTCACATATTTAAGCTGATACCCCTATTACTCACTCAAACTCAGAATAGAGCCCTAAAACTCATAGGAGACACATCTATTACGGACATTTTTATCCGTGTCGTTACGTCTCCTGTATTTTATTGTTTTATCGTTTCTTCTATCAACAATGTCAAATTGAAATAGCCAGTTGCATTCCTCCTCTCAAATAATTTCGCCTTTATACTCGTGTAGATAGGAATGCTCATAAGTTTATCTGACTAGCTTCGGACTTATTTTTAAATATAGAGGTTCTTTTATTAGTAGCACTACTTGAATGTGGAATACTTTGCTCTTCTCGATGTTTCCCCCCTCATTACCATCTACAGGTTTTCAAAACCTTGTGCATTGACATGTATTAAATCCTCTCTACTTCACTCTACAGTACTCGCAATGTGTTCCATAGGTTAGGTAAGGTCAAAGAGGGGCGTGCACAGCACAGAGGCTGTTGCGTGCACGGGGGCCTATTGGTCCATTGTGATCCCCTATTAATAAAAGCGGAGATGCTCCTAAGTAATGTCTTATTTAGACTGGTTCGTTTGCGAACCAGCCTGTGCTTACAATAAATTTTCTCATAATTTGCCATTGAGACCTGCGTTAGATCGTCCAGTTCTCCAACAAACCTGTTTCCAAATTAACGGAGGCGATTTGTTTGGAGGTTCGGACAGTCGCAGAGCAGGTGTTTAATGGTTTCAATCTCCTCGACATCCTGACAGCTCCTACAGAGATCGGGTGCAAATGCACCCATTCTAGTGGCCATTGTGCCAATGGCGCAGTGACCCGTTAGTATTGACCGAGAGCCCACAGCAATTTTTGGGTGTGATTGATAACAAAAAATAATTAGCACAAATAGATAGGCCTTTAGTAGTTATTTACAAATGTGAACGTCTTGCATACTCCAGTGGGCGCAATAGTGCATTATAGTGCATCAAGTATGCAGTTCTTTCCAAATTCTAAAAAATTGAGATACAAAATTTGCCATAACTTCAAAATGAACAGTTAAGTGCCCTGATTGCAAATATCGAGGTCCATGACGTTTTGAAGGTGGCCTTCTTAGTGCAAGAAGTTGCCTATTCTTATCGCGTCTGGTAGACAGAAGGCTGTCTGTAAAACGTCTTGGACCTCGATATTTTCAATCAGGGGGCTTAACTCTACATTTTGGCAAAGTTGTTATCACAATTATTTATACTTGGAAAGAACTGCATACTTGATGCACTATAATGCACTATTGCGCCCACTGGAGTATGCAAGACGTTCACATTTGTAAATAACTACTAAAGGCCTATCTATTAGTGCTAATTATTTTTTGTTATCAATCACACCCAAAAATTGCTGTGGGCTCTTAGTCTAGTAGCCTATCAGGATGCTAATGTTCTCTTTACTCAGCGATAAAATATATCAAGTTTCCTTTTCATTAATTTTAGGCCATAAACTTCTAGAGATGGCGCAATCGTCCCTGGAGGACCAGGAGTTATTGATTTGCTCTTTCGTTATTAGGTCTATTTTCCTTTTAATCACGCCAATCGCGATTTTTGGTCCCATATTTAAATGGCTACTGCTGTTTTTATTTGATACTGACCCTTTCCTTGCCAGTTCATCTGCTATTTCATTTCCTTCTATTACTATGCCCAGGAACCCAGCAGAGATTGACTTGGTTAGTGTTACAAATATGTTCAGCATGTCTCGGCATTTTGTTACTGTCTTGGATCTTATAGTCTCACACACCAAAGCTTTAATGGCAGCTTGGCTGTCCACGAAGAATGTGATCTCCGAGGAGTTCAGTTTTTTCGTGCGTGCCAATTCTGTGTGCCATGTTTTGTCTTTAGAAAATACTAGAATAAACATTTTGAAAAGACAGTTTCGATTTTTTATTATTGTGCGTCTAAAAATTAAATTTAAAAAAAAACATAGACCCATTTTTATATATCGAATTTTCAAACAACAAATTTAAATTTATTTCAAAAATTCAACAAATACCTACCTATTTCTTTTTGAAGTTCAAAACTTTTTTTTAAATCTCAATTTTTTGAAAACCCTCAGCTCGATTTTTTGATTTTTTTATAACTTAATAAATAATAGTTTTTTAATACAATCTAGAAGATGTGAGGAAAATGTGTGTATTTTATCTTAAAATAATGGTGATCATCACCATCGAATTTTAAAAAAATTGTATTTCCCTCGAAAACGGCTTCTAGAATTTTGATAATTTTTGTTTCTTTTGATTAATTCTTGCGATCTATATTTCAAAACAAAAAAAAATTGAATATATTACTCACTGTACCTACGATAGAACCACACACAAATTTTTTAATGAAATGTCTTTTATAAAAGCTTCTAAAAATTTTTAAAACTTAAAAAAGAAATATATTTTTATTTTTTTTTAGAAAAAAAAAATCGTTTTTTTTTTTTGAAAATTTGGTATCTCAAAACCGAATCAATATTTTTTTGTAAATTTAATTTTTATTCGTACAGTAATGCAATAATAATTATAATTAAAGTAAATAAATAATAATTAAAGTTGGTGCCACAAAATTATTCCTTAAAAATGTTTTAAAGATCTTATTTATAAAAGTTTATTTTAACTTGTTTTTAGAAAACTGCTACAACGATTTATAATTTTTGTTTTCGCATAAAATAATATTTGCTTGAGAAATCACAGAAAATCCTGTTTTTAGCAACTACTAAAGGAGTTATGTCATTTAAACAATGAATTTTATGGTTATGAAAATGTTCGTCTACTGACATTAACATTTAAAATGCTTAGTCTTTTACATAAGAGCAAATTCGTGCGATCCAGTAGTGCATTTCATTTTGTACCCTTGTCAATATGTTACAGCTCAGGAATTGCAAATATACTGTGAAACGTATTTTATTTTTCATTACTATAGCTTCATTTGTTGAAAGTTAACAAATTTCTAAGTCATTTCTTCATTCATGAAGCCTTAATACTTTTTGAAATTCCGAAAATCTATTTTTTTTGCTTATTTTTATTTTCAATGAACAATTTTGGAAAATATAGTTATATTTTCAAACTCAACATTTTGGGCAAAAATTAAAAAAAAATATATATTTCGATTTCGAAATTTAACATTGGGGGCTATCGTGAACAAAATTTCCCTCGGAATTTTCCCCATCTTTGAAAATTGGAAAGGTCAATACTTCTGCACTGTTCATTGTAAGCTGGCGACTGGCCTTTTTAAATGAGAGCCAAAGTGACTATGAAACTTAATTCCCAATATCAATAAATTCCAAGGGAAACTTCCGACATTATTCGAGATGACAATTTTTAAAGTTGGGAACAATTCCCAGGGAAATTTTATTCACGATAGGCCCCATTATGTATCTAGAACCATAGTTTCGCTTGCAGTATTTAATGTTTTTTCAATTTCAAGTCAAACGCTAAGAACCATTTATGTTTTTTTGATTTTTGAAGAAAAAAATCAAAAATTGCAAACATCTATCTTTTTTCTAAGATGTACTCTTTAATTTTTGATCCTTAAAGTCTCAAGCTTAAAATACCGAAGTAGCATATTTACTCCCCTAGAAAAAAGTAACATTTAAAATGTTTATCAGTAACCATAGAAAACTCCTCCAATCCTATATATTTTCCCATTCTCGTTTTATCAGAGAAAAACTCCAAGGGGCGTGAGTAGGCTGCCCTGTGGGATACCTATTTGGTACTCCACATTTATTCATTCAATTACTCTTATCAGCTCCGTAGGCAATTGTGTTCATTATAATATTTATCCAGTAGAACAAAAAAAAAGAACAAAAACTATTAAATATTAATTAACCAAAAAACTGACTCAAGGAGTGGTGGCTGACTATATCCCATTCCAAAAGTGCTTAATGCGCCAGTTAATTGAAATGTGTGGGTACCGCACATGAATTTCACGAGTGATGATAAGAAAACAAAAAATAAAAAAAAAAAAACAGAGCAGACTTCAACTCAAACTCATACCCATATCCAAACCATGAAAACATTAATCACCCTGCTCCAAGTATAGTGTTCCCAAAAGCGACAAAGACGAGAAACAAAAAAAAACAAATAGGAATCCATTTGGGACACTTGGACGTTCTTGGTTGGGAAAAATAACTAAGAACTCGAACAACAAAAAATAAAGATACATTTGTATCTGATTAAACAGAGCACTTTGTATTGTGTTGGTTTTTTTATTCATCTTAGAGCTCTCCGTTTGCCCATTTGGAGATATGCTTCTCGAATAGAGGGCTTGTATTCCTTGCAGAAGCCGGGAGGAGATGTGCCACTTAAGAGCTTGGAAAACAAGAAGAAGAATATTGGAGCCAACACTCAAGATGATGATCTACTACAATGTCAGATGCGAGGAAACTATTTTTAAGGAACCCTTTTTTCATTCGGGCAAAGAACGAAATGAAACCGTCTTATCGATGCGACAGTGACAGTGACAGCGGTGGCCGGCATGTTGCCATGGTGGAAAACAGTGGGAGAACTTATACAAATTTACACTTTAAATCTAGTACTTGCTCTATACCTAAAGAAAACAAGCATAGTTTTCCTCTTTTAAGTATAGAGAATCTTAATATAGCCACACTCCACGAATGTGAAACGCCTTACCCAACTCTATTCTTATCTCTCTCATTTTAAAATGAAAACATTAACTAGAAACGATTGAGTCGAGATCGAAATTCACACAAAAAAAATAGCACGTTCAACAATCATTCTCACGTCATAATTTGTGAAAAAAATTGGACCAATCTTCAGAGGCGTTAAAATGGGCGTCTGGATGGGAGAAAGTGTCAGTTATAACTCTCTTAGCTTTTTGACCTTGTCACAATTTCCTTGTCCCACTGTGTGAAGACGATGATGGCTGCTGCATTAGCGGGAGTAAATCACGGCGTGGTGAAGAAATTGGAAAAAAGAATCTTTTTTTCCTCCGGATTGTCTAATGTATCTCTTCCAACTTCGAATCATGCAAATGTTTTAGGTTTGGGATGGCATTCTAAGTCAGCTGTCAGACAGTGGCAATGGATTGGATATACTCGTAGCAGCTACTATTGTTATGGCGACGACAATGATGACGATGAAGTGATGACACTTGAAATAAAGAATACAATTTTTTTGTCTCCGTGGATCGGCGTACACTACTGGGTATGGAATTCCAAAGACTTGATAGACACATGCACATTATTTAATGGAAGGCGGGTTATCTTGAAGTTCAAAATACTCTTAAGTCGCCATACAGACCGCAAAATAATCAAACGCTCAGCAGATAAGTATAGAGTTGTAGTCAAGGGTCATAAAATGCAGCTTGTAGATCATAAAAGAAGGCAGCACCTTCCAATATAGCAGCAGGTTTATCTACCTTCAAGCAGAGGAGACCATTAAATGCTTATCATATAAAAGGAAACAATTTTACGACTCTTGAAAATCAATGATTGACTCCATTAGTTCAGGATTGGCTTACAAGAGTTGCCTATAAAGTGAGAGTATATGTTTAATATGATGGATACAAAGTTCTTTTTTATTTTTGATAAATAGCAAAATTCCTTCTCCGTGGAGGCCTTATCAAGCAATGACTAAAAATAATGACAACTTGGTAGGAGAATTGCTTAAGGTTTTATGTCATTTTATTGCTCACGTTTCTGAGTTGATTCAATTTTTGTGGACTTAGTAGTAAAATTGTTTTGTTTGCCGAAAAAAGAAAACAGCCAAGGACTTAATAGTTATTGCTATCAGGACAGCACGAAGAGCCGACCAATTTGTTAATACAAGGTCAGTACAATGAGGGTTTTCTAATTTAATTTTGTCATACATGTCTTACTTGCCTTGCATATTGGAAGCCTTTTAAAAGAATATCATAAAACATAAAAGATATGATGCTTTCAATTCTAGGAGCGTATAAGATATAACATAATGATCTAACGTTGGGCGCCATTTAAAAGAAAACTGATTTTGAAAATTCCTTAGTAGTCTCCCTAAGAAATTTAAGAGATTGCAATACTAAACAGAGTCAACTGAATTCACAATTTCCGAACTAGACTTTTCCCTAATTCAATAAATTTACATAATTTACATTGGGCACCATTTAGAAAGAACGTTTTAAAATTTTAGAATATTGAAGTTTATAGATTCTGAAGATTACTAGGTATCTCCTTAACTAACAAATCTGAATAAGTCTTTTCACCAATCACATAAAACTGTTTTCTATTTCACTATTCTGGCATTGGGCGCCATTTAGATGAAAATCAAAAAACTCGAAAGCTTACTTTTATACTCGTACATCGGTCAAGTGTTATTTCTACATATATTTCAGAGACTCCTAAGTATGTCTTTAATCAGCAAATCTGTGAATAAGTCTTCTGAGAAGAGACCAAATCAAATTCTTCTCTATTCCACTGCTCTGAGATTAGATACCATTAAAAAGAGAATTACAAATTGAAGCGAAGTGACCTTTTAGTTCTAAGAGCAATTTAGATATTTACAAAGAAAAAAGGCAAAGTTTTCTAACCAACCTCCTAAAGACGCTTAACATTGATTCCATATTATTGCATTAGAAGGAAAGTCTATTATTTCAAAAGAAGTCGCTCTCAAACTGTGGAGAGATAACTTCATTATATGTTTTCCAGGTAAATCTGAAGTAGTCTGCAGATCAATATCTGCTCCCTGATTTGAATTTATATCAAGAGTTTTGTACAAGCTTCATTGATTTTCATCTTTAGAAAGCTAACAGCTGGGCATGAATGAATGAATGAATTGTGTTGGCGTTAATGCACTGCGACCTGTAGATCTTTTGTGCCCCCGCTTTAAGAATAATGGACTGGCTCATCCTATAGTTCCTCCTCCAAGCCTATTGCTTTTAGGAATTTTAGTATTTGGGGCACTTTTAGAGAGGATAGGTTTCTCCCTTCTACCTGATATTGTCCCAGATGTGTTTTTCTTTGGTGCATGATTTTGCAACACTTTCCCAGTATATGTTTCGGTGTTTCCTCATGCATGTTGCAGAATCTGCAAGTGGCACTGCTTACCACACCAAGTAAATTAAGGTGTCTTCTAAGTTTGCAGTGTCCTGTCAGAATACCTGTTATTATTTTAAGGTTATTCCTACTTAAGTTAATACAGTATTCGAAAAGTTGCGGGTTGTAATTGCCCAGTAGTATTTTCGCCTGTCTCAGTTTAGGGAGTTCATTCCAGTTTTTGAACCTGTTTGCCTCCTCTTCTTGTTTAATTTTGGTTTTGATGACATTTTCTCCTAGGCCGCAATAGGGTTCAGGCCCTATTAGAGGAGTTGAAGCACCTATTTTTGCTAGGAAATCTGCCTTTTCGTTACCATGAACACCAATGTGACCAGGTACCCAGTAAAGTGTGACCCTGTTCTTATTACCAAGTTCATTTAGCCTGCTTATGCACTCCCACACCAGCTTAGAGCTGATGGTGTATGAGCTTAGTGCCTCGAGTGCTGCTTGACTATCTGACATAATGGCAATGTTCTTGTTACGATAATTCTTTTTGAGATTACGATCCACGCATTTTCCCATGGCGTTTACCTCCGCTTGGAAGATGCTGGTGGACTGCCCCATCGGTATGGGAAGCTTGTCCCTGCAATAGTCCCTTCGCTTGTTCTCGATCCATCAGTGTACTATTTGATGGTATTTGTTTCGAGTGTGTAATTTGTTTCCTCTCCTACCCAGTCTTTCTTGTTACTAAGCTGTGTAAGAAAGTTTTTCTCGAAATTATGTTTTTTGATCATTCGATCTCTTGGGATGTCAATAAGGTTTGTTATTGTGGACCTGTCAATTAGGTCCCTTTCTCTGAGACCAATAATTTTGCCTGTCCCAGTTCCTTTCTTTAAGAACCTCATCATACCTCCCACTCCAGCACTTCTAATGACCTCGTGTAGAGGGGATAGATGGAGGATAACCTCCAAAGCTGCGGAAGGACAGGTTCTCATTGCTCCCGTAATACAGATACATTCGAGCCTTTGGACTTTTTCTATGGTTTTCCTAGTTGTTGTTAATTCGGGTTTCTTATGCCATGCAACCGCACCATAGGTAATGATGGGTCTTACCATCATGGTGTACATCCACCTGAGGATGTTTGGTTTGCATCCCCATGATTTGCCGCCAAGTCTTTTGCATATCGTCAGGACTTTTGTGGCTTTCCCGACTATAGCGTTTAAGTGTTTGTGCCAGAGGCGTTTACTATTTAGTATCATTCCTAGGTATTCTACCTCCCTCTGCGTTTCAATTACTTCACCAGCCAACCGGTACCGGATAGGTTTCATATGTGGTAGAAGTCTTTTTCTGGTAAATGGTATGATTCTTGTCTTGGATGGGTTTATTGAAAGCCCTACAGACAGACACCATTTTCTTGTAATTGTTAGTCCTCTTTGGATAATATCGCAAACAGTTTCTTCAAACTTACCTACTACAATGATAGCGATATCATCGGCAAAGTCAATGCAGCATATACCTTGGGAAGTAAGATTTACTAACAATTCATCTACTACAAGACTCCACTACAAAGCTGATAGTACAGCTGGGCTTAAGAGAGAACAGCAAAATCTCAGCCTCGTAAGGAGGTCTTCTTAATATCATACAAGGCCGCTTGTAAAACCGCTTATGTTCGACTGATATTTACGATTTGATAGAACAAAATTAATTAGTCTTCTCTGCAACCTTCTTTTCAAATATATGTCTTATAAACTAATCTGGCATTGGGCGCCATTCAAGAGAATCAAAAAAAACAAGAAGATTTCTTTCGGTTTTCTAAGAGCTTATCGTGTAATTTTCAATAAAATTATCCTACCCACAGTTTTTCCGAATTCACTAAATTTGTATTGGGTGGAACTTAAAAAATCTAAAAACTCAATAAATGTGACGTTTACGGATTTGAAAGATTTCTATATACATACACACTAGAACTATAAATACAAATTTCAGCATTTTAAGAAAACTTGCACTGTGCGTCATTTATAGCTGAAAAATCTTAGAAAATAGCCTCGAAATTTTTTCCCTTCTCACTAGTTTCGCGTTGGGCGCCACTTCAAAAATTTAAAAATTCAAAAGGAATGGTTTGTACAATTCTAAACATTAGTCATGTCTCTTCTTTCCAAAGATAAAAGATTTTAAATCTTTGAATAACTGAACCCTCAAACATTAAAAACAAACAAAATTCAAAAACCCATTGCAAAACAGATATTAATCCAGTTGATTCCGTGGAAAATCCTTACTTGCTTTTAACTACTTTTTAAATTCCCAAAAACCACATTTAACTTGACCTCTCCATTCCTCTCAAAATATTTCCAACAAAAACAAACATAAATTCACCCAAATAAAATAAGAACTAATCTGGAGAGACCTACCTACCATTGCTGTGGCACGCTCATTAAGGTTCTAAGCAGCAATAATTGTGCTTAAAAACTCGCTCTTCAACAAAACTACTTTCAACCCAGAATTGCTTCACTAAAGTACAGTTCTCTTCTGAGGGTGTTATTGTAGGTGAAAACTTTGTGAGAATTTATGGGATAATGAGGGTTTTAATGTCTCTTGCTTCGATTCTATGCTAAATCCTTTCCCATTCTCAACAGAAATTTTATCCAAACTGAAAATGTGCTTTTTTACATTGTTCATCCTGTCTGAACAGAAATACCAATTTCGAAAGAGAACAAAAAAAAACAGAAATGCTCAAGTTGACCCCAAAAAAAAGGAAAATCGAACAAACTAGCAATGGCAGGGGGTTTAAGGACCTCTTTCCTATTATGCTTTGGTGTGGGGAAAAAAAATTCAAAATGGATTCACCACAAAACTTAAAAATAAACTTAAATTAAATTAAAGTAAAAATCATCCTTTTTTGTTAGTTCGCACACTCGCACACACAGGACGAGTTAATTGAATATGTTTGGCTCGAAGGATGAGAATGTGAATGTAAAAGGAAGAAATAACCAACTTTTCCTGTATTTATTTCGTTATATCTTTTACTTTTTACTTGTGGTTGGTTACAATCAACTAAAGGGCATGTTCTACATTCTCGAAAAAATTTAAATTTGTGAAATGTGACATAACGAAGTACCAAAAGACGAGAGGATGGATCCCGATTTTCTGTCCATCTGTGTCTATAGGCGTTGTTCTGATAACTATGCTGGTGGTATCAGCAGGTTCAAGCGACCCTGTCGTTGATTTAATTTTGTACATTTTTATCTGAAAGGATTTCTTGTAAATTTTATTTTTTTTTTCGTTTTCATTTTTTATCCTTTTAATTTGGTTTTCCTTCCAAAAGTGCAAAATGTATTGTTGTACATTTTATTGGTGTGATGGCCGAACAGAGACGTACAGAGTTGTGGAAAAAAAAAACAAAAAGACGGAAATGAAAGTTTACTTCCTCTCGTTGGCCTATGAATCATATTCTCTATTGAACGCAAGGTAAAAGTTTCCGTCGTCCTCATGACAAACAAAAAAACAAACAGTACTTCAAAAAATAAAATTCTCTTTCTCGCTCTCATTTTAAATTAAATTAAATTAACAAGTTTCAAGCAACACAAAGAACAAAATAAAAATAAAAAAACTGCAAGTAGCGTTGAAGTTCTCTTTCTTCTTTGTTGCAAGAACAGGGGGCGCGATATGGTTGGAAGTTGGGCTTGCTAGGGTAGAGTGTGGTAATGAAATAAAAATTGAAATTGAACAAGGACCCTCCCATGCTCGCTGGGTTTGGGTCGAAAAGTGCGCACACAAAGGCTAAATGAGAGTCCAAGCTCCCTATTGATCTTTCTCAACCCAAATGGTCTCCGCAACTCCTCCAAGTTCCTCTACACCACCACCATCACCATTAAGAACCACATACCGCTCGTAGTCGTCGTCACAATCCCAAACCAATTCACTTTAACGATAGAGATTCTGGGTTAACGGAGGGTACAAAGATTTCCAGGCTCTGATAAGTGGGTTAGCCAACAAATATAAACATTTTTTTTTTTAATTTTTTTAATAGAGAAACAAAAATCAACAACACAAAACGAAAACCCGAAACAAAAACAAAAATTTTATATTAAAAAAAAATCGAAAAGTTTTCCTTTATTTTGTTTTATATTTTTTTTTCTTTTTTGTATTCAGGAAAAAAGGGATTCAGCCAAAAGAAAGATCCTTTTGGTGCTTTTAATGTTGCATAGTACAACAAACAGGATATAGGGAGCAGAAACAAAGAACCGAAGATGGCGACGAGAGTGGCTATACAGAAATAGTCCTCCCGTCGTCGCCGCCGCCGCCACCACCGCCGCTTCCGACACCACAAACTCCGATAAGGGTTGATTTGTTTGTGCAGTGTTATAAAGGATTTTATTGTGTTGTTGTAGGGATTAAACGGACGGCAGTCAACTTTATTAATTATGCGCGTTGTACTTGGCTTTAAGGAGATTCATCGTAATTGGGGGAAACAAATTTTAAGCACAATCACTGCGTGAGAAAAGTATATAGTGAAATTAAAACTGTTATATTTTGAAAGGAAAGTTGAAGAATTATCCGGCTCGAAGGACCAACATTTAAAATTTGAGTTTTTGTGCATAATTTTCTTATTGAGTAGATTACAGGAGTTTATTTGAGTTTTGGAATGATTAAGTAGTTTAATTTTATGCATATAAAAAACTGTAGGTCAATAATTTTAATAACTGTGCTTTAGCTTCAAAAGCATTTACAATTCCCTAACATGCTTACATCGTATCACATTTAACAAACAAAATTTATTTAGTCGTAAGGTCTTGGAAACAACAGAGATAACTATTAAAATTATATAGCTTTGGTCTTCAACTGCTCAACTTGATTTAATACTCACTAGCACATTTTTTTCAGCTTAAGCCTAGTACTCAGTTCAAGTGAAAATGAAAATTTCATATCAATGTGGCGGCTGGTTCACTCGCATGAAATCCCCAACGAGAGGTGAGTACCAAAATGTGGATTGGAAAAACAATTATGTTCCACAACTTTTTCCACGCCAAATTTTCGTTTCTCAATGTACAACCATCAGGAAAAAGTTTAAGGCAGCGTGGAAAACTGTTTCATTTGTCAGTTAATTTAAATATTTTGTTTCAAAATAAAAAATTGAAAATTTATAAACAGAAATAAATAATGGATAACGAATTTTTTGATACTGCTCTCGAGAGTTTACTTAATGAAAGTATTCAGTATTTCAGGTGAGTATCAAAAATTCACGTGGAAAAGTTTATTCTATTTTCATTTTTATTCTCCGCGTGTAATTTGGAACGTATGTATTTATTTTTCATTTCACGCTAGGTGAGTACTAGGCTTTAACAAGCAAATAACAAACCTTCTGGAAGAAGACATTTTACATTCCAAATCGCCCGGGCGCCATTTTTGGTGGCTTGTACCAATGATCTAAGATCATCCAACAGCTTAGTTTAATTTACTTGCCAACACACTTATGGCTAGACGAATTGATCTCAGAAAGCTCTCGGAATTTATGGAAGAAAAATGCAGAACATTTTTTTTTCTTCAGAAACAAAGCCCATTTTATAGGTTATTTATGAATATCCCTAACTTTAAAGTGCAAGCGTTAGCAATATAGAACAGGGGCTTATACTTTAATATTCTGCATATTACAATGAAGAAACAAAACAGACATAGGTTAAACATTTCACATTCGTTTAGTGCAGAAAAAGTAGGAATCTCTGTACTCGAAAGTAGATATGCCCGAAATTGAACTCAAAGGTCAACTCATTTGTATATCTAAAAGCGTTAATAATTGAGTATTCAATCGTTCGAGGTGATAAATCATCTATCTATATAACTGGAAAACTGTTTATAAAAAAAAAGCGTAAAAGAAAGAAAGACATGGAATATTAGGACGTTTCTCAACGGCCAGAAATGTTTCCATTTTTGTTCTATTACCTACTACTTTTAGTATAAAAAAATCATCCCTTAATTTCTTAAAATATGAATAAAACAAAATATAAGTGACTATATGATGAGAAGAATTTTTATATGATAAGAGATGCTATTAGAATTGGCGGATTTGTCACTCTCTCTCAAGGGGCATAACCCCTGAAAAAAAAATGTCCTTTAAGTTACAAAATCTCGCAATCAATCGCCAAAACTTCGACACCAAAGTCCAACTTGCAAACCATTTTGCAACGGGTACAACTATTATTGTTTTATGGTCTTTTTGCTTTATGGAGTGTGTCAGAGTTTCTTGAATAACTTCCTTTCAGCAAACACAATTTTCCTTCCAAGCTACTTAACCCTTCAAAAACAAGATAATGCGGCAAATTCAATCCCTGCAGTATAACAGTTAAGCCACTTAGAGGCTACAAGCTCTCTACATAACCCCGAAAAAATAGTTCCCACACCTAAATATAAACTCAAGTTTAGCCCTTTGAAATCAAAATTTTCAAATTTACCAAGGAACTAATTTGTCAAAAAAAAAAGAAATCCCGCTATAATATCTTCCGTCACACTTCATCACAAAAATTCCTCATATCAATGAATTTCCCACGAATTAAAATCAAAACACTTCTAATTGCTCTGTAAATTAGAAATGTCAACAGTCTGCACGTCGCGGTCGTCTTTCAAAACTTCACTTTCTATTAAAAAAAAAAACAGTAAGATGAAAAATGAATACAACCTCCCGCCAGCACACCACTTTCGATTCAAGACCACCAACAAACTCCTAAATAAAAATTCCGCCACGTAGATCAACTTCCCTTTTCCTCCAGTTGCATCTCCAAAATGAACAAAAAAAAGCAAATCAATAACCCCGTTCCTTCCCGACCTCTCGTAGATACATGATGTGGTTTTGTTATGGTGGCTTTTGGAAAATATTTCCAATATCTGAAAACTCTCCATGCCTGTCATATCCACATTTGTTGATATAATATATGCATTCGGCATGCATGACGAAGGATAAATTCAAATGAAAAATTCCTTAGAAAATCACTTCAAATCCCGACGACCGACGACAACGACGATTTCGACTCTTAGAGAAGTGGCAGCCGCAGCAGTAGGTACAATAATATAGTTCGTTCACCACTGCTGCAGCGGCAGTCGGAGTCAGCACCGAACGTATTTTGAGACCGGAGACATATTTTCATTTTTCAAATTTTTGGCTGCCAAAATGTAAATATAGAAAACAATAGAAAGAGAGAGAGGGAAGAGAAAAAACTCTTCAAGTGCAAGGACTTCAAGGATTCCATCATAGATTCATTGACGTCGTATACCCTCGTTGCGGTATGCGTTCACAAGTATGGCGGCGTATTTTAATGAAAGTTTGACAGAAATTTATGGAAAGTCTTCTGACATCTGTCGATCAATCCAATTAGTCGTCACAGCATCAGCAGCAGAATGCAATTTGTGTAGAGAACGATTTTTGTTGATGCTTCCGCTGCATGCAGATCCTTTTACTCTCCATCTTTCTTGGGAAGCGAAAGAAAAACTTTGCACACTCGACCTTCCATTCTCATTACATGAGTTTCCACTTGAAAAAACAAAAGCGCAGACACAAAACAAAATAGAAACAAACGACTGCCAAATGCGGATCAAGTCTTGAGTTTTTAGAACCAGAGAGGGAGGGAGACATTGAAAAACTTTTCATGTTACTCAGTAACATCCCTGAATATAGTGATGGGAAATCCTAGAACAAAAAAAAGGCAACACTTTCCGTCTGATTTAACCCGATACCGAAGTTTCGAGGAATAACTTGGGAAAAAATATACCATGAGATATAGGAGGACTAGGGAAATCTATCTCCTATTCCCGTTTCCGTTGGAGGCGAATAAAGTTGGCGTTGCACAACCCTGCGGCAGAAGCGGCACTCCAGTTACATGAGCTTGAGATGAGAGGACGACGACTACCATGACGATGACGACGAATTTCTTTGGCTTTGTTTTATTGTTCCGCAGTCTACTTGAAAAAAATTATACATCTACATTCTACATATATTTTATCCTTCAGCAAAGTCCTTTTAGTCCTGTTTTGTGTGATTTTGTTGTTAAGAATGTTAAAGAAGAAAAAGTTTATTTCCTCCCGACCCTTTTCATTTGTTCTCCTGCACATCCTGTTCGAGAAGCTAGTCCTTTCCCTGCCTGCCTAACGCCTATTCCTCCTTCGAGCACTCATATACAAAAATAAGTAAAAATATTCCGCATGATTTCGCTTTCACTTTTACGTCTAGGAGTTGAGACTTTAGCCATATCAAGGACTTAAAGGAACAAAAATTTAGTTGTTATTTTTGGCACAAGGACAAGAATTTATTGTCATTTTTGTTTGCATTTTAACATCCTGTGTGGATTTTAATGATGTTTTCTTTCCCATTTTTTTTTTGCTTTCGTTTTGGGGTCAAGAACTTTATTTTTCATTTGATGAGTCATAAAATAGATATGGCAGAGAGAGCGAGCGTTCCATATCCTTTTGTCTATTTTTTGGACTTCTTTATCTCCTGATAATGGTCTGCATTAATGATTGACGGTCGAAGGGAGTTGTGGCTTTTGTTTTGCTTATTTTTTATTATTATTTTGTCGCAATGTATACTTGTTCTTTCTTGGAAGTGAAACAAAGGGCTAAGAGGTTAGTCATTCTGTGGAAATTTTACGACTCTTAATGGCAGTAAAAGTTTATATCGTTTAAATGTTTTCCCTTCTTAATAGAGTCCTTAACAATTTGGTTGCAGTGGGATTGATCAGAAGTTGCAGAGATGCGGATTTGGATAATATGAGTGGGTGTGGTTTTTGTAAATTATTTTGTATCAAATGGGATTAACGAACTAAAAGACGAATCAAGCTGTCAAAATGATAATAACAAAGAACTTGTGTTAAGACGATGAAAGATGAAGGCTGACGTTTTACGATCCAACGATATACATTGATTTGGTGATAGATCGGATTTCCTTTTTCGGACTTGTACATAGTTTGGGTGTAAGTTGTTTTTTCAGACAAAAATGACAGAGTGACATTTTTAACTGTGTATTCCGAAACTTCTTCTTAGAATTATTAGAATTAGAATTATACATATGTACGTGGCCATTGTTTCCACGGGATTCATTTTCGGTACACTAGAGTGGCTCCGGCACGCTTGCGGTTGACCGGCTACGCTCGTCGCTTGGGGTGGTTCTTGTCACCTCTTAGAGCAACTCATGCTCGACCAAACATTAATTTAATATCCGTGCCTAAAGCTAGGATGGAAAAATACGACACAAATCTAGAGACCCCGACGATATCTGAGAGAAAAGACAGTTTGGTGCTTCGATTTAATAAAAAAAACTAACTTATCTAAACTAACTAAACTATAAAACTAAAAACCCGACACAAAAATTTAATTAATAAAAAAAAAATTAAAAAAAAAAGAAAAATCAATGAATCCTTAACTAATCCAATAAAAACCTAACACCCTAAATCCTATATCTAAAGCACCTCCTTTTATCGCCCTCAGATACCGCCATACTGAATTTCAAACGTTCGTCTGATGTTGTTCATGAAGGTCTGGCCAACCCACCAAAGTATCAGAAAGATACTTCCTTTGCTATTTACTTGGCCATATGTGCAAGGGGATTAACCCCTAATATAACCCAACTAGCAGGGTAGATACGTTCCACAGTCTATTCATTTCATGTTTTCGAGCAAGTGGAAAATATTTAATCATTCATATATTTTTGGGTCGAAATAGAATATGTGGAACGTGAAATTTCATATTTCACGCTGAGTTTTTTAATAAATATCCCATATTCACTCCATCTAATTTTCCTTTAAGCCTAGTACTCACCTAGCGTGAAATGAAAAATAAATACGTTCCAAATTACACGCGAAGAATAAAAATGAAAATAGAATAACCTTTTTCACGTGAATTTTTGATACTCACTTTGAATGAAAAAAAATGACAATTATTTTTAAACTGATTCGTTCTTTCTGTTTATAAATTTTCAATTTTTTATTTTGAAACAAAATATTCAAATCAACTGGCAAATGTCACAGTTTTCCACGTTGCCTTAAACTTTTTCCTGATGGTTGTACATTGAGAAATGAAAATCATAGCGTGGAAAAAGTTGTGGAACTTATTTGTTTTTCCAATCCACATTTTAGTACTCACCTCTCTTTGCGGATTTCATGCCAGTGAACCAGCAGTCACTTTTATATGAAATTTTCATTTTCACTTGAACTGAGTACTAGGCTTAACTGGAAAATGTAGTTGATGTAGTTGATGATTTGACATTTGACAATTCCATAGGTCGAGGTCATATCAGAAACTCTATCACAAGCTTGGGAAATGCCTGTTTTTAATACGTTCGAAGAAATTTTTTCGGATGAGGACCTCTTTTGACGTTTGTATGTATGTATCTTTTGTAGAACGAGCATTTTTTTTTTTTTGGAATTAGCGCACACTTAAAGGGAGGGAACAATGCAATGACAGGGAAAGACCGAGCTTGCTAATTCATTCCACATTCGCGTAGGACGGCTAAAGAACGAATCTCTCTAGTCCACAGTACGGCCGAAGTTGGGTTCAAGGGTAAACTGATGGGCATTTCTTGAAGTGTGAGTATTGCGGTTGAATTGTTTAAGGGCAGGAGTGCAGCTATTGTTCTCTTACCGACTTCAAAATACCAAATTTAACTAAAAAATATTTATTATCTATGTTTAAATAAAAATTAGTAAGGTTAGGTTACCGTCTCAATTGGATCTCAATAGATCAATTGCGGTCCTCAGGAAGTAGAAAAGAAAGATTTGTGGGAGTGGATTGAAGGGAGCGTAGGTATTTGCCTGAATCATACTGAATTCTGAATGAATTTTACGATTTTGTTAAGTGTTAGGATAGGGATGTTGCTGAATTCGTAGAGAAAATTTTCTCCGAGGGCTGGACACAAATGAAGTGAGATGAGCCCTCCTCCGCCTCTTGACACCATCTCCAAAAGTCCGACAAGGTAATGACCATTGGGTTCTTGTTGTTTTGTAGCCCTTAAGGACAACAATTAGGAATGATAGCTAAAGCTTGCTTATCTTGAGTAAATATTCTGTAATTTTTTGGCCATAGGTTCCTTAAAATACTACAAGTGTCGATATTTCACAGTCTCTTGCCTCTTGTTCCATTAGCAAAATTACGATTTGGTTCCGATGAAGAGGTGACCCGTTTTTGGCCAGTTCATCTTCCATTTCGTTCCCGTATACATCCCGACGTTCCGGGGCCCATCTGATGGTAACTGTGTTCGTTGCACTTAGAAACATCAGCTCATTATGGCAACGATCTATTAGTTTCGATTTAATAGTGATTGAGGAAATGGCTTTAATTCCGTCTGGCTGTATAGGTATATTAAGATATCAACATTTCTGTTTACTACTTCAAGATATCTTGTGGCTCCGGAAGCTGTGAGCACTTCTTATCCTTTGAAATATTCGTGACAGGCAGCATTTGTGCTCTTTTTAGTCCTCCGTTTATTGTTGATTCCTTTACAGAAAAGATTTTGACTGATTTCAAATTGATTCTTAATCATATACCAATGCAAACATATGTAATTTGCTATGTATGGCCAGTTAAAAAGTATCGGTCCTAGGGCCCAGCCTTATTTTAAACCACCCATATTTCTCTTTGAAGGTTATTATTTTTACAATAGACTTAACGTATGCATGCATTATTAATCTAAATCTTCCCACTGGACTGGCACCTCACATATCCCAACTCTATTTTCAACTTGCAACATTGTTACCTTAAACAATCAGCCATTTAAGACTTGCAAGTCATTAATTTCCCTTATCCACTCGCATTTCATCGTATTAACCATCGCACAAACAAAATAAAACTTTTGACCTCACAATAAGAAAATTTAACAATCATTTGGTATTTCCTGTACACGGTACACCCAAAAGCCATTTAAATCCCAGCACTGAAACAATCAATAAATTACAAACTTTTAGACCGTACAAAGGCAATCCATCATTATCTGTGGTAATTTTTAAGACAAACCGTGTGTTGCCACAGTTAAAAGCCGAATAATACCAAAAAATAACCTTTTCTCATAATAATACTCGTATCAACCTCTCCCCCTCCTTGCCCTGTTAATCCCAAAATAAAATCCAATTTACACTGGAAAACCAACGAACAAACGATGAAATGACGATTTATTGGGAATATATTCTGAGTTATTCAGGCCTTAAGCTGATTTATGTTTTTTGATAAAGAATAAAAAAATCTTAATTTAGTTGACAATTTTTTTTTTGTTTTTTTTTTTGCTTGCCAAATTTTTGTTTTTATTTTGAGAAACAAATTTCAGATAGTTCGAATTACGAAAAAAAAGAAAATCCACATTATGGAGCTTTGCGGACTTGAAAAATATAAATTTTAAAAAGATCAAAAGAGATACGAGCAGGAGTCATTAAGTTCTCTGCTTTTAAATTAATTTATTGCTCCACAAACACGTTGAAGACCCTCTGGGGTCTTCGGCGTCAACTTCTAACATTTCTTCCGCTTCTAACTTCAATTGGAAGTTCTAAACTGATACTATTCATGCTGATAGTATATAATTTATTAAATTCCTATTGAATTATGAAAACAACGGCTTACGGCAAAAAGCTAAGGTCCAGGGCAGTATTTGAAGGTTTTAGAGTTGTAGGCGCTACTTAAAAGTGTTATCGTTTTATATAATTTCTTTTAAGCCATAAAAGTTTAAGAACTAGCACTTTATGACTTTTCCTTGCAACATAGCACCATTTGAAATAAGCCTGTTAAGGTTTAAAATAGTGGGACTATTGAAAATTGGAAGTTTCTGAATTTTAACAAAAGATTGGGAGCGCCTGGAACTCTCCAAAACACTAGTAATGTCAAATATTCCGTCTTTTTCTGAGATAACTTGTACTTCTCAACTTATTTGTAAAAAAAACGTTTTAGGCTTTTTAAGACCATAAAGTATGAAAATTATTCCCAAAAAATTTGGTCCCCTCTCGGAATCTTACCCTTATTTTGCAGTTCTCAGTTCCATCCGATCATAATATAAAGCCTTAAGAACTTAAAAAAATATCTGCATCAGGGTTTCGTTTTAATCCCTTTGATATTTCTAACCCCGACTTTGAATTTCATTCCATTTTTGAGCCTGATGCATCACATGACAAATCCATCCCTGGAGCAAGAGGGAGAAAAATTAGTAACAAATTCAATCGGGCCACAATGAAATGTATCTCTCATGTGCGTTGTTCATTAATTTTGTCGTTAGGAACGAATGATCTTCTTGGAGAACCAAACGAACTACCGACTTCTCAAAGTTTTTTCTGTGTCCACAACGTATGAGGCACTTCGGTTGGTTCGTCGGGTGGCGGCAGAGGTAGTGGTAGTGGTGGTAGCGGTCGCCGTCGTCGTCGGTGTTCGAGAACTACTGAGTCATTGACTCGTTTTCTAGTCCAAATAACACGTTCGGGCCTTCGATGTTGATACCGATGGTGATTAGTCATCCGAACATGATAGACCCTCCAGAGGCACCACAGAAAGAAACACATTTACAGTCAGAGACATATAGCCACAGCCGCATTCGAAGACTGATAAGTTGATAAACCTCATGGGGTAAAGTTGATGCCAGCTGATAACCTTTGCGTGGAGTTTTCCAGTGCAATGCTATAATAGTTGGACTGGCTGGACTTGTCTCCTTTGTTTCTTTCCTGATTCTGATTCGACATGTCCTAGTGGTAAGTTCTCTAGCTCACATAAAGTTTGAGGAATATTGCCGGTCAAAAGATTGATAGTGGAGGCCAAAGATTTGTCACTTTATGGGCGCACTCAACAGCACAACACACCGTTGAATGCAGCCGCCAGAAATAGTCAGCGTGGCTGCGGCAGTATAGTTCGGGGATACGGCTCTGGTGGTGACTGTGAATTCCAAGCAATCAGCAATCCATGAATTGAATTTCGCAATTTGCATGGTGGACTCAGAGCTATGGAGTGCCGATTGGAGATTTGAGACCTCTGAAAATGGAGACCCACGCGACAAGAGACTGTATGCATATATAGTTTGACATTTGGGGGCAGTCAGTCTCAGTTATACAGCAACAGCAGCAGCTGTATTCTGTCCTATTACTGCCATGCCGATAGGTACATAGGTACGACTTCTTGTGGGTGGAAGATTGAGTAAACCAAGCAAGCTTAGACATTCGCGCAGTGCTCATGGGTTCTGTTTTGTGAGCTGGGATTGATTAATAACAAAAGATTGAATGGAAATAGCATATAGAAACGCTAAATAATATGAGACATTGATAGATGGAATTAAATATTCGGTCTTGTGTTTGGGTTTTAGGTTTTGCGGCGGGTTCATTGACAGGTCTCTATACATATGATGTTGTTGCGGTTTGAAGTTGAAATGAAATGCATGATGTCAGCGAATGCATGCATATTGGTTTGTTAATGTGACTTTTATTTTGCTCATGCATAGGAAACGGTTTTGACAGTCGAAAGATATTTCCTGAAAATGTCAGTTTATTAAGTTTTGCTTTATGACAGGAGGCAGATCTTACACAGTGAGTCATCAGTTGTAATTACACGATATGATATTGATTGAATTATATGAATGTTTTATGTTAAAGGCAAGTTTAAGAAAACTTTGTTGGTTTTTCAGAGATGCTTTGCTTCACTTGGAGATATATTGAATCAACTTGGAAAATAAAATATCCTTTAGAAATATAGTTAAAAAAGTCTTACAAACAAAAGTCACTACCGGCGATCGTTATTTTTACTAAGAAATAAGGCTCGAAAAAATGCTAGAGAAAACAACATAAGAGCAACATTATGACGATTTGAAAAATCATATAAATCAATATAAAAAAGTGATCAAGGACTTCTCTCAGGAAGCTTTTTCGAAACTTTTTTGATCGTTAGCTAGTAACAGATCAACTCACGATCAGTGGAGAAAATTTAAATCGTCGCGGTATACGAGGCCATCACTTAACTTTGAGAAACAAGTCGAATATCCTCCCTAAATCTTCCTGTCACAAATCTGCAAGTATGAGATTGTGGTTAAGGGGGGAAATTAAGGTTGAAAGAAGTCGAGACAAAGAGATGGAAAAAGGACGATATTAACATTTTGCTCTTCAAACAAAGGCTAAGTGCTAATTTCTTTGGAAATCCTGGAAAATATCAGACATAAATATTATTTGGGAATCCACATCAAATATCTTTTCCTTAGCAAAGCTGCATCGGAATAGTTTGAAAAATATCTTGTTTGAAGCTTTGTTTTTAACGATTGACGAATAAGTATGAAAAGAAAACATTTTGTTCATTAATATCATCTATCAGAACAATCAATACACAAACATAGAAAGAAGTTTTTTTCTTATAATACGCTTTACCCTTAAAATGATAATACAGTTCGAACGTAAGGAAAATAGGGAGAGATCAAAGACCGATGCAGATTAGTTCTGAAGGTCTGAATAACAAAATGGGAGGGAAAATAAAGTCATCCAAAAAATTCCACATTCGTGAAGTACGGCTGAAGAAAGATGCTCTTTGATTGAAAATAATTTCAACACTGGGTAAACTGATGCCTGAGGAATGCAATTGGCTATTTCATTAAAAATGTTGTTATTTAAATAACGATAAAATAATGAGAAGCATTACAAATTTCGGCGTTGTTTAAGCGTTTTAATTATTGGCGGAGTAGCTCTTTGAGCACCTAGTGACATATGCGCTCATCCATTTCCGTATTGATATTGCTAGTAGTAAGTGGAAATAGAGCGGGCCTAATTTTTTTCTGTCGAAATCGAACGGCTAGAATGAAAGTTTAGAGAAATGAGATTGATCAATTCTTCAATAGAGGCAGTATCCCTGACAAAAATTTTAAGTGCACCGAATGAACTCGGATTCAATCTGAGACCTGTACGTGATTGTAAAATGTAAGGGCTACTTCTTTATCTAAAGCTTGTTTGGAAACATTTACATCAAAAAGTATTTTCTGTCGAAAATCTTCCAACAAACCCATTGCATACTTTTTCCGGAGTTAATTGGACTTACACGATCGACAACCCGAAAAGATGTCATAAATTTGTTCACTTTCTTGCAATTTATCATTCCATAGTGTAAATGGTCTGCAACCGATATTTTGCATTATACCGAAATCATCTAAAGATTGTGCTGATACCATTTTTAAAATTATGTCAAAACACAAGAAATAATGAACTCATTCTTGTCTGACACATTGACTTCAGAATTGTCACTATTTAACTTTGTGTAAATGTATGTCAATCAGAATGGATTTTTTTTTTTCAGTATTTTTCCAGTTTTCTGGTAGAAATTATGAAATCTCGACAGTCGTGTAAATACGGCAATAGGTTTGTGCGTGGAGCCCTGAAGTCACTCTGGGGTCGCCCTTAATCATTTTGCGACTTGGACACTTGGAGTCGCCCTAGAATAGATCTATAGGTATTTTACTTTGGCGAGTTCAGGTAAAGACCAAACTGTCAAAAGCCACATGAGATTTCATATCTATTTCTTTTGTTGACATTTGTCGATTCGCAAGTTGCATGTTATTGCTTATATTTGCAATTTAATGTTTGTTGTACTCATCATCCTTCTTCTTCTTCCTTTGCTTCGGCGCTGTTATGATCTCGATGTCGAGGGGATCATAACTCTCCCACGTATCTGCTTCACACTAGTGATCCGCCTGTGGGGTTCGCCGGGTTGACCTCAGAAATCGGCGGCAAGCCTCCCGGTTTTGTATTGTTCCATTTCTGAGGCCAACTGAATGCTGGTGTTTTTGCATTTGTTTGTACCAGGAGTGTTTAGGCCTACCTTTCTTTTTATTCCGAATTGGAACGTTGTATGATATTGCCTTTTTGACGGGGTTCTCAGGATCTCTCCTTTGAACATGGCAATACCAACTGAGTCGGTCGTGTTCAATTTTTTGGGAAATGGTATTCTTAACATGAAGGCTTCCTCGGATCTTCGTACTTCTAATTCGATCAAGCTTTGTAACTCCTGCTGTCATACGAAGCATCTTCATCTCAGCTGCCGTTAGCTTACTCTCATACTTTTTGTACATTGTCCAACATTGTGAACCGTATGTGAGTGCTGGACGCACAACTGAAGTGTAGAGCTTTCCTTTCAGCTTAGGGGGCATTTTTCGGTCACAGAAGATAGCAGAATTTTCCCGCCACTTCATCCACCCTACGCTTACGCGATGATTGATATCGTCATCACAAGTAGCTTCGTTATTTATCATAGACCCCAGATATTTAAACTTTTCACACTTGGGAAGCACTACTCCATTCAAATAAATGTCTGGAATAGGCCTGTGTGGATCAGAAAATGGGCAGCATAGGTATTCTGTCTTTTTCGCGCTTATGCGGTACCCACTTCCTTCTAGAACATCCACCCATACGTCAAGTGCTCGTTGTAGGGATATCGGGTCTTCACTTATGATGGCTCCATCGTCAGCAAAGAATAACTGATGCACTTTTGGATCCGTCACTTTGCCTTCAAGCAGGTAATCAAGAACTGTAATAAAGAGCAGGGGACTCAAGACACTTCCCTGGTGTACACCTACTGTGATTTCGAATTCTTCGGTGACTCCAGCTGCGCATCTTACTTTAGTAACTGCTCCATCATACATGTCCATAATTATCCGCACATAGGTTTCTGGAACTCCTCGTTGCCTGAGGGCCACCCATATTAGATCTCGTGGTTGCCGATCGAATGCTTTTTCAAAATCAACCAATACGACATGCAAATCCTCCAAAGAATCCCGATGTTTTTCCATAATTATTCTTATACTCTGGATTGCATCCGTGGTTGACTTACCCCCGACAAAGCCGCACTGGTCATCAGATAGCCTAATTATTTTTCGCAGTCGGCTACCCAAGACTCGCTCAACGATCTTCATGGTGTGTGACATCAGCTTAATCGAACGGTAATTATCACAGCTTCGAGTATCACCCTTTCCTTTATAAATTGGAAGAAGGTAACTTTCCCTCCATTGATTAGGCATGCGATCACCTCGTATAAGTTTGGAGACAAGAATCATGAGCCATCTAAACCAGATGTCTCCCATCTTTTTCCAAAACTCTGAGGGTATTTCGTCTGGGCCAACAGCTTTTCCCTTTTTGGAGTATTTTACCGCCTCACTAACTTCTTCGACTGTGACGTCGGATACTTCGCTTAAGTTAGGTGAAGCTATTGGAAAGTATAGCCTTGGAAATTGTTCGTTTAGAAGTCCGTCACAATACTGTCGCCACCTGTGAAGAATTTCGTTGTCTTCCACAAGTAGTTGGCCTTGAGCATTGTTAATGAACTTTGGCGAACAAATCTCCTGGGCATTTCTTCTTCTTTGAGCGGCTATTTTGAAGATAGTTGCGCCCTTATTCGTGTTTTGCCGTAGCTCTTGAATAGCACCAGCTGTCGGGGTAGAAATTTTATCCAGCTCCCGATACAGGTTTTCTGTATTCTTTGCTTGAATTTGGGCGCACTTCCTCTTCGCTTCTTTCTTGCAGTTCCTATATTCCATTTCAAGGCGTGACTTTTGTTCTGTATCATTAGAGGGGCACTTCGACCAAGCCTTGAAAGCCATTTTCTTTTTACTTATAACTGATTTAGCTTCATCATTCCACCACCATGTTTCTTTGCCTTGTTGGTTGTGTCCTTTTGAAACCCCTAACAGTGTTTTGGCTTTTTCTTTGCAAGTTCTCTGTAGGAGATCCCACATACTTTGTGCTGTACTCTCTTCATTTCGAACTATATCGGTGTTGTTATACAGAACGTTTTGCATATTCGAAATGAAAGCTTCGCCTTTTTCCTTATCCAGATTATACCATTTGATCTTCCCAAAAGTTTTTGTATGTTTGTTGTCGTTCACTGTCTCCATAAAAAATTCTGTCAGTAGGAGACGGTGTTGGTGGGCGATCGCTTCTCCTAGTATCACTTTGCAATCTTTTACCCGGGGTTTCATGAAACTAGATACCAAATGGTAATCAATCTGGGTTTCATTTCCACCACTGCTGTAAGTGACCAGGTGTCGGCTTTGTTTGACGAACATGGTATTTAGTACGATAAGACCGTATGTTTTGCACATGCTCAGGATGTCTTCACCAGGAGGGTTCCTGGTGCCGTATCCGAGGCCTCCATGGCAATCTTCATAGTCTTCGTTTGTCTTCCCGACATGTCCGTTCAAATCTCCGCCCACGAACAAAAACTCTTCCTTTGGGATGTCCTTAAGTAGATTGTGAAAGTCTAGCCAAAATGCATCTTTTTCCACCTGCTCACATCCAATTTGGGGAGCATATGCAGTGACAATATTCCACAACTTTCCTTTAATCACCAATTTAAGGGACATCAAACGGTCGCTGGATTTCGAAATGGTCAATACGCTGCCTAATAGATGTTTTGCAAGGATGATTCCGATTCCGTTTTTACCCTTTTCCGTTCCATAGTAGAACATCTTATAGTTTTTTGTCCTCGTATCCAAGAAACGGGCCCTGTTTCCCGTGTTTCGCCATTTTGTTTCTTGAACACATAAGATGTCCACTCGCCTTCTTTTCATCATCTCTTCCAACTCGAAGCTTCGACCTGTCATACTGCCAACGTTCCAACTCGCAACTCTCAGATTTTGTATAATCTGCGGCATTACTTTGCTAGCCCCCGGAATCCGTCTAGCTCTGACCCGAGCATTGCTGCTCGGTCCAGGATCAGTACCATGTGTAACAATGGTAGTGCCTGGCGGGGTAGTGTCATTTTGGACGAGTACTTCCATAATGCTTGAATTCACAAAATCCGTTGTAAGTATCGACGTGTGCATGCTCCAGTTTTGTATTTGATCTCTCTTTTACGGCACCGGTGATCTCCAGTCGTGCCAACCCAGGGACTGGCATGCACACTTTTGGGAAAGTTTATAGGTGTTACGTGTCGCTAGGTTCACCTTGCTGTTTGTGGCCTAGATGTATTTACTCCTTTAGTCGCCTTTTACGACAAGCGGGGAGGCGCTGCAGGAATATTCTAACCCGTCCCTGTACTCATCATCCTCATCAAATGAAATCTATGTATGTATATAAAAATGAACCCCTATTTCTCTTGGTCACGCTGTAACTAGAGAACGGCTTAACCGATTTCATTCATCTTTCTTTTAATGTTTTCTAATACTTCGTAGAAGGTTTTTACATTAAAAAATTAATAAAATTGCACAGAAACTTAGAAAATTTAAGGAAACTTAACGACTACCTTTATTATACACTTTTTTAATGTAACCTTAACCCTAGCGTTCTATACTCTTTGCTAAGCACGCTTGAAATATCTGTACATAAGTTGTTTGACATTAAGAGACAAAGCGCACACCACCAATATAGTTTACAAACCAAAAAAGATATTAAAAATTCAAAGAAGTAGACGTAAAAACATAGATCGCAGAACTCGCAATTTTCGACAAACATTGCCAGTAATGCCTCGATCAACGCCAGCAGACGAACTTAATGCATGTTTGAAGTCGTCCATTTTATGAAAATATGTCAAGACACTCAAATTGAATATGAATATGGGAGTCGTATTGCAAAATGACGAATCTAGTGAAGTATTTTCCAAACAATTGCTCGATATTGGTAATGACAAAATTCATGTTGACACATCGTCTTAATACAATACATTCGCTGCAAATTTTTGTCTTTTTACTAAATCAAGAACCGAACTTATCGACGTGGTTTTCCCAAATATTGGTAAAAATTACAAGATATATTGGCTGCAAAACACGTTAATGTCAAAAAATTAATCGCAAGGGCAGTTGTTTAGTGCTTGTGGTATTAATCTTGAAAATCCATATTTTTTACATGGCCAACTGTGTGTTGCCTGTCGCCGTGTCGGAAAACCATCGGCATTAATAGAAATAATTTATTATTAGTATCTATAGTATTCCAGTTTGAATTGAATGACAGCAAAACGTCTGTTGGGTCAGCTAGTATTCAATAACAACGTAAAATTGTTTTTGTCTATTTTTAAAACCAATTTCCAAAAAATTTAAAGTTTTATCAGAACACATAATTATTTGTTTCTTGCATTTAGTTGTCAATAAAACAATTGACAGCCCTTCAGTGTTTTTGAAAACCGACAACCCCTGGGTAAAGTTGAACGAACGAACCTAATACTCGTAGTTGATAGAATAAATCCAGCATATCGATGGAAACCCTGTTTGCAGACGAATTTGTTTTGTGAGCCGACCGACGTTCTAAGACCTGTTTTTGTTTGTCAAAATTGTATTTCAATAAATCATATTAAAATCTAAATAAAAATTATTCATCTACATTAATACTTCTAATTGATCACTCTTTCGAAATGAAGGAAGTATTAAAAAAGAACTCAAACTTACAAAAAAAAGAGCTATAAGATCAAAACATACCAAACAGTAATCGCCTAGGAAATAAACTAACCAGATTTGCAATTCAACTACATGTGTATGTATCTACCGATATCATCTTAAATCCTTTTAAACATTTCGTATATCTTTCTCCCTTCATCTTCGATGCAAATTCCTCACAAAAAACCATTTCCATATCTCTTCTAATCATTTGAATTCTCAAGACTTTAACCTGCACATCTAATCTACAACCCTGCAGCAACCTCAAAATGAAATCTAATAAATAACATTTCCAGTGTAAAGAATACTGGCCACAATGCCGCACCCTCTGGCACTTCACCATATTGTTTTCCTTTTTTCAACTCCCATACAAAACATATTTTTATTTTTTTTCTAGCCAAACTGGCCTGAGACTCAGTAAGTACTGTTGTGAATGTTCATCGGCATCGGGTCAATCAAAGCAAATAAATTAATATCTAGTCTCTTTTTACTTTGAACAAAATTCAACCATAGGAGGAGAATATGTTGTGTGTAATATCGTGCAAAGCAAATCAAAACGCCCAGGGACAAATAAAGTGCAGTATTTATCTACAAACAGGGTATTGTACTCAACTTTAGAGGAGACTGGTTAGGAGCATAAGGCCAGCGTTTAGGATTACAAAGCGGGCTCGGTCGTCATACTTGTGGCGCTCGGTGACTTTCACTTGTTCCAAAGACACAAAACTCTGTTGACAAAACGTATCATTTGATACATTATGAGTGTAGGTGATCATTGCTCATATTGTTCTCGTCCAACAAACTGACACAAAGGCAAGAAAAAACAAAACCACTCGCAGAAGATCATTATTCAAAATCACCCCAGAGAGAATGCTAACTATATCAGTCTAACGCTCGGGCGGGGCGGTCGGTGGAGTACTCTCGACTGAATTCGGTTCTGGGGTCCGGTCCGATTCCATTGTTGTCGGTTAATTGAAGTTGAATTGCATTAAGGCGTCTTATCTGGGCTACCCCCTTCTGTCCGCACCCTCATCCAAGACCCGGACCACAGATTCACATATGCGGTAATTTAGTTTCCATTAGATTAGCGCACCGTAGTTATACCCCAAGATTTACTTAAGTTAGAGTTAAGCACAGTGAGGGTAAAAAAAACAAACACCATTAATCATTTTCTACAACTACAAAAAAATGAGCAAAGTCTGCCGATGTTGTTTTTGTGTAGTTTGGGAATGTATGGCAGCATAACGAGCGTTGATAGCATAAAGATACTTTTTTTGCTTTTCGTCAGAGGTTATAGAAAAGACTGTCAGACGATGAGGACGTCTACGACAATGGTGAAGAAGAAGCGAAGGGGGTTTTCCGAAATTAAACGAAAATTATAATGAATTTGTCAGAAAGAGATTTCTCTATTTACGTATTTGTATCTATGGATGTATCTTTCTTTGCAGTACAAGTATCTTTCTTCATATGTATAGCATGGTTCTTTGTTGAATGATTAATTTAATGTTTTGTTCCGGGCTGCGATTTTGGGGGGAAATGGGTGAAAAAAAAAAAACAAATACGAACTAGAAGAACCGAAAAAAGTCGAAAAACGAAATAAAGTTTTCTTTTTGCCGAATTAAGATGATGGAGGAGGCATAATCGGTTTTTGTTAATTAATTTTTTGTGTGCGTAAAAATGAAATGCTTAACCGCAATTACTCGGTAATTTCAAGTTTTCTTCTTTCATTTTTTTTTTCTCTGATACAAATACTGGGGGGTTAAATTACTTGGGTACCTTTCCACGTATAGCCGTTGTGGTTAAGGGTATTTTGCCTTTTCGGACGACGACGCGTGTCGACAGAATGTGGTTAAGAGCTTAAATGCTTTTTAAATTTGGGTCATCAGTTTTAAAGACAACATTCTTAGTTTCTTGGAAGGACGAGGGGTGTTGACAATGGAGTAACCGCGAAGCTTGTTAGCCCAAAGTCATCTTTTAGAAGGGCTGTTAAATACTCATTAAGGCTTTTGTGTCTCAAACGATTGACAGATTGAAAGGGAATTTGTGTGATTTCTCACTGTGTTGGCGGTGCGGCCGCGGCGGCAACAAGCAACAACAGTGGCGGTGAAATGACAAAGACTTAGACAAGAAGACGCTCTCTAAACGATGTTTTGAAGAATTGTTGGGAAGTTGTTTTTTTTTTGTTTTGTTCGCTTGACATTTTTATGTTAGGTTTCGGTTTCTATACTGCTGACCTACAAACATTGATGAAGGAATTTACTTTGAAGAAACAAGACATTATGTGTGTAAGTAGATAGTTGATGTATCTTTCGGGAATGACAATTAGAATATTGAAGTAATTACATGCTGATAGAAGATAGAGAGAAATTCTGTTTCTTATAAAGACATTAGGCTGTTAAGATAAGATATCAATTAAATAAAATTAAATATCTTTGTTCAAAAGTTAAAAAAAAGTGGTACTTTTGAGCAGGTATCTAGTTAAAAGTACAGATTGATGTGCAGTTAGATGGATCCAAGAACTCATTCCAATGTAAATAAAGAAACATTAATAAATTATAAGGTCTTTGTGACTTAGAGAATCTCAACCATTTCTTTGTTCATGTTGTAGATCGGTATATACCGAGGGGAATTAAATTTTTCTGCCGAATCCGAACGATAAATATGAGAGGCACTTCATAAAGGCAAGAGATACTCTTAAAGAATTTGGCACTATCTTAACTTATTATATTATAACTTGATGCCATTAATCTTTCGTCATCACGGTCGTTTAGTCTAAGGTAATTTTTTTGTATGCTGCTTGCTAGAGATTTCCTCAATAGGAACATTATTCAAATATAAACTTTAGCTTTATGTGGATCAAATTTACTGTTCGTAAGTACATTATCCATTTTTGCTTTATTTATAAGAGTCAAAATCTTGATAGCAATTAAATTCTTATTGAATTTTATGGACTGTCTGATTCTATTTTCCGAATTGTTTCCTTGTACACTCACACTGAAGTCGTTATTGCAGGTGACTTCAATGAACACAATTCAAGTTGGGTCCGCTATTAAAGACAGACAACACCTAAAGGAAGATATGTTGAGATCTTTTCTAAGATGCACCACCTCACTCAGGTTTTAGATGAAGATACTCGAATACTAGATGTTACTCTCCATAATGTCCACATTATCAATTTGTTTTCTTCCTCCCACCCTGATAAGTATACCATAAAGATCACCTCTTAATTCGGTACTTCAGACTATTGTTTTATATCAGCCAATTTCTCGCGTCCTATTCATCAGTTTGGCAATAAAAGAACGCCAACTGGAACGATCTCAATAACTCTTTTCGAACCTTTAACTGGTCACTATATGTTTGTTCGATAGTGACATTTATGGTGGTGCCGATATGATCACAGAAATAATTTTTTTTGGTATGTATACTTTTATTCCATACAGAATTTAGAGTAAAAAAACTAAAGAAAATTCTTGGTTGGATACAATCTGTAAATAAGCTATCATCGCTCTTACAAAAGCCAACTCAACTGAGGAAAATCAGAAAAAGCACAAACAACTCATGAACACTGTTGCCAAAAGTATTAAATTCTTACATAACCAGAAATTAAGGCACAAAATCTACGCAATTTTCCAAAAGCAGTACAAATTTCTGGTCAAGAACGTAAAACATTCCACTTCATCTTCGGTTCCAAGGCTCATCTACAAACAACAACTCGATAACCAGCTATTTAGGTAACGCAAATGTATACTCACAGCTCACTGGGCAATTAACTCTACATTGTTATACAACAACATTGCCCTCCTGTCAATGGGACAGGTATATTCCCTCACTCGTACAGTTACAAGAACCTTAAGAGATCTTCATATAAACAAATCCTCTGGTCCATTCTTCCGAAGAAGTGTTCTTCCTGGCTGACAAGACTGTTTCGTAAGCTATTCCATCGCTCCCAATGTTCTTGAATCTTCCCTGCAAGCTGAAAGACAGCATTTGTCCAGCCTGTTCCTCCAATCGACCAATTGCACTTACGTTCCTTCTCTCCAAGGTCAAGCAATCAGACATCATTATCTCAAGTGATAAATCGAAGACCGAAAGCTTCTCAATGATACGGCTTTCGCAGCAACAATCGTTCCACTGGCGATCTGATAACATATCTTACTAAAGAGTGCAACAGATCTTTACATTCTTTTGGAAAAAGTAAGACTATTGTGCTTGATATTTCTCAAACATTTGATAGTTTGGCATCAATCCTACTTATCAAAAAATACTTTCGTTTGATATCAATGAAGCCTTTATTCACAGACAACTCTCTCGTCTGGATCGTTCAATATAGATACGTATGTTGTATTGGACATCACAAAAAAATGTTGGTGTTCCCCAGGGCTCAGTTTTATCTCCGCCACTCTTCCTCATTTTTATAAATAATCCCTGTTCTAATTCACTTCATTGTTTTGCCGGCCACTCTATCATCAGGTTTTCATAGTCGTTCTCAAAATTCAAGTAAATCTCCTTCGGAAGAGGAATTGCAACAGTACAGTATTATAAGCTCATTAAAATCCGATCTTTAGAGCGTGACGGTCTCAATAAAAAATGAACTCTTGTTTATTGTAAAAAATATTGCAGATTGTTTATTGCATTGACAGATAGCTTATATTTTCGTTGAATTCATTTCAATTTCAGTTCAATTTCAATTCATTTTCAATTCAAAGTGGTAGAGTAAAGGCAAAGATTTATGGTATATTGATTTGCAAATATTTTTCATCGTGCAATAAGATTGTACATATTTTTTTGAAAATGAAGAGTGTATTGTATTTGAATTGGAAACACTGTTTCTAGTGACAATAAATCTGACAGCTATTTGACAGGTATTTCCCACCGCAGCTACTCGATAAACTGATTGACAACTGGACTTTCTACATTCAAACCAGGCAGCCACACCAGACACCACTCATGAGTCCGAAATTAAGTAAAAAAAAAACATTTAGGGGATACGAGGGTAATTGTGCTTGTATGTCTATTTTCTGCATTGATTTGCTATCCTAAAAAAATTATTAAAATTTTAATAATTTTGTGTTAATTTATTTTTTTTTAAAATATTTCTTATAATGTGAATGAACTATTTGAAGTTCATTATTTAAAAATAAAGAGTTAAAAAATTGCTAAAAAATTAGAGAAGTACTTCAAAGAAAAGGTCTTTGGCTAGAAAATACAAAATTGTGCATATTTTTATTTTACAGTGAACGATTTGAAGGGTTTTTTGGGAAGTTGGAAAATGCTAGAAGATACAGAAGTTTTGCAAAGCTGCGAATCAAATCAACAAATAACCACATTCCTTTTTAATCACATTTCACAGTAAATTATGATAACAAATTTAAAATTTTCAATAGTTGTGAACAAAATTCTTGTATTTTAAATAAAACGGTAGACTTATTGCCGAAAATCCAAAAATGTAGCGGGAAATTACGATTTTCACAGATTTATATGACTTCATTGACTAATGAAATAAATACCTCCTTTCATAACAATTACCCAAAGATAATCCCAAATAAACCTCATTGAAACAAGCAAATTTATCAATGTTAAAGAACTCTTGAATCGTCCAGAATGAGATATTGTTTCTGAAATTCTTCTTCAATATTTTCGAAATGTTTCATTAGTGTCAAAATTCCCTTAACATAAAATATAATGCCTTTCGAATCTTATTTTATAATCTAGTTCACCTCATAAATTTGAAAAAACAATAAATTTATAGTTTTCAAATGAGAACTTAATTTATATCCGTCCGTAACCAAAAGATTACAAATTATTATCTTTTTTTAAAAACCTTTTCAAAGCTTAACACCAGCCCATAAATAATTGCCACTTATTTCACAACTTATGTATCGAACAAATTCAAATTAGGTCTCTTCATCATCGAAAAGTTAAATATCAATTTTGAAAAATAACATAATTCTCCATATGAATAGTTTTAAAAAACAGTCACATGCCATAAAGTGTAGGTATTTCTGGAACGAATTTCTATCAAACCTTTTAGTTTAAGTTCTCTGTTTTCCACAAATCTATCATCGGAAATTCTATCAAAAGATACAAAATTAGAAACTGTCCCTTTTTTGTATATAGCTTAGGGAGAAAACGGCCCCACAAGACCAAACTCACTAAGCACACTTGTCAACACATCGCTGACATTAACACGAGTTGCGTGATGCACAAGCATCAGCATCGTTTCAGTGTGTTTTTGTAGTTGTTGTATATCCTGCGACAAACGATTTATTGGTGTTTCTCTAAACAAAATCAAAAAAACCAAAGCTGATGATACAGGCACCCTATGGCATTGGCACGCCCTCAACCTAAAGTCAAAAGATTTCGAGTAGAGTTTTCGAACGCGCGTCATGTCCCATAATTCATTTAACACCTTTCAATGGTGGTTAATTGGCACTGGATATAGCAGCAGTGCCTTTGTGTATTTGAAGCTCTAAAAATGGATCCGGCCTTATGTGCCTTATACGATTTGACGGTGTACAGATAAGATACATCCCCGCACGCATAAATCAATCGTTGATCTATCTGAATTCTCTGGGAGACAAATCGTTCCATCAAAATGTAATCGATACGAGCAGTGAGGGGGAGGGGCGGGAGAAATCTGGTAGCTTGGTTGATGGAATTTCGAATAAAACACAAACTGCTATAATCATACGCGAAGAAAGGATACCAAACCGGATAACAGCACCGAGGTTTAATGCAACATTTCATTCTTTGATCGCTAATGTCATGAGAAATTATTTCCATCGAATCAGCAGTAACGGGTTGAGGTAAGGTTGAGGTTGATGTCTTGTCCGCCTTGGTGTAAGTTTAACCTCTCTGTCAGCTTTATTTTCCATCGCTAACCGAACGAACAATGAAAACAATTTCTTTTTCAACCTGCAACCACCATCAGTATTCGACACCCCCGCTGCCCTCACCCACTCACCCCTCCCGCCTACCCTTTTGAACAATCAAGTAAAGAAAAATTGAAAAGAATAAAACTACCCCCCGTGTTGAGAAGGCGAAGTCAGGCCAAACATAGAGAGTAAAGATTCCGAAAGGGATGATGGCGCAAAAAAGAAGAAAAAAAAGCAAAGGAAACCCAAGCTTTTTGTGGAATTACATTCGAAGCTGGCGCAGAGTTGAAATGGTAATACCTTTTCCACACGGATGCTGGAGAATACCTCGAGTGTATATCCTAGCGAGATATATATCCTCACACAATCCTTAATTCAACATGGTGGTGGTTTGCTGAGCGAAGATTCTATCTAAAGTTACTATACTCGGTTAAAGGTGTGGTGGGGGTTTTGATAACCCCGGTATGCGAGTCGGCTTTCGTTGGAAGGAAAAAAGTAAAAGATGCAAATATACCCAGGGATAAAGAAGATGTGACTCCACGACAACATCGTCGACGACGACGAGCACGAGGACGACGATGACGATGACAACACAACATAACCAGGTGGCTGGTGGTAGACCTAACCCTGTTCTACCCGGTTGTTTCTTAAAGACTGCGTCTCATGTTCCACAGTGGCACGGCAACGACGGGTACTTTTCAACCGTTGGCTATACTGGAATTCTTCATTACCACAATTTTTGTTTTCATTTTTTTGTTCTTAAATTTAACTGTGTGTGTTTGTTTCATCCTTATGAAGGGATGAGTACGGACTTTTGAATTAATTCCATTGTCTTAATATAGGTTGTTGTTTTGAAGTGTTAGGGGGAGGTGACGGAAACGACAAGTCTTTATCTTCTCTCTATATTGTAGATACAACAAAAAAATGAAGATCCAGAGTGCAAAAAAAAAAAGTTTAAAATAAGGAAGAAGAAATTACAAAGATTACAAAAGATTCGTTAATTAATTGATCAACGACGCTTTCAAAAGGGATTTGCATTACATTTGAAACAGGATAATTGAATATTTATTAAGACGAGAGAGATAGAGAGAAATAAAGAGATAGAGACTGCTATGCAAGGATCTAGAAATAGTAGCGATTTGCATTGGGAGTGATGTATTTAAAATGAAGGATTTATTATAAAACATTCGGCTCATTAAAAGATATAAGACTCAGGGTTGTCATTTGTTTTAGATTTTGTTTGTTGTATTTTTTCGCGAAGGGCAATGCTGTATATATTATTAATTTGAGTTGTAATTGCTTTTTTGTTTATACTTCTTCTCGCGCACATTAAGTTTAGAAACGTAGAAGAAGTAGGTATAGAGGGCGAAAAAGTCAGAAGAGGGAGGAGCATAAATGCAAATCCTTCTAAATTACTTTTGTAAAGTTTCTAAGATGGCATTCTCTCATGACCTTTATAAATTTATTAGAGGGTGAGAGGCTTCTTGGCATTATTGTTAATTGAGGGCAATCGCAGGGTAAATTGTAAAGTTTTTATTCGGTAATATTATAAACCAAATCACTTATAGCTTGGTATTTTAATTCCATGTCTCAACAACAAATGATTTTTTTTATTTGGAATAGAGTTCATCCAAAAAGTTTTTATTTTCCATTTTTTCGAAAAAGTTGTGATATAGAAGTTTTCATGGATTATTGAATATAAATATATTTCCTCAACTAAAGTGTCCCATGATAAGGATTAATGCGCATAAACTCAAACTTTTATTTCTTAAGTGGCGCCCAATCAAACATTCGACAATTTTTAAAATAAAATTGAAAACAACTTACGGGACATGGCACCTCACCTCTTTGTCACAGAAAAAATACAAACCGAACTTCGACAGACAGTGCACCTAGCCGACTTTGTTTCCCGGCCTTCCTCTCAAGGAAGAGTAGTTACATACAAAGCCTCGCTACTTAAAGAATGCTTTCCTATTCAAATAAGTAATGATTCAGTAGAGTCTTTTAAGTATACAACTTTAATTTTTGTTTTGACTTAAACATTCTTATATTTTTCAATAGTTTTTTTTAAGTGGCGCCTAGCTAAAGACACTTTTTTTTAAATCACGTTTGTCTACCACAATTATCTTTTTCTCTAGTCTTTCAAGAAAATTTAAAAATTTACATTAAAACAGAGGATTTAATAGTTTTATTCCTGGCGAAAAATGCATTAAACTATCGTCAGAAAAAAAACTGGTAAAATTTGAGTATATACGCTCAAATATCTTTCATTTCATTGTACGAGTATATACTTAAATATTAATTTAATTAATTCAACAAACATTCTACAATATATGTAACTACATGTTCTTAATTATACAAAAATCCTAGCTGTTTTCTCTTCAGAATACCTACAGCTATAATCTTTTGAGTATTGTTTATAACTTACATTAAAGCCACACTTGGTTTTTAATATTTGAGTAGAGTTTACCATTGTTTGGCTTAAATGGCGCCCAATTCAAAATATTCTATTTTAATAAATATTATAAATTAGTTAGTACTTGGTTCCAGTTTTTTCCTTTTTCTTAGATGAAATTTGGTCCTTATTCGGAATTACACCCCCCCCCCCCCCTCCACCAAAATGCACTTTTTTTAATGAATCGATAAAAAAAAGTGTGCTGTTGATAAAAAACATCAAATTATGGAGGAGAAACACTTTTTTATGGTAAAAACGTCAAGTATAAAAAAATGAATATAGGCCATAGGGTAAATTCAAAGTTTCTTTAAATCCAGATTCTGTAAATGCAAAAGAAACCTTGCATACACCCAACCTCACACCTACCCCAAATCCTATAGTGAGCCCAAGCAGGGGGGCACTGTTTATACGCCGTAATGCGTAAGCAAGCAAAAAAGCAAATATCCCATAAAAAAGTAGTTTTAGTTATAGTACTTTGAGTGGTCCGCTTATACTTTTTTACCATAAAAAAGTGTTTCTCCTCCATAATTTGATGATTTTTATCAACAGCAAACACATTTTTATCGATTCGTTAAAAAAAAGTTCATTTTGGTGGGGGGGGTTTGGGAATTCCGAATAAGGTCCGGAAATTTTTCAAAAACATCTATTGGCTGATTGTATTTGTATTTTGTATTTTTAACATTTTCCTTAAGTGGCGCCCAATGCTAAACTTGAAATTTTAAAGAAATTGCCTTTTTCAATTTTGATTGCACCTGTTCTCATATGGAAAAAGCTCCTTGTCTTAGCCCTATAAATTTCCCGATGTCGCTAATAATATCGACTGCTTCAAAACTAATATGATACGTATGTTTATTTATTATAATCGGATTCTTATCAATCTCTTATTTCAAATGATCTTATTAAATAGAGAAGAAACATCCCCTTTTCATCAAATCACTCCATCTTTATCAAATGACCAGTGCAATAACTAATCCATGTTGTATATTTCCTGTCACTTTCTCATAAACACATAATCAAAAAAAACCTTACTGTTATGCTTACGTAGGTTTTATCACAAAAAAAAAACCCATACCATATCAATCTAAAGCAAAAAAAGACACTTCATCCCATCTTTAACTGTACATTTTGACATAAACCAGATCATATCCCAGCCACTAGCAGTAGTTCCCGCATAAGTCCTTCAAAAAACGCTTCATCTTTCAATCTGAAAACACATAATACAAACTCGAACAATCCATAACACTTCGCCTAGGAATAAGCACAAAAATTAATAAAAATATGAGGGGGAGAACAGAAAAAAAAAACTTACCACTTTCGATTTTTCCCATCGTATCCTTTTAGTCAGTCAGAGGACACTTTTTTTTGCTGGTCTCCGGCCTCTACCCAACTATCATACATATCCTATCATCCTACCACCAACCCCCACCCCACCCACATATTTTGATGAAGATGACCTGCTTCCCCAAATCTCCCCCTACACCCGAACAATAACAACAACGACCCGAACTTGGAACACAAAAAAGAGCAATCGAATCACATGCAGGACACACACATTTCTTTTGCTCCTTTTTCTGCCTGATTTCCTTTTTTGTTTTCCTAAGCTTCTGTTTCATTTGTTTTTTTTTTTCTCCAAAGAGCAAAAAATGCCCGTCCATCATCGAGAGCACCAGTTCATCTATATTGGGGAGACATAAAGGCTAACACCACACGCGATACCAGAAGGGAGTTCTATTCCTCGTAAATGGGGTCAGTGCTAGGTTATAATGGCGTCCCTATAAGATCCTTTCAGATGGGATATTTTTTTACTTTATTCAAGTTGTAAAAGCTTTCACAGAAAAGCCATTACATAACCAACTCAGTGCCAGTGAGAGAGCATAAGCCAGGGGCATCATGAACATAACGAAAAAAAAGCCCTAAAAATCATCGGCATCAAAAAAAAATTTACAAAAATACACCTCCTCCAGGATAATTTAACTGGATTAAGAAGAGGCTTCCAAAATTGTCCCTTTTCCAAGTCCATTGGAAGTATTTAAAAAAAATCCTCGTCAAGCATGCGCCCTTTTGCAACATTGTTTCCAAACCAATCTCATCTCATCTCAATGAGAAAACCAAAGAAGAAGCAGAGCAAAGACCAAGAAACTAGCTGAACAAAATGTGTAGAAACACGCACCAAAAAGCATAAATTCCTTCGTTCAATATTCTCCTCGCCGCGCGCGCGACAGACAATGCCATGAAAGAGAAACAAAACAAATTCGCAACAAATCGATGTCACAGACAAGGAAAACCAAACGCATAACTCCATCATCGTACTTCATACAGTAACGAAAGAGCGAGTGGAAAATGTGTTGCGTTTTTCGTTAAGTTGCCGAATTTCTTCCATTCTTTCTTCTTCGCTCAGCCAAGCAGCGGCGAACACACGAACAAATTCGATTCAAAATATCAGTCTTGTTCGTCGCTCTGTGGTGTAAACAACGTAACAGTAAATCGACGGTGGGTCGCGCACCGCGTATCATATGATATTTTATTATTATTTTGACAAGCGAAGCAACTTGCATACTTTGTGGTATGCTGTGTTTTGTGTTTACTTGTGATTCGAAGAAAAAATAAGAAGAAGAAGCTAAGCTCAGTCGGTGGGGTATCCGAAACTCGAGGATTTTATTTTCGTTTTCATTTTTTTGATTTTATTTTTCTATTTTATGTTTGTTTCCTCCTTGTGGTGAAGAAATGTGGAGCAAGTGAAATAATTTCGAATAAAAAAATGTGATGCAAGTGTTTGTTGTTTTTTGTTTATCGAAAGAAATAAAAATGTTAACCACAAATCGTTAAGGATAACTGGATTAAGTGTTTCATTGTTTTTTTGAAAAAAATCATGTAAAACCGCGCCACCACAAATCAAACCAAAAAACCAAAAAAAATAAACAGGATTATCTACAAAACGAACAAAAAGAAAAAGGATTATTTCGGGGATTTTTTGTTTTGTTTTGAAAAAAATATTTTTCCTCGTCCTTAATTTTAAATATAATTTGCTTATATGTTGCCATTTGTGGACGAGTTGTATCTTTTATGTTTTTGGATTTTTTCTCTTAATTTTCCAACAACAACAACAACGAATAACACTTCTCAAACGTCCGTCAATAATACAACATTACCAACAACGAGGATAACAAGCAAAATTACAACAACGACTACGAATGTCCTGCGGTTGCTAATTAAATCACAATTAAAAATTAAAAATAATGAATCCTTATGAATATGAAACGACACTCGATAGCCGCGATAATAGTGGAGTTTTACGAGGAATTGTCCAGCAACAACAGTTTAATCAATTGCAACAGCAACAGCCACAACATTATGATTATGAATATCAGCATTTGCAACAACGTGCAAACGAACGAGATACAAGGACACAAATCGCACATGTCAGAGGAGGCAAGTGTTTCTTTTTGTTTTTTAACTAAGATTGTTTGTTATAAATAGATTTGAAGGATAAAGGGATTAAAATCCTTTTTATCATAGAGTGGCAGGAAATTCGATTTGCTGCTCTTTGGGGTTTAGGTTGTGGATGTTCATGGATACCTATTGTTGGACAAAATAAGACATACATGATGTGAAGGAAGTGAATGATATGAGTTTTCGAAACCTTTAACCAACAATGAACACAAGTCTCAGTACTGTAAACTTATAATTTCTTTATTTAACGAATATTGTATAGGTATTCTTAAATGGCGCCCAACAAAAGAAGTTAAGATTTGTTTGCAAAATCGTATATTCATAACAAAGTTGGTAGAATTTTATTAATTTAAATACCACGTCCCTCAATTTTGAAATGTAAGTGAATGATTGGCAATCTTCAAAGTTTTCCGTGTCACTTCAACTTTTTCCATTATAGTGACAGGAAATATGGTATAATAAAGTATGCTCAACGTATGGCCTAAGAGGTAAAAAAGCAGTATGGGAAAATTAATAAGTATACATAAATATATGCCATCAACAATTTTATGTTCCTTATATGGGCTTCAGGTTGTGGAACTAGAAAACATTTATACCCCGAAATAATGTGACATGAGTTGGAATAAGTTAATTAAATAGAAAATTAAAATCTAATTTCTGCTTTCGTTAAGTACTCGTAATGCATACATGTTCTTCTCTTTTTTCAAGGTATATTTTGATTGACAGCAATATCATTGTTATCAAAACAATTGTCTTTTCTAAAGAATCAGTTTAAAAAAAAACACAACTTCAAGGTTCTTCTTCAACGTTTAATTGTTGAATTCATCAAACTTCATTATTATAATGAATACTTTCTTATAGAACTTAGACATCGTTTAAAATAAGCAGTTTGGTTACAACATATCCTTTGAAAATATTCTGCCTTTAATGTTTAATAATCTCGTTTCCAGTTATGATTCTTCATTGGATTTTTTTATGATTTTTGATTTTTTTTTCTTAAGTGGCGCCCAACAAAAGTTTTTTTTTTAATTTTTTTCTAAATCACTTTGGTTTGCCGAAATCTGATTTTGCGTCTGATTAGATTAGAAATTATTTTTCTTAAAGCCGATTCAAAATATCAAAACCAGCGACACATCAATGGAGCCAATAGCCGTAAAAATAATTTTTTTTTTAATTTTAATTCATTTTCCATTTAACTGATTGCTTACTTAAAGCTAGACAGAAGTTGTGCAAAACTTACTTTGTTTTAGCTTCGTTTAGTCTCTAGATCAATTGTCTTTAATGTATTCTTGAGAAGAAATTATGATTGTTGTGAGAAAATTTTCAAAATCATCAGTTTTCCATTTTAGATTATACGTAGAGTGCTTTTATTTTGTTTCTAATATTTATAGATATTCTTCAGAATCTCTCAATAATTATTCCAATTATGCATATTAAATATACATCAAACCGCCTAATGAGTCATTAGCTGAAGCAAATTCTAATACTATAAAATGTTTCTTATTTTGGTGACCTTTTTTAAATAAATTATATGTCCTTAAGTAGGCTTTAGATCATTATTCAAAGCCCACTTAAGGACATAACATATAATCTACTCGTAATACTAAAATATCATCACAACATATGCTTGGCTGAAAAGCTCGGTTTCCCTAAATAATTTATTATTACAAAGGTACTAAACACTAATAACTCCATATTTTTAAGAATTAAAGGACTATTCACATTAGAGCCGACCAACGAATAAAAAAACAAAAAGGATTTAAAATATATACACTTTACAAAAAGAATAAATCTAGTTTAATTTAATGTTAATATATTGAAATTTGGGTTGTAATTGCTAAAATGAGAGAAATTTGAGAAAATAAATTGGTCGTTGCGAATTGCATTATGATTGCTACGAACTGTCAAACACTATTCGCGTTCCACATACCATCCACACTGCAACGAATGAACTGTTCGCGCGCGACCAACCTCAAAATCATTCTAAAAGAATTTTCTTTAACACAGTTGTCTAACTAAACGCCATTCGCGACGAATAAAAAAATGCATGTGAACGAAATGTCAAAATGGGCGAATTTTTCGATAATTCGTCGGTCGTTGGTCACTCTCATGTGAATAGTCCTTAAGAGTTAAAATTACTTTATATTTCGCTGAACACATCCGCTTGAAACTCTACTTCAACTTAACACTTCAGTGAGAGTTGTCAGTTTGACAATAAAATTTTAAATTATTTTTGGCGCTTATTCTGATCTTTCGTAAAGTTTAGAAGTTAGTTGTTTCTATTTTGTGGTTGTAAGAATTGAAAAAAAAAATACTAATATGATGCATGAACAAAAGCTCGTTCTCTGTGACTTTCAACTCTCAACCTTTCGTGTGTTCGTGTTATCCGAATTGCTATCATGAAAAGCAATTTTTTGATAAGAAATACTGTTGTAGTATTCTCTCGCTAGATGCTAGATGCAGACTTCTGTTATGACAGTCCACTCCAGTAACCATTCCCACAGCCCCACTACGAATGCTGCACTAAAAATCCTTATTTATACAAAATACATAGCTTAATTGATTTTAAAATTGTCTTTGGTAAAATATTATTTAATTCCATAAACACAAAGCTGCGTGCATAATATGCACTGCATATGTATCTTCATGTAGGTATATAACAAATTTAATCAAAGGCTAGGTATTTGATTTTATTTTTGAAAGTTCAATAGCTTTTAGTTCCACATAGGTATATCAATTTATTTTCCATTGAAATAAGTAAAACTTAATTATATTTTTCGAAAACTATCAAACCTTTAGAATGAAACAAAATCTGAAATCTGCCAAAGATAAATCCTTCGCTTCATAGACGTTAGAAAAGGAAAAACATCAATATTAAATTCTATTTGGGTGTTTTTCAATGAAAATAATCGATTTATTATTTTATGAAATAGAAGTCTGCATTTGACATTTTTGTGGAGTTTGTGTATATATGTACGCGTAGGTATATTTGAACGAAGAGTGACTCTCTACAGCAATTTAAACAAAATTCAATAAATTTGTCGTCTTTTTATTTGAGCACATTTCGCAAACAAAATTTTAATAATATTTTTTTTACTAGTGCACAATAATTAAAATAAAACTAGTAAAATTAAACAAAAAGTAAGCCGAAATATAACAAACAAAATATTTTGTCGAATTTTCTTCTGCTTTAGTAAAAGGAATCTCCCTTGTCAAAATTTTAATCCACATAGATTGAACAAAAACGGGCTGCGGATTTTGAAAAAGTTGTTAAATTTATTATTGTTGTAATTTTATTAATGTTAATTTATAAAATGTTAAGTAATGTAATTTTATAGACTTTTATTGAGCGAAGAATCTTTTTTTGTACAGTTTTGTTGAAAAAAAAAAATATTTTCTAAAACTTTCGCTGTCGAATATTTCATAAGTTAGTTTTGTCTGTGTTCATGAACACGGCCCAAGATCAACGTCAAAAATAAATTTTAATTCCAAAGTTTTGAGAGTTTTTCGATAAAATTTTTTTAGTAGAGTGGTTGTCAAAAAAAAATATTTATCGGTTTAAGTCTTAGGGACTTTCCTTTTGCGAGGAAACGACAAATCAACCAAGAATAACTAAGAATAAATAAGTTTAAAGTATCTTATTATGAAAAGTGCTTTTCATCGTAATCGTTCGGATTCGACAGAAAAAAAGACTAAACGAAAAAATGTATGTTTAAAGTATATGATCGACTGAATTTTAATTAAGCTATAACTGACTTAACGAAATGTTTTGTTTTTATTTAATTTAGGAGATCAAAAAACACTAAACGTTTCTCGGTTGTGTTTATTTTCAAACAAGAAGGTATGAAATTGAATTTGAAGTTCAATTTGACAACTTTTCATAGAAATGTCATTTTCACTCCGAATGTGAATAAAGCTTAAAAAATCTACTCCTTTTTTAGTATTTATCTTGGAGTTTTGTAAACAATGCAGCAGTGCAGCATTTAAAGGCCGAGTGTAAGTGACTTTTTAATCCTTTGTTAATAGTCCATTTTTGTATATTAAAATTTCGTGAGAAACTTGGAATTTATCGAAAAAATTATTTTTACTAAATTCTTCCCCTGAATCTATAAACAAGAAAGAAAATCGATTTTTATAAGTTTTTTTTTTCTTTTTCTACAGCACTTTTCTTAGGCACATTAATCGAGAACCACACTTGTCTTGTGTGTTGTGTTGTGTATTCGAGCAATAACGATACACAACTCCACAACAAACCACACGAGATAAGTGTAATTTCATCTTTTGGTTTACATAGACATGCCAGTGTCAAAAACAGGTAATCTAGAGATTGTCAAAAGAGTCAATAAGATGGGAAATGACAAATTTTGCTGGTACCTTCTTCCTGAAAAGTCTGTACCAGTTCAAGTTCATCTTCTAGTCCCTTCACTATTGAAATATTTCAATTTGGATCCGGGTACGGGTGCTATAGTCATATTGTCAAAAGTGATTAAAGCACTGATCAAATAAAAGTTTGCAAAGAAGGTTTCACGTTATTCAAGGATGAATGGAGATTTTCCCTTGCGAACATGTAGGAGAGGTAGAACTTATAGTAACTATATTTATGAGAAACTCCTAGGACATATATGAACATATAATGGGGTTTTTCAATGGTGTGTGGGTATTGATAAAATTCTTCTTTAATTTGAAAATTCCATGTATGACATTATGTATAGAATATGACATCGTTCAAGCCGTCTTACGGTGGCACTAACGTGTTGTCGAATTTTCAATGACTCTTCCTCATAGATCAGGCTGAATTTGAACGACGGCCTATGCTAAGGACATCCCTCGACTGTGGTTTATTCGTATAGACCTGCAGCTTTAGGAAACCCCATACAAAAAGTCTAGCAGAGTCAAATCGCATTACCTTGGTAACAAATTCACGTCACCTCTGCAGATCATATGGTTTATTTCGAGCCATAAGAAATTGGTGATCATCGTTCTGTAGCGTTGGTCATTGATGATGACAGCCTCAACGTAATTTTCGAAAGAGTACACACCAATGACACTGCAATCTAAAAATCCACACCACCCGGTAACGTTTTGAAGATGCATTGGCAACTTATGAACCTCATGCAGCCATTCATCCAAAAATGTACCTCGTAGCTAAAGATGATAGGTCCTCTTCCAAACACTCCAAAGCCCAGTCAGCGAAGAAACGGCCGGCTTTGTCTATGGTCATGAATTTTTACCTCCTCGGTCAGTTGGATCTTGTAGAGTTGAACGCTCAAGTCCCGACGCAAAATTCGCCAAGTTGAAGTCTGCGAAAGTCTAAGTTCAGGTTCTGCCTTACACTCTTACGGACCAGGGCGATGTTCTCAGCCGATCCTGAGTTCCTTTGACGTACGAGTGTTCGCTGATTGATTATCAAACCGGTCGTCTCAAATTTTGCCACCAAACGTTGAAGAGTCAACTGTGAATGGCCACCACGTTTACCGTAAAAGTTTTATCATTTGAACGTGCTGTTCAATCGTGTAACTTGACATCCTGATTTTTCGTTAGTAACTAAATAATAAAAACCAGATTCGACAGATGTCACCAAAACAACATGGCCGCCAAAATCTACCCGCGCCAATTGAAAACTCCTTTATTAGGGGCATGTATTGTAAAGACAGAGGCTGTAGATATAGATAGTCGAACATTGATTGTCGAATTGTGCTGCTCTGCGGCGTTGGTTTAGCTGCATTCAACCCTCTTTCATTCCGTAAGGCGTGAAATTTGGCCATAAAGGCAGGTGCTCACGTTCAAGCCCACGCTAAACCTTTCTTATTCTTCCGATTAATACACAAGAGAATTTTATGATTTTTAAAACACTTTATGTTCATTCAGCAATCATTGAAAACACAATACCAATGGAACGTGGCTAATAAAATTAAAAAATTGATTACTTTAGAGCTATTCCTCGAATCCAAATTCAGTTGCACGAAAAAAACATTAACATTTTACGACATTTTAAGTCACGTAGGTTTACCTACCTACCTACTTCTACCGACTTGTTAAAATCACACTGAAATTATGACGGTGTCTTCCTTCCAAAAAAAAAAACAACAACAACTCAAAATCAATTTACATAAATAAATGTGTTTAAATTGTTTATTGACGCTTTGTACTTGTTCAAACATTTTTTTTTTTTTTGAAAACATGACAAACAAAAATAACGGTAACAATAACAACACACTAATTTCTATAATAGGCATACACAAAACAAAAAAAAACACCGAATTTCCATTTAAAACTAACAGATCCTAAGAATTAATGCAAATAGTAATTAAAATTCGAATGAATGGATAAACAAATAATAAGCTCTCTGATGCTTGTCATCACTCGCAATCCCCCACATCCGCCTACCTACCTTCATAAAATGTTTATTGACATTTCACTTGACTGACGCATTATTGAAAATGCAAATTTTTTTTTAATTTTCACTTAAAATCAATCGGCCATTGTTGTGTGTATGTTTATGTACGAATCGAGAAAAACACGCATTATAATAATTATCCTTAATTCGTAAAATACAATTGAAAAAAAAACAGCGATACTCTCATTCCCGTTTGGATTGACGAGAGTGGAGTGAATTAAAGTCCTTAACTGTGGACGCGGAGTGAAAATGAAAATTTAAAGGAATTCAGCAGGCTTAACGAAAAATATTAAAATCCCACTCAGACTCTCGTTAAATAAATGAACATTAAAAAATTAAATTTAATAATAAAATCAATTCCAATAACAAAACGCTTTAAAACGAAGTTAATTTTTAATGTAGGGTTGAGTGCGCTGGGGATATGGCAATAACAATATTTAATGAATGCTTGAGGTCAGCAAAAGTTTGCAAAGGTCGAAAAAATTGCTCCAAGATTGAAAGATTCTGCCATTATATAACAAGCTCGTTAAGAGATTATTTAAATATAGACTTACAAAACCCACGTACCTATTTTTGTGTATAAAAATGTTAAAGGTAGGCATAAAGGAGAAAGCCCCTTAAGAAAGGACCCACTCAACCACATCGTATCCCTTGCAGAGAGAAAATCCAATTCCAGTTGAGCACAGTCCTTACAGAGCAGTCAGTCAACCCCATCTTCCCTTTCATCTTGTAAGACTTCATCTCCCTTGATCCCTTAAAAGATACAATAAATTTAAAATTTCTAATTAAGGCAGCAGACGAAAATGCCCAACCCTTCTCTATGTTTCAATTCATCGTTGTTGGTCCTATAGACACCGAGCTGGATATCGTTTAATTTAAGGAAATTTCGCATACATACAATTTGATTCGAATAATAAACCAAAACAAAAGACAAAAAAAGGAGTACGAAGTTTCATGCCGAGGAATAAGAGACAAAGAGATAAAGGAAAAAAAAACAAGGATAAGAGTTATCCAACTATTTTAGATGGATATTCATGTGCTCCTTTTTACGTTCATCTGTGTTTTTTTTTTTTTGTAAGGATTGTCATTTGATTTTAGCGACTCTCTGGTTTTTATGTATAGGGTTCCCTCTATTTTATGTAACAAATAAAAAACAGTGAAAAAAAAATACAAAGACTGTATGAAGATGATGAAATAAAAATGGCAATTTCGTCTTTCATCCTTATACAAGTGAAACAGTTAAAATGAAAAACAAAAAAGGATTCCCTTATATTCCTATATTTTTGACAAAGCAATTGTCCCTAATCAGGTCATTGTTATTGAATTTATAAATGAAATTGGAGAGAAGTTTTATGGTTTTCATGTTGGAAAAGATCCAAAGAAAAAAAAGGATTCGATTTCGAAGATGTATTCTATATGTACGAGTATAAAGAAGATTCCAGAGGAAATTTGTTGGAAGATTGACAGCTTTTTATGGGAAATTCAGACAAAAAAATATTTAAATGAAGAATATTATCTTTGATTAAGGGCACTTTACACCGGCTAGGCGTTGCAAAATTTGAAACGAAATTTGAAATTCAAAAATAGATGTAAAATACCTGGTGATAAATGAAAATTTCATGAAACTTGAAAGGGGAATTACCCGTTTCTTTGGAAGAACTTTGTATCAAATTGAATTACGAGGGCAGTCCCAGAAGTACCCGACCTCACGTATAGGTGGCGGTTGTTGTTTGAAAAGAATGACTATGGTAGAGAGTACCAACTTTATAAAGCTTAAGATTGAAATTTGACGACGCTACGTATTTGTTTGGCAGCCGTCAATAGTGAACGCTCTCACTGAATTTGCAAACATGGAAAAAATTGGTCATCGTTATGTGATACAATACTTTCATTTGAAAGGCCTCAGTCCAACCAATATCAAAGCAAAGCTAGATTCTACTCTGGAGGATAAACTTTTTAAAATAATAGGTAAGCAGGACTGGGGTCTCATGACTACCATTTGACTGATCTTATAAATTCTGACAACTTTAAAAATCTAAACTAGCGTTTCGAGCAAAAAAAAAAGCATAAATTACACCACTAAATTATTTTATTAATACATGACCAAATGCACAGTACGAAGAATCACTTAATTTTGGCATAAATATAAACCTGCATTAAGGTATGTGAGACTAATTTACTTTAAAGTGTGCAACACTTATTCTTGCACAATAGGTGCATCTGAACTCAACCATTAGCTACTATGAACTTTGTTTGGTAACATGTGCAAGATTCCAATGTTGCACATATAAAATCTATTCTACGGTACAAACTGACATCAAATATATATACTCGTATCTTGCATTTAACAGGCCACAACCAACGACTTTCATCCAACGATCAGCAATTGTGACATTGTTAATACAAATACCAGATGGTAGATGGCGCTGAAGAATGCCACAAAAGCTTTTTAATGAAATAGGTTCCCATTCTGCTGATGAGGTGTTCTTCCTCGCTGTCAAACGCTGGCTTTTCCGTTGCTCTTACTGTTCTGGAAACTTATCCGGAAGATGGGCAACAGCATTTGCCCAGCCTGATTCTAACAAATTGTGACCCTTCTTTCCCCTCCCCCTTCCGACCAATTGCACTTGCGTTCCTTCTTTCCAAGGTCATTGAATAGCTGATTAATTATCAGCTCAAGAAATATCTCGAAGAACGAAAGCTTATTAATGACCGGCAATACGGGACTTTTATTATCATAACATTTTGAGGCATTCACGCACCTTAAAATTTTTTTAACAGCATGTTCTACGTGAAAAAAATAAAAAATTAAGCCAATAAAAGTCAGTGTGCCTCAAAAATTGATAAAGATATAAAGACATGAAACAAAATTTCACAAGCGTAATTTTTATTTTTAACGTTGAAAAATGTTGAGCACACTTGAATAAAACTTAAGAATTCCCTTAAACATAAAGTGATCGAAAAAGTAAAGTTATAAAAACTTACTTTGAGAAGCCTCACTCTACATTGTAAAATTTAAGCATTTCAATTGCACTTCAAATTTAAGGAATATGATTTACTGCGTTCTTTAGTGTTTATGGTTGACTGCAGATATTATAAGTCTCAACTTCCTGAGGCATCAATGAATTGGAATTACGCTGCTAAATTTTCATTTTTTATATCAGTCTGATGATAAAAAGTATATAATAAGAGTGTGCTCGAATTTGAAATTTTTTTTTATTTAAAATCTTAAGGTTAACAGGATTTCTTCATATCTCACCAAAGAATGAAACAGATCTTTATATTGTTTTGGAGAAAGTAAGATAAGTAAGCGTCGAATAGAGCTTCGCAAGAGGCTCTCTTATCGAAAATGCGAGCGTTTGTTATCAATGATACCCATTTTTTTTTTTTTTTGGATTATAAATTACTTTCTGGATAGTACATGTTGTACTGGACGGTTTCAAGTCTGATCTTCACGAAATAAATGCTGATGTTCCCCAGGGTTCCGTTTTGTCTCCGACTCTTTTCCCAATATTTATAAATGATCTCTAGTCTGATGCTTCTAATCCACTTCATTGTTTGGCCGACGACGACTTTACACTCAGCTGCTCATACTCGTTCTCAAATTCAAGTCTATTAATGTCTATCAATGTCTATTAACCACGATCTTTGTTTGAATGACCACTTTCTTAAGATCCGTAAAAAATTCTGCTAAAGGCTTAGGATTTCTGTATCGGTGTAAGAAATTTGTCACCCCCTCTGATCTGGCTTAAATTTTTGAGGTGATCATACGTCCAAAGCTCGAGTACAACTCACATCTTTGGGCAGGTGCAGCGCAAAGCTCTCTCCATTTATTGAATAGAATCCAGAACAAAACGTTGAAACTGCTAGGAAACAGAGCTATCATAGAGTCATTCCCATCTCTTAAACACCGTCGGAATTTATTATGCATTTCCTTGTTTTATCGCTTCTTTCACAAGCAATACTCACTCCAAATAGCCAGTTGCATTCCTCCCTCAATCAGTTCAACCGTGATACCCGTTTCGCTAGTAATGTTCATCAGTTTACCCTCGATCACAATTTTGGTCGTACGGTCAGAGACTGGTTTTTTAAGCGCACAACACGATTATGGAATAATTTACACGGCACGGTTTTCTCGTGCCATTTCAATTTGCAAACAATGTTCATCGACGCCTCCATTTACCCCCTCCGCTCCCCGAATCTTCACATCCCTTGTGCTGTGTTTAACATCATAAGGATATCTCAAGAAGTACTCGTTTTATTTTAAAGTTACATTTACATTTCGTATGAAATAGCACATCATTTGAACAGGCTGCCTCTGAGTCGCTGGCAGTGTTTAAAACGGTTAGTCCAATATTTTCTGACTCGTTGCATTACTCCGGCAATAGCCTCGCACGATCCCGACGGTCAATTGATGAACGCTCCCCGTTTGATGACGAGTCGCAACATTCGCAACATTCAGAGACGTCTTGTTAGAACCACAGCTCGGTTTAATCGGATATGTTTTCGAGATCTGGCCACAGAAAGTCGGTTTACATTGCTCTATACTCGAGACCATTGATATGTTTGCTTTATATATATTTCAATCAAAAGTTAGTAACGACTCCGTCGATTATAGTGTGACCTTCACCAATACTTCATACTTTGATTTGGGTTATATATGTATCTATTTCTAAAGAAGTTATTCTGCCACTACTATTGTCTTAAGAACCAGTTTTGAAAATCAGTCCTGATAATTTACCACCAATTCTTCTCAAATCGTGTAAAATAGTTTACCTAAACCCTTATACGAGTATATAACTTTTAATAAATCTTTAGCCAGTGCCGAGTTTTTAGAGTTCTGCAAAACTTCTCTTATAACTCCCACACATAAACCCGGTTTTTAAATTCAATCAGGGGGTCAATTCTCTATCTGTGAAACTATGAAGTGATAAAAAAGTTATCATTTCAGTTTTCACAGCCATTTTTCACTTTTAGATTTCATGATCTCACATAATGCAATTCTAGAACTCATTCTAATAAATGTTTGTCAAAACATGTACTAAACAGTACTAAAATGAGAAATGCTCTCATTTTGATACACGATACTCATTTTTGAGTATAATTTTGTTTGTCATTTTCTTATTTTATCAGGGCTCTTCACAAAATCGTTTAAGTGTGAAAACAAATTTAATATTTAAAAATATTTTGGCATTTTATTATTTTTTTCATAAATTGCGAATCGGATAGTGTGTGAAGTTGTGAAAAAACTTATCACTTCACAGTTTCACAGATAGAGAATTGACCCCCAGATAACCTTAGACCGGCGCGGGCGGCAAGCTTCAGCTTTTACCTAAAAAGTATTTGAAGCATTCGCAAATAATAAATTATATCCAATTATTCGTAATGATATTTCTGAAAGCAACACGTTTTTGTTAATGGGAGGTCCTCAGCTGCTAACTTGACCAGTTTTTACAAAAAATTGTTCTCTTAAAAATATAGAAAAGCGGAATCAAATTGAATCAGTGATTTTTTGAAAGCTTTGATTCGTTTTCAACATTCGGTTTTATTGAAAACGCTTAAACATATTGCTTTATATTCAAGAATTTTGAATTAAAAATAAATTTGGTGGTGCAACAGCTCGGAGTGAACCAGGACCTAGTGACTTACAACTCTCAACCATTCCTGTGGGCGTGTTAACAGGAACGGAGGGGACCTACAATTTTCTGCGATTCCGAATGGCTAATGAGCAGCACTTTCCATGACAAGAGATACTCTTGGAGAATTTGTCAATTTCTCGCAAGAGGCAGTACACCCCTGAAAAAAACTTTGCAGCGGCTGAGAATCGAACTCGAGACCTTCCGCATGACAGTCCAACGCACTAACCATTATGCCAAGGGGTACTACAAGAATTTTGAATTGAATTTGATTATTTGAGTGATCGTAAACAGTATGTTAAGATCAAAAGTACCCAGTCAAAACTTATTCATAATTTTTTCTGGTGTTCCCCAGGGCAGTCACCTTGGCCCACTTCTTTTTTTGCTCCTTATTTATGAATTACCTTATGTTAAACACTCAAATTACCTTCTTTTCGCTGACGATTTAAAGTTGTTTAAATCCATAAGGTATTTTACTGATGCTCTCGGAGTTCAAGAAGATCAAGTATTTACTTAACGGATTACAACTAAAAAATAGTAAGTGCTCGGTTTTAACGCTCGGTAAAGCAACTTCAAATATTATTGTCCAATAAAATATTAAGAGTGGAAAATCAAAACGACTTGATGTATCCTTTGATTTTAAGCTAAAATTAAGTAATCTCACAAGCTTATTCTCTATTAGGGGGTTTAAATGTAAGAATTCCAAAGAGTTTGAAAGATAATTACACCTTAAAGGCTTTAAGGCACAGGAATGGCAGCTTACCAACTGACGAAGCTGCCAATCTAGGCCTGAACAAAACTGCACTGTACGATGTGGTTAAGTTGTTAATACTTGTGTTACAAACTTCATATGTTTTCTATCAGTGTCGAATTAACATGTTTTCTTAAAGTAAACCATCACAGCTAATCCGTTATATTCGTCAAGAACTCAATATTAGCAAAAAAACCCAAGGATCATGAATGAAATTTAATTGGTCAAATGAGAGATAAGAAAATACAAAGAGAAGTTAATTGTATGTTGTAGAATTTGTTTACAGAAGATTCCATTCATCAAATATACAATCAAGTGCATTTATTCGAATCATTTCAACTTGAAAAATTCTTTTAGATAAGAAAACACAGGCATGATAGTATTTCTAAAACTAGAACTGATTTTGATATTTTTAAGATGAAGGAGGAAATTTATTGATATGATAAGCATTTCCTTAGTGTAAAAAGTTCATTTCCGGCTCCTAGAAAAGTTTAGAAACATAAAAATAGTTCATAGCTTTCTCATGAAATGAAATAATTACTCGATTTTTTTAAAGTATCTTCATTTAAGTTGATCATCCACACCAAGCTCTCACACAATAAGTCCCTAGATATTGATTCATGAAAAAGAACCCAATACTCCCGGCGGCGAGCGGTGGCTGGTGCTGCGGCGCTTTTCAGACCCACACAAAACTAAGAAGGTCAACATTATTTATCTAAGATATCTTTCAAACAAATTTCTTTCGTTTTTCCTCAAGAATATTTGCAAATACCTATTTTATTTTTGTCTGCTCTCAATACAAACTCGAATTCCAACATAAGAAAAAAATGTAAACAAATCCAAAACATTTATTTGCTGTCTACCACGATTCGATTTCATTTGAGTTTTTTTCTTATTTATCTCTTAACCTGCCAATGACTCATGAGATATCGATGAAAATTTATTCATCTTTGTTCAGCGCCGCCGCCACCACCACCAGCACCACCTCTGAAATTTATTTAAACAAACTTATATACATTTTTTCAGATAGCTATAGATTTTTTTTCATGGAACAATATCTTAAGTGTGCCTCACCAGATTGCTAAGTAAGTGTTTATTTATGCCGGCTAATTTGTATACATAATTTAAAAATAGAAATAAAAGAATAATTTGCATGGCAAAATGAAAAAAAAAAAAACCTCACAAGATTTTAAATATAGAAATGTATCTTGTAGATACTCGAAGATATAAACGTATCTAAATAGATAGGAGGTGGAATAAAATTGTTTAAATTATATTTCTCTTGTGGTTTATTATATGCGGTTAGCTAGGTGTAATTAAATAAATTATTAATTCTTTGAGTATGGGGAAAACTTTGTTTGAAGTGAAATCGGAAATACTTTATGAATGAATTCGGTTCGAAAATATTTTATGCAAAATACGAAGCAGAACTCGAAGCTGTTACTAAACTTAGCAAGATCATCGGATCATCTGAAACATAATTCTTTGAATTTTAATCTTGAGCAAATTATGAGTAATCCACTAAATTTGGCGAATTATTTCATTCATTTGATAAACAAGGGGCCTTGATTACCCTTAAAATGTGTTAACAAAGTGCGGGTGTTTAGGAAGAGGAAGGAGAATTTCAAAGCAGATTATGATGTACATTTGTCTTAAATATCTGGATATTGAATTGGAATGGAAAAAAAATCTGAATTAGGTAAGGAATTCCACATTCGTGTGGTACGTCTAAAGAAGAAATCTCTATACTTAATAGTACATCCAAAGGTATACTGATGGACATTTCTGATGGAGCGGTTATTCCGCTGGAAATGATTATGGGGAAAAATGCTACTTCACTAAAGCAATGTTTGAAAAAGTTGCAATAAGACAGTCATAACCAAGATAAATATTTGATAATCCAGTCAAACTCTTCATTTACTTTGAAAACATTTCGACAAGCTAGCTTTGTTCTGAGGTTTTACTCATCAACTAAATAGAACTTTCCCTAAATTTAATTAATGCTTTGTTTTTCGAAAAATTCTCCCAACTCTGAAGGTCATATAAATAAATGCTGGTGTGCCCCAAGGCTCCGTATTGTCTTCAACACTATTTCTTATTTTCTATAAATGATCTCCTGTGTGAAACGGCTAATCCACTTATCTGCACACTTAGTTTTTCATGCTCCTTTCCTGACTCACCTCCTTCTTCTTTGACTGTCGAATTGTAAACGCAGATTATGTTCAGCTCATTAAACTCATCTAATCTTCTAAGACTCAAAGCTGTCTTCAGGAGTAAAAGCGGAATATATCGTCTCTGCCATTAGACATGAATGGAAGTGGCATGGACGAAACTGAAAAGCTTTCGATTCTTCTTTTATACAACAACCACATATCAGATAGTTCTAAAAATTGTCTGAAATGCCTAGGTTTTCTCAGACGATGTAAGAACTTTGCTGCACCTTCTGATCTGAGAACTATTTATAAGACTTACACACTCCCAAAACTAGATTACAACTCGCTCTCATATTTGTTCGGGCGCATCCAAAACATCACTGCACCTACTAGATAGAATTCAGAACAGAGCAACTGATCGATTACAGACTAATAAGTAATTGTTGGATGGGGTTGGATTCGGGTCAACAAAAGTTAATTGACACTGTTGATCAACACGACTACACTAACTCAATATTATTGACTACCAAAAGTTGACAATAGAAGAAGTTTTTAATTAAAAAAAGGTTGTGTGTATTGACGTACGCGCGGTAGATTTCCCTCAAGCAAAGCCTCTGTAAGATTCTAACGTATATATGTACATACGAACATGCTGTATTCTAAAAACATGTCGCTGTCTTTGACTGAGAACGTGTCGTTTTGACATGTCACTGTCAGCTGGATAGACAATTTTGTAGTGTTGTGAACAGAGCTTTATACTCCTACAGCGCCATCTGTTGGAAAATTACATATCTACTTTATGGAAGAAACAAAAAGCTCTTTTCCAATGTCAAATGTATTTCCCCTTATTCCAACCATCTAGAACATTCCAAGACAAGAACCTTCGAGAACAACTAACTTAATAATTAAATTAATAAGGAATTGCTCGCGGTGAGCACAACACAGTTGATTTTTGATTATGAAAGTGTGCAACAGCTTTGCTTATAGGATTGTGGAAAGTGTTATTGAACAAGTGTGATTTAAATTTGAATAAAGTATTTGAGTTGATTATAAATTGAGATTTATTGTTTTGAAAAGTGTAAATAAAGAATAAATACTAAAAAGAGTCATAAGTTTCATTTGACGAACCTAGCAAAAATATTACAATAGCTTTAATTTTCTCAAAGAATTAGAAAATGGCAATAGCATTTACTTACGGTCGTATTATCAAATAAAGAAACGATATCCGCTTCTTAGCACACTGTCAGATGGATGGAACACTTGTCTGTTTTGATAATTTTTCTTATTAATAAATACGTATATTAATAATATGAGTATTGTACGTGTTTAGAAATTATCCGGTCCTTGAACTGCAAATTTGGATAGTTAAAGCAATTCACTCTGTCAATGCAAGCGGTTGTAGAATATTAAACATTTATTTATAAATATTACAAGTTTTTTTTTTTTTTTTTTTTAGATCCGGGTATATCATTAAACATTCGTGAAGTGCGGCCAAAAAAAGAATCTCTACTTGACAGTACGTCCGAATCCGGGCTCAAGCTTAAACTGATGAGCATTCATGAGCATTCATGTTCAAAAGTGTTTTGATAATCAGTAAACTGTAGGTAAATGATTGGCATTTTTTTAAATTTCGCGCGCATTTAAAGCATTCTAGTTACCCTTCTTTAAGGGTTTAACCGTTTAACCACAGTGCGAGCTTTTAGGAAATTTGAAGGTGATACCGATGCATATTGGTTTTGAATGTCTGAATTTCTCAATTGGAGGGACGTGTTAGGCCAAGTTAAGCATTCTACATTCGTGTAGTGTGGTTAAAGAAACAATCTCTGAACTTAATAGTATGTCTGAAGTTGACCTCAAGGGCTAAATGAGCATTCGTCTTTAAAACTTGTTTGATTATCATGAAATTTGTTGGTAGATGATTGACAAAAATTTATAAGCACCTATTGAAAACTGTGTGCCACTACTACTTGAATGCTTTAAAGCTCGAACGACAATTTCAAATGCCTAAATTCTCTATCTGGAAAAAAAACCATTTCGACAATCGAGTTTCGGACCTTTAAAATTCTTTTTCTTATCTTTCTTAAATTCACAAAACTCGTAGTTGATGAGCATTTAATTTTAATTTTAACAATATCCATCCATATTTACCTAGATACTAAACATGGTTCAGTGTGAATTAAACACCCAAAATTGTGTGTACCTAGGTACCTACTCTTTTAGCGAATCCTTCACCCATCAACTGATGTAATTTAATGAATGAAATTCACAAAATTAAATTCATCTAATGCTAGCAAGTTCCATTTAACTTTCTAATCAAAAAGATAAGGCAAAATCCTTTAATACCACAAAAGACCCATGAAAACTATTAAAATTCTAAGATTCGCGTAAGAATAAGGACCTTCCCCCATCCATGATGGCAACCATCACCAAGACAATCGCTGCTGGTTTACCATTTTAATGTTACGATAGTCTAATTCTATGGGCATTTTAGTTTTATTTTATTAAACTTTTTCTTTTGTTTATTTACTACTTTCCACTTGAGTTGACGATAATAAAAAAAATCCATTTCGGATGCACACGAAGGAAATTATATAAGAACAAAAAAAAAACTAAAAAAAAACGACAACAAAATTTTAGTGTGCTTTCGTGGTGTTGAAGATGGTGGTGTCGAAGTCGGTGTCGGTGTTGGTCGTCCTTTCTTGCGTTGGCACATTTCAAGAACATAAACAACGCTTCAATAGCACAATTTTTTTATTGCTTACCATTTTTTTTTCATCTTTTAGTGTGATCAAATTTTCTCGTGATTTTATTTCACTAACGGGTCATAAAGATGGGGCTACTGAATAATGCTTAGAAAAGACCAAAATATTTGGACCTTTTTTTTCTTCTCTTATTTTCTCAAAGTAACAGAATAGGAGAAATAAAAAATCCACAATCATATTTTCTTTCTGTTGATAAATAAAAAAAATCTTGTACAAGAGATTAAACTCGTAAAAAAGATACATATAGAAAACCTATTAAAAATTCCCTCCTCGTTCTTTTTCACTCATGTTGTTGCTGTTTTGTTGATATGAATATCGTACAAGATTAAGTAACACTTTTTGTATTTTTCAACAGGGTCGAATTTTTCGATGAAAAAAGCAAGCAGGTGCTAAGGGCGCCACGTTTGCGGGGGCGATTAATTAGATTAGAGGACTTCTTTGTTACGAAGTTGGAATGGTAAACAGAAAAACTTATTTAGGTACCTGGCCTTGAGCAACTGCTTTCAAATATTTCTTCCAAGGTACTCGTACATATTTTGTTTGGAACTGGAAATCATCTAAATTGTTAGCCTTAGCTAAAAACACTTTAGTGAATATATAAAGTATATAATTTATTTAAATTCATTTCGAAACCTCTGAGATTGTAGAAGAAAAACGGGTTTGACGTACTATATATATTTCAACGTGGAAACCATGGCATGCCATCAATTAATATTAAATCCACCACTGTCATTTTTTAGAGTTACTAATGCAAAACATGTGCCATAAAATTGTCACCACCAACGGCAACCGGGGGGCTTATGCCACATAAGATATGTATATCCTTCCGTTTATTGCATATAGATAAGGACATGTACTCGTTTTGATTAAAAAAAGGATTTAAATCTTAGCTTTGAAATCGGCAAAAAAAAAAGAAAAAAAAAGTCCCGCCGACCTTGAGGTAGGCATATATATTTTATAGGTAAGTTGTAAGTTGTTGAAAGAAACAGCAGTTACTTCCTGATATCGGTGGTGATAAAATCCAAACAGAGGAAGCAAAAAAATATACAAAATCCGTGGCGTATCTCAAAGATATCTACATGTTCCAGGTTGCGCCAGGTAGTAGGTAGGTACAGAAGATGATTCCACTTTGGCGTTCTTTGTTTATAATCACAGCGAGTACCTGCGGATGCTTGATGCTGCTGCTGCCGGGGTGCCGATCATTCGTTCGATAGAATGAGACCGAAGGCAACAAAATAAAAAGGAAGAAGCACAAGTTTATGAGGTGCGAAGTACATGGCGAAATATACTTGAAATTAAATTTAATCGCAATGAAGATTATGCCAACTCCACGGAGAGTAAAAGAAGTTCACTTTCGGCCTCAAGAAGATTCATTTTTTTTTGTTTTACGACTCTATCCGAAGAGGTGTTATAAATAGAGGACGTTGCCAGAACTGATGTGATGTTTTTTTGTTGTTGTGTTTTGCTTGTTTGTTTTTTTACGTGCAGATTTTGCAAGCCTCTTATTTTTATTGGTCCAATAATCACGATGATGAGTTTTCCTCTTTGGCTTTTGAGTGTAAAATCTGTAGAAAAATCATAACACACACAGAAATTAATTGTTTCCTGACGTTAAAATACACTTCGGAATCGGAATACGGTGAAATCGTTTATTATAGACTAGGCTCTTCCTTTGGAAGAATTGGATATGTCTATTCTCTGCGGGGAAAGGTTAATTTTCACAACACGAATGAGGCTATTTTTGGATTGATTTTTGTGACGTAGGCTTTGCCCCCAACTATACTCAACTATGCACACTTAGAGACAGAGAACATGGATAGATGTACATATTTTAGGAATAATTCCTCCGTAATTAGAAAACAATAATGAAACAGGAAGTAGACTATGACGTAGTCAAAGGGCAATTAGAATTCTTAGATAAGTGTTATAGCCAATATAGCACACTTGATACCTATTTATGTGGAATTTGACCTAAATTTTTTTAACAACATGGAATAATTATGATAAATTTACACAAGAAAGGCTTTGATGAAAATTAATTAAATAAATTGCTCATATAAATTTTTGGATAAATAGCCGTGAGAGCTTGACATATCGCCGCCTGAGTACTTAAATGCCCCATATCCAAAATAATGATTTCCCAGAAAACGAATTTTAAGGTTTGAAAAATAATTTCTTTACTTTCTCCTTGAGAAATATGATGTTTCAATTTTTATATAAATTTTTTGAAAATATCTTTGTTGTAATTTGAAGACAAGAAGTCAAAAACTATAACTGTTATTTTTTTTTAAATAAAAGTATGAAAAAAAAGTCAGAAATGGATATAGGACCCTCTCTCATACGAATGCGAAATCGATGAAAACCATATTGAAAATTTCTTATGGATATAGGACTTTTGTGCACTGGACATTCGAAAATCAACGAAAGCAAAAATAGTAAAAAAAATCAAAATTTCTAGCATTATCAATTTTTATAATTTTACTTTGAGTGATAAAAACATAAAACAAACAAACATACTTTGGTCCATAAAATTTTGTTGAAAAATATATTCAATTTTATTCGGAATTGGTTTTAAAAATACTTCAACATTCGTAAGAGTAAGGTTTGGCATTTTTTTTCACACTTTTTTTTTTTTTGAATTTTTTGTTTTATCCATTTTAGTAAAAAAAAAATAAAAATGCAATGGGGCACTAAGCGTTGGTTTTTCAAACTTGTATAAAAAAATTGCCGCACCTAGTACCCATTTTGGATATACAGCAAATAAGCATTAAAAGAACCCAAAAATTTGTGGTCTACAGAACAAAAGTTCTTCTATAGAACAAAAATGCTTTCTGTAACTTCATTAATAATGGAGATAGAGCAACGGGGATAGCGCGAAACGATAGAGAATACTCGAATAAGTTTAACTGCATCTTTAACTCAGTTCCCCGAAAAAGTGGTCTGTGGTGCATTTATGTACTCAGGCGGCGATATTTAAAAAAAAATATGCTCTTAGACTGTAAGATGGCCGAAGATTATTTCATTTTAATTTTTTTTATTATTTATATTTACGTTTTACTATTTTTCTTAAGTTTTTATCACAAACGAACATTATTTTTATAAAATTTAAGTGATCCTAGTGGTGACTCAAAGTGATTACCATGTTAAAATGATAAGCGATTCCTTTTGAATTTTTAGACTTAAATTTTCAATTTAAAATAATGTGAAAATACTTTTTTTTTTGTAATTAGCACACACTCAAGGAGTTCTATGAATACCCAACGAGCAGTTAGGAAATGAGGGGGAAAATGGAGTGGGTTATAGTATTCCACATTCTAGTAGTACGGCTAAAGAATGAATCTCTGTACGCCTGAAATTAGGCTCAACGGTAAACTGATGGGCATTCTTAGCAAAACGAGCGTTAAGGGGAAATTGTTTCAAGGGAGGAATGCAACTGGCTATTTCTTTAGACCACTATTTATAGAAGAAGCGATAAAACAAAGTAAGTCAAGAGACATTACGAAGGTGTTCGAGAGAAACAAAAGTTTCCGTAATAGACCTGTCTCCAATAAGTCTAAGGGCTCTGTTTTGGATTCTGTCTAAGAGGTGCAAGTGAGTTTTAGGAGAACCTGCCCCAGATTTGGGAGTTATACTCGAGCTTAGGCCGAATGTATGCCTTATAAATTGTAGCCAGATTAGAAGAGGAAAAAAACTGCTTACATCTTCTGAGGAAACCTAAGCATTTCGCCGCATTTATCACAGTCAAATATGTGATCATGCCACAAAAGATGGTCTGTAATAGACAAATCGAGAACGGAAAGCTTTTCGGTTTCCTTGATGCAAGTGCCATCCATGGATGATGGCAGGTGTGGAATATTTCGCTTGAAAGACAAGAGACAGCTTTGGGTTTTCGATGCATTAAATTTCACGCGGTTTCTAACACCCCATTCTACAATACTGTCTAGGTCGGAATTTAATGAACTTATCATATGCCGTCGTTGCAGAGCCACTTCCGAAGATGAAGGATGTGGATCTGGAAACCAATATGAAAAGCTGAAGGTACTGTCGTCAGCAAAACAATGTAGTGGATTACAAGATACAGATGATGAAGACGAGGAAGAGAGTTAATTAACAATTTAACAAAAAGATTTAATGTTAAAATAACACAATATTCCTTTTAAATCAATATGACCCTAAATATACAGTGAAAGTGACGGTAACAGTGATTTTGCACACATAATGTAAGAGATTTATCTGTGCAACGGAAAGTAGCTTTGTTAAACAAACTGTATTTTTATCGCAAAATGTAAAAAATACAACTTCTTTTTTTTCAAACAACAAAATAATAAACAAAACAAAAATAACGTAAATTTTCTATTCTTTAAAATATTAGCATTATTTATTTGCATAGCCAAATCATTTATTAATCTTTTATGACTTTAAAGTCAACACGTATTACTTTGACAGCCTTTAAACAAAAATAAGTAAATACCTACGTCAGATGCAATAATACAGTACTGTTTTAAGTATGCAATCGTTCACATACAGAGAGAGATCTTAAAGAAAATATCAACCATCAAACTACGCAGAACCAAGATAATGTACCGTACTGTACCGTATATATGTACATTTTGTAGTGTTTTCTTTTCTCTTCTTTTGCTTACTTGCAATTATGAATTTTTCAATAAATTTGAAAGAAAATACAAAATAGTTCTTACATCTACATCCTTATTCTGCTATTCACGTGAATCGTGTATTCCATTACCTTTCACTCTACCTTTGCATTCTGCTATCAATGAAGTGAACTGCACTATCGTAAACTAATTTGACATTTACATAAACAGCATACATACAATACAATAAATGACAAATCCACAACATTTTCCATGCGGATCGGTATTGCATGAAAAGGAGAATACCGCATAGAATTACCGACATTGCCCAAACCCCAACCAATATTACCGACATTACCGACGTCAATCAGATTTACTTCAAACGAACAGTGATGAATTTAGAGAAAATTTCCTCCGTTGAATGGCAGAATAGGGATGTTTAAAAGAACAAGATATGTTAAAATAATTTCTCATAGATATTTTTGTCCGCGATTAGGCATCAGGAGTGTGTCTGCCTAAGCAAATGTAAAACGTATGGAATCTGAAATCTAAGAGCAAAGACTGTCAGCCTAAAATTGAACTGTTCTGTTCGTATGAGCGATTTCACTGTTATTTGAAGCGTTTCCTGTTGAATTAAAACTTTAACCATGTTAAATTAACAAAGCGACACGTTAAAACTTAAATAAACACATCCTTGTTCTTAATAATCACCCCTATTATAGAATTCGGCGAATAAGCTAAAGCTACAATTTCAAATAATTTCCAAAATTTGCTATTACTGAATCCGACGAATGAAAGTTCAACGAACGTGCTAACAATCCCTGCACCACCGACATTCTGTTCAACTAATCTGGGCCTTCATCGCGTAAGACGACGATAGTTTGAACTTTGAAGACGTCGGCGTCGTTTGAACGATTGAATTGCTTCGTGTAGCACATACAAACTTGAATCGTCCGGACGATGTCGTTAAGACGATTTAACTTTAGCTTCATGTAACTTGTTTAACTGTCAAATATGGTCGACTGAACGATTGCGATTGAACGATTGCTATTTTACAATCGTCTCATACATTTTGTGGATTTTTTGAATTTTTGAAAGTTTTTTTTTTATTTTAAATTAATTAAAAAAATGTTACGACATTACAATTTGTTATTTTTCGATGATAATGAAAGCGAATCAATCATCGAATTAATGCGAATGCGAAGGACACCAATGTCGATTTCCTTTATTTACACACTAGGGATTTAGATCCCGGATAATTTTTTTTCTTTTGGTATGCGTATTTCGTATACATGTAAATAAGGACTCGAAGATTTTGAAGATTTTGTGGAGGAACGTAGAATCTGTCGAGAGATCGAAATCTTCACACAGAAATTGATTTCTCATGTGTAAAGGAAATGGATATACCTACATCGGATCCGCTCTCACTTCCAACGAAAACTTTAGTTTGATTACAACCAGACAGCCCAAATGACATTCTTGTTGCTTCTTGATGTTCTCAAACTGTGGACGATGGACGACACGACCGAACGATGCGATTGAAACTTTACACGAAGCAAACTTTTGACGACATCGTGTTCGACGATGCTTGATTTCGTTGATCGATAGCGATACTACGAGTATTATCAAAGCCTAGGCCGCTTGACTAAATGTCTGTAGCTCACATTTTAGGAATCGACAATGTATTTCATCCGGCGAATTTCATAATTTAGTTTTACAGCGGATTCGAAAGGTCAACGGATCGAGTCAATTCACTGGGAGTAAAATTCTGCGAATTCTGTAATCGACATGAATATGAAATAAGGCCAGAGTTAAAAAAAATGTCTTGATCATGGCTTGCAAACAGCACATACCTATCTATTCACTTCTTCAATCAACCCTTGCAAGTTCGCAGTAGTAAAAAATACTTCAAATTCTATTTATAGATAGGTTTGCAAGCTCGAGTCTTGTTTTTTAAATAATATTTTATTAAATTTACTGAAGGATTTTATTCTTTAAAATAGTTACCGGTTCCTTTGCCTGAAACCCAATATTTACCTACCGCTCTGTTCCTTTTTTGTTTGCTTCTTCTTTTTTTTTTTTGTATCAAAGACTTTTGTTTCTATTGCTTCTTGAATGATACCTATTTTAATTTTTGTTTCCGTTTCGGTGAATATCTATTCGAATATACCTATTCCATCATTCCAACCACTCGACTTTATTCACCTTTTCTCAATTCCTTATCCCTGTCCTGCGAACAAGAACTATTTTCTCCAGACAAAAACTAAGTCCCTAAAAACCAAATGACTGTGAAAAATTCAAAAGGCAGACGACACACAAACACACGCAGGATGAATATATTAAATTTCAACAATTTCTTTTTCTATTTTTAGGTTTTTTTTTTTTATTTGTTCCTTAAGTACCTATAGATGACTTGAAGAAAGGGATATACTTCTCGTGTTTCTAAGGTAGAATACGAACAAAAAATGTATCCAAAAGATAGTAAAAGAAGAAATCAGATGAAGATACGGTATAATACCATCCGCACTGTCAACTGTTTGTGCTACAAAGACAGACAAAAATAAAAAAAAAAGATAAAGAATGGCAAAACTCAACCAAGCAAATCAAAATCTACACAGGTCCTTCAGATTCGTTCGTCTCATTCCTCTTCTTATACTCGTAATATAACTTGTTCATCCTTTCTATACGGCTGCTTTCAGCTTTGTCTCCTGAATCCTGATCCTGATCCTGATTCATAGTTCTTCTTTTTTCTATTTCGGGTGCAATCTAATAATTCGAGAGTAAGTTCCGTTTGCTGCTGATGTTGCTACATCTTTCAGATTCAGATATATTTCTATTGCAACAAGCCACTTGAAGAAAATGAAAACATTCCTGAAGGACGACGATACAAAATAAATGTTAAAGAGATTCCAGTGGAAATCCATTATTCTCGGTTCTTTATTTTTCCAGGATTCCTTTAAAACCAGTTTCTCCCTCACTATCTATCTTTCTCCATCTGTTTCGATATTTCTTCCATTTTTTTTTGTTGTTTTTAGAATGACAGACAAAAGGAATGACGATTCAGGTTGTATTGACCTGGTCTTTAAGTGATGTTGCTATTGGTAATGTTGAGGTTGGAAAAAGGTTCATTTTGACAAGTTGCCATTTGCTTAATTGACAGGACTTAAAGGTGGACTCTTCGAATGAGAAATGTCTGTGTTTTCGTTATAAAATGTGTGGGCAAGTTGGGGATATACATACATTTTTTTTCTTTTGCAAATTCGTAGTAACATGAATGAAGAAGGAAACGACAGGGATATTCAAAAGGGTTTGTTGAATAGGTCGCTCTATCAATTGGATAATGTAGACATTATTCAATTCGGGAAAAATTGGACAGGAGACATTTTTCTTTTATAGTTGCGGAGATTGAAGAAATCGTTGCGGAAAAATAAATGACTTGGGATTAAAAAGAAAAAAATGTCTAGGTAGGTATATTGTGATCGATGCTTATTGATGTTTTTTTACTTTTCTTTTCCTTCTAAGGAAGGGATCGATGTCCTGTTTGAGATTGAGAACATGTATATTTGGAAAAATGGATTCCATTAAATGTTGGTAGTTTTTCAAAATCCTTTATCCATAACGAAAACCGCATGGGAAGGACTGTCACGTTAAGAACGATTTAAATTATCACGTGGATTCGCATTTGATGAAATGTCATACATAATCAATGGATCTGGTTTTCTAAGCGAACAGAGAAATATGTTAACCATAGTTATATCTATATCTGTGGAACTGAGGCAAAACCCGATATGTCAGAAACCGAAATTTACATATAGTTCTCAGATTTAGTCATTTTTTATCAATTCTTATTGTTAGAATAACCCTTTTTTGAAAGTGGGCGTGTCATTGAAATATTTCCTGAGATTATACTTCATTTTTTTCTGTTTCACGCCTGCAAATTTCATAAAATTCGATTGACTGGTTTAAATTTTATAGATTAAAGACATTCTCTCCATAAAAGTTAGCTATTGTAAGCAGTTCTCAAGATAATTGCTTAAGGTTTTTCTTTACTCCCCCTTTTTAAAATGGCAGCTAAAGTATCCCGCTCAGATTTGTTTGTTTTTATATATTCAGAGACGGCCGACCTACATATTCCAATCAAAAAATATATTCAGTATATTTTTGAATAAAGAACAAATCTTTTTTGGACTGATTTAGATTTGTAACTCAAGTCATGTCATAAAACAAAGCAGAGTTCTAGGATCCAGCTTAAGTTTCGTTAATTTTCAAGTTGCTGTCAACCTGTGACATTTTCAAAGTTACACGAAGGCTCTTTTATATTAAATTACATAAACATTGAACAGCAACCACATAAGGATTATTAATTTCATTTACTCCTTGATCTGTCATAATATTTTGACATCATTTGATAGTTTTTTGAGCATTTTGAAATAGAAATTTGAGTTTTAAACAAAATTATTCAGTTTGTGGCTATAAAAATGTTGCCGCCTATCATGAGAGCGTTTTTTAACTTCTTGTGCAAATAACTCAAAATTATGTAAATCAAAAAAAAAAAAAAATCTACGAAATATTTTAACGATTCGTCGATTTTGCAATTTTATTTTCTTTCATTTATTAACAAAATTGTATGTCATTCTAGTTCAAGAAAGAATAAACGTAAATTATGTCATAACTGACAGATATGGTATGCCATTAATTTGACAGCTTAAACATACGAGTAACATCCTTCACATATATCTATAGCTTTTTCCATCTTTTTCTTAAGAACAATTAAAAGTTAGCACTATATCTCATACCATTTTGTGTATTCAATTAAATTTGCGTGTTAGAGACGCGTCTCTCATAAAAGGTCTGATCCGTCTAAAAGCACCTATAAAAGTATAACACAACTTCAAACTATTGAATTCATTCACAATTACCTACTAGTTCTGAATCAAATAGAAATTCCTTATAGTAGTTTCACATTTCTTTTGCGAGCTGTCACTTAACCACCCTCATGACTTATCTTAATCAACACACAATTCGTCCTCGTCCTTGCTACAAGTACCTTCATAAGTTGTACAACTTATTGCACAGTTTATAAATTTATAAAACTGTACAATTCCTTTTGTATATATTGCCAATGCCAATCCATTCCAACTTATACATACATATATAGTCGAATTGTTTCCCTTTCATTCGCATTCATAGCAAGTCGTGCAGCCCGCAAAAGCATGACCCAGGCAACATCGAATGTGCCATTTATTGAGATGTCATAACTTTTCTAATGATTCACACGCTCTCGAAACCCATTCCTCGGTTGAGCAGTGTATATGGGAGACAAGTATAGACCCCCGATTTCATTCCGCAACGGTGCTGTTTTATTTTTTGAAAAATGAAAAGAAGAAAACAAAAACAAATGCACAACATTCGCTTCACATAGAATATATGGCGCAAACAACTTCATAAGTACACCAAGAGTGGAACTATATTGCCTTTTGCTCGCGCGCACCAGTGAGCTCAATATAATAGAAAACGGATTCAGCACATAGAGAAGAATCCAATTCATTCCCAATGTGAGAAATATAATTTCCACTTTATTTATAGAACCCATGCCACCCCATGTCAGACCGAACCCCTCCTCCTCCTGTCCCCCTTTTTCCCGCTGGCTCCGTAGTTTCGTTCTTTGCCATAGTTGTCCTGTCAGTTGGTTCTGGTGTGGCACTTTGCTCTGTTGACTATTTTCACTGGAACTACATTTTGTCACGAACTTCTTTTTTTTTCGAAAACGAAATAAACGTATACAAGTGGATGGAACAAAATTACACACTCACTTGACAATGAGAGAAGATCGAAAAGACAGCAAAATGGGGATGGTACTTCACTAAAAATGGAAGAAAATTGCGTCCTTTCACTTTTGATTTAAAAATAGATTTAAAAATCGGAAGAAAAAAAAAATCATAAACAACAAAATAAAATAAGTTTTTGTTTGCAAGAATCGATTTTGTGAACACACCCCTTGAGAAATGTCAAACCTCTGACTTATCAGCACTCTTATTATGTCAAATTCATAAACTTTGAGACTTTGACCCAAAGTTAGGTGGTGTTGGTCGACTGAATGGGATGTCCTTTCATCGGCATAAAGTTAAAGGTGAAATATTCCATTTTCAAGAAAAGAAACAACAACAAATATAGATCGATAAAACTGCCCATTTTGTGTGAAGGTGACAAGCAAATGGTCTGCCTCTTTTAAGTTTTTTTTTTTTTTTTTTTTTTTTTGAAGAGTATACCCCACTTTAAGAAAAAATCCCTTTCTGTTTTTTTTTATTTTTACGTTACTTATTCTTGGATTGGAAATAAATACAAACAAAAAGATAAATTTAGCCTCTTATTTATGCTAAAAAGGTCTTCAAAGAATTTCACTTTGGTTTTTTTTATAAGAAACAAGAAAAAGGATAGAATCGGGCTTGGCCATGAAATTTATGAAATTCTATTTTTTCACTATATTATCTGGCCGGGTTTGTGTGTAGGTGATAGATATGGAATTTTTAGTTGTCACACATGTTTCTCGTAAATAAAAGAAACAGGTGCATGTTGAAAATGTTGGATCAAATTCCAGGCACATTTCTTGGATTTTGTTTGCGTCATTAAATTTACCTATGCCTAGGGAAAATGTATTAAGAGAGTGTAGCCTACTTTCTATCATGAAACTTTGATTGAGTTAGTTATTTAATATTTTCAAAAATAATTGCATGGATTCAGCAATTCAGCATAAGCTGAATTGGTCCATTTTGAGAAATAAAATAAGCCGAATAAATCGTTAACTGAGATTGAGTTATAGTTTTGTATAAAGTCAATAAAGAATTTTGATTGAGGGAATCATGATCTTTTAACTAAAAGTTGATTTGTGATGGAGAATTTGTATGCATAAGTCTCATACAACAGCAGCTGAATTATATTTTCCTAACCTAATTTTAGTATAGGTAAATACTAAAGGTGATATACCATGTAATATTTTCAAATCAGGCAGTGCTGAATATCTGACAAAACTCGTTCAAACACTGAACTGCTATCCTCCTAATAGGGGTATTCCAATTCAGCTAATGGAATGGTATAAAATATTTTTTATGTCTTATAGAACCCAACTGAATAGGTACTTAACTTAATTTAGTTTCCTTAATTTGAAATTCAGCTCAGCTGTATAGGGTAATGAGTGGTCTAAAAATCTTATGAAATCAATTTTAACCAACTTGTTCTTAGTAGTTCAGTTTATGTACAATATACTTTAATTCAGCTGTGCTGAATATCTAATTTAATGGTTAAAATAAACAACTTGGTTGCGGATATTTTATGTGTTTTCTATCTAATTGACAGACCTATTATAGCTATCAACTATCAACTAGAAACTTAATACATATCAACAAATTGAATCAGTTGATATTATGACTATCAACTGTTGTTGTGTACAATAGTTTCAAATTCAGCTGAGCTGAATAGTTAAATGATGGGTATGCGATAATAATTAACTCTCCATTAACTCTCCATTTTGAATAGCTGAATAGCTCAGGAATGACCCAAATTAACTTATAAATTCGATTTGAGCATATTCGAGTAACGATATAAAAACTACCTTGCCGTATTCAGCTGTGCTGAACATTTAAATTAATGGTCGGCAAAAACTTCATCTCATTTCTATTCAAAAATGTTCTTTACACATACTTTTAATCTTCAACAAAAGGCAAACACATGCTACTTGACTTCTCTAAGTCGAACAGAATTTTGATTAATACCTAGATATAATACTCTTTTGATAAGCAGCTTAATTGCGGTTAATTTCTGAATTATCTACCCGATGCACTCCATTTATCTCAGTCAAAAAAAAAAAAAAAAAAAAAAAAAGATCTAATAGGTACATAAAAGAAATACAACTAAAAAATTAACCATCAATTGTTGTTCCAAGTTGCAATCCACTCTAGGGATACGAGTGTCGAATAATAAAACATCCTTAAATAATCATGAAAACACTTCAAATGGCCAATAAAATTGCCCACAAAAGCGGGACGGGACAAACAATAATACCAACATATACCGGAATTGCTTATACGAGTACATATTTTTTTTTTGTCTTCATAGCCAACGACTGATGTCTTCGTGGACGCAAGGGGAAAACCTTTTACCTGAAAAAAGACCTTCTTCAGCTCAAATGCCCTGCTTTAACTGTATGCAGGTAGATAAACGCATTAAAGAAAATCCCATTTCTCTTTCTAGTCAGGCCGCCAATAGTCCCTTAATGGATTTTTGTTTTTACATCTTCTGCCTAAATTGCCTTTTGTATAGCTGTACGTACATAATATAACATGGGCTCATAAGACACCTTCCTACCTAGTTTTTCCATCTCCTTCATTTCGAGCTAAAAGTTGTCGTTGTTCGAAGACGACTATGACGATGACAGGGCGACGTTGCTGTCTACCAATTTCATAGATGAAAATGGATGCAACAATGCAGAATTCGATGATGGAACAATGGGATGTCCCTTTTGTGAACATTGAACATGGACACAAAAAATGTTGTTTTACTTTGTGTGGAAAACAAGATGAGGGAGTGTGAGAATCCAGATGTGGCAGGTCAAAGTTTTGGTCGATTTTTACTTCTTTTTTTTTTTTTTTTTTGTTGCTGCTCTTTGACATTTCTGTGGAGAGGATTTAAAGAAATGCTGTTGCATCCACAAAGTATAACGGCCATGCAAAGGGATTTTGTTTATTTTTTACCAAGGTGGAATGCCGTTTATTGTGTTGCCTTGGTATCTACTAATGTAGGGCATGGACAAAATGTGGAACAAGATATTCGTAGATGTCATTGAAGTTGACAGCGAGTGTTGTTGTTGTTGTGCAGGAATCCAAATCCATTTGACATGTTTCGATGGATGTCTTTCTCATTGTTAGGTCACGAGATTAAGTCTTTTTCAATCCCTTATAAAGGTTGTCCTTCTCCTTCAGACTTAAAACGGCCGAATGGAGATTAATGGAGATATAGCTTAGTGTCAGATGTATAGGCAATCGTTTGAGAGTGCTTTTAAGTTGATTTTAAAAACTATTCACAATCTTACTTAAGATTAAACCTACTCGTTTGTTTGTAGAAAGAAAGAATGAGAGAGAAAGAATAGAACGAAGAATTCCGATTACTCACTGACTTATATTGATTCAATTTCTTCATCTTCTATATCACTGTCAACTGACCTTTGACAAGTGGAATTTTTAATGAACTGGAAATGTGGATGTCAGTCAGTTATCTGGAATTCCGATGATTCTTTTGTTTTCGGAATATCAATCAATATTGAGTTGTTTGTCATCTGATTCTATGACATTTATCATCCTCTTGTTCTATAACTCAATTGAAAATTCTTTGAAATTTCAATCTATGAATAAGATGCCTCCGCATTTTTATTGACTAATTAGGATTTAAATTTATTTAAATGACTCTAATCTGATTCAAACCCTGTCAGAGTTCGTTTATTCATTCTATTCAATTGGATTTTGACATTTTATTCAAGAGACAAATGCGGTCTTCTAATTTAAACACAAACGTGAAAACGAGAACATTCCGAAACAACGATGTAATAAGAGTATTAAAGAAAAAGAACTCTGCAATTTAAATGTTATTCGCATCGACAGTCGCGTAGAATTGATTTCTTAAACTTCAACTGAAGTTTCTAATAAAATCATGAAAACCCTAAAACATGGTTTTCATTGTTTAAACGTCAAAAATGAATTGAATCTAAACTAAACCAATGACTATATGAATATGAAATAAGGTCATAAAGAAAATGCCAAACACATCTGTTAATTCGCTTTCCTTACTGTATCCGAAATACCCGTTTTATCTTTTCTGAAAATCTAGTACAATTCAAAGATTTGTCAGAAATAAAAGAGTATAAATTGCCAGCTACATTATTCGCCACAAACAAATGCGAATTTAAACTGTTTCATACACTGTTTGACATCAAATTATTATCGTTAAGTTGAATATCACACTGCACACCTGTCAAATTTGTTTCATTGATCTTTCGAAACTCACTTGACGTTTATCTATAGAAGGTTTCGTTAAATTAATGTGTTTAGACATAGCAGTTTTAACAAAGGCAATGATTAAACGTCATTATTTTTTTTTATGTTTTCAATCGAAATAACTCATTATTGTTTACTGTTTTTTTGTATTCTTTATTATCTTAAAATTTAGAGAAATGATCAGAATTCTTGGTCTACACTTTGAATCAGCCTCAGGTTACACACATTATAAAATTAAGAAAAAAATTCAGCGTCATAAAAACACACAGCGAACAAAGTGCTAAGTCTTTACAGTCAGATGGCAATTAATCATTTGAAATACCTCCAACAGGCTAAAAACACTCGTCCTCACATTTGAGAGATCTCATCATAATAAAAAAAAAACAAGAACAGCTCATTAGTTTCTATGTTTTTTTTTTTGTACCTTTTTTCGAGAACTGAAGAATTAATAATTGTTTTTCCACCACGTGGGCTGAAGCTGCTGTGAATGAAAGCTGGATTGGATCTGGGATAGATCTCCATCAGTCTTTCTTGATTATTATGATGGTGTGATTTCGAAATACACTTTAAAAATCTTCATGAAATCCTCAAAATAAAAAAAAAAAACAATAAAAAGCTTATGAGTCTTTTGGGGATTTCTTCATATTCGTTTAATTCGTTCGAGTTCTGTGTGCGGGATATAATGAGCACGACACCAGAACACCATACTGACGATGAAAACCGAAATCGAAATCTCAAGACGCACAGTCAGGAAAGAGAAGAGGGGGATAGATTATCATTGTTAATATTATTTTCGAGCGTGGGTTGAAATCGTATTATTATACGTACTTTATGCTTATATGTTTAAATTTAATTGAAGAAAATTGTCGACACAACACACAACACCACTGCTTTTGATATGTATTATTCAGGTTTTGGGGGACTGTAATTTGATTGTGTACTCACCCATAAAAACGACGAAGCGAAGATCACTGCGAGAGACTAAAGCTGGAGCGGTGTTGAGGAGAAACGGCATGGCAAATGCGGTATATACGCATATTGGCAATCCCAATCATAAATCACATCTTCGCTCGTAGTTTAATTTTGTTGTGTTTCACCGAAAATGACGATGGCACACAGTAGAGTCTTGATTAATAGCTTTTGTCAAAACTCATTTAGTATACCTATTAACTATTCCTCTATTTGTGCCAATTACTGTTTTAAGTTTTTTCAATATTAAATAGTTTTTTAATGGATTTCAATTTAGCTGAATAGCATAATAATTAGCTGAATAGACTCAAGGTAAGAAGTATCCATACTTAGTTCGATTTGTATGTATTTAAAAAAATGTGCTGACAAATTTATCAATAGCTGAATAGAGATTTGTTTTTTTCTGGAACTTTGTCAAACATTTATCTATTTGAATTTGGGCAAATTTTCAAGGTAAATAACTGAGCAGTTGGTCCAAATGAATTGATTGTTGCGAGCAACACAACCAATGTATTTTCAACCATGATTTAGTTTTTCGTTCTTTTTTAGCTGTGTGCTGGTAGATCTTAATCAGGACCTAGTTCAAACTTCTGCAACCTCTGTATAAAGAATAATCTTCAATTGCTTACAATTTTATTCATTGATAGAACTGTGTTTTCATGATTTATATTTTTTTGAAAGAAGTGGAAATGAGTTGAAATTTAAGTGATAATTTCTGATGTCTTAAAATTTTGTAAGCTCTAACGGTCTTATGACCTATGTTTTACGGACTTTCTCTGTCGTTAGAAAAATGTATTAATACAACTCAAATGCTCCTTAAATTTGACTTATCTCACATGATCTTCGATATTATATTTTTATAGCTACAATTTAAACTGGTTGCCTTCTAAAAGTCATTTGAAGCAACTGAAACTGAAAGCTTACAAGTTTGACCACACTTGAAAAAGTTGCTGACAATTTTATTTTTTGTAAGCACTGACATTACATCACCATTGAAATCCTAAACAGTTCAGAAGATGTAACATCTGCAGATAAAACCGCGGGTTTACTTTATACACCTAACTACACACTCAAGCATATTTGTTAAACTAATACGAGGATACACCTTAATATCAAAATTTCATTACATAATATTTCCAGCAAATATAAGCTCACAATCAATTAAATAAATGTTTTCAAATATTTTACCTGTGTTCTTTTTATTTTGTTTTTGTGTGTCCGTCGTCGTGGACAGAAAATTAAAAACTACAAATCGATACACGAAGAGAATGGGGAACAAATATTGCAGTATCGATCAATCAAGTTGGTCCGAGTGATTCTTTTTTTTATATTATTTTATATCATCTTGTGGTTTTTATTTATTTCTGTTTCTTCTTTCAACTTCAGATACAAATGGGGGCCTCTTTTTCAAGGTCTCATTCCGCGGTGTGTACCTAGCTTTCAATTGATGGCTGATGGTTACAAAAGACACAACAACACAAGAAATTTCCTCACGTACGTGTGGATGCTGTTCGGAGGCATTTTCAATTCCCAGTTGTTTGTTGCATGTCTGACTTTTCTTCTTCTTTTTTGTATTATTTTTTTCTTCAAATTTTGTTATTGCTGAAGTCGCCGCAGGTAGCTCTAACTGCCCACCAGAGTCAGTGCCTCGGCTGCAGCTACACTGCACTTAGTTGCCATATACGGTGAACCTCGAATCTGCGGAGATTAAAAGACTGATTTGATTGTTCGTTTTTTTTTCATTTTGCTTGCCGCCGTGCGGGAGCGGTATAAGAAAAAAACCAATTTTGAGGTTACCCCCAAAGTGTGTTAGTGTGTGTGTGTGTGTTTCTGTAAAACATTGCAAGCACTTACTCACGCATCTAATGGTACTTGCTGGCTCTTGGTTTCCCAGGCGTCGAGGCAATCACCAGATTATGCAGCTCATAGAACACGCAAGAGGCTAGAATAAATTGCTATTTTCCATCATCTGCCTTTTGAACGCGCACAAACATCGTGCAAAATCATATTCGAGGGGCTTTAAAGGTCAATAATCATTATTATCCAACAACGTCTCTGTATCTGCAACCTCATCTAGAATCCATATAGGAACCTACTCGTTCGTCGTTCCCAACTAAAAATTGCATGTGCCAGGCCAGTGCCTGATGTCTGTTCGCTAATACGCTCTTTCTCTCTCGCTGCTTGCAAGAGACCTGCCGCTACTTTTCTTTTGACAGCAGAATGAAACAAAAAAAAAATCTGACAGGGAGAAAAATCCTAGAATCAACAACAAAGTTTGGTTTCCATTCTTCGATTTTCGCTTCGACTAATGAACCACAAACCTTTCCTGTAAACCAGTCTTCTGATGTGCATATAGCCGCGTCATCCTTGCCGCCGTTGGCTCAATGATTACAAAAGTCATGTGCATCATGAAATTGTGTTCGTATGTGATGTTGCCGCCGCATCTATACCGTCGCCGCCACCGAAGCTGCCATCAATGTTGCTGATGCTGGATGGCTGAATAAACTGCTTTGCTTGCAAAGTGCTATATGATGATGCTGATGGGATAGGTAAAGTCGCATAAAATTCCCAGTAGAATCTATCTATCTAGTCAGGTTCTTTTCGGAAATTGATGTGGATTGATTCATGCATTCTGGTATGCTATATTTGATTGGGCGATGGTTGATGCACGCTGAGTATGTGCTTTTTCAAGTAAGGTGCATGCATGTAAATCCTTGGATGAATGATAGTTGCTCTAATGTGTGGGTGGTATGTTAGTTTTTTTTTTTTTTAACAAACAGTTTGGGGAATTTTTTGTAACTTACGAGTACATTTGTATTGCATAAAGTTACATCTTTTTGTGGAAAAGTCGGATTGGTTGAAATTTTTCCAACTCTCATAACGAGGTTTAAGAGTGCTGAACGTGATACATAGAATACCCAGACTTATATTTCAATGCAATCTTCAAAGATAAATAATTTATATTCCTTGAAGAAAATGGAAGTTTGCTGAATAGCTTACATTTTCTTACCTTCAAATTCAGCTCAGTAAAAGAAGAGTGGAATTAGTTTTATTTTAAGTTTTCTTACCACCGAAGTCCTCATTTGATTTATTACATTTCGTAGAAGTGCTGGCTTGTATAACAAAATATCAGTTGAGCAGCTGTCAAAACTGACTTGTTTGGCGTACATAGATCCGTTCTTTGCTCAAAAATTAAATAAGTTTCTGGATAACTACGTTTCACATATTAAAGTTTCATTCTTCTATTTCATATAAATATCTATCAAACTTCAAAATCTTGCACTGTAGTTTGCTACATGTGTGCTCACATAAACATAACCTCATTCACAATACGACAATGATGTTGACAATGACATCGGTAAAAGTTGATATTTCTAGAATCAAGACAAACAAAAATTCAATCACTAATAAATTTTCATCAAAAATCCTTCCTTTCAAGTAACTTTACTTACACATACATACAAACCATCAACATCTAGTTTGACTCATACTCCCACGCAACTTGCATTCGATTTACTTCTAGAAATATAAGGTCTCCCTTATTTTTCCTTAAAATATCATTTGATAAGGAAGGAAAAAATCAAGCCATAAGACTCAAAATGTGGAACTAAGAATGTATTTGTATGTATGTTTGTTCAGTTGTTTGATAGTGTTGTGGTTTCTTACTGGGAGTTCTTTTTTTTTTTTCAATTTTCTTAGTTTTCCTTTTGTAATGATTTTCATGGAAGCCAAACGTATAAGCGGAATAAAATTGAAGAAAATATTTTGATTTAGCTTGAAAGATGTAGTGGGTAGCCAGGATGTTATGTCGAGGATGATATGCAGTCCTTTTAACGGAAGCTTAAAAAAAACTAATAAAACATTAAATCTTCGGGTTTATGTTTTTCAAGTCTGCGTGTAAAAATCAGATGAGAAACAACAATAGATGAGGAAAATGAAGATAAGCTTCCCTAAAATATCTGCACCTCACTTTACGTACTATATGGTGAAATATTTCCCTAATTCAATACCAGCCATACTCATGCAAAAAGAGTAGATACGAGAATATGTATACTGAAATGTTATATACATACCATACCTACTAAAACAATTATTTGGGTAGATTGCTACAGCCTTGTATTATCCCTTTCTACTAAAGTGACAGCTACAAAGCCATAATTGAATTTAAGACGAATGAAACCGAAAGCGAAACCACAAACAAAGTTAAACAGCTTCTGTGTGGGCTTAGATCTTTTTTGACTTAAATTTTTTTTTTTTGGTTTTTCTAACTAATTCAAATAATTAAAATTTACTCGTATTATTTTACCAAAGGAAAACAAAATTGTGTGTAATACTTTTTTGAAATATTAAAAATTCACAACAGTCTTTCGAATGACAGATGTGGTTAGATAAAGATTGGGCATACAAAATCGTCGTCATAAATTTACACACGCACTAACAAACGTCAAAATTTTAAATATGGCACTATAAAAAAGGGAGAATAAAAGGAGTTCTTCGAATGACCAGAAGAAAGCGACATTAGAAATTAATGCATAAGTAGTAATTTAGATGATCTTCAATGAGATTGCTATTTTGATTTCAATATTCGACATTGCTTAATTGTGCTAGTTCAAATGATTAAATTTGATAGTTCTTTCAATAATATCACTTTGTCAATGATTTTCCATGTTTATTTTTTACGGAAGAATTTCATCTTTCATTATTCAGATGGTCAAATTTATTAAATCGACTACACTGATTATAGAAAAATGTAAAAACTTGCGAGCAATTTCACTTTTTACAGCTCGAATTGGAATAAGGCCCCCTTCAGACAAGCTCACTATAAATAAATAACCTAGCTATTTATTAATATAAAATATATATATATATATAAATATATTATTTATATTGTTATCTAATTAAAGGGTAAAGGGTTAATATTTATATAAATGGAGAACTAAAACCGCTGTCATTGAAAAGAAAAATCACGTTAGTGCTTGACAGGAGCGTGGTTTAATGGAGACCAACAAAAAAAGGACCAATTCACTTAACATGGCCATTTCAATAGAAAACTTGAAAAAACCATTAGCGTGTTTGGCAGTGGTTTAAAAGACCTTTCTGAAAGTATACTTAACATAGATAATAAGCGGAAGGACTTGCTTTCTATGGATTTATATCTGAATAATACAAGAACAGAGTTTGACAGCTGTCATTTGGTTTTAATGAATATCCTTATGTTATGCGACGAAAAGACTGTTTATTTTTTTAACCATGTTGATTTAAAAAAAGCAGTAGCGTTTCTGTTAACAATCTGATTACATGTTGAGTTATAAGTAGGTATATTTAAAAGAAATTTATAATATCTACCGTCATTATAAGTTCAAAGAAAATTCTGAAATCAGTTTCAATTCAATGAAAGTCCCATAAAATAGGTTTTCGTTGAGAAGTTTTTGACATCTAACACTGTCTCATTAAAAGCCTTTACCCCATTAACATCCAAAATATAACTATAAAACTTTTTCCTTATCTGATTAAATCCTTAAAGTCTAAAATCAATTCCTCCACGCTCAAAAAACAAAATAATTTTTTTTCGCAACTCCGTCTAACAAGTTCATTTTCAAATTTTGTAGGAAATTTCATTAATATTTCAAAAATTTTAGAAAATAAAACTCCTCCGCCACCTGGTGTATTAAGTAGGTATTTGTAGGTAGGTAAGTTAGGTACACAGACAAAAATATCTTTAAAATTCTTAATTTACTTGAATAACGAATTTAAAGTCTTCATCCCAAGGATTACATTATCAACAATTTTCATCATCTCCTGCTGCTGCTGTAGCTGTTGCTAGCGCCGCTGCTGTCCCTACAAAACAATGCTAAACAAGCAAAAAGGTGCAAATTATGAACCCTTCACGTTGAAAAACTCAATTAAACTGAAAACTTTTCGAAAATATAATACAAAAGCAATAACAACAACAACTAAGTACAACGACATCGTAAAAAGTCGACATTCACCCTTTCAACGCGTCCTTGGAAGATTTCATCCCCGGTATAAATAGGTACGCTACGCAGCATCGTAACTTCTTACAAGTCAGCAGGATAAAATTATGAATTAATTTCTATGAAGATCGTGTACAAAACTCAAGAAAGTGATGAAAATTCCCTTTCGCTCAGAAATATTTCTAACCCACCACCACAACCCACCATATTGCTTCGAAGAAGTTTATTTCTTTTTTTTTTTTTTGCTATCCACGTCAGATTCACCTTCGTTTATGTCAAAAATGAGCTATTCATTAGAAATTCGCACAGTCATTCATGAATTCAACAACATGCACTACACCCGTGTTGCCATGGATTGTGAATTATTTATTCACCATATTGAAAACGGAAATGTCTCGCAACTCAGAACAACTGTGAGTGTATGTGTATATATTTTCTTAGAAAGAACAAATGCAGAAAAACAGTAAAAATGTTTTATTTTTGTCCCTTTTGCTTATAGGTAAGTATTTACACAGGTATACCAAAATCCATTTACCTTTTAGGTGGAATCTTGACATTTTTTTCGAATCACTGTTGATGACATGACATGTTGACATTTTAAGTTGTTGTTATGCTAAGCTTTGCTATGTGCTGGATGTGTGTGCTGAATTGCTGAAATGCATTTAGCGTTGCATTATGAATAAATAAAATAATTTAAAAAACGCGATAAGACCAATGAAAATCTTAGGTTTAAACTGTCAATGTTGACGTTTTTACTTTGACATTTAAACGGTTTGTAGAACTGACGAAGTATTGAAAGCCATTGGTGTTCTGTGGTCCTATTCCGCAAGCGTGGATGATTTTCAGTGTATATACATTTAGCCAGTTTATAGATCTGAGATCTCAGAGGATGTTTATGACTATAAACTGACTTTCTCAAATAAATTCTTCACTTTTGCTGTCAAAAAGTGAGAATGCAAGTTTTTGTATTCATTGTTAAATTATAACAATAAATTAAAATATATAGAGAGTTGTTTCGGCTTCTATATTTTCGAAATTCTGTTTTAAATAAATTGTTCTTATTGAATATATTTTTAAGTGCTCGAAATTAATAATTGACCAACTCTTATTACGATCAAAACTCTATCTATGAACAATGATTGCTAATTTCCACATAAAACTCAATCCTTTGACTTATTTTGACATCTCAGCATCCACATTTCGTTTCCACTTAATAGTAAGAAAGAGACAGCACTGTCTTCCTTATAAATGACAGGAAGGAAAGAATCCAATGCGAAGACCATCTTTTATTTAGCTGCATTATGGCTTATGAGCGACTTGTCCAATTATTTTGTTTATTTTTGACATTTAACACTTCAACTTGCCTCTGCCTATGATAGTTCTACCTTTAGTCTTGTGTTCGTTCATATAATTTATTACAGAAATGAAATAAATGGATTATACACACGAATACAAACTTTTAATTGAATTATACACACGCATTGTAAAACTAATAACCGAACACGCGAAACATAAATTCAAATTCGTTTACCCACCAATTGATCCCATCGGTCAAATTTGACACTTGTCACCTGCTCATAAAGTTCGAATGCTCTATGCAAGAATCGAATTCAATTACACATTTTTATTATGACAACAGAACATAATATTATTCGGAATTTCGGTGCTTTTTGATTGTCGACTGTGATACCAACAAAATTGAATTGATCCATCAATGAAACTGACATCTCACGTCGACGTCTGACCCCTCTTTTTACTTTGAAAAAATCTGTCTCGTTTCGAGTTGTGAATATTCTTCTGAAAAGACACAAATAAGCACACAACGCACTGCTTTTTCTGACAGCTTGCTTTCAAAAACATTCCTTTACAATTTCCTTGAAAAATAATTTTCCATTTCCGAAATGGGGTGGATGACGAGGAACCATGTAAAACATGTTGTTAGGATAACTATACTAACCATCAGTAGCTTCTGCTCATCTCTTATGCATGATGCTTCCAGGTTATTGTCACCAAATGACATTATTCCCTACTGGGTTTTTCTCACAAACTTCACACACATTCATGCATCGAGGTGACATTTCGATGCTACAGCAAACAAATCCAGCTGAACCATGCCCCACTCTACAACCGTGTCTTCTGCCTATTTATTCAAATTCTACAAACTGACCACCCACTTGCTTTGTAGATTTTATGCTCCGTCATCATCCAGATTCAGCAGAACCTATACAACTATACAGTTGTTATAAAGGGGAGAAGAACACAAAACGTGTCAACCACCCGGCAAAAAACATGGCAGATTCTTGTTGCCAAATGCAATACAAGAATTCTAGATGCATCCACACGATGATGTTGACAACGATTGCATAAATGTCTCAAAACTCAACTACATTTTTTCTCTGCATGGTAATGGTAAGTTGCTGGAGTTGTTTGACGTTTTGCTGTTTATTTCTAATGTACTGTCACTGACGGTGTAAAGAGTGGGTGGCTGAATATGAGGGATAGGAAAAAGATGGCGCCTACAATGACTGAGGACATCTTTGCGTACATCATCGCATCGTCATCATCAAACACCATCATCACCGACCGTCGTCATGACCGTGTGCTTTGTAAGGTTATGTTTAGTTTAGTTTCGTTTTCGGATGTGGTATTTACAATTCATGTTTCATGTGCGTTCCATGTCATTCAAGTGATGGTAATAAACATATTTCTCCAACATGCATTACTCGTGCTCTCTGGCATCTCTTAAAGAGCCCGCAACATGGCAGACGAAAATGTCAAGGATTTTTGATTGATCACTTTGCTGACTTTTGGTTCGGTTGATGCCTGCTATTCAACGTTGTTAAGGCTCTTTTAATTTTGAATCTCTTGTAATTTTTTATTCGAATAAATGAACATACTCGTAACTAACCTTGAACTATGGTGTATCCTTATAAAGTGTAACCATTAACAACTGCAAGTGATCGATGCTGCGGGAAATGCAACAACGATCTTTTTTCCGGTTGCCAGCTTTGAGGGCTTGGCAGGTTTTTGGAGAGATGATGATTCATCATCGAATTTGGTTTGGGTGTTCACCAGAGATGATGATAAATTGTTTTTTTTTTTCTCTTCCGAAATTAAAGGAATCATATGCAATGTATATGTATTTGGCAGATGGACAAACGGTCGGTTAATTTCCTCAAGATAATGTGCGTTTGAAGTTAGATTGCAATCGAGCAAAGATGACTGATCTGTCAAATCGTTTGGTTAAATTGAAATGAGTTTATCTCGGTGGAACAAATAAGCTTTAGATTATTGAACATCACCATGTTGAAACAAATTGATAATAAGCGGTTTTAAAGTGCAGCTGTCAAATGTCAAATCATGTCAGTAAATAAGAATGATTTGTATTGCAAACTGATTTACATAAGTGGAATGTGTTCCAAAAAATGATCTTATATTGTTCAACTTGAAATTAAGTTTCCCTTTGACGTGTGTTTCGGATCTCCGTCATGCTGAAAAGTTATTTCACAATCATTGAAGCCTGGTGATGCAGTAGAAGGTGGTAAATTTGTCTTCCAAATGCCCAAATATTTTTCTTTGTTCATGATGCCATCGATTTTCACCAAAGGACCAACAGAGTTCCATGAGAAACAGCCCTGAGCCATCACCGAACCTCCTCCATGTTGCACGGTCTTTTGAACTTGATGTTGTTGAAGTGGGTTTCTAGGACGTGACCAATAAAAAGATCTACCATCCGTTCCTATTCTATTGACATTCGTCTCGTCCGACCAAATGACTTTTTTCCATTGGTCAATGGTCCAGTGTTTGTGCTTTTTAGCAAAACTAACCTGCCTTTATTTTTTTTTCGCTGAAAGCAGAGGCTTCTTCGGTTTCTCTTTAGCGTTTAACTCAATTCTTTTGAGTGCCCGGCATGCAGTCCATTCACTAACTGGCTTGTCTATGTTTTGGGCTGCCTGCTTATGTGTTTTGGACCCACAACTTCTCAACTCTCTTTCCATTCTTCTAGCTTCCAAATCAGAAAGTAGTCATTTCCGTCCTTTTTTCATTGGGGGGACATCAAATTTTTGGTGTTTTTAATACTAAGCACAGAAGTTTTTGAAATTTTCAAAATTTTAGACACTTCACGCGATGATTTACCACTTTTTAGTTAAAAAAAATAGAGCGGTCGACGGTGTTTTTACAATTTTTTTTTCATTTTGACAATAATCAGCTTTACACGTTTTAAAATGAACGATTTACCCACCCAACAAATAAAATTATCTTAACTGTTACTTGTTAAATAACAGTAAAACAAACAAAACACTATAGAGAGGAGAGGAACATCTCTCAATGAAAAAACGATGTTAAATCTCTTGAAACTAAAACGTGCATAATTGGACAAAACCAGGAAATCATTATTATTATTATTTTTTGTATAATATATTATGTTTTGAAAATTTTACTATGCGTAATAAATGTGAGTTAATTATAAACAAAATAAAAAAAAAAAAGAATTTAATTCTATTAAAAAATCCTTACTTAAATCAATTTTTCAAAAAAAGCGAAATCATCTGACCACTTTTGCTCGTCACTGTATAATCAAAGAAAACATAGTTAATATAAAAGATTATATAAATATATGTACGTAGCTACTGAAGCAATATCTAAATCGGACCTATTCACAATGATTTGATCATGATTTAATGCATATCACTTCTTTTGGGAATTATTATTTAATGTCAGATATTTGACATGTTATAATAGTAGAAAATTAAATTCGAGTTTACTCGTATATTGCAAAATATATCCAACTATTCTAGCATAATTTATTTCAAAATCAGTGATATTATTATATAAGACAGGCTCAAAATGATAATATGTAATATGTATTATGAATTCACACATTTGACTTATTAAACGTCAGAGATCTGACATCTTTCTCATAGAAAATAAAACATTTGATGGAAGATATAAAAACGAATGCTTAATTAGATTTTAAAGTCTTTTGAATTTGAAAATACGTAACAAACAGCTTACGCACTGACCCAAGAGCAATGACATTTTGAAAAGCAAAACAAACAATGCCTTCAAAAACTACCCGCCAGACTTATTTATTAAAACCAATTTCGCACATATTCAGACAATAACACTCTCAATTTATTCTCATCCTTCCATCCAGCCATTGTCGTTTACTCGCAAATTACTTTCAAATGCAATTTTCTGTGACAAATCGCGCAATACATTGTAGTCCCATCATCGTTGTTATTTTCTATCCCCTTTCCTAAAAAAAAAACTAGGAAAATTAATTTATTCGCCGTCAACACCATACCATACATTACCCGAACAATGTACAAACAACAACACCATCTACAAAAAAGCCCGGTGTATAGAGAAGGCTAAGCTATCACCGCATAGACACGTTCGTGGTAGCTTCTCTCTACTGTCGTTGACACCCATAACAAAAGTGATAAAAATTCCTAGGTCATGGCCTAATTACATAGTTAATATCAGTCTATAGCTTTGTCCTATCCCCATGCAAGGTCTACAAAAAAGGTTCCGTTATAAGTCATACTACATGTACAATGTACATGTTCGGTGTGGTGCGCCTAACATTAAAAAAATATTTTTTTCATTATTATCACGATTATTACGCCAAACTAAAAACTCGAAGGACCTCCCTCTCCCTTTTTCGGAATTGGGGTGTGTATCTAGTTTGTATAAATGTGTGTTAAGTCCTGACATCCATATCGCACAGAGGCAAGACCTTGGCACCTTCTATCTATACAATGGTATGTGTATTTCTGTGAATAGAGAAGAACTTCCACAAATGATTTATGAGAATTGTCATTAACGGCTATTATCGATCTTCATACAGACTGTGGCCCTTTTTCTATATAGGAAGAAGAGGACGAGAACTAAGTAGGTACAAACGTTCGTATGGTACAAAGAAAGGAATTTTCATGTTCGGAATTACTTGTATCCTTGAAATATATAGTATTTTTCCCTTTCAATAAAAATAAGCGGGACAGAAGGAGCAAAAATGTCTTTCACTTGCTCCTCCTGCTGACATTGAGATATGAGATGCTGTTATATCCTCTTTTGCAGCGTAAGGGCTTTTAGCTCCTCGTGCCGCATGATAGTTCTGTGCTTTAGATGGAATATTAGGGATTAAATTAGGATCCATATTTCTATCTCAGGCTAAAGTCATCAGAAGGACTTTATTTTTTATTCGTTCTTTCGTTTTGGGAAATCCTTTTTGTCATCGTTATCATCTTTCTTTTTTGTTTTTGTCTTTTATGCAGCAACATTTTTTATTTTTTAAATTTTTTGACAGTTGGTAACTGCTGTCAATGTATCTTTCTAATGAACCCATCAATGTTTTTCTACTGACAAAATACAAAAAAAGAAAACAAGATGTTTTGAAGGATATTACTTTCTTCCCCTCTGTAACACGCCTGGTTTGTGTGTGCTAGATTTTATTGACACTTCTCAAGTTTCAAATTTCCAGGTCATTAGGTATACAAATCGGCCATTTGTATCGTCCATCTTGTGAATGTGGTGTTGGCGAATTTGTTCCGAAATACAAGCCGAGAGTGCTGTCAACATAGGGGAATGACAAAGTGCGCTACAAAACGCACTTCATTATCGAGCAGCCGGCGCCATATGGTGTGGCAATTAATAATCGCAATTTAAACGGTTGACATTACAACACAACACACACAGTAGTTATATGTAGCTACTTTTGTGAATTGAGATACAACATCGAACTATGTTGATGTCTGTATGAAATAAAAGGCGACACCATATAGAGACAGAGAGAGAAATTGAAAATAAATTAAGAAAAACTATAGTATACTAATACCCCAGCAAAACAAGTCATTTCCGCAACGTTAATGCGCATTAAAAATAAATATCTTTGCTCCTTTGGTCATATACTCAGAGCCTGACGAGAACACCCCATATCTATATGTGTCGACCGACAACGACTAACGACGACTCTCGCTACTGCTACCACCACCGCCGACGTCGTTTTGTTTTTGTTCTGGAGTATTAATAACTTTCAAGTGTAATCGCATTGCGGAGAGCTAATCACCACTTTTGAAGCCCCCTAACGACCCCATAGCAAGAAACACACAAACTGTCAAAGTGACTTTGCAGTGGAAACTGTGTTGCTTGATCGACTTCACTTGCAGAGTTGCCACTTTCTTGTTTAAGTATACAGTTCATACCTTATAGTAAAACGTAGATTTTTCAGTGACTTTAAAGAATATCTTTCGGTTTAATTCCAGAAAATTATGTTAGGTTCCACAAATATCAGTGTTGACTCTTTTCAAAACATGTTTCTTCTTTTATAGGATTTTGATAAACATTTATTTGTACCCTAGCTCTAAAATAAATTAAAATAGTGACTCTTTGAGGAATCTTTCAAACTTCTCACCTTCAATCTTGTTAGGTTCCAAATTTTTAAACCTTGTTCAGACTATCTGCGAATATGTTCCACAATATTTCTTATAGGTACGATATTTAAATTGTTAAAGGATGGAACCTCAAAAAAAAGATCTCAAGTAACATGAACAAATTGACAAAAAAATGTATGAGAACCCAAGAATGTTTAAAAAATAGGAGCTATGGAATGTAAAGCTCTGAAACAGAGTCCTGAAAAAATATGAATTCAGTGTTCTTAAAGAAGAAATAGAAAATGTTTCTCATCAACCAGAAGTTGCTGATAACTTCAAGAAGTGTCAAATGGCTTTCCATATCAATCAACGAGAGATATTGATAGATTTTTTTTGAAGAGTACAAATACGCTGCACACTTTTTATCAACTGTGAAAGTGGGAACGCTTTTCTGAAAATAAAGTATCTTCATTTCTGTGAATTCTTTTGCTTGGTTTTCGAATTCAACATTCAACTCACGCCTGCCATTGAAGAAAACAGCCAACAAAGCACAGAATCACAAAAAAATAATAATAAAACAAAATATGAAGAAGAAACGACACAAAAACAAGCATAGTTCGTCGAAGCCGTCGTCGTACGTCGTCATCGTTGGCGGTTTGTCGTCGCCATCTACGCTGAGTTGTCTTGCATACAAAGAGTCAAGTTAATGCACTTCAACATCATCATCTTCATATTAAGCTGGTGCAGCGTAGCTCACACGCATTCTCAACCGCACACACTTGGCAGCACCCTATTCTTGCCCCTCCCCCCACCATTTTGTCTGTTGCACCACCATTATCATCGGCACTGCGTGTGCCCTCCTCTATCTCCCCTTGAGCACTTAACATCTTCGATTTGGATGAGTGGCCGTTGTTGTTTCAGTGTTGTGTTTTGTATTCTCGCTTTTGCATTCCTAAGCTACAAACACAAGGAATAGATTTTTTGTTGCTTGGTTGCATTGTGCGGGGGTGTTCAAGACTCAGCGAACATTACCCTCAAAGTTCGATTCTTGATGTTGATGTTCACGTTCCGTTGCGGGGACATGAGTCTTCTATTTGCACCCAAGCATGCACGGTATATGTCAAATAAGACGAAGAATGACATAAGAAACGAAATCAAAAGAAAAAACACAAAAAACCGTATGCCCTTGCGGTTAATTGAAGGAAATTAATTATTTATTTAAATTGGATTGCGCATTCTTGAGAGGCTGTATGTTGTCGTTATGTGTTTAAAATGGTCGAAAGACATCCATAGTCGATTTTTTCTTTCCGTTTATTTTCAGACGAAGTGGAAATAATCGACGCGATTTCGCATTGGCACGCATGGTTTTTCAAGAGATTTTTTTTTTTGTTTTGATGCTAACGTTCATGAATCATGATCTTGAGGGTTTTTTTGGTAATTTACAAACAGTTGGTGAAGAGGGTGTCTTAAGTAATTTGTTATTTGGAGAAAAATTAAGTAAATCAAGGAATTGGTAGTCGTTTTTTAAATAGTTGTGACAAATGTACATAGTCTTGTTGGGTTGTTGGGGTGGCTTAGAATTGATTGATTTTTTGTTTTGGTTTTCCTTATTTTGAGATTTATTGTGGCAAGTGGCGGGGTTTTTTGATTGAAGTTTTTTTCTATTCTTAGCGGGACTAAAATTGGCTTTTTAGTCGGGTTGAATAATTTATTTATATATATGGTATTCCATTAACTCACAGTGAGAGCTTTTCAGGGTTCATTCACTGTTTTGTGGATGGATTTGGTTGAAGTTCCTTTTTAATTTAATTAATTGATTAATCAAATTGACTGAAATATCTAACGACTGATGGAAGTTTTTTTTTTGGTTTCTGTTTCACTTTTCGAAAACTGGCGCCCAACGTGAAACCACCACTTTTATCTACTTTAAATTGACCAACAACAAAGCAAATGGATTATTTTTCCGGCTTTCATGAGTTATTCCATTTTAATTCTTTGTTGAATAGTAAGGAAATTATAAATGAAATGTCATCCACTGAAAATGTTGGACAACTTTGAACTTAAAAAGTATTCACTTGCGAAACCCGTAAAACAATATCGGTTTCCAACCGTTACCGTCAAATAAACAATTGATGATAACCTATTTTGAAATCAAAGAGTGGCGCCCAACATGAGGTTCCATCCTGGCAATATTTTTTTTTAATCAATTATTCTATTTGTACTCTCTTTCTTGTTTCTTAAGAAAATTCAAAGTTTACATGTAATTCTGAATATTTCTAAACGTAAGATTTCCAACTCAACTCATGGGACTCATGTGATAGGTACATTTATATAATTTCCCAAACTTTCGATTCGCTATAGTCACACTGTCTAACCGCATAACTTTTTGCATCGGTAACTATTCTACTGACATACAACTTAACGTTTTAAAGAACTTCCAACTAATTTTCTGTCATATTGTCAATCAGTTTTATCATTCCTAAGCTCTTACGAAACTCCACATCATCTCGTCATCACTTTATTTTGCCGGATGAAAATAAACCAACAACATAAACGAGCAACGAGCAATGAGGATCCTTTTTCCCATAAAAACGTGAATTATTAGCAAAGGAAAAAACCAAAAGAATATGTGATGTAGACACAACCATCAACCGAACCAACCAACCAACTTTATACCCACCCACCACACTTCACACACCCGCTAATGGAATCTTCTTGCCTAAGTGCACTTTTAATAGTATAGTTTGGGATGGTTTGTAGCCTTAAATGGTTGAAGTGGGACGGGCCACAATAGAAAAGAATGAACGTACATATGTATGTGGAGTGTGTAGGCGCGCATATTTCGTGCCACCGCAAGATATTTTCTATTATATGCTTCTGCTGCTGCTACTTCCTCTCTAAGCACTTGATTGTAAATATATAGGCAGCTATGTTTATGAGAATGTGACCCATACACTCTGTTTGACAGCACCGATTTCTGTATGTATTCTTTTAGCTTTTCGAACAGTCAAAAACAAAGCCAGGCATATATACTCACATAAAAACAATTCCGTACCCAGGCCTAACTCCTCAAAGGCAACACTATGCCGCAGCACCAGAATTGTTCGTAGTGAGGGACACAAGCGGATCCTAACTAACTAACATGATAGCAGGAATGAATTGTGTGGGCTTTTTAAAGGTTCGTTACGTCGTCGTAGTTGTAGTCGTCATCATCATCATCGTGTCGTTTGTTGGTATCGTCGTCTACGTCGTCATTTCAGATCTACCCTGCACCCTAGTAAACCAGGTCCGTATTATCCATTGTGAATAGGCCGTATTAAAACAAAAATGCAATAAAGTCATATTATAATGAGGCTTCATTGACATGGATTTATTGTAACAAAATCTACAGCACTAAAATGGAAGACTTTAAAAAGTCTTCAAACTATTCAAACTAAGTCATACGCATATAATTTTTTTTAACTTTAAAAATGGCGCCCAAGAGAGAACTTTTTTGAACTGCGGATATCTTTCGAAAATAATGGAGAAGAGCTACTGTTACGTTTTGCATTTTATGACTAAATATAAGGACAAAAACAAATGGTTATAAGTGAAACATTTAAAAATTGCATAAATTGGCGCCCAACGCGAACCATCTGGACTAGATTAAAATTGGGCTCTTCGCTCAGAAAAAGTACGGCCGTGGTCAAAATGTACAACAAAGGTGCGCGCGATTCAATCATTATTGAACGATCGAATACGGGATACGAAAGTTAGTAGCGGTAGATATATGTATGCACAAAACTTTTATAGCCGGGCTAACACAAAGGAATCACTGTCGGTTAGTTAGACCTATTGAAACTTTGCAAAAGAGGGTATGGAAGGAAAAGTCTCAATTCGCACACACAGGATATTGCGTTCGCATCGTTGAAAGACAGCTAGAAGGCAAGCCAGGCAGGTAACTTGGCTTACTAAGTCCAAAATCGAGCCATTAAGAGTCAACAAATAGTCGTCGTCGTCGTCGTTGTTCCTCATCCCGTCATCATCGTTCGGCACATAGGTTCGACTAACAAATATGGGCATAAACTACTGCAGCCACATAGAAAAGAGCAGAGTCAATTTAAGAATATGGCAATGGGAACGCAGAACATGTGCAAAAAAAGTCGAATATCTCCCATTTTTCAGAAATCTTTTTTTGTTTTCTCGTTCGTCTGTCCCTCCTTTTGGCGTTTTTGCTTCATTTTTGCCATGACTTTACCTTTGCTGTCAGGAGCCTGAATGAGTGAGCGCATGGTGTGTATCAAAGTGTTCTGTGTATGTGTTTTATTTTTACTTTGCGTGCCTTATCGTCTTTGACTTTTAAGGATGTTATAGAGTTGAGAGTTGTGATGGGCTGTGTTCGCTAGGTGAAGAGCAGCAACAGTACCGACTGTGCTTTACATAATGTACATTAGTTTTGGTTTTGCCCTTTGAACATTTTGTATGTATGTTTGTGTGTTCAAAGTTTAATAACAAAACCAGAACGAGTGGATAAGGATTCCACTTCACCCACCACAGACCAGTGTGAGTCCTTCGTCGGCACGGTGGCGTCGTCAGACACTTGGCCCCCGCTCCTAACTCCTTTATAAGAGAAAATGGGTTTTCTTATATGGCTTACATTAAACTAATGAATATATATCCTTTAGCATTTTGGTTTGGCAGTTTGAAGGGAGCACACACAGGGTCCTTTACCTTTGTCCGCACTTCTGTTCTTCTGTTAGCTGAAGTCAAAGTATATATGGGAACTTTTTTATTCCTGCCAACTTTTCTATTAAAAATGAAAACAAAAAATGAACAAAAAGAAAAATTGAATTCTTGAGAAATGCAAGAGGCCCGGTTGGTTTTTCTGGTAGATACACTGACAGAGAGCTTGCTTCATCTTCCATACCTGCCAGAAAGAAGAGGCTTTTCATTTTCTATCCGTTCGGCTCTGGACGTAATGAGATTTGATGACCTCAGGAGATTCCTTCAGCTCGATGATAGATTCTTTTTCTCCATCTTCTTCTCGTTTTTATTTGAAATCTTTTTTATTGAGAAAGATTTTTTATCTCCAATTCTTTATGGGTTTTGTTTTTGTACTGCCTTTGGTGGTGGTGGCCAGTTATAGATGTAGGTATACACAAAGAATAGGTTATCAAGAAGTAAGAAAAAGTACCTCGTATGACAGCTTGGATATTGTTTTTTTTTTTTTTTTTGTCGGTGTCTTCTCTGGCAATCTTCGTTTATTTTTATTGCTAAGACATTCATTGATTTTGAGTGATTTTCAATGAGTGGATATACAAGATGGACAGAACGAAGCAAAAAATCGAAAAACGAAAAAAAGAATTAATAACAAATCGAATCGAAGCGAACTGATTAAACAAGAAAAGTGACATTGAACATGAGAATTTGAAATGTTTGTGTTTGATGTTTTGTGTTTGGTTCACATGGCTTGAGACGATGATAAACTATGATTTATATAAAAGCGAAGAGACAAAGTGTCAACATGCGTTTGATTTGTTGAGGGAAAATGCCATGGGCTTCCTGTTTCGTCTTGTAAGTTCTGGTAGTTAAAAGAGAACTAGTACGAATCAGTACTGGATTATTATTTCTTTTCCTCAGTCAAATATGATAAATGTCATTTGTACATAGATGCGTTTCAGCTAAGTTATTGAGTGGAAGATATTGGCTTGCTAGTGAAATCTGTATTCTTAGATTTATTGTTTTTCAAAAATAAAATAAGGTGTACTTTCCCTTATTTATAACAAACAGCAAAGAAATGCTAGTAACAAGTCAATTCTATAGCTTTTTTAAACTGGCGCCCAATGTGAAGTCGAAAGAAAATGAAACTATAATATGATTGACACCTACTCTCAGGTTGTTTCATTCCGATGATTGATTTGGTGCCTTGACCATTTGATGTAGTGGTAAGACAAAATTGTTTCTTATATAAATGGCGCCCAACACTATATATCCATCCCTGCACATACACGTTGGTTTTGTACATCTCTAATATAAAAGGGCTTTTTTGAAGTATACAAATAACCAAATGGTATTGCTTATATTGCAAAGATTTTTGCTTAAATGAATTTCAAGACCACTTTATCGACCAACTGGGGTTTTGTGAAATGGAAAAATATACTGAGTGTAGTGAGTCAGTGTATTTAGAAACAATGTTGGTAACTTAAAAACTAAACCTCAGAAAATGCCTACATAGATCTACGGATGGTCTTATCAATTGCTTGTGTGAATGTATTTACACTAATGATTATTGACTCTACTTGCTATCTTAAGCTTTTCAAATAATTCAGTGTCGAATGAAAGTGGCGCCCAACACATGCTTCAAACCAATCTAATGACATTTTGTTAATGATTTGCTATATAATATATATTATGCAAACATTGATTAACTCAACAAAAAACAAGCAATTAATTTTAACCTTTGTCACTTAAAAATCGCCGTTTTTAAATACAAAATACTCGCTTGTCAGACGATTGGTAACGTGTCAATAATCTGTAATTGACTTTTAATTAAATCCATACATATTGCACACGCTTTTAATGAAACAGTGACATTTTTGACATTTGTCATTTTCGCACCTGTGCCATCGGAAAAATTCAATTAGCTTTTCAAAATGAATATTTCAGCTTCAAAAAGGAAGGAAAACAATTTCTCCATTAATTTTAATTTTTTTTTTTTTTGCTTCCTTTTTAAACCACACAATATAACTCAGCACGCAATCGGCTGTCAAAATACCACCCAAACCAATATAAACCCCAGCCCCAAGGTTTATTGAGGGTCACCTGAAATGGAAACGTACATATACATATATTGGAACTCCTCGTTCCCCACTGTCGATGGTCGAAGTGTTGCCCATGTATCTATAAAGAAAACTATCGTACAACGATTCGCCATAAACTCTCCATTACGTAGTCAATTGTGCTCTAATTTTAGAATTGATACCATGAAACATTGATGAGAAGTAGAATAGTAAGGCACATAATAATGGAGTAGTGAAGAAAAAACTATGCCTTACGCATTTTATTATTCTTACGTTTCTGACATTTATAAGAAAATTGGATACGGATACACACAAAAAAGAAGAAAAATCCATTCCAGGTGTTTTAATTGAAAGAAATCTTTTATTTAGGTCTAATTGGAAACCATACAGAACTCGTTCCTTGTTGAACTCTGGTAAAAAGGACATCGCTCTCTGCATAAGAGTGCATGTGTGAAATTTAATTAAATTATTTTTTTATTATTTATAAACCCGAACAAAAAAATATACAAAAACTAATTTAATTTTCTCTTTTATTTTATTTGCAGGTACGTACTCGTAAGCAACAACTATAATTTTTTATACATGAGATCACTTCAGTTGTTTCCCGCAAATTACATAAATAACCTGAACTAGGATAAAACAAAAACTATATATGTATAAAATTTATGTGTACGAAAATATGTATTCATACAAAAGAAAACAAAAGGACTAAAGTGAGTAAAGTATTTCATAAGTGAATGTAGCTGCTCTTATTATTTTTGCTTTGTCGGGAGTGGGAGCGGAGGGAGATAGATGCAGGCGGTTGGGCTGTTTTATTTCACCAGATATACTCCATATTCTAGGTGGACGACCGACAACACGACGAGGACGACAGTTTTAACCCCCCAGCACCAGTCCAAGCTGAAGGGTATATCCATCCAAGTTATATTTTTCATACAAAAACAGAGCATACACTCACTGATTACATTATTCTTTACATTTTCATGTGGAAAAGTGTACTTGAATGTGGGTTTTTTATTTTGTTAAAGATGGCAAATAGAGAGACACAAACAAAAGCTTATAGAGAACAAAATCGCAAGCAGAAACAAAAAATCACTAGAGCTTGTGTTTTAAATTTAAACCAATAAAAAAAAAATTGTTGACCATTGCCTCGTGGAGTAGAATTAAGAGTTTACTCTGGAAATGGGGTTGAGGTTTGGAATGTGAGCAAATACTCCTATAAGAGGGAAACTCTGGGAAGAGGGGTGAAAAACTGACTCTTCCATACTTAAAAACCAGGGTAATGAGAAGATAGACATCATTACATGATAACAGTTGCGTAGTTTTTGGTTTTTCTTTCCCGATGGCACATAACCCTAAAAATGCATTTAAGTTAGTTTTAATTAGTAGATTATTAAACTTTTTGGATGAGTTTAAATTAAATAAAATCTTCAGAGTTTTAAAGTTGAAAGGGCTCGGGATAAGGGTTAGTAATTAAGTTTCAGAGAATTTAATTTTTTGTAAGTAATACTCAACTGAAGTGCACTCTACTAGAAATACATTTAAACAACTTATGAAGCCACGATAAATGAAGAGCAGAGCGGACTCTTCATATTCTTTCAGTCGTGCATAAGATATATATCCACGATTAATTACGTTGCTCATTAAAAAAACAACAATAATTTCATTCAAATAATAATTTCAATTCAAATGGCGCCCAACGAAAGCTTATCTCACATCTTTTTTTTTTTATAATCGGCGCACACTGAAGGGGTTTTTTGTACTTATACCCTTAATATGCCAGAGACAATCATTTGCTTACAAACTTTTTTGGTCAAATGTATACACTTCTAAATAAAAAAACAGGAGATAATTTGGATGTTTTTTTAAATATAGTTAAATGGCGCCCTACGCGAATCTTCAATTTGGTAAATCGTTTTCGTGTTTCTTTGCTTATAGATATGTAGAAAAAAAGCATGAAAATATGGAAATGAATGAATTAGTGATAAGTAATATATACCTACATAGAATAGAAAAAATGCCAACAAGTACGTGCAACACAGGATCATGATACCTGATACATGATAGGTTCGCTTGGCTGAGAGACAACAATATCGTGACTTAAACTAGTCGAGAACTAGTTTTATTTTATTTATCATGAGTCGAATGTAAGTAAATCACTTGAAACAAATTCCTTTCTGCTTTGTTGTCTTGTGACCTTTGACTTTCCTTGTCCTTAGCTTTAAAAGGGCCTGAATAAGTTAAATCTGTTTTATAGCTTACAATTTTATTGTTGGGACAAGGGAAACTGGCTTCACTTGGTCAGGCTTTGCGAACAACGTAGCATATACAATAAAATCGTATTTAGTCCATAGAAATAAAGTATTTTACTTATTCTTAGAACAAAGTGGCGCTAAAAGTGTGGTTGAACACTGAAATCTATATAAAACTCCCCATCCATTTTTCGTATTTCTCCGGTTTCGAATTGGATTAACATTTTTAAGTTTAAAATACATTTTGTTTGACCCACACAAGTTTGCAGTGGTAATGCAGCTGCATAATGTCTTAAAACTGGATAATTTGTTTCTTAAAAACATTTTTCTAATTTCAATAAACTGAATATCCTTCCGAACTAAGCCACCTTTAAAATCATGAAATGCATTTAATTTGCAGTAATCCAAAGCTAAATCCAGAAAAAAAAAACTGAAGGAACCATAGAGGCTAAAAACAAAGCAAACTAAAAACTCTGACATCAGTTCCCATAACTACAGACATCAACTAGAAGTTCATAAACAATTAAATACCCTCAATTCAACTCCCTCTCGAAATAATAAAAACGAACGAACTAAAAGCAAAAAGAACACAAAAAAGGATAAGAGCAAACCAAATCCCAACCCAATTGCATGATAAAGCACAAATCGCTCCTAAAAAGAGTGAACAAAAAAGGCACACAAAACTGTATAACAAAATAAAGAGAGAAGCTAAAATCCATCGATTGGTGCACTTTTCCCAAAAGAGTAATTCTTTTCAGCAAAAAAAAAAAAAACACAAAAAGAAAACGAAAAAAAAACTATCATAAAGGATAATACTTTAAGCATTTCTACAAACGAACAAATCATTCACTGCAGGCGCTGCAACTTTTGCTCGTTCCTTCTCTTTCTATCCTGGCTTCATTCAAATTTTTGTACAGTTAAATTTCCATACTGTGCTCAGTTTCGGCACAGAACGTTTTAACCAAAATCTAAGAGGAGTATAAAGCAAAGACAACGTATGCTTGCTGATGGCTGAGTATCTATCTGCTCGCTATACACCAGAACTGAAGCAAAAAGGATTGACGTTCAACAGCCACATCCAATGATGCTCAAAAAATCCCTCCCGAAAAACCCACCAATTCCGAAAGGCACACATACATTTACCTACTAGTGCATGCGATCAGACCAAGGAGGTGCAGTCCTTCTCCTCGGAAGGACTCTAAGTTGCTTTTCTAGGAGCGAGGCCCCCGTCTTTTCTATTTTGAAACTTTCGGAAGGAATGAATGAAATGTTGTATTCAGAAATTTAATGGGAAGAACGTTATATACATAAATACGAATGGGATTTCCTGGAGGTGGTGGGCGTTGGGGGGTAAAAGGGTTCCTGGCACTGCAAAAGTTAGCCCGGAAAAGTTGGCTAACGCACATATGCTCAACCAGCTAGCACAACGTTTTTCGGATAGACACATGTTTGCAATTACAAAAACGAAAAATTCATTCGAAATATTCCAAGCTTGCTCTCTGGTGCTGTTCTATGTTGATGCCTGGTTTGGCCTGGGCTGGCGTCCCCCGTCTGTCTGTCTCTGTCTCAGTGGAACTATGAGGATTTTTCGGAATTTTGTGCTCCCACTCCCTTAGTTCCGGCATGGGTGGGAGAGTATGCATGTATGCTCGTATACCCCCCGAATTAAGTGCGATGATGCAGATGGTCTGTATGGGATTCCATTCAATGTAAAAGGAGTTTCTCCCCGACCCCCACGTGTCCCCATCACCGCCGCCACTCGAAATTCTATGGATGAGAGAATAAATTAAATCGATTTTATTTTATTTTCATATAGTCTTCCTAGAAATCAAGGGGGCACACCAGAGGGACAGAGAAATAACGCAGTTTATTATTGCAGTTGAATGACAGCGTGCGTGCTTGCTTGTTTACATTGAGCATCAACATGCATCGCGTAGTCATATCTCGTTATCCCAGAGAGATGATGATGCCTTAAAGGTTCTAAAGCTGGGGCTTTAAATGCCCATCAAGACTGTGCTGCTGACCAAGCATTCTAGTATTTTACGGATATGTTTTCAATTTTTCACATATAAAACTCCGCCTATCTCTCGCACAGCACAAGATGATCGTTGTTCACATGCGCGCAGCATGGACATTTCCAAAGGTGAAAGAACACAGGAAAGATAGATAGGAGAAGTCTGGCAACAAACCTAACTCATTGCGAGTCAAAGTCATTAAGATCGTTTCGGTGCGATAGTATCCAGCTGCAGGCACATATTCCACCACATATTCTTGCGAGATGAGTTTTAAGCCTTTTCTTTTATTTTGTTTTTGCTGGTCCCATCCGCATATCCAGACAACTATGGACGAGCAACGTTTGGATGGATCTTCCCGGAGATCCGAAGATGGGATTCTTTTTGTTTGTTTATCTTGTTTCTTTTTTTATTGCACATACGATCGGATTGTCATGGATGTTTGTTATCATATCTCTTCACACAAGCAATAACACACAGTGGGAACAAAAAAATGTTTCCTCACATGACGCGCGATGGTGGCAATTATAAATTATTGTGACTCCTTAACGATCGTAACCAGAAGCTTCTTCTTCTTCTTTGATGGATTTTGATGGTGATTAAGTGAAACAAATTTGAATAAATACAGCTAGAGCTGCTACCACGTTTGCGTGATTTTAGCTTATCTCGCTTAAATCAAAACAAACAGAACTATTGCATGAATGTCAATCAATGTGTAAACATGCTGAAATTTCATGCATGTGTTTGTGTTTTGTTCTTAAATCGGGACTGATTTGTCAAAGCGACAAACCCAAAGCTTATAAATTCTGATTAGTATCTATGACAGTGACAGTGTTTGTTAGAAACTCACGTCATGAACTCATAAAAATCTTAACAGAAAAATAACAATGTAATGAAATATGGCTAAAAACCGTAGCACACATTTCGGTGAAGATGTAAGAAGATCATGAATGGTGCGTGAAAAGCAAACAACATAATCGTTGGCACGTATTGTTAGGAATAGAAATTTATTGCTTTAGGTCTTTTGCATTCGAATATATTTGTTTCTCAGATTTTAATTTTTTGTATGTGTGTAATGGGATTTCGGTTCACAGACCTTATTTTTTTTAATAAAATATTTGAGAGTTTAAAGTTGGAATAACACATGTGCAATTACGTGAAATATATATGTATGTTTGTACTTTGGTTTGAGCTTCGATATATTTAAATGGCAACCATGACATGTTTTGACTTTGAAAAGAGTTCAGTAATAAATGATTCATTCTGCTCCACTTTGTTTATTGATTTTGACAGATACTTGCACATATTGCTTTAAATTCAGTTATTTGATGTGTCAACTTAAAGATTAATACTTTGAGAAACTTAGCGAATAAAAGTTTCAATTGATATTATTACACCCATATCTACCTTGAAGTTGGATCAGTTTCATCAACTTTCGTTCACTTTTGCTCTGTTGGCTAAATACAAATTGTTATTATTGAAAAGTAAAAATAAAGTTTCACTAGGTATTCGCTTTAGATTTTGTTTTTGACGGAATCTTTCTTCCAATAAGAAATAATCATTAAAAACTGAGCCTTTGACACACAACAAAAGGAATTTTCATTGAGTTGTCACAGTACCATCAATTCTCGAGTATGAAACTCCATTTTATTTTTTTCGGTTTTTTTTCCAAGTGTCGAAAGTGATGTGTTCAGCATTTCACTCTTATTGATCTTTTCTTTTGTTTGGAACTCACAGAATATGTTCATAACGGAAAAAGAAACAAATTGGAAGGTCCGAACGCTCTATATTAAAAATAAGCTCAAACTTTTTCTTACAGTACAGGTTCTGCTCTGAACTAAAAGATACAAAAATGTAATTATATTATAATTTTCGATCAGTTTCACAGGCTCTGGCACTGTTGACTGTTCGTAGTGTCAGGATTTGAAGCAAATTTTTATTTTATGGTGTTGTCAATTTCATATAAAAAGCTAATACACACATTTTGAAACCTTAAAAAATATGGGTTAGTTCGATATCAAAGCAATGCAGATCAAATACTGTGAGTGCCTCTTCAGCTAAGTATATGTATGACACAAGCATGCAAAATTTAAATTAATCAAAACCATTGGTCGGCCATTTTGTAGCAAACAAAAAATGGTTCATTCGATAGCTCACAAATATTTTGACGTTTCCGTCATCCATATACTATCGATAACAAAGTGATAATTCCTGCTGGTTTTTACAGTAGAGTCTCGAAAATTCATATAAATTATCAGTGTGAAGAGCTTCGCCCTTGTTTTTACAACCAATTTCCTTCGATATGGATAACTGTATTGTCAATTTGGCATATAGACAGAGTAAGGTTAGTTTCCACCTAATATCAACTTTCTATCTTTTTTCGGAAACGCAAACAATCGCTTGAGAAAACTTAACGAATTCGAACAAAGTTATAGTTTAAGTTTAAGTTGATGTGAATCTTGGAAACTGTAAAGAGCATATATACGGACTTTCTGGACTGTGTGTACAAGCTTAATATTGTGTCAATTTAGGTTATGAAACTGTCAAAATTTGACATGCATAGGTATATGTGCTTCCATTTCGTGTGTACTTATGAAAAACTAAACGAAATACAAGACAATGATGAATTTGTTTAAATCATTCGATGGCATGTTCAAATATGTTGGTTGTTTTATTTTCAAAGCTTTAACGAAAAATGTCTTCATTATTTATGAATGAAGCATTGCTGCATAAAAATAATTTCCAAAAACTTTCAATGGAACTTTAGAAATCCACCGCACAAATTCTTTAACCAAAAAATAAATCAAATTTAAACTTTAAACTATAAAATTGAACAAAAATTAATTTCCCATTGAACTTTCTTCATCATTTAATTCTACCCTCCTCTAAGTGTAGGTACATACCTATGCATTCACTTAAATGGAAAAATAAAAATTACATTTAAATATAGAAATTTGTTGCGTTCCGCATCTATTACGCCTTTTATTCAATTTTTAAGACGATTTTCTTCTTTTATGTCTAATTTTATATCCGTTCCTTTCCGGTCATCGAAATTTGTTTCTCCTACAAAACGTCTATAGTAGGTAAAGACCCACAAGGCAGACAAAAAAATTACCATGTTAAAACGTACACGTTCTCTGACATTACTTGTGCTGCCTTTATTTTGAGGAAAACGTCAAACAATAAAAAATATAAAAAAAACGGAAAGTGTTTAAATAAAAACGGCAACAATCAGCCGTGCATACTAAAAACAAAAAAAATATAAACACAACTTTGGGTCGTATACATGTTTTTTTTTTCAAGGTAAAACGAAAAAATACACGATTGCTGGTCGAAACATCGTTTCTTCTCTTATCCCACCAGCCCTGGGGGGAGAGAGCACCTCGACCTCGAAATAAAGAGGAAATTACATGTAATTTTCTGGTTCAAAATTTTAATAGACGGTTATATCATGCAAAGAATTTAGAAGAAACCGATATGTCAGAGTGACAACATGACCCTAATTTTCGCTATGTCACCAGAACTTAAGAACGGGGCTTCTGGATTTGATGCCGGGACGATGAAGGTGACGATACAATGGTCTCACTGATTAGGTACACAGTAGTTGTCCGTCAAAATTTAGAAAAAGAAACAACCGAAACGGAATTCTATTAAACTCATCTTTGCAAAGCAAAAGACACATAGGGAGACATGAGACATCGCACAAGTCAAGACAAGAACGGTCTTCTTCCATCATATTTACTTAGCTAAGCGGCTAGATTTGTAGGGGTGGGTGTCTGCTCAGGAATTTTTTTTTTTTTATTTTGTGTTTGTGTTTTTTATTTAATTTTCATGAGCGCGTTGCTGGATGCATTCATCGAACGAATTCGCTGATGCATCAGCAGCTGTTATATGGCTGCCGTCGGCCAACAATAACATTTAGCAGCTACTCGAGATGTTTTCATTTCGTCGTGTTTATTTCTTGGAGATCTGTTCTGTTCTGTTTTATGTTATTTTTTCTTCTGTTTCTGGAGCAACGTTTTTTTATGATTTTTATTTTTTCTTCCATGGAAATCTGATGTAGAAATACATGTTGGGGGATGACTGAATGAATGCCTTGTAATGATTAGCTTTATTGGAATGACTTGACAGTTTGTTGTTTGATGATGCTTGATGCAGCTATATGGGCGTTGTGTTTTTTCAGGCGTGTTTGCCTCTGATAAATAACACTCTGTGTGTAATTAGATACAAAATTCTTGCTTTTTCAAACGATTGCAACAAGATATTAGAAGTTTTATTTTTTGTTGGATTTTCAGAAATGTTGTCAATTCTCTAGAGAAGAAAAAAAAACAGAAACAAAAATTCAACAATAATGAATCTTAAATGTATTGCTTTTGTTTTGATAGTTAATGTATTTTAGTTTTTTTTAGAAGAAATGTCACCAAAAGAAATGTTTTGACCTAAAAAAATGAAAATATGGTAGTTTTAGGGTTTAACTTGTACTATTTGAATGCTAATTTATTTATGTGAAGCGTGTCAGTGATGGAAGATAGAAAAGCTTGTCATGACAACTTCGGATCATTCTATTGAAACAAATTTATGTAGTTTTGTAATTTTTTTTATTTTCCAAAATAAAAAATGGGAAACAGACTTCGACTTAATTTATGTTTGTTGATTTGTCAAAATTCAGGTCAGTGCGATGTTATGTTGAAAATAAGTGATCATAAGAAACGTCATGTGAGCTAGGTATAGATAGATCAAAGAATATGCATCTGGTTATAACTCTTTGGAATTTTTTGTAACTTGAACAAAAAAAAAACCTAATAATGCTGTGACATTCAGGCAGTTAATAAAACCTATTTCCATTTTCCGCTGTCATAAATATTGTAGGCTTGCCTAATTTGTTTTTTGGGACTTTGCCAACAATACATAAATACATAAGTATAGTATACACTTACCTGCAGGTGGTCCAGAATTGCTGATGGACGTTTTGATACAATACCAAAAATATCTCTGTCGTTAATGTCAAATGGATTGATATATGCTTCCGAAGGAATATTAAAGTGTACAATGTCTATCTACTTGTTTTACGAAATTGTGTTAAGCATGTGAAGAATTGAAAAAACGTTTATTTGGTACTTGAATAATTAATTGCCTTACTATAATAGAAACATTGTTTCTTGATGTATCTATTTTATTATGTATGATGTGATGGTGTTGCGAGGTATGTATGCCTAAATAAAATATTGAGATCACGAAAATAACAATAATTAAATATTATCTCCTTTATAATAACTATACCTATTGGGAATTCATAAATGTTATTTTTGGTTTTCAAATGAATTTTCAGTCGTTTGAGAGGAAGAATTCACGCCTCCATCGAATTGAATAAAATATGATTAATGACACGGTTTAAGTCAGTCATAACTGTTCTCTCTACATTTTTACCATCAACCTGCTAGAGCTATGTTTATTTTAAATCGAATCTTCTGCCATAGTTCTTTGAAAGCCGCCTGAAGAACTATTATAAACAGATGCTGATTGATAGACGGCTCTTGATTCATTGAAATTTTTGGTATATTTTATATAAAGATTGACATTTGTCACTTATAACCAGAATATTAGACGAAAAGACGACATTGTGACTTCCAAACCTTATCTATAATAGAAAAAATACCATCCCTTCCATCAATATTACTTTGGCTAAGTTATAAGCATTCCAAATAAAAATTAATCAACTGAAGCTTCATTAAAATAAAAAGCGAATAATTCCTGCCTATTTTATAACAAAAAATTGTTTGAGTTACTATTGCATTAAGCATGTAAATATTGTAGGCCCATCGAATGAAGCACACTTATCGCATTTTGAAAACTCTTCATTGTTTTATCGCTTTTTCTATCAACAATATTCAATTTAAATAGCCAGTTGCATTTCTCCCCTCAAACAATTCCGCCGTAATACCCGTCTAGCTGGGTATGCTCATAAGTTTACCCTTGACCCTAACTTCGGACGTACTGTCAATTATATAGGTTCTTTCTTTAACCGCACTACTAGAATGGAGAATGCTCTGCCCCTCTCGTGATGTATTGGCTTTGAAGACATCATTTTAAATTCTTTCCACATTTCTTAAGCGCTCGCTGTGTTTTACACCGTAACATTATAAGGGTAGTCATAATCCCTTAAGTGAGTGGACATTATCAAAAAAGGTCCATAAGCCTGCTAAAACTTTTTTAACAAACTGTGCCCAAGTCTGAAATAGAATACAAATATAAAATTCACTATCAAGTCCAATAACAATGCCAATACAATCGTCTATCATTAGAAAATAGGCGAAAAGTCTTTGATTTGATAGTTTACATATATTTTGAGGATATGTACTGGCAAGCAAGTTGCAATACATACAAATTTTTTTTATTTCTTAACAAAAACAATCAAACCAAAGCAACTTGCTCGTCATATGGTGTGGAATATCTGAAGCCAGTTGACAAGCAAGTAGCCTGACTGCTGCAAACAAACATGAATTTGACAGACAGTGTATGTACCCAACTTGCTTGCCAGTACTTGTATATTTGGCCTCGGGTTTAGTTACTTCTGCATTTCACATGTTAATAATATTGTATCCCGATCTCGTTATTTTCCATTTTTACAAGAATTTCTAAAAACCAGCATTATTGAATAACCTACTCCAAAATAATCGAACTCTGTATCTCTTTCTGAGGTTTTGACAGTTTCTTCTTATCTTCTTGCTCGACGGAGATTATACGTATTCACCTACACACACATTTTGTGTTTCTTTATTCTACTTTTCTTTTCTATTTGCTCGGGGCATTGCAGCTGATTTGATAAAATATCAAATTAATTCCCAGAACTTATGGCGTCTTGTTTTATTTATTTTCTTACTTTCATTTCCCGACCAAGATAACTTATACAAATTCTTCCGAAATGTCTATAAATCTATCAAATAAAACAAACATACCCTATCCCATCATCCTCTTATCAAGGAGTCTCAATATTTCTCACTGTCAAGGTTAAAGGTAAACATTTGAGCCTCTTACCTTTAATGATATCACTTTATTTATTCATTCCTAACCAAACATTTCTATCGCACTATTACCATTTGTGTGCGTTACCTAAACAAATCTTCCTATCATAAATGTGGCTCTAAACCAAAAATAAACTGTCAGTTTATAACATTTTAACCTACTGACCATAATATTTAACGTCCCAAATTTCCCAATCAAACAGAACTGCATTCTAAAGCTGTGCAAACACTTGACACAATGTTTTATACAAACAAAATAAAAATGCACCACATAATGTCGTTCTCGTCGTCGTCAATTCAGGACCTTTTCACCCTAAACAGTTTGGCTTTTGTTGACAAAATGCACCGAAGATCTTAACATTTGATTGTTAATATATATATGTATTACTACCTGAGGGGTATCTCGATGCAATTGAAACAAAACTGAAGTGGGAAAAAATTCCCTTTAAAAGGGTAAATTATGAGAAAAAAAAACGTTGGAAAACTCGTTTTGCGGCAAATGGGTAAATACAAAACCCAAAAAAAATCAGTAAAAGGATCTCAATTTCACATAAGCCCCTTTAATGCGATCAAACTGCAACAATGCGTGCGTGTTTGTATTATGAAACCCAATCTGTCCCGGAGTTTATTATTAATATATAGAGGATTTTTCTTTCGTGAGCAAGGCGATATAATATCGGCGACATTCAAGTGGAGTAAGAAATTCAATACTACCCAGCTGATGCCCATAAGGCTTTGGTTAGTAATTATTTTATTTTTTTTTTTTTGTTCAGTTCTACACAAACGAAAAATCCCCTCTTCCTCTTTCAGCCACTTGAGACTAGTAATTATTGAGGATAGTGTTACACTAGTGCACTAGTTTCAAAGAAAATTTATTTGACACATGTTTTTTTTTTTGTTTTTGTTGTTTCTTTTCTACCCCGGTTGGAGTTGTCAGTTGGTCAGGATATCAATTATATTTTTATAAATATGAGCTGAGGCAATGTTATGGCGCTTTGTTACATCCGTTTGAAATTCAAATTGCAGATTGTTTATTTATATGCTTTGTGTTCTCACCAACGGAAGCTCTAACACATAAAAAGGCAAACAAATGTTTTGCCCCGAGATAAAGCTTGAAACTCGACTTAAAGATATGAATGAATTTAGTTCAGAAGCGGACCATGTTTCAATTATTTTATTTTCGCCCACATGTTGATTGAGTTTTATAGAGATGATGGGGTGCGCTGGCGATTTGTTTCTTACTTTATCAGTAGGCGGAAATCATACTGACCTTACAGTCCGCAAGAAAATATTTATTCTCGGAGTTACAAGGCTTTGTTTTTGATTAAAACCTCTGTTATGCAATAAAATAAGTTCGATATAAAAAGTACTTTATCCCCATTTGTGGGGATTTTTTTTTAAATACGAATAAGATAACTAGTGGGCTTAAAAGTCAATTGAAGTTAATTTTCCTACATAAAGCTTCGCCTACACTCTTGATAGGATAGAAGATTATCTCAACTGATAAAATGTGGTTGAAATCTCAAACTGCATTGGTTGTCTGGTAAAATGTTAACGAAATTAAATCAAAATATTTACGAACACACCCCTCTTCTGACGTTCAGGTGTTAAGAGGTGAGTTGAATTTGTTATTTTATTGAAACATTGACACTCGTTTAGGTTTTAATGTTTGGCCTTTCTAACTGACACTTAAACTGTTTTACAATCTAGGTCATTGAACATTTTGTATTCTGTTCAAAAAAACAACGCATTCAAATTAGAAATACATACATATTTCCATTTGACTTTGCCCCAACTTGAATTCGTGAAGTTTATAGCACTTAAATGATCTAATAAACTTCATAGAACATCTTTCGTGGACACCATTTAATATTTTTTTAATTTTTTTAATTGAATCGGAAAATGTGTTTTATTTAAATTAAAGTGTGTGTAAGTTCTACTTTTTCCATGAAGGCTGGAGTTTTCCATGTAACCAGATATTTTATTTTGTTTTTTCGAAGAATTTTTCTTGCATTTTTAATACAAACTTAAATGGGGATAAGAATACGAGAGTGTATATTGGTTTCCGGTTGGAAATTATTATAATACATACTCGTGCATCAACAAATTATAAGAACATTTTTAATATTATGATAACAATAAAATATGTGTTACGACGACTACGACGTGCTGGTTGGTTGGTTGATGTCTGTCATTGAGAGAGACAGAGCTTTATGATGTGATAAAATTTAATCTGAGATTTTTATTTTATTTTTAAGTCAAGGAACGTGCGTTTAAGTTGAGTGAACTAGTTACATAAACTGATGATGACATTAATGTCATGACATAAATAGCTGTCATAATGATGGAATGACGTTTAAGTGTATAATGATTTTGATTTTGTTGATTCTTTTGGCATTTTTAATAAGTTAAAAAAATTGATTTTGAAAATTGTTGTTTTTGTGTATAAATTTTTGTTCACAAAAGGCATTGTTCAATTACTACTGAAGTCTCTTCATTGAACCTTCTCTCAGGGGCGACCTTCACTGCAAAATGTTATTCAATTTGATGGTACGAAATGAGATGCATGTCAGAATATCTTTTCCATGTTCATATGTATGTATATGACTCAGCTTGAATTTTAAGATATTTAAATACACATTTGAAACTGTGCCTGCACCTAATCAATTCATTGAACTCCAGCTGATTTAAAACGCCTTTTTCAAATAAATAATATTTCCCTATAGGTATAAAAAGAATGAATCGAAAAAAAAAAACATGCCTGGTATTTTAAATTAAACAAAATGTCACTAAGCGTGACCCACTTCAAATGATTAAAATTAACAAATAAACCTTACATTAACCAAATTATGTGTGTATAGACACCTCCTCTTGAGGCAATCGCAAAAGATGACACCTTTCCTCTAGTGCTGTCTGTAATCCAATTTTCTTTTACAATACTAAATCTTTATGGCTCCAGAAATCATTAACATATCTTTAACTAATTAGAGACAAAACACCGAACTGTCACACTTTATTCACCTGATTGGACCACTGGTTTTCCTACATATAGTATCAAAGAAGCACCGTGAAATATGAGACTATGTGACTTTGATAGTGAAAGAATTTTGTCTCACCTAATTCTCTTTTGAATTAAACTACAACTTTTCCAAGAAGTTTATGGCCCTTTTCTTGGTTTTGTTTCACCAATTAACCAATAAAAGCTTTAACATTCCAACTTAAAGTAGCCCCAACTGTGTCCCAATTCCTTCACGCACATCATAAAAAACATTCAAAATATTCGCCATTCAACTAACAACTTGTCTTCGTTGGGCGGAAAGTTAAACAAATATGCTGTTTGTCAAATGCATTTGACATTTCTACAACAACAAATAGTAATCCTACGTCTGTTTATCTCACATTAATTTAGCTTTTGAGAAAAAAAAACATACAAAAAAGAAAAAAATCTAAAGCTAACAAACCAAAAGTGCTAAAGTGATAGATAAATATTCATTAAATAGATTTTCATGAATATTTTAAGCAATTAACTAGCTACTAGTCAAATTTATGACAGCTATTGAAAGTTCTTTTTATTGACACAAGATAGCGTGTTTTAGATTTGAAAGTGTTTATTTAAAATCAACTTGGATTGGTTTCTGTTTTCATTTTTATTTGTTATTTACTCTCTGCTCCTGCTTAATGAAAAAGGATTGATGCATATGCATCGACTGCATTTTAAAACATCAACTCAATCCACCCATCATCACTATCCGTCACATGAAGGAGGAATATAATTTGTCCAGGGAGTTGAAATCGGATATGCGTTAAAGCTAGATTTCTATGTGTAGATTGTGGGGAAATGTGTTCCATCTTGCATATCATATTAAGCTGGCAATACTTCTTCTCTTTTTTTAATCAATGCGATGCGATGTTGTCATATCGATTGACTATCGCATATTTATGTTCATTAGTGATTCGAGGTGGCATCTTTCTTAACACACAAAACCTTATATCGGCGCCTGACATCTATGAGAAGTCATTTTGAATTTGAATGGGGAGATAAAGGTATAGATCCCCGTGTGTGGTGTGTTTTGGAGAGATAGTAAACGTCAGACAACCACGAGAGATGACAATCTCTATGCTTTTGCGCCTATGCAGGTATACATAATACTACAACTCATATCAACCATACTACACTGAACCTCTGCAACGCGAAGCCTTGAAAGATAATTCAATGCAATTGATGCAATTTTCATACGAAAGGATTACGTTGCATTTGACTTGCTTGATTGGCCATTTAAGATTTGTATCTTTTAGTGTGGTAAGCATATAGAATCCACCTCAGAAATTGGTCAAGAAGGAGAATGGATGTGTAGTGCAGACGTTTATCGTGGACACTATGTTTAATGATAGGCATGAAGATTGGAGTCTTGGGCGAGATTGTGTGGCAATGACTTGTCAAAATATTAATTTTCACAGTGTCGTTTTTTTAAAGCACAGACAGAGAAGTTTTAAAATTGTTTTTCCTTTGACTAAACATGCAATAAAGTCAAAGACTATTTTAAAATGTTGCAACATTTGAGCCGAGATTTTATCTTACTTTCTTGCAAAACCGGGACTTATTGATCACTGAATAAAAACCATAGGCAAATTTTGACATTTAAACGTTACCAAATAAAAATGAGATTAGTATGTACTTACGAGGAATAGTTTCTGGGAGATCACAGTTTCATGAACCTTGGGCTTGGTGCAAATGTAACATTTTCAATTTTAAGTAGATCTCCCATAAATCGTCAGTTCTATGCAAATTTAATTTCCCAACGAAAACAATTGAAACAATTATTTCCCAAAATAAAGAAAAATCATCAAGAACTCTCCAAATACACCATATACATATATAAACATACTCATAATACATATTTTAAATTTCTCTCTTTCTTTATAAATTTAATAAGTAGCATAAATACACCCCTACATATAAATGGACGATTTAAGGCTTATTAACAGAGTAAAGTTCTTTAAGTTGATGATATACATTGATTTAAAGTGAATTATGCTTGCCTGAGTTGAAAATCGAGTGAACAGTAAACAAAATTAAAAAGAAGTTAAGTGTGTATTGATTTATCAATCAGAGAAGTGAACAGATAATTCGAAGAAGTACTGTTGATTTATTTAACCCTAGCAAATTCAGATAATTATTCATTGAATATTACAGTCGAATATGAAATAACTTTGTTTCAAGTGCTGAAATACGAATAATATGAGAATTAATTATATCTTTGATTTTTTTTAATGATTTAAATATTCGTGTGTAGGTATATTAATAAGAAAAAAAATTATCGATTTGTAACAAATCTGTTGCATGAAATAGTACTCAACAGTGCTTGTAAGTCCTGAGTTGGGCGCCATTTTTATTTTTAAAATTAAGTATTCGTGAAAGAAAAATCACTAAAGTATAAGCTGATGATTATGAAAATGACCTTATACGTAGACTCAGACATGACATATCCAAAATAGTTGCAAGACGCTCTGGACAATTGTCAATAGGGGACCATGCAGTGAAGCTAGGCATTCTTTATAATACTCACTGTTGTAGTTGTGGGAATCAACAGGAGAAGGAAATGCTCATTTCCTCTTTAAATTTCCTGATCTGGCCAGTATGCGAGCCCAACTAATCGGAAAGTTATCACTCGATTAATGAACTATCTGAACTGAAGATCAAAGGCTTGATCTCTTTTCTTAGCACTACAAAGTGGCTATGAGACGAACCTCAACGACTTCTGTAACGGATACTCTTCGATCTTAAGACTGCGAGCTATCGAAATTCAGTTAGAGGGGGCTTATGAATCTCTCATCATATCACGTTAAATATATAGGTCGAACGAGTTTATGGTATCGCACTCCAGCGCTGTTTGGGTCTTTGAACAAGACTTTTCAAGGCCGCCATAATAACCTACCTAACCTAAGCTGGGGAACTATTTCTCCTTTATACTTAATATTTAATTCAATACAAAAAACCGAGAAATTGATGCTTACTTATTTGTTATTTGTTGGGCACCACTTTGTAATATTGTGAAAAATGTAATAACCACAAGCAATATTGGTAATTGCCTGCTCTCTACATTCTCGGGTAAATAAGCAAAAACTTTTGAATCGATTGGCAATTATTTTGAATTTCTCTTAAAGTATGTCTTGGAAGGTTACAAAATTTTAAAATTGTTTGCTTGACTTTTGTCAAAATATGATCCAATTAAGGAAGAGGTGGAACTATGAATTTCTAAATTTTCCGCTAGTGTAGTGAATTATATCCTATCGTGCTAGGTAAATCCAGAGTTTTGAGCCATTTGTTTTAAACTTACCAGCAATGGACAAACCAAATATCTGCGATCATAGCGAATACACCGATTTCTTAAAACTGAGATGCTCTCTTTTAGAGTAATTTACAACTAGTTTGTTGGGCGCCATTTAAAGACTTTTGATTATTAGTAGATTTAAAAGCCCTCAAACCCATTGACAGGATTTAAAAACAAAATAAATAAAAATGGATTTAAAAATTAAGATCATTAAAAACAAAAACCACAACTTAATTATTTACGCCTGTGGGCTATTATGCGTGTGATCTAATGACAAGCGAACAAAAAAATCCTTAAATTAAAATGCGTGAATATTTTTTCTAGTTTATTATTTTTTTTTTTTTTTTTTTGGTAGTCGGGTCGTCCGTCGTTTTGTGTGCACTGTATATTATTATAAGTATATAAACGTCCGCACCTCATTAGTGCTTAATAGGTGGTAGTCAATTTGCATTAAATTTTGTTCGTTAGTTCATTCTAGTGTAGGTAAGGTATGTTAATGAGAGCACTATGAGAGCCTATATACAATAACTCAAAATAAACCAAAAATTATAAGAGCCACTGACCAAAAACCTAACATTAAAAATAGAAAATACCCTTGTTTGGACACAATTCCTTCTGCTGGTTAATTATAATTCACATATTTTTGTTAAGCTTGTTTCTAGACTTTGTAGGAACAATCGCCTATACTTCCATGAGAGCGCTTCTTCCTTGGTATAATAGGTATAAAGGAGTATACAACCTACCACACCGCTAAGTAGTACATAATACACTTGTTTTTTCGTTCTTAATCACACGCTTCGTGTAGCTTATTGAAGTGGATGTTCTAAGCTGGAGCACCACGGCGACTATGGCGCGCGGACCCATGTGGAACTAATGAGGGCGTTAATATCTGCCAAATAAAATCGTTTAGTCGTTATTTATTTGGTGGTAGCTACAGTCACTACATGATTCTCTGTTTCACCCTTCTCCTCCGTGTGTTTTCTTTTCTGGTACGGTGTTCCTTTATCGTCCGTGCGTCGCGTCGGTCGGTCGTTGCCATCTAAAGAGCTAACAAATGAGTCTGATCTAAATTCATGGTATTGGTTTTCTGAGAGCTAATTGAGAATTCGTCTTTTCCTTTAGAAATTGTTTGATCGAAAAGTATTTTCTATCCCATTCCAAGGCAAGAATCTCCTCCATTCCACAGAAGAACATGTGTTTTTTTTTCCATTTTCTGAACGCGGGAATGCGTTTCGAAATTTGAATTTCGAGTTCTGTTAAGATGCTTGTGATGTTGTACCCTATGCAAGACTCATTGTGACATAAAAATGCCCCAAAGTCATTCATCAAATGGGTAACAAACAAACCCAGTTTGACATTATTTTAATGGCCTCTGTGTTTTTAATGTTTTTTGTTTTCTTTTGTATCATCCCCGTTTGCACGGCTCATTGCGCTATAAAATTTTTATTTTTAACTGATGATAACGAGAAGAATTTTAATAAAAATTATTTCTAAAGATACTGGCGAGCTTGGAAGTGGAATGTAAATTCGCTTGACAGATCTATTCATACATCGAAGTATGTATACTCTTATAATCATGTCCGGTTTGACAGTAGCATAATTGATCGATTGTGTGTTTGTGTGTGGGGTATAAGACGAGTGCTTGTGCTTGATAATCAAAATAAAATGAATGGACTTGATGATGTAATAGAGAAAAAGGAATAGATAGGGTGGCTAATCACCAGGAAAATAATTATTTCCCCTTTTTTCTATAAATACAAATACAATACAACAAATTTAGCTGGCGATGCGCGCGCGAATTGAGAAAATAATGTGTGCGCTTCTTTGGTATTTTCGCCTATTATGTATAATTCCCTTCGATGGGAGAATGAAGTGTGTTATAAATCGACGTTAAGACCCTCATCCTTCAAATAACGAGAGAGTTTGATTTTCAAAGAATATTATAATGGAAATCGATGGGTTGAGAAAGATTTATATTGTTTAGTGTACTTCAAATAAATTTTATAGCAAGGCCATTAGAGAGAGAAATAATAAATAAAAAGCTACTTTGAACTGGGGTTGATAAGCGTAAACCCAATACGTATTGAATTCCCTTTTTCTGAGAAATTGGAATATGGACGTTTACACACAGACAACCGTCAGACTCTGTTGACTTTAAAATACAAAAACGCTTGAATAAGAAATCAGGAAAGGCACTTGTCGGAGCCCTCTTGCAAAGTTATAGAGGCACAATAAGTATTTGACATTTAAAATCGTAGAAATGTCATTCGGGACAATCGAGAACCCTATATAAGAAGTAGTTTATGTAAAGTAGCTAATTAAAGTTTTTAATGGCTCTACAGACATTTTGTTTCTCTTTTAACGGAGCTTCTTCGGCTTTGTGATTAAAACAACATTTTAAAGAAAATAAGAACATGAATAGTTGTCAGCACTCGCTGTTTTGAATAAAATATTCATGTTAAGTTTTTTTTCAAGTTTTGTATAAGGCGCCTTTAGGTAATTTTAATTGTCAGTAACTGAGTCAGTTTGAATAATAGAAACAAAGGACCCACTCATGAGTTCTATTATTCTGTAAAAAATGAAATTGCAAATTTTAATAATATCGAAACTACACACAGAAAAATAATTTATAACCCACTGCGTTTTTCTGGGGGTTTAAAAAAATGTGTTCAAAATAACATAGTCTCGGGTAAAAATAACGTAGAAAGACTGTTTCAAGGAGGGGAAGTACTTTATAATGTCTGACAAAGCCAATGTGACCTTTGAGGACTTCGGCCAGGCGTGCACATTCAATTTTTAGTTTCGCAACTGTTTAGTTCCTAAAATGAAACATATGGGCTTATATGGGTCACAGCGCACTTAGAGCAACTCGATTCGAGCAACTTAAAAATTTGTGTTTTGACACAAACTAAACGATTGCCTAAAATTAATTCGTAACAGTTGAGCTGTTTTCTATAAGCGCAAGAGAGAAAAAAAATTTAAGCGTGAGTAAAGAGTTGCCAGTGCGCGGTACTCTATCAACTGGTGATTAAACTATTTGATTTCGATCACAGTTGCTAGTGCGCGGCTAGCCTTAAAGAATATGTAAGTCAGAGCACCTGTACTTACGAACCCTGACTTAACCAGACATTTCTATATAAAGTGTGACGCAATATCTTCTGGTGTAGGCAGGGTTCTCTTTCAAATGGAACACGAAAATAACGAAGGACCGATAGTTTTATTGTCCCAGAATCTTAATCTGCTCAGTAGAATTATATTGTGATTTCGAGCCTATGTTGAAGGACTGCATTAGCTATAATTAATAAGCAATGTAGTCCTGGATATGGATCTCATCCATATGATCGTTTTTAATCTTCCTATTAAATATATGGCACTTAAAACTAACAACATTTGTATATCTAAATCCACTAAAAATCCTGATCTAAGAACTGTTATACTTTCTTGTGTCCAAGTTGGTAAAGTTTTGATCGTTATACGAAAGATTTTAAGGATGCTTGTTTAATTATATGGTTGTCTATGGTTATTTAATTTGATACAGACTTTTAACTATAACATACAAAGCTAATAAAAATCGAGATCTATTTTCGAATTTGAAAAGCAATCCCAAACTTTCCACTTCCAATGCCAACGAAATATGGAGAGATATTTTGCAAAAGGTTCAATAAAGAGATAAAGTCATGTTCTATTTACGTTACATTTGAATTCTTGGTTTAATACATATTTGTCACTAGAATCTAAAAAAAGTAAGTATTGTATACAGAAATGTACGTGGGAAACGTCAATAAAAAGAATTGTTTAATTAAATTGAGTGCTTGAATGGATGTGTTCATAATACTCTGCTTGAACGTGATACGATTCTTATTTGCTGAACGACGGTTTTTGACAGATGAAATTTTTGTAATATGATTACCCGATAGGTATATACATTTGACTTTTGTGTTTGCCGATTGCCTTTTGAGGTCTACGTATTAAAATTATCAAACAAACCACTAAGAGCTTTATTCAAAAATACTTTCCATTTTTATGCTTCTTATATACTAATAACATTTTTTTGGAAATATTTGAAATACAATTTTCTCCCCCCTTTTAATTTTCGAATTCAATTATGTCTACTAATTTACTTCCGAGGGATTCCCTAATTTCTAACTATAATTACTTTTCTTTTCCTCGAAAATCAAGATAAACCAGTCGAACAATCCAAAGAACACCCTGTGTAGGTGCCTATCTATATGTGAAAAAGTAAAATATCAATATCAATCTCTGACTTCCTGCATCCAATTAGAGCTGAAAATATATTGACAACAGCACTAGGTAAGGTATAGGTACACATAAAATTTTCTTTCCGCTAAAATCAATTTCTCTCCCATTTTACATACAAACAGACACACATACATAGGTACACATGTACAGAACCCCCACTCCGAATTTATGCCATTTCAGTATTGAATCTTTTTATTCCGTGTTCCTATTTTTGCCTTTTACTTTGTGAATTATTAAAGGACACACAAATTGGGTTTTTTTTACGGTCGGGTGGGGAAATAAACAGAAAAGGGCGACATCACCTCCACAAAAAGAAAGAAAAAAGATTCACTTCAGCTTAGTGAACAAAGCGAAAATCGATTGAAGGGAAAATATAATCCTAATAATTTTTATTTTGCGTGAAATCAATTTGCAATGGAAAAGAATTATTTGTTTCTTTTTTTGTTGTGTGTTCGTTCATTCCTATCCTTTTTTTTTTTGGGAGGAGGAAATAAAAATAAAAGCCAAAAAGGCAAAATTAGGTCTGATGTTTGCAAATTCCTTGTAATAACCAACAACGAGGGGTACCCCACAAAGTCTCCAAAAAAAATGACAGAAGGAATCTCCCCACACTACCTACCCATACACACCAAAAAAACATTGGTTGAGGGTAGAAGGAAGCGCTTGATTGTGTGTCATGTCACATCTAGAAAGAATGAGTGCCCGTAGGCCTGCTTCCCCGCATTGACAAAGCTACAAGGAACTTAGAGTAGCCCAGAGATATCATCTGACATAAACGCATTACCAGCGATCAATTGAAATGAAATTGCTATTTACATTTATCCCCCTTTGCGGCAGAATTGTTATAAGAAGGTTTTTCTTTCGATGCTGTCGCATCGTCTTCCATTTGTTTGTCCTTAAGCTTAATGTAATAGATTTTCATTGACACTTGCAATTTACTTGAGCCTGCAGATAACTTCTTTCCTTACTTCACTCCCACATGCATACATACCAGCTTCAACTGTCACCCACCCAATATAATAACGGGAAATTAATAGCAGATTATTATGGTGAATTTCTGCCGGACTCTCAGAAAGCTGCCAAAAGGTTACATATGTATGTGTTTTGTTCCCTCCATCTTTCAGAATATAGGAAGGGGCAAATAATTATGTCTGCAGTTTACTTTTGGTTCAAGGGTTTTTTGAACCAGCAAAATAGAACAAAACTTCAAGTGTTCTGTCAAGAGGGGACAGAAACCTCTTTTGACATTACAAAAAGTTAAAGAGGAATCAACAAAAAAAAACTAAAACTTGGCATCACCCATCGACGTCAAGAGTATGACCCTTTTGTATGAGTCTGTTCGCAATGTCATCTCGTTTCTAAGCTTTACAAATACGATTTTCTTATTTTTTAAACCCTTTTTGGTGAAAAAAAATACCTACATACTTATATGTATGCGTGCGATGGAGGGGGGTGGGGGGTCAAAACAACAAAAACCATGAGAAAATGTGGAATGTGGGTTATTTGATGTTCAAAAAAGTGCTCACATCATATGGAATGGATGCAAGAATGCTCTGTGTGCGTTGTCTCCATATCTATTCGAGTTTAGTTTTATTGAGTTTTCTATTGTCTGCGATTTACTGCATTATTATTATAGCATGTAGTGTATATGTACCGTTAGTTGAGAATTCAGCAAGAGTGGACACCAGCACAATCCATATGATGGTAGAGAGTGGACATCACAGAATTGAATAGAAGTGGATTGTAAATTCGCAATTGTCAGTTATAATAGTGCAGAATACACAGATACCTTTTTTTTTTTTTTTTTTGTTGTACCTAAGGTTTAATTTTATTTTTTTTGTCATGAGGATGTGCTCAGAGAAATACATGTCCTAGATATTCTACTCAATTCTTGTGCTTTTTCACGCTGCAATAGACTGGACAGAATGGGTTATCACAGAAACAGAGCTATAATAGAAGCGGAATTTTTTGAAGGCATAATATGGACAAATATATGTATGTATTTACGTACAAAAGATTGATGGGCTTGGTTTTGTTCGAGTTTATGTCGTGATGGGAAACAATTCTTGAACAATGTTCTTGTTCTGATTTATACAGCTCCTAAGTGGGAACAGTTTTTAAGTGCCAAAGTATTTAAATGATGATGTATAGGTATCTAATGAGTAAAAGTGTGTCGAATTTATGAAAGCTGTAAATCATTTGCAATCTTTCGTTTGTCTTACTTGTTGCATATGTATATAGCAGTTGGCATCACTTATTTTTGTCACAGATGGGACTTACAGATATGCAACATGTTTGTACGTGTACATCACCGCTTCAGGAAAAGATGTGTATACCTACTCTCTAAAATGTATTTGTATTTTGTTGATAAAGATGCCAAAATCTGCACTCCTGTTTCAGCATTTAGACGATTTAAATTTCAAATCATAGTGATCTAATTTGAGTATCCTCTGTTGGCAGGACTGTAAAACTAGACAGCTGTCAATAAACCAACAATGGTCAAATAAGAAAAAATGTGTGCCGGTTCACACTTGGGGACAAAATGTACGTGGGTCCAGGTCAATTTATCTTACTGGTTTTCTGAACCAGAAGATAGTACATAACGAATCGTGTTTTTTTATTAATAGAGGTGGTTGTGGTTAGCCATACTCATCTAGTACAATTTGTCTTTGAAATTATTTTAAAATAGATGAATGTCTATCCAATTTTTACCTAATTTAACCCCACAAATCACAATGACAAGAAAGTGCAACAAGCGTCATTCAACATGCACTTCAAAAAACTTAAGGCCCCTTCACATTTTTATTTGTAATCTACTACCTTTAATTCCTTCCAAGTATACTCACTTTATATCCAAATTAAGACTACTTCAAAACAAAGCACAAATTTGTATGCCAGGTATGTATGCATGTGTACATATGTATAGATATTTGAGTTTGAGGCAAGACAAAAAAAAATATAGAAAACAACTGACAGACGACACGCAAACTTTAGCCGATGGCAGGCGTTGCGGCCGGCGTGCGCGCGTCTTAATAATTTGTTTTCCTTTCTTCTTTGTGATATCCACTTAAGCGAAAATTAACTAATCTCCTTTTGGAGTGTTTTGCCTTTGCATTAACTCCCTCCGAAAATATTTTCCTTATATTTTAATTTGTGTACTTAATTTGAATAAGAGAAGAACAGAGGAAAAAAGCACTCAAGTGCCGCGCTGCCACTTGGCAGAACATTTAAGTAGCATTTTTTGTAAAATCAAACAAAATCCCAAGGAAATACATTTTTTCATTTATTTAATTTGCTTTGTGATAACAAAACTAACTGAAGAAGAAGAAAAGAAATAAATTTTGCTATGTATGTTCCAATCGCATGGAAGTAATGAATAAATTTAAGACGAAAAGGAATTCTGCCCCCACGCGGAAATTGTTTACCTCTCCTTGTTTAAACGAGTAAATAACAAATAAAAAATAAACTGAAGACGCAAGTTAAACGATATAAACATAATCCAAAAAAACGCATAGTATACCATTATTATTAAATAAACCACCCCAACAATCTCTAATGGTCGTGTTGTGTTTTTTTTTTTCCTTCTCATTATTATTATGCTCGTATCATGAACACCAGACTATGCTGCTGCCCTCTGTTGAGCTTACACAACGCGCTGCCCACGCAGCAGCAGCGCAATGGCAGAAACATAAACCCGGTGGTAGTCGTCGCCGTCGCCGTTGTTGCCCAAGAGAAAACAACCAACCAGCAATGTATAGGTACTCTCCACTGGACAAATCTCAGAACAGAGATGAAAAGGTTCAGATTCGTAAACGATATAAACATGAACTCCATTGTTTTCATATACTTTAACGTTTAATAGTAAGAGAAATAATGAATAAGAGTCTTACTTTGGTCCTGATTAATTCGATAATGTTCATTGTTTTTCGCCAGGAGGAGTATTAATTAAGTAGAAAGACGAAGAAGAAAATAAAAGAACTGAAATAAATGAAGGTTTATCAGTTGAAGTCTGTCATTTCCTGTTAGATTGACAGTTAATGATATAAAAAAATGGTGGATTTAAGCTGGCAATTTGTACGTTCATTTTTGTTTTATATTCCCTCGGGATTGTGGTTAATGTCGCATTAATCACATGTCAAATCATGTGTTTCTCAATAAAATGTCTGTCATAAAAAGATGAACATTTTACTACACTTATAAGTACGAATGTCACGTGGCATTACCAAGGCAAAAATCCAGATACATGCAAACAATCAAAATCCTAATCCCCCGATTCCCTTTGGTTTTTTTGTCGGATGTTTGTATTTTATTCTTTTTTTTTTGCGTTAGAGTTGGAGTGTGCTATATGAGAGATAACATTTAATTCTCATCTTTTAGTAATAATTGAATTAACTTGACATAAAAGATTATTTAGTATATGATTCCATTTAGGGTGGAAACAAATGTAAATTTTTAAATGCAACGAACTTAAATGTATCGTTCTCACTACGTTCTTTTCTATATCAAATCATTCAAAACTTTGCCGAAGACGAATTACATACAACTGTCAAAATTGGTTTAAAATTTTGTGAGAAATTTATTCAACTCGATGTCTTTTGTTTCACAAAAAACTGTGAGTTTCCCATCCAGCATACATAAAATATCAAGTTAATTAGTATCGCAAAATATGTACAAATATTATATTTGACCCAATTAAACGATTAAATCTCAACTCTGAAATCAAAATGGCGTTAAATTAGACATACTTCACTTTCGCCACAAAGTCGCCTTGCCAATCTAATTACCAAATTGCTATTTACCTACACATAGACCCTTTACAAAGAAAATCCTCCGAAACTCTGAAACCATTTGTTTGTATAATTGGCCGTGCTAATTTGTCGTCTTTAACCTTCAACATTTAATATTATGGCGAATTCAAGAACACCAAGTATCCATACATTTATATCTAGAACTATGCTACAGTTTTTCAATAGACTCAGTTAAGGACAAACAACAACAACAAAAAACTAAATTTATCCTCAAGCACTCAAAAGGAACTCTTTAAAGTTGTTTTTATGTACAAAAACTGTTTTCCGCTCCCAATCACACAAATCCTTTTGCTGATTTTATGCCTGGCACCCTTTTTTTCTTAGCGCTATGATGATTCTTACAAAATTCATAATGATGTTCCGCAAATTAATTTTTTTTTGTTCTGTTTTTTGAGTTTTTATTTTCCAAAATATACTGTTTGTAGTTGTTGTGATGATGTTGGTGTTGGTGGATACCAGTGAACCACCACTAGACAGCATTTGGCCTTAATTTCTTCTGCCAACATGGTGGGTTGGGATCACCCCAGTATTTCTGGGTTGTCATGTTGATTTTTTTTGATTGCTGCTTTATAGAGTTGCCAGAAGTGTTATTCTGGAACTTAATCTATTAGCTTTTGAAGCTTAAATGGCCCAAAATTCAGAAAAAAATCAGGGGCGTTGATGAAAAGCCTCAACAGGCTTTTTGTTTAAATTAAAACTGCGCCACTGGACAATACTTTTATTGAGCCAAAACCTTTTGTGTTTGTCCACCTGTTGCCAATTAAGGTATTCTATTTACGTATACAATCCGGATTCACTCTGATCTTCATTTGAAAGTAGCCCAAATTCGTCTAATTAGAGCAAATCATATATTTCGCTTGCTCAATTAACTAAAAATAAATAGTAAAATGGTAACCCGGCTACCATTAAAAAAAAACGTTGTTAGTGTAGAGAAAACAGCAGCAGTCGGTCCTCCTTTTGTGCAATCATAGAGCAATCATAAGTCGAAAGGGACGAATGACTAGGATAATGGTGAAATGGGCGTGATAGAGAAGTGCTTCGGTAGAGAAAGTTGAAATGGTTCCTTGGGAAGGGTTCTTTTTTTTGCCATTTTTTGGAGAACCGTTTCCGTTATGGTGTTCTTATTTTAAAGCATCACTGCTAGAGTAATTTATGTCGACGAAATGGGTTTCTTGGATAATTGGATTTTTTTGCATTTTTTTTATTCATTTTCTTCATCATCTTTCACGCGTTTTTATGTCAGAGACAGTGTGGTTGTTTTTCTTTTTTCAAACTGATGATGGAGTTTTCTAAATCTGTGAGAGAGAATAAACTATAATTTAAATCGCATCTAATTTTCACAAAGCTTTAGCCACATCCTCGCTTTAAAAAAATCCTTTAATTTGCTTTATTTTTTGTTATCTTCGCCTTGTTGGTGGTGCTAGCTATATCTTTCTAGTTCTCTGAACTTAAAGTGGATTGATTTAACGCCTCTTCGCTTTGATATTTCCCAACAAACGCTGACAAAAACGAAAGAAAAGATAAAGATGCTCAGCAGAAAAAAAAAGTTTTCAACGGATAATGACTATCTTAACTCAATCTGTGTACGCCATGCTTTCGGAGCAAAAGGTAAAGAAAAAATGAGAGAAATCAGGGCAAGGGCGCCTCTTGCTAGCAAAAAAAAACACACACCACTACCCACCCTTTTACCAACCACCCACTGCTTTAATTACAGAAAAAGCAATTACATTTGTCACTTTCATCAGCAGCGTCATCATCTCATCCCTCTATATCCTCATCGTTACTCATCACACTTTAATCATGAAGCCTTTTTTATTCTTCTTTTGCTGCTTTAGCTATTTTTTCTTTTTCTGTCAAATTCATAGTTTTTGAATGCCGCCATGCAAAGGTAAGTTGTCAGAAAATATATATGACGTCCCTATGACTACGAAAGACGAGCTGGAGCTTTTTGCTTTCATCTTAATCTTGTTCGCACGTATGTGCTCATATGTAGATCTGACTTCAGGATATACATTTCTTTATAGGGGCACACACTTGATGGTATGCGTGCAGGATGGGAACTTTATGAACAAAGAATGTAAATAATGCCACCGTGTGAAATTAAGAAAAGCGGATGAGTGAGTGCTAGAAGAGGGCGGATATGAGAGGAAAATTTGGAAGCCTTTGATCATTAAATGTTGTGCACTCTTGACACTTTTGATTTTCAAGATTGAAATTGATGAGAGTGGATATTCATGAGAGCATAAAATTTGTATCTGAGAAAGAAAATGATGCGACTTTTGCAAGAAAACATATTTTTTATTTTTCAAGATTTAAAATTATTATTCGTCTTTTTTAAAATTAATGGGCCATCATACAATAGAACAGTTCTAACCCAGAATAACTTCAAAGTAACTTTTTCGTCAATCACACACTTGATCAATAAGCTAGTTGAAGATTGTGTATAAGTATATGAACTAGCTTAGGTTGTAGTGGTGACGATCGTTGCTACCCGACTGAAAAATAACAATTTCTGTTCCCTAGTAACAAACAACTTGTGTGTGTATTTGTATTTCAAATTTATTGTTCTACTCGAAACTAGGAGACTTAGCTCCTTCGTCTACAAACTGCGTTTTCAACTTTTCAAATTTCTCTATTGTACTCGTATGATGCCCCATTCAGCTTTAGTTGTCAAACATAAAGTTTCTTTTTTTAATTAAATTTAACAGAGCTTTAAAATATGTATTCTTTGGTTGTTTATATAGCATTTCGGAAAAATCATACTTCAGTGATGCACAAAAAACTACAAAATAAATTCCAAAACAATAAATGTACTAAGAATTTGACAGAAAAACTGTAGAAATTTAGCCCTCAGAAAAATAAACTGACCAATCACCAGCAAGAATGGTGCACTAGTATTATAAATTCTCAAAACAATTTTGGCACCTGCGAAAAAGAACGGGAATGAAATACACGACAAGATGTTATGCTTCTTAAATTAACACTTGGTAAAACTGAAATTTCTGTTTGCAGAATTCACAAAAAGGTTCTGCGAACTTTTGCATACGGAAAAGGAAAGTTCGCGAAAATTAAAAAAAATGTGTAAAGTGCGCAACAAGTTCAATAAACTAGCATCAAGCTTAGGCTGGAATTATAGCTGTTTCATGGTGGTGCATAATTTGAATGTCTTAATTTTTTATTGAGTCTTGTGTTCTATTGAGAAGCCTATGCACTCCTAGCCATGAAAGCAACTCTACAGAACTCAAAAATAATATACTCTGGTTTAACACATTTAATTTGACATTCTTGAAATTTAACATTTTTATCTTATTAAAACCTTAAGTCTATCGCAGATCGCGCTTAATTTCAGCTCCCACACTTCTCTCCAAACATCAGCTAAATTTTGACATTAGTTCTTTTTGGAGAATACGACTATGTCACAGTTCACAGAAAACAGATGTCCCCTAAATAATAATTTGTTTTCAAGAGTGAATACTACAAGATAAAACGAAATTTCTCAAAATTTATATCGAGAATGTTGTCCCAAACAATTATTTGACAGATATGTGCAGTACAGTTAGAATCTAAAAAATGATTTTATAAACTACCGACAAATAATTGTATGAATATGCAAAATTAAATTTAACTAGAGTCGACATTAAAAGAAAAATACATATATGTATGTACATAGTACATACTTAGAATAACAACTAAATATCTTGCAAATAATTTATTTCCAAAAAGTTTCCATGTTTCTGACTTGTCACATTCATTATAAGGCAGAAGACACATGAAATAAACTTCTAATTCAATTTGTATGTTTTAATAAGTCAAAGACATATAACGGGTGATTTCTTAAGAGCTTGAAAACTTTTTTAAAAAAAAAAACACATAAAATTTGCAAAATCTCATCGATTCTTTATTTGAAACGTTAGATTGGTCCATGACATTTACTTTTTGAAGATAATTTCATTTAAATGTTGACCGCGGCTGCGTCTTAGGTGGTCCATTCGGAAAGTCCAATTTTGGGTAACTTTTTCGAGCATTTCGGCCGGAATAGCCCGAATTTCTTCGGAAATGTTGTCTTCCAAAGCTGGAATAGTTGCTGGCTTATTTGTGTAGACTTTAGACTTGACGTAGCCCCACAAAAAATAGTCTAAAGGCGTCAAATCGCATGATCTTGGTGGCCAACTTACCGGTCCATTCCTTGAGATGAATTGTTCTCCGAAGTTTTCCCTCAAAATGGCCATAGAATCGCGAGCTGTGTGGCATGTAGCGCCATCTTGTTGAAACCACATGTCAACCAAGTTCAGTTCTTCCATTTTTGGCAACAAAAAGTTTAATGTCCAATAAAGTAAACTGAGTGCGAAACTTGGTCACAATCGCATTAATTGTTTGCTCACTTGGTCGATTATGTAGACCATAAATCGGACGTAAAGCGCGAAACACATTTCGAACCGAACACTGATTTTGGTAATAAAATTCAATGATTTGCAAGCGTTGCTCGTTAGTAAGTCTATTCATGAAATGAAATGTCAAAGCATACTGAGCATCTTTCTCTTTGACACCATGTCTGAAATCCCGCGTGATCTGTCAAATACTAATGCATGAAAATCCTAACCTCAAAAAAATCACCCGTTACATTGTTAAATCGAAAACTTCTCTAATTGAAGCCAACATAAAACACACCTCACAGCAAAGAAAACACACATCAAAAGCAAAACTCTTCGTTTTCAATCGAATAAAGGTGATAACACAATACTCACATTATAATTTATAGCTAGATGTTGATAGAAACCTAAACATTCGAAAAACAAATCGAAATTGTCATAGGTATTTTCCAGGGTTGGAAGGTAGGTAGGAACACCAATCAATAAGAAATTCATCATCAATTTATGGGAAGTATATGTACAATGTACCTACCTCGATATGAAACAGACAAGCCCATTCCATAATACTAATAGACAATCTGTGTGAATTTTCCTTGCGGTTAACCATAACAGTAATAATAAATAATTACCAGTCATTCGTCTCGATTCGTGCTTCATAAAATCTTGCCTCTCAGTTCATAACACATCATCAGACAGACACAAACATCATTCTACTTTAGGCAGAAAAAGAGATAGAAAGCTCAAATACAAAAACACACGTTCATGTTGTTTATACCTTTATGGCGTAATTGCTTACAATTTGTAAGCATCTTCAAAAGCCATCTATCGAACGAATGGACAAGCCATAAAGAGGTCTGGGACTATGATACATGGTAATCAATTTTGTTTGAGTCCATACTTCATACCTATGGATCTATATCTACTAACATACCTTGCCTTCATATTTTAGAATATAAATATAGACAGGAGGATAGAATTTGAGGTGCAACTTTCACTCCCAAGGTGGCGATGTCGATCCTATCGTCCGTCGTCATTTCTAACAAAATATTATTCCCTTTAACCCTCTAACGTTTAAGTTACCTACTTTTTGGAGAATATATCTACACCTAAATGTTTTGACATTCAACTCATCTCCTATTGTCGTATTTATGTCTTTTGCTAACAAATATAATCAAATAATAACCACAAAATATATTTTCTATCGATTACTGAAGCAGCACTCTCAATCTCTCCATAATAATCGATGCCTGTCTTTGTGTATTCGGGTGACAGTTTGGAAACTATAATAGTAGGAATCTAAATGTCAAATCAAGTGGTTTTTTGGGAAAACTTATCCCCATTGTTATTCAAATTGCATATTATGCTCCATTGATTACATTTCCATTCGAAAGTATTGAACATTTAAACTCAAAAAGGTTTTACTAAGAGAGAGCTTTGACTTTTGCCAAGAATAATGTTAATAAAAAAATTCAAGTGTGACAACGATGACGCATGGATAATCCATTTTACTTGTGAACTGTCAAAAAGTCCAAGTGACATCTTCTGACACTGCCATTTAATTATAGTTCATATTTATGTTATTTTGTCTTGCTGCCCTTCAGAGAAAGAGAGAAAGAAACAACAAAGCAAAATATCAAGAAGAAGTAAAGATCCATTCTATTAGCCACAATTATGATGGACAGATATGGGCTAAATTTGACTGATGCCGCCGAAAATAAAAATGGCTAGACTTGAGTGTGGGTAGAACTGTGACATCAGAGAAGGAGATAGCTTTAGTCGTAAGTTAAAGAAGTTCAGCGACAACAAAACCTCATCAGATGCAGGCGATTGATGGGGCCTTAAGGGCTGTCAAAGTGAGTTTTATCTTATTCTTTCTGTTTTCTTTTTTTTAATGGGTGTATCGAAAGAGGGTGGTAGTTTAAGTACTTTCCACTTTTTTCTTTATTTTTTGATTGATGAAAGATAAACAAGTTATGGGAAGAAGGAGATGGCAGATGAGAAATTAGACTGAATTTGGGGCGAGCTGTTTTTGGTGGTTAAGTTAAGTAAAGTGATGCCATCATAAGCAGCAGAATCCAGCACAGTCTACGGGTTGACTAACCAAAAAAAAAATATAAATAAATATGTATATAAACTCGGCCTAGTACCTAATCTCGAATTGTAATGATGATTAATTGCTCGAAGCTATGGCCCATCTATACGTCGATTACAAGTTACCCAATTAATTATTTTTTGTTCATTCTCTCTCATCTTTTATTTTTTACTTATCCGACGACCTGACTTCGATTTTTGGTCAGGAAAAAAAAAACAAGAAAAAATCTTTCTTGGGTCTAACAGAGGTGACGGAGTTAATTGTTTTCTTACATCTCTCCGACCACGTTTTATCCCTCTCAAGAAACTCCAATTCTATTTGTTAGCCGTTAAATAAAATAATAGAGAAAACAAAAACGGGAAAAGAATTTTCTAATTAAACCCGGGTCTTAGCGGTTCTATAAATGGATTTTTAAAAAGATTAATTTTTGTTTTCTATACATTAAGTGAAGGTCTGTTTCTTTCGTAACTATTTTTTTCCAACTTTAATTGTGTATAGGTATGTTGCCTTAAATGTTTTAAGTAGAACGAAAACACCCGTAGATCAATCAATGTTAGAATCTTGACTGATGGAGTGCGAAAATTGGCGTCAATGAGTCAAAAGCTTTACTCTCTGTTTGGCGTCATGAGTTTTGATTAATATGAAGAATTTCCAGTTATAGAGATTTAGTTAATTTTATGATAGGTTTGATATATGTGTGATTTTTTAAGGATTTAAGCTGCTGCGCCCATATCTATATCGTCTATTACAATTTGGATTGTGCAATGACAAAATATACTTATTTATATCACCTAACAGCTGTCAAATGTACTGTCACTTGAAACAGTGTTGTCAATTTTTCTCTATAAAGCTGTTATTTGTTAGTTTGAATTATTTGTATTGTCTTGTTCATGGTCTCTTCTTCATAACAAGGCATCTTAAGATTTATCTTAAACAACACTATGCATTTTTTAACTTTTCGGATTAACGTGACAGCTGTCACCTGCTACAAAATGTTAAATAGCAAATGGTGATTTGTGTTTTACAATTCATCCGATTTGATTTGCTATGCACAAAAACACTTTATTGCTATGATGGTAAACACTTGCCATCTTTTATTTATCATTTAAGGTATTTGGTATTGTTTCACGGGTTCTGTTTTCACAAGTAAACAATCTTTATAGTGCTTTATCTACCACTTGAAAGAAAACACCATCAGCAAGGAGTGCACCCTTGGTGAGTAGGTGTTGTGTGTACTTACTATGTCAAAAACCAAACCACAGAAGAGCCATTAATACTTGACGGTAGCCTAAGGCTCATTAATCGCGATTACTCGAAACACTCTCTCAAAAAACACCCCACCACCGACATCAGTTTAAATAGGTATAGATACAGTATACGAAGTATACTTGGAGAGGGTTGTCTTAGCGATTCTTATTACGAGTATACCATCGATATATGTAGGTAGTAACCAATGGAAACTTAACGAGTTGAAATGTCAAGCACCTTAAAGAAGGTTAAAAAGACTTGGATTTTCTTATACAATGTAATGTATGTGAATGTAAACCCTCCATACCTGTGCTAGTTTCAATTTTCTTTTTTTTCTGTTTAGTAATATGAAGTGTAAGTTCTTTCACTCACCCTCCTTAGCTTGCTTCATTTTTCTTAACGTATTTGGACCCCTTTTAGCAATCAACACCCGCAACGAAAACGAATTGTTTTGGTATTTGCGGGTTAGCACTTTCTGAGAAGGGGTTTTCAGTCGTCGTCGCAGTCAAGAGCGACTGCCATACAATATCTTCCTTCTCGATTAAATGGTATTTGACCGAAATAGTTTTATGGCAAAAGTTCAATTTCAAAGCTTAATAGTAGGAGGGTTCAACGACGACGGACGGAACGATATGCCAAGACTTCCAACGACAACCATCAGCAGTGGAATGACCTGCAGTATTTCTCCACTTATAAGCGACTATGTTGGGATTATTTGCCGCTAAAATGCACTACTTGGCAGAGGGTCAAAATGTTGGGCGAGGCTAATATCTTTTTATGTCACTATTTCACTGGGGTAATTTTATGTTTTCTGTTTTTATTGTGACCTAATAATAGGAGAAATTCTGGTGATGCATCAAACCAACTTCACAGATGACGAAGATGCTTCCTTTCTTCCTGAGAGATGATGTTCTTTTTCATTAAATTAATGAAGACGCTCAAAATAATTCAAGGAACCATTTTCTATTTGAAGCCAACTCTAATTGGAAAATATTACGCCACAAGAAAGTTCTTGTTGCAACTTGCAACCTACTTCAAAAATTCTAGTTATGAATGTCAAAATAAGTTGCGCCATTCAAGTTTTTTTTTTTTTCTTTAATTTTTGTTCAGTGCTCAGATCATCGTGGAAGAAAATTGTTATCAAAATGAGAAAACTTTGGCCTAGTTTTTGGTCGTAAATTTATTACCCAAAAATTTTCTTTTCGAGGGTGGGGAGATAGGTATGCATCGCCAGGTAAGATGATTGCGAGTCCCGAAAACTCATGGGGGTGAAAGTTGAGTTTATATACTTCTAGTCATCAGGGCACAATTTAAGCCTTTTGCGGAAAGCCATAATGTAAAGTGTTTCTGTGTTCCTGCTTCACGAAGACTTTGTCGTTGTTGTATTTGTCGTCGTCGACAACTCATTAAGAAACACACAACACTAAAAAATAGAAATGCAATTCGCAAGCATGCTGATGCTGATGCTGACGATGAGAAAAAGGGTTTACTGAAGGTGCCTTCTAAAACAATCGGGTATGCTTCGAGTTTTCCTTATAAGCAGAATTATTGTTAGATGTACTTACGAGTATGTATATAAATGACTGTGATATGTGTATATAATCATACATAGCGTATTCCTTCTACTTATTTCATGGGTGAATAATCGTACCGTCATGTTTTTGGGAAATTGATATAAGTACCAACAAGTCTAATGGGATTATTCGAGTGAAGGAAAAGATTAAATGCTTTTTCTGTGTGTGTGATACGAGTTCGTTTCTGGTTTTTTTTCTTATTTTTTGGAAAGTACTACAAGATGCTACCGCAAAATCAATTAAGTTCACCCCAATCGGCTTACCGCACACTAATTCACCACACTCAAACACACAGAAATATATCTATGGAAAGGGAATTGATATGGGCTTAGAAAATCTTAGAAGAGGAACAAGAAGAAGCATCTGACAACGACAAACGATGCGAAGCAGCATACAAAGTATGAATGAAAATTCAAAACTAGGAATTCTGTTAGAGCTTAATTTAAAAGAAATTTTATACTAAACGTTTTTTTTTTCAGAAGCATAGTTTTTTAATTGGCAACACTGTTTCTAATGTCAGTAAATCTGACAGCTGAGTGCTGAGAGAAGATTTGAATTACTCATGCAAATTCTTAACCGATGGATCCCAGCTGGTTGATAAAGTGGTCAAAAACTGGACTTCCAGATTGCGCTACTTTCAATCCACCACTAGTGGGCCAGTGATACCTCTGAAAATGTTCATAAAGTGTCAAAAAAGGTGTCCGAGAGGAAAAAAGGTGTCCCATAGAAATGTCAATTAAAACGCAGGTTAAATTACAGTTTTTATTATAACAATTAAGAACAACAACAACAACGCAGACGAACCGACCACAGAGAGTAGCACATAACATAGATGTGAAGGAATGAAAACCAAAGAATAAACATAACAGATAACACACAAACGTACGTCAATAATGTAGTTATCCATATGCCAAACAAATTACAAACTTTTGTTTTCTGCAGTGTGAGTGCGTGGTGAATTGCATTTAATTCAAACACAAATATACAGATCGTGTGTCGTATCAACAGAGATTTTTATATGAAAGATAGAGATAGAAATAGATAGTTTGGTGTAGGTATTTTTTATTTTGGTTGTTTGCGACGGGTTGCGTTCCATTTTTCGAACAAATTATTTGTTTTGCTTAAAATAGTGTCCAAAGAGTTGCTAGATTTATAAAAAGTGTCCAAATCGACTTATTTTTGAAAAAAGGAGTTCTGAAAAGGTGTCAAAATGACACTAAAGCGTCCCCAAAGGTAACCCTGAGTGGCAGAAAATTATCCTTTCGATAAAGCAAGTCCCATGGCCGATAATATTTGGCTTTAATGTTTTTTAAGAACAGCTAGTGGGAAAAGCATTTATTTGATTCAATTTTGGACATAACCACAGTTTTGATTTTCACCACACTGCGGACTTTTGTTGAATTTTTGCATAAATTGTTCTTAAAGCCTAACAAATCAATGTATATAAAAATGTGCAAGAGCCTTATATGGTCTTGTGAAGTCTGGATCTACAAGTTTTGAAAGCAAATTAATGTATTCATTTATATTAGTTTTATTCAACCTGGGAAACATTACTTGAAGAACAGTTATCGTATCTTAGGTGCATCTTTTTGAAGATGAAGTTCTTCAGAATTCAGTTGTAGACATTAAAATAAGCCCTCATGGCGTTTTTAGTTGAAATACGCACACCGATGCCTCTACGAGTCTTGGTTGTTCTCGGGAATTTCTCGACCATGTTTATCCAGGAACTTTCCGCATTAGAGTGACTGATGCACAAATGAAGAGTTGTACGTTAACTAATATTTTGCAACGAAATTCTGTTGATGGATTATTCAGTACACCAAATAAAAATATAAAAATATTGTTTCAATGAGATTTTTTAAATTTTACTTAGAACTGCATAAAGGATATTAAGGGAGAAAAAGAATAACATTCAGCAAATTCGTCTTAGCCATTATTCACTCTCCATTAGAGACAACTTTTAGGTGGACTTCTTACAATAGTCTGTCATTTGTTGTTTTAAGAATTTGCTACATACTGTCATGTCGTTGTATCATTTTAATGGCAATTTTGAAACTATTTCGTATGACTATACAAATTTTTCAACGCAAACAAATAAAATCCCACATTGGGCGCCACACAATATTTATACAAATTCATTATAGAAAATATTCATTTCTTTCAATAGGATTTTCATTTCATTTTTTCATTCAAATAACCACAAAAAAAATATGACTAGAGATTCACATTGGGCGCCATTATATATTACATGTAATTTATTGGACGAACCAGGACCTAAGAGGAGAGAAACGGAGCGGATCCACAATTTTCTTTCGAATTCGAACGACTGACTAAGAAAGAAAGCTTTTTTTATGAGTGGTGATACCCTTGGAATAGTTGTCAATTCCTCACAAGAGTCAGTATACCCAGAAAAAGAGCATTTTTGTTTTTTAGGTGAAATACTATGGGATTCGATCCTCAGACCTTCGGCATTCTGGCAAGCGTTTAGGTACTTCTCCAGAATAGATTTGGATAAAAAAACGGACCCGACTCATTTTCTAAATGTCAAATACGAATACTTAAATATTTCTTTTCTACAAAATCCGTTTTTTTTTTTTTAAACTCTTATAATGTAACTTAGCAAAAAAACATTCAAACTTTTTATATTGTACTTTTGTGCATATCCGCCCTTAACTTCATTTTATTGAGTACTTCTAATATGTAGTGTTACAAAGATTCATTGTAAAATAGGTTACATGTATCCATTTGAAGAGAAAGGTGGAGTAGTGTACAAGTGACAAATGACATTAGTCTGACATTGACACAGAAATAAATAGACAATGATAGAACCATGTAAAAGCAAGAGTAGGAATGGGCAATGTTGCTTGCACTATAGTTATCATCTTCCTTCGGTTAAAGTTTCATCAATTCTCCCTTATTTGACATGACAATCACATCCAATCACACACACACTCAAACACGCACACTTTTATTGCGGAAAGTTCTTCGTTCTTTTGTAATGTGTCGTTGTTTATTTGGTTATAATCAGAAACAGGTAGTTTGTATGTTTTGTTTACCTCCACCTATGGATATCTGGTGTGACGTATAAGTGTCACGAGTAAGGTGGGTTTTATGTATGCGGGGGATGAGTTGGCTAAGAACAAAATATAGGGGAGAGCATGAAGAGAAAGCAATAGTAAAAATAAATATTAACAAACTACTTAGAACTTTCGGCTTTTGCTCGCTCATATCTCGTTTCATTTTCCCATCATACTTTATATAACCTGAACCTGTCGAAAAGGAAAAGAATAGTCCCGGGGATGTCAGGCAGTGTTATGCTATGTTGATCTTACATTTTGTTATAGAGGATTCTATGCCCGTACCCGCATCAAAATGTGTCAGTCCCTTTGTGTATGACTTTTTCTTTTATTTAGTATAGATGAGACGTGCATTTCGTGATGTGAATTGAATAACGTTATCAACATCGAAAGTTCGGGGAACTTTTACAATCGGGGAGGTCGTTTAAGTCGTAAAGCCTTAGTTGGTTGTCCAAGGAACAAAACAACCAAAGAAGCGGGGAGCCGCACGGATGTAATTTTAAATCGCAGCGCAACGTATGTACCTACCTACAGTAACAGTACTCTGTATATACACCACACTGACGCCCACATGACGCTACCTGTGCATATGCGGACGTTTGCTACTCTAATTTATGCATAATAATTGTGTAGAGAAGGAAATCGTATTTCCCTCTTTGTATCTTTCGGGTTGGAGAATTTGATCTGCGTGGAAGTATTTTTTTTTTTGCGGGAGTTTGACTTCCATATTCCATCTTAACTCTACCATCGTGTTCCTCCATTAGAGGGTATAATCAATGAGCCGTATGAAGGTATAATACCTACATAAGACGCCACAGGAGAAGTATGCAAGAAGTCGACTGACTGTAGGCGTTATTCGGGAGTTTAATGAAGGCAATCAACTCGAGGGGAAAATGTTGTGGATTGGCGACTGGCGAGTCAGCTTTGCCCGGCAGAGATAAAGATTTACTGCTGCTACTCGTGCTAGGATCTTTAAGTGGACCGGACGCGTATTGCCAAACTGTATATCAGCACAGATCTCCATAGTCTGTGCTCAGCCATTTTCTGCTCACCGAATTTGAAAGTATTGTAGAGCAAACTGTATGCTACCACAGAGCGCTCTGTGGTCACATGCAGTTTGCTTGTAAAATATTAAAAAAGCTGAAGCAAACTATATGCTAGTTCAGATCGAGCAATGTACCTGCGATTACAGAGCCATCGTTCACGTTGGTATAGTTATTGTGTGTGGTGAGTTCTGGGTTGGTATACATTTTGCTTAGGAAACTAAGAGCAAAGTACCTGTGATTACAGAGCCATCGTTCACGTTGGTATAGTTATTGTGTGTGGTGAGTTCTGGGTTGGTATATATTTTGCTCAGGAAACTAAGAGCAAAGTACCTGTGATTACAGAGCCATCGTTCACGTTGGTGTGGTTATTATGTGTGGTGTGTGGTGCCGTGACATAAGGCCAAGTGACAAAAGGCCAAACATAAAATGTTTTGTCTTGAGCAACAGTACCTTGGGTGGCCCGCTTCGCGGGTTTTCAGGATTTTAACTTCCTTTTCGGGGCTCACACCCGCTCACGCAACTCCGTTGCTCCGCTTAGGGTATGTTCAGTCGCCAGGCAGGCGCCTGTAGCAACAGTTTTGTATTTTACATTAATTGGAGTAAACAACTAACAGTTATGTACTGCTGCTCAGGAAAACTGTTGCTACAGGCGCCTGCCTGGCGACTGAACATACCCTAAGCGGAGCAACGGAGTTGCGTGAGCGGGTGTAAGCCCCGAAAAGGGATTTAAAATCCTGAAAACCCGCGAAGCGGGCCACCCAAGGTACTGTTGCTCAAGACAAAACATTTTATGTTTGGCCTTAAGTCACAAACAAATTTGGCCTTTTGTCACTTGGCCTTATGTCACGGCACCACACACCACACACAATAACCACACCAACGTGATAGAGCTGTGTAAATCGTTCATTTCAAATGATCGAATCGTTCAACAATCGATTACGAAAATGATCCGATCTTTTCAATCAATCGATCATTCGATCATTTTCATTTCACTGAAATGATTCAATACTGTTCCTATTCGATATTAATTTCGATTTCGATGATAAGATTGACTTGTGGCTTTGATAGTTCTCACAAAATACTCTATGATGATGGCTACTTCATGGATTAAAAAGTGTCAAAAAATTCAAGAAAAAGAGATTTTATTTGTTCCTTCGGAAAAGAGCAATTTTAGTGCTTTTGGCTAACATTTGGTACGAAATATACTTTGTACGTCATAACTGAATTCGTCCTCTATTCGTCAAGTCATAAACTGTCAAATTCTATCAAAGGATGGCTACGATGTCAATGGATTAAAAAACGTCTAAAAATACCAAAAAAAAGAGATTTTATTTATTGCTCCGGCAAAGTACAATTTTAGGGCTTTCGGCTGACATTTGGTACGAAATATACTTTGTACGTCATAACTGAATTCGTCCTCTATTCGTCAAGTCATAAACTGTCAAATTCTATCAAAGGATGGCTACCATGTCAATGGATTAAAAAACGTCTAAAAATACCAAAAAAAGAGATTTTATTTATTGCTCCGGAAAAGTACAATTTTAGAGCTTTCGGCTTACATTTGGTACGAAATATACTTTGTACGTCATAACTGAATTCGTCCTCTATTCTTCAAGTCATAAACTGTCAAATTCCATCAAAGGATGGCTACGATGTCGATGGATTAAGAAACGTCTAAAAATACCAAAAAAAAAGAGATTTTATTTGTTGCTCCGGAAAAGTGCAATTTTAGGGCTTTCGGCTGACATTTGGTACGAAATATACTTTGTACGTCATAACTGAATTCGTCCTCTATTCGTCAAGTCATAAACTGTCAAAGTCCATCAAAGGATGGCTACGATGCCGATGTATTAAGAAACGTCCAAAAATCCACATTAAACATACCGGATCCTGATACATTAAATAACATCAGTTCAACCCAACAATTGTTTTTGCGGCCTACAACATCAACGACCAACCCGATTAATCATGTTGTTCAATGCCGAGTTCAACCCAGAAGTTCCAGTCCACCGTCCGTTTGGCGTTCATAATCCACGTTGATTGACTCGGAAGAAATGGAATCAAGTAAATCATGATTAATCGAGTCAACTGATATCGAAAATCGAGACTCATTGAAATGATTGAGATTGAAATAGAAAATCGAGAATCCAGAATCGAGAATCATGTAAATGATTGAGATTGAGATCGATTAAAATGATTGATTTCGATCATCAATACTTTTCGATGATCGGATCAAAAAAATCGAATCGATCCCGATTGACACAGCTCTACAACGTGAACGATGGCTCTGTAATCACAGGTACTTTGCTCTTAGTTTCCTGAGCAAAATATATACCAACCCAGAACTCACCACACACAATAACTATACCAACGTGAACGATGGCTCTGTAATCACAGGTACTTTGCTCTTAGTTTCCTGAGCAAAATGTATACCAACACAGAAAAATCTGCTTTTGATCTGACACAGTATATAGTATGCTCTTAATTTGAATGAGCATTCTGTAGTCTATTATAGAGCGTCGGAGTTCTGTACTGATATACAGTTTGGCAATACGCGGACCGGACGGTTTGAATTCAAATTGTAACGTTATGTTGTGCGTTTAGTGCACATTCGAATGACTTTGTTGCCATTTGAATGAATGTTAAGTGGACATCATTACGAAAATTTGCAACTTTGTTGAATAAAACAGATGACCAATATTGTTTCGGAAGCTTGAGGGATTTGAAATTTTGTTTTAAGCAAGAAACACCCATGCACGATCTTGAGCTCTTTAATAATGAAGCAATCTCAAAACTTCTACAGTTTCCTTGTATCGAACATTTATAATGCTCTATCTACATGGAGGAAAAAATGCCATTTAATCTGCCAATTTCGTTCAATATTCCACATGGAATAATGTGCTGTACCATTTTTCAATTAACTTCCCGATTTTCTTCGTGTACATTTATATCACAATGGATTTTATCCAGTATTTTGCCAGTTTTAATTTTTGAAATTGTTAGAATTCATCTTTTCAGTGCCAGAATTTTAATTGTGAATTTTGACATCGTGTCAAACTTATAAATAAATAAATAAATTTGGTGGTGCAACAACTCATAGAGAACCAGGACCTATAGTGACTTACAACACTCAATCATTCCCGTGCGTGTTACCAGAAATGGAAGGGACTTACGATTTTCTGCCGACAGTTCATTATGCCAAGGGATACTACGTTACCATGTTGTCCTGTTTAAATGACAAGTCAAAGTGCTAAGTTAACTCTTTACCAGGTAAAGTTAATCAGATAAATAGTTGTTAAAATAACTGTATGAAATTTTAAATCAACAGGATATGTAATAAAATTAAAACTGGCAGGAAATTGAAAGTTAACGATGCGGTCATATCAAAAGTTTTCCAATTTTCCTTTTTATTTACAAAAGTTCTGTTATCAGAAACAGTGTCAAAAACCTTAAAGTTGAAATACGTGGATCTAACCCCACAGTTTGTCAAAAACTATTTCGAAAATTAACTTACACAATGAGACACTTTGAAAAACTTACCTACATACATTAGTTCTTGAAGAGCAACCAAAATAAAAAAGGTTTTCACGTTTTTTCCCTTACACAACGCTACAGCATCGGAAAAAGTCTCGTTAACGAAAAACAAAAAAAAAAAAAAAACTTGAAAATAACCACGAAAATCCTCTTTTAATTTCGTTTGGTCTGAAAATTGCCAGAGTGGATCTAAGCCTATAAAGGGCTTACAATTTTCTATTCGACTGACAATTTATTATTATCCCGTTGAATATTTTTGAATATCATCAACGGTGATTTCAAAAGCATATACATACATATATACCTTAAGCTGCTCCTTCTCTGTGATGGGTTCTCCTTCGGTACTCTGTCTGTGTTTCTTTTCTCTTTGAGTAAGGTCTGTATAGTGCTGAATATGGCAAATTGGATTACTCGGATGAGAGGGAAAAAAGGATCTTTTTGAATACTTTTTCGCTTTTTAATATTTAAATTTGTCAATTCTCCCACTTCCAGATATTCGGTTCGTTTGCCAACTCATCAACATTGATTGAATTGCCAGATGTAAGGAAGTAAAAAAAAAGAAAGTAATAACTAAAAAATAAGAAAAGTTTTAATTTGACAATAGATGGCGCCCAAAAAGACTCCTTCAAAGGATTAAAATCGTCGCACAACATCACAACGGGACTAAAAACCAGAACAAAAAAGGGTGACATAACCTCTAAGCAAGTTTAAAATACACTCCAACTGACATTGCAACAAGGGAATAAATAATTTCGTTGGCATCCTAGTTCTCCTCTCACTCCAAGATGTAGCTTTGCTCTTGTTGTAACCGCAAATAGGATTTAGTGTCTGCTACAATGAGAATGAGCGACACAGTTTTAGCACGCCGAGAGTGAGGTGGAACCGTAAAAACAGTACAGTACAATACAAACCTTGTCTTTAGGGGGTAAACACAATGTATGCTAGAAAATGGTATTGCTGCCGGCAGTGGGTGAGATGAGTCGGTGGTGTAAGGTTAATCCAAAGAAATTCATTTATCCTTCGCTACTTATTCTCTTTCATTTCAATGTTGGTTTTTTCTTTGCTGTTTTTTTGTTTGGTTTTCTTTTATTTCACGAGAAGATGTGCTGCTCTTTTCTTTGCAATGCGATGTCGTCTCTTTTATTATTCATTGCGATGGCTTTTGTAAGAAGCTTATCTAGTCAGAGCCAATCCAACGCCAGCCAGCTTCAGTGCTCTTCTCATGTCTTCCAATGTACGACAAGTGTTATTACTCTGTTGCAAATGAAATGTTAGCTTTTGTTTTTCTTTTTGAAAATAGAAGTGTTGGCATCACAACAACAAAAAAAAAAAAACACTAACCGAAAAAAAGACCAACACTGGTTAGAGACAGAATTAAGGAATGGAACAATGAATTTTACTTAAACAAACTAAAGCTAGCTGTTTTTTTCTTTAAAACTATTGTTTTATATTTTATGGTATTCTATTTTCTTTTGCAGGCTGTCTCCTTGAAGGAGTTACGCCATCGGCACCACCGGATGTCCCACCGAGGAATCCAACAATGAATCGAATGAATAATGGTCGTTTAGCTGGTAACCCAAATGATTTGGGAGTAGATTTTGAGCCATCGTGTTTGGTACGAACGCCATCGGGCAACGTTTACATTCCTAGCGGTAATTTAAGTAAGTAGTTTTTTTTTATGAATATTTTGAATGTAAAAGAACTCGAAACTGTTTTTTAAAGGTCAAAGGTTTATGTTGGAAAGTCCTTAAATTCGAATTGCTTAAAATTTTCTTTTGAGATATCAAAAATAAAAGTCTGTCAGAGTTTTTCATGCTTTATGTCTATAAAGCCTTTTTTAAAACTACCACTTAAGAAAGATAATGAATGTATGCCTTTAGCTTTTCTTCTTATTTGGATTTATTTAAGTGTTTCTTATAAAAAATTTACGCCTTTGAAGGTTTTCAATAAATTTGCTTGCACTTACTTTCTTAAAACCCCCATTAAAAAATGTTTTGTTTTGTCATAATAAACTAAGCTAATAAAAAATCTATAAAAATTAAAAAAATAATGTGAAGTTAATGCGAATCCTGTTGGGCGCCATTTAAGAATCCACAATTCTGCTCTGAGGGTGGCCGTGGCCCGATGGAGGTGTGCTCGCCTGTGAACCTCATGATCACAGGTTCGATCCCTGCCGTCGTCTATGTCGTTTTAATTCCATTAAAAACCTTCTAAGATTGTCATCAATGGGTTGCTGGTTTACTCATTACATGTTGTTCAGGTATAACACTAACAACATGTAATTGAGCTAAGCTAGTATGCCCAACAAGGATGAACACGAATAAAATAATGTGAATTATAAGCGACATAGAAATAAGACACGGCATTCTCCGCTTTAGTTCAGCCGCCATCCCTGGAGATAAAATATCTGAGACAACAACCTTCAGTCTCAGAACATCGTGCCACACATCTTTCCTATCCATCTTTCTCTTCCTTAACTTCACGCCCGCGCTGTGTTGAAACATTTAAAGGGTACTCATAATCCCTTGAGCGCGTGTAGATTATAAAAAAAAAAAAAATAATAATAAAGTTAATATTAATAACAGTATTAATTCCTCTTAAGTTCTAACAATATTAAAAATGTTAACTATAATATTACAAAGAATTGACTGAACATCTTTAAAAACTTTGGGTTGGACTGTAATGAGTAATGGTCAGGGGTAATGTGTCTTCCGAGAAAATAGTACATCCTATTATCGTATTACGTATTAGTTACGACTTGGAAAATGATGTGTAGATTCTTTCCGACAAAACTTGCATAAACATTCTTGAGAGTTATAAGTCACTAGATCCTGGTTCTCCACAAGCTATCGTGGCACCAAATTGTGCTTCTTTGGATAGTGTTACTATTGTAGTACCAGACATAACCTTATTGACGCCAACTATTAATGCCATTTTTGCATCGTTTCGTTGGGCGCCATTTATTTAAACATACTCAGGATGAAAATTATAACCTATTTGCTGACTCTAAGAATATGTTTGAACTTAGGGCTCGTAACCCTATTGTCCAAAAAAATAATATAAATATATAAATAGAAAGTAAAACAGACGTAAAATGGGGTCACGCATCAATCAAATCAAATATATTATCTATCTGTAATCAAATGTTGTGATAAGTATCCTTAGATTCTTAAAAACTACTTTCTGTCCTTGACACAAAACGTAATCAAAATTACACCGAGCACAAATATTTGCCTTATATAAAAACAAAAACATAAAAAAGAGACAAATGTCAGATAAACGCCTGTTTTATGTCAATTGCATTCAAGTGTCACTCTTTACTTTCACTCGATTTCACTTGAACGATTTGTTTTCTCTCATCGAAACACATTTCCACCCTTGCCAAATGCCTCCCACACAAACAAACCCAAACTGTTATAATGATGCCAAAGCAAAAACAACAAAAAACTCAAACTCTAAATTTCAACTGTCAATGTCAATTAATGGCAAGTAGATATGGAATATCTGAATTTCTCTTCATTATGCCCCTCATATTTCCTTCAAAGCGCATAATTTTTTTTGCAAATTTGCATTCTCTTTTCATTTTACCTTCTGCATCATACCATACCCTGTGCCGCAACAGTCTGCCACTCCTTTAGAGCTTGGAAAAAATATACAAAAAAAAAACACTTCTCTAGCGCAATGAGAGAATAGTGCAATAATAAATTATCATATCCTCTTTTCTATCCATTTTTTACGAGTTTCTAGTTGATTTTTTTGCACATCCATTTTTTTATTCGATGTGATGCCTCTATGTGCACTCTACATTATACAATCTAGCCGTTAGGTGCATACGGATTTATAGCGCATTATTCATCCAGAAATTTGTACATAAAAGTGGATATAGAGGCAAAATATTTAAATCCCAGCCTAGAAATCCAACCACAGGCATTTCTCTCTTCTACCATAAGTTTTTCGTATACTAACATACAGATTTATCCTGGCAATAGCACGGACGAAAAAAGTCCTGGAATTGCACACAGTAATCCAGTTGCGCCCTATTTTTCATTTCTCTACATTTATATTTTTATTCCTCTCATCTGTGCATCGCATACTTGAAAACAAATTGAAAAGTCAACCAATTCAACGTATGAACGATGCAACGGCTGCAGCGGTACCCCATCATCAATGTAATTCGCCTTACATACCACTGCCACCCTCACTTTACACCCTTTTGGCCATCTCTATGCCACTCACTTGTTAAGGGGGAGAAAAATATATATTTAGTTGTAAAATGAAACGAAAAAAAAGATGAAAAGCCGACTGAGCAAACAAAATAAGAGCCAAAAAATGTAAAGAAATCCCTTTCACACAATATTTTCCATATTGGCATATTTTTATAAATTGCTGTGCTATTTTTTTTGCATTGCATACTCACATAAATAGCATGGAGCTAACTATCTACCAATGGGGTTTATTAAGCTTCAGGGGGAGATGATAAATAATCCAGAAAAAATGGAAGAAAAAACTAAAAAACGAACCTTGCAGGCTTAACTGAGTGTGAGGTGAGTGTGTGTAAATTCGCATTCCCTCGGCGTTCACTTATATTTCACCTGAAAGTATGCTACAAAATATGCACATACAGGTTGTATGTGTATGTGTATGTATACTGTTGGCAAAAAAGCCTATAAGTATGTGGCACTTAACCAATTTAAAGCTCTCGAGTGTTCCCTTTTAGTTTCGTTCAGCTTCCCTCTTATCCAAAGGACCGTAAATCCTGTTTCCATTCGCAAAGCAAAACTATACATTCACTATGTAAAACGAGTCATTTTTGAAAGCATTCAGCTGATGTTGCTGCTGCTTTAAGCATCCAACTACCCATCGACCCGTTCAAACCAACCCCATGGTATTCTAGGAGTTAGTTTTTGGGCAGATCGATAACCACACACAATCATTCGTACTTCTTCACACACACAAATGTTCTATGCCATAGTCAATGTGTGCCAAACAATGACATGTTGCCTCCATTTTTGTTTTTTTTCCCTCCATATGCTGTAAACGTTTACAATGATGCTGTGTGTCTATGATAGTTTTGTGTCATTTTAAATGACATGAAGCCCTTGCAGAGCTTTAAGTTGATCTGTGTGCATTTTGCGTGGTGTACATTCCCTATCATCAAAGGTAATATCGTTGTTGAGTTTTTCCTAACAAAACAACAATAGCAGAAATGGACAACACAAACTGAATTGTTGATGAATGTTCGTATTGCGAAATTTCGTGAAACAAAGAAAAACAGTAGAACTATCGTCAATACAAAATCCATTTTCCCAATCTTGCACAGAAAACAAAGTTTCATACACATCTACCTACTGCCATTATTTGAACTCGCTTAGATTTTGTATTGTTTTAAATGGAGGACTTCAGTTAGTATTGGTGTGCACAATAGCATGCTTTGTGAAATATTTAAAGGCAGGGTTTTTACGGACGTCAGGCAGATTGCGAAATCGGCTATCAACTTGAAGTTGCATGATAATATTGTTTGTGATCTGTGGAAATGTTTTTCCAGCATACACATCACACATTATGGCAGATAAATTAGTTTTGTAGTAACTGTAACTGTAGTTGTATATCTGTGTTAATGTTGCTGGAGCGAGAGTTGATGTTTACTTGGGTAAATGTAGTTTGTTTTAAACATTGTCGTACATACATGGTTTTGTGAGTTTAACTATGTTTACTATTGTTTATCTTCAATTAAAAAAAAAAAACAACCTACAAAATGGCGCCCAACAGATGACAAGAAGTCTAGGAACAATCTTTAAAAAATCACTTATTTTACGAACTAAAGAATTTTTGAAAGTGTTTATAGTTTATTTCAAGTACTTTTATTGTATTTCCTTATTCTTTCTTTAAAGAAAATTACAAATATATACCTTTGTAAAGTGTGCCAATTTTTAGATACACGAAATTTAACTTACTAACTTTCAACTGTACCTTTTAATCACCTTGCCTTAAAGTGAGTCTCTTCACCTGAAAATACTTTAAAAATTGTTTTAAAACAATTTGATTGTCACGCATTGGGCGCCATTTACTTGGAATTCAATAAATAACTTTTCCTATAGAAATATAGAATAATAGACTTTTAAAGTATCACCACTTAGCCAAGATTTAAACTGTCTATACTCGATTCAGAAATTGAACAGAAGAATAGATCTTAAAACAACAATCAAACAAGAATACTATTTTGTACATTAAAAAAAAATGTATAGAAAATCCCATTACCCCGATGCCTTCCTTGTCTTACTAGCCTACATCTGCCTAATGGAAGCAGTCTCAAATTCAAAGAACTCATTCCCCAGTCAAAACGCACAAAAGTATACTTGAAAAAAAAAAGAAACAAAATATGGATAACAAACTATGATGATGATGAGAATGTGCAAAAGATTTCATGTATATTGTCACCTTTCTGGAAGACAAAATACTTTCAGCACAATTTCGAAAATAAAAACTGAAGGCAAATAAAAAGAAAACACGATGTCCTTCGTTATTTTGTGAATCTGAATCAGAAAAAAAGGACACAAAGCTCTTTGCATGCTCTCACGTCCATATGCCCTTAACTAACAAGGCAAAACATAGCGCAGTAGCTACATTTTTTGACTGACGTAAATAAAACCTTACATCTAAATACACGCAGCGCATTTCTAAACATTACTTTTTTTTTACTTTTTATTTTCTTGAATACGAAAAAAAAGAAACAACCAAAAATAAATATAAAAAAACTAAAATCGTGGAACAGAAAGTCGAAGAAAGAAACATAAAGCTAACACGTTCACCGCCCCCTAGGGGGCTCCAGTGGCGTTTTCTCTGTTGTGTAGATATAGGGAAGGCGTTTAGATAAAAATGTTTGAAAAAAGTACCGGATTTTCGAGATTTACATCAAAACTTTACGAAATGTATGCAAAATATACAAACATATACAATATGATCTCCTCTACTGCGACCGTAGACGCCGCCGTCGACGTTCTTCAAGCGGCTAGCCCCCCAGGGACGGAAGAAAAAGGGGATGTCGAAAAATAAAAAAGAAATAATGAAAAAGCAAAAAACAACGGCTACGAGAAAAAAAGTAACTCTCGAAATTTGTATTTTGCTTCCACACAAAAATAAGAAACACACTTAGAAGATGGGGGAGGGGGTGTATGGTAAGCAAAAAAAATGTCCTTTTTCCATTCCTCACATGTAGGTTGTATGAGATAAGGCATCTTGGTTGCTTAAAGACTCCCCCGGGGAGATTTTGCAAAGGCAAACGTAAAACAGTTTCCATTTTCATACCGAGAAACACATTGAGAGATCCTTTTTTTTATTTTTTATTTCACCAACTTGTACGTTCTTTTTCCGTTCAAAGTACAAGGAAGTGTATAAAGGATGTTTAAATGTATATGAAATGTGTGCAGGAATGCGACGCTAGCGAAACAACAGTGTGAGAGGATAATGCACTCACTATACTATACTACGCTCAATATACATGAATATATACCTTTACCGTTTTATTTTGTGTCTCCTTCGATAATGACACCAAGGAAATGAGTCCTTAAAGGCATGGTTTTTTTCGTTGCCATTGGATTATGCTAGCAAAGAAAACGAGCGGAACACCGCGAAGGAATCGCATTTCCTTATTTAAAAATCACTCTTGTTGTCTATGTTGAAATAAGGACAGAAAAGTTAAGAACGTGAAGAGGGCGGTAGAGGGGTAATTGTGTTGTAGTAGCACCACATAACATAAATATCTATACATGACAGAATGACACTTATCTTTCACAACGGCCTGAAAATATGCAACAAAAAAAACTGCATTGTGTGTTAAATATGCATGTAAATATGTTAATTAAGTATATATGCTCAGTTCAGGATATGAATTAAATCTTTTATAAAAAAAAAAAAAAAAAAAAAAAAAAAAAAAATCTTTTATATGTGAATTCAAGGATACACTACGCATGAATAATTTACTCGAACTTGAAAAGCAGAGGAATTTTTTTTTACAAAAGAAAAAGAAATTAAAACAAAAAATGGTTGGTGGCCTGTAATTAATGCATATGCATAGGCGAAACGGAACCGCATCCATTTGCCGTCACATCCGCAAGAGATTGGTTAAGTTATGCACAAAAAGAGAAAAAAACGAACATATATGTACATTATATATAATTAGTGAGTAACGCAAAGAGAAAATGTATCGCAAAGGACTGGCAAACAGGAAAATATTCAAATGCTCCTTGCTACTAAATGCAAATAATATATTCAACTGAAATTCCTTCATTATAAGCACACATCATGCACGACGATGACGACAACATACCTAACCTATACCTATTTTGCTTTGTTATGATGACGTAGAGTCTTATAAATTCCAGCCCCAGCACTCAAAACTTAAATATTCATGGAGTTTTTTATTTTTGTAAATATATTGCTCAGAGAAATGCAACTTACTTGACTGATTCGAAGGAAGAGCCACGAGACTAGGTATGTGGCATTGACTATGCGGCGGAAGCATATATCGAAAATAATATGCAAGCAGGAACTAGAAGAGGATTGAATTGTCCTTAGTTGTTGGTTTGCGGATGATTTGATGTTAGATGTTGGTGAGTACTTAAAGGCATATGTAGGATGATGACGAGTTTAAAAGGGGGAAACGTCACTATTATCTTCCCCGCCTTGCTCCACTGCTTTGTATTTGTGGCAGCGAATGGAAGACGAACGTATAGTAATACGCAAAGGAAGATGTGGTGGCGTTTATGTTGGCGGCAAAGGAAGAAATGTCAACGAACATACAGGAATTTATTTCAATTAGTGGGAAAGCTCTGGGAATATGTGATGTACCCATATATGTATGTATGTAGGTAGTTTTGGTCGAGCAAAATGCATTTCTCCTAGAACTTATAGCTATGTTTGTATGTTTATGTAGATATAGTTGTTGTTTAAATATGAATTTTAAAATTTATTTTGCACTTGGTGACGTCTGTTTGGAATTTTGATTTGTTTGTTTATTTTCAAATGCAAATGAAAGCGATTTTAATGTTAAATATTGCACCAGCGTAGGGTAGGAGAGCTTGATTTTTTTTTGTGAACTGACAGATTGTACACATATGTTGGTGCACTTGTTTTATGCAAATTAAGATGACTTGAAATGGCTAACCTGAGGAGCGAAGAATATTCAAAGATTTTCTGTTGGGCGCCATTTAGAATAATATTGTACCACATTATTAGTTTTCGCCAGAAAGAGTACATTTTTTCTTACACAAATTTGGTGAATTGAACAAATGATGAACTTGTTTATTTAACAAAAAGAATTAAAAAAAATTAATTGTGTAAATGTTAAATGGCGCCCAAAGCAAATATAATAAAATACTCAATTAGTCTCAAGCACTTGATTATAATGATTGTTTTGTGAACTGATAGATTGTATACATATATTGGTGCACTTTTTTTATGCAAATTAAGATGACTTGAAATGGCTAGCATAAAGAGCGAAGAAATGTTGAAGATTTGCTGTTGGGCGCCATTTAATATTATATTATACCATATTATTAGTTTTCATCAGAAAGTGTACAGTTTTTCTTACACAAATTTGGTGAATTGAACAAATGATGAACTTGTTTATTTAACAAAAAGAATAAAAAAAAATTTAATTGTGTAAATGTTAAATGGCGCCCAACGCAAAACTAATAAAATACTCAATTAGTCTCAAGCACTTGATTATTGTTTTGTGAACTGGTAGATTGTATACATATATTGGTGCACTTTTTTTATGCAAATTAAGATGACTTTTAAAAAATAGCTAAAATAAAGAGCGAAGAAATGTTGAAGATTTGCTGTTGGGCGTAATTTAATATTATATTATACCATATTATTAGTTTTCACCAGAAAGAGTACAGTTTTTCTTACACAAACTTGGTCAATTGAACAAATGATCAATTTGTTAATTGAAGAATAAAAAAATGGCGCCCAACGTATAACTAATAAAATACTCAATTAGTGTCACCACTTGATTATAGTGATTGTTAATAAAGTTATTACGTTTTTTATTTAAATACTTTCCTTATTTTTAGAAATATATTGCAGAACCAGTACTCATTCTTTTAACCCAGTTTTGTATCCCTTCCTTAGATTTTGGAAGAAAACAAATTTAAGCAAAAACCTCTTCAATTTAACTAACGCTTAGGGAAAAAGCCAAAAGCAATGAATATAATATACAACACCAGAAATATAACCCAAAAATAAAATTAGAAATTTAAGAAGACTGCGGTTGTAAGGGTGGGTGGTGCTATAGAGTCATTCTCCTTTACATCACATTTTTTTCTCGACTCGGCTCTATCCTTTTCACTCAATTTTACTACTTTCACAGTCCCCGCACTAAATCGGCGCCATTTTGGAGTTTTGTATATTTGTGTATAACCCCCCTTTTTTGGGATTCACAACTTCTCATTTTCATCCCAAGGGCAACGTCGACGATACGGGGTGCGATTTATTTCGATTTAGAATAATCAGTCTAAAGATTTTTTTTTTTTGCAAAAGCAATCGAAGAATTCTATTCACTAAATTGAGTGTTCTGAATAAATTGAAGAGGGTAATAGTTGGCTTTCTGGGAAAGGTGCAATTTTTTGAAGAAGAAATAAATCGGTTTTAATTCAATGGGGCTGGATATCGTGTATGAAGTATATCGTTGGGAATATACCGACAACATTCTAAAAAATATCAAGTATCAGATTTACGATATGGTTGTTTTTGTATTTTCTTTTTTGAAATAAATAAACAGGATCCGGTGGGTATATGGCGTTTAAATATTTGTTGTTTCTATTTTGCCAATTTTGTGGGGACTTTATAGTGAACATTTATGACTCTCCAATCAATCCCAAGAACATCTTATTGCATTGTTGGCTTGTGAAAATATTCGGCAACTATGTTAAACTGAGGTTCTAAAGTCCTTCCTTCATTGCAAATCTAAAAATGTGGTGTATTCATATGGGTTGCCATTTGCTATTTATTTTTTATTTCAAAGTGAATACTTGATCAAATATGGTTTACTTAAGCGTATCCATATAATTTTTAAATTTTGTAGATCTTAAAATGATATAAATGAATTTGAGAAAAGTTTCACATTGGGCGCCAGTTGCATTCTTATTGTAGTAAGCTTTTTCTTAGAACAGTCTCCTTTTAGTGCTCCTTTTTGTTTGACAGTATTTAGATCTACCCGATGAATTTAGTAAGGTTTCACGTTGGGCGCCACATAAAACAGAGTGAAAGGAATTATTTATTTACGTGCGTATTCTCTCTTCAAGGTGGAGGATCGCCTTATCTACAATGCAATACCACGTCCCACTTTTATTTTCATCATTTCATTACATAGATAAAATTTTTCAATCATTACATCTTCAGTTGTGTACATGAACATAAACAAGAAAAAACCAGTATTTGTGCGAAGCAAATATGAATTTTTCAAGTGACCACATCGGTTCTCTTTCATTATTTTTTCTTAATTTTATATACTTACTTTCGTGTTCGTTATTTTCTTTAATGTTATATCCTGAGTTCAATTTTATTTAAAATCATGGTAGGTATTTTTAACGCGAACAAACACAAAATATAACTCCCCACCACAACATTGATTAGTTCTCTTATTCCTCCCGTTTATCTATCCCCAAAAACTCAAACTGTTCCTTGCATCTGAGTTTCTATGTAGTATGTATGTCTATGTGAATTGTGTATAAATGTGTGTACGTCTGGAAGAACATAAATCAACTTTACAATTTAAGGGCAAGAAAATAATACAGGACGACGGAATTGGTGTTTTTTTTTTTCGTTTATGTTTTTCTACTCGACGAAAAAAATCGTTGGAAATTTGCTCTATAACAAGAGGGTCCCTCAGGATTTTCAATTCCCCCATTCTTCCCTATTCAGCTACCCCTCATCCATCTCCTTCGTCTGACATCCATTTCGCAAACGTCAATAAAGCCAATGTGTCGGCAAAGTGGTTGCATTTACATTCGTACACATAACTGTTTCGGAAATACGTCTGTTGAAGCATTTAAGGATTTCTTTCGATTCGTGTATGGATTTTTTGTTGGTTTTCTCCTTCTTGCTTCATTCAGTCTTTAGCATTTTGCTTTTTTGTTGGTCTAGTCGAATAAAGATCTACCAAGAGAGAATATCTCTGCAGTTTGATGTCGGTTTTATGGAGGAATTCGGATGGGAAGATTTGTTTATTTGTGCCTTGGTTCTGCGTTTATGGCAGGCTTTTACGGCACAGTGGACCATAGAAGCCTCTTTTGCCTGGTCGACAAGGTTTTAACGTCTATGTATGTATGCATCTATACATATACGTACGTACACATAGGAGATGTTTCTGTTCAAGAAAAGAGATGACATTTGGGATTAAACCGAAGGGTGGAAATTTTAAGTAAAACTCTGATTGGAATATACACGAGAATGAATGAATAATTAATACTTCTCTTCCATATATACGTTTTATCGTCCTCGGCACGAGAAAACCTATAACGACTAATATTATGTCCTTCTCTTTTAGCAAAATCACTTTTGAATGGGTTTTCGGTTGTTAGTTTTGAAGTTATGTAAAGAGATTTTGTGACACTTGGGAAGTAAAAAATTTCCAAGCTGAAGGGTCTACTGCGTTAAGTGTTATTTGAAATGGGCAAATTTAAGGCAATGGAAAAAAAAGTTCATAGATTATTCATAACATTAAGAGACAGTCATTAACACATAGATTAAGATCGAATCATTTTGAGAGATTTTGGACAATAGAGGTTTAAGAAGCTATCAGTATTGGCGAAGTTATGAATTTGATTATACAAATTGTTATTATTGGTATATCATTGATAAATGAATAATAAGTACACCATTCCTTGAATGTTATTGCTGAACATAATCAATCCATCTCCTTCTTTTTTACTACCAATTATACAAAACGTAAGAGCGACAATTCCAAATTGGGCGCCACTTATCCTATAAATCAAAACTGTAGAACCAGTTAGGTTAGACTAAAATACAACTGATCAGATGACTTACTTAAAGACGACTGCACGTTTTGCATTTTACATTCTTTTTCCATTATAATCCCATGTCAAGAAAGTAGTTTAAGATCTTGCAATCTTTTTGACTTCTAAATCTATTCATATTATAAATAGTTTAAAATGTTTTAAATTGTAAGTGGCGCCCAATGTGAAATCATACATTTTCAAATACTGACTATAAATTCAGCATTTGGCATGCTTTCCTAGTAAATACAAGTCTCCCCATTACCGCCGCTTAAAAATAAAACCACCCACTTAACGAATTTGAGACTCTATACTCTACATTACCATTTAAAATTTAAACACGCATTTAAGTTTTCCATTATACCGCCTCTTAACACAATTATTCTACCATAAAGCCTTAAACAAGAGCTCTAAATACCAAAATGACTACATGGGTATGTGCGTAAAGGCTTCACACACCAAAGAGATTGAGGAGCTAAACCTGAGAATATTAATAATTCATTGCATTCATTGTGTTCGGTCTATCAAATATGATGCAGCAGCAAAGTATTAATATGCAAATAGGCATCGTGCCGCATAGTGAATCAGTCTCTAACCCCCTAACCAACCATCGAACCAATCTGACCGTCTATCTCTTTCAATCCGTTTATTTGAACAATTTACGATTTATGCGTAAATTGTAATGGAGAGGTTGAAGCTAGGGCCCCAGAGAGATGCGAGTCAATAGAAAAAACAAGAGCATAACCATCAGCAGCATCTAATATCGACTTCGGCATTTCCATCTATTTCCACAGAGCGGGACACCGAGGCACGCACATGAAATGTCTATTATAATATTATTTCAATTTGCATAACAACGTGCCCAAAGGTCGGTTATGTGGTGCGGTTATCCTGGAAATTTATGATGCAACTACTGGCAAACACCTTAATAGTATGCTGGGTCTCTCACAAAGACTTGGTGCATCGATTTACATATATAGTTTCGATGTTCTTGTGATAATGGTACTGCACCGAATTGATGGGTCCGAGGCTTTCTGAAATATGATTATCATCTTGCGAAAGGACACGTTATCGATTAGATGATAGATAGTCGGCGAGTGTAACGGAATGTATTAAAACCTGCTAGGTCAATGCGATATGTGCAGCTGTTTAATAATTCAAATCAAGTTATGTAGGTATATCAAGGGAAATCGGCTGAAAGCTTTTACATATAGAAGTTGTTATGTTGGATATTTTCGAGGACATCATTGCATCCTTACGATGTATTTGGAAATATTTATGAGCGATGTTTTTGAAATTCTTTCAAGCGATTAAGCTAAAAATTGTCAAGTTTATCCTTCTCTGTCTAAACAATGTCATAGGCTACAAAACTCTCCTATGCTTCAACAAACTTCATAAAACTCAACTGCCAATGACTTTTAAACCTCAAAACTTATCTGTGTGAAATATGCTTCTGGGAATTCCAAGTATATGCTTACTTTGCGAGTTTTAAGTTGAAAAAGTCTTGTCTTGCGGGATGATAAAATAAACTAAACCAAAAGTTTCAAATCCCGAGAGCTCCTTTTACCCTGTCAAAATGTTCGATTGTAATTTACCTTTGACTAGGGGATTCTTTCAAAGACAAATCAGAACTTACGTGCACCATTCCAAGAAAACTTAAAATTAATCGTCTTTGTATGCTGTGTAACAAATGTCAATATTGATTCTATTTTCTATTCTATTGGGTTGATTTAAATCTTAAAACACAAGTCAGTGCCCAGCTAACCATCTAAATACCTACTCCAGCACTAAAAAGGATCAGATTTGTTAGATTGCTTAACACAAATTTAACCTAACCCGCATAAAAGTAAACTTCTTGTGTATAAAATGCCTAAATAAACATATTGACACAAGTTTTTGAAAGACATCGCCCTCGCACCCCATCTCATCTTACACTAGAGATACGGGACCTGTCAATGGTGTACCTACTTAGAGCAAAGTTATCATCAGTTTTGTGGTAGAATCTCGATGAGGATTACTAAGTTGATGTTGTGACTTTTAAGGAGGCAGCAATAGCAGCACCGACTCTAGGTACCTACCTAATATCATGCTCCTTTAGAATTACACGTACAATCAAGCTAAAAAAAAGTATTCATATTAGAAAAAAGTGTATTTCTTGTTGACCTCATTTCTGCTGTCAAGGAAAAGCGTTTCTTCCTCATCATCGCCATCGAATAGAAAGGAATTCTCTCCTGGCTTTTTTGAATTTTCATATAGAAACAGGAGCAGCAACGGCAGTAGCACAGCATCGAGGCCAATAGGTTCTTTATTCGGATTTTGCTTTAGGGTTTCATCTTTTTATAACACAGTGTGTGCCAGAAGTTTGAAAGCTTAATGAGAGGTGGCAGCAACAATGTGTCATCGTAGGACATTGTATATTGAGATTTATTTTTTTTTCTGTTGCTTAAAATATATTATGCTAATTATATTGGCTCTAGAAAACACACATATACCCTTGAAAGAGAGGACTTTGTTTGACTTCTTAATCTCTGAAAAAGATTAAGTAAAAAACATGACCTCGGCATGGATGATACAAAAGGCCTTATCCTTAGCTAATATATTTATTATATATTTTAAATGTGGTAGGTGTACCTTTTTGAGAATAATGCCGAGGATCTGGCCGACAGACGTGTATAACATTTTAAAACCTTTGTTATCCCTGCTCGTTGACATAACTAAGCTGGCTTTAAATTTGTTTTGAACGAAAGCTTAACAAAGCTTTAGTACAGAATTAGTACTTAAGATTCTTGAAGGTTGAATGCTTACCAACAGGAAAAAACATAGTTTTCAACATAAATTTATGTCGGATATATGAGTTGATATTAGTTTTATATATTTCTGTTTAGTAAACACAAAATAAATTAAGAGTTAACATGTACTCTGGTCTTCTGTTTTAGTTGAAGTTTATTAGTGCATTCACCAAACTGAGACTGCACCTACACAAACGATTTGTTATATTTTAGAACAAATAGGCCTAACAGTGTTATTTATGAAATTATTTCGGAATTGTCAAAAATTAGAAAATTATTACAAAATAATAATGATTAGCCATTTCTTTTTAAATGTTCTAAAACTCAGAAATAATTTATAAACAAAAATCCGGATCTTGAATTAATTTAGTTTATTCTTTCTCTAAAGTCTAAGTTTTAGTACTTACTTAGTACTAAACTCATAGAAATCGTAGTAAAACTAATATAATTCCGCCTTTTGATCTTTTATGTCTCATGATTTTACTACGTTTGAATATTTTAAAACTTAGAACTATTTAGTACACCCGATTTTGTGTTCAATTACAGAATATGTGCATTATCTAAATCACAGTAACCAAACTAACGTCACATAACTAGCATGGGTAAATATATACTATTGATCGAATTTATTTATTTTTTTAGAACAAAATTAGTACACTCAGCACCCGAACAGAGATCCATATGATTTTATAATAATGTACTATCATCACTAAGCGCCAATCGTCTGACGCTGTGGTATAAATTCAGATCTTGAATTAATTTAGTATATTCTTTCTCTAAAGTCTAAGTTTTAGTACTTACTTAGTACTAAACTCATAGAAATCGTAGTAAAATTAATACAATTCCGCTTTTTGACCTTTTATGTCTCATGATTTTACTATGTTTGAATATTTTAAAACTTATAACTATTCAGTACACCCGGTTTTGAGTTCTATAACAGAATATGTGTATGTATTATCTAAGTCACAGTAACCAAACTAACGTCATATAACTAGCATGGATAAATATATACTATTGATCGAATTTATTTATTTTTTTAGAACAAAATTAGTACACTCAGCACCCGAACAGGGATCCATATGATTTTATAATAATGTACCATCATCATTAAGCGCCAATCGTCTGACGCTGTGGTATAAATTCAGAGGGTGGTTGTTAAATTTATCACACATTTTGATAATAATCTTTGGAGTCATAATAATTTAATTATGTACACGTGACACTGTACAAAAATGCCATAGGAAACACTAAAGTTTATAATTCGAAATTACAACCAAAAATGATTATCCACAGCATTAATTAAGTTCTGCCGTTATAATTGTTTTGATATGTATTTTTTGTTGGCTGGCTTCCTTCAGTTATGCTCATGTTACATTATTACAATCAGTGAACAAAATAGCAGCCGCTGCCGTTAGCCACAATTTCATTTATTACCCTTAATTAATTTCAATAAATTTCATCCCTTTTTATCAAATATGGCGGCCTAAGGATGAGTGGGAGAAATTGGGTTTGAAATTTCGGAATGAATCATAAAATAAAAGCCGCATAAACAGAAGAACAGACAAAAGTTTATATCTCTCTTTGCTCTATAATACCAAAAGATAGGCGGTTTTCCCAGCCCATTTCCCGTGGGGCAAATATCCTTTTTCGCTAAAATCTATAGATAGTACACTTACACACATATGTAAGTCTAAAATAGTTGTTGTTGCTGCTGTTATCTATATGTATAATTTCTATGTTGGAATAGGTATACGACTAATATCATTTTGACTTAGATTGATAGACCTTGACACCGCACGTCTAATTTGGGTTAATTTGTTCCGCTTACTTAGTTTTGCTGAATCCTTAAAGGAATGAAATGGGTGCGGGTGTTACGTCTCCCTCTTCGACTACCTCGGATTCGGATTATAATGTGTGGTCGAAATATCTCTTTAGAACATTTAATTCCCTTAAGACATTAAGAGGCATTGACTCTTGCTCATCATGTCATGTGTTTTCTGTTTTTAGATGTAATTTAGTTAGGCAGGTAAGTAGAAGGTATTTGCGAGATTGCTGGCATCGTCGTCGCAAGGAATATGTAGTATGTGTTTGTGTGATTTTTGTCTTCTTATGTTTTCCTTGCAGTTAAGTGGAAATGTCCTTGTGTAAGAGGAATGATAAATTTCATTTTAAATTGAGGTCGAGATTTTATTTATTTTTTTTTTAAATTGAAACCAATGAAATTGACTTGTTAAAATGGTAATGATATCTGGAGTAAAAAAAAACTTTTAGATCAAAGCTAACAACTTGTCTTTTTGATTCCGAACCTGGTCAAGTGTTCATTATTTAGCTGTAGGTCTGCTTACAAATGTGCGCCGGGGTTTTTCATTTTATTCTTTAATTTCGTTTGAAATTTCTGTTTCCTAAGCAGTTTAGTTCTTAAAAGTGTTTAAGTAAAAAGACAATGTACAAAGTGGGAGATTTCACAATCTAGTAGATATTCTTTTTTTACTGTCAAAAAAATCTGTAGGTAGAACTTAAAAAAAAAATTAACTATATCAGATACACGAGTTTAGTCATGGCGTTTTTCTTTGTCAGCTCTGATCAGAGCGCTGAACAGCGCTTGGCAAGTCGAGTTAGCTCGAGCAGAGTATAATCAGAGCTTCATGAAAAAATAAAAGGAGTTTTTTACCTACATATGTATTTTGAATTGAATTTTCTTTTTATTTGTAAAAAGTAAAAAAAAAAAATTCGAGCTAGCTCTGTTTACAAAAGTTAGGACAAGCTTAGGGCTCTGATATGTCCGGGCAAAAAAGAAACTATTTCTTAATGACAGCTCAGTGCATAGCTCTGAGCTTAAAAATAGAAACGCCTAATGAGTCGCATAATTGATCACTTCCCATCCTCGTGTAGGTTGTCCGAAGTATTAAGTCCGTTTCTTTACTTTTCGATTGGGGATACATATATTCGGCCATACGAATTTTAGTTTTCCTATTTCAGTAATATAAATGACATTGCTTTGAATCCTTCACTTACAAAATGACATTTTGTTGAAGTGTTATATTTGGCCACAAACATTTCTTTATTTATTTTCTTCTTTTGTAGTAACTTTTGGCATAATTTTAAGTGGACTTATAGGTCTAGATTCAGCCTTAAAAATTTAGAAAATTGTAAGTCCCCTCCATTCCTTCCGTACATGAATGCTTGAGATTTTCCACTTGGTTTATGTTCTCTACGGACTATTTCATTTTATTTTCTTCTGTAAAAAGCTTCGATTTTTTTTTCGTTCGGACTGAAATTCGTGAAAATTCACAGTACGGGAACGGGCCCAATTTGTTTCTGGCCTCGAACATACCCACATCGACCACAATATTTTTTTATTACATTGAATGTTTAAAAATTGTCCTAAATCTGGCAATATATTCCATGTTAGCAAACAGATCTAATATTTTTGTTCAACGTTAAAACATAAAACTTACGTTTCGAATGAGTGTGTCCAACATGGTTCAGATTGAAAAACTTATTGGTATTGTAAGAAGACCTATTGCAAATTAACTACATACATTTTTAAATTTAACCTCGATATCCGATAAAAGTTTGAAAGTAGTTTAGTCTCAAATAAACAAAAAGCCACAGCGGGGCTGGCTGCAGGAAACAAATGTCAATTTTTATTTTACCAAAACCCAAGCCAAAATCAATACCAAACGATTAGAAGAAGTGCCATCAACTTTAACTGAAATTGGTTTAAAAATTTAACATCCACTCCAGCCCCGTATACCATCCAGAAAATCCAATCCAATAACAAGGAATTCCCTTAAGTGTCTTCTTCAATCAATTTATGACATTTTGCCCTTCCAATTCTCACAGTGACCATCATCCATCCCACCACCTTCCGTTCCTCCTCCTTCTTATGCTACCTCAGCATATGCATTTATCGATACTCACCACTGGCAATGCTCTTGCTATTGTATACGTGTGATTGGGTTATTTCATCTGTGCATACCAATGCGGTTGGTGTTTTTCATAGCATAACATCTCGCCAAGCATTAACAATTTATGTCTATATGCTGTGCATGAGTTTATATATGTACATATGTAACCATAATATACTAACATATATTTATGTATGTATATTATGCCGTTAAAGGGAGAGAAAGGTGATTCCAGACAATACAAATTTCTTCACGTATCCTGGATAAACCGCAAAATATGCAAATTGCAATTTGCACAATTCCAGATGTTCAAGTGCTACCAAACCTTCTGCATATCTACATACCTACTTGCAGTGAGTTAAGGGTTGGATAGGGTGCTACCGATGGTCGGTTGGTTAGTTTGAATTGAATGAATTTGTTATCGGCCGTATTTGTGATGAGTGGTACAATATACCCCTAGATATACTCTCTCTCTCTCTCTCGTCCTTTGCTGCAACACATCATCACGAGTTACATGTGTCCATCCATCAAATTAACAGACAATTATCGTATTTATGGACACGTATTGCTTATACAATATTGTCGGCTATTCAACTGCAATGTAGCAACATAAAGGATGTGTGTGTTGTTATAGTGGGTGCTGTTTTATATTAGGACATCACATTAGAGATGTGTAGAAAAGATAATAGAACATGTTATAATTTGCAATGAAATTTAACCTTCTCTACGTCTCTCCAGGTCTATTTTATAGCACTAATAACAGAGAATTAATAGATGTTAACTGTTCTAGGAAGAAAATTTGTTTTTAGTTCCTAACAAAAATATTATGGCTGAAGGATAAGCTAATTATAAATTATTTTGGGCGTTGTAACTAGACATTCCTCTGAGTTATCAAATTCTTAGAAATGTTTCATTAATTTTAAAATAAATTCATACATAGTTAATACTATCATTAAACTTGTATAATATATCTAAGGAAAAGTACATGTGGGTGTATGACCTTAGGTGAAATGGCGCCCGGGCAAAGATTAAGCTGTCAAAGCAAAAATTTAACTTTTTATTAAATTTACATAAATCATATCTACATATGAATACTTTAATTTAATAAATTCATTAATAAACTAAATATTATAATGCTTTTGATTTATTTAAATTAAAGTTTAAATTTATTTATAGACTTATAGAAATTATCATGTAAAATTAAAAAGGAATTAATAAATTATGAGTTTGTTATTTTTCAACACATTTGATCATGTTAAATATTTAAAAGGTGTATATGCAAATGAGATATTATATAGGTATATTTAATATATACTATATATAATATATAGGTATATTTAATATAATATTAGGTTATATGAAGTTTAAGAAGAAATTTTTGAAACCTAACACGATTTTCTGTTTAAATTAACCAGGCACAGTACTAAGTTCACGATCACTTGTTAAATTAACTAACTGAACGTTAAGTAAACAGGATTGGTGGTAAAATTGAAATGTATAGGAATGGACACTAAGGTCATGTCAAAATCTCCCCACATTTTTCAATTACAATAATTAATGTTTAAATAATAATGCATCATTTGAATATACTACAATATTGTTCGAAACATGTTTTCTTTTAGTTAAGTATATAATATTATTAAAATCATTTCAGTTTGCTAAGTTTTCCGCAACTTTATATGACAAGGGAAAATGTTAATTAAACAAGACATCTGTTGAATTTTTATATATTGTTTTTATCTGGTAAGTAAGTAGGTAGAAATGGCGACCACTAGTAGTCTAGCCCTGAGCCCAATTAGCGCTAAAGTGCGCCATGGAATTGATATGGGAAATTGTGGACTTCCTCACGGAGTCATCTAGTTTGGCTTAAGTTTTTATCTGAGTGTTAGTTTTAGTTTAAGTGTAAAAACGCTATCAACTTACACCTTCTGGGATTACTTAAATTCTGAATTAAAACGCTCGAAGAACACCAAAAATTAAAGTAAAATAAACCCAACACCCAACAAATATGGTAATGTTGATTAATAATAATTTAGCCAGAATACTTATTTTCACACAAAGGCTTATTCCCTCGAAGGTTTTTTGTGTCTTCTCCGTTCCAAGCACTTCAGGCTTCTCATATCTCTCAGAAATCTGAGGGTGATTTCTCCAAAAGATTCATTAATTTAACTGTCAAAAAAGTGCGACTGATTTGTTTTAAATTCCCTTGACTCAATTATTCTTTGTCACAGTAAAATAAATTGTAAAAAAAGGGATAGAATATTTCTATCCGCTTTTTTGTGAAGAAATTTTTTCAAGTACATTTTTTGGTTCAGTCCAATTGATAGGAGGAACATATTTGAAATTTCCGTGAACTTATTCATTAAAGGTTTTATTAACTGTCAAAGATTTTTCAATTTGACATTTTTTGATACGTACTAGATTTTTTAAACTAATCTAGGACTTTCCTGCACATATTGCCAGCTTAAATCACCTATGGGTATTTCTCATTCTATTATCGAAATCAATATGTATCTCCGTTTATTTTGTATTGTATTATCTTTCAATGATGTCTCTGAATTGTAATTGAACTCAAATCCATATGAACTAACCTCAACATCAATATGTTTTCATTCAATAATAACTTCAACTTTATCTCTCATCTCACATCGAAGGGTTAGACTTCGTTCGTCCGTCATGAAATAGTATTTTTTTTTTTGCCAACTCTTTTCATCTTTTCTGCACACATACAGCATTTATATCATCCATTTAGCTTAATAAGATAAATAGATTTCATGTACACAAACTACATACATAATATGTTTTCTGGGATTATCTGATATTCCTTATAAATTGATCCCTTTAAAGATTGACTTCTATTTATGTAGAGGTATGTCCATAGCTGGTTTGGCTTGTGTGTAGAGATTTTCATAAGGACATAATGATAAGGAAATACGTATCAATTTTGCCATGGCAGCAAACAATACAAAGAATTATTTTTCTTCTGATATCATCGTCATAGTAGTATGTCCCTGAATAGGACGTTATTAAGGTTTTTCCATCTACATGTTACAATTTATTATTGATGATCTCTTCGCAGAAAATTGAGTCACTTTAGAAATTATCATTTTTGATTAGAGCAATGCACTTAACTTATTCTATGAGCAAACTTACATGCACCAATTCGAATAGGCATTTCAAATACTGTTGATTCAAACCAAGTATAAGAGGTTTCAGCTTATAGTGGTAATGTCTCTTGATATAAATAATATCGGCAATAAATCACTTTTGTGAAGTGTGGACTTAAATTCCAATACAATACATATGTTCAAATTATAAACCACGACTCGATTAAAAGTACTTGCATGTGCTTCAAAGTTATAACTTGGCTAAATATTTAAGATAAATGGATTGAATCAACAATTTAATAATATAATTTAAATTGTTGAAGTCGTTTTAGAGAAAATTTGAAACAAAAATGTTCACCCGTTTAGGTCTTAGCTCGATGTACACCTGGACGCACAAAAGGACAGACCAAAAAACGTAGTGAAGAAACCAATTCCGCCCACCTGAGAGGTCATACCTACACCTTACTGTGAAATGCATTCCCAATTTCCTAAAGACAGCAAATTCTGAAACTACTTTTGAAATCTAGTGAGTTCTTATAGTCGAGTCTTCAATATTACAAGCATTCATAAGAAAACAACTAGCTTAATTTTAGTGCATTAATTAAAAGGCCTTGTCACTCATCGGCTTTCATAGTTTACTCAATGAGATATAACTTATGTCTCGAGAAAAGGTCATTTTAAAAGAAGTTGTTGTGACCTTTTTTATGATAAATTGGAAAAAGTAGTGAAAATCTCCTATATGATAACGGAATTTAGTTGTTATAGATTTATCTTACTGGACGATTTTCATCCATGTGAGGAGTCACAAAGCGGTTGTGACTATAAACTTGTAAGTTGTGAGTTGTGACTCTATAACACTTTTTGAATTCTCCTAAAATCCTGACAATAAAACTCACAAAGAATCTCACCACGGCAAAGGTGAATTATTGTAACAGCTGATTATTAAAATTTCAATAAAAGCCGGTGTAAAATTTAGATTTCTAAGAATCTAAATGCCAAAACTCAAATAATTTGAAAGTTTTTTTGTGGAGTATTCGAAAAAGTCACAAAATTATTTCACCTCTTCTTGTGACTTTTGAGGTATCAGTGATGATGTTGGAAAGAATCGGGATGAAAGTCATTATTAACCAGCTCCTTGAGAGAATTTACTCTCTTATCAATACTAAAAATTATTTTTACCTTACTAATAAGAATAAGTTTTTTATTTCAATCCAGGCAGACACAAGCATACAAAATAACGCTTTATGGTTACCCTTCACCTCCTTTTTCTGACGTCTCTAAGCTATTAACTTTTTTTCTAGTTTTTGTATTGTGAAAAACACCCAAATCAGCCCCTGGATAAAATATGAAGAACAAAGCTAAAAAATTTGTAAAACTTCCTTTAACAAAACTGCTCTTTCATAATTCCAATGACAAAAGATCACCCACAAACCATTGTCATGCGATTCATTGTTGTTTCTATATTAATTATCATTTTTCACCATCAAACATATTCTTTCTTCTTTTCCGACTAAGAACCCTTTTCTTGGAAACCAGCACACTCCTTTATCTAACGAATACCGTAATGTGCAACGTTCATTCCTATAAAATACTACAGATCTACATTAGTTGCTATAATCTCATATGTCAAAATCACTATTTGACATTTGCCATATGTCCACAACGCAACGCAGTCATGCAGTTAATTAATTAAAAAACACATTGGGCTAATACTTTTTATATAACTATTTTTATTCGTAACCCTTTTCATATTTTATGGATAACATTTTTTATAATGCACATTTGCATTTTATTTATAACAAAGTTCCTTTAAATAGAAACAGCACTTTTTTTACACCCAAGCAAATGTAAGAAAGGTATAAATAATCCTTTTAGCTTGCATGACTTTTTATTTTAGAAATGGTATTTTCGTGACAGGAATCACATTTGATAGCTCTGTCGAGAGCGAGAGCAAGAGCGAAGTTCACAAGTCATCTAGATGGTTGAGAGAATACGTTATAGGAGGAATTTTAAAGGGTGCCACCTAAGGCGAACACTTTAGGAACTCTGTATGACGTTTCTATTTTCATCTACTGGTTGATTGCCGAGTCATTAATTCTTGCATGACCTTTCAAATATAAAAGGAAATACAAAAAGAATTATTATTCGTTTATTCCTGGTGTGAGATGCAGTAGTGCTATAGTTGAAGAAAGTGTAGGAGTTTAAGGACTACTTTAATGTATTCAAATTGATTGCGAGTGGGGTGTTAAAAAATTCCATTTCCTTCTTCATGCTTTATGAATTGACTGCCACTGTACTGGAAGGATGCCGTTCAGTTTATTCTCGGACGTGCAATCTGACCCTTAAATCTAACCTGCAAGCCTACTCAGAACTGGGTTCCTTTTATTATTTTGCTCTGTGTGCAAAGTTTTTCGCGTTCGTATCAAGTGACCTGACTATGGGTCCACCTTTTGGGGGGTTTCTTTTATATCCATTTAGGATCGGATGAAGCAGGCAGAACAAAAAACAAAGGCATAATGCTCTCAAATGATGGTCTGGTTTTTGGTATAGTTCTTAGAATTTTCCTTCCGCGCCTCGTGCAGTATTCAATTTTTGAATGCGGAAAGAGATATCTGTTGGATTTTCTTTCAACTATGAAGACCATCATCCTCATCATCATCAACATTGTGGTCGTCGGCGTTCACCATCGTTGTCCTCATCATAATGATTACAAGGAATGCAAGCCTCCACCATGCCATTCCTTACATTTTCTTATTGTATGTATTATTTTTTTTTTTTTTTTTTTTTGTTGTGACTTCTCTTCTCGTTCACTACTCCTTGCTGGATTTTAATATGAGATTATATTGGAAATGTGATACGGATCTTTTGGATTTCGAAGGTGGAATATACACTCTTTTCTGCTGGTTGCTTAAGTTTTTGAACTGGTTAGGTCAGTGAGCTGGTTTACTCTGTTGTTTTGTTACTGCTGGTTTGTGATTTAATGGAGATGAGGTTCTACCAATGCGGGTGGTCTATTTGAAAAAAAATATATGTTGATCAAAGATGGAATTGGAAAACATACATAAAAAAGAAAAGGTTATGATTATGTAGTAGGTGCAATCAAAAATCGACACCAATTTTTTTTAATACCTGCCTAAATAAAGAAGCTTGTTAGGTGTCGATAGCAAACTAGTTTTTTGCACGTAAGAAGCCTTATTTTTTTTAAAATAAATTCGGGTTTTTCATAAATATTATTGCATATCTTGTTGACAATTCTGCCGGAAATTTTCATGAAAATAGGAGTATTTTTTTGACAGCTCAATAGAAGAAGAATTAAACAAAATTAAGAGGGACATGTAACATTAAGATCGTATTCAAAGAACCTCAAACATATCCGATGAATTTCTATTACCTATTATTTAAAATTTCCAAAGCAAAGCGAGAACCATTCACACGCATAGAACAGTTGTTCCGAACTACAAACGCAAAGGCTATTTGTGATAAAAAAAAAAGAACGCAACACATCACCATCTATTATCCGTTACGACATTTGATTTTGCTATCAGCACGCCAAAACTACAAAAGACACCTAAATGTATTTCTACAAAAAGTTTTTTTTTTACTTTATCCTCTGATCAAGTGTATCTACAAAATTTAATTTCGAGGAATAAAAATGTTCTTAACAACTGGGTATAAAATTTTCATAAAAATAAAGCTGTGTACGTTGCAGATGCGTACTGAAATTTGACCACAAGCTCTCCATCAACACAACAAAATGCTGAAAAAAGAGTGGAGAGTTCAACTAATTGCAAAAGAAAAGAGATCATTAAAGAAAAATTACAAAAAACACGAACGAAACAAAAATAATTTTTCTAAAAAAAAAGAGTGTAGACTTCTCCAAATAATCAGCTAGAATTAAATTTCGCTCATGTAACAGATTACTGCAGAACGCAAAATAGAATCGGCCATTGAGATCCGCAAGCGATTTAAATCTATTCAAGGGTAAAAATGTGTCAGCTGTCAAATTGACTGTCCCTAAAAACAGTGCTGCCAATTTAAAAACCAGACTTTTAACATTAATTTATATTGCAACAAATCAATCAGAAGTTCTATTAATCTAAAAAATCAAAAATGAATGTATCTTTTTAGAATCTTTATAAAGTTTTTCACAAAAATAATATTAAAAAGCGTTAATCTGTAGAATTCTTCTGAATTTAAACAATGACTTTTGCATGCTCGTTTATATGTACATACTTATTTTTCTCTCAAAACATAACCGTATTGTTGGACGAAAAACTATCGTTGCAGTACAAAATATTTAAATTCAATTAATAGTAGTAGTTTGCAAATTCTAGCACGATATTTCTTCCGCAAAAACACCCGACGAAACCAATACCGAGAACATATTGTAATGTTTCCATTATCGCCTTGTCTGGTTTTGTCGCACCGTTTCTTCAATTTTATTAAAATTTGAATATGATCTTCATAATTATTAAATATTGTAAAACATGGTATTTCATCTAAAACAGTAGTTATCAATTAAATTATATAGGAGGTTTAATAAATGTCAATTATCATCAATGTCTAAACTTCAAAGAGCAAATTAATAAGATTTTTATCGATTACACTACTTAAACTATCTAATTTATAAAATGAACAACAAATACTATAAAACAGTCAATATGGCGATATTAATCGTTCATACTATAAATTTTTTCAGAACTTAACACATATGTACGAAAAAACTCGTAACATTTCATTCAATATGACAGTTAATTAAATTTTAAAGTGATGTTGGTAGTATAGAATGATATATTAAAATAATGAAGCAAGAGCAACTCACAATGAATGTCAAAAAACTGTCAAACATGATATTGAAAGTGTTCACATTTTATTTTATCCAAATCAATAAACAAAAATGTTTTAACAAAAAATATTGCAAAATCCAAATTGAAGTTTCACGTATACGAGTATGTATGTACATATATAACCATCTGATATTATTTGCAATTAACATGACACATTCAAATGAATAATGAATGCACTGACACCCTATTTTTAAATGACATCACAGTCATTGAACATCAGCCTGTGTGGCTATAGAATCCGGAAATAAATTTTATTCGTTGTTGCAATATAGCAAAAATATTTGACATGTCAACGGATGTTACATTATACTACCTACTCCATATGACTGACAGAAGAGATAAACTTAAAATGGAGAAGTGTTGTTTGTATGAAATATTACTGAGAGTGAGATGAATTGCCTCCCAAATTCACCCATCAATCCAATCACCATTATCATCAATGGCGAATATTGGGCCTTCAAAATCATTTATTTTAAATAGCAACAGAAAAATGTAAAATAAGAATAGGAAGGAAATCCATAAATTCAATAGCTCAGACTCATACCATTGCTTTATAATCCGAAAATAATCCATTGACATTACGTTACGTATACTCATCAATTACTTAAAGTAATTACAGTTCAGCTTCGATATATAAATCGACTGCAAAAAAATGAGTCTCGACTCATTGTCAGATTGAGAAGCGCTCTCAGAACCGATTCCGCGTGGCGCCCTCTATATCTGTTTGTGCATGATAATTGTTAAAAGTTTTTTATTTTCAACATAACTTGACTTTTGTTGTTGTTTTTATTGTTCCATGTTAATTTTTCCTTCTATCTGATCAGTCAAATAAACTGCATTGTATACTGCAACACGAACTATACTGTATTTCAATTTCAATTTGCTTTTCAGGACAGCAGATCAGCGAATGGATAAAAAGGGCTCAATTTAATTTTCTTTATTTATTTTCTGCAATATATTAAAACGCATCTAGATATACCTACATAGACCTCATTCCGGTCGTTTATCCTTGTTCTGGCTAGAAGGCATGAGGTAGCTCCATATTCACGTTCGGGGAATTATCATTATAAATGTAGAATATACAGTCGGATTGGAAATAATTGAAATTAATGATTTCAACTCTGTCTGCCGCTGGATGGTGTCATCCCTTTACTTATTTGGTTTTATTTGCAAAATCGAATATTAACTGATTATTTTCTTAAATTTTAATAATTTTGTAACACTTTTTACACGATCTGTAGATAAGTAGAAGTATATTCTGAACGCATGACAAGTTGTCATGTTTATAAAATAGGTGTCGCTAGGTGTTCATTACAGTATATTAAATGGAGATAAAGTCCCACAACACAAAAGACCGATTGATAATTTTGAACAATTTTGAACTTCATTTCCAAAACACTTTAAGCAGAGTGGTTGGTGATACTGTACGTACTTATTGGGATAATAAATTATACCTACATATATGATTTTTGCAATATCTATAAATAGCTACATTGCATCGTTTATTTGTTTAATGATTACACTAGAGGGCGGATTAAAATTTTGTATATGCATTCTAGATAATTATCTCTTATAAAATAATAAATGAAATTGATGGTCGGAAAATTAATGGACTGAACCATTACACAGCAGCAGCATAATTTAAGCTCTAAATTTTGTAGCCCTCCTACAAAAAAATATCATCGATTCATATAAACGAGAAAGGATTATCATATATTTAAATTTTTGTTTTGTTAATTTAAACACACACAAAAAATGTTAAACTAAAATGAATATAGCACATTGTACGAGTAGTTTAAAATAACCATTATATTAATGCTCTTTAATTTTGTAATCTAGAAAAATTGTATAAAGATATCTCTGTGATGTGTGTGGTGGTTTATTTTTTGTGCTGTCAAATCACGCAGAATAAAACACTGAATAAATAATGACATTTTGTTTACCTAGACATTTTCGGTTGGTAATTTTCAATTTGCGGTGAACAATTATTATTTTTTTTTAACTTTTCTACTTTTAATGTGTGAAAATTGTTTTTCTTTTTACTTCCATAAAATTGTTTTTGCCTTTTTTTTACCTATTTGTATTTTTAATGCATTGGCAGCACTTAATTGAGAATAATCCTCTCATATTCAATAATGAGACTTAAAATTGAAAATAAAAACAAAACCTACATAATTATATTTTGCGATTAAAAGCACAGAATGTGCAGTCACACAGACAAAAAAAAATATTGAATATACATAATGGAAATAAATTGAATCCTTTTTAAGTTCTTTTATTGCATATTGTTTTATTTTTCATTCACTTATTATATTTTTTTTTGCTAATGGGGTCAGTCAACCACAAAAAATTATCTATAGGTATACTTATCTCAAAGTAAGGTATTTTTAAATTATGTGTATTATTAAAACTTATATTTTGAAGGAATATCAAATAATAGTAATTTTTATTTAACTTAAAACCTAAAAAATAAATATAAAACTAATAAGAAAACTTTAAAGAAATAAAAGCTAAACAATAAATATAAATTAGCTATAAAATATTCTCATTATTTTTTTTTTTAATTTTAGTAATTTTTATAACAACTTAGTATAGAAGCAGAATCGTAGATAAAAAAAATAAGGTTAATAGAGTTATAACAATTTTAAGTGTTGTTATAAATAATATTATTTTATAAAACTTAAATAAAATGAATTGTTAGTCAAGGAGGTATTCCCCCTGAATATAATGGCGCAAAATTTTAAAGAGCCTATTAGTAAGGTTTTAGTATGATACTACTTAACAATTTGCTAACTTTAAAGTAGTTCACTAACTCATTCTCAATTTTAAACATTTTCTAACTACTATCATACTAAAGCAATTTCCTTAATGAATTGCTTCCTAAAACAATGACAGTTCCTGCAAAAAACTTAATAAACAGACCTTTTGTGGCGTTTTTAAATAGCACTATACTAAAAAAATAGGTATTCGACGGTTTTAACTTAAATAAAAGGGTAGAGAATGATGCTATATAAATTATGCTATATTCAATTAAAATTTGCGTTGTTTAAACCTAGTTTCATACTAAAATAGCTTAAACATCGTACTAATTCAACTAAAATTTTACGCCAATAAATTTAAGAATAGAGAAAATTGCATATATATGTATGTGTTTAATATAAATACTGGGAATATTTGATTAATGTGAGGTAATTTAAATATGTACATATATTAATACAAAATTAGTGTAGACGATACAAAATTAAATAAGTAATTCATAATTAAATATCATTGTTGCAACTAATTCTGATTGGACATTTCATCAATCATCACAAATTGACATTCAAAGTAAATTTTATGTGAGTCTAAATACACTCTTAATGAAATAAATGTTAAGAGTTTTTTTTATGTGAGTCCAAATACACTCTTAATGAAATAAATGTTAAAAGTTAAGCTAACAGAACAAATCTATAGCCCCGAACAGTTTTTTTTTCCTCTACAAGAAATTCTTTTAAATCGGGAAAAATAAAAAAGATAGAGTTTAACATTAAGATGACACTTCAAATAATTAAGAAAAAAGCTGACCATGGCTGTCGAATCGAGAACGACATACTTAAGTGAAAGAAAGTATTTTTATTCAAATCATCCCTGTCGCATTAGCTGTCAACTTACGACCAACTATTTGAACTTACAACTAAAGGACCGCTATCTCAGAAGGTATTAATACATATCAAGATGAAATCGGAAGGAATTTCATGAGACTGCCTAATTTGTGCGTTGAAAATGATTGTCATAATTGGGTTTCACAATTATATCGAAACAAATTAGTTTTAACCTAACCTCAAACCCACAAATGTAATTCTGTGGTGGCCATAGATCCAATCCTAATTGCTTAAGATTTACTGTCAAGTTGTGTGGGATGAAATTATTCATTCAGTTTACATACTATTAAGTAGTATGTGAAATAATGTGAAAGAACTTTTACGAAACGAACGAAAACTGGACGACTTCCAGCAATCCAACTTTATGTGCGCTTCATATAATTTCGTGCTATAACATAATTTTGAACGACCACGTTCATAAAATTCTTGATATTAGACAAAACAACACTTAATTGATTTGGTGGAACGACAAATGTTTTCAAAATCGAAACTAAAATCACACGCATCTCAGAGTTCTTTCGGATTACCAATCGAAAATACCATTATCTTATTCTCAAAAATAGCTTTGTACGTAAATAAAAATGCACTCACCTGTCGATTAGCAAAAACGCACAATCACGTAGTCATATACCTAGTCGATTTTTATTAAGCCCCGTTTAGACGATTATTTCAGTTTCAGTTGACCTATCAGTTAAACTGATGTCTAAATACAAAAACTGAAGCATTTAACTGAGACTGGAAATGAAACTGATGAAATTCCCATAAGTTTTCAGTTCAGTTATCAGTTAAACTGATGTGTAAATAGTTTTCAGTTCAGTTGTCAGTTCAGTCGTCATTTTAATTTTAGTTTACGGTGATTTATTAAGCGACAAAACTATAGCTTTTGCAATAAGGCTTTCATCGTCCATTACGCAATGTATTTTCTCTGATTTTCGACTGCTCACAAGTAAAATGAAAGCTGAACTGAACACTGGACTGACGTCTAAATACACCCATTTTTTAACTGAACTGACAACTGAACTGATAACTGAAGGAACAACTGATCGTCTAAAAGGGGCTTTATATTTCCTTAGAATACTTTTGAATAGTTGTCTAGTATGACATACACTTATGTGCTCTGACATATCTGTTTCTGTAATTTGTCAAATAAACAATGGTTGCGTTCAGTTACTATTCGGACGTTTTTTTTTTTAAATGTTAATCCTTTGTTAAAACACAGCTGATAGCACCACTTATGCAAGAAATTATTTTTAATGAGCTAAGAAGCAGATGATTCGACATTTGAAAGTAATTAAACATTTGTATGTAAACTTGAAGGACTAAGAAATTGGAACATCATGAAAAGTCATTGAGCACAAATGATTTGTTTGAGAAACTAAATACTATCTTTAACAGAACTTCCCTTTTCGAATAGTAAATTAAGAAAGAAATAGAATCATTTACTACTTGACTAAGTATTACATAAATCTTCAAATCTTCTTGCAGTCCAAACCTTTATAAATTACATTATTTAAAATATTCTACAATCACTTTTAAGTTCATCGCATTTAAAGCCACCCTTGTTGTCCATAGAGATTAATTTTACACTTGAAAACCAATTTGTTTAATGCTAAATTACACTCTATTTAACATTTTTCAAACTAATCTCTAACGAGGGTGTGTTGGTTTGGTATTGTCGAAATTTCTACAGATGTGCCAAATGACATTCTTTTTCTCTTACTCTCTCTTTCTTTTGCTATTGGACTTTTAAAACTCTAGAAGAACATTAAAAAAAATCGGTTCACCTTAATTCTTCTGCCCTTAAAAATGAGGGTGGAGATTAAAGTAAGAAGAATAATATAAAATCAAGTAAATTGGTATATCAAAACCCTTACATCATTTTGTGTCTTTGACATAAAAATTAATGTCAGGCCAAATAGGGTTGTGCAAAGAGGTTATATTCTACCTATGCTATACACAACAGGGTAGCTACAGTTATATTCTATAGTATGAACTTATTAAATGGCAATCATTTATTCGTCTGATCCGTGTGATTATTCTTGGGTGCGACGGCAATTAATTTGATTTCAAAAGTATAAAATAAACGAGCTTTTCTTATAAAGCGGAAGGAATGCTAAATGTTCACCTTCCGCTTGACACAGTTCAAGTTTATTGTATGGCGTTTAGTTTTATTTCAGGGCTCAAACTTAAATACAAGAATTTATGTGTAGGTATTGTCAGACTTCAATTAATCTTGAAATAAAATTCAACCGCAAACAATTTCAAGCACATTCGTTCCCTTATAAACTTATATTCACCATCGCATCCCTTTAATCGGTGTTAAGACTGTGTGACGGGTAGATGGCAGTATAGGGCTTATTTTCCTCTGGTAATTTTCTTTGCACTTGAAGGGAAATGCCAAGCTCTTCGTTCCTCGTCATGAATGTCATGCACGGCGAACTGATGATGATGATGATGATGGTGATGGGTGAGGCAGAATGTTTTTTACTCCTTTATGGATGTCAAGGGATGGGACGGAAAAGAGTTTTCTCCATATACGAACCTATAAAATACATTTGTTTATCTCACACGATAGTTAAGTTGGTGGTTCGTTCTATGCTTTTTCGACATCAAGGTGTGAACTACCAGGCTTACGTACCATGTATGTCTATGCATTACCATCATCTGCCACCTTTTTCGTACTTAAAATGCAAAATATCTTGAGGGGAAAATTTGTAATTACAAGCAAGCGGAAAATTCTTTACAGTTACTTCTTATGCTTCTGCTTCTTCTAGTCTTAGTTACTAATTTTAGTTGATGGTTTCTTGTGAGTTAATTTTCATTGAAGCCTAGTGGAAATGATTTTGGTAGTTTTATACAAAAGTTTTCAGAAATAAAATTTGAAACGGAAAGAAATTTATATACAGTACTGTCTGGGTCGCGTGAACTAATTATTGCACAGGCTGTCCATGCTAACCAGGTTGTTCACGCTATCCAATATTTTACCTATCAAGAAAAACAAACTTCGACAACAGTTTCCGAACTTTAATTAAAGTTTTATTTTACTTTGTTTTTCATTTAAAATAATCTTTAATACATTTTTTTTTTTATTTGCCAGCACCTTCTGCAAAGCCTTTTCACGAAGTTTTTTTTAACATTATGATATCTGAATAGTCAGACGTATTTTCTTCAGCCCACCCTTATCAAATATCTGGATGGCTTCTGACGCAGTTATTTTGGTTTGGTTCGGAGTTTCGTCAGTTTCATCTTCATCAGATGATATTAGCTCGCTTTCATCTTCATTTGGCTCTACTCTATCATCAATAGCGTTCTTGAAATGTCGAAAAACAAATTGCACTGAAAAGAAGCAAACAAACAGGAGCGAGTTTCACGTGTTCAAATGTAAATAGTTTTTTTTTTTTTCATTGGAATCAGTACAAATATTATGAACAAAAACGAGTATGCGGTGCAAAAATGTTTTTGAACGTGTGTATAAAACTACGATGTCTAAAATAAAGGGAGATCCCCGAAATGGGAGCATAAATTTGATGTTCATGCTATCGAGGTTTTGGTTGTTCACGCTATAGAGTGCTCAGTATGAAACAATTGGTGTTCATGTGAGCCAGGTGTTCACGCAGCCCAGTGTTCACGCTACCCAGACAGCACTGTACTTCCGTTCTGAGGCTTATAACTTGGTTGGCATGGAAGCCACTACACTTTATGGTGTATAAGCGATTTGATTTAATTTCAAAATTCTCTTAGTGAATTGTGAAAAAAGTTTTACGGTAATTTCAAGTTGCCAACTATTGATTTTCGATTGACAGCTACTGTGACAGCTTGACGTTTCTTATGTGCTGCTAACTTGAAATTTCATGGAACTGATTAAAAAATATTTTTTTTATTGGAAATCAGGAAAAACTCTTGAATACTCACAATTTTTTGTAGCTTCGATTTTGAAATCAAATCCACAGTACCACAACGAAGGGACATTTTTCTTCGTAGAATCAAATATTTTAGTGGATACCTACTTATGGGGGATTTGTTTGAAATTCATGTCAGTATATAAATTTGAATTGAATATACCATATTGGAAAACAAAATCCGGCAGCGTTAATACCATACAAATATACAATGAAGACCTTTTTTGGAATGGTTCCTATTAAATAATTTAAAAAAAACATTCCCTGTTCATCCATTCCATCAAGTAATCTAATCTCCACAAAAAAAATATACATAAGAAACTTAAAAAAAAAGAAAATTCTTGAAACCCCCAACTAGTGGTTTGCTTTGCTGACACGATAATCGCAAATTCATCAGAAACTGTGACTTCTTGTTTAAGCACGAAAGACAAATCAAAATGAGTGAGTCTTAGGCCAGGCGCGCACATACAATTTTTAGTTTCGCAACTGTTTAGTTGCTAAAATGAAACATATGGGCTTATATGGGACACCGCGCACTTAGAGCAACTCGATTCGAGCAACTAAAAAGTTTGTGTTTTGACACAAACTAAACGATTGCCTTCGCAACAGTTGAGCTGTTTTCTATAGGAGCAAGAGAGAAAAGAGTGTGAGCGTGAGTAAAGAGTTGCCAGTGCGCGGTTCTCTTTCAACTTGTGATTAAACTATTTGATTTCGATCACAGTTGTCAGTGCGCGACTAGCCTTACCAAAGCTTTCTGAGGGTTAAACTGACCCTTCTTTCCCCTATACTGGTTTGCTAGATACAGTACTAGTAATTCAATACTAATGATTGTCTTAAAAAATAGAATTTGGATTAACATTCTGTAACATTTTTCGCTATACTTCCGCTTTAAACAAAATGCCGACTTTCTGATATTTTTTTTACTTCAAAAGAAAGTTCTGAAATAAAAACAAAATATAAACAGCTTTTACTCCAGAAACGGAATTTCCTATTTTAATTACACAATTTTAACGAAGTAGTTGTTGGTAAATTCCTCTATTCTGTTACTGTGCTGCCTGCAATTGCTAGATAAGATGAAGATGGAGATTAGGTTAATAATAAAAAGGTTTTTACCCTAACTGGTTCTTGCTTATATTTTTCTTGGAGATTGGATGTTAAAAAAGATGCATCACAAATCGAACTGTTTTTCTTGTAAAGACGTTTTTTCATATCAAAGCGAAAAAAATGTATCTACCAGATATTCTCTTGAATAAGTATTTTCTAATTAAAAAAAATAAGTTCGTATTCAATAGTTCACGCAGATAAATTATCAGTTTTGTTTTTCGTTAGAAAAATCAAAATTAGACATACGTTGGGCGCCATTTTAAACCAATAACATTTTCCACTAAAAAGCCTTTTAAAAAGTTTATTGTCAATTGACATATTCTTTGTAATCTGCTTACGATGTAATCCACTTAAACGAATAGTAGATTTTAAACGATAACTCTTTTGAGAGCTCTGACTCTTGAACATAATTGTTACTATACCATGGTTTATCATCTAGCATCAATAATATAAACCCATCATACTTACCAGAACCTAGTACCCCAGAGATGAAGTAAATGATAAATGCAGAGAGTTACAGCGTATAGATATAACTGCATTTTTACAAACTCTTTCATGTTTTTTTGAATTATTTTTAACTTAAAAAAAAAACTTTAATAACTTTCGATTGCTCTTCAATTCTATTGCGATTCCCCGTCCAATCCAGAAAAAGAAAAATCCCTTTTGCACTTAATCTCAACTCCTAGAGGAGGGTAGAAAAGTTCTTGAAAGTTCAATGAAAATCCTTTTCCCTTCACATAAATACACACAAAGACACACGTTTAGTTCATACCACAGATCAGATCAATTAACTTTTTCATTAAACTTTTGCAATTATCGCCCCATTTGATCCTAATTGCGTAATATAATATCTGTCGGAGGCGAAGATGAGAGTATCTATCTATTTGGCTATAGATTCAAATTCCCGATAGGGATAAATCATGTACTTGTACGTATATATTTATGTGTGTATATCCCTCGATCCCAGTACGGCAAGCCAAAATTAATTGCTTAAATATACAATTGATTAATTTATCTATATCTTTTTGCTACAATCTCCGAAGCGACTTCAGAAAACTCCTTCAATTCAATCGATATAAGAAAAGTGCTTTTTTTCTAGTCTTCTGACACGAAACTTTCCATTAGGTATACTCTTCAGAGCTAAATTTTACAAGGCAAGTTAATAGGCGGAGGGAGGTTTGATGATGGTGGATGATTGGGGTCTTTATCTTTCACTCCAATTTTTCTTTATCCGAGCTTGTATGTGAAATTGTGCGTTTCACTAACTTTTACACGTTTATCCAATAAAACCTGCCAGATCGACCATACATGAACAAGCTAACTACTCTCCAGCCACCCAGCTCCTTTTTGCAAATCCAACAAAATCTATATCCTGTGTCAAGATGATAGTGGCAACGACGACTACGACTATGGTGGCAGACGTACATGTCATGTCTCGTATTCTCTAGTATATGATGGCAGCTTAAGAGCAGTGGTAGAATAGCAGCCCTTCACTCAGAGCCTTTTTCTAGAACTAAGAATCATGTGGAATGATTCAGAGACTGCTGCTCAGATAATGCAAAAATCATGTTCCATTATAACCTCAATGAACGCCATGCCATCTTCCCAATTTCGCACCGCTTGTCTATATTCCGTGCATTCATTGCCGAAAGCGCCCGGCCGTGCCACAACTACCACCCTAAGATTATTATATTGTCCTTTGAGCTGACATTTTTTGTTTGTTTTTTTTTTTTTTTGTTCATCTCTTCCTCTCGAAGCTTGTGCTATGCTTTCATCCTTCGTTCCAATCATCCTTTTAATAATAAGAAATTTTCTATAACTTTTTTTCAGTATGCTTATGTATATTTATATAAAAGTTTATATAGACAAGGACATACATGAATGCGCAACAATCCCGTATCCCTTATAGAATATTTATATAGACACAGAGTTCTCTCTCTTTTATAACATTAGACGTATCAATGGTCGATTGAATCAGAGAGGATGAGCAATGATGTACAAAAAATCCTTTGGAGCGACAAAAAAAAAGAATCTACAGGACCTCGTTTTCTTGCTAGGCATCAAAAGCAGTAGCCATCTATACAGCCAGCCAACCATCCAGGAATGATCGTAACGTTTCGTTATACGAAAGGATGTACACGTAATCGAATTATCATCAGTTAGGTAGGATAGTCCTTGATTGAATAGGACTTTGGGTGTAAATCCTGTATACATTCGTTAATAAAATGTAATTTGACCGGAAGGTTGATGTATTAGAAGGGATTTTCTATGCGTCCCGTCAGTTGTATACATAGGTAGTATAAAAGGGAGACTTTTCAATGAAAGCCCTTATAAAAAAATTAAGAGACGAAATTCATACAAACAAAAAAGGGGTACTTTTAGTTATGCGAAAATCACTTTTTGTGCAAATGCAAGATATAATCCTGTCAGGTACAGGATAAAAAGGATTTCGACAAAATACATGCACCTGCAGTCTTACTTAAGCTATATTTTCATCGAAATTGTGTTATGACATAAATATCTGCGTACTTGAGTAAAAAAAAGAAAGTATTTTCTGCCACAAAATTTAATCTGAAATGTCATTAAAAGATTACCTAAATCATGGTGTGTGGATAGGAAATATTTGTCGAAAATCTTAGATAAGGGTTCAGAATCAAAAATATATATGAAAGAACTATATATGCATCCTCACATAACAGGGATTATTTTTGCTATTTTTAATATAAAAAGCCTCTTTCCCACTTCACATATCTTTTAATCAGTTCTTCTCCTATTGTGGGATTTTTTCAATTTATATCTGCTTCTGTTCTTGCAGTTTGTATGTTGTTTGTTTTTAGTTCCATTATGATTCTAGTACAATTTTAGTCAGTTCTAGCAAGACGTATTCCAAAACTTTAAGCCTTGTCTCTCTGTAACTCCTCATCCTTGTTCAAAATATTACTCTCTCCCGCGATTTATCGATTCGATTCTGCTTCGATTGAAAAAACTGTCGGTTACTTAACGAAGAGTTAGGTATGACCCGTAGGATAGTTATGTTTCTTGAGTTTTTATTGTTTCAGCTAAAATTTTCTTCCGATGCTAATAGATTTTCTATCTTGTTTTTTCTTTCAGATATAAACAAAGGATCCCCAATAGACTATAAAAGTGGTTCGGCTTGTTCAACGCCAACTAAAGAAACCTTAAAAGGTTACGAACGCAGCGGCAATAGCTGCATGGGCCCCGTCTTACCCCCACGAAGTGTTATGGGCGGAATACCATCTCATCATCATCACTATTCAGCACCAATGAATTTCCGAAAGGACTTAGCTGCACGGTGCTCAGCAAAGTGCATTGCAATTGTTTCAATATCAATTGTTGTGTCTTTGTTTGTTTTATTAATATTATTAACAGGTTTGTTTTGATTTTTGGTTCTGTCGTCGAAAAATTCTTATTTTGGTTTTTCATTTGAATTTCCGCGTGTAGGTTTTGGTGTTTTATCCTGGTCTCCATCATCTCCATGTACAGTTCTAGTCGGCAATGAGGCATCCGAAGTAACGGCAGCCAAAAGCACAAATACAGATTTATCGAAATTGCACAATACAGCACGAGCATCAAAATCCGGACAACCAATAACGGTAACGGCAGCAACGTCTTCGGCATCACCTTCGTCTTTCCAATCGACATCAGCATCAGCATTAGCACCGTCATCTTCGGCGTCATCTACCTCGTCGTCATCGTCGTTGTCTTCGTCGTCATCACTGGCAAACAGCAATAACGGAGGTAATTTTTTTTTATACATATATCTACATAACATATTTCTATAAATTTATGTGTGTGTCTCTCTCTCTCTCTGGTACTAACAAAAAATTATACTGGAATGTTTAAAATACAAACAAAAAAATAACACACTCATTTGAAAATACATACAAAACGTAAACACAAACTATTTAACTGATAAACAAATTTAACACGATGACAGATCGAAAAAGCAAACAGAACTTTCACTCTAATCGGCGACAGCAGCATGTCAATCGTCTTAGAAGGAATAAACGTTATCGTCGAAGTGTATATGAGGATGATGTTGATGCTTTTTACTCCTTAATTACTAACAAAGAATATGACCAAACTACATTCGAAGCTGATGCCGCCATCATCGGCAGAAATAACGGTAACATCATCAACGTCAACCCCCGCCCTTTTACCATTGACAATAATTATGAATCTCGTCAAACTTCAAATACGTCGACGAATAAAGGCACAAAAGGCAAAAACGTATTAAATCTCAATTCAAAGCCTTCCTCTTTTACTCCTCAACGTCGTCCTAGACGTTCCCGTCATCTCAGTAATGAATCAAAGGAGATGTTCTTCGATGCGGATGATGATGGAGATGGTGATACTGTTATCACAAGCACCATGTCTGCCATCGTCGTCGTCGTCAATGATGAAGTTGTCAAGGTATCAACCATTTTGCCATCCTCTGCCAACGAAGATGCTGACTACGACGATTATAATGATCCACAAGTCGTCGTTAAGAATGTCACCTCCCGCACCAACATCAATGCCGCCGCCATTCCTAATAACTTGCTGGATTCACCAACTCGAAAGCTATCTTCACCACAACAAACGTCACCATCTACCACCGCTGAGATACCCCCGACAACTTTCGATGACAATCCATTAAACACCAATTTTATATCAGGTAGAAATTTTATTGATGATGGTAATAGTGATGATGGTGCGGGAGATGGTCCCATCAGTGATGAATCTGACAACGATGATGCTAGTGGTGGTTTCTATTCGCTGTCATCCTCATCTGCATCATCATCATCGTCATTTTCATTATCATCTGCAACAACAATGAATTTCAATGATAAATTCAACGACAAATCGAAAAGTCTACACCATCATCTGATTGAGATAAATGACCAAACCGACACTACTTCCACTACAACTACTTCTAATGATTCCCTTGACGAGTTGTCTGACGCTATTGGTGGTGATAATGATAGCAAAACGGAATCCGATGACATCGAGGAGCTGATGATGAGCGATGGTCTAGTTCCAATTGACAAGGACTCGGGATTTGTTCCGTATGACAATGTAGAGAATGTTGACATTGTCAAATTGGAGAACGATCCAAGTTCAGAAGATGATTATTACAAGACCTTTAACAAAAATGATGACGACAATAGTTTGATCGATATAAAAACAGTCCAACCAGTTGAAAAGCCACCATCGAAACCAATCGAAACACCAAATAATGTCCCGTCTATTCTAACACTTACCCCCGAGCATATTGGCGGAAAGAGAATTCTTGTCAATTTAACAATAGCAACAGACGACGGAACTGGCACAGTTAATCATTCAGTGTACACCTTGCATGTGTCAGTTCCTGGTGAAGAAATTCTAAAGAAACCCGAATTGCCAGCTCCTGCAGAAATGAAAGATCCGTCAAGTTATTGTTTACCGGAACCTCCGCCTCGTATACCTGAATGTCCGTGCATTTGTAAGGACCCCATTCTTCCACCACTACCAGTTGTTGAATTTGACAACGACGAGAGCAATGATATCAACGATATTGATGAGACAAAAAACATTATCAATAATAATCCCCAAATTATTCCCGATTCTATAATTCCTCCTACAACTATTTCTGTCCCGCTAACGAGTGATGCTTTTACTACCACTACTATGGGACCGCCTGATTTGTCTGCATGTCCTGATATAGGGCCTGTGCTAATATTAGAAGGTGATTTGGTGAATAACACTTGAGATTTTTAATATATAAAATAATCGAGCCTGTAAAATAATGAGCTTCCCAACTAACACAACAATTATTAATTTATGAATAATATTGATGCATATTTTGCCAGACATCGTTGCTAACTAACAAAATAAAGGTGAAATACGAGTATACCTTTAAGCTTTTTCATCGAAACATTGTTTGGGAGAATATTTTCAAAGTGCAAACGAAGTATATGTTTAAAAATATAATTTTATTTTCGTTTGGTCTTGAATGAAGTTGATAAATGTTTACAAAATAATAACCAAGGAATCAGTGGTTAAAAAGCTACGAAAAAATTTCTTAGTGTTGAGGATTTATAGAAAATTTGAAATATGTACAAACAACTAGTCACAGAAGAATTTGAATAAACTGTCCATTTTATTAAAAAAAAGCAACCATCTTGAATTTACTAAAGTGAATCCGCCATTTGACAGTTGAGAGCTGTCGGTTATGATGTGCTGTGATATTGTTTAAAATCTTATTGTGGGTACTTTCAGCAGTTTCCTTGTCATTCCGAGTGAATAAAGAATGAATGCATGAATAAAGAAATAGCTTTCTATTCGAGCTTTATTGATGAATCCTCTTCAAATTTCGTTGATTTATATTTTTCTGAAAATAATTTCTGCCAAAAAACTTGAAAAAAATACATATATTGACATAAGGCTTATTTAATATCCTGGATTTACACAATGGACAAATTGTCATATAATCTGCAATTATGCGGACACTTTTGTTGCATAAAACAATGAAATATGGCAGAAATAATGGCATCTTGTCAATCATGTAAACCTAGAAGAAATGTTCTTTCAATAATTCATTTTTTCGCTGATGACAGCTTCCTCAGCTTTCTATATTCGACTCACAGTTATGTTCTTCGGCTATGGAACAGAAACGGTAGCGTATGCTAAGCTCATTAGATTCTGATTTTGACAGCATTATAAAATGGGGTACTAACAACCGCGTGTAATTTAACGCTTCGAAAATAGAAAGCTATCTTTTGTCCGCCAAGCGAAATATACCACCCATGTCATTATCCATGAATGGCGCTTGCTTCAAAGAAACTGAAAAGCTTTCCATAGTCGGTTTGGGTGTTAATTGTCATCTGTTATAGAATGATCATATACGACTTAGCTCAAAACACAGCAAAATGCTTAGGTTTTCTTAAAAGATGCAAGAAAGTTGTTTCCATTTCTGATCTGTCTAGCCAGTTCCATCCCTCAAACAATTCCGTAATACACGTTTAGCAGGGAATGGTCATCCAGTTACTTGAGCTTAACTGCGGACGTTCTATCAAATACAGAGGTTCTTTCTTTATCCGCACTACTAGAATGTGGAATAGAACTTCTCGTGTGATGTACGGGCTTTCAAGACCCATGTGAATAGATATCACCCTTTAAAACCTCCCACTTTACTTGAACGCTCGCACTGTGCTAGACCGTAACACCGTCAAATTATCAAAAATGTAGGTCTAATTTTTTTCCAGGGATGCTGACCCTTACCAGGAAGATACAAATTCGCCAAAAGTATTTCCTGCCTTGAAAATGTGCTAAAAAGCCATTCGCATTTGTCCTGTCCACAAATACTCACACACGAATAGTTGATAGTTGTAAGTCACTAGGAACTGGTTCTCCACGAGCTCTCACCCCACATTATATAATGAATAATATAGATTAATTGCTTGATCTTTAAGATCGCAAGAGGGACAACGTACTATTTGTACGTCTTTCATTTTATTATTTAAATTTGCTTGTAGGATTTATAATTTAAAAACTTAAGTCCCAAAAAATTTGCCTTATCAAAGATCCTTTAAAGAGTTAAGTACACAAAAGTAAAAGGAACATTTTTGAAATGGCGGTTGTTAGTTCACCACCTATATATATAGCCCGCCATTTTGTTTGAAACAAAAAATTGTAAATAAAAGTATCTCTGCTGACTAAACTCAACGATATCAATATGAATATAACAAAATATATCCGCATTATAACCACAAATCGGATGTCATAAAAAAAAACCGACCTTTATCTCATCACCTCCATAACAAACAAAAAAAATACTACTAAAAACACATATCAGCCACCCTTGCTTGTCACATACTCTGTACCATATTAATTTAAATAATCAAACTAACTAATAATCCCTTATACCAACTCTAACCTAACAAAATGCCCTTTTGTGTATGCTTCAAATTTGTAGGTGCACGAACATTCCCAGCTCGCAGTTTCCCACCAGATGGCACGACATTCGGACAAATCACTCTGGGGCAAAAGCTTACAAAAGAAATTCAACCCTACAGCTATTGGAATATGCAATTCTATCAATCGGAACCGGCTTATGTTAAATTTGACTATAGCATACCGCGAGGTGCATCGATTGGAGTTTATGGAAGACGTAATGCCCTGCCAACGCATACGCAATATCATTTCAAGGAAGTATTAAGTGGGTTTAGTGCGAGGACCCAACGTGCCACTCATGTAAGTATTGTTTGTATTTTTTGTGCTTGTAATTTTGGTGTGTAGTTGTTTGTTAATGGGGAGGTGGAAGTCTTACGAGTACTAGAGTTTCTCCGTTTTTTCCATTCGGAAGAAATTGTTAGCACTAGATCGTTTTTGCGTTCAACTTTGAGAAGCAGTGTAATGTAGATTTAGTCACTGTAGAACGTAGAAATGTAATGACAAAAGCCTCCCCTTGTACATATGTATTGTTATGCAAAATGGAAAAATGTTACTAACCAAACCCTTTTTCCTTTTTTTTCTTTTCTCTTCAATCCTTTGTCCCAAAAAAAACACAAAACTCCTCAAACTTTGCGTACCAAACACTGACTCCAAATTAAAAAAATGCAGCTCTCGATAACGCGTGAGGTGACACGTTACATGGAACCCGGACATTGGTTCGTTTCACTGTATAACGACGATGGTGATGTGCAAGAGGTCACATTCTATGCAGCCATTGCAGAGGATATGACACAAAATTGTCCAAATGGTTGTTCTGGCAATGGACAATGTTTGCTGGGTCATTGCCAATGCAATCCCGGTTTTGGAGGTGATGATTGCAGTGAGAGTGTTTGCCCTGTGCTCTGCTCGCAGCATGGGGAGTATATTAATGGCGAATGCATTTGCAATCCAGGATGGAAAGGCAAAGAGTGCTCCCTCAGGCATGATGAATGTGAAGTGGCCGACTGTAGTGGCCATGGGCATTGTGTGAGTGGCAAATGTCAATGTATGCGGGGCTACAAGGGGAAGTTCTGTGAAGAAGGTAAAATATACTTTTTTTTGTTGTGTTTGTTTCCATTCAGATTCAGAAGTTGTGCTTTCGGAAGGCACATATATTTTTTGTCTATGCGAGTTTGGTCCTTGATGTGCAATAATCCTTTTCCTTTTAACTTTTTCCAGTCGACTGCCCACATCCGACATGCTCGGCTCATGGTTTTTGTGCGGATGGTACCTGCATCTGTAAGAAGGGTTGGAAGGGACCGGATTGTGCGACCATGGATCAAGATGCATTACAGTGTCTGCCCGATTGTTCTGGGCATGGATCGTTCGACTTGGACGCACAAACCTGCCACTGCCAGACCAAATGGAGTGGTGACGACTGTTCCAAGGAATTGTGTGACCTTGACTGTGGACAGCATGGACGTTGTGTTGGAGATGCATGCACTTGCGAGCCCGAATGGGGCGGAGAGTTCTGCAACACAAAGTTATGTGACAGTCGCTGCAATGAGCATGGACAATGCAAGAATGGAACGTGTCTTTGTGTAACCGGCTGGAATGGCAAGCATTGTACAATTGAAGGCTGTCCATCTGGGTGTTCGAATCATGGACAGTGCAGAGCTGGAGGCGAAGGTCAGTGGGAATGTCGATGCTATGAAGGTTGGGATGGACCGGATTGTGGCATCGCTCTAGAACTCAACTGTGGTGACAGCAAGGACAACGACAAAGGTACGATTGCTCGAAGTCATTTTCAAAATTTTGAACTTCTCCCTCTGAATGAAGATTTTTCCTTTTTACAGACGGATTGGTTGACTGCGAAGACCCCGAGTGCTGTGCCAGCCATGTGTGTAAAACATCTCAGCTATGTGTTTCGGCACCAAAGCCAATTGATGTTCTGCTACGAAAACAGCCACCGGCCATTACAGCATCGTTCTTTGAGCGAATGAAATTTCTCATTGATGAGAGTAGTTTGCAAAACTATGCAAAATTGGAGACTTTCAATGAGAGGTAAGAATTGTGTTGCCATTTTTATTTTTATTTTTTATTGAGTTAAATTCTACAGCAAACAAAAAAAAAAAATAAACGTATTAAAGAATGAAAAATTGGAATTCAAACATATTTATAATTATTTTAAGTTTTTGAAAACAAAATTTAAGAAAAAAAGATAAAAATAGTTTTGCAAATTATATATTACATAAATATATTATTTTTATTTTCCTTATTGTGCCCACGTCTTGGAAATGTCCCACCAAAAATGTCCACTTAATAAAATATCCCAAAAATTCCTTTGTTTAAATGAAACCTTTTCCCTCCGTTAATAAAAAAAATATAAAATCCTTAAAAAAAAAACTAAAATAAATTCCCTTTTTGTTTAGAAATAGATAAACAAATTATGTATTTTTATATTTGTAGAAAAATGTTTTATTGATAAAAATATTATGTAGGAAATAATTAAAGTAGATACGAAGGGGTTTTTTAAATCGAAAGAGTCATCGCTTTCGAAAAAGTTAACAAAAATCAAAAATAAAAACTGCATTGACCGCATAGTTTTAAAACACTTGTTTTAAAAGTGAATGCAACAATATGTGATGGACTAGTTTTAAAAAAATATCCATGAGAAGTTCAAAAACAACAGCTTATTTGGTCTATCGGACACAAATTATGTTTTTAATCGATTTAATGAATGTTTTCCGAATATTTTGTTGTCCATAATATTTAAACAAGTTCTACTTAAAAATGTCGTATCATTTTAAATTAGATGATATTTGAAAAAATACTTAGTAGCAATTTAATCTAGATTATGAACTATGTATTGTATTATGTAAAAGATTATCCCTACTAATATGTCAACTCGAAAGGGAAACGGTTAAACTAAAATTACAAAAAAAAAAATAACAGGTTTTAAATTCGATTGGAAGATTTTACAGATTCAAAAAGTACATAATATAATTTATAATAATTGTCCACTACTTGTTAAGCATTCACAATTTCGCGGTATAAACAGTGCCCGAAAAAAAAACGGTTCTAGAAAATGTCATTCGCTGTGACCTTTCTTATAAATAAATACGAAAAAGCATTCATATTGATAATTGAATTATAAAGCCATTTAGCACAGATCTATATTAAAATACCATGTGAAATAAAATATTACATATTTTTGATCTAGTACAATTTTTACCAGACAAACTGGATCCACTGAAGGCACTTACGTATATTTTTCGATAGATTAATGGACGGTGTAGACCATTTCCTTAGTTTCAAAATTAAATATCCGATATGAAATATTATCAAAGCGATTTTAAGTCGAAAATGTGTCAAAAGATTATCAATGGTAGAAAAACGTGACCACCATCTTTCTGAATTGTGTATTGATTGTTTTGAGTTCCAATTGGGTCTAATACTCTAGAGAATTGCCGTTACCCAAAACATAACGACGTTCAGAATTCGTTTCTGTGTTTTATTTGTATTAAAAAAAAACTGAAAATATGTCTTTGGTGTAGGGTGATTGCTTTACATTTTCAAATATTTTTATCTGCGATTTCACCTTTCTAAAAGTTCTTTTCACAACAAATCACATTAGGTCTGTTTTGAAATTTTAATCTCAATCTGTTCACTAAATTTGAGTTTTGTAAGTATTAGCATAAAAAACAAACTCAATCTTTTTTTTTCTACTCGTATCAAGTTTCCCTGGATGTTAGGATTAACGTAGCTAGATTTTGTAAATTAACCTACCAACCTAAACAAACTTAACAAAACAAAAAATAATTCAAGCATATTACAAAATTCTAATCCATTGTTCTATTTTTTTCTTTCTCTTTCCCATAAATCACGCGCGCTACTACCACTACTACTACTACTAACAAAATCATAACTAATTCTTGTTAACTTTTCAAATTAACCGTTATCGCTTAATTCTAACCCTAAAATGTAACAAACAAAAAACACTTAAATCCAAAACTAACAGCGTATTTTGGAATTATTTCAATGCAAGGTAAGAGCAACTGGTTGTTTGGTAAAAGAAACAGTATTTTTCTTTGTAAATTAACAATTACTTAAAAATTAAATTATTTTAAGATATTTTCTAAGTTTCTAAGTTTTGAGAGAATGTCAATTTTGGTAACTTTTTTTTTTATTTTTTTGAAAGTTTTATTTTGTTGTGGTAAAAAGTAATACATTTTTCTTCTAAAATGATTAGAAGAACTCTAGCACTTTTTTATTTTACTAATATTTTAATCTACTACTTTTTCCTTTTAGTTTTGTAGTAGTGCATTTGAAATTTAACTGAAAACCGTTACGTATTTTACTTTGTTAAATAAAAATACAGGGTGACATACATTTTTTTATTATATTTTGAATTTTTAAAGAAAAATCCATGCAACCTATCTAAGATTGGTTTAAAGAAAACTTGGAAGGGTCGTAGGGCTTTGAAAAAAGAACAGACTATAGATAAAAATTATTATACAATAATCCTCTGTGTTAAACTTTTAAGTTTTGTGGCGTGTGAAAATTTTTTAATTTATTTTTACAAGTTTTATTTAAAAGTCCTTACAGTATTCGTCTACTTTATAATTTTTTGAATGTTTTTCTTAAAAAAAAGAGAAAAAATTATTATATTTCTTTGCATAAAGCTTTTAAAGTAGTTTTAAACATTTTAATAGAAACTGAAATTAACTTAAATAATTTTCTTTTCTGTTTTAATTTTAACAGTCGATCAGCAGTTATACGTGGCAGAGTTGTCACCTCACTCGGTATGGGACTGGTTGGAGTAAGAGTTTCAACAACTACCCTACTTGAGGGTTTCACACTAACCCGTGACGATGGATGGTTTGATTTGATGGTAAATGGTGGCGGTGCGGTTACTTTGCAATTCGGCCGATCACCATTTCGGCCACAAAGTCGTATAGTTCAGGTTCCATGGAATGAAGTGGTTATAATAAATGTGGTAACAATGTCAATGTCAGATGAGAAGGCTCTAGCTGTGGTGGCGCATACGTGCTTCTCGCACGATTATGATGTTATGAAACCTGTAGTTTTGGCATCGTGGAAACATGGATTTCAGGGAGCTTGTCCGGATAGAAGTGCAATTTTAGCGGAGTCTCAAGTTATTCAGGAATCAATACAAATTCCTGGGACGGGATTAAACTTAGTTTATCATAGCTCAAGAGCTGCTGGCTATTTGTCGACGATTAAGCTGCAACTTACTCCGGAAGTCATTCCGCCTACATTGCATCTAATTCAGTTGAGAATAACCATCGAAGGAATTTTGTTCGAGCGAGTGTTTGAAGCTGATCCTGGAATCAAGTTTACTTATGCCTGGAATCGTTTGAATATCTACCGCCAGAGAGTTTATGGAGTTACAACAGCTGTTGTCAAAGTAGGCTACCAATATACAGACTGTAAAGATATTATTTGGGACATTCAAACAACCAAGTTGAGCGGACATGACATGTCCATATCTGAAGTTGGAGGATGGAACTTGGATATTCATCATCGTTATAACTTCCATGAAGGAATTTTACAAAAAGGTGATGGGTCAAATATATATCTGAAGCACAAACCAAGAGTGATACTTACAACTATGGGTGATGGCCACCAAAGACCGTTAGAATGTCCTGATTGCGATGGTGTAGCCATTAAACAGAGGCTTCTGGCACCTGTGGCTCTTGCAGCTTCTCCAGATGGAAGCTTGTTTGTTGGTGATTTCAACTACATTCGCCGAATTATGACCGATGGTACTATTAAGACAGTTGTGAAACTGAATGCCACAAGAGTTTCATATCGCTATCACATGGCTCTTAGCCCTCTCGATGGAACATTATACATATCTGATCCTGAATCTCATCAGATCATTCGAGTGAAGGACACAAGCAATTTCTCCAATCCCGAAAAGAACTGGGAACCAATCGTGGGTTCTGGAGAAAGATGCCTACCCGGAGATGAAGCCCATTGTGGAGACGGCGCCCTCGCAAAGGATGCTAAACTCGCTTATCCCAAGGGAATTGCAATTTCAAGTGACAACACGCTTTATTTTGCTGACGGAACCAACATCCGCATGGTTGATCGAGATGGCATTGTGACCACTCTGATTGGCAATCATATGCATAAATCCCATTGGAAGCCGATACCATGTGAGGGTACTTTGAAACTTGAAGAGATGCACTTAAGATGGCCAACAGAACTAGCGGTTAATCCCTTGGATAGTACGTTGCATATCATTGATGATCACATGATTTTGAGAATGACCCCGGATGGACGAGTTCGAGTGATTTCGGGACGTCCGTTACATTGTGCCACAGCAACTACAGTTTATGATACCGATTTGGCAACACATGCAACTCTTGTTATGCCTCAGAGCATAGCTTTTGGACCGATGGGTGATCTATTTGTAGCCGAATCTGATTCTCAGAGGATAAATCGAGTGCGAGTGATCGGAACTGATGGTCGCATAGCACCATTTGCTGGAGCAGAATCGAAGTGTAATTGTTTGGAAAGAGGATGTGATTGCTTCGAGGCGGATCATTATTTAGCAACCAGTGCCAAATTCAATACGATTGCAGCTTTAGGAGTCACTCCTGACGGATATGTTCACATCGCTGATCAGGCAAACTACAGAATACGATCGGTTATGTCAAGTATTCCAGAGGCAAGTGTATCCAGGGAGTATGAGATCTACGCACCTGATATGCAAGAGATCTATATATTCAATCGTTTCGGTCAGCATGTGGCCACAAGGAATATTTTAACCGGAGAAACAACTTATTCATTTACCTACAATGTAAACACGTCCAATGGAAAGCTATCTACTGTTACAGATGCTGCAGGAAATAAGGTCTTCCTTTTGAGAGATTACACTTCGCAAGTGAACTCGATTGAAAACACCAAGGGTCAGAAGTGTCGTTTACGCATGACTCGAATGAAAATGCTGCATGAGCTCAGCACTCCTGATAACTATAATGTGACATTTGAATATCATGGACCTACAGGACTTCTCAAGACGAAACTGGACTCAACTGGAAGATCATATGTCTACAACTATGATGAATTTGGCCGTTTGACATCTGCTGTCACTCCAACTGGTCGTGTGATCGACCTTACATTTGATCTAAGTGTAAAAGGAGCTCAAGTGAAGGTCTCAGAAAATTCACAGAAGGAGATCTCAATGTTGATTCAAGGGTCTACAGTGATGGTCAAAAATAGTGAAGCCGAATCAAGGACAACAATAGAAATGGATGGTAGCACGACAAGTCTCACTCCATGGGGACACACCGTACAGATGGAGGTGGTGCCATATGCTATTCTTGCTGAGATTAATCCACTTATTGGAGAAAGCTATCCAGTGCCGGCGAAACAGAGGACAGAAATCGCTGGTGATCTTGCCAACCGATTTGAATGGAGATATTTCGTCAGGCGCTTACAAAGCGGAAAGGGTGGCAAGAGTCCAAGACCAGTATCACAAGTTGGCCGCAAACTTCGTGTTAATGGAGATAATGTATTGACTTTGGAATATGATAGAGATACCTCATCGGTTGTTGTTTTTGTGGATGATAAACAAGAACTGTTAAATGTCACTTATGATCGCACTGCCCGACCAGTTTCATTTAAACCACAGTCCGGAGACTATGCTGACGTTGACTTGGAATATGACAGATTTGGACGTTTGGTCTCGTGGAAGTGGGGATCGTTACAAGAAGCCTACACCTTCGACCGAAGTGGAAGACTCAATGAGATCAAGTATGGTGATGGCTCTTCAATGGTATATGCTTTTAAGGACATGTTTGGTAGCCTGCCTTTGAAAGTAACTACCCCAAGACGATCTGACTACCTCTTGCAATATGATGATGCCGGAGCATTACAGTCTTTGACAACGCCACGCGGTCATATTCACTCGTTCTCACTTCAGACATCTCTTGGATTCTTCAAGTATCAATACTTTTCTCCGATCAACAGGCATCCTTTTGAAATACTATACAACGATGAAGGGCAAATTTTGGCCAAAATTCATCCCCATCAATCGGGCAAAGTTGCATTTGTGCAAGACTTTGCAGGAAGGCTCGAAACCATTCTTGCTGGACTCTCCTCAACACACTACACGTATCAAGAGACGACTTCATTGATTAAAAGCGTTGAAGTCCAAGAACCTGGCTTTGAGTTGCGAAGAGAATTCAAATACCATGCTGGTATATTAAAAGACGAAAAGCTGAAATTTGGCTCGAAGAACTCTCTTGCATCGTCTCATTATAAGTATTCCTACGATGGTAATGCTCGACTTAGCGGAATCGAGATGAGCATTGATGACAAAGATCTGCCAATGACGCGGTACAAGTACAGTCAAAACCTGGGGCAATTGGAAGTTGTTCAGGACTTGAAGATCACTCGAAACGCCTTCAATCGTACGGTTATTCAGGACTCGGCCAAACAATTCTTTACCATCACTGACTTTGACCAACATGGAAGGGTTAAGAGTGTTTTGATCAACATTAAATCATTTGATGTTTTTCGTCTAGAATTGGACTATGATCTTCGTAATCGCATCAAATCCCAGAAGACTACATTTGGACGATCAACATCGTTCGACAAGATCAACTACAACGCCGATGGACATGTGATTGAAGTTATGGGTACGAACAACTGGAAGTTCCTGTACGATGAGAATGGCAATACCGTCGGGGTTGTGGACCAAGGCGAGAAAACTAATCTGGGATACGATATTGGCGATCGTGTCATACAAGTAGGCGATGTCGAGTTTAACAACTACGATGCTCGAGGTTATGTTGTTCGACGGGGAGAGCAGAAATATCGCTACAATAACCGTGGGCAGCTTATTCATGCCTTTGAGAGAGATCGCTTCCAGACATGGTATTATTACGACGACCGAGGTCGCCTTGTAGCATGGCATGACAGCAAGGGCAATGTAACCCAATATTTCTACTCCAATCCAAAGACACCAAACCTAATTACACAAATGCACTTCCCAAAACTTGCAAAGACACTGAAGTTCTTCTATGATGATCGAGACCTGTTGGTAGCTATTGAAAATGCTGAACAGCGTTTCTATGTAGCAACGGATCAAAATGGTAGTCCACTGGCATTCTTCGATCTCAATGGCACAATAGTGAAAGAAGTGAAACGAACTCCATTTGGAAAAATTATCAAAGATACAAACCCTGATTTCTATGTACCTGTAGACTTCCATGGTGGACTGTTGGATCCAAGCACAAAACTGATTTACACCGAGGGACGTCACTACGATACTACAGTTGGTCAATGGATGACTCCAACATGGGAAACCTTAGCAACAGACATGAGCCTTCCAACTGATGTATTCATCTATCGATTCCACAACAACGATCCAATAAATCCGAATGTTCCACAACGTTACATGATCGATTTAGAATCATGGCTAGAGCTCTTTGGTTACGACCTTAAGAAAATGCAAAGTAGCAAATATACGAAAGAAGACCACTACATCCCACAAGCCACAATTAAATCAGCTTCACTAGCGCCCGACTTTGGCGTTATCTCTGGTCTTGAATGTATCGTACAAAAGATCGATGAGAAATTCAGCGATTTTGACTTCGTACCAAAACCACTTCTTAAAATGGAACCTAAAACACGAAATCTACTTCCAAGAGTCTCATACCGACGAGGTGTATTCGGAGAGGGTGTACTCCTTTCACGGATAGCCGGCAGAGCTATGGTCAGCGTTGTCGACGGCAGCAACAGCGTTGTTCAAGATGTTGTCTCATCAGTCTTTAACAACTCATTCTTCTTGGATCTGCACTTCAGCATTCACGATCAAGATGTCTTCTATTTCGTAAAAGACAACGTTCTGAAGCTCCGCGACGACAAAGAGGAGCTGCAACGTCTCGGTGGAATGTTTAATATTTCCGCACATGAGATTACCGATCATGGCGGTGCTGCTGCCAAAGAACTGCGACTTCATGGACCTGATGCCGTGGTGATAATCAAATACGGTGTTGATCCTGAACAAGAGAGACATCGAATTCTGAAGCATGCTCACAAGAGAGCCGTTGAAAGGGCCTGGGAACTTGAGAAGCAGTTAGTCGCCGCCGGTTTCCAGGGTCGTGGTGACTGGACAGAAGAAGAAAAAGAGGAACTGGTCTCACACGGCGATGTGGATGGCTGGATTGGCATTGACATCCACAGCATCCACAAATACCCACAACTTGCCGATGATCCAGGCAATGTGGCGTTCCAACGTGACGCCAAGCGAAAGCGAAGAAAAACCAACACCGGCAGTCATCGAACGAAACAGCGAAAAACAGCAACAACGTCGTGAGACGGAGATTACTACTAAGGCGAAATTTTTGCAAAAAATCGCCCTGAACTATAAATAAATTATAAAATAAAAAATTAGACGCCTACATCAGTGCCATCTGTTGAATGGTGCATGATGTATCTGGGCAATAGTTTTGTATAAAGTGAAAAAGTATCTAGTAGTATATCGTTTATAAGCTTGCTCTCTATCTATCTTTCTTTGTAATATACGAAACATAAACTCTATCTATCTATTCTTTATATATATATTTTGTTTAATTATATAATATTTTTTGTTTCATTAAAAAAAAAGATTTTTAATTATTACATTTAAAAATACAAAAAAATGAAAAATTTACAAATTGTGATATATTTCTATACATGAGCTCGAGATGATGTTATAATTTTTCAAAATATAAATGTTTTTAAGTTGTATGTTTTTTATATTAATTTTTTTTATTAGTTATTTTTTTTTTCATATAGTAGAATCTAAAAAGAACGAAAAAACAACTTTCACACTCACTCCTGGATGAAGCATAATAAAATCTCACAAAAAATTGCAGAAAATATATCAATAAATTAACAAAGCAGAAAAAAAAACAATAAAGCCGTGTAAATTTAGTTATTAAACAAATAAAAAATTAATAATATAAAGAACTTTAAAACCAAGCCATCTTCACATAATTGTGTAAACTGTAATGAAAAAAAAGAAAATATTTAAATAAATGCAAAACATTTAAAAAATAAAAATGATGTAGTAACTATGTTAAACAGAAATTAATTAGTTTTAAGTATAAATAAAATGAAAATGCAAAAAAAAAAACAAACAACAAATCTCTATTAATATTATTGTAATTGAATATCTAGTGTTGCCAGTTTGTAAGGAAAGAAACCCATGAGAAGTAAAATAAAAAAGAAAAATTTTGTAAAATATATTTTCCTAGCTTTTAAGAATAACAATAAAATATAAAAATAATAATACAAAACAAAATTAAAACTCGTAGTATATACATAGGTATTGTGTTAGTAATTTTATTTAAATATTAAAAAATAAAAAAATGAATGGCTAATCGGAGGAAGTAAACAATAAAAAAAAAACAAATTTTTTTAATCATTAAAAATTATTACCAAACCATATGACTGATTTGAAGAGCATTGAAATCAATTTTTGATTTATAAACAAATGTCTTTCGAACAAAAAAAATACTAAATTAAAAAAAAAAAAAAAATATGAAGAACAACGTAAAAATGAAAAATTAAATGCATCTCACAACAGAAATACATATAAAACATCTAAATTATAAGTAAAAATAATTATGTAAACACATAAAACAAAATCTCTACAACAAAAGGAAAAACAACTTGCTAAATAAAAACAAAAGAAAAATACACAAAAAAAAATTGCGCTGTTTTATTATGAAAATTATTTAAGGATCTAGATTATTGGTTCTATTGTTGCAGATAAGTAGCCTTGAATTTATTTTCAGTCTTACAATCAACACACTACGGAACTTGGCGTTTAAAATTGATGCATTTTGTGGTATATATATAATTTTGCAATTCAATAAAGCTTAAAGCTTTTAGCAATTCAGATATCTTACAGGTGCACTGTTTTATGAAATATCTTTTTTTATATTTTCAAAAAATAGCTGCGTATTTATTGAAATTTCACCCTTTTCCAGTTAATGTTTCAGATCATTGAACATTAAATTAAGTTCAATTCTTCCAGCCATATATTTCAACAAAAAATCTTGTTTTGCACTTAACTTTCAAGGCATTTTTAGAGATTTCACTTCAGCAATCCGAAAACTCTTTTTTTTTATTTCGCAGCAAAGCTTCTCTTCCTTCTTCTTAGATTGCAGCGGTCTCTGAAACACCAGAACTCTGAATTGGCTAAATCTCTCTGACACAAGAGTATATCATTGATTTAATAGATTATTCCGGTGCACGTGAAAAATAAAAAAAATTATAACACATGCTAAGAGCCTAAAGAGCTAATAGGTAAAAGAAAAGCAGGCTTATTTGTTGATAAATTTCTTTAAACTATTAAATTTTCATTTTTTGTTTTATATCAGAATTTCATTTAAAAGAATTTGATACATTTCTTCGTTGGGCGCCATTTAAAATTTTTAGTAAGTCAGTGAATTCTACTCTGATATAAATAATTGTGTCTTATTTTATACTAGGAACAGGTAACGTCTGTGCAAACCCAAAAATATGTATTTATCAACTTTATGCTGGATATAAATTTAATCTCTTGAACATTATTTGAAGTTATTGACTGCTAAAGTGCTGACTCAGAATTGTAAGTTTGGAACCTACTTAAGGCAGCTTACATCTATACATTCATAGCTTTCATTAGATAAAAAATAACTTATTCTCAATCACCAAGCCCAATTAATATCCTTTCGAACTCATAGAAACGTTAATCCAGGTTGCATAATAGATACAGAATATTTTTTTAAAATACTTGACAGTTGGCAAGGTAGTGTATTTGAAACAAGTTAAGAATGCCTCATTGGCTTTAATAAGTTCTGTGATTTGTTAGTTGTTTATCAACCAACTAGCTTCCCAAGGTAACTAGTAGTGACCAAAAAGGATTTGCCCAATCTTCGCTTTGTGTGAGTTTTACTTTCAAGAAACATGACCTTTAGAAATTGTACTTCACTGGCAGTTTTCAATTAATCACAAAGAAGTAGCTTCGCTAGCAAACTCATATACATGAGAGCATGTGCCGTGCAAATGATTGTGCTAGGTTAAGGTTTTCATCAACTCCGGTTAATATCCACTTTCTCATGGAATGAATTGTAATATATTTAAGCTTCTTCAAAAAGTTCCTGACAATATTTAGCTTATTTTTTTACTTTCTAGTTCTTTATTTCCGACTAAGGTGCATCAGGAGTAGATGTAAATACTGAGGTCTTAAAAATACCGATAAAATGCATTAAAATTCAAATGAAAGTCGTTAAATGCATCACAGCTTACTCTATTGTATAAGATCAGAAGCGTGTTTAAAATAAATATCTTGTAGGATATTTTACTTAACTTAGGTCTTTCCCTGGGCCCCTTTTTCATTTAAGTATAAATTATTTCTATAAAAACATTTTAAGATTCCAAGTTCTTCCCATCATCTCCAAGTATCGGTCTTCAGCTAAAAATATTGCATCGTCGATATTTTGTTAAATGCCTTTTTTTAAATTAATTTTCTAGTTGAAAACCTTTAATTAATAATTTTTTGTTTTTAATTCAAAGCAAATCGTCAAAATGTAAATCTTTGTTGGCTTCTACAGGGTAACTAACTAAAAAAATTAATAAAACAAATAAAAACTTAAAACTATAGAAAAATTAAATTAAAGAAAAAATCTCAAAAAAAAAAAGGTTTATGGCATCCATAATGCCTATTTAATAATATTTTCATTGAAAAATATTTCTTTCCCACTTCAAGAAGAAAACATAATAAACTCATAACTATGGAAAGCTAAAATATGAAGAAAAAAAAAAAAAAACACTGAAAAACATAATCGAAATAAATCTAAAAGCAATATTGTATACTTTTTTTATAATTTAAATAAGAATCGAATTTGAGTTTATTATTTAGAACTAAAATAAAAACAATTCTAATCAAATTGATTTAAATGGAATGGCTTAACTTTTTTTCTGTTAAATATTTAAATTAAAAAAAAATGTCTAAATAGTAGAATACAAAAAAAAAAACAATATAAAGTGAAGATAATAAATAATACACAACAATTATATAAAATCTGTAAAAATTCATAAATTAAACTTGAAATGGTGTAAAAATTTAACAAAACAAAAGTGAACTATGTAAAATTATACATTTAAGTCTTATAGATTTAAGTGTATTTAAGTTTAAGAAAAAAATAAATAAATTAGATATTTAAATTTATGTACTTATAATATGAATTTTATTAAAATGAATTTTAATTTTATTTGGTAGTTTTTGGATTTTCGTTTCAAAATATTTTTAAAAAAATATTTTAAAAAATAAACAATATTGTTAAAGCAGTATTGAAAGACATGATGAAATTAAATAAATTATTTAACAATGAAGAAAAACAAAATAAATGAAAATCTGAATATAATCGGGGAAAATATAAATTACTTAAGAGATAGTACGCAGTGAATAATGAGAATACCATGATAAACGTAATGGAATAAGATATTTGTATTTGTATAGAAACAAAGGAAAAATAAAATTGAATAAAAAATGAAATTTGTGTTTAATTTTATATTTAGACATGGATGAAACTACAACATATGAAACGGGACAACGGACGATTTCGATGTGCATACATAGAAACAAATTAATATTTAAAGTCTGTAAAGCAGGTCCTTAGAAATTTCCACTTAAGCTTTCTTGAAGTTAGAGATCTCCAGGTCGCAGTGCAATACCTCCAAAACATAATTTAAATCAAAAGGTTACTATGCTGACTGAAGGCTTCTAAATGGTCTGCAAAAAAATGATGGTAATTGAATTACATATTTGAGTAGTTACAGGTCTAAAGTAAACAGACTTTTATAAGCTGTAGAACGATAAGACTTTTACAGGATACGTAAAAATTGATTGATCAGATGAAAATAGGTACATATTCCGAATAAACAGGGTCAGGTTCAAAAATGTTTGTTTGATTAGTACACATTTAAACACACATGATTCTACATGAACTTGGGAAAGTAATCTTTCAGCCTCAAACACTATATTGCCACAAATAACTGCATTATTTCATATGAAAGGCTTGAAAGAACCAAAGAAAAAGTAACGATGCTTTTTAAATTATTCTGTCCAATTTCATTTCCGAACTTCAAAGCATCACCAAATCATATTTTCACGAATGCTAGATTTGTTCGTTGAGACCTGGGGCCTATTTCACAAATCATACATCACATACAATGTATGATTTTGACAGGTTTGATGTATCATTTCTGTTTCACAGAATTGTTGTATGACCACTGTCATACAACATTGTAATCGACTGAAATATTTCCAATGAGATTCTGTAATTTGATGTAATGTATGATAATCAATTTATTGTAATGATGTATGTAATGTATGTGATGTATGATCTGTGAAACAGGCCCCTGAAGTTTTTTGAAAAACCTGAAGTCACCCTGGTGAGTAAATTCTGTGTTTTTTCAAACCTAGGGTCGCCCTGAACTCACACTGAAATAGATCTAGGTATTTTACTGTGGCGAGTTCAGATAATGACCAAACTATCAAAAGTCACATGAGATTTCTTATCTATTTCTTTTGTGTCGTTTGTTGATTCGCAAGTTGCTATGTTGCTAAATATTCAGCAACAACGCAAAATTTTTTGTTTATTTTTAAAACTAATTTACAACAAATTTCAAGTTTTATCAAAGCACAGAATTATTTGTTTCTTGCTTCTTGTTGTTAACAATTGACAGCCCTTGGGTGTATTTTGATAACCGAAAATCACAGTTTTTTGTTTGACAACTCTCAGGGTTGTCAAGAAAACCTGGGTCAACCCTGGGTAAACATGAACGAACGATCCTACTGTTTTGAAAAACTGGGCAATGTTCCAATTGGAATCGTAATGAAATCCCGCCAAACAGAGTTCCGCGAAACAGACTGTTTTCGAAAATGTCAAATCAACGTCATTTTCATAGTCAAATGATTGTGATTTTGTGACGCAAATATTGACAGCGTTAAATATGCAATAAGCCTGCTTGCACAAAATCTGTTTGCTGAAAATTTGTTGCAATCGTATTTAACGTTTACGAAGATGCTGTCTGGCTAATCAATATTCTTGCGTCAACTAGAATTTTTTACTGCAAATGATATTTCCGAACATATGCATGTATGTACATACATATTCGGCCCTAGCGACAGCGAGGTATCCGTTCGGAGCGGAAAATTGTCCGCAACGCATACTTTGTCCGAGGTTCAAATTACTTTCGAGGTATCCTATCGAAAAGAATAATAATACACAAATGCGTTGGCGTAATTTGCTCCGCGAAGAATTTGCGTCGGACGAAATTTGAAAAAAAATTGCATTAAGCTGTCAGAAATTTTACAAATAAAGCACTTGATAGCACTTCAACGTAGTTCGCCCAGTGCGTTAAAAAAATGTCGGAGAAAAATTCCGAACAGTAGTTCGGAAGAATATCTCGAAGCAAAAATCCTCGGAATCGTACGAAATCGGATAATTTTCCGCTCCGAACGGATACCTAGCTAGGGCCGATTATGCCGACTGCGGTTTCGAAAGTATTGCTTTGACTTTTACAGTTCACGTTTAAAAACATCTTGCAATTACATTTTTGACGCAAACGACGTTTTCAAAAATGGCCAAAATTCCGCCAGTCAGTATATTGATACTATTCGATGAGATTTTTAATACATTTTAAAAATGAAATATTGAAAGAATATTTGATATGAATTTGCAATAAATATTTCGTTTTTGGACGGAAATATATTTTCCAAAAGAATTGTGTTACTATTTGGCAGAATTTGTATTATTTTTTTTATTGTAAATGAACTTTTTTAGTGCATGTATTTGAAGGAAAAAAGTATCAGCCGTATTTATTAGAATTCCCTAAACGCGTGAATAGTTATGCAATGCATAAGGACTTATTCATCCACTATGCAAATTCATATTTATAAAACATTTGCCTACCCTGCATAGTTATAATGAGCTTGTGTCAAATAAAGTACCAAAAAGTAAGAATCTATTACATTTAGCCTTCATAACACTCAGCTGTTTATCAAAAAAAAAAAAAAAACATCTTGTCTGTCTATCGAATTTAATAAACAAAAAGGAAACTACCAAAAGCTAAAAGAATTCCAATAATTAACTTTGATTCATCAGATAAAGTATGTTATTATCTCTAACACAATACTGGAAATCAAATTGTTATTCGTTTCATTATAGCTGGAATACTCCTCAGACAAGTTCTTCAGGATACAATTCAATAATGCAAGATAATAATTACAACACTAACACACCGCATGAATAAAAATGCGTGGAGAGACATCACCAACAAGTATATTTATCTATTTAATCATAAACAATTATCAATTCAATTTGTTTTTAACATATTAGTATAACATTTTTGTTTCAATAAATAAAAATAACACAAAGTTTTAGTTTCAATATTAAGTCAAAGGCATTTTTTTTGTTGATAATCTTTATAATTCAATGTGATGTCAAAGTGAATGTGACAGTTCAATACTAAAATGTCCTTATGTAGGCACTATTCAACCTCCAAACGCGTTTAGCTTATAATGCCCCTATTCAACGTCACATAAGTTTTATAAATAACGATTTTGCGTTTAGAGGCATTATAAGGGTTGCATAGTCTTATGTACTCACTATAATGAGTTTATAAATATGGCTGTATATGTATAAGAAGGGGTGAATAATTCTCAAGGCAAGAACTCGAGGTATAATTAAAAAGAGATGAAAGATTTAGGTGGGTTTAATTTTAAATTTCTTTGGGTACAGATGACGTCGACACGGTCTTTGCTGTTTCGGCGTTAAATCACTGGCGTCTGGATGTACCGACGCGACGGTGGGATGACCGGACAGACGACGTACAACGGACGAAGAAGATTGTTAAACATAAAATTAAGAAGAATTATGTAATTTTCTGGGAACTGAAAACGTTTGCATCTAAAAAAAAAAATAAAAAAATATATCTCGAACAATTCAAATAACTGAAAGAAAAAACGCAATTAAATATTTTTTTCTATTTAATATTTATTTATTAAAATATAAACAATGTAGTAATCTTGTTGTTTGTTAAAATTTAATTAAACATAAAATATCAATTAATGTTTACAGCGTTTCGCATAATATTTTTAAATGTATTTAGTATATCAATTAATATTATAAATCGTTGACGATGAAGGTTCAATGTGGGCATAAATGTATAATTTTGTTTAACCATTATTTTCAAAATATATATATTTTTTTAATAGTTATTTATCTTTTGTACAAGAGTTGCCTTTTATTTATGTATTTACAATTTCTAAAAAAAATAAGTTGCTGGCTATATACTGATAGTGATAAGATATAATCTAAAAAATATTCAATAAATAAGTTCAATATAGAGACAAATGAAAACAAATAAGAAATCTGATTTTAGAAAAAAAAATCAAAAATCAATTATCAATAGTATAAATGTTTGTTGCTTATTTTGTTTAACCCATCCTCTGTTAGTTTTTTTTTTATATATTTTGTGCCACTAGGAACAGGGTACATTTGTGTGCAAATAATAATATCGGAATGTTTCATTTTAGTGCTAAATTACTTTTATTTAAATATCTCATGACCTAGGAACATGACCCAAAGCAAACCAGTCTATCAGTTCCTGTCGCAGATCATATTTACTTAAATCAATTTGAACGCCACCTAGTAGTTCGTTTTCTTGAAGAGTATCATGAGACCAGACAGTGACGTTGAGGAAACGATTTTGTATATGCTCAATTGGCATTCGATATTCCAACTGTGAACGTAAAAATAATGTGTAATTAAAAATGATATAAGAAACAATCTCTGAACTAGAAGAACTTACCGTTTCCATAAAACTAGGAACACATGTTTTTCGAATTACTTTCGTTTTCCGTTTCGTAATTTTCGTTTGATCAGGTTTCAAATAACATTTTACATATGTATTTGGCTCCGTTCCACCCTGCAGTGTTGGAAGGCCTTTTGCATGGTGTATCTGTTGAAAAATAAAAAAAACGTCAATTGACAGAAAAAGAATATCAATTCTCCAACCCAAAAAAGATGGTCCGAATTATGAACAACATTTGAACAAAAATATACAAGTATAAGATAAGTCGAAGAGATTTAGGCAATATACATATACATATAGATATGCTAACAAACAAAATATAAAATAGGAGGCCATAACGGCTAGTACAGAGCCTAAACCTAGTGACTTTCAACTGTCAACGATTCCTGTGGGCCTTGAACCTACACGGCCAAGAGGCAGTACACCCCTTTTTTGCAGAGCCTGAGAATCGAACCCAAAACCTTCGGCATGAAAATGCTTAATGCTTTGTTAAATGATTATCAAGGCTTGCCAAGTTCTATTCTTACTCCGATTTAGACCTCAGTTTGAGATACAACTTTAAGTGTTGACCCTGAACTTTGATCTATTTGGAGTTGAACTATAATTCGTTAAAGAAACGGATGCGTTTGCATGTTGATTTTCTAGATTGCGAATATGGACCCAAAAGATGTAGTGAACAATTTTTTTTTAACTACTACATGCATTTTTAATATGTTTTGTTATCCTGTGAATTATTGGTACAGTGGTATATTGGTGTTGTTGGTTGTTTTTGTTATGGTACTTTTGATTCACTTTCACGTCAAGAAGCTGAAAACTATAGTCTAATTATATACATATGTACATGCAAACTCCAAATAATAAATAAACCACACACTCAAAATCACACAAGAAATAATTAAAAATAGCGATTTTAAAAAAATAAATAAATGCATTTATCACCATCACAGAAATATGTACGAGTGTATGCGCAAAAAAAGCAACTGAGTAAAAATAATAAAATATAGATATAAATTTCTTAAAACTAGACCAAGTTCTAAGAAAATTACTAAGGAGATATCTTTAGAGAAGAAATATTTGATTTATAAATGGTTTAAAATTTAAATAGTAAAGATAAATCGAATATAAAATTGATTTAAGAACTATGTCATTAAATTGGCATCTTTAGAAAAATCTCTTGACGAAGAAATATTGTTTTAAAACAGTTTAAAAATTTTACATCATAGAAAAATAAAAATAATTCATTGCTGAATGTTTTTAATTTTCCACTGTCTAAGAATTTCTAGCATTTTACAAATAAATTTGAAGAAAATCTACAAAATAATGTAAACTAATTCGAATAAGCTTTATGATAATTTAATAAAAGTGATGAATATTAAATTCAATTAATTGTTCACTTATACATTTTTCTCTAAGACATTCTCTCTTAATTCAAATGTAAACAATAATTAGAAAAGACCACAACGGAATGCATCACTCACTGGCATCGGAAATTCAGTAATACGTAATTAGAGCAAACAAATATAAAACTTACCATAACAGTGAGTGCTCCACGCCGATACTGCAGTGAGATCTTGATTGCGCCATCATTATTTGAATTTCGTTGAATTATTGGTTTTATTTCTGTGAAGAAAATGAAAACAAAACATGTTTAAGTCTTCAAAAATCAATCTCTCATTATTATTCACCTTTTACTTTAGACACCTCTATATTTGCTTCCTGTTGATCCCGCAACAGAGGATGGAAAAATGTATAAACCAAATCCGAATGAGCTATCTCATCGGCTGCGTTAAAAAGTGAAACAAGAAATCGTTGAATCTCTGGTAAACGTCTTTCAGCCACAGATTTAACATTGGACCTGCCAACGTGAATACCACTAGGCAAACTATAAGAAAAAAAACAAAACCATTAGATTACAACGAGAAAAAAATATGCCCAAATAAGATAAGATATGATTCACAAATAAACCAACGACCTTGTATTGTTTACTAATTGAAATGAGTTTACTTAAAACACCTGCTCTAAATATGGGCAAGTAAATAGAAAGGGGAAGTTTATGCATTGACATCAATGTGCGTCAGAGTTTTTTTTATTTTTTTTACTTTCAATGTATAGAAATTCAACTCCCCCACCGACAAATTTTCCAGTCATATCTATTTATTTATCTGCTATCGATCGGTAATCAAACAAAATTGATAAACTGGCAAAGCTTGTGTTTTAATAGATACCCATCGATAAAGTTGAGACAGTCTACTACTTAGCTAGCTTACCTAGAGTAGCTCAGACAAGAGAAATAAGAACTTAAGAAAGCTCTCTGTTTCCATATCTTTTTTTATAGATATGATAAGCAAAAAACCCACACCGTTTTGTGTGTTTGAACAAAATTGACAACGGCGAAGACGTGTCGTTTGAAATGAATCCGAAGTTTGAAAGAATAGTTGAAATGTGATGCACGTATCGCATTCGGAAGAAGAAATATATTAAATTCTCATAAAATGGCCAAAATAGGATCAGTTCTACAACATTCCGCAAATGGTAAACAAACGTAAATAGATGTAGTAATATGAGTAGAAACAAATTCTTTATATTTTAAGGTCAATCTGATGTCGTCGTGTCTCTTTGTTCGTTGGGTGTTGTGCTATGCATGGTGATAGCTATTTTGGGAATAAAATTTCGCTGGTTCAAAAAACGAATTCATTTTGACCAGATTCCAACCGGAAGCAGTGGCTCGGGTGAAAATGGTGAAGTGTTTTTAAGAAGAAGTTCTCGTAATTTCCAAGAACAAGTGAGTGACCCTGAACCCACCAAAAAAATACCTTTACTTTTAAATTTGTGTTCCAAATAAATTATGTATTCGTTTTTTTTGTGATAACAATGTCGTTTCATGAAGTACCTGTGATAAAAACAAATTTAATTGAATACAATTATGCCGCGATAAGGCCAAGTGTAGTAAAATACTTTATGGATACTTTTGTTTGTTTTTTAGTTTAGTGAGCCCGTGGTGGCGCAAGGAATCTTTCGAAAGAAATTAGACGAAGATGTCATTATTGAACGACCTAAAACATTACCACGTGAGTTTTTCTCTTAAAGAATTATTTAAAAAGTTTGATCATTTGTGTTTTTAGCTGTTCGGGTTCGAAAAACTTCCAAGATCCTAACTACCTTTGGGCCTCCGAAGAGAAATGAAATACCCAGTACAATAATGGAAGAGCCTGTGGTCATTCCACCTCCCCCACCTCCATTGCCACCGTCTGCTTCATCAATATCGCTATCAAATTTAGGTGGACAATCTCACCAAGCCCCAACAGAAGACAAGGTTAACTTTGCTTCATCTGTAGAAATTATTCCAAATGGCAACACAAATATAGAAACGGAACCATTAAACACCGAAGATGCACCAATAAGTAGACAAGTAAGTGAAAGAAAACAAACAGGGTATACAAGACCATCCGACGAAATCATAGCCGAACTTCAAAAATTGTCTGACGAAGTGACTAAGAACCAAAACCTAGACAATGAGCCACCTGAACCAATGCCTAGGTCTGTTACCTCGGAAACACACAAAGAAAAATTTAAGAAAAATATTTCAAGGACAGTAAAATCTAACACAGAACCACAAAACTCAGAAGCTGAGCAAATAAATGGGCGAAAATTAGGGCAGCGCCGTTTAACAGGTATATTTCCATCAGCTGACGAAGATCTAGGGGATTACACAGATCTTTCTGATGATGATTCTGATCAAAAACCATCCAACAAAGTCATATTTCAAGTCAATGATACTGACGATGAAAGACAATCTCCTTCCCCACCACCAATCAATTCCTCACCTCCAGTCATTTCCCCGCCGATCCTGTTTATTACACAAGTTTCAAATGACGAAGAAGAAGCAGAGTCAGCCGATAGTTGGTCAGCAATACAGAGACATAGGAATTTAACTCAAGAAATTAACGACCAACAGGAAGTTAGCACAACGAAAGAGGAACTCTATCCAGTACCAAAAGTTGAACATCCCTCAACAACGCAAGCAGATCAACCTAAACCAAGAACGATGCGAGATATGAAGCGAAACAATGCAAGGAATGATTTATTGTTAAACAGTGAGAGAGACTACACTGAAACGTAAATATATAAGAATTAAATTCTATTGTTTAATTTATCTTCTTAATAAAAAATAGTGTTGTTTTTTTATCGGATTTAAAGTGATAACGAATTTAATTAAATACCGAGAATATGGTGATTCATAAAACTAAGTGCTTAAGAATGGTATTTAGTTCATGTATGTATGTATTATCATAGAGCAGCTGATTCAAGGTATCTTTTTTATAATTAACGCGTACTCAAGGTGTATGAAAATCGTTTATACGTTAGAAAACACAGTGCGAGCATTAGGGAAAGTGTGGAAGATTCATAAAAAAGTTCCGAATCACATTGGCTTAGTCATTATTTTTTACATGTCGTTGACAAAAAAAAATTTTGTTTTTGTTTTGAAAATTATCTGGATCTTTTTGTTCAAACTAGACTTCACCAGTGAAATTCTTTTATTAGTACGCAAAGTTTTGTCTACTTTTTCTAGACTATTCTTTTACAATTTTTGTACATACCTGTGAAGCTTAGCAAGTGGAAAATGCAGGCACAATTTCTGATGGAACTCAGAAAACTCCTTATATGATCGGAACAAATGCGTTGGATCTGGTTGATTATGTCGTGTGACTCGCAAGATATACGTGTAATACTTTTCCATGTCGTAGTGCTTTTGACAGCGTACCACCATTACTGACTTTAACCGACCATCCTGTTGCATGCTATGGAAAACAAAATTTACCAATTTGGTTAATCCCTAAATTCATTCTTTATAATTATATAAATTTACCCGTATTTCCTTGGAACAAATGACAACAACTCTCCACTGCCCTCGTCATTGGAAAATCTCAACTGAGACAAATTGTGCAGGAAAAAATTAAACTGAGTGAACCAACTTTTCAGGGAAAATTGAATCATCTTGGCAAATGATGCAGCTGCTTCAGGATTCGATTGAGATGGCAATAAAGCTCTTTTAACATAAGAAACTGCATCTGCAGTTACACCTGGAATCCCAGCTGTCGCCATAAGTGCAAGCATGTGTAAGATGAGATCACCATGTTTTCGAATAATGTTAAATGCATGACAGCAGAGATCTACGAAATAATGAAAATCCGTCGAAGGTTTGTCTCCACCATTGATTACATAAGCCATGTCCGAGGTAAGGACAAATGGGGTTCGATCTCTTTTAAAATTTCCAAACATCTGTGCATCGCCCAAAAACTTGCCGAAATCAATATGAAATAGATGTCCGGAAGTTTTCAGCATAATATTGTCGTTATGTCGATCACAGATTCCCAGAACATAGGTAGCAACGCTGTAGCCAGCACAGGAGACTAGAAAAAAAGCCAATTAGTATTAATTATTACAAATAGACATCTTTCTATACCTGTAAAATTCTTCACGGCTCTAGCGTATTCTAACTGACTGGGATTTTGTTTTGCCAACCATTCGGCAATGGGTCGATCTTTAAATGACCCAGTCAATCCATATTCTACTTGAATCTTCCGGAGAGTTTCTGCATCGGAAACCAGCTCAATCATGCCCTTTTTGTAACCAGTTGGAACACAGTCAAAGGTTACCATTTTAAGATCAAGTCCATCGGCTAGCCATAGTTTATTCATCACACGGACCAACTGGATAGTTAACATATCTTGTTGAAGATCATCACCAGACTGCAAATTCAAAGACGTTATTAAAGCAGCATTATCAAAAAACTCAAGAACCTACTTTGAAAATCGCTGGCAGTAATTGCCGATCTGGTCCAAAGTAAGAAATCTTCAAAGGCAAAGTGTTTGAATTGAAATAACTGCATCCTCTAACATTAACACCAGTTACTTCCAATCCTGGTCCAAGTGGTAATGATGTTGCCTTGTCTATCAAAGCTTGATGAACACTATCCATACCTTGGCAAAGAGCTTTCTGTCGCAACGATTCTTTTGACACCTTCACCGAGTGCGCAATATCAGCCAGATTCTAAAATTCTCAAGGATTGTAAAAGATTTCGTAGCAAAAAAATTTATTATTACCTTGCACATCATATTTTGACTTAAGAACCTTGACAATAATTTCTCTCCACATATGGCCAACAACGCCCTCAACATCATCTTATTACGTCGATGGTAACGGGCTTGTGTGATTAGAGATTCGTCATACTCTGAGCTGGAGGCATCGATGGTATTTTGGGGTGCATCACCGGGCAAGCTATGCACTAACAGCCAATACATATGATGTGCAATTCGAGGAGATTCAAGGCATTTGCTTAGAAGAAACCGTGCCATAGCCGATGCTTCATAAGTGTCATGTTTTAGGGCCTGCAGCAGTTGCGGCAAAGAATCAACTAGTTGGTCATTAGGCAGTCTGGAAATCCACTCAACTGCCTTTGCACGAACTTGTGCATCTGGATAACGAGGCAGGAGCAGTTCCAGTGCCTGAAGTGGCGACAATTGAGACCAAGAACGCAGCAATGAATGCAAATCAATCAAACTTGCATAATCCCAGCTATGCGCGGCATGCAAAACTTTAGGCAAAGCATAGGGAAATTTCTGCAAGTAATGTCGTTTCTCCCAAAAGACTTCACGCTGTTCCAAAGCATCAGCATAGCCCTGCTCGGCTGTATCAAGAAGTTCCTGCTGTAAGTTACAATCCAAAGAATTAAAGTCGTACTTTGGAGCCGGTGGGGGATTCTCCAAAGGTTCTGGAAAAACAATCCTTCCTCCATAGGGAGGTACTTCTATACTTAAAACTGGACACAAATCTGGTTGTGGATGACATCCCCTTGCAGGTGCTGGACCAAGGAATTTATCAGTTGTCGGAGGCCAAATTGATAGTAAATACGACCCACAAACCATTTCTCGTTTGTAGTCGAACAACTGTAGGGCACACCAACCCAATTCGGTTGTTATTTGTTTTTTCTCCCCATTCTGATCATTAGATTGATCATTCTCTGCAGTCTGAGTTCCAAAAAGAACAAAAATCAGCCTCGATTCTCTGGGCAAAGTACAAATCGGAATATTATCAAAAGTAATCCAAGATTCAAATTTAAGTCTGGGAAATAAACCTCCACTTGTGTCATTTGAACACTTAATAACCAAAGTTTTAGATATAAATCTAGTTCCGTAATTGATTTGAACTCCCATCGAATAGTCTTCGAATTTCCAATTCGGCGGTGGACGATGCAAACAATTGATATTTATAATAACTGGCTTTAGAACGCAAGAAATGGGAATTGGAGCTGGAAAGACGTGAAATTAAAGAGGAACAAATAAAATAAAGAATAACTTACTGGTGGTATAGTCTACTGACTTAACACAAAAGTCCACACGGAAGGCATTCGAATAATTTTCGATCAATTCCTGAACGGCATCGCGTATCTGATTGCACTTCGATTTTATTTGTTCCATTGTGGATTTCGGTCGCATTATCACCTCCGCATAGTCTCCATGATCTGAACCAACTTCAGGATTAACTCCATAGGAAGAGGAATATGTCACCTGACCATCCTCACATATTTTTTTCAGATCATTTATGTTGCTAGCGATCTCTAATGTATCAATTGAACCGAGCAGAGCACAGATAGCCTTGACACCTTGAACTACTCCAGAACAAGATAAAATAGATCGAGAGCTCGAGTCTCCAGCATTCATTTCGAACTTATCGATTTCGGTTTCAAGTGTTTCTGTAAAGATTAAATTCACACCATTTCTTCATACGAATGTGCACAGTTTACCAATCAAAATCATCATATTGTCATAGGAAATCGTCGTGGCTGTCTCATTGGGTAGGATTTCTTCGGGTCGCAGTGTTTCGTCTCTTAGATCATCTCTCTGTGTCCGCGCAATAACATTCATAGTTGCCTCCGATTTCATGCACAGCCCCAAATAAACATCCTTTTCGAGCTTTAAACTATCATGCACGCATTGCAATTGACTCAGCTTTGAAGTTGGCGACAGCCATTCTGAAACCCCAATCGGCTTTGCGGCATAATCATCAACAGTACCTAGGATTTGACCTTCCAGAGCACAAAACGCATGTCCAATCACAAGTTCCACAGGGGAATTAACTGATGAAAAACTATTTTAAATGGGTTTTTACAAATATTTGTATTTTCAACTTACTATCACTTGTGAAAACAATAGGTGACCCATAACCATCGATGGGACCCTTTTTACTTGCTTCACAATCCCTCTGCAGCCCGTTAAGTGCAGGATATACTAGAATCTTTATACTCTGTTCGAGTGGATAGAAGAAATTGAATTCGGAAGCGACAATATGTCCAATATTTGTGGTCACATCGTCATAACGATATTTGGAACGCAAATCTTTCACCATGTAGTAGAACTCTAAAAGTTCGGGATCATGTGCCTTGGAATCTGTGACCATTTCATATAGTTTTGTAAAGTTTTTTCTCCTATCCAAAACAACATTGTCCATGGAATGCTCTACTGATTCTGAAGCTTTGTTATTATTTCTGGGAGGCAATGGTGGCGGCGGCGATACTAAACCTGACGATGTAGATGGAAATACATCTTTTGTAATGTCCGACCGCCAACCAATTGATGAAACTATTTAGGGAGATAAACAATCAAATTAAATATGTTAATTTTCGCTTGAAAGAAAAATTCGTGTGTTCCCGTAATTTACCATTTGGGCTAACTGGCGTGCGATCCAATTTATTAACAGCCTCATAGACCGGATCTGAGTATTGTGTTCCACCACTATACAAATAATCAAAGGGATCATATTCAGCATAGTAAGACGTGCAATCGGATACATTATCGCTCCCTGCAAGAATCGATAGCATTTTGGTATTATTCTTCTTTTTTGTTTCAAATAAAAATCATTAACACAAAATTTTCGTCGCAAAATTAAAAATAAAAATTGAGTAGCCGTTTGCTTATTTTTAGCTACATATTAATTATAGCGGCAGCGTGTGGTACAACGTTCAACCCGAAACACAAAATATAAAAACAAAACATTAAATAAAAAAATTATTAACTAAGTCCAATGTGATAGATAATTTGGGACACATGCACGAAATGTTGTTTAACAGAGAAACGTTGAAAGAACATTAAAAATATTGTCTCTGTTTGAGAATACTTTGAGGGCGCAACCGACTGTGAAATGTGTATGTGGAATGTAGAAATGCTAACAGGTGGATAGAATGGGAGAGGTGAAGCTCCCCAATTATAACAAAATGCTCCGATTGATTTGCGGATATACAAACAAAATAAACATAACACTATGGATCTAGAATTTAAACTAATTTTTTTGTAAATTCTAAAAGTACATTCTCACAATTTACATCATCTGCACAAATATGAATCAGTGGGAATATTATAACGTGCAAAGCACACGTGTGATTTAATAAATTATGAATGCCATAACAAAACAAAACTCAGTGGCAGTGCACATGAAATCCACTGACAATGGGCAGTAGAGAGAACGACGAACAGTTTCGTTTTCGCTTCGATATGTGCATTCGTAAACAGAAGTTCTTATCAACATAGAAAATTATAGCTTGGACAATGAATTGCGTCATAGGAAGGAAAAACATTTAAGACACATACCTAGATATTTCTTTTTTTATTCTTGGCAAATATGCCATTGTACTGCGAATTGTAAGACTTTAGTGTGAAAAATAATATATACCGAAATTTGATACTTATGTTAAAAGGCTTTGTGACGAACATTACTTTAAATCTGGAAAAATTATCTCGGTTTTGATATAAAGTACCACACAAAAATAACATCGAATACAGACAAACAATTCTAAGTGGTATTTATATACATATCTAGGCTTATGAGATTTTTAGACGAAAAACTGAAATCATTCAATAACATACATATTTAAAGGAGTGAATTTCTACAAGAAATTCAAAAAGGAACTTACAAGCTCCATTATGATTCGCGGGGATCGTTTTTCTTATATATATTCACAACATATCGTTATTCATTGGATGAGCCAATACAAATTTGTATGCAAAAAGTAGTGAATGGAACAAATAATATTGCATACCATTATTTTCAAAAACATGTTCTTTTGATTTAAAAAAAAAATATTCATAATCGGTTTATAGATTCGTAGTATTTATTGCTATGCTATCATCAATCCATTTTCAAAATCAGATGTTTTATGTCTATCATCAAAATGAATATTTAAAGAGAATAAAACTAAATTTTCATAAAAGTATATATTTCATAAGTGCATATTTTCTGGAAATACGAGATACAAGTCGTAAATCACTGGACTGAATAATTGAAATGAAAAATGAAATGAATAATTTCTCATTCGGACAGAATTTTAAATTACAAAAATATAATGAGTTCACAACTTGTGGGTCAAATATCACTGAACAGTGGAGTCTTCCTACAATTTGGATTCCTTTATTCTATAAATCCTATGTTACACATATATTGTGAACTTTGGAAAACGTGAACTAATTAAAACCGAGGGTTTTCATGTTTTTGAGATTGTTCAGGTTTTGGAATGTAACATTTTATGATTAAAATAGTATATTCCTACCGTATTGTCTTACTACTGCTCTTAAAATAAAACATATTTTCTTTCATTTTATCTTCTTTTTGCTTGCAGTAGTATAGATTTATGAATATTTTTACATATTTACACATACTGGTACGGGTTATTAACAAAATTGATTTGATTTCATTTTTAAATTAGAACGTTTTAAAATAAAAGTTTTATTTAACAAACTGTTCTGTTCTATTATTGCCAACATTTTAACAACTACAATTGAGGACCTTGCATCAAAAGGGATGCAAGTCCAGATTTAACTTTTTGTGAGAAATCAAAAAGAAACTCTGAAAAATAAATTATTTATGGAATGTTAAAAAATGATATGGTGTTAAAAAATTTGCATATTTCCACATTTTTTTAATCAAGTTTAAGGTTAAATAAATATACTAGTAATTACTGCGATTTTTTAAATTTTTGATCTGCCCCTTATTTGCACCAAAATGTGGACCTGCCCCCCTTTTGATGCAAGGTCCTCAATTTCTCTTAGGCATTTATGTACCTTTATGTCGCTTTGGTCAAAGTCTTCATCTGAACACCATTCCAAAGCCTTTTTAAATATTTCATACATTGTCAATTCTATTGGGGCCCCCCGAAGTTTTAAAAAATTAATTCAGTGCATTTTAATGTAAAAATTTTGAAAAAATGTCTGTTCACGTTTTAGAGATTTTCGATTTGTTCACATTTTAGAGCAGTTAATGTAAAAATTACAGTGTTCACGTTTTGGGATAGTTCACGTATTGGGGGTTCACGTTTTCCAATGTTCACTGTATATGTGAATCCAAAAATGCTGTAAAAAAATCAAAGTCGTTTTAGAATTCTGTAAATGACAATTTAAATTTTTAGAAATAAAGAATTAAAAATCGAACTGAAGTTTTCAATAGAATTTTGGAACACTGAATTTCGAAAAGGAAATGCCGAGTTATGAATTCAAAGAAATTTTAAAATGCAGAGTTTGAAAATTGGCTACAAGTTTGTAGTGATATAAATAACGGCGGATTTTAGTTCTTCTTTAAAATAAAGATATTATAATTTAATACATATGTATGTTATTTTAAAATACAAAATACAAAATTTCAAAAATATGGAATTTTGGATTTCCTGAAAAACCAAGAGCTTCTAGATAATGATAATAATAATTTAAGGTGTTTTATAAAAACGAAGTGAAGCTGAGTAGAGTTCAACACATTCTTATAGAATATCCAAAGCCCAAAGGATTTTCTAATCGTATCAAACAACTGACTGGCCTGCCTAATACTACAGTTTTAGATTCTATTAAGTACAGGGTAAGACATCTAGTAGTTTCTTTTTAAATCAATGGTTATTTTGACAATGACAGCCGTTTCGCGCTCGAAATCTTAACCGAAAGTCAGTATCATACCTCTGCGGAATGAAAATAGTTACTTTAGACTTTACGCTTGAACAACTTTGGGAAATATTGAAAACTTTTTTCCAAAGTGAGTGCTGTGTAGCCTAAACAGTGCGATTTTTCAAAAGAAGTTTTGGCCGAATTTAAGCACCAACCGCGCCTGCTGTACGCAAGTTTGTGCAAAAAGTTCGTAAGACTGGTATGCTATTAGACAACACTTATGTTCCACGTCGTCGCACGTTGCGCACAGACGAGAATGTGACACTCAATTCTCGAACATCAATTCGCCATCGATCTCAACATTTCACGTGTTTAGGTTTTCTCCGCCGATGCAAGAAGTTTTTTTCCCCTTCTATCTCTCTCAAGCATCGCCATAATGTTTTATTTCTATCATTATTTTACCGCTATTTACATAATCAGTGCTCTAGTGAAATAGCCATTTGCATTGCTCCCCTCAAACAATTCAGCCGTAATACCCGTACTTCTAGGAATGCTCATCAGTTTACCCTTGAGCCCAATTTCGGACGTACTATCAAGTACAGAGATTTTTTTTTTAGCCGCGAATGTGGAATGCTTTACCCGGCTCAATATTTCATACTCATTGCAATGTGCAGACATTCAAAATGAATGTTCATCGGTATGTCCTTTCTAATCCTATCCTACTTTCCTAATTGCTCACACTGTGTTTAACATTATAAGGGTATTCATATCCACTTGAGTGCGCGTACAATAAAAAAAAAAGAGAAACTATATTAAATGTTGCTTATTTTTATTCTGTTGCCATACAAATTGAAAGATTAACACAAATGCGTACCAAAGTATTTTAGGCGTTCCCTCATCTTAAAATTAAATTTACCATTATTCGTTTATATACTGAATCTATGGTGTAAATGAAAGTGAGGAATATGAATATGAGTAAGTAATGATGTTTGTCCTTAGAAAAGTTCACATAAAAACGAAACATTAATGAGTAAGTAATATAAATAAAGTTTTCTCCGATTTAACCAAATTTAGATCTATAGCTCCGTTCTGATACAGAAAATAGCATTGGCTCATAATTTTTTAAATGTTTCTTATAGTTGCGAACTTTTACCAAATTTTAAAAGAGCTTGCAATGGCACATACAAAAATTAAATAAAGTAGAACATCTAAACTTGCTACTACAGCTTTTGCATTTTGTAGGACCAAACAAATCATAAGAAATAATAAAAAGAATTAGACATTGTTAAATGTATATTTTATTTTTTTTTTATTGTACAAAATCATTTAACAATTATTTTAATCAAAACAAAATTCTATACACAATATTTCTCCCTAAGAAAAAATGATATGTATTTGAAAATATACATTGAATTTTCGTAAAAAATTTTCAACACATCATATCAGTGTGTGTCGAATATAATACTTTGTGTATATTATTATTTCATCTCCTCAAGGCACGATTACTGTAGTAGCAGTTTAGTGTAGCTGCAGAAGGAATACTTTTAAATTCCTTTTTATTTCCATAATACTGGAAGAAGAAAAAGAGAAAGAGGTGTACACAAAAACCGTCTTTTTATAGTTTTGAAATAATTTGATACTTTCCGACAGAGAAACTAAAGCAAAACTGAGGAGTGTAAGGAGCCAAGGATACATTTAGGAATTTATTTTTACTGATCTGATCTTGCGAGAAATGAAAATTATGATTAATGCGAGTTGTGGACTAAGGACAAATGAGTAATAAATGAACATTCTTATGAGAAATAAATATTTTATGAGAGAAGAAATTGAAAGTGCTTACCATAATCGTCTTCATTTAGCAGTGGATCGAAAGCTTCCAACACACTCACTCTAGATCTGAAAACGTAGAAGGAAAAACTTGTATACTCTGATATTTCTTCTATAAATCAAGCGTCTTACGGATCATCTTGAGTAAGGTCAATTAAATCATCACCAAGATTCCTCCTAACCTTGCGATTGATGCCATTGCTCGAATTGCTTCTCATTGATGATGCAGTTCCTAGTGATGAGACACCTGATAAAGACTGTGACTTTGTCATTTGAAGCATTTGATGCGTCGGATTTTGCAAAACCATTGCGCTGCTTGGATTTGATACATTTTGAATGGGAATCTCAGCAGTTGAAGAGTGCTGATGCTGGGAGTTCAAAGGGAACTGAACCGGGGGGTATGACTGTTGGGTGGTGAGGTTTGCAGTACGCTGCATCCCAAACCCATATCCGTAACTGTTTGTTGGTGTAACTCCGTAGCCATAACCTGACGCAGTTATCGCTGGCCGTTGATACACCGGGTTATACTGCCCCGCTGGCCTCATATAGCCAATCGCATGAGGGTGCCTTACTTGTTGCGTTGGCATGCTGTATAATTTCGAAAGCTCCTCATTTGTCAGAGGTGTTTTTTGTGCTGGTTGTTGTGGAGTAAACGGAACTAGCTGCATACCTGTTTGGCTCAGCTGCTGATTCAAAAAAGAGGGTGAAGATCCAAAGTTTGGATGAGTGTTAATGACTGGCAGGGGTGGTGGAGTCACGCTCAACTTTTGAATATCCTCTAATAGCTTATCAAAAGTCGTATTCTCTGGTTTTTTCAATGACGTGGGACTAACGAATGATATTAAATCAGATTCAGCAACAGTCGTTGGTGTTTCTTCCGGCAGGCGGATTTCGCTATGCCTACGTGACGGTACTGCCGGTGGAGGTGCTATGGACGAACTATTCGGAACACTGAATGAACCTGGCCGCGATCTCGACTGTACAGTTGAGAACTCCTTTTCATTTGTTTTTTTATGATAGCCGGCATTCGGTGGCGAAGCACTGCTGGCCATGTATGAATATTGGGATTTTGAACGTCGGAAGTCATCAAGGGCTTGGGATTCTATACTTAGAGCAGTCGCTTTGGCTAGGTCTTCTTGGAATTGTTTTTCGTAGTCGATTTCGGCTTGGTTTGCCATGTTGTGGCTAAAATTAAATACACATTGAAATTGTTAGATTTTATTAGTTATTGAAATGCATATTGAATTTAATTAACTAACTATGACACAATTGACTAATTTAAAAATGTCAATATACCAAGACAATTAGTTAAGAAATCAGTATCGTGCGTGAATTATTAGTTAAGAATAAATAATGAAATTTTTTAGTGTGTGAAAAGTCACTGCAATTTTAATTGACTTGCTTAACCACAATGTTGATAACTGTCGAAATAAGAGAAAAAAATAAACAAAGGCATACGAAAATATATCTGAAAAATATGAATATGAAAAACTTATCATCAATGTATAAGAAATATTTAAAAAAAACTTTCAAAAATCAAATTCCTGGCAAAAAAAAAATTGTTACACTAACGGAATGTATGTACAATCAACAGAAAATATGTATGAAAGAAACCGCAAACACAAAATAAACAAAATTAAAATAGCTCCTAAGAAAGTCCAAAGTGTGACTATCATCAAACAAACAATGAAATCAAAATAAGTAATTTAATATCCCCACACCCACATTGCAAGCTTATTGTTTAGTCGATTTTAAATAATGTGCATGATAATAAATATAGATTTTAAAACATAGTGCGCGCAATTGCTTTTAGCAATCTGGCTGATCAAAATCTTAATATCTATCAATATCAAAATCGAAGGGGGGATTTAAGGGCAAACGACTTGTGCTTTAATGTAAATGTCGTTTTATGGGAAAATCATTCGTTTTCCGGTTCTATGTTATCTTAAACCTTTTTATCTAGTTTAACTCAAAGCTTTAACAAATATTCAATAAGAGACACAGCTAGACTTACCAGATTTGCTCATTTATTAGCGGTTTATATACAAATTTATAAAGTTATGTTATTTTTAAAACATTTTATAGTTTTGAGGTATTTCATGCGTAGCAAAGATGAAGTTAAAGTTGTTTTTAATTATTTATAAAATTAAAATTATTTTTGTTTCTTTTTAAATTTATAAATATAAATTATGTAAATATTATTGAAAACAAAATATTCTTAAATATAATCATTAAGATCGGTGCAAAATTAATATTGACTCCATATTTGGAACGAACATGGCGCAAAATGTTTGCTTTGGTTAAATGGGGTTCATTCCAACATCATAAGAATAATATATAATTAAGAAATAGACGTGGTTTAACACTACTTTTCCTTTCAACAATGATCTTAGAATATAATGATTTCCCATTGCATAAAAAGCAGAAGACAATGTAAATAATAGTATTCAAAAAAAGTGGATTTTATATGTAAAATCCAGTTAAAATATAGTTTTTTTTTCAGTCGTAATTATGGGATGAATCTAAATAAAGAATCCAATCAAATAAAGGAGAGTTAAATAAAAACTAAAGGGCATTTTGATGCTTTTAAAAATATGAACTAATATAATGATCAAATCCTTTTTAACAATTCCACTTATTATACAAATGATGTATGTAACAATAAGTATACCTTAATTTATCTTATATGGTAAAACATATTTATATATGGTCCGGTACCTAGCGGTGAATATGGTATTTATTTTAAATCATCAGTTTCCAGATTTCAAGTGCGATGTTAAGCTTCTGGTTTTTGCTGATGTTCTAAAATTTTCGCTTAGACAAAAACCTTAAAAGCAGTATTTCTATCAACATCTTATTACCATCGTTTATAAATTTATATTTTCACATTTATTGGATTTTACCAAGCATGTAGGTCTTTTTTTTAGATTTTATTAAAAGCAACAAATCAATAAAGTTATCAAAAAGAAAACGAAGAAGTTTGCTTAAAACACTAACATCTTGGGTTCTCATTATCCTACGAAAAGTGTATGTATATTTTTGAAAAGTGCTTATACCCCTGACAAATAATTGGAAAAATCGCTATGACTAATAAGCCTGAGAAAAAATCTGTCATTTTTATATATATTTACTATCCATATAGGGCAACATTTTGCAACGACAGTTCTGATGACAGTAAGATAGGATATTTTTCAAATTCTTGTTTCTGAGATTTAAGAGATTCCGCTCCTTTAGTATGACTAACCAGGAAGCCAAACCTGAACAACATTTCTCTTTTACATGTATGTAGAATGCTAGCGATTGTTCATATGAAGCTGTACTTTACATTCATGTTAATAGCTTTATCTCTAAAAGGTTGTTTGGGTTCTAGTTAAGTCTTCACTTTGGATATTTTAAAATTTAATTTTATAAAATCAATCTCTGGTCACCCTACCGAGGCGCCTATCTCTACTGCCTGCGGCTTCTGTACAAGGAGGTACAAAAAGCAGGATTAAGGAAGTGCAGTTCTTCTTAACTCGCCAAATAGTTTTAGCAGATTTAACTTTATCGCAGAATTATTATCGCATGAGTGCATTGGTTTTAATCAGATACCATTTAACTGCTTCAGATTCAGACATGCACCAAAAATTATCTATGTTGGAATTTTGTTTCGTCTTCTTCTTCTTCTTTGTGCAGCCCTCAGTGATTACAAAAAAAAGCAAGCGTAAGAACTGATACAATTTATTAAAATTTATATTTTCCAACAATAAATCCACAAGTTAATTAAAGTTTATCAATTTAAAATGAGTATTTAGTTCTTTTTCTATTTAACAAATAAATACATAATTTATGGGGCTACGAAAGATGTTTTTTAATTCATAAGTGAAACAAAACAAAAGAAAAAAACGACTATATTTTTTTCCAAATTCTGATTTCTGGTTGATGTTTTCTTACCTTGGATATATTTCTTCTTAAAAATGTAATTCAAAATGTGATTTTTAATTTGGTGTTAAAATTGTGGATGTTTTCTTCCTAATTAAGGTAGTTTTATGGAAAACATTTTCTACTTGTTCAAAATTAAAAATATATTTGTCGGGAATTTTTCTTTCAATTCTCCGCCTTCACGGTTTTCGAATAAAATTTTGACATTTGAATATCGAAAAGTTTGTGTCAAATAAGAGGAAAATTGTAATAGATGAATGCAATTGGTGACCGTTCGAAATTTTTGAGTTAAAAAATTCATTAAGGCAGAGCACTCATCTGAAAATTAAAAAGACCATGTTTTTATATATAGAAATATATATAGATCTCGATCTAGATAAATTTTTAACACATTATACAAAAATAATTTTGGATCCTGCTCTGAATCTAGATTTATTTCAAAGATCCAAATGTAAGTTCTTACTCTGGCGAGTAGGTGGCTATTTAATGATAAGGTAGTGTAATACGCTATTCACACCTAATCAAAATCAAGATTTCGAGCAAAATACTCAAAAACTCATCCAAATCTACTAGATTTCCCATATTTACATTTTCAGATTTCCAAATCTACTAGATTACGACAAAATCTCCTCAAAATCTATTTTCAAACTCAAGATTGACAAAACAAACAAACCTTTTGAAATAGTCAGCCTCGTCAGCAAATTGTCAGCAAGTGAAAGGCAGGTAAAGCCTAGTACGCAGATTGGGAAAAATTTTGTCTCCCATACATTTTTTTTCCTGGGACAAATTTTGTCTCGGATATTTTTCCGAGCAGTAAGCAGTTCGCGCGCAAAATTCATACTATTGTGAATTGCTGTACAAAATGTCTCCACTAAATTTTGCCAGGAAAAAGAATGATACAAGCATTATTTTGCGGGACAAATTTTGACAGCCACCGTATTTCCGAAAGTGATTTTTGTCAAAACTGGTTTTATGTAAAAGGTGCTAATGCTTCTCTTGAAAGCATCGAGAGGAGATTCTAAAAAGGTATGAACGACTTTTCTAAAACAACCTGTTCCAGAGATACACTACAAAACACATTAAATTATTTTTTAATTCTTCAACTTCAAACTTTTGCGCGAGATTTGGAAAAGTTTTGTAGAGATTAAAATTGTAGAGATAAAATTTGTCTTGTCTCGATCTGCGTACTAGGCTTAACTATAAAAACGTATTTTTGTTTGAACGCCATTTATTTTGTTATTATATTTGTTTCACCTACGCTGTCAGGTCTGGTAAGTTTTCTTTCAAAGTAAAAGTATGAAAAATGAAATAAATAATAATTAATGCACTTATAGGAAATGGAAATCAGGAAAAAGCAAGAAAAAAATGCGGAGAGACAAAATAAATTATATCCGAGGAAGCAGGAAAAATGGACACATTAGCCGTGTTTTTTTTTGGAAAAGTTATCCGTAGTACAATAGGATTTTATATGAAAAACAAATACAACATCCGCAGTAGGATCACTGCCGATACTCGAAGAAACGTCAAATCTCTATCCGCATCAGGATTTCACTTCTCCTTTTATAGGCAGTGATCCTACTGCGGATGTTGTATTTGTTATTCATATAAAATCCTACTGTACTACGGATAACTTTTCCAAAAACACACGGCTAATGTAACTTGCTTGCCAGTACTTGCTTCAGGGGCCTCTGGATACAACGTAAGATGGTTTTGTCTTTCACTTGATCGTCTGATGTTCAAATTCAGAAAAATAAACATTTTAGTTGGTGGAGTGTAATTTTAAGCGAAATCGGTAGGTAAACATAAGTAAAATGTGAAATTTCAAAACTTGCAGGCAACCTGCACTTCAACTGAAGTACCACCTACGTCATAGCAAATACAAACAAAGCAATTTCACTGGCAGCGTATATACCCAACTTGTTTGCAAGTATTTGTTACCTCGAGGTAGGTAATCCCAAATGAAGCACTTTTATATGTAAGTTCCACTCAAATGCTAAAAAAAATTAGTTTACCAGGAAGTCACATGTCGTTTTCCATTTGTTTCACTCAAGGATCCACTCATTTTGAAATCCAATGGAACGGTGCTCACTTCTTCTACTCAACTTTGAAATTTTGCCTTTGTATTAGTTAATCGTCGTGTTGGTGAAAATCTGCGATGGTTTGAGAAGACTTCTGGACGCTTGCAAACGCTTCTGGACGACCAATGGAAGGAAAATGACATCAGTAAATTGTCTTCATAACAGTTGTAATAGAATAATGTATCTTGTGCTACCACCTTAAGTAAACGTTTATACGCCGCTGTAAACAAAATTGACAGATCAACTTTTTCTACATCCAGCCCAAGGTAAAAATAAAATAAGTGAATTTTCAACAAATATTTATAATTTCAAGCAATACATAAACTTTTTAAACATTATATTTCAGCAGAATACAAAATGGACTTTCAAAATCGTCCTGGTGGTAAAACCGGTGGAGGTGGTGTCGCCTCCTGGTCGGAAACCAACCGCGACCGCAAAGAGCGTCTCAGGCAACTTGCCTTGGAAACCATCGACCTAAACAAAGATCCATATTTCATGAAAAATCACCTTGGCTCCTACGAATGCAAACTCTGTCTAACCCTGCACAATAATGAAGGAAGCTACCTTGCCCACACCCAAGGCAAAAAACATCAAGAAAATTTGGCGCGTCGTGCTGCCAAAGAGGCCAAGGAAGCCCCTTCAATGTTGGCCCCCGAAAAACCTCGTGTGGAGCCAAAGAAGTTCGTCAAAATCGGTCGCCCTGGTTATCGGGTGACAAAGCAGCGATGTCCCGATAACGGACAGCAATCGTTGCTGTTTCAAATCGATTACCCCGAGATCTCCGAGGGCATCATTCCACGACACCGTTTTATGTCCGCTTATGAACAGAAAATCGAACCACCAGATCGTAAATGGCAATATCTTCTTTTTGCTGCCGAACCCTACGAGACAATCGCATTCAAGGTGCCTTCCCGTGAAGTCGAGAAGACCGACGGCAAATTCTGGACTCACTGGAATCGGGATACGAAACAGTTCTTTTTGCAATTCTCGTTCAAATTCGAACCGAAGATTATTCCACCTCCACCGCCGCAGCTGCGGGTCATGGGACCAGGATTTGTTCATCCGCCGAGGCATATGTTCAATGCGGTTCCACCACCGCCACCCATGGGCGTGTTGCCAGTACCTCCACCTCCAATGTAGGAGTTAATTTAAATGGAATTTTTAATCTGAATAAACTATTTGAAAAGTAAATGTTTATGATTTTCGTAATTGCAAGTTTATAAAAGATTACACAAAAAGTGATGCGGGTTTGATGAATTTTTGAATATTTGATGCAATTGACTATTGTTTATTTCTGCAATGATGCGTTTGCGAATTTATTTATCAAATAGAAGAAAATCTTTGTATTTTTTCAACAAAACAGGTGGCCGTGAAGCATGGCACCAGCTAAATGTCTATTTTCACGGGGTGCGCATAAAGTTTCCCCTTTTAAATATCACTAGAGTTGAGGTTTAACTCGTTGTTTCCCAACATCATGTAGTATACTCTTTGACATTTCAAGCTATCACAATGATTTGCGTGCAGCGAATATTATTGAATATTTCAAAACTGGTTTTAAGACATTCATGCAAAGTTCTAGAACTTACTTACGGGGTGGGCCATCTAGTGGTTTCTTTTTAAATCATAGGTTATTTCGACACTTGACAGAAAGTCAGTATCATACCTCTGCGGAACGAAAATAGTCACTTTACGCTTGAACAACGTTGGGAAACATTGAAAACTTATTTTCAAAGAGAGTGCTGTGTAGCCCAAACAGTGCGTTTTTTGAAAAGAAGTTTTGGCCGAAATGAAGCACCCACCGCGCCTGCTGTACGCAAGTTTGTGCAAAAAGTTCCTCAGACTGGTATGCTAGCACATAGAATTTTCCGGCTGAACATTTTATTGCATTATTAAAAAAAATTCTAATTGATCCATCCCTTACATATCTGTGGAGTTTGGTACAAACATGATAAGTCCATAAAATAATTTGCGTTTTTAAGTTCACTTTGCATGGATCTAGGGCTGGAATGGGTTGACTGATTTTCTTCAAATTTGGAAAACTTTTGAAAATATTCTTTGAAAATTTATGAAAAATTATGTTCCAAATTTAAAAAAAATCGGTTTACCAGTTTAGTTTCGAGCTCGATATAAAGTGCATGTAAGGATGCAAATTATTTTATGGAGTTATTATGTTTCTTCCAAACACCACAGATATGTACACACATCTAAAGAATAATGTATTCATGCTTTAAGTATATCTGAGTAGCAAAGGCTTCATTTTGATTGAAGAGGATTCTATTTTCCAATTATTCTCGAAAACAAGTATGATTTATAAATATTTTTTTTTATAATTTACGCGCACTGAAGGGTTTATTAAGAGATCCATATGATATTAATCACAGCACGGTTGATGGGGAAATTGGGAAAGGGGAGAAAGAGAAAGGAAAGAAAGGTGCCGATGAACATTGGTCTTGAATGTCGGGTAAATTATTATAATTATTGTGCGACTAAAAAACGAATCTCTATATTTAAAGGTACAACCGGGGTGAATTGATGAATATTTCTAGAGATATGGATGTATGATGCTCTGTTCATCAATTGTTCAAAAACTTGCTCGTTAAACCATACACATAATAAGAAGTCCATCTTCATGTTTCCAGAAAATACGATTCTTCACATAGAAATCATTTTATAGAGCCGAAAATTATTATTTGAACAAAGTTGTTTTCTAAATAAAACATTTTATTGCCAATCTTATTGATTTACTTTCTTATATCTAAAATTATACAAAAGTTGGTGTTTCACAAATAAGTTGAACTCAAATATTTTTTTTTAATGTTCCCAAATCGTGTTTTGTTTTTGTATAAAGACAAAATTTACAACTAGAAAAATATTTTTAATTTAATATAGTAGGCATATGATTACAATATAATGGTGTATTGATATATATTATAGTAAAATATTTAATTGGTTAAATAATATAAATTCTGTGGCCTTTATTGCACCCACAATATTATTGTGTAATTAAACTTTACAAAGTTATCTAACAATTTGCAACTGGACAAACGAAAAATAAAACATAGGGAAATAGTTTTGTTGAACAATAGAAAAAAATATATATAACTCTTTCATGACACAATCCTGGATTGCACACATGATGTTCTTAAAACTATTTAAGTTTATAAAATGTATTATAATATGTTTTATTTGTTTACGCTTTTTCGCGTTTTTTAAAATTTCTTTTCGATGCACATCGTTGAATGATGTCCGAAATGTGGGACTTATGGTCAAATATTTTCATTATTTGATTTTGTGCCTCAGTTATGCCATCTACTATGATCTTACTACGTTGCATGTTGCCCTAGAAAATCAAGCTTAATGTAAAATTTCCATTTAAATAGAATTTATTAAAAAAGCGTACCTTAATAAGATCAGAGATCCGTTCGATGTCAGGATTTTTTCCATGAGACTCCATTTGTTTCAGCATGAATGTCAGTTTTTCATAACCCTTGCTTTCACTTTCACACTTTCAACGAAAAGGAGAGCATACAATTATATTAGTAATGCGATGTTACTGAATGAATTGAAATAAGAAAACTTACCAGATCCTCCATTTGAGACTTCAAATGATGTACTTTCCATCCATTGATTTTCCCTAAAACATTAGCCTGGTTTGCCAAATCCATAACAGTCGGGCGGCGTTCCTCCCTGGGTTTGACATCGCTGTGACGTTGAAAATGATTATTTGCAGCCTTCCAGTTCTGCTTATAACTCTGTGAAAGATTCAAGAGAAGCCCACAATGAACAATCATTATTATTTGACCTTTCTTTTTTACTCACATTCAATAGAGTACACGTTCTTGGCTTCCTAATCACAAATTCTGTGGGTTTTGTATTTTCCTTATTGGAATTGATGTTCTGATTGTTGTTATTGACTTTTGGAGGTTCATTAGATGAGCTAGCTGGGGCGGTTGCCGAAATGGAATTAGTGGTTCCATTGGCATTTGATGCTTGCGAAGAGTTCGAAGCTGGTGGATTGAGCGAAGGAAGCGATGATGCATGACTTTGAGTCGACTGTTGGCTATCGTTACTGCAAACAGAAATAAATTTTAAGTATAGAAAAAATAACAACAAATGTATAAAAATTACGTTGACCGTCGAGATTTCTTCCTCGGAGGACACTCGATAGCTCCATTTAAGTGCGATTGGTTTGGCGCAGATCCAATATGATCTCTTATTGTGACTGGAGCCGAATTCTGATGATTGGGATACATCTGAATAAGACAAAATCTAAATAAAAATAAATCCACAGAGCTGGCCTTCAAGAACTTACATCATTAATTGGATTAAAATGTGACTCATTTGGGATACGATTGACCGGAGTGAGTTCCTCGTTTATCTGCTGATCCACCCCTGGACTGGAATTTGCACTTACAGTTGTCGAACCATCTGATGAAGCTGGAGACGCTGCACGCTGTTCTTTCTTATTATCTGCTGTGACCGAAGAAGTTGAGGATGTCATCTGTTGGGAATTCACAGAAGATGAATTAGATGAGGCTCCTCCCATTGATAGCAAAGTTGGACCCAGATTCTTTGCTGCCCTTATTGGTGAACCATCATTATCACGTTTTCGTAGAAATGTTGTGGAGTTAATAGCACTAACAGCGCTATTAGCAGATGAGACTTTGATAGAAGTCGGCAAGGGAATCACCATGTGACCCTGGGATTGTTGCTGCTGCTGTTGTATTTGTTGTTGTGATTGCTGTGTAGCAGCTTGACTTGGGATGATAATCTGATGATGGGTTTGCTGATTTGATGGCCCTTGTTGTTGAACTGTCACCTGCTCGGTTGGCATTTGAGCACTAAACCGCACTGGAACTGCTTGAATTTGAGCAGATGTAGATGAAACTGGTATCTGCAATTGTCCAATAGATCGATTTGATGATGGCACAACAGTGAATGTAGCTGATGAAGGTGTATTGTAGGGTAACGAGGTGACAATGCCCGCGGCCATGTTTGAGGACGTTACAATTTGATTGCTAGACATTGTGCTGCTGGTCACTGTTGTAGTTGTGAGTGATAAAACTCCTGAAGAAACTGAAACTGAGCTAGCTGGAACAGATTCGTAGTAAAATGTGCTCCCTGGGGGAAGGAAACCAGTTCCTGTGCTGGGAATAACCGTCGTTGTGGAACCACCATTTCCAGAACCAACCACAGAGGCATTTCCTCCACTGTGTGGCCGTGCGTGGTGGATGAAAACGCTTGTAGGTTGTTGCGAGTGGTGCTGCTGTGTGGACGTTATCAAGTCTGCAACTTGACCACTCTGTGCTCCTGTCGACTGCGATTGATGTGATGATTGCTGTGTCATCATTTTACCAACTGCCAATCCGGCACTCTTGATCGGAGTGATAGTTCCGGTTAGTACGTTGCTGCCTCGTGGAGTAATGGCCAGAGGAACGACTGTAGCAGCCGATGATGAGACATTTTGTGTGGTCATGAGTTGACCAGTCGCTCCACCCCCAAGATTCTGACTGACGTTGACGATTTGTGTAAGTGGTGGTTGGGAATTAACCGAGACCGTTTGTTGCTGAGACTGTTGCTGCTGCTGAGATAAATTAGACTGAACCCCCAAAGCCGAAGAAGTGACAACGTTCGTATTGCCAACAGATGCAGCCGTAGAAACAGATGCACACTGGATACTAGCCGAGCTGCTGGTTTGTTGTTGTGCATTTGGTGGCAATTTGCCAATGCCTAGTTGAGTGATTGTGAGAGATGGCTGGTTTTTGGTGGTCATTGTGGCTGGGGGCCGAAGCCCTATTTTTCCACCACCTGCAGTATTCACAATAATCGGTTGAAGCATCAAGTTGTTAGCAATGCGACCAGTCGAACCAATAATCTGTTGAGCTGTTCCACCCGGTTGCTGCTGGAGCTGAATGATTCTTGTGGTAGGAATGCTGGTGTTACCACTATTTCCTCGTGACTGCAGAGTTCCAATACCAGAGGTTACGTTAGCTCCAATGCTACTGGCACTAACAGATCCACCTGGAACGGTGGTATTGACAAGAGGAAGGTTGGGCGCTCTAATGCTGATACTTGTGGTATTCATACCGACACCAAGTTTTGCCGTCGAGAATGATTTGTTCATCGGAATTGGTCTGATTTGACGTTGGTTACTGAGAGGAGCCACCGCAAAGCGTTGCGTTGCATTGACCCCGGGATTGTATTGCTGTGCTTGGGAGTTCGATACATTAGTGTATACGAGAGTTGCAGTTTGCTGGCGAGGAAGGACAGTTGCCAGAGTTGCCACAAAAGCCTGTTGACCGGATACTGTTTGAAGGGCTAAAAAGTAGTTATAATTAAGTAATTTGAAACAAACTTCGTATTTATTCGGGGCTGGTGATACAACTTTTCACGAACTATTAATTTTATAGCAATATTTTTTTAAGGACGGGAGCTATGACCTGTGATAAGCTGATAGCCTCAAAAACATATCTGGGTTTGTTTTAGAACTTGTAAGTATTTAGTAAAAAATTATGAGGAACCAAGTAATTTATTTTTCTACAGCATAAGTTATGATATTTATAGATGGTATTTGAGTTTTTGAGAATTTTTGAGCTTATCATCCTGACTGGGTGATTCATTGAACAAAAATTACAAATTTATAATACATTTAGTGATTCCATAGCGTTTGAGAACCAGGTAGTTATTACTTAAAGCCGCAACTATCTTCTTGGGTGATAATCGGCGGGAATGAAAAAACTGGTCAGTTTAGATTTCTAAGGAAGCGACTGCAAACATTTTTTCCTCAGTATTTTGAAAAAGGACAAGATTTTTTTATAATGAGAAGAAAAAGTTCAATTAAAACCAAATAAATGCTTATGAAGTATATCTCATCATTATCAATGTAAAAAAAAAGTGAGTAAATATATAAATAGGATTTTATGAAATACAGTGAAAGCTCTAATAAGCGGACACTCATGGTCCCCCAATTTTAGTCCGGTTATGAGAACTGTCCGGTTAAGGGAAAGCAATAAAAAAAACTTTTTTTTTTAACTTCATATTAATTCTAATTAATATTGGATCTACGATCTACCTTGCCATTTTCCACGAACATCTTCTTTATTTCTTGAAATCTCTACAGCTTGTGTTTTTCCAATATTAAATCTAAACAACTTTGCATAGATAAAATATTTCATGTCGTGGCTGAAAAAAAAAACAAACCTTTTTGCCAAAGCGCGAACCAATAAGTTTTTGTTGCCCAATGCATTGGCAATTTACAACTTTTCTTGCCTCACCCTTTTTTACCGTTATTTTAACGGACTATGCTCTAGTGAAATAGCCAGCTGCATTCCTCCCCTTAAACAATTCAACCGTTATATTCGCACTTCGAGGAATGCCCATCAGTTTACCCTTGAGCCCAACTTCGGACGTACTGTGAAGTACAGAGATTCGTTCTTCAACCGTACTACGCGAATGTGGAATTCCTTACCCCGCTCTGTTCAAAAATTCAAAACCAATGTACACCGACACCTCCTTTCTGACCCCTCCCTTTTTTTCCTAATGCTCACACTGTGTCTCTGACATATTAAGGGTATACAAAAAACTTTTGAGTGTGATGAATGAGTAGCTGAAGGAAAGGAAATGACATGTGTAAAAACGAAACGCGATGAAAAAAGGGAACCATACCCTCTCAAAATTACACCAACTACCCCCAGTAACTAACTCGGGAAATCCCCTAATAACCTTTCAACATAACATTATCGGAGATTTTCTATAGATTTACTTACGTATTAAACATAAACTGTACTTAGAACAGATTTGCTGTTCTTTTCCGTTACATTTCTGAGAAAAAATAATCCCTTAATAAAATAATGTGTCCGCGTTTGGGAGGTTTTCTATCTAAAATGGGCAAGAAAACGTGTCCGCGTCCGTTTATAGGAAAGTTATTTGTATGAGAATTTCGAAAAAGAAGTTCGTTCCCGAAAATGTGTCCGTTTAAGGGAACTGTCCGCTTATTGGAGCTGTCCGCAAGTAGAGCTTTTACTGTAGATATAATTATTCTTACATTGATTTCCTGTTTGTTGCTGCGATTGGGAGCTAACAGCCACGACGTTGCCCGTGTTTCCTCCTCCACTAACTCCAGAGGCTGAAATATTCTGTGTGATCAACCGCTGCCTGGGTTGATGATTTATAGCCCGAATCAGCTGAACTTGTCCGCCGTTGTTTGCCATCCAAGTGGTTGTAGCTGGCGAAATCACCGTCGTGGCTGGAGACGAAGTATTCCGAGTTACTGTGGTCCCGCGGACAAAGTTTCCAGATAGCCCAGCCATGGGGGTGGCCTGAGCTCTTATTGGCGTTACAAGTCGTTGTCCCTGCATACTGGTGGAGGTGACACCAGCACGTGGGAGATAGGTAGTCTGTGTGACTGGCCTGGTCACAGTGATTGATGTATTTGACACAGTTCGAGCTGGTATGGCTGTAATCTGGGTCCTGCCAGCACCCTCGATTTGCTTTAGCATAGATTGAGGCATCAAAGTGCCTGGAGGCATAACAACTCGGACTTGCGTCGATTGACCACTGCTAGCTATGGTGCGGAAGGCAGCCGTTGTTTGCTGTTGTGATTGTTGGCCAGCACTTCCCCCACCGACACTGACGGGCGCTACTTTGATCCCTTCCATTGTACTCGTTTTAACGTGAGTTATTTTTGCAGCAACTATACATAAAATAATAATCAAAGACAATTAATTATACTAGATTTTGATTTTATATTTTTCTATATGTAAAAACTTGATAAGACTGTACCTGATTTATCGCCACCGATATTGTCCGGGGCGCTCATTCTCTTTGCTTTCTGAATTTCCTTCACTAAATTACAAAATAATAAAGATTAAAACACAACTATTAGTTTATTATTTAAATAAAATAAAAGAAATAACATTTGAAAATTGAATTTTTCACATTGAAAATTTTCAACTTGCCAATAATTGGTTTTATCATTGAATTATAAGAAGAAATGTTAGTTTTATATGATTGTCCAGTTAGATTGGTTTACCTGCTTTGAATTAATTTGAACAAATTATTTTAAAACTATTGAGTTATTTATATATTTGATAATTTTCAGCAATCAAATTAGAAATTTTCACTTTGAACAAAAATGTCTACCGAAGAAGCTAAAAAAAATTTATTGGAATTGAAACACTCCATTTTTGATGGAAAGGAAATGGATTTTTTTATCTTAAGCGGGATACAGAATGTGACATGGAACTGATCTAATAAGTAATGTCTATTAGCTTGTTTATTAGAATTAGAATTTATTAGAATAAGGGCTTATTCATCCGCTATACAAATTCTTATTAAGAAAATATTTACCTTTCCATTATAGATATAATGAGCTTGCGTTAAATAAAGTACCAAAAAGAGAGAATTTATTACATTTACTCGTCATAACACAGCTCAACTGATTGTCTTATTTAATAAACAAAAATAAAACTACCAAATCTAAACAAAATTCGAGCAATGAACTGGGATTCATCAGATGAGTTGTGTCCTTTATCTTTAGGGCAATTCTCATCTAATCATTCTAATTTGCAGATACTCCTAAGGCAACTTATTGAGGGTAAGATCTTAAGGCTAGGCGCGCACTGGCAACTGTGATCGAAATCAAATAGTTTAATCACCAGTTGATAGAGCAGCGCATATATGCAACACTTCAGTCACACTTAGACTAGCCGCGCACTATCAATTTTTAGTTGCGAAACTGTTTGGTTACTTATAGAAAACAGATGAACTGTTTGGTTGAATGTCTGTGCAGTTGCAGTTAATTATATGTTCAATGAAATGGCGAACTCATTTTAGGCAATCGTTTAGTTTGTGTCGAAACACAAACTTTTTAGTTGCTCGAACCAAGCAGTTTCGCTATAAAAATTGTTAGTGCGCTGCTAGCCTTACACTTTTCCGCTTAGAATTATAAAAAAAAACACACAACTCAACTATTTAGTTGCATGTGCGCCCATATGCATATGATTATGTGTAACATAAAATAGCGAAATGAATTTAGGCAATCGTTAAGTTTGTGTCAAAATGGGATCCATAAAAGTCTCGTGTAATTTGCTATTGACACTAGAATTACTTATAAACAAAAAAAATGACAAACATAATCACAACAGTTCTAGTGGCATAACAACAATAGCAATATAAATAACAAACCAGCTTAAACGAATTTTGATAAAAGCCCGAAGATGGAGTAGTATCCGAAACGCGTCGCTCTCTTTTTATTTATTCATCCATTTGATTTAAAATTAAATTAAAAGTTGTAAACCAAAAACATACATTATAATTCTTTCATTTAATCTTTAACAACACAGCAGGCTTGATTAATGTGCATAGTAAAAGACACGACACACAACTCAACAAAACAATAAATTAGAATGATTTTAAGAATAAGAATATCGGGGGACAGTTTGTTCCCATAGAATTAAATCAGTACTTTCATCATCACGGATCCTTTTTGAACCATAATTAAGATTCTTTTTAATTTGACATGGCAAAAATCCTACAAATTTCCAGAAATTCATTATTTAAATGGTGCTCACCTACCAAAATTGAATGATTAGTGATTTCAACGAATGAATAAACATAGGTAGATCAAAGATTATTAACTGTGAACAGAGTAAAACGAATTTCACGATTTCCTGCGCGGATTCTCCTGTCTCACTCGACATGCACCTTAATGTTTCTATTCCATTTCACATATTCGCACATGTTTATTTTTCGTTAAGCTACCAACAACATCATTTAAAAACATTTCCAAACTTTCGTTCAATCTGTCAAATTTTCGAGTGTCAAAAGAAAATTAATCAAAAAAATAAAAATCCCACTCTGCCTTGTCTAGAGAGTTAAAAAGAAAAATTGGTGTGGTTCTTTATAAAATACTTTAATTATAGAATTGTGCTGATAAAATGCAAAATAAACTCACAAATTATTTTTACGTACAATTTATATCACAGTAACTTTATAAATCATTATATTTTTTGTTAACAGAAGGTATTGCGTTTTCTTTAGAAACCCCATAACTTTATTTATAACATTTTTCTTATTTAAACCAATAGTTCCATCACAATGGAAACACCCGAGAAGGCCGAAGAGGCAACATTGCCACTACTTACACCAAAAACTGCAGGCGGATCACAGCGCATTATAAAACAAATCATGGTCATCGACCCGAATAAGCTTCGACTGGCTGGGCTGGATGTCAAAATGGCAGAAGCCCTCAAAAAAGCAAAAGGAAAAAGCCAGCCTAGATCAAAAGAAGGCAAACTAGCAGCAGCCAAAAGTATTCTCAATAAAAAGCTAAAAGAAGCTCTTTTAAAGAAAGATTTACCTAAGTCAACATCACCACAGACCACTTCAAAGACTATGATATCTATCGAGGAAGCAGCTAGAAAACTTTCGTCTTCTGTAAAGAACAAAGTTACCAAAACGAAACCAAAAATAAGTGTCGCAACGTTGAAATCCCTGATGCCGCCTCCTTCGTTTCCAGTTTCTTCTCTAATCTCTCCTAACCAAACGGTAGAAATTAAAGTCCTCAAATCACAGAAGACCAAGCAATCAATTGAAGTGAAGATTGTTGATTCCTCGGGTGAAACCCCAGAGAAGATTGAAATATTTCCCAAAGCATCTCTGAAAACCCCAAGGACTCCAAAAGCTGTTAAAACTCAGGCTGTTTCGCGAGAAGTCAAATTTAAGATAAGAAAAAATTCGTCTTTTTCAGAAGATCCAGATAAATCTGAGGTTTCGACCGAAGTTGGTGGTGAATCAACCCAAACTGTAATAGTGCATTTGGAAGACAAAAAAAACAAACTAAATTCAGAAAAGGAACATGTCGAAGAGAAAGATATCTCAGAGTGTGTTCATAGCAAATCCTTGACTAACGACGGTGAATCTACGAAAAACATGTCTCCTAAAATTGTTCATGGAGAATCTTCGAATGAAGAAAAACTTATGAATGAAAAGGCCAATCCAATTGCATATCAAGGCGAATTCCTGGTAACAGAAGCGAAAGAGGAAGCTTTGATCGAATTGCCTTCACTACCGCAAATTGATGTGGATTCTCTGCCAAACGCCTCCGCGTCGTCTTTGAAAATATTAAACTCCTCCACGCCAATTCGGAGAGAATCTTTGCCCAAAGTCATCGAAAGTAAAGTTCTATCGCCTGGTGAAAAAATCGATTTAAGCATTTTGACGAAGAAAAGCCCCGTAGCTCTTACAGTGCCTAAGAAAAGATACAAACTCGACCAAAATTGGATAACTGAAACAAATCGAGCAGAACCGGTTTATACAAATTTATCACCAGTACCAAAGCCAACTCCTCCAAAGGCCGTAGTACAAGAATCAGCTGTTGATTTTATCAACAATCTGTCCCTTTTTCTTGCTGAGAGCAAAAAAAATAAATCTCAAACTAAGGACTTTCCGGAAATGTTGACGAAAGAGTGCGGAGAAGATGCAACTAGTTTCTTGGTTTCGCTATTCCAAAAGAAACAGAATACATCTCTAAAAACTAAAACATCGTTAATAGAAAATGATGAAGGTATGTTATTTGGTTTCGAAGGGTATAAGGTTTTTTTTGTATTTTGATACAATACATTATATGTTTGCATGTGTCAGTGAATTGTTTTTAAAAATTGTAACTCCTTCATATAGAAAATCGAAAATCCACCCTTAAGTTATATATTAATAACCATATACAATAATTTGTTTACTAAAGTATAGGCTTATTTTACAACATAAATTTACAACTCAAGTTCTTTCGAAAAAATAATAATTAAATATGGATAATTTTGCATTTCGATGAAGCTTGAGTGTAATTGACTAAATGTACGAGTTCGTCCAATACTATATTCAACATTTAGGTTTCCCTCCACAATTTAAGAAGAATAAAGAATAATTCACATAAATAATGTTGAATTTCCATTTGAACCATTCTGCTACTATATTCAGCCTTATCACAGGCCCCGTCGTAATAGATTCATAGTACGAACCCCGAAAAAAGGTATCATCGCTCCCGTCGTACTAAAAAATACTTGCTACGAAATTCGGAGTTCGTGAATAATGGTATCACTAGCCCCGAATGAATAGGAAGTTGGGCAGTTTTTTCTACGAACAGATATTTTGATCGGAGCTAAACTTAAAACGAAACACAAATATAATTCAGCGAACGAAGATAAAGGACATGCAAATAAAATATAATAAAAACAATTTTTATTATTGTTTTCATGTGAATTTGTTTATATTTTTTATTTTTTGAAGGGCAAATAAAGTAAATACAAATAAATATTGGTATCCTTCCGTAATGAATCTCATTATTAGTGTTTGTCTTCTTGGCGTATTTTCTACATTTATTTGAAAGATTGCAACGGCAATGGTATTTATTTTTAACGACCAACAAAATTAAAATCAAATCAAAAGATGAACAACGGAAATTTATTTATTTTTTCACATTTTGACGGAAATCAACTGAATTGAAACTCCGAAATTCGGAAAATGTTTTTTAATTCCGTTCGGGGCCTATGATGTAAATTTATTCGTATTCGTAGCGTAACAAAATTTTCGGGGATTTATTACGAGGGACTCTGTGATAAGGGTGATTATAATTTTAGCTGCTTGTGTTGTTCTTTCGGTTGCCGTTTCCATTCAATCGGATGTTGCACACATAGACATGCCAACCGCAAATGCAGCTTATGTATATTGAATCCGCTTTGCAAGGGTTCAAACCCCTAGATAATTCTTTAAAACCTAAGGTAAGGTTGAAGTGACTGCCAGCAGGAAAGCTGAGACTTATACTTAGATGAGAAGTTGTGATACAACATAAATCTAGAACACTTTCTCCCTTCTGTTTAAACTCCTTGCAGCTTCTAATGCAACGTTGCAGAATCCTTGTTTATATTTACCAGATTACTGGGAATATAGTAACAGCAATCTTCGCCAGATATAGCCTATATCTTTGGGCTAGGGCAGGACAAGTAGAAAGGAGATTAGGATTATATTTCTTTCGCGTTCTCATAAGTAAATCTGGAATGGCAACTTGTATGTTTTTTGTTAAATATTAATTGGGAGAAAGTTTAGTCAATGCTAGTTGAATAACTAAATGCTCAATATATAATTTAAGATAAATGAATCCTGCAGCTGTTAGTTTACGCCCGCGCTGTGTTAAAACATATAAAGGGTAATCAGTAAACATATAAACATATAAAGGGTAGCGAGTAAATTATATATATATAAAAAAAACCCACCGAAGAAAACAAAATGTATTCGTTCATAAACTATATTCGTCATATCTTATCTTTAAGTGTTTTAGTCCATCAAACATTGTTTGTTCGCACTGTAGTTGAATTCAAACATTTGGGGTATTTAACACCTATTAAAAGTTTCCAGATATTGAAAAATACATATATTATATAACAAATGTTTTCTGTTAAACCCGTTATTTCTTTTATTTTTTTTGTAGTTCTTGACCTTTAAATTATTTTTAAACATTTTATTTGAAGGCTCAAAGGCGGCAAATGATGATAATATAGAACCGATAGGGCAAGATTCAAGCTGGATGACGTCATCGAAGACAACAAATACTCAAGTTTTAGACTTGGATAAAAAGGATTCACCAAAAAAGAAGAGTGAAGACCAACAAAATGCTAAAATTCTTCCTGAGGCACCATTGAATAATCCTGAAAGTTCACCAAACTTAATAACTCTTCAGGAGACAACATTAGATACTTCTCAAAATTCATCAATCTTAAGTAGTGAAAAAAATCTTTCTGATACAACATTAAATGCTTGTCAAAATTCCCCAATCACACACAGCGAGAAAATATCAATTCAAGATAACAAATCCATAATTTCTATCTCAGAGAAAGACAACAAATCTATGGCGCCTATAGAAAATCCTACCGATCTTGCCAAACCTGTTTTAAATGAAACACTTTTTTCATCGGAAGGAGATAAAGAACTTCCTAATTTGTCTGTCAGCTTGGCTTTAAAAACTTCTCCTTTAATTGAATCTTCGCAAAAATCAGTACCTGAATCGTCAACTCAACCAGTAAGTTCTCGCAGAAAGGCTAGCAAACCAATTCCGGTGTTAATTCCAAAACTAAGGAAAAGTCGAAAATCTGTTACTCCTGCTCAAAAATCACCTGAAAAGACAATTCCACAAAAAGCTACAGAGAAGCCAGAAGAAGAATCACCAACTCAGCCAGTACAAAAAGAAGCATTTAAAGATTCTATTCCAAGTAGTGAATTGGCTCCTTGTCAAACAGAAGAAGCGAAAGAAGTGCTTCCACACAAAAGTACACAAACAGCAACAGAAAATACTCTGCGAAGTCGAAGAGATACTCCAAAATCCGAGGAAGAATCACCTCCATCTTTGGCTTCCAAAGATTCTGTTGAAACTCCCGATGAATTACCAACAACTAGTAAAACGGAAAGGCCCCAGCGGCAGAGAAAAATTTCTTTGAAGTTAATAGAATCTTCTGAGTTTCTTCCGACAATTAAATCACATTTTCAAGGAGTTGTGGACAGAACAGTTGAACAGAACATAAAAAACAAAAAAGAATCTGCCATTACAACGGAAAGACCGCAACGTCAGAGAAAAGTTTCTTTTAAGCTATTGGAATCATCTGAATCACTTCCAACAATAGTAAAACCGCCAGTTCAAATAATGGAAAACTCAACTGAACAAGAAAAAAAAGGAAAGAAAGAAATGGCAACTAAACCAGAGAGACCACAACGTCAGAGAAGAATAACCATTAAATTATTGGAATCATCTGAATCACTTTCCAATATGAAATCACTCGTTCAAATAAAAAACCCATCACTTGAGCGAGAAATCAAGGAGAAAACACCGCCGGCAACTGAAACTGAAAAACCCTGTATGGAAAAAAACACGGAACATTCTAATTTGGATAGCTTAATTGCTATTGAGATGGGGAAAGGTGCTTCAAAGGACCCAATTGCACAACTAGTAGCATTCCACGAAACTGTAGAAAAATTTGAGTTGGCTTGCGGGTCGGTAAAGTCGAAAGTAACTGAAAATAGAACAACAAATTTGGAAGGCGAAGTCAGTTCGTTGTCAGAGTATCCTTTTTACGATGCAATTTGTAGCGAAATATCGAATGAACACATTCAATCAAATCAACCAAATGAGGTTAAGGAAAATGTTTCTGACGAAAAAATTTCAACCAAAGTTCTTAGAAAACGAAAAGATTCTCTGAAATCAAGAAAATTTGGCGGTGATCAAATTTCAATCGTTTCTAGTGATTCATTGGAAATATCGGAATGCACCCCTGAGGTAATAAAAAATGTGCCTTCAGTTAAACAGACCGATAAACTCAAAGAGACACCAACAATCCACCAATCTCAAAACGAAGAAGTCCAAGAAATGTTTGAATCTACACCAAAATTATCTGAAACAAAGTCACCTTCCTTGATAACGGAAATCGTGAAAAATGAACAGGAATTTTCATTAAATTCACAAGAAATGGTCAATAACTCAGGAATTGTAGAAAATTTGGATGTTACACCAAGCTTTTCAAAACCACTGCCATCAACGAACACAGAAACTCCAATGAATTCCAGTTTTAAAAAAAGAAGGGGTAGACCTCCGAAGGTACGAAGACGGAAGCTCGGTGTGGTAGATTCAGATCAACTGGCAACAACTGATATGTGTAAAAATGTTGGTGGATCATGGGAAACAATACCCTCTATCGATGACCACCTTACCAAAGAAGTGCCAGAGGTGGAAGTTGTAGAAAAACTAGCTGAAGTCTCTCCACCAACAGCAGGCAATTGTTGCATTCAACCAAAAACAACTGCAATTAGTAAAAGTTATAATTTCGAAGGATCATGGGAAACCTTACCTTCTGGCGATGAGCATCTTAGCCAAGAAGTGACAATCAGTAAAAGTGGTTCTAAAAGTACAACGAAAAAAACAGAAAAACCCAGACTTAACTCTTCGAAAAGCAGAAGTCAAGGACGAACTCCAGATGATGAAGATAAAGTGGACAAAGCTCTTGAGATAAATAGTAGTATAGAAAAAAATATGTACAAGGCGAATGAAATCTCTGTTAATATTGAAAATGACACAAAAATTGTCAATGAAGTCTCCGAGGAAGTGGTAACCATTGAAGATAACGAGACTCCAAAGCAGAGCAGAAAGAGAGGTCGTCCACCAAAATCTTCAAAACAACTTTATAATCTAAGTAAGATCCGAATTGGATTGAAAGTAACATCAGCATCGATTGAAAGTGAAGTTACAAAGGAAGATAAAATTAGCAGAAGAGATGCTAATACAAAAGTATCAAACATTCCCGAAAAACTTGCATTGGAAACGACAAAGGAAGGCGAAGAGACCAAGGAATATGAAATTCTCAAAAGAGCTCGTCCTTCAAATGTATCAAAGATTTCCGAAAAACTGATATTGGAAATGACGAAGGAACCTCTTAATTTCTATAAAATAACCCATGAAGTTGAAAATCATGAAGAAAAGCCATCAACCAGCAAATCAACCAATTACAGAACAGATTTGGAAAACCCAATAGAGGATGTCAATGCGGCAAAAAATACTCCCGATGAGTATGAGACTTCTGAAAACACGAAAGCATGTATCGAAAATTCGGTAAAAAATGATGCTGATGTTGAAAAAACTTTAGAAAAAGGTCCTGTTGAACCCAGCAAAGTACAATCTCAGATCGACAAGGAACAATCGTTATCAGAAGATGATCCCACTGACTATCTGCAAATGGCAAAAACTTTTAAAGAAATTGAAACTTCAAATACAGAGTCTAGGACCATTGGGTCTCAAGACTGCGAAATACAATGTATTCCTAAAGATGTTTGCTTTGATGAACTTAAATCCCCAACTAAAGTCAATAAATCAGAACATCATAGAGATTGTCAAGTGAATGAACCGGAGGTTAATCTTAAAATTCTAGAATCAAATTCTTGTGTTCCTTTAAAAACTCTTGAAGCTAAAGCAGTTCATTATCAAGTTTCCGAGGAACATTCCAAATTTAGAGTTGATTCATGTGACAACCCGAAACCGTCAGAAATATCAAATACAATTGAAAACCGACAGGAAAGTAAATTATCAATCAGCCAAGTAACTACTCGAGATAATTTGTGTGGTGATTTACAAGAAAGAGTGATAGATATTAAGACTTCAAAAAAAGCTTCTTCAGTAGTTCATATAAGGGAAAGACAATCAATTTGTAAAGATGACATAAAAGAAATTAACCCGCCAAAACCTACATCGGATATAAGTGAACAGTACAAAGATTTACCAAAAACAAAAGAAATACCTAAAATTGTTCCCCATTTTGAGGATTTAATGTTCGACATGGATCATATTGAAAGTCCATCTTTTTCACCAATTGGTGAAAGTTCAAGAATATCGAATGACTCTGATGGATTTGAAGACCTCGACGAAGATTTTACATCTGCGATAATCGACACGATTAAAGAGGCAGAAAATTCATCAGATAAATTGGTATCTGTAGAAAATCAAGCACTTGAAAAATCCTTGAATTCTTCTGGAAAGAATTCAAAATCTCCCACTCTTATGGAGTCAAAATCTAAAAAAGTTATAAAAAGCCCTTTAACGTCTTCAGAGAATCCTAAGTTAACAGAAAGCTCTGCATTGCATTCCACAGTTCTTGCTACGGAAAATTCAATATCTGCTAAGATTAAACTAAGTTCAGATTTTGAGCTTTGTAAGAAACTTTCAAAAGATTGTAAATCTGTAGATGGACAAACTCTATTATCATTTTCTTCTTTCCTTCCTGAGAAACAAGCAGATGATACCAAACAAATAGAAACCCCAAAATCTAACGAAGTTGGTTCTAAAGTGAAGAAATCTGCTCGTCACAAAAATTCTCCAGAGAAATCAAAACCATTAGAAGAAGTAAAATGCGAAAAAGCCCTACCGATTTCTCCATTACATTCGCCTGATCTTACTAAAAAATCTTCAAAAGATCTTAGAACGGTAGAAAAGCTACCATCTGCAGATAAGATTAAACCAGGTTCGGCTTTGTATGGTGCAGTTCTCAATCTCAATCAATCAGAAAAAAATAAAAAAGAACCAAGGAAAAACAAAGCAAAGAATCCATTCAAAGTACAAATACCCAAGGATAATGAAAATGAATCAAGCATTAAGTCTCAAACTGATTTTCTAGGATTCAATGAGAAAGAAATCGAAGATGGTCAGCAGTCAACATCTCTGAGGCTTTCTCAATCGGTAAGTTATTATTTTTTTTGAAATTACTTGAAAAAAGGAACTGCGTCATTATTATTTTATTCAAAAGGAGGATGCTGAATCTTCTCATATTGAATCACCTTCAATCAGTATCAAGACACCGGAATATAACATTAGAGAATCTCAACGTGTAAGTGGGCGAAAGCAAAAACTAGAACAGAAATGGGAGAAAAAATCGGCTAAGTCTTTGAAAAGTTGGCTAACGAAACAAGTGAAAAGTGGTTACACCGATGTCTGTGATACAGAGGTGAGTCTTGAGTTTTGATATTTTAAACTAATTTCTTGATCCGACGTTCCTTTAATAATTTGTAAGATATATGTTGCTAAAATAACCTTAGGGGAGTTTTTATGTTGGAGCTGCGAAAAATGATCCGAGCAGTTATGTAAGCAAAGATGATGAAAGTTATCATTGATTGTTGTTGTTCAAATGGCCGATCAAATCTTCTATTATATGCTCCAACATAAACACACGCTTATTCCTGCGTATTTAAAGACAAACAAAATTGTTTATAATATTTATTTCACAGGAAAAGGATGCAATGGAACAAACTTCATCGATTCCTCCAAAGAAACGTCGAAGCAAAGTTCAAAACTTAGCCGATCCTCTCAAAAAAGATGTTGATCATCTTGAAGAGGAGATTGAAGATGTTAATACAATAATCAAACCAGTAACAGAAATCGATGTGAGTGTAGAGGAAAGTAGCAATTCATCGGATAAAAAAGAAAAGCCCAAGAGAGGAAGAAAACCGAAATTGAAGAATGTTTCAAAAGTGGAAAACATCTTACGTGAAGAAATAACAAGTTCTGATGTGGATATGAATTCATCACTTCAGACTTCGATAAACGTGACACCGAAAGGAAGGGGAAAATTAAAAGTAGATAATGATGAAGAATTTAAACCACCAAGAAGTGCAAGGAAATCAAAAGTCGCCAACCAATTGATTGATCTTAATGTTAAAAAAGAAACATATGATAACGTTCTTACTCCCATGAAGGAAAGCGCTAATAAAAGAAAACGATCTGTGTCAGAAGAAAACACACCTACAATCACTGAACCACCAACTAAAGTGGCCCACCTGGGTAAAGATGTACTTTGTTCTGGTTTATTTCAATCAGTGCGTAAACGCGGTCGCCCAAGGAAATCCATGGTTCATGATTCTCTGAAAGTTACTAAAACGCCTGCCGCTCAGACTAGTCCAATGCAGAAAAAATATAAAGATGATTACGAATTCAATCCTAGATTACTTCTTGTACGAAACAGAGAAGAACTTAAAAGCAATGAACCGCTGGTCGATCCCAATTTACAAACTGAACGAATAGGCCCTGATGATGTACAGTGTGCCCTTTGCTTGGGATATACCCCCAGAAAAAAATGGATTCAACACGTTAGCAGTCACTATGGCGTTGGTTGGATTGTAGGTCAGCCACCTCCTTTAAATATAAACTCTCGTGGTTCAATTCTCAGCTTTATAATTGAATTCTACAAAGTTTCTAAAGTTAAAGGTTTAAATTGTCGTATATGTAATTCTCTACGTCGATCTGGTCTTGGACTGATGATGCATCTTGAGCAGTGTTGTCTTACTGAGGAAGAAATTAATGAGAACAAAGTTGTTTGTGAATATTGTAAAAGAACTTATTCCAAACCATCCATTCAACAACACAAAAGAACATGTTCGGAGTATTTAAAATTAGTTTTAGAAGAGACCAAAGCGGAAACTCCTGAAGTACCTGAAGCTAAAACATCGGATGAGGTTCTGTCGAACACGGGAAGGATGAAGAGAAAGGCTGTAATCATGTGAGTTGTTTATTTAATTTTAGAAAACACATAATATATTAAACCCATATCCTTTAGGGCTGAGACAAAATTAAAGAAGTTAGATGAGGCTCCTGAATTTAGCCCCGATGATGTAAATATAGTTTATTTTGTATATCAAATGCAATATCCTCTTATTGAACTTTATTACTTCGCAGTTAATCAAATTCATTCCGAGCAAAAATATACGCAGTATCGAATCAATTAAGGAAAACTGGCTTATGGAAATAAATTCATTTGGCAAAGGTTTTTGTGCAAGCAAAAAATGTCGTTTTACAGCGATAACCATAGATGATCTTATGGACCATTATCAAGATAAAGTTTGTTCCTACTACGAGAAAGCTGGATATTTTTGTATGAAATGTAAATTTCACGATGATAGTATTGAATCTGTACGATCTCATGTCATTGAAAGACATTCGCCAAAGCAACCTAAAAGCAAGAATGACAGCGATGCGCAGTTTGATTCTTCAGATTCATCAGAGTCAATAGTATCAGAAGATGATGAAGGTGATGGTAAGTCTGGCTGTTTTGAAGTAGACGAAAACGGTGAAAGGAAGCGAAAACGGATAAAGAAGTCCAAATTAAAAGCAAGACGCAGGAATTTCCAGGCCAAAAACCCACCAACTAAAGATTACAGAAAACGTGAGTAAAAAGACATTAAATATAACAAAGGTATTTGGAACTTAACCAAGATTGTATTTTGTCAAAGTTGAAAGAATATTTAACCGCAGTATCTGCTATTTTTAGGACTTTCAAGGTTTTTTTTATCAAATCTAATATTAGGTTCGAGGATTGAAAAAGGTTTCGCCATTAAGTCTGTCGCATCGGTTTATACGTTTTTGCTGTAAGAAGGAATTTTCTTCATGTTTCGCACAGGGCGTTTTTATATTATTCCCTTGAGGAAAACATTAAACTGTCTAATTGGATAGGGGAATTTTCTTCAAGTTTTATAAAGATGGATGTTTATTTTTATTTTCCAATGTTCTCAAAAGATTTTGATTTAACATTGTTCCTGAAATATATAAAGTGATTCAAATAATTTCAAATTTTGTCTAAACATTTTTTGCAAAACTTAATATATTTTTTGCTTTATTTTAGTATTTTGTATTAATTGGCGGGCCTGATTTTGCTAAAATTTTAAAAACATGTGCATCCATGATATGATACTACAAAGACAATTCAATAAGTAGACTTAGAAATACGTATTACTTTGTTGAACCTAGGTGTATTTTAATCAGCTCTTCAATTTGTCTGGAAAATGAAAACATCGTAACGTAATTCATTTTTGAATGAGCCAAACAAGTGGTACGATAGGCAGCAAAGTACTACAGACAGTTGAGTTTGTGGCATTACATGTCCAATTCTACTAAGTGTTCTTTTTAGTTAAGTCGGCACTGCGAGGGCTGGTGTTGGGTTGGTTAAATATTGCAGCTCGTTTTAAATCGTGTCTTCCCTTCGATCAAATAGTAGGCTTTAACTATTTTTAAGGAAAGGTGAATGATATTTCGCATTTATAATACATCTTTCTTCAAGTTAAACACAAAATAGTGGCTGTTTCAGGTTTAAGCAGATTATATTCAATTGGCCACCGTTTAATTGGATCAATTATAACTTTTTAAAATCCACGGCCCAACCTTCTTATTCTGACAGCTACTTAACAAATAAGCAATCTATTTAAAGCAATTGAAAATTTGGTTGAAAATTTCCTTGTGATAATACGCCATCAAACGCGATGAAACTGTGCTTATAATTTTAATTTTACTCCTTTTCATTTAATTTATAGTTCTTCCTGAACGATGTTCAACTATACACGACGTTGTTGCCAGATTCTACGACAAATTGTAAGTATACAACTATTTGTATTAATTTACATGAATTTATGTTTTATTTAATTTTTTTTTCAGCATTGAGACAAATTACTCTATTGATCCCCTCTTTACATTCGCCAGAACAAATTTTGTTCATATGGAAGCATCTGAGTCATACTTCCCTAAATCAGCACATTCAATAAAATTCCTTCATAATGGCTTCCATGGATTTGTGAAAATCTTGGGTGAATCGAAAGTTGAACCTGATCAATGGAAGCAGTTAGAAAGACTTCACGGATTAACAGAAAATGGTAGTTTAACACTAAATTTGTATTATTTTAGTTAATAGAATATTAAAGTTAACTTATTTATCAAGGTGAATACACAATTTATATGGGTGGCCCAGTGAAAAATATTGCTTGGGTACCCCTTGATCCTCACCCGCCATCTAACACACAATACCTAGCTGTAACAGTTCGAAAAGGACTTGACAAATTTATACGTTTTTGTAATCAAAAACGTAGTAGATCGCTGATCTTCATTCTCAAATTCGATATAAGCTTGCTATCGGAAATTAAAGCGGAAATTATCTATGCGATAGCTATTGATGAAGGTCCAATCCATGCTATCGAATTTCTTCCAAGTGGTGGCTATTCCTCGCAAATGAATAGATTAGGGATGTTGGCTGTAGGTACAATAGAGTCTGAAATCAAAATTTACTCTCTACCTCTGAAGGTAGATAAACTTGACTGTGATTTTTTTCCAATTGTCCGATTGGAAGCTTCGATTGAATTACATTTGGAGCTGTTGGACAACCCCAGTGATAGAACAGATATTTATAGCTCACAATGTACATCTTTGGTATGGTCACAGGTATAAAAGTTCAATTAATAATATTTAAAGAAGAATTTTAAGATGTATTCCTTGCAGACCGCTGGTCACAACATTATTGTTGGGAGTTTTGTGAACGGTTTTGTGGGCATTTGGGATATAAGCGATAATGTAGGAAATCTTAATAGATTCCATTTAAACGAAAAGAGGAGATTCACCCCGATTTCGTACTTCTGGACATCTGAAGATCGGTTAAATCGTAAGTTAAATTTTGAGTTCTTTGATTATTTGTCAGTTAAAAGCTTTGAAAACTATCGAGCCCAATCTACTTTAAAGTTAAGAAAGTTTACTTTCGGAAATAACTTTGTCATTTGAGGAAATAGGTAGTAACACTTACAAATATTTTAGATTTAGCTCTGCACTATGACATGAACGGCCCACGATGGCTGGTTGGTTCGAATTCAACGAGGAAAATGTTGCTTTACGATTTGCGAGACATCACACAGCCAATGTTATTGCGTGCGGAAGTGACAATAAATATCATCAACTGCATAGAATGGCCAATTGCTTGGGAGAATATTTTTTTCGGCCTTGGAGATGCAATGCCTTCAAGTAAATTATTTTGTTCGAGTTTTCATTCAAACGTCAGTCTATACTAAATCAATTTTTTTCAGATGGATGTGTTCTGAGTGCTTTCAGTCCAATGTCCATTATGTATCAAACTCGTAGGTTTGATAAATTCTGCACCGGAGTGACAGACATTCATTACAATATTTGGAGAAATAGCTTTGCTGCGGGAGCAGACAACGGAGATGTCCAGGTGACACCACTGAGAGAGGCAGTGTTGGATGTTTCCCAAAGGTTAAAAACTGATGAGAAAACTATATTTACTTTGGATATTGTCCCATTAAACGGTGGACAAATAAGCCAAAATGGAATACAGACTCCACCCGATGGAATGCGAGTGTTTGATAAAGATTTCAAGGATCAATATGGAATAGTCTTTGGTTCCATGCGAAAGGTAGATTTAAAATTTTAAAGTTTTTTTTTCCAAATTTAATAATTACGTTTTCTTACAGATTAAAGGATATGACAGGCCCGAGTACTACAAGACAAAACGGGTACCGCCATTTAATTTACATCGACTAATGCGCGTTACTAAAATAAGGTACAATCAAAATAAAAATGCATGCGATGTCTTAGCAGTTGGCTACGACAATGGCCTTCTAAGGGTTAGCATGCGTGATTGGCTAAAGAAAGACTGTCGTTGAATTTTAGAACTTTAAAATTAATTTAAGTTAAGCTTTTTTATTTATTTTTATTGTAATATATTAAATATTAATTGTTAATAAAACTTGCAATTTAGCCATATAAAAAAAAACATTATTTTAATGAAGAAAAAGTATTATTAAAACTAAAATAAAATAAAAGGTATTGTCACATAAACGATTTTAATTTTCTTCATTTGTTTGTTGCCTAGGAGTTCCTTCTGCGTCTGGAAAACGAGAATTTATTTTTAATTGACATGAGAAATAAAGATTTATCTTAAATTACTTTCGTTTCCCTCACCCTCGGGGGTCGACACATTTGGGTCAGCTTCAATTTCGACTTCTGAATTTTCTACGTGTTTTGTCTTTGACTGTAAAACAAATTAACTTTTTTGAAATACTATTTAAAAAGAACTTAAAAAATAACTTACTTTTTTCTTCTTTTTTGTTGTTTCTTCAATTTCTACTTCTTCTTCTTCCGCAGCTTCTATATTGACATAGCCTTCGGGGAATAACTTTAAAGCTTCTTCTTTGCCAATGACTGTATTAGGACTAACATATGAAGGTCCATATTCAGCGAATGCTAACATAGTGTGACTAGTTTTTTTCGCAACTTTAAGAACAAGTTTGTCAGTTCTATGGCAGGTTACAAAAAAAAACAGCAAAAAAAAGATTTATGAATTATTAATATATTTGTATGTTTAATCTAATTCAGACGTAGGGTGGGCTATGATTTATGATTAATATGTGGGTGCCCTGGGATATAACCTACTAGTTTGTTTCAAAAATGTTTTGATCGTTAACTTAGACAATATTAATTTATCTCCAAGTGTAGATTTAATTAGGGCATTCAATTTAAAACCATCCGTACCCCAGTTGCACGTGCTGAGAACTGTTTTAACTGTAGCTGAAAGGTAATCTAATTTTATGGACACCCAATCGTTCGACTAAGCTAATAATGTAGGGCGCTAATTAGCTCTCATTTTATAGCTGGATTTAAGAATTTGGAATTTGATTGCTAATACATATTGCATAATATTTCTCTGACAGACAATAAGGTCTTAAGTCAAAAAATATCATGTTGGGGTTTCTATTATTTCGATTGGTATTTACAACTTAATTTGGTCTTTGAGCAAAGTTAGAAAAATGCATATTCTGTTTTATATTAATGTCTTTAGGTCACTTAAGTTCTTGTACGTGATTTCTGACTTAAGACTTTGTTGCCTAACGTCAAAGATTTGCCAAGACAACATTGTCTCGTTCTAATAATTTAAACATCATGCTATTTTCTGACAAAACTAATTTTCAGGATTCTTCCTCTAAAAAGTTTAGCGTCAATTTTGGTTCCAGATATAGTTCACCGTATTTCTAAAGATGATCTGATGCATACTACTACAATCGAGTTTGTGCGAGTAATAAGAAGGGAATTTTCATGTTCACACAAATATTCATATTGAGGTGCAGGAATATTCCGTGGCCCCCAGGAATCCCGATTATTCACATGCTTGTGTATTTTTGTGTATGTATTTGGGTAATCTTGTTCACAACATCAAACCAGTGTCAATGATATAAATCAAAGTAAAAATTCAAAAAGAGATTATATGGCATCTAAGGTAAGAAAAATGCTGGAATCGATTTTCGTCTAACTTTACAAGAGTAAACAATAAAAATTATTACTTATACGCCCCAGTGTACAACTTAATAATAGCTGTGTTTTATTTTCCCCCAGATCTGATCCAGATTAGATCTTCATTCAAAATTACAAGTATAACAAAAACAACACAAGGCCCAGTTTCGTTTGTAATCGTATTTGTTGTTTTAATGTTATTTTGAAAACAAAATCCAATCCGGATCAGATCTGGGGGAAAATAAAATACAGCTAATATTATTATAAGTTTGGTGTGTAATAGTTATTTAACAAAAGCCCGGGTTATAATAAATCAAGAAGGTATAGAAACATATTTACATTCTTCTTAATAAAAACTATATTTTAAGAGGAATTATTATATCGTTTTTTAAATTGTTGCTCTCTTTTAAAATTAATAGACAAAGTTCAAAAATAAAACAAAACTTCAATTTAATAAAATAAATAACCAATGGACTTACATTTGCGGTGTCTTAGATTCATACTTCGTTAACGAATTTGCTATCAATTTAGCTGTTTCTGGATTATCGTTTGTAAAGAAACCGTACAGTAATACATTTTCTTTGTTTTTCTCCACAATCTCGAAAATGTCCTTCCTCTTGTATGCATCGAATGCCATTACTACATGCGGTGGATCGGGAACAGGATCCGGTGGTAGAAATGCCGATGTTTGAGCTCGAAAGAAAACATAAATAAGTGTTGCATGTGTTCGACAATCCGTTGGTACCCAAACCGGTGGAATTAAAATTATTTTTGCATCGGAAGAGGGCGCAACTGATGCAGTATCTTCGGGCTTCTTTTTTGTATCATCTTCCTGAGCGTCTTTTTCTGCGTTCTCTTCAATTTCTTCACCAGGAAGTGGTTCATCACCCAAGAGTTCGGTAAGTGGATCATCGACTTTTGATTTATCCTCAACAGGTGGTTGTTTTTCCTTTTCAGGTACACCATCAAATTTTTTGGTGATTTTTATTTCAAAAGGATTCAGAATGGGAGGAAGAACCTGATCTGGATCAATTTCTCCAGTATCTAATACGACTTTTCTCGCCTGAGTTAACTCATTCGAATAAGTGAGAAAAATATCTTGCAGAGCTCTAGTATCTGTATCGGATACTTTCCAAAAGCAAATTAGCAAATCTTTATTGTACATATGTTCCAAAACTTCTGGATCTATTGGATTTTCACATGCAAAATTTATTATATCAAAGTGTTCTGGCAAAAGAGGTGCTGTTCGTCGGTCCTTGCATTGCATTTTTTGAGTTTCAGCTACTTCCATAAGTTTCTTATAAACATCACGGGACACATGGGGACCAAAAATTGTTACACCCATATCAGGAAGATTTGTCATTATCTCATCGGTGACGTAAGTTAAATATTCTTGTTTTTGTCGTTTAGCTTCTTCGACTTCTTTTTTGTGAGCATCAGCTAAAGCTTTTTCTATAACATCCCTTCGTGCCTGTTCTTCCGGTTGGAGTTCTGTTATATCATAGAAAGTTCGTTTAACATTGCCAATATTATTCAATTCGTCAGCTATTAATTTCATAAGCCTTGGTACATCTGTGCCGAACATTAAATTAACGCACTTTCCTTGACAGGCAAAGAGCCAGGTTGGTTCACTTTTATTTCGAAATCGCTTAAGAGCTTCAATTGTATCGGATTTGCACTTAAAACATATTTTTTTTTTTGTTTAACATTTAAAACGCTAAGATCTTAGAATTATTGTTCTACTTACTACAGCTAAATGAAGATTATCTCCTCCGAGTTCCAGCTTAATTTTTCTTAAACTGCCGACCATAGCTAGACATGGTCCGCACCATTCCGAATACACGTCTAGAACTACAAACTACTACTTACAGATTATTGCTTAAAATAAAAAAAAATTGAATTATTTTACCTAGAACTCCAGGTCTTTCAAGGAACTTATACAATTCCTCGTCAGTATTTATCTCCGCTTGTAACTGTTGTGCCCCTCCTTTTTTAGCCATTATATACAGCGAATTTTGAATGCACAATGAAATTTATTTAAACAATATTAAAAATGATGTGAGTTTAGCTTTTAGAACGTCAGGATTCGGGATTGAACGAAGTATCGATCAAACAAACTAGAACTTTGGTAACAGGTTGTTATTGTTCCTTTTGAACTTAACTTAACTTCACATCATTGTTGTTTACTTTTCTTTGATGGATTTTACAATAGGTACTTCATCGCATTCGGGTCAATAGCTATAAGCTTTTTGAAAACAAAGTGTTGACAATTACTAATATTAAAGAGGCTTCTAATGTTGTTTTTCTGTTTCGTAGATAATTTTGCTCTAGCTTTGTGTTATTATCTTTCAGTTTACCACAAAAATCTTCCCCAGTAAAATTGTTGGCTGTTCGTAGCCAATTCATTTATTTATTTATTTATTTATCTACAAGCTTAAAGCTAACAGATTTGATCTTAAAAATTTAAGTATTACAATATTATATTAAAAAGTAAACAATAAGAATAAATTGGCCTTAAACAAATACCTAGAATTACTTAATTCAATAGATTGACAAACTTCATTGAATTGCCTTATAGATCTACAAATCGGCTCATTATTACCGTAGCTTGTTTTGTGAAAAGATTCAAACAGAAATTTTCTACCACGCAAAGCTCTTGACGGAACATAAATTGGTACAATTAAAAGCAAAGATGGACAACGTACGTGATAACATAAAATATCCCTCACAAGCATTATACCATGAATTTTTCTTCTTGATTCAAGAGACTTAATACCTAGAAAAAGACATCTTGCTTTATAATCTGGGATAGAAGTCCACTTCATCTTATAAAATATGAATCTAGTGAACCGCCTCTGAACCTTTTCTAAACGATCAGAGCAGGTCTTAAAACCCGGATTCCAAATGACATCTGCATATTCCAATATATGTAGATCTCACAAGAGATATATATATAGGCATAGTAATGCGTAAGGATCACTGAAATCAACACAATTACGTTTTATAAATCCTGCAGTTGAGTTAGCTCTTCCAATTACATAATCCATGTGACTTTAAAAGGAATAAAATTTTTGTCCAATATAACACCTAAATCTTTTATGTTTTCTACACAAGATAATACCTTAGAATCGATCGTGTAGTCAAAGCTAATGTGGATATAGGACCTATAGAAGGAGATAGCATTGCATTTTTTTTATATTTAATTTTAGACAATTTAATTTACACCATTCGGAGACATGGTTAAGGTCGTCCTGTAGCAGCTTGCAATCATGGAGGTAATTGATTTTTAAGAAGAGTTTCAAATCATCAGCGTAAAGGAGGCATTGAGAATATTTTATCACTGTAGTTATATCATTTATAAAAATATTAAAGAGGAGCGGACCCAAATGACTTCCTTGAGGAACACCTGAGCTGCATTGAATAGATCTCGAAAAAGTGTTATTTATTATGACTTTTTAAGATCTTCCCATTAGATAAGATCAAGAAGAGTAGAATGAAAACCATAAAGTTTTAATTTGTGTATTAAAGTGGAATGATCCACCGAATCAAAAGCTTTACTGAAATCGGTATATATCGCATCTACTTGATTCTTACTTTCAAACGAATTTAACACATAATTTGAGAAAAGATCTAAATTAGTTGTTGTAGAACGACCGGAAACAAAGCCATGTTGTCGGTCAGAAATATGCTCTCGGGTTATGAATTCCAATTTATTTTTTACCAGGCTCTCAAACAATTTAGGGATGGCAGACAACTTGGAAATACCACGATAATTCTCAATTTTATTTTTAGCTCCAGATTTATGAATTGGCACAGATAAGATATTTTCCATTCTTAGAAATATACCCTGAGATAGAGATTGATTAAATATGCAATACAAAGGATAGCATAGGGACTTAGCACAATTTTTTAAGAAAAAAGCGGGTATACCATCAGCTCCAGGTATAGTTTTGGGCTTTATAGACTGGAGTCCTGAACATATTTCCTCTAAACTGAGTTGTAATCCTCCGATATCAACGCTAGAGGTTGAATTATCCAAGAGTGTACGATAACTGTTATTTCTAGCAGGTGAATAAACGGATTGAAAAAAGTCTTCTTCGAAGAAGTTGCATTATTATCAACTTTCAAATTTGTTGGCCTTGATATTTCCTGAGAACGATACCTTGTTTCGTCGGAAAATATATCTCTAGAGATAATAAATTTCCACATGCTAAAATTGCATCCTTCAAGTCGAGCAAGTTTTAAACAATAATGACTTATGCATGCAGATATGCAGGTATATTTTAATTCAATAAGTCAATATTTCAATTTACATGAATCAAGCAATGCAAACCAAATAACGTACTACCATTCAAATGCATTTAAATTTTCTTATCAGGGCTATTGAAATCAGCTTTTACATTAATACCCTGTCAATTGAAACCTCTTGACAATTTGAAAAAATTATAAAAAAAATGAAATATTTACTCAAATTTGCATACGATCGAAAATTTAGCAATGGTTTAGAGTGGTCTCGAAACTACACTCCCTGCTTTTGAATGCACTTTACTTTTAGTTGCAATTTATAGGCAAGTGCACTATAACGTTAGCTAGCGAGACCATTCCAAACGCGATAAGAGTCTGTCTAATGTGCATTTCAAAGTTTGGAAAATGTTCGCAAAAAAAGTAAGTTGGTATCTACTGCAGCTTGTTTTTGCAACGTAAGCTTCACGGTGACGATTTCTTATCAGACAATTGTATCAACGTCACTCAGATCGTAGAACATCATCAAGTTCGTTGAAGTTCTTCTAGGTGAATGGCCTCTGATAAGAAAAGATGGTGTACTTGCTGGATGCCCTATGGGACAATGCGAATTTATGTACCTATACCTATGTACGAAGAGACACCTGACCACATACTGGGGAAATGTGATGCACTCGTGCATCAAAGGCACAGGTATCTGGGCAAGCACCACATAAAAGAGAGTGAATTATTATCCCTTTAAATACTCCAAATACTTCGATTTCTCAGAGGAGCTGATTTGGAGGTAGAACTGTAATAATGAGCCAACCTCATCCAGTTCTAGATGGGGACACAACAGATCTTTAGGTCGCAGTGTTTTTATACCCCAATTTATTCATTCATTCATATGTACCTATCCATATAAGTAGACGATATTGGATATGTCCTATTGACAATACTTAAACTCAAAGACCGATTCAACCATAGATATTGAGGAATATATTAAAAAAAAACAATAAGCGCACAATTTAATACACATCTTTGCCTAAAAAAAGAAGCATTTAAGCCATATAATTTGAATCAGATAAAGTAATTCTTCTTCTTTAAAATGAAGTCTTTAATAGGTTAACACGATGTATTGACCAAATAAAGCCTTTAAGATTTATGAAATTCATAATTTGTATCTCCGACTATTTTGATATAAAAAAAGAAGTTATTACAAAATGTTAATTTATTTATTAAATAAGAATAATAACCCAGTGATTTTTTTCAGAGCAGTTGGCGGTAACTTGAAATCAGGGCCGGACAAGCTATATGTACGTGTAAGCATTTGCAAATGCGCGGGGCGCTGAACCCAAGGAGCGCCTTTGGCAAGCGTTAAAAAAGCCACTACTTCATAACCACTACCTATACCTTCTTTTTTAAGTCTCAATTATTTTTATAGCTCACACCAATATTGATATTCACTATATATCTGACAACTAATTCAGAATTTAAAGACAGATATATATGTATATACATATCTACTATTCCAAAAATAAGTCCTTACAAAGCGCACGATTTTGTTCGCTTAGCAAAAGATACCTACCTATTTGCTATTTTTTTCTTTATCAATCTGTTGACGTTATTCTCCACACTCACCATCGCGTGTATGAGTGAAAACATTTATTTTATTTTGATAATCCTCCCCTGTGTAGTGTAACATAAAAAGAAAATTTCAACAGCAAATACAGACAATTAACAGCTTGCATGTTGATAACATGTGCCGATGTCAGTTCTTCTATAAGAAATCGAAGTCAGCAATGTTACTCAAACAGAAATTCTGAGGTACAAAATTCATACTCATTGGGTGATATGCATAAAATGGAAGTATTTACTACAAGTAAAAGATAATAGTAAATACTATAACTTAAAGCAAATGGTTAAATTTAAAGTATTTACTTCATTCCATATGCATAAAGTTTAGTACTTACTAACTGGCAAATACTTTCAGTATATACTAAATTCATCCCAGTAAATACTAGAATTCATCGGAAATTGATAGTAAATACTTTTTTTTTCTTATCGGGTTAGTAAGCAAATAGTTTTTTGCCAGATTAACCGTTTAATCCCTATATTAAATTACTGTTCATTCTTGTTGTTTTGTAAACATCTGTTACAAGTTGCCTGGATATTGATTAAAGCATATCCTTTTCGGTTAATGTATTCTTCCGAATGAAATCTAGGTTGTAATATTTCCACGTGAGTACAGTCCAAGGCTCCTATGCATAATGGGAACCTGTATTTGCTTAGCCAATCAAAGCTTTGTCTTTTATTAATTTTGCAACAAAATTAACTGTTCTGGATACAGTAATCTGATGAACGCCTATATCTTCACCAACGCCAACTTGAAATCCAGGATCTCCAACGTATCGTAAAAAAATTCGCATCTTTTCTTGATGAGTGATTGCCCCTCCTCTTGTTTCAGTTTGAGCTCCTTAAAAAGTATTATATATATGAACCATTTGTTCAACATAAGACTCTATATAAACTTCGTGACTAAGGGCAAGTTTTAAAACTTCGCCAGTAACTTAAAACCACTAACTCCTTTAAATAACGGAAGCCTATTGGTATAGTATCGCAATATACATAATATAACAGTTTTCATAAGTGTTTGCTTCTTGTAAAATTATAAATTATATTTTTAAGTTAACAGGCGTATAAGAAAATAGAAAGTTTTACGCCATTTCCGCGAACTAACAAAAGGCTCCAAATAGTAAGGGTGTGTCAAGTTTTAAAACTACAAATTACGATTTTGCAATGACTTACCAATGAAGTATTCACTCAACCAATCTACGTTTTCCCTCTCAAAACGATAGAGTTGTTTAAAATTTGATTCTGAACCCGATCTTCGACTTTTATAGACTTTTTGTGAACTAACGCGTACAAATTCCGCCATTTCAGTACAGTCAACAGTAACTTAATTTTAGTTTATATCAGCGACGTGAATCCTTTGAGAATAGAGTTAAGACTGTAAGTTTTTATGGTTTCGAAGCTACATAGTTATGTGTTTAAATCAAAAAAAGTATGTACTTTTAAATTTTCATGTTGCTATCCTTTGACTTTGAAAAAAAGAAGTAATTCCTACAGAAAAAAAGTACTTGCTAATTTTTATGCATACGGAATAAAGTATTTACTGAAAAAGTTCATCCGAAAAAAGTAAGTACTGTGGCCTCAAGTAAATACTTTATTTTCAGCATTTACTGCATTTTTATGCATATCAAAAAAAGTAATTACTTAGAAATTCTCAAGTAAAAGCATTTACTATCTTTTATGCATATCACCCATTGACATAACAGCGCGCAAAATTAAAAGTTGCGTCTATGAATTTAAACTCTTCCGGTTGAGTGTTTTTTGAACTATGTTTTAGTTTGGCATTGGCCTTTCTTTATGAAATTTTATCACTGTCATGTCGTGTCTAGATGAGACAAAGGATTGAAATATGGAAATAATGAGTGATGATGATGCGATGACTAATGTTGAGGTTTGTCGTTAATGTCGTTATTGTTTACATTTAAAAAAGGGATTTTTTGACTAATCTAATTACTTTATTTGTCTATTGTGGTAAAAACAAAACTCAAAACAAAAGAAAGGATAGGGAATCTATATTGAGAATCAAACTTGCTATGCTCCTACATATTCCAGCAGTGTATATGTATGTAACTATAAGGTTATGGTAATGGAAAAGGGGCTGGTGCTCAAAACGAAATTAAGAGTCTTGAACCAAGAGCTTATTTTGTTCAGGCTGCTTGCATTCCCTTTGGTTGTTGTTGGTTGTTAATGATTCAGCTTGCTGTTCGTTGGAAGCTGTTAAGTTTTTTGACATTGCTCAATGCCTAAAAAACTTTGTATCAGGTTCAACAATGCGTTGGGACATATATAAAAAAAATTTCGCTGGTTTAACCTTAAAACCATTAAAACAAATCTTAGGAGATATAATATGAATCTATTCTTGAAATATCTGAGGCTGGAAACGTTGAGAGTAGAAACACTGCAGTCATTAGGAAGTAAAGTTTTAATTTCAAGTTTATATGTTGCATATTAATGTAGTTTGATATTTTAGAAAAAAATAATATAACCAGTAAGTATTTACAAAGTCCGTCTGTTAATTTATGAGCGTTCTAGTTCTGGAAGCTACTAAAAACTCTTTAGTGGAAATGCGATCAGAAGAACAATTTACTAACATGCATTCAGCTGCAACCATAGCTCTAAATCCAGAAATACTATCACAGTTGCCTCAAATAATGTAGTTTTTCGAAACTAAAATTAATAAAAAAACTACTTCAGGACCCCAATGACTCAAGAAAGATAAGTTGACTTGTCAATCATGGCTATAGAGGAAGAACTTGTCAAGTTATTAGATTATGATGATCTGGTAACTGAGTTTGCGAAAACAGAAGCCAGAAAGAGTCTTGAACCATGAGCTTATTTTGTTCAGGCTGCACCTCAAATGAGGGGCGCCACTGATGAAGCTTGCGAAGGGCTCTAATTTAGCTCGGGTCTGCTTGAAATAGCACCTTTAACTAAGACAAGCCATGAATAATTGTATCTATGCTCATATCTACGGCAAGAAATACTACACTGTCCCAAAGGTAGTAAGAACTTTTATTCATTTATAAAAAAAATATTAAAAAATACTATTACATCATCAGCTTCAACACAAGTGCCAAAACACTCCTGTAGTCAGTGTGCAAGAAAAAGCTAATTTACGGAAACGCAGTTTGAGAGTTCAAAAGTGCATTGGTATCGATGAGTCTCTCCTTCGTTGGATTAGAAATTGCTTTTCTGACCTTTCAATTCTAGTTGTATCTTGTATGTGGATGGTTTCAAGTCTGATATTCTAAAAATAAATACTATTATTCACCAAGGCGCCAAAACTCTTGGTTATCTTCATAAAATTAAATCAACTTTATTTTTTGTTTGTGCAATAAAATGAACAAAATTATTTTTTCCATGTATTATGACTTTATTAGTAAGAGTAAACATTTCCATTAATTATGGAACACAACGTCGTTCAAGTGGCTGACTCGGCTGACTTTGCAATAGCGCATTCTGTCACTTCAAGTGAATAATCCGAGATCTTTGTGCAGAATTCTCCTCAGGATATTGGGTGATGTTGATAATGTTGAGCTGTTGAGATCGATGGCGAGTTGATCTTCGTGAATTGAATCTCACAATCTCGGCCGCAGCAGCCACGTCAGCGCCCACCATACGACGACGGGGACCATTAGTGTTGTCTACTAGTACAAACTTGCGTACAGTAGGGCACCGTGGGTGCTTCATTTCGGCCAAAACTTGTTTCAAAAAGCGCACTATTTGGGCTACACAGCACTCACTTTAAAAATAAGTTTGCAATATTTCCCAACGTTGTTCAAGCGTATAGCGACTCATTTCGTTCCGCGGAGGTATAACATTGACTTTCTGTCAAGATTTCGAACGGGAAACAGCTGTCAGTTTCAAAATAACCTATGATTTAAATAGAAACGTATAGTACGTACATAAATATATGTACATATATTACTGTGGCCATTTCTTATGTATTGATCATATACCCTTTTCAACTTAGCAAAAACGGAACGAAATGCTTAAGTTTTCTTAAAAGATGCCTTAAATTTTGTTCCACTTTTGATCTGGCTCTCATCTTTAAAAAATATCTACATCTTTCTTAAGCTTGTGAATAACTCTAAATCTTGGCTACCTATTATTCATTTGAGTCTGTGGTATATAATGAAGAACAGAGCCCTAAAATTAAAAGATACACATCCATTACGGAAACTTTTGTTTTTCTTGAATGCGCTTTTTACAAAAACAGTACTCAATTGAAAAGCTAGTTACATTCCACCCCTCGAACAATTCCACCATATTACTCCTCTAACTATAAATTATTACCAGTACCTATAATCTTCGAACTAACTTCAGACGTACTGTGGAATACATATCATATGTAGATATGCTTTTTTGATTCTACGTCCAATCTTTAGTCTACATTTAACTCCTGACCATTATTCGAGACGCGATTAATCAAAAATTGGACTTACCGTTTGAAGCACTGCCAGCGAAGTTGAGGTTCTTGAATGATGTGATGTTCCATGCATAATGGCATGAATGTAGCTTTACAATAAAGCCAGAATCAATTATTTTATGCCTCACATCGTTCTTGTTTTATTCAAATTTCTTTTTTATACTGTTCTTATCTGGTCACACTATAGTTATCTACATAGGCGTATAGGTACTCGTACATACATATATATAATAATATCAAATAATCAACATTTTTTTTAAACCCTACAAATGTCTTGGTTGGCTTCATTTAGTTTTCGGTTACAAATTGCTATATTAAAATTTTTCTTTTGAAGAAGAAATTAATTTTCATGTGTTCCCATTACAAACTAGATAATTATTTGGTGAATGTAAAGCTCATGGTCAAAATGGGCAATGATAGATAGTCATTTCCTAATTTCTTGATGTTGTGTCTAGTACGAGTATGACATGAGAAACAAAAAAAAATTACTCACTTATTCATTCCCGAAAAAAAACATTTAATCAAATTCATACATAGGTACATATCTTACCAAAAAATGTTAGATACCTACCTACCTACAGTAAGAAAAATAAAAAAACAAATAAATAAAAAAAGATAAAAATAATTTCGAGTATTGAACTTATTGGCTCGAATACCATTAGAATAAAAATCCGTTAAAATTTCACAGATTTTCCAATACCGGTACATTCGAAGCCATCTAAGTTGCGATAAAACTTGCTCCAAACATCCAACAAAACCCAAAAAATAATATAATTTCCCCATACACCTACAAACTTATCGTACAATTTCACAAAAACAATGATAGGTAGGTTTGTATCTACAAAAATGTAGTTATAGGCACTAAAAGCCACACCGCGGCCGCACACCACACATGTCATATTATCTTTACCTCTAATGTGATAAGAAAGCAAAACAATACAAATTATAAATAAATTCTAACAACTAGAACACACCTAATCACGCTGATTGTGGGGGTCCGATTAGCGCGGGTCGCATTAATGTTCGATTAAGCGTGAGTGCCGCGGTTATCTAATGAATGCATATTATCCATATCCACCTGCCCATCAGTTACACTACTCTCCAACGCCTCATAGGACGAAACTACAAGACAACACATGACCATTGTGTTGTGGCAATTATATGATGTGATGACTGATGACTCATACAAAACGCGTTACGCAGTTTGTCCATTTTCATTCTGGAAGCCAAACAAAAAAAAAACAAAACAATCCAAGGGCGAATAGGTAAGCTATATCATGGGAGATCTTATGCCCTGAGCGCAAGAGTTTCGCTCAGTTTTATTTTCGAAGGAGTCATCAATAGAACTTTAACCAATATAGAGGAGGAAAAACTAACCCTGCCTATACTCGCATCGCTTGGCTGTATGTATGTACGTGCAGGGAAACGAGCCTTTTCCTTTTGAATATAATATACATACCTACACTTTTTTACGCTGGTTCTGGTTGCGCGTAAAATCGATTGGGGCGCGCTCAACATCACATTCATTTTCAATTCCATTCTGATAAGAATCTCTCCCCGTTTTTGGTCCTTTCTTGTATTACTACGTAATTCACAATTATGTACAAACACATAAGCCGTTTCGGAGAGCGTCTGGTCTCTTTTGTTGGTCGCAGCTCGCAGCCAAAATATGCGGGGGATTTTTCCTATAAAATGAGTACTGAATGAGAAGACAATTTGCTTGAGTGACAGTGATAGTTGTATGAACTTTTCAACCCCTGATGATTATGATTTTATTCAAACAAGGGATGAGCCTTGATGACCTTGCGTGTTACTTTTTTCTATTTAAGCGAGCGCGCAATCAAAATTTAGATGTTGTTAAATGTTAATGTACTAAAATTTAGACCTGAGCTATGTTGCCATTGAATAAAAAAAACTACTGAGAACTGCTTCACTCGAAAGGGTAATGAAATATAATTCTGAAAATGTATTGTTTGTCATTGTCCTTTAAGCTACTCAAATTTTGGAATTTCAATATTTAAATAGGTAGTGTAAATGGTTAGGCGGGTTTCATATATCAGTAAGAAATATTTTGACGAAGAAGATTAGGAGAAGCTTTTGATTTACAGAGGTTAAATAAACAATTAACAGAGAAAATTTCAATTGTAAGGTATAGTGCATTTTCGGGTGAAGAATTTTTAAAACGAAAAAGGCAAATAAATATTTTGGTGCGCTAAAGTTTTGATAAATCCTTCGGTTTTCAGCTAGACTTAAATCATTTCTGCGTCATTTTCAAAAGTTTCTTTTTTGAGAAGGCTGCTTTTTATCGATATTTGCATGCTTTATTAACCAACGAACCCAGGATCCAGGAAAAATCGGGCAGAAATTGCAAACCACACTGTCGTTTTTGGGTGACGCAAACATTCTTGAGGGTGTTGCTTAGGGCTGTTGTGGCACCAGTACCTCATGTTCTGTTTATTACAATAGTGTTCGATATCAAAATGTGCTTCCTCAGTAAACAATATGCTTACAAGAGTTCGTTATTTTAGAAAATTTTTTCTGACAATTAATTGCAAAATTACACGATTGTCAGCTAGCATGAATGTAAGATTTCTTACAATTAATTGTCAGACAATTTTCTGACAATTAATTCTAAGACTTCACGGTTGTAAGACATTGTAAGCATGTTTTTCACTGACAGATCTGACAATATTGTAAGATCTACCAATCGTGTACACTCAGCTTAACGTTTATTGTAGAATATGCATTTTTATTGAGAAACTCCAGGACTTCACCGAAAGAAAAAAGCTTGGTTGATTCAAGCACGTTGCGTGCTCAATATACAATTCAGCTAAAATTGTTGAATTGAATACGTTTGTGCTTGAATCAAGTATGGCGTCATATTCAATTCTACAATGACCGCATTGTTAATTTTATTTTTAAAAAGTATCACGAAAATACTTGATTCAAGAACGTTTCTACTTGATTCAAGTATGAATTAATGTTTTATTAACAACGCCATTGTTGATTTCGTTGTTGTTTAAACACAATCGTGATAGTTAGAAAATAAAGTCAAGAATGGTGAAATCGATAACGTTTCTACTGAAAACAACAACGTTTCGTGCTAAACCGGCCAATCTATCTTTGCCAAAAATATTTGTATTTAATAAGTATCACAAATGTGTTTGATTAAGCACGTTTGTATTTGATTTGAATATGGATTAATTCTGGAACTACCATGCTTACGTGAGTTTCATTGTAAAACAACCACAAACTTGATAGATTATGAATATGAAAAAAATATCACGAAACTTGCAATTTTCGTGTTTGATCAACAACTCAATAATTATTGTTGATTTGAATACGTTCTAGAAAAAAATTTTTTTTGAGCACGTTTCTACTTGATTTGAGCACGATCTCATATTATCATGGCAGATTTTAGGACCAAAATTCCAGTGTGTGCGTTGAAGATCGAGCATGAAAATTGTTCATTTGAGTACATACGTGATGCTGTTACAATTTGCGTGCTTAATAAAGCACGTTGGTATTTCCTTAACAATTTCTGTGCTTCTTCCAACACGAACACACACAAGAATCATACGATTCTCCAAGTTCATACTTAAGCAAGCATATACATTTTTGAGCAAATACGAACGTGCTTACATAAGCACCCACATTGTAACAGCATCACGTATATGTACTCAAATGAACAATTTTCATGCTCGATCTACGAGTACAACGCACAAACTAGAATTTTCATTCGAACCATGAGGTTTTTGGCAACCAGTCACAGTCGTTGAAGTGCATTGCATTGTAAAGGTTTAATTTAGTGATTTAAGGGTAAAAATTTAAATCAAGCTAAAATAGTGAAGTTAAGCAAAACAAACTAAATAAATACAAGGAATCTGCTCCGAAAAAAAAAAAAAACAATAATAAGAACAAAAATTTTAATTTGTGTTAAAGGTAATTTAATTTATTTGTGCGTGTTACTATTTACTATGGGCCCTACCAACAATCAAATTAAGAGACGACTTTAATATTTGAGCGATTGACCATTATGTAAAGAACTCTATAAAGTTAGTCATACATGTTATGAACTTAATATCCTAATGGAAAACAATTTACGTTTGTAAAATACTTTTAAATTTTGTATTATTTTTATTATTTAATTCAAAAAGCACTACAAAAAATTGCTCAAACAAATTTGTATCTTATTTTTGTAAAAAAACTGATAGTGTTAAGCTTAATGTTAATTTAATTTAAGTTAATGCAGAAAAATAAAAATTAAGAAAATGTACAAACTTTATTTTATTTTTTTTTTTTGGAAATATTGACAAATTTAAAAATTGCTTCAATAAAAATAATAGTAAAACATAAATCATGTAAGGTTTTTTCTAAAAGGAATTTTCAGGTGGAAAATCAATAGTTTCAGCAAAGAAGACAATGTAAGTTGATCATATTTATTTGAAGCATTCTTCACAGATAATATGGTACCTGGAAAATTTACAACAAGAACTTGATTGTCAGTCAACTAGCACCATTCTCGCATGCAAGCATAAAAACTTAAAGCACGTTCATTGTTTAATGAACACGTTTTTAATATTAAGAGTATCTATCAAGAACGTTGTTGCCAAACAATGAATGTGCTTTATCAACAATTTAACAATGCTGAAACAAAAAGCTTATCATATTCATACAAGCACGTTTATTGTTAAATAAACACAATTTTCTTTATTAAAAGTATCACGAACGTTGTTGCCGAACAATAACGCTGATCACTCAACGATCTTTTCATGATAATGCAAACACGAATATTTTTAAATATTCGTGTATTTTTGAGCACGAAAATGCTTAATCAAATATGATTAATACTTGTTTAACCACGGAATTGAGCAGGAACGTTGCAACATTTAAATAAAGTTTTTATCCAAAATTGATCACGCTGCGTTGTTGAAAATGAGCACGTTCATGTTTGACGCAAAATCAAATAAGAAACGTGCTTGATTCTACCAAGGTTTTTCTTTGGGTGTTGAATTTGCTGTGTTTGAACTTGAGTCGCATGCTTTAGTGTCGCTACTGATGTTGATGGTCTTGGAGATTAGTTGCATACTCGGAGCTTGAGTAACTCTACGGATATTAAAGTGGCTACTAATTGAGCTTAAATTAACGAATTACTAATTCGAACGATATCCCGTTCACTAACCGCGTGGTAACGAACTATTAGAATTTAATTAATATATAGAGAAATGAAAATTATTTCTGTTTAATTAGAATTTAAGCTTGAAAGTTTCCTGCGGGGAACCGTTTATATAAATAATTACCAACAACGGCAACACTTATAAAAATTTTTATTTCCAATTTTGAAAAACTGGGAATCTTATCATTTCTTATAATTTTTCATTCAGCTGATGCGAATCGGAAAATCGCATACAAAAAACACGTGGAGTTCATAAACGAAATATTTCGTTCGACGGCAAATTATTTGGAGAAGTCTCCTCTTTTTCACACATAATTAATTCCGCGGCCGATTTAAGTTTAATTCGTTTTGTTGTATATTTTATTGAAGCCAGACTTTTTGTGAATTTTTGCCTTTTTTCTCCATATATTTTTCCGTTGTGCTTTTATTAGGATTTCTTATATTAAGTTTATGTTGAGAAGTGTTACAGAAAGTTTAAAATTCCTGATTCCTGAAAATACCCTATTTATGTATCTTCTGTTAATCTTTTCAATATTTAAATTTATTATTATTATTTAAATTTATCTGTATGTGTGTTTATAATTGTATTATTTTCAAAAGTTTTACGAATTATATTAAACTACTGTTTTTATTATTAAAGCCTAGTACGCAGATCGAGACAAGACAAATTTTATCTCTACAATTTTAATCTCTACAAAACTTTTCCAAATCTCGCGCAAAAGTTTGAAGTTGTAGATATGAAATCTAATTTAATGTGTTTTTTTGTGTATCTCTGGAACGGGTTGTCTTACAAAAGTCGTTCATAACTTTTTGGAATCTCCTCTTGATGATCTCAAGACAAGCATTAGCACCTTTTACTTAAAATCAGAATTGACAAAAATCACCTTCGGAAATACGGTGGTTGTCAAAATTAGTCCCGCAAAATAATGCGGGGCAAAATTTAGTGGAGATATTTTGAAGAGCAATTCACAAGAGTATGAATTTTGCGCGCGAACTGCGTACTGCTCGGAAAAATATCCGAGACAAAATTTGTCCCAGGAAAAAAAATGTATGGGAGACAAAATTTTTCCCGATCTGCGTACTAGGCAAAAAAAACAAAAATGTAAAACACAAACACTTTGGCAAATAGCTAATTAACTTATAGCATTTCGATTTGACTTTTGAAATTAAAATCCAGAAGTTTTTTTTTTATATCAAAAGAAGAATTATTTTCATTCTGAAGGATACAGAGCTTCTGACAATAACCAATCGAAAACGTCATATACATTTACTAAATACTCTCATGTATATCTTAACTCATTTATCTGACAGATGAAAAATTAACTTTGATGTCAATTATGACATATGTAAGTTGCTTACGTTCGAGTATTATAGTATATAAACGTTTTTAGCGATCCAACCACAGGAATTGTAAGCAATATACATGTATACGTACATGATTTGCATTTCATAACAAAATAAGTTAACATTCAAATATAGATGTCACCCTTTTCTTTAACCTTATATTTTCATACAAATTTTAATTATACCTAGTATAAGTTAAATTGCTTTGTTCACACCAAGAAAAACAAACAAAAAATACATATAATAGTTAACCAAGTAGGTGTATAATACATTTTCTCGTTCGACATCTCTTTTTATGTCTCATTAAGTGCGCTAACTTTTTTCCCTCGTAGTCCGAGAAACCACTGAACCAGACACGGACTGAGAATTTAGGGATGATTCAAATATAAAAATATAAAGTGCCAACAAAATTCAGCTCATATACAAACTGTGATGCATCATGCATCGCATAGACAGACATTTTGTCCAGAGAACATGAAAATACTATAAAATCAAATGAAAAAATAAAACTCGTCTAAGGAGGGAAGTTTCTTCGTTCTTTTTGTTGTTTTTTTTTTTTTTTTTATTTTTGATTAAATTGAAATGGGGGTGCAGTCAAGAGAATTCACCCTCACTTTAATAAAGCGGTACCGCGTAGCGTATAAGAGCAATGCATTGCATATGCATGCATGATTCAGTACAAGCTGTCCATATGTCTATGCTAAATGCAGCTCTGTGTATTATTTGATGGTGAAATAACGGAAAGCAAAACAACCACAGAACAGGTATTCCTAAATCCAATACTTCAATATTATACCAAATACGTACACCACAACCCCCATAAAATCTAAACGGATAGGTTAGGTAGTAGTTATTCAGTCTTCGTTCAGAAGAAGATGTCTTTCTTCTAGGACTCTTAGGCTTAGAAAACGTATAGGAGCAAAAGAGAAAACTGTAATACACGTCCAGCAATCACCCATTCTACCACCAAAAGGAGCTTGTGGGACGGGAGATGATGTGTAAAAGTTTAGAATAGAAAAAAGGAAATAAAACTGAAACATACAAAAAGCGATAAACTCCTGAAGTTTTTTGAGTACACACCGAACAAGACGACAGGGTTAGTCCCAAAGTGAGTATAATGGCTCCATCTCTTTCCGTGGCTATGAATGTGTGTAGCAAAGTTTTAAATTCGGTTTCAGTTCATTTTTTTATACTGTCGTAAGGGTAGTAGAAATGAAAATGTTAAATTGAGTGCGGCGGCGGCGACGAGCAAGACTGTGAAAATGTTGCTGCGAATCGTTCAGATCCGAAAAAGTTGAGAAAACATTGCACTTTATTTTTTTTTTCATGTTGGAAAAGTGTAGCTAAAAGAAAATTTGGAAATTCTTTTAGAATCAAGAAGTGTGCAAAGTGGATATTGGTGTAATTAACGGTATTAAAAAGAGTGTTAGTTTTTATTATAATTGAGTTTTTTTGCCTTTTATTGATGTCCACCCCGAAAAGAAAAGGAAGAAAAACGGATTCATGAAAGATGGAAGCAACCTCAAGAAGAATTTAATCAATATGGAGTCTATCCTTAGGGATGAATGTGTATTATTTTAGTGCAATAGTGAGAATTTTCAGCCTAATTTAGTGTATAATTTAAACAGAAAAGTGTGTGAAAATCCTGATCCGGGCGCCATTTAGGAATTTTAAAAAAATAATTAAAAAAGGAAGTTCACCTGTATCTAATGTGTTCAACGTACGCTCAGTAATCTAAAAAAGAAGTCGCATCTTTAGTTATTGTGGGATATGAAGGTGAATATTTTATATACCGATAGATAAAATAAGAACAAATCTAAAATAAATTTTCGGGAAAAAATAATCCTTAATTTTCTTTTTTAAGAGTTTGAGGTGGAAGAGGTTGTGTGCAGAGGGGGTGCAGTAAATTTTCGCTCATTTTTTGGTCACTATTGCTCGGTCTCTCAATATTGCTGTCCCTTTCATTGAGTTTTGCTATAAAATTCTCTCTAATTCTATGAAAACTGTCGTGTGGATCGTATGTGGAACGTAATCGTTTATTTGCCCCTGAAAAATCATTATTTGTTTTTTATTTTTCAATCATTTTATTTTATGGATGAACTAAATTATTTTAATTTGTGGATCTATTAGTTGATAACATAGTGACCGTATAGTTTCAGTTGTGGTAGTTACTTTTTTTATCGTGTGAAAAAGAGGGGGTTTGTAAATATAATTTTTATTTCAGTATCTAATTTGTTTTTCTAATTCGTTTAATGTGTAGGTATTATAGCCCCGTTTGAATGCATAATTATGGGGCTAGCTAAAAAGACGTTTTCTTTTGTTTGTCGTAGTACCTATGTGGGGTCATTTGCGTTTTATAAATTGGGGTTGAGACTTGAGGGTGAATGAATTTTGTGTTGTGTTGGCCCTGCTTTCTTTTATTTTCGTTTTGTTTCGGTTTATTTTATTTTCTTTTCTTTTTAGCTGGTCATTCTCTTGGGCGATAATAATAATAGGTGATTGAAGGACATTAGACGATGAAACTAATGCAATAACAATTTTAAATTACATTCTTCATACTATTTGTTATTTGGAGCGCGTCTGATAATAACTATGTTTCAACTTGGCATTCCTGTTAGGTATGTTATGTAGGAGTCTTTCAGATTTTAGAGATAAAAATTAACAATTGGTAGAAATTCCTTAATGATCACTGCAAATTTATTGGCCATTTATCATCCAGATGATTAAGTAAATGTTCAAACAAATTTTTGTCTTAAGTTTAATGGAATTGCACCAATTCTTATTTACGGTATGGCAAGTTAGGCATTCTTAAATAAAATCAAACTTAATATTTTGATCAAACTTGGGATAAAGGTGATAGAGAAGACGTAAAAAGTGGTTCTCGTAACTCTGTTTTTTTTTTTAAGCCAAAAATAATAGTACTTGGCAATTAAAATTTTTGTCTTGAAAAATACCTAGAACGCGAATTTTAGCAGTGCTACAGATATTTTACATCTATGAACTTGCCGAATATTTGAAGGAAATGTAAATGATACTGTTGAGTTCCACTAAGTGATTTTCAATAACCTGGAAATATCAAAGCTATAAATTTGCTTTTGTGTTTTATTTTTTTATATGTTTCTGTATGTTGAAAAAAGTAATAACAATAAATTCTCGAGATATTAGCTAAGGGAAATAAATAATATTCACGACTGGGTCGCACGAACTTGCTTGAATTTTCCGCTTTCTAAAAGAATTTATTATATTAGTTAATAAGGCACGCTGAAGTTACTGAAACGACAAGTTAAACTTTTTCTTTGTACATACCCAAAGTTCTTATTAGCACAATTAAACCGTAAAAGTCAATGCCCATCAGTTTATTTTTGAGTCTAATTTCGGTTTTTAAGCTAAGTTCAGAGTTAATAATTTATCCGGGTCAATATTTTCCTCCCATTTCGAGACTCAAATATTCAAAACCAATGTGCATCGGTATTTCCTTTTGAATCTTCTCCAACTTTACTAAACGTTCGTCCTGTGCTCAAACATTTTAAGGGTAATCACAATCCCTTTTATGCGCGCAAAAATGTCGTCTCTCTTGTTTGAAATTTCTTATCCTCTTCATTATTTTACTGAAGACAGCAACCTTTAGCTCTTCATATTCGATTCCAGACTCACAACCCTCTTCCTCGGTTTTGAAACTCAAATAGCACCTTCTGTTTAGCTCTTTATATTCCGATCTTTACAGCATTATACAACTGCGTGGAATTTAATCCTTCAACATTAGTATTCAAACCTCCGACAATTGTGTCGTAATACTCGTCTAGCTATGAATCCTCATCAGTTTACCTTTAAGCCAAACTTCGGACGTACTGTCAAGAGTTTCTTTCTTTAAGCGCACTTTTAGAATATGGAATCGATCGATCCAATTGAGTGGAAGGATTGAAATATGTATTAAAATTGAAAGTTGAAGTACCTAACCTCAGGAGGCCACGGACATTTACATATATTCTAGGTGTCTAAATTTAAACAAATTCATTTTGTTTTCATAAAAGTCTATAAACATCGAGCAATATTAGCGTCTAAGAAGGGTACGACAACAACTAACTGATGAGCCCACTGTCGTACCTGGGCAAAATTGATTTTGGAGTTATTAAGGTTACTTTAACTTTCAATTGAGTTTTTGAAGAAGGACTGATTATGCAGTACCAAGCTGTGCGAATGTATTATCACTTGGTAAATTCCTTAGAGTTTGGCATCGTTCCAAGTCGGACAAAATTTGCCTTGTTGACGTAGCAGTTTATCGAAAAATGGTGCTCATCGCTGAAGCTGTTTTGTTTATAAAATCGGAATCTGCTTACTTTTACTCAGTGGCATAGCGTAGGGGGGGTGGTGGGGGCGGTCCGCCCCGGGCGGCAGGCCTAGGGGGGCGGCAAAATGTCGCCGTTGATGCGGGTAGAGTAGAAATCATATGTTTCATGACAGATCGTTTGACAAGTCAACAAACAACAATGATGTAAATTTGAAATTTGCCACCCTATCTGTGGTTCGTTGTTGACCGCTCTCGGCTGATTTTCGTGAATTCGTAGACGGTGAGTAGGGCCGTAAGAGTCCATTCCGCATTGTCGCGCTGATCGCGAAACCAAAACAAAACGTTCCGAAACTCTCGCGAAACTGAAAGGGAATGTTCCGAAACATATGATATGCATATGCGAGATATGATAAGATAACTAGGATTCAACGGAAACGTTATTCTAGTCTCAGCCAGCTCAATGTTTTTGCTCCCTCCCGCATCACAGAATGTTATTTCGATTGTGTTGTTTATAGTTTAAATACAGTTGAATCTTCTAAAACTAAACACTTAGTACTTCACTCAACCTTTGAACTAGTTTTTGAAAATGAAAAGAGTTAAAGGAAGCGGCGCGGAATACCGCAAGAAAAAGGCTAAGAAAGAAGCAGACGCGAAGACGCGAAATATTTCAGTTCTAGTTCTGGTTCAAAAGCTACGTTAACGTCTTCGGCGGCATCCAGCAGCAGCGGAAGTGATTCCAATATAAGTAAGATTCCTCCATCTACAATCGTGAGTGGCCTAGAATTATCCTCCGGCCAATATTCATGGGAATGCATAACTTATTTTACAGGCAGAAGAAGAAGGCGTGCCTGCCGTCGAAGTTGGGAGTCGTTCTGGTCCCACCACAAAGTCAAGACGAAGTCGACTCACCAGAAGTACCTCAAGCATCTAGTCGCAAGCCTGCAGAAAAAGTGAAACTCGTGAAGCTGTAAAGACGCTTAAAAATAAGTTTGTGGAAGTTCTTGAGGTACTGGAAGAATTGACGGATCGGTAGCCAGTCTTCTTCTGATAGTCATGCAGTCATTCAACTTCCTCACTTTTCTTGGCTTTTGAGTTGCAGAGTTACCTGAAGAAGATGACGCACATATTTACCTGCAGCAATGTGGACTGAGTGTGGATGAGTGTGCTCAGAAACTCTGCGTTTTAAAAGAGACCGTTTCGTCCAAGCCGCAATCGACTTTTCTAAGACTCTTTGGAAAAAACTCGGAATCGAACTCAAAACGAGAAGAATTCGCAGGAAAAAACGCATGCATGGAGATGAATCCGCAGATGCAGCTTTGTCTCACGAGCCTCATATGTAAGGCCCGTAGAATCCGTTTATGAAACCGCTAATCCTATTTTACTTTGAATAAAAGATACTTAATTGCCTGTGAAATAATGTCTCGAAATTTAATTTCAATTAAGTATTGAATGGGGGCGGCAAAATGCGTCTCCCGCCCCGAGCGCCGAGATGGTACGCTACGCCACTGCTTTTACTACTGTAACTAGCTCGAAACTAATAGCTTGCCATTTTTAAAAAATAAAAGCAGACAATTTTAGCAATAGATAGAACAACATTATGCGTGGAACTGTCAAAATCACCCACCAGTCACCACTATTGGAAAGTACCTTTTAGTATTTTAATTTCCAAGTTTATTTACAGATATTTAGTAATGTTCAGGTTCCTAGCGGGTCTAAGTGACCATTGCATTTTTTAAGGAACTTGTTTAATTTTTTTAAGAATTACTCCTGTCCTAACAAATAGTGAGAATATCATTTTTCTAAATTGCGCCTACCAAACATACTAAGTTAAAAAACAAACAAATCCAAATTCGCCGAACAAAGCTCGGTCACGCATGTATTAATTTATTTTTTAAAAGTACTTGTACATGATTTCATTAACATTTTCATATCAGTTACTGTAACTGTAACTTTTTTTTTTTTTTTATAATCTACCCGCGCTCAAGGGATTATGATTACCCTTTAAATGTTTCAACACAGCGCGGGCGTGAAATTAATGAAGAGAAAGAAGGATAGGAAAGATGTGTGGCACGATGTTCTGAGACTAAACGTTTCACTTCGAGCTATATTTTGTAATTTTTTAGCTTCGTTTGACTTATTGATAAACTTCAAATACACGATAGTGCCCAGCCAATTTCTGGCACTACACCCTTTTTGCAGCAACAAACTCAGGCGATTTTTGACCCCTCCCTATCTTCAGTACCAATGAAGGCAGAAATTTAAAATTCCGAATATTTGCTAAGCTAGTCAGGACAGGCGCCTCACCAAATTTCAATTTTCTTGCATAAGCGGTTCCTGAGATATAAGGCCTCAAAAATCACAAAAACCGTAACTGACTGACTTACTGACAGATCATCAAAATTATGGAATTTTAGTCAGTAATCATTAAATAATAAAATTTCTCTATTACATTGTAGCTGTTTCCATATTATTCTTCTTTAAATATTCGGTATTAAACCTTCACGAAGTAAGAACTTGGCGTACTCTTAGATCTCAGTACTTTTCACGGCTGACTTGTTACACAAAGGTTTTTGTATAGAAGAACTTGGCTCTTTTTTTAACATTTATTTTTATTTTTATCAAATTCTTGCTTACTAAATAAAGGGAGAGTACGATAATTTGGCCGCCAAGATTTGATAACGGGTTTGTGTAGAGGGGTCAAAAAAAGCACTTTTTACTATGGGAGGGGGGGTCTATCTACCCCCGTTTAGGAGGTAGGGGGATTTTTAGAAAAAATAATTTAAATTGAAAAAAAAAATATTAAAAAACAACGGCAATACTTACAATAAAGTGCTATACTGCATTTGAAGGCCGGAAATTTGTTCTATAATCGTGCATTTAAATTAAATTATGTATGCCAATGGTTTTTGAGAAATTCGCATTTAAAGTCCAAATTTTGATAAAAAACGTGAAAAAAAAAGTTTAGACCGATTGTTTTCAAAATTTTTAAATGAAATTGTAAATTAACTTATGTGTGATCCATGTAAATATCAGTTCTTAATCGAACACAAAAAACCGCATGGTTCTATGTCTTCTAGTTTTTGAGAAAATCGAAAATTACCAAAACTACTTTTTTGATTTTTGGTGGTGACGGTGATTCCATTTTAAGGATTAATGTTAATAAACATAATGAATCTTTGTTAGTTCAGTACCGCAATTCATTTAGCGTTACCCAGAATGCACCATGAGGAGGTAGAATTGCATCTGGGTCAGTTATTTTGTGAGTTAGTCAGGAGTTAGTCAGTCATAGTTAGTTAAAAATGGTCAAAATGTATTAAAAAGGTGTGTAAGTCTCGTCAATAAAGCCATCGTCCGTACTATAACTGTCGAGTTCGTTAAGTTACTCTTTTATGGTGGGAAGCCGAGGATGTTTTGGCGGTAAAACACTTTCTAAATTTTCGCTCTGAAGGGTGGGAGGATCAATGTCTTTTAACTGTAAACCCTCACATATATCACCATCGATATAACAAGGGTAGACTTTTTTTACATCTGATAAAAACTCTATTATTTGCGAACCTCAGTCGTCCTTATATTTCCTTTCTAGGCAGTATTTTCGATAGAAACATAGTGCCATGTATTGGTGAACATGGTCGGAAGTTTGTTTTGGTTTTCAAGATCGTTTATTGTATTTAGTGGACATTGGATAAATAGAATAAATTTGAATTTTTTTAAATACAGATTCTGTGAATGCAAAAGAAACTTTGCATGCACCTAACCTCGCACCTACCCCAAATCCTATAGTGTGCCCAAGCAGGGGGGTTACATACTTTACTGTTTATATATTGTAATGTTGGAAGATACGAGTAGCACTGATTTATTTATAAAAGCAAGCAAAAAATATCAAACATTTTATAGAAAAGTAGTTTTAGTTAATTTCAATTTTTTTCAAAAACTATAGAAGACATAGAACCATGCACTTTATTGTAAGTGTTGCCGTTGTTTTTTAATATTTTTTTTTTTCAATTTAAATCATTTTTTTTAAAGTGCCCCTACCTCCTAAACGGGGGGAGATAGATCCCCCCCCCCCTCCCATAGTAAAAATTGCTTGTTTTTGACCCCTCTACAAAAACCCGTTATCAAATCTTGGTGGCCAAGTTATCGTACTCGTGCCCTAAATAACTGTCCAAAACTATTAAAAATTAATTTGTGTTTCTCGAACCCACTTTTGAAGATGAGATAAAAAGTATCTATCGGTGAATAGAGAGTAAAACGAAATCTTGAAATATGCTTCAACATTTTTTTTGTTATAATTTGTGTTCATTTGTCTCTTGTCTTCATGGATTGGCAAACAGAATTCCAAAAAATAACTTTCTTTTATCTATTAGTTGAATTTATAAAAACCTATTTTTTCTTAAAGATGTAGTTGGACACCCCTCTCCCCCCATGACCAAATCCACGATCCACCGCTGGTATACGGGAATAATCCCGTACATACATCGTCGTGTTAGTAAATTATACTAAATGAAATCACAAATTGTAAAATATTAGTTGGATCGTTATTATGAATAACATCTTTTGAGACTCGATTTAAACATCTCAGCACACATCAGGTAAAAACTCGGCCATAACTTGACGAATATTAGTGTACAAAAACACGAATATCCCCACTAAAAAGGGATCTAACGGCGAAAAATCACACGATCTAGGTGGCCAGTTTATATCATCAAAGTGGGAAAAATTCGTTCTTGTAACAAAGCCAAAATCAATCGTAATGTCTTAGAAGTGGCAATGTCCTTTCTTACACACATGTGTTCCACATTTATATATTCGATCTCAGGTCAAAACCAAATTGGTTAACATTTGAAAACGGTGAAGGTTACACACTCATAAGACTCGAAGAAGTATACAGTCCCATTACTAGGCGCACTATGTATTTTTCACAAGTTCATGGATCGCAATAGGTTATACGCATATATTTTTTACTTTTAACCGAAATATGTCATAAGAAATCGGTTTCCCTAGGTCGGATTTCCGAATGGTAAACCTTTAGTTTTTATGCAAAATGGACCTGCCTCTCATACAGCCAACAGCCCGGTCTGTAAAACCTATTTAAAAGGGTGTTAATATCCCCTTGTTGGTTTTTAACAGCACTGACTTTAACCCCACTGAAAAAGAGCGGCAACTGATGAAAATGGAAGTTTCTAAAGAGTTGATAACAACCAAAATGATGGTCTTGGACAAAATCATCATCCACAAACGCAACAGACAGTTCAGTCTTGCATTAATAAGAAGCCGCTGAAGAAGACTAAAATAAATATTAGAGTTTTTTTTTTAATTTTCATCTTTGTCAAAAATATGGTGTTTTATAATTGATAAATGATAACAATTTGCATACAAAAAGAACAAATTTACTGCAATCGAATTTTCAAAACAAGTAATTACGTATTTTTGATTTTGCATAAAATCAATAGTGCGTCTAATATTATGGCCAGGGGCTGTAGACCAATGACACCATCAGACGAAATTGCCCTCAGTATAGTGACTTTTTTTTGGATACAATGCTCTTTTGACAGTTACGGATATTCATTTCCGCATATGGGACAATGACAGTTGACTTGCTGACGATTCTAAACCTATTGCCCGCTTCACTCTTCTCTAAGTCATCAATCCAGTTTCAGAAAAAAACCCGCAAGTTTACTTTATGTCTATAATATTCAAAACTGCATCAAGTTTTAATCATCCATATTATAGGATTATCTTCAATATACTAATAGAAATACTTTGATAACAATAGCTGTGTTTTATTTTCCCCAGATCTGATCCAGATTGGATCTTCATTCAAAATTACATGTATAACAAAAACAACACAAGGCCCAGCTTTGTTTGTATTTGTTGTTTTACAAGTTATTTTGAAAACAAAATCCAATCCGTATCAGATCTGGGGGAAAATAAAACACAGCTAATATTTTCGATACTCGGTTTGAATATTTTATGAGAGTTCTAAAGCACTGTTTGAGAATTATCGCTGAAAGCTAGTTATAAATAATTCAGCAACCTTCATATATTTAAATTATATTGAGATTCGTTATCGCTTACAATTTATTCATTTTTATTTTTGTTTTCAGATGTCATCCAGTCAAACGCCGATAGACACTCAATCGACATAACTTTGGAAGCAAAAGCAAATTAAAAATAAATAAATATAAACAACGCATTTAGCTTAAATCCGATGTTAGCAAAAAGTTCAATTATTACTGTTAGTATGAATAATCGTTATTGTAGTGTAGAGATCAAATAGCATATTTTAAAAAAAGACACAATATGCTCTTTCCCACATCGTGTGGCCCCGGGCCACCAATAATAATATCCAATGATTTGGATTTGACCGCAAATGAAAACATCAGCAACAGCAGCGGATATCAAATGCGAAACACTGACCACCATATCAGGAAACAGGAACAAAAAAAACGTCAATCAACCATACCATCTTGGATCTTAACTTTAATCGTATTTTTATCTTTATTCAATTTGCATCAGGTCACGGCCGAAAAGAGCAAACAATGTGAGTATCTATAAAATTTAAAGAAAATCTACGAGCATTTTATTTTATTTTTAATTTAAAATTTATCGCAAATGTAAAAACGTATACGACAAGACTTTTGCACAATTGTACGAGTACAAGTAGTGAGTGTGGCCTAGTTGGGCTGAGCTGTTTGGGGTTCTTGCGGAATTCAACCCAATTTAATGTTTTTTTTTGTTGTTGTCTCCTTGGAGCTTGGATCACACTTGGCGTAATCTGATTACGAAGAGTATTTCTCTTCAACTCCCCTGGAAATCTCCACCATTCCCATTTCCAACGCCACCCACATAACCATCTATCCTTCTGCTATAACCATCGAGCAGAATTCCTTGAGGACATTTTTCTTTCTGCTCGTTTCCTTTCAGTGAAATATGAAACGAGAGGCATCTGGCTGGCATCTAGAAAAATAAAACTTTTGACAGAATCTTTGTACAATCAAAACTTTTCTATACGTACGCCCGAAAAATTAAAAAAAAAGAGAAGAAGGAAAATGCCAAGAATCACTTTTATAGACTGCTAATTACATCCTGTTAATAAAAAATAAAAATAAGAAAAAGGAAAAATTAAATTCTTTGAAAGTTTTTTCCTGCGAAGGCGAAGGGGCCAATTTGAAGGACTATACCCTGACTATAATGATGGGGGCTATGTTATGTAGGTACCTACTTTATGCTCACTAAAGACGAACTGGACATGGTGTTTTATTTGTCTTCTTTCTTTTACATACATATATATTTTTAAAGTAATGCATTTTCATTGCCCAAGGGCTGATGGTGTAGTTTATGATGAAGAATGAGTTCGCAGTTGACATAACTATGGCAAACATTTATCTGCACTCATAACATAATTCATATGGGGTTGTCCTATTTGATTGGAGGACAATATCAATGGGTTTTTTCTCTATTTTCTATTCTTAGCCAAGCATGTTTCTAGCTTCTCTTGAGAGTTAGAAAAGTCTTAAAATTTTATCATACATAAAAGAATACATATGTGTAATTGTTGTTTGTGGTTATTTGAATATGCAAATCATCAGGAACGATGACGATAGATTTAGCAATTTTTATTTTTCAATTTGTCTTATATATAATTTAAATTTAAACTAACTTATTGCTAAATTAAATCATGTTGGCCCAACTTTAGAGGCCCAACGTTCTTCTGTTGGCCTTATGCTATTCGCTTAAAATATCTCATCAATGTTTACTTAATCCAATTCATGATTTTTTAATATTAACAATGTAATTTTTGATGGAAGGAATTTTCATCCCCTGTAAGGTTGATTATTGTTCTACTCGTAGAAGTGTGCGGTGCGTCGTCGTTATGTATGATTTCTTCAAATTGATCGTCATTAATGGCTCGGACGTATTGATACCTGTCACTAGACTCTAGTTGTCGCTGGAGGAATGGCAAAACTTTTTTTTGGTGGACCAATTGTAGAGAATAGTTGGCTCTCTTCAAAACCAAGTCTACACGATTCATTAATTTCAGTTTATTGGAGAATTTGTTTCCCAAGTACTTCGTTGATGATTTGACTTTTTTCAGTGCTGTCAAGAAACTTGAGTTTGAATGACAGTCACTGATGTTCGGAAGCAGATGAATTCGATGTTTATCTTCAGTCCTCATTTGAGATAGTATTCTTATTTATTTTAAATGTGCTCTAGCATTCTCCGGGCAGCCGTGTCATAAGTGATTTAGTCGTTTGCATAAAGCTTAGTCTTTGTTCCTGATATATTGGCTGTTTGATCAGTAGTATAAATGTTGAACAGCAGCGGTCTAAATTTCGATCCTTGAGGGACTTCAGCGTTGATTCCGTCAGTTGATGATACGTGTTTTGCTACCTGTATACATAAAAAAGTCTATGGGCTAGCAAATTTTTAATTGTTCTTACAGAGTGATAAGGAAGTCCAAGTTCCAAAATTTTGAATAGCAGTCCTTTTATCCCAATGCTGCCAATAACGCTATAGTGTTCTCCTTTTTGTTGGGTCCGAGTGTCACTATGAAGTCCTAGCACATGGTAGAGCATTTATTTTGAAAGCCAATATCCGTCCACATTTGCGTTGTTTGTCGTCTTCGAGAAGGGGTGGCCATGGCGCGATGGATGTGTGCTCGCCTGTGAACCTCATGATCACAGGTTCGATCCCTGCCGTCGTCTATGTCGTTTTAATTCCATTAAAAAACCTTCTAAAATTGTCATCAATGGGTTGCTGGTTTACTCATTGCATGTTGTTCAGGCATAACACTAACAACATGTAATTGAGTTAAACTAGTATGCCCAACAAGTATGAACACGAATAAAATAATGTGAATTATAAGCGACATAGAAATAAGACACGGCATTCTCCGCTTTAGTTCAGCCGCCATCCCTGGAGATAAAATATCTGAGACAACAACCTTCAGTCTCAGAACATCGTGCCACACATCTTTCCTATCCTTCTTTCTCTTCCTTAACTTCACGCCCGAGCTGTGTTCAAACATTTAAAGGGTAATCATAATCCCTTGAGCGCGTGTATTTCAGAAAGTTTCTGAAAATTATAGTCAGCAGCAGAACAATACGGATATTATTTTACTATTGGCTGTGTTGGAAAACTAGAAAAACATGAGAAAGCCGTGAAAAAGCAAGCGAAACGTAATATCTGGCGGAATTTAAATTTGATTTTCTTTGATAACATCCAGTCAATTATCATCAAATACTAACATACCATCAAAGTATATTATAAGTTTGATTTGGAGATTCATATGTATGTATTTCTTATTTCTTGACAAAAAGCCGTCATATGGTCAAAAAAAAAAGAAATATAACAAGAAAAACTTTGATTTAAGATCCGTTTACAAATATAAAATGCTACTCATTCTTAATTTATTTCTTAACTTGATTTCAAGATATTTAAGAACTCAAATATTTATTTGTATTATTTCTAAGATCTACTAGGATTAAGCAATCATTTAGGAATTTTTAATAACGAAAATTCAAAAAATGTTTAAGCTATGTTTCTATCGATTGTTAAAAAACTGAAACTTAGAAGGTTTCCATATGTCTTTATCATCTGAATGTCAGAAGGTCGTCGAAATGATCAATGAATTTCTTTATGTGTATTATCAATCATGAATCAAATACACACTAGCGTACACAACTGACAAAAACAAAAATCAAAAGTAAAAAACTTAGGCAAATATACGTAGGTGTGGACTAGTTTTTAAGCTTTTCTGTTATTAACCTTAAAATCGTCGTACGATTAAAATCTTCTCTTTAGCTGATTAATTTTTTCCGTAAAGGGTTTATCGCCTAACTCAAAGTGCGTGCAATATTACCATAGAAATCAAAACATTTGTTGAATTAAATAAATTTCAATTTTGAACTCCGCTCACCGAATGAGATCGGGTAAAAAGAAACTCATTTGAACTCAATACCAAAGTTCGAAGCGTAGTTCAAGTTCAATTTTATACTATACAACTTATCAGTTTATAAGTGGAGTGATGTTCTATCAGCACTTAACATCATAGAATAGCATAGAATAGTTTCCATGTCAATGCGTTAAAAGAATTATGAAAAAGTCGAAATTTTGAATTTTTAGTAATACACCGAGTGTCAAGTCTTAAAATATCAACAACCATATATGTATGTATGTATGTATGTACGTCAAAATAAAATTTGTTTTCTATCTAAATATTCTAATCAACTGACAAATGTCATAGTTTTCCACGTTGCCTTAAACTTTTTCCTGATGGTTGTACATTGAGAAATGAAAAAGTGGAAAAAGTTGTGGAACATATTTGTTTTTCCAATCCACAGTTTAGTACTCACCTCTCGTTGCGGATTTCATGCCAGTGAACCAGCAGTCACTTTTATATGAAATTTTCATTTTAGGCTTAAGTGTGTAATCTATTCGTCAACATAGTTTGTCCTCTATTTGTCAATTCATAAACTGTGAAATTCTTTCAAAGTTTGATCTTGAGTTGACATTTAATATATTTAAAGGTGGTTTAAGTGCTTTCGGATAGTATTTCAAAAATAGAGCTATTACCACACATGCGCTAACTTTAAGAAAATTGAAAACTTGGAGTTTATTACCTTTAATATGTGTACTGTCGGCTTCTTTTTATGACTTTACTTTTTTTAAATTCTCTCTGCGCGCATTATTACACGAAGCCTTTTCTCATTTCTGAGTGCTGAACGTTTTTTTTTTTGACAGCTCTTTTTCATTTCGTCTTTTGAATTTGTTGTGCGAGTTTAATAATAAAATTGAATATAAAAGAAAAATGAAAATGAAAAACCTACAAAGCGTGTTGGACTCTGCAGCAATTATGATACTTCATTTCATAAATATGAACTCGCAAGTTAGTTCCATGAACCATTTGAATTTATCAACGGCCATATTGAATTGTCTTTCCCTACCATCAAGCAAATTGGAAAACTGAAGAAGAAGAAAGAGAAAAAAATTTCAAAAAGATGCAAGCAAATCATACCCACGCATCACCAGCCACCTTTATATCTGTTCCATTATCGCTCTCTTTTGCATTTCACTGAATCTTGACTAAACTAAGTATAATACCAGTCTAATATAGTTTTCCATTGGTAAAATAAATCAATTTATATTCAGTTTATATCTGTCAAATTGCCCATTTTGGCAAATTTTTGCATTCCATTGGTCAAAAAATGGAATTATTTTCCTTGTACTAATATCAAAACAATTTTCTGTTCTCAATTTGCAAATGTGTTTATTTAATTTATTTCAATTCTGAAAATTTTATCAAAAACATAAACAGGAAACAGTTTAAACTGATTCGGTTAATTCATCAATCTTATATTTCTCTACTAAAAGTAAATTAAGGAAGAAGACAGAGAATTACACTAATACAATGACAAAAATAAATAAATTTGAAATCGCAAAATCAATTTCTGATTGAAATCTTTATTTACCAATGGAAAACCCCACAAGACTGCTATTGATTTGCCACAAGTAAGTGTGTTGTTTAAATTGATCGGAATTATGTCTCCTGGTCCTCACTCAGTCAACTTATGATTCCAAGTGAAATCACCGTTACCAGATGCCAAATTTGTTTAATTAATAAGCAACTACATTATGTATATTCTATTTTAATTAATAGTCGTAGGAATTACTGATGAAAAATTATTAATAAAACATCTGATTTTTAAATTCTTCCTTAAATTATTTTTTTAGTTAATATCTTGAAAAAAATTTATTTATTATCATTTTAGGGAGTAAAAAACAAGAAGTTTGACTGCTATTTGCAGCACTTATTTAACGTAGAAAGAATGTTTTTTAAGTTTTGTTTTTGACCAAAAATATTTTTGACAACTTTTTCCCATAAAAATTTATTGGTGAAAACTTATAAAATTTGTTTAGATAAAATGGTTTTTACCGTTTATCTAATTGCCCGTTGATTTTGGCGAAAACAAAATTGACATTATTATTGTAGAACACTGAATTTCTCAAAATGTATATATATTTGGAGGTACAACATACGTAACTTAAGATAAACCATAATAAATTGAACTCACTCTGTAAAAAAAATCAATTTCTACGGTTATTAGAACCCGAGTCGTAGAAACGATTTTTTTAAAAAATAATAAAAATACTCTATGTTTTTCAGTCCGGAAAATCGAGTTTTAACTTAGTTTCAGTACACCTCTCGATAACCAATTTCAATCATATATCATTTAGAATTCCATATTGCCTGTACTACTCGTGCATCAAGAACTAAGATGAATTTAAAGAAAACGTTACGGCTGGCAAAATAATATCAAAACAAGGCTTCCCTTAAAAAGGCTTTCTACTTTCTCATTTAAGCCATAATCATAAAAATGTATCTTCTACTTCTGAAATTTTTTTTGGAGCTTTCGAATTATGTATATACATATGTATACATAGCTTGAAAAAAATAGAGGAAATAATTTCTATGACCTTTCAATCCCACCATAATCGACATAACAGAATCAATCAAAAATTTTCCAAGTCAAAACTTCTTTTATATTGCCATCTTTTGATATTTTTTGCTTTGTTATTTGGACAATTAAACATCTAAAAACTTAGCTTATTTCAAAAGTAGGTACCTATACATATATGTTCTTGTACACGCAGAACTTCAATCACAAATTGTTCAGATAATTACGATTGTTCGTTCGTTTTCGTTGTTGTTTGTTGTTGTGAAAAAATACAATCAACTTTCAAAACTCAAACTCCCATGCGAGCGTAATCAATCTTCTTTAGATATAGGAATGTGTGTATCCTGATGGTTCTGGTTGTTATGCCGTGCCTAGGACTACCACCATATAGAGCCATTGCGAGTCACATTTCAAAATAAAAGACACGGGGCTTTTTGGTCGGAAAACAACGAAAGCAAAAAAAACAGGCAAAATGAAGGCAAAACCACCACGAAAAGTCTGTTTAAATCCAGACTTTGTACAAGGACACATAAATTCCATGACATCCTTCTAATCAAAGGACTCTTACGTACCTTGATGATAGCTCGCGATCCTCTCCTACCACAAAATGGTGGCACATCATCTAACAACAATCACAAAACCGCCATCATCACAATTCCTTATAAATCAGAAACCCATGTATGTATAATGACACGGCCTCGTTCTCGATACCTTTTGGCTGGATTTTTTTATCCTTTTTTTTATGAATATTTGTATGCTTTAATATAACGCCTGGTTTTCCAGGTTTTCCTTTTTTTGCCTTTTTTAAGTTTTCATCAATATATATCCTGTGCGATGCCATTTTTGTCTGCCAGTCTTTCTGTGTTTAGTTATTGTTAGTTCTTCCTCGTCATTGTTGTTTTTCTTTTCTGTTTACCCATGTGATATGAAAGAATTTAGCCAAAAGATTATCCTTCATCAAAAGGGGATGATTGAAGGATTATTTTCTTGAACACAGAACACAAAAAAAAACATCTTGTCCTTTAGAGATGTGTTCTTTTTTGTCAGATTTCTCTAGATTGGATAAGATGTCCTTATGAGAAATTGTTTTTGTATTTTTTTATATTATTGAATTCGAAGCCAAGAATGAAAAAAAAAAACGAATAAACTTTATGTTATTTGATAAACTGTAACTGATTTTACTTGTAGAATTGGTCCTCGAGATGAAAGTTCTATTATCCACATAAATTGCATGTTTAAAGTTGGCGGCAGGGCACTAACCGTGATCCTTGATAGCTGATTCATGAATTTTGTCGTAAAGTACTTTTAAACTGGGGCACATCGATGAAAAGTTTATTTTTTTGTGTCTCAATAAATGCACAGAATATTATAAGACCTCTTAGAGTCTATAGCGAAAGTTGTAAAGTAGGACAGGGATTTATCTTCCTGGCGAAATGTGATAGGCACACATTGAGTGTGTGTGTGAAAGTTTAAATAAGAATTTTCTCCTTAAAATAAAAGTCCTTACATACTTCCTAAATTCTCTAATTATAGCTGAAATGATAGTTTTGACAATTTCAGTTCGTCCGTGAAGTTATTTACATAAAAGTTGCCTTTGAAGACTCAAGTAAGAGCTCAGTTTGATAAATAGTTGACCAAAATCTTATATCTATTTGTCTACATTTAAAATTTTCACCGAAATGACGTTTTTATGAATGTATGAACCGTTTTAAGCATTCAGAAAACTTAGGATTTTAAGTTCTAAAATCTGCTTGAAAATATACTCATTAATATGCATGTACATTAGGGTGTGTCAAAGTGCTCAACTATGGTATTTTCAAATGTAATAGCTTTCAAAAGTTGCATTGCTTATCAAAATTAAATCCTGCGTTTACAATTTTCATTTTAATTAATATCTTTGGCTCGCTCAAAAATAGGATGATATCCAAAAAAATTTGATTTTTCGAGATTTTTGAAATATGTGTTGTTTTAAATTGCCCCGTGTGGATACAAAAAATATATATAAAATATTTGTAGGCTTTCAAGTGAAAAATAATTGCAAGGAAACACTTTTAAGCTTATATTTGTTTAAATTGAACACTTGATAAAGAAGCTATGAAATAATAAAAGAAGGAAGAAAAATCATTTTTTTATGTAAAATCGTTTTTTTTTACAAAAAAAATTCTTAAAAATCAACGGAACCACCTACAATATCATGGTATATCTTTTTGTAAAGACAAAAATTCTTTGTGTATTTTGTTCAGTTTTTTTTTTAGTAGATATACGTAAAAAATAAAAAAAATTAACTGTAAATTAAAATTTTTTTTCGACTTCAACCGATTTGAGCGAGACGAACGATATCTTATTTTGTTTTACATGTTCTTAAACCTCAGACCCTAATACAACTTTTGAGCACTATTACATTTAAAAATTAGAGTACTTTTTTGCGGCCATACAAAAGTGACACACCCTAATGTACATATGTACAGTTGCGGTCAAAATAATAGTAGTGAAAATAAAATCACTGGTAAGTCCCTGAATTTTCCTGCTTTTGCGGAGGAATTTTCTGTGGTCAGACGAGTCCAATATTGTGTTACGAGTATAATGGTGGCAAAGAAGAAGTATGTTGCTAGTTGTAAGCCAACTACTAACACAGCCTTTGGGAAGCTATACAGCAGTCTTGGAGGTCCATACCCGTAGAAAGAAGTGAAAATCTTATTAATTCGAGGCACGGTCGTTGTGTTGCTGTTATGTCTAACAAGGGACATGCAACTAAATATTAATTTAAGGTTCGAACACTCGACTATCACTTATGGTGGAAATTGTCTATTAACTTTCCCTTTTGTAATATTTAAAGATGGATTTTGAGTGCACTGCTATTTTTTTTACCGCTGAATTTATTGAATTTGGAAATACGATGACTATTTATTTCTTTAAAATTATGTCAAAAGGTTCACTACTATTATTTTGACCGCAGCTATATGTATAGTATGCTGAGACACTTTTGTTACTGTCTGACTAACAGCATGTTTTAATCAAAATTTACATTACAATGATGCCGAAGTTCCAAATACTATAGGCTTGGTACAAAAACAGATATTTTTTGACGTTTGTAAATTTCAAAGAGTCATATGAAATAGAGAAATTAAATTCGATTAAAATTTAGAAAACCGTCGTTTTAACCTAGTATCTTAGTTTTTCTAAATATTTTTCGTTTTCGTTTTAACATCGTATTAATTCGACTAAAATTTCCAGCTTAACAATTTGCTGACTTTAAAGTAGTTTAATAACTCATTCTTATCTTTAAATATTTTCTAACAAGTGTCTTAAGTAATTTTCATAATAAATTGCTCCTAAAACAATGACAGTTCGTGCAAGAAACAATGTAAACAGACTTTTTTTGACGTTTGTAAATTTCAAAGAGTCGTATGAAGTTAGCACCAAACTAATTTACTGTTTTCGATTATGAAACGAAAATAGATATATGTATTTGTAGCAGCGCGGCTCACAGACCCGGTCTTTGTGAATATGGCAAAAGTCAACTTGGCTTTAATCTTCTTTTTTAACATCAAAATAAAATTAAGTTGGTTTGACATTTTTCTATTTTTAATTTTGGTGCTTTCTTTTGGATAATCATTTTATGAGTTCAGACAAAACGTCTTTTTTTAATTCTTAGGCCCAATTTTTGGGTCGTATTGCCCAAAATTTTTGGGAAATTGATTTTTTTGGATTAAGATGGACTGAAGAAACCATTGAAAGCGATATTTATTTCGGTGACCCAAATTTTTTGAGATAGTTTGAGACCTATGTAAATTGATTGAAAAACATATTTAAAGATTTTGAACTTAGAAAACATTCTTTGATTTCTTTTTAAGGGAAGTTGGTTTCTCAACTTTGGTGCCTTCTTTCGTTTTGAAAATAATTACAAAGAATTTAGCCATAGAGAATAAATGTTCAGAGTTTCAAGCTCAATACTTAACACTTTTTCTCTTCGACTTATAGGAACTGAATTATGTAAATCAGTTTTATAAAGAAGTAAAATGAGCGCTTATTTAGTTAATGTTTTTTAGACATTTAGGAACAATAAAAACCAGCCTATGTTAAAAAGGCCTTACCAATAATCGATCGCTAACATCGGGTTTAACTTTTAAGACGAGTTCATTTGTTTGTTTCCCAATAACCGAGTTAAGCCCGACTTCTATTAATCATCCATTACTAAATCTACTACATTAGCTATATAATTTTCCATTTTAATTTAAAAATGATTATAATGAGTTCCGACGATTAGGGCATATTTGAAGATATCAATATTTTGGGCGAGATGCTTTAATTCCGGAGAACGAAAACATATAAAAAGACTAGATTATCATGTTTTCGTCTGATGCTGCGGAATTACGACAAGTCAACAGAAAAATTTTCGATACCGCGGGATTTCCACAATTTGTGGATGGCATTGATGGTGCAAACATAAAAAACAAGGGTAACAAAAATTTCTATTTCATCGATGTTCAAAACCTATCCTCAACAGAGAGATAAATTTAAAAGAATTGTTTTTTTTTTTTTTCGATTGTTTTGAGATGTCACAATGACAGTACAAACGTGGCGTTTATACTTAACCGATATGATGAGTTTCTTCACTTTAAAATTTAGGATGATGTTAAATGTTAAGCTGACTAGTAAACTGATTATTGTTATGGTTAGTTGGTTAGTTATTTAGAGTCCACTTAAATATTTAAGTTACCTCCAAATTTAATAATTGTTTGGATCTTAATTACAATTTGACTGTACTAATATGAAAATAAATTGGAAATGTAGTTGGTAAAATAATATGTACAAGGCATTCCTTTTCTTTTTCGCGAGAATGAAATGCCAGACTATGCCAAGGAACCCGTAAATATTGGATCCGAATTATTCTCACGGATCATTGAAACTAAGATTAAAAATTAATATAATTATTATATGATACAATTATTCCAAAGCACTTCGTTCAGGGTATTATTTTTGTAGATTTATATATATGTACTTATAGACGTATTTCGAATAGCTGGCTGACAGTTTCTTCTCACTTTCGTGATATTTATATATGTTTGTACGTATACAAATTTGTCTGTGTCAGTTAAGAGTATTCCCCTTGCAACAAACTTAGCTCAAACAATTAGTCAAAAGTGTACGAGCTACACACAATGAAATCGAGTACTTGTCGTACCAATTCATTTTGCGCCTAGAAGAAGAACTTTCTCTAGCCTTATTTGTACTTCTTCCACTTCCATTTTCACATCTTTTAACGGCCACAAAACGACAAACTATATTTCATTCTGGTTAAAATTTTATCAGTGAATAGATAGTTGAGTGAGGACGAGGGTCGAGTTGAAGCGGAATGTCATGCTATATACTTAGAGGAGTAGGCAGCATTTAAAACTCTTAAAAGGATGTGAAAAGGAACTTCTAAAAGTTGATGCTGCATCTGCCATTACCGTTGGTAACATTTCTACCTACCCAACTCTATCCTATACCGTAACTGTCGTCGTTTTTGGTTTTGAACTGTTCACCCAACCGTCTGTTGATGGTCCAACACCTTTACCGCCTTGGCATCGACATCGGCATCGACCGACACCAGCGCAGCGCCACCATCATCATCAATCTGCTTTCACTCGCACCCACTCGCTCACTCACGATTGCTTTTCTATCTTAATTAGTGGCAAACGTAAAATTACATCATTAAAAGTTCCGCCCCATGATTGCAAAGCTTAAAATCGGGCCCCAATGAGTGGAGTGGTTAGAGATGAGAAGGGGTTGCATGGACTCTAAGCGCCCGCAAAGATATGTCGAAGGTGTTACATGAGGTAGAATTTACACCTGCAACCGACGAGCAATTTTTGAAAAGCAGGTGCTGAAAAAGAGGCGGATAGCAATGGAGGTGTAGGCGATTGCCGATGACGAGTACGGGAGGTGAGATCCTTTCAATGCCGGTATAGGATGTTTGCCAATTAAATTTGTTGCAGGAAATTCTCGGTCTCGCGTGGTAATTTTTTTTTGTTTTGTCTTGTTATTTCGGCGGCATGACTGCAGCGCGGTGCGGAATAGGGAGTACGAAATTATCATTTAAATTACTACGGAAATTATGGTTGGCTGGATTGGTAGTTTGGCGTAACTATACTACTACTGCTACTGCTCAGTGCTCCTGCTGTTGAAGGTATAGTGCCGAAGATAAATGCCGGTGTCTTGTTCTTTTATACTGGAAACTCTGAAAGGAACGTTTCCTAGCTTGTAGATGGAGCTTTGTTTTATGAATTCAATAGATCTAAGTTTCTGTTTAAAAAAAAAGAAGTTCCTACTGAAGGCTGCGATTTTATTGCATTGATTTTTTCCCTTCATTTTTATTTCAGATTACATGCATTCGTTGTGTAAGAACCATTTTCTACAGCAATTATATAGAAAGATCGATGGTGCGGTATTGTGGTCACAAAATGAACGAAATCTAGATTGCATCATTACGTTCCAGACGCATTCGATATTGCAACGATTTATGCTGAGGTTTGATATGCTGCAACTAGATTGCAATGATCATTTGTATGTTTATGATGGAGCGCATGCTGTGGCAACACCAAAAGTAAGTAATTAAAAACTAAATGCAAAACTAATTTTTCCTTTAAAGCTTACTAAAATTACGAATTTGAAGGTATGTATGGTATATGCTTCAATAACTAGGCGGGGAATTATTATTTTGTATAAATATTTTATTGTCACTCAACATTTGTACTAGAATAAAAGTTATTTTAGCAGGTTTCAAAAATAAAAGAGTTTTCTCTAGTTTTTATTTCAATCAACTCAACTTGCAGTTACTAAATTCAACTTTCAACTATTTCTAAAAGTATTTTTCAAAATTTATTAAGTACGGTATATCTAAGTCTTACATTATTTATAAAAATTCATAAACTCCGAACTAATGATAGATTAGTTTAGGATAGATTGGGTAGAAGTTAATGGCGACTTAACCCGACATAATTAGGCCTGTTGTGATATCACCTGGGTCAAGGAGATCTTTTCCTTTTATACCTACTAGTTAAACCATTTTGAGTTCCTTATTAAGCGTCTGCGATTTCTTATTTCAATATTTGCAAGATCACTCATATCGATGTCGAGGAGGATAAGTATTCTATCCATAAAGAAATTTGCAAAAATTTTTTGGAGTAGACTTCAAGTCGCTTGGCGTGCCTACCTATTTGTTAGTCCGGCCACTATTACACCTATAAGGGTGAGTCAATGTCCTTGAAAACTTAAATAAGAAACACTATTTTTACGCCATAAAAACATTTTATTTCTCAGCATGGTCTACTTTTAGCTCGATACACTTCATCCAACGTTCCTTCAATTTTTTTGATCCACTCAAAATAGTATGATTTTTCAAACCCCTCAAAATAGGCATTTGTTACAACGATGACCTTTTCATTCGATCCAAATGTCTTACCTCCGAGCCATTCGATCGTCTTTTATCAAAGCCTGGATTTCATCGACCATTTCTGGCTGGGTGACCTCTGTTGGACAACTAGAACGTTCGACGTCACTTGTGCCGGAATGACCGCACCGAAATTGAGTAAACCAGCGCAGCGGTGAATCGTTACAATCGATGGTAAAGAGTCCTGGTGGGTCATTCCGTAACTTTCAAAACGATAATCGTCAAAACGATTATCATTAACGTTATCGTCAATAATTTGCTTCACGTAACTTTATCAGTATCGTTTCGTCAATCGTTTTCGGTATAAGATCGTTCAGTTAATTTCAGATACTCTTATACTGTGACTGAAATGTCAAAATGAAATCCATGAAAGACAATGCTTGTTCGATAACTTGAAAATGTAAAACCATTGCTTTATTTCGGACTTTTCATTTTCGCTAGAAAGATTCCATTTAATTCACAGAAGACATAACTTGGCTTCCAAGATATTTGTCGTTTCCGAAACTATTTTGGATAATGTGATTTGTGCAAGAGCGAGTCCAAAATCGTTGCCTGTCAACCATTGGTACCCTCCGCCACCCAAAGTCTCAATAGTTACGGCAAATCTTTATATTGATGGTATATAATGTAGAACGACAACCATCCGGCAAGTTTATTGTCAAAACGATATCACTTTGACGATTATCGTCTTACGTGAAGTGAGACTATCGTCAAAACGATATCGTCCGACGATAATCGTTTTACGGAATGACCCCCCTGGTAATATTTGTCAAGCGTTCGTTTTGTTTGTATGATGGTTTTTTCTCCTGGAAAATAGTGTTTAATGAGCATTCGATATTCACTTTTTTTTAATTTTAATGAAAATGCTCTTATGCGTCTATATAAAAAGGCAGTCACAACACAACTATTTGACAGATCTGTCTGAAATTTGTGCACGTTCTTTTGAAAATACTTCAAACAAAATAATGAATTTCAGGTGGTGACGCCATTTATTTTAATTTTCATGAACATATTGAGATAATACGAAGATAATCTGCAATCTGCTTACTGGTTTGGCCAGATCTTTTTTATCACCAACCAAGACTTCCCAATACCTCGATTCCCATCTGTCTGATTTATGTTGAAATAATGTTCATGTTAAAGATATGTTTATATATAAAGCCTAGTACTCAGTTCAAGTGAAAATGGAAATTTCATATTAAAGTGACTGCTGGTTCACTGGCATGAAATCCGCAACGAGAGGTGAGTACTAAAATGTGGATTGGAAAAACAAATATGTTCCACAACTATTTCCACGCTATGATTTTCATTTCTCAATGTACAACCATCAGGAAAAAGTTTAAGGCAACGTGGAAAACTGTGACTTTTGTCAGTTGATTTGAATATTTTGTTTCAAAACAAAAAATTGAAAATTTATAAACAGAAAGAACGAATCAGTTTAAAAATGATTGTAATTTTTTTTTTTCATTCAAAGTGAGTATCAAAATTTCACATGGAAAAGTTTATTCTATTTTCATTTTTATTCTTCGCGTGTAATTTGGAACGTATTTATTTTTCATTTCACGCTAGGTGAGTACTAGGCTTAAGGCGGTATTTCATAATTAAATAATATACATACATATGTAGTATATAGATATTTGTGCAAAAAAAATATATTCACATTTCAAATAGGTAATATAAAACAGTGCTGAAATTACGTCAATTTTGAGGATCTTTCGTGACTTTTAATTGACTACCAGTGTCTCGACTATTGAAATAGCTTATATTCCTCAGAGATCATGAGCCGCAAAGTGAAAAAAATATTTTTTTTAAACAACACTTAAGTAAAAAAAATGTTTTTAAGTTTTTCGAAAAATATATAATTTTTATTGTCAAGGGGAAGCAAAAAGACAAAAAGATAATGTTACTACGGCGGTTGTCATCAAACGACATTTACTGAATTAATTGAAACTTACAAAATGTTCGTCAAATATTCGCCCACATAACTCGACATTAAAGGCCTTCTGAGTTTGAAATAATTTAACCCTAAATAAAGATGTACTTGTGGATAGCATGAAAATACACTCGCGGTTCAAAACTAGGTTAAGTTAGGTTAATGGGCTGACAGTTGATTTTGTTACCGTCACACTTAGGCTGAAAACACACCGGATAAAGCAAAACGTTTTTTATTTGATAGTCAAAAAAACATTTTTTATTTAGGCTGAAAACACACCGGATAAAGCAAAACATGTTTTTTTGTTTCGTGAAACAAGAGAACATTGTTTCTTATGAGACTAAACACACCAAAGAAAACGAAACAAAACACATGTTTTTGTTTTGAAGTGTTACGATGGTGGTTGTCGAAAATACATGCTATTGTATACGAGCAACACACACCGAATGCAACAAAACTGTTTCGAACAAGGATCGTTGACGATAATTGCATGCTTTCTTATGGCGCAACGCACACCAAATGAAACAAAACATAAAAACAAAAGCAAAACAGAAAAACATGTTTCGTTGCCGATAGCTGACCTATTGTTTTTTGCAAAACAAAATTTTGACTCCGTTGTTTTTATTTTATTCTTTCGTTGCACTTTACAGATTTATTTGTTTCTACGTTTACTCTGTGCGCAAATTTTAAATAAATATGAAATATGTAAATGGAGAGAAGTTCATCTTTTTTTAAATTAAGGCAAGAAGCCCTATCTATAATTTATTATAAAGATAAGGAACATGTCACTAAACTTACTATTGATAAGCTGTGGATTGCTACTTCCTACTATGACATTTGAAGATTGGCAAGATTAAAAGCTTTTCTCTTTTCTATAAATAAACACATAATGTCTGGTTTGTTAACACAAAATTGTTATTTGTGTTTACTTGCCGTAGAGTTATAATCTTTCAGCCGGAGTTAAGCTTTTACGATAGTTCGTATTTTGTTTCATTTCAACGCACACCAAACGAAACAAAAAAACAAAATGTTTTGTTTTGTTTTATTCTGTTTCGCTTGGTGTGTGTTCAAATAAAAAATGTTTTTTTGACTTTTTTTATTTGAACACACACCAAGCGAAACATAAAATAAAACAAAACGTTTTGTTTTATTGTTTCGTTTGGTGTGCATTGAAATGAAACAAAATACGAACTATCGTAAAAGCTTAACTCCGGCTGAAAGATTATAACTCTACGGCAAGTAAACACAAATAACAATTTTGTGTTTACAAAACAGACATTATGTTTTTATTTATAAGAAAAGAGAAAAGCTTTTAATCTTGCCAATCTTCAAATGTTATAGTAGGAAGTAGCAATCCACAGCTTATCAATAGGTGTGATTTTTTTGCAAGTCCATTTAGAATTGTAAAAAAAAACGACATCGGGATTTAGGAGCTTTTTTTCCACATAGTTGGAAGCACTGTGTACGCTATGACATTTGTCAGCCATATTGACGACTAGCATCAACCAGCATCCAAAAACGTCACTTTTGACGTCTCTGAGCAAATTATCGATAACATATAGATAATACTATTTTGGCATCACCATTTTTATCGGGTCTTAGATTAACTCTCGAAAATTATCTGGTCTTAGCTAACTCTGTATAGATTTAAGTAGTTGTTGCATTTGCATGTAAAGCGCTTAGTCCTGATGTCGTTTTTTTCTACAATTCTATATGGACTTGCAAAAAAAACACGCCTAATAGTAAGTTTATTGGCATGTTCCTTATCTTTATAATTATAGATAGGGCTTCTTGCCTTAATAAGACAAAATGAACTTCTCTCCATCTACATATTTCATATTTATTTAAAATTTGCGCACAGAGTAAACGTAAAAGCAAATAAATCTGACCAAAAAAAGTCTGATTTACTTGTAGTACCCACTTTATAATTCTTTATATTTATGCTTGGAGAAACAAACATTTTAACATAGACTATCAATGTTCACTCACAGCCTCTTTTTAACTTTTCATAACACTTTATCCTTACGTCTACCTTTTTTGATTGTATTTCAACCCATTCACCCATATTGTATTTTATATAGATTATCCAATAATATCTCTGATGACAATTTTCCGAAATAACCAAAAAGTTATATAAACCCGCCCCCATTCTCAAGTCAATCGGAGACAAAGAGACATCTCCATGCCAAAATGTCAACCGAATCAAAGTGGTATGATTTCTCAAGAAGTACATAGATACTTCCATCCTGTATTTGTCAAAATGTCACCTTCATAATCAATCATAAGCATCTTACCTACACACAAACCCATAACGTATATACGGTTTAGCAAAATAAAGAACTTTTTGTAGTCAGGGTCTCTCATCATAAAATAAAATAATCTTATAGGTATTTACACGCCAATCAAGCCTACAAAGTCATCTCATCAGCTTTTAGTCATCCACTTTAACTGACTATATTTTATTTTGTTTTTCAATTGTTTTATATTTTTCAACCGCTACAAAATAGGTCACGATTTTAGTCCCACAAAGGCATTGTCGTTTTTGTCTGATTTCAATTAAAAAAACTTGTAGATAAAATGCCCTAGAATCCATTCATACCTTATGATCATATTTTAATCCCATTGTTTGGCATTAGAAGCAAATATAAACAGAAAATGAAACTCCATTATCCAAAAATATCTGTTGCATTTGGCTCAAGAAAATTAAAAAAAAATCTGTCCACCATTCTTCCTCGACGTTTCATAGCCAACGTTTTTTGTCGAAAAAAAAAACTACATTTGTTGCAAATTCCATCCCTAGAATAAGAGGAACCACCCAAAACCCTAATCTAAAAGCTAAAAAGCCTTAAAAAATAACATTTTCTTCATATTGTTTCACATCCTGTGAAGAAGAAAATTTCATTGGGCCAAAGCAGAGAGGGTGAGGTTGTTTTGGGACAGAAACAAAACAAAAACAAAAATTTCGTTCGTTCTGGAAAATCCCTATTATGTTCGTATGCCAGGCGCTTAGCAAGAAGTTTTTGTCTACTCCCAAGAGCTTTGCTACTACTTCCGTTCAGCAAAATGCCTTGCAGCTAAGAAACGCATTCGCAAGGGTATAGAAAAAATATGCAACAAGAAAATAAGTACATATACATAGATAGCAAAAACAAAAAAAAAAACAGCCTTTAGATACACTTAGAGAAAATATTTCCCCGAACGTTCTTCTTCTTCTTTAACGATTGCTATTCCAGAAAACCACATAGCAGCAACAAAACGGAGGATCCAACAGGAGAAAAGCACAAGCATCCCATCAGGCCCCCCGACCCCAACCTCTTTCCTGGGGCATAAAATTGCTACCATTCCATCATATCACATAGCGAGAATTTAACTCTCTGGTTTTGTTTTTTTTTCTTCTGGTCCTTGGTCGTCCCAGAAGCAGTACTCTCTCAAGGATAAACTCATACATCAACAAAAACAACAACAACAGTGAAAAAATTAAGTTAGATGTTCAAACCTCGTAGATGACATCTAATAGACGTAGTTAGGACTGATTATTTTTGTTCTTATATTCGTTATGGATGGTTGAGGGGTTATGGGATGGGGTAGGTAGGTGAAGGCATTTGGGATAGGAAAAGATTTCGAAGGATTTAACATGTGGAGACATATGCAACTTGAGAAGGCTTAGGTTTTTTTTTTCTGTTGGTAGCGGATGTTGTTTCTATATGAATTTTGCAGAAGACTTTATTTGATAAAAAAAAATATTTCGAAAGAGAAAGTGAAGATTTTGTGAAAATTCGGTCTTAACCTTAATTTTTTTTCATGCGAAACGACCTGTTAAGCGTGATTCAGTACTTAGCCTTTAGAACGCATCATGAGTGAAGCAAGGTATCTATGTATGTCAAGTGAAGATGGATTAACTTGATTTTGTATTATGAATGAGGCGAGTGGCTTGTTGTTTGTTTATATAATTAAGACTGCTTAATAATAAGTGTTTATAAGGAAATTCAAGGGTAATAGTGTTTTTAAGGGAGTGACAATGAACATTTGTAAATTTTAAGTAAATGTTAAATTATTATAACATTATTCCAAAAGGATGAATTCTCCTTGTTGATAGCAAGTAAAAGATTTTGATGAGTTTCGATTTTTAAACTTTTTAGCGTTTTCTTTTGGTCGTTTGATAGCATCTGGAAGCAGTCCGAAGATAACAGTACTTCTTCTGAAGAGAAAATCAATGCTGTATTTGAAGAATGAATCAAAATCAGAAGCACGCACACATGCGCAGACTTTAAACGTCAAAATCCTCAAAAGTCATTTATTGTTATATAGACGACTCAAACATTTAATCTTCTTCATCATCGTCATCTTCAAGTGATAATGATGAATTCGTTGTGGAAGTTTTACTTAAGGAGTTTAGTCAAAATAAAAGAGAAGTTATTGAGGAATATTTCTCACAAATAAGATCAAATCTTCAAAACATATAGGGCCTCACTTACAATCAAATTTAGAGATGACTTAAATATTTAAGTGGACTCTTAACCATACCAATAATCAATTTAATAGTTAGCTTAACGATAAACGTCATCTTAAATTTTAAAGTGAAGAAACTCGTCTTTAACTTCGTAAGTTTATACGTTAAGTAACTTATAAACGTATAACGTATAAGTATAAACGCCACGTTTGTACTGTCAAAAGCAAAAGAAAGAGAAAAAACAATTCTACTTTTCAGCCTGTCTCTGTGTTAAAAATTTGTATTGAATTTTGTGCGGGTTCTATTAAAAATTAATCCTTAAAGTTTAACTTGGTGTTTACATAAACGCGTATTTAGCAATTACGTCCCTATAATAAAAAATGAAAATACCTTCAATTCGTCATCTGCTTTTGACGTTTCACAAATACAACGAAAGACAAACTTCAGAATCAACTAAAGCGTTGCAACTTGTTCGTTTGGCATTCGGGATCTGAGAGGTATAGAAGGTTAATACAGATTATCAAACGAAAACGCTTTTAGATACATACATAAATAAAGAATACAAAATTTATAATATTATACAACTCTTTTTTTAAAGAAATCTTTTACATCATTTATCCAGTTTTTAATTTTACAGCCAAACTGAGAAATTCGATATGGAATCATATTTAAGAGAATTCTCAGTTCGCAACTATTAAATCACTACTAAAGTTTGACATATTTGGGAGCTTACTATTGTCATTCTTCCTTTATTGAGTGGTCAAATATTAAATAGAAAGAGTTGGTGAATAACGTCAAAACAAACCAGAAAAGGAAATTGCACAAAACCTTAGCCGTAAAACAAAAACACTTGATAAGACCTTCTTGCATGAAAGTTTTTTTTGGAACTGAAGTCACTAATCAGTGAATACATAATCTAATTCATTGAAAATGGGCCTCAAGAGCTAGAATTTAAAATAAAATACTTTTACGAGTATGCCCTTTATTCTGTGCATTCTAACTTCTGTGTTAACTCCAAGTTTATTCCTGAAGTATGCTTTTCATTCATTGTTTCTCAATAAGTTTGATGAGATACCTGTGAAGTCCATTATGAAATCGAGTGCACAAAAAAAGTTATTCAAAGTCTAATGTCAAAAATATCGGTTTTTGTAAAATATTGTTTTAAATGTTATGTAGAATGCTATTGAAAATTATTCTTGCAGTACCTACTTGTTTATGATTCTCTATACAAAGGACATAAACACTTTCTTTCGAACCTTTATTATATTTGTATGTGTAATATTACATTCAACATTTTAGAGTTGCATGCGAAAAAATTATTATATTTTAAAAAAATGTTCCATTTTTAAAATCAATATGTCTTGGAACTGGCTCATGTAAAAAAAAAAGTAAAAATACTCGTTGGGTAGAGACCATTACCTATGATCTTGAAATTGAGTATACATTTTAAACTTTACTCTTTTAACTCTTAAAAAGTAAAAAACTTGTATTTTTTACTCATGCCAACATCTTTTAAAACAGAGATATTTTATGTTCGAAATTTTAGTTTTTAGCGAGAGCAAATCTCCACATACAGTTTTGAGATTTCCTAGAAACCTTAATAAAAAAACTTATAATTTTGATATGAGACCTCCAATAACTTTCTGTTAAAGAAAAAGATAAGTGCGTTGGAAGATCTTAAACTGAAATTATTTCGCAGACTTCCTATATTTCTTGTACATTTGTCTGGCTTAAGAGAAGACGGAAGACGGGAATAGTGCCTTGATTGGGTTGATGGATGAATGAGTATATGGTTAATAAACTTTGTCTTTTTAGGTTCACAGGATATTTTTCATTAGATCCGGAATTTTTTTCACAATATAATTGCATCATTACCTAAAAATCGGTTTTTTCTGGGTTACGAGGTATTCGATCTACAGCGACGATATATCATCTCACACATGCATTAGAATGTCAGCTTACTTTTGACGAAGTGTTGCCGATCTTCTAGTTATGAAGTTTGAAAATAAATAAATTAATAAGGCTTACATACATTATGTATGTAAATATATTTTATATATTATTAACAAATCAATCTTTGTTGAAAACATTATTTTAATCTTGTTCTAATCTTTTTTCAGGTTGACATTTCTTGTAGGAATACCAAACAAACGGTCAGCTCAATTCTGACCAGAACGAATTTCGTCACGCTCAAGTATGTAACCGATGGTTGGGGAACAGATGCGAATGGTTTCAAATTAGTGATAACATCTGTGAAAGATCCAAGTGAGTATGAGAAAAAAAAAATATCTCAACAAAAATAATGTTCCCAACTATTCAACTTTTTTTTAAATTTTTTAACTTTCAGAACACACGTGCAAGGATTTCACGTGTTCGCAAAGAGAGTTTTGTATCCATCCGGATTTGCTGTGTGATGGTATAAACCATTGCGGGGATAACTCCGATGAATCAGTTCATAATTTATGCCATAGTAAGAGTTAAATAATTTTCATTAAAAAAAAAACCATCTTCAGGATTCGCCATATTAAATTTATTTTTCAGACCAAACGTCAAGTACGGTCCTCGGTCTCGACCTGACATGGTTCGTTTTGATCACAGTTTGTGGTTTGCTGATAATATGCACTTGTATAGCTGGTTGGGCTATTTGTATTTGTCGTCGAAACGGTACAAATGGAAACCAAAATACATCAATACAATGTAAGTTTTAGTCTCTATATTAAAAAGAATATTAAATGTAAACAAAAAATTCTTTTCTTATTCAACAATAGTACATCATGCAGCTGAAACGAATGGCTCGTCAAAACTATTACACGGCACGCTATCACGTGAACATACAACACTGCCGAATTCGGGAAACTGGCATCACCCTGCGGGACCATCAGGGTACCACCGCACTCAACACAAATTATTGAAGATGGCCACCAAAGTCCGTCCCATTTGGTGCTTGGTAAATTCCGGCAATTAGGTCAAGATATCTCCCAAACAACAACCACAACATCCGCATCTGGCAATTCAAATGCACAAAAAGATGAATGGTTCGTTTGAATGTTGCTGTACATTTTTTTTATTTATGATATTTAAAATGTATACAAACCGGAGATAACAATGACAAAACTGCAAAAGATAAACCTAGCTACTGACCAAGAAAAAGAAAACATTACCAACTAATATGGACATAGCAATAGCAGTAATAACTCGTGAAGTAAAAAATATCAACTTTAACGAAATAAGTTCGCTATAAACACACAAGAGGGCGACACACAATAGATGGAAGAAAAAAATTGTGTGTCATCAAAACTGGCAACAAATGATTTGAGACGTTCGAGGCAACTTAATGTAATAAAGCAAACAATGATGCATTTTGAAGGAACGGTTATACCCTCGGAGTCGTTGAATCAATGTTTCAATGGACATATTGAAGATATTAATAGTTTTTAGTCTCTACACTAAACAATGAACTAACTCTTGGTGTGTTTATGGAATGGAACGGAAACTGCTATGCACTAAATGAAGTAAGTTATGCTTTGTATTAATTATTATTTTGTTGATAGTCGAATTGTTAATTTTGTAAGGGTGTTTGTTTATACTTTTTAACTTCTGCGTATCTTTCTAAAAAAAAAACATTAAACTGGACTTTAATGCATACTTATATCTTAACAACACTTTTACGAGTAAAAGTACACTATAATAGGCTTAACCGAACATCAAGAACCTATTTAAGTGTACTACCAACAAACAAGAGGTTATAGGTTAAAGTTATAGCTCAATCAACGTGACATCGGCATATGACTCACTTGGTTCTGGGCTCACTCACAGTTTACGAGATAAAAATTTTAAATTAAAAAGAGCATACCTACCAGGTATGGTCGTCGTGAAATACTATAACTCCACTTTTTATGGTGATTTTTTGCTAATATAAAATCTATACAATAGCCGAAAAGGTTCAACAGAAAAGTGTATACCTTGAGTTGTATTAATGGGATCGTCAATAATAACAGCAGACCTTAAATAACTATATTTAAAATTGAATTAAAATGGTTATGGGCTTATGGTCCAGAAACAAAAATCTAAAAAATCGTTATTTTCAACTCGCCACCTTCACCAAAGGCTGAAGAAAAAACTTGCCACATAAATGCCGTCATACTAATGTTTTGGTTATTCATCAACTTAAAAAAAAAAAAAACAATTTTAAGAATCTTTAAAGTGGCTTAAAAAATAAAAATTTTCAATAAACTAAAAACAAGCCTACGCTTAAAAGCTAATTAAAAAAACATTATTTTCGAAATATCGAACTTCGAAAAAAAAATGTATCTTTCGTTGAAATTCCAAAAAATTATTTTGTAATAAGATTTTCTTAACGGGTTTTGAATAGTTATATGGTAGGTACCGTTAATTTTGGCACTTGAACTAAATTTAAAAAAAAAGAGCGTTTTCTCTAAGAAACACTAGATGCCAGGCTTAAAGAAAATCGAGAGACCCACCTTTTCTGTCCTACCTGTCTTCATCGAAATGTCAAGTTTGACCCAATAGGTAGTCGTGTCCGATTTTTCAGAATATTTATATCTACAGCCTTATAGCGATTTACATATTAATTTAACAAAACTTTATTTACAATGTTTAAATATTTGTTGCACTATTAGGACTGTATCAAAAATTTGTGGACATCACCGCGCAGGGTGTGCTTATAAAAACAACAAGAGATAAAGTACCCAAATCTCTTCGTCGATGGACTAACATTCGGATAACCATCGCCTCTGTAAATATATATATATAAATACAATTAAATAACTAAATGAAAAACCAGAAAAAAATAATGATACTAATAATAAAACAATTACAATTTAAGAAATTGTAGCCTATAAGACACTCTTTTTTACAAAAAAAAAGTTAAACCAAAGTAAAAAATTAAATAAAAACCGAATGCACACCAAAAATTAAGTTTTCTTTAATTGTAATCCAAATTTTTACCAAAAGTGTTTGAATTTTTTATTTTTCAATAGAAATTATATGAAATAGTTACCTACGGGACTTCCAAAAAAATCCCTAATCCTCATAGTACACAAAATAAAAGTAATAAAAATAAGAACTAATTTTTTTTAATGCTTAAGTATACATGTAAAATTACTAATGTAATATTTAAAAAAAAAAAATAAAAAAAAAAAACATAAAACAAGGGATGTAAATAGTTGACAATACAAACATATTTTTTAATTCAAAACGACGTTTTTTTTTTTTGGAACAACAAATTTAATTCAAAAGAGAAAACAGAACCTTTTCTACATTAATACAAGTTTATTTTACATCTAGAATTCTGTTTAAAGATATTATTTGGCTACTTAAAGTAATAAGAATTTAATGAAGAGGAAAGAGAAGAAAAACATACAAAAATTAAATAAAATGAGACATATAGGACGTATATGACAATACCAGCTGATTTTTTTATTTTACTAAAAAATAAAAACAAGTTTACTGAAAATGGAAAATTAAGAAAAAAAAACACAAGAAACCAATTACATTTAGGTATTTAGATATTTAAAGAAAACGAAAAAAAAAACGAAAAAAAAAACAATTTTTTTACTTCTATATACATAAAAACACGAAAAGAAAAATGTTTACATAAAACTTAATCAATCTTTAAAATCGTTTAAAAAATGGATAAGAAAAACTAAATAAAAATAAAAATCTTCATACGAACGTTTTGTCCACAAGGCTTTTTAAAACTGAATAGAAATCAATTCAATTATGTATTTCGAAATATTTCTTTACATAACCAAAAGAAAACTAAGAACTAATTTGGCAAAAAAACTAACTACAAAAGAAAAAAAATAATAACAAATAAGACTTCCCGCCGTTGACAAGCAAATCATAATAAACGAAACTTCAGTACATTAAAAAACAAGAAAGATCAATTAAATAACAGTTTTTTCTATAAAAACAATTTTTAAATCCAGTCTTCATAATTAAACAAAATAAAAAAAATACACGACGATAATATCAGTTTTCCATATCAAACAAAACCAAAAATAATTACTCATGTATACATACATTTTTTTAAACAAAAATCAATATAAACCATTTTTAACGAATAAACAAGCAATTACTTAACGAAAGACGAAATAAATTCCATTTCAGTGAACATGTATTTAAAAAAAAAATTAAAATATTTTCTTTCTAAATTGTTAAACTTATTATTGAATTGTAATAAGGGTAGCCATAAAAAACAACATGACCGCAATTCTATGGTAAAATCAATTCTGATTTACATTGGCATTAATAAATTGCTTTCCTTTTTTTAATGAGAACTTTGAGGTCATTTCAAATTATTACGAGAACTTTGTAATTGTCCAACAGCAGTTTGACTGAGTAGGAGGAAAAAGCCTAAACAAGATTTCTCTGCAAAAAAATAAACGAATCGAACAGGTTCCAGTCTCACTTTTTGACAGCAAAAGAGAGGACTAGAAGAGCATAATACTACGTTTTCACCAAGAGTAAATCCGCTAGAGATTTAAAATAAATCTTGAAGTGTTTTCACCAAAGAAACTGAGATTTATTTGACGTTTTCACTCTGTCTTGTCATTCAATTGTCAATTTGGACAAGAGAAAAAAAAATTGCAATTGGGTAGCAGGAAAAAAACAGATATTTCTATTTTGTGTTGATTGTCAAATCAAGAAAGTGGGTTTACATAGGTGCGTTCTACAAAATAAGGTTTTTTTGTTTTGCAAATCTTCTGATTGCGAGAAGATTTCAAGGAGATTTATTTTAAATCTTCATTTGAGGTGATTTTTATTTGTATGGTAAATTTACGAGATTTAAAGGAGATTTATGGTACATCCACTTTAATCCCGGATTTACCTTTGGTGAAAACGTAGTATAAGGAGGTATCTGATAAAATTCATAAGTGTTTTGGACAGTTACGCCAAAGATCTGTTTGCACAACGTTACTGCCTCTTGCGACGAAATAGCAATGCATTCAAGAGTAACTATTTTCATGAAAAAGAGCTTTTGATCTTTGTCGCTTGACTGCTCCATTGTAGTAATGGAACAGCACAGAATGGTAGAGAACTGTAAGACACTAGGCTCTGGGTTTCCACGAACTATCGTGCAATCAGGTTTTTGTATTTATCTTTCTCAATTTGTCAGCAGATTTACGACTCATTGGCTCTTTGTCAAAAGAAAAACAAATACCCCGTTGAATTTGCACTCTTTTCTATATAAAACAGTTTAAACTAAAGCTATTTTAGTCAAAACATGTCTAGCTCAAGCTACTAGTAAAAGCTTTGACTTATTACAAGACCCATTGTACAAATACCAAAACATTTTTTGATTTCTTTCGAATGATGGATTTGTTTAAAATGTGAAAATTGTGTTCAAATTTTCAAGGAAGCTATCTCTAATACATAAATAAAAATGAATCCGTAAATTCATCAGAGATGAATTTTTTTCTTGGAGAATTAACATATGTAGGCAAGAAATTACGCTAGAAAACAAAATGAGTTTGAAATCATTTTCCATTCGTCACGACAAAAATCAATTTAAAGATTGAAATATAAATTTACAAATGGGTAACTTCATTAGTTTCGGCATTTGTCGCTTTCAAAAGGATGGCTTTTGATGGGGTTAGACATATTATGAGATCGCATCAATTTGAACTGACCAAATGCTTCTGAAAGTTTTCACAAATTGACAATCTAAATTTGCAGTTCTATAAATCGAGGAAATAGTCCGTTTGGATTTTATTTCAGTATTAAATCTAGAAGCATACATATATTAACTCCAGATTTTAAGGTCTTAATTAAGGTCTCAATACAACATTTAAAGTCTTATTAATATTTTCTTGCAGTTTCAATTAGAACTTTTAGACATATTATGGTTTTCCAAACATTGGTTTTAACTAAACCTAGACGCCTTAAAAGGTAAGGACTTAATTATATGTGAATGCGGTCACCCCAATAGCAAACTTGTTAATGGGGATTGGATAACCTCCTATTGGCTACACCTAGATTTCTCAAAGCACCGATTTTAATAATGGGTAAAGATTCCGTTCTTCACGAAAAATTTAAAATTTTAGATCGGTTTTGAGGCCTTATCTTCAACACTATTGGAAATTATTTTAAGACCATACACATTTCATGTAGCTACTGATTTTATTTAAGAATTGATTATAAATTCATCTTTATTTTATAAACATTTTTTTGGTAATTTATGGAAAGTCATAGTAAAGTACCCTTACATTTATTTGTCCGAAAATATATTTTAGTCCTTAAAACATAAAAAATCCATCTACATTAAGCCTTTTTTTAAATTCAAGCTATAAGCATCTTTAACATTAATGATATTATTAATTCATATTTTCCCGCCTTTTTTAAACATATACTATACATACTTTTAAGTATAGGTATATTCATATACGAAAAATAAACCATTCGGAGCGCGTAACTAATTTACTATAGGTATCTACATAAATAAAAAAGGAAATATCAAGAACATTGATTTTCACACGCTCTACCAACAAAGTTTGTACAAGTGTGTCTCTGTATCATATATAAAAGTAAATATATATAAAATATTAAACATTGCAGTAAACTATTTAAATCCTCAAGACTTTTGTAAAAATAAACAATTATATAAAATTAAAAATAGAGAAAAATGATTTAAACATTTTCTTCGAAGACATAATAGATGAACAACAAAAATAAAATTCTATTACAATTATTATTATAGCTTAATTCGAATTTGATTTATATAAATTTAAAAAAAAAAACGTCTTTATTTTATTTATATATAGTTACAAAATTATTTTTCCAAATAATTAAAAACAAAAACCAAATATAGTAACTAGTGAATTTTTAGATGAAATTAAATTTTTGAAACAAAAGAAAAATTAAATAAAGAAAACAAAGGACAAAAAAACCTAATTTGGAAGACTTTTTGGACAAACTTAACTTTTCTGATGTGGGGAAATATTTTCAAAAACCAAAAATTAACAAAAAATTATCTGTTAGACTACATTTACAGGAAAAAAAAGTAAACGAAATCATAATAAAATAAAGAAAAAACAGTAGTTTAAAAAAATATATATATATTACGAGAAAAATAATATATAATGGAAATAGTAATTGTCAAACCTAACCTTTTGGAAGTTATACATTATATAAAAATGCATTTCTTAGTTTTTTGTCTCCAAAAATTATTTAAATTTAAAGAAAATTCTGTTCTTATTATATTGAAATATATTTCCTAGTAAAATATTAGTAAATTTTTTGAAAGTCGCATTTCGATAGACTTTATACTTAAAATATGGGCTCTTGACACTTTTGAAAAGAGTTTCTTACTCTCTAGTTCGAGACCCTGTCGCCTTCCATCCTTAAACCAAAACACAAAAAAAAAAAAAAAACAAAAGAAATTAGAAAAAAACAAAACAATCTAAAATTCAATGTTTCATATTTTTAATTTTTGGTTTTTCCAATTGAAATTACTTTGTTTCCTTAAATTTAAATCATTGTAATGTTGAATATATAAAAAAAACAAGAATACAAATAATAAAAACACATATTTATTATATACAAAGAAAATGGATACAAAAAAAATCAATTTATCATCAAGAAAATAATAAAAATTAAACTAATTAAATACCGAATTAAGTTTTAGTAAGAACCAACAACAAAAAATTATAATTAAATAAGGAAATGTAAGAAGGCTATTTAAGAGTAATATGAGGAAATTGAATGTGGAACGAAATTTAAATCAATTAAATGAATAAAATGGAAATAAACATGAACAAAAATAAATGCTTAGCTTTGTGTTAAATTGCTGTTAAATGTATAAGTACCATGATAATACTAATAAAAAAATTATAAAATTAGCAGATCTTTGTACATTTTATTTGGTATGGAACAGTTTTGACTTACAAACTGTGAATGTTTGACAGAAATAAAATCAAAATATTGTAATTCAATGGATTTCCTGCTCAGGGTCAGGGTCACGTTATATGATCCAGTAATAAGTTTTAACTCTGACGGGTAGATGGCAGTCAATTTTGCAAATAGTTCCAGAAATGTACAGAACAAGAAAATTCTTGAATCATGAGGGATTTCAACGTAAGGACTGTCATTCACCAACTGTTGGTATCCAATTCTGAAGAAGATTTACATTAACGACTTCGTAACTCTTAAAATTTGATGTTGGATCGAAAAGGCTGTTAACTACTGGATGCATATTCAAAGGGAGATTTACACAGCGAATATGCATTTTTTGGTTTCCAAAGTTATTGAACTGAATCCAAGTAGTGGAGAATAGAAAAATTTGATTCATTTTAGACCCACAGAACTTCGCAGGCTATTCACTCATTCAATGACTCTTCCGCATAGATCCGGCTGAATTTGAGCGATGGCCTATGTTATGTTCACCTTAAGGGTCAGATCTGCGAGAGAATCTTGCCCCCAAAACGTACATGCAGAATTTCAATCGTGTAGCGCTCGACATTGACCGCCTCACTAACGTGGTTTTCGAAAAAGTACAGACCAATAACGCCGCTAGTCCAAAATACACAACAAACGATTGATTACCGAATTAACTGGTTCCCTCTCATTGCCATTATTTTCTGTTATTTCAAAAGATCTTCCACTTTTTTATTTTTTTTTGTCTAATCGGTTTGAAATTAAATAATGATTATCTTTTCAAAAAATCAAACTAACTCATACGATCGACCGACCGACGTCATTCACCAAACCCACGACCATTCCATTCATTCCACAATTTATGACACCATAAAGTCATAAGCCCATAATTTCCCATCAAATTTGAAAATATTTTCAAACATTTAATAATAATTGTCAACCGCCACTTTGCGGGATGATGAGGTACTTCACATTTGGAAATACATTATAATGTGCTAGACTGCACTGGCTGACAAACGGACGGTTTGGAGTTGAGTTGTAAACAGAAAGTGGTTGCATTTTCTACACACAAGAAAAGGTCAGCACAGGGCCATTGGGGCATTTGATATAATATTCCAAGTAGAAGTCCACAGGACATACAAACATTCTAGACCGACCGATGAAGATACCAGCTAAGTATTAAAAAAAAAGATTATTTATGGAGTAATATAATGAAGAATATTTGTTCTTGAGAAAGTTCTGGGACCAATCCATGTTAGGAAAAAAGAATATAAAAAGAAATGGATAAACGATTAAGAGCAGTGTTTCTTAGAATTTATTAAGATCGTAGTGAGTGGCTCTTAAGACGGCAGACTTTTTCGTAGCTTTATACAATTTCAACAAATTTGGTAAATCTAAGAAAGTTACATTAAATAAAAATGATAGCTAAATAAAATTCGCCCTAGGCTTAATATCAGTGGTTAATAGTTGCCGCAGATTGAAGTTTTTCATGGTATTGGAAACTGATCTCCTTAAATAACTATGCAACACAAACAGGGTGATATTGTTATTGTTTACGACTATGTTTTACCAAGAATACAATGGAAGCTTGCAGTTATCGAGGAAACATTTGTGGATGAAGATGGAAAACTAAAAAACTGTAAAATACGCTACGCCGATGGAACGACAACAAGGCTACCTGCTCGATTTCTGTTTCCAATGGATAAAAATTCACCTTTTGTGGTGAAAGATTATTAAAAATCAAAAATTTAAATAACAGTTTTAAAATAATAACTGTGTGCATAACTACATTTTTTTAATAAAATATGAAATTGAAATCGAAACGATTCCTTTTTAGTTTCGTGAATCAGATATTCAAATTGACTTAAAGAATTTCTGGAACTGTGATCTGTCAAAAAACTCTAACTGCTGTTCTCAATTCACTTGCGTAAATCGTTTATATAAGATTCGTGAAATGTGTTGTTTTCAGACTGGCTTTCGAGTCAAACTTTCTATACGGTTGACCAAACTTTGTTTCATAATACCATTGCACCCATTTTTCGTGGTGGACCAGTTCCGAATTTCACCGTGGTCTGTAAATGCGTACATCAGAACCCGATTCAGTCGATTCCTTGCACAAAAACTCGGGCCTTCGCGCCTTCGCAGACTTTAACTTGACGCATTTTGCGTTGGGAATACACCCCTATAAAATCCAAATGACCCTAGAGCTTAAAGTTTATGACAATAATCCATAAAGAAGAAAAAACGATTACTCTGCAATTTGTTCAGCCCCATCAATTTTGTGCAGTCCATGCAAAGTGGACCACTTGGATCCGTGCCACCATAATAAACCGGGCGGGCATTTGAACGACCCCATATTTCATTAAAAATGGAGTACATGGGCCTTTCACATCAAAAATAATAATATATCATGATAGCTTTATCGCATAATATTTTTATGACATGGTAATTATCTTCAATGATAGTTTTCTTGCATGATAAATTTCTCGCATGAAATTTTACTCAGATAATAGTTTTCTTGCATAATATAATTCTTGCCGTTTTTTAAACCTGCAGTTGAGTTGATGCCTTTCTGTTCGGGACTTATCCAACATTTAGTTCCGTGGCGTTGTTTAACACTAAAAATTAAACATTGGCACAAAAAAAAAAATACAATTTATAAAATATTTACATAAATATGTAGATTGTGATTGTTTTATTGTTGTTTTACATTATTTTTGATAGTTAAGAAGTATTTATTGCTAAAGCTTAGTACGCAGATCGGGAAAAATTTTGTCTCCCATACATTTTTTGTCCTGGGACAAATTTTGTCTTGGATATTTTTCCGAGCAGTACGCAGTTAAATTAAATTAAATTAAATTTTGCTAGGAAAAAGAATGATACAAGCATTATTTTGCGGGACAAATTTTGACAGCCACCATATTTCCGAAAGTGATTTTTGTCAATACTGGTTTTATGTAAAAGGTGCTGATGCTTGTCTTGAGAGCAGAGCATCAAGAGGAGATTCCAAAAAGCTATGAACGACTTTTGCAAGACAACCCGTTCCAGAGATACACATACAAATAAATTAAATTAGATTTCATCTCTCCAATTTCAAACTTTTGCGCGAGATTTGGAAAAGTTTTGTAGAGATTAAAATTGTAGAGATAAAATTTGTCTTGTCTCGATCTGCGTACTAGGCTTAATTGTTAAAAATATAAATATTCCATATTAAAAATTGTTTTTACTGTAGATTCTTAGGAACAGCTTTGTTTGAAATATAACAGTCTTTTCACAAAGTTCAATACCTATACAAAATTAATAAATCATCTGAAAACATTTTATGGGCGATATTTTCGGTATGAACTAACTGCTGTCAAACTGCATAAAGTATGCTTTTAAAAGATAAAATTAGATTTTTGGTGTTGGTAAATTATTTTGATTATATTTGGTAACTTAAAATTTCTCAAAATATTAACAATAGCCATATAGATTAACCCTCGAAAATAAAACGATACGGATCACACTGATAGTTGTATTGTATGCTCGTCTCCCTCTTGCTTATGATTGTCGATTTTCAAATGTGGCTTGTCTTTTTTCCTTACGTTGCGTTTTATTATCCACAAATCTATCTGGATCCGGATCTGGATTAAGTTTTAACATGTATTACAAAAACAATTTGGGATCCTATTTCAAAGATCCAAAAATTAGTTATTACACTGGCGAGTAGATGGCTTTTTATGGTAAGGTAGTGTAAGCTACAGTGTAAAGAAAAGGGACAAGAAATAATTTTAAATTTACAAAACCAAGGATAAAAAGAGACGGACTTATAACACTGCTGTCACTAAGATCCGTATCGTTTTATTTTCAAGGGAAGATCCAGATCCGGATCCAGATAGATTTGTGAATAATAAAACGCACCTACTGTAGTTTTCACTACCTTACCATAAAAAGCCATCTATTCGCCAGAAAAAGAACTAATTCCTATCTAGATAGAGAACAGGATCCCAAATTGTTTTTGTAATACATGTTAAAAATTAATCTAGATCCGGATCCACATAGATCCGTAGATAATAAAACGCTCCTAATAAGCTGTCTAAACCTAAGAGGATCAAAAACAAAAAAAAAACAAGATAAAAATGCCAAGTTACCAAAAAAGCATATTATTGGTCATTCATCATCGTTTTTGAAATGTGCTACAACTTTTAGCTAACATCAAGGACTGAACGCATTCAATATTCATCTGACACTCTGTTGACATTTTCCGTGAAATAAAAATTAAAAAAGTCTTGAAATCGACCACATGCAGCACTCGTCGTCGTTCTTGTTCACAAAATCGAAAGAAAAGAATCACAAATATTTGCTTTGTGATTCCTTTCTAATTGCATTTAATCATAGATAAAACAAAAAGTACATATTCTCCAAGAGGAATATTCAATTTGATTGTTGTTTTTTCTAAATTGAGTTGCATATAGCAGACACTTGAATCTACACCGTGTAATGGGTGATAGAGATTGGAGACTATTTGTTTACGGTGGTGTCGCATCAATTACAGCAGAATTTGGTAAGTAGATCTATTTAAATAAAGACCTAGTATTGCAATTGATACCTAGAAAAACCTGATTCACTGCTGAGCCCTCGTCAAAACATTGCATAATTTTTTGTTATTAACAAAACGGTGCGTTTTCCATTTGTAGGTACATTTCCTATTGATACATCGAAAACCCGCCTTCAGATTCAAGGTCAAAAGATCGATGGAAAATTCACACAGCTGAGATATCGTGGCATGATAGATGCATTTATAAAGATTACAAAAGAAGAAGGAATAAGCGCTTTATATTCTGGGTGAGTATAATTTCTAACTTAGTAAACGGAATTTGTGAAAAACTCTGAGTGTGATTTTGCAGCATTTGGCCAGCGGTACTGCGACAAGCCACCTATGGAAGCATCAAATTTGGAACATATTACTCTTTAAAGAAACTCCTTGATGAAAGAGGCTTGCTCATCGATGCTGAAACCGGCCGAGAACCAGTATGGAAAAATATGGTCTGTGCGGGGACGGCTGGAGCCATATCTAGTGCAATTGCCAATCCTACAGATGTTCTTAAAGTTCGCATGCAGGTTCACGGGAAGGGCACACAAGACAAGGGACTTGTGGGGAGCTTCCACGATATCTACAAATACGAAGGAATTGGAGGTTTATGGCGTGGTGTTGGACCAACAGCTCAGCGGGCGGCTGTCATTGCTGTGGTCGAACTTCCTGTATACGACTTTTGCAAGGTTCATCTCATGAGCAATTTTGGAGATCATGTAGCCAATCATTTTATGTGTGTTGGAAGAATTTAGAATTGGGATATAATTTATTAAACCTTTAAAATTTTCTTCGCAGATCTAGTTTTGTAGCTGGTTTAGGAAGTGCAATTGCTTCTACTCCAATTGATGTGATAAGGGTTTGTAGAATACTCATGTTCATTGCAAATAGCTTGATAATCTTTTGATTTTTTTTTTGTAGACAAGGTTGATGAACCAAAGACGCATAGCTGTAGCGAATGCAGGAACTACTGCAGCAACTCTATATACAGGAAGTTTTGATTGTGCTCTTCAGGTAAGATGTCCATATATTGCTGGGGAAATTTATTTAATGATTTTGAGATCGAAAAATTCATGGCAGTTTGATAGTTTTCAAAATCGCATCTCATTTTTAAACTAGGATTATTGACTAATTCCACAGATTGATATATTTTAACTTTCTCTTATATCAAACCAAAAATCAAGCAGATATCATTGATTAATTCTAAGGATTACATGCCATCAAAGCGACAAAAAACCACTCCAAAAATACAAAAAGTCAGTCTGCGAAAAATGCAAAAGAAAAAAGTTAATTTTGCCTTTAAAGTGGCACAAGTAGCTCAAGATACGAACAATTTAAAAGACGCCTTCAACTTGAAACTATGAAAAATAAATATTTTATAAATTCATGGTTGTTTTGTTGACATGCGATCATTTGCAATCATATCTACGTCATACAAACTATTTGCGGTTGTACACTCCCATTCAACTGAATAGATACAACATTTTCAATAGTAATGAACCGTTATTGTTTTCCTAAATGCCATTAATGCTGCTATTACACGCTGTAAATTACGCATCACAAATTTAAGATTTATATTTTTTCTATTGTTGCACTGTTATTTTGTTGCTAAATATTTATTTTAAAGTTGTTGCTTGTTTTTCGATAAATATCTATGAAGAAAAAATAAATTGTATATCTTTGGTGTTTAGGTTTAAGTTCTAGCTTTATTTAAAGTGAGCGGAAGGATGCTAATCATTTTATGGAGTATCATGTTACTAATTATAAAAACAACAGATATATTCATAGCTTTTGTGTGACACCTCAATTTTCAAGACTTCCTATACAGAGGATTATATGCTCTAATCTTATTTATAATTATCTGAGAAAAAAAAATAGGGCTTAGATGTGGAAGTGATAGAAGAATTATTTTAGGGTGCAAGATTCTGTAATAAACAAAACGAAAGTGATCAGTCGTTTTTCAAAAACTAAAGAAATTGTGGAAAAACGATGATTGCCATTTCATATTGTCAATTTCGTTTTTGTTTCCTTGTTCGTTCATTTTGAAGGATTGCATATAATTTGTCAGCTTCAATTGCTAAATTAAGGAAACTAGCTTATTTGAATGCTCATATATAATTCTACATCCGGGCGTGCTATTGTATATTTTACCTAGCTAAACAAAAAAAAAAACAAGTTCAAAAAACCAAAATCATTTAATCTTTGTTTTCTTCCCGAGGAATTGACAAATCCAGAAAATTTTGCGTCCTGCTTCTCACGAGCTGTATGCCACCAAATGTATTTAAGTTATAAAATGCTCGAATTTGACTTACCCACGTTTGTCTACTTACCTACAACTATACTACTTAACTGCACTAGAAAGCAATATTTTACCATGAACTAAGCTCGAATTATTTGTTTGAGTTTAAGAAGACTTTCATAGGTTCAATGTTTTTATTTTTATCCTAAGAAATATAAAAAAAAAATACTGCCGGGAATCTAAAACAAAAATCATCATTTAAAACGACCTGAATGGACTATTCTCTCTTATTTATATATTTTTTAATATCTGTACATATATACATTTAATACTAATAATTAACTTTTTACCTTTAGACTGTTCGAAATGAAGGAGTTTTTGCCTTGTATAAGGGTTTCATACCCACGTGGATACGTATGGGGCCTTGGAACATTATCTTCTTCATAACATATGAACAGCTCAAGAAGTTTTAGTAGTACAAACGAAAACAAAAACAACTTAAAACTAACGAAGAACCAAAAGTGGCTAAGAACATGTTCAAAAATGACTATGTTTTTGAATACCTACTTTCTTTTATTCGAAACAAAAAAAAAATCAACACCTAGATGTACTTCAATTTTCTTGTCTTGAAGGCTTCGCGGTTATACCTCTTATTATATAGTTTAGACATTTTTAACTATACAATTCGATTATAAACAGTTATGTATAGAAATGGTTTTTTCTTATTGGCACGCCAAAAGTAGTTTAATCAAACATAAAACAGAAAAAAAAAAAACACTTTTATGAATGTTTAAAGAAAGAGAATAAGGTGTATTTATTAAAATGATGATGAAAAAGTATTTTCCTACATAAACAAAAATGAACTGTACAAACATTGTATGCTTTTAAATTGTAGCATTTATAAAAAAATCACATTTAGTTTATAAACAATTATGGTTGCAGTTAAATGAGCTAGAAACAAGCATTGATAAATAATACTGTTTATCTGTATATTTACGGGGAACAAGAGTTGTGTTAAGTTTTAAAAGTTTTTTTTTTAAATAATTTAAATTGTATTTATGTCTGTATTATATTAATAAATTTGACATTTATTTTGTTAACATAAGGCGTAAACAAATCTCAAAATAAAATACTTACGAAACCTGAAAAGAATGTTTTTTATCTAAACCATCACCCAGTATAACACAGTATTTCAAATTTTTAACTTTTAGTTTTAATTTAGTTTAGCATTTTTTCAAATTTTATGATCTATAAGAATCCATTTTTTTTAATTTCAGTCATTTCTGCAAGATAGATTAATAACAAATATTAATACACAGCTTTTAAAAGTGAAATTGTACATAAAATTAGCACATAGCCTGCAAAAGCCAATTAACCTTAAAACAGGGCTTACTTTGTAGATTTAGACAAATAGGTACTAAAAACAGATCGAAATTTTGAAAAAAAAATTAAAACAATTTGTTCAAAAAATCTAATGACTTGAACGCGACTCATTTCGTTTGGTAGAAACTTTTGAGTTTTATATAAAATATGTGGAATACGATTGTGGGTTTCAATTAATGATATTTATTTAATATAGTAACTCCAAAACTTAAAATAATTATAATTAATGGAGCGTACAATTAATGAGACAACAAAAAGTAAGTGCACGGTTTGCCGTAGCCGAATACTGATATCAAAACGACAAGTATGTATGTATAATGGAATACATAATAGGAAATTTCACTAAATGGCATCTTGATGAGGACAAGCTAACTAAAGCTTCCATATATTTATTAAGGGTATTCATGTAAACCCGGATAAACCTCAGAAACCAGATAATTTTTTGTCCGTAGAAACGAGCTGTCAAAATTTGTATGGGAAAAACTTTCTGGAGTGCGTTTTTTGAAAAGAAGTTTTAGCCGAAATAAAGCACCCACCGCGCCGGCTATACGCAAGTTAGGTAAAGAGTTCATGAGACTGGTATGCCAGTGGACAACACTCATGTTCTCTGCCGTCGTACGTACAAACCAGAATGTGGCTGCTGTAGCCGAGAGTGTGAGACTCAATTCACGAACACCAACTCGCCATCGATCTCAACAGCTTAACATTTCACGTATTAGCCTGAGGAGAATTCTGCACAAAGATCTCGGGCTATTCGCTGGAGTGACAGAATGCGCTACTACGAAGCAGCCACATTAATATAATCTAGTTAATGGGAATGTTTGCTTTTTCTAATAAAACCATAATACATGGGGATAATTTATTTTTGTTCATTTTATTGATTTTTAAAACGAAACTTGAATATGGCCTACCCTTTACATATCGTCTTGGTATTTGAAAACTACTTGCTTCATTTTAATAATTGAAACGGTTTTGAGTTCCAATTTTAGTCCACTAACTTATTCTACAAACGATTTTCATTTGAACCAAATATTTCAAAAAATCTTCATATAAAAAACGTTTCATCATTTTCTTGAACATTATTTTATTTTCATCTTTTACGCAAGTATTTCCTAGGGAGTTCATACAAATAATAGCCGTGTTTTTTTGGAAAAGTTATCTGTAGTACCTACAGCAGGATTTTATATGAATAACAAATACAACATCCGCAGTATACTCTAATAATCGTCAAATCTCTATCCGCAGCAGGATTTCACTTCTCCTTTTATTGGCAGTGATCCTACTGCTACTGCGGATGTTGTATTTGTTATTCAAAAAAAATCCTACTGTACTACAGATAACTTTTCCAAAAAAACACGGCTAACATGTGCCGGAAAGTAGTTTCTTTCTACAAAGCGGAAAATTACCTCGTTGCATAAATACCCTTAATAAGGGTAAGCTCTCTCAATTGCATTCATAAAAAACTAAAAAGCGTTAAACGATCGCATATGGATGTCATGTCACTACATGTTGCTACAGCTACTTCTTATGTTACAACTACAGCTTCACATTATAGCACCATTTAGATTGGAAGATTGTGTCCGGATTGGTGATTCTAATCGTGATTGCATTTTAAACTTTGAGGCACATCAAAACAAATTGATACAACAACAACTTTAAGGCTAGACCACGCACTGGCATCGAGTGATCGCAGACCAAATAATTTACTAACTAGTTGATATAGCAGCGCGCACATGCAACACTTCAGTCACACTCACACTTTTCTCTCTTAGGCTTATAGAAAATAACTCAATTACTTAGTTCAATGCACGCGCAGGTGCATTTTATGATTATGTGCAACACGAAATAGCGAACTGATTTCATGCAATCGTTTAGTTTTAGTCATGAGTAGTGCACAAAGCGAGCCTGAGTAAATAGAACTTGCTCCTAACCGATCGTGACCCGATCTATTTAAGAAACACCGAACTGTCAATAGCCGAGCTAAAAAATAAATGCAAGTTGAGCGCTCAGAGGATTTCAAGTTAAAAAAAGAAACATAGTTCTTTTTTTGACAGCACTAAAAAAGGACTAAAAAAGAAAAACTCCCTGGGTCTTACCAACAATCAAATTAAGAGATGACTTTAATATTTGAGCGAAAAGAAGCATTATTTAATGGACTCTATATAACTGACCATATGCCATATTTTTTAGGTTCCGTACAATAAATGGTTCATAATTTAGAGTTCACATAAATATTAAGTTCATAACATGTATGGTTAACTTTATAGAGCTTTTTAAATAATGGTCCATTTCGCTCAAATATTAAAGTGGTCTCTTAATTTGATTGTTGGTACGGCCCTATGTCTATCGTAGATTTTTAACTTGCAGTGTGCTTTTTGTGCATTCACATTCTAAAATTATGCCCGCCAATTACCATAAGCCATTTGAAATTCCTTCAAAATGCTTGAAAAATAAATATGGAGCGATCGATATTATCAAATTCGGTTTCAAGAACATTACCGATTGTTAGAGTCTCTTTTGTCGATTTTAAAATTATCAACTTAAAATTAAACGATATTTTCCTAAATAGAAAAACATTTTCATACAAAATAAATTCACAATAAAGGTAGACTTGGCATTACTACTCTACTTACGATACGATCAAAGTAAATTTTCTGAGCACCTCCAAAAAAGCATGTGCATTCCACCTTCCACTTTATATTTCTACCGCGCGCGCCAAGCAAAATCTCTCTCACTCTTTTCAACAGCTGCAAATAATAAAATGCAACCAACAATTTACCCACCCAAGTGAATCTCTTCTTCTCACTTTGTGGAACGAAAGTACTTTCTCACCACGAAACAAATGTAAACACATTTCTCCGCAAACCCCAACACTGGTAAGTGTAACAGAGACAAATAGAGTTGAACAATTGGAAAAAAGTACCCTTGAAAAGAGAGATAAATTGCGATACTCGATCAATTTAAACCGAAATTCCTTTGAAACGAAAAGGAGAGCAATTGTTTCTTGAATTTAATTTTAAAACAACAGCACAAACAGGAAAGAAACAAACCAACTTGCACACAGTTCGCCCGTAGAGTCACCAATCAGGCATCTTCAGCAGAATCGTCATCAATTCATCAATGATCATCGTCTCACCGGACAAAGTTAAATTATCAATTTATCGAAGATCTCCGCAGAACGAAGAAGATTCACTTCTTAATTTTGATTTGATATTTTTCAAAAGTTCACTACATTGCAAATCAAAAAAGTCCAAAATGTTAAATGAATAAATTGATCAGAAAAGAAACTAATTACTAAGCTGCATCGCGTTTCCTTGTTCGTGGTTGCCTTTTACTGTGATCGCTCTCCTTTTTTTTGTCCACCGTGAGTTGCTTGTGAGTGGGGTGCAGCGCTTAAATAGAATAAAAATTGCTACGCATTCTAACGCAATTTTTTTTATTGTGTTTTTAACTTGTTTTGTGTTAAAATCAATTATTATTTGAGAAACTATTGAATCTCATTTCAAGATTTCTCAATTTTGAAAGAACAAACAAAAAAAAAAAAAAAAAACAACCAAAGGACAAACAAAAAAGAAAAATGGCGACATTCAAAATTCATCAAGATACTGAAAAGGAGAACGCCGCATATGCTGCCGCTCGCAAGGAAGCCACCGCTCGTGGAAAGGCCAATCTAACTGCACTAGGAGGCAAGGACAAACGGTTTGCCGTTCTGAGTTCAAGCGGTGCAAACAATTCGCGGCCTGTTGGACTTGGAGGAGGTGTTAAAGCAAAGGTAAGAACTGTAAGTTTTTCTTTCTTCAGCTAGTGTCAGCTTTCAACATAACCTGTAAAAATACACTGAGAATATTTGAATCTAATGCCGTTATGGGTTGGTTGGCCCGAGTAGCAACGGATTTTGTTTGGTTGATTTTATGAGCTCTTGATAACAGATAACAGTTCGTTCTTTGTTTTAAATAAATTCATGTTATTTTGAAGGAAAATGTGTTAATAAAGAAATTTCGGTTATTTTGTTGTTTGACGTACGAACCAAACTTGTATTTCATCATATAGAAGAAATGTTAGAACATTTACAGTCTTTTTTTATGTTTTGGAGCATTTGATCAATTTTTTGTTTTTGATATGGGAAAAATTTCTCTTTAGGAATTCTTACTTTTGTTATTAAAAAATCTGAGTCGGAAGCGAACTAAGCAAAAATAGTTTCTGCAGCAAAAATTGTGTTGTCCTACATTATGTAAATGACATTTTTTTTTTTAATTACATTAGGATCGACACTAGCCTGTGCCCACACTTTTTACAATGCTTTCAATCTCGTGACATACATAAACACATTATGTACATAGCAAGAGAATGGCTTTCACTGACCAGTCTGAATAACTTTGTACAGCTCTGTAAATGTTTTACTTTTTTGCCAATACAAAGCAAAAAATGTCGTTCTATTTTCTTTGCATTACCCAGCATAGAGTACCTTTATCATCTTGAGAACCGACCACACATCCGTCAAGAGGATCTTTCCTTTTTGTATACTATAAGAAAAATCTGCTTCGTACATAAAATATCGCAAAATTTTAATTATTTAAAACCAGCTCTAATTTAGCTTTAAAATGGGAGTCGAGTCTTGCTTAGTTTTAAACGATATAAATTATACTTTAACGTTCTAGTTGAAATTTGTCATTTTATAATAAAAATAATAATAAATCTGTTTCTTGAACATTGAAGATTTTCAACTTTTTAGAAAACGTACAGTATTCAAAACTGGAGCAAATCCTTTTGAAGAACTTGATGATCATCAATTTTAATCAAGTAGGTATCGGTTTGATAAGACGATGGTTTGGTTCTTGGTTGAAAATCTTAACATAAGGGGAGCCAGCGACGAATTGTATTCTTCCCATTTGTCCAGAACTGCAAGTCCTGGTTATAGTAAACTACCTATACTAAATACACGAATACAATACACAATCACATCAGCCTCATCATCTGATTCTAGGGATTTATTCCTTTTCATTTTTTTCTAAAACAGAGTCAAATAAATCTATCTTTATTGGATAACTAATAACAGCTTGCACAAATACATAGATGAAATTTGAAGAAGTGTCCTGCAGAGCTCGGCTTCTCGTGGATATTGAATTTTGGGTTAACCACAACGAAGATGAATATCTATGAATTTTTGAATATTACAACAACAACTTGAATGAACTACCACCAAGGGGGTTCTTATTTGGCTGGAGTTATAGCTATTTCACGGTTGCCAAGCCGATCATCAGACTCCTTTATACTATCAAGTTTAATCGAAAAACTTTTTGCTTGACTGAGATTTGAACCCAGACCTAGCGTCGTCAGAAGCCAATGCCCTATGCATCACGCTACCGAGACCATATGAGCAGGTCCATCCCAATTTAGGTTTTATTGTTTATCAATTATCACTTGAGGACTAGCGTTTTTATTAGCCATTCAAGTTTGTTGTTGTAAATTCGGTTTCTTTCTATTTCTCCGAACTCTGTTTATAAGCCAACAATTCGTTGTATATTATAAGGAGGGAGATTTTAATGAAAGATTTGACTCTGGTCAAGTTTCAAATGTATTGAAGGGGTTTTTGTATGGTTACATACATGCAGTGTGCCTCAATATCTCAACTTACAACTCCAACTTTATTCGCCGCAACAGTGGCGTCTCTTGGCATTGTAGCGAATTATGTCTATTGGGGCACCGATCGGTTTTGTTTCAGCTTTTTAGCTAATTTCTATTTAACACGATTTGTGGACAGCCATTTCATCGACTATTGACAAAGATATTTTATAAATTTTACCTTTTTCTGTGACCAAATTATCACTCTACTTTGAAGAATGAATGGCAAGGCTACCATTGGTTTGGTATTCGGGGAAAATCTGTCTGAGTTGTTTGTATGATCTTGTGATCAAGATGGAACTAAAAACTGATCAACCATTACCTAGCTTTAAACTAAATGAAATTTTTAGAATTTTTTTTACGTCAGGATGATATTTAGTGTATTTGAAATTTCGAGGAGAATATCAGCCCTATGATATCTCTTCTGTAACTTCTAATCCACTTCATTGTTTAACTGTTGACTGCAATCGGATGGAATCCAATCCATCACCTACAATGAACGAATCATCAGTAACCCCACCGTCCTTCACCAGCCTTGAATAAGGCAGAGTCATCAACAACGGCAGCTGCTTCATTAAATCCCCGACTTTCATCATTGGCCTGGATGCGAGGAGACACGCAACGCTTAAAAGTGTCCACTTTCATAACTAAAGAAATCCTTGTTTTTTTTCTAAAATATAGTAAAATAAGCTAGTACCCCTTGGGATAATGTGTAATGCGTTGGACTGTCATGCAGAAAGGTGTTGAATTCGATTCTCTCTAAGAGTATATCTCTTGTCATGGAAAGTGCTGCTCATTAGCCGTTCGGAATCGGCAATAAATTGTAGGTCCCCTCCGTCCCTGGTAAAAGGCACACAGGAATGGTTGAGAGTTGTAAGTCACTAGGTCTTGGTTCACTTGTACCACCAAATTTAATTTAATAGTAAAATAAGATATAAGATATAACATTTACATTTTTTTAAAGATATTTTATAAATGTTACATTTTTCTGCGACAAATTTATCACTACACTACACTTTGTTTTGAGAATGAAGGCGTTTGAATTAATCGTTTGATTTAATCAGGCGTGTTTAGCAAAATTTTTCTGTTTTATTGCTTAAACGAGAACTGTTTAAAATTTTGCGCCAATGTCTTTATTCTACTTACACTGGTAAGAGATTTAAATTGTGTATCGAATAAAAAAGCAAATACAAAATGCATGCATAGGCACGCGCTTTCTAGTAGTATCTACTTAAAACGGAAGAAAATGTTGCAATCTTATTAGCGGGATTAATCAAAACTTAGCCTATGTATTTGGCAAACTATGTATTTCCCATTGAAAAAAATCAATAAATTCATAAAGTTTTTACATGCAAATTTTTTTCTGCGAACGCCTGCAATGGCGGTGAAATGCTCTGAGAGAAAGAACATTTTGAGAAAGATTTTTGAACAAACTTTTACTAGTGAACTTTTCAATTGTCGCTTGGAAACCTTCTGAACCTCCTAAAGGGTGAGTTCCTTTTTTGAAACAAAGAAAAGAGAGTTTTAAAAATCAATAGGTACGGCTAAAAACAACTGAATCCTCAAGTCTGAGCCTACCTGTGGAAGAGAACTGATATGAATTGGTTCTATATTTGAAAAAAGACAAACTAGAATCTAACCTTTAAAACAATTTTTGCTTGTTTCTTTATTATTTATAAATTAATACCTATAAAATGCACATATTTCAATTTGAATTTTTGGTTGGCAGAATTAACTTTGTACATATTATATACATACAAATTATCATATACAGTTAAGTAGTTACGAAAAAACCTCGCTCGATAGTAGGAATACATATCAGACCATGGGGAATAACAATGCAAAATAACATGGTTATCATTAATGCAGTACTCTAGTTTTGTATCATAAATCGTTCAACCTACGAGTATGTTAATAGTTTCGTTGCACTGCACATTGACAAGCATTTAGCTTCTTTTTGTTAAATGCAAAACAATTTTGAGGGTTAGTGGAGCGCGCCGAAGCATAACTATTTATTATTCTTCGCACATATATGTATGCATGTATGTAGTATGTATGTTTGGAAATATCTAGCTACTCTCAAAGTTCATGCATTTTTGTCGCAAAAGTTTGCAATGATGGTTTATACATAAAGTAGGTAGGTATTCAGACATGCAGTAAGATTTGTGGACTTTTTAAAAGAACGTGCATGGAATCTGGGAGAGAAAACTTTAAAATCATTAACTTCGGATACATTTTGAAAAAATTATTTATTTATTTGTGACTAAAATATAGGAACAACTTTTGCAGTCGTATTCGGGCAAGGGAACATTTTAAATGATTCAGTGGTTTTTATTTTATTTAGGTATCTCTGTTTAATGCACCAATGCTTTTTGGAAGATCTATCTTCCAAAATTTAATAGTGCTTATTGTTTGAATTGCTTATTGTATGACTAAAATGTCTTTCTGATGTTCCTACCACCCAGAACCATATTACACTATGACTTCCTTTATGAATCACTTGAAAAATGGAAGTTATAAAATGTCTAAAATAATAGGTACAAGATCGGGCCAATTTACACTTCCTTGAATCATGTATTTTTTGAAGCACGATTGTTCACTTTCTATGTGATTTAATAAACAGACTGTTCCAAAATTAAATGAGACAGTTTTGTTTTTTGACATAGGATACATTTTAAAAACAAGTGTTTGTTGTTTAACCCAGATAATAAAAATTATGCGTCAAGCAGAATTTGCCTTTAAACAAAATAATTAACCTTTGCAAATTCTCTTAGGCCCATTTGCTGATACAGAACATAAATACTTACGTTCCACATAAACTCTTATGACAGTTTACGTAGAGGAAAACGTTGAACATAAGAGCTTAGGTTGAACATAAATATTTAAGTTTCGTTTCAGCAAATGGCCCTTAGATATTCACCCCAATTACCTATGTCGTCTCGTTTTTTCGACGTCTCTCGTTTTCTCTGTCGTCTCGTTTTTTAAATGGCATTCCATAACATCTTCGACGCGATGATTTTGTAACAGATTTAAAAACGATGAAAAAGTAACAAACATCTGTCAAATTCAAAGGAAAGTCTACATCAGTGTTGGGACTTCGCAGAAGCTAAAGAGTGGTAGAAAGGTTGTCAAAAAAGTGGTAGAAATTAAAAGCCATTTTTATGTAGCAAATCGTATATTGAAAATAAATTTATTGAAAATAATTCAAATACAAAAATAAAAGAAATAATATTTCGGTTCTTTATGTTTCGAAGATCACATTATTATCTGGAAGAAATCACATACATACATATTATACAATTTCATTTTAAACTCGTTCCAAACCAAAAACTTAAATGCCATTTTCTAATGAGTACCTTTCAAAGTAAAGGCCAAAATACAAATGAGAAAATGGTAAATAGTTTTCAGGGTTTCTTACATTTGTGTTTATATTAAGATTTTCTGACTTTACCAAATTTTTCCTTATATTTAGTTTTTTAAGTATTCATACTTTCGATCAAAAAGTTTATTTTTGTGTTCTCAGATTGAAATAATCTGTTTTACTCAACTCATTTATAATTTTAAGATTTATTGACAAACATTTCCAAGAAACTTAATTGCCTTTATTTTAAAAAGAATGAGAAATTTGTGAAGCCTTAGAAGTAGGTTCTTCAAACGAGTGCAGTATATATTTAAAAATCAAACAAGGGATTCCACTGCTCTATGATTCTTTTTAAGCGAAGGAGTTTGGCAAACCTTTAAAATTTGATGCTCATTAGCGCAAAGTGCTTTTAGGAAAGTAATGAAATCTTTTTGTTTTTTTTTCTGGCTGTGGCAAAAATAGAAATACATATTTATATATTCGTTTAATGATTTTTCTGTTTGCCACGGTATACATTTAGGAGCATAAGCGGAGCACAAACTTAAATTATGACATGCAATCGTTAAAATATTAGGATTAATATTTGGGATAAATTTTAGGAGTGATTTTGGTCGTATGGTACATACATATATGGTAAAGTAGAAATATACGAGTAGGTGAAATCTGAGTTGCAAAAAGTGGTAGAATTAGATTTTTAGGTGGTAGGTTTTCATGAACAGCAAAAAGTGATAGAAATACCACTTAAGTGTTAGAAGTCCCAACACTGGTCTACATACAATATTATTGCTCGATGTTCAATTAATGAACAAATGCAGTTTTTTTTAATTATTAGAAAATAAATAAGTAATTAAAATGATAAGTGTTGAAATGTATTACATTTATTAGTTTATTTTCTTTCCTTCCCATGTTTATAAATTACAAGTGTTTCCTATTGGATCTTAAGATGTGTTGTCTGTTGTGTCTCTCCTAGCAGTGTGCTCTAACTGCTCGTCTTCTTCCTCAAATCTACTAGCGTCTGGAATTGGTTTTCATTTGTTAATTACAACATTTAAGTATATAGTATAGTACAACAAATTTAGACAAATATGTACTTGTTTTATTTATCGTAAAAAAATTCGATAAAATAAATTATTTAACAAGAATACTTGCAGTTTTGCGACCTTCTATGTCTCTGTCGTGTGTAAATTTCTGAACGAGAGATATCGTGGTTTTTTTTCTTAGTCGTCGTATTTTTTCGTCTTACAGAATGCAGAAAGAAAGTGTTCAACGACGTTTGACATTTACAGACGACAACAAAACGAGTGACAAAAGTTGGAAACGACTTATGGAATGCAGATCGTGTCAGGTCGTATATTTCGCTGTCGTTTACGACATCGGTAATCGGGGTGATTGGGAAGATGATGAAAATGAATGAATTCGTTAGTAAAGGGTGAGCCAAATACAAGTTTCTTTTTAAAAATGCAATAAAAGGAACAAAATTAGATGTTGTCCATATATTATGGCTTTATTAGTAAGAGCAAACATTCCCATCGATAATGGAACACAACGTTGTTCAAGCGGATGGTCGTGTGCCTTCAATTGCTGTATTAATTGGACCTGGTAGGCGAAATAATCCGAGATCTTTGTGCAGAATTCTCCTCAAATAAATTAATAAATGAGTGTTGTCCACTAGCATACCAGTCTCACGATCTTTTTGCACAAACTTGTGTACAGTAAGCGCGGTGGGTGCTTCATTTCGGAAAAACTTCTTTTAAAAAAACGCACTGTTTGAGCTACACAGCACTCACTTTGGAAATAAGTTTTTAATATTTCCCAACGTTGCTCAAGCGTAAAGCGACTTATTTCGTTCCGCGGAGGAATGATACCTATGATTTAAAAAGAAACCTCTAGAGGGCCCACCATGTAAATTCAAATTGCATTTCTTAAAGTTCGTTATTAAAAGAACGCTATAACTAAGCATAATATATGCAGTCAATTTTGAAGATGCAGAGGTTTATTTATAGTAGGTTAATTCGATGCACCTCTTTGTCAGTTTGACGTTTATGAATGCATCCAATCTATCCCCGGCTTATAGTCAACTATTATTATTTTAAACTAAAAATCAAATTTTCACAACACGAAGAAAAAGAAACCATGTGATTCCTGACAGCTTATCAGTTGAATTTTCGAGCTCAAAACTAGAAATTTTAGGGAAGAAGTACTGTATTTTCTTTAACACCTGAAGTTGCTCAGTCGGAAGAGATAAAATAGGTATTTCATAACGACTGGAATTGATTTTTATATTTGACTCAAATTCCAATTTTATTACAATAAAATTGTTTTAAATTATGTTCCCATCTCGTCTTAAACTCCAAAATTGTATTATAGACTCTATTTGGTATCTAAACAAAATTGTCTCTTTTTTTTCTTATCTGACTTTTGTCCCATATTTTTCTTCCGTTTCTTAGGCACTGCGAGATATCAAAACTGGTCCTAAAAATGATGAAAATGCTGGAGTGCCACGGTATCAACAACAGAAAAAATTTGTTGGTACAACACCAGTTGAACAGCAATTCAAAGCCTTCTCAGTGTACGAAGATGAAAACGTCGATAGCAAAGAAGTCGATAATATCCGAAAACCCTTGGAGGATAGGTGAATTGAATATATTTTTTAATACATAAATATTTTTTGCTAAATTTCAATTTTTGTTTATTCACAGGAAACCTCTTGAGGAAGTTCCCGAAGAAAGCGGCCATGATTCAATGTTGGAAACACCAATGTCTATCACAGATGCGCTCTCGCCAATGTCCATTGATAGATCACAAATAATTGACGACGATACCCATACAAAGAGAATAATCACATCACCTTTGCCGAAAAATGATCGTGAGCGATTCTTCGATGTTGTGGAATATCAGAATTCTATTTTGGATTATTTTAGGGAGAGTGAGGTAAGTACCAAAATTCCCACATCTAATGGGAGACACGAAACAGAAAAAAAGTGCAAAGGACCCACAAAAGGTTTTTTATACGAATCCCAATGTTTATTTATTGTCCTCATGTGTACATGTGCGATATAGTTTTGGGCGCGAAATCATTCTCAACGCAGGATTGACAACTGCAAGCGACAAGAACTCATACAAAACAACAAAAAATCAGGGTGACTGGCTGGAGATAGGGTGGGAAAGTGAATGTCTATAGTCAGCCGTCGTCTACCTGTTGAAAAACTCGTCTGCTAATACTGATGAGAAGGAAGAGGTTAATGAAACAAGGAAGTTGTTTATTATGTTACCCCATCTTATTCAAGTGCGAAATGGGAACATACACTGTACCTGGGGATTGTTTTTTTTTTCTCTCTATGCATTGTATTTATATGTATGAATGGCGTGTGATTGTTGATAAATTTCAATCTCTCATAGAGTGTCTTACTCCGTACTCAACGAAGTGTAATGATGATTTGTTTTGGATGCTTTGCCATAAGATACATTTCGGCAAAAGAGTTCCGAAACAAATTAAAGCACACTTTTTAAGGTACAATGAAAGACATTTGCTGAAAGAGTATTTCTAATTGCTTGAGAACTTTTTGATTGCTTCTAATTTAACAGTAGATTTAATGGAATGGCAGACAGAAACCGAATCACTAGCAGACTTTAATAAGGAAGAATATAAATTAGAATAGTTTAGTTTCTGTGAATGGAAAAATTTGCGTTGCTACGGTACAGAAATTTATTTTGGACTCGGAGTTTTACCAATTACACTAGATAATACAATATTGGTATACGAAATAAGATAATACTTTTCTGGTGGTTTTGATGTTCTTAATTTAAAATTCTTACCATAAAGTTTAAAAAAAGTTTTTTTCCCAAATTTGACACTATTATACATACACTATCGCTTCAAAAAATGTTATATGGTTTCAATCTATCCAATCCCCCTCGAAAGATCTTTAGTAAAATGTTAGTCTTCTAGTGATCTTTTTCAATAGCTAAAAACCCTATCAATATGCAATACTCATAATTTCCAAACAGCGAGGGTAATACAAATGTTGGACAAAATTAAATTGGATTTTGAGGCAGGGAAATTACCTCGAAATATAGTATAACTACCACTATCTTATTAGTTCACTTAACTGTTAGCTAAAATTTTTCACTCCGGAAATAAAATGCTCTATTTCCAAAAACCAACGAAAGTAAAAATGAAAGCCTTAAGTCGCATTATCACGGCAAGTTGACCACCAAATATCGTGCAATAATATGTACCTTTATTGAAAACATCCTGTCTTATATATTGGTATCTTCTACCCTCGATTTCACTTGACTGTAGCACTGCTTCTTGACTGAGTTTTCAAATAAGTAAATCTGCACCAATTGCTTTTTGCGCATGTTTTATAACTTTTGAAATCAATTCAAAGATTAGAATAATATTATAAGGTGCAAGACTTTTAAGAGGAGCTTTAATATTTAAAAGACGTGTTTCCTTTTCGATCGCTTTATTCAAACTGTCTAACTTACAAAAGTTATAATAGCTATGTACATATATACTTAAGAGAATATAATACATAATGAAAGTTTTAACGGTTAAGTCATACGATTTTAGATGATAGAATGATAGATAATAGAAATACTATATAACGTTTCTTATTTAACATTGAGAGTACATACATATATTGTACAGGGTGTTCGTTAAATTAAATATAAATAAAAAGCACATTTGAAACATTTAAAATAAAAAGCTCTTACAACTCGATCTCCCTGACTAAAAATCGTCCTCGATTTACTATTTCTTTTGGGAATGTGAGCAGCGTTCTTGAACTGTCTTATAAAACATAGTACATTAACAGAGTACTTAGGTAAATAGTAACGAAATTACTAAATTTTATAAATTTTCATGTTGTTATATGTATACATATTAAATCAGATTACATAAAACAAAGATCTTATTACAGAAATCAAATTGACCTTTAAACTTACATAATTTAATATAAAAAGAAAATAATATTAATATGTGTAATGAGCTCTTACGCGGTAACATAAGGTTTCATATTCTCTGGAGAAGCTACGCCATTATAAGGAATACGAGAAATTTGTAAATTTTCAATATCTTTTATCAAATATCTATCATTAGGAAGTGTTTTAATTATCTCGAAAGGACCTTTATACTTTGCTAAAAGTTTTTTATTTAGGCCAGGAGTAGTGACAACATTTTTAATCATAACATAATCCCCGACATTATATATATGTGGTTTCTTATGACGTTTATCAAAATAAAGTTTATTTGCCTCTTGACTTTTAACAGTTCTTTCATTTGCCTTCTGCCTCACGGATTCTAAGTTTCTCTGCTCTTCAGTAATTATATTTTGCTCTAGATACTCTCGGATTTTGTCGTTAACCACCCCTTTTTGGGCAACACCAAAGAGTAACACACTTGGACTAAAACCTGTACTTTTACTTTCGATGTTATTAAGAGCGAATTCAATTTTATTTAGATGTTTTGTCCAATCACCAGGTTCCATCTCGCTTTCCTTAGATAGCATTGGTGTTAAACTCCTGTTGATGCGCTCGACTTGTCCGTTGGACTGAGGTGAACTGGTAGCTATCTTAATATGCTGGATGCTATACTCCGTGCAGAAAACAGCGAAATCTTCAGATGTGAAGCAACTACCTCTATCCGAAATAATGCGTGACGGTTTACTATAAACTGAAAAATAATTTTCTAAGCATTTAATCACCTCATTTGTGCTGGTGCTTTTGACTGCGTATAATTTAGTAAATTTAGAGAAGCCATCGACAACTAAAAATATATGCCTTCTCGAGTTTCGAACAGCGGAAGGTAACGGCCCATAATGGTCAATATGAATCGTCTCAAAAGGTTTGTCTCCTTTGGGAATGTTATGCAAGACACCTTCCTTTTTGCCAGTTGGTGGGGAGAAGTGAATGCACTTTAAACAATTTTTTATAAAGTTTTTGATTTTCACCTTCATACAAGGAAACCAGTAGGTTTTTTTCAAAAAATTGTAACACTTTTCTACACCAACATGACATAGGGCATCGTGATGCGTTTGGATAACATCTCTCTCCATCTGAGAAGGAACATAAAAATATACTTTATCGTTTATCTTTCGATATACTAGCCCATTAAGTAATTCATAGGAAGAGCTTTCTCTTTTTTCCAACATTTCTACCAAACGCCTTATCGTTGGATCTCTTTGTTGGGATGCAGCAAGTGCATGCTCAAAAGAATCAGGCTCGATGATGAGAATGTTGTGAGATCGGCTTAGAGCATCAACGTGCTTCATTCTGTTGCCATCCCTATGCTCTATTGTGTAATCATAATCTTGAAGCTCAAGAGCCCAACGAGAGATTCTCGGATTGAGTATTTTCCTATTAAGTGTTAGAGTCAGTGATTTGCAGTCTGTTATTATTTTGAAGTGTATACCAGTAAGGTAAATTCTAAATCTTCTGAGGGCGTATACAATAGCCAAAGTTTCCAACTCATAAGAGTGGTATTTTGATTCTGGAGTTGTAGCACGTTTCGAATAAAAGAATATTGGGTGGAGTAGTTTATCATCTTGGCGTTGCAGTAAAACTGCCCCAAACCCTAGACTGCTAGCATCACAGTGTAACTCTGTTTCTGCTGTGGCGTTATAAATGCTTAGTATCGGAGCATTCAGCAATTTTTGCTTAAGTGCTTGAAAAACCAAGAGTTCTTTTTCACCAAAAATGAACGTTACACCGTTTTTTAAAAGATCATACAATGGTTTCGAAAAAATCGAAAAATCCTGTATGAACTTCCGAAAATAGGAACACAAACCTAAGAAAGAATGCAGGCATTTAGCATTTGTAGGTGTCGGAAAGTCAGAAACCGCTTTCAAGCCATCGGTATTTGGGCCTATTCCATCAGCAGATACTTCATAGCCCAAGTATTTTATTTTTTCATTTGGTTTAAATTACTTACTGGAAGAGCACATCCAATCCTTCGTACGCGTACGAAATACAAATACTACAATGTAAGCAAATGGAACGTACGTACGTTCCAAAACCCATTTGCTTACATTGTAGTATTTGTAATTTCATTATGTGTCTAAGAATGTTAACTTGAGACGGAATACCAAACGTACAGAGTATGAGAAACAGGTAAAATCATTAAATACACTTTCAATCTTATCGGTCTCCATAAACATACCTATGCACCTTATGAGTTAGCTGAAATTTCAGTGCGAAGGCAAACCCAAATGACAGTAGAGGTTTATTTGGTTTATCATCTCATCGAACGGAATATATGTATTTCAAATATGCGAAACATAATTTAGTAAAATCTTCCTTAATTAACTTCAAACCAACGAAATAAATCTTTAAAATTCTATTGCGAAACACAAACGTAGGGTTCCTCACAGTAGCATAACCTTATCATTAGCAAGTACAAACAAATGAGCTTAAATTCTCTTGGTAGCAGATTAAATGAATAAACTGGATTCTTATTATATTTCTATATTTAATACAAAAATATATTAGAGCATAAAATACCTTTTTGAAAAAGGTGTCAATGAGATAAGGGCTTACTTTTCCTTTCGCAAAAGATTTATTAAAGACACTCAAACAGAAGATTAGGTAATGCTCTTAAAATCATCTCTGTCTTGCGGACATCTTGCTGTGAATAAATCTGTCTGCCTATCTATTTTTTTTGTTGTTGTTTCTATTTGACGAGGGGTTGTCCAGTTTGCTTATGAATTCTTTTGTCATGAAAATTTAATCAAGAGTTCTACGGTCTAACACCATTTCCAGCATTATGGACACATTTAAAAGTTATTTAAGAATTTAAGCACTCATGAAACCTTTAGCAACACCCCATGTGGTCCGGGCTGACGATAGCAGGAAAGTGCAACTTGGTATTCTCGACATACTCCCACCAACAAAAGCTTAACTCATTTAACAACTACAATGTGATGACAAAAATTCTCTTGTTGTCGCTAAGAACACTGTGTCCTATCACCAGAGGTTCATAGAACAACATTCAATGTAATTTTGATGTTTTAACGTGTCCACTATTGCTCTCTTATCTACAAAACTTTAACCATGGCCAACGTCCATTTGGGTAACCATTGTCCTCTTCTAATGCACCTTTCGTTCCGTTGTCGTTGGTAAATGTGTTATACAAACCGATGACATTTTGCCGAAAGCTCTAAGCAATTTTATGGTTAAAGTAAGTTGTAAGAACTGGAAGTATATTTGTTGACGTAACGAGGATAAGTGATTTTGCCTGCGGCCTAATAAACGTTTATGTTCCATCAAAAGTGTAAAATGCTATTGTAAGATAAAACGAACATGGAAGTTCTCAACATGTAGACTAAGTTTCTTCGGAGAATCATTGTTATTCTCTATGGAGGTAGATATTTTCCCTATTTTCAAATATTCCAAGGTTATTACTTACTGCATCTTTTTTCCTGAAAATAAGTTAGGTAAATAGTTGTTTGTTTGTTCCGATTGTCTTTTGAAAAGAAATGAATTGCATTAGGGAAACGAGGAAAAAGGGAAGAAGTGTCATAAATACAATAGAAAGTATATAATACAATTTACGGCCCTGCGCCATTTGAAATTTCCTTAGAAAATATAATAAACCCGTAATTTTGAGTGGGAAATCTACCTAAATCCAATCGCTTAGATAGAAACATTTATTTCTATTATTAGACCTTGCAATTGTTTTGGAATTTGCATGACGCTGGCGTTAGGCTTTTGTCTTTTTAAATAGAAATCTTTCATTTTATTTTTTTTTTAAACATGAAATCCTAAAATCGAAAGACCAGATAGAAAATACGAGTACCTCGAGATTTGGCGTAAGATGAAAAATGTCGGGGATTATCGCGCCTGATACGTAATAGATAATCAAATGGTTTAACAGAAGAAATAAATAATTTTTTATTATTTATTTATAAAAAAAGTAGCAGCAAACATATTGGAATTCTCTAGGATTTGTTGGAAGGCGCTTTTCGTTTTATTTTCTTTAGTAAAGCTTATAACTGTTTATATCAGCAGATTCACACCATCTGACATTGTATTCATGTCAAAGTAAAGTTGGAACTAAAAGTTCAGTTTCACCATAACTTAAAACCCACAAATCGATTGGAATATTTGATAGTTTTAGAATCAATTCTGTAATAACTTATATTTAATGTATATAGCAACAGATATTGTCATATTAAAATAAAATAATATTTCTTTTCGCTTTCGCAATAACTCTACCTCCTTGTCCACACGGTTCATCTCTTCATCGAGACCATTAACTGCAACGACTTCAGTTATTCTTCCTAAATCTTCAGGTTCTTGGCTATCATCGCCATCAGGATAATAGTTTCCTCTTTTGGACACTAACTCATCGTATAATGGCCTTAATTCAGCCACAGTTGCCGTTTTCTCAAACAGCACATTCGCTGTGGTCAAAGCTTCAATCAAGGCTTGGCGCTGAATATAAGCCATGTGAATGTTAAAAAAATTCTTTTAATCCGAATCCCACTTCTGAGGTATAAAGGTCAAGAATATTCCTCAGAATATTTTAAAGAAATATTATTTTATTTTAATATGACAATCTCTGTTGCTATATAATTTGATAATAATCATTTTTCAATAAATTCCTAAAACAATATTTACATAAACTATTCGATATTATAGAAAGCTCTTAAATAGAGTATAAAATAATACAGTACATTAAATATAAGTTATTACAATTCTTATGTTTCTCAAATTTCATATTTTTTCCGCGTTATACATGTTTTTGTCACACAGTTTTGACATGTTTTGAGAAAGTGAGGAAGGATTTTAATTAAGTTACAACACAAAGTGCCTAATAGTTTTCTATAAACAAAGATTTTTAAGTAGATTACTAAGGGAATAATCCAGACATTTCAATGAAACAGTTTAAAAGCTGGGATCTCCTCTGTATTTGTTTTGCAGATCTATCTCATTTTTATACTAAATTTATTAATAGAGTTAAAAAGGATAAACGTACAACAAGATCGGTACTGTATTTTTTTTAAACAGGAAATAGATATTCTCAAAAATCTACAAATTCATATTTGAATGTTCAAAATTGGAAAATTGGAATGAGCACGTTGACAAATAATTTGGAAGGCATGCATTTTTTACTGTTGGAAAGGGAGAGAAACGAAAAATCTTGCTTGAAGAATTTTTGATTGATTGGTGATTTTTGGTAAAGACAAAGCAATTCCAACAACACCTAAGTTGATCGTAACATACTGTGTATATATTGAGACACTCACTTTTTTATTAAACAAAAATATTCCATATACTGATGGTCGTAGAGAATAAACAGCATAAAACTTCTCAAAATATTCGCATTTGAAACAAATTTATAATAAGAACAGAACATCTTAAAATCTGTAATTTTGAAATAAATACGAATTTAAATCAATCACAAAAGCTATGATAGTTTAAAAATCTATCTATCTGGAAATGGAATTTTACTGAAATAAAGAGCTCTGCATAACTATCGCGGAAGTAATACTTGAATTGAATTTGAAAACTATGACTTGCACAATTTGCTTTTACGAAGTCAGCGAAATTAATCTCAACGATGTTTTTTCTACCCTAAAAGGATACAATTTTCATGAACCACGTCAAAAAAGAACAAGGGGATAACTTTCTTTATTTTGTATTGAAGTTTATTCAAAGAAAAACAAGAGTGCCGTGCCAGTCAATCTCTTAACAAGTCGTTTTCCGAATCAATTCCTTTATAATTTTCTTCAACTTTACTTCTCTTCAGTTTCTTTCTATCGCCCCGTCGTTGTATCTTGGTGTTCCATATCAATGGTGAATGGTGCTTTTTGTGTACTGCACAAAGGACGAAAAAAATTCAAGCTCATAGCACTCAAGTACAACTGCTTATATATTACATGCATACACACATACATATGTGCATAGCCACTTATATGTGGGTATGTTTATTTATAAATCCGAAGTATGTATATATTTAGCTGTATCTTTTAGTCCTTATCATGAATTCGATTGACTGCAAACCATCAGCAACAGTATTAGAGTTTAGAGCACAGAAGCAATTTTACTCCTCTGTGTGTTTGCACATTTTTCTCTCCCGAGATTTACCATTTCAAGTATTTTTGTTCCAAGACTCGGAGGACAGAGAAGTGCACTGCTTGGGCATTATCATCATCGTCGTTGTGAGAGGGACAAAGTGGTAGAGAAAGAATTTTGTCTTATCCCTCTGCAGCAGGAATATTGTAATTTCAATAGAATATGCAAAATGCAGATATTGTCCCCTTTTTCATTGGTGGTGGCACAGTGCATTTAGAATTTTGAACTTCGTTTATCTATTCTTCTTATATTAAAGAGAATGTTAGACAGATTGTTGCTATTTCTGCATAAATTTACATTTTTTTTGGGAGGAAGAAGATTGAGATTACGTGATTTTTGTGCAAATATGTTGATGGTTTCTCCTTTGTACTTGTTTTTTTTCAGCTTTTTTTTTTGAATAATGCTGAATGCTTCCATACATATTGAGTGGAAGTTAATTTTGGTGAGATAAATTATTCTATAGTTGAGGAGGAACTTGTCTTCCTATCTCTCATCTAATTAGGTTGCGACATAAGTGATTAATTAATTATTTAGTTAAATGTTTAAGCAAGGATATTGAAGCGAGAATCAGGAAATAAGATGAAATAACTAACCACCCCTTAATCGGTGAGTTGGCAGTGGCAGCAAGTTTGGGTAGATAAAAATATGGTTATAGTTCTTGTTAGATGAAAGAATGATTTCCCTTTTGGAAGGAAATAAATTAGATAAACGGACGATATAAATGAATTATTGATACTTAATTTAAAGAGGGCTTTATATAAGGTTTTGCTTTAAGGTACTGAATTTTTTTCATTTGTCTTTATTAATGAATCGTTTGTATACACAAAAAAAAAAAAGTTTTAATAGCGATGACAGTATTTTGACTAAGTATTAATTAACTTAGGCCCTCGAGTTTGATGAAAGTGTTTTTTTTTTAAGTGTTTGAACATTCATACATTTGAGTTCACTCAAAATCGACAGATTTCTTCTCAGTATGGATCCTTCAATAAAAACAGAAACCCCCGTATTGCACAAACATTCCCTGATAGAAAACAACAAGTTTGACATTAAAGTCCAATCCGTTCAATTATACTTACGTCCTTTTCCAAGGTCATGGAAACGCGGATAAATTATCAGCTCAAGAAATATCTTGAAGAACGAACGCTTCGCAATGACTGTCAGTATGGCTTCGTAGCACTATTGCGCCTTGGCATAATAGAGAGTGCGTTGGGCTGTCATGCAGGGGTGTACTTCCTCTTGCGAAGAATTGACAAATCTTCTAGGAGTTCGTCATGAGAAGTGCTGCTCATTAGCTGTTAGGAATCGGCAGAAAATTGCAGTTCCCTCCATTCCTGGTAATAGACACACAAGAATGGTTGAGGCTTGTAAGTCACTAGATTTACTCTCTGTGGGAGCCGTCATAACCTCCAATTTATTTATTTAAGATTATTGCACTTGATACATTTTTTGATAAAGTTTGGTATCAAGTTCTCTTATCGAAAATGCTTGCATTAGGTGTCGTTGGATTAGAAATGTCCTTTCGGATCGCTCAATAGACGCTGTATTGAACGCCTTCAAGTCATAAAATAAATGCTGGTGTGCCCCAGGGCACGTTTTGTCTCCGACTCTCTTTCTCATATTCATCAATTAACTTTTGTCTGAAACTTCTAATCCATTAAATTGTTTTGCACGTCGATCTACAAGTGGAGCTTTTGATAAGCTCATTAAATTCGGATCTTCGGAGCATTGTCAAATGAGGAAACAAAAACCGAATTGAATTTAATTTTTTTTAAGAGAAAATATATCGTCCCCCTTGTGCCAGAAGCACATTCCATCGTAACCGAAAATACTATCCATCGTAATGTAAACTCTTTATACAAATCGCCATTCCAATCAGATTTGGGATTCGTATACGTTTCCGATTACGATGGAATTCTTGTCAACTGAAAAACATTATTTATCAATTGAGAAGCATAATGCCAAATTTGTATCCATTGATAAGTGTTTGCTCTTTTCAATTAATTATTTACGATAAATGTGATTATCAATTTAGACCAAAAGTGTACTTATAGACTAAGCCAGCGATATTTCCCTTAAACAAATTGCGTATAAGAATTCAATTTTAGTTTTAGAAATTCTCCTCACATGTAAGATCTTAAAAAAATAGAATTATTAGTGGAGTACGAGTATCTAGTACATAATTTTTATTTTAGTTTTGCTGACGAGTATCAAAAAATCAAGCTACGAAATTTACTAACTTACTGTTCGTCCCTGCAAATAATTACAAATATATGAGTTCGGCAAACAAAGGAGGAAGACCCGGCTGCCTTAGGTAACCCTTAAAATATTTTTTTTTTATAATAGCATGCATGTCAAATATGATATCCCGAAATGACAAAAAACAAACAACACAAAAACTCCAGTAGAACATAACATTACGTTCAATCCTCTTTTTCAACAAAGAAAGTCTAAGTATAAGTAGCTGCCGCCAAATTAATTTTTTTTCCAATAAGTTATGGAACAGTCCAAAGAAAATTGCACAACCGCATTGTGATCTACTGGTGCATATTTTCGATTGTCCCATTTATTGACCTCTTTTTATTTAAAACCTTTTTGCTTACTCTTTTCTTCTAGAAAAAACATCGCCCCAAACCAACCTACATGAATCGTCAGCCGGACATTAATAACTCAATGCGAACAATTCTAGTCGATTGGTTAGTTGAAGTTGCCGAAGAATACAAACTGGACACTGAAACACTCTACCTGGCCGTTTCATACATCGATAGATTCTTAAGTCAAATGTCTGTGGTAAGAGGAAAGCTACAGCTTGTTGGTACAGCTGCTATGTACATTGCATCGTAAGTAAACTACTCTAAGCGAATATCCCTTTATCCTGAGGAACCAAATTTTGTACTACTGCTGCTGTTAGTTCTGCAGCAGGAGCATTATCCCTTTGTATTTATATCATGGTATTCATTGCTGCAACCTCATGTGTTTATCATTTTGTCTCTTTGCACACAGAAAATATGAAGAAATCTATCCTCCAGATGTTGGTGAGTTTGTATTCATTACCGACGATACATACACAAAAGGTCAGGTATTGCGTATGGAGCAGATAATCTTGAAAATTTTATCCTTTGATTTGTGCATACCGACATCGTATGCATTTTTGAATACGTATTCAGTTTTGTACGATATGCCTCATCAAGTTAAATTCCTTGCCCAGGTGAGTAACTCAAATAATGGTGCACGTGCTGCTAAACGTGCAATTGAAGTGAATTGCGATTTGGATGTTTATTTATCTTGCTTTTTGGGCTTTGTTTGTTGATTTTTTTCTAGTACATTTCCGAGCTTTCTCTGCTAGAAGGAAATACGTACTTGATTTATGTGCCATCATTGGTTTCAGCGGCATCGCTTGCATTGGCCCGCTATATATTGGATTTCCCCATATGGTGTCCAGAACTGGAGGAAGTCACTTCTTATAAGTTGGAAGACATGAAAGAGATCATCTTACATTTAAGCAAAACACATCTCGGATCGCCTGAATTGGCACAACAAGCCATTCCAGATAAATACAAGGATGCTAAGTGAGTTCTTATTTCTTTTCAAACACAAATATAAATGAATTCCTAGTTTTGGTAGTTTAGCTAACAAAATAATTATAATGTATAAAAATTGTTTGCATCTAAATCTAAACTAACAAGACTTTCGTTATGTTAATATCCGAAAACATTGAAATATCTGAGCTTTCTAAATTATGAACTGGCCTTATTTCTCTGAAAATATTTGTCATATCGCTCATTTGCTACAAAAGCGATTTAGCTCAAAATTTGTTGTTCCGTAGGGATAAATGCGATTAAAAGTTTTCTTTCCCAGAAAAAGGTTTTGGGGAGTACATCGCAAAAATGTGTAACAGGCTGGACTTTGCATTTTATTGATACTAAAAGTCTTAAAGCATAGAAACAAATTAGTCGTATTACGTCACCCCTCGCCACTTCTCGAACATGTTGTTCTTTTATTTTTGTTTACATTAACTTATTTCTATTTCCAGAGGTAAAAAAGGTTTGAACTTTTCTTGTTTGGTCAATAACTAATGACATTTTTCTTCAGAAAATGAATTCCACGAAAACAGCCTTAAACTCTTTGCCAAACTACTCTGAATAAATATCAAATTGTATGCAATTAGTTAGAAATTGGGTAAAAAGTGATTTGAGATGCAGTTAGTTGTATAAGTTAAATTAAAAGTTTAAAAGCTGGCTTCTCTTTATTTTGTCTTAAGTAACCTATTGCTATGGATACATTTTATTCATTTAGTTGTGAAAACTTTTAATTGGAAACACAATTAGACAACAAGAAAAGATTTTGTTATTATATTTTGCCCAAGTGCATTGAAGAAACTATTTTGTATTCAAACCAAACGTTAATTATCTTTTGAAGCTTGGTCCAGTCTATGTTTTGGTTTTGGTTTATTTATAGAATTTATTTATTAAAGCTCTGACAAAGAAAATGCACTTTGTTTATACATAGAGGAAACAGCATACAAATAAATTTTGTGTAAGTGTTTGTCGACATTTATTTGAATTCTTTTCTTTAGGTACTGGGAAGTCTCATCAATTAAGGGCGTAGCATTAGATGAAGAGTCCTTCGATGCGGTTTTGGAAGAACATAAACAAATGCTAGAATTACAATCGGAAAACTCGCTGATGGCCGCTTCAACAACAGATCGAGTAAACACATCAACGAGCAACGAAAGTGTGCGGAAGATGATATCCTCGCTGATGTTTGTTTGAGCACTGACCCGTCAATAAACTACAGAGCAAAGTAGAATACGAATAGAAAAGAGATTGTGTGGGGGTCCAATCTCTTATAGTATTAGCTACCCCGCAATTAGTCGTAATTGTACTAGTACTATTATCCATTGTTTTTTATTGTTTTTTTTTGTATTATTATTTTCTTTTTAAACGTTTTTTTTATGTAATGTTTTATTTTTTTTTTTGTATCCCAATTGAATATGTTTTCGCGCTAAAAAAGGTGAATTGTATGAATTCTATTCGAATCTAGGCAATGCACCTCTTATTAACGTCCTTAAATATTTTATTATTTATTAATTTTTATTTCCATAAAAGATACGTATCATTTTCGTTTTTTTTTTTTTTTTTTTTTTTTATTTTGAATACATATACTTGTAAAAGTTGAATCACAATATATCGTGCGGTGACTATGACAATTTTTAAAATATTAAAAGAATACTACCACCACCACACAGTAGCCCTATAAAAATACAGTATCCATAAATCTTCACTTCCCACTTATATAAAGTAGAGTGCTTGATTAAGAAGAAGAAAAGGTGTATTTAAGAATTATATCTTTTTAATATATAAACATATGAAACTTGATATAAAATTAGATAGTAATATATTATTTGTAATTTAATTTGTAACTATTTGTTAGTTTAGGCTAACTGCAATTTTAATTTTTATACAAAAAGTCGAAAATAAAATAAATAAACAAAAAAAAAATAATAATTTTAAGTTCTGTGAACCGAAAATACAAAAAATAAAAATAAACAATTCCTGAAGCCAACGAACAACAAAAATAAGAAAGATATGCACACGAAAGATAAGTTCAAACATATCAATAAAAGACAAACCAGACTCAAATGAATGACGCTTTAAACATTCGAGAATGTTTATGTTTTTAAAATAGTTTATTTTTTTTTATAAATAAAATGCAAGAAAATATAATATTAAATAGCCTAGAGCTCTATTCTTCAGGAAAAGAATAATACATTTAAGCAATTAATGAATAAGAATACATAATAATCATCAAAACAAATTTCAGAAAAAACAATGAAACAAACTCAGTAAAAGTAAAAACAAACTGCCTCGAATTGAGAATAATCTCAAGCATTTATTATCCATTTGTATGTATTTTTATAGTTCTCTTTATTGATTGAAAATAAATATATATTAGTTGTATCCGAAAATTATCTTTAATTAAATATATATATTGTAATGCTAATTGAAAATAAAATTGGGAACTTGAGAAATGTAGTTGCAAAATTCTAAGAGTTTGCATTAAAACATAGGAAGCATGTAGTATTAGAAATCATAACTCAAAATATGAAAAGCAAAACAAAAATACATTTTTTTGTTTTCTCCTCTGTTTACAAATACCGCTTGACTTTTAGGCCCAGATTGCGGTTGTCGATTTTCTGATTGTCTGATGGTTCTGGTTGTTGAATTATTTCTTTTTCGATCATCGATCGTCGATTATTTCATTTCATATTTTATACAGCTCTATTGTGAGTTTCGCGTGAACAAGATTCCAACCGAAAAAAAATCCCTTTTTTCTTTTCGCCTATTGTGAATTTCGGGCCAAAAAAATTTCATGTTCGAAACATTGCCTTATTCAGCACTCAATTCGGGCGGAATTAAACGTCATTCACAGCTAAAATTTTCACTTATTTTTTGGAGGCGAACGGGAGAACACCGAAGTACAATCGGGCCTGTCTAGGTAACCGTCGGAGCGGAATTCTCTCCGATTTCCTACGAATCGGAGACATTTTTCTTCAAGGTATTTCTCCGATCAGCTGATCGGAAATTCTGTCCGACGAAATTCAACGCATGCCATTTGTGTGCGATGAAGCACTTCTAATGCTCTTATTTCTGACACATAGTCCCCTATTACACGATGTCTCACGAGACGAGGCTCACGTAAGTGCGAAAAAGGAAGCAGATATGAGGAAAGAAGATGCAAAAAAATATTCCCGGTGAGTACCGGGCTGATTTTTAGTAGTCTCATTTTGAGGTTTCTTTGGGCAAATTCCTAAACGCATATCTTGCGCAAATTCTGCTAAGCAAACGGTTCCAAAATGCAAATACAAAAATCTCTGCTAAGCAGAGTGTCCCAAAATACAATCGATGCTACTTTCTTGCGCAAATGCAGAGTCATTTGTGCAAATGTCAAACATTTCTTGCGCAATTCCCTTACGTATGTGTATTTTGATTTTCTATATCTGCTTTGCAAGTGTTTTGCTTTGCAAATCTTGCGTTTAGGAATTTGGCCTTTTTCTCATATTCGTTTTATGTTGTGTTATACATTAAAAAATACGAACAGCAGTCAAATTTGAGACATGAGTCTCATGAGACATGAGTCAACGTGTAATAGCTTTAGCCTCAAGGATACAAATTTAAAAGGAAAGTAAAAAATGAGACATGTCTCATGAGACAACGTGAAATAGGGGACATACAAACAAAATTTTCTCCGAAATCCTCCGACAAGTTCTTGTTGCGGAAAGTGTTTTTTTTTTAGAGAAATTGTTAATAAAATGTAAGTAATAAAGAAATTGGCGCAAATTTTTAAACAGTTCTCGTTTAAGGAATTAAACCGGCTCTACTTAACGCAGTCGTTTAGCTTGGAGACTTGGTCTAACTTTTGCATAATTTTAAACACGTTAGACAACTCTTCTAACTGATGTGGGTTTTACAACAGAACCTAAGCGAATTTGCGTTGAACAACCCTTAATTTGACAGATGCATAACTCACACAACTACAAAAACACAAAAAAAAGTAAAAAGAACATACAACTTTAAACCAATAATTTTTCGCCGAAAAAGTACATTTTATATACTACCTCGGTATAGATTTTGATTGTTTATAAGTTATTTACATTATTTTAGATGGAAATAAAGTATAAATCGCAAATTAACAGCATAAAAACTCAATTTGTTGTTGCAAGGTGCAGATTCATTTAGCTATACTCGTCTCGGCCGGCGTCGGCGGCGCGCGTGCATACATAAGATATGTATATTAGACTGGGCCAAAAAAATTGACTATTTTTTTTTTTGAAAGATATATCGAGAATATCATTCAGAATGACAAAAAAAAATTTTCGTAAAAGTTTGAGCCCTTAATATCAATTTTAAGAGGGCTATCATCGCTAATTTTGATTTTTAGTCATAATTTCATGTTTTGCGTCAGAACTGACAAAACATTGAAGTAAAAAAAATTCATTTTGACTTACTTTTATATAAAATTAAATTCCCTACAAAAAAGGTCTAATTGAAAATTTTCGTCAGACAAGCCGTTTTTGAGTAATTAAGCTTAATAAATTGTTATTTTTCTTCGATTTTACTTTTTTAATTTGGAATTTTGTAACTAACGAAAAATAACAATTTATTAAGCTTAATTACTCAAAAACGGCTTGTCTGACGAAAATTTTCAATTAGACCTTTTTTGTAGGGAATTTAATTTTATATAAAAGTAAGTCAAAATGAATTTTTTTTACTTCAATGTTTTGTCAGTTCTGACGCAAAACATGAAATTATGACTAAAAATCAAAATTAGCGATGATAGCCCTCTTAAAATTGATATTAAGGGCTCAAACTTTTACGAAAATTTTTTTTTGTCATTCTGAATGATATTCTCGATATATCTTTCAAAAAAAAAAATAGTCAATTTTTTTGGCCCAGTCTAATGTATATGTACCTACATACATTTGTATTTACAGATTTGTTCACCGTAGAGCACTTTCGTACGATTGTTTCGAATTTATAATATTCATTTATTTAGTCTATTTACAAAAAAAAAACATCTTTAAAAAATCGAATAAAACATCAGTAAACATTTTTTCTTCGATTTGCTTTTGTATGAAATGACCACTGTCAAAATGGATAAAGTATACTTTTAAAAGATAAACTAGCTATTTGCTGCTGTTAAAGTAAGACGAGCTCTTTAACGTTAAAGTATAGTTTATGTCCTTTAAAATTAACAAAAAGTCGGTTCTCGTTTTATACTCAATATTTAGAGTCGACTCCCATTCTAAAATTGATTTAGAGTAGGTTTTAAATGTTTAAAATTTTGCGCCATTAACTTTATTTGCATTAACTTGTGTTACCTATTTATAATAGACTTTTTTTTCTTAGGCAGAACGAAAAAACAAGTTCACAACAATATGAGCGGATAGCACCAAAAGGACACCAGTAATTGTTGCTGTAAAAAAAGTACAGTTCGTGATCTTTTGTTTTGTGCATTGATCCATTTCCATTGTGATTGAAGTACATACCTATTAGTCAAATAAATATAAAATAGTGTGTTTCAAGTTTTTTTCAATTTTTTTGACACTTCAAATGAAAACAAAAAACCTGTATGAAAATAGGTACGGGACTATTCGATAGTTTTGATTTAAGAGAAAGTTTTCGATAGGGCCGAATAATACACAAATGCGTTTGCGTAATTTGTTCCGCAAGGAATTTGTGTCGGACGAAATCGGAAAAACAATTGCGTTAAGCTGTCAGAAATTTCGCAAATAATGCACTTCAACGCAGTTCGCTGGGTGCGTTAAAAAAATGTCGGAAAAAAATTCCGAACAGTTGTTCGGAAGAATACCTCGAAGCAAAAATCCTCCGAATCGTACGAAATCGGATAATTTTCCGCTCCGAACGGATACCTCGCTAGGGCATATAAAATCATCTCTGATGTCTTCCAAACCATACAAGAATGCTTCTCTCGATAATCGAAATTATTTTACAAATCTTATTGAAAAGAACTAATTAAATAAAATTAGTTATTGTGATGAAAAGAATGCAATCGTAATTTCACAGTAATTTTTTTTTCTATTTTCAAGCTACAGGTAGGTACCTGCTTCTTTTGCTTCTTTGTGATGAGCATTTAAATAAATACATATGAAATCCATAGAATTCTATTTTTTTCTGTTTGAATCAAACAAAATCACCAATTATAAAATAATTAGGTTAGGATTAAGTAACCAAACGAACACTCCCATATTTAAAGTTTCCGTACGCGGTTGTCAAAACTCATTGATAAAACGACACTTTCTGAAATAGGCCTACATACTAATTTATAATTTAAATTTAAATAATTATATCAATTTGATAAACCTCTTTTAAAATAATCAAAATATCCAAATTATTCCCGAAGGTAATACATTACCTCCATTACCATGACAAACTTCTTCAATTAAAACATCCACTAACGGCAATGCCACTATTGGTTCATGAAATTAACTCTCTCAATAATTTCACGCAACAACAAGTACTCATCGATAAAAAGTCATTAATACAAATAAAATAAAAAAAAAACTTTCTATGAAGTGCAACAAAAATATATAGGTTCCTACATTCCCATTATGTAGAGAGCTGAGTCCTTATTTGCGAAAGAAAAAAACAAACCTGAAGTACGAACGACACGAGAAACCAAGCAGCGTGATTAAATACGATGCTAAGCACTCCAATTAATTTCCAATAAAACCACTTTTTCCTTCCCACTGCACCACAGTCTGTTGCTATCTATATATCTCAATAGTTGGTAGGATTCCATTTGAAACCCGAGCAAATCACCCCTGGCTCCCGACTACTTCTACCTTCAACTCCACGCTGAAGGATCCTTTAAAAATATTCCATTTGGATACGGTTTTCGATAGGAAATGCTATCTAAAGTATTTCCACGTTGGGCGCCAGTTACCACGCTCACTGAGAGCATCAATATATTCTGTTGAAGTTGTAAATGGACTTAGTTGCGGACGGAAACTATATCGTTCTGTCGAAACCTTTTAAATCTCTTGCAAAACCCTTTTAGTACCAAATAGCTGGATCTGGATGTCACTCTGGGGAGTTAGTCGGGAATCACGCGACTTCCCCGCAGCATTTAACAAAAGAGCTTTTCTAAACTATCATTGGCGTTGAGTGGAGATGCTGAAAGTTTCGCACTAAAACAGTTTTTGAACTCTGGTCACGAATCTTGCGTCTTAGTGTCATTAATTTAAAATAAAAGATGCCAACACCGCCGCCACCGCCGCCATCGGCATCCTCATCCACAGCATACTATTACTCACCGCATTCGGGTGAATGTTGCGACCAATTTAATTAAACTTTCGCATAACACACATTGAAAATACATTCCGGCGGCATGGCGTGGTGGCAACAGTCGTAATGGTAGCTAGACGAAGATAGATAAGCGGTAGGAGTCGGAGCTGGTTGGCAGTAAAGAAAGCTATACAAACGCCTAATCACCATTATAAGGAGTAGTCACGTAAATTGGAGCCACTAATGGTAGTAGGTTCATGGTTCACCCTGTCCCTGCTGCTGCCACTGCGCCACTCTCTTGTCTAATAATCTTGATGGTGTCTTCTTTTTGTGTTGCGTGAGAATTGAAATCGAGAGAGATTGTTGACGGGGTAGACTACGAGTAATATGACAACAACGATGCCTTAGACGAGGATTAGGAAGGACCTACTTTTTTGTTCACGGATTTTCTTCTTTTTGTTGTATTCTTTCAATTTTTTCATTCTGTTGTTGTCTTCCTATATTATTTTCAAATAACCTTCTATCCATGCTTCCGAAAGGAGATTCTTCATCTTCATTCTGTGTGCCCTGATACACTAGGAGCCGCAGCGTCAGTTGAATAGAAATAAGTTGCTCTTAACCTAAATATCGAGAGTTTCTCACGTGCGATGTGAGTAAAAGTGGAGAAAAGATTCCTGTGCAGCGTTCGACTAGGACGAGGACACGACAAGAGTGGTAACGACGACCATAGTGCGGAACGTTTGGATATTCATTTTGAATTTTTGCACACACAATCGCACTAGTAACGAACCTATAGGGTAGTAATTTTTTTCTGTTGAATCTTCCTTGAACTGGCAGTAGTGTGCCACTTGATGAAATGACTAAAGAGGGTAGAGTGGGGCACCCACCTTTTGCTAGTTGTGATGCCTTTGTTCCCGATTAATGCTTTTATTTCATCATTCTCATATAAAGTGGGGTTAAAAAATAATCCAACTTGTATGGTGTGCAAGGTTGGAGCAATGCTTGTGGGCCATGTAAAAGTAAAGTAAATTTTTTTAATATTCCAGAAAAATAGTACGAGCACTAGGACATCAAAAAATTCTTAACCGTTTGTGTGAAAGGGGTGAAAGGGGTTATTAGTCATCAAAATCTGTAATTAGCCTCAAATGTCATCGCAAATGAGTGAAACTGATTTTTTCCGAGGCGAAAAATAAAGACTTCTCTTTTAGGTTGGATAAACTTGTCATTCTGCTTGCATCGCTCCCACAGTTAAACACAGTGGCGTCTCGGTAATGGTCTGGGGGTGATTTACATATAATGGTGTCGGTTCGCTCATTAAAATTGATGGAATCATGAGAAGAGCGATATCATCAAATATTTTAAAGGCTGCAATGAGATATCCATGTTCATAGACTGTGTGGCATCATCATTTTCAAAGAAGCATGGAGGACCGATTATGCCCACAGCCCAAAATCTACACCAAATACACACTGAATTTCTCGGTATGCATTGCAATTTGGTGGATCTCATGTGGATTATGATCGATCGTCCCAAATTCGACAGGAAAATTTAATATGTTCATGAACCCATTCACCCAAAAATGAGCATCGCAGCTGACTATGATTTTGAAAGTGAAGTGCGTGAAATATTGCTCGACTGTTAGGCTCATAATTTTAACATTTGCACGCTATATAAATTTGGCAAGACATTTAATAAATTACAATCAATTTGACAGATGTAGCTTCAACAATATGGCTGAAATCACCTGTCAAAAATGAGGAATACCTATTTATAATCGGTTTATGAACTAATTTTACTGAACTGGTCTACACTATCTGCTTATTGTTGTTCCGCGTGTAAAATTTTGCTGCCTGATCAATATTATGCAGGTAGATCTGAGCGTTCCTTAATCATTAATGCTGGAAGATTTTGTCTGTGGCCTGCCATTAGGTTTGTTCGTTGAGCCCTGAAGTCACCCTAAATCATTTTTTGAAAAACCTTAAGTCACCCTGGTGATAAAATTCTTTGTTTTTTGAGACCTGGGGTCGCACAGAGGAGTACTCGACCCCAAAATCCGGTCATAAGTAAAAAAAAAAAATCGCATTCGACCCGTTAATTTTTGCTTTTCGCATTCCTCAATACCCATGCTAACTAAAACCGGTTTCAAATAATAAGTGTTGACCCCCTAATCCTCAAGATCTTAGTCTAAATCTAGTCGATTTTATGAGCTCATGTCACATAAGCTTATTTTGTTTTCTAATCATTAACACTGAAGTCTGTTTTTTCTATTGTAATTTGTGATAATTGTGAAAAATTTCTAATGGATGTTCAAGGTCAAGGTATGTACTTTATTTTAATACAGAAATTTCCATATATTTTATTGATAAAGTATTAAAAATTGAGATGACAAGAATGCATAGAAAAACATGAAAATTTATGTAATTTTCGGTGGAAAAAAAAGTGTTTTTGTTATAGTTCCGGGTACGGTCGGGCAAAAATTTTTCTTTTATATTTAACTGTACATTTTTGTCATCTCATGTACATAAAAAAAAGTCACCCATCTTGTCACATTTTTTTTTTAATGGGGTTTTTTAGTCTTGAGGTATTTTTAGTCAATTTGCCCTTTGTTGTTTAAAAAATTATGTTTAATTTAAATATAGAACCAAATTACATTCAAATGACGAAAAGATCATTATTCATGATCTTTAAGGAAAGCAACAAGCGAAAAAATTTCATGTATAAATAATTAAAATGAATTAAATAAAATTGAAAAAAAAAATACTTAACTAAAAAATTTTATTTTTATTTAACCCGAAAATTTTGTTCAGTGTAACTTTTTAATGCATCATAAGTTATAAAATAATATTTTAGGCCAATTCCAATAAGAAAAACAAAAAAAATATTTTTGACCGGATTTTGAGGTCGAATACTCCTCTGTGGGTCGCCCTGAACTCGCCATGAAGTAGATCTAGGTATTTTGCTGGGGCGAGTTCAGGTAACGATCAAACTGTCAAAAGTCATATGAGATTTCATATGTATTTCTTTTGTAACAAATATATAATTTAATAACAAATTTAAAGTTTTATCAGACCACAAAATGATTTTGTCTTGCTTTTAGCTGTCAACAAAACAGTTGAAAGCCCTTGGGTATTTTTGGAAAATCGAAAACCCCAGTTTTTGTTGACAACTCTGAGGGTTGTCAAGAAAACCTGGGTCAACCCTGGGTAAAGTTCAACGATAGAACCTATTTGTATTTCCAAAAAACAGCTTAGTCTGACATACAGCCCTATTATGCGTATCAATTTGATGGTCGATAATTTCTATCAATTAGTTGATAATTTGGTATTATGGGTATCAACTAGTAATTTTAGACCGATTGTGAATATCTAGTTATCAAAAAGTTCATTGTGAATGAGTTTCGTTTATTTTGTTCGACGCTTCGCGTTTGAAATATTTATTTGTTTTTTGTCGGCCACGAAAAGGTAACTCTTTGTGCGAAAATGTAAGTTTTTCTTATAAAAAATTCATCATAACTCCTCCAAAAACATTTCTATCGAAGTCAACATTCTTTTTAACTTTGTTCGCTTTTAAAAATTACCCACAAATTTGTGTGTTTATGTTTCAATCAAGAATTTGTGGTTGATAAGAAAATTGATGTGTATCTATTTTGTTGATATCCGTAATACCATTTCTATCAAAAAAAATCATTCACAGTAATGATAAAATCTAATAAAATTCACAATCGAGAAAAAATGTTGATTTGATAGTCATAATACCAACTCATTCAATTTGTTGATATGCATCAAGAATCTAGTTGATAGTTGATAGCTATAATAGGGCTGATAATAATTTGACAATCCTAAAAGCGTATACATACATTACGTATCTATCTATTACTTTCAAGCAATTAATGCTGTGAAAACAATACACTGCAGTTCCGATTGAGCAAGGATTTTGGAGCCCATCTCTTCTAACATAACTTATTTTCTAATGTAACATCATCTTCTTAAAAAACTTCGCAAAATCGGCCGAGAACATTGGCGCAGTCCATTAAAGTGTATAGCAGATCCGAGCATTCGATTCCTCGCCGTGCACAAGAACTAGGTCTTTTGCATACTTAAACTTAAGCCAATTTTACGTCGGGATTTGAGCCTACACTAGTACAAAATCAAACTGAAACAGGAGCTCAAGGTTCATGAATTATGACCATAGACAACGCTGTTTCTTCGCTGACTTGGCTTTGGAGCGTTTGAAAGAGAATCCCAATTTTCGCGGCTATGTTAACAAGCAAAATTGCCGTATATGGAACGACACCAACCCATCACTGTTCAGCGTGTGATCCTCTGGTGTGAATTTTTGGGCTGGCAGCGTCATTGGTCCATACTTTTTCGAAATAGACGCACGTTGGTGAGTGAAACACCACGATTGACATTCTGCATGAACGATTTGAAGGTAAGGATATTTCTCGCAAAGGTGACGTGAATTTTCTGTTCCCCATTCCCCATTTTCTTGTGGGGTTTCATGGAGGCGCAGGCTTATGCGAATCGAACGATGCCCTTAAGATGCACATAACACCGGCCATCGCTCAAATTCAGCCGGATCTATGCGGAAGAGTCATTGAAAATTCAACCACTCAGATCCATGCCACCGTAAGAAGCCCAGGCAGGTATTTAAACGATGTCGTATTTCATACATAATGGCATACATTGGCCTTTCAAATAAAAAGGAACTTTGTTATTACACGCACAGCTTGTTTTATTCCATTTCAACATTTATCCGCCCTTATTAAAAAACCCTTTATTTTATATAAATGTTTGGTAGGTCGAATCATACCCATTAAAAAGTAAGTTAAAAAAAAAAGAATATTTTTCAACACCACTGTGCCATTTACTGCCGCACCTTCTGTTCTTCGTCGAACTGTACCAACTGAACTGCCTTCACAACCGCAACTACTTATGCATTTAAATTCGAAAGTTTTATGGATTTCTCATTTCCTGTCTATACTCGTATATGTTTATAAGTGCAATAAGAATTCAAGAAATTCCATTTGCCATAGCTTTCCTTCAAAACCATCCAGAGTAGGTTATACTTCTCGCGCCGCCTGCCTTCCTCATCGATCTTTTACTACATACATACATATACTTCCGGTTTCTGGTGGTTATGTTCGCCAATCAACACACAACTGCTAGTATAACTGTTTCTCCAGCAACTGCCTCCTTTCTAGGGATTTTCTTAAGTGAACGACTTCAGTTATAGTGTTCAGGACCAATGGAATATTATAAAGATGGCTTGTTCTTTTGTGGGACAATACAACGAACGCAGTTAGCAGCAAAAATTTCATAACCCAATAGCGAAGCGAATATGTGGGTGTTGAGGTCGCCATTTCCATTTCACTTCCTAGTTTTGTACTGAACATTTTATAGAAAGTCATATCCTGCTCAAAAATCTTATTCGTGTGGAACGAGGACGGCGAAAGTTTTTATCTCCTGTGGGAAGAATAAAATATGTTACAATTCACCGTTGTCGATGTGTGTGCTTCAATTGCACCTATTTGATATTTGTGGCGGCAGCGGCTTGGTGCGCCCGGCGCCTTCTGGTAGAAAGGGCAAAGTTGGTGTGTTGGGTTAAGGAATCATGGTGGTTTTCTGTGCAGTAATAATGCAGATAAAGAAGACTAGAGCTATGTGGATATTCAAAGCCAAAATAGTTACAATAAATTTTGTGCGATGAGTGAATTTGCATTTATATTACATTCAAACACCGACACACTCCTACGTGAAGGTAAAGTTATGTCACACACACTCGCGTATCACATTGCTAAAAAAAAAACAAAACAGAAAAATTATTATTAAACGATGAAAAGTTTGTTTTGGCAAAACAGGATAAGCCGCATGGAAGCAAAAAAAAAAAAAAAAAATAAACAGGATAAGCCACCATTTTGTTGATTCAAGGTGGGTGATGGAGAAAAAGAGATTTAGGTTTTGTGGATTCGATATACAAACTTACGTGTAGATGTGGGAAAATATTCCAGCAAATTATCGGTAAAACATATATTTGTTTCAATATATGGAATCAAGTTTGGATTATGAAACTGGGAAATAAAGCTTTATGATTCATCATTATCGTTTTGAATGGCGCCCGGGTAAAACCCACTTATTGAATATTATGTTGGCCAATGATTTATTTATCGCACGTAAAATTCAGATGGATGTTGTTAAAAGTTATCGCAACCATTAGTTCTATTTGTGGGCTCAAATGTACGCAACAAACAATTAATCATTTTGATTGTGTGTCTATACGTAAAGCTCTATGCTTTGTGTGAAAACGTTTTTTGTTAATTGATTTTATTTTGGTGATGGTGTGATTGAGGAAATTATGGCTAATGTGGTCTCATTTCCTAAAGGGAAGCTTTATTTTGGCTAAAGGCCGGAAGTGATCTTTCATTGTGTTGTAGAATATTGATTTAGCACATGGTGCTGGATGGTTCTCTTTGGTTACACAGAAAGTTAAAGTAGGATAATCAGTTATTCCGATTGATTTTGTGTTTGGTTTTTGCGATAAACCAAAAGCCATATAGAAAATGTTAATATAAGTCTTCTTAAGCTGGATTCAGTTAAGTCGATTTTTTGTATGTTAGTATTTACTTATATATTCTCCCAATGATATTGGAAGAAAGGGTAAAGAAAGTAAGTTACAATTGAAAAGGAAAAGGACTTTCCCAATTATGTAGTTAAACATGGTTATAATAATTCAATACGAACAAAGAAAATCGATATAGTTTAGTATAAAAATAGTTTTTACACCAAAACGTAAATAGGATTAAGATAAAGTTTAACTTAGAGGGTCCGCGTAGGGCCAGTAAGCTAGTTATAAGCTAAAAATCGGAATGAAGCTTTCCATTCATCTACAAAAAAATATTAGATTGAGACTAATTTAAGTGGATAGGTCAAGATTTCAAAACAATGTTTGAAAAAACCGGAAATATGTATATGATGGAAATCAGTATATGTATATGTACATTAGTTCAGTTATTTTTAACACTTCAGATTCTTTTTTATAGTAATATATATTAGAGTAACCTACTCGTATATCAGAGGTTCGTCATATTAAGTGCATGCGTTAGTGTTTGGTAAAGTAATGCAATCTAACACATGCAAACAAATAAACCAGAATACAAAATAAATCAATAAACAGATAAACAGTTAATAATTAAAATTTAGTAAGACCCTAAACTCCAATTTATTGTATTAATTCTCGTAAGCGCATTTTGGACTACCAAGACTTCATCAACAAACAGAATATGGACAGGTGAAAACCCTCACTTTCTTCAAGAAAACCTACTTCATCAACAAAAAATAACTGTATGGTGTGGTTTTCACTCTGGTGGTATCATTGGGCCGTGTTCATTCAATGGAGATCGCTACAGATACATGTTGCAACGCTATTTCTTTCTTCAATTGCATGGACTAGTCATTGTTTCAAAAAAAAAAAAAAAAAAAAACGGTGTCGCAAGCCTTAAAACGGCTGTTAAAATCAAATCAGTAAAAGCTCAATTCGATGAACTTCTTGTATCAAGAAATAGTCAGCCGATTAACGCCCCCTATGCTTCTTGACTTTGGAGCTTAATATCAGCCATTAAAATAAAACGTTCGAAATTAATTTCTTGCCAATGAAAGTTCACAATATTATATGCGAAAAGAAATGACAGTTAAGGGTTCAACTGAATTAATATCATTTTAACATAACTTTAAATAATTTAACCTGACAATTCTTTCCCGGACATTTGATTAGAACCCCCAATTGAAAATGCTGAATAAAATAGAATACCCGCAAGTAATTTTTTTTTATTTTAATTCCATACATTTATAATTCATTTATAAAAGAATTTAAAATGTGTTGTACCACCACGGTTAACTAAAACCTCGTACATCCTGTTGGGTAAGGAGTCAGATAATTTCTTTATGTAACCAAGTGAAGTAGTCTCCCACGCACTTTTTATTACTTCAATTGGTTCCGATTCACTAGAATATTGCCTTGAAGACTCATATACTTTGCGTACTAACCATTCGGATTCGCATACATTTTCCATAATGTTAAGGTCGGGCGAGTATGGTGGCCAGGTTAGTAAGGGCACCTTTTGAAGCTCAACCCAAGACTACGAGCTTAAAGGAGTGGATAGGGGGAGGGGCGCTATCCTGCTGAATCTTCAATTCCAAGGGTCCAAATATATCCTTGATTGCATTGAAAGTCTAATAATTTTTTTTTTGTCTGAAAATACTACAAGCTGCCACTCAGACATCGAGGCGTGCGTCTTTTGAAGTTGGTTAAGAGGTGTTTTTTTTTTTTTTTTTTTTTATTTTTCGACATTTTATGTAATAATGTTCAGGATTAGAAATAAATATTTGCATAGTCGCATGCTTGAACAACGTTTTTTTCCTTAGTTTTGGCTGCAGAGTCGTACGAATTCAACGCATGTCTAAAAATAATTCGCTTGTCAGCTGCGGATAGATTGGCCACATTCACTATAAGCCTTTTTCTTGGCCTTTTCGACTTACACGCAAAAATTAATAGTAAAACGGGGTGCTAAATGGCTGTCGCAAAAAAAAATGCATTAATTTTTGTCACATTTGACAGAAAAAAAAAACAAAATAAAATAATCGTTAATTTTCAGAAGTCAAGTTATTCTTTAGAGTGAGAGTATTAAATAATTTTTCTATGCCAACTAGAAGTTGCAGTAATGTGTGGCAGAGTTATAAATTACTTCAAAAATTAGGCTCAATAAATTGATCGCTGCAAACGTGCCTGTGATGGACACGTAAATTTGGGGTAAATGGTTTAGTTCTTTTTTTAAGCTGTCAAGTCCTTATTGGAAACCACCCATTCCATTTTGGATCTCCGGTTCTTATTTTATTTTGTTCAACATCAACTTATGTTTTGCCGAACATAAAAATTGTCATGCATGGCGGGAATTTTCGACGCATTGTTGTTATTTTGACATTTAACTGTCAGGCATTGCATGAATTCACAAAACGTTTGGCATTAAATTATTAGATAGGGACTGCTAGGAGCCAACTTCACACTGGTTCTATTTATTCGGCAACCAGCGCTATTGGTGCAAAAGCGGAAAAAATAGTGTAACTTTTGGTTTTTCTACTTGATTTATAAATTATTATTGACACTTGAGTTAGTAAAAGCGGGAAGTTTTTAAGTTTATAATAAAAAAAACGGAAACGGTTAAACATGAATTTTTAAATTATAAATCTATATTGCTCTTCTGGAAATAGATTAAAAATGAAAAATGAAAGGACCTTGCACCGTCTGACTTTTTAATTAGGTTACTTCAGATTAAGGTAGCTTTTATTGAACCAAATAGAACAAAATGAATGTCCAACTTCTTGAAAAATGAATATTTTTCAAACGGGAAATGAACCCTTGCAATTATAACAATACATACACTGAACCAAAAAGGTACGTGGATTCAAGCAAAAAATTTATTGTGACAACAAATAGTTTCTTAAAATTCAACCAATAATTTCGTTTGTTATTACAATAAACTGCCGTTTATAGACTTTATAAACGATTGTTAATTCAATAAACCGTTTTTAATTTCCGTTTATAATTTTTTTTAATAAACGCATTAATTGGGATAATAAATGCTTTATCAATTTCCAATAAACGAAAATTATTGCATTAAGCAATGAGTTTATAGCGACAGTAAACAGTTATTTGTTGATATAATAACCTTGTTCATAGATACCAACATTCATTTATTATTTTCGTTTGTAAATACAATATACCTGTTTATTAAATTAAAAAATGCGTTTGTAGCGGCAATGAACAGGAATTTGTTGATTTAATTAACGTATTTATTAATACTAGCAACCGTTTATTATTTGCGTTTGTAAATACAATAAACCTGTTTATTAAATTAATAATTGCGTTTGTAGCGACAATGATTACGAATTTATTGATTTAATAAACGTGTTTATTAATACAAGTAACCGTTTATTATTTTCATTTATAAATACAATAAACCTGTTTATTAAGTTAATAAATGCGTTTGTAGCGGCAATGAACAGGCATTTATTGATTTAATTAACGTGTTTATTAATACAAGCAACCGTTTATTATTTTCGTTTGTAAATACAATAAACCTGTTTATTAAATTAATTAATGCGTTTGTAGCGGCAATGAACAGAAATTTATTGATTTAATTAACGTGTTTATTAATACAAGCAACCATTTATTATTTTCGTTTGTAAATACAATAAACCTGTTTATTAAATTAATAAATGCGTTTGTAGCGGCAATGAACAGGCATTTATTGATTTAATTAACGTGTTTATTAATACAAGCAACCGTTTATTATTTTCGTTTATAAATACAATAAACTTGTTTATTAAGTTAATAAATGCGTTTGTAAAGACAATAAACGGGTATTTATTAATTTAATAAACCAAATTATTAGTTTGGTTTGTTAAATTAATAAACCCTTTTATTAAAATAACAAACGGATTTATTGAAATAAGCCTGCCTGCTTTCTGCTGATTTATACGACTCACAAAATGTCATTATTTCTGCAGTAATAATGGCTTTTTGTCAGTCACACAAATCAAGCATAATGTTGTTCTTACACGATTGACAAAATGCCACTATTTCTGCGAATGAGCCATTCATTGTCACAAACTTAATTTATGACAGAAAGATGGAGTAATAACGACAGAAATTACGGCAATTTGTCACTCGTATAGGTTCAGCATTAGTTTCACCTGAAGCCTACAAAAGAGAATTTATTATTAGTATTGTTAAAATTAAGGGAAGCATAAAACTTCCAGTAACAAACCTGGTTAGAGTACCAAATAGTTATCTTATCTTGCATCTCATACTGAAATCATATCTCTGCTGAAAATTAAAAGTTAATGCTGAAAATTGAGAAATCCGAACTGAAAGAAAAACTTTTGTTTCTTTTTAATATTTTATTTTGTGTCAAATTATTGCGTAGGATTGTTTTTATCTTGTTATGCAAGACATTAGGTTTATAACATTTCTTTTTTATTTTTTTCTTAAACTCCAAATGAGGAACGGGCTTATGGGATTGAAAATTGAACAGATACAATATTTTTACTCTGTTATTGATCTTATCTCGTTAAGCAAGATGTGAGTTTTCGTACAAATTTCTTTTTTATTTTTTTTAAAATATGTGGATTCTATAAAACCCCAAAATGAGGAACATGCTACTGGGTATTGCAGATTAAAAAGATAAAAGATTTTAAAACAAATATCTACAGCTCTTAAAAAGCTTTTAAATACATATTTCACCCCGTCAAAATACAAAAAAATATCGTTAAACTGCATTATTGATTTACCATTTACTATAATGAAGGGTTGAACATTCTCAGACTTTCCATTAAGATATCCAATATGGTCGTCTATCTCTTGGATTGTTGTACCGATCCAAACGAACGCATTTTGCGAGTCCTTGATGCTAAATCGTGTTAAGCTTTTCTTTCCTTCCTTGCTCTTCCTTGCAACTTTTTGATATGGAATGAAATATCCATGTAATGCCCACAGTATAGCTGCATCATCACAATCTGGTAATATAAAAAGTTTATTAAAGTTTTAAATTAAATTGATTTTTCATATAATCAAAAAAAAAAAAGAATTGAGATGTATTAAAAATAAACAGAAATTCGGTGTTTAAGTGGCTTTCAATGTGATCTTGGACCAAATGAACAGATAAAAAACTTCAAAACAAAAAACCCCAAAATGAGGAACATGTAATGGGTATTGAAGATTGAATAGATAAAAGATCGTAAAACAAATGTCTACAACTCTTAAAAAGGTTTTAAACTTTACTCCGTCCAAATATAGAGAAATATATATTATGATATCTTAATATCATAATCATAAGCGAATTGCGAAATTTGTATTGTTACATTGAAATAAAAATCAAAACAAAGTTAGATAAACACAACTTACTTGTTGTTGTGTTTGTATCTCTTTGATTTGATGACAACTGTTTCAAAACTTCGAGAATATTTTTATCTTTCACATGGTTGTCAGTCAATAGAAATTTTAAGATCAGCTGTTTAAGTTGATCCCATTTATCCAAAAATGATCCGGCATTTGTATATAGATAGCTAAAATCCATGTCAATCTAGTAAAGTAATGTATTTTTTTGTTTATAAATCGTTTACATGACTTGCAAAAAATTCTAACTTACGTAACGATATCCAGTAGGACATTTGTACTTTGGCCACTTTAAAAAAATTTGAGAAGTGCAGGTAGAGTCCTTAATATCTAAAAGCCTCCTATTTAACACGCCTTCCAGCACCGGTCTAATGCTTCCCCTGATAAATTGTCATAATTCAAGGATCTAATAGTTTGCTCCGAATCTTCTTCGGGAACTAAAAATTAGAATTTGTTATCAATGCAATTATCTATTAAAATTTTGTTCAATTGAACGTTAAGGAATTGAAATTTAAAGAAAGTTTTTTGCTGTAAAAATGCAGACAATTCTGAAAGTATAATGGTCATATTACAAGGCAGTCCATTTAAGTGGCATGTACGTATGATTTGTAAAATTACCGGTTTCTTTAGAAAGTTATTGATTATTCACTATCAAGCCTTAGAAAAAACATTGTTATAAAAACTCTAGCGGTTTTCAAAACTAAAAACTAGCGGTTCTTAGAACTAAAAACACTATCGGTTTTTTAAACAATTATTCAGCCTTATTCCGATAGGCGTTTTTCTAAAACGCCAACTGTCGTTTTAGGAGTCGTGTCGTTTTTTTTTGGTATTCCGTAACTAAAACGCTAGCGTTTCTCTCGCTCTTACATTCCACAATACATTCCAAACATCTGACATACTCGTATCAAATTGTTTGCAAATTGAATAATTTGGTTTTGAAAATTATATTTGTGTGAATTTGTTTCAAACATAAGACAAATGTACAGTGTAGAAAGTTATTTTTCTTGGAGCAGCAGTGACGACGAAGAAGAAGAAGAAAAGAAAGATTTGATACTGCACTACTGCAGAAGATATATGTACATTTCATCTAAAGCAAATCCTTTTGATTTGGCTGGCACAAAGTATGTTATTAAATAAAAAAATATACATATATGCAGTAGGTAATTCTACCACTGGTTTTGATTTTTTGTTTTATCGCATTTGTTTACAGATTCAAACTTGCTGATACCCTTAGATTTTTTGCAAAAGCGAGCTACCAAAAGGGGTTGGGAACGACTTCAATTTGGGACTATCCCAGCCAAGCCTAATAGGCTTTTCACACCGAACTAAAATCTCGGATTTCAGCAACAAGATTACGAAATCTCATCGAAGCGTTCACACTGAACAGAACCAGGATTTCATTTGACGTTTTTGTCCTTTTATCCTGCTTTCTCGGATATAATTTATCTTCTCTCCTTCTCTCCCCACAATTCAAATTTCAAATAGTCACTCGAGACTCGACTCCATTATCTGCTTTTTATCTACCTCTTCTCTTGCTGACAATTTGCTGACAAAGCAAAACATTTTAAAGGTTTGTTTGTTTTGACAATCTTGTGTTTGAAAGTAGATTTTGAGGAGATTTTGTCGTAATCTAGTAGATTTGGAAATCTGAAAATGTATGGGAAATCTAGTAGATTTGGATGAGATTTTGAGAATTTTGCTCGAAATCTAGATTTTGATTTGGTGTGAATAGCGTATAAGCAACATTCTTAAGGAAATACCTGCTCGCGTTTTATATTTGCCAAGTTGTAATTTCTACGAATTCTTTTATGTTCCATTTCAATCGGATATATACATACATAGATAGATCGCTTGATACAAATATTTGTATATATACATATGCATATGATGGTGGAGAAAGAAATACTTGACTTTTGGGTATGTGATTGTGACTGATAACAGTTCAAATAAAAATACATTTTTGCAGGAGATGCTGGGGGTACCCACTGTAGCCTTTTCTTGTAACTCCTTATAGATTTGTTATTTTCACCCTTAACAAAGAATTTTAAATTATAAAACTAAAATAAATTTAAAAAAACTTCTATTTTGACTCCTGTCGTCAACAAATTTCTAGACGACAGATTTCGACATTTTTACAGACGTTTTTTTGTATCCAAACGGCTAACGGAATACCAAAACCAATATAGAGAACACGTTCCACAAGAGAGAATCGACAAATTGACGTTTATTTGGCGTCGAACGCCTTACGTAATACCAAATTCACACTGACGTTTTTATTTTGGCGTTCAACGCCTTACGGAATAAGGCTGATTATCTTTCACCTGAATGAGTTTGCACCATTATTTTTGTGACAATCATCATATCAAAAAAGATCTAATGAAGCTTTGAAATGCACATCCTTGCTCTGACTTTCAAATCTGTACGAATTCCGATCGAAAGTCAAAACAGGGGTGGCTGTAAATAAAAATCGAACAAACCTAGAGGCAAATTGTCATCTGTTGTTTCGGTCTTGCTTGTTGAAGGCTTCGAAATTTTCTCGATCGTTTTATTTGAGAATTTCAAGTTGCAGAACTTATTGTAAATTTTTCCTCTTTTACCCGTGCGATAATATACCTTATAATTATAATATTATTATTATTATTATTATTATTATTATTATTATTATTATTATATTATAATATAATTATTAATATTATAATATTAAAAATAAGTAAAATTAAGAGAATAAAAAATAATAAGTTTACCAGTTGCTCAGTGGGAAATCTTTCAATTATTTCTTTTTCAATGGCGTAACTTGAATGAAGATCTAAATGAATTTTGTTCTGATCAAAATATCTTGCAATTGCAGTAATCAATTGCATTCTTTGCTGATTGTTGAATTTTTTATTTTCTTCATAACTTTCAACCAACGACTTACTCTTTAAGTTACTGTTCAAAATTGTTGCTAAGGAAATTGAAGAGGCAGATTCAAGAGCACTTGTTGGCGAACTTGGACAGCTGTGTATATTTGATCTTGATGAAAGTTGGTATGGTGAGGACGGTTCCGATAAATAAGAGATATTGCGAAACGGACCACATTCTGAGTTGTAATACATGAAAAGAGGCTTTCCAATCAACTCTCGCCATTCTCTTAGCTTTGATTCAAACATAATTAAGGTTCGATATTTGAAAGGCTTAAGAATTTGAACAAGGTGGTGACACTCCAAATTTTTCAAAACTTCAATATCTATCTCATTAACTAAAATTGAATTTTTAATAATTTGCATTATCAATAAGTTTTCAATTTAAATTTCTTTTTTATAAAGCGTTTTTTTTTATTCTAAGCAAAAAACACTAGTTAACATGAAGGTTTTAGTAAAAAATTATCATAAGAATAATTTTCGGCAAAAAAAAACTTCGAGAAAGAGACTTGGATTTTTTTTTTAATTACTTAATACAATTTTTGTTCAAAAAAAGACCGAAAAACATGCAAAAAAACTTTGTTTTAACCATTTTTAATTAAAGTCAACTTACTTTTAAAATGCTCAAGTAATTCTAATAGGCCCCATTTTCCCAATAAACTCGTTATCTCGTCGCATGGATCAATGTTAACAAAAGTCGTTGTCACAGTTTTGTCGTCCAAAAGTATTTGAAATTCTGCTTCTGACATCGTCCCAATGCATTCCCTATCCCCAGTTGATTCAATACCCACTTCACCGACCTGCAGTTCATCAACGCCCACTTCCTCGATCTCCTCGAAACCCTTTTCATCCACCGATATATTATAAAAGGTTGTCATTTTCTTAAGGAGGTAGTTTTAAAAATTCAATTTTTGTGTACCTATTGTTAATGTATTAAAAACGTTACAAAACATTCAAAATATTAAAATAATTTACAGAAAATATAGTCATTTCTAAAAAAAACAAGTCAGGGTATCAAATTCGCAAATTGATTTTAATATAGATAAATATTCTACTTAAGATATAAATATGTGTGGTTTTTGAATTGTTGAAACAATAAATGTTAATCTTTTGAAAACAAAAATATTTTATACAATTTTATGTGTACACAGAAAAAAATCAGACTTGCGGGATTGATATCTAGATACCTACATCCTCATTATCTTATCTTATTTAAAATTAGTATATTAATTAATTTTGTATAAATTATATAATTTTTTTTTAGCTTAGACTTTTTTTCGATGATAACTCAATAAAAAATTTAAATGTTTTTTTTGCCTATTGAGAACAATAATACTCTTTAATTCGTAGTAAAGTTTTTCCTGTAGCCGTTTTTATTAAATTAGTTCGTGGACCCACAATATCATTGCTATAAATGATAGCAAAAGCACCCAATTGCTTTTCGTCAACTTCAAAAGATAATATACTTGGGTTGTACTGAATTCTATTTAGTTTTTGGCAAAACAAAAAAACTTTATTTTTTTTTAAAAGACCTATGTCTACTATAACATATAACTCGATATCAGCTCCAGACCGTGCTATATAAAAACTTTGTTGGTATTTATAACCTTCGATTTTTGCTTTAAAGAAAAATTCTATATTTGTATTAGGGACTCCTAGCATTTCAGATACTAAATTTCTAAAATCACTTTCGATTTTATGTTTGTCATATATTTCAAAGTAAGAAAGACAATTTTTATCAATATTAGTTAACAACTTGAATGCAGTTTTAAGTTGGTATTTTTTTGCTAAGGTCAAACAAATGTTCTTACGAGATGTGATAGCATGGGAATAAAGCTTAAATTCTTTGTGCTTAGCTTCAAATTTAAAACACCAAAAACTACGAACAGGCCCTGACTGTGTAATGACGCTAGGATAATGAGTTAAATTATGATGCTTTGGTTTCAAGGAGTCATTAAAAAGACGAACATAATCCTTGTTGTGGTTTTCAATTTTTAATTTTAACATTGGGATGATTTCATCGCAAATCTCAAATGCAAGCAATAAATCAATTATTTCAATTAAATTAAGAAGAAATTGCCACACTTCATCATCATGTGGCACTAAATCTTCAATCATTAAGTGAAAAAATGAAATGAAACTCATCATTTCTCGTGCTGTCATTTTTAGATGTTTACATTTTAATTGACCAATTTTTATTTCACCTGAAATATTGTCGATCTCAATTGCACCATACTGAAATGTTCGTTTTCTTAAATTAAGGGTTTCCAGGTTAAAATATTTAGCTGTGTTAATGAAATATTCAATTATGTGGCAAATGTCGTAATGACAAACTCCTTCAAACATATCGTGCATAAGATCCACGCAATAATTTTCTACGACATGAAACGATGGAATTTCATTAAGTTGAGAATAGTTATGTATGCCCGTTTCAGAAGGGTTGTTAAGAAGAAGGTCTTCTTCGTAGTTTGATCGGTTTCTTAACAAATCATCACGTTCAATTGTTAACGATTGCGTTTCCAGTTTTTTGGCTTTACAAAACCTACAATAAGAGTTGCTTGAAAACGATTTATTAAAATCCAAAACAGTATTTAAGCCCAAATTATCCCCTAACACAAGACCTAAAATAAAATATACTTTTACTTTTGACTCGTTGCTTAAGCTTATTTCAACACCATCAACTTCAAGACTCTTAAGCTCATTTATTAAAGATTGAAAACACTTATCGTTGCCGAATTCTTTGAGATCCCTTGCTTTTAGAACTCCTGCCAAAAAAACACTATCCAAATTTGATTCTTTCCATGGAAGACAAGGAAATGAATAGTAAATATTACAAATCGAATGAACGCCTGCATGAGAGCTTAAAGGGTTATTAATTTCAAAGTCATCGGTATATAAAAAGTATGGAATTAGTATTTTTCCCGGATACATTTCAGATTTTTTTTTCCAAAGCTCGCCTTGAACAAAATTTGAAATTTTTTTCTTTTCACTTAGTGTTTCCATGTAAAGTTTCGTTTTATTTAAGATGTTTTCACTCTCAAAAAATTTTTTGAATTGAAATTTTAAAGGCATCAATATCCCTTTAGTGTTTTTCTCATCATACGCAAGGCACCCATTCTTAAAAACTGTACTGATTTCATTGTTTACCGAAAATTCATTCAAACTGCCCAACAAGTCTTCTTTTTTAAGCCAATCTAATAGTTTATATTCGGTGTTGCAGTAATTAAAAGGGTTACGACACCTTGATAATACACTGACAAATTCATTATGAACTTCGACGTTTGTTTTTGACAATTTTTCGTTGGAAAATGATCTAAACAATTCAAAAATTGGATTTAAGATGCATTTGAGTATATCTTCCTGAATTTCTAAAATATTTTTTCTAGAAAAACTATTGTTATCATGCATTTTTAAGATAAAACGCGTAGCAGAAGTGTACATGTTATTAAGACTGTCTTCTATAGTTGATTCTTTGTTTTCAACGCTTTCATGAATATAAGTCTCGTATTTTTTTGAGTTTTCATTCAAACTATTCGATATTTGATTTTCTTTGCGAAAATGATTATCAGGTGTAACATTTTGTTTATCAAGATTATCTATACTATTATCTATACTATCATCATGTTTTCTGGTAATATGTCGCTTAAAACTACTTATGTTTTGAAACTCTTGTGAGCAACTAGTTTCCCTACATTTAAAATTACTATATGTACTTAGGTCATGAATTTTTTTAAGGTGTTGTATAAACAACTTTGTTGACGAAATTTTAACCTTACATATAAAGCAAATCATTTCGTCTACTTCTAACTTAAAGTTTTTAAGAAATATATACGTATGTTTAAATAATATAATATTATATAATAAAATTAATATCGATGCCTTAGGTTGTAAAAAGGTGTAAATGTCAAACAACTTCGCATTGAGATTAGATGAGAATTAAGCTAAAAATAAAGAAACAAACACAAAAAAAAACGATTGAAGTGCATTTTCTTCCTTATTTTTGAATTATTATTTTTATCATTTAAACACGTTGGCTGCATCTTTGCTACTGAATAGAATATCTTACTCTTCTATCAATATCTGCATTTGAGACAGTGAGTGCAAAACTGTAAAAGTGATAAACACGATTGTTTTAAAATCCGTGGCAACAAGGAAAATCAACATACATATGTACATAAGACAGTTTTCACTACTTTTAAGAAGAGCGATTTGAATGTTTAGTTTGCAATTGCAAATCAGGTTCAAGACTTATCGACAAAGTTTAAACGCGAAAAGCACTAAAATTACTATAAGATGTTATTTGAAATTAAAACGAATTAATTTTACGTCAATTTACAGATTATTTTGATAAAAATATGACTTATGTCTTATGACTTTAACTTAGCTGTAAATAAGGAATAAAGAAAATGTACACAAGTCATCTTGTGTCTGCATTTTGTACGTAAAGGATTTTGGAAAAACTACATAAGTCAACTTATCTGCGAGTAAGCTAAAATTTTACTTTGGAAAAAGAACAAAAGTAAACTTATGATCGCGAAGAAAAATATAATTGTTTTGGAAAAAGAGCATAAGTAAACGTATGTGTGTGTTGAATTGGTTTTTCGTTATTGAATAAAAGCACAAATTGTAAATAAAATTAAAGAATTCTACTTATGATGTTTTTCCATCTGCAAGCTCTGTAGATACTAACTTATGTGGTTTTTCGTTTGTCTGTAATTCCTTATTCCTTGTTGGCACAGAAAAAGTAGTGATTATTTTAGATATTAAAGATAAAACGATGAAATTAGTGAATTCTTAAAAAAGGCTATCAGTTTTGAACGTACACTCACGGCCTCGTTATATGAACAATTTATTACAAAATTGCAATACTAAAGTTGAAAATGGACTTAAAGTAAATCGTGTATACCAGCCCCTATCAGTCCCCTTGAGATGAATATTTTTTTAAGAAAAACAAACACCAAAGCAATATCCTCCATAAAAAAAAATTATATTTTTCACAGTTCCCAGCAATTAACGCGGCAGCGAACGTGTTCAAATTTGTTCATTCTATAATAATTGCTGACTTACATTTTCCAATATCTGAAAAATTTAGAAAAAAAAGTAGAAAAAAAAAGATTTTGCCACTAAAATAAACCTGATCTGCTCGAACTGAAAGCCAGCAAAAATATGTTATGTTCGTAATACATACAAATTAAAAAGACTTACGATTTTTATAATGATTTTGAATTTCGAGATAAAGAAGCTTTTGTTATGAGATATGAAACTGCATCTAATCATCGTCAATTGAAAGCCAGCAAGAATATGTTCAAATATGTTTGTAATATATAAGCATTATAATGACTTACGTTTTAAATAATGACTTTGATTACTGCTGCGAATAGGAAGCCTCAATTTTTTGTTCAATATGCTGTAAAAATGTTAAAAAGTATCTACTTTAGTTTTATGTATAAATTTGTTGTAATGGGGTTATGAAAAGCAGAATGATCTAATGATTTTTTGTATTTCTTTGAAAAACTGTAAAAACTAATGTTAAATTTTTTTGGAAGAAGTAACTATATGATACTTCAATCAATAGATGGTATAATGATTTGAAAAAGGACAAAGATTTAATTTAATCAGCTAGATCATCTTGATTTTCATTACTTCATATGGATTAATAATATTATTCTCGGACCTATTTTGTAAACACTTTTTATTTACGTGTAGTCTATTTGTTTCAAAGAAAATTTTAAACTCTATATAAACAATTGCATACAAATCTTTATCCTGCGCCAGCAAGTATTTGTATATTTTAAAGATTTAATTAAGTAATTTATACTAAAAAAAAAGAAGTTATTCAAAACTTCATTTCTAAAACTTGAATCTCTGTGCCATCAAAATGGCTGCCATGTCTGGCGAAGATATGTTTTTATTGCTGACCGCAGTACCTTTTTTCAATCCACGACACTCAGCATTATTTCTTGGCAAAAAACTTAATAAAATACCTACATAAAAACACATTCATATTGAAAAGCACGCGCATACGAATTTAAAAAAAGTTTCTGATCTTTTGAACAATTTTTGTTTTGAATTCGTGTATAATATTTATTCCGATCGGAATAGTACCTATATATATAGGTACTTACATATGTTTTTTGTCGGGCCTTTTTTTAAAGACTCGTATGCATGTGCTTTTCTATACGAATGCGTTTTTAAGATTGTTTTTCATGTATATTATTAAGTTTTTTGCCAAGAAAATAATGCTGAGTGTCGTGGATTGAAAAAAGGTACTGCGGTCAGCAATAAAAACATATCTTTGCCAGACATGGCAGCCATTTTGATGGCACAGAGATTCAAGTTTTAGAAATGATGTTTCGAATAACTTCTTTTTTTTTAGTATAAATTACTTAATTCAAACTTTAACATTGATATCACAATATTTTAGCCGGAAAATATTAATAAAAATACCTACATTAAATTGGTCGCTACCGCCATCAGTATCCAACACATGGCAGAAGCGTAAGTTTTTATTTAGGTATTAATAAAGAAAAAATTACTTACCCACATATCTATTTTATTAAAGTTGAATATTGTTTCAGCACACAATTTTTTGTATGTACTATCTATGTATACATGTCCATAATATATTATACTTCATATATTTTTTAAAACACTTAACTTTTTTCTGGTTCTGATTTTATTTAAGGGATGTGGCGGCGTCGTCTTCTTTATACTAACTGAAACTGAATCGTATTCATTGTAGTTAGAAAAAGCAAGCCGGCGACGCTTTACTTCGTTCGTTAAGTTCGTCAAAAAATTCTTCCACTTTACGAGCATTACTGAGCACTGTTCACACTACCAAGTTTTGATATTTTTTATATTTTTCTAGCGACAAATTTTATAATTTATAAAAAGTTTATTAAAATTAATAAACAAGATAATTAAATGAAGAAAATGGGGTATTAAGATAATAAACCGTTTATTAAACGTAATAATTGCAATAAAGAAGGCATATCATTGAATTAATACGTTTATTATGACAATAAACGATTAATTAATTTTTTTGCTTATAACTGGAATTCTTTAAGCTTCAGAACATTCAACATAACCATTTTGTTCAGAATTGGGAAAAATTAATAATTTTTTGTGTTTCTAAAAAAAAATAGAAGCTATTATAATTATAATTTATTGAAGTTACTTATATCCACTTATCTCGTTTTAAGCGACTACTATTGGACATACACATTACAACACAATTTATTTATAGATTCTAACTAGCTTTCTGGAAGATTACACCACTCATGTTTTGGTTTCTTTTATGTCGATTTATCTATGTATGTTTAAACAATATTTTTTTAAAAATTTAAAAGTAACTTTCTGAAATATGTGAGACCTCAGTTTTGTGAACTTAATTAATAAAAATTAAATAAATAATTTTTTTTATATTTTTAGAATGCAAAGCATCGTTTACTTATAACTCACTTGTGAGATTTGATTGAGACTCGGTAATATTTGAGTTATTATTATGGCTTAGGTTAGGGTTTATTTTTAAGGTTTGGGTTTAATATTTCAGTGATTGGCTATGAAAGATTAAATTTTGGGTTCTGTTTCGTCTTTTGTATTCCTATTATTTTAACATATCGGTACATGTTTAAATTTTATTTTGCATAGAGCTGGTCAATTATGTAGATACAAAAGTGTTTCACAAAAGTTATCCATAATATTATATTTACAGCAAAAAGAAAAAGTTTGCGTTTTTGGTCGTTTCTTAATCCATCGACATCGCAACTATTCTTTGATGGAATTTGACATTTAATGACTTGACAAATAGAGGACAAATTTAGTTATGACGTACATAGAGTATTTCGTTCCAAATGTCAGCCGAAAGCCCTAAAATTGCTCTTTTCCGGAACAATAAATAAAACCTCTTTTTTTTTTTTTGCATTTTTGGAATTTTCTTAATCCATTGACATCGTAGCCATCCTTTGATGGAATTTGACATTTTATGACTTGACAAATAGAGGACAAATTTAGTTATGACGTACATAGAGTATTTCGTTCCAAATTTCAGCCAAAAGCCCTAAAATTGCTCTTTTCCGGAACAATAAATAAAATCTCTTTTTTTTTGCGTTTTTGGACTTTTCTTAATCAATTGACATCGTAGCCATCCTTTGATGGAATTTGACATTTTATGACTTGACAAATAGAGGACTAATTTAGTTATGACTTACATAGAGTATTTCGTTAGTAGCCATCATTTTATGTCAATTGGCAATTTATGGCTGGACGAAGGAATGAAGGAATGAATGAATTCGTTCGATAGTTCAACTCAATAGTTCAAATCATTCGATAATGCCCATCACTAGTTTGGGATCCATTTATTATGTTAAGCGTTTTTGGATTCAAATATTTTCATTCAAATTTGTGTTTTTGGGCAGAACCAAGTGCCTTTTTCATAATATGTTGCGGTTGCGCATAGATTTTAGCTTTTTGTGATCAAAATTTTCAATTCAATTTGTTAGAGTATGCTGTTGAATTTGTGAACAGTTTTTGTATCTAAATGGTAGAATAATATTAGTATGTATTCCAACAATAAGGAAAGGCGCAACGGAGGGCAATTGTAACTGCAATACAAGCAACTGCCTTATATATCTTGATACTAGGTATTTGTCATTTAACATTCGTATATATATTATGTACTTTATTATGTAAACAACCACAACTATACATGATAATTAAATAATATTCATATAAATGTATCTGAACAACATACATATACATAGGTACCTACATACGCAGAAAGTAAATTTGTTAATAGTTTATGCAACAGATAGAACAGATAGGAAAAGTGTGAATTCTGCCTATATTGAACTACGAAACCCGATGCACTAAGTCAGCTTTTCGTCAAGTTTTTTAACAAACCATTTATTATATTAAAAAATGTGATTATTAAAGGCATGCATTTTGTATCAATTCAATAAATTGTTTATAAAAACACTTTCAAATCAATTATGAATGGAGGTTACCCCCGGTTTACATTACAATGATCCAATTTATAACCATTTTTCTTTTTTATCTCCGACAGACAGAGTTAACTAAGTAAATTTCAGAGTATGGCCAAAGCTCTCCTATTAATGTATAATACCATACACTAATGTCTACAATCGACCATTAAATTGATAGGGCGCTCAGCATTTCTCTACATTTGTGCAAATGTTTTTAAAATATTTTTTATGTTAGGAGTTGCCAATAAAATAAAAAATATTAAGTTCCACAGAAGGTTTGTCTAATCTTCAAAAAAAAAATTCAAAATTTATCTGCTTTTAAGTGTTGTTCAATATGACAATAATTGTTTGATTTTTAAAGAATTAAAGTCGTTGTTTAAGTGAAATATATAATACATATCATAAACCGTTGCCCTTAATATCGTTTATTGTCACAGAAAAGGATTTATTAATCCTTTACTTTTATTTATTAACTTAAATTTATTGTTTTAGGTGAAAAAATTATAAAAACAATAAATCGCTTATCAATTTGAGAAAAATGCTCTTGATAAATTCCGTTTATTATCAGAATAAACGATTTGTTAATTATAAATAAATAAAGTTTATTTTTTAAATTAAGAAAGATTATAAAACAATAAATAGTTTATCAATTTGATAACTAAGCTCTAAATTATTGTAATGATAAACGATTTGTTAACATTAAATAACTTAAGTTTATTGTTTTATTTAAGAAAAACTATAAAAACAGTAAACCCTTTCTTAACTTGAGAATATTGACCTCTTAATAAATGTAACTGATTAATTGAAGAAACCATTCATTCATTTTCAATAACTAAAATTTATTGTTTCTGTTAAAAAAAAATATAAAAACAATAAATTGTTTTTTAATTTACAAATTAAGCTCTTAATAAATGTCGTTAATTATAACAATGAACGATTTATTAAATTCATTAAATAAAGTTTGTTGTGACAATCAAGAAGTTTATTAAAACAATAAACCATTGTATATTTTTAAGAATTTTCATTTGTAAAACGGCTGTTTATTGTAACAATAAACGATTTGTTATTTTTAATAACCAAAATATCTCAATAAACGGCAATTTATTGTATTTACAAACGGTGATTAAATGTTAACTTTTTTTTTAACAAATCGTTTATTGTGACAAGAAAAAGTTTATTGTAACAATAAATAACCACTCAACAAACGCGATTTATTAAAATTTTCAAAATTTTTTGGTTCAGTGTACTACTCTTACTCTGGATCACAAAACATTTTTATCTGGAACATTAAACTTTCGTTATTTTAAATCGTAACTTACTTTATTGATCGTATAAATTACTCAACTGGAAAGTTTAACTTCGGATAACACCTTAACAAAAGTTTCTTTGACAAATAACTTCACTTGTATGACACTAAAATACATCAATAACTTGAAAATTCTTCGTCAACTCAACTACATCTGTAACATTAGTTCGATTTTCTTATAGTTAAAAAGTATTTGAAAAGAAACTTTTCAACAAAAAAGACAACCTTCGTCCATGAAAACCAACAACCTGTTGTTGTAAACTAAATAGAAAAATAAATCACAAAACTTCCAGTGACTCGGTCATGCATGACCTCCTCGTGATATCAAAGAAATTCTTATTAAAACTTTGAAAAAGTAAAGACATATTTGCAGAAAACAAAAACGTTTTTCCACCATATCCTAAAATTCCTCTCTCACCATAGTCCCCGTCATAATTAAATTACTTTCCAGCTAGATTCACTTTATCGAATATGGTATACCTAGGAAGAAATGATATTAAATTTTTCTGCTTAGAAAATACGAACAACTTCCGGTAAATTAATTATTAAATAATGTTTTTCCTTAATCTCTTATATAGATGATGAAATTCCCAATTTTAAAAGCTCCTTAAACTTCAAACGTAACACTTCCGAGATTTTAATGATTTTTTTTTTGACAAAAAAATATTTGTACTTACCTACCTTTTGTACTAAGGGCGAATAACTGCAAAACCAACGAAGTGTGCTATATATTCAGACACAATTAGTGTAGATCCCCTATCTCCCTAACAGGGATGTAAATTGCTTACATTTGTATAAATTGTAGCTACTCTTCATATACGAGTTTTATATGCAGACATGTATGAAATTAGGGCATGTTGAAAGTCATAGTTCGCTCCGAAGACATATCCATCCATCCATCCATAAAGAATTGTATAAAAAAACATCGGAACTTATTAACTTCTTCCCAAAAAGTTGGGAGGACTCTTTGTGCGATATGAAATTTGTCAGCTGTATTGACAAATGACCACTAGAAAAGTCAAAATGGCAGAACAAAAAAGTACTGTGATATTCACATATCAAACATGGCCGCCATAAGAGCTACTTGTGTTTTCATTCAGGTAAATTAATTAATTTATAAATATAAACTGATTGTGAAGCCATAGATGGAAGGGCTTTAATTCTCTTCACACAAAAACACAGTCAACAAAGAAGAATAATAAATGAATAAAAATAAACAAATAAACTTGGTATATCATATCCTCCAGGACATTTTCGTACGCCCTTTTCTGCTTTCTGCAGACCACTTTTTTCGAATACTTAGGGTATTCATAAAATGAGATTGTTTTCCGCTTTGTAGAAAGATATAACTTTCCGAAGCATATTTTCATGAACACCCCCTAAGAAATACTTGCGAAAATGTGGGAAATATTTTGTGAAATGTCAAATTAAAAGTCAGAATCCATACTTCTTTAGTTTACGAGGTTTATTTCTGCACTTTCCGCAGCAAATTTGTGAGATAATCTTATGAGATTTGCAGAAACTTTTTCCCATACAAATTTTGACAGCTTGTTTCTGCGGAGATAAAATTATCTGCTTTACGAGGGTTTTCCGCGCTTACATGAATACCCTTATATTTAAAAACAGGTATACAAACATTGTTGTAGACACAAATACTTATGTATATACTAATTTACCTCTAGCCTTGCTCTGCCATTTTTGTTTTCAAATTCAAAAATATAGTTATTCAACCAGTATCCAAAAACATCGTTTCGTTGTCCCTGAAAAACTGAAAAATTGTAAGAATTTTTTTATGGTTTTGTCTATCTGTCAAAATGTTCACCTTTGGGCTAAAATGTCTATATTCCCTGGTGAAAGTTGGGCACTAAACGCATTGAATTTCTAGAATGCGGTTCTACTTTTGTGTGGATTTTCTTAGTTCCTAACATAAATATTAATGAATTTGTATCCCGAAAGCAACAAAAGTAATATTTATAATAGTTTTTCTTGCTAAAGAGATAAAAAAGCAATTTAAATTTTAAAATATTTTTTAATTTAAAATGTTTGAATTAAACGGATTCTTTTTTAAATACTAAAACGCACTTACTCAACTTATTGCGCACTTGAGCCAACAAATCTTTAACACAAAAGACAAAAAGTTCTTAATACTGTAGCGCAAGTACGAGTAATCTAACTAAAACCTACTTTTATTTTTCAATTTTGAATTTAACGGATTACTATTCAAATGCACTTGTGCAGTATTTATTTATTTATTTATTATTCCATCTACGATTTGAAAAATCTACAGATTATACTTAATATTAATATATACAAAATAAATATAAATTTCAGTTTTAAATTAACAATAATTATTTATTAATAATGAACAAAGAGAATTTTTGAACTGAGATCTGGTATTTACTATATCTAAGTTATCATAATATAAATTAAAAATTTTACAGCAATGAGATATTGGTTCGCTCTGACTATAATTCTGACATTCGTTGTCTTGATTCTTGATATAAGGGTCTTTAAAATCACTGGAATTTCTTTTTAAAAAAACCTAACATACTATTTGACTTAGAAACAATGTAGGAAACATGAGAATCAAAACTTAGTTTAGCATCAAAAAATATTCCAAGATCTTTGATTTCATAAAGCCGGGATAATTTAAAACCACTTAAAGTGTAATCAAAAACAATTTGATTTGACAGACGGCTGTAAGTTAAAACAGAACATTTAGATAGATTTAGATTTAAATCATTTTGCTGGCACCAAACCTCGAACTTACAAATATCTTGTTGAAATGCATTGCAATCATTATAATTCTTTATGATTTTGAACTTTTTTTATGTCATCAGCAAAAATTAAGCATTCTGATGAAGATAATATTGTTGGAAAATCATTGATAAACAAATCAAACAACGGTGGGCCTAAATGACTTCCCTCAGGGACCCCAGAAGAAACAATAATTGGGCTAGATTCGACATCGCCAATTTTAACAATTTGCACTCTATCAATCAGATACGACCAGAACCGTTTAAGAAGAGTTCCATCAAAACCATATAATTTTAATTTTTTAATTAAAACAAGGTGGTTTACTCTACTAAAAGCTTTTTTAAAGTCTGTGTAAACAACATCCAATTGGCATCGATTTTCAAGTGTATTAAAACACGTTTTTGAAAAACAAGCCAAATTTGTTGTAGTTAGTTGACCGACCACTATAAAAACCATGTTGGCTATTTGAAATATGGCATTTAATCATAGCATATATTTTGTTCTTCATAATTTTATCAAACAGTTTTGGAATGGTTGGCTGCTTACAGATTGGGCGATAGTTTTCAATTTTCTTTTTATCACCACTTTTGAAAATTGGATTTATATAACCTACTTTCCATTCATTTAAAAAAATTCCAGATAAAAGTGATTGATTGAATATGACCTGAAGGGGAAAGCTTAATGATTTGAAGCAATGTTTCAGCACAACTGGAAAAATTCCATGCATGCTTTGTGAGAAAACCCATAAGTTTAAAAAAAATCCATTTTTATTCGCACGAGGTAACTATCACATCGCCAGACTGTGGTCACGTAGTCAGGCTGTGGACTTTTTCCTCTTACTGCAGCTTTTAAGTGCGTTGTATTTACCCCTTACACCTTGTTTACTAGTTTACTGCAATTTTTTTCAAAACTAGTTCTTTTTTTTTAACATCACTGATCTTCACTTCTTATAAACAAATTCTCATCCCTAAGCCCCAACCGACATGAGTCTTGCTAACAAATCCGAGTTTACATAATTGCAAAACGACAACGACACCACAATGAATAGTAACAATAAAGCAACGACGAAGGCAAAGTTGCCAAAGCAAATATAAAAAAACTGAAGCAAAAACACAAAATATGACAACATGCGAGGACGTGCGAAAATGAAAATACATAAATACAAAAAAAGTAGATTCACGTTGGGGATTATTAAATTGAAATTACCGTTAACGTTAAAGCACACCTGAAAATAAAACGAACGCATCCAACCCAACAGAACAAAAAAAAAAAAAAAAACACGCGCCAACAAAGAAAACGACGCTAAAAAAAGCAGCAAATATTTCAAACGAAAAATTAAAGCTGAGCAACAGTAGAATAGACATGGGAAAAGCGAAAAAGTTTTGAATGAAAGATAAAAAGCAAAAATGAAAAAGACTGAAAGCGGAGGCGGTGCGGCGCCACAAGAAGCAAGGATCTACCTATATATACATATCCTGTATAGAAAAAGTCCCTTGTATTAAACTGTTTAAATGGCACGAACACAGAAGGAAGATGGTTGAATGCCTCGACGCCTGAACGCATCCATAAATCATTACAAATAAAATCGCTTAAACGGGCTTAAAATTATGGATAATCTTTATTTGCTCAGTTTCATTGGCAAAAAAAGGAAAGAAGCATCAGAGATGGTAGCATGACTAAATTGTTGATAAGTTTTAAGCCTCCAATGAAACTTTCATGACAGCCACAGCAGTTGTCAGTCGGTTATATTTAATAATTTTTTGTGAAAAGTAATTAAATTATCATCAGGCATTGTGGTATTAACATTTGCATTACATAAAATATTGATTTCACTCAAAATCAAAAGGCCTCCGACCCGAAGCCTTTAAGGGATGTGGATTGCTATAAGTTTTGGTGGATCGTGAGAAAATTTCCATTTTGTAGGAGGGATGATTTATTGGGAATTTTCGCCTTAAAAAGTTAAAGCCTTCTAACATAACAAGTTTCAAAGCTGTCCCTTTAAAATTTTAGTATTCCATTCGTCACTTTTAACATAAAAGAAGAAAATATGTATTATTTATAAACAGTCTTTACTTAAACATTATTTTTTATAGTTTTTTCTAAAATTCCAACAAACTAAGCAGCATAAAGTTGAAAAATGGGAAATCTCTCTCCACTGGTGGTTTTTCATATACGTATGTATGAATAGAACACTGTTTTGTCATCTTGGGACAAGGTGAGTATCAGTGGCGTAGATAGCTTTTCGCTATGGGGGGGATAGATCTAGTTCGCTCATTTTTTTTTTAAGTTTTAATAATTAAAAGAAAAAACAAATAACAAGACTTCATTGAATTCATTATGTTTGCCATAAAAAAATTATATTTTTTAAAGATAATACATATATTATACGCATTAATTTGAATATAAACTAGAATAAATATTGATATACAGTGCCTTGCATAAGTATAACCGCACCTGTAAAAATGCGTTTTGTAGAAAATTAAAATGGGAATGACACTTAACTATTTTTTTTTATTGAATGGCATCACTAATCAAGTAAATTGAGAAGAAAAAAAGTTGCGTTATTTTCTCTTCTGGTGTTTAAAAATTAAAAACAGATTTTTATATATTGCAAAAGTATAACCGCACAATGCAAACTTCTTTGAAGCTTCATTCAGTTATGTGCTTCGAAATGACAAGAAGCAATGCCGCGTGGTAAACATTTAAGTGATACGGAAAAATTCAAAATTCAAGCTTTTCGGTTAACTGGCCTAAGCTTAAGGGCTATTGGTAGGAAAATTTAGAGATCCGATCGTGTCGTCCGAAATTTCTTACAAGATCCAGAATCTTATGAGACGAAAATAAGACCCGGGCATCTGCAGAAGCTGACACGTCGAGACAAGAGGCTTTTAATAAATGCTGCATCCAATTCGGCGCATTCTTTGCCGCACGTTCGGGACCAATTCGGGCTTAGGAATTTCGGTTTCAACGGTTTTTCGTGCCTTAAAAAGCAGTAAAGTGATTGTTCGGTGCAAAATGATGCCAGCTCCAAATTTGACAACAGTCTACAAAAAAAAGTAAGAATTTTCCGAGCAAAACATGAAACGGAATTGGAAAACCATAAGTAACATTCCATTAATTTACAATTAACTCTTGTTATTCCAAATGGCATAATTCAATGAATGTTTTTTTAGATTATTTTCAGTGGCGAAAAAAGTTTAATCTTGATGGGTCAGGTGGTTTTAACGGATATTGGCACGATCTGAGAAAGGAAAAAAGTTTGTTCTCAAGAGGAACTTTGGCGGTGGCAGTTGTAAGGTTTGGGGGCCTTCTGCGACCGTGGTAAGGTTTCACTTGCCTTCACCTCTGCAAAGATGAACAGTTCAGCTTGCACCCAGGTGCTTCAGGATAATTTCCCAAGTAACATCGTTGGAGCTAAATGTTATTTATATGTTCTTAAATAGCTCTGAGAGAGTTAAATGCACGGCCCTAGCTCTATTTCAAAACATATTGCAGCTCTTGGTAAACGAATTTAAATATCTAGCTCTATAATGGAGTTTCTTAACAATCTTTAGATATGTTACATTTAAGAGCTTTCTGCTCGATAAATTTGCTCCATAGTAATGTTTTTATCAGCTGTTGGAAAGCATGTTAGCATTTTGATACTGCACCCTTTAAAATAGCTCTTTAAGAGCAAAATAATTTTTTAAAGATTTACTTAAGAGCTACAAGCTATATCTTCATGTGTATTTAACAAAATGGCGAGTATTTAAGAATTTTTATAAAACAGGAAAAGAAAACTATTAACAGTGCTGTGATGACTCCATTTTTAAAAGAATCATGATAAACACAGAAGCCTTATCCAAAAAAGTGCACGAGCAAAATAAATATTTTTTTCTCAAGTTAAAAATTGAAATAAAAAAATTTACCATCCACTTAAAACAAATTATTTAAGAAGGGCGTTGTAATATTTCGAAGTACAATATCAACATTTCTGATAAAAATCAGAATCGCACTTAGAAATCTCTCCCATGTTGAACGTATTATGGCTTTTAATTATTAACTTTACTCAAAATAAATTATGATGCTAAGATGATTTACCAACACAAATAATAATTTCTTTTCGTGTTCAATAGTATGATTTGTATTAATTTAATAATACTAATAAAAAACGTAAAAGCAAGCGGCTCTATGGCAGTTTTAAAGTGCATATTAAAGCTTTTAGCTGTCAAAACCTACTTACAAGCATAGCTGGGCACCGTTAATCAAACAGTTAACTTCGTTAATCGTTAATCCGCTACTAAAAAAGTTAGCTTCGTTAAACGTTAAAGCGTTAAATTTCGGAAGAATTAACGCAAGTTAACGTTAATCGTTAATCCGTTAACATGTGATAAAAATTGCTTTTTTTATATTTTTTTTTCTCTAAGCACCGGCGCTAAGTAATGCCGGTCGTCCACTAGGCGATCAACGCACAAATTTCGAATTCAACGTATTCAACTCTAATGTACGGTGCCTTCAATTCCTCAACGCATTGCGTAACAAGTGTAGTGTACGAGCTCATGTTGCTCCTTGAAAACGTTCGATCAACACGTTGAGCCACATTTTCGAGATAATGTGTTGCACATTAGTTGTTCAACGCGTTGATCAAGTTTTTAATTTTCTTTGGGATTTCTTGACGTAATATTGTGTTGCGTTGCGTTGGCTGCAGTGAAATCTATCTACGTGGTTGAACTATTGCGTTGCCATGAACTTGCAGTTGTTGCAACTTGCAAACTGTAGTGAAAGGTGATAAAAAATCAGAGTGGGCCACGAAATTAATTTTGCAAATGATTTCAGCAATTGAGGAAAAGCACAATATATGGGACATTAAGAGCCCCTCTTATAAAAATCGAGATGCCAGGGAATTGACTTGGTCTCAAATTTCCTCGAAAATGCAATTGCCTAAACATTGAATTCGAATTCACGAGCGCGGTGGGATCAATCGATTTTAATTTCTCATATATTTCATTGAAAAAACAATTTTCTTCGAGACTCAAGAAAAAATCATCTAGCCAGAATCGTCTTGGCTGTTTTTTCTTCCTTTGTCGTTTATTTTCTAATATTTCTTAGAGGAAATCATACTCATACGGAACAAATATAAGAATATTTTAAAGCGAGGGCGTGCGTCGGCAATAAATGAATGTACCGAACTGAAGTCAAAATTATTTCAGGTTTGACGTTTGAGTTTTTTTGTTTATCGTGGTGCGTTCAACGCGTTCCCAAACGAGTGAACATTGGTTCCTTGGTTTAGTGTACGAAGGTATCAACTCGTTCATCAACTGATTAAACAAAAATATCGAAAACGCAATTGATCAAATCGAAAAACTTTTTTTTCTGTCAAAATCGAACAAGTTTATCAACTAGTGTACGAGGTTATTCAACATTTGAGTAAGTTGGTCAACTAGGTGTACGGAGCTATTCAACACTAGAATAAGTTTTAAGAGTTGATCAACTAGGTGCGCGAGGTTAATGAACATATGGGAAAGTTGGTCAATTATGTGTACGGGGTTCCGAACGCATTTTGTTCAACTTTAGTTGCTCAACGTGAATTACTTAAGTTGCTGCCCTAGTGTAAGAGGTTGTAAATCGTTTATCCAACGAAAGAGTTGAATAAAAAGTTGAACGAAGTTGGTTGAACTTATCGCGCACATAGTGGACGACCGGCATAATTAAATGATCAAACCAAACGAATCTCTTCGCAGTTTTCTCACTCGCACGCGCCCTCAAAATATAGTATGTACCTAGCTGTTTTTGTTTCACCCCTGGAACGCGCCGCGCGGCACTTGTCTCATACTTGTCTGAACCTGTTTTTCGCGCCGCGCGGTAAATAGTAGGCATTGAATTAACGATTAACGGACTTAACGTGGATTAACGGATTTAACGTGTCCGTTAACATTTTTAAAAGTTAACTTAAAAGTTAATCCGTTAATCAAAATTTTAACTTCGTTAATTAACGATTAACGGATTAACGAGTTAATGCCCAGCTATGCTTACAAGCACTATTATTGAGCTAAAAAGTGCTCTCAAACTCAATGAATTAGCTGCAAGTGGGCTCCATGCTTGCTTTAAAGGCGCATCTAGAGCGTGTTTTTGAATTAACTAGCTCTATGATTAGTTCCGAAAGCGCTTTTCAAGCATTAATACAGCTAAAATTGTTTCTTGGGTTGGTACCCTACTTAAGACGATTTCGTCGAGTTCGGCATGTCTTCCAGCATGATAATGTCCCAATTCACGTTAGTCGTCAAAGTTTGGGATGGTACGAATCGAATAACATACATTTTATGGTGTTCCCGGCACGTTCTTCAGATTGTAATCCTATTGAAAATCTTTGGGGAATTTTGACCCGCAAAATTTATGCCCATAATAGGAAATTATACAGTGTTGCTGAGCTGCGGGAGGCGATTGTGGAAGAATGGAACTGTATAGACGATTCCATATTAAATAACCTTGTCAACAGTATGTCAAAAACAATTTTTAGATTGGTCGAAAATAGGGGCAGCAATGTCCTTTACTAATTTAGCCGAAAAAATTTACTTAAAATAAAAAAAACAGTTAAAAATAAAAAAGCGGTTATACTTTTGCAATACAAAAAAAATCTGTTTTAATTTTTAACCACCAGAAGAGAAACTAGCGGAACTTTTTTTTCTTCTCAATTTACTTAATTAGTGATGCCATTCAATAAAAAATAGTAGGGTGTCATTCCCATTTTAATTTTCTACAAAACGCATTTTTACAGGTGCGGTTTTACTTATGCAAGGCACTGTAGTAAGTAAAATAATATTAATTTAAAAAATAAATCACAAAATAAAATCCAGTTTTCTGTTCTTTTTAGATAAAACACTTATAATCTCGTCTGCTAGTATAGGTATTGCGCGATGAATAGCTAGAGCAGCCAAACCATTCAAACGATCCTGCAAATAAGTAAACATCCAAAGCTTATCACACTGTTATTAAAATAGACATATTTTTAATAATCTCACTTCGTTGGTCATGCTTGTTTGTATTGTTTTTATTCTCTTTACTGACTGGAGAAAGTTCTTTCGGGAGATGACGTTGAAACCGGCAGTGTAGCTAATATCTTTAATAAAATACATATAGCTGGATGGAAGCGCTTTTTCTTGCACGTTTACCTATTATCAATTGGTGAGAGACGTAAAAAAAAATTTCAGAGTGCGTTTCTTTAACTTATTTGGTTCATAACTAGTTATGTTGAACAATTATCGATCCCAATGGGGGGGATATATCCCCCTGATCCCCCCCTATCTACGCCACTGGTGAGTATAAATGTATATTCATTAAAACTCAAGGTTCAAGGAGGAAGAATAAACTTTTTCCTCTGAGAAGATTGTCTCCTAACGACATATAGATAGTTGTAGTAGATGTCTTCGGGAATGTTAAACAAGAATAGGTAAACTTCAGAAATTTAACCTAAACTCAAACTTTATTTAGAAAACTTCTTGGTAGGAGAATAAATAATTCCATTTAATCGATTTGTCTTCCTTCCTGTTATGTTGAATAGATTTCAGGACAATAAACACGAAACAAAATGTTAATTTGTTTTCAGAAATCTACAATCTACTATAAAATGGTTAATAATAATCATAGTGATTTTCGGAATAGATTTGTTGGTAATGGTAGGTATTTGGTATGTTTTATTGGCTTTTATGATTTTCTTTCACCAGAGTCGTCATGATTTCAATGGTAATTATTCGTTTAAGTTATTGAAATTAATCACCCTATAAGCCACGAACTTAAATTTAAATAATTTGTAAAGTTTTCTTAATTTTCATTATTTAAATTTAAATCAAATCAAATCAAATTTCTGACGTTTTTTCCTTTTTTTTTTGAAAAAAGCTAGAAAACTGTATTTTACATTAATTGGAGTAAATAACTAAAGTTAGGTGTACCCGATTAGTAGATCTTACAATATTGTAAGACCTGACAACATCTGACATTAATCTACCAATGAGCTGACAATTAAGTTGTGTATGTACACGGTTGGTAGAAAATCTACCAATCTCTTACAATTTATTATCAGAAGTTGGCTGACAATTTATTTTAAGATACTCGTAGCTGGCTTAATACCTACCAATTAATTGTAAGAGATTGGTAGTTTTTCTACCAACCATTGTCATGTTTTGTTGGTTATGGAACCTTGGCTGCAAATTGTCTGACAATGAAAAAATTGTATGATGCTAAAAAACGTAGGGGAAGGTGGCCTAAAATGGCACCCCTAAGGAAAGTGTGTCATATCTCACAGAAATGTGACATTTAAACTTAAATGTTATATTCTTTTCAAAGCTTAATCAATAACGCTTACATTTTTTTGCCTTACGAGTTTAAAAAGTTTCAAAAAGAATTTAAAGTATCTAGTTTTCAAAAACTCTTCAAATTCCAACGATTAAAATTGTCCGGGTAAATTGGCATACTGGTATGTAATTTTACCCTTGCAAGTAAACCAACTAGGCAAATAAACCAAAAACCATTTTCAATTTAATTTAAACTTTATTTTAAACAAATCATAGTTCAAAGTAAAATAAACATACACAATACTCAATAAAAAAAATAAAAACAACAATTTATTTAAAACAACTTCACTTAAAACAAAATAAATAAAAGTAGAAATTATAATAATACTCAATTATTGCAAGTACTTTTTTTTGGACGGCATTGAGGGCTTTTGTGAATGCATTATCAATCCAGGATTGCCTCTCTGTACATCGCTTATATTTTCCAACCATTTTCACTATAAAGAAAATGAAAATGTAAGGGTAAGTATAAAATGGCACACTGTGCCATTTTAGGAGAGTGCTTAGTAGACCATTTTGCCCATTTAGGGTTATTTTATTTAAGTTTTAATTCCGAACAGACTGAAATAGTTATAGGCCGACTAATTTCAGTAAATTAATAAGAAATACTTAATGCTTACATTCATTTACTGTTTTCTCCAAAATTGAATGTTTTTTATAATTTTTTTTGTCAACAAACTTTTTACAAAATTTTATTGGTTCTACTTTTGTAGATGGCTAGAAACAGTTTGACCTGTAAAATTTCAAACAATAGCTTGAAGCTGCTAAAATTTCGTTTATGTCAGTTAAGCCAGATAAACTAAAGAATTGTGTTACCAAAACATTCTAATTCTGTTCGGTTCTACAATTTCTAGCAAGGGGCCATTTTACCTTGGTGGCCCATTTTAGGCCATCTTCCCCTACATCTTACAATATCTCAATTGTCAGAAACGTCAGACAACGATAAAAATTGGCAAGTCTGACAATAAATTGTCTGTGTACACTATTATCACATACCTTACAATTTACGATCTACCAATCGTGTACACTTAGCTTAACAGGCATTCTTTTACGTGGTAATAACATTTAAATAAATATAATTTAGTTGCTTTCGAGCTTTTATCAGTGAAAAATAAAATGCAGAATGCTATCCAAACATGAATTTATGTAAAAAAAACTATAAGTTCTTGTAGATTTTTAAGAAAAAAATTTGGTATGCTTACTTTAAGTTTTTATTACTGTACGAATGAAAATTAAATTTCCAAAAATAATATTGTGACGTTTTTGAAATATCGAATTTTTCAAAAAAAAGAGTTTTTTTTTAAGTTTTGAAATGCAATAGTTTTTAGATTTTTTAGAAGCATCTCTAAAAAAAATTTCATTAAAATCCGTTATGTCGATAATGAGTAATTCAAAACTTAAAAAAACGGTTCTATGGTAGGTACAAGCTGTAATATCTTAATTTCAAATTTTTTTTATTAAATTAAAGATCGTTAAAATTAATTGAAATGAGAAAAATTTTTATCAAAATTTTAGTCCCCGTTTTCGAGAAAAATACGATTTTTGAAAACCATTTTCTAACATTTGTATGGTGGGTACCTTTATTTTTAGGTAAAATAAAACTTTTTTCACACATCTTGTAGATTATGTTAATAAACTTTTATCTGTCAAGTTTGAAAAAAATCTAGTATGTATAAGGTTTTCGAAATATTAAGTTTTGAAAAAAAAATTGAAATTTTTTTTAAAAATCCAAAAAATTTGTTTTTGAAAATTTGAATACACAGTTCTATTTAAATTTTTGGGAAGCTTTAGCAAAAAAAAATTATCAAAATCCGTCTCACCGTTTTTGAGAAAATCAAAAACTAAGAAAATAGTTCTTTGGGGGGTACCCTCAATAACAATTTTTCGGAAAAATTTATTCAACCAGTACCTAGCTTTAACTAAATAAAATTTTTCTGTATTTTTTTTTTTTTTAAATCTGTCAAACAGTTTTTGAGAAAAAAAAAATATTTACAAAATTACGAAAAAAATCGTATTGCAGGTACCGTTATTTTTGGTCTTACAAAAAAAAAAAGAAAAAAACGTGTGGGGGGAAAAATTAAAAATGATATCTACCCAGTTTGAAGAAAATCGGCCGAGCCGTTTCGGCTGTAGTCGAACCGACAGACAGAATTGCGAGACCCACTGTTTTGGTCTTCACTATCATCGTAATGTCAACTTTGATCAAAATCTCGAGTTCGATTTTTTTACGAATGCATAACTTGCCTTAAGCTAGCCCTAAACGACGAACATGCTCGCCGAACTTGTTCGTTTGTGTTATCCCCTACACGGCGAACACATTTGGCGAACATTCATTTCGTGTTGATTTTTCACTGAGTAAGCATGTGCGACGCACAGTGGGTCCTGTTCATACTAAGCAGTGCTCAAAATTCAATCTTCTTTAAAATGCTAAAAACTGTTATAAATAGATACTAACTGCTGTTGAAAATGAAAATATTATTAATAATGAATATAGTTCTGACTATTAAAAATAAAAGAAAACTGCACAAAATTAAAACTTCCGCATGTTTAATGAAAAACCAATGATACAGAGAACAGAGTCAACTTAAATGTACTGTAACTTGGTCATTAGACAGAGAGGAAAAATAATACTGTGTTATAATATTTGTTATAATATTTATATTGATTAGGCATTTTTATTTTGTTTTTATTGACAAAAATTAAAAACGGTATTTTGAGCACTGTTATGTATGAAGAGGACCCACTGTGTGACGTTCACAGCAAAAATAAGATTTGCTCGCGAACATGGCCCTACACGGCGAACATCGAAGCCAACGAACACGACAAAATCGAAATTTTTCGCCAACAGCGAGCGGCTCGCGAACCAGCCCCTACACGACGAAAACATAGCGAGCACGAACAAGTTCGGCGAGCATGTTCGTCGTTTAGGGCTAGCTTTATAGTACCTATAAGTCGCAAGTAAAAAATAAAAAGTAGACAAAATATTTTCGTCAATGATCTTTTGTTTGAAATTTCTAATCCACTTCATTGTTTCACTGACGACAAAAGATCAAGTTTTGAAATGCAATGTTTTTTAAACTTTTTAGAAGCTTCTCTATTAAAAATTTCATTAAAATCCGTTATGTCGATAGTAAGAAATTTAAAATTCGAAAAAATGGCTCTATGGTAGATACAGTGAGTAATATCTTAATTTCATTTTTTTTTCTTATTAAATAATAGATCGTAAAAATTATTCGAAAAAAAAAATTATTAAAATTCTCGGAGCCGTTTTCGAGAAAAATACGATTTTTTAACATTTGTATGGTGGATAGCGATATTTATAGGTAAAACTTTTTTTTCTCACATCTTATAGATTATTATTAAGAAACTTTTATTTGTCAAGTTTAAAAAAATCGATATTGAGTTTTGAAAATTTTTTTTTTTGAAAATTTGAATACAAAATAATATTCAAACTTTTGAGGAGCTTTAGCGGTTTTACCGTTTTTGAGAAGAGGGGTACCAAATATAACCATTTTTTGGAAACATTTTTTCAACCATTACCTTGCTTTAACTAAATGAAATTTTTTGAATTTTTTTTTAAATTTTTTTTTTTTTTTTAAGAAAAAAAAAATATTTATAAAATTTAGAACGAAATTTGTATGGCAGGTACCGTTAATTTTGGTCTTAAAAAAAAGAAACGTGTGGGGGGGGGGGGGGGAATTTAAAAGCGATATCTACTGAGCTTAAGGAGCCGTTTAGGCTGTATTCGAACAGACAGACAGACAAACAGAATTTCAGATGAGCAGATGAGATCATTCAATCCGATTGGCTACTGTTCCAGCACCAGTCAACAAGCTGCCTAGCTTAGCACAGTGTAGATGAAGTCGGATGAGTGTGGTGGTCCGGTGGAGTGAGTGATCTTATTTCCGGATAATTGTGCAAAGCTTTGTGTCTGTGCTTTGACTTCGACTTTGAACTTTGAGGAATACCAAAATCCAAAATCTAGCCTGCTAAATATTTGTGTGATCCTCAATCATAGTTTAAATGTTTTTCCTTTCAATCAGCTACGAGACAAGATTGAAAACCATAGAAAAAACAGTCGTTTAGACTTAACCCACTCATAAATGTATATGGACAGTCTATCGACCGAATTAAGAAAATACTCGTAAGTTTGTTCTAAGACCCTATGATATTTAATCAAGCTTTCAAGCACCAACCTTTATCGTAATTAAAAATAAGAGTGCCTTACATTTTTCTCCATCTCTGGATTGCCCTTTTTCATAAATTTTCTTTCAATTAAAACCCCTTTCCGTTTTTTCACCATCCCCATTGTTCTAATCCAATTGACTGAACTTTATTAAATTTATAATATCACCACTCATCCCTTAGTTTATTTACGAAAATTGAATTTCTTTGAATAAATTTATTGCGGCTTCACGATGCAAAAAGTGACCTTTAAAACCATCACCATATAGTCGTTGCGTCCTCGTCGAGCCACGTCGTCGTTGTCGGCTGCCATGACAATGTTAATTTTTTTTCCGTCTGTGGCTTGGTTATTCGTTGGATTTGAATCTCTGCCGAGGAAGGAAGCCATGTTTCATTCTAATGACGTTATTGAAAAATCAAAGTTTTCTGTGTGCTCCGCCAGTTTGTAGAATTTCTATCGTTGGTTTTTTTGCGTCATCAAACCCTACTTGGGTTCTTCTCTATTGCCTGCCGAAGATGATGACGTTGGATAAAGGATATCAAGAGATAAAAAATTTTTAGATTGCATACTGCAAGTTGGCTGGATGATGATGGGATGCCGTTGGCCAAGTTAGTGTCCGCCCGCCCGATGGAAAGCGTCCAATTTAATATCCACTTCTCGCTCTCGGCTGCAGCTAGAGTAGTAGTAGTTGAAGTGCCAGGATCAGGGTTCGGACTTTACTTCGATCGAAGTAGATCTACTTCAATTTTGAGAAAAAAATTTAATCTACTTCCCTACTTCTCTTTTTTATAATCTACTTCTCTTTGAAATTTTTAACCAACATATTTAAAGTCAGCGCTGATCACTCTGTATTACATAAAAAAAAACAAGTTTAGGAATCGTTTAAACGTAAGCACCGTGGAAAATTTAATGTTTTCGAGATCACTTGCAGAAAAACGTAAAGATATTTATGAGCCACCTATTGAATTGATAAAATTCATACAAAAGAAGAAATTTGTTGATGGAAAATTTACTTTAAAATAGTTATATTCAATTAATTTTTTTTTTTAAAGTCTGAAGTCAGAATTTAATTATATATGTTTTGTTTATAAAATTTAATTTCCTAAAACTACTTCCAAAATTGTGGATCTACTTCAGTTTTTTTCCGTATCTACTTCGAAAATTTAAAACCTAAGTCCGAACCCTGGCCAGGATAAAAGAAATTTGCCACGCTGCCTTTTTTCTTTCTGTCGCCTCAGCCATCACCGAATCAGTGTTGTGATCTGGCGTTCAGCTCCTCTTACAACGTCTTTCCAACCATAAGCCTATAAACGGGACGAAAAAAAATCCAAACTTATTGGGCGAAAGCCAATGAAAAAAAACTTTTTTTCGACTTAAAACTTTTCGTAGGATCATTTTGATTTTGGCCGGGAGCTGGAGGTGGCTGATGTTGAAAACAAGGATGGTTTTTTGCTGGCTTATGATGTTCCTAACATAGTCATAGCTCACTTCTGGTGGCTTGGTTGGGCGAGCAAAAAAGTTGAACACAAAATTATAGTCATTGCCTGTTTGTGTCTGTCTTACTATCGTTTATTGTTATCCTGGCCAGAGTGGCAGGATTAATCGGCGAATCAACTTTATTTTTTTTTGTTCTTGACGAAATTTTATATCCAGAGGATAAGAATAGAGAGAGCGATTAAAAATTGCACTTTACCTTCTTATGGCATCGAGTATGGGGACGTTTTGTTTGGTGATGTTTTAGAAAACTAGGTCTTGACGGTATCAGGTTTCTTTATAGCCGGGCGACATTTGCGTGTGAAGTGTCATGTGTTTTTGAGCGAATTTACATTTTATTATTGGATTTTTTCTTTTTTTGTATAGCAAGCAAATTCGAAAACACAAAAGAGATTATTGACTCAAATGTACGTATATAAGAAGCTGAGTGCAAAAAGGCTTTCATTCTTTTCAAATTGATTTATAGATTGTGTTCTCCCTTTTGACGAACTTGAATATCTAAAATGTATAGGTAGGGTACCTTTTCTTTTTATTTCCTGCAACAAAGACTCTGATAAAGGGAACATGCAAAAGTTGGCAAACAAAATGTATATATACGATAAAGCTAAAAAAAACACAGTCCCTATAGTTGTCGACCCTTGTCATATCCCGTGGCGGATTTCCTTTTGAATTGAATTATCCTCGAGACAAAGCAGCAAAAAGCTCAAAACATTTTGTAATTGATTGAAAGTTTAGGCGAATTTCTTTTGGGGGTTTTAACTAAGAACTGGGTTACCATTTTTTATTTCATTTTTTGTATCTGGGGTAAAGTTTGGACAGTTGGATTGAGATGGGTTTATTGAAAAAGATTTATTGTTGGTAACCCAAACGGGCGGAAAATACAAATTTTGTCTTGAATACCCATAAGGATTTTGAATAAGCGTTTTCCGGTGAAAGGCAACATGTTGATATTAAATAGTATATATCTCCATGTGTATGTATGTACATATATAAAGGGCTTAACCTTCTGCTATAATATCCAAAAACCACTTTGTTTGAATGAAGTTTTAACTTATGGTTTTGAAAGTATGTGGAATGAGGAAATTGTGGTTTCGGTAACCTGCGATTTGTAGCACATTGTTTGTTCCTATTGTGGAATTGGGTGAAAAAGTTTGTGCGGAGGTGATGACTTTGACGAACTGGTGACCTAAATAGATAAGAGGGTTCATCAGAATTACAGGACAATGTTTTAAATAATTTGACTTTGGTGTCAGACAGTAAAACAATTCTTAAAGAAAGTTTAATTAACTCGTAACCTCACCAAATCGTTTCCTTTACCAAATAAATTGTGTGCAAACAAAGTTTTCAAATATTACGGTTTTAACTATTACAGTTATTTTATCATACATTTTATGCAATAAAAACTTAATAACTTTCATAAAATTTAAATTAACTATAAGTGGATGGAAATTTGCAGAGGGATACAGTATTAAATTAAGAGAAAAAGCCATGAGAGGGGTGATAGCTTAGGATAGCTTATTTCGGGTCAAGAATTTGTGTAGGTCGTAATCAGTACGATTGCACGTCATGAGGAAAAAGGGGCTATTTTATCAACTGTCGAGGCTTCGAAGAGATATTTTGGATAAGATTAGGGCATTCTATGATCCAATTTAAAAATTAGAGAGCATATGAAATGTCGAATCATCTCATACATGAACTAAAATTACAAATCTGCGTTGGGCGGTGTTAATTGATTCAATTTGATCTTGAGTAGTCTTAAAAATGCAATGTAAATGGATTTAATGACGTAGGAAAAAGAAAGTTCTTCTGAACAGCGTTTTACGAAGCTGAAAGCTTTTCAGCCCACGAATAGAGTTTATAAGAACAATTACACAATTATCACAACATCTTTAGAAGTTTCAAAAATAAAGATAAAAGGTCTTAAATGGGTTGCTTGATGTACTACAGACAGTATAAATAAGTTTGGAGAAACCTACTCGAAAACGTACTTTATTTTGTGATTGAAAATAATTTAGAATGCACGAAAAAAAAATAAACAAATCAGGATTTTTTAATTTAAACAAAATAATATTGGAATAATGGGATCTTTATTTGTTTTTGGGCGATTCCGCTATAGACGATTTTTGACATCAATTTTTAAACTATAATATTTTTTACAAAAAAATGTAAGAATTTCTTATAATATTTTTTGCATTATTGATTGCAAATAGCCATTGTAAGTTTATTGCACCCGCGACATAAAAGATATTAAATTTTTTTTTTTGACACAAATAAAGTTCAATCTTTTTAAAACTTTCTAAAAGTAAGAAGAAAATAAAAAAAAATTAAACCAGTCGTTATTAAGCCTAGTACTCACCTAGCGTGAAATGAAAAATAAATACGTTCCAAATTACACGCGAAGAATAAAAATGAAAATAGAATAAACTTTTCCACGTGAATTTTCGATACTCACTTTGAATGAAAAAAAAAAATGACAATTATTTTTAAACTGATTCGTTCTTTCTGTTTATAAATTTTCAATTTTTTGTTTTGAAACAAAATATTGAAATCAACTGACAAATGTCACAGTTTTCCAAGTTGCCTTAAACTTTTTCCTGATGGTTGTACATTGAGAAATGAAAATCATAGCGTGGAAAAAGTTGTGGAACATATTTGTTTTTCCAATCCACATTTTAGTACTCACCTCTCGTTGCGGATTTCATGCCAGTGAACCAGCAGTCACTTTTATATGAAATTTTCATTTTCACTTGAACTGAGTACTAGGCTTTAGGAGTAAATTGTAAGTTGAACTACAAAAAACGTTGATTCAAATTGGTTGCACCCGCGATCGCAATATTAGGATCGCGGGCGCAACTTATTGACTACTACTAACATTATAACGTCATTTATCATATTTCATTGATAAAATAAGCTTTGATGAATAATTTCTGCTGTTCAGGGTAATTTTTTTTTTGTTAATTGTGTAATATAATATTTTATTCCTTTTTACAAAGAAAAATGTCTGTTGTTCAGGGTTATTTTTTTTTTGTTAATTGTGTAATATTATATTTTATTCCTTTTTATAAAAATAAAGGTCTGGTTAAATGAAAAAAAGACTGCTTCACTGAAATATATGCTCGTGATAGGAAAATGGAGGTAGATAGAGACCAGAATCAGACCAAAGAAAGAATTCAGGCAACTAGAAAGCGTCGTAAAGAAAAACAAATTAAACAGACAAGTACACGTAACATCTGTGACAAAAGTAAAACATAATCACCCAAGTAGTCCCATTAAAGAAGTTGAAGTTGTAAAATAATAGCCGCTTAATTTGTAGTTGTTGTATCTGAAAAAACTGATGACGCCAAAGCACTGCCTAAAAAACTGACGGGCGTTCAAACAACTGATATGAGATTTTTATAATAAGGATAATATTAGCAGACAAAGGCCGGGTATGAAAGATGTAAAATCGATTAAAACAGGAGTTAAGAATCGAGAACAATGATCATGAAGTTTTCAAGGATTTACAGCTTATCACGAAGCATGTGCTTGTAAGACTATATTTTATCAAGAAAGACCTGCTCATATTTTACCTATCAATGATATCCCTCATAATGTCTGCATTTGCACATCTTTCTCAAACTACATAAATCTACTTTTTGCTGTTTCGGAACATGCGACAGACTTCCTAAAACATAATGAGAGTTTTTGACGTATCGTGTAATGTAAATAATGAAGATTGCATGTCTACAGTTGCGATGTATGCAAAGAATCCAGTATTTGGAATTGGAAGATCTGAATTTTTCAGCATCACTATCAACAAAAATTGCGCGTTTCCGATTTTTTTGTGAGCCAGAAGATGAAGCTTTAAATTCTGAATCGCCAACAGCGTTGAACCCTCTATATTAACCAGCAGATGCATGCTCTAAAAAACCAAACACTTTTTACAGCAGTAGTCTAGCCAAAAGTTATTTCTCGTACAGGTATCTACCCTGCAGTATCACAATATCGCTATTTGGGCTCGTCTCTAAAGGACGTTAAATTACAATTTCTGAAAACAATTGACTGAAATAAAACATGATATAATAGATCATGATATAACAGACATCATAGTAAAGTTGGAAGCACCAGAGAAAAAGATTCAAAAGATTAATTGACATGGTTACTGACTAGTTATAAACTTTATTTTTATCTTTTACCCAGTTCTGAATATCGTTTTACTGATATTAATATTCGTTAAAGTAAGACGCGTTGCACCCGCGATAATTTGATGTTGCACCCACGATTGATTAAAAAGTGAATATTTCGATGTTTACTTTTGTTTTCTTTCTTTATTTTTATTTATTTAGTTGACTGAATTAACGTCGTTCAATATGTGTAAGAATAGTATAATAAATGTTTCACAATTAACAGAATTTATCTTTTTCGTACTATGATCTAGAAATGTCAGGCCAATTGTGTTGCACCCGCGATCGCACTTTGAAACCTTTCTTTGACGACTCATTTATTTTATTTTAGAGTTTTAAACGAATTACAAAAAAATAGGTAAAAATGTATCCCTTCAAGTGATAATTTCATTAAATTATTTCCATATTTTACTATAAGTATACTTCAAATGAGTCGAAATGTTGCACCCGCAATAATAGAATCGGCCTTTTATGACAGACAGAAAGATAAAGTAAATCACCCCATGTTGTTGAAAAGAGGAAAATTAATTAACATGAAAAAAGAAAAACTCATAAACAATGCTTTCAGAAAGCTTAGGTACATAAATGATTATTGAAACGGATCGATATTGCAAAAGTAATTTCAAGTGAAATATATGATCGCTAGTAATTAACTGATCGGGTCTTTAATTCAATGATCATTTATTGCTTGCTCTTTTAAGCTGATGCTACAGTGGTGACCAGAAGGTGAACAGGGACTCAACCAAAAAACTTCTTGCAACCGACTCAATACCTAGCTATTTTACTTCAGTTTCTTAAATTAAATTGGTTGAGGCCCCCTTCCACTTGTATGCCTCACTTGAGCCAAGGTCTTACTTTACTGGTTGAATTTTCCGGTCCGGAAAATTATTGTCAATGACCCATCCATCTCAATGATTGTGCGATCCCTGCAGTTCATTGCAGGGCCGGCCCAAGCCAAACTTGCGCCCTGTGCAAAATTTGTAGAAAGCGCTCTTTTTAAATTTGCACACTTATGTACATACATACATACACACACAAATACACATGATACACATAAATAAGACATACATAATCTAAAAAAAAATGTTCTATGTTCATTGTGCACGAATTTAAACAAGCCCATCACGGCCCTAATAAATGCAGACCATATTTAATTTTTTTTAAGTGAGCTGACAACAAACAGTGTGTGATCAGATATGTATAAGGCAGTCAATAGACGTACAATAATATTGGGCAGATAGAATGCCAAAAAATTTTGAGCAATAAAGTTTGCGCTATGATATTTAATCGTGTGAAAATGAAGTTGCACGAGTTAACCCATAGCTATTTCCAAAATGCCCAATAAATATCTAATTTCATACAATATATTGCGACACCTTTCAATATGAAAAGCATAAGCGCCTGCATTGAAAAATTTTACTGTACGTCTACATAAAAAACCAGCATACTCTAACCCATATGATTCCATATAAAAGTGAAGTTAGTTAGTGTTCAGTTCAAGAAATAACTTAGTACAGTTTTTTGTTGGGATTATTTAAACAAGTTTTGTGGTTAAAATGCAAATGGCTGTATTTGTTTGCGCAAGATCAAATTACATTTTCTTGCTCCTGGTAATGCGCCCCCAGAATCTTGCGCCCAGTGCATTTGCACTTATTGCACACATGGTTGGTCCGGCCCTGGTTCATTGTTGTATCTTCTCTCAGGATGGCATAAAAGACTTTCATCGATTTTTGACAATGTCCAAGCCTCTGAACCATCTAAACCATATATCCAAGAACGGAGTAATTGGTGTCTTAAAAAGGGACACTTCGGTTACAGGAGAAGCCTTCTGAGATTAAAGCAGAAGCGATTGGTAAGAGTTATTCTTCTTTGAAGCTGGTATCATTATCTGATTTTATAGTAGAGCCTAAATAGACAAAGTCACTAACTACCTCGCAGTTATAGCTGTCTCTAGAAACGTACTGTCGAAGACGACTGTGTTAGATTTTCACTCTCGCTGGCAGCATATTATTCGTCTTGTTTTCATTGACCGTTTGGCCAGTTTTGTTTGCTTCTTTGTCAATACTCATAAAAGCACCAGTGACATCACGTTTTGTTTCTCCAATTATCAATATTAATATCGTCAATGAAAGAGAATAACTGGACTAATATTGTTGGTGATTACAAAACGGCTTTGAATGGCTTGTTGCTTAGAATAGGTCTTGAAAGAAATTGTTAAATCAAATCAATTCTTTTTGAAACAAAGATTTATTAATAAAACTGTTAAATGGTCAGATTATGTTCTATAATAATCTGGATTGCAGTAACTTTCTTCAGAATTACCTTAGCTAAGCTTACTTCATTCTCAAGAAAAATACAACCCAATCTTTTTACGTTATGTAGGCCCTAAGAACTAACTATAAAAATAGCTATCTCGCATTGAACTCACTCCCACCAAAATGCCAAAATGAATCCTAATCTTAAAATGAACTTAATCGCAAAACGAAAATGAATTGGGTGAGTGCTGGAAGTGTGACTTAGTTCATAATGAACAAATTTCCATTTTTAAAGTCAAATTTTAATATCGACAGTTTCCTTGATAAACTGCATTTCCTCCTTAGCCCGTTTTATAATAATTAATATAATAAACCTATTTATGTTATTTTGTAGGGATTCAATTAGCCAAAAATTAAAAGTCGACTAAATTGTTTTTGTAATTATCATTGCAAACTTATTGGATATGTAACAATAAATTTCCTGGCAGAAATTTGGTCCTTGCAAAAATAAAAATTAATTCCTTACGATACTTTAACCCCGTGACGTGCCAATTGGCAAACAAATCATCATAACTCCAATAGTTTGGCAAAACTTTTGCCCCCATATACATGCAACTTTTCTCCTGCCGCAAAACAATTCATTTACCGGCAACAAATCACCTAAAAAACATTCAAGTCAAGTTGAGCCAGCTAATACCAATTAAAGCTCTTCAAAGTTTCGTCGTCGACGGTCTGTGGTATTTCCTTCTTCTCTAATCTCAATAAATATTCTGGAACAAACTATTTGGAAAGAAAAAACTGCCATTGCAGGAGTATGAAAATAGAAAACAAAATGAATAACCTTCTAGTCCCATTCATCATCTTAATTGCTTAAAAAATCTGAAATCCAAGCACATACTCTAAAACTGACAACGGGGAAAAGAGAAACTATTATGAATACAAGTATGTAGCAATATTATAAAAATGTTGTGGGAGTGACCCAAACCATTTTTTTTTCAACTTCTTGAAAAACCCTTTCCCACCGAAAATGTAATTTAAATACAAAACTTCCTATGTATAATGTCTCCAGTCGCTTGTCTGGAGTCTTCAGTCTCCTAGTCCTACATCATCACCCCAATGGAGGATTTGAACATAACATCAAGATTGTAACGAAAGGCTAAACTATTTTCCAAACAAAAAAGGCCAATTCCAACAAAAAAAAAGGATGACAAACGATAGAAACGCAAAAAATGTTTGAAATTTACGAGATGGAAGAAAAATTACTCCTTTGAGGATTCAAGTTCAACATTTCTCCATAAGCTGAGTTATTGCTCGAGGATATGAGTGATTTGGGTTGATGTTAGCGTGCTACAATAAACCCATCATTTCTGGTGCTTCAGCCATTATTCAAAAAATAAAAAAAAAAACAAGCAGCAGCATTACACTTCACACACGTCCGTCATAGCGGTAGCAGACTGCGTTGTTTGTAAGCTGCCATCGCTGCCAACCAAGAACCGACTTAACCACCGCTATTCAGCAACAGAGTGCTCAGCTCTTCAGCTCACATTCACGACCAACCAAGCCAACAAGTCATGCAGGGATGTGTTTAAAAATACTTGCCTGCGCGTCACGTAGCACATCATCATAAAACGGCCGCATTCATGTCAAATTAGAAACCGTTCACATTCCAATTATGCTAGAAATTTAGGAAGGATTGAGGTAAAACGGAGGAAAGAACTGCAGAGTCCTGGTGGAAAATTTTTATTTATTATTTGATATCAAAGGAATTTTCATTTTGACCACAAAGCATGCACAATTACTCCTGCAAACTCAGGACATACCGAAAATGTATGTACTCGTATGTATGTATTCTGAGATAGGGAACAAATGTGTCAGTATAGAGTGGCAGTGAAAAGGAATTTCGATGAGAATAAAGCGAGAAGTCACTATTTGTTCACCCGGAGGAGATACTTTATGTATTTTGACACTTCTCTTGTGCGTCGTCCGATGTCGGTCCTCGGTCCTCGGTCCACAATCCTTGTTCACTCGCCACCACCAACCACAACTTCCGTCCGGATATTGTATATGTGAAGAAGAAAAGCAGGGGAGTTTAATAGCCAACGGGACACAACAGACAGTCTTCCCGGGGGATCACGTTGGGATTTATTTATTTATGGAGGATATCAACACAATGGATTGTTTTATGTAAGAGTATACTCTTCATCATGCCTTCAAGTCCTTACATTCTTTAAGCTGAGAAAGCATTATTATTACGTTGGTTGGTTTGTCTTGAAATCTGCTAAGATTTCCTTGTGGTTTTGACGATTATTAAATGCTTTTGGGTTATTTTTGTGTACAAAAACAACTAAACGACCCCACACGATATGGAACATAGTCTCAAAGATACTCGTATAAGTTAGTTAAGTAGAATTCCAGGAAGATTCTTCTGGATTATATCAATTTATTTTGTAAGTCCTAATGACAATTGGCAAAATGAATGTTTATGAAAGATTTAATGTCATACAGAGGGACTTTATAGGTTTTTAAATCAAGACATAAAACATAAAGCCAACAAAAGTTTTGTGAATTCTTGGAGTTTTGTTTTGGGTATAATAGGAGTAGTTAAAGTTTTCGAACACAACCAAACCACAAAGCTAGAAGGATAATGTTGAAAAAGACACATTAATTTGATATGAACGCATGTCTCTTTAATAAGGAGTTGTTAAGTTTGAGAATTTATTCACAGTGTGGCTCAAATAAGACCTAGCAATGTTAAAATGTTTTGTTTTGCAGGTTATAATTGAACGCTTGGAAATTTATAATGGATATATACAGTGCACAACAACGCGTCAAAACTATCGATTTTGGTTTATGACGCAGCGAAAATATCGCCAGTAGTTAGATTCAAGATTAGTTTCAATAGGCTTCATGATTGGAAGATTGGTCGAAACATTAGTCATACAGCATCGATAATTTGTGGTTCCAAAAAGATGGAGCCACTGCGCACACTGCTAGGCAAACTATGAACCTGCTGTGTGAAATTTTTAGGGAACGTTTGATTTCAAAGAATTCAGATTTCCCTTGGCCAACTAGTTTAGCAGTTTCTTATGTGGATATATAAAAGCCAAAGTGAATGTTTATAAACCATGAGAATATTAGACAGTTGAAGCAGAATATTCGACACGAAATACGGGGCCTGCAATCAGAAACATTACATTGCGTGATGTGATAGAAAACTCGGTAATAAGAGCCACTGTCTGTATCGTGCAAAATGGTGGACACTTGTCTGACGTCACATTCCATACATAGTGCTCCTTAAATTCTGTAAAATGTTTTTAATAATTAAACAAAATTAATTAAAACAAATGATTAGTATAAGAATTATACGTGTTTAATATTGGAAGGTATTATTTGACCCACTCAGTAAAAATATGAATAATATATGCCTTAATATAGGCCTTAAAAAATTTCTGTTGGAACGTTAAAAACTGGCACCTATTAGGTTAAAAAAAGAAAACGATACACCTGAAGAAATTGTGAGTATGATTTGATATACCAGTGTTTTGTAAATTTTGTGAAAAAATGTCACACTCTTCTTCAATATTTTAGAAAAGCAATGGGAAAATGTTTTGTAGTTTGGAATGTTGACTTTATCACACTTCCTCTTTAACATTTGGTGTAGTAAAAAGTAAACCATTAGTTTACATCTTCAATACTTATTTTCCTTATAACCTTTGAACAACAAGACTAAGTATTTTTATTTTTTTTTGTGTCTTAAGTTTTTGGTCGAAACTTTTTCAACGCGAATTGGCGTTATCAAGTCAGAAAGATCAAAGTTTTTTTGAACACCACATTTTTTCTGATGTTTACTATGGCGTATACGTAATTAATTTAATTAATTTAATTACTTTAAATAAGAAAACATTGTTGAAATAAATAACCGTGTATTTTTATATATCCCAATAATTTTTCAAGTCATAGATATTTTAGCATTTTTGAGAAGTTAAAGGAAAATTACCATTAGAGGGAATAAAATAAAAACCATTGGTTTAGATTTTTGGCTGGTGGCGTTCATACTTTTTCGAAAACGACGTTGGTGAGGCGCTCACATTTAATGGCGAACGCAACAAAATATTGATAACCAATATATACACTTATACACCATGTTATTTAAAGAGGACAGCCCCACGTGCCAAACAGCTGACGCAACGATTAACATTCTGCATGAACGGTTTGAGAGTATGGCTATCTCTCGCAGATGTGACGTGAATTGGCCACCAAGGTCGTACGATTTGACACATTTTCTTGTATTGTTTCCTGAAGTCGCAAGTCTGTGCTATTAAACAACAATCAACCGATGCCGTTAAAGTGAACGTAACACAGGCCATCGCTCAAATTCAGCCGGAAGAGTCATTGAAAATTGGACCACTTGGCAGGCATATACAAAATACTCGTATGTACAAACATATGTAATATGTATACATTCAAAATTTCTCTAATATTTAAAAAAAAATTTTAATCCTACTAATATTATAAATGTGAATGTTACGATGTATGGATGTTTGTTACTCAATAACGCTTGAACAACTGAATGGATCTTGATAAAATTTAACACACAAAAAAGTTATAGTCTGGATTACCGCATAGGCTACTTTTTTTTATTATCAGGGGAGGGGCATTGGGGGGTCGAAACACCCCAAAATTATTTATCTCTACTTCTATCTTCGTATTGAACTGAAATGTAGTACATATACATAAGTAGTTGCATTGAAATGCCATACTTTGGTGGTGCGGGCCCAGAGGAGGAGCATTGTTTGATTACGATAAAAACAATAAAAAAGTTTTTAAAAAAAAATAAAACAAAAATAAAATTCTCCGAATTAAAAACAAAAAAAAATTTGACAAATATTTGTGTGTCTTTGAATTTAAACTATTTTAAGGTAAGTTAAACTTTATGTGCCTACAGGTTTAACTACATACATTGTTATAGGATAGTTACATACGTATGTGATTTGCTCATCGTTCGTTAGTTTTTTTAAAAATATCCTTCGCTTGGCTCCATTACCTTAAAGAAAAGGACTTGATTGCTTGATTGGATTTATTGGTTTGCTGTTTTGTTTTTATCCAGGTATATGCATACGTTAAATAAAAATAATTCGTACGCTTTCAACTTCTCATGTTGAACAGGAGATCAGTTGTGACAGTTCTTGGATAAGCTAAACGTGTTTATTATTTCAGTGGTAAGTCGTCTTTTTCAAATAGAGCTGTTCAACGATGACACACAGAAGTAACATTAACACCCAAAACCAAGATTCCGTACTTCACACAAGATTTCCATTTACACAAAATTTCCAATGCAAGAAAACCTGAGCGAATCTACAGAAACTTTTAGACACATGGTTTATTTTGAAAAGCTTCAGTTGAAAAAAAAATTTGCTTGCGGGAGTTCCCGCACGGGTACGCTAGTTTAATATAAACATTAAGACTTAATAAAAAATTCGTGAGCCTGTTTTGAAATATCAGATTTTGAATATAAATATTTCTATTGAAATCAATTATTTCGTTAACGAAATAGTTTACAATTAAGTAAACGATTGTGTGGCAGATACCCACTTATAACAGTTCAGTATTTTTTTTTATCAGAAGTTGTATGGTCTTCTTACAGCTCAGAATTTTTTTAATCATGAGAGGTCTTTTCGAGATATTTTTTGGAATTTAAACAAATTTGTATTTTCACTCTAGAGATTCATCTACGGACTTTAAGTGCGAAGCTATGCACCATTAGATCGTAGTTTTTGTTTTAAAAATTTCAAAAGTATGAAATAAATTTTTTAAATTGCTAAATTTATGGAACTAAGAAAAATATTGTCGTATGAGTTCTATGTTCCTTAAAAAATAAGTTTTTATATATTAAAACAAAGCATTTACATTTTAAGTTTTGCTTAATGTGCAGATGAAAATTTAACGTTTTTGGTTTAAAATAGAGTTTAAGTATAAAAAAGCAATTACGAGTAAATCGATAACAAAAAACTGAGATTAAAATAAAAAATTTCTTTAAATTTGTTTTAAAATATGTTTTAAAAATTATGCCTCGCATGCCTCTGTTTCGGAAAATTTTTTTGAGAAAAAGGTAGCATTTCCTTAATGGCTTAAGAAATGTGTATGACAGGACCCGTTATTGTTAAACCTCATACACAATAAAAACGCCAGGTACCAATCTTAAAGAAAATCGACGTTTCCGTTGAGGCGGTTGTAAAACAGGCAGACATTGTTTTTTGCATTTTCGCTATCACGTTAGAATTTAATAAAAATTTCGAACGCAATTTTATAAGAATATAGTAATTTCCATAGAAACATGTATAGTTAATATACACATTTATAAGTAAAAAAAACGCTATTATGAATATTGATTTTTTTTGGGTTCTAGTTCACAAAAATTGGCGTTTTGTTCCGGCGATCTCACACGGACTCATCAGTTGACAAGTGAGGTCCTTGTCAATACCCAAATTTTGTGAAATTCAATTTATCATTCATCGATTTTTGACATAAATCCAAAGCGAACTATATTTAATTCAGTAGTATATAAGTTTGTATTATAAAAAAAAACTTCTTATATATAGAAAGGATTAACTTTTTTTGTAAATTTTTTTTATTATCAGTCTTATAAGCATACAGTAACACATTTTTTCATTGAGAACACCTGCGTGAGAGCATTGGATTAATATTGATCTGCGAATGTTTTTTAAATAATGCAGCGTTACACGCCCTAACTAGTGACAGAAAAATGCAATTGCGAAATAAGAACAAAAATGTTCCTGAATCTTGAAATCAATTTAAATAATAAATACATGCATATTTAGATAAAATACATAATTACTGTTTATTTAAAGTTAATCCTTTCTTTTGTAAATGCACCTAAGCCAACCCGACCCCACCATAATAAAAAAGTGGCAGGTCAATTTTAAACCAATGCTCTCACGCAGGTGTTCTCAATGAAAAAATGTGTGAAATATGGTTAATCCAGTACTTTGTCACATTATTGTATGCTTATAAGACGATAATTAAAAGAATAGTAAAAAGAAAGTTAATCCTTTCAATCGTAAATTCACCTACATAAGAATCCAAAAACGTAAAAACTAAAATAAAAGGCTTTTCTTAGAACAAAAGTAGTTTTTGTTATTTTTGATTTTCTCAAAAACTACAAAACATTTTGACATCCGGTTTTTTGTGTTTGATCAAAAATTAAAAAGAGCATTAAATATTGAATAAAAAAATAATACTTAATTACGTAAAATTTTGAAAAAAAATTGTTTAAAAAAAAAATTTTCATTTTTTTTTTCAAAATTTTGATTTTGAAAATTAATTTTTCAAAAACTATTCACTCGAACTACTTTATTTAAAAACAAAATTAAAGAATGTATTTCTGGCTTTTCAAAATGCCATAGCATTACTCTGTAGGTATCACCGTTATTTTCTAATAATTTTTTTTCTGTTTTAAGTGATTTTTTTCTTAAATTGCCCCTCCCGCCTAAACGGGGGGAAATAGACCCCCCCCTCCCATACGATTTTTTTCTTGTCTAAGTCCAACCTACACGCCCTAGCTTTTTGTCACACCTTATGCCAATCACCCTGTATAAGTAGTAACTACATATATGCATCGCAAGTAAAAGTTTAATCATTCAAAAGCACAGTGGGGCCGAGAGCCACTTTGTGCGGCCAAAAGTAAAGAAACGTAGAGAATGATCCACAATAATGATTACGAATCTGTTATCAGAATCAGCAAATTCAAAATGACCGACCTAATATGGCGTCATGTCATACGGAAAAACTTATCAAAAATGAAATAACTTTGATAGTTGGTTCAAAAAATTTGTTTTTATATCATTAAAGCATGTACTTGAAAATTTATTAAAAAAGAACAAATTCAAAATAGTGGAATGCTATATGGCAATATTATATAACAAAAAAAAATGGAAAAAAATTATTTATATATTTTTATTGAAATCGAACACAGTAATTTATAAATCATAAATTTAGAAATACAAAATGCAATATGAGTAAACAATATATGTATAAGTTAATCCGATATTTACATGAAAAAGTTTTCATTGGCCATCTCGTAACAGTAACAATCATCTACATCTGTATCTGTTTCAGAAGCGGAAGAGCTGTCAAAAGATTGTTGTTCATCTTCTGTCTGATTTATTTACAGATGGAGGTGCTAACAAATTGATACAGTCCTTAGACAAAGATTTGAATGTTTTAAAGGTAATTTCCGATAACTAGATATTAGTGAATCGGATGCGATTAGGAATCTTTTAACCATAATGGTTTCGTGCGAAATTAGCTTGATTTTAAAAAATTTCTTATATGTTTCTTGTGCATCTTCCGACATTTGACCGAAAGGTAACACTGAATATTTTATTATTTCGGGGCCATGAATTAAAAGTTTGTGAACTAACGTAGGCATACAATACCAGGAATATCGTTGTAAATTAATGCGCAAAAAAACTCAACGGGCAGCTGAATTTTACACAATACTTTTATCAACTATCTTAAATAGCTTTGAGAACAAGATCTAGCAAGACAAAAAGGTTTTCACTCAAACACATAATTTTTTTTAAAAATAAATAAATAGTGTTGGCATATCTCTGTCTAACAATGTACTATTTAGGAATTTTCGTTCAGAAATTCTTTAACTTATTTAACTCACCTGCAGGTGTTGAATCCATTTTATTGCAATAGATTTGCTTGGAAATAAAAACTTTTACACGTGTTTGGAAGCGTGCATTAGCCTATATCTTAACGACGCGTGACTATGGTAACTAAGCAGCCACATTCAGACTGATATTATGGTATTTTTAATATTTTTCGTCTCCTAGGGGTCTCCTTTAGCCAACCTGATGACAAAAAACCCCTAACTCAAAACTTTTATTTTGGACTTCTGGCCGCAGAAAGATGCTTTCGGCCGCACTGTGAAATGCTTTAAATCAATAATTATCTGTACTGAATTATTATTACTCAATTAGAGCGAAAGTTATGGGGTTATTGTAAGGATTAGTCTGAGATCCTGTTCTAATACCTCACTGGACAAGGTTCTCCTTAGAGTACTCCAATCTATTCCCTTGGTTATGTGCTATAAACCAGAGTGTCTTTCAAGGATTTCCGTCCATTTTATTTTTGAGTCGCTTTTCAAGAAATTACTGGAAAAGGTTACGATTCGATCGTTCAGAACTGTTTTATTCCTAAATATTAGCCAATTATTATTAATCAAGCTTGTGGATGTAACTGCAATCTTGAAATATTTTTTTATGAATATAGACAATGTTTCATGTTAAGTGATAAAGAGGTTGGTCTTGATATCTTTAATCTAATCCATTTGAATTTTATATTGAATTTGACATTGAATGAGAACTAATATGTAATCAAGGGTTGATTTCATTTCTCCCCGAAAATATTGTTAAAGCTTTCTTGCGATCAATAAGGACGTACGAACATACAAAGAACCGTAAATCACATTTTATGCCACTAAAGCCAGAAATCAGGTTCCATGTCACAATATATCTTCTAACATTTAACTAACTGCTACAAATGGCGCCCAACGTGAGCTGAGTACAAAACATATTTCTTTCATTATTTTCATTTTTCTTATTTTACTTTTTTCTTGTTTTTTTCAACATACTCATACTCATATTGCATTCAACATTCCTACGTGTCATTGTATGACTTTTAATTTAAAAATGCTGACCATATTACCGGTCTGTCAGTCGCCTGGCTGACAAGTTCCATTCTTGGATCACAAAACATAATACAAAAACAAAAATTAAAACGCAGAGAACTACTTTTAAAATATGAAGACCAAATCAAAAAACGTTTGCATATGTATGGAGTTGTGTTTCTACCTATCTTCTCGTAACATTTAACCGAAAAAGAAATTTCTATTAAAGTGGGAAAGATTGAAGTCATATTATAAAAATATATCTCCAAGAATATAAAGAAAGTCGGGATAGTCAACGTCAGATCCACACTAACTCAAAGTGTGATATCTGTATAGTTTAGATGCTCCATCTAGCTTCTTATTATTCGTATTGCTTTTGTTGTGAGCATACATATACAATAAATTTTGTTATTCTCAATGTACACAATAAGAGATAGAAATCTTTGTTGTTCTATTTTTATCTTATATGCGGGGTGCAGCATAGCTGACACAAGGAAGTATAAATCAAGTTTGCCTTCCGTTTTATTGCTTACTACTACTTCTTCCATATTTCTGTTTTTTATGAACTGCCTTTTTTTCGCCTTTATGCTTTATATTTTTTGTTTTTTTATTTTTCGTGCGTCCTTTTGTCATAAGTTCAATTTATGATAAATGTTGTATACAAGTTCTAAATCCTACCTTAACAGATGGACAGTGACGGACTTATACTTTAATCAACTGAGCATTCGTTTAAGGAAAGCTATATGTCTTTGGTTACAAGCTCTGAAATTCGGATGGCTTATCTTCCAAGTAGCCACAATATGATACAAATCGAGTGCAGAAAATCACCCATATTTCTGACGATATTGGACATAGTACAATCACTAGAGTAACATGGTGGTTAAGATATCAATCAACCAAATTTCTGAATTTTGTTTGATTCATGTCACTGTCATAATTATCTCATATATAAAAGGTACCTTAAATACTTTAGCCGTTAACGAAGAAAAACAAAAACCTGAGACTTTTCTCCAGTTAGCACTTATAAGGGTTTTGTTGATATGCAACTTGGGAATTTCCAACCTAACTGAAGGAAATTTTTGGATAATTTAAGATGCGATAACCAACAAATACAAAATAACAGACTCAGTGACGGAAAAAAGATATGAATTTGTGGTCGATTTGAATAACATTTCTCCAACAAAATTTTGAAAACAGAAATCTAATTAAGGAGCGAATCTAGACTCCTTTCTAGGAATGTTAGACCAGATAAATCTTAGCTTAGATTACTTTATTTAAATTTAAAGTCCGGACAAACGGATACAAAGATACAAATTGCTTGCTTGGGTTTGGTACCGAAGTCCGCAAAGCTTTGACATAATGTGCATAGATCCTAAAGTTGATAATGACGATGGGGACATTATCTTCACACACAGTTTTGTTTTATTTTTTTTTGACCGGCCGTGTTTGAAAGTCTGTAAGCCCTATCACTTTTCTGGTATTTAGGTGACTTTTGTGTATTTGATTTTAAAAGCGGTCCAAAGTTCGATACTTGAAGCGACATAATATTGTAATTCACCGATTCAATTATTCAAATACAGATTATGGAAACAACAAAATTCTATTCCCGAGAAACCTAGGACTGAAAATGTTACCCAAATTATTAGAGACGTTTTCGAAAATCGAAGACATAAGAAATATGGAAGGGAAAGTAATCGGATTTTAATTTAACCAAATCGTTAGACCTGCGGGGGGTCACGTCGAAGTGCTTCCTTTACCTGCTCGTGGTGGTCCCCGGGCAATGATTTGTGTATCCACACGAATGAGCTAAAATTAGAAAGCGCTCGTTAGGATAGATTACGGAGGCTATAGCACTCTCTGTAACTGAAAACCATCTTGCTACCGAAACGGAAACAACGCCTCGGATAACTATGTTGACGACTTTTGGCTATCGAATAAAGACAACGATTGGTTTCTAAAATGTGAGGACACTCCTGAATGATGGCAGTGAAGGTACCCACAACGCCAGATTCCTCCAACTAGAGAAAGAATTCATGCGGTACAGGCTGGACATATTAGGCCTTACCGAAATACGTTGCATGGGCTCGGGCAAGTTCAAGTCACTATCGCGTAATACTGTACTGCTCTCTCCGGAAAAGCTCCAGGAAGCACACGTGAAGCTGGGGTTGGGCTGATTTCATGGGATTTCATGTTGGGCTAATTTAAGGGGGCCTCTTGAAGAAAGAATAATAAAAGCACGATTCCGGACAAGAGTACGTCCCGTCACCATTATACAGTGTTACGCCCCAACGGAGCTCGCATCCGATAAGGAGAAATAATTTTTCTACAGTCGGCTGGGAGTCGCTTACAACAACACACCGCGCGGAGATACTAAAATGGTTACAGGAGATTTGCATGCTAAAGTTGGCAGGAACAACGATGGACTCAAACATGTGATGGGACACCATGGAGTTGGGAATTTCAATGATAACGGTGAGCGGTTCATTGACTTCTGCAATACTAACGGACTCGTCATTGGCGGCACCATGTTTGAGCACAAGACGTGGCACAAAATAAGTTGGGTGTCGACGGACACGCAAGCATCTTCGAACCAAATTGATCACTTCGCGATTAGCCGGCGCTTTAGAAGCTCGCTACTTAGTTCGGAGTGGAAAAAGGAAATGATAGTCAAGCTCCCTAACAAAGGAGACTTAACACAGTGTGAAAACTGGAGGGGGATTTGCGTCCTGCCTGCCGTTGCCAAAATATTAGCGAAAATAGTACTGGAACGCATCAGGGAACATCTAGACGCCACAGTCGATGCCGAACAAGCAGGTTTCCGCACTGGATCTTCATGCATTGATCATATCAATACTTTAAAGATCATAATTGAGCAGTGCGTCGGATATCGATCACTACTCCACCTGCTATTCATTGACTTTGAGAAGGCTTTCGATAGCGTCAATAAAGAATTTATTTGGCATGCTTTACGCAGCAGGGGTATCCCGGATAAATTAATAGCTATTATTAAGGCAACTTATGATCGATTCAAATGTCACATTTTTCACGGAGGGAGGCTGTCAGAAGAGTTTGAAGTCCAAAGTAGAGTCAGACAGGGCTGCATTCTGTCACCAATATTGTTTCTGTTGGTGATAATCGATGTCCTGCGAGCAGCCTTGACGGGGAACGGGGGAATTGGATAGACTCTGACGTCTCACCTGAAACATCTTGACTATACGGATGACGTATGCTTGCTCTCTCATAGGATCATGGATATCCACCAAATGACAACAGGGGTGGAGAAAGAAGCAGAAATCGTGGGGCTGAAAATCAACTCCGGCAAACAAAAGATGATCAGCCTAGGAACCCAGTCATCTTCTCTCATAAATATTTCTCAACAACCGGTTGAGAAAGTACAGAGCTTTCAATACCTTGGAAGTATCATCTCTACCGAGGGTGGCATCGAAGAGGACATCAGCAGTCGAATCGGGAAGGCAAAGTCTGCTTTCGGTACTTAATGCTTAGAAATATACGAATCCATGTTACTTTACGGTTGCAGCACTTGGAAAGTAACAGTAGGTGGATTTTCTGGCTCAATCGTATATCAAATAAAGAGCTCCTCAGAAAAACGGGTCAGGAACCTATTGACTCTATTATACGACGTCGCGAAAGTGGCAGTAGGGATCGGACACACTCAAGAAGAAAGAAGAGCTGGACGACCGAGAAGCTCATGGAGAAGGACAGTCGAGGAGGAGTCAGCCCAACTAGGCAAGAGTTGAAGGGAGTTGCGACTCATATCCAGGAGCCGAACACGATGGCGAGATAGCGTTGTGGACACCCTATGCCCCATTAGGGGTCCCCCACGGACATAATAAGTCTGAGGACCTAAGTAAGTGAGTAAGTAAATCGTTAGATTCAAAGAAACTAATTACAAGAATTGCTTCCTGAAAATTTCTATACCAGCGAGTTTAAAAATTGGTTAACGGTATACGATACCGGATAATCATTCAATCGAAAAGTTGGCGCTTCAGTAACTAATCAAAAATCTGCTTAGTTTTGCATACTTTAGTGGGTTTCCAGTGGGAGTGGTCCCATTTCTTATGATTGTGCTAAAGAATAAGAACAATCAAAACCTATAACATCCTATTTTGAACTCAATCAAAACCGGAGTGGAACGTGAGGTCCACAATTACCCATATTAATTCCATTCAAGAGTTATGGTATCAAACCGCCTCGCTTCTGTCTTCCCACCTAGATACTAAAATTAGCTTTGCGGAGACCAACCGAGACCTCATATACTCTCGATACATTTTTGCAAACCCTAGTTAGAACAACATCACCACTTACATACTTGGCAACACAACAGATTTGGCCAACGCTGATATCTTTTGGCAGATTGCACAGTGTCATAACCGAGCACTCTCTAATAAAGGTAGGTACACAGAGAGACTTAGAGTCTACTCAAACAATTTTTGCAGAAACTGTATGAGTGATGAGGAGGACAAAAAATTCTTCACCTTCATGTCCTGCTCAAATATCCGAGTGATCTGGAAAATATTGAAGAACATTATGTACATAGGCTTAAAAGGTTCATAGGAACCTAAAAATAGTTTATTGAACAAAGAAAAGCTTTCCTAGATGTGAATGTGGTATTAAAACGGACCAAAATTTGTTCTAAGTGTGTTGATTTTCCGCATAGCGCCACCTAAAACTAACCATACCTAACCTTGATAAATTTCAGCGCAAAAAAAAGCCGGCCCCATATCGAATGCTTTGGTGTTGCTAACGTACGGAGATCTAAATTACTAAGCCCTGAGTATCACAGTGGTTGAGGTACTTTTCAAAAATACTCAAATCTTTTTACTTGGATTGGAGATACAAAGTTAATAGACTAAATAAAATATTGGTTAAATGCTATTCAACGTTGTAGCATAACAACTAACTTACGCGACTGAAAAGTTGGTAAATTTCCTGGCATTTCGGATCTATTATTTGGTATAATACACAATTATGGCATTTAATGACCACAATACATCCCAGATTATGGTATTTTGTAAAAAAAAAACAACCACGGTGGAGCCCTTTTCTAATGCATTATGCAAAGTCTCTATAGAATAACGTAATCCACCTCTGCGGTCGGTCATGGCTTCCAGTTGTTTTTATAAAGTTGTTTAAGTAATATTTCTCATTTTTACTTTTGAATTTTTGTTTCTCTTTTTTTTTATATTTTGGGCGCACATTTTGTCCCGCTCATTGTCGGAATGATTAAGCTGAAGCAAAATGTGGAATAAATTCTTGCATCCCTTTAGCCAAATAGTAATTCTGTGCGAGGCTGACATTGCCGTTGGAGTGGAGCTTTTATGAAGAGGGTTCTCTACTGCATGGTTGATATTATTGCTTGATGGTCCTTGAAGAAATTAAATGCTCTCAAGGGAATTTTCTTCCAAGGTGACAGAGAACAAAGGGAAAATGAGGTAAGGTTCTTAATAGTAACAGTGTGTTTGCTTTGAAATTATATCTCAAGTTCTGTACCTGGGATTCTAAATCCCTGCCCGTATCTTATCAATTAATAGTTAGCCATCCACTTTGTGTACTTACCACCTTCGCAAAACCAAATCCATTTCCCATGCCCATATCACATCCCATTTATCTACCTACACACAGGCAAACAACACCTCACATGAGTCATAGTTATGGCGTTGTGGAATGTCCGGTCGGTTTGGTTGCTTAGTCTTAAAGGATTTAAAGTAATGATGATGGAATACCGGGTCGTAAATCACTTTTCATGCAACATCTATAAAGTACCTTAATATACCGGGAGATGAGGTGTAATTCATGTCGGCATGCAAAGACAAATTGTAATCATACTCGTATCATTAGACTAATAAACTGGTCGGGCGAGGATTATGACCGAGAGGACAACAACTCTATTCAAGTTGCGTTCCATAATGTAGCATAGCTTGTATGTAGATTTAAGACTAAGAGTAATATCTTGTCGTTTGTATAATTAATTGTGATTAAATTCGGCCATCTTTTGATTGTGCAAAGAAATAAATTCAAGACAACTCAGATCTGGTCTAACCGCCCAACCGACCGATCTATTTCGTGAGGACAGATTTTTTTCAATTTGCTTATGGCAAACCTTTGATATTTTGCAATCCAATTAGGGCTTGCAATTAATTACAAAGTGATTTGTATCAAGGGCGCGAACCAATTGTGCTGTGACACAGTAATCGGTGAACGTGATTGTCTGTGATTTTATTTGAGGATTTCTTTTGTCATCGGGGAGTACTTTAAATGTCTGAACAGATTTTAATCAGTTTTATGAACTTCAACAAGGGAAATCTTTAATTTGTATCTTTCTTTTTTTTGGGAGAGAACTTAAATTAAGTAGACTTTTATTAAGGTTTGTAATTCCGTGAGCGAACTTTAGGTTTGGTTGATGTCTATCACTAGAGTTGAGTTGACTGAAGTATTTTTTGTTTCAGGTTTATGGTTTTGGGATGTTTAGTAGTATTTTATTGATTTTTATCGTTCACTGCATTAGAAAGGGTTCAAAGGATAAAGTACCTTTTAGCTGAAAACTGAATACAACTAGAAAAAACTGCCAAATCGGTATCATAAGGGTGATTTTTTCTGAAGTGTGATGGAATACCAAAAACTGTCAATTTTTTTTAAATGGTTTGACATTTGACTGATTGACTTTTTATTTGAAAAGAGTGCGCCAAAATTGTAGCCTTTTGTTTGTTTTATCTTTGTTCTTAGAATGTCATTTAAGCCTGAATGATTGACGTTATAAATAGTTTTTCAATAAGGGCGTGTAGAAGTTGTGGAGGAATAGAACAAGCTGTGTATGAGGTATTAACAAAATTCTTTTTTTTTATTGAAAAGCCTATGAATACCATTATATACATGATGTAACATCGTGAAAATGTCCTCTTCGGATTCTTACGGTGACACAGATCCGAGTAGTACAATTTTCAATGACTTTTCCGCATAGATCCGGGGGAATTTAAGTGATGACCTATGTTATTTTCACCTTAAGGTCATCGGTCGATTGTGGTTGAATCGCATAGACCTGCGACTTCAGGATACACCACAAGAAAAATTCTAGCGGTAAAGACAACTTGCCTAGTGTCAATCGTGGCATCTGCTGTGTTGCACGTAGTGCCATACTGCTGGAATCACATGCCGTCTAAGTCCATATGGTTCAATTGGTTACTATTTGTTCTGTAGCGCTTGCCATTAACGGTTACCGTCTCACCACAAAAGTACGGATCAATTACGAGGTCGGCCCAAAAGCCACTTCGGCAACTTTTGAGTATACATTGTCACCTGGTGAACGCGTGTTTCTTGTATGATCATGAACTTTGAGTTTCTTGTACGGGTGTAGGCTCAAGTCTTGACACAAAATTCGCCAGTGGAAGTCTGTCAATGGCCGAGTACTTTTGTGCCCTACAAGGAACCGACTTTCTCGTTTTCAGCTGTACCCTTTGTGGATTGCGGGGATGTTCATTGACGATCTTGAGCTTTTTTGACGAAAGAATGGTTTTCTGATTGATTACTAAAACAGTCGTCTCAAATTTGACCACCAAACATTGAAGAGTTGACTGCAAGCGTAACGCACTAACGAACACTCATTTTTATAGTAAAGTTCTTGGACGTGCTGGTTCATTCGTGTAATTTGCCATAATGATTTGTTATCAGTATCTAATGTCGATTCCCTTTACACATGAAAAATCAATTTCTGTGTGACGATTTTGATCCCTCGCCAGATTTTGCGTTCCTTCGCTCCAAAAAAAGTCGATTTTTCTTTGACAGGGATGCAAATTTTCAAATCCTTATTTGAAGAAAGGTTGACACGTACATGAAATACGTAATTGCATATATGTACACAAAAAAAAATATTTCGATTCGTGATTGAAACCGACATAAATAATAAGCAATACATTTGACATAAGTTAAAAAAAGAACATGGCTGCCACAGACGCCATAATCTACCTGTGGCAATTGAAAAACCAATAACATGTCAGGAGTGCGCCAAATTGTAGGAATTTGTTTATTTAATCATTGTGCTAAGAAATTCATTTAAAAAATTAGGAATTTGACAGAATTATTGCAAGAACTTGAATCTTATTAAATTGTTCACGAAAAAAAAAAGTTATATTACAACAACATCACAGAGCACCCTTTAAAGATATTTTAAAAATGCAGTTTTTATACTGCGACATCTTAGAACATTCCTCCTTCATTCGTCACTTCAGTTATTTTATTTGAAAATGAGCGACTACAAGAAAGAAAATATAATACAAATATAAAATGAGCAATTTGCTTGGTATAAAAAAGGAGCATTGAACCATGATGGTAGTGAATAAACAGGTACCTAAGTCAAGTTACCTCGACTAAAATTTAATTGAAATAAAATCCAATGTGAACTATATCCAACAAAGATTAGGATTGTAATCATTAATGTTGGAATTTTTTTTGCCCGTGGCCTGGCATTGAATATTTATATGAAGGTTTTTATAATACAAACTCTATATACTACTGAAATAAATCAGCCAAGTAGAAGACTTAGCACTATTATTGGACTTGTTGAATTATTGATTCAAATTAGCTTTTTTGGCCTTTAGTCCACAAAAATTGGCGTTTCGTCCGGGTGATCTCACATGGACTCATCAGTTGACTTGTGAGGACCTTGTCAATACGCAATTTTTGTTAAGTTCAGTTCATCTTACATGAATTTTTTGACAAAAATCCAATGTGAACTATATCCAACAAAGATTAGGATTGTAATCATTAATGTTGGAATTTTTTTTTGCCCGTGGCCTGGCATTGAATATTTATATGAAGGTTTTTATAATACAAACTCTATATACTACTGAAATAAATCAGCCAAGTAGAAGACTTAGCACTATTATTGGACTTGTTGAATTATTGATTCAAATTAGCTTTTTTGGCCTTTAGTCCACAAAAATTGGCGTTTCGTCCGGGTGATCTCACATGGACTCATCAGTTGACTTGTGAGGACCTTGTCAATACGCAATTTTTGTTAAGTTCAGTTCATCTTACATGAATTTTTTGACAAAAATCCAATGTGAACTATATCCAACAAAGATTAGGATTGTAATCATTAATGTTGGAATTTTTTTTTGCCCGTGGCCTGGCATTGAATATTTATATGAAGGTTTTTATAATACAAACTCTATATACTACTGAAATAAATCAGCCAAGTAGAAGACTTAGCACTATTATTGGACTTGTTGAATTATTGATTCAAATTAGCTTTTTTGGCCTTTAGTCCACAAAAATTGGCGTTTCGTCCGGGTGATCTCACATGGACTCATCAGTTGACTTGTGAGGACCTTGTCAATACGCAATTTTTGTTAAGTTCAGTTCATCTTACATGAATTTTTTGACAAAAATCCAATGTGAACTATATCCAACAAAGATTAGGATTGTAATCATTAATGTTGGAATTTTTTTTGCCCGTGGCCTGGCATTGAATATTTATATGAAGGTTTTTATAATACAAACTCTATATACTACTGAAATAAATCAGCCAAGTAGAACTTAACAAAAATTGCGTATTGACAAGGTCCTCACAAGTCAACTGATGAGTCCATGTGAGATCACCCGGACGAAACGCCAATTTTTGTGGACTAAAGGCCAAAAAAGCTAATTTGAATCAATAATTCAACAAGTCCAATAATAGTGCTAAGTCTTCTACTTGGCTGATTTATTTCAGTAGTATATAGAGTTTGTATTATAAAAACCTTCATATAAATATTCAATGCCAGGCCACGGGCAAAAAAAATTCCAACATTAATGATTACAATCCTAATCTTTGTTGGATATAGTTCACATTGGATTTTTGTCAAAAAATTCATGTAAGATGAACTGAACTTAACAAAAATTGCGTATTGACAAGGTCCTCACAAGTCAACTGATGAGTCCATGTGAGATCACCCGGACGAAACGCCAATTTTTGTGGACTAAAGGCCAAAAAAGCTAATTTGAATCAATAATTCAACAAGTCCAATAATAGTGCTAAGTCTTCTACTTGGCTGATTTATTTCAGTAGTATATAGAGTTTGTATTATAAAAACCTTCATATAAATATTCAATGCCAGGCCACGGGCAAAAAAAAATTCCAACATTAATGATTACAATCCTAATCTTTGTTGGATATAGTTCACATTGGATTTTTGTCAAAAAATTCATGTAAGATGAACTGAACTTAACAAAAATTGCGTATTGACAAGGTCCTCACAAGTCAACTGATGAGTCCATGTGAGATCACCCGGACGAAACGCCAATTTTTGTGGACTAAAGGCCAAAAAAGCTAATTTGAATCAATAATTCAACAAGTCCAATAATAGTGCTAAGTCTTCTACTTGGCTGATTTATTTCAGTAGTATATAGAGTTTGTATTATAAAAACCTTCATATAAATATTCAATGCCAGGCCACGGGCAAAAAAAAATTCCAACATTAATGATTACAATCCTAATCTTTGTTGGATATAGTTCACATTGGATTTTTGTCAAAAAATTCATGTAAGATGAACTGAACTTAACAAAAATTGCGTATTGACAAGGTCCTCACAAGTCAACTGATGAGTCCATGTGAGATCACCCGGACGAAACGCCAATTTTTGTGGACTAAAGGCCAAAAAAGCTAATTTGAATCAATAATTCAACAAGTCCAATAATAGTGCTAAGTCTTCTACTTGGCTGATTTATTTCAGTAGTATATAGAGTTTGTATTATAAAAACCTTCATATAAATATTCAATGCCAGGCCACGGGCAAAAAAATTCCAACATTAATGATTACAATCCTAATCTTTGTTGGATATAGTTCACATTGGATTTTTGTCAAAAAATTCATGTAAGATGAACTGAACTTAACAAAAATTGCGTATTGACAAGGTCCTCACAAGTCAACTGATGAGTCCATGTGAGATCACCCGGACGAAACGCCAATTTTTGTGGACTAAAGGCCAAAAAAGCTAATTTGAATCAATAATTCAACAAGTCCAATAATAGTGCTAAGTCTTCTACTTGGCTGATTTATTTCAGTAGTATATAGAGTTTGTATTATAAAAACCTTCATATAAATATTTAATTGAAATAGTTATAATTAAATAAATATTTAACGAAATTCATCCTTTTACTTTACTTATTCCTCAGAAATACATGGAAACAAGTTTTCTTGTCCAACTCGATATTTTTCTAATCATTTTTTTTGGTTAGTTGGTAGGCAGTATAGTTTTGTTCTCTAAGCAAATGTTTATTTATGAAAAAAAATCATATCTTTTTCCTTTTAATCGTTGGTTATGCAAACATTTGTTTCATCGAATATGATCTTTACAGGATTTTCTTGTTTGCTCGAACTTTTGCTGTCTCTTTCTAAGTTGACTTTTTTAGTATTTACAACTGAAACCTACTTTTTTGACACTAATAAACTTTTTAAGGCTAAAGTGGATTACCTATTTACTATAACACTTTTTAAAACAAAATTTTATCGAAATCGATTAAACCGTTTACGGGACAGTCAAACACAAAAATATTCGGTTAATGCAGTTAGAAAGATTTTTTGTACAATAAGTTTGCTTATAAACAACAGACTTATTTTTTCAAAATGGAAAGTAAAATCTGTTTTAAGGAATGATAAAATAATACTTAACAGCTGAACAAATTTGTGTGACTTCAGTTTTGTTCCTAAAAGAAGAACACTAGGTACCAGTGACTCAGCTGTTTCGGATTAACCACAAGACGGACAATCAGGCAATGCAATATTTATATATCAAGTTGGATCAAAATCTGAAATTCAATTTTTTAACGAATGCAAATAGCTTCTATATGTATATATCAAAGTTTTGGAAAAAGGTGTTTCAGTAATTTATGTGGCAGAAAATTTATATAATAATCAACAAAATAAGGGTCTGACTAAAACTCCTGGAATAAGACTTTTTTCACTATTATAAAAAAAAAATAACTTTTATTCCCAGAAGTGAACCAAATTTTTATGAAATAGCCTCATGAAGTTTTCTGTTAATATTGCAATATCTGTTTAAAAAGCGTGTTCATTTTTTGAAGCCGTTGGTCTGAGTTTAAATACTCTTCTTAGAAGTCAAACAGAAATTATTTTACTCTTTTTTTAAATTTGCAATGTGTCGAGACTATTTGGCCGCTTCCTAAGATCTTCACAAAATTATACACTGTTAACTTTAAATCAACATTCTCGAACTATTACAAATTTGCAAAAAAAAAAATTGAAAACTTTGTCTTTTGTCCTGCCAGACAAATAATTAGTAAGAAAGGCCAATTAAATCATCAAACAACTGAAGGTAATCCTCACAGCTTTAAAATACTTAAATATGCAAAGCACTCCAAATCAATATTGGTTATAGCACTTCAATTAGTATTCCGCCGACAAAGTTCAATGCTTCAACTTAAAGTTTTTGATATAATTTGACCTGCCATAAGGGCCGCATAAGCCCATCGCTTTCGCAGCTAAACCCAAAGTGATTACTACGCTTTGTCTACAACTTGCAACACCTTGTGAATTGATATCCGTCGACATCAGATATACCAATTTAGCAGAGATCTCTGTTTACCAAGAGTTTAGTCCACCTCATTAAACAACGTGATTAGGCAAGTCAAATATCTACCTCTTACACTAAGTTAATTTAAATTCATGGGATCTAAGTGACCTGACCACCTGTAGTGAATACCAATTAAGAGCCAAACCCCTTTTTGAAATTGGCTGAAACCCCAAATCGATGCTCATTTAGATGATGTATCTTTCATTCAAGTCAAGTCCTTTGTTCCCAGAGCAAACTAACACTTTCCATTCATCTGATGTGATGTAGAATAGGCTAACACAAACAAGAACAACAAAAAAAAACTCTTTTGTTTGATTTAATTGTTCAACCCAACCGTTAGTCAACCCCATCTACGTCCTAATGGCACCGACTATTAACCGGAAAAAACCTTGGCCTACAGAGAGGAGTACTATAAACCTCCAAGTCCAATATATCATAACACAAAAGGTTGTAGATTAATTGCCCAGCGGGGGTTCGAGCCAACACTAAAACAATGAAGACCGCAACGCCACAGCCACAGTGTTTTATCGCCTTCATTGTCTTGATTAAAAATACATATCTATGGACAAACTTCATTTTGTGTCCTTTAGCGCACTATGGTATGCAACACACGCACACTACTCATCAAATATTTCTTTTTAATCTCGAAACGTTTAACGCTTCTGTTTGTCACATGCCAATACACCAGAAGCGGCGAAAAGGGATCGACAGAGTGGGGCACTGCACTACCTTAAGGGGCATTGTATGTACGAGTATGTACTACAAGGGCTCATGTTAGGGAAACAAAATTCTGAAGGCACCATTTTGAGTCCGTAAATTTTTAATTACAATTGCAATAGGGAATCAAATTAAACACTTCTTGAAAAGGATACTTAAATCATTTGGATACATTTGAACTCGTCACTTAATTTTGACACTATGTTGAATACACTATGTTGACACCAATCTGCTCGTATGGGATATTGGTTGCTGGAGGTCAACCGCAGATGGGCGACATTATTTTTACCTTTCGTGCATGTGCCCTTATGAACATGAGTTGTCAAACGCCGCGCCGAAGAGGCTTTAGCAGAAAGCGTCAATGTACTTTTATAAAATAATTCAATATCAAATTAAGATTTCTGTATGAATTATTTTATTTGGAACGTCTGTGTGCTTCTTAATTTATTTTTAGATTGATCTATCAGCTTAATTGGTATACAATCAGTTAACTGACATATTTAAATTTCATAAAATACCACGTCAAAGGAGTATTTAAAAGTTTGACGTTTGTCAACCATTGTTTTTTCTTGCGATACTACATAATGGGCGCATTCACTAACCTAGTCACTACGTAGTCAACTCGTTCTGATTGGCTAAAGACAACTAAAAATTTAGTTGAAATTTTCCCTCAAACGTAGTGTAAAAATTTCTGCTTCAAAGCTAGTTGACATTTCACAATCAGCTGTTCGTTGAAAATACAATTTTAGTTTTTGGTGGAAGATATTTTCGAAGTGAAATTATTAAACAAATTAATACTATATCTTATATTTGATGTTATTTAATTTAAACTGCAAAAAAAAGTATATTTAAAGTTCTCAACACACAATTTTTCTTATTTTATATGTCTACATCTGTCATTAATATGACAGTTTGAATTGACTAGCTTTGTAGTGCAATTTCGCATTCACAAAGCTACTTAGTTGACTTTTTGACTACGTAGTGACTAGGTTAGTGAATGCGCCCAATGCTACAAGGTTAGTTTTGGATTCGTAGAAAAAGAACTCGAGATTTTATTACAGGGTCACCCATTTTTTGATTAATAAAGTAGATTTGAATAAAATACTTGATTTGGTCCAACTTTTATTTTAAAACATGTATTGGTTGGCTCCTGCCATCAAACCAATATCTTCCACGATAATTCTTCCAGGACTCGATTATAAAAACGTAATTTTAGATGAATTTTCGGAAGTTACCGGGCAATAATTTGGTCATACTCGTAACTTGAAGAATATTCGTTTTCTTTTGCATAACATCACAAAAAGAAATTCAAATGACGATAAATCACACGATTACCAGTTCTTATCATCGAAACTCGAAATATCTTGTTCATCCAGAGAAATTGTTATTACAATAAAGCCAAAACAGGTCTTAGGCCAAGCGCGCACATTCAACTAGCCTTAGGCTAGCCGCGCACTAGCAATTTTTAGTTGCGAAACTGTTTGGTTACTTAAAGAAAACAGATGAACTGTTTGGTTGAATGTTGGTGAATTTGCAGATAATTATATGTTCAATAAAATGGCGAACTTATTTTAGGCAATCGTTTAGTTTGTGTCAAAACACAAACTTTTTAGTTGCTCGAACCAAGCAGTTTCGCAACTAAAAATTGCTAGTGCGCGGCTAGCCTTATTGTTAGATGTTTCACCGTCTTGTTAAAACAACATCCATATCTGAAATTTCTGGCCTAAATAAATCGGTTAACATTTGACTATAGCGATGAGAAATGAATGTGACGGTGGCGGATACAACTTCCTCAATTTGGAAGAAGTAAAATGTATCAATAACATCGCTGGGCTAAATTTGTTTGACGTTTCTTTATTTGTGTATGTTCTTCAATCTAATGAAAAGTAAACTTCTCTTCTTCGAAAATACATTGAGTTTTATAGGGTCTTGGATGGTTTGCAGTCCTTTCCACTATCCACTATTGCATTTCTGAAACTTCTTTCCATTTTCCAGATGCTATAGGGCAAGTTATGCTCTTGGAAAATATCGAACTTGAGATTTTGATCAAAGTTGACATTACGATGATAGACAACACGAAAAAATTAGGTCCGGTAATTCCGTATGTCTGTCTGTATATATGTAATTCAACAAATAGCATAAGCTACTGGAGGCATTTTCTTCAAACTCGATGCTTATGGATCTTCGGTGATTCTCTAGAGGAGAAATTGAAATTTTGTTTAAGCTCCAAAACTAACGGTACCTCCCATACAGCCGTTATTAAATTTTTTTTTTTTTGAAAATTCAACATCTTGAAAATGTGTAAACGATTAGTTTTTAAAATTATTTCCTAAAATCCATTGCGCAAAATTTTAGAATTATGTAGTTTGATGTTAAATCTGTATTAGTAAGAGACCTGGTTAAAATACCGATTATGCAATTTTTAATCGAATATTACGTCATTCTACACTTTTATTAAAGTTAAAATCATCGAATACTTATTATATTTTTTTAGTATCGTGCTATTTACAAACGCCACAAAAGGTCTATTTACTTAGTTGTTTTGCACGAACTGTCATTGTTTTAGGTGTGTTCAGAAGCAGTTTATTAAGAATATTGCTTTAGTATGATACTAGTTAGAAAATGTTTGAAATTAAGAATGAGTTAGTAAACTGCTTTAAAGTTATCAAATTGTTAAGTAGTATCATACTAATACCTTAATAATTGGCTGTTTATTATTATTAAATACTCATTCCAATTTTTTCTAGAAAAATTATAAAGAAATTTGCTTTATAAAAAATTAATTTAATAATAGATTAAACTTTGTTTGCATAAATTTAAACTTTTTTAGAAAGCAGACGGCAATTTTATTAATTTGAATATTTTGCTCTAATTAAATTCAAGTTTTTATATTTATAAACAATTTAAAAATTCCAAAGTACTTTTACATAAGAGCAAGTACATACGTGTGATCCAGTTGTGCATTTTATTTTTACTCCGATTGTATGTGGATTATGGAACTTAACTCTTTTTAGGTCAGAAGATATATAGGTGTTTTTTTTAACCCGAAGCGCTGCACTTGCATCGATTTTAAGCGCAGAGAGTGGAGTAAAAAAAATTTCATTTTATCATTCAAAAACATTTGTATACAATCTTCTGGTATTTACTTTTGATTAAAAAAATCTCTAATTCAGTCGCAACAGTATCAGGAAGTCAGTATTCACCGAGTGAAAAATAAGTCTGATTGTTGAAGAAATTGTTAAGTGAAAAGTGAGTGGATATCCAAACGTTCAAACATCGGCGTATGTTCTTTGAATTCCGTGGTCAACTGGCTTCAATTCTTGAGTGATATATAAGGTTGTAGATGCTAATCCAAATGCAAAATACGTCAAAATGTTATATAAGTACAAATGCTCTTCTCACCGTGTATTCCATAGATTTTGCACATTCATCAACACTTTCATTAACGGAAGATGATGCATTTTGTCGACAATAATTATAATAATTTGCGAAACTTTCCTACTGCAACATTACTATTTTTGTAGTAGGTTTTTTAAAAGAATTAAAACTCGTTCGATTGTTAAAGAGTACCGTAAGATGACAAATTTGAAACTAAAAATTCGGTTTTTGCTGACGTATGTGTCAAATCCCGACAGCTTAATGGATGACCCTGCACAAAACTGTTTGGACATATGACAAACGACTATTGGGTTTAACAAAGAAAAGATATGCTAAAACTCTAGCAACTTGCCTACCTAATATATAATGTGCCTATGTAGGAAGAAACGCACTTTCTGAAAATTCAAAGTCTCATATATGGGAAGGTGAATTTGTATGTATCTAGTCGTCATTTTTTTTAAATATAATTTATTTGTATGTTTCATGTTTTCGCGGGCTTCCATACATAAATACATAAATATGGATTTTCAATAATCAATATAGTTACTATATTATTGAAAATCAATATTAAATATTAAACTGAAGCCCACTTAGGCTAGGCGCGCACATTCAATTTATAGTTGCGCAACTCCTTGCAACTAAAAAGTCTCTGTTTCGACACAAACTAAACGATTGCATAAAATGAGTTCGCTATTTTGTTTAACGTATGATTATATGCACCCCCGCGGACATTAAACCAAATAGTTCATCTGTTTTCTATAAGCAACCAGTTGTGCAACTACAAATTGAATGTGCGCGCCTAGCCTTAAGGACATATTATATAAATTTTTGAAAATCAGATGGCATACATTTTTTGCCTTAAGATTTATAAAGCAGGGTTGTTCATCTATTTTAAGAATTAATTTCATGCTTCTCTAGAGTTTGCTTAAACAACATTCATATCTTTCATACAAAATCTTTAAAATGTTTAGTTACTTTAAGAAACTGTGGATTGTGAATCTCAGATTTGGAATTTGGTGATGACGCTGATGTTTTTTTTTTTTGTTTTTAAGCTTGAAATAAGAAGATTAATGGAAATGTTCTTGCCTATTAATCAAGGAGCCATTTCCAAAAAAAATAATTGATTATTATTTAAAATTCGCTGACATTTCATTGAGGGAATATATTTTGCTATAATTTATTATGGTAAGAAAAAAGTAATATAGAAGTAGAAAATTGAAAATTTTCTCTGATGTGGGCGCAACAGAAACGGGAGTTCCTTTAAGCCAACCAACGTATGTATGTATCAAATTAAATTCTCGTTCCGCCACTGCAAAACACCAACCCACCAACCATCCAACCGAACTATCCATCCACTTCCCCAACCCATTATTGAATTGAATTTCGTCGCCATAACAAACATTAATTCGTATTTTTATTTATATTTCGGAAACCACTTAACTCGTTTCCAGTGATGATAAACTTAATTAAAACCAAGTTAATCTTTTCGAGACAACTTAACGAGAGCACTACTCGGTATCGGTACCTACACGATTTTGAGACAGAAAGGATATAGTTTGCTCGTTATTCGAGTTGAGGGTTGTTTGTGTTGTTGCCTGAGTATGAGGAGTGCATCTGAAGCCCCCACTTCGGTCGAATTTATTTGCTGTGAAGCTAAGGACATCTCCCTATGAAAACGGAAATCGAGAGTTTAAAAGCCGAAAGAAATGACGGTTTCGTTGCCGTTCAATATATTCCACCGACCAATCACCGAACAGTCAGCAGCGGGTAAACGAACAAGCACTACAGCTTATGGCAGATATCATTTCCCGAATAGATTGAGCATAAAACGCTATACAAACGGACTAAGCCGACCGTTTCTTTGGATTGATGAATATACGTATCTAGCAGTAGAATGGGTGGATGGCGGGACGAAACATTTTGTATACATATCTGACACAAGTTGCTTCCTCTGCTGGCATTGAGCTCGTTTATTCATGCTGGCTTGCTTCGAAATTTGAGATTCCACACTGCTTGCTCTGTGTTTATACTGGCAGGGTGATTTATATCCCAGCTAAGGCAACCGAGACAAGACCTGCAATGTCACATAGAGAAGCGATGCTGATGAATGAGGTGGATAGGATAAAGGGGGAGTTGAACTTGCAGTCCCCGCAGAGAGTGAATGAATATGCCATCGTCAATTCCATTCAACACTGAATGCAACCGTTTTGTACTTAAATTGTAGGAACAGGTGCTGTTGCACAAATGAAGCTGATGATTGTGTTTTCTTCTTTATTTAGAAGTTAGTGGATTTGATATTTTTTCCTCTGGAACGTTTGTGTTGGATTCTGACAATTAATACTTCTTATTGTTGGCTAAGTCAGTCAGTTTAAAATGTAAGAGAAATCCTTCTCACAGGAAGAGGGATGATAAATTAAATTTAGCTTTCAATTTACAGACAGTTGAGTTGAGTTAAGTTTGAGTTCAAGTGAATATGACAGCAAGAACAGGGATGTAAGTGAATTAGAAAGGTGCTATTTTTTCATTATGAGAATCAGAAAAAAATAATTAAGGTGCTTGTAGAATGGAACTTTAAGCATATGATTGAATTAATGAAAAATGTGATATGAAAGAAAAGTCGAAGAGGAGAAATAGGCAAATAGGCAATAGGGTGCCTCCGTCAACTGTCCGGTATTCTGAATGAATTTTAGGCTGTTCTTTGGTGTTATATTCAAGACATACCGCCTCTTAATTCCTTCTCCATCTGCACAAGACAGATATGTTAATGCGCATTTTGCTCATATGGGTTGGCTTTGAGTTGTGATTCCTTAAGAGCTTAGGATTCCAATCGAGAGTGATACCTAGTTGTGGTCAACTTAGCTTAAGTATGTACTGTGATATAAATTCCTCCTGATGAGATAAGTATCGATTATTATTAATCAAGGATTTTGAGGAACAATGTGTGCCATTTTACCTATTTCTTGGTACAGTGGGATAGGTACCAAAAACTTGGTTTATCTCAGATCAATTGATAGCACGACATTATTGTTGGAAGTCTTGGCAAAAGCGCTTTCACGACTTTGCTTTACAAAAAAAAAATGTTCTTAAAGAGAACTTACAATGTATGAACTATTATAATTTTTCAGAGGGTTCCCTGGATAGTGTATCTCAAATTAATTCGAAGCTGAGATCATAATAAAACTACGTAATCGATTTCGATGAAATGCTTAAGGTTAACAAGTGGCAGAAAGCTCCAAAAAGTTACTTTAGTAAAACTGCCACATTTCCATAAAGTTGAAAATAAGCTCTCTTAATCTAAGTAAGGCAAGGAAGATGAAATATTTTCTCTCCACTGCCATTAAAATATTTGCCCTACATTTGAATTTTCTCCTTATTTAAAGTCCCTAAAAAGCTGACATTTAAAAAGAAGGTCTCTTAAACCTTAGTCGGGATAGAGTAGCTTTTTCCACCTAAGAATGGGCTTAAACGTGCGAGAAGCGTGAATGGAAATATATAAAAAAATATATAAAAAGTGGGCGTGGCCAGAGACGGCGGCGTTTTGCCGATAGCCTTTGACACAAGGTCTAGTGTGTATCGATAGAGTTTAGAAGAAACGATTCAACGACTAACTCTAGGGACTATATAACTGAAAATATAGCGGTTTAGCTGACTTGGGGAGTATGGACCCCGATGTCCAAATTCGATTAGTCTTCGAATCTATATCTGGAATACTACACAACCGTGAACAACTTCTCATTTGACAGCGTGGACAAATCGAAAACTATACGCAGAAACCGTTGGCAGGACCGTTAGTTGACTTGTTAGTTGAGGCCGTCAAACATCTTTTGGAGTGTGAGAGCCATAGATATAACTTAAGCAAACATAAAATTATACTGAAACAGGAAGATATACAATCTAAGTCGACGTAACATAACAAAAAAAAAAAAATTTTTCGGATCGATCTTCAATTTTTTCAACCTAGAAAATTTAATTAAATTTTTCGAAACGTCTTTGCTGTTTTGTCATGTTAATCTTCCTAATTTACATGAATCCTGATTTCATAATTAAAAATTATACAACTCAAAATCTTATAGAATAATGAGATTTCTTACTCGATAAATGTATTCTTATTTCGATACTTCATCTCAGTAAAGTAAATAAAATCGAGGACTTTCCATGCCCAACATAAGCCTTGTTACAAAAACCAAATATTTATAAGTAATTATTTATTCACTTAAGACTTTAATGCCTTTGATATTTTAGAGAATATCATTTTTTTTATGAAGTCAATTCATTGCATTTGAAAGAAAGAATATAATCTTTCCCCAAGGTAATTCCATTTAAAAAATCTCAGCAAGGAACATTGACGTACAAGCCTCAACCGCTGCCGCACAATTTTCCTCATAAATTACAATAATTCGTCTTCTTCTAATCCAATTTAATTCAACAAAAAAAAAAAAAGAATTTCTTTGCAATAATTCAAATTGACTTAGCACAATACCCGATATGTTTTATGAAAATATTCAACATTCGTTTTTTTTGCGGTTTGCATATTCAGCTTGGGTTTTTTGTGTTGGAAGTATTACCTCATGAGCTTATCGCTGCCAGACCTAAAGTGTGCAAATCCGAATTAATTTTCTTAAACTCACTCCACAGGGCATCCTTTTTTTCGTTCCTTTATAAAAAGCTATCCGGCACCATTTATATCGCATCAGGTAAACCAGCCAGCAGCGAAAACCATCACATCAGTAACTCATAATAACGTCTTAAGTTAAAGTCTTGCCTCCATTACTCAACAAGTAGTGGGTGTGCAGACTTCTAGCTTTCTTCCATCACATCTCACTGATGCTTTGGCATAATCTGGCGATAAAATCACCACGCTATATTCAAACATGTTTAGCTATTCAAATCTTTTCAAAAAAAAATAATTTTAGTCCATCAGAGGGTCTTTTCACCGGGGTTAAATTGACGATGGGGTTAAAATGTATATTTTTTCTTAGAAAAGGAAAAAAAAGGATATCTGGAAAAGGATTCAGACAATTTTGTTTCTGCCCTCTATGGAAAGGGGGCACAGCGAACAGAGGTACAGGAATACCACTTCAGACTTCAATTTAGTGATGAGTTCTTTCATATGTAGCTACGTTCATATGCTGGGTGTTTGTGTCAACTCATTATTTATGGAAATTCAAGGCAGATACATTGTGCTACATGACACGAGTTCTCCGAACTCTGATCCTCTTACAACTTGCAATTCCCTGAACGTCAATAGAACGTTAGTTCATCGAACCAACATCGTATTATTATTTTAATTTTATGTACACAAATGCAAATGCAATCGTTTCACTCTCCTACACATGCTATATTGATGTGTGAACGAACAGTACTGTGCAAGGAATTTTTAGAACAAATAAAATGCACGACTGGGTCGCACGAACTTGCTCCTATGTTATAGACTAAGAATTTCAAAAATGAATGTTATTAAAGAAAAACTGTTCATAAGCATAAAATTCATTTTTTAAATGACTAAAACAAATTATTTAGTAGTTGGAGGTAAAAATAGGATGACATGTGATTCAAGCAAATATAGGTTTATGCAAGTTTAAAGTTTTTATTATTGTTCGAATAAAAATTAAATTTACAAAGAAAATATTGAGCCGTTTTCGAGATATTGAATATTCCAAAAAAAATAGATATTTTTTTTCAAAATTCAAAGAAAATATTTTTCTTAAAGATTGAAATGCAATGTTTTTTCAACTTTTTAGAAGCATCTCGCTAAAAATGTTTATTAATATCCGTTATGCCGATAATGAGAAATTCGAAATTTTAAAAATCGTTCTATAGTAGGTACAGTCAGTAATATCTTGTTTTCAAATTTTTTTTATTAAATTATAGATCTTACAAATTAATTGAAAGAAAAAAATTTAAGCAAAATTCTCGGAACCGTTTTCGAGAAAAATACGATTTTGGAAAACCATGTTTCAACATTTGTATGGAAAGTACCGTTATTTTTAGGCAAAGTAATGTTTTTTTTCTCATATCTTGTTGATTATTTTAAAAAACTTTTATTAATTAAGTTTTAAAAAAATCGAGCGTGGGGTTTTCGAAATACATATTGAGTTTTCAAAAAAAAAAAAAAAAAATAGAATTTTTTCTTAAAAATCCAAAAAAATTTGTTTGAATATGTATTTGAATACACAATAATATTGAAACTGCTGAACCTGACATTTGGATCCATCATAAGTTGCCTTAATAATAGCTATTAATTTATCCGGAATACCCCTCCTGCGTAAAGCAAACCAAATAAATTCTCTATTGACGGTATCGAAAACCTTCTCAAAGTCAATGAATAGCAGGTGAAGTGGTGATCAATATTCGACGCACTGCTCAATTATGATCCTTAAAGTATTGATATGATCAATGCATGAGAATCCAGCGCGGAAACCTGCTTGTTCGGCATCGAGTGTGGCTTCTAGATGTTCCCTGATGCGTTCCAGTACTAATTTTGCCAATATTTTGGCAATGGCAGGCAGGACGCAAATCCCTCTCCAGTTTTCGCACTGTGTTAGGGACAATCATCCAAATCATTTTAATATAAAGATTCGACTGGATGTATTCACATATTTCGAATTTTGCTCAGAATATACAGGAAAAATAGGATCTTAAAGCTATATTAAATGTTTTATTTAAGCAGTGATGTTTTAAACAAGTGAATGTAAAAATAGCGACTTTTTGAAACTTTCAAAATTACAAATTGGTTAGTGACTTCCAACTGTTCTCCTAAAAGTTATACCATGCCAACCATAATTAATTGTTCTAAATTATGTAAAACAAAATCTATAGAAATTTATTAGAATTAAATTTGGTCACTCGAAATATTTACACAGCACTGTTTGTGGTACAATTGCCATTTTGACCCAATAAACCCCTGCCAACCGCAAACACTCTAACGTTTCCAGACACGTTATCATCTTAATTCGATTTAACACTTTATGCTTGCGGATAATTGCAAAATGGTCAGCAACCGATATACATATACTTTCCAGCAGGCCATCATCATCATCAGAACATTGGCTGGCATCAACATAGACTTCACTATATCGATATTGAGCGAGAGGCTGACCGGACCGGAAGTGGAAGGAATTTTATGAAATATTTTTCAAAACACATACAATACATTCCTCTCCATATCTCTACACAAACACTCACTCTCTCACTTGATTCTAGATTCTCGTCTCTGTCTCGAGTGTGCAACAATGAACATAATTATTAGATCTACACCCTAGAGTCTACTTCCGGCTGGGACGAGCGCCGGACGGACCAGAAGTAAAGAGGTGACTTTGAGAGGTTTTATGAAAAGTGTGTCCATTGTTTTAGAGAATGGATGCCTTGTTAAGTAGTTCGGCCTCAATAAGTTTTACGTATAGAATAGAGAGCTAGAGGTAGAAGCCACAACGAACAAACACTATTGTGGTTGCCGTTCACGTACAAAAAAGTTCATAAAAAACAACAATAAAAAAAAAAACACAACAAAATGGAGGACGAGCATTGAGACAAAAAAATTATAAAACAAAAGTAAATTTTATCTGGACAAAGTTTTAGTTTAAAAGTTTTAACTACACTCATGGGAAAGTGAACTCTCGATTCACACGTTTTAGATTCTTTAAATAAAGCCGAAAGCATTTAAAGAGGTGCCTCTACGAGTATATAGCTTTAGGTTTATGGAACATAATTTGATGTGAATAATTTAGGGCGTACACTTAGCTGAGGTTATGGTTGCTGTGGCCAAAAGACTGCAGGGTGGGATATTGACCTTCTGAAGTTGCGATGAGGTTTAGGCATGTGGTCTTGTAGCACAGATCTATAGAGTCCATTCCAGTAATAAGAACGACAACGTACGCATGTAGGTACAAAGGCTCATCACATTGACTGATTGCCTAACAGGGAAAAGTTTTTGTGTTTGGGTTTTAGTTTTTGTTTAATAATTTATGAAGCACAACGTCTTGCACTCAACAGGCTTTAGAGCTGAGTAAGGCGAGTGCATATTATATATAATATATTGTTAAATTTATCATTTTAAAGAATTTCATATGAGAAAATTTTTAGTTCACACAAGAAAAAAGATTTTTCTTAAAGGCAAGAAGAACCTGAAAGACGAATCAATATTCGTATTCGCTTTTTTGTTTAACTTGTAAGCAAAGATTCCAAAGATTTCGCTTTAACGACAGTAGACAATATTGAGTTTTTGAAGCATTAAATTCTACGCGGTTTATGGTTCCCCATTTGAAAATGCCATCGAGATCAGAATTTAATGAGCTTATCATACACTTCCGTTCTAAATCCACATCCAAAGGACAAGGACGTGTAGATACCTGAAAGCGAATATAAGAAGCTGAGAGTACTGCCGTCAGCAAATCAGACAAAATATAATTGATGAATAGGAGAATGAGAGTCGGAAGCAAAACAGAGCCCTGTGGCACTCCAGCATTTCAGACTTTCAAAGATCCAAATATATCTTGTATTAAGCGGTTTGAACGGTAGTTTTAATCCAACGAAGAGGAGATTCATCAATACCAAATGTTAGCTTTTTCGATGAGAGAGCTTAATGCCAAACTCTATCAAATGCTTTTGAATTATTAAGTGCAATAATGTTACTTTCTTCAAAATGATATAAAGATATGTAAAGATCTGTGCCACAGTTCGGTGAGATATACTATCAGATCACCAGTGAACCTTTTGCTATGAAAGCGGGTGATTATCATTTGTTTGCTTTTCTTCTCAGTGGTACCTATAAAAGAACTCTCATTTTGATGAGTCGCTGAACACTTTATCCTGCCATGGCGATTTATCTATATAATATCTGAAAAAATGCAGGAATAATTGCAATATATAAAACATTAGATTGGGAAACCTTAAACTGATTTACAACTATGTAGTCTAGGGTCACACTAGCGTTTCCAGAGTTTTCTTACACCTTGGTGGGACAAATGGCTAAAATAATGAAAAATCCCGGGATTTCAAGATATTGCCCGGGACAAAATAAAAAATCATAATATGCGTGTAGATCAAAATAAATAAATTCTTTTATTAGTTGCTAATCAAATGACTTTTTTTCATTTGTGAATATTTTTCTTTGGCCAATTTTAATGACAGATGTTACTTTGCAAAAATACATTCATCATTAAGTTAGGTTTGTTTGATTGAAATTTTAAAAGCAATTTCTTAAGGTTAAATCACAATGCAGCGATTGTTCCTTCTCAATAAAATATATTTAGGTACATTAGGTATAATTTTGTGAGTTTGAGTCACAATCCGGGAAAAAAGCAGCCTCAGCGGGACAAATGAATTTATGTCTGAAATCCTGGACCAATACCAAGTATTAAATGTTGAATCCAAGTTTCGAGATTCAGACAGCATTCATCCTGACTTTATAAAAATTCTTTTTGACTTCATACTTCCATGTAACTCATCATAATCATGACCCCGCCCTGAGTAAAAAATAAGGAAACAAAAAATAAATACCTATCCTTCTCCATCCTATCCTCTTCCATCCAGGAACGAGATTGTGTTTATCTATTTTTGCCAGATCACTAATATCAGTGTAATAGAAGTCTTCCAGATAGAGTCTACGATCGATTCCTTCTCTTCTTCGTCCATGCAGCTTCTGCAGAAAACGTAAGAATAAATTCCAAGCCGCATTTCATGCTTGCCTATCAAACAGTGTCCTGTTATAACACCTATTTAAGCGATCTGCTTAAAGATATTAATCATTCGGAGCTCTTCAGATTCAGCATTGGCCAAATATGTTTTGTCACGAAGCATGTGTCGATATTTTTGCACATAAGGTTTGTTCTCTGTATATCATCTTGCTTTAGCATAAGTTTACAAGTAGCGATGGGGAAACCTACATATATTTTTCTTATAAGCCAATAAAGGCATCATTGTTCTACTTTTGGCGAGTTCGTCAGCTTAACAATTTCCTGAAATAGACCTGTTGCTCAACACCAAGCAAAGGTGAATGCTAAACTACTCCGACATATTTTCATTAGAGGCCATCGGTATAGCTATGGACTGTTGTTGAGCTGGTTGAGACTAAATCAAGAGATTTAATGGCTGATTTACTATCTGAAAAGATACATTTGACCGATGTCACGAAAAAAATATATTTAAAACAAACATCTTATCAAACCCCTGTGGTCAGGTTTTCAGTCTGGATACAGCTGCATTTTAGTTTTTCTAAAAGTCTCTGGCAATAATTTTACAACTGTGATATCCTTACTTGACTTTTCCAAGGCATTGGATTGCGATAACTCTAATCTGCTCTGTGCCATTTTAGAGCCTAGCTGCAGAGTCTATTGGCTCGAGCCTACTAATTTTAATTTGTCTGACACAAATTTAAATCTTAGATATTCATATTTGACAAATCGCATACAAGCTGTGCAGTGTAATGGTAAACTGTCTTTGTTTCTGTCTGTCAATATTGGTGTTCCTCAAAGGTCAATGCTTGGGCCTTGACTTTTCTCATCTGTCATCTATTTTATCTATTTTGTGTCACTGTAACTTTCATATCCATACGGACGATGTTTTCCAATCGAAAGACGCTACGAGTATATCTAAAATGAATTCTGAGTTATGCTCAAAATTCTCAAAATTACACCTACCTACATCTACTTTTAATAGACTTTAAATGAATTCTTAAAAACGATATCTAACAAGCTTAAAGAAAATCGACCGAGCCGTTTAATCGCTACCTAGTCCAATAGAAAGACAGACAGACAAAGAATCAGATAAAATTTAAATTATTATATTCGTAATGTGAACTTTGATCAAAATCTCGAGTTCGGTTTTTTTTACGAATGCATAACTTGCCTTATAGTAACTATAAGTCGTAAGTTAAAAGAAAATTATGTTTCGTTCTCTCAAATCAATCGGCAAAAACCAGACACTAAATAACTCTAATCATATTGAAAAAGAAAGAAGAATAAATTCAACTTAATAACATGAGCAACCCCAATCGAGTTGAAAAAAACTGGGAACAAATTGTGTGTGAAACTCTTATATGTTTTTGTGTTTTTATGTCTCGTATTAGGAATCGGAATTGAATCAGGATTTAGCTCCATGTATATCTGAATCGATTAGACGAGCTGGATCGAATCGACAGATTGAAAAATCGAGTTCACAACTGGTTCTTCTTCTTCCTTTTCTTCGGCGCTGTTATGATCTCGATGTCGAGGGGATCATAACTCTCCCACGTATCTGCTTCACACTAGTGATCCGCCTGTGGGGTTCGCCGGGTTGACCTCAGAAATCGGCGGCAAGCCTCCCGGTTTTGTATTGTTCCATTTCTGAGGCCAACTGAATGCTGGTGTTTTTGCATTTGTTTGTACCAGGGGTGTTTAGGCCTACCTTTCTTTTTATTCCGAATTGGAACGTTGTATGATATTGCTCTTTTGACGGGGTTCTCAGGATCTCTCCTTTGAACATGGCAATACCAACTGAGTCGGTCGTGTTCAATTTTTTGGGAAATGGTATTCTTAACATGAAGGCTTCCTCGGATCTTCGTACTTCTAATTCGATCAAGCTTTGTAACTCCTGCTGTCATACGAAGCATCTTCATCTCAGCTGCCGTTAGCTTACTCTCATACTTTTTGTACATTGTCCAACATTGTGAACCGTATGTGAGTGCTGGACGCACAACTGAAGTGTAGAGCTTTCCTTTCAGCTTAGAGGGCATTTTTCGGTCACAGAAGATAGCAGAATTTTCCCGCCACTTCATCCACCCTACGCTTACGCGATGATTGATATCGTCATCACAAGTAGCTTCGTTATTTATCATAGACCCCAGATATTTAAACTTTTCACACTTGGGAAGCACTACTCCATTCAAATAAATGTCTGGAATAGGCCTGTGTGGATCAGAAAATGGGCAGCATAGGTATTCTGTCTTTTTCGCGCTTATGCGGTACCCACTTCCTTCTAGAACATCCACCCATACGTCAAGTGCTCGTTGTAGGGATATCGGGTCTTCACTTATGATGGCTCCATCGTCAGCAAAGAATAACTGATGTACTTTTGGATCCGTCACTTTGCCTTCAAGCAGGTAATCAAGAACTGTAATAAAGAGCAGGGGACTCAAGACACTTCCCTGGTGAACACCTACTGTGATTTCGAATTCTTCGGTGACTCCAGCTACGCATCTTACTTTAGTAACTGCTCCATCATACATGTCCATAATTATCCGCACATAAGTTTCTGGAACTCCTCGTTGCCTGAGGGCCACCCATATTAGATCTCGTGGTTGCCGATCGAATGCTTTTTCAAAATCAACCAATACGACATGCAAATCCTCCAAAGAATCCCGATGTTTTTCCATAATTATTCTTATACTCTGGATTGCATCCGTGGTTGACTTACCCCCGACAAACCCGCACTGGTCATCAGATAGCCTAATTATTTTTCGCAGTCGGCTACCCAAGACTCGCTCAACGATCTTCATGCTGTGTGACATCAGCTTAATCGAACGGTAATTATCACAGCTTCGAGTGTCACCCTTTCCTTTATAAATTGGAAGAAGGTAACTTTCCCTCCATTGATTAGGCATGCGATCACCTCGTATAAGTTTGGAGACAAGAATCATGAGCCATCTAAACCCGATGTCTCCCATCTTTTTCCAAAACTCTGAGGGTATTTCGTCTGGGCCAACAGCTTTTCCCTTTTTGGAGTATTTTACCGCCTCACTAACTTCTTCGACTGTGACGTCGGATACTTCGCTTAAGTTAGGTGAAGCTATTGGAAAGTATAGCCTTGGAAATTGTTCGTTTAGAAGTCCGTCACAATACTGTCGCCACCTGTGAAGAATTTCGTTGTCTTCCACAAGTAGTTGGCCTTGAGCATTGTTAATGAACTTTGGCGAACAAATCTCCTGGGCATTTCTTCTTCTTTGAGCGGCTATTTTGAAGATAGTTGCGCCCTTATTCGTGTTTTGCCGTAGCTCTTGAATAGCACCAGCTGTCGGGGTAGAAATTTCATCCAGCTCCCGATACAGGTTTTCTGTATTCTTTGCTTGAATTTGGGCGCACTTCTTCTTCGCTTCTTTCTTGCAGTTTCTATATTCCACTTCGAGGCGTGACTTTTGCTCTGTATCATTAGAGGGGCACTTCGACCAAGCCTTGAAAGCCATTTTCTTTTTACTTATAACTGATTTAGCTTCATCATTCCACCACCATGTTTCTTTGCCTTGTTGGTTGTGTCCTTTTGAAACCCCTAACAGTGTTTTGGCTTTTTCTTTGCAAGTTCTCTGTAGGAGATCCCACATACTTTGTGCTGTACTCTCTTCATTTCGAACTATATCGGTGTTATTATACAGAAAGTTTTGCATATTCGAAATGAAAGCTTCGCCTTTTTCCTTATCCAGATTATACCATTTGATCTTCCCAAAAGTTTTTGTATGTTTGTTGTCGTTCACTGTCTCCATAAAAAATTCTGTCAGTAGGAGACGGTGTTGGCGGGCGATCGCTTCTCCTAGTATCACTTTGCAATCTTTTACCCGGGGTTTCATGAAACTAGATACCAAATGGTAATCAATCTGGGTTTCATTTCCACCACTGCTGTAAGTGACCAGGTGTCGGCTTTGTTTGACGAACATGGTATTTAGTACGATAAGACCGTATGTTTTGCACATGCTCAGGATGTCTTCACCAGGAGGGTTCCTGGTGCCGTATCCGAGGCCTCCATGGCAATCTTCATAGTCTTCGTTTGTCTTGCCGACATGTCCGTTCAAATCTCCGCCCACGAACAAAAACTCTTCCTTTGGGATGTCCTTAAGTAGATTGTGAAAGTCTAGCCAAAATGCATCTTTTTCCACCTGCTCACATCCAATTTGGGGAGCATATGCAGTGACAATATTCCACAACTTTCCTTTAATCACCAATTTAAGGGACATCAAACGGTCGCTGGATTTCGAAATGGTCAATACGCTGCCTAATAGATGTTTTGCAAGGATGATTCCGATTCCGTTTTTACCCTTTTCCGTTCCATAGTAGAACATCTTATAGTTTTTTGTCCTCGTATCCAAGAAACGGGCCCTGTTTCCCGTGTTTCGCCATTTTGTTTCTTGAACACATAAGATGTCCACTCGCCTTCTTTTCATCATCTCTTCCAACTCGAAGCTTCGACCTGTCATACTGCCAACGTTCCAACTCGCAACTCTCAGATTTTGTATAATCTGCGGCATTACTTTGCTAGCCCCCGGAATCCGTCTAGCTCTGACCCGAGCATTGCTGCTCGGTCCAGGATCAGTACCATGTGTAACAATGGTAGTGCCTGGCGGGGTAGTGTCATTTTGGACGAGTACTTCCATAATGCTTGAATTCACAAAATCCGTTGTAAGTATCGACGTGTGCATGCTCCAGTTTTGTATTTGATCTCTCTTTTACGGCACCGGTGATCTCCAGTCGTGCCAACCCAGGGACTGGCATGCACACTTTTGGGAAAGTTTATAGGTGTTACGTGTCGCTAGGTTCACCTTGCTGTTTGTGGCCTAGATGTATTTACTCCTTTAGTCGCCTTTTACGACAAGCGGGGAGGCGCTGCAGGAATATTCTAACCCGTCCCTGCACAGACCGAGTTCACAACTGGTTATTGGAGTGTATGTGAAATAATTGTGTATTTTGTTTTCCCAAGGTTTTTTCTGTTGCATGTTCTTTCTCGTTTTTAAAACAAATCGTCGGCTGGATGCTATCTTGTTCAATGTCCATTGTTCAAAATGTTGGGAAATCGATTTTTAGAGTTCAAATTGAAAGTTTTTGTTTATGTAAGAAAATATTTGGTTAGTATTATTTTTTTTCTGAAAGCCTTGACAATTTTGTTTATAAATCAAGATACAGAAATTGTTTTTCTTTTTTTTGAATTAGTTATAAATTAAAATCAACGTCATTTTGGATATTTGTTTGAATTGAAAAATCGTTAAAAAAGTGTCTTATTGAACAAAACCGTTCTCTGTAAATTGAAAACTAAAAGAGATAGAACAAAATGGTTTGCGCCAAATGAAAGAGCGTCCCAAAATTGTGAGGACTGCATACCTAACTCAATTTCGTAAAAAATGGTCTTTTGAACAAGATAGCATCCAGCCGACGCGACGAAATGTATACACCTTTTAAAATAAAATTTTGCAAGGAATTTATATAATTTGCAAAATATAAGGAAATAATTTGTATTCTTGGTGTCGCCATTTTGAACAATACCCTCAACACCTCACGCACACAATTAAGGCGAGACTGTCACTTCGATTCCATTTGAATTCAATCTTCCGATCCAATATGAATTCGTATTCAATTCGATCCCTCAATTCAATCATGTAATTGGGGTACCTGTACTTTGTGTGAATTGATTGAGAACAAGTGGAATGAAAACTGTAACGATTTATATACAGTTTTCCTTAATTTGATTATGGAGATTTCAAGATGAAAAGCCCAAAAACAAAAAATAAAAATTAATGTGAAATTTTCCTGAAAAATTTTCATGAGAATATTATTTGATATTTGACCTGAGATTTCCAGTTGGAAAAAAAATTAATTTTATGTCCTAAAGCCCACTTAAGAACATAAAATTTCTCGTATTTGTGTGTCAACAATTTCCAATGGTTAAATTGTGAGATTACTAAAATTAAGTTTTCAGACGTAACTTAAATTGGAACTGGATATTTAAAGAATGCATGCATGAACTGATGCACTTTGAACTCATAAGAGCAAATATTTTTTTTTAATTTTTAAACGTGATTTATTAAATACTTTGAAATTGAAATGTTGTTTTTCAAATGTTTGGTCGATTTAATTCCAAGAAGTAGTTTTAGTCTGCAACCTAATAATCAACCGCTTTATCCAGAGACTCTGATATTTCCAAAGGAACTCAATCACATTAATAATTGATTATGGATTAAATTTCCAATTTATAATTTTTGTTCTAACAAAATTTCATATTTGCTTGAGAAATCATAAGGCATATTGTTTTAGGTCCAATTTTAGAATGAGTTTCTTAAACCTTTAAAAAAAAATTTTATTCTTATGAACATTTTTCTTTAATAAGATTACATTTTAAAATTCTTCTTAACATAAGAAGAAGTTCGTGTGGTCCAATCATGCATTTTATTCGTAATTCTTTTCTTCCTACTTTGTGCGACTTTACGTTTAAATTATATCTTATTTGATTTTAATATACATAAATAATAATAGTTTGCTTAGATTGCAAAATACCATTGTTTACACTCTCCAGTATTTCAAATAATTTATGTAATACAGCCGTTTTTATACAATTAATATGAATATAAATATCACCCTCTTATGAGCAATAATTACAATCATGAGTGAAATTAAGCGAATGAATCAAGGGAGTCATTTGATTTCGTTATCGGTAAGTAAATATTGCACTCTTCTCAGGTGCCTTTAAAAAATCACGTACCTTCCATAAGTATGTTTTGCCGTTTCATGAACAAATTTAAATTTTGTAGATTTCAAGTATTATTTAGTATTTTGAAGATTTAATAATTGCTATTAAATTTAATTTTTACCACTTGTAGTAGAGCCTATTACAAATCTTCTTTTGTTAGTTAGGACTTTCATACGTTTTTGTGAATTTCAATAACGTAAGCCCAGAATCGTCGGGCTAAGCTATGAAGATGGATATTTGAAAAAATTCTATTTAACAGAAGTAATCACTTTTTCGTACATTTCTTAAGCATAAATATTTATAAACTGTTACTGCTATCAACACAAATTCGTGGAACAATTCGAAAAACAAAACGTTGCCTCATACTTTAGAGAAAGAACATTGTTGTTATTTTTTTCTATAGTCACAACGTTTGTGATTCAAGTCCTGGTAAAATGTAATTTGAATATTCAATTCTGCCTTTACTAGATTTAAAGGAAGTCATATTTATTTACATCAAATATTTGGTTCTGCACCACTATATCTCAGAGGTTTCAACAAAGCATATCCTTAGTCCTATTTATAACTCCTCAAAAGTCCAAAGATAACTTTCAAATAATATTTATTCTTGAAATGCTCCAAAGTTCCAATAAAAACACTTTATTAACTCTATATATGAAAAACTACCATTTACAATATCAATAATCCCACTTAAAAGTTTTTAGTACCTCAACTACCCATACCCCTACAAAACCCTCATCATCCCCTCTTTTGTAACAAACATAGGTACTTTCCTCGCCACACCGGTTCTTATCTATTTTGAAAAACTTTCTTCCACTGTTTGCATTCTGCATTCTGTATTCTGCAACTGCACAAAAAAGCAGACTCAGCTAAGATGTTACAAAACTTCAAGAGTGCTTTTAAATGGTTGACTCTGTGAGAGTTTCAAGCCACTGATGCGAATATAGTGCAATTATTCCGCTTGGTGCTTTTTGTGCTGTCTCGAGTGGAAAAGAATTTTACCTCAGAAGAAACAAAAACAAGAAAAATTAATTTCTTCAACACCTGTTCTTACAAAAACAACAAGAACTTATAAATGAATTTTAAATTTTAAACTATGCTGGTTAGTTAAAAATATCAAAACTTTATTTTGGATGGAACTCAAGGCGAAATAGGTGCACTCAATGAAAATATACCATGTGTGAGAGAAAGCAGTCGAGCCCTCATCAGCCCACTTGCTCTCAATATTTTTCAACTTTAACTTTGCCAACAACAGTTGTCCTGTGAAAAAAACAAAGTCCATTGCTAGCTTCTGTGTGGCAGAAAGTCCACAACTCTCTATCTCTTTGCTTTTTTCAGGTTCAACATTCCAAAAAACATCCCGGAACAGGTGGCATCAGACAGGTATCCTTCAACCCCCAACAAAAGACAACCCCCATCCAAAGCAAAAGCTCGTTTGGACATTTTGTGGAACTTAAGCTCCCTGGTGTGGAATGCAATTTCTGTGAGGGTTAATAAGGTGATAAGGCCAACCAGCCATCCATCGAGCCAACTACTATCTACATCACTACATCTCCTGCGATTCAACTGACTCTTTCGAAGTCCTTTTTAGGGAGCCGAACACAAAAAAAAACTAATACGGTGTTGGTCTTGATCCTGGTGGCTGTTGGGACTTTTGGAAGCTATGCTTTTCATCGTGTGTCTGTGCCAATAAAATGGCTTACAATTGTTGTTACCACTTCAGTTGCGATTCAGACTACGAAGCGTGATAATCGTGCGAATAAAAATGAAGGAAATTCCATAATTCTACGAAAATTCTTCCGAAGGATAAAGGTTCTTGAGCGAAAAGTTGAATGAAAATAAAACTGCGATGAGATTTGGCGGAATTAATTATAAAAAGCAAACAAACTTTCGGAATTCGTGTCGCGTTCAAGATGTCTGCGAATGAAATTTATAACCATAAAGTGTGAATGAGAGTTAAATATATTAAAAAAAAGGATAATAAAATAAAAAAATATATATTTTAAAACACACACTGTTAATGACATCCGGGGAATGGGATCTACGTGCTCTCAAGGCACTAGAAGAGGAGGAACAAGCTCAGTTTCGTGCAATAAGTGAATCGAATTTATTTAAAACCCCTCTACCGCCGCCACCGCCACCTGCATCGACAGCTCCACCACCGGGTGCATCGTCGTCGTCAACGTCCTCTAACCAACAGCCACAGATAATCCTACCCACAATCAATGAACATTGTGGTGATTTAGACGATGGCCTGGACGTTCCACCTCTGCCGCTAACACTTTTCCGTTCCTCCGATGTGGCTGCCTCAACCCTATCGCTTGGAAGAAAGAAAAAACCATCAACATCAGCATTATCAACATCATCATCAATTGCAGCACAGCCATTCTTACTTTCGTTGTCGTCTTCCGGTGCTGCTAAGCCAACCGGAACTTTCTCACCACCGCAATTTACTGCTTCACCCATTTTCACACCGCCACCGATACGAAGGTGTGCTACCTTATCTCACTCCGGTGGTCCTGCTGTTCGTCGCCACTTTAGGAGTCTTCATCATCAAATATTGGGCAAGAAGAGTGCTGCATCCGGCGGTGGTCTTGAAAGGCGTCGAAGTCGCAGCAATTACAATTGCAATTACACGAGTTGCACAGGAGGGAGTGGTGGCGGTGGTGATAGTGGTAGTCCGGCGATAGTGGGTAGTGGCTTAGGATTGTCGGGAAGTCTCAGTGATAACAACGACTACGACTCCACGGACAGTGGTTCGTGTACGGTGCCGTTGACTAAGGACTCCATAGAGATGATGCGACTTATGCTTTTCTCTGCAACTTCCAGTAAATCAAATTCACCGGAAATACCACCATCGATTGCCTCGGCTTCATCCTCTCTATCGGCAACTGGTGGTGGTGGTGGTGGTGGTAGTGTAGGTGGCGTTTTCAGTGGGGGCTTGAGTTTGGGTACATCGAGGCCGTTAAAGATATCCTCTTTAATTCATGATGACAGCTGCAACGATGATGACATCCTGACCAATGGGAATTGTAACAGTTCGGGAGTCAAGCGACGACAGCATCATCAGCAGCAGAAACAGCAACAACAACATCGACATAAAAGCTTTTTAAGTTTCACAGGTTGTGACAGTTTTGGTGGCGGTGGTAGCGGTGGCAGAAGTGGCAGCAGCAGCAATAGCAGCGCGACGGGAGGTGGCAGCATAATGGGTATAACGTGCACAATACGAAAGAGTCCAACAAAAAGTCTCCTTATGTCCGGTTGCGCCATTGAACTGGATGCCTCCGCACTCAATACAACCCGAAGTACTGATCAGGGTTCCGAAACCATGGAGCCATCACAAGCAGCAGCAACATCATCAGGACCATCAGCCAAGGGGACACTACAACTGCTGCTCGATGAAGACAGCAGTGGCATTAGAACGGCAAATCATTTCAACGATTTAGTTAAATCAATACAATCAACAAAGTCAACAGGAATTGCAACTGCCACCGATGCGGCAGGTCCTCCTTCGTCGCAGCAGCAGCAGCAGCATCAGCACCAACATCAGCATCCTTGTTCGGCCATGTTCGACCATGAACTAGAGCATCATATCAAGCATTGTTCCTGTTCGTGTAATCACATGGGATATGGCAACTCGATGGATTATCAGGTAAAGTTCCTTTTTTGTCTTCTTTTTGCTTCAGGACTTTTTTTGTGAATAACCTTTCTTCCATGTCAGTTGTGTGACGAGGATCTCTGTCGTCGTTGGGTATCCTCTTTGGATTCCTCAGGGGAGATGATTTCTATGCTCTCACTTACCCATTCTCACTCTAATTATATCCTTTTTTTTTGTGTGAAATTTTAACTAAATTAAATTTATCTCAATTCTGTACTCAGCGTCAACGTTGTTGCTAAGTTCTGTCTCGGTGCTAGGTCGACGCTGCGGCACCACCGTCTTTCTGGACTTTTTTTTGCTTCGGTTTTTGGTGTGTACCCTTGTGTGGCAGTACATGGGAGGATTTCTGACTTGACACTCCTTATGCACACAACATCACATGTCCTTCGTGTAAGGGAATTCCCTTAAAATTTTCGTATGACAAAAAAAGTTCGCTGCTTTGACTTTGGCGAGCAAATTTGTCACACCACTCACAAAAGAGAGCTCCATTTTGTATTTCGAGATAAGTCGAGCGATACATAGTTGCAAAAGAACTTTTGCTTTTTGCAGGAAAAAAGGAATTTTGACAGCACAAAACGAATGAACGACAGAACAAAAAAAAGGACCAACCAACTTGGAAAAGTCAAGTGAGTTCTGGTGCTACAAGCAACCATCTACGTTGGTTTCCTAACGGAAAATAATAAAAAAAAAACTTGTTGAATTTAAATTCGACACGTTTTGATGTTGGATTTCGAAAGGGAACTGGGGTTTTCAAGGGTTAGACGCTGCTTTTTCTGATTGTGGTTGCTTGGCAGTTTTGCTTGAATGTATCCTTGTATAAAGATGGTACAATGTGTTGATATGTATACCCATGTCTGTCTGTAGGTTCCCATTGCTTTAGGTCTTTTGCAAGGTAAAAAGTAACTTTTTTTGATTAAATTTAAAAAAAAGTGTAATTTTCAGCAGAATTAAATTGTATATGGGGTGTATGTGTTGGTTGACAATTTAAATGGTTATTCAGTAAAATTGTCTTGTTAGATAACTTGTGTGTGGATACATAATGAGTTGGGTAAATGATTACATGACTGTAGGAATGTAATTTGTCGAATATGTAATAGGACTAGCAAGGAGCTGGAATGATTTTCACATGATTGTGAAATTTGAAAAATTCAAAAACAGTTCAAACACTTCAAACTGTTCGATCACATATTTCAATGGAGGCACGTAATAATGCGCCCCACTTTGATCAATTTTTTTTCGGAATGTATATATACATATATGTATATATGATGTTTAAAATAAAGATAGATATATACGTATACACATACACTTACAACCCCAACCATGCTCATCAGTAGTTTGGTCAACTTATTGGATTTGGAAAAACGGGATACGACAAAAATATATTGAAAAGTTATGATTTTTGCTTGCATTGAATGTGTTAATATGTTTGCATTTCAAAAATTGAAAAGGAAAACTAAACTCAATTTCAGCTTTTTAAATGTTTATTTGCTGCACAGAACTGAATTACCAATTTTTTTTTTCACTTTTCAAAAAAGAACAAAAAGTCTTATTTTATCGGAAACTTGAAATAAAAAGGGCTTATACATCACATTAATATTTAATAGACTACGAGTATACATTCAGATATAAATGCAAATAAAGAATTTTAAGAAATGTTTATTCGAAACTGACATCAAAAATAAACTTTGTTTTACGGATTATAATTTAAGAAACTAATTCCTGTTGTTTGAAGTCAATCTGTTCTGAACATTTGTCTCTAAAATTTATTGTTTTATTATCAGTTTATTAGAGTTTTATCATTTCATACGAGTATTTGAAAATCTCCTAGTACCAGTTAACTCTTTTGCTGCTTGGTGGTTACAATATGAAACCACCAAATGAAACTAACTAGTGATTTTTTAAGAGCTATCGGAAATTAAAAAAAAAAAAACATAAAATTCAGAAAAAATCATAAAATCTTTATTTGAATCGATAGTAATTTAATGTTTGAAGATTATTTCATGAAAATGTTGGCTGCGGCTACGCCTCAAATGTTTCATCCGTTTAGTCCAATTTTGGCATACTCTTTCTAACATTTCGGTCGGTTTCTCACGAATAACTCCTTCAATGTTGACTTCCAGTGCTTCAATCGGAGCAGGCCTGTCGCTATTAAAATAGCCCCACAAAAAATATTCTAGAGGCGTTAAATCGCACGATCTAGGCGGCCAATTCACCGGCCCCAAACGTGAAATAAACTTCACCGAACTCGCCTCTCAATTGAACCGCTGCGCTGAGAAGAAAAAGGAAAACATTCCACTAATCATAGTTTTTGAGAAATCAAAGAAAACTGTTTATTTCTGAAACTGAAAGTTATGTTTCAAAACATTCTGAAGGACAAATGTAAAGCTAGTAAAGAAGAGTGACATACCAAACAATTGAAATTAAAAACTTTAAGGTCTGGCTTAATAATTCCTGTTAAAGTGAGTGGAATGTTTTCCTTTTTCCACTAATTGAAAAAAAAAAATCAAATAAATTAGTTTAAATTAATTTTTTTATTCAAATAATATAAATAATGGTTACAAAACATTTTATTTTATTTAAACAATATTTTAATAATAATTCAAGGGAATAAAAATAAACAGAAATAAAATGCACGACTGGATCGCACGAACTTGCTCTTATGTAAAAGTACTTTGGAATTTAAAATACATTTTTATAAATATAAAACATGGATTTAATGAGTTAAAAATGTTCAAATGTATGGAATTGTGGTCTGATTAATCCTTTTAATATTAAAGTAATTTCTTAAAATTTTTCGAGAACAAAATTTGGGATGCCAAATTTTAAGTATTTAGCAGTATAGATTTTAGAAAAAGTTTCAAAAAATAATCGTTCACACGTTTTAAAGATATTGGTTTTTCAAAAAAAACTTGTTTTTTTTTTTCAAAAATTCCAAAAAAAAATTCGAATATTTTTATATACAATATTATTTTAAACTTAAGGGGCCTCCTGCTTAAAATTTTTGGTTAAAATCGTTAGAGCCGTTGATGAGAAAGTCAAAAAATCAGAAAACGGTTACATGGATAGGTAACGTTAATAACATTTTACCCCATAATATCACACGTAATTTTTTTTATCAAAATCGTTAGAGCCGTTTTTGAGATGAATAAGATAATGCATTGCGGGTGTATGGGGGGTACTAGGGAATCACCGAAGACCCTTAACTACCGGGATTGAAAAACATATATAGGTCTAGGGGTTTAGTTTAGGCTGTAGGGAGAGGTACAGAAATACAGACATACAGACATACGGACATACAGACAGACAGACGGAATTGCCGGGCCCACTTTATTCGTCTTCACTATCATCGTAATGTCAACTTTGATCAAAATCTCGAGTACCTACCTAATTCGCAAGTAAAAAGAAGATCAATATAAACGAAAAAAAATTAGCCATCGTCTGTATCGCTATTCGCAATGTCCGATGTAGGCCATTGAAGAATTTCATCGAAAAAAGGTTTAATTTCCTCCGGGATATATAGTGAACGATTTTCGAAATATCGTTCAACTTTTTTTTGTTGATTGAAACTTTTCTATCAAAAGCCTCTGTAGAAAGGAGCTCGATCACATCCACTTTTTTGAGGCGAAAAACGATCATATCTGCGAACAACTCGCTTTATGACAGAAAAGTTCCTGTCGCAGGGGAGGAAACTATGTCCTCGGACTGGGTAATATTGTTGAATGACTTTGAATCTCCCACTCATAGTCAGTGCCATCAAGAGTCTTGTCAAAGTGTCAAAGTTTGATTGAACTTTTCATCAAAAAAATATGAGATTTTCATAAATAAATTATTTCCGGAATTTATTAATACGTGAAATCATATCTTGTTGTACTTTTGCGATTATACCGAAAACAGTTATCCGCAAACATAAGGAAACTCAACTAGTGCCTACGTTAACTACTATACTACATAATTATAACCACAACGCTTCCAGAAGGTGCTATGTGCTACTCATCAGTAACTGTAACTTTCGAACAAACGAAATGAGTAAGTTTTTTTTTTTTGCTGCAATACAATACACTCCGACCTTGGAGCCATCAAAAACTCAAACTTGCTCCGTTACCGCCCATATACTTAAACACATAATGTCAATCATCAAAAACGCAATTGCTGCTGGCTTCGTGTGTCTATTTGTTAATGATCAATTCATAATAGGACAGTTTCGTTAAATTACGAAGACACATAAAATAAAATGCACGACTGGGTCGCACGAACTTGCTTTTATGTAAAAAGTTCAAAAATTTATATTTCTAGAGAAAAAATGTTCAAAAGCAAAAAAAAAATTCATTTTTAAATAACTAAAACAACTCCTTAAGTTATTATTTTATAAATAGTAGTTTAGTAGTTAGAGCTAAACACATAATATGTTTTATAAAAGATTTTTAAAACATAGGTATTTAAGAAAAAAAATTGGTACGCCAATTTTAACTAGAAGCTTCTCTATACAAAATTTCATTGAAATCCGTTCTGCCTATAATGACAAATTCAAAATTCGAAAAACTGGTTTTATGGTAGGTATAGGTACTCGTACACTCAGTAATGTCTGAATTTAATTTTTTTTATTAAATTAAAATTAAAATTTATCAAAATTCTCGGAGTTTTTTGAGTTTTTGAGAAAAATACGATTTTTGAAAAAGATTTTTTAATACTTGCATGGTGGCTACCGTAATTTTTAGTTAAAACAATTTTTTCCCTCAGATCTTGTAGATTATATTAAGAAACTTTTTTTTATTCAAGTTTAAAAAATCGAGCAGGGGTTTTCGGAATATTGAGTTTCCAAAAAAAATAATTGGCGTTTTTCTTTTTTCATTCAGAGTAGTGCACTGAACAGAGCATGAGCATGTTAAACATGCTCTGAACTTTCTCCGAATCGAGTGTGTTCTAAGAGCTCTGAATTATTTTATAAACACACGCAAGTTTTTGAGTTTTTTTTTTGTCTGTCAAAATGATTTCAGCATTTATGTAACTCTGTCTACTCAGCTATTTTATACCGAGCTCATAGAGTGCGCTCTAAACAATCTCTGAACACGCTCTCAACGAAAAAAGAAACACAATCTTTGAGCTGTTATACACTCTGAGCTAAAAAAAAACACGATATTTTGTTTGACAGTTCAGGTACTACTCTGAACTAAAAAAGAAAAACGCCCAATATTTAAAATTTGCAGGAGCTTCATAATGATTAAAATCGATTGTACTGTTTTCGAGAAAATCAAAAACAAACAAAATAAAATGGTTCCAAGAGGGCTTCCAAAAGATTATTCGTACCGTTATTTTTGGTTTTAAAAAAAGGAAAATTTAACGAAAATCGGCCCATGCTCATAGGCCGTAGTCGAAGAGACAGACAGACAGAATTTCGAGACCCACTTTTTCTTCGCTATCATCGTAATGTCAACTTTGATAAAAATCTTGAGTTCGATTTATTTTACGAATGCATTACTTGCCTTATAGCACCTATAAGTCGTAAGAAAAACGCAGAGAACCGATGAAGGGAAACACAAAACTTCTAATAAAATCAATTGAACTTACATAATTATTAATATGGCACGAAAATAGCAGTTTGTCTCTTTTTTCTTTAACAAAATGAACTCTTATTTTTTGGTTGTTTTGGGGGGAGTTTTAACCCCTAGAACCCCTACCTGCGTTCGCCCTTGAACTTGGTGGTTTCATCCTGAAACATTTCATGTTTCAATCAACATAAGCATTTTTAAAATTCTTAACCTCCAACTACAGCTAAATGTTTATTTATAAGAATTGTAACATTTACAGATTTTCACTACCGCAAACGATGATATTAGGAGCTGAATTATCACAAGTGTACGAGTGGTTTTTTAATGTGAATAAAAGAGTCATTCTAGTAGGTTACGAGTATTAATAAGATTGATTTGATAAGATTGATTTTTAAATCCATCCATATTGATTGCAAGTGATTCTGTTGGTAAACTCGAGCTGGATGTAGTTGGGTTGTTTTATTTTCATCTTCTAATAACAAATCTTAAGAAAAAGGTGTCATTTCCGTATCTTTGTACCTCAATAACAAACCTGTTAAACAAAAGCAAGATCTTAAAGTGATATAAATAAGGGATAATGGCAAATCTCAAACGTGCAAAAATGCACAAACATCACTTCTATACGCTATGTTCACACTATGTAAACTTTAAAAATCATATTTTTTCTATAAAATTTAATGAATTAACGGTATTTAAAATTAAAAAAAGTTAAAACTCCCATGTAATTCTTATGAATCACAGTGAAAACACTGATCGGGGGACATAAAAACTAAAATTTTCCACTGTGTCGGACGAAAGAAGAAATTTTATTGGAGAAAAATGTTCAGAAGCATAAAAAGCCTTAAATAAGTCCTTAGAAAGTGGAGCCAAAAACAGAATGCCATGCAATTTCTTTATACGAAAACAATATTTTTATTTATTTAACGAAATTAATAAAAAATAAAAGAAATTTAATTGAATCATTTATTTTAAATGTTGTTTCTTATAACTTTATTATTTCACAACATTAAATTTAAATAAAATTTAGCCTTTTAAAATTAAATTCCATCTTCGACCTTTTGCAATTGAATTCAGTTTATAATAAATATAATTAATTTTTAATTTTAGTCTTTGATTTTGTTGTACAAATAAAAATTTAATTTAAATAGAATCATTAACCCGTTTTTGATATATCAAATTTTGTTTTTTAAAACTCCAAACAAACATTTCTTTTAAGTTTGGATATGTAAATTTTTAACCTTTTTATGAAATTTGGAAAAAAAAATTAATTTGAATCCGATATGCCGGTAAAGAGAAAGTCAAAATCAGAAAAATGGTTCTATGGTAGATACTTTCGGTGGTAGAAATTTTTTAAAAAACCCAAAAAGAAATTGAATGAAAAATACCATATAAATAAGACAAAATACTTTTTAATTTTAAAGGACCTTTAAAATAGAAAAAAAAACATCATATTAAAATCAGTTTACCATAGAAGTTAGCTTTAATTAAAATAAATGTTTAGAAAATATTTAAAAAAAAATATGCTGAACATTTTTTTAGTAAAAAAAATATTTTCTTAAATTTCGAAAAATGTTTGTTTGGTACGTTCAGAAAAAAAGTTATGCTATCTAAAAAGCTTAAGGAAAATAGACCGAGTAATTTAGACTACCTATAGTCGAATTGACAGAATTGCAAAACGCATTTTTCTCTCCTTCCCTATTATCTAAATGTCAAGTCTGTCGATATCAGGGTTGCAAAAGTTTAATTCACTTTTTATTTTAAGCTTGGCTTCAATTCACAAGACAGTGGGTGACTTAGAAATTAAAACAAATGTAACTCATATGTCAGTCGGTGACTTGTAAATTACAAAAAATTAAATCATAAGCTTCTTAGTGACTTATGAATTAAAAAAAAAATAATTCATATGTTAATGCATGAATTCTGATTAAAAAATTATTAATTGGAAAATTTATAAGCTAGCATGATAATTTTATGACACAAAAAATTCTCCAAGAGCTTTCTCAATAATTAAATAATTATGTAGTCAAAACAAGCTTAAAAAATTCCAATCTACCAACTAGCTTATGAATTAATTTTTTTTTAATCATAAGTCATTAACTTGCTTATGGCTTAAATATTTTTTAATTCATAAGTCACTTAGTAGGTAGTGAACTGAACTTTTCTTAATTCTTAAGTCACTTAGTAGCTTATGAATTAATTCTTTTTAAATCATAAGTCACTAAGTAGGTTGTGAATTAATTTTTTTTTAATCATAAGTCACTAACTAACTTATGAATTAATTTTTTTCAATTCACAAGTCATCTACGGACTTATGACTTCCTGTGTTCCTAATTCAAAAATTCGCAACCCTGATGGATATGTGCATTACTGACCGAACTTTCGCTTTCAATGAATACAATCAAATGCCATTCTGATCTAGGCATCCATTCTTTCTAAGCTTGTGTTCAATTCCATTATCTATACAGATGTATTTCAAAAACCTTGCGAATCTTTTGGATTTATATTACAGCAGAGCTTTAAAAATGATTGGTTAAATAATTTAGACGAAAAGATTTGACAAGTCCGAGTTCATTTCCAATGATTCATGTCTGCCCTCGATGTATCGGTGTTTTCAACAAACACTAGTCCAGTAGTAATCGTACTTCATTTAGGCCTATTTTCATGTGCCGGGGTCTTTTCCTTAGCCGCACGGCACGAATGTGGAACAAATAATTTAAAATAAAACACTAATTCACCTTATGTGTCCCTCTTCATTTATACAAGTACGTTCACTCCATTCTTATCCTGAATTACATACTTCCCTCAAGCTCAAAATATATTATTCAGTTTAGGATAACTTTATCCTATCTCTTTTATCAACCCATTTTAATTTACAAATTTAAGCAACTCTAAAGCAGAACATCCATGTGTCTGTATGGTATTTCAGTAGTACCCTGCATGCATATAATTCTACCTATAAGTAAGTAAATAAATTCGAAGTTTTTCCTTTCTGATTATTTTCCTGCTGATAATAACCGAAAAGTTCGAGTTTTAATTTTGAAATAAAGTTACCTTTGTAAAAGAAATAAATTAAAAAACAAATATTTTATAACATCTATAGCTTATTTCAAAATTACTCGTACTTCATATCAAAATTAAAAATCTAAACCCAATATTTTCAAAAGTTCCAATCTACCCTCAGGAGTTCTTTTTTTTTTTTTAATTTTGAGGACCCTTCCATAACAAACTTTTTAGGAAAATTATTCAGGGAGAAAAACTTTAAAACTCATCACCGAGTTTCTTAGATGTAATTTAATATTTGTATACATTGTGCCCCGGTTAAGCAGGTTAATAGTGGAAACGAAGTGAGGTGGTTGCTAACCTACCTAGTAAAAATGAACCACATCGACGATATTATATTTTTTATAACCACATTTCAGTTTTTTTGCTCAAAAGTATTCATTCCCTCAAATTCCATATTAAAACAAAAATTAGCTTTCATAATGCAATTCAATTTAATCGCCCATAAAGTTTCGGTCAAATTGTTCGGAAATTAACTGCCAAAATACATTTAGAATATTTTAACCATATCACCCTCGCACCCTCCCATTGACGGTGGGGCGAGTACAATATTTGAAAATGAAAATCACTCCCTATAAGGCTTCCATTAAAAACAAGCGAAAAAAAAGTTTATAATTATTTTCATATTTCCCTAATTTAAAATTCCCCATCGTCGTTAGCTACGGCAAAAATAAAATTTTAATGAAGCAACATGCAGACAACCACCCTCTCCTGGCAATGCCACCCATTTCATGGTAAAAATTGAGAGCTGCAATGATGCTGATGGTCCTACCAACCAGGACACAACCATCATTTTCTGGAGTAGGGAAATGGAAACGCAAAGAAAAACAATGGGAGTAACAAAATACACAGGTGCTCGAACCCGGTGATGTTGGTGGGTAAAAAAAGCCGTTAAAAAAGTTATCAAAAACTTTGTTGCGCAAAATAAACAAAAATCCGTCCTTTTAAGTGACGACGATCATGATGATGGCTATAAAATTGCAAGGGACCGTTCTTTTTCTATAATTTACAACTTTTGACTTATTTTCTAAATCAAAAAGCCCCAAAGTAACTCTGACAACATTGTCCATTTTGACACACACAAAAAATGAGAGCTTTCTGGACTGGATGTTGTCCAAAAGTGTTGGAACACCAGACACAAAAGGCAATATAAAGTAGCTCATTAAAACTCAAGATAAACTTTTCCGCAAATGTCCTTTCACTCATAAAATGATTGAAGTGAAGTCAGGAAAGACTGTGGAACAAAAAAAAATATAAATTATTATAATAAACTCTTCGGCAACAAATCAAGAATATTTGAGAAGAATAGCAGAACTATACATAAGATGGACCAACGTCCATTCCATTTAGCATTACGATAATAAGTTCCGCTAATAAGTCATCTTCAACTGAGCAAATGAAGGTTTTCCGTTCCCCAGCTGATTTTTGTTCTTGTAGTTTTTTGACATACTATACAGTGCTGTGTACGGGTTTACGATAAGTGTGATGTAATATTACTTGAGTTTCCTATGTAGATGAACCTTAGCATGAAGCATGCTTAGGAAAGAATATGAAGATAAAAACGATTCTATGACGACCCCCATTAATTTTATAAGCATTGATTTTGATTGAAAGATTTTGCAAGTCTACAAAACTATAGGAAATGTGTTATCAATATTGCTAATATCTGAAGAAATAAAAGCTTTTCGGTTAAATGAAATGAAGATGAGAAATCTTCAAAAACATATTTCTTCGATCTTTCTTTTTTAAAATGCAATAAAATGAAGAAAATTATTTTTTTTTTCATGTATTATGGCTTTATTAATAAAGCCAATCATTCCCATTAATTATGAAATACAACGTCGTTCAAGTTCAAGGGTGGTGGTGCGACTTCAATTGCTGAGTCAATTGGATCATGTAACCGAATAATCCGTAATCTTTGTGCAGGATTCTCCTCAGGCTAGTGCCTTAAATTTCAAGCTTTTGAGATCAATAGCGAGTTGATGTTTGTGACTTGAGTCTCACATTCTCGGTTACATCAGCCACATTCTTGTCTGTGCGCACCGTACAACGGCGGAAACCATGGACAGCACCCACTTGCATATCAGTCTCACGAACTTTTTGCACAAACTCGCATATTAGCAGGTTTCATTTCGGTCTAAACTTCTTATGGAAATAAGTTTTCAATATTTCCCAACATTGGTCAAGCGTAAAGCGACTCATTTCGTTCCGCGGAGGTATGATACTGACTTTCTCTCAAGATTTCGAGCCGGAAACAGCTTTCAGTGTCAAAATATCCTTTGAATTAAAAAGTAACTACTAGATGGCCCACTCTGCATTTAGAAAGTCAAATAAAATACTCGTAAAGAAGTTTGCCTTTTCAGGACAAGCGTTTTCTTGTAAAAAAATTGAAAAGGATTATTGCATTAAAATATATGTTGAAAAATGTTAAACCATGAATATAAAGACTCCAAGATGTTCCAATTCATGTCAAAGTAGAATTGCCATTTGCCGAAATTTGAAAGAATTATAGCATCTTCCGATAGAATGACAAATAGTACTTTATAAGTGTATAATTGTTTATAGACAAATCGCATCATTGACAATCCAGCTCATTTCTCGTGCCTCGTGTAAATTCAGTTCGTATTTGGAACTCATTGCTACGTTACATTAAAAAAAATCCAAAAGTCAACTAATATTAAAAAGGTGTATTTTGTGTATGACCATTATTTAGCAATCAAGAAACATAATTTTACGAGTAAAAAATCCAATTAAGGAAATATCCTCCAAGAGAACTTTTTCGCAATACGAGAAACCCAAATGGGACTGTTTTAACGATTTCTTCAAGAACTTTACCGGGTCACTATGCTTTCTAGATAAGATAATGACGTTGAATTTGGTGCAGACTATCTAACGGTTTCTAAATGTTTCACGGAAAAAATCTATTAAATCTAAAAAAGCGCTTGTCCAGCCTGTCCTCCTTAAAAAAGACTAATCTTCTCTGGAAACGCTTATAAATATTCAGCTAAGTATCTTGAATAAGGAAATTTTCTCAATAACCGTCTGTTAGCTTTCGTATAGGACTGGTGATTTAATGTTATATTTCACCGCACAGTGTAAACAGTTTAACAGTGTTAAAGAAAACTTATTGCACTATAGTTTAAAAAGTGTTTTATAGAGTTTGTTATCGAATCTCTTATCGAAAATGCGTTCGTTGAGTATCGATGAATCTCTTCTTCGGTTAATAAGAAACTATTTATTGCATCACTCAATAAAAAAGGTATTTCATGATTTTAAGTCTTATATTCGTAAAACGAATAAATGGAACCCCAACTTCAGCATATTACTGGCTCATTCTGAACTTAACATTACTGTCTACTGGGGCATAAGAACTACGTAGAATTTAATGTTTCAAAAACTCAATGCTGTCTTCTCTTATTTAAGCGAATACTACCCTCCATGCCACTATTTTGGAGTGGGACTCCCTTATTTTTAGTTCTGTGTATATGAATCATATACCACCTTTTGTGGAATGACCATCGAGTTGCTAAGTATTTATATTTACACTGCGACGATGCAAGAAACATTTCTCCTATTCTCAATTTGCTGTAATCTAAGGTACACATATATGTCCAAAAGTTGGGGTACAACTTAGATATCTGGGTGAAATTGATAGGTGATATAATGATAACTTAAAATTTCTAGTCTCTCGAACAACGTCGTAGTGTTTCATGTCTTCATTGTCAGTTATACAAGTGCTTTCAGAAATACAGAGATTCTTTTGTTGCCAGTACAACACGAATGTTGAATCTTTGACTGCGCTATATTTTTATAGTTTATTAACACTCGCACTGTGATTAACATTAACGGTAGCCATAACCCATTGAATGCACGATTAGTTAAAAGAAAAGAAAGGCTGGATAGAAAAAGTGATGATTTTCGTTTCCATTGAGGGAAATATCTATGTATTGTATACGTTCCATATTCCTTCTCCCGCCAAAGTCTAGAAAAGCCAAGTTTTTAATATTTTTAACAATCTTTAAATCAGTTCATTTTATTTCAAAATAAATGATGTGGAACTTGAATTTGTGAAAATTTAAAGCCCCTTTTAGACGATCATTTCAGTTTCAGTTTCAGTTGAGCTATCAGTTAAGCTTTCAGTTAAACTGATGTCTAAATGCAAATGGTTTAACTGAAACTTAAACTAAAACTGAAACTGATGAAATTCCCATAAGTTTTCAGTCCAGTTATCAGTTAAACAGACGTGTAAATACTTTTCAGTTCAGTTGTCAGTTCAGTCGTCATTCGAGTTCCTGTTGTTTTTTTTCAATATGTCGAAACAGAATGATAATTCGGTCGATTTCATTGAAATTTATCGCGGGTGTCTATGTTGGAAGAAGTGACCCTTTTTATCACAATTCAGTTAAAAGAGAAGCAGCATACAAGCTCAACTGAACACCGGACTGACGTCTCAGTACACTGCCTTTTTAACTGAACTGACAACTGAACTGATAACTGAAGGAACAACTGATCGTCTAAAAGAGTATTTTTATAAAAATTCCATTTTTCAGAATGTATGGGAAATTTGTCAGACAAAGTTTTAGAAAAAAACCTAATTTCTTAAAAAAAATTTTTCATTCACTAAGAATTGGTGCTTCCCTAACTCCACGCCTCGAGAAACGATAATTCAATTTATATATAGAATATGTTTGTATTGGAAATTTCTACAAATTTCATAAAATAAATTATTTCATGAAATTGATTCGGAAAGGTTTAACCAAGTAATTTTTTTTTCACATCACTGTATCTATGTTCATATCTCTTTAGTTCTGTCTCTTTTGACTCCTTCTCTAAAGATGAAGCAAAGAAATGTTTTTTTTTGTGTAATTTTTCATTCCAAATAGAACCTACACACTCACACTTACATAAATATATATATTTATTCTCCGGTGGAGCGGAAAAAAGGATACAAGAACTTCGGAAATCAGCAAAACATGGCGAAAAAATAATAATTTTCTTTTTTATTTCGAGAGCTAAATCTCGAAAGGCGGGGGAGGGGGGTAAGAGTTATACGGCGAAGTCTGAGCAACTATGATGACGGCTACGACAATGACGACTGGGTAAATGGGCAAGGACACCGGATATGAAAATGGTTTTCACTCATACTTCATACACCGTGACCTTTCGTGTAATATCCGTTGTTAGACGCAGTTCTTTATTCTGCTCCTTTTTGTTGTCGTCCAGGCAAGTAGACTGCTTTTAAAATGAGCTCTGTAGCTCTACAAACAGAGTTGTCATCAGCACCAGCATCATTATCATCATCATCGTCGTGCTCATTATTGTCTCAAAGGTCTTCGTCATTATCATCGTCAAAGACAGTGTCATTGTGTGGGGGGCATTTTCTCTCCCTTAGGCATATAATAAAAACCCATTTATGGAGTCTTCTGGAAAAGAGAAAGCTCAAAACCACCTCACTTGACAGCAAAAATAAGTACGAAAATAATAAATGTATTGTATTATGCTACCACGAACCTGGTTATTATTAAAAGACACAATACGTATACACACACATACATATCTAAAAAACCGGAACCAAGGCAAGAAAACGAGCAACGACGAACGACAACATGGCCGCTTGCCAGAGGTCTTCTAAGCTTTGTGTTCTAATATAATATAATGGCAAACTCAGGGCCTGTGAAAATGACATTAGGATAATGTTTACCGTCGATTATGATAAAGCTGATGCAATGGTATGTGTATCAATATGTTTGGGTGTTTTGGTTTCGGGCCCTGGATACATAATAATATATTGTTAATACTTTTCCGATGATGCTAGGTATATGAAGGAGGTACCGAAAACGAAAAACAAGGGACTGGAAAATCATTCTATAAGGTCACTAAGTAGCAACAGGAAACTGCTGTATACCTACACATACTCGTATGTGGCCAGAAGTTTCAATGTAAAAAGGACGAAAAGAGATACAAAACCCTCCGGGATACTTCAGTATTCCACTTACTAACCATAGGAGCCAGAAGACAGCCAGAGAAAATGGTGCTTTGTAATGTTAACCCTATTCATATTGGTTTCCTGTCGAGACATTATTTTTTTCTAGAGACAGACGCAGAGACAGAGTGCGATATTATTGTGTTGTGTGTGGTTGTGAGTACTCCTTGGCAAAGCATCACCCATTAATGACTTTCAAAGTGATGTAGTTTGACATGCCAGCAAAATAGATTTTTATGTTTTTTTTTTATTGTTGTTGTACGTTTATTCAAATTGAAATAAAAAATGTCCTGTGGTTTGAAAGTGTTCTATTTCTTAGATGCTTTGACTTGTCAACTTCTATAGCATAAGTACTGCATTTTTTTTCTTGCTATAGCATAATACACTTACAAGGACTTGAATTTATGGTAAAACTAGAAATTGTCAAGGAAAGATTCAGAGTTCTCTTCTTCGTTTAGTCTTTCTTTGTCACAACCTTCTCATATTTCCACAATACCTACCACTTAATTCTTCGTCTAGCTTACATCTTTTTATGTTATTTAGATTACTAGGTTGGCAATAATTTGTTTTTGTCAAAGGGAAATATGAAGTCGAAATTTTATTTAAATTCTAGTTCATATACCGAAGTAGCTTTAGTAGCTTTTTATTATATTTTAAAGCAAAATTATTCAATTGACATATGTATATTAGTGTCAAACGTTCTCAAGATATGCTTTGTTTTGAATGATTGGCTGTATCTTTAATTTGAAAATTTGGCACCAGAAAGGTTTTGAAAGACTGGTACTAGTTTACCATTTTACGAAAATTAGTTACGTACATATTTGATTTTCCTCAAACTTAGTACATATGTACTTAGGTTCTGCCATAAGATTTTTGTAGCTTTTTACTTAATCTTATTTTTCACAAAAACTATTCAACAATGTTCATCAATAAATTTATAGTAAGTAAATGCTACGATTTTCCATTCTTAGAAACATTTCTCTGACTTTTTTGCAAAACATTTCGGAAAGCTTAAAAAAATTAATATTTTGTAAGTGGGACAGATGATTTTCTTTAAACTTGCACTTAACGGTTTTCAACATTATCTAGATGATTTAAGAAGAACCACCATACAAATAGTTTTCCAATAGAGAAATTTTCAAATTTGGACAAGTGATTCGGCCATGTTGTTGAAACTACGTTTGTCAAATTGGCTGTCGTTTATAAAATCTGTTTTTCCAAGGTAGCATGGAGAGTGGTAACATTCAATAACATGTGCAAATGATTAAATTGTTTGTTGAGAGCAACATTTCGCGCAGTATAATAAGCGAATTCGCAACGTAGTGGATAAATTCGAATTCACTGGTTCAGTCAAAAATCCGCCAATACCCGTACGTCAACGAAACATAAGAGAATTTGCAAGAAGATCCAAGACAGTCAATTTCAAGATGCGAACACGAACTCGCCCTTTCGCAGACCACTATACTTGAGCCTACACCTGTACAGTACAAAGTTCAATTGACCCAAGAGCTCAGAGTTGACGATCACATACAATGACGTATGTTCGCTAACTTGGCTCTCAAGTAATTGGAAAATGTTCGAAGAATCATATTCAGCTACGAGGCCCAATTCTGGATGAATGGAATCGTCAACAGGTAAAATTGTTGAATTTGGGACTACCACAATGAGATCCACTGAATTGCAATCATCCAAATAATGTCACTGTTTGGTATATGGATTTTGAGATGGTGGCATCATCCGTCTATACTTCTTTGAGAAAGACGTTGGCCAGGCTATCACGGTCAACGGCGAGCACTGTCGGTAAATACTCGTAGAAACCAATTTCTTTTGGCCCGAATTGGATGATATGAACACTGACGACATTTTTTGGTTACGTGCCACACAACCTGTGCAACAGTGGACATTTTGCAGGAGTGATTTCCGAACATGGTTATCTCACGCGAGGGAAATGTGAATTGGTCACCAAGATCGTATGATTTGATCCCACTAGACTTCTTATCTTGTGGGATTTTCAAGTCTATGCCAATAAGCTACAAACCACTATGAAAGCCTGAATAATCAATACAGAGGAATTTTTAGGGATGTGTTGGAAAAGTATTGCTTTTTTATGTCAAGTTGAATTAGAGCTAAATTTTATTATTATTGAGTTGGAATAGAGTAAAGATTGAAATGCAAGAATCCCGGTGGTTTTCTAACATTATTATAAAGATTAAATGTCAACGAGATATGATATACTCGTATGATATTCACAAAACTAACAAAATAATGAACAAAACCAATTCTAATAATTGTATCGTTACTCGTATGTAAAAATTTCAAAATTAGAAATGAAAACTTGTCAGTGGTGTCGTCTTAATCTGAGATTATGCTGCATTTTCTTGACTGGACTGGCAAATTGTCAGAAATTTTATCAAAAAACTTGCAAAATAATAAATGAAACAAATTCTTGAATGACATCCATTTGTTTAGACATCAAATTAATAATAAGGCTATTGCATTATACTAACAAGAATTGAGAAAGTTGTTTCCTTACTGATAGAGCTTTAAACCCAAATTGCTAGAAATTCGTAGCTTTTGGGATTAAATAAATAACACTACTATCAAAAAATTAAGCAAGTAATCAACATTAACTTTTTTACGTTGATCGTCTAATCGCAGCTATTTCAAACCATATTTTGGCAAAAAAAAATAACTACGAACAATCCTCGAATAATCAAAACGTGACAAACTTCCAAACTTCGCGTAAAAGAATATTTTTCTGCATCTCGCTTAAGTGTTTTTCTAATTCAAATATTTACAAATGAAAAGTTAATTCGAAGAAGTCGTTTTCGAGATGAATCAAAGGGCACGGTAGTGCCCAGCCAAGTTCTGGCACTACACCCTTTTTACAGGAACAAAATCAGGCGACTTTTGACCCCTCCCTATCTTCAGTACCAATCAAGTCAGAAACTTGAAATTCCGAATATTTGCTAAGCTAGTCAGGCACATGCGCCTGACCAAATTTCAATTTTCTAGCATAAGCGGTTCCTGAGATATAAGGCCTCAAAAATCACAAAAACCGTAACTGACTGACTGACTGACAGATCATCAAAATTATGGAGCACTTCCCGACATCGTAGAATCTTGTAATTTTGCACAACGGTAGGTCTTGTCATGTAAGCAGAGGAAAAAATCGAAAAATTGAAATTTTCCATTCAGGGGGCGTGGTATCCGCCCACTTTCTCCGAATTGTCTCCGCATTGGTGTTGGTTAAATGGAGCACTTCCTACTGCTGTAAAACGATGAAATTTGGTGAACCGGTAGGGCTTATATTGCATATAAAAAACCAAAAATAAACACCAAGATTTTCCTTTCGGGGGGCGTGGTATCCGCCCACTTTCTCCGAATTGGTGTTGGTTGAATGGAGCAATTCCAACTACTGTAAAACGATAAAATTTGGTAAAGTGGTAGAGCTCAAATTGCATTCGAAGAAAAAAATATAAAATTAGCGGTTTTTTATTCAGGGGCGTGGTATCCGCCCACTTCCTCAGAACTGATGTAAATCATATATGGCGCACTTCCAATTGCAGTAGAACAATGAAATTTGGTAGAACGGTAGGGCTCAAATCGCATATAAAGGTCCGAAAATAAAAATCGAGGTTTTCCATTCAGGGGCGTGGTATCCGCCCACTTCCTCAGAACTGATGTAAATTATATATGGCGCACTTCCAATTGCAGTAGAACAATGAAATTTGGTAGAACGGTAGGGCTCAAGTCGCATATAAAGGACCAAAAATAAAAATTGATGTTTTCCATTCAGGGGCGTGGTATCCGCCCACTTCCTCAGAACTGATGTAAATTATATATGGCGCACTTCCAATTGCAGTAGAACAATGAAATTTGGTAGAACGGTAGGGCTCAAATTGCATATAAAGGACCGAAAATAAAAATCGAGGTTTTCCATTCAGGGGCCTGGTATCCGCCCACTTCCTCAGAACTGATGTAAATTATATATGGCGCACTTCCGATTGCAGTAGAACAATGAAATTTGGTAGAACGGTAGGGCTCAAGTCGCATATAAAGGACCAACAATAAAAATTGAGGTTTTGCATTCAGGGGGCGTGGTATGTTTAATTTATATGGAGCACTTCCGATTGCTGTAATTAAGGTAGGTATGTTAGTGTTATGTATCTTGCCAGGATAAGAAGAAATAATTGAAGCGCAAATTAAAACAACCAATAACAAAAAAAAAAAATATACCAAAAGAAATAGGAAGCTATAAACTAAGTTGATTTTTGTAGGAAGAGTCCACCCTTCTATCTTTCCTTATCTTTCGAGATTTTGACATGGCAAAATATTTAAATCTTTGCAAAAAGGAGTGAGATCAGACCAAAAACATAAATGTTAAAAAAAGAGCCAAGTTCTTCTATACAAAAACCTTTGTGTAACAAGTCAGCCGTGAAAAGTAATGAGATCTAAAAGTGTGCCAAGTTCTTACTTCATGAAGATTTAATACCGAATATTTAAAGTAGAATAATATTGAAACAGCTACAATGTAATAGAGAAATTTTATTATTTAATGATTACTGAGTAAAATTTGATGGGCTTACTTGGCAAGTTTTTTCTTATGCCCAAATCAAACGGTTTTAAAAACTTGACCAGTAAGCCCATTAAATTTTACTCAGTAATCATTAAATAATAAAATTTCTCTATTACATTGTAGCTGTTTCAATATTATTCTACTTTAAATATTCGGTATTAAATCTTCATGAAGTAAGAACTTGGCACACTTTTAGATCTCATTACTTTTCACGGCTGACTTGTTACACAAAGGTTTTTGTATAGAAGAACTTGGCTCTTTTTTTAACATTTATGTTTTTGGTCTGATAGTTATTTTTAGATGAAAAACAAAAAATATTTTTAAATATCAATTAAATGTTGTTAAGGAAATGCTTCATTTGATTTTTAAAAATAAAACTGAAAAAAAAATTACATGTTTTCTTTCAAAATTTTGATACACTATAGTATTTTAACTTTATATAGCTTAGACAAAAATTTGCTAGAAAGTCGAAAATAAAAAATTCGTTATATGAGAGTTAGAGGTAGCCTTTACAAATAGTAATTATTCGATTTCTTTTCATAAGAATCTGTGGGCACAAGAAAAAGGTTATCCTTAATTACTGAAATTGTAACAGGGTCTATTATTTTTGGTCTAAGAAACTTTTCGTTGAATCGCTTTAAGTCATTAACTATCGAGTTTGAAGCCTTGGGATCGGATTCCACGTTGGGCGCCACATATCTTAACATCCACATTTTTCATATACATATCTATGTATATAATTTTCACGCACTTCAAATGTTTAAGAACAGTGCGAAGGTCTTAGGAAAGGTTAATAGGATTTAAAAGGAGATACCGATGCACCTTGGTTTAAATGTCTGAATATTATAATGGAAGACTCGGGTAGGAGCCAAGCAGACAAAAAAGCAGACAGAATTTCAAGACCCACATTTTTCGTCTTCGTAATATAGAATGTAAACTTGTTATGAAATCGCAAGTAAAAAGTGCAATTCTCCTTTCTTTCCCAGCCTTATCAAAATGTATTTTATTAGAAAATGAGCCTCCTCAACTTGTTGCGTACTATAATTCTACCCTCAAAATAGCAAGATTATAAATGTAAAAATATGGATGGAGTGATTAAGTGGTTTATAAACGTATTTCAAGAAAAAAGATAACCAACAGAATAATTTCTTTTGCATAATATTAATATTTTTTTCGTTGTTTGATTCAAGGAGAGTAGACACAATGGTGAATGAAAAGATTTCATTACAATGAAAATACTCTTCAGAAGTTTGTTTAAAAAATATTATATGGATATTACTCCTGAAGAAATTAAAAAAGAATATAAATTGTAAGGAATGAAAAAGCTTTTAGCGACTCAATAAATTTGAAAGGTTTTAATTTCGTAGAATTCATGTTGAATAGTTTCCGTTTTTTTTACTAAAATAACTTGAGTTGTTTATACATATTTGTTTATTTTTTTTGTTTTTTGTGGAAAAAAACTATTTAATTTGGAACTTTGAAATTCTTTTGAGAGAAATACTTATATTATTGTTATTTCATATTGTGTCAGTTGTGTGGTATTGCTATTGGGATTGTTTTTTTTTTAAATTCATACTCGTATCATGATGAACAAAGCGAGTGTTTTAAATTAAGTATTTGCGTGGTTGTGTAGTATTTTAATGCAATTATTGAAGAAAAATGTTGCTTTTAGCACAAAGCGATTTGCATATTTGTTATTGAAAAATGTATCATCCTTTCATTTATTTATGCTGTGAATGTTGCTTTAGCAGAACCCACACACATCACCATATTCTAACCAATTAAGTGGTCTTACAATGCTTTAATTTACTAGCGACACGTCAGGAATTATTCTCTCACTATGAAAATTTAAATTATTGGTTCAAAAACCACAAGAAATATATAAACCAAAAAAATATTAGATAATAGAAGTTTCTTACGATGAATTTTAGGTCTCGCTTACAATCAAAATTAAAGTTTTTCGCGCGAATCTCTATTTTTCATTAGGTATTCGTAGAAAAGAAGTGGTTGACAAATTTTCGAGATACAAATGACCTTAATAAAGGCTTTGTAAATTAACAACCTTACAATCAACAACTTAGCCATTTATGAACCTCTTTCTGAATTCGAAATAGTTTGTGAGAATGAATTGGTTGTATAGCATTTCTCTAAGATTCAACTCAGTTAGTGAAGATGGAGTTCCAATAGATTTAATTAAAATTGTACAAAATCTAAAATAAATCATTGTATAGTATTGTAAAAAAAGAAAACTCAAATTTTAATTAACTTAAAGGTCACATTTCAAGATACTATAAAAGACTAAGTATTCGCCAATTTCACGAAAGACTTTTAAAAATTTAACAGGCTTCTAAACCCTAAAATGAGATGTTTTGGTTTCACCAAGCGCTTTTAAATTAAACAAGCTTTTAAACACCATTATAAACTAAATGCCCATTTTTGGCTCATTTAATTTTAAAGAATCATTGAAATGTCATCAGATATAGATCCACAGCAATTGGATATATGTAGCAGCTGAAATTATTGTTTTGCAACATTTTAGTTTTTAATTTTTGAAAATACAAAATGGATAGATTTATAAATATTTAAAATATGTTTTTTATTTCGAATAAAATATTAAAAAGTCTTCATCCAATGAAAAAGTGCCACACATACATAGTTATACGCCGAGCAAGTTATTCCAGGTTCACAGCAATCGATTCTCCGACTGACTTCGGAATAGGTTCCGACTTTCCAAAGCATCTGTGAATCCGTTTGTTGAATTTGTTTGGTCGTCATTTGCATAACCGAAACAAACGCATCAGTGCAATAAAAAATAAATTAAGTGCTTATTACGATTTAATGCCGCAGGATCTTTCCAAATATTTTTGTTTGCGTTTTGTTTTTTTTTTTTTTGCATTTCTTGGCATTTGTTTCAACACATAACGCTTTCTCATTTGTTCTCATGCATTGCGCTTGTTAGAAAGAAAGAACCAAATTCTTTTTTTCCAGGGATGTGAAGAGAACTCAATTTTAACAAAAACTTCCCTAAAATTTCCCTTTTATAGATTGGTGAAACTAAAAAGATTTAAGAGTCTGATAAAATTTAAAAGGATTTTTGATAAAAGTGCTTTTAGTGTATGTTTATGAAATTGGCCATCCTGAAAAGAACTAGGATATAACAATTTACAACTCTCTATCATTCTTTTGTTGGTGTTGGACTGTCGTAATGAAAGGAGTGAACCAATAATTTTATACCGTGTATGAACTGCTAAAATAATAAGTAGATACTTTTTATGACAAGAGATACTTTTAAAGGATTTGTCAATTCGTCGTAACAGGCAGTTTCTCTTAAAACTAGACCTACGGCGGACGCAGGTGAAAGTCCAACGCACCCGCTCTCAGTGATGCCAGACTTTTAAAGCGTAAAATCCCAGAATGAATAGAAAAAAACCCTTTTATCCCACGGTGTTACAAGAAAAAACCAACAAATATCCCACGAAGTGTAAAATCAAAAATTTATAGTTTTTTTTATTATAATCCATTTTAAAATTAAAAAAAAAACAAGTTTTTTATAACAAAACATAATTACGAGTATTTATTATTCAGTCTTCAACAAACTTAAAAATAAAATAAAATTAACAATAAAAAACAAAAAATCACACATTCAGTCTGATAAAAAAAAAAAACTCATTTCACACCTAGGCTAGGACCGCACTTGCGATTTTTCGTCGAGGCGATTAAAAAGTCGTAGTCGCTACAAATTATTGTCATGCACGCACTTGCGATTTTTTGCCGAGCAATTATTTAATCGCGAAAAATAAAACGCACTACTTTTTATGTGAGTGCACGCATTTGCTACAAATAAGTAGCGACAGAAAAATCGCTTGAAAAAATAGAACTTGTTTCATTTTTATAATCGCTACGATTTTTAAGTCGCATGTGCATTCACATTTAAGGCCATGTGTCTTACTTTTTGCGACTAAAAAATCGTGGATTAAAAATCCCATGTGCGTGCATGCCAATTTCTCTTTGCGACTACGATTTTTAAGTCGTAGTAATTTAAATCGCAAGTGTGGGCATATCCATTTGAGTACATGTGTTTCATTTAAGTTTACGATAATCGCATCATAAGAAAAATGAAACAAATTGCGACTTTTAAATCGTCATGATTTGTTGGTAGCAAGTGCGTTCATTCTCATTTAAATTCATGTGTTCTATTTTTGCGACTAAAAAATCGTGCGATTGAAATCGCAAGTGCGGTCTTAGCCTAAATCTTTAAAAAAACAAAAAAAACTTATTTCACACTTAACTTATAAGAAAATCACGTATGCAGTTATAAGAACTGATAACTATATATGAACATTATTACATTTACATATTTTATGTGTATATTTTTGGATTATGTACGGCTAAGTGCTCCTCCTTAATTTCAAAATTGTAGCAGTAAATATTTTTGGCCTGGAAGCATGATCTTAATAAGCAAAATGCCAATTTGATTCAAAAGATCGGATATTGAAAAATTTCTACTGCTGGACAATAGAAAACAGTAAATGCTATATTTGAGCCAAGAAATTGAAGTTGACCAACAACAGCATCCTTAAAAGTCATTGGGTTGTTTAGTTCTGAAACGGATGATTTATAAAAATTCAAACAATTTGTTTTTAAATCTGCTCTTTCGGCGCTGTCCAACTAGATTCTCGTATTCTTGACCCAAAAATATATTTTCTGTAATATACAACGTATTATTATTTATTAGTAAGATTTAATTAGATTAGTAGGAATTTTTTTTAACAAACGAAAAACGAAAATTCTCATTATGAAAAAACCCTTTTTTTGTTCTACGAGCTTCAAAAAAACCCTTTATCCCTTTTTGCTTTTTTAAGACCAAAAAAACCCACAAAAAGGGATAAAACCCACGATATGGCATCACTGCCCGCTCTAGAAGTTAGAATTTCAACTCTTGGGAATCGAATACAAATACTCTAGACCAAATTTGAAGTAAATAGGTTCGTCCGTTTAGGCCTGATTTACAATGTACGCAGCACACAGACAGACAGACTGAAGGACCGTATAACGAAAACCACTTTATTGGACTTTTTGTTATTTGTGATCAAAATCCCAACAACTCTAGACTGAAAAAGTGTTACGAAAAGCTGTGTGTAGAACTTAAAAGTTAAATACATTTTCAAAGAGATACTTATTACAGTAATAGGTTTATTCATAATATGGGTAATTCTAAAAAAAGAGTGGCAGGTCGTTAATGAGATTCTGAATAAAAACGAGTGTAATTCTCATATCGTTGTTAGTATAAATAATTCGTCCGTTTCTGAGCCTTTTGAAGTTGCCACTGCATTTAACGATTATTTTTCTAATTTTACATGTACTATTCGGACCACAACGAATAATTCCTATGTTTGTCAATGTGACAATGCAAATGCTTTGGCGCCCATTCAAAATCAAACATTCTGTATGGAATCTTTTTCAGCTCTTGAAGTAAATAAAATTATACAGTCGCTAAAAAATTCAAATTCTAAATCGTGTGATAACATTTCTAATAACATTCTAAAAAAAATATCTTTTCATGTTGCAGATATATTAACTCACATTTTCAATTAAAGTATACAGAAAGGTATCTTTCCTGATCTATTAAAAACTGCAGTCGTTATCCCCTTACATAAAAAGGGAGATTCTTCGAATTTGAACAATTACCACCCTATATCACTTTTATTTGTTTTCTCAAAAGTTTTTGAAAAGGAGATCAAGTCTAGGATGCTGTCTGTTCTAGACAAAACTAATTTTTTCAGTAACTCGCAGTTTGGCTTTAGAAGTGGTAGATCTACCGAAGATGCTTTGTTAAAGTTATACAGTGAAATTTATAAAAGTCTTAATGAATTTGTTATACCAGCTACACTATTTATTGACATTACCAAGGCTTTTAACATGGTAGATCATGATATTTTACTCAAAAAATTATTTAATGCTGCCTTTAGAGGTTTTATATATGAATGGTATACCTGCATAATCGTACTCAAAGAGTTAAAATCAAAAATATCGTAAGTGATAAAAATTTCATCAACGTTGATGTCCCACAAGGTTCTGTTTTAGGACCTATTTTGGTTTTAATTTTTGTTAGTTCACTTTTCTTGCAACCTCTGAAAGGCACAATAACAGCGTTTGCCGATGATACTACTTTGACGTACAGAGTAAAAGCTATTTCAAACTTTATTCAGACGTTAACCACGATTTAGAACTGTTACGTAATTGGTTTAATCTTCATAAATTGGTCATTATTGAAAGACGAAGTTCATGATTTATAATATTATGGGTGAAATCTGTAGTGACATGCCTTTAAAATACCATTCCCCTAATTGCAAAAGATTCCGTTTTATGCATTCCTATTTTTATGATCATAATTCGATTACTTTCAATTCCAATCTTTGTTCTGCCACAGATTGTTTTTCAATTGAGCGAGTTGACAGTTTTAAATACTTGGGTGTAACTTAAGACTGTAGGTTTAGTTGGAAAGATCATACACTGTCTGTAAAGAATTTTTTAACAAATGTTGTTAGACAGATTTTTCTGCTTAGCCAATACTGTGGTTTGTTAGTTTTAAAATTAGGTTACAACGGTCTTTTTATACCTAAACTGCAGTACGGGATAACTTGTTGGGGTGGAACTCATTTTAATAAATTGGAACCTATACTTATAAAACAAAAACATGTAGCTCGCATTCTGTGTAAGGTTAATCGACTAACTCCAAGCTTTGGAATGTTTAAAAGTCTGGAATTGCTGCCATTAAGGCATTTGTATTTCTACAAGGTTTTAAAAGTTTTTTTTGGAAATTCCGGGTATAATGCTTCGAGGGTCTACGACAACTGTAATTTACGCGTGAGCACCAGTAATCTTGTCAAAGTACCCACAATCATGAAAGCACATTATTCGCTCTTTTATAATGTTACTGCACCTCGTCTTTTTAATAAACTACCGACTAATATTAGAAGTGAACGAGTTAAAACAGTATACCAAAAAAATATTAAGCACTGGCTTTTTTTATCAATTATTAATTATATTTTCTTTCATATTAATTTGAATAATTGTTTAAAATTTATTTTTCTAACTTTTAAATTTAATTTAATTTAAATTTCTGATATCTTTATCGCATCCCAATCGATAAATTTATTGTAATTATCTTTTATCTAGTATATAGTACTATCGCTTCTTGTTTTCGGACAACAAATTGTACTTTCATTTTCGAAAATAATCTTAATCTTAAATGTATTTGGTATATAATTATGGATTTATGCTTATATAGTTTTAAGAATTTTTTTAATGAAATAAAGCACAAAAAAAACATCGATATTTCTGTACATGAATAAGAACAACCAATATACAAAATTTGGAATTTTTTAAAAAATATGACATTTTTTGCTATGATTTTCGGAATATAAAAACCTCCTCGAACTCCATCTTTGCAGTTTTTCCATTTCCTTTTTCTTAGAGATTACTCATGTTAATAGCTTTTACTGGCTTTACATTATCTCTGTATACTTTCAATCAATTCATTGACTCGCTTAACTTACATAAAAAAGGTGATAATTGACTTTTGATTCCTGTGAACGCATTAAGCTCCAATCCAAAAGATGAATAGATCCCAAAACGACACGACACAGCCATATAATCTTATGTTTCCGTCTATTTCATCTCTCTCTCTGTATTCCCATACCATACCCAGAGTCCAATCAAAATCTGTTATTCCCTTAAGCACCGGAGGTGCACAACAAATCAGCAACAAATCACCTTTGCTTTTTCGATGCTCTTAGCTTGAAGCGTCTAAAATCATTATCTGATAACACAAATCTCATTTCAGTCGTTTACCAAGAATTTAGGAAGGTACCCTTAAGAATATTGTTGCTTTAGCTTGTGCGTACTTAATTTGGCTCTTTCATTTGAGGACAAAATATTTCGTTTCGTAAGTAGGTATTTTACTTTTATTTGAAATGTTATACAACAAAAATTAGGTACCTGCTTATTTGGGTCTAACAATGATGTTTCATTACTTTTGCACAGCTTATCTTTATGGGAAAAATTCCGGCTTCTTGAAGAGGATATAATCAAGGCTTTTTGCGTAAAGTAACATAGGCAGTGCCTTATCATAACAAGACGTGAGCATTTAACTTCGTTTTAAATAACATTCCTATGATATTTGTATTTATTGCGGAGGAAGAACCAAGAACAAAAAGTGATTTATGTTCAAAATGTATTAAGAACCATGCGGATTTTAAATAATTAATTTTTAAATATAAAATATGAGCACGAAGACTTTTTAATTAAATTTGATTTCTCGAGAATTGAATTTAAAGCTTTATTATACAGTGGCGTCCATTCAGGTTAGATAGGTCGTAGTGGAGCGGGAGTGATTTCGTTCTACTGTTTTGGGTTCCTTCCAAGTCAGTTGCTAGTATAGATTGAAACGGTACCTATTCGAAATTGTTTTAATGTAGTTCCGTCAGGTACTGTCCTTGGCCGAAAATAGTTCAAACAAATCCCTCGGCCAATCAAATCATTTGAGAACACTGCCACCCGCCGTAAGAACTAAAATCTTGAATACCCCACAGGAATGGGTCAGCTTTATGGGCACACTCATGTTACTACCCTTGGATCGTTAAGAGAGTCGACTTCTTCACGGTGAACTGCATTTCGACGATCTGATTTTAATTTTGATTTTTCATTGTTTTCTTCTCCATCACGCTGAATTCAATGATTCTAATACGACCACCAAGCTAAGAGTAGTCTTTGACGCAGCTGCAAGAACTTGTGATGGAACATCAACATTTAATGATACGTCCCAAATTGCAAAAGAACATCGTTGATACTATCTTAAATTGGCGAAAATATCAATTTACCATAACAGCTGATATAGAAAAGATGTATCGCCAAATTTTTGTGAAGCATCCGGCTTGAAGGACCAAATGTTCAGGTATAGCGCTGGTTTTTTCTTATTAAAAAGTTATTTAAAAAAAAAATATTTATAATATGTATAATTTATTAATCCAAACAAAATGAGTGACGTGTTGAATGTTCTCGAATCAAAAAAATGCCATATTATTTTAATGAAGGTTAAAACGAAAAGAAGATTATTATTTTTCTATTTTTAATGGTAATTCAAAATAGTAATTTTAATTGGTCTAATGATTGATTTAATTGATTGAAGTAATATACTGACAAAAAAAATGTACTATATGACAACAGTACCTAAATTGTTAAATTTTCTTCTCGTTTTTGTCAAAATATTAAAGTTTTGTGCAAAAGAACTTATAGAACTATGTGATTAGTGTTAGTTCGGAAATTATATTGTTGTCTTGTTTTCACGTTACTTTTAGAGATATTTTTGAAGATCTTTAGAAAAATAAGACTTCTTTAGCAATGTTCGTTTGCAGGTGGCAAATAAGTCATGAGTTAATAAATTTTTATACTGAGTAAATGCAAATCACTAACACTTTTTTTCCCAACCAGAATAAGGTTATACAAAACTTCACAAACAAACATAACTTTGAATGGCTTTTCCACACCAGTTCGTTCTGGTTAATGCTTCCTTGATATTTTAAAAATAATTATCACCCTATTTCATATTCGAAAACATTATCTAAAATCCTCTCCTCATTAGTTATCCAATTGTTAAGCAAATACCCACTACAGAACTTATCAATCCACACTTAAAGGCCGATAAATAACCGAATCAAAGGTCATAATTTTGAAATATCAGTTAGGCTAGGTATATCCTAAAATAAATCATACTAAACTAATTTCCACCACAATTATTATTGCATGTAATTGAAATGACATAAACATATCCGAATTTGTGGATTTTGTCGAGAGTTCACCAACAGCCTCGGATTTAATATTTGCTTTCAAAATTATTTGCGGTCAACATTTACACACTGCGCTAAGCAAATTGACTGTCGATTAACCGCTTTGCATAAATTCAAATCAAAAATTTAAAATTCAAGCTCTCTGAGGTAATAAAGTGAAAATTTAAAACAAAAGTCGAAAAAAAAAATTTCCATAGAAAATAATAAACAAACACTTCAAAAAAATTAAATTTCCAAATTCAAGCATCTGACTATGATACGTCAAACTGCCAGACAAAGTGACGGGAAATGCATGACAGCCTGGATGGCAGGATGGCTGACTAGCTATCTCCATTCACTCGTCGACCTTTATGATTCCCATAGATAAAAGCAGCCCACAATGTCTAACATATACTGAGAGACATAAATGTGAATAAACATAAAGTGAAACCTTTCGTTTTGAGCTTATTGTAGTCGCCAAACAAGTAGTCACAGTCACAGGCTTTTTCTAAGCACAGTATATTCAAAATCAACAGTCAGGCACTTTATATTCAAACAACAACCAACCCTCCCTGGGGCTGATCTATTTGGTTAATGGATTCCTTTTCAAAGCTCCTGTTTTCCTACCCCTCAACACTCCATTCCTGTGTGTGTGTGTGGTATCTGCGTGAAACGAAATATAAATAAAAATTGTTTTCCGTTCGAAGCCAACAAAGGAACAATCTTTACAGCCACAAACTTTTCTGTCTTCCATCCAAAAATACTCGGCGTAATAATAAAAAAATGAAACTTAAAATATGCGCAGGCATTATCATAATCAAAGCTATTTCAGGCGTTTTCTTTCATTTTTATTTTCTTGAAGGTTTCTGAGATTCTTTTTGAGAATCCGTATAAGGCCTACTCTGAGAGGCGGCGGATAAAGAGTTCCGAAGGGCCCAAGGACATGAAATTGATACTTGGTAGAGTAGGTCGGGTGGGTGAAAAGTGATCCATTCTTAAGCTATTTCTGTATTATAAATTTAAATATTTAAAAAATTAAAACAAAGTTAAAAAAATACGTAATGACTCCTCTTGGCTTGGCGGGCGGGGGACAAGGAGAGTGTTACTTCTTTGTGATACTGGAAAAATAAGCTTTTCGAAGATAGCGAGCCTCTTTGAGGATAATAATGTTAAAAAGAAGTTTTAGTGTAAGAACATTCAGACATTTGTTGAAAGAAATATTGAATATACTACCCGCCTGTACAGAAACATACCAAGACTGTCCAAGCAGCAATTGTCATTTGCTTTGAAACTGGAAGACAGTTCCCATAAAGCTGCAAAGCTCGAAAAGCAGCATACACTCCAACAACAGCACATACCAAATGGTTGTCCTACGATAAGATCTGAAAATTAATAAATAAATAAATTAGAGGCAATAACGGTTCATAGAGAGCTAAAACCTAGTGACTTGCAACTATTAACTGTTTCTGTGTGCACGTTTTGGAGAAATGGAGCAGACCTTCAACAACCGAATGGCTAATGAGCAGCACTTTTCATGACAAGAGGTACTTTCGGAAGTTTGGTCAATTCCTCGCAAGAAGTAGTGTACCCTTGAAAAACTTTTATTGCAGCGGCTGATAATCGAACCTAAGACCCTCTGCATGACAGTCCAATAAGGTTCGGTTTGAAATAACTCAGAGATTTTTTTCTGTTTTGATGTAGTTTAACGTTGTGCCATCAAACTCCATACATGGCAAATATGACACATCAAGAGCAATGTTAATGTTAAGTTTCAGATGATTTTTTTAAGAGTTTTCTTTTATTTTGGCTGTTGCATCTTCAACAATACCAATTCAATAGTTCAAATGGATTTGTTTATCATCTGCATACATATGAAATTTGCAATGGTTAAGTCAATTTTCAACAACGTTAATAAAAGTAGACCTAGAATTGATCCCTGAGGCACACCAGTAAGACTGTGAGAAATTCATATAGCTAAAAATTCGCGAGTTATATGATTAAGGTATTGTTCAACAAGGAACAGAGCTGATGTTAAAAGTAAAAGATTTTTCAACTTGCTTCTTGTATTCTGTGGGAAACGGTATCAAAGGCTTTGGAGAAAAAAGTCCAGTAAAACCAGTATCGTTGCATGATCAATATCAATTTCATGACCTATGTCGTCGTATATTTTTTGATAAGTGCAGATGCGCAGCTGTGTTTTGCTCTAAGACCAGATTGTTCGTATGTTAAAAGTCTAGGTATCTAGAAACTCCGTGATCTGTCGACTCACAAACTATTCAAATGGTTTTGAAAGGAAAGGTAGAATGTAAATTGGTTTTGTGAGGAGTGCTTCTTTAGTATTATAAAAAATAATATTTGATGGATTTTCCATAAAATGTTATTAGATCGGACAGACGGGGCAGAAATGCCATGTCCTACTTTATTCAATTCAAGGAGTCAAAAATGTAAAGAAACTTTTTTAACAAATGAATAAAACTATCTATCTATATATCTTATTAGATTAAAATTTTCTATATTTTCTCTATTCTGTGTTCCAATATCCAGTATGATTCTCTATATGAATCAAAACTTCTGTACGACTATACTTCTGTATTTCATTTTTCTGTAATTCTATTACTCTGTATTTAAAACTCTGTTCAACGAAAATTCTTTAAATCTAATATTCTGTTTTGCTAAATAAATCCAAGCCTCTAAAGAGTGGGCCATCATTTATGTGTATGAAACGACTGGGACACTTTGATAACAATAATTGAACCATTGCACTGTGCAACAAGGTGCACTGACACCAAAACGCCGAGCTTGGTGGAGACATGACAACGTGGGCTCTCAGCGAAATTCTGTCTTACCGCTTTGAAGACCTTTCATTATACCGTGCTTAGTAAAATTCAACATAAAACTAAGAAAAATGTTGTCAGACTGTGCTTATTGGCCATGATAGTTTTGACACAAACGTTCGACAATATTTCGGCGTTTTTTTTTCGGTGTGAAACTATACATGGTTGAAATAGCACTGAGTTTAGGTTTCAAAAACAACTCTACTCAAATTAATCGGTTGAGAAATGGTAAAGTTATTCAATATTCTTATACCAACATAAAAGATGGGAAATGCAAATTAATTAATTAATAAATAGATTTCAAATGAATGTACTCTAAAAAGATGAAAATTCTTGGCTTACCTTCTCAAGTATCCTGTGCGACCAATTGCTCGTCTTTAACATAAAACCTTCAAAATACAACTCATTGGATTTTAAAATGTTCATATTTCTCATAATTTGTATTTACGTTGCACGTTCAACTTGAAGCATTACAATAATTGTAGATTAAAGAAGTAAACTCTTCTGATTTATTTATAAATTGCAAATTCTAGAAACCATAAAAGAAAAAATATTTTGATAAATAAAAAGAAATTGTTCGTTTTTTTGATAAATGTTTTTGACGGGCCAGCAGCTACCAGCTTTAAAAGTTAGCTGCTGTTTAAAGTGTCAAAAGTTGTTTTAAAGTCCACAGAGAATGCAAAACAAGAATTTTTGTCAATATAGCGCCTAGCAATGTCCGAAAGAGCCACAATTTGATCTAGGATCAAAAGATTAGCTAGAAAGTTTGCTTGAAAACATCTGCTTTCAACCCAGCTCGTGGGCCAAAACTATTCGGGAGAATAATTTCGGGGAAAAAGTCCCTGAAGTCCATCTATAATTTTTTGACAGATTATTTTCTTCGTTAAATATTTTATTAAAGAGCTCTTAAACATAGTTCAGAGTGTTGGAGGAGAGTTTTTGAAAAAAAAACTCAATTGGGTAACGATCTAAGTCTGGGCCTTTATTTTTTACTTGCGATATAGGTACTATAGGGCAAGTTCTGCATTTGGAAAAAAAATCGAACTCGAGATTTTGATCAAAGTTGACATTACGATGATAGCGAAGACGAAAAAAGTGTGTCCGGAAATTCCGTCTGTCTGTCTGTATGTCTGTATGTCTGTACCTCGAACTACAGCCTAAAATACTGAAGGTATTTTCTTCAAATTCGGTACTTACGGGTCTTCGGTGATTCCCTAGAGGAGAAATTGAAATTTTTTTCTTAGCTCCAAAGCTAACGGTACCCCCATAAACCCGTAATGCAAAATATTATTTATCTTGAAAACGGCTATAACGATTTTGATAAAAAAAATTAGATGTGATGGACATTGGCAACATTTTGGTCAAAAAAATTTTGGGGGGAAATGTTATAAGGGGCAGGGTTGCAAAAGCTTAAGTCACTTGTTAGCTTAAGCTTGGCTTTAATTCACAAGCTAGTGAGTGACTAATGAATTAAAAAAAATATAATTCAGCAGCTACGAACTGACTTATGAATTAAAAAAAATTTAATTCACAAGTCAGTTGGTGACTTGTGAATTAAAAAAATTAAATCATAAGCTTCTTAGTGACTTATGAATTAAAAAAAATTAATTCAGAACCTACTAAGTGACTTATGAATTAAAAAAAATTAAGTCATGGGCAAGTAAGTGACTTATGAATTAAAAAATTTTAATTCCCAAGCTACTAAGTGACTTAGGAATTAAAAAAATTCAAGTCATGAGCAAGTAAGTGACTTATGAATTAAAAAAATTCAAATCATCAGCAAGTAAGTGACTTATGAATTAAAAAAATTTAATTCAAAACCAACTTAGTGACTTATGAATTAAAAAAAATTTAATTCATAAGTTAATGGATAAATGCTGATTAGAAAAATTATGAAATGGATAATTTATAAGCTAGCGTGATAATTTTATGATTTAAAAACTAGATTTGAAAGCTTTCGTTAATAATTAAATAATTATGTAGTCGAAACAAGCTTAAAAATTTCCAATCTACCAACTAACTTATGAATTAAATTTTTTTTAATTCACAAGTCACCAACTGACTTGTGAATTAAATTTTTTTTAATTCATAAGTCACTTACTCCCTGATGACTTGATTTTTTTTAATTCACAAGTCACTTAGTAGGTGGTGAATTAAATTTTTTTTAATTCACAAGTCACCAACTGACTTGTGAATTAAATTTTTTTTAATTCATAAGTCACTTACTCCCTGATGACTTAATTTTTTTTAATTCATAAGTCACTTGGTAGGTGGTGAATAAAATTTTGTTTAATTCATAAGTCACTTAGTAGCTTAGGATTTAATTTTTTTTAAATTCATAAGTCACTTTGGGGGTTGTGAATTAATTTTTTTTTAATTCACAAGTCACCAAATATCTTATGAATTAAATTTTTTTAATTCACAAGTCATCTATAAACTTATGACTTAAGGATTTTTTAATTCAAAAATTCGCAACCCTGAAGGGGTACCTGTCATAGAACCGTTTTTTTTATTTTCGACTTTCTCATTAACGGCTCTAAGGATTTTAACTAAAAAATTTCACCAGGAGCCCCCTTAAGTTTAAAATAATATTGCATATAAAAATATTCGAAAAAATATTTGTTGGTTTTTTTTTTACAAAAAAAAAATAAAAATCAATATCTTCAAAACCTATGAACAATTATTTTTTGAAATTATTTCCTAAAATCAATGTTATTAAATACTTAAAATTCCCATCCCAAATTTTTTTCCTGAAAAATTTTAAAGAAATTTCTTATATAAAAAATGTATTTAATAATAAAACGATTTTTTTAAATTTGTTTGCATAAATTCATACTTTTCTAGAAATCAGACGGCAATTTTATGCATTTGAACATTATTATCTCATTAAATCCATGTTTTATATTTATAAAATGTATCTTAAATTCCAAAGTACTTTTACATAAGAGCAAGTTCGTGCGATCCCGTCATGCATTTTATTTTAATTGCTTTCGGTGATCAGACTGCAAAATTAATATGAAATTGGTTAAACCATTAAAAAAAAGAAGTCCCTGAAGTCCGTCTATAATTTTTGGACAGATTATTTTCCTCATTAAATATTTTATTATATATAAAATATTTATAATTTTATTATAAATATAATTTCATCGAAAACTTTAATTGCGACTGGGTAGTATTTCAATTACTTTTAAAACTATTTTTATGATGTTTGACTATAAAATTAACAAACCAAAATCTGTATTCGAGTATATGTGTTTATAAATCAATGAGTCTGGTAAGAAGGTTTCGGTCGTTGGTTCATTGAAAAGCTCGTGTTTCATAGAGTTAATCCTTAGTCTTAAACTTTCTGTAAAATTTAAAAACATCTGACATTTATTTGGCGCTGTTAGAAAAAATTCAAGAACTTGTCATTGTATGTAAAATCACTAATTTAAGCTTAGCTTGTAGAGAAAATATTAACGTCTCAAAAAGAAGTCGAGATTTTGACACACCCAAAAATAATTAATATGCAAATCAGTTTCAGTCGGTTGCTCATTGAGATTGTAGAACATAACTGGGTTATCAACATTATCTAAGCAAAATAAATATACATATCTTCAAAATGCATATCAAAGAAAAAAAAAACATCTACCAGCAATTTGGCGCAGTTGGAAATGTTTGTACCTACATATTCAGTTTTTATTTTCGAATTAAAAAAAATAATGAGGATTTATACTAAAAAAATATTTGTCTGACAAAAAAGTGTCAGTCGAAAGCCCATTAAAAAAAATCCAATGAAAAATAACGTAATCAATCATAACCTTAATAGTATTTCGGCTGACTTGATTATTTACAAAGATGTAATAAATCAGTTGTATATTTTCAGATGTAATTATGTAAGTGATGTGTTTCCAAATGTCTGGCAGGCATTTCATCCCTTATGAAGGTTTTCACATAATTGAACAACATTACAAATACATGCATACAACACCGATTGCTTTGATATTTTTCTTTTATCATCTCAAAGAAACACCGGAAGAAACCATCGTCCAAAAAATTTAAAAGTTCTTCAGAAGTGTGATTGCTTTTTCTTTGGAAAAAAATTAATAACTCTTACCATTCAGCGACTTATATACTAAGTTTGGAGTAAAAAAAATGATTCTTGGAAGATCTTTGCCACAAAAACAAAAAACAAATAAAATTTAAATAATTGAATGGAGACAAGAAAGATGATAGAACACCGATGGTATTTTCTTAGGCATAATATTTCTTCCTTCACCTTTTCTGTTTTCATGTCATACTTCAAAGACGATGAAAGATGATGCTTGGGCCTAAAACATAACAACCATTATTCTAGGCCCATTAGATCCGTTGATCAAAATTGTGTTACACGGAAATGAAAAAAAAACACAGCCCGTAGCAAAAATAATGGTGCATCAAACGTGCTTACAAATTGGGACGATTATTCAACTTCAGTAGTGTAAAGAGCAGGGCTGTCGTTGTCATTTCAAAAAGGTTGGATCAACTACCTTAGAAGTTGTAATCAGAGGAGTTGATGTTGCTGCCTGAGGGAGATACGCCTTGTTTATTTTGTTTCGTATACCCTCATGAATATTTTTCCAGCATAGCCATAATCGGATAAAGCAAATAGGATATTCGAACAATGAGGGGAACTTGCTTACCAATATAAATAAGTTTTCGATTTTCCCTATTTCGTTCCTAGCCACTCGAATTAAAAAGAAATGTGAACACTTTTTGCATACGAAAATAAAAGTCTCCAAAATTTTCGAAGGAATCGGTTGTATGTAAACCAAAAAAGTATAACAACAGTCTACAATTTTTGAGGTTTTCATATAAAGAAAAAAAAAAAAGATATTTTGAGTTCTTTTAATTGGATCATCAAGATTAAGGTGCTTAGGCTCAGGGAAAATGATAGAGCACATTTCTTGTTTTTAATATAGGAATTTAAGTTGTTATACCCCATGAGTCAAAAATAGGAATAATCGCTATTTCTCATACCTCACCCACACTAATGCCGAAAGAAACCACCCAAACTTATGTGCTTGATATCACGATTCATGTATCTATAAACGCTCATACTTTTATATTGGTAATAATTATTTCCAAACCAAAATTTGTTTGTCCGCTTTAAGACTAATATTTTCGAACAAAAAAATGCCATATGATTTCATGAGTTTTGTAATTTTTCAGATTAAAATAAAGTAGCTTCACTTTTTTTAAAGTAATCCAATTTTAAAATCTTTATTTAATCAATATCAATAATCAATATTAATATCTTTATTTAATCAATATTAACAGAGTGTCTTATAATTAATGAACAATACTATTAATAAGAGTCTTACTTTAATGTACCCTGACCTCTGTCAGAGCAAATAGCTCTTCAAATGGTAGAACATTCATTTAGGGTTCTTTTTCTGAAAAAAAAATTAATTCTTGTAAGCTTTAACGTTTAAATAAAATTTCTAATCTTAAATCTTATGGCATTTTTCTTGCCCATTCTTATTTCGAGTTTCTGGGCTGTAACGGCCTTAGAGAAAAAAAAACATAAAATAAATAAAAATTTAATATTGTTTTCTAAAATTATTTCCTTAAATGAATAATATAAAATACTTAAAATTGGCATACCAATTATTTTTTAATATTTTTTTTTCAATAAATTCATTCAAACTTACATGAAGCTTCTCTGTAAAAAATTTGATGGAAATCAGTTGAGTCTTATGAATAATGTTAAAAATAAGAAAAGTACAATGCCGGTTGTATTAGGATAGCTTGGGACCTTTTTCATGATAAATTTCCTTTATATTATCTTTTAAATCTGAAACCCACAAATTTAATGCTGGTGTGCTCCAAATATCCGTTTTGTCTCCGACCCTCTTTTTCATTTTCATTGAAGATCTTTTGGCTGAAACTTTTAATGCATTAAATTATCTTGCTGTACTCTGAGCTTTTTATTTTCCTTTTAAAATGCACATCCCTGTCCTTCGGATGTGAAAATCCAACGGCCACGTTTAATAAGCTCATTCAATTCCCGATCTTGAAAGCATTGTCAAATGAGGAATAAGAAAACACGTACAATTTAATGCTTTGAAAACTCAATGCTGTCTCTTGTCTTTAAAGCGAAACATACCCTCTTCCCTTACCCACCACCCTATATGCAAGGAGAACATACGTGATGTCGCTAAAAATACCTCTTAGTGTTTGGGTTTCCTTCGTCGGTGGAAGAAGTTTGTCTCCACTTCTGAGAACTTATATCCGTCCAAATTCAGAGAACAAATCTCAAATTTGGCCTGGTGCTCCCTTGGCTCATTTGGGTAATTGGAAATATGAACAGCATTGAAACATCAACGTCTCTTGAACACCGTCGTAATGTTTCTTGTCACTGGTTATTTTATCTTTTCTTCAATAGAAAGAACAAAATTTTTAAACTCATCACCAGTTTTCTGCTAATCAATTTTTTTTAACTCAAGTTTGCAACTTTCTTCGAATTTCTTTTTTTTACTCAAGAATCCTCTAGGAAGTCACCTTCTAGTTTCTCATTATCCTAGACTGGCACTTCTTTTTCCTTTTTTTTGGAAATCTGGAGTGTCTTCAGCCAATCAGCGGCCGTGGTTTTTGGTCACGTCATCATTCAGATAATATCGGCCATCTTTGCTGTAAAGAGGTAACACGCCGACCGTTCGATTGTTGGTTTCACATGAACGACCGGCGAATCTGATGGACGCATCCAGCCACAAACCCCAATTTTTCCGAAAGCCGCTTTGTGCGGCCAAAAGTCGAAAAACGTAGAGAATGATCCACAAATTGGTATATAAGGGTTTTCAAAATGGCGGACCTAATATGGCGTCATGTCATTTTCATAAGAAAAAGTATCTGTTTCAGAAGCGGAAGAGCTGTCAAAAGATTGTTGTTCATCTTCTGTTTGATTATTCACAGATGGAGGTGCTAACAAATTGATACAGTCCTTAAACAAAGATTTAAGTGGTTTTAGAGGTAATTCCCGACAACTAGATATTTAGTGATCGGATGCGATTAGGAATCTTTTGAAAACATCCTCCATTGTTATTTGACGATAATGGTTTCTTGCGAAATTAGCTTGATAGATTTAAAAAAAAATATTACATGCTTCTTGTGCATCTTCCGATATTAGACAGATAGGTAACACTGAATATTTTATTATTTCGGGGCCATGAATTAAAAGTTTGTGATCTAACATGGGCATATACAATACCAAAGATATTGTTGTAAATTAAGGTACTAGCACGGTCTAGAACGCCAAAAAACGCACGATTTTTGCGAATTTTTTTCTTGGAAACTTTAAAGGTAATAACATATTTTTTTTTTAAATAATGAATACATGCGTCAAGAGTACAAGAACATTTTTTGTGTCTTAATTTTCTAATTTTGGCTGAATTATAGAGGGCGCCAACGTTGACTCTTCAAAAAACACATTGTCCTATTGCGGACAGTAATCTCCGGATCTACTGAACCGATTTTCAAAAAACTTGTTGCAACTTGATTGTTTTTATGTTTTCTTAGACAATTAATGGGACAATGTCTTTTTTTCATGAGTCGACGCTTGCGCCCTCTATAATTCGGCCAAAATTCAAAAATTTCAAAAAATTTGTATTCTTGACGCATGTATTCATTATTTAAAAAAAAAATATGGCATTATCTTATAAAGTTTCCGAGAAAAAAATTTCCAAAAATCGTGTGTTTTTTGGCGTTCTAGGTCGTACTAGTACCTTAATGCACAAAAAACTCAACGGGCAGCTGAATTTTATTTTGTTTTGTACACAATACTTTTATTAACTATCTTAAATAGCTTTGAGAACAAGAAATAGCAAGAAAAAAGTTTTCACTTAAACAAATATTTTGTTTTCAAGTAAATAAATAGTGTTAATATATCTCTGTCTAACAATGTACTATTTAGGAATTTTTATTCAGAAATTCTTTAACTTATTTTACGCACCTGCAGCTGTTGAATCCATTTTATTGCAATAGATTTGCTTGGAAATAAAAACTTTTACACGTGTTTGATGGAAGTATCCATTAGCATATCTTAACGACGCCGAGCGACGCGTGAATACGTTAACTTAGCAGCAGAGTTGTAAAAAATGCAGTCTTTTCGGTACTGCAGTTAATTGACTAAAAAGACTAATTTCTTTAAGTCTTTTAACTTACAAAAAGACTTTAACTGTAATCCAACAGTCGCAGTCAGTACTAATATTAGTACTGTGCAGTTCATAAAAGCAGTTAATTGACTAAAAGTTAATTAACTGCAGTACTCTTCAACTGGTTTTAGTCTTTTTAGTCACTCAAAAGTCTTCAGTACTGGCCTTATTTTGGTTTTAGTCAGTAAGTCTTTTAACTGCAGTTAATTAACTGTAAGTTCATTAACTTATTTTTAGTCTTTTAACTAAAATACTTGAGACTTGTACTTATAAAACCACAGATGAGATATTTTGCATGTAGCATGTTGGGAATAGCATGTGGCAAATGACATATTGCACGTGGTATGTGAGCCTTTTAAAATTTTTTTTAGCCTTTTAATTGAAACTTAAGAGTTCTATTTCTAAAAAAAACGGTACACATACATATATGTTATAAAAAAATCATTAAATTCTTACATTTATTTTATACTGAATGTCTTTATTATATTATACGCATATCAAATATATACAAAATCACATGTAATTGAAGTTATTTCAATTAAAAAAAAATTGTCCAAATGAAAAATACATACATAACATACATAATACAAAACAATTTCTTTGTATAGATTACATAAATAAAACATAAAAAAAAAAACAAAAAAATTTTAATAGATGATTCCACTTTGGGGGGAGAGTACGATAACTTAGGCGCCAAAAATTGATAACGGATTTTTGTAGAAGGGTCAAATACAAGCGTTTTTTACTATGGGAGGGGGGGGTCTATCTCGCCCCGTTTAGGAGGTAGGGGCGATTTTAGAAAAAATGACTTAAATTGAAAAAAAAAATATTAAAAAACAACGGCAACACTTACAATAAAATACTATACCGGTTTTGAAAGCCAGAAGTCTGTTCTATAATCGTAAATTTAAATTAAATTATTTATGTCAATAGTTTTTGAAAAATTTGCATGCAAACTCAAAATTTTGTTAAAAAAAATGAAAAAAAAAGTTTAGACCAATTTTTTTCAAAATTGTAAAATGAAGTGCTTAATTGGCTTTTTGTGGTCAATGCTACTATTAATTCTGAATCGAACACAAAAAACCGAATGGTTTTGTCCCTTCTAGTTTTTGAGAAAATCGAAAATTACTAAAACTACTTTTTATGAAATTTTTGATTTTTGGTATTTAACTACGGTGATTTCATTTTGAGGATTAATGTTAATGTGGTTCATTTGTAGGTAAAGTACAGCAAATCATTTAGGGTTACCAAGAATGCACCAGAGGAGGTAGAATTGCATGGCATTTCGAGTCTCAGTCAGTCAGTTTGTGAGTAAGTCAGGTGTTACTTAAAAATAGTCAAGTCAATTTTTCAATGTTCAATGTATTAAAACCGTGTTTACAGGCATTTTGATCACAAAAAAAAATTATAGCAAGCACCTCCCGAATCTCTAGCCAATATTGAGGCCCATGGAAAAATGTGCCGATAGATGGGTTTATTGCTCTAAGATTAACTTTTATATGGATTGCACCAGAGAAACTTTTAAATCATTAGTTTTAAGCAAAATTTAAGTAACGTTATTTATTAAAATAAAAGATTAACTATGTAAATCATTTAAATGTAATTTGAATTTTATACACCCACCTACAAATTTGTAACTATATATTTACTTATGTATCTTAGTCTGTAAGAGTATAATATGCTCTGGTTGATAAATAAATAATAATAATAATATTGTATTCTTACAATTTTTGTCACCTTTTTGAGTTGGAGTTGAGGGGAGTTGACGCTTTAGTTGGAATTAGACCAATTTCTTCTAAGAACGCGATGCTTTTGAAATATTTTTTTTGAAATATTGAAAAGTTATTTAATTTAGAATGAAGTAGTGGATGCTTAGTCGCCATTCTTTATTCCAAGAAAAAAATACTTCACTCTTACAAAGGTTGAATAACGAATGACCTTGGTAAACAATAACCTGTACCATATTAGCATTAAAAACAAACAATAAACATACATATTAATTAGGGAATTATATAAATTTGCTGCATTCGTACAGTAGTACCTAGGTAATGTGAATTTTTCATAATGTATTAGATTTTCATGTCTGAACATTTTAAATGTGCAACTTTGGGCTACGTACCTACATATATTTAGTAGACATTGGATATAGACCATAGGGTAAATTCAAAGTTTCTTTAAATCCAGATTCTGTAAATGCAAAAGAAACCTTGCATACACCCAACCTCGCACCTACCCCAAATCCTATAGTGTGCCCAGGCAGGGGGGTTGCAGGGGGGCAGCATGCCCCCCCATACATATCTCACTGTTTATACGCCGTAATGCGTAAGCAAGCAAAAAAAGCAAATATCCCATAAAAAAGTAGTTTTCGTTATTTTCAATTTTCTCAAAAACTAGAAGACATAAAATCATCTTGTTTTCAGTTTTTGAATAAGAATATATTAGAGCAACGAATTTTAGGAAAAATAATAATATATAACTTTGCAGTTTTGAAAAATTAAACTTTAAACTTTTTTTTTATGTTTTTTTTCACCAAAATTTGAGTTTAAAAATCGTTTTTTCAAAAACTTTGCATTGATTCTACTTGATTTAAAAATTATCTAATAGATCAGAGTATTGGCTTTAAAAAAAGGTATAATACTTAATTGTAAGTATTACCGTTATTTTTTAATATTTTTGTTTCCATTTTAGTACCTTTTTTATAAAATTGCCCCTCCCGCCCAAACGGGGGGAGATAGACCCCCCCTCCCATAGTAAAAAATGCTTGTATTGAACTGTTCTACAAAAAACCGTTATAATTTCTTGGCGCCTAAGTTATCGTACTCTTGCCCACTTTGGTACTTTTTATAATCACACTCATCAGCACTTCAGTATTCAATATTAGCCGTGTTTTATGGAAAATTGATAGCCACTCAGTAAAGAAATTTGGAAAAAAAAAGATTATAGTCACTTTTATATTAACTCTCTTTTAATCTCAAGGTTTGACACGAATTTTAGAGTAATTTCAAATTTATTTTGACGATTTAGAATACTTCTTTCCATATTCTTGCCAGCCCCTTAATTACAATTTTAATGAGCAAAAACATCATTAAAAAAAATCAGATTTTGTAGATGTTTTTTAATCCATCGAGATTTCAGCCATCCTCCAATGGAATTTGACAGTTTATGGCTTGGTTGATGGGTAATATACTATATTTTGACCTGCTTAGAGTATTTCTTTCTAGATGCTTTCCAAAAGCCCTAAACTCGATTTTTCGGTGAAAACATTAAGATTTTTCAGAAGTTTTTCAATCAATTGACATTTGAGATTTTGTATACGTCTTTTACAAAATGGACATGAAGCTTTATTTCAAAATGTCTTGACACAATAAAAATCTCTGAGAAAAAAAGATGCATTCCAGAACACATCCCAGTGCCAACCTTTCCGAAGCAAATGTTTTTCTGCACTCAATTTAAGCGCCATCTAACTCTCAACATAACAACAATTATATAACAACAATTTTTATCCATTCTGTATTTACTCTGATTGCTGACCAAATTATATTCACTCTTGATGTTTTTATTGTTTTGCATGTAAAATTTTGCTTACTTGGTTATTCACTCTTTCAAAAAACACGGCTTTTATCAAAGGGCACGGTAGTGCCCAGCCAAGTTCTGGCACTACACCCTTTTTACAGGAACAAACTCTGGCGATTTTTGAGCCCTCTTCAGTATTAATGAAGTCAGAAACTTAAAATTTCGAATATTTTCTAAGCTAGTCAGGCACAGGTGCCCCACCAAATTTCAATTTTCTAGCATAAGCTGTTCCTGAGATATAAGACCTCAAAAATCACAAAAACCGTAACTGACTGACTGACAGATAGATCATCAAAATTATAGAGCACTTCCTGACATCGTAGAATCTTGTAATTTTGCACAACGGTAGGTCTTGTCATGCAAGCTGAGGAAAAAATTTGAAGTTTTCCATTCAGGAGGCGTGGTATCCGCCCACTTTCTCCGAATTGGTGTTGGATGAATGGAGCACTTCCGACTGCTGTAAGATGATGAAATTTGGTGAACCGGTAGGTCTTAAATTGCATATAAAGGACCAAAAATAAACACTGAGGTTTTCCATTCAGGGGGCGTGGTATCCGCCCACTTTCTCCGAATTGGTGTTGGTTGAATGGAGCACTTCCAAGTGCTGTAAAACGATGAAATTTAGTAAATTAACAGGGAGTAAATTGCATACTAAGAGAAGAATATAAAATTTGAGGTTTTCCACTCAGGGGCGTGGTATCCGCCCACTCCCTCAGAACTATTGTAAATTATACATGGAACACTTCCGATTGCAGTAGAACAATCAAATTTGGTGGAACGGTAGGACTCGAATTGCATATAAAGGACCAAAAATAAAAATTGAAGTTTTCCATTCAGGGGGCGTGGTATCCGCCCACTTTCTGAGAAATTGTTGAATTTATATGAAGCACTTCCTATTGCTGTAGAATGATGAAATTTGGTAGAGCGGTATAGCTTAATGTAAATTCAAAACGAAAAAAAGAAAATTTAAAATTTTTCATTCGAATCGTCTTTTTATTGTCGTTTTGAAACTATACATGCATTTTGAAAATTCATGACTTTTCTTAGAACTAGAGTGCTCGATTTGGTACACTATGTTATTTTTACATGAATGAAAAAAGAAAACATTTGCATACATGAAAAAATTATTAGCTTACATAAAAAAATCTTAACTGTGATGTGAACTATAATCAAACTAATAGGCTATTAATTGGTGGGCTACATTCATTTAAAAAAAGGAGTTAAAACTTCAACAAGAACATCATCGCATCCTCAACAATTATATTGCTTTTTTATGACTTTGAGCGGATGTAGGTACTAGTATTTATAATTAAGGTAGGTATGTTATTGTTAGGTATCTTGCCAGGACAAGAAGAAACAATTGAAGTGCAAATCAAAACAACCAATAACAAAAAGAAAATATACCAAAAGAAATAAGAAGCTATAAGCTAAGTTGATTTGAGTAAGTAGAGTCCACCCTTCCACCTTCCATATCTTTCGAAGAAGTGAGATCAGACCAAAAACATAAATGTTAAAAAAAGAGACAAGTTCTTCTATACAAAAACCTTTGTGTAACAGGTCAGCCGTGAAAATTTGATGGGCTTACTTGGCATTTTTTTTTGTATGCCCAATTCGAAAGGTTTTAAAAACTTGACCAGTGAACCCATCAAATTTTAGTCAGTAATCATTAAATAATAAAATTTCTCTTTTACATTGTAGCTATTTCAATATTATTTTACTTTAAATATTCGGTATTAAACCTTCATAAAGTAAGAACTTGGCGTACTTTTAGATCTCAGAACTTTTCACTGCTGACTTGTTAGACAAAGGTTTTTGTATAGAAGAACTTGGCTCTTTTTTAAAAATTTATGTTTTTGGCCTGATATTTGTTTACATGCATATTCTACTGACTTTCTGTAACGGTCAGTTCTCTTCTTTTTATTTTAATTAGGGATGGTCACGAGCGGAGACAAGAGACATTTCTCGGTCTCGGTCTCGTTGCAATCGAAAAAAATTACATATCTGGGCATCGGTGTGGTATAACATTTATGTAGGTACCAAATGGCACATACCGCATGTAACATATAACATGCAATGTTATATGCCACATGCCACATGCCAATCGCAACATTCTACATGCAAAATATCATATCCTGTTGTGTTATAAGTACAAGTCTCAAGTATTTTAGTTAAAAGACTAAAATTAAGTTAATTAACTTACAGTTAATTAACTGCAGTTAAAAGAATTACTGACTAAAACCAAAACAAGGCCAGTACTGAAGACTTTTGAGTGACTAAAAAGACTAAAACCAGTTGAAAAGTACTGCAGTTAATTAACTTTTAATCAATTAACTGCTTTTATTAACTGCACATTACTAATACTAGTACTAACTGCTGACTGTTTATTTTGCAGTTAAAGTACCCGTGCACAGTATTAACTTGCATTCAATTGTTAAGTTAATTAACTGCGACTTTACTAACTGCATTACCAAAGTACTGCAGTCTTTTACAACTCTGCTTAGCAGCCACATTCAGACTGAGTTTATGGGGGGGATTTGAGGCAAGAGACTCTACTACGAACATTTTTCGTCTCCTAGGGGTCTCCTTTAGACAACCTGATGACAAAAAACCCCAAATTCAAAACTTTTATTTTGGACTTTTGGCCGCAAAAAGATGCCTTCGGCCGCACTGTGCGTCTGTAAGTATTAAGTAAAAGGGTTACCTCGAATTTTTCTTTCTTCAATATACTGAGAGAGCATACCAATGGCCGATGGCTGTCGTACTCTTTCAGAGTAAATTGTAGGAAGAGAAGGGATAGACAAGGATTAAGAATATGAAAGGACAGTTTTTGAGCGTGACACTTTCTTAAACTTAGAATTTACCTTTCAAATTTAAGTCCCAAGTTTGAATAAAGTCTCTTCAGTCATTTGGCCTCTAGATCGAAGTACAGACAGACATACAGGATATGTGATTATACAGCAAGTAAAAAAGGTGAATATGAATACTTTCTTGGTACTTTTTCCACAACCCTGATGTGTAGAGTAATTTCCTGTAGGTATGAGGGCTCAACTTCCAAAATACGATTCCATCATGGCTTTCATGTGAGCTTTATTATTTTGTATAGCATTTTTTATTTTTATTATAATTTTTCTTGTTCTTCTTCTCCTCGAAGGATATACTCTTTTTTCGGCTGATAGATTAGGGATTTATCTTCTTGTCTGTGCGCCAGAACCAGAAACAGGATATACATTTTTATATTTTTTTTTTTTGAAAGAAACCATCAATCAGGTTAATTTTACTTCACAATGTGGGAACGAAAGAAAATGTTTACATATGAGATTTAGATTTAGCGGCAGCGGCAGCGTCGTAGTCGTCTTCGTCCTACATCCTTTGGGAAGATATTTTCCATTTTTGGTGTGTATTCTTCAGTGGATACACAGAGACTCAAAGAGATGCTTCATACCATTAGGAAAAATTAATTACCACATTATGAACATAAAACACGGTTAATGGGGAACAGATTTTGAGTCTGGTTCTGGCCATCAAGGCTATGCTGTGTTCTATGTGTGAGTTTATTTTTGGGTAAATTTAACACCCGTCCGGGGGTATTTAGCAAATAATGTCGGAAGTGGGTCTTATTAGAGTGAAGTTTATTCAACTAATTTTGTTGGCTGGAAAAGATTTACGTTCGCGTTATGATGTTCTACATTGTACTACTCTTCATATTTATTTCTATTTTCTTTTTGGATGTTTTATTTTGTTTTATTTAATGTCTTTCCACTTCATAGCTTTGGAATTTTATTAATAAAAATAAAAGGATATTCATTATATTAGAGCCAGGAGTTCATTCTATCTGTCTCTTACTGTTTTGTTTGTGTTATTTTTTTTTATGAGTTTGAATAAGCAAGTTAAATTGTGAGGGTAAAGCACCTGGGACTTCACGTTTTTACCCAAACACATATGATGGAAGGATGTGATTTACATTTTCATATGGAAGAATGAAGCTAATCTGAGTATAACGGGCTGGAAAATAATAGAAATTTATCTTGGAGTTTTCTTAATACGTGCTGGGATTCAATATCTCCTCAAGGGAACCGAGGGCTTAAAATAGTCCCTTGCACGTGTTTGTTTACATTAGGCTGCGGACGGGTTTTGTTTGTTTGTTTTTTTATGAAAGTTATTGGTTTTAAGAAAGCAATTGAAGATCGTTATATTCTCATAAGAAAAAATATATACATACATATATAAAGAAACATCCTCTTGCGTAAGAAGGAATTGAATCTCACATTTTTGAAATTTTTTTTTGCAAACGGGGCAAACAAGCCCATTCAAAGTGAATGGGAATTGAATGCCAAAATAATGTTCGAGGTAAAATAAGATGAAAGGGTGGTACTATATTCACGGGTGATTTTATAAATTATTCACAAAATAATATGTATATTTATTTTTGGATGAATTAGAATATTGAATTTGAAAAACATCTAAAGTATTTTTCAATAAGGAAAGGTAAATGTTAAATTGGAATAAAACAAGCTGAGTTTTAGGTATCAACAAAAGGTCCATTATGTATGAAATATGACATATAAACCCCCACTTCGGCTTCTTGCGGTAGCACGGATCCTCATAGCTCCGGATGAATTTGAGCGATGGCCTGTGTTATGTTCTTCTTAAAACCATTAATCAATTGTGGTTTATTTGCATAGACCTATGACTTCAGGAAACCTCACAAGAACAAGTCTATCCATGAGCTTAGTGGACAATTCAAGTCACATCTGGAAAGATCACCTTGCCCCCAATAGTTTATGCAGAACGTCAATCATGGCGTCCGTCCACTGTGTGGCACGTACCGCCATCCTTGTGAATCCATACATCCGCCGTCCCAAAATCCACATCAACGGGTATTTTATTGGAATTCCTTGTCCACTGATGAACCTGATATGAGTTAATGTCGTCCCTTATACGGTAATTTTTCTTATAAACGCAGCCATTGGGGTCCTCTTCCAAGCGCTTAAAATCCCAGCCTGCCCATGAACTAGGTCAGTTGGATCTTATTGTTATTGTGCATGGTGGGGAATCAACTGCCTTGCATTTTTGTGAACATTTTCACGGACCTCGGCGATTTTCTCGGCCGATATTACGTTCCTTTCACATACAAATGATGATTGATTGATTACCAACCCGGTCGTCTCAAATTTTGGAAACAAACGTTGAAGAGTCCACTGTGAAGAGCCACCATGTCTACCGTAAAATGGGCGAAACGTTTGCACTAACCAATACTCCTTTTGATAATATGGTTTTATCATTTGGACGAGCTATTCAACTACGTAACTTGTTACGGTCATTTAGTATAATCGAATTATAAAGAAAGAACAGATTTGACAGATGTCACCAAAACAACACTACAGGCTGCCAAAATCTACTCGGTCAGATATGGAACAAATCAATGAAAACCTGTTTAAAATGGTAATTCCAAATTATTTGAGCTTAGTGTATGGTTTTTAAACATTAATACAATATAATTAACGAAACTTTATTGAGAATTTATTACTACTTCTAGTCTCTCCAATGAAGTTGGAAAACGGTCTCCCTGAAAAATGAAATTTTTCTCACTTAAAAGTAAAACAATTTTAATGTAAGAAGATTTAAGGACAGTTATACCATTGTTCCTTAAATTCTATATCTAGCAAAAGGAAAACTCTGCATCTATATTAAAACACAGAAAGCTACAGTTTTGAAATACCAACCAGTTGCGCATTCGACACAAATTCTAAGCTTTAAATTCGAGCTTAATAGAATTTTTAAAATTATCGAAGTTTTTCTTTGCTACATGCTGAAATAACTCGGAACTCAGGACCTTCTTTTGAATGTAAAATATTAAAACATAATACCTCGTGGGTCGATAAATTATTTATAATTCCACAGCAGTTAGTAGTTAGTTAGAGCGCCAAAGTTCACATTTGCTCTAGGTGGGTTACACAGAAATCTCAATCGTTGAACATATGACTTTTTGGCGAGGAACACCACCTTCTTCGCCAGAACGTATAATTTTCTCATAAGGCAAATTGAGATTTTATCCGCCTCAAAAAGGCGGATTCTTCTTAATATACACATGGTGATTATCAAGCATTATTCTACGCTTGAACTCAGATTACTATGATTTTCCGAGTTCACCTCAATGAGAGATTAGACAAATATAATAACTTCCTCCAAGTTAGTCCTATTAATGGAAACGTTCTGACGAAGTTTTCAATGAAAATAAAATCGACGCTATTTGGAAAGCTTAAGCTTTGACTTCTTTCATTTAAAATATGACCTAGACTACATATATAGTACATTTAATTGGAGGCTCACTTGGTTATTTCAATAGCGTCGAGACTGTGGATTTTTGAGTACAACTTTCTCCAGTACAATATTCAAACAACGTCATTTTGGTGTCATGTTTTGATGATGTTTTTGGTGGAAACGATTCCAATTTCAACATGAAACTCCTCTGTCAACACTTTAATAGGCAGTTCTTAAATTATTAAAGAAGTAGTGGGTATCGATTTTCGAACTAATATTTCTCGAAAGCTTTAAGTATATTTCCGAATACACTCTTTTAATGGTGATGTTCGCTATGTTGAACATTCACAACCGTAGCATTAGCATAAACACGTTAACGATCGTCATCATTGTTATTTGGTCTCACCAGAGTATGATATAGAATTCAAAGTATGAACGATTTAACTACATGTTTGAATATCAGTAGCTCTTCAACTTACTTTGTCGATAAACCTGAATCCGTTCCAGGAAGTCATATCGTGCAGCACCAGTTGATATTTAACAAAAGATATCTTCTTTTATACTCGTACAAATACTGACGAGAGCTCGAAAAAATGTTTCTTTGTTACATCAACTTTTTCCCATAAAGACAATATCATTTATTGAATTCAAGTATTGGATCTCAGTTTGGACGGATTTTCATCTCTCTCATCATCATTATTCTGCAATATTCAAGGCTCAAGACATTCAGCAGTCAAACAAACGCTTCTTCTTATTGAGTTGCAACTTACTATGGAAGAATTGCATCTCTTAGAGGCTGATGAGGGCATCGACAATCTGCAATGGGCTTGTTCTGCTAGTTAAGTGTACCAATATTTTATATACGTGGATGGTAAAACATTGCCTTTTTTTTATTTTTTACTCTTTACATGTTTTTTCACCACAATCATGTTTCCCTTTGCAGGTTCAGCCTGTAAAGCTTGCGCATGATTTAGATATTTTATTATTTTATTTTCTTCTCTTATCTCCTACTGAATGAAGAAAGTAATTCAGGTGTCGTTAGTTAAATCTGTGTCGGTGTCTGTTAACCAGAAATCACTTGGAAATGAGAAAACACTTTTAAACCGCCAATATTCTTCTTTATTCGACAACTACAAGATGAACATAATTTTGCTACGATCTATGCAAACTAAACTAGAAAGTCAATTGTTTAAGAATTAACTTTTTTCTAGTTAATACTTCAGTCGCCAGCGAACACCAAAATGAGGCTTCATTAATTATTACCAAACTCTTAAAAAGAAATCTTAATCATAATTTCTTTTTCATCTAAATAAAAATTTAAAGTCTATACAACAAACAACAAAAAAAAACCTACAAAGCAAAAAACAATCTTTGACAATTGTCTATTTCAGTTTTTGACAGATTGATGACTCATTTTTAATAATAAATTTGACATCTGCCAGTTCAATGTACTGTGAACCATTTCAACCCTGGGCATGCTGTGTAAAGATATAATAAATTGGTAAAATAATGTTTTTTTTATTTTCTTTCCTTTTCGTCATCATCAGTTAATAAGATGACAATATTTTCATTTTTTATTTGGCCTCTCTTGAATTTTCATAAATTAATTGAAAGGTCACAAAAAAAATTATATTACATTTTTTGTTTGTTTTATCTTTATACAGAAACCTCTCCCCTTTTAATAAAAATTCATCCGAAAAGAAATATGATATCCATCAAACATAAAAAGTGACTTTGAAAATACCCTTACCCTTCGGCCATTATTCCTATTTGAATTTTAATTATGTACATCTTCTTGAAATTATATCAAAAAAGTATCACAAACACGTTATTGTTGTCTTGGAATAAAAGGAAACAAAATAAAATACTTCACCTTCGGTTGCTTATCTGCGAAAAAAAGAAAAAAATCACCCTGCCATCGACCATCAATACTTGACAACTAGGTCCATTCTCTAGTCATAAATCAGGATACATTATATTTTAGGGAGGTAGAAAATAAATCTATTAAATGAACACTGATACCGATAAATACATTCGTCAAGATGGAAAACAAAATATAAAATAAAACAAAAAAATTGGTGTGTGCCAAATTTCGCCTTAATTAATGACTTCACCATTCGTCAAACCCAAGAAGCTTCGACAGTATATCATATTAAATTCGTTATCATAATTACAACAATTTTATTCTCACAGAAATTTCCTATTCTATCGATATTGATAAATTATTATTATCGATCCTATTTCAACAACTACATGTACATATTTATACAAAGGGAGCAAGCAGACTCAAAATAAAACAAAAAAAGTTACGTATACGCCCCAGTGAACAAAAGCGGATTATTTCAACTCACTGTGTCAAGTAATTTCGCGAAATCTGTTTCAGTTCATGCCATTCACTGCTATTCCATTTATTACTTACTAAAATCCTTGATCCTTCTTCTCTCAACAATGGAGGATGTGCAAATAGTAGCAGCAGCAGGAGAACAAAAAACAAACAGAAACACTATCCAAATGAACACGATTTTCATTCTTCAAGAGCTTAACGAAAAAAAAAAATCAAGTGCATTGTGAACATACCCCACTCGTTACCACTCACTCGAATTAGAATACGAGAACCATTCAGGACCAGAGGCGGGAATTTAGCATGTTCTTTATCTTGTGTGATGCATGCCACCCACAATATACCTACACACAAAGGGCTGTTATTTTTATTAAAAGGCAACCATCAGGATATGCACATCCGACAAAAAGAAAATGAGACAGACGAAAAAAGAAGACTCCTTAAAAAGGACAAACACAAACACACTAACTACGAAAACACCAGCTTTCCGTTGTGTGTTCGATGTTCATTAATGAGAAAAGCATCTTTCTCTCTACAGTTCAATCCGTGCCCAGGGGGCGCTGCAACTACTCCTCTGTTTTGTATGCATGTGTGAGACTCTGTGCGACTAGCTTATCGTGCTGAGCTAAAGGAACAGGAAAAACCATCAAATGGCTTTTACTCAACTCTAATGGCAAGGCATCACTATCATCATATACCCTCGTCTCCATTTGCTGTTGTTTTCGTAAGATGACGACAACAACATCCACATCGACGAAATTTCGACGCAAGGAGCTGGTTCTTTGGCTCAGAGTCTGACTCTGGGTCTGCAATGTATACATATGAAAAAGCAACAGACTTGTGTTTGCGCTAGAAATCGATCGAAAACGAGACGAACTTTAGTACATGTATGGAAGAATGGTTATGGGAATGAATATGAGGTAGATGGGAATTGTTTTTCCCGACTTAAATGCATAATGTGTAGATTTTATCACAGAGAACAATTTACCCAAACGCTACTTTGCTTAACAATGACGACATTGACCCGATTCAAGCAGCAGAATCTGGTATGGAATGTATTTCTTGTGTTTACCACTTAAGGATATTTATATAGAAAATATTTATTGTACATTCCCGTTCAAGATTATCGTGCTTGTTTGACTGGAAATAGAGTTCCTACAGAGATGTGAATTGTTTGTGTCCTTGCAAATAAAATTTGATACAACTTTGTATCAATTTTCAAGTTTTTTTTTTGTAAAACAAAACTTTTATTCTGCTTCGTTAAGTTTTTTGTTCTTAAAAGTTTCTTTATGATTTTCTGATCGGGTTACTGTGAAATTAATATTTTTTCCCCATCCACATCCCCACACGTAATTCCCTTCCGACTTGACTCTAAATCGTATCAACTTGTTATCAATATAAAAAAGACACGTGTGTTAATACCCGAGAAGCATCAGATAATGGAAGGACACACGAAGATAATCTTTGGCGACAGGTCACGTCCGGACGTTGAATAAAAGGCGAGCTCCAACTAATTGCCACAACGACAAAAATAACCACAAAAAAGTACATTTTATGACTTTTATAGGATAAAAGCTTCAAATACGAAAAGATGAAAACAGTGTGATGCTCTGGAAAAAAAGATATTAAACTGTTGGGTTTATGGTATTTCATTTTTTTTTTTGGTTTGTATAAAGATGAAATTTTTTGTTTGTTGGTATTTTAAAGTTTTATTGTTTGTTTACGAGATTGCTTGGGATGGACTTTTATTACGGAGATGAAATATCAAATAAATTTTTCAAGTGGAAGTAAAAAGAAAAAAAAAATGAATGAACCAAACCGATAAGGAAGCTAATAAAAAATAAACCCCCACCTTTTCGCTCTACTACATAGTCAAAAATCATAAAACCTTAATTTAATGGAGTTTTTGTATCAAAATATGTAGCTTATATAAAAGGGGTTCGGCATAAGCAAAAGAGATAGAAGAAAAGGGTTATACCTATATATATGTTATTTTATGGTCAAGGTTCCAAGGATATTTAATATATTCATGCCAAGAAATAACTTCAAACTTTCGATTCTTTTTAAGACCTATAAACATTTTATTTATAAAATTTAAAAATTTTTAAATATTACTGCTTCAAAACGGAATACAGTTTAAAATGTTAAAGGCGAGTGGCAATGGTAATTGATATATTCCGTGCATATATTCTTTTTACTTGCGACTTATAGGTACTATAAGGCAAGTTATGCATTCGTAAAAAAAAATCGAACTCGAGATTTTGATCAAAGTTGACATTACGATGATAGCGAAGACAAAAAAAGTGGGTCTCGCAATTCTGTCTGTCTGTCGGTTCGACTACAGCCTAAACGGCTCGGCCGATTTTCTTCAAACTTGGTAGATATGGGTTTTAATTTTTCCCCCCCGGACGGTTTTTTCTGTTTTTTTTTAAGACCAAAAATAACGGTACCTGCCATACGATTTTTTTTTCGAAATTTTATAAATATTTTTTTTTCTCAAAAACTGTCCCACAGAATTTTTTAAAAAAAATTTGAAAAATTTCATTTGGTTAAAACTAGCTAATGGTTGAAAAAAAATTTACAAAAAATTGTTATTTTTGGTAGCCCCCCTGGGTCCATTTTTTTATCGTTTTTGATTTTCTCGAAAACGGTACAGCCGATTTAAATAATTTTTTTTTATGCCAAAGCTCCTCCAAAGTTAAAATATTTTTACATATTTAAATTTTCAATTTTTAATTTTTTGCATTTTTAAAAATTTTTTTTTGAAACTCAATATTTCGAAAACCCCATGCTCGATTATTTTTAAACTTGACAAATAAAAGTTTCTAAACATAATCTACAAGATTTGAGAAAAAAATTTTGTTTTATCTAAAACTAACGGTACCTTCCATACACATTTTAAAAAATGGTTTTCGAAAATCGTATTTTTCTCGAAAACGGTTCCGAGAATTTTGTTGAATTTTTTTTTCTTTTGATTAATCTTTACGATCTATAATTTAATAAAAAAAATTTTAAATCTAGATATTACTGACTGTACCTACCATAGAACGATTTTTTCGAATTTTGAATTTCTCATTATCGACATAACGGATTTTAATGAAATTTTGTATAAAAAAGCTCCTAAAAAGTTTAAAAAAACATTGCATTTAAAAACTTAAGAAAAAATATTTTTTCAATTTTAAGAAAAAAAATAATTTTTTTTTTTTTGAAAAATTCGATATCTCAAGAACTGCTTAGTATTTTTTTTGGAAATTAGACTTTTATTCGTACAATAATAAAAGCTTAAGGTTGGCGTACCAAAATTTTTTCTTAAAAATGTTTTAAAAATTTTTTACATAAAAGCTTATTTTTTTAAGGAACCACGACAACGACTTATAATTTTTGTTCCTGCATAAATTCATGTTTGCATAGCATTCTGGTTTTATCTCTTACTACTAAAAGAATTTAAAAAATTCATTTTATCCTTATGAACAGTTTTCTTTAATAACATTCGTTTTTAAAATTCCTAGTCTATTACATAGGAGCAAATTCGTGCGACCCAGTCGTGCATTTTATTTCAACTGAATTCCGCCTTTTGAATTTTATGTTTTTATCCTGCAATTCATTCTTGCTAGTTATTTACATTTATAAATCGTGGATTTTGTGAAAATTATTACAATTACAATACACAGACGCAATTGGGCAGTCCTTAGCCAAATCTGCACCAACATTTCGTTGTTCGAAAAAAGTATTACTGAAAAAAACCCTTCAAGTCTGCTATGTTCAACTATCAACTATGTTCAATGTCATGACGATATCGTCATACTTGCTGAATGCTCATAAATGATGCAAATGATGATAAACAAATTGCAAGCCTACTCTTGCCTGTTTCGCCTCACTGTTAACACCAACAAATACAAAATACTCATTTTTCACAATGGAACTGGCAGGTATGCAAGAGGCGTAAAATGGACCTGGGAAACTGAACTGCTTGAAATCGTAAAGCCATAAATATTAACATTTCGGAGTGCCTGAGTTGTCAAAAAATAAATTGTGTTTCTTTTTTAGTTCAAAGTGTTTCTTTTTTCATTCTGATCAAGTTCTGAGCGTGTTCAGAGTGTCGTCTAGAAACTCAGAACAAAATAACTGAACAGACAGAGCTAAATGCCTAACACAAGTATTTGACAGATGGAAATTAAAAAAAGACATTTTGACAAAAATGGATTCAGAGCTATATTTTGAACTAAAAAAATAAAACGTCCATAATGTCGCAACATGCTTTCAAAAATCATCAATAAAGTAAACTCAAGGAATTGAAAAAGGCTATCAACCTCAACTATTAAAAAAAAAAATATTGTCCCAAGTCTTAAATACAAACTTTTTTACGCGGAGATTTTTTTGTAAAATTCACACGTGCCCAAGAGTATGTTAAGAGACCCTTTTCACAGTACGGGCGATAGGGAAATTAGGGGGGGCGAGGAGGAGGTTGATGCCGGGTAAGTTATGCGATCTTTTATGTGCTATGCTGGATGCTGGACAAGTTTGTTGTTTCTGAGGTTTTGATGCAGAAGAAAAATTTATAAAATATAAATAAATAAAAATATAAATTTTGATTACTGGAAAATACCCCTGTCTATATGCTGCATATGAAGATTGCTGTTTCACCGCTGTATATTTTGTTCTCTCAGATCTACCTAAGAAAAATATTGATTTGACCATGGATTACCAAATATAATTGCAAGTAATCTGCTGCAGCGAAAAGCTGAATTTTTTTCGGATGGAACTTCAATATAATGTCCAACTGGTGGAAAGACAGTTTGAGCATTCTGGTAAAACCTTTGAGGTGTTGCTGGAAAAGATCGAAGAAACATGCTTTCAACAGTTTGCAGAAAGAGCGTTACAAACTGTGTTATCGGTTTATTTTAAGGCCGCCTTAGGAAAGCACAATTAAATGGATCTAATCTAAATGAAGCATTTCGGTATTTGGGGGTGGCCGTAGCACGATGGTTGTGTACTCGCCTGTCAACCTCATGATCACAAGTTGGATCCCTGCCATTATTGTCATTAATGGGTTGCTGGTTTACTCATTACATGTTGTTCAGGCATAACACTAACAAAATGTAATTGAGCTAAGCTAGTATGCCCAACAAGGATGAAGACGAATAAAATAATGTGAATTGTAAGCGACATAGAAATAAGATACGGCATTTCTCCGCTTTAGTTCAGCCGCCATCCCTGGAGATAAAAATATCTGAGACAACCACCAACAGTCTCAGAACATCGTGCCACATATATTTCCTATCCTTCTTTCTCTTCATTAACTTAACGCTCGCGCTGTGTTGAAACATTTAAAAGGTAATCATAATCCCTTCAGCACGGGTAGATTATTTTCAATATTGATTTACTTTCTATTTATACCTCTTAACTATTGTAAATATTTTTAAAATATGTAAATTGTTATAAAATGTAAATTGCATTCATTCGGATATTTAGTACTACTACGTTTATACTACTATGTTTATTGTCATTTTATTTCGCAAAATATAACTATTCAAATAAAAAGATATATTTTTTAAGGATGAATAACAGCAGTTTTTAAAAATATTTCTTCCTTGTACGCAGACTTTTGTGGATCACTGTATGCAATCTAATTGTTGAGAACTGTCAAATTTTATTCGCATTCCACATATCATCCACTGTAACGAATGAATTGTTTGCGAGAGACTAACCTCAAAATCATTTTTATTTTTGTGTTCGTTGTGATTGGTCATCAAATGCTATTTGAAAGAAATGTCAAAATGGACTGATTAGGAATGCAAATTTAATATTTTAAACGTAAAAATTTCAATTCGTTACAATTATGACTAATTTATTGAATTCCGAAATCAAGACAAAATTTAGTTTTACAATGATTACGGATTTATTATAACCCTTTGTTTCAATTTCGACCGTCTGGTTTGGTGGTTGCTAAAAAAAATTGAAGATTAAGTAGATTGTATTCCAGCAATCCACCGTTTTGCAAAAACCAGTACTTTGCACTCGTCACCAAAATCTGCCTTGATCATTGCGGTTGTTCTCTTACAACGGTCTTTACAACAAGTGGCAATGCAGATCATGATGATGAAAAACAAAAAAAAAAAGAACTTAACGTATGAAAAACAATGTATTTGGTTAACATAATCGAAACATAGGATAGTGCGAAAATATTTGGCAAAAATTGAAATAAATAAAACAGGTTTAAATTTACTTTAAGTAGAATGATTTAAATATTGAAAAATAAATAAGCTAAGTTTAACGAAAACTAATAATAATACAAACATAAATATGTGGCAGCTTCGTTTCTTAACAGGACAAATGTTCGTTCATTCGTCGGTCGTTGGTCGCTCTGTGAATAGTGCTTTAAGGCCCAATACGTCCCTCGAGTTATTTAGAATATTGTTCTATTTAAAAAAATTTTGCCACAAGAAAAAGTCTAGCGGTACTATATCACCTGACCATGGTACCAACTCACGTCACCCCTGTGAGAGATAACCTGACACTCAAATAGTTCATGCAGAACTTCAATGATAGCATCCGCTGTGTGGCACGTAGATCCACATGCCGTCATGGTTCATATGGTTCAATTTGGGTCATAAGAAATTGGTTATTATCATTCTGTAGTGCTCGCTATTCACAGTGACCGCCTCACCGACTTCGTTTTCGAAAAAAAAATAAGGACCATGACCCAGCAGGACCAAAATCAACACCAAACGGTAACTTTTTGAGGATTGATTGTCACCTGAAGAACATCGTTTGGGTTTGTCTTGTTCCAAATTGTTGGCCAAATTGGGGTCCTCTTCCAAACGCTTAGAAAATGACAAATGTCACCGAAGCATTATGGCTGCCACATGTAGCCAAAATCTACATGCCCTAATTGAAAAATTATTAACTTCCCATAGGGAGTTATTGTAATCGGTCCGATTTGTCAAATTGGAATTTTTGACATTTCTCGACGTTTCAAGGTTCCTAGAGGCTATATCAATCATTTTTAGAGAGATGTCTGTGTGTGTGTGTACGTACGTACGTTCTTGTACCATTTTTCGTCGTCGATATCTCAAGAACGCGTAAAGATATCGACTTCAAATAAATTTTGTTTAATAGATAATAACTTCGAAAGAGGCTGAAAGGGCGTTTATTAAAATTCAGTGAGTAGTTTTTTCACTATAACGGTTTAAAAAAAAAGTTAAAATTTTGGTTAGTTTCAAATATCTCGCGGAAAAATAATGCTATTGACTTCAAATAAAATTTAATGTACTCATTATAAGGTCATACAGATTTGATATGAATATGGAAAAAAATGAACATACCGTTATTTTTTTAAATTAAAAAAACTGAAAAAAAAAAATTTCATAACCCAGATATTCTAAGAACGGAAAACAATTTGAAACTCAAAATAATTTTATTTTACGAAAAATAATGTGTTTGACAACTGGTGAAAAATTCAAAAAAAATCAATTAACAGTTTTTTTGCAAAAAATAAAAAACTATGTAAAATTCTATTGAAAATTGGTAAAAATTGTTTTTCGACTCAAATTTCTCAAGAACTAGTAGTGATATTGACTTCTAATTTAGTTTATTTTATACATAGTATAATTTTGTACAATTGGTAAAATGTTGACAAATATTGAATTAATAGTTTTTTTTTAAATAAAAAAACTATTAAAAATTCTAGTGAAAACTAGTTAAAATTGTATTTCAAGTCGAATTTCTTGGGAATGAACACCGATAGTGCCTTCTAAAGTATGTTGTTTTATACATTGATACCTTCCCGTAAGAATGTATACTAAGCGACTTTTCTAAAATTGTTCAGGAAACGAAAAAAAAACGAAGAAAGTTCTAGTTGAATCATAGTGTGCTAAGAGACAATTTTGGTTAAACTAAGTGACATCTAACAAATTTTTTTTGCTCACCATCAACATCAACAATCTCAATTTCAAATCTCTTTAAATAATTAAAATGCTTTTCAATCTTAAAATAATGTTTGTTTGAATTTTACAGCTAAAGTTTGTTTCGCTGAAAATTTGGTTATTTGAAAAAAATAAATATAAAGTTTTCAAGACCACAAATGGGAAGTTATCAGTGTGGGTCGCACCCAGCCTCTTTTTTAGTTGTTATAGTTATGTATGTTTCTCTATAGGATTTTCGTGTATAAAAACGTGTCGAGGTTTTAATCAAACTCACCAAAGTAATTTTCGTCATACTTTCGGTAACTCCCATAAAAGAATTTTGTTTCGATGAAATTCAAATTTCATTCGGAAACGGATATAATGATTTAGATTTTGAGGTGCTATGTAATTTTAATAAAGCTACAAATACAGTCTTGTGCAAATTAATTGGGACAAGCAAATTTTTGAGCATTTTTTCATTTATTTTGAATAATGTTTATAAATAAGTATATAAATATGAAATTAGTACTTTATATGCCCCCCTTTAGCATCTATGAGTTCTTTAACTCTCTTCGGCATTGATGAAATTAACTTCTCGCATATGTTTTTCAATTGTTGGTCGTGGAACCATACCTCAATAATTGCTGAAATTAGATTGTTTTTAGTCATACAGTCTTTTTTCCTGAGCCTCGCTTTAACAATAGCAGCGGCGTAGCGTAGGGGGGGCGGGGGGGGGGCGGTCCGCCCCGGGCGGCAGGCCTAAGGGGGCGGCAAAATGTCGCCGGTGGTACGGGTAGAGTAGAAATCATATGTTTCATGACAGATCGTTTGACAAGTCAACAAACAACAATGATGTAAATTTGAAATTTGCCACCCTATCTGTGGTTCGTCGTTGACCGCTTTCGTGAATTCGTAGACGGTGAGTAGGGCCGTAAGAGTGCATTCCGTATTGTCGCGCTGATCGCGAAACTAAAACAAAACGTTCCGAAACTCTCGCGAAACTGAAAGGGAGTGTTCCGAAACATATGATAAGATAACTAGGATTCGACGGAAACGTTATTCTAGTCTCAGCCAGCTCAATGTTTTTGCTCCCTCCCGCATCACAGAAAGTTATTTCGATTGTGTTGTTTATAGTTTAAATACTGTTGAATCTTCTAAAACTAAGCACTTAGTACTTCACTCAACCTTTGAACTAGTTTTTGAAAATGAAAATGAAAAGAGGAAGCGGCGCGGAACACCGCAAGAAAAAGGCTAAGAAAGAAGCAGACGCGAAGACGCGAAATATTTCAGTTCTAGTTCTGGTTCAAAAGCTACGTTAACGTCTTCGGCGGCATCCAGCAGCAGCGGAAGTGATTCCAATGTAAGTATGATTCCTCCATCTACAATCGTGAGTGGCCTAGAATTGTCCTCCGGCCAATATTCATGGGAGTGCATAACTTATTTTACGGGCAGAAGAAAAAGACGTGCCTGCCGTCGAAGTTGGAAGTCGTTCTGGTCCAACCAAAGAGCAGGGTCAAGACGAAGTCGATTCACCAGAAGTATCTGAAGTATCTAGTCACAAGCCTGCAGAAAAAGTGAACCTCGTGAAGCTGTAAAGACGCTTAAAAATAACTTTGTGGAAGTTCTTGAGGTACTGGAAGAATTGACGGATCGGTAGCCAGTCTTCTTCTGACAGTCATGCAGTCATTCAACTTCCTCACTTTTCTTGGCTTTTGAGCTGCAGAGCTACCTGAAGAAGATGACGCACAGGTTTACCTGCAGCAATATGGACTGAGTGTGGATAAGTGTGCTCAGAAACTCTGAGTTTTAAAAGCTCTCCTGTTAGAGAGCAGAGACCGTTTCGTCCAAGCCGCAATCGACTTTTCTAAGACTTTTTGAAAAAAACTCGGAATCGATCTCAAAGCAAGTACAATTTGCAGGAAAAAACGCATGCATGGAGATGAATCCGCAGATGCAGCTTTGTCTCACGAGCCTCATTCGTAAGGCTCGTAAAATCCGTTTATGAAACCGCTAATTCTATTTTACTTTCAATAAAAGATACTTCATTGCCTGTGAAATGATGTCTCGAAATTTAATTTTAATTTAGTATTGAATGGGGGCGGCAAAATGGGTCTCCCGCCCCGGGCGCCGAGATGGTACGCTACGCCACTGAACAATAGCCCATAGATTCTCAATCGGTTTGAGATCAGGTGAGTTGCAGGCCACTCCAGCACCTAAATATTTTTCTCTGCGAAGAATTGCTTCATTTTTTTGGACGTGTGACACGGAGCAAGATCTTGCTGAAAAATGGTTTCCTGCATCGAAGTGGTAGGAAGGACCGTATGCGTTAGGACATCCGCGTACTTGGCGCTGTTCATCATGCCTTCGATGGGTTTTAAGCTTCCAGAACCCTCACACGTGAAACACAGCGCACAGCGTCTGTCAAAAGCTGTTTCTTTAATGGTCTTCGAGCCTTTCGACCCACTTCAAGAAGACGCCTTCGAATTGTTGATAAATCCACATGTACTCCAGCTGTCTCCAAGTCCCTTTGAAGCTCACCACTTGTCTTTCCAGGATTTATGACGCTGTTTCGGACCAACATTTTGTCTTCATTGGCCGTTGTTTTCCGTTTTCGACCACATTTGACCTTTCTCCGTGTTTTAACTGATCCTGTTGCCTTGTGCAATGCAATTATCCTACCGACGCTTGATTTTGCTACACCTACAGCAATTGATATCTCCCTAATGGTTTTTCCTGTATGTTCATGTAAAGCGATGACGTTTGCTCTGTTTTCCACCGAGATATCCATCTTTTTCTTGAAGCCGAAATATTGATAAATAGAGTACCTAGTAACATGATTTCAAAAATAATGCCAATCTTTTCAAAACCGTTAGAAAAAATGCGACCTACCATCAAAAAGTCAACAAAAATATTGAGATAAAACTAATTCAGGGAGCACTTACCAAAATAATCAAAAAGTTAACGCAAAAATCAAAGCCTACTACCAAATTCATTTGAAAATTTGTTTGTCCCAATTAATTTGCACAAGACTGTAATTGCGCGTAATGGAAAAAGGATACTGATATTTTTTTTGAAAAAATGGTCTCATTTGCGGTTAATACTCACATATTTCGTTAATGCTTCAGCTAATTTTGTGTAATTCTAAGTAATACCACATTCCAAAATTTTGCAAACAAAATATTTTTTTTTACAAGGAAAAATCAGATAAAAAATCTAAATGACATATTAAGCTCTCTCTGAAATATATAAAAATCTCATTTGCAAAACTTTGCATATTTTCGTTTTGAGAGTTTTAGAGTGCAATATCTGCTAAAAGCCGGTGATTACATTTTTCCTTTGATGATTGATAACATAATCCATTAATATGTCAAAAATCTATATTTGTAAATTGCAAACATTAATTAAACTTCCGTGTCTCCCATCACAAACGAAATTACCGCTTATATAAAAGACCCACCAAACACAATTTTACACTAATTGAAATTGCGACCATTGGACGTGCATGACCACATATTTCCACCCCACCATATAATTTGTTAATGAATAAGGCTCGTATTTCACATCTGTGATGTCCATGCAACATCCCCTTTTTCCTGACAACTATTTCCGGTGTTTTGCAGTTCAAATGAATAATCAATTTCCACACAGTAGGTAATCATAATTCGATAATGTGTGACTCGTTTCTAAGCCCACACCGCATCACATCACACCACACCAAATACCAATGCCACACGTCACACACGTCCAACGCTAGTGAACCGTCCACTCACTCAAATTAAGCCACCCCTGCAACATTCAGGACTTGATGCATAAATAATTATCTGTGTGTCAGCAGGTGCTTGCGGCTAAAAAAATATTGCCCCCAACTCCACAAAAAAAATGCAAAAAATAAAACTCTGATCTATGTTGTTGACGTATGCTGATGTTTACGGGTTTTAAGTTGGTTTTTGTCGCTCCTCGTCCCACTGTGCTCGCTTGCGGCGTTTACCAGCACTTAACCGCACCACCGAGCGCCAGTATGGTCTGATAATTATCAATTGCACGATGGCGATTGCGATAGTGTTGCAAGGGCAGAAGTGCCACTGGTGTGACCCTGTTATCGGCCTCACACGGGCGCGGCGCTGATAAATCCTTAAAATTCAACCATTCATCTGTTTTAAATGCACATTTTTCGTTAAACATACACAAACATAAAACCGAAACTGATTGGGTGCAGCAGTGTCATGATGCACTGTAATAATTAGTCACTTTTCGTGCATATTAAAGTGTTGCATATTTACGAATTTATTGTTTCTCTCCACATAAATATCCTGAATGTATGCAACTTTAATTGCGGTTCTGCTGTGTTGTTATTTTTTTTTTCGTTGGCTCTTTGCGATTTTGTTCTTCCTCGCTATATGATTGCATGTTGACATTTTTATCCCACATGTTGGGGAATGTGTGTCGTCCTGTTTTTTTTTTTATATTGTTGTATTTTGCCCGCTGTGTAGGAAGATGAACATGTTCAGCTCGGGATAATAATTGGTATTTCAGAATGTCATTTTTTTATTTTTTTTCTTACGATATACGTATGTATGTATGAACATACACATATTATTAGGGTAAGTTAAGGCTTCGATAAAATAAGTCATAAAGTTTAACTACTAAACTACTAAGGCCAAAAAACGTTTGTCAAATTTTGTTTATTTTTAAATATCATAAAAAAGGAATAGTTTATACAAGGTGGCGCAAAATTAATCATCCTATCGGAAGATGTTATAATATTTGCAAATGGCGTCGTACGTCAATCATATTTGACATTTGTGAAGTAGACAACTGCAAGCAATGCAGCGCTATACTCCGCAAGAACGTGCGATAGTTGTGTCCTAATCGTGTTGCACCAACCAACTGCGCAAACATTCCGGCGTTTAGCTACTCGCCACGAACAGACTGAAACCACAGGGGACCATGCAGGGCGTGGCCTCAATTTCAACAACGAAGAGGACGATTTTGTGTCAAAAATCATCATGAGCGACGAGGCGCATTTCCACTTAAGGAGTTAAGTCAATACGCAAAAATCTTCGTTTCTGAGGCACTGAAAATCCGCGTGTTATGCACAAAATGCCATTACATCCACTCAAAACCACTGTGTGGTGCGGCGTTTATTCGGGAAAAAAGGGTCATTGGGCTGTATTTTTTTCAGGCCATTATTAGCAATACGGTCACTGTTATTGGCAAATGCTACAGGGCCATGATAAACAACTTCTTACTGCCGGAATTGGAAGAGCGGGGCTTATTGAAAAGTGCAACCGCACACACAGTACGAGTCACAATGGATATTGTGAAGGAAGCGTTTCCTGGTCGCGCATTCTTCGGTTTTGGCTATTGGACATGGCCAGCAAGATCGCCCGATTTACGAGTAACCATCCCAGATTTCTGTCTTTGGGACTACTTGAAGTCACGGGCTTATGCCAATAGGGTTAAGATAAATTCAACCCTTAAAGAGACTATTTTACAGGAATGCGAACAGTTATCACCGGAAATCTTGCGGAAAGTCATGAAAAATGCGATAAAACGTGCTTTTTTTGTGGGATATTCATCACAAATTCTTGTTGGAACTTTTGTCTCACCTCATCACGAAGTAAATAGCATAAGCAGTATATAAAAATTAAAAAAATAGAAAAAAAAATCGTATAGCAGTTTAAAGAAAATCAATTGAGCCGTTTAGGCTGTAGTTGAACGGACAGACAGAATTGCGAAACCCACTTTTTTTTCGTCTACGCTACCATCGTTATGTCAAGTCTGATCAAAATATCGATTTTTTTTACGAATGCATAACTTGCCTACATTTTGCTTTTATATGGGCACTCAATTGGTCAGGAATACCTTTATAATGTTAAGCACAGTGCGAGCAAGTGTCGCAGGTAAAAATGTGAAGAAATCAAAACATATACAATTCTACAAAAAAAAAAAGATTATAATCTTGTTTTTGGTCGAATCAAGAGATTAAAAGAAAAACATGCACAAACATTACGCTAATACGAGTAAATGAGTTAACGTCTCTTGTAAATCAATTCGTTTTAAAATGATAGTGAGTTAAAGTTCACCGTAGAAACTAGCTAAAAGCCTTTTTAAACACAGCGCATTTTTAACGCGGCGCTGAAATTATTTAACGCAGCGTTGAGATTTTTTTGACGCTACGTTCTAAGCTCTGCGACGGGGCGCAGAAAATAAAAACTTAAAAGATATATATAGGTATTGGTCACAAACGAGATCCAACCCCAGTTGATATTGATCCCGATCAACTAAATAATGTTTTTGTTGCTTTTGATAACTCTTTTCCAAACACTACACCTTTGCTGGATGAGAACTTAGGCTAGTCAAATTCTGCCGAATTTCAGTTTACATGTGTCGACCAAATGGATGTATTGAGTACAATCTTAAAAATCAAATCAAAAGCAGTAGGAGTAGATGAAATTGATCCCGTCTTTGTGAAAGCCATTCTCCCTCGGATACTACCACTTCTAACCCACGTGTCTAATACAATAATAACAACATCAATTTTTCCCTCAGCATGGAAATGCGCAAAAATAATCCCTATCATAAAAAAAGGGATCCGCACAAACTCCTCCTGAATATAGAACTATTTCGATTCTACCTTTCTTGTCCAAAGTAAAAAGTATTACAACAGCAAATAATCTGCTACCTACAAAGAACTAATTTTATTTGTGGAAATCAATCCGCAAGAATCACAGTTGCACTACAGCTCTTTTGAAAGTAACAGATGATATTCGTATTGCAATTGATACTTTGTTACATTCCTTACCTTATAAGACTTCTCCAAAGCCTTTGATATGGTAAACTACGGCTTATTCCTCCAAAGCCTAAAGACACTTTGTGGCTTTACAAATTCTGCACACAATTTAATTAAATCTTATTTGTTGGGAAGAAAGCAGGTTTTGGTTCAAAACAGAAAATCTAATTTTCTTTGTACTTCAGTAGGAGTTCCGCAAGGATCAATTTTAAGTCCCATTTTATTCTCAATTTTTATAAATGATCTTCCTCAAATCCTGAAACACACATCATTACAGATGTACGCTGATGATTTACAACTTTATATATAAGTAGTGAAATCGGAATGCGAGAAGATACTGTGTATCGATTAAACGACCCAAGTAACATTTTTCATCTCATAAGATACTACAAGAGTTCAACTAGACTAGTTAAGAGGAGCTTAAAGTAATCTTAAAGAATACTACGAGATTCTTTTAAAACTGTTAAAAGCCTTAAATGGCCTAGTTATGAGAGGCTCTTCCTACTCATAGCAGCAACAGAAGTTTCTTTATGGGATGACAGATGCACGTTTATATTGAAATGGCACTTCTAAGGCTCTAATAAAGATCGGCAAATTCCTATTACGAAAAAGCGTCTCTTCCAATGAGAGTTGATAAAAAGAGAACAGAATATTTGTAAGCTTAATAAAGAAAGAAACAAAATACTTTTTAAGTTTGTGTGTATACATGATTTTCTATACAAACTGATAGGCTGATAGTATTTATTTTGTAAGTCTATCAATTATTTTATTATAATGGCGATGCATTATATTTATTATTTTGCACATATGGGAACCGAAATGTACACTCAGTCACAAAAGTAAGTATACAACCAAGCTGATACGTAAATAGACGGAAAAATACCGTTAATATCAAATCCATATCTATTCTCTGCATATGGCACATGTTTCTTGTCATACACATTACTGCTGTTAAGCAAAATAACGGTACAATTTGTTTCCACTTCTTTGCTATCTCATTATTTATAATCACAGGTAAAAAAATAGGTTACAAAAGTTAGTATACAGACAGTTTGTGATGTTGTGATGTTGCATCAATAAAAACTTTTGAGTCGATTTTTTTTTTTTAATTAAAAAGGTAAAAGGCAAACTACTAGAAACTAGACTAGCCTATTTCAGCTCAAATTATTCCTTTTAAAATTAGAAATGGCACCACGTGGAAAAGAGCTCTCCTTGGACTTACAAAACTTAATAGTTAAGTACTCAAGTGAAGGAAAGTCGATTCGAAAAGTAGCTGTACTTGTTGATAGGAGCCCAGCAACCGTCCAAAAAATATTGGAAAAGCAGAAACAATGTGGAACAGTTACGAACATGGCTCGCAGTAGCCACCCGCGAACGTTATCTGAACATGAGAAGCGACTAATAATTCGCAAAGTAAAGAAAAATGCGAAAATAAGCGCACCAAAACTGCAAGCCGAGATAGAAGAAGAGACAGGTAGGTCATGCTGTACCCAAACCATACGCCGCCGCATCCTTCACGAAGTCGGGTATAAGGGCTGTGCTATTAAGAAAAAACCATTCATTAGCAAGGACAATCGCCAAAAGCGGATTTAATTTGCCAGAAGTCATATTCAGAACGATTTGGCTTTCTGAATACCGTTATATTTTCTGACGAGAGCAAATTCAACATCCATGGCTCTGATGGACGTGCAAAAGTGTGAAGAAAACCTAATACGGCGTTAGATCCTAACCACCTGACTGGAACTGTTAAACATGGTGGTGGTTTGGTTATGGTTTGGGGTGCTTGGCGGCATCTGGAGTTACCCACTCCTGGTTTTTATTGAGATCGTTTTAATTACCTCGACATCCTAAAAAATAATCTTCATCAAAGTGCACAAAAACTAGGTTGTGAGGGGTCATTCAACTTTCAGCAATATAATGACCCAAGACATACCTCGCAAATCGTGAGAGAATGGCTACTATATAATGTGCGAAGACAAGTCAAAACAACTCCTCAATCGCCAGATTTAAATGTTATTGAGCCTTTATGGGATCATCTGGAGCGTCAAATCCGCAAACATGAGGTAAAATCAAAAGTAGAGATTAAAAGGATCCTTCAAGAAGAATGGAACAAAATAACCCTAAGTGTTATCCAAAAACTTGTTTCGTCGATGAGAATAAATGCCGTAATTAAATCAAAAGATTACCAAACAAGTAACTAAATTCTAATATTTAATTTATTTAATCCGTTAATGGTCTAACGTTAAAAAACTTATAGCTAATTACATATATTTTAATTTAAAAAATAATTTATCTACAAAATAAATAAATATATATAACTACAATATTAGAGTGTTAAAAAAGTTTTCTTTAAAATATTAAGTTAAAAATGTTGTAATTTCTATTAGTGTATACTTACTTTTGTGATCAACATTCTGAGAGAGTTTTAGTTTTAAGTTGATATCTAAGGCATTTTTTAAAAAAATGTTTTGATGATTGATTTTATGAAAAGAGAATAAAATTTTCTAAAAAATATACGCCAAATGTTTCATAACATATGCTTATTCAATTTTTTCCTCTCTGCTTAACATTTTGTTTCCTAATGTATACTTACTTTTGTGACTGTGTGTAAATGCGGTTGAAATTGTATCTACTAATTCTAACATTTAACGTCGAAAAAACACAAAGCGCCTTCAAAATAATGCATATTTAAATTATTTTATTTGTAACTTTTATCGGAAAAAGAGTTACCATATATTTTTTTCGTAAGCAAATAAAATCCGAATTAACTTTGAAATCTGTTTTGTTTTTGCTTAGGTCATGGGTCATTTGCTTGTGAGAATTAATAGGAAACCAAAAAGGTCAAATTTAATATAAAATATTCCAAATTACACACTGAGAGGCTTATGCTGCATTTACAAGAGTAATTCAATTTCATCTTTTATGTAATGCAACATAAAAAATACATATTTTTATTCAATTTTGCATGAAAAGATAGTAGTAGCAATAAAGTCTCCAAGATGTTAATGTATTTAGTTTAAATTAAAATAAGTTACACAAAATATTTTATAATAAATTACTTGCCATGCAATCACAACAATGCGAAATGAAAATATGAACATACCACCTTATAAATCTTAAGCCAGTGCTACAGTCAAGTTATTTTATAGAGATCATAATTTTTTAAGTTATGGTAACCCTCAAATATACAGGCAACTACTTTTCTTCTGTATATAAATATGGCTGCTGCTGACGAGACACTAGCTCTTCTAGTAACATCTTTATTCTTTCTATAGGATCTTAGACGCTTCTTTGCAATTTATGTTTACTTACGTGAGAGTGAGAGGAGAACGTTGACATTACAAAAGTGAAGTTTGTGAGTAGTTTTGCTTGTTGCATTAAGGATCTCAATACGATCTTACTAAAGCTTATATTCTTTGAACTCTAAATTGTTTCTTGATAAAGGAGGTTTTAAGCTCAAATTCTTTTAGGGTTTTCAAAGTAGTATACAATTACCTTAACTCTTAAATATGAGTTGTTATGGGATTATATGGACATATTTAGAGCACAGTTTTCAGAAAGGGATTCTTATAAAACTATAAGTTCATATAATCTTATTGCAAGAAGAGAAAATAGTTTTGGTATAAGATTTAAGTACTTTTAAGCTGGAAAAGTGTTTAACTCTTAAAATAAAAGTGTTATGAAATCCAGTGGAGTTTCATAACAAGATATTAATATTTAAGTATAGCAATGGGATATAAAAGAGTTGCATGAGAGTTTTTTTCAGATTTCAAGAGCTAAACTCTGGAGAGTATGTTAGTTGGGGAGGATTTAAAACAGGGCCGCCGCTACCATATGTGCAAAATGTGCGGCGCACAAGGGCGCCAACGTCTAAGGGCGGAAAATTAAGAGATCGATCGATCTAACTCAACATATATAGCATGCTCCAAAAGTTTTCCTTAAGTTATTGGAACCTGTTTACATTTGACCGTTCACTATGTAATATACTCACACACAATCTACTACCAATCTTTATTCATATTTTGTTTCTGACTGTCGCACCTCACAACAAATAACCTCTTCGATTGCAGCCGTAGTCTAAACTGCTTAACGCCATGTCGCCTTAGATTGACACTTGGGAAATAGCTTTCCACGCAACCTACATCTACATCTCAGACCTATAAACTCGAAAAGTTCCCATAAAATAAAACGAAAACAGTGTCTCGAACATTAATTTTACTATTTACTCTTATTTTTGTATAAATGGGTATCAATATTCTGATTGCAATGATATAGCTAAAGCTAAATATCTTAAATCTAAGTTGGTAACTTTAGAACGAAATTAATAGAAGATGATTTAAAACATTGTAAACAAATATAAACAAACCACCTTTACAACAAAAAAAAAAAAAAAAACAGCGACAGGGTCTTAGGTAAAAGGAAAAAAAAGTTTTGTGTCTGAATATTTATGTTTGTTTTTAAATAAGGATTTACGAATAGTTTTTAATTAATATTAGAATTGAATTGATAAATAACTTAAATGTCAACGTATTGAAAAAAAATCAGTATAACCCAGAAATTTAACGTTTTACTGTTCGTTCGAATTTGAACTTTCAATTGACATTCAGAGTTCAGACTCTATTTATATCAAAATATAGTTCGCACACAAATCACAAAATGTCAAATTCCATCAAAGGATACCTAAGATGTCAAGGAATTATATATAATACTTCCAGATCCGGAAGTAAATGATTAAAGCCCATTTGCTGATACGGAACATAAACACTTATGTTCCACATAAACTCTTATGTAGTAGAACATAAGCGCTTAGGTTGAACATAAATATTTAAGTTTCGTTTCAGCAAATGGCCCTAAGTGTCTTAAAAAGAGAGGTGAAAACAAAAACTTTTAAAAGTATCAAAAACTACTTTGTCTTCTTTCTGTCAAGCTATAAACTATTGATTTTTACCAAAGGATTGATTTGACATACATAAATTAAAAACTGTGCTAGGAACTCGAATCTTTGCATTTTATATGAAATGGTTTTGTTGAAGAAAATTATTCGCAATCGCCAAATTTTGTGTTTCCTCTTAAAATAAAATGCACGACTGAGTCGCACGAACTTGCTCTTATGTAAAAGACTTTATGTTCATAAACATAAAGTTCATCAATTAAATGACTAAAGCAAATCTTAGTAGTAGCTGGAGCTAAGAATATGATGCCATGTGATGAAAGCAAATATTAGTTTATGCAAAAATCTAATCTATAAAATAATCTATTAAAATCCGTTCAGCCGGTAATGAGAAATTAAAAAATCGACAAAATGGTTCTATGGTCGGTACAGTCAGCAATATATTGATTTAATTTTTTTTTTTTAATTATTATAGAACGTAAAAATTTATCATAAGAAAAAAAAATTATCAAGATCCTCGGAGACGTTTTCGAGAAAAGTACGATTTTCGAAAACCATTTTTTAACATTATTTGTAGAATAGGTATCGTTATTATTAGGTAATACATTTTTTCTCTTTATATTAAGAAACTTTTATTTATCAAGTTTTTAAAAAGTCTACCAAATCCAAACTAATTTTTTTTTTTTGAAAATTTTGAAAAAAAAACGTGTGGGACAAAATTTCGAGACCCACTTTTTTTCGTCTTCGCTATCATCGTAATGTCAACTTTGATCAAAATCTCGAGTTCGATTTTTTTACGAATGCATAACTTGCCTTATACAAATATACATAGTACCTATAAGTCTCAAGTAAAAAGAGTAAATAATCTTAAGAGGATGCAAATATTGTATGTATATGCTATAACAGAAACTCTCAAACTCATTTACAGTAGAGACCCCCCAAATCCTAGTCTGACTACGTTCGTTTTATAAGAATTTGATGTAGATTGGAACGCGACAACAACAATGCACGTTTGCTTAAATTTTTCAACTGCGAACTGGAGAATAAATAAAACTTCCACTTATTCAACGTATATACCACCGGCACCCAAGATATGGGGCGGCAATCTAAGGTTCTTGCACAAGGGCGCACGAACAACCAGCGGCGGCACTGATTTAAAATCGATTACCACTTGGGCGGAGAAAAACTGTCTAAGACTCAATCCAATCAAGTCAAACTGTTTAATGATCTACAAATCTGAGCTTGACCTAAATGGTTTTCCTCTAGTGTACCTTGGCGATTCGGTTCTTAAGTATATCGAAAAAGGCAAGAATCTTGGCATTTGGTTCAACAGAACTCTTACATGGAACGAACACATTCAATCGGTCGTTGGCAAAGTATACGGTTGTTTGAGAAATCTCTCAATGACAAAGGCCTTTACACCTGTAGCTACAAGGTTGATGATAGCAAAATCCTGTATTTTACCTATACTTACATATGGGTGCCAATTTTTTATAGCACATAACGCCGACTGCAAAAGAAAACTTGAAGTAACATTCAACAATACAGCTCGTTATGTGTTTAATCTGAAGCGATAGACCACGTTTCACCATACGTAAAAAAGATACTCGGATGCACGTTACATTGCTACCTTGAGTTTTGTTCTTGAATATTTCTAAACAAAATCATGAAAAGCAAACCACCCACGTATTTGTTTGAAAAAATTAATTTTTCCGTGTCAACACGCTCTTTTTCTATGATACAGCCTCGCTTTACATGTCAAACCTCTGAACGTCAGTTTTTCGTTCAAACCACGAGCTTTTGGAACTCGTTGAAAATTCTTTTTTTTTCCATTCTAGCTTTTATTATATTTATCAAATACTTAAATTTAAATTTATTTTATAATTTTTTTTCTTTTTAATTTTTCTCATGATAACTTTTACTAAGTTAAGATTGATGCAATCTTTTGTAAAAGACTTTAAATAATAAATAAATATCTAAAAAGCTTTCAACAAGTGTGTACACAGAATTTCATCAAAAATTCATACTTTTATAATTATAATTATAATTTTAATAATTATATAGACTTCTTATTGTTTTGAGTACCAAAAGCAAGTTCGCACAACCCAGTATCGTACTTCATTTTGTAATCCCTGTTCTGTTCCACAACAACCACATACACTGTAGGTACTCAAAAGGATGACTTGCATTCATGACACAGAAATTGTTAATCCTTAATTTTACAGCCTGGGTGCTATGTAGATTTTTTATAGGGAGATAAGTTGATTCAAGGCGGATTTTCATTGCAGTAATTCCATTAAAATTACTCACAGATGCAATCTGCATAAAAAACGGAAAACAAAATAAAATTACATATTGAAAAAAAAAAAACAAAAGCGAATTTATGAATTCGCTTTGTATATTTTTATTCATTAACAACGCAACGGTCATAATTATATTTTTTTCTTATTTCATTATCTGTTTGGTGTTTTTTGTTTGTTTGTTCACGGCTTTAATTGGAAGCATGATGATAGTTTGCCTGACTCACAGTACCGGGCACAGGGTGTATCGCTTATTAATTTATTCCTCAGTATGTCGTTTTCATCGTCGGTCGGCGTCGTTGTCGTTGTTGTCGGAATGACTATGATGATCGTCTCGTTTGGTTTCGAATCCTTGTTGGCCAGTTTCTGTTTCTCGTTATATGGTTGATACTCTGGATATGTTGTGCATTGTTATGGAAATTTATTGAAGGCTCATGGTACACCGAGAAAATCAGAGAGAAGGAGAAGTTTGATGCAATTTCATCAGAAAAATAAAAATTAAATACACAGAATAATTTGCAGAAAATTGTTGCATTGTTTCTGCTTAAAAAGACCATGATCATATATCCTTACACTTTATACTCTCATCTAGGTATGTACTCGTATACAGAAGGAAAACAATGCCTAGCCAATCGAATAGAGGTTTGAATGGTATGAGGTTGATATTTTGCATTCAAATTGGTTTTTGAGAGTTCAAATTGAAAGGCGAGTATTCATTCTTGCATGATTTTATTTAATAATTCTCTTTCCTCATTGCATAGGTCAAAGGGGTGGAAATTTATTTCGTTTCCGAAATGTGCATGTGTACTTGTATTCAATTGTAACGGGTGCTTTTTTTGAGGTTAGGATTTTCATGCATTAGTATTTGACAGATCACGCGGGATTTCAGACATGGTGTCAAAGAGAAAGATGCTCAGTATGCTTTGACATTTCATCATGAATAGACTTACTAACGAGCAACGCTTGCAAATCATTGAATTTTATTACCAAAATCAGTGTTCGGTTCGAAATGTGTTTCGCGCTTTACGTCCGATTTATGGTCTACATAATCGACCAAGTGAGCAAACAATTAATGCGATTGTGACCAAGTTTCGCACTCAGTTTACTTTATTGGACATTAAACCAACCACACGAATGCGTACAGTGCGTACAGAAGAGAATATTGCGTCTGTTTCTGAGAGTGTTGCTGAAGACCGTGAAATGTCGATTCGTCGCCGTTCGCAGCAATTGGGTTTGTGTTATTCGACCACGTGGAAGATTTTACGCAAAGATCTTGGTGTAAAACCGTATAAAATACAGCTCGTGCAAGAACTGAAGCAGAATGATCTGCCACAACGTCGAATTTTCAGTGAATGGGCCCTAGAAAAGTTGGCAGAAAATCCGCTTTTTTATCGACAAATTTTGTTCAGCGATGAGGCTCATTTCTGGTTGAATGGCTACGTAAATAAGCAAAATTGCCGCATTTGGAGTGAAGAGCAACCAGAAGCCGTTCAAGAACTGCCCATGCATCCCGAAAAATGCACTGTTTGGTGTGGTTTGTACGCTGGTGGAATCATTGGACCGTATTTTTTCAAAGATGCTGTTGGACGCAACGTTACGGTGAATGGCGATCGCTATCGTTCAATGCTAACAAACTTTTTGTTGCCAAAAATGGAAGAACTGAACTTGGTTGACATGTGGTTTCAACAAGATGGCGCTACATGCCACACAGCTCGCGATTCTATGGCCATTTTGAGGGAAAACTTCGGAGAACAATTCATCTCAAGGAATGGACCGGTAAGTTGGCCACCAAGATCATGCGATTTGACGCCTTTAGACTATTTTTTGTGGGGCTACGTCAAGTCTAAAGTCTACACAAATAAGCCAGCAACTATTCCAGCTTTGGAAGACAACATTTCCGAAGAAATTCGGGCTATTCCGGCCGAAATGCTCGAAAAAGTTACCTAAAATTGGACTTTCCGAATGGACCACCCAAGACGCAGCCGCGGTCAACATTTAAATGAAATTATCTTCAAAAAGTAAATGTCATGGACCAACCTAACGTTTCAAATAAAGAATCGATGAGATTTTGCAAATTTTATGCGTTTTTTTTTTTTAAAAAGTTCTCAAGCTCTTAAAAAATCACCCGTTACATACCTTTGTTTGTTTAACACTCATCTATGCATCCAAAAATTTGAGATATACATATACTCGTATTTAAATTGTTTCGTTCAAAATAATTTTTATTTCGCGACACAAATAAGAAAGAAAAAGGACCTGTTAAAAAGCTGACAGAAAAATTCTTGATAGTGCACAATACATATCACCAAACGCAATGGAGAACTAAAGCTTTTTTTCTTCAGCGAACAAGTTAAAAGTAGTTCATAATTACCTTTCAACTGCAGTGCTTTAAAAGGTTTTACCTTTGATGTTTTCGTAATGAAAAAATTGTCTGCAATTCTTGAGACGTAAGGGCTTGAAAGTTTTCATTTTACCTTTGATAAATAACTAAATGGCAGAAAATACTTTTTAAGAATGTGTTTTGACATTCCATTTGGATTTTATTTTTTAATAGTAATTAATTTTATGCATATGAAGTTGAAATTCTTGTTTATGGATATTTGACAAATCTGTGTGTTCAAGGCAGAATTTTACTTTCACTGTAGAGTGCACGAAATTCGGATGGCTTACTTTTCTAAAAGAGAATTGAAATAAAAAGCGATTTAATTTTGAAAATATAAAACAATCATTAAAGTACAAAAACAGTTTATCGTGGCATTGCCGTGTGCAAGATGGACATACATTAAAAACTTAAACTTAAAAATGATAAAAATTAAATAATTTTTAGTAGCAAATCAAGAATCAGTTTTATAAATTTTTCAAAAGCATTCCCTCATTATTCTATCTCTGTACGTTAGAGCTGTTTAAAAAACTGTAGAATTGCGAGATATTGAGGTCATTTAAAAGAGCCATACATTCAACATCACTAAGGAAGCTCTTCTTGCTTTGGAGAAAAAGACATTTTCCTAAAAAATGCAGAATATCTTCTCTTTTTTCTAGGTTGCCCAACTGGCATACGCAAAGTAGGTCACCTCTGTATGGCATATAATTTAGAATTAACATTTCTCCTCGAAGTTTTACCATTATTGATATTAATTGCAAACTTTTCTCATCCCTGAAGTAGTTCTTCTGTAAAAGATTGTAATTCAACTGTCTGTAAACTCCACTAACTAAATTTAACTAAAATTGAATAACGAATGTTACTCGTATTTGTAGTTATTGAATTCCAAGTGTGTGAAGGGAGCACACCAGTGACCACTTAATTAATTGTTTCATATCAAACCATACTTCGATACTTGACACTTACTTCCCAGCATATGCATTGCCTTAAGCACCAGATACCTACATAATAATCAAAATACGATTCATTGATTTGCCTTCCACTTCTGGGTAATAAAAAGATACACATATATCCGACTCGTAGTCGTAGTCAATGAATAACAAAAAAAACCATAAGTATCATATTACCCTGATGGCATGAACGGCGCAAGTAAACAAAGTGCATACACATAGAACCATTAATGGGTTGCTCAGCGGTCATCGGCTTGGGCACCATAATATTTCAACTAAGCATTATGCCGAGTGAATTATGTCACTTAAGATAGCTGGTTATTTACCCTTAGCCTTATAATTATGCTGACTTGTGGATATCGATTGTAAGTGGGCCAATAATCGAAGTATGGATTTGATTTCGATAACATTAAAAATTATGTATAAATAGCCATAGCATTTTTTAATAAAGTTGTCTTCTCTCTCAGAACACCAAACAAAAAAGATCGTTTTTTTTATTATTCTTTTGTGCAGCTTGCGAGCTAAGAAGAATTTGAAAAATACTTTTTTTTTAAATACAACTGAATAAAACCTCGAGTGCATTAGCCAGAGGTCTGAGCTGAGGCATTCATTGCCAAGCGATTTGTTCTTTTGCATAACCAAGACCACTCGAAGCATCAAAATAATTTTACTTCATCTTTACATGGCGATCTTGCCATCATAACACCCTTCACACTTTACATGGCGATCTTGCCAGTTCAGTAGATTACTGAATTGGAACCAACGAATTTTACTTGCCACTTACAACCGTGGAAGTTTAGGCAGCGATTCACCTGTTGCTACAGCCGCTGCAATGCAAGTATTTCAACAGAATATATTAAGAGCTTTGGCTGGCTCGAATCCCCGGCATATGATGCAGTTCAAACCCTTGCTGTATTCTTACCAAATGGCAATTTTACAAGCTCATGCGGGTGCTTTCAACAAGAAAAATGTCTCCTCCAGTAAGAACGCACCTAGTTTAAAAGATATTCAAAGTGCTGCAGAAATACAACGTAAGTGTTTACTCGAAATGATGCCACCCAAGATGCCGGCACCGAGTAACAGTCACCAGAATAATTGGAAGACCTAAAACTACCAATTTGTTTACTAACCCGACTATTAGAATGCAGCACAACAACATCCGATAAAAAAGAAAGAAAACAAAATAAAAAGCAATAGAATAAAATATACCATACCAAGTCCCACACTTTGCAATAAAAATGGAATAGATATACTCCTGCTGTACTGTTTTCAAAAACAACAATAATAAGAAAAAAAAATATATTGCAAACATAACAGTGAATGCAATTATAAAACTTTTATAATTCCTCAAAAAAAAAAAAAAAAAAAAAAAAAAAAAAAAAGTAAAATTATGTATCTAGTTTGCGTTAACCCAAGCTCAATTCAGATGCAAGCCATTCTATAAATACAAAAACAGAAGAATAAAATGCAGGTGAACATTAAGATTTATAAGAAATGTAATTATATACGCATGTATTAATATAAATATATATATGTATGTTTTGATAGAATTTTATATTTATATGTAAATTTATTGATGTATTAAATTTTATTTTCTTGTTTTTTCTTTTTTTTTAAATTAAATACAAAAACAATACAAAACAAGAACTAAGTAATATAAACTCATTAATAATTATAAAAAAAAAAAACGTCACTGTAATTATTATTAATAAATCTACCTTAATTCTTTTTTTTTAATTAAATTGTATTTATTTAAAGTAGACGTTTTAAAATATTAACCGATCATATAGGCCCTAGTATACTTATTTTTGCAAAGAACCTTCCAGTCGATTAACCAAATTTAGGCTATTATTGGAAGAATATAATTTTTATGTCGAGTATTCACCAGGGAAAAACAACACTACTGCAGATGCTCTAAGTAGAATTTAAATTAATTCAGAAGCGTTGCAAAACTTATACGTTTGTGTCACAACGAGAGCACAATCTAAAAAATCTGATAAAAATGAAGACACTCCCAAAAATGAAAAGTTAGAAAAAGAGAAAATCATTAGTAAACTTTTAAAACCTCCAGAAAAAGGTTTGAAAGTAGTTGAGTTAAAAATAATTAACAGTTTTAAAGAAGAGGATGAAGATTTTGCAAAATTAAAGGGTACTAGAGTAGTAGGTCCAAGCCTAATATTAGGATATATTCAAAAAAGTAATTGTTTGATTTTAAATCGGTCCAAGATAAGCACTATTGACCGATCGGCATCATTTGACAAAATGTTGTTGAGGGACGTGCAGAAAAATTGTGAACCGCAAGTAAATAATGAAAAGGAATCCAAGAATGGCACTATTGACCGATCGGCATCATTTGACAAAATGTTGTTGAGGGACGTGCGTACAATTTGCGGACCTTTATCAATTAAAAATATTTATATAACTAAAGACGAATTAAGAAAATTATCAGACGGCCGTCGTAAAGAAAAAATGAATATATTAAAGAAGCAGATAGAAGGAATATTTAAAGAAAGTAAAATAAAAGTGCACATAATAGACGAATCAATTAGAATAACAGACCCTTGCAAAATAAAACTAATACTAAATGATTATCATATGTTACCAACTAGTGGACATGCTGGTATAAATCGCATGTTACGTAACATTCGAAAAAAATATTTTTGGACAGGCATGCAAAACGATGTGACGACATACGTTAAGCACTGCTCATTATGTCAGCGTAACAAACATATTCAACCAAAAAAACAACCAATGACCATAACTTCAACAGCCGAATCAGGTTTTGATAAAATATTCTTAGATTTAGTCGGACCCTTGGACGAATCAGAAAATGGATCAAAATACATTCTTACACTTCAAGATGAACTAACAAAGTTCATAGAAGCGATACCACTACCAAACAAAGAAGCTAATACTGTAGCTAAAGGACTCGTAGAATGTTTTATTCTAAGATATGGAGTCCCTGGAACTATAGCATCTGATCAAGGTACTGAATTTATAAATAAAGTATTTAAAGATATGTGTAGTCTGTTGAAAATAGAGCAGCTACAGTCTACCGCTTACCATCATGAAAGTAATGGAGCACTAGAAAATTCCCATAAAGTTTTAGGAGCTTATCTTCGGAGTTATGTATCAGAAAAACATACTGATTGGAGTAACTGGTTGCCCTATTATGTTTTCTGCTACAACACTTCAGTACATTCAGAAACAGGGTACACACCTTTTGAATTAGTATTTGGAAGACAATGTAATCTACCTTCCAATCTTACCAATAAAATAGATCCAGTGTACAACTATGAAGACTACGTGGTAGATTTAAAAAACAAACTACAAATAGCTCATAAAGACGCTAGGGATACTCTAATAGATAAGAAAATTATTAGAAAAACGAGATACGATACAGATGTAAAGGCAAAAGTTTCAGATTTCAATAAAGGTAGTCTAGTTTTACTTAGGAATGAAAGTAGAAAGAAGTTAGATCCAATATACATAGGGCCATATGAAGTATTATCCCAGAAAGGAGTAAATTGTGAAATAAAATATGGTGATAAAAAAATTAATGTACATAAAAACCGATTAAAACCATTTTATATATATATGTTATTATTGTAAGATTATTTGAAGACTTATGAAACACAGACGTTAAATACATAAATGATTAAAAATAAGTAAATAATAATATACAAAATTATCACTTAAAATTTTTTTTTCTCTCATATTTTTATATAGCCGGCATAGAAACTAAGTAATATTTTTAGAAAAATATAGAATACGTTAACAACAAGAAACTAAAACAAATTAGAAGAAGTAAAATGTATTTACTAAGTCACTCAAAAATTGTATGAATGAATGAATGATTGTAAACAAAAAAAAAAAAAAACAAAAAAAAAAAAAAAAAAAAAAAAGTTTTATAGGTACTCGTACAAATATTATATAAATGTAACATAAGTAATAATACAATCTTATACATGATCTATCACAATGAAAACAAAAAGAAGTGAAAAAAAAAAAACAAAAATATGTCAATAAGCAAATTAAAACAAACAAAAAAAAAAAAAAAAATTTTCTCCAAATATCTATTGTACAAGTGGCACGTAAAAGAAGAAATCAAGACTTGTCATGATTTCTCCTTTTTCCCCAGGAAGGGTGGTGTGAAGGGAGCACACCAGTGACCACTTAATTAATTGTTTCATATCAAACCATACTTCGATACTTGACACTTACTTCCCAGCATATGCATTGCCTTAAGCACCAGATACCTACATAATAATCAAAATACGATTCATTGATTTGCCTTCCACTTCTGGGTAATAAAAAGATACACATATATCCGACTCGTAGTCGTAGTCAATGAATAACAAAAAAAACCATAAGTATCATATTACCCTGATGGCATGAACGGCGCAAGTAAACAAAGTGCATACACATAGAACCATTAATGGGTTGCTCAGCGGTCATCGGCTTGGGCACCATAATATTTCAACTAAGCATTATGCCGAGTGAATTATGTCACTTAAGATAGCTGGTTATTTACCCTTAGCCTTATAATTATGCTGACTTGTGGATATCGATTGTAAGTGGGCCAATAATCGAAGTATGGATTTGATTTCGATAACATTAAAAATTATGTATAAATAGCCATAGCATTTTTTAATAAAGTTGTCTTCTCTCTCAGAACACCAAACAAAAAAGATCGTTTTTTTTATTATTCTTTTGTGCAGCTTGCGAGCTAAGAAGAATTTGAAAAATACTTTTTTTTTAAATACAACTGAATAAAACCTCGAGTGCATTAGGTCTGAGCTGAGGCATTCATTGCCAAGCGATTTGTTCTTTTGCATAACCAAGACCACTCGAAGCATCAAAATAATTTTACTTCATCTTTACATGGCGATCTTGCCATCATAACACCCTTCACACTTTACAAGTGATCGTATATCGATATCACGTTCTAAAAGCTGATCTGGTGTTTTACGGAATTTTGTATACTGCAATCACTTAATTTACAAGTTTAAGTTGAAATTAAACACATATGTACTCGTATTTTCCACGGTTTTCTTCACATAAACTATTAAATTTGTCGGTTTTTAACTTTATTTGATAATTAACATAAGTTTCAACAAATTGGTTCAAGTGACTTGTTGCGGCTGTCAATATCTATTTATTTTTCAATATAACTGACGCTGATTTTTTACACGGTTGCCACTATTTGTAGAACTTGCATGTTTTAGTAAATAAATATTCTCCAGATTAACTAGTTTATTCCCATCAAATTTTGTATATGATGGATAATTGATCGGAAAAACCATGCCTTTACCCGAATTGTGTGATTTTTATATATTGCCCTCAATCCAAATATGAAAAGATACAAAGTGAAAGATATCGTCAACATAGTAGTTTTCTACAAAATTTTAATAGAATCAGTAGATCTGATACTGATATAACAGACTAAGAGCCCACAGCAATTTTTGGGTGTGATTAATAACAAAAAATAATCAGCATAATTAGATAGGCCTTTAGTAGTTATTTAGAAATGTGAGCGTCTTGTATTCTCTAGTGGGAGCAATAGTGCACAAGACTGCATCAGATATGCAGTTCTTTCCAAAGTCTAAAAAATTGTGAAATTTGCCATAACTTCAAAATGAAGAGCTAAGTGCCCTGATTGCAAATATCAAGGTCCACGACGTTTTGAAGGCGGCCTTCTTCGTGCAAGAAGTACCGTATTCTTATCGCGTCTGGCAGATAGTAGGCTGTCTGCAAAACGTCTTATTATTTAGACTTGGAAAGAACTGCATATATGATGCACTACTATCCACTATTGCTACCACATGAAAATGCAAGGCGTTCACATTTGTAAATAACTACTAAGGGCCTATCTAATTATGCTAATTATTTTTTGTTATCAATCACACCCAAAAATTGCTGTGGGCTCTCGGTCAATAAGCCTTGTATGAAAATCTCGGTAAATTGTACATCATACAAAATCATCTTCAAAGCCTATAGCTGAGCAGAATATATACAAGCTTTGAATAATCAAATTTTTGTTGTCCAAATAATTGTCAGCCACATTATTTTTGAGCTAAATTTTGACAGAGCCTATTATTTATTAGACCAACATTTTAAACGATTTATTAAAATGTTAAAGCCATTTTAGTAAGTTACTAAGCTAAAAAGAAGATTTTTCTAATATAATACGATTTCAGCATCTTAGTATGTCTTAACATATTACTAAAGTTAAAATCACAAATTGGCTACTTTAACTTTTAGTAACCTTCTAAATCCATAGGAAATCTGTCATTTTCCTCGAAAACAAAATTCTTTGTAATTCTATTTGAAAGAGTTGAATTGTGTTTTTTATGATTCCTGAGTAAATAAAAAATGTTTTTGGGAGACGAAAACAAAGGATATATCTATGTACACCAATTAATCTAATAACAGCATTACATGGAATGGTCCAGTCCACATTAGGAAAAATAATAAGAACAAAAACATTTCGAAAAAGGTTGTCACAAATGAACAAATAACAAATAAATTGTAGGTTGTCCCTTTGACTTTTGAGTTTCTGACATTTCAAATCATTAGGTCCGTTCCCCAGATTTAGTTTTGATTTTTTTGTTAATTTTCACGAACTGTCATGATTTAAACGTGTTCAGATTCACCATTTTTAATAAAATGGAATTGGTATTTTACTAGTTAGTAAAATAAAAAAAAAAGTATTAACATTTTTTAATAGCTAGTAAATTACTAACAGCCGTATTTATAAGCTCATTATAGTGAGACATAAAGCGGCAAATACACACGACACTTGTGTGCACACCGGTGTCGGTGCAAGGAAATGTGTCCCGTCTGTGGGACGGTGCGCACACCGATTTTCGGTGTCCGAGACCGTGTGGGTAAAATCAAAAGTTTTTGATTTTTGGTGTCGGTGTCTCGATCGGTGTGATGTGTATGGCGATGTGCGCGCACATTTGTTATTCAGTTTTCAGTATTCACTATTCACTATTCAGTTGCAGCCGAATCGCTGTGCGGTGAAGCACGTCGAAAAATTTACTTATAGGTTCTATAAGATAAGTTATGCATTCGGAAAAATAATCGAACTCGAAATTTTGACATTACGATGATAGCGAAGACGAAAAATGTAGGTCTCGCAATTCTATCTATATGTTTGTTCGACTATAGCTTAAACGGGTGAGCCGATTTACTTTGAACTATGGTAGATATCATTTTTAATTTTTCCCCCACAGGTTTTTTTCTTTTTTCGTAAGACCAAAAATAACGGTACCTTTTATACGAATTTTTTTTTCAAAATTTTATAAATATTTGTTCTTCTCAAAAAATGTTCAACAGATTTAAAAACATTTTCCGAAGAATGGTTATTGAGAGTATTCGCCATGGAACAATTTTTTTTTATTTTTGATTTTATCAAAAACGGTACCACCGATTTTGATATTTTTTTTTTTTTGCTAAGGCTTGAAAAGTATTGCGTATTCAAATTTTCAATATAATCTACAAGATGTGAGAAAAAAATGTATTTTACCTAAAAAAAAAAGGTACCAAACACAAAAATGTTAAAAAATGTTAAAAAATGTTTTGAAAAATCGTATTATTCTCGAAAACGTCGCCTAGAATTTTGATAACATTTTTTCTTTCAATAAATTTGTATGATCTTTAATTAAATAAAAAACATTTAAATTAAGATATAACAGCTTGTACTTACCATAGAACCATTTTTTCAAATTTTGAATTACTTATTATTATCGACATCATTAACGCGCCAACCTCATCGTCTAATGGACAACGTCCATATCACTTATGTTTAGATCTCTCCAGTATGAGATCTCTTGCACAACTAAAGTGTGCACGATTCGGTGTGCCGTGTGTGGTGGAATACTACACCGGTGTAGGCACACCGGTGTGCACACAAGTGTCGTGTGTATTTGCCGCTTAAGGCTATGCAAACCTTCTAATTCCTCTAAATGCAAAATCGTTATTTATAAAACTTATGTGACGGTAAATAGAGGCATTATAAGCTAAACGCCTTTGGAAGTTGAATAGTGCCTACATAAGGACATTTTAGTACTGAGCTGTCACATTCACTTTGACATCACATTGAATTATAAAGATTATCAAAAAATAAAATGACTTTTACTTGATATTGAAACTAAAGCTTTGTTGTTTTTATTTATTGAAACTAAAATGTTATACTAATATATTAAAAACAAATTGAATTGAAAATTGTTAAGAATTAAATAGATAAATATACTTGTTGTTGATCTCTCTCCACGGATCCTTCTTCATCCGGTGTGTTAGTGTTGCAATTTTTATTTTGCATATTGAATTTTATCCTCAATTACTTGTCTGATCTTGTCAGCTAGGATAAAATGCATAACAATTTGATTTCCAGTATGTGCTAGAGATAATTACATACCTTATCTGATGAATCAAAGTCAATTGTTCGAATTCTTTTAACTTTTGGTAGTTCCATTTTAGTTTATTAAATTTATAGACAGACAAGATGTTTTTTTTTTTTCGACAAACAGCTGAGAGTTATTAAGGCTAAATGTAATACATTCTTACTGTTTGGTACTTTATTTGACACAAGCTCAATATAACTATGCAGGGTAGGCAAGTGTTTTATAAATATGAATTTGCATAGTGGATGAATAAGTCCTTAATGCATTGCATAACTATTCACGCGTTTAGCGAATTCTAATAAATACGGCTGTAAATGTTTAACAATCTGCGTACAAAGGCTGATAATTGAATAATTGAAAAATAAATGATTTTCTCAAAAAGTGTTACAGATATTAGAATTACGAAACTAACCACCCTCAGAGACACGACCGGAATGTCCGAAAATTCTTTTTTCTTATACCCGTTGTTTGCATCTAAGAAAAACTTGGATATAAGTAAGAAATATGCTTTTTATGTTATCAGACATAGAAATTTGATAGAACCGATTTTTAAATTTTTGATTTAAAAATCGTTACATAAAAATACTCCACAGTTTTGAAAAAGGTGTTCCATTGCGCTTAATTTTCGCGTAACCGTAAAAGTTACGACACAAAATTCACAGAGAATAAGACAGAAGCCATTTAGCAAGAAACCCCTCAACTGTCGATCTCTGTTCTAATCCTAAGAAACAATAACTGAATGTGAACTCAGATGAACAGAGTGGGCAAAGTGATGCAAACGGCGTCAATAACGATAATGGAAGAACTAAAAAAGCTCTGCATGCAGAATTAACTTTTAGGAATGCCCATCAGTTTACCCTTGAGCCCAACTTCGGAAGTACTGTTAAATACAGAGATTTTTTTTAGTCCACTACAAGAATGTTGAATGCTTTACCCGGCTCAGTATTTCCTACTCATTTTAATGTGCAGACATTCAAAACCAATGTGCATCTGTATCTCTTTTCTAATCCTATCCTAATTTCCTAATTGCTCGCACTGTGTATTTAACATTATAAGGGTTTTCATAACCCCTTTGATTGCGTGTATAATATATAATAGTAAAAAGACTGGCTGGCCTCTCCGTCTGTCGTGCTCTACTGGTCCGAGCAGAAGGAAAATAGCATTTGTCCAGACTGTTCCCCAAAAAAGCTGAATCTTCTTTCCATTCTTACTATCGTCCTATTTAACTTACGTCGCTTTATTCCAAGCTCATGGAAATGCTGATTAATTATGAGAAATTATGAAAAATATCTTGAAGAACGAAAGCTTCTCAAAACCGGCAGTATGGATTTCGTAGGAATAGGTCCACTGATGATGTGATAATATATCTCACCGAACAATTACTTAAACATCGTTCTTGGAGAAAGTAAGATTATTGCACTTGATATTTCAAAAGCATTTGGTAGAGATTGTCACCAAGTTCTTTTATCGAAAATACGGACATTTGGTATTGATGAATCTCTGCCTCGTTGGATTCGGACCATACCAAAAGTTGTGTTGTACGGTTTTAAGTCTGAAATTCATAAAATAAATGCTGGTGTGCCACAGGGCTCCGTTTCGTCTCCGACTCTCTTTTTTATGTTCATCAATGATCTTTTGTCTAAAACGTCTAATCCATTAAATTGTTTTGTTGACGACAGTACTCTCAGCTTTCCATATTCGTTTCCAGATGGACATCCTGGTTCTTCGTATTAAAATTAAGAATTCTGATCTCGATAGCATTGTTAAATGAGGAACCATAAATCGCGTAGACTTTATTGCTTCGAAAACGCAATACTGCCTTTTGTCGTTAAAGTGCAAGCCAGCCTCCATGCCGCTTTCCATGAGCGGCACTTGCATTGAGGAAACTAAACAACTCTCAGTCCTCTTAATGTCCATCCCAGACCATGGATGGACCACATATTCGACGTCTTCTAAGTGTTTAGGTTTCCTTCGAAGTTGGAAGAAAACAATTGCCATATTTGGCCAAGTGCTCCAATAGCTCTTGGATATAATCCAAAAATGATCTTTGAAAATGATAGGTGAAAGAAGTATAACAGAATCATCATTAATCATATCATTGGAATATTTTACCGTTATTTTTATAAACTATATTCTAATGAAATAGCCAGTGGATTAACATTCGTTCTCTTAAACAACTTAACCGTAATACTAGCGCTTCGGGGAGTGCCAATCAGTTTATCCTTAAACCCAAATTTGGACGTACCGTTAAACTCGGAGTTTCTTTCTTTTGCTGCACAACACGAATGTAGTATCCTTTACCCGGCACTATATTTCCTTCACTTTGAAATATTATGACATTCAAAACAAATGTACATTGATATCTCGTTTTATATCATCTCCAACTTTCCCAAGTGCTCGCAATCCACTCAAACATATTAAGGGTACCTACCTAGTCAAAATCCAAAAAAATATATATATTTAGTAAGTAGTAGTAAGTATTTAACAACATGCAGTACTAGTTTATAAAATGACTTTATATATTTTAAATGTATTAATGAGATTCGGTAATTCCCATATCGAAAAGAATCCCTCGTTTCTTTCAAACCTTTTGACAAATACATATGATTCAATTTGTCTCAGGTTTTTCAATTTCTTTTTAAATCAATGAGTTTCGGTATAAATGAAATTAAAATGTCCTCCAAACTAAACATCCGTCATTGAAAAATAAGTTTATAGATGAACTCGTTCCAAAAATTATTAAAAAAAATAAAAAAAAATAATACTTTTCTGGCATTTTCTCCGAAATTTCACTCGATTGTGATTATATTTTTAGCCTTGATCTTATTTTTCTAATTCTCTGTAATTTTAAAACTCAAGATCTCCCCCCTGAATTGGCAAAATCCCTTTAAAAAATGTCAATATTAGAACTTTCAGCTCTTTTGATTTTACAAAATTCATTCAACACGATTAAACCGCTCTTATAAAATCAGCTTCCATTATCCTCAAAAGTTTTCTGCATGAATCAATATCAAAGGCCCTAGCATAAGCGTCCCAGCAATAATAATTTTTATCGACTAAATAACTTTGTTTGTCTCTTAAACTTAAATGGTTATATTTCGAGAGCACTTCTAAACTTTTTCTGTTTTTTTTTTCGATAAAGGAAAATGTGAAAGAAGAAATAAAACAGAAAAGCCTGCAAAAGCGTTTCTCTCGACATTTGAATTTTTGATTCCTGAAGCAACATTTCTCAAGTATCCCATGCCGTGGCCCCATTTTGTATACTTTACTACCTAAACAGTCATAATTTCTCATTTTCTCTTTCCTTTTGAGCTATCATTAGTTAAGTAAGCGAAAGAGTTTTCCCATTTCTCACTAGGGACTCACATCGCCGCGCCGCCGTTTCTAAGGTGCAGGTAGGTTAGATACACATATAAGTGTATGAAAAAAAGGGAGTTTCTTGTTGAGTTTCTACAAACCTTATACCTTTCACTGGTCATATATATTTATTAACACAGGATTTCGCTTTTCCAAAGTGCAGAGAACTCTTATGTAACATAATAAATAAACAAAAATATAAAGGATCCTTAAATGCGGAAAAACACAACTGTATAATAGCAGCAGAAAAGCATTAAAGCAGTAGTGGCAAACAGCATCAGCAGCAAAGCGAGCATCATCATCAACATCAAATACAGTAACATCCATTTGCCTCGATTTCGCTCCATCACATTTACTCTTAAGGATGTCTTCATACAATACATCTTAACATAAAGGACAACGGAAACCCTTGTGATGCTGATACGAGCTTCATGTATAAAAACAGAATAAGAAGCCTGCAAGCAAATAATAACAAGAAACGACGCGATAAGTGGGCTTTTGGCAACATCAAGCGGAAGAAACACAAGTGCAGAAGAATCGTAGTGCCTTACAACAGTTTTTGTTCCTTTTTTCCTGCTTATTCTTTTGCTTTATTTTGAAAGGTACTTGCACCAAAAAATAAAGGAGGTGAAAATATGTATTTTTAGGTTACGAGCAACGCACAACTCAATATTATAGCTACAACTAAAAAAAAAACTTTGCATTATAAAACTATAGGTAGGTGCCTAGTACCTACTCTCCTTACAGAAATATATAATAGTATGTATGTACCTACCTCTGGCGGTATATACCTCGATACATAAAAAGCCTCGTAGCTATCATAGTTTATGTTGTCGGTACACTTAACTGACACAAGACAAGGATCCTAAGCTGGGCACGAAAAATCGCAGCATCCTAAGAACAATAGCAGGAAAAAACATTATAAAAGCTTACATACACTAGTAAGTACATAAAAACGGGGATCTCCTCGAACAGGCAGGACATGAAACTTTCGTTGCCTCTTCCTTGTTAACTTTTTTTTAAAAAAAAAACCAGAAGTCGGAGTTGGAGCTGCAGTGTGCGGAGTCTAGCAAACTGTTGTGCCATAACAGCCCAGGGCTGAATTAAATTTTGAAAAGAGGTTTTTAGGCGAAAGGATTCTCCCCCAACTTAAAAAGCTTTTAAGTTTCGACTAAAACTAAAACTCTATTTCAACTCTTAATTATTAAAGAAAAGCACAACTCTGAAATAGCGTTTTAACGTTTTTTGAGAACAGTACCTTACATATTTTCGAATTGTTTCCGAATGTCTTTGGGATGGCTTCAGGGATTTTTGGGTTTCAATTTTTGCTCCAAGATATTTACAATAATATAGTATTTAAAAACCAATGAAAACATCCATTTTTAAGTCACTCTGGCTCTCCAACAACAAATAATTTCTGATCAATATCATACGAGTATCTTTACGAGTATCTTTTAGATACGTTCATAATTCTCTATTTCCGATTATCTGTATGTTTCTCACACGGGTATTTTTGCAAAATTCTTGGAAGGTTGGTATTATCAACCATTGGCACCTAGTCAGAATTTCGCGAATGTGACAAAAACCGGTTTCGAGCGATTTAAACTGAGTGAAACAAGTGGTCTTAAAACTAAATTGATCTTTTTGACATGGAAACGGACAGTTTCATTTAACGAGAAGAGTACCAGTGAAAGTGCTGAAGAAGTTACAAGTCAGGCGGACTCTCACTTACTTCAAGACATTGACACAAAATCTTAAAATTAACTTTAAATAACTTTATTTTATTGCAAGCAAACGGCTCTCTAACAGTTAAAATAAATGGTCCACCAGAATAAATTGAGTAGATTTTATGGTTTTTAGATATGACTTCCTCTCTGTCTCCTATTTTGTCACTATTGATTCGCTCTTCGAATAACTCGCGAGTATTAAATATCAAAAGCTTTTTCTGGGTTTTATTCTTCTTGATTTTTGCTGAAACATTTATTTTGAAAGTAGTTTGATTAAGATTAGGCAAGTGCCTAACAACTAATTGAATCCATGATTTTTAATGTGAGAACAAAGTTTCGCTGAGATTCAGCAATGGCCGTTTACTGTTGAACGCAACATGTTTCCTGGAAGCCGATGTCCCGTGAAAAGTTCACTCTAAAAGAGCTTACCAAGCAAGAAGGTGAGCTTGAGAAAGGAAAAAGATTAGAGTAATATGTATTAGAAAATAAAGATCAAGAAAAAGTATACGAAAACATAATAGGTCCATCGGCTACATTTTTAGAGCAAAAGTTAAAGTGAATCAAAGAGGTTTCGTGGTTTTTGAAGTTAAACTTCTTTTCCGGCGTCGGGGGCAAAAATTTTTCTATGCAGCTGTCAGTGACATGTCAAAACGACATGTTTTTAGAATACAAAATGTTTGTACGTTTATAGGTTAGAATCTTACAGAGGCTTTGCTTGAGGGAAAAGAAGTTTTACTTCTACCGCGCAGTACACACAACCTTTTTCTTATATTCTTGTGGGTTTTTGCTTTATTAATTCACGGTTAACTCATTTCCATTTTCTTTTTTTAACCGTTCGGGACTTTTTTGCGTTGCGTATTTGTATTTTTTAACTGTAATTATTGTCTAAATAATTTTTGGTTTTTATCCTGCATTTTGTCCCAAGATTTTCTAAATAAAGACTAAGTAATCCTGTTTCATTTATTTTTTCTTTTCTTTTTTTATTTTATTTTATAATTCATTTTAAAAATTTTAATATTTGTTTTGGAATTGTACTAATTTTCGAACATACATTTCTGGCACCCACTTTTTATTACAGTGCCTTGAATAAATCACATATTTTGATAATTTTATTTCATCGTCAATTATTAATTTTTCCACTGAAAGCAACCCAGCTAAGCAGCCGTGCTTGCAGCTTTTCATCGTGGTTGCAGTTTATACTTTTTGTTATTGAGCGTTCGATATCTTATCTTAAGTTTTCAGTGATTTATACTACGTTTTCACCAACAGATAATTCAAGATTATTAAAAAATTAAACTAACCCGAAGTTATCGGCCCCGAAGCAGGTTACTGAGGTCCAGCAAGAATTAGGGAAGACATGTTGTGCTTCACGATCATAATTTTAATGGGCGAGTTGCTCGTAAGATCCTCCTTATCAGGGATGTCCTACGTTTGGCGGAAGGCAAATACGGAGCTTAAAACGGAGAACCTGAAAGCAACTGTAAATCATGGAGGAAAAGCGTTATGGTATAGGTCTGCATTTCTGCAGCCGGTAATGAAATTTGGGGTTCACTAAAAGCATGATGGACCAAAAAGTGTACCTCTCTATATTGAAAAAAAAAATTCATTCAAATTGCCGAAAAATTGGTCCAAATTTTCCGTTTTAGCAGACTTGGCCCATTTGGAACTGCCCTCACTTGATGACACCTCCGGCACAGTCACCTGACATGAATGTGATTGAGCTCTCTTGGATAACAATATTCGAAAACACAATATCTCCAACAAAAATTACCTGCAAAATGCAATTCTAGAAGAATGACAGAAAATCATCTCAGAAATCACAAAAGCTCTTGAAAAGGCGAAAGGATATCACACAAAATATTGAAAGTGCCACGATCATCAATAACTTTTCATTATTTCTAAGGCTGATCATCCTGTATCAAATAAGCTGTGACCTAGAATTTAACGAAACAAAAAAAAAAAACGTAATCGAATAAAACAATTTTTTTTGACGTTTCTATACAAACTATCGGTAGCACGTATTGGCGCAATAGTTACTGCTTTGAACTGTCATACCGAAAAAAATATTAAAAAAGATTCATTTGTCTGCTCAATGGAAAATGACATGATATAAAATAAACAGATTGATTTATTCCCGAATAAAGAGAAAAGCATGTAAAAAAGACTAATTTACCCGCCCAAGAAAGAATCCATTGCTTAATTAATTTAAACTGCACATGCGAAATAAGCTCAATACTACTCTACAAACAAATCAACGACATTCTATTAGATACTTGAATAAACGTCAAAAATCTATTCGCAGTAGGACATAGTCAGTCAGTAATCCTACTCTATACATATGTTGTATTTGTTATTCGTGTAAAATTTTACTGTTCTGTGCACAGCTTTTGCAAAAACAAACACGGCTAATGTGTTTCCAATGAAACGTTATTTTATTGCTTACGATAATTTTGCGCTTAGACATTTTGTTGTCGAAAAAGTATTTTTTTGCCCTACAATTGCTACAGTTGACAGATGAATCCAAGTCACTGTGTGACAAAAAAAAAGTTAGGCTATGACCGATGCAAATTTAATAAAAGAACAAATGCATCGAAACAAATCTTATTTAACTTTTCAAATGTGTCCCAAAGTGCGTGATTTGATTCGACCGATTTTACAACAACTACTGCAATATCTACAAATATTTCTCCAATGATTTATACATATTTGCCTTTTATCTCTGGAACAAGGACTTCCAACATACGCCCGCCATAAAAATACATACCTCTTTGGCGCTTTAGACAATCCACTCATGGATAGATGAAGTAAAGATATTGGATAACGGAGAAAGGCAGTTGAAAGTTGTAAATGTACCAAATTTTTGATGAAAAACAATTGCTCTAAGTTGGCTGAACGCTGTACTTACGTTATGTTATATACCTACCCATAGTTGGTTATCTTTGCTACTGTTGCCGCCGCAATGCCTAGCATTATACCGTTGATAGCTTCTCTGATTCACGGTTATGATGTGGTTGGATGATACCTAAGTATACACTTGAAGGAAAAACTTTTGGGTCATATTACAGTTTTAACGTTAGTTCTGGGAACTGGGAATTTGCACAGCTGTAAACCCCAAAATAGTCATACTCTCATACTGCTGCTTGCTGCCTTTGCTATACCTACTACACCTACACCACTGCTGCACTGAGTTTGTCTGTGCCTTCTGCTTCCTTCTTTGTTAAGTTTGTTTGCAAAAGTAGTATAGCACTAGTAAATGCATTCAGTAGATAACAAAAGAAAAGAGGCAACTAACAGAACAGAACCGTATAATGAGAATGATTATACTTTTAATTTTCCATCCTGGACACATTCATTTGTGTTCCAACAAAAAAAAAAAAAAAGAAACAAACAGAACTTTTGTTGAATTTTTCGCTTGGATGTAGCCATTACTAAACTAACAATGATACAGGGCGAAGAAATTAATGGGTGATATAAGCATTAGGAACGCTAATTTAAATTACGGAATTTACATATTTAGATTCTTTCTTGTAAAGTAAAATATGAAAAAAGACAATTTAAATATAGGGTAAAAATTAATTCATTTGCAAACTGCAATTCATATTCTAAAAAAGCGATTGAGTAAAACTGTGACTTTTTATCATTTTCAATAAGAATTTTAGGATAATTACTTTGACTAAAACGGAGAATATTGATAGAATTCTTTGAACTTCTTTTAACATTTGTAAATTCAATCGGAGTACATACTATGGTTTATACCACGCTACAGGACCTATGCTTATTTTTTTTTTTTTTATAATCTACCAGCGCTCAAGGGATTATGATTACCCTTTAAATGTTTCAACACAGAGCGGGCGTGAAGTTAATGAAGAGAAAGAAGGATAGGAAAGATCGTATGACGACAGCATTATTGTAGATAAAATAAATAGACAGATCATGATCAAAGAAGATTTTCATATGACCCCAGACTATCAAATTTATAAATAGAGTTTCCATAATAAAGATATAGAAATCCTATAATGAGATTCCCGCTGACCTCCTAGCAGCAATGGGTTGGCCTATATAAACGACAAGAATTCAGGTTGAAAGCATATTTGGATCATATCAAACTAGCCAATGGTATTGGAATGATGAAGTAACCACGATTAAGAGCAGACTATCAATGTCAAGAAAAATTTAATTTACAAAAACTTTCACAAGAAGCGCAGTCGTAAGGATTTTCAGATTTAAAAAAAGTGAAAGTTTTTTTAAATTTTCATATTCATGCGTGATTTTACCTGATTAATCAATCATCAATGATTATACTGGACACTGTGGTGACTTTACAGGATGTACCTATCAATAATTTCACCGGATTCGTTCATGATTCTAGCGGGTTCAGCTACAATTTCACCGGATACATTCATGATAATATCGGACTTATTCATAATTTTATCTGATTCATCCATTCTCATAAAGTCACGGATGAAATCTCAGTATTTGTTCATGATTTGATATACATATGTATTCGTTCGTGATTCAAGCTAGTTCATCCTCAATTTGGTTATACGGCACGTATTCGTCGGCACGTTTATCGTGTTCATCGATGATTTAATCGGATTGTTTATGAATGAATGAATTATATTGGGGGTTAATGCACTGCGACCTGTAGATCTATTGTGGCCCCGCTTTAAGAATAATGAGCTGGCTCATCCTATAGTTTCTCCTCAAAACTTATTGCTTTTAGGAATTTTAGTATTTGGGGCACTTTAAGAGAGGATAGGTTGCTCCCTTCTACCTGGTATTGTCCCACCCAATCAACAATTTGTGGTTTGAAAGCGGTTTAATAACCGGCTTTGAACTCAAGCTTTACAAACCAAGGGGTTACAAATTGGTTAAAAAGCCGTCCAAAAACCGTTCCAGAAGCATCTCCATAACCGAAAATGGTCAGTAACAAAATAACTTCGGTTATTTCTGAACGATTTTTGAACGTATCTTTTAAACGCTTTTATTAGGTCATTTAAAACCGTTTGTATAACGCCTTTAGAAAACCTGTAATATGCACAATAATTGGTTATTTTAAAACGCTACTAGGACGTTAATTTGCAACGATTTTAAATAACCTGTATTATGCTCAAAAAGTTATTTTGGTGGCTATTTTATAACCTGTAATAAGCCTTAAAAGTTATTTTGACGCCTTTTTATAACCGTTTACCTACGGGTTGTACGAACCCTGAAATTATGAGTTTTCTCCAAACCATGATATATGGTTATTTTGAAACTCTTCTCAAATATTTGCTTCCCAGCTGAAAAAAAAATCTTTTTAAAAATAAAACAGTACAAGTGATATTTATAATGAATATTATTAAATTTTATTTAAAAAGTTTGTTAACTTTAATACTATATAACTAAAAACTATAACTTAATAGTAAAATATAGATACACCTAATACTATTATTATATAAATATAAAGTATCTATAACACTGGGTGGATTAATTGAGTCGTTTATTTTCAAAACATGATATGTCACATCTTCAAAAAATACATAAGTAATGACGTTTTAAGAAAAATCAAAAGTTTTTGTAACCATAATGCCAAATTTTGAAGATGAACATGTCTATTTTGAAAATAAACGATTCAATTAGAAAAAAAAAATTAAGCAAAATTGGAAGTAATAATATCGATGTTTGTGTAGTGATGGCAGTGGTGTCAGTTGATGAGGTTTGCTGTGATGATGATGACTCGTTTCTGGTTTAAAAATAAAAATAAAATTGAAATTTTGTTTAACTTACATTTTTTTTTTGATGGAACTTACAACAAAGATTTGTTAGCAGCCAGCCTAAGTGGTGGTGAAAATTGAAAAAAGAATAAAAAATTAATAAGAATGTTTGAATAAAAAGAAGATCAACCTGTAAACGAACACATGTACAATATTATTTTTATAAAAAGAATATTTACCAGTTTTTTTGAACTATGAATAAGCAGTGGAAAAACCCAAACATCACACTTTTTGCTATCCTTATTCATAATTTTTAAACACACTACAAACTATGCAAATATTATTATTAAAAAATGCCTTACCAATCAAAATGTTCACTTGAAATAAAAAACCAAGAAAAACACTTAACTTTTTTAATTTTTAATTATCACGCTCGCGTACGAAAAATAAAACTCAACCAACCGATCTGAGAACAAGAAAACAATGACGAGCCATAAAGATGAGCGTGGTGGTTGTTGCTGGGGTTAAAGAATAAATCTGGATTTGGTTTATTTGCAACCTATAAGTTTAAAAAATGCTCTTTAATAACTTAATGGAAACCTATGGTTAATAACATTTTCTCTATCGACAAAGCATAAATTGGATCCAAATTAACTACAATTTATCCTAAATTTACAGTAAATTGTAAATAACTTTTTTTACCGAATAAATCGAAACTAACTAAGTATTCAATTGGTTTATTTGCATCCAATACATAACTTTTATGTTTAAAAATGATTATTAAACGACCTACTCAGAACTTTATATAAAATTGGTTACTTTTCAACCTATATGAAACTTTTTATGCGGAAAAAAAAGTTATTTAAAGTCTCACTGAAAACATGGTATAAAATGGGTTAAATTTCAACCAATATGTAACTCTAACGGTAAAAAAAAAAGTTATTTAAGGACTTACTGAAAACTTAGCATAAAATTGGTTTATTTTTAGCCATTATATAACTTTTCTCATAAGAAAAAAAAGTTATATTATAACCTATTTTTACTTAAAGGCTAGGAAAAAGTGATAAATGTACTCAAATTCAACCTAGATTTAAAAATAGTTATTTTCGAACCAGAAAAATGACAATTTGGTTTTAAAAGAGTTAAAAAACATCCAAATATTATCACCAGTTTAAATTTGGAATTTTTCAAACCAATATATGACCAAAAAGTTGTGCAAGAGAGAAAATTTTACCGAAATCAACCTTAGGATAGTTTTTGGTTTGTTTTTACCGTATAGCATACTAAAGTAATAAAGTATCTCATTTCTAGCCCCACTATGACCAGAGTTATCTTAGGTTTTTTTGTAACCTCGGTTATTCTGGAGCCAGGGCTAAAAATTGTTGCTTGGGCAGATGTGTTTTTCTTTGGTGCATGATTGGGCAACACTTTCCCAGTATATGTTCCGGTGTTTCCTCATGCATGTTGCGAAATCTGCAAGTGGCACTACTTACCACACCAAGTAAATTGAGGTGTCTTCTAAGTTTGCAGTGTCCTGTTAGAATACCTGTTATTATTCTTAGGTTGTTCCTACTTAATTTAATACAGTATTCGAAACATTGCTAGTTGTAATTGCCCAGTAGTATTTTCGCCTGTCTCATTTTTGGGAGTTCATTCCAGTTTTTGAACCTGTTTGCCTCCTCTTCTTGTTTAATTTTGGTTTTGATGACATTTTCTCCTAAGCCGCGATAGGGTTCAGGCCCTGTTAGAGGAGTTGAAGCACCGATTTTTTTTACCAAGTTCATTTAGCCTGCTTATGCACTCCACCAGAGCATCGGATTAATTAACAATTTGACAAATTTAAGTAGATTCAGCCTTTCGAATTTATACATGATCCATAAATTGTTCATCCATGATTTAAAATGTAGTTCTCAAAATTAATCTACTACTTAATCTGAGCAGATATATTTAATCGTAACTATGATTAAGATTTGGTGGAAACATAGCATTATTCTAAATGAAATAAGATTGAAAGCTATTCGAGTCCCAAAAATATGTATGTACATAATTGACAGATGTTAAAATAAGTGAATTTTTGACATATGCGATCATTTATATTTATATTCGAAGTAAGCAAAGCGAAATTCGCCTATCAAAGAGTGATTAAGTGGACAAATTGTCTTTGATTACTTTTTAATTAGTTGTCATGGGATGTTAGATCTTTTTCGCGAAGCACTTTGTAAATTGCTTATTTAAGTTGGTAAAATAGCGAAATGAGAAATTTTGAAATTTTCACAACTAATTTATGGCTGATCAACGAAAAATTAATCTCCTAATCACTGAAAGATCGGTGAATATTGTTTTTCTTAATTGTGGCCTTTCTCTCGATACAAATGCCACACATGGGTTCGATTCTTAGCGACTGCAAAAAAGTTTTTTTATGAGTGTACTGCCTCTAGCGAGGAATTGACCTGAAAAGTGCTGTTCAGAATCATCAGAAAATTGTAGTTCCCCATCATGTAGTTCAATCATGGCATTATTCTTACTATTTTCATTTTTAAGGCAATCTTTAATTTCGTAAGAGTGTGCACAAATACAAATCATTTGGCACATATATTTAGAACAATTCCTACCAACAGTCAATAAGCTTAAAGAGTTAATACCCTACACATTTTAATACTGAAAAGATCTACTCATTTAACTAAAACATTACTCTTGAGCAATTTAAACTTCGAGTCTTCTCTTTAATCAACCGCACTACCAGTTTCATGACTCCTTCAATTTTCTAACTATGAGTCTACCAACTAACACATTCAATTTCATTTCATTCTCCACCTTGGTGCTTTGTGTTTCCTAACTCGTAATAATCTTTCCGTTCTAGTCCTTAAAACTTTTCAACTCTTATCATAACCCCTTCCAAGCCACCAAATTCATGCGACCCTTTCTGTATGGCAACCCGCATTATAAAACTACTCGTATTCAGTACGTTTTGTACCTACTTCATACACCTATGGCCCTTTTCCCGTTTATGTGTGTACCTACGAATTCGTTGCCTCTTTCGTCCTTCCTCCCATATGACACCAAATGGGTCTACCCAAAACCATTTTCGAGAGAAATTTTCAAGGAAACTTTCCAAAACTCTAATCACTTGTAATTTATTTTCTGTCCACACTGTCCTCTTGCATGTCCTTGCTGTACATCACATCACCATACAATTTATTTTAGTCGTATCCTAACAAATACACTTCTTGTTCTTCTGCAAAAATGCAGAAATGCATTACTTTCATTCCATGCTGCATAATTATGTTCATTAAAATATATTTGCGAATATGAGTGTCCTGGATATTTATTTTTTGTTTCGCCGTTGCACTTCTACGTTTTGGCCCTAATGAGGTTGACTTTGTATCTCACCCGGGACCCATTCAATTTAATTATTTCACATAAACATTACCAACCTTCGTCGTCAGCGACGCCTATGTCGTCCTCCAGCATCCGCTTCTCCCACCGTAAACTCACTCCTACACAATCATAAGCATGAAATGAAGAGTTATTTTTATGAACTTGAGATAAAGTTGTTCCGAGCAGTTAATTAAAGATACAAATGTGATATAAGAGGAACACAAAACAGACAACGACAAAATAAGCTACATACAAAGAAAAATAGAAAAACTTTACCCATTTTTATTTGCAGATTATTTCGTATCATTTGTTCTCGCAACAATAATTTTTTATTTTTCAAGTTGAAACAAGACACACGCATACAAAATGGTAATTATATTAATGAAATTCCTACTCCACTTTTCTGTATCACTCGATTTTAAATAAACAAAGTGTCTGTCGGGTTGAGTGACTGAAATTGAAAATTTAGTTCATGTTCGGCTGCATAACGTTTCAAATATGAATTCTTTAAGCATTTAGCAGCGTTTTTGGCGGTCTCGCGAATGTGGTCATGAAGATTGTCGTTGACACACATACAGAGTACTGAGAGCTTTTCGGCTTCTTCGATGCAACTACTATTCAAGGACAACGGAATAAGGGGTACATTTAACATCAACGACAATAGACAGACGTGAGTTTTCGAGGCATTAAACCCCACACGATTTTGTATACCCCATTTAACAATGCTGTAAAGATAGAAATTTAATAAGCTTATCATACGGTACCGTTACAATTGCACTTCCGAAGGAGATAGGCATGAATTTGAGAACGAGTATGAGAAGCTGAGGGTAGAGTAGTTGACGAAACCATAAGTCGGCCAGAAGTTTCAAGCAAAAGATCATTTATAAAAGTGAAGAAGAGAGTTGGACACAAAACAGAGCCCTGGGAAATATCAGCATTTATTGTATGAAGATCAGATTTGAAACCATCCAATACACAATGCATTGGACTATCCAAAAGGTTGGGTTACATTGATACCAAAAGCAAGCATTTTCGACAAGAGTGCTTGATGCCAAGCTCTTATCAAATGCATTAGAAATATCAAGCGCAAAATTACTTTCACCTAAACAATGTAAAGATCTATACCATTTTTTTTTTTTTTTTAATTCATTTTTATTTTTTTATTTATCTTAAAACTACTTATTGCTAGACAAAAAATTCATAAAAACTAGCCTAATTATCCACTAACTTAAAACTAACTTACTGGCCCTATGCGGGCACTCTAAGCTAAACTATATCTTAAATCTAGTGCCTTTCGGCCTAAGAAACTATTTTGAATTCAAAAACTATATCTAATTTTTTTTTGTTTTCTCGAGAAAATTAAAAAAAAAACTCGGATTCTTCAACTTTTTGTTTTTTATATTTTTTTTTTTTTTTTTTTTTTTTTTTTTTTTGTGCCACCCTGACTGCCCCTACCTAAGAATACCTTAAAACTATGTAAGTCGGCCAAGATAACTTGTCAACTATCTCTATCAACAATAGACAACCACCAAAACTGGTTCTCCTGTCTCACCCTGTCTTTCAGGTCCCGATCGGACACAGTCCTACTAAACCGAAGTCGCTCAGCTCCGTCTTGTGCGAGGACGTCTCGACTATAAAGGAGCCGCCTATCCACAGTACTACGGCCGACGTGGTAGATTAGCGGAACCGCCTCTCTATCCTGGATCAACCCTATACTATCTAAATAGAGGAATGCAAGATCTATACCATTCTTCTGTGAGGTATGCCATCAGATCACCAGTGTAACAATTTCTGCGAAAGCCCTCATTCATGCTGGTCATTCAGAAGCTTTCGATCTTCGAGTTATTTCTAGAGCTGATCTTAATCAGCGATTCCATAACCTTGGAAAAAAGGAAGAGTAAGTGCAAATTTTCGGTAGGAGGAAGTGGAGGAAGGGTCACCTTTTTTTAGGAACTGACTGGACAAATACTGTTTTCCATCTTCTAGAGCAGATTCCAGAATAGTAGGAGCGATGTAAAAGCGTACGCAATGATTTTTCCAGCGATGAAGAATGAGGTATACCATCAGGACCAGGGGATTTATTTATATCAACATCTGGCAACTGTGCGAATGCGGAAAGTACAGAAGGTGCAACATTGGTGTCTAGCAACGTAGAGTTAGAAGCAAATTGAACTGGCGCGTACATTTGTCTTATCCGACGAGCTAGTTCTCATTTATAGATGAGCGTTGGGACCAAAGGTGAAGCTGAATTTTGTGCGTTCTTGACAAATGTATAGAAATTTCTACTACTTTTGGGACATTGCAGTATTGATTGTCTTAATTTATGCTAGTTATCTGTCCCGACTGTGAGCCCGAGATAGAAAAAAAAAAAAAACAATATTTAAAAAAGCTTATTTGGGGCAGGCTTTTAATTTTCTTGGAATGTTTTGCACCAGTATTACAGCTGTAATACTGGATTTGGATTACAAAATTTGGTTATGACAAAAATAAAACTAAGCCGGAAATTTGAAATACTGATATCTAAAAAATAAGTTTTATAAAATTCCTCCACGTCATGAATTAAAATTAAAAATTATTCTTTACGTACAGTATAAGTATATAAATAACGTTATTTCCTAAGATCTGTGTGCCGTTCAACAAAAAGTATTAATTTGATTTTTACCAACAACAACGTACAACAAAGTATAACGTACTTTCAAGTACAGAGATTCTTATTTCAGACGCACAGCACGAATGTGGGATGCTTTGCCTAGCTCTAAATAGAGTTTGAATGAAAATCTCTATATTCCCTTAAAATATTATTTTACAAAAAAAAAACCTGTAGACTCTATTTCTTATCGACATTTTTTTGTTTTTTTTTTTTGCAAATGGTGGGAAACATATGAAGGAAAATCATAGAGTTGTACTGGAATGTATTTCGATTTTCCTTCTCATTCTCATATTCAGAAATTCAAAACAAATGTGCATCGGTGTCTACCTGCTTTTAAGACTTACCCTGTTTTTCTAACGATCAAATTTTGATCTGATAAAATCATTTTAATAATTGTAATAACACGTTAACTTTTTTAAATTTGATAGTTCAAATATCTCATTGTCAGAACTTTACTAAAAGAACTTTACTATATAAATAAGAAGCCATTCTTACCGACTTACTTAAAGGATTTGTCACATGCATGACAATCCAACAAACTAATCAATATTCCAAGGAAAATTACAATCTCAAACTGTAAAAATATCTGACTAAAAAAAACTTACAAACTAATTTTATTATTTCTAGCACAGCAATTAAAAGTGAATAAAGCTCTTATGCTCACTTTCACTATAAATTCAATGATGTCGAAATCAGTGCATTATATGTCACAACTCACATTTTCTACAATTGTATTACCCGCCATCTATACTCTCAATATTTCAACAATTTAAATTCACTTTATATTCACTTCGAGTTTTGTCGTTGCTTTCGTGTTAAAGTTTGCTGACATGCATAATCAATTTTTCGTAAAAACACGACTAAAAATTTAACCCAGGTTCATAAAATAACCAATGAAATTCAGAAGGCCTTAAAGCTTAGGAGGAATTATGCTTATATTAATGCTGGTTTTAGAAGTCTATCAAGCTTTTGCAATTATATTAAGCACAATGCAATGTCGTTCCAAACTTGACGTCAAATCGAAAAATTCGTGGCAACATTTTCTACCCAATCTTTTTTAAATATGAGTGATAAAAAACGTCATAGTTAAAATTAACACCGTTAGATTTTTATCTTAAAATGGTAATACCTCTTTTTATTCTTTTTTAAGAAGTATACATATATTAGATTGAAGTCTTTGAAATTCTGAATTTTATAATTTATTTTGAATTTTGATTAAATACAAAAAAAAACAATTTGTAGTTTTTCGCTAAAATCTATTTTTTAAGATAAACCAACAACCACCCTTGTTATTCAGCTGTTAGTTGAACTATAAAATACAAATGGGCAGTGTCTAGGTCGGAGTTTTCGTGTAATAATTGGTTGTAATGCGGCTAATCCGAAAAATACTTATTGATTATGTCCAACAACCACGAAAATACTGTGTTGATTTTTTCTTGAAACTGAAGTATTAAGTCAAAGTCAAAACTAGAACAAACAAAACTCAATTTTTTATTTTTTATTATATTTGTATTTTTTTTTTTGAATTTTGAATACATTTTGTACCGTTACTCTTGGTATAAGAAAAAAAATAAAATGCACGACTGGGTCGCACGAATTTGCTCCTATTGAATAGACTAAGAATTTCAAAAAATTAATGTTATTAGAGAAAAACTGTTCATAAGCATAAAAATTAATTTTTTAAACGACTAAAACAACTTCTTTAGTAGAAGGAGGTAAAAATAGAATGCTATTCAGGCAAATATAGGTTCATGCAAGAACAAAAATTATAAGTCTTTGTAGTGGTTTCTTAAAAAATAAGCTTTTGTATACAAAATTTTTAAAACATTTTTAAGAAAAAAATTTGGTACACCAATTTAAAATTTTTATTATTGTTTGAAAAAAAATTAAATTTACAAAAAAAAATATTGAGCCGTTTTCGAGATATTGAATTTTCAAAAAAAAAACAATTTTTTTTTTCAAAATTCAAAAATATATTTTTCTTAAAGTTTTGAAATGCAATGTTTTTTAGACTTTTTAGAAGCTTCTCTCTAAAAAATTTCATTAAAATCCGTTATGTCGATACTGAGAAATTCAAAATTTAAAAAAATCGCACTATGGTAGGTACAGTCAGTAATATCTTGTTTTCAAAATTTTTTTTATTAAATTATAGATCCAAAAATTAATTGAAAGAAAAAAATTTAAGTAAAATTCTCGGAACCGTTTTCGAGAAAAATACGATTTTCGAAAACAGTTTTTTAACATTCGTATGGAGGGTACCGTTATTTTTAGGTAAAACAAATTTTTTTTTCTTAAATCTTATAATTTATATTAAAAGACTTTTATTTATCAAGTTTTGAAAAAATCGAGCATGGGGTTTTCAAAAAAATCCAAAATCCAAAAAAATTTGTTTTTGAAAATTTGAATACACAATAATATTGAAACTGCTGGGGAGCCTTAACATAAAAAAACTATCAAAATCGGTTGTACCGTTTTAGAGAAAATCAAAAACAAAAAAAAAATGGTTCCAAGGGGGGTACCAAAATTAACCATTTTTTGTAAAAAATTTTTCAACCATTACCTAGGTTTAACTAAAAGAAATTTTATGATTTTTTTTAAAAAAATCTATGCGACAGTTTTTGAGAAAAAAAAATATTTATAAAATTTCGAAAAAAATTCGTATAGCAGGTACCGTTATTTTTGGTCTTAAAAAATCAAATCAAAAAAAATCCGGGGGGATAAAATTAAAACCCATATCTACCAAGTTTGAAGAAAATCGACCGAGCCGTTTAGCTGCAATCGAACGAACAGACAGACAGACAGACAGACAGACAGACAGAATTGCGAGACCCACTTTTTTGGTCTTCGCTATCATCGTAATGTCAACTTTGATCAAAATCTCGAGTTCGATTTTTTTTCCGAATGCATAACTTGCCTTATAGTACCTATAAGTCGCAAGTAAAAAGTGTTGGGCAAAAATTTAAAAATTTTACCTATCAAGCTTAAAGAAAATTGGCAGAGCCTATCTAGTCGAATGGACAGACAGAATTTTAAGACTACTTTTTAAATATTTTTTATCATCATAATGTTAAGACTACCTTACTTGAAAAACTTGAACTAATAGAATAATTCTTAGATCACTTTGGAATACAGGATGTCAAAAATGAATTTATGTAGTACCCATGAACTCGAATCATAGATTAAGCCCAATCCCTGCCATCCATTCCATTGAGCCTTTTATTTACCTTCTCATTGATGCAGATGAAAAGGTACATACTAGCTACAAACAAAGCATACTCGTAGTTCTCTTATGAAGGCAAAATCCAATCAATACCTGAAATCCAACTACATCTACCTCCAGAACTGTTTTGCTCATCTTAGTAATTTCCAAAAATAAAGTCTTTTCAATTTCAAAGGGCAAAATGTTGTACATAAGCATAAGCATAGTGTGAGTGGAATATTTATTAAGACATTTTCTATCTCAATTGATATTTTAATACAACTTAATGAATTAATTACAATTAGTCTTAAGAGCGTAAATGAATTTAACTAAAATGAAAATCTTAGCTTTTGATACTTGTATGGATTTCTATATTGATACATCAAATGTAAGTATTTTCCTGACATTTATTACCTTTATTACCAACCCGATGAATTCAGACATTGGAAAAAAGGTTTTGGATAGGGGAAAGAGTCAATCAAGACGTACACCTTAATGAAAAAGGATTAGACATTGCGTACGCACAGGCACTAGAAAATTTTATAATAATACATCGCTGTAAGCAGTTCTACGATTGCGCCTTCGTGAGACTTTAGGAATGGGGATTCTGAATAGGTCGCACTGAAACATGGTGGCTAACCAATTAAGTCCTAACATAAAAAAATGTCTGTTCATTGTCTATTCCACTATAAAAAAGAAAACCTTGACTTTTCTGCTGGAATATTTTCTAACCGAACTGACAATTTTTTTTTCCAAAAACTTCAAGTGCTCCTAAGATTCAAGTTCACTAAGTTTTCACCCAGTCGAACTGCACGTATCTTGACCCCGGTTCTCAACATCATCGATGCACGATTTCTGGCTATGTCAGTTCTAACCACAAGTTCATTAGTTGAAATCGAATTAATTGATTTTTCGAATCGATTGATGACAGGACTACAGACTACACTACAGAGATTTCCACAAAAGGCCTTTGAGATGTTGAATGCAAATTGAACCTTTAAGACGTGCTGATCTTTTCAAATAGCCTGCAAAAACCTCAAAAATGTCTTTACTTTCTCTTTGAACTCCTCTGAGCATTTGTTTCTTTTTTATTTTTTTGTTTTTTGTTTTTGAAGCACACTAAGCCAAAACAAAAAACCTTTGCCATAAAATACCACCTCAAATGCTATATTGGTTTTGCAATTAGCATTTAGCCTTGAGCAAATTTTCTCTTTGATATAAATTTTCAATGTCTTTGATGCGATATAGTGTCTGGCGTATTGCAAGGCATACTTTTTTCTTGTTTTTTTTTTTAGGATTCAGGCAATAATTTCACTGAGGACTAACAGCTCAAGACAGAGAAAGATAAGTTATGAAAATCAAAGAATGTTTTTATTTTTCATTTTAAAGGTGACTAGGATGCATCGCAAAGTTGTTATGGGTCGAGAAAATACAATTTATTAAACCAAATTAGTCAATTTTTTTAAATAACTTATAGCAGTCTTTTCATATATTTGCGCTAATTCATTTCGAGAATTTACGACCACCTTATCGTACCATCTAAATTTAATTATTTTTGTCAGGTGTTCAGGAGTGTCTGTCCTCATGAAAAAATGTCACTCGTCTCAGTGGTTCGAATTCGTAAGAAAATTAAATTATAGGTTCCCTCTAGATCTATAGATATTACAGCCGACTAACAGCATGCACACAGTATTAGTTGAGAGTACAGAGTTTTAATTAGTAGGTATATTAATTAAAGGGCTGAACTCACCAGCTCATATTCGTGGATCAGTCGTTTCATTTATATTGTGTATAACATTGAAAGTAGATAACCTTTCATCCATTATAGCTTAAAGATGATATGACTTGTTGCAGGCGTTAATAGTTTAATGCTATAAAACTAACCAAAATCGCGTTTAAATCATGCCATTAGCAAATAAAAATAATCAGATACCAAATAAGTTTAATCTAAGCACACAAAATTTTAGACCAAATGCCAATAGATTTAACCAAAAGCAAATCAATTTAAATAATACCAAGGGATCTTCCACAAAACGGGCTCTTGAACTGCAATCTATTTTATACTACCACTGCAAAACTCTAAATGAACTTTCAAAAAGTTAGGTTCCGATCAAACAAATAGAGTCTCATGCATATAAAATGTAGGTCGACAAAGATTCTTGATTTTTAGGGACTGACTGCGACTGGACAGTTTCCGTTAGCCAATTTGTTGCACTTTTATTCACCCAAGCTGATCAATAACAAATAATATTAATTACCATTAAATTTATGACGACCTACGCAAATGACTTAAACACGAATCTCTATACCATAAAATATTTGTACATATAAAGCAATGATTACATTCACACTTACGATACCAGATACGCTCTCGATCCTGTTACGAACGTCAGCAGAACTCCGTATGGAATTCCGCATAAGCACACACGATCACCCTGTAAATTGAGTTCGAATTGTCTGACGCAATAATGTTCGAAAACACCTGCTTGACCGGACATCGGTCCATTTTGTCGTTTATCTCGTCGAGAGATCAATCTAAATTTTTCTTTTCTTTCGCTGACCACGAGCCAGTCAGACGTAAGTTCAACCAAACTATTCTGTGGAATTTTCAAGAAGTTTAAGTTCTTTTTTTTTAGTGATTAAGCAAACTCTGCAAATCCTTAAAGCTGCCGGTCCAAGAAAAAAAATAAAAGAACCCAAGCTTAATACCAAGGTATACTTTACCTTCCCTAAATTTAGTCCTTTTCTAAAAGCTCTATTTCCCACATTGTTGACTTTATTGACAGAAAAAGAAACACTTGAGCTGACAGAAAAACGGAGTTTTTCCCACGCCTTTATCGAGAAGGAGAAGCCCAGTTATCCATATCTCCTCGCTGATCACACCTAGAGCACCAAAGAGAAAATTGTCCAAGGGTAGAAACTTACCACGACCGCTAATCCATAAACTAATTGTTCCACTTGCAAAAACGAGACGAAGAACATTCTCAGTTCTCGTTAGAACTCGAGACAACGACGCGACGATCTTCATAACGTCCTCGAGCAAGGTGCAGTGAAGGAGCGGGTCGTGGTCAAGTGATTCGTGTGCGGTGCGGTAGTGGATATTAGGCAGAAAGGGGAGCCTCAGCTAGCCCCGTGAAATTCTGACACACCCTGCAGTACCCCTGAGTCTGCTACAAAATTCATCAAAAAAAAATCATATCTCCTACCTTTTCTAGAATATACCTAGTGGACTTTCGAAGCCCGATAAGATGATGTGAGTCGTTTCGTCGGGCAATTTCAGGGATAGCGATCTTGTCGTAAATAAAGGGGGGTACAAGCTATCATGGTAGACATGCAATGTCAGAGGGATGGATATCTTAGACAAGGTACCCGGACAAATCAACACCTGTCGTCGCTCAGAGAACAGAACAGAGCCGAGTGAAAGTGTCCGTCCGTTGTTTTTTTTTAGCTGCAATCTTGGCATGAAATAATAATCTTTTGCGTTCGTCTGGAAACTCCCGGACCAAGGACCTCGCCCACCGACGTTCCTAGCTGTCCGTCGAGTTTAGTCCAGCTTATATTTATAATGAATAGCCGCAACAATCCTGTCATTGTTTCTTGTTTAAAAATATTCTATCGCAGACAGAGCGTTCCGATATTGGCACAATCAGTCTACAGGTATAGTCGCTCCAAGAATTTTTGTGGAACTTTCACATTTAGTCCTTTTAGGTATGAAAGTTTTAATTGCAGTGAGAATAATACATGTTTTGAATCATGTCAGCACTAGAATCTAGGAAGCATAGTCTCCAGTTGGATTTCTGAAATAAATTTTATCCAGTCCCGATTGGACTGTTAGTGTTAGTAGAGCATCAGAAATTCGTTGATATGAAACACTGATTCGCCATGTCTAAAGATGCTTCGAAAATAATATCAATCACGATCATAATATGTAAGGGACAGACCAACCATATTGGGAAAATGATCTTTAACGTCAAGCAATCTAACTCAACAAAGAGTTGTCTAATCCAAGAAGAATAACGAACATTGAAATCGCATGGACTTTTAACTGTTATTAACTATTAACTTGTTAACAAGATTTCATCAGTGATTTTCATCAAAATTTTAAATCACCTAATTCGGTTGATTAGCTTACATTAAACCAGTGTATAGAGTTCGAGTACTTGATATTAGCCAATCACCTACTTGAACTGGTTTCGGGTTATCCGCCGAAATCTCAGGTTTAAAATCTTAAATATGGAGATTTTTTATAACAAACCTAACATTTCTTTACGTTAGAGAACGGGAAAAGAAATTAAGCCTTAATTGCTGAAATGATTTTCATCAAACTTGGAACTTCATATTTTAGCTAAACGGATTTCTGTTAGCTCCAAATAATAGGTCATGTCATATAACCGCTTAAAATACATATATTTACTTAAAAACGGATCTAGCGATGTCGATTATTAGCTGCTTCATTCAACGATCTCGATTACAGTTTGTAAACTGGGGTGCCAGCAAGTAACTTGATACAAACTCGAGCATTGTAGATCGTGTGTTAACTCGAAATAAATGGATTTTGATAGCAGTAATTTGACACGAGTTTCATTGGGATTTCCACTTCAAAATATCATTGTGAACTATAAAGTGAAATATCGAATTGGTGTTCTTCAAAATGAAGTTCGTTCATATAAGTTAAATTTGCATTAAAAAAATAATATTTTTTGATTCGGAAAATAAAGGTGAGGAATTATTTAATGCTAAAATCATGTTTGCATCTCCGACGGTTTTTACTTGATAGCATATTTTTGACCATGTACTTTAGGTCACTGCTTAATGTAGTAAAAAATGATCTGAGAAATATATGTACATAGATACTTGTATTTTAGTAACGAACTTCCTTTTTCCAATCTTTGAGATGTTTTTGTGGAGGACCCTCAGGGTTTAAGGAGTCAGTCAGTTTTTTTTACAGCGAATTGGTATTTTTCCTTCCTTGGGCAGTTTTAAGTGTTCTTCTGGCTAAATCTTGGTGACGGCAAAATTTCCGTCTGTTAAGTATTTATTGACATTTTCGACGATAACTTTTTTCCGTCGAGTGAAAACTTTTCAAGTTTGTGTGCTGCCAAATCTGATGATACAATCGAGGGCACTCAATTGAATCAAAACAGTTGCAGCAGTTCGATTATATCGATAAAACTCCATTGTATCAAGTTAGTGCGATATCATTTCGTTATATTGTATTATTAGATATCAAAATTTTCAAAAAAAAGCTTATGAAGTTTTGGGACAAAAAATATTATAATAGTTTTTTTTTTGGTCGAAAATTCAATACAATATTTTAAATAATTTTTTGGAAATTAAATTCTCAAGGGCAAATACATAAGTATTAATTATATACAAAATTTTATTTACAGAAAGATAAAAGAAATATTTGTATGTCAAATAATTATTTTCATAAAGAACCTACGTCAAAGATTTTTAAGTTCTTCTTTTACATACGATTTTATTTGTTCAATTAATCGAATGGCGTTCTATTGTTTGAGCTCAAAATATTTATAAAAGTTGTTTAAGCAATTTTAAGATAGAATTGCAGGATTTTGAAAATTATGTATAACATTTTATATATATCTACAATTTTTTTAATTCTACACCACTTGAACAAAAGGGCAAAATTTCGGTTATTTTAGTTTTATCAACTTAGTTCAAAAGTGGAAAGTTGTCATTCCCCCAAAACTAGTGGATATAGGGTACCATAACTTAGCTTAGGATAAACAAATAGACCTTTCAAATACAAAAATACCCTTATTTCATGAAGCTAAATTCATACAATATTTAAAAATGTCTTCGTAGCGAGAGAATTTATTTCAGGTATGGCTCATTCACAGTTATTGCTTCGAAGGTATTTCTATTTCCTTTTTAATTACTTAAAATAAAGTTGCTTAATTTTTTTGAACAGAATATTAAGTACATACAAGCTATCTATCCACACACTTAAAACGACTCAAGAAATTTCTGAGGTGAATGTAGAGAAATTTCCCTAACTCTTTACTTTAAGAATTACAGATTACACGCGAAGAATCTGTTAATAGGCACATCTAAATCTAAGGTCTAACCCAAGTTACTCAACTCTAATAAAATTTAATAACCCGAAAATGCGCGATAAAATTCCCGCAACGTAATTGAAAATTATTTTCGATTGAAACTTTTATAGGTGTTGCCATAATATTTCCCTAACCTTCCAACAAAATATGTCACTCGCATGCTCTTTAAGCAGCTTCTGACATCAATGAGGTAAAATTCAATATGAGTAGGTAGGGTTAATTCCGAAAATAGCACAGGCACAATCTTCCTATTAACGTGAGTCGAGTCGTTATTAAATTTCCTAAATATGAGATTATGTCTTGAACAGCTTCCATACCCCCATCCGGACCATTCGCTTGTATACATTTATTGAACCACTAAAAGGCGATTACGATTTCCTCTGGGGCAGAAAACTTATTTGCGGAAATCATGTGCATGTGACTGACTGCTTTCTACAAATCAACATATGCTACACTGCCACTGAACGCACTCTTTGTAACAAACCCATTCTAATTGTTTGTTGAATACTGAATGCTACCAACAAAAAACGTACATAAGCTCACTCACTACTCACTCACTCAAATTAAAGAACGATAAAGTCCGGACAGGGATGGCAAAAATTAGAATGAGGGGGTTCTGTGGATCTTTGCTGCCGAAAAACGAAAAAGGGGAATTATGAATGAAAATTTCAATTAAACGGTAACGTGAGCTCGGCCAAATCCCCAAGCGCCCCACTGCAAATCTCAATTAAGTCTTGAATGGAAAGCTGTTAATTAAATACGTTCAATGGCAGCATCCAGAGAGAGATTGCGAATAAGCTCAACGCTGCTGGTGTTCGGAATTCAGTGCAGTGTGGTTTGCTGTGACTTAATGTGATGGAAAACTTTAACAAAACTGACAATGAATGGAACGTTAAAGTTTTCCTGTTGCAGTTTCCGTTTCTCATCCTCTACATATTATGTGCATATGTTGTCGCACACATACATATATAAACTCTTGAACTGTGAATGTACTCTATGGAGAGGTACCTACATACACCGCAACATCAGACGCATAAGCAATTTGTTTGTGTTGTGGCAAATAAATTACTGCTGTAGAGAATCTAAATCGGAATAATTTCAATACGTTGCGAGCGAATCCAGTCACACAAATTGGTTATTATTAACAGGCGAATGATAAACGTTCTTAAAAGTTCCTCGACTGCGTGACACGTTACAAGGTTGATTCGAATGGCAGGGCAGGGATAAAAAGGTGTTGGGTGAATTGATAGATATTTCGGCGCGTGTGTTGTAGATTTTAATTGGGACCTGTGAAGTCGTAAATATAGGTTAGGTAGCAACAGTACCGTATTCCACAGTTGGAATTCATGCTCCAGGAAGCAACAGGATAAAGAAAGGAAATTCGATTTGTCAATTTGACACTTAATTGGTATGTTTTATGACTTTTGACGTTTGCTCGTTTTTGAATTAATGTTATTGGTCGAAAGATTAATGTTCTATTCCAAGGGCATCCACCATGTGCCATCAGTTATTGTTATATTTTTAAGCTCAAAGGCATAAAGAGAAGACCTTTTGAATTTTCAATGAATTACTCGTAGTTTTATGGTAGAATACGAGGTTGTAGAGGAAGTTTTTGATTAATTAATTTTTAATGGGATACTTCTCTGCTTTATTGTTAAATGTGTTGACAGGTTTCTATTGTCATCATTCATTGTACTGTTCGGAAAGTGTTTAGCTTTAAAGTAATTTTTGTTGCTTTATGACACATTTGAATTTAATTAGAAGCTTTATCTTGCTACACGCTATAGAAGTTGTAAATTTTTTAATAGTACCTATATCATTTGACAAAGACATATTTTTGCCATTATACGAAAAATGTAAAGATGTAAAATGTCAATGCTTCGGTGACATCATGTCTTTGTATTTCAAATAAGTTAGGGCTATAAAAATTTTTAAAGGTTGAATATAAAATAAAGGTAATACTGAAACATGGCTGCCCTGAAAAAAATAGTTGAAGGAGATTAATATTATGGAACGATAATGATAATGAGTGTGGAATCAACACTTAAGGTTTGAGTTTTTCTCCGGTAATATTATCCGATTTTCGAAAGTTATCTCCTGGATATAATTATAACCCGAGTCAACTTAACAGATCTAATTAGTTAACTCTGGAATTTACCAAGCAGATATTTTCTAAGCATACATGTCAAAAATCAATCGATACCGAAGTGCGACGCTATGGAAAAGGCGCCATATTGACTTTGATAAAGAAAGATCTGTTTCCATAATATCGTAATTTGATTTATTGAAAAAAATTTAATAACTAAAACTCAAAGTTAATTCTCTACTGAAAAACTGCTTTTGAACTAGCCGAATTTTTGTGAACAGATTTATTGGTAAAAAAAATGATGACTACAAAGTTATTCAGTTTGTGGTCATTTGGTAAATTCTGCTTTTCTCTTGCGCTATATATCAAAGATGACCCGGTTTTGGCCATTTTTATCTGTTCAATTTGTACTTCCTCTTTAGGGTTTTTGTGGAAGAAAATTACTGAGGTTTCATACAAACTTAATACTACTATGATCAAGGAGTCCAACAATGTGTTTCTCGTTATACCATCCTTTGTCTCTACGGGAATTAGTGTTGAAAGAAATGGAATTTCTGAGATTAGTGCTGTGATGTACTTTTGTCAAAAGCTGAGGTTTTGCTCGCCGGTCTACCGGGGTTCTATCTAAAGTAGTAGTAACTCCAGATTTTAATGTCAATATTCCTTTATTTATAAAAATATCGAAAAGCAAACTTAACTTAGTTAACATTTATTAATTTATATACAATTTCAAAAATTAATGTTTTCTTTGTTGGTATCTTTGGTTCGTTCTTCTATGTGGATTTATTCTCTGTAGATATCCTTTAAGTGCATTCGCCTGGTTTCTGTACGCACTTAGAGTGTAGATGAACGGGTACAGATGGTACTTTGCTCCTGATGCTGGCAGTCTTCAGTTGAATCCGGTAATCATAGATGAATCTGGCAATCACGGACGAATCCGGCAAATCACAGACGAATTTGGCAAATCACGGACGAATCCGGCAAATCACTGACGAATCCGGTAAATCACAGACGAATCTGACAAATCACAGACGAATCTGGCAAATCACGGACGAATCCGGCAATTCACAGACGAATCTCGTAAATCACGGACGAATCCGGCAAATAATGGACGAATCCGGCAAATCACAGACGAATCTGGCAAATCACGGACGAATCCGGTAAATCACAGACGAATCTGGCAAATCACTGACGAATCCGGCAAATCACAGATGAATATGGCAAATCACGGACGAATCCGGTAAATCACAGACGAATCTGGCAAATCACTGACGAATCCGGCAAATCACGGACGAATCTGGCAAACCACGGACGAATCTGCCAATTCACAGACGAATCTCGCAAATCACGGATGAATCCGGCAAATAACGGACGAATCTGGCAAATCACAGACGAATCTGGCAAATCACTGACGAATCCGGCAAATCACGGTCGAAACCGGCAAATCACAGACGAATCTGGCAAATCACAGACGAATCTGGCAAATCACGGACGAATCCGGCAAATCACAGATGAATATAGCAAATCACGGACGAATCCGGCAAATCACGGACGAATCCGGTAAATCACAGACGAATCTGGCAAATCACTGACGAATCCGGCAAATCACGGACGAATCCGGCAAATCACAGACGAATCTGGCAAAACTTATGTCAATTCGATTGAGACCCCTCACCACTGGTGGGGGGAAGTCTTCAAACTCAATTACTTTCCTTAATTGATCTTGACGTTTACTTGTTGGGAGCTCGCCACACTATATCATTTGATGTTTCCCTGGTAGGGGTCCACCGCACTCTGTTATCCGATGTTTTCTCGGTAATGGACTACCGCACTCTGTGTTTTTGTCGAATGTATGGCGGTCTTTTATTATACTTTTCAGCCAAACCATGCGTGAGCTGTAAAGCTAGAAAGTGCACATTTCCACGCAATATGATCTCTTTCGCTACGTCATCGCTTTTACATTACTTGTTATTGATTTCCTCCACGTAAGTTCAATGGTGCGGAGGACGGGTGGCATCATATTTAATGTTATCTCCTACTGCGCTTATGATCGGAAGTGAGCGGTAGGAGGTTGGTCGGTTCTTGTATGATTATTAACTCACCATCCTGGTTCTAGGTCATAGTTAATAATAAAAGCGGGCGACCGGCAAGAGCCAAGAGGACGATAGATCTTTCCTTTCCTTGTTTGATAACTCACCATCGAGGTTCTTGTTCGTCGCCCAGTTGCTGCTTTGAGTGGAGTTCTTCCTTCTTCGTAGTTATTTTACTGCTCTGAGTTCACCACACCTAGTATTTGTTGTTGTTATTGCGTAGATCGTGTGGTGTAATGGTGGTACTGATCTATTTCTACTGATAAGCTCCTTTCTAATCAGTTGCTGGCCATGGCTTGCAGTCGACACATGCTATGGGAGCATATTGTCGGTTCAGTAAGTTTTATTTTATTTAGTTTTTAGCATGTCCGTAGCAAGGGGGGTGGCAGAATTGTAATGCTTCATTACAGAGCATTCAAAAGATTCTGAAAGTAGTCGATGAATGAAGAGAATATCGCTTATTGCTCTTCATTCTTCTATCGATTCAAGTTAATTAATCGAAGTAGGTCTCTATGCGGAGGTAAGAATCAAAGAGTTATTCCAAGAGAAGCCACGAAGGTCACAACAAAGCAAATGACGTTGAATGCTCTCGACCCTGGATATATGAGTTTATTGATAAAAGGACCAGATTTGGCAGGCATATTCAAGAAGGGGGCGAACAAAGATTATGTTAAGGGATTAAGTCACGTAGGGATCAGAGAAGTTTTTTGACTATCGTTTCACAAAGACTAGTGCTGAGTGTGCTCTAAGAATGATCTTATCAATATATAGATATGTTACAAAGTTTAGCTCTCTATCACATAAAACACCTATAGATATATGGATATGGACTGATACCGGTGAAAGAAGAGACGGGGAGGAGATTTCTTGAAAAAGTGATTAAATTGCATTTGGAAATATTTAGCTCTAAGCATTTTTTAAGGCACCAGATAGAGAAACAGTCGAGATAAAATTAAAAAAGAGTAGAATCATGTGCCGAAGAAATGGTCTTCAAAAGTTTGGTATCGTCGGCGTAGAGTGAGATATGGGAATATTTGATGATCATTTCAATATCGTTAAGAGTATCAATGAAAATAATAGATCCTAAGTGGCTGCCTTGTGAAACCCCGTATAGGCACGTTTCACAGGAAAAAGTAGATCTTAATCTGACTTTGCGTATTAGCAGTAGAAGAATAATTTTGTTTTTATTTTAGTTGATCTAGAACAAATAACGGCCATTCATGATTATTTTCATGAAATATTTTGATTTTGTATTTTTCACCAACAATTCACAAAGGGATTTTAATACTTTTTGAGAACAACGTCTTATTTTCGGATTACTCATGTATAATTCATTAATGGATACTTCTTACGTACACTCAACGTACATATATACATATTTTATGTTTCCTTCAAATCCCTAAACCTAAAATTTAAGAGCTCGAAATTACCTTAAGGGAAATACATAAATATGTATATAGGTAAAATCTTCCAAATGTTTCATATTCTAAATTTAAATGCCTTTAAAATACCTAAATTATATGTTTGAATTATTCAATGTCCTTAAGGAATATAATGTTATATCATCCCTTGCCTCTGCGGGGGATTTTTTTTTCTAATTTTCTGCTTAAAATATTTTACAAAATTGCTATTTCAAAAGATCCCTTAACGCATTTATCAAACAAATAAAATTCATCAAATCGGCTTTCATTCTGTGAACCCTATTTTGTATGTGCGTGCGTGTGTGTGTTGTTCCTTCTTTTCTGAGAAAACAACATCTTTTTGTAATCTTCTCCTATTTTATCTGTAAAGAACTCACATTTTAGAATAAAAAAATGCTTTTCGATATGATTAGTCGAATACCATATATTTACTTACTTAGTAGTGAACGCTCTATATTCATCTATCAAACCCTTTGACGTTAATCCTTAAAAAGAAAGACAAGTCTGTACTTTAGTGTTTTTTTTTTTTAAATAAATTCGAAGAAAATTAATTCAACCCAATCCATTTGTTATTGGCAGTTTTTTGTGTGGTCCTTGAATAATCTACAATCCTCCTCCCCCAACCACCCCAACGCATCATCCACCAGTCAATTAAGCTTTTTTGTGGTCTCTTTGTTATGCAAAAACCCTTTTATCCCACACACAATCGTATTTATTTATACACGTTTCCGTACTCCAAGGACCTTATGAAAACACTGTCTATTGTTCAAAACACACATTCCGAAATGTTTCAACAATAAAACAAGCCCCTTCCACTAAGTTCTGTCCTTATTCAAATTATATGGGCTTGTACTTTGAGAAGTACAAATAGGTCTGCCTCTGGAAATCAGAATCAGGAACAACATTTGACAAGAGAACCATCTGGCATCTCTGGACTCTCTCTCTATCGATGGCCGGGGTACATCATCGTAAAAGCACTTCATTGTAACTTTCTGTTCGATTTTTTGTTTTTGTTGTTTTTTGTTGGACTTCACAAAATGATTGTGTGTCAGCATTGACCCGAAGAACTATTCTTTACTTTTGGAACTCTGCCTGACTGATGTCGAATCCAATCGAAGTCTTCTCATCGGAATACCGAATCCCAGTTCAATATATTTATAACACAAAAGTTTGGCTCTCTATTCAATTCGAAACAGTTGGACATGAATCCTTAAATTCTATGTTTGCCCCAATTGAATGTTAGGACTTGGCTCTAAGGATTGCTTTTATTTTATTTTATTTGGGAGCCAGCAGGCCGTAATTGGTAATCAGAAATTCCATTCACTTGCTGATTGATTTATTTTAAGCTGTTTATCCGCTGACGCCTGCTTTATCCTTGAAGCGAGACCGACTCAGTTTAGCAAAATGTGGGGTATATTATTTCAATTTGACCGGAGGACCATGGAGAACGGGACCCGGAAGGCAGATCGTTGTTCAATAAAAACAAATAGAAACTAATTAAGAGTGACAGGTGACACCGGGTTGGGTATTTGTGGTTGTCGTTTGCTTTTATTGATTGAAAGTGGACAAAATAAATATGTATAAATATTTTTTTTTTTGAGGCAAAATACAAATCGCTGAAAATTCTGTGCCTTCGCCTAACATAACGTTGGATTTTATTATTCTTGAACTTTTTATTACCTTTGCAAACAACAACCAAAAATATTAGGTGTATTTAAATTTATGAGTTTTTTTAGATTTTCCTCTTAATCAATCTTTTATTTGAAAAGGTACATATAACATTTTGTTTTCATTCGCTCAGGAGTAAGATCAACTTTTTAAAAAGGTTACCTAATTTGATGAGGCAATTGACCTTTTTTCATATTTGCATCCCCATCCGGGTGAAGTTTTTATTTTATTCTTCTTTTTATTGGAACATTTTCAAAACTCATAAATTTTGTTATTTGATTTATTTTATGTTTAAGAAGTGAAAGTACAAAGTACGCTACCAGGCAGGAGATAAAGGTGACAAAGGCTGTTGATTGGAAGTTTTACATGTTTTACATGTGATCAGGGGCGTATTTACCCTAGGGCTAAAAGGGCTACAGCCCGGGGCGCGGGCGGCTTCAAAAACATACAAGTAAAAGGGCGCATGCCGCCCATAACAATTGTCTTATTTACAATATTTTTTAAGGATAAACAAAAAATACAAAGATTTAAAAAAAATCCGATTTTTTGAGTTTTTCAAGCATGACAATTTTTCCAGTGCCGTGAATGTCCGGCTGTGAGAGAGTTTACTGTAACATGTCACTCACTTTTTAGCAGTTCCTATTCTTATTCTTTATAAACGATTTTTTATAATGAAAATTCATAGTAAAAATATTTACAGACATGTACCTATTCTTTGGAACAAATTCCAATGAAACGAAAACATTATCTAAAAAAAAACACTTGTTGCTATGTAGGTCTACAAAAATGGGCTAGAACGGATCTTAATTTTTTTTTCTAAGCCATCTACAAAAAGTCCCTTTTTATTAAAAAAAAATTATAAAAATCCATCAAGCCGGATTCTAGACATAAGGTCACACACAAATTTTTAATCTTTATATACCTAGCAAATCATGCCTCAATTTTTTTTGGTTTAGGCTGACTCGTGTCCCTATATACAAATACCCTTCCCTTCGTCAATAGTTTCGAACGACTTAAGAAACAATATAATGATTGTTTTATGTATAATAGTTTATAATGATGGATAAATAAAAGGATAGATATTATTTTAAAAAACTATTGGCGCAAAATTTTAATCAAATTTAGCATCATGCTATCTCTAACATTTTACTAAAGTTAAAATCGTCGAATACCTATTTTATCTTTTTAGTATCGTACTCACTTGTACCAATTGAAGTCCCTTGAGACAGAAATATTGTCTTAATTTTGGGTTTCTATACTCAAGCAATTCAATATTGTATCAAACAAAATTCAAGGTGTTGATACAGACGTTGAAACTGTGTCCAGGCTCTACGAGCCACTTATATCGTTTGTGAGAGAAAAAACGAGAATGCTTTGATGTTTTTGAAGAGATGGGAAAAAGCAAAAAATTTGAAAATTACAAAATGGACCAAAAAAGAATCGTCAAGATGAAAAAACGAGATGATGAGTGTCGCGAAGGGAGGTTCTTTTTTGTGGTCGTGCAAATTTCAAAATAAATACATTCATTCCTATTTGCGACCATTTATTGAGTGCGCAGAAAAGAGAAGAAATTCATCTTATGAAGCAAAAACAAATGGTTTTACTTTTGTACGAGTATCTAAGCTGGATCACATGAGTGAAGAAGCAATTCGAAAACATGCAACCACTCTTCAGAAATTACATATACCCAGTTGATCTTGGGGAAGATTTTCAAGAAGAGTGTGTCTTACTTAAACATTTTCTGAAGCAAAACAACTCTGAAAATATGAGTTTAAGGCAGCTTAACCTTCATATAAGAGAAAAAAATTGAAGGAAACATTTTTATATGCTTTAAGAATATACTTGTGCACTGCAGTGTAGAGCTGTGTAAATCATTCATTTCAAATGATCGAATCGGTCAACAATCGATAACGAAAATGATTCCATCATTTGAATCGATCGATCATTCGATCATTTTCGTTTCACTCAAATGGTTCAATACTGTTCCGATTCGATTTTCATTTCGATTTCGTTGTAAGATTGAGTTGAGGCTTTCACAAAATACTCTATATTGTAAGCCATAAATTGCCAAATGACATCGAATGATGGCCACTAAGTCCATTGATTAAAAAGATAAAGAGATTTCATTTGTTGCTCCTTAAAATATCAATTTTAGGACTAATAGTTACTGAATGACTTGGTACTATCGAATAAATTAACTTTTGGATACTATCTCATATGTAAGTCGAAAGTTGTTACATATTCGATAAGACTCATTACTAGTTCAATTCCTACAAAAAATATACCAGATCCTGGGCCAGTATCGCGTAAGAGTAAAGTGATCACTAAATTAATTGATTGTCGTTTTGATTTGACAATCGCTCTCTCTATATTTCTTTATTGATATGATAGAGACAGCTATATTCTAAATGACAATCAAAAAATTGACAATCAACTATAACCTTACGCGATTCCACCCATTCAAATAACACCAAATCGAATCGAGTAAATCATGGTTAATCGAGTTAACTGATATTAAAGATCGAGACTCATTGAAATGATTGAGATTGAAATAGAAAATCGAGAAACGAGAATCATCTAAATGATTGAGATTGGGATAGGTTAAAATGAAAATTTGTGATTTCGATCATCAATACTTTTCGATGAAAGGATCGATAAAATCGAATCGATCCTGATTGACACAGCTCTACTGCAGTGTCGAACTGTAGTGCAGAAAGATCGTTTTCCGTATTGAAACGAGTAAAAACCTATTTAAGGTCTCGCATTAGTGCCTTAATAGTTTAGCTTTATTAAATATAGAAGCTGAACTGACAAAAAATATACACACGAAAAAAATTGAAAACATCAAATATTACGCATTTTGTGTTTTTTTTTTTTATTATTATTTTCAATGTTCTAAAGGGCAGCAAAATTTATCAGCCTCGTGTGCCAAATCCTTAAATACGCCTCTGCATATGATTGAATTTCCCGTTGTAGGTTCTTATTTATGGATATAATATAATGTATCTTGATTTGTAATTTTGATTCTAGAGAATAAGAACAACAATGTGAGTGACTTGATGAAACGCACTTTCTTCTGAGCCCCTTAATAATCTGAGTCAAATTTCAAGTCAAGAGATCAAGTTTTCATAACCTTTTAAGTAGTGAGTAATAAAAGAAAACTTGGCAAGTAAGGCCTACAAATATTAGTCAGTACTGACAATAACAAAATTTGTCCTTACAATTTGAAGTTGTTACTCTACTTCAGAAATTTGAAGGAAGACTTTCTAAACTTAGAACTTGGCGCACTTTAAGATATCACTACTTTTCAAGGCAGATACTTTTATACACATATTTTTTATACAAATGAGAACTTGGCGCTTTTTTTAACATTTATGTTTTTTGTTGTAATTTCAATCCTTTTTGCAAAAATTTTCTTTCGTTAGGTCAACATTTTGAATGATTGTGTTTTGCATTTAAAAGATGTTTATTTAAAGTAATTTTTATATTGTAGAATGTAGAAATGTCATTGATCAACATACATCGTCATTATTTTTCTAAATAAAACAGCGATTCATTTCTGATGAACATTTTATTTCATTATAAAGTTCGGACTTTTTCATTTAGTGTGAAAAACATCATCATTCAAATGGCCGCCTCGGGAAGATTTGCAGGTCGCAGCACACGATTTTTTTTAAGTCATTTTGAACCACTTTTCCGAACATTTCGGGCGGTATATCGGCTTGTTGAGTAATGTTGGTTTTTAATGCGTCTATAGTTGGGGGATTATTCGCGTGAACACGAACGGTGTAAAATCGCACCAAAACTTGAATTTACGCGACGAGGAGACTTCTCACGCAACAAAGCCATTATTGGTCGTTATGTGGCTTGTTGCCTCATCTTGTTGGAACCACATATCGTCCAAGTCATGATCTTCAATTGCTGGCCAAAAAATCGATTATCGTTCGATAATATCGCTCCGAATTGACTGTAACCGTCTGCTTATTGGCATCTTCGAAGAAATACTGACCAATGACAACTTTCGACCATAGAGCATACCAAACAGTCACTTTGTCTGGATGCAATGGCACTTCTTCGATCATTTTTGGGTTTTCAGTTTTGTTTGTTTACATACCCACCGAGTGGAAAATGTGCCTCATCGCTGAACACCGAAAAATCGATGTTTATTGTCTCTTGTCCAACACCCAAGCAGCGTATCTACGGCGCGCGTTGTGAATGGGCAGCAATCTTCAATTATTTCGTAATTTGAACTATATAAGGATGGAGATACAAATCCAAATGCAAAATACGCCAGAGTGAGGTGTACGAAACATTCAACTGCTGCGAAGGCCGGCAAATCGATAAATTTGGATCATCAGCAACACTTGCAATTGCAGCAGCAATATTTTCGAATGAGCGTGCAGTCGTGTAGTCGGTCGATTATGACGACCATAATCAACGCGTAATCCGCGAAAAGTAGCTACGTTGGAATCACCACTTTTGAAGTAAGTTTTAATTATTTTAAGGTGTCGTTCGATTGTTAAGCGATCCATTATCGCAAATGGCGTAAATTTCAACTAATATTATGATACCTCAAATGGCAGCTTAGTTTGACAGGTGTCAAATGTCAGCGCTACCAACTTGAAACCACGAAATGAATGACCCTTTACAAGTTCCACCAAGTTTATCATTCATAAACAATCGGAAGTTATTCATATATTTGGTAAGAATTTTGAAAAAGTGGGTGGATTGCATGCTCCCCGAATGGAAAATCTGAAATTTTCGATTTTTTCAATTCCCCACGTTGTTTTGGAAATGCTCTATAATTTTGTTGATATGTCTGAAATTTGGTGAGGCACCTGTTTTTGTTCAACAAATACTGTGAATTTAAAGTTTCTGAGACTATTGATAGTGAAATTAAAATGGGGTCGAAAACCGCCTGAGTTTGTTCCTGTTAAAAGTGGTATTGCCGCGACCTACTTGGGAAATATTGCTTGAATGAGCAAAGACCATGGAAATCCGAGTTATTATTCGTCAACTGTAAAACATGGGCAAGGATTTTAAAAAATAAAAATTTAATCTCTTTGTTTTTTATGTTATAAAAATAAAAAAAAAAAACTATTTTGAAATAACTCACTTAGACACACGCGCAAGAATCAAGACGCTGAAATATGGAGGCAACATCGTGTCCGTATTGAATATTTGAATATTTTCTCGATATGAGGTGGGAAAATTACAGAAATAAAAGGAAATAACCAAAACTTCTATAAAAGCAATGGCAAGTCACATCTGTTATATTAGAAATATTATTTTCGGATCTGAAAGATCTGCAACTGAAAGCACACATTTAGGCAATAATGCAATCAGCAATTAAATTCTACCAGATGAACTCAAAGTATGTAGTTCAATATTAAAATCTTAGATATGTAAAATGGGTTCAGAATACTCTTTCAATCGGATTCAGAAGGTCAGGCAGAAATACATCACTAAGTTATCAAAATAACCTTGACGCTTTGATTGAAATAGAGAAAACCATAATTTTACTTCCTTATACAATTAAATCATATAGAACAATATGGCATTTCCAAGGCATTTAAGAATATAATCTGACAGAAAAGCCTCAAAACCAAATCATCATCATCGGCTCGACAACCGGGTTCCGGTCCTGGCCTCTTTCAACAAGTCTCTCCACCTATCCCGGTCTCTAGCCGACGCCATCCAGTTGCGCACCCCAAGGCTTCGGGCGTCCTGGTCTACGCCATCTCTCCAGCGCAAGCATGGTCTACCACGCTGTCGTCTACCATAGAATGTACCACAAAGAACTTTCCGAGCAGGTTCCTCTTCGCTCATGCGAGCTAGGTGCCCTGCCCACCGGAGTCTACCGAGCTTAATTTTTGTCACGATATCTGCTTCTAGGTAGATTGCGTACAGTTCATGATTGTACCGTCTCCGGAATCGTCCTCAAAACCAAATAAAACCCCTGAAATATAGGAAGAAATGGAAAAAATGCCTGGTTTCAGTGGATAGAGTTCAAGTAGATAACAAAGTCATGAAAACTTAACTAAGTATTCATACAAGTTTTAAAAATATTAAATGGAATTTATAATTATATCCAAACACAAAACATGTTGGGAGTCAAACTCATTTGTCAGTTGTCACCCCCTCAAAATGATAATGAGTACAGCAGAGTCTTAGTTATTTCAAAAGTTCGCTTAGTTTTGTTCTTACTTCCCAAGTTAGTTACTTACTTACGTCTCAAGTTCATTAGGCAATAGAATAGAGAACTCGAAAAAAGTGAGTCTGGCAATTCCATCTTTCTGTCTGTATGTCTGTACCTTAGCCTTAGCTACTGGATGTAGTTTCTTCAAACCCGATACTCAAGTGTACTTATCAGGAGAAATTGAAAGTTTTGCTTGGCTCCAAAACTTACAGCATCTGCCATACAGCCGTTATGCAAAACATTATCTGTCTCGAAAATGGGTCCAACGATTTTAATAAAAAAAATTAAGTGTGCAATTATGGACATGGACTACATTTTCATAAAAAAAAAATTGTTATTTTCGGTACCTGTCATAGAACTGTATTTTTGTTTTTCGGTATTCTCATTAACGGCTTTAACGATTTTGACCACCATTTCTGTGCAGGAGCTTCTTTGAATTTAAAATAAAATTATATATGTATATAAAAGTATTCCAAACAATTTTTTGGGGTTTTTTAATAAATCAATATCTTCAAAATGTATGAACGACTATTTTTTGAATTTATTTCCTTAAATTTATATACATTAAATTGGTATTCTAATTTTTTTTTCTTGAAAGTTTTTAAAGAAATTTGTTATATAAAAAATTAATTTAATAATATAACGATTCTTAAACTTCACATTTTTATAGAAATCAGATAACAATTTATGCATTTGAAAATTTTTATCTCATTTAATCCATGTTTTATATTTACTTATACATAATTTTAAAATTCCAAAGTACTTTTACATACGAGTATGTAAGAGCAAGTACATTTTATTTTAATTGGTTCAATGGCGCTGCAATGCGTGTCTGAGCTTATATGCCTCTCCATACCACTGTATCTCTAGTCTATCATCTCAAATTTCGTACGCCAAGTCAAAATTGAATTTCAAAAAAAAATGTCGCTCTGTTTTTGAGATATTGAATTTTCAAAACAATTTTTTTTGTAAAAAAAAAAAGATTATATTTTTAAAGTTTTGATATGAAATGTTCCTTAAACTTTTAGAACTTTTTTGTTTTTGATAAAATCGACAGTGAAAAAACTGGTTCTATTGGAAGTACCATTAATAACCATTTTTTGGAACTTTCTTAATTTTTTTTTTTAATTTTGGAGCAGTTTTTAAGAAAAAGTTTTTTTTTTGTTTCGAAAAAAGGTATAACACGTACACGTGTCGGGATGATATCTACCAAGTTTAAAAAAAATCAGCCAAACCGTTTAGGCTGTAGTCGAATAGAAAGGCGGACAGACAGACAAAAATTACACTTTTTTCATCTTCCCTATCCTGGTCTGATAAAAATCTCGAGATCGATTTTTTTACGAATGCATATTTACATCCATGTTTATATCGGAAAGAAAAATTTGCAATTTTAAATAATAGAATGGAATCATTTAATTTAAATATTTTGCAGTTTCTTTTGCTACATTCTGACCGATATAAAACATAAAACCACGATGATTCAAATACAAAGACAATATTGAAATCTTCCGATTCTATCGAGACCGTCAGTCAGTTTTATTTTATACCTTAAATTATATTTGTTAAATTAAGAAAGATCCTCAAAAAATCAAAAGACTTGCATTAAATGTTTAAACTTAAAAAGCAAACAAAACATTCCCACTCTATACTCTTCCAAGTATTGAATTCAATTCTGAAAGAAGTTCAAGTTATATAAAGGTTTCTTTAACATTATCAAAAGCATTCATCTTACTGAAATTGAAATACATGAGCATCATTTATTTCATCGAAGAAGCAAATATACATAAATCGGATCAAATCTTCTTTGATTGTATGTAAATACTGAATACACATATATCTACATCTGTCCGAAAAATTGTCTTAAACATAAAACTCAAGTCCATAGCTTTCATTTTATAAGAAAATAAGGACTCTTATAAGCTTCTTCCTTTCTTTCTTCTGAGGGGCAAAATCTCTTCCCTTAGATTCGAGAAAATACTCATTGCTTTTCGAACTTGCATATGAATTACGTTTAACGAAAAAAAAGGACTTGACTACATTGCTACTGACAATACTACTGACAGGACACTTATCTTCCTTGAATGGTGTTCCATTCTTTAGGAAATATATTTACATTTACATTCTCGTTCCATTGACACCACCCACCCGCACCCACTAACATACACAGTTGCTAAGGTACCATCACAAAACGGAGTGATAACTTTTCTATCTTTTCTTTCTCCTTTTAAGGCTTTTAGTGTAATTCTTGTTGTTGTTTGTTGTTTATTATGTCTTTATCCTCAGACGAAATGTAACATTAGGAACATTGAATGAGATCCGAGTTCTTAAAAGCGGCGAAGATTTGCTTTATAGTTTTCTTTTCATCTAGATTGTGTGAGTGAGAAGAATGCGCGTTAATAAACAAGCCCACAGGATGTGTCGTGGATGGAGAGGTAGGCGAGGCACTCAAGCTTTCCACGGATATGTCAAATACCTACGAATGTCTGCGGCTTTGCACACAACATTTAGATCAGCGAAAGATATTTTGTTTGAGCGAAACGCCAAAGTCAATTTCGCAAATTGAAGGCTTTTGTTGTGTTGACAAAGTCGCACCATACCTCCAGCCATTGTGTTGTTGTTGGTCGTTATGTCAATTTTATCTTTTTGGCTTGGCTTTTCTTTCGATTTAGCTGGAGGACTTTTGTGAATTTGAAGACAAGTCGTCAAGGACTTCGCGGAAATTGATTTCATACTGCGGTGCGCGTATAAAATGTTTGTAAATATATCTGATTTCGTTGTTCGATTTGATTATTGTATCTCTTGTTTTTTTTCTGTTTTTAAAAACTTTTATTCGTGGGTATTGAAAAAAAAACAGTGGAAGGAAATTTATTCCACTTACAAAGGAAACAAATAACCCGTTGTGGAATTGGCTTCCTTTTTATACAATAATACTGGCAATAACATCAGATTGGGTTTTCTACAACCGGATATCGATGTTGGTATCGATTTATGTATAATTTATTCCTCCTTTTCGTAGGTATCTCTACACGTGTTGTCAGTTTTTTTTTAAATCCTCAACAAACAGAAGACGTAGCAAGGTAGAAAGGACAAAAACGAATAACAAAGAATTGTGCAGATATCGTTTTGTTTATCATACAAATAAATAATACTTGTGGAATAAAGTTTACCTTTCTAAATAAACACACACGAACACGCAATTGTATGTTGTTGAAGGAACATAAATATTAAATATAATATACAGACAATGTACCTCATTCAATTCCTAGGGGATGAATTACGAACACAACATAATATTCTTATGAGAGTGTCCTAAGTAAATGTTGTTCTCTTAATAAATTATTTTGCTAAAATATGTTGAATAAATAATGAAATAAATTTGGATGTCGGTTAAATATTTGATTTATCTTGGAAATTAATTTTGGATTCGTGTCTATGAATCTGGAAGGAAGTGTAGATGCTCTTTTTTTAATTAACATACCTTATGACTAATTTTGTTAAGTAATTATGCCTTAGAAAATGTTTCTCAAGTAGTTTAACGCAGAACGGATGTATCTTGAGGTATGGTTTACCTTGTTCATAGTTTTTGTTCATTATAGATCGTAAATTATTTAATACAACGAATTCATTTGCATTTTCAATGAAGAAATTCCTTTGAGGCCAATCTATGAATGTGGCAGGATTACATTCATGTAAGTATTATAAAATAAATGAAGACAGTATATAAGCGATTATCTCACAGAAATAGCTAGCCTATTCAGCAGAGATTATTTTCTTGCTTTTTGAGGACTATTCTCATGAGATCAACTAATTAACGAACATTTGCTAATTTTGACTTTTCGTTCACAAATCATTTGATGATCAATTACCAAGAAAACACAAACAAGAAAAATGTTGAGGTTAGTTGTGCGCGTACAATTCATGTGGATGGTATGTAGAACGGAAATATAATTTGACAGAGATCATATTACTAGGTTTTCAACTAGAGATAATCCTGGATTTAAGATGAATCTATTTCCAAGGGTATTTTTCTGGATAAGTGGAAAGTCTTTATTAGAGATGCCGCGAATAGTCACTCGGCCGAATACCGAATATTCGGCCACACTTGTCGGCCGAATACCGAATATTCGGCAGCCGAACATTCGGCCAACGAAACGATTTGTTGTGTATCTATCTCCTACGTGACTTTTGACGAGGCACAACAGTTTCTGGGAATGTTTTGAGGAAGTTGCTATAGTAGACAAAATGATAAAGATGTTGAAGAAACTGCCATTGAAAACCAAATAGATTTTTTTTAAGAACTTTTCGCCAAGATCGGATGGCAGACCCTTACAAGTGGTGGTCATCAAATATAAAACTGTTTCCCAATTTGACAACATTTGCTGAAATCTACCTCTCGTCTCCTGGTACTAGTGAACTAGTGAGAGGTTATTTGCAGAAGCTGTAATTGATTTCGAATATAGACGTTACATAAAACCTATGCTACCAACGAATGCTGAAAAAGCTGTTTTTATTCACCACAACTTACCATTAGTAGATTTAAAATACTAAAATAAGAAACTTTAATAAAAATACAACATTTTTTGTAAGATAATAAATCTTTTTTTATTCTCCATTTAATATTCGGTATTCGGTAATGTTGTGAACTATTCGGCCGAATACCGAATAGTGGCCGAATATTCGCGGCATCTCTAGTCTTTATATTAATCCAGTTTTTAAGTCTGGTTCAAAAAATTTGGCATCGAACTACAGACCAATATCTAAACTATCTGTTGTTCCAAAAGTTTTAAATACTTAGTCTTGTTAAAGATAGGTTTAAATATTTTATAAAACAACATGTTCGTAAATATCAACATTGTTTTTGGAAAGGTAGTTCTACAAATTCTTATCTAATTGAATTCACAAATGTTTGCATTAATAGTCTGGACAATCGGAAAAAAAGTTCATGTGATGAACATGGACTTTTTAAAAGCCTTTATTAGAGTTAATTTGCATATTCTCTTTAAAAAAAAAAACTTCAAGCTCATGGGTTCCATGGAAAGCTACTTCAATGGTTTTCTTCATATTAACTTGGACGGATACAATATGTTACGATTGGGGACTTTTTCTCAAGTGAGATTAAAGAAACTTCTGGAGTTCTAGAAGGTAGTCATTTGGGCCCGTTACTATTCTTACTTTTTATTAATGATCTTCTTAATATTACTAATTTGAATTGAATTATTCATTGAATAATTTTCCGTTAAAAATAGTTAAAGAGTTCAAAGATTTGGGTGTTATATTTGACTCGAAGTTGAAATTTAATTCTTCTTCTTCCTTTGCTTCGGCGCTGTTATGATCTCGATGTCGAGGGGATCATAACTCTCCCACGTATCTGCTTCACACTAGTGATCCGCCTGTGGGGTTCGCCGGGTTGACCTCAGAAATCGGCGGCAAGCCTCCCGGTTTTGTATTGTTCCATTTCTGAGGCCAACTGAATGCTGGTGTTTTTGCATTTGTTTGTACCAGGAGTGTTTAGGCCTACCTTTCTTTTTATTCCGAATTGGAACGTTGTATGATATTGCCTTTTTGACGGGGTTCTCAGGATCTCTCCTTTGAACATGGCAATACCAACTGAGTCGGTCGTGTTCAATTTTTTGGGAAATGGTATTCTTAACATGAAGGCTTCCTCGGATCTTCGTACTTCTAATTCGATCAAGCTTTGTAACTTCTGCTGTCATACGAAGCATCTTCATCTCAGCTGCCGTTAGCTTACTTTCATACTTTTTGTACATTGTCCAACATTGTGAACCGTATGTGAGTGCTGGACGCACAACTGAAGTGTAGAGCTTTCCTTTCAGCTTAGGGGGCATTTTTCGGTCACAGAAGATAGCAGAATTTTCCCGCCACTTCATCCACCCTACGCTTACGCGATGATTGATATCGTCATCACAAGTAGCTTCGTTATTTATCATAGACCCCAGATATTTAAACTTTTCACACTTGGGAAGCACTACTCCATTCAAATAAATGTCTGGAATAGGCCTGTGTGGATCAGAAAATGGGCAGCATAGGTATTCTGTCTTTTTCGCGCTTATGCGGTACCCACTTCCTTCTAGAACATCCACCCATACGTCAAGTGCTCGTTGTAGGGATATCGGGTCTTCACTTATGATGGCTCCATCGTCAGCAAAGAATAACTGATGCACTTTTGGATCCGTCACTTTGCCTTCAAGCAGGTAATCAAGAACTGTAATAAAGAGCAGGGGACTCAAGACACTTCCCTGGTGTACACCTACTGTGATTTCGAATTCTTCGGTGACTCCAGCTGCGCATCTTACTTTAGTAACTGCTCCATCATACATGTCCATAATTATCCGCACATAGGTTTCTGGAACTCCTCGTTGCCTGAGGGCCACCCATATTAGATCTCGTGGTTGTCGATCGAATGCTTTTTCAAAATCAACCAATACGACATGCAAATCCTCCAAAGAATCCCGATGTTTTTCCATAATTATTCTTATACTCTGGATTGCATCCGTGGTTGACTTACCCCCGACAAACCCGCACTGGTCATCAGATAGCCTAATTATTTTTCGCAGTCGGCTACCCAAGACTCGCTCAACGATCTTCATGGTGTGTGACATCAGCTTAATCGAACGGTAATTATCACAGCTTCGAGTATCACCCTTTCCTTTATAAATTGGAAGAAGGTAACTTTCCCTCCATTGATTAGGCATGCGATCACCTCGTATAAGTTTGGAGCCAAGAATCATGAGCCATCTAAACCCGATGTCTCCCATCTTTTTCCAAAACTCTGAGGGTATTTCGTCTGGGCCAACAGCTCTTCCCTTTTTGGAGTATTTTACCGCCTCACTAACTTCTTCGACTGTGACGTCGGATACTTCGCTTAAGTTAGGTGAAGCTATTGGAAAGTATAGCCTTGGAAATTGTTCGTTTAGAAGTCCGTCACAATACTGTCGCCACCTGTGAAGAATTTCGTTGTCTTCCACAAGTAGTTGGCCTTGAGCATTGTTAATAAACTTTGGCGAACAAATCTCCTGGGCATTTCTTCTTCTTTGAGCGGCTATTTTGAAGATAGTTGCGCCCTTATTCGTGTTTTGCCGTAGCTCTTGAATAGCACCAGCTGTCGGGGTAGAAATTTCATCCAGCTCCCGATACAGGTTTTCTGTATTCTTTGCTTGAATTTGGGCGCACTTCTTCTTCGCTTCTTTCTTGCAGTTTCTATATTCCACTTCGAGGCGTGACTTTTGCTCTGTATCATTAGAGGGGCACTTCGACCAAGCCTTGAAAGCCATTTTCTTTTTACTTATAACTGATTTAGCTTCATCATTCCACCACCATGTTTCTTTGCCTTGTTGGTTGTGTCCTTTTGAAACCCCTAACAGTGTTTTGGCTTTTTCTTTGCAAGTTCTCTGTAGGAGATCCCACATACTTTGTGCTGTACTCTCTTCATTTCGAACTATATCGGTGTTGTTATACAGAACGTTTTGCATATTCGAAATAAAAGCTTCGCCTTTTTCCTTATCCAGATTATACCATTTGATCTTCCCAAAAGTTTTTGTATGTTTGTTGTCGTTCACTGTCTCCATAAAAAATTCTGTCAGTAGGAGACGGTGTTGGTGGGCGATCGCTTCTCCTAGTATCACTTTGCAATCTTTTACCCGGGGTTTCATGAAACTAGATACCAAATGGTAATCAATCTGGGTTTCATTTCCACCACTGCTGTAAGTGACCAGGTGTCGGCTTTGTTTGACGAACATGGTATTTAGTACGATAAGACCGTATGTTTTGCACATGCTCAGGATGTCTTCACCAGGAGGGTTCCTGGTGCCGTATCCGAGGCCTCCATGGCAATCTTCATAGTCTTCGTTTGTCTTCCCGACATGTCCGTTCAAATCTCCGCCCACGAACAAAAACTCTTCCTTTGGGATGTCCTTAAGTAGATTGTGAAAGTCTAGCCAAAATGCATCTTTTTCCACCTGCTCACATCCAATTTGGGGAGCATATGCAGTGACAATATTCCACAACTTTCCTTTAATCACCAATTTAAGGGACATCAAACGGTCGCTGGATTTCGAAATGGTCAATACGCTGCCTAATAGATGTTTTGCAAGGATGATTCCGATTCCGTTTTTACCCTTTTCCGTTCCATAGTAGAACATCTTATAGTTTTTTGTCCTCGTATCCAAGAAACGGGCCCTGTTTCCCGTGTTTCGCCATTTTGTTTCTTGAACACATAAGATGTCCACTCGCCTTCTTTTCATCATCTCTTCCAACTCGAAGCTGCGACCTGTCATACTGCCAACGTTCCAACTCGCAACTTTCAGATTTTGTATAATCTGCGGCATTACTTTGCTAGCCCCCGGAATCCGTCTAGCTCTGACCCGAGCATTGCTGCTCGGTCCAGGATCAGTACCATGTGTAACAATGGTAGTGCCTGGCGGGGTAGTGTCATTTTGGACGAGTACTTCCATAATGCTTGAATTCACAAAATCCGTTGTAAGTATCGACGTGTGCATGCTCCAGTTTTGTATTTGATCTCTCTTTTACGGCACCGGTGATCTCCAGTCGTGCCAACCCAGGGACTGGCATGCACACTTTTGGGAAAGTTTATAGGTGTTACGTGTCGCTAGGTTCACCTTGCTGTTTGTGGCCTAGATGTATTTACTCCTTTAGTCGCCTTTTACGACAAGCGGGGAGGCGCTGCAGGAATATTCTAACCCGTCCCTGCACAGGGTAGAAGTTGAAATTTAATTAACATATTAATTTCATTGGGCCGTACCAACAATCAAATTAAGAGACGACTTTAATATTTGAGCGAAATGGACCATTATTTAAAGAGCTCTATAAAGTTAATCATACATGTTATGAACTTAATATTTATGTGAACTCTAAATTATGAACCATTTATTGTACCGAACCTTAAAAATAAAATGCAGCATATATGGTCAGTTATATAGAGTCCATTAAATAATGCTTCATTTCGCTCAAATATTAAAGTCGTCTCTTAATTTGATTGTTGGTAAGGCCCATTGTGTCCAAAGCAAATTTCTTACTTGAAATCATTAAAAGCAACTCATTAGAGTTTAAAGATCCTTATTACGTTTAAATCTTTATACTGCAGTATTGTGCGTCCTGTTCTTGAATAAATTTGCGTTGTGTGGAGTTTAATAAGAAGAGAATTAAAAGTGCTAAAAAAAATTTCTAATTTTTGCTCATCGAAATATTTTTGAAAACAATATCGAACAATATCCTGTCATTCTTATAATTCGAAATGCCTGCCTATTGCTTGGAATACAGACTCTTGAGGCGAGAAGAAAAATGCATAGTATCATGTTTATTAATGATATATTGACTTAAGTATAGAATGTGAGAGTTTACTTAGCTCCTTGAATTTGTATGCCCCACCAATTTCCTTAAGAGCGGGACCACTTTTGGCAATTGATGCTCTTTATACGCTTTACGGACCGCGTGAAACGATTTCTACAAGTTGTAATATATTTAACTTGTTTTATTCAAATTAAGACATTTCTCTGTCCAGAATCTTATTTAAAAGTCGAATATTCACCTTTATTATAATAGGCGTTTCACTTGAACGACAATCGTCACTTCTTCTGTCGAGTCACTTTTAAGGCGTTTAAGAGTCGGTATTACGATACTTAAACGCCAGGCGTTTTGAATCAACATACGTTCCACATAAAAATCTGTCATTGACAAACAGATATTTCAAAACAATTTGTGTTTTTTCTTTCAGTACACGGTGTGTGCCATACTTTGTGATGTGTTTCTTGATCATGTTCTAAGAAAAAAATTGTTCTACAGTAAAGTCTGATTTTCAACTTTGACATCACTTTTTGACGATGTAAAAAAAGGCTAACTTTGTGTACCCTGAGCCTGACCCATGTTAAGGTCAATTTCTCTGTCGGTACTGAGACTTTTTATTTTAGACTTTATTTTGAGTAGAAATACTAGCCTTTAAGCCTACGTTTGAATTGAGCTGATATGTTTTAGGGTTGTCTGATATTGAATTTTAAATGGTGTTCGAGCAAAATTTTGACTTTGAGGTAAAAACATAAAGTTTTCGTATTTTTACCTGATGAAGAAAACAATAATACAACAAAAATCATTAATAAGTGAACCCAAACATTTTATGATACTTGGGAAGATCTAAAACAGGTAAAAAATCGAAATTTGTGTTTTGTACCTACTTTTATTGCTAATCTTTGCAATTGGTGTGGTTTTCCAAGAATTGTTAGTTTTTAGGTAATTTTCATAGACCGAGAGCCCACAGCAAATTTTGGGTGTGGTTGATAACAAGAAATAATTAGCATAATTAAATAGGCCTTTAGTAGTTATTTACAAATGTGAACGTCTTGAATGCTCTAGTGGGAGCTATAGTGCATAAAAGTCCATCATATATGCAGTTCTTTCCAAGTCTAAGTAATTGTGATAACTTTGTCAAAATGAAGAGTTAAGCCCCCTGATTGCAAGTATTTTGCAGACAGCCTTCTGCCTGCAAGACGCGATAAGAATAGTGTACTTCTTGCACGAAGAAGACCGCCTTCAAAACGTCTTGGACCTCGATATTTGCAATCAGGGCACTTAGCTCTTCATTTTGAAGTTATGGCAAATTTTGTATCACCATTGTTTAGACTTTGGAAAGAACTGCATATCTGATGCACTCTTATGCACTATTGCTCCCACTAGAGCATGCAAGACGTTCACATTTGTAAGTAACTACTAAAGGCCCATCTAATTATGCTAATTATTTTTTGTTATCAATCACACCCAAAAATTGCTGTGGGCTCTTAGTCTATTATAAAAAGGGTAAAAAGTGTACTTATGCCTATTTGACTTGCTGTCAAAATCCTAATCACCTTAACCCTTCACAGGGAAAGTTAAATTTTGGGGATGACTGTTCAATGGGTAAATTAACTAAATAAGTAGTATAAAAGAATAGAAAAACTCAAAACTCATTCAACAGATTATCAAGTTTGATAAGAGAGCTTTTTGAAATGCCTTTACTTACGAGAGAAGAATACGCAGACATTGTATTCGTTTATGGGTTGTGCAATGGAAATTCAAGAAGAGCACAACGAAGATACCAGAAAATTTACCCTAACAGAGGTCTTCCTTCTCGAAATGTTTTTGGAAATATCTTTCGAAGGCTTTGAGAAACTGCATCAGTTTCAATTGCAAGACCTAACGCGGGAGCTGCAAGCATAAGAAAAGTTTCAGTGATACACTGCATCTGTATTGGGTTAGTTATTTTCACCCTTAAATAAAACAAATATAATAAAAATTAAAAATTACACAATACTAACATCTTTATCCAATTTCGACAATGAGTCGTTTGAAAATTTGTATTCGAGAAAAATAGCGTTCTGAGAGTCGTAGAAGTCGAGAAAAACGACAGTTATAATACAGATGAGTGACATTTCTCATACGAAAACTTACATTCCACTCAGAGTATAGCGTTACGACTCGAAAAATAACGATAAACGACTCTAAAACGCCATTCATAATACAAATTTTTAAAAATGACATTTGTCGTTCAAGCTACAATAAAGGTGATTGACTTTACTTGATTGATTTTCTTTAATTTTGTATATGATATGTATTTATCAAATGAATTGTTGTGAGATATTTAATTTAAAATCTCCTGAATGTACTCGTAAATTCGTAGATTCATTACTTAAATACATAAATTAATAATTAATCTTATTGAAATTTCCAAGATTCAAGAATTTATTTCTTAAATCTAGTAGATTAGAAATTAATCTAGTTAAATCTTCCTTTGAGCAATTGTTCTATAGTTAGAACTAATATTTATATCCATATCGTGCTAAATTATCTCGATGATTTTTCATTGTTTGCAAATATAAAAATTGAAACACGATTATGATTTTGATAGGTGCTGTCAAAGTTAATCTTCTTTTTAAACTTTTAGTGCGGTAGAAATACTAAATAAATCTCTTGCCGTGAATTTTGGATTATCTTTTGGTGAAAACGTAGCATAGTAACCAGTGTCATGGATTAATACGAGTATGTAGTGGAACAGAGCGAGAAAAATTTATAAGCTAACACACCAAAAATGTTCGTCTAAAACGAAAGGTTGGGAGATGAAAGATGGAAGAGAACACTTCTTCTTTTGCACTTAAAAGTCAATATTGTATCTGTGACTTTTGAGATACTTCACTAATAATATTATACTCAGTAGGAAGATTTTCGTCGCAGTTTATGACAGTCAGATTGCAATATGTTGCAAGCAATTTGTTTTCTCAAACTGCTCTCATTTTAGTAATACTCGTAAAAATGCAAATTTTAGTACATATTCTCAACATTAATTTCAATTTTTTTTCCATGACCTTTCCTCCTCAAAATAATTCAAATGAACTACCTATGTACATTGTACACTATCGAATCATAACAATTGTTTAGAAGTAAGGTAGCTCTTAATACAATAACTGTGTGTAAACACGATGATAGCAAACTATCAATGTATTTATTTTTTTACTGGTCAGTCAATATTAAAAAAAAAAAACAGATATTTATATTCACAATCAACAGAGATCAAAATGGACAAAAATGTGTGCTGGCTGCCTAGTCGGGTATTTAATTTTAATTAATTTATAGGTTCCCCCAAAAACTCTCTTATATTTACCCTGCTGAGTTTAAAAACCAAATCATTTGAGTTTGGGGTTTCTTTCATCGAGAATCAAATTACCAAATGTATTTCCTATTAATCGATTCAATTAAATAACCGAAATAAAACTCTCGTGAAAAGCATACTTTCTTAAGGCAAAATTGACAGCAGTCTGTCTTGGGTGAAAGCTTTTATAAAAAAAAAAGTTTCTTTATCGAAAGAAAATGTTCTCTAATATTTTTCCATTATAAAGTGAAAAAGTGGAGCGACAACTTGTGAAGAACCAGGGATAAGGGACTTATAACCCTCAACCATTTTTGTTTGAAGTTGTCCACAGAAGGGGAAGGGGCATTCAATTTTGCGCTGAGTCCTAACAGCTGAAATAAAAGGCTATTTTCGTGAAAAGACTTTCTCGAATTTCATTCAGAGAGAATTTATGATCAAATCGAACGCCATTTCATTATGATGATTGAAGAGTAAGAAAAAGACTAGCAAAGAACTAAGATTAACTTAGCATCAATAATTGACGCTCATTTGTTTATTTTTACAAGTTCGGTTGAACAGAATTAAAAAAAGCATTCGCAATAACATAAATTATATATTCACAATCATCACTGACGCATGGACTGACACTGCACCGAACTGAAAAAATATTCTATAATATTGTATAATTTATAAATTCTAAGTTCTTAATTATAAGTAATATTTTTGTACGCGAGATATTAATTAGCTTGATTCAAAGAAATAAATCTTAGATGGTCAATATATTTGAATCTTGAAACTTATAACTTGGGTTTTAATAATTCGACTTTAAAGGATAAGGTTTATTGAATGATGTCAGACACATCAGGCTACAGTTTTGTGATACTAAATGCAGAGCAGAGATCACGATTCTACAACCATTTTCGGGAAAATAAGATTTTCGAAAACTATGGTTATCGTTATTTTTGGATAAAAATACAATTTGTTACATCTTTTAGCTAGTGTTTAAAACTGTCAGCTGAGAAGATTCAAAACAATCGGTTGTTTTTAAAATATTGAAAAACATTTTTTTTTAATTTGAATACACATTACGATTCAAATTTTAGCTTTAAAAAAAATGATTCTAAGAGATGAACCATTAAAACTAACTTCTCGGAATTTACATTATATATACGAAAAGATTTTTTGCTTTAATAATGTGGAATAAGTTTTGAGAAAAAAAATTATTTCTTAACTTAAAAAAAGGGGAATATCTTTAAAATGTTAGAAATTTAAAATAGTTAATTAAAATATTTTTTGGATTTAATTTAAACACATATTAAAGTCAACATTTCGAAAACACGATGATCGATTTTGTTTAAAGCAGGCATCAATCGATTTTTAACAGTCCTTTTTTTTAAAAAGTCCTTTTGAAAATGATAGATCGTAAATGATCTCCACACTCATTCACACATGTGCGACACCTGACCAAAAAATTATTAATTGCAGTCTGAAAGAGTTGAAGTCGGGATCTCCTCAATTTTTGTTTTGATCAACTGCTTCAATTCAGTCAAATTCCTTACTTTAAATTTGTACACCTTGCCTAATAAAGAATCTAATGCAAACGGATGACCTTTGCGACCAGTGGAAAGTGGAGTTTGTTTCGGAATCATATAATAAAACGGCAAACATGTTTTTTGTGGTACACTTTTCTCCAAAAGTATTTAACCGATTTCGATAAATTTTATATGGTTGGAAAGCCACAGTTACGGAGATGTGCAGAATATACTTGAGACACGCATTTACACACTGTGGGTCATTTTTGTTTTTGCACTGTCGAACACTTTGCATATTACATAAAATAAAATTTAATTTAATAAATTTGCTTGAAAACACTGCCAATAATATAAATAATAAATAAATTGGCACTCGAATTTCGAGAGCTGGGTCGGCTAGTTTTCATTATTACAGGTCCATCATAACCGATTCGTCATAAATATTTCCTCCGTCTTGCTGGAAATAAATACTGCTGAAAGGGATACGTCTTTTGGCGTACTAGTTCTGGGTAAAAAAAACTACTTTAACATCTTTTAACATCGTGTTACACACTTTTCATCAAAGAAATATGGCCCGACAATGCACCGTGATAAAACTGCACACCACACAGTGACACCCTCTGGATGCAGTTCTGTCTCATGGAGTATTTCTGGATTATAGTCACTCCATTTACGGAAACTTTGATTGTTTTGATGAAATTTAAGACAAAACCAAGCAATTAATCAGTTAACCCGTGACCAAGAAGAGTGTAACCTTTTCGAAACGTCGCATCGCGTTGGCGGGAAAGTAAAGAACCAAATCTATTAAACGCGGTAAGTCCGAAAAGTAAATAAATAATAAAAAAAAGTAAACAAACAAATAATGTTATATAACCGCGAAAATTGCTTAAAACTTAAAATTTATCAAGTTGTGGTCTTCTTCGGCCCTTTTCAATAATTTTGTTTCTAAATTCCAGGCGTACAGGCAAATCGCGAGGGTTTAACTTGCTCGTAATTTTGACTTTGAACGAAAACAATTTTAGGTCATCATTAGTCATCCTCATCAATTATCCGTTGTAGTCGAAACACTTGACGGTACCGACGAGGCTACATCCGCGATTGTGTCCTGAACCCGATCATAGGGATCTTGATGGTACGACCTTCGTGCGATGCTCCCATATTCGGCAAATATGTTTACCAGCCTCTTAATGGTCAATCTACTCGGTGGAGTGCCGCGAAGCTCCCGCCTAAATCCCCTTTGAATGGAAATGACGGACTGCATAGTATGGTACTGTTGCATTATCCAAATCAATAAATATCAATAAATAAATTAATAATAATTATGTACAAAAATGTTTAAATGTTATAATAAATTAAATAAAAAAAATAAATAAAAAAAGTTAATAAATAAATAACTTAATAAATAAATAAATAAATAATACATAAATAAATAGATAAAGGAAACAAAATAAATAATTAATTACAAAATAAAAGCTAAAATCTAAATATTAAACTAAAAAATAAGCCGATTATTCACACGGAAGAAAAGTTAGTATCTACGTTTTGTTCTGTAGCGATATTCGTGCGCCACCCTTAATAATAATATCAGTATATTAATTGTAATTGTTAAAACCTGTCAAAGAAACAAATTTGTCCATACATACATATATATGTATGCATGTATATGCTTAATTTTTTACGATTAAATCAAAATGACAAATTAAGATATTACAAATCAATAATTTTTTTCTCTGGCGACATATTTTTAAAGGTTTGTATCAAATGTTATGATATTTTTGAATTTAAATCTTTTCGGGGGAATGTCAAATAATCATCGTAATATCAATTTTAATCAAAATCCCCTTTTCAATTTTCATAACGAATCCATTACTTGCCATATAGTATACGCAAGTAATAATGACCCAAAAGAAAAAGAAACTTCTTTTCGATCTTCGTTAAAAAGCACTTAAAAGGAATTTTATGGTTAATAATTTTTAATTAACGAAACTCGACTTCACATAGAGCATGGCCTTTAAGTTCCCATACTTTCATATAAATAATCCCCGTTGGTGTCGTACATTTCTTTAGAAAGTTCAAAGCCTTGGCTTGAATTTATTGCTTATCCCATAACTCATACTTCATGACACTTTATTACAAGCACATGCCGATCCTTTAAACGTCAAGAGTGCACAAATATATAGCCCCACAAAAACTATCCCCAAATATATACATTTTAGCTTTGATTCAAAATCAAATACAAATATTAGGGCACCGCACTAAATTTATCAACTGCCACTTTCTGCAAAAATAAGAAAATAAAAACATTTATTTTCAAAAAAATTGAACAAAAAACTAAATTTACGAGTTTTAATTAAAAATTCGCCAATTGAATAATCCCACCGATAAATTCATCCGAATAAATAGAGGTAATTTTTTGGGGAATTTTTTTTTGATTCGGCAACTCACCATGAGGCAAACATCAACACAAGCTATGCCATCATTTATGTAGTTACCTCCTCTATCTATACTGATTGCTCCAATAAGAAAATCCCCAAAAAACATTCCGAATGCCGGCCGTACAATATGTTTTTTGCTTTTGCCTCTGATTTTTACACTACCTGCCTATGATTGTGTTCCTATGCTAGAGCCTTAAGCGCTATTACAGCAGGTCCTTCCAAGGGGAATGTGGATACTTTCATCTGTATATTTCCTGGACTTTATTGGGGTCACAATGTCCCCGAGAATCGTGTAGCAGAATAACAAAGTGGTTTATGTGGTGCGTATTTTGTTAAATTACCGAGCACACGCACCAGAAAACTTCCCAAGCAAAAACTCAAACTGAATTTCCAACTTAGAGAAAGACAAGGACTAAAAACAAAACAAAAAACTAAAATCTTAGAATAGGAAAGAGAAAACAAGGAATTATGGGTGGTTTGGGTAATTTAATCTTTTAATATATATATATATACGGTAGGGATACCTCGGGCTAAATGTACAGGAAGGATGCCTACTTTCGGTTTCTATTTTCGTGGTCGTGTTCGTGTTGGATTTCCTGTCCCTGGATATTTCTACTTCATTACAAATAACGAACATTTCAAGCGTACCCTTATTTTATAGATAAGAATGCGAGGAACCCTTCATGTCCGAACAAAATTGGAACTATCGCATTCCTTTATTTTTTGTTTTACTTACTTCCATACAGGAAGGGCTTTTCGGGGAAAGACACTTATTAAATTACACTTAGCAGAGTGTAACGACTAATTCACTTCTTCGGATCTTAATCGACTTTTGAATCCTTTTTCCTTGTGGATTTACTAATTTTCTTCTGATGCAATCTATGTGGAAGGATTATAAGAGTGAGTCTTTTTCTCTAGTTGGGTAGTGAGAAAATTATATAAAATGCCATTTATGGTCGTAGGAAAATGCACATTGATTTGAAAAATAAGTTTTGTGTTTCAATTTAGTACTTTCCGACTCTTGAGATAGTAAGGATTTTTAAGGGTAATAACTTTTAATTTATGAGTCTATTCAGGAAATGGTTTTTAGAAATGGACATTTGAGCTCTCTTCATTTAGCAAACGTTTGTTACATCAAGACATTCAAAGATTTATGGTTTTTCAAGTCAAACTCAATGTAAACAGCTGTTCAATCCAAGGCTTCTTAAAACTAATAATTTAAGCAAAAATTTAGTACTCGTACTATAGCTTTGTATAAAGGATCTTCCAATAAGAGTGTTCATTTTTAATTTCGCGTCGTTTTTTAAAGGTCAACCTTCTATTGAACATAAATAGTAAATATAATAAAAAAAGAATGAAAATTCACATTTAATTCTTGGAGGAAATAAACAATCAAGATCCTGATTTTTAACACAAAATCATTCTCAGTAATGAGGTTTATTTTTATTTGCGTGGGTACATTCATAAATAAAAATGTCACATCTGGAAAATCTCCAATAATCCAAGACTAATAGTAGACAGACAGTTCGATGCGTTTTTTGCCCCAGAGGTGTCATTGAGCCATAATAATTCTTCAAAAGTAATGGAAATGCGAGCTTTCTAATCAATGAATTCAGCGTAGCAAGTGATATCTTTTTTATGAAATTAAGAGTCTCCTCAAAATCCTCATTTTTACTTGCGATATAGGTACTATAGGGCAAGTTCTGCATTTGAAAAAAAAATCGAACTCGAGATTTTGATCAAAGTTGACATTACGATGATAGCGAAGACGAAAAAAGTGGGTCCGACAATTCCGTCTGTCTGTCTGTATGTCTGTATGTCTGTACCTCGAACTACAGCCTAAACTACCGGAGGTATTTTCTTCAAACTCGGTAGTTAAGGGTCTTCGGTGATTCCCTAGAGGGAATCTAAAACTAAGGGTACCCCCCGTACACCCGTAATACAAAATCTTATTTATCTCGAAAACGGCTCTAACGATTTTGATAAAAAAAATTAGGTGTGATATTATGGACATGGACTATATTTTGGTGAAAAAAAAAATTGGGGGGAAATGTTATTAGGGGTACCTGTCATAGAACGGTTTTTTTGATTTTCGAATTTCTCACAAACGGCTCTAACGATTTTAACCAAAATTTTTATGCAGGAGCTTGCTTTGCATTTGAAAAATTATAAGCTAAAAATTTTTTCGAAAAAATAGTTTTTGGATTTTTAAAAAAATAATACAATTTTTTTTTTGAAAATTCAATATCTTGAAAACCGATACACGATTAAATTTTTAAATTACGTTTAAAAATGTATTTTATTAAATACTAACAATTGGCATATCAATTTTTTTTATAAAAATTTTAAGGAAAATTTAGTACACAAAAAACATGTTTCAGTGTGTCTGTATGTCTGTATCTCTCACTACAGCCTAAACCCCTGGACCTATTTCTTTCAATCTCGGTAGTTAAGGATCTTCGGTGATTCCCTAGAGGAGAAATTCAAATTTTTTTTTTAGCTCCAAAACTAAGAGTACCCTCCATACACCCGTAATGCAAAATCTTATTTATCTCGAAAACGGCTCTAACGATTTAGATAAAAAAAATTAGGTGTGATATTATGGACATGGACTACATTTTGGTCAACAAAAATTTTGGGGCAAAATGTTATTAGGGGTAACTGCCATAGACCCGTTTTTTTGATTTTCGACTTTCTCATTAACGGCTCTAAGGATTTTAACCCAAAATTTTTAGCAGGAGTCCCCTTAAGTTTAAAATAATATTGTATATTAAAATATTCTAAAAAATATTTATTGGGTTAAAAAAAAATTTAAATCAATATCTTCAAAACCTATGAACGATTATTTTTTTGAAATTATTTCCTTAAACCAATATTATTAAATACTTAAAATTCGCATCCCACATTTTTTTCTTGAAAAATTTTAGAGAAATTTCTTATATAAAAATTTATTTAATAATAAAATGATTTTTTAAGGTTTATTTGCATAAATTCAAACTTTTCCGGAAACCCGACAGCAATTTTATGCACTTGAACATTATTATCTCATTAAATCCATGTTTTATATTTATAAAATGTATCTTAAATTCCAAAGTACTTTTACATAAGAGCAAGTTCGTGCGATCCAGTCGTGCATTTTATTTTTTTTATAATCTACGCGCGCTCAAGGGATTATGATTACCCTTTAAATGTTTGAACACAGTGCGGGCGTGAAGTTAAGGAAGAGGAAGGATAGGAAAGATGTGTGGCACGATGTTCTGAGACTGAAGGTTGTTGTCTCAGATATTTTACCTCCAGGGATGGCGGCTGAACTAAAGCGGAGAATGCCGTGTCTTATTTCTGTGTCGCTTATAATTCACATTATTTTTTATTCGTGTTCATCCTTGTTGGGCATACTAGTTTAACTCAATTACATGTTGTTAGTGTTATGCCTGAACAACATGTAATGAGTAAACCATAGCAAACCCATTGATGACAATTTTAGAAGGTTTTTAATGGAATTAAAACGTCATAGACGACGGCAGGGATCGAACCTGTGATCATGAGGTTCACAGGCGAGCACACATCCATCGCGCCACGACCATACTCCATATTAAGGATGGAACGCTTATTGTTTCAATCACAATGTCATTTTCTATTTTCACACATCTTTGTTATTTCTTCTTGAAACACTTACAAATATTTTTTTACTTTAAGTTCCGCACGTCTTAAGCTTAAAGAAAAAAACTGAACTAGTGAGATATTCCTTTTGTAGACATGGTATGAAAATAAGGGGATTCAAGCATGCAAGTTAATAAGATTGGCTTCTTAATTATAAAAAGATTTTCTTATTATTTATATCGTTTAATGTGATTTTCACATACATATTTATAAGAAAAAAACTATAGATTTAAGAAGATTTCTTCACAAGCCTTTATAGAGAAAAATTTAATGAGATAGACTTCTTAAAATTGATAAGTAATAAGGTTTTTACATTATTTATAGCATTTAATGTGATTTTTAATATGAAAAGATTCGCACAATCTTTTTAAAACTTCAATAAGATTTCTTTATTAAATCAATAAGTTTTCTCTATGAAAATATCACATTATTCAATGCTTTTAATAAGATTTCTAAGTAAACTACCTCAATAAGGCTATCTTTTTTTTTTTTTTACTTGCGACTTATAGGTACTATAAGGCAAGTTATGCATTCGTAAAAAAAATCGAACTCGAGATTTTGATCAAAGTTGACATTACGATCATAGCGAAGACTAAAAAAGTGGGTCTCGCAATTCTGTCTGTCTGTCGGTCTGTCTGTCGGTTCGACTACAGCCTAAGCGACTCGGCCGATTTTCTTCAAACTTGGTAGATATCATTTTTAATTTTTTCCCCCCACACGTTTTTTTCTTTTTTTTTAAGACCAAAAATAACGGTACCTGCCATACGATTTTTTTACGAAATTTTGTAAATATTTTTTTTTTCTCAAAACCCCACGACAGATTTGAAAAAATAAGATACAAAAAAAATTTATTTAGTTAGAGCTAGGTACTGAATGAAAAATTTTTTTCCGAAAAATGGATATTGAGGGTACCCCCCAAAGAACTATTTTTTTAGTTTTTGATTTTCTCAAAAACGGTACAACGGATTTTGATCATTTTTTTTGTGCTAAGGCTGCCCAAAAATTTAAATAGAATTATGTATTCAAATTTTCAAAAAAAATTGTTTTGGATTTTTAAAAAAAAATTTCAAATTTTTTTTTTCAAAACTCAATATTTCGAAAACCTTATATTAGATTTTTTTTCAAACTTGATAAATAAAAGTTTATCAACATATTCTACAAGATGTATAAAAAAAAGTTTTAGTTTACCTAGAAATAAAGGTACCCACCATACAAATGTCAAAAAATGACTTTCAAAAATCGTATTTTTCTCGAAAATGGAGCCTAGAATTTTGATAAATTTTTTTTTGTTTCAATTAATTTTAACGATCTTTAATTTAATAAAAAAAATTTGAAATTACGATATTACAGCTTGTACCTACCATAGAACCATTTTTTAAAAATTTTGAATTACTCTTTATCGACATGACGGATTTTAATGAAATTTTTTGTAGAGATGCTTCTGAAAAGTCTAAAAACCATTGCATTTCAAAACTTAAAAAAAAAATATTTTTTGAATTTTTGAAAAGAAAAAAATCATTTTTTTTTGGAAAATTCGATATTTCAAAAACGTCTCCTCAATATTTTTTTTGGAAAATTAATTTTCAATCGTACAGTAATAAAAACTTAAAGTTGGCATACCAAATTTTGTTCTTAAAAATTTTGTATATAAAAGCTTTTTTTTTTTTAAGAAACCAATACAAGAACTTATAATTTTTAATCTTGCATAAATTCATATTTGCATAGCATTCTGTTTTTGTCTCTTACTATCTACTAAAAGAATTTAAAAAATTAATTTTATCCTTATAAACGGTTTACTCTAATAACATTCGTTTTTAAAATTCCTTGTCTATTACATAGGAGCAAGTTCGTGCGACCCAGTCGTGCATTTTATTTTATAATCTACACGCGCTCAAGGGATTATAACTACCCTTTAAATGTTTCAACACAGCGTGGGCGTGAAGTTAAGGAAGAGAAAGAAGGATAGGAAAGATAATGTGGCACGATGTTCTGAGACTGGAGGTGGTTGTCTCAGATTTTTTTTATCTCCAGGGATGGCGGCTGAACTAGTGCGGAGAAATGCTGTGTCTTATTTTTATGTCCCTTATAATTCACATTATTTTATTCGTTTTTCATATTTGATGGGCATACTAGTTTTACTCAATCACATGTTGTTAGTGTTATGCCTGAACAACATGCAATAAGCAAACCAGCAACCCATTGATGACAACTTTATAAGGTTTTAATGGAATTAAGGCGACATAAACGACAGCAGGGATCGAACCTGTGATCATGAGGTTGACAGGCGAGCAGACATCCATCGCGATCTTATTGATTTTGTGTAGTCTTTTTTTTCTCTCTGTGTGTGAAGTTTTCAGGTTTTGATTATTCGAGAATGTGTTCAGTGATATTTGTTGATTATGGTTTGTTTTCACTAGAGCCAAAATGATGTGGTTTGAAATATTAATCTACGATTAGACAGCATCTAAACTTCAATGGTCATAATGTTTGCATTTTCCCTATCTGTCACGTGAGAGTATGAAATTCATCGAAGGAAGGCTGTGATGCCAAATGATTAAAAAGCAAATGAAGAGTTATAAAAATGACATTATAATTGGAAAAAACATTTGGAATATGCTTCGCGATGACATTTGCAACGAAATCCATAAAATCCACGATTTCGATGTCTTATTTCCATTAACAGACAAGATAAAAAGATTGACATAGAAATAACCGAAATGTCATTCCTATTCCTGGCGAAAACATTAATGCCGACGACTTATATGTTTTTTTATATTTTAATACTTTTGGATATACCATTATTTTCTTTATCAGAAACTGGCATCGTTTTATTATAAAATAACGTAAATTTTTACCAAGTTTAGTTAAGCTGGTTTTTGCGTACGGGGTTTGTGAGAAATTTTAGATAATCAAGCACACGTAATATTATATGACCAACAAATTGCAAATCATGAAATAATGTAAGGAAGAATGATCTTACTGATACTGTCTGACACCGAGCCGTTATTTCACTTTGTGGTATATGCATGCCATTAAGATTTTATTTTATCAATAATTTTGTCATTTATGTGACAGAAATTTTGTCAGTTGTCTAAATCAAGCACAAAGCATATCTTTTCATTTAGAGTGAATTCATTATTTCAGCATTTTTTTAACAATTAGTAAACGAATGTATAGCTTAAGCGATTTTTTAAGAATTTTATTTTTCACCTATGTACATACATATAACCATCAATTTCAACTCTATTTCAACTTGATATACAATAACGTATTCTTTTCCAACGCATCCTTAAGCTTATTCAAAAGTGGATTATTTATTTGTATTTCATCTTTCTTTTTCGTTTGCTTTTACTTTATTCACTTAGTGAAATATCTACCAAATAACTATGATTTGTATTTTTTTCTAATAAATTAAATAGTTATTTTACTTCTTTTGCGATTCAGCTGATTTTAGCATGGGTATACAAATTAAAATTAAAGTGTGTTAAAGTCAATAATACATATACCTACATATACGTCTTACCTATGTATATAATTTTTTTTATCAATGAATAAATAAAAACTATAAAACAGAATACCTAGCTATCTTAAAAAGTATTCTATATTCGGTTCTTATTCGGAATTCCCCCCACCAAAATGCATTTTTTTATAATGAATCGATAAAAAAAGTGTGCTGTTGATAAGAAACATCAAATTATGGAGGAGAAACACTTTTTTATGGTAAAAAAGTGAAGTATAAAAAAATGAATATAGGCCATAGGGTAAATTCAAAGTTTCTTCAAATCCAGATTCTGTAAATGCAAAAGAAACCTTGCATACACCCAACCTCGCACCTACCTCAAATCTTATAGTGTGCCCAAGCAGGGGGGTTGCAGGGGGCAGCATGCCCCCCCATACATATATCACTGTTTAAACGCCGCCGTAATGCGTAAGCAAGCAAAAAAAGCAAATATCCCATACAAAAGTAGTTTTAGTTATAGTACTGTGGGTGGTCCGCTTTTACTTCACTTTTTTACCATAAAAAAGTGTTTCTCCTGCATAATTTGATGTTTTTTATCAACAGAAAACACTCTTTTATCGATTCGTTAAAAAAACTTCATTTTAGTGGAGGGGGGGCAATTCCGAATAAGGGCCAACAGTACTGGGGGTGGTCCGCTTATACTTCACTTTTTTTACCATAAAAAAGTGTTTCTCCTCCATAATTTGATGTTTTTTATCAACAGCAAACACTTTTTTATCGATTCGTAAAAAAAAAGTTCATTTTGGTGGGGGGGGGGGGGGGGGAATTGCGAATAAGGTGCCTATATTCTAGTATTACCCTACTTTCCTGAGAAGGTTTGCAGAATTGAAGCGAGATTGAACTACACTTCAACCTTTCTGTAAACAATCAACTCGATTACTTTCAGTTAGTGAAGTTAAGTTGAAATCTGGTGTCAGAAATGTAAACATTATTGACTGGGTTCTAGAATTGTTAATAACTTTACGAATCTATCAACGAACAAACGTCAGAAACATTACTTTGTGAATCTGAAAAATGTGAAACTGCAATGTGGAAAATAAAAGGTGTTTTTTTCCATAAAATGCATATCTCACATAATACCAGTATTTGATTTCAAAAATAAATAAACAAATGTCAATTTCATCAAAGTGAAGTTTTTGACATTTGTGTGACAAATGTGTCACGACTACTCTACTACTACTTTCCTTATATTTGTTTTCTTCTTCTTCAAAGATACGAGAAAACTGATCAATGTTATATAAACTCACATTTATTAATTTTAATAGAGTTTAAAATGAAATATGTAAAAATAAATTAGGTATTTCTGTTCTTACATAAATTAGGTTTTCTGTGTCTTACAGAATAATGTAATAAATCCACACTCGAATTTTGAGGGTTCTTACCATTTTTAACTGTCATTTTCCATATGTTTCATGTGTTCTTATTTAATTCTCTAGCTTTAACTTTCGATGAACTGACCACAACATGGCTAAGATGGATTTAACAATCAATATTTAAAAAAAAAAATTTGTATTTATATTATTACTCAGTCTTATATTTTCGTGAAGTTGATTTTTAACTTCCCATAGGGAGTTATTGTAATCGGTCCGATTTGTCAAATTGGAATTTTTGACATTTCTCGACGTTTCAAGGTCCCTAGAGGCTATATCAATCATTTTTAGAGAGATGTCTGTGTGTGTGTGTGTACGTACGTTCGTACGTTCGTACGTTCGTACGTTCGTACGTTCGTACGTTCGTACGTTCGTACGTTCGTACGTCCGTACGTTCTTGTACCATTTTTCGTCGTCGATATCTCAAGAACGCGTAAAGATATCGACTTCATATAAATTTTGTTTAATAGATAATAACTTCGAAAGAGGCTGAAAGGGCGTTTATTAAAATTCAGTGAGTAGTTTTTTCACTATAACGGTTTAAGAAAAAAGTAAAAATTTTGGTTAGTTTCAAATATCTCACGAAAAAATAATGTTATTGACTTCAAATAAAATTTAATGTACTCAATATAAGGTCATACAGATTTGATATGAATATGGAAAAAAATGAACTTACCGTTATTTTTTTAAATTAAAAAAACTGAAAAAAAAAATTTCATAACCCAGATATTCTAAGAATGGAAAACAATTTGAAACTCAAAATAATTTCATTTTACGAAAAATAATGTGTTTGACAACTGGTGAAAATTTCAAAAAAAATCAATTTACAGTTTTTTTACAAAAAATAAAAAACTATATAAAATTCTATTGAAAATTGGTAAAAATTGTTTTTCGACTCAAATTTCTCGAGAACTAGTAGTGATATTGACTTCTAATTTAGTTTCTTTTATACATAGTATAATTTTGTACAATTGGTAAAATGTTGACAAATATTGAATTAATAGTTTTTTTTTTAAATAAAAAAAACTATTAAAAATTCTAGTGAAAACTAGTTAAAATTGTATTTCAAGTCGAATTTCTTGGGAATGAACACCGATAGTGCCTTCTAAAGTATGTTGTTTTATACATCGATACCTTCCCGTAAGAATGTATACTAAGCAACATTTCTAAAATTGTTCAGGAAACGAAAAAAACGAAGAAAGTTCTAGTTGAATCATAGTGTGCTAAGAGACAATTTTGGTTAAACTAACTGACATCTAACAGATTTTTTTTGCTCACGATCAACATCAACAATCTCAATTTCAAATCTCTTTAAATAATTAAAATGCTTTTCAATCTTAAAATAATGTTTGTTTGAATTTTACAGCTAAAGTTTGTTTCGCTGAAAATTTGGTTATTTGAAAAAAACTAAATATAAAGTTTTCAAGGCCACAAATGGGAAGTTATCAGTGTGGGTCGCACCCAGCCTCTTTTTTTATTTTGATACCAGGATAATCCCAAGATTGATTTCGATGGAAAACGAAATTAAAGGATTGTAAATATTTTCCACGAAAAAAATGTATGTATCATATGTATGTAGGTACATCACTTTTACTACTTCCATTTACATTTTCAGTTGGATTGAGTGCTCCTGGGCGAAATTGTATGTTGAATGAAGTGACTTTTGAGAGAATAAAACCACTGACTGTTGTGGGGTAATGATTTTCTGGAAAACAATATCCGGAATCATTTTTCCGGCAACTTATTCCATGAATGGTTATTGTTCAGAGAAAAGTGCTTCTGCACGTGTATCTGAATTGATTGTGAATGGATTACTATAACATGCTATGAGTGCATTACGAAGAGGTACCTGCGTATTTCAATGAAGCTTTAAGGATTTGTTCAAGGATATATATTTCACTATGTATCACTACATCATCTATTAAATTTAAAGAATTTGTGGGAGTTTACTTAAATTTTTATTCGGCTCCCGATTTATCAAGGATTTCCGCCTTATCTAGACTGTTAACTCTGGTCTCCACGATGACTTGATCTATAAATCGAAAGTGCAATCTTCCTTGTCGGCTCCCCCTCGATGAGTTTCACCTTGTCGTGGTGGGGGGGCTTACGTCTTTCTCTAGCTTGCTAGAGTTACATAACCAAGAAAACTCGTAGAACTTATATAAAATAAGTCACGTGACATACATAACAATAAGCGATCGAGACATCTCTTTCGTTCGATGTATGTATGCAAAAGCAATCTAAAGTAGTGATATAAAATGATGTAAAAATGAGATTGCTAGATAAGAAAATTGAAATTTTGAACGCTTGGAGGACATCGGTTGTAGTTCAAGCCATGTCCGAAAAAATCTCGGTGCTATACCCAATCTCAGAAATCGGATAGATCCGATCAGAAACTGAGCAACGGGTCCCTGGTGCTGATTTATACAAATCTTGAACAATGTGATGTGGGGGTCACGGCCAATGACGAAAGGTAGTTGAGCGAATTGACCGTCTCTTTTGCTTAGTAGTCTTGGTAAAGCAATACAATGGACGGTCCTTCCCGGTACCTGAAATTAAATTGCGGGGAATGTCTCTATCCCTTTTGGTGTAGGACGAGAAAGACTAATCGTATTCGGTGCAGGTTGTGGTTGGCTTCGGTTAGCTGTGATCTGCACCTTCATTTGCTTAATTTATTAAGCGCATGTAATATTACTGGTGATATTTCTAAAATAACTCCATAATATTTTAAAAGTAACAAGTATGAACAAACAAGATAAAGATATCTTCCGTAGAGTGATATCTATAAGAAAATAAAGATATCTTCCGTAGAGTGATATCTATAAGAGAACACCCTGATTGGGTACCTCGGGGATAGTGATTGCTGAATCCCCCGCTAATTATAGCCCCCATGGAGTAAGGACCATGGAATCACTGTCACTGGGAAGGCCCTCTGTAAAGAGAGCTCGAGGTGGCTGTGGTTATACCAATCAATTTACGCGATTGGCTATTGTGGCTTACTGCAATAGTTAGATAAAAAACAATTAGATCCGTACCAAAGGGTAATGAACTGCCTACACAGTACAAAATTTGGAACAGCCTGGAGATGCCTGATTCGCACTCCCTTGACAAGACCAACGATGATGCATGTGAGAGCGATGCGGAGAACAGTTTGTCTTGGGGGGCTAGTCTTGCACGAGGCTGGAAGGGAGTGGCTGCCTTTCATCCAGATAAAAAGCAACTGGGACCCAGTCCTGGGCCGTCAGTGCTTGAGGTTAAGCAGTGGGGTAAAGGCTTAACAGCTAGGTATCCACTATAAGCTTAAATTTCAGTTCTTCCTTGTCGGCTCGATGATGAGGACTGGAGTTCGTAGCCCATATTGGCTGGATAATTTGCCAGATTTCTGCAAGGCAATGCAGTATATGAATTCCTTGGTACAGCTTATACAGGTAGCGGTTGTATCGTAACCTCCATTTCCCTTCCTCGAACACAATACAAAATATCTGTTGAAAATTTATTTCTTTCCAAAGAGCCCAGTATAAGCTTTTCCCTTTTGGATATCATCTAATACTCGATGCCGTAAATCAGGGTTTTGTATAGAGTTCACGCCTACTCACCATCTTCATCAGAAACAAATGAATAATGAAATAGGATTAGCTTGCCAAGACCCTTCGCATGTTTAGAATAGTTCGCAGGCGATATTCCTCAGTTATACATTGGGCGTGTCACATGACACAGCTCGACCAGTTTTCTCGGGCTCCCGAGTTCGATCATCCCTACGTAAAACTCCTGCCGATGAAAGCCAACATAAATGGTATTGAAATCGATGAAAAGATTGTGAGTTTTGACTTGACTTGACTTGAAATTTTTATTCCCGACTATATTCTTGCACTAAATGGCTTAAAATGTTCACACATCATATTGATTAGACCTTATATGGAACTTTTAGAAACGATATGCCTCGGTAGTTCTTGCAGGACGAGGACATATAGGATAGTTTTTTTTTGTAGATTTCTGTGTTTGTAGTGCTCTCGAAAGATTCTGTCTTGTTGTTTTTAAGCATTTTGATAGCAAAATCCACCTCTTCTCTACTGAGTGGTGGAAAAGGTTTTTCATTGACTGAAAGTGGGTCTTTTTGACGTATTACTTGCTCATATCTAATGCATGATGTATATTTAACAGCTGCTTGAAAATATCAACTACTATTCTTTGTAGCTATAAGATCCTGTTTCAGAATCATAAATTATGAATATCTACAATATTAATGATTTATACGCCTATAAGTATGTTGTTGCTCAGTTGGATTCATTCAAAAGTTAATTTAATCTGCTTTATTTGATTTTACATATTTTAAATGAATTGATTCCAAGGCTAGACGATTCACTACCAACCCTCAACCCCCACCCATATTCGATTCAACAAAAGCAGATCCTTATTTATAATAAATGGTTAATAATGGTAGCATACTTTCAGGCTCTAATATTAAAAATTTAATTAGAAAAGAATTTGTATCGAACTCCCTTGATATCTAAATTAAGTCCGGTGGAAAAAAAATTCTTCACAAAATACATAAAAGCTCTAAAGAAACCCATTCGTAAAAGTCTTAAGCCTTCTGCTTACTAGATGTTCGGTTATCTCAAGTATTTGTTCATTTATTTTTTTCCCAGAACATTCTTCCAAATTAAAAATTACTCACTTAACCAAAACCCCAACGTCAAACTAACTTTGTGAACATAAAGATTCATTAAGATCTCAAAGTCAACATAATTCACGATTGCAATACATGACCTATTAAAGTCCTAAATTGAATGAAAAGAAAAAGACAACAAACTAAGAAATTTGTAGAGAACTCTAGCAAAGCCCTTTAAATCCTTTTGCGAAGTATTTCTATTTTTTTTTCCTGTCCACCTCTCCTGCTTCGGTTGCTGCTCACGCTAAGCTTTTGGTATTTCTGCGCCGGGTTTTTATCTCACACTCATGAGCATTTTTCGCCCATTTGTTGTTGGTACATCCTTTTTTGTTGTTGTGTGGTATACAGCAGGTTCATTGCGGTGTGTTGGGATATTGTTACTCAAAAACAAAAAATGAGGGGGTGGGCATACGTACGTACTAGTGCTGACAGGACACAGCCAGAGTGAGAAATCCACACAAATAGGATTTCCTCTTTAAATTTAAGGACATCCTTAAATTTATGTGCCTTTTTCACAAAACGAACTAATACCTATACCTATGTATGTTTGTATGATGTGTGTGTATAGCTGTAAGAATTGGAATGGGAAATGAAATGGAATGCCTAAAGTTTTAAGGATTTTCTCCTTTTTGAAGTTTAGGGTTCTAAGGAATTCCATGATGGGACACCTTATGTCTTTGTAAAGCCCTTTAGCCTAATGATAGATAATGATTACGTTGAGGATAAAGAAGGGCTTTCTTCTTTTTTCGGTGAGGTTTATTAATTTTAATCCTTTTCACGTTTCGCAATTCAATAAGCACACGACGTTGCGGTCTTGTTTTAAGAAAATACGTATTACGTACTTATCTCTAAGCCTTCTCCAACCACACGGACCTCCCTCCCACCATATTCGTCTTCTTCAGTTTTAATTTTAAAATATTAAATTTTTTAATATTGTGAAATTGAACTTGAAAATACCGTGCTCACAACAAAGGTTGTCAAAGCTCTTATTTTCTCATCGTGCTCATCTCTGTGTTATTTTACGTACATACCTAAAGGCCAACCCATAAATGAAACCCAATCTAATGGCCTCTGAGACAAGAAGAAAATGGCACGTAAAAGTGTCCAAATAATTAAAAGGATACACTAAGGCGGTCATTTCTTAATTATTGTTCGTTTAAAGGGTTTCGTTTGCGGATAGCAAAATAAGTTATTATACTTCCTCCTTTTGGGGATATCATCAGCACAAGAAAGGAAGCATCCTTAACTAGAAAAAGTAGAAGAAGAATAAGAAGCAAAATGATAAACTTGAAGAAAGGATACAATGTAAATGAGATATTTTCATTTAAGAGGAAAAAAATCAAATGTTGAAGGAGAGAAAACTTTTAAGAAAAAATGAATTTCTGGAGGGATACGGAAGGCCTTGTTAATTTATATTCCTTTATGAATTCAAGAATGGGGATAAATACCCTTCGGTGCTTAAAAGTATGATATAAGGGAGGACTTGTTGAAAATTGTTAACATTGGTCGACAGGTTGTCTGAATTGCAATTTAAGGGATTAAAATAAATTTGGGTCATCAATTGGTCTTTGGAATTTCTGCGGGTCACGCAACATAAGGTTTCAATTTGTAAGGCTAAATTTCTTTGTGTGCCATTTTTAATACTCTGCTCTGGGATATCATTCTTGTTTCCCAATGAACCGTATTTCCATCTACCGTAAGCAGTATTATAGATACAGGATGCGACCACCCATAAGTACTACATTTGTATACATTTTTATAATCTCACACACCGAAGAGTCTCCTGATGGACTCTTTATGGGCAGGCTATTGATGAGAAATATAAGTCGAATTGATTGTTTGTTATAGAAAAGAATGAAGAATAATTTCCAAAGACCCAGGTTATATGTTTGTGTACGTGTTTTCCTTCACTTTATTCGCATATCCAATTTGGATCGATATATTTTCTACCTTACCGAAAGCTTTTAAGAGAATTCCAAGATGATGAAATGACGTATTTATTTTTTCTGCTTAAATTATTCAGCTAAGAATATTTTGAAATAAATTCCACTTCACCACTTCTATCTTACGAACTTGACCTTTGGAATTATAGTTATATAAAGGGTGACCAGATTGCAAAGATAGTTTTTCCAATTCTTATGTTTCCGCAGCTGTTAAAGTTACCAATGACATACAAACAAATGTTTAGTGCGATTTATGGCATGGCGGTATCAACGGACCTTATTTCTTTGAGAATGAGGAAGCAGATGTAAAAATGTAATACAGTAAAACCCGCTTAAGAGAAACCCGCTTAAGAGAAAAACTCGGTTACCTGCAACACTTTTTTCATCCCCAAGTATTTTCGGACCAATTTCCCTTAAAACATTCCGCTTAAGTGAAACTCGCTTAAGTGAAAAACCCGGATAACTGAAACATATTTTCACTTAATTTTTAATATTTTTCATGAAAAAAAAAAAATTGAATCGAGAGAACAAAAATTTGCTAGTTTTCGTTTTCCAATAAATTATTTTTGTGTTATTTAATCGTTATTTTATTTAATTTCTTTCAAGGCAAGTCCAAAAGATAAAAACAATATTGTTTCTAGCATTAAATCTCCGCTTAATGGAATTTTTAAATCCGCTTAAGTGAATTTTTTTTCACTTATCCGAACTCCGCTTAAGTGAAATTATTTTTCACTTAAGCGGGGTTCGCTTAAAGTGAAAAACCCGCTTAACTGAAAGAAAGACTGTGACAATTTGCCGTTTATCTTAAGCGGGTTTTACTGTAATACGAATTTATATACTCCTACTGGAGTGAAATCTGAAATTTCAGTGTTGAGATTTGAAAGTTCGATTTCGTTTTCGAATACAAATACACATGGAAAGTTTTAACCGCACAACGTAAAATAATTTTTCTAATTAAATTTGGAAATCTCTCTCCAATTCAAAGCTTGTGAAAAGAGAGACAGAGATCACTTATCTCACATTTGAATTTCAATAAATATGAGCATGCATTTAATGAAATACATACTTATCGTGTGTGGTGAAGAGTGGAGTTTTGCGCGCACTTATCAAGCTTGTTGTATTACAAACATTCTTCATTCAACAAAGTTTCTGTATTCGATAGAAATATCTTCTCTTTCTCACACACAAAAGAAAACATCATTGACGCAGGGTGGTATGACCCAATTGTAACACGAAGGATTTTGAACATTCCACAACTCACCACATCTCACGAATATGGTTATATGCATATCAATTATATGAAATTGTTAGTTAAGTCCACATGTATTGTGAAGTGCTCAATATTAAACAGAACATAGTAAGGGTATTCACGATCTGGTGTAACTAGTCTGGTATTATTGTAAAAGTGTAAAAGTGTAACATTTTCTTAAGCACTAGCAGCAAGATAGACAGATTGAAATATTTTACACTTTTACCCTAAACTCCTTACTACAGAAAAATTAATTTTACAAAATTTTTTATTTTGTTTGACAGCTCATAAAATGTCATATCATACTGCCAGCTATTATTCATGTTTGCTTTTTCTTTGCAATTATAACAAAATGGAAACAACAAATGTCAAATTTTGACATATCAAAGGGCACAGTAGTGCCCAGCCAAGTTCTGTCACTACACCCTTTTTACAGGAACAAACTCAGGCGATTTTTAACCCCCCCCCCCCCTTACATTAGTACCAATGAAGTCAGAAACTTAAAATTCCGAATATATGCTAAGCCAGTCAGGCACAGGCGCCTCACTAAATTTCAATTTTCTAGCATAAGGGGTTCCTGAGATCTAAGGCCTCAAAAATCACAAAAACCGTAACTGACTTACTGACAGATCATCAAAATTATGGAGCACTTCCCGACACCGTAGAATCTTGTAGTTTTGCACAACGGTAGGTCTTGTCATGCAAGCAGAGGAAAAAATCGAAAATTTGAAGTTTTCCATTCAGGGGGGCGTGGTATCCGCCCACTTTCTCTGGATCGGTGTTGGATGCACTTCCGACTGCTGTAAAACGATGAAATTTGGTGAACCGGTAGGGCTTAAATTGCATATAAACGAACAACAATAAACACTGAGGTTTTCCGTTCAGGGGGCGTGGTATCCGCCCACTTTATCCGAAATGGTGTTGGTTGAATGGACCACTTCCGACTGCTGTAAAACGATGAAATTTAGTAAAGTGGCAGGGCTTAAATTGCATACTAAGAAAAAAATATAAAATTTGAGGTTTTCCATTCAGGGGTGTGGTATCCGCCCACTTCCTCAGAATTGATGTAAATTATATATGGAACACTTACGATTGCAGTAGAACAATGAAATTTGGTAGAACGGTAGGGCTCAAATTGCATATAAAGGACCAAAAATAAAAATTAAGTTTTTCCATTCAGGGGCGTGGTATCCGCCCACTTTCTGAGAAAATGATTAATTAATATAGAGCACTTCCCATTGCTGTAGAATGGTGAAATTTGGTAGAGCGGTAAAGTTTAATGTACATTCAAATCGAAAAATAGAAAATCTAAGATTTCTCATTCAAGGTGTATTTTTATTGTCATTTTGAAACTATGTATACTATTTTATTATTATTATTATTTTAACATGAATGAAAATAGAAAACATTTATATACCTGAAAAAATTATGAGCTTACATAAAAAAAATCTTAGCTGTGATGTGAACTATAATCATACCACTAATTAGGCTATTAATTGGTGGGATATCTTCATTTAAAAAAAAAGGAGTTAAAGGAGTTGCAACAAAAACATCATCGCATCCTCAACAATTATTGCTTTTTTATGACTTGGAGCAGAGGTAGGTACTAGTATTTATAATTAAGGTAGGTATGTTAGTGTAAGGTATCTTGCCAGGACAAGAAGAAATAATTAAAGCGCAAATCAAAACAACCAATAAAAAGAAAATATACCAAAAGAAATAGGAAGCTATAAACAAAGTTGATTTTAGAAGGTAAAGTCCACTCATCTAACTTTCCGTATCTTTCGAGATTTTGACATGGGAAAATATTAAAATCTTTGCAAAAAGGAGTGAGATCAGACCAAAAACATAAATGTTAAAAAAAGAGCCAAGATTTTTTTATGCCCAATTCGAAAGGTTTTAAAAACTTGACCAGTGAACCCATCAAATTTCAGTCAGTAATCATTAAATAATAAAATTTCTCTATTACATTGCAGCTGTTTCAATATTATTCTACTTTAAATAGTCGCTATTAAACCTTCATGAAGTAAGAACTTGGCGTAAAGAACTCAGTACTTTTCACGGCTGACTTATTACACAAAGGTTTTTGTATAGAAGAACTTGGCTCTTTTTTTAACATTTATGTTTTTGGTCTGATGTATCGATTACAAAACGTGAGTTCACGATCTAGTACCAAAAAATAAAACTACACTCTTACGAGGCCAGGTCTGAATTTTCATTCTGGGAAATTCCATTCAAATGATTTGTCCAAGTGTCCACATGGAAAACGCAAAATTACATACAAAAATAACGACGGAATCATAAATAAAAAATTTAATGTGTTCTTCGTTCAGAAATACACGAGTAGTGTTTGACAAGCAAAATTGATGTTTTGAGTAACTATTAGGAAATGTCAACAATTTTTTTTTTTTTCACACAGAGTCCGGATCATTGATGCTATTGTATCAGAACAGATTACCGACAAAAGCCTTAGGAAGTCCTTCTTCTTCGATCTATCAGCTGAATTAAAACCTGAAATTAAGTCATTTAAATACGTACTTCGAAACCTGGCAATAACATAACGAAATGCCTACAATAACAAAGCGGATGTTTAAGAATTTACAAGAAATTTAAATGAAAATAAAAATAAACTGAAACGAAAACAGTTCTTCAGAGAGCATCATATTGCAAAAAAGATGAAAAAAGCTCAAATGGTTTCCGCACACAATTTATAGAGTACGAATATTATTATTGCTTACAAAATCAGTACATGAGGTTAAAGTGTCAGATGTAAGAGGAAGGAATGAATTATGGAATTATAAACTTTAAATTAATTGTGTCTTTCTAGAAATATTTGATGGTTCTTCAAAATATTTAAAATGCACTGCACAACTGCCAAAGGTGGACTTGATTGACGAAAATAACGACGAATATGTTCATTTATGATTTGGTTTGCTCCATTTTTGCATACAATTTTTTGTTTCGCATAGTATTAACTTTTTGTGTGAAGCCAATACATATCCATTAGTGCAACACAAAATAACGACTCTCAGAAGAATTATTAATTAACTGGATTAAAGTTCAATCAATGGAGAGATACTTAAAATCTGTAAAACAGCAAAAAAAAAACTAATGACCTTTTCAACGATTGGCTTATTTTAAAGTTCAAATGATTAAAATTCAAGCCGGTAATTGAAAAAAAAAACAATGATGCAGCGTTAAACATGATTCATTTTTATTCTCGTTTATTTTATTTTGACTTTCGACCGATGTAATCCTTGAGAAAATGAAAATGGAAATTTAATCCATAATCAGTTATTTATGTGATTAAATACCTTTGGTCATACCAAAATCTCAGTGGTTAAAGCGGTTGATTATTAGATTAAAACGACTTCTTGGAAATAAATTAACCAAACATTTTGAAAAACAACATTTCAATTTCAAAGTATTTGATTAATCATATTTTAAAATTCAATAAGAAAAGTTCCCATATGTGTTCAAAGTGCAGTTCATGCATGCATTTTTTTGCATATCCAGTTCAAATTCAAGTTACGTCTGGAAACTTAATTTTAGTAATCTCACAATTCAACCATTGGAAGTGGTTGATGTTCGGAATTAATTTTTGTTGGAATAAAAATATATATGTTTTGAAGAAGGACATACTAATATGAGAAATTATATGTCCTTAAGTGGGCGTTACGACGCATAAGTAATTTTTTATTAAATGGAACTCTAAAGTTAAATATCCTCGATTTTATTTCAAGAAAATTTCACTATAATTTTTAATATTTTTGGAGCTGTGGGAAAAACTTAAAAAAATATGCAGAAACTTCATCATATTCATCTGAAATCTCCACAATCAAATAAAAGAGAACTGTGTCATTCAGGATTGATTCGGTCTTTCTGACGAATGATTGATTAGAATCACAGTACACTGACGGAATCGATCCTAATATCACTCGTTTCAGTTTTATTCCACTCGTTCTCAATCAATTCACACAAAGTACAGATACCCTGATTACATGAGTGGATTGGGTGATCGAATCGAATCCGAATTTATATTGGATCGAAAGATTGAATTCAATTGGAATCGAAGTGACAGTCTGGCTTTAATTGTGTTTTGTGTGCGTTCGGTGTGGTGGGCATCGTTTAAAATCGCAACACCAAGAGTACAAAATATTTGCTTATATCTATTTTTCAAATAATATAAGCTCGACGCAAAATTTAATTGCAAAACGTATATATATTTGTTCAGAAAACGAGAAAACGATTCTTCAATTAGTCGATTCATATATCTACATACATATTTTCCATTCGATCCAGCTAGTCTAATCGAATCGGATCGAGTCCTGATTCAATTCCAATTCAAATCTCCTTTTAAACGTAGTAAGAGATATAAAAACACAAAAATATAAAAGTTTCAGATAATAATTTGTTCCCAGTTTATTTCAACTCGATTGGGAATTCTCATTCTCAAATAATTGTGTTTGTCGTTAAGTCGTGTTTATTCTTCTTCCTTTTTACTTGCGATATATGTAGGTACTATAGGGCAAGTTCTGCATTTGGAAAAAAATCGAAATCGAGATTTTGATCAAAGTTGAAATTACGATGATAGTGAAGACGAATAAAGTGGGTTCGACAATTCCGTCTGTCTGTCTGTATGTCTGTATGTATGTACCTCGATCTAGAGCCTAAGCCACTGGACCTATTTTCTTCATTCTCGGTACTTAAGGGTCTTCGGTGATTTCCTAGAGGGGAAATTGAACTAACATACACCCGTAATGCATAATCTTATTTATCTCGAAAACGGCTCTAACGATTTTGATAAAAAAAGATTAGGTGTGATATTACTGATATGGACTACTAATGGTAAAAAAAATGTTGGGGGGAAACGTTATTAATGGTACCTGTCATAGAACGGTTTTTTTGATTTTCGAATTTCTCATCAACGGCTCTAACAATTTTAACCAAAATTTGTATGCAGAAGCTCCTATGCATTTGAAAAAATATAATCTATGACTTTTTTTGAAAAAAAAAATAGTTTTTGGATTTTTAAAAAAATAATCAATTTTTTTTTGAAAATTTAATAAATAATAACGGAAACAGGAATAAATTTTTAAATTACGTTTTAACATGTATTTTATTGAATACTAACAACTTGCATATCAATTTTTTTTATAAAAATTTTAAGGAAAACTTAGTACACAAAAAACATGTTTCAGTGTCTGTATGTCGGTACCTCTCCCTACAGTCTAAACCACTAGACTTATGTTCTTCAATCCCGGTAGTTAAGGGTCTTCGGTGATTCCCTAGAGGGGAAATTGAAAGTTTTTTCTTAGCTCTAAAATTAACGGTACTGCCCATACAACTGTATTACAAAATTTTATTTATAACAAAAAAGGCTCTAACGATTTTGATAAAAAAAATTGAGTTAGATATTATGGATATGGTTTACATTTTGGTAAACAAAAAATTGGGGCAAAATGTTATTAATGGTATCTGTCATAGAACCGTTTTTTTGATTCTCATTAACGGCTTTAACGATTTTAACCAAAAATTTTCACCAGGAGTCCCCTTAATTTTAAAATAATATCGTATATAAAAATATTCGAAAAAACATTTTTTTTTGTTTTTTGAAAAAAAAAAATTCCAATTTATTTTTTGAAAAATCAATATCTTGAAAACGTGTGAACGATTATTTTTTGAAATTATTTCCTAAAATCTATATATTACTAAGCACTTAAAATTGGCATCCTAAATTTTGTTCTAGAAAAAATTGAAAGAAATTTGTTATATAAAAAATTACTTTAAGACGGCAATTCCATGTTTTATATTTATAAAATGTATTTTAAATTACAAAGTACTTTTACTTAAGGGCCAGTTCGTGCGATCCAGTCGTGCATTTTATTTAATTTGTAGGGAGATTGTGGGGATCTTAAAATAGGCAAAAGCCAGACACTAAATAATAATGTCTGGCTTTTGCGTTTTTTTATATTGAGTTGAGAGAACATTATATCGTTCTTTTTAACTGGGATTGGGACTCATTGGCATGTTATGCAATGAAGAACGAAAAAATCTGAGTGACACAGTGAACGTTTCAATTTTTGCTCGTGAAAAAGTACCCTTGGAATGCTGGTTAATCATATCGTTCCTTATCTATCTTTGATTTAAGAAATATATGTAAGTTGTATTTTAATTCCCCTTCTGTTTTGAATTAAAAGTTGACGAACAAGTCAGGTTTGAAAAACATAGTATCTTGGTATCTTCGGAGCAGAATAAGATTTGAGAATAGTTAATGACCATTTCAATATCGTTAATAGTGAGAATAAAAAGGAGGGGTCCTATGAGCCCAAAGAAAGCATTGGAAAAGGTCAAAGCCCATACTGAAATCGGCTGAGACAACGTCGACTTTCTTTGCGTTATCTAAGGCTGAAAGGATACGAACTCAGGAAAGTTAATAGTTGTGGAAATACTTTTGAGAAAGCCGCATTGTCAAGAGAAATGAGAAATGGAAAGCTTTTGGGACTAAGTGAAAGCTTACCTATTGGACGGTAGTTTGTAACTTCACACTTTTGACAATTTTTATATATTGGAATTATATAAAAGACGTCTTCCTTAACTGAGAGAATTCCCTTTGAGATAGGGATAAACTGAAGATTTTTGAAAGGGTTGGAGAAAGTGTGGAAGAGCATTTTTTGAAAAATTTGGCAGGGATAACATCGGGGTTGGAAACAAACTCATTATTAAGCTTTTTTCGATGAAAAATAGGTCAATGGTCTTCGGTTGTTTTAAATAAAAGTTGCAATTTGGCTATTGTATGCGATTCGTTGTTTTAAGAGAGAAGTAGAACAACCAACACATTTTCGTTTAAAGTTGACAAACTGAAAGAATGATTTAGGGTCTTTAATAAGACCGCTTTGGGTTTGGATTAAATAGCTTTGATAGATGGAGTCGTAAAGTGTAGATCCAGTACCCAGATTATAAGGGTATTCGGTTGAAGATCGAGAACGAAGGAAAACAACCAAAAAATGATTCCTCTTGTTTCGCAACGATCGTAACATTTGTCTATAACAAGGTAGGAAAGAAGACCAAGACGAATTGGAGAAAACTTTGCTGTACAAAAATAATGAGAAGATAAATTTGTGGGGTGTGAAGTTTTTATAGGAGAATCATGAGAAACAGTTAGATGAAGATGGGGATAATAGTTTTTCATAGAAGGTAAAGAAAGGCGACTGTGTGAGACTGAAGATTTGATGGAATCTATTGGGAAAATTAGATCTGGTTGCCTATCCATAAGATTTGGAATGCCACTTACTTGACAGAAGTTCCAATGACCATATATCCAATTTTTGAGTATTTGATATCAAGAAAGAACAATCATTCATCGTGTAGACATTATATAATATATAAAGCAATCGAAATCCATTCACTTTTCGTTTAAGCAGAAATGAGAACTAAGCTGAACGAACAAGACTGGTACTTTTCTACAAGCTCTGATCAATACAAAAATATCTCTAAGAACATACAATTCAATGGAACTCATCAACTTAAAGTTCCTTCCGCACCTCCAAGCCTTAATCATTTCTTATTAAATGTCCTCTTGACAGTAGATAAACTACAAAAATCAATTAAATTATTCGGAAAACCGGTTTAATTAATTGCTCTTTTGTAAGACAGTGAGGGTTCCATTAATTTTAATTTGTGTAAAATTATGATGACATATATCTACTATATCTCTTTCGCCGGAAGGTCGACTACAACCCAACAACCAGATGACTTTATGGTCCTTCTTGTTCTGTCGATGGATTTTACAACCCAAAATTGTATTAAATTTGTCCCGTTTTTTTGAGTCAGCAAAGACAATATACAACACTACATCTTTTCTCCTTGTTGGGATCTTGGTAAACACCTTTTTTTATTTGCGTTGAAAAAAGTTAATTTATATCATTCCGTTCGACCTTCCTTCGTTGATTTAGTGGTTTTTATAATTATTATAAAGCAGTAGCAGTCCTTGCAAAGGGTGAATCCTTCTTGCCACGATGACGCAAGGTTAATCCACCGCAATCCGTTTCAAAAGACTATGCCGTCGTCATCGGCCATAGTATGTATGGAGCGCACACAAAATCAAAGACTCATCGTTCTCATCGTCCTGTCGTCTGACGCTTGCTCCTCCTCTTCTGCTCCTGGTTATTCCAACAAGAAATCCGTGGAAAAGGCAATGGTTTGAGTTGTGGCAAAATGCGTTGCGATGTTGGTGTGATAGTTACGCGAATCGAGTTGGTGTGGTTTAAGAATTTCACTGACTTTGTCGTCGTCTTCGTAGACCAAGGGAGTGCAGTGCTGACTGAATATTTGTAACTTGTGGTGGATTCAATTAATTGTTAAAAATGTTCGAAGCTTAAGAGAATATCATCTTTTTTATTTTTTACTTTTAAATTGAGAAATTAAGGATATCATGATGGTTCCCATAGGAGATAACACTGGATTAACTTTTTACTTTTTTTTTGTGGTACTTTTGTTTGTGTTAAGGTAGTTTTATGTTGGACCTAAAAAAGAAGGATTTATTTTTAAGTTTTATTCAAATAAATTTGTCTTGAATAAGCAATCAGCAATCAATCAATAAGTTCGAAGCTGAATGTTAATGTTCAGCATACATTGGGTATAGGTTTTTAAAAATCATTCAAAGTCATTCAAGATGAAAATATGAGTACCATAAATTCCATTTATTCTTATGAGTGGTAATTTTGGACAAAATATTAACAAAGCAATTGTATGAAATTCTGTCTCCTTAAGGCTTACTTAGAGAGAACAAACAGCCCTCTCGAGGAAACTGAAGAAACTATCCTGAATGTTTAGCGTACGGAGCCTCTTCAGAAGACAATGTCAAAATTATGTTTGCAAGGCTAAGTAAGTACCCACGAAGCAACTTGGCCCTTTCCAGGAAGTCAAGCCACAATGCAAAATTTAAAGAAATTGCAAGCCGCCAAGTAATATAAATTTTACTTTTGACGCCTAAGCATATATTTCTGGAGTTGCTGGATTCTACATAGAGCATCTGACGGAGAGGTTCTCAACTGTGCATTCAACTACCACAGACGTCAACAATTACATGTAATATTTTTTTTAACATCATCAAGGATTAAATATCGACCAAGGGTAAGAGGGAGAAGAGAGGCGAACAAAATCTTACGTCGAGAGAAGAGGATAAACACAGCTTCATAGCTCAAAGAGATCGAAGAATCTAGCTATCCAAGCAACAATCAGGCAGGGAACAACTGATCCAGCTATGTCATATGACATTGAAAAAATCTTCTAAATTATTCCAAATATGCACATGGATATTGTTTCGGAGAGACAAAGATTTATATTGGAAGGACAGCAGCAACTTGTGGATGTGACGGGCAACTACCTTCAGAAAGGGCTACTACTTTAGTTTGAAACAACAAATATGTTCAAAACTTTTTACGTTCCAAACGCTCTACAAAATTCTTAAACTGTCAGTTTTTATTTACGACACGGTGTGCCATGCCGACTGTTAGGCAATATTGAACGCTTTCGATAGAAAAATCCTTCGACGGATATTTGGTCTAGAAAGTCAAAACACGTTAATTAAATAGGCTTGGATGCGTCTTAGAAATGAAGAAATATGTTCCAGTCAAAAAGGTCCCTGAGTATTGGCTCCAGATTGAAGTCGAACCTGCCATTTAAAGTCTGTTTATGAAAACATCTGCCTCCAGGAAAAAGGCTAGATATACTTGTACTATACTATCCTAGAGAAGAACTAGTAAAATTGAACTTTATTCCTGATATTAACCACTTTTTTTATCAGTGCGAGAAGACGTCATCGGTTATTCTGCATTTTAAAAATACATGTCTGTGAACAAATTCTGTCAGTGACATACTGAAAAAGAAGTACCAGCAGTTCTTAATTGCAGCAAAGATGTTACCAATTTGGCATGAAGCCTTTTGCTAACAAAGAGCTTTATACAAACCTACCACTTTACTTTGAAATCTTATGTCAATCGGACAAATGACAAAGCCATGTTTTACAGTGCTGTACAGTGTGTTCCAGAATTAAACTAATACGAACAATCAGGTTACTTGCTTCTCAACTAATTTGTCTACTCGTGATTGAAATTCAAAACCACTTGCCGAGCAGGTTGTTAAGGTTGAATTTTTCTGTAAAAAAAAAATATGTGTATTAAAACTCTCTTGCCAAATCATGTACAAGTGGCTTCGGGATCAGAGAAAGCTGTGATAAAAAGAAAATAATCTGAGATTTAAAGTTAAATGTCTAAAAACGTTTTATTATTCATGTAGTATAAATTTTATTAAATTAACTTTTTTAAATGTTCATTTATTGTACCCTTACTTCTCCCACACACTGTGTACACATTGTCATTTAAAGGACAAAAGGAAATACACAAAACCGAGTGTCATTCGCTATTTGCCAATAAGACGACTGTCTCAATATTTCATCATCAAATTGTCAACACAATCGATTGTTACAAATTCGCACTCGTTATTTTTCGTTCGTTGGCTTCTTTTCGTTTCGTTCTTCTTGCTAGCTCCCTTGAATGGCGCACTTATTTATTTCAACTGTCATCGGAACCTAAGCTCCTTAAAGTTTCCTTATTGAATTATTAGCCAAGTGCACCGAGAAGTATGGTGTCAAGGGACCTTTTCACTTTTCGTTCTATTACCAACAATCATTTTGGTTTTTCTCTTGAAAATTGTCAAAAACTTTTTCATGGAAATAGTATTTTTTTTTTAGTTTTTTTCTCGCCAATAACCCCCACGGTCTCATTCCAGAGTGACCTTTCTACAAATTCTCGATGCCTTTCCTGTAGAAGCTCCACCTTTCCAGCTCACCCACCTCCCAAATGTCGTCTTCTTCCAAGGAAGACATTTCAGAGAAGAAGCTAATGTTGCCATTTTGCTTCTCAGCATGTTACAAACAATTTATGACCTAACATTTCTGGGTTTTGCACTTTGCACTTCGTTTCCAATCCCCTCTCCATAGGGATGTTTTCGGTTCCAATCCTAGAGCTTTTCTATATAGAATGGGGGAGGGGGTAATTGCTTGTATCTGGTCATGTCTGCTCCGAATGCAATGAACAGGGTCGTTTAAATAAAAAAAAAACACAAACAAAAATTGTTATATCTTTATAATAATTCCGGAGACAGGACATGTATGTAGTTTGTAAACACTGAACAGTATGGTGTGGTGTGTCTATGTGGAGGGAATTTAGGTTATGAGATAATTAAACATCATTTTCAAGTGGGGTTGCCAAGGAGTGACACATGTGGTACACAATTGAATAGAATTAAGCTACTTTATGGGAGATGAACAGATGGCGATGATACTATGTATATGTGAAATTGTGGAGTAGATTTTCAACGTCATAAAAGGAAAAGTTGTTGACTCGAGCTTAAAAATAAAACACACGAAAATGTCTTCATTTATAATTTAGGTACTGGCACAGTATTGTCATGGCATCTTAAAGAGCTAAGAATTTGCTTTAATTTTCACTCACTAAAATTGTCTAAGAAGATCAATGTTTTGAAGAGTTTTTGCCTTGGAAACACCACCAAATTAAGCTTAAGCCTACTGTTGTTAGCTCCATGAATTGAGAATATACAGCCTGATTTACGTAGTCCTCGGAAAAACTGGTATACAAGTTTCTTTTACAACTTTAAGATATTTTCTTTATAAGGATTTATTGGTCCAAAACAGAGTTGACTAGCCTTGTAGGAAATTTAGGTTATTTGGGACTATTGATGATTTTACAAGAACAGTTCCTTAAAAGACACTTGACAATATTCGGTACTAATTAAAGACTGTTATCGCACAAAAACCAACGAGCAGTGGCGTTAGGACCAATCTATTAAAATTCTACAAGTAATTTTTCTTTCTTAATTTAAATTTTTATAACCTCCCCATAGCTTTTAGACTATCAGCACATGAGGATTGGTTCTTCTGAGTTTTCGAACATTCTCTTATAGATTTAAGACAATTTTTATTTCGGTGTTGGTATGAATTTCCGGTCGCTGAATGTGTGATTCAACCTTTTTTGAACCCATTCTCTTACAATTTCTATTTGAATTTCACGATGCAGATCGCCATTTTTTTCTTGTACCAACGAACTTTCATTTTTTTACGAAGGATTTTGTTTTAGAATTTTTTCATGGCTTCAGCATTCATTTTCTTTGTACAACTAAATAGCTAAGCACCACCCTTAATTTTAATGCGAAATGTTTTAGTGAAACAGCCAATTGCATTCCTTCTTGTAAGCAGTGTAACTTCGGACGTAGTGTTAAATTTAGAGGTTAATTTTTTAGCCGCACTAAAAAAATGTGGAATGCTTCACCCGGCTGGATATTTCCCTTCCATTATGATATTCAGACATTCAAAACCAATTTGCATCGGTATCTCCTTTTAAATCCTCTCTAACTTTCTTTAGCTTTCCATTTGAGCTTTGAATCCGAAGTCATTTTAGGGGTTGTCAAAATCCCTTTAGTTCCCTTAAAATATTAAAAAAAATCCTATGTATTTGGCAGTATTGGTGGAATGTTCAGCTCTGCCATTGTTAAAAATTAGAGTTTTATTTATTTTTGTGTTTGTATAGCTTATACATCGATTTTGTTTCGTTTAGTATGATACGCCATTTTGCTTCGAATCTCTTACTTTACTAACAACGGATTTATGAGGCACCAATTTTCCAGTATTGTTATCCAAGGTGGTCATGACAGCGTTGATGTCAACTGGAATATTACTATAGTATGTAACAAATACAGGTCCTAGGGCACTTCCTTGTGGTTCATCGGTTTCAATTTTCTTAAGTTCCGAGTAATTTTGGTCTGTTCGCAACCTAGGAGCCGGTAGTGCTTGTTCCCATGAGAGCTGAACATATTTGATTTTTTTCAAGCGTTCTTTTTTACAACATGCGTAATTCGATAATTTATCGTGGAATGCTTATTTCTAAGCACAAACTGATGGTTCGTGATTAGACTAAGTAAACAAGTAGAAATGGCGACAACTGTCAATCTAGTCCTAAGGCTTAGTCTTCTTAGTTCTATAATTTTTCCAAACATTTTCATATATGGTAGCTTACTCAGCTTAGAAACAATAAACTTCTCTAATTTTTTGATATGACACACATTTAAGATTCAAACATGCGTTTAGTATGTATTGGAGTTTTTTAAAGATCATTAAAGATAATTATATGTCCTTAAGTAGGCTGAATTGTTAACAAAAACAAAAACGTCAAGAAAACAGGAAACATCTATTAAAGATATTTCTTTTAGAATCTCAGCAGTTATTATAAGGTTTCTTGGTGGTTTATTTTTTTCAGCGTGATATAGGGAATTTTACATGCATCTTTTCTTTCAACAAACTCTATGTAATCTATGTGATCTGCAGCTGCATTAACTTATAATAGCTATAAACGCTAGTTGTTAAGCGAGCCTTCTGTTTCTCAAGATTTTATTCGCTGATTTTCTGTCTGAGGTTTTTCTTAAAGCCCTTGGCTGCTTTCCATAAGGAGTATTCCGTAGAAGTATCCGTCGCGTCGTCAAACTAATTCACAGATATTTTTTTAGTTAATTATTAAAACTTTTAAATACCGCCTTGTCATCTGGGAATCTCATAGTTTGCCATTTTCTCTGAGCTTTTCTTTTTCCAATATGTGCAAATGTATTTTGACAGGATGTTTTATTTTAACTTCCCTGTAGTCCGAACTAGTTGGAAAAAGTCAAATTAAAGCTGAAATTTCTTCCCAAAAACAATTATCCTTCCACCAATGCACTCCACAAAATCGTTGATAGAAAATTGAAATGAAAGGTTACTAAAAGCACAATCCTTCTTCATTTAAGACTATTTTCCTAGAAGGGACTTTCTCCATCTCAAACTTTAATGGAGCACGTGAAATGCTCTTATTTCCTATGCTGTCAAAGGCAGCCTTGAAATCTATGCAGAAGACGTACATTTTCTTTCCTTGTTGTAATTAAACTTGTGCTATGTTGAAGGAAGCATATTCTATAATATCCTGCTTGAGAGTCAGTTGTAACTTATTAATATTAATTTTTCATTTGTACAGGTATCAAGCCTACAAATATTTAACTGGGGAATATTATTGAAGCCTAAGGTTGATTGGGTAGCGCACTAATAGAACATGTCACTATAGCTGCTTTTGAGATCTAGGGAAGCGAATTTAAGAAACTCATAAGAAACTCTGTCCAACCCTGAGGCTTATTTAAGTTTGATTCTTAATTATACGACAGGATGTTCTTCTACCGAAAAGTCAATCTAGGTGATTATTGTTTATATTCAACGTAAGACATCGCATATTATTTTTTTTTTTTTAGAAGTTCTGTATCTTGTGAGGAAGAGGAATGCTCCAAGAGTATTTCTTAATAATTTCGATTCAACCGGAAATTATCAATCATTTTATTTCATTATCATTCCACATACCACATTTCAAAGACTTACGTATGTAAATGTACTTTTTAGAAATATTTCCAAAGGTTAAGTAAACATACATAACTTTGTGAACAACTTTTAATCTAAAATAGAATGAAGCCACAGTTATTTTCTTACAAGTGTAAGTTTTCATCATCACTGTTATATCCATAATCTCTCTTACACATAGAATTTATTTCGTATGATGTTCATTTCGTATACATGTGTAGATTGATGTATGTTTATTGTATCGCATAAAATTCATTTCCCTTAATACAACCATAAACACAATTCAACAAATTTAATATGAAGCAATTTTCCACATCACTTCGATTTTCTGTATTTATGCCAAATGTCAAAATGTCTTACTAGTTGAGTGAACACTTTGCCCTGTCATTTCTGTATACAGTAGTACACACACTTTAAGGGAGGCAGAGTGTTGAGAAAGTAAAGAATAGTATTTAAATATTTATAATCCTAAATTTATATGTTTACATACATATAAATTCGTATCTACATTTGTACCTGCAAATATGAATTGAATATGTTGTAGATATATGTAATATGTCTCATTTCGAGAGCACGACCTAGTTCAATTTAAAGTTTAAAACCCCAATGTGTGCTGAAGGTCTTCAAGTTCTTCAAGTTTGAAATAAATAGCACTTGCTTAGGGATTAACTATACAAACTCCAACACATACATACATGTGTATACCACATAATGTAGATAAGACATTGCTGTGCAAATTTCTTCTTTTATTTGTTTTCCAATTTACTTTCACTTCGCAGCGCCATCTATTGAATATTGCTCAAAAATGGTTTCAATTTTTCAAGGACTGTGTCGAATATTACAAATGCTTTGGTAGAATGGTGCATAATTTCGGAATATCAACTATCTTTGCATGTTAAATAAGGATTACAATCGAATAAAATAAAAGAAGGCGTGGTAGTAAGCGGACCAATTTATAAATTTTCTTGTCACTAATTATAAATCTGTCAAGTGGTTTTTGAGTTTATAAGTGACACGCAAATTAACATTCTTTTTTATAGATAAAGATACTTTGAAAGGCGATGCTCTAATTTTGATAGATTATGACAGCCAGCAGCATCTGTCAAATTGCTTGTAAATTATTTAGTAGTGTTAAACCAGTTCTGAAAATCATCAAATATTTTTTTCAAAATCAGTATACCCTTTCAACCTTTAAACATTACTCCAACAACAACCTTTAAAAAAAGACCAATTTTTTAATGAAACCAACTTATGCGAAGTATACCAGCACGAAATACATTTACCGAAAAAATTCCCGTTTGGTGAGACTTTTGGTTTGGTAGAATCATCGATCCGAACTCGATCCCATACCGAAGTGGCAAGCGCTATAGATCTATGGTAAGTAACTTTTTTTGGCCTTAATAAAATCTATTACAGGTGACGTGTGGTTAAAATGATATAGATTTCATAGATTTCATGACATGGTTATCTTGCATAACATACGACCATGAGATCGGACTACCGAAATTATGGGAATAACCTTTTCAAAAACTTCTGTCTTTTAGGTTATCTTAAATCACAGACCAATGAGAGCAGTTGATTTTCTTTTATTTAACATACAAATTCAACAAAATCGAAAATTCTGCCTAGCAAAAATGTGGCCCCAAGCAAAGCCATGACCATCTGAACGACATGATATTTCGTACTTAATGTCATAAAATGGATAACTCACTCAACTTGATTTATCTATTGTTATTCTAAAATCGAGCGTCCATGTGGTGCATTTTGTCAGGTATATATGCAGATATGCATAATACATAAATTTATTAAATTCATAAATAAGTACGAATTTTAAAAAAGATAAGAATTTATAAAATATGTTCTCTCTCTCAGAAGTAATACAGAGTAAAAGCGGGGTGTCGTACGAAATCCCCAAAAAAAATCCCCATCGGACAAAATCCCCAAAAAATAAAATCCAACTAGATAATATCCCCACAGACATAAAACACATGGACAAAATCCCCAACGAAACAATCTTTCTTGCCAAAATCCCCACGAAATCTCCAAATCCCCATTGTCCGGTTCGTGCACATCTTCATTATGTGCAAGTAGTTTTCAGAAAAAATCTAGTGAAATTCTCTTATTATAATACTAATAAGTGATAACAATTAACAGTTTCTAAACAATCAATTACTATTAATGCATGCACTTTTCAGTCTGACTTTCGTCAGTCTTTTTTTTTGATTCACTACTTGAACATATTTTTTTTGGGATATTGGCAAGGGGATTTTTGCCCTGGGGATTATTTCTTTGGGGATTTTGATGCTGGGGATTTTAGATTTGGGGATTTTGGACTTGGGGATTTCACTTTGGGGATTATGTCTTGGGGAAAATGTCACCAACCCGTAAAAGCAAGATTGAAATAGTTACTTTTCAAACTTTTTTGTTTACAACCTGTGTCTGCGTTGAATTGAAATAGATTTGCTTCAACTCGATTGCCCTCATTTAGTAACCGCAAACTTGACAAATGTGACGTTAACAATCAAACAGAGGCTAAAAAAAATGAACATGAAACCGAGAAAAGGGGCGGAAAACTATAATTCCTAAAATATTTAAGATAATTTAATGCAGTAAATTTTGTAAAATTTGTAGAAGTCTTTTTTATTAGATTGACCAATAAAAATACTAAAGGGACCTTTTATTTTCGTCCTTTAGTGAAATTTTTTTTTTTTTTTAGGCAGTTTTGTTTGTTAAAAATATATTTAGCGCGTTTTGAAAATAAGTTTCTTAAATTTTGATTCTCAAATGCCTGTAAAATTAAAAAAGAGAAAAATAGAGCTGTTTTGAAAATTACAAGCATTGTATGAAAAATAGCACCCATTTGATTGTTAAAAACATTAAAATAGTAATAACTTCTAAACCAGCCCGTTTTGAAATACAATTTTTCCACCATTCTATAGCTCTCTTTAATACGCAAATTTTGGTATACCACACTCCATATTTTGAAAAAAGTGCTTTTAGCACCGTTTTGATTGTTAACGTCACAAATGTGTCAACAACAAAAGTGACAACAATCACTTTGATGAATATCACAGATGTAAAAAGTACAAACTGAAATTAAAATGTGTTGTTCTTGAATTATATATATCACAGTATTTGCTTTAAAAATTATATAAACAAATGTCAGTTTCATCAAAATGAAGATTTTGACGCTTGTGAACAAGTTACCAAACAGTTTTATATTAGGTGCGTTTTATTATCCACAAATCTATCTGGATCCGGATCTGGATTAAGTTTTAACATGTATTACAAAAACAATTTGGGATCCTGTTTTCTATCGGGATCTATTTCAAAGATCCAAAAATTAGTTATTACAGTGGCGAGTAGATGGCTTTTTATGGTAAGGTAGTGTAAACTACAGTGTAAAGAAAAAAGACAAGAAATATATTAAAATTTACAAATCCAAGGATAAAAAGAGACGGGCTTATAACACTGCTGTCACTAAGATCCGTATCGTTTTATTTTCAAGGGAAGATCCAGATTCGGATCCAGATAGATTTGTGAATAATAAAACGCACCTATTGTAAATGTGATATAGTGTGTGTGATTTCGTATGCCTTCTGTAAATACTCTCAAGTTTACTAAATACTCCCAAGTTTGATATTCAAAAATTTCGTATACAAAAGCTAAATATTTATTGGAAAACAAACCTACTTATAATTTTATTTAATTTCATAAACATAGAATTTAAACAGATATTGTTTAACAGCAGTGTATATATGGATGTGGGTACAAATCCCGTCTTGTATGTATATAACGTCAATCCTCAATTGAATAGAAGAAAAATAATTCCAAGAATGACCACTCACCCAAATCTTCTTTAAATTTTCCAAATGGTTCAAATACAGAACCCCTATAGATTTTCTCAAGAGCCAGGCATCACGTACAGGGAAAATAAGAACAAAGCCCTTTTGTTTTTGTATCCTTTTAAAGTGTAGATATTCGATTTGCATGAGAAGTTACCGCATAGCAAAAGGCAATCCAAACTAAACCAAACCAAAGGGACAACAGCAAAATGGAAACGTTTCTCCTGTCAACTGATAGAATAAAATACTGCTGCCATCTATGGGTGACTTTTTTCCCCATCTCCTCGAATAAATAATGAATTCACATTGTCTAAGGCAACATACACAAAAAAAAACTATCCCATACAACAAGAAACAACAAAAGGATGCAGGAAGGATTCATTTCCGGAAAATCCGATGGTATGTATTATACAGTGTGGTGTTGTAGAGGAGATGGTGATACTTTCATTCATCCATTGCCGTCAGCGTTGGTTCTTTTCAAAAGAGGCTCCTCCTGCATTCAAACGAGTATATGATATGTGTATGTTTTCAAATCAAATGAAAGGTATCCGAATGGCACTAAAGCTCCCTTCAGGACGAAGCCAAACAACGCTCAGGTGTCGGGCAAAAGAGCTTACTTATAAATGTTGGAAGGTCTTGAGTTCTTCGACCCTTAAATAAGAAAAGAGCACCCTCTGTGTCGTGTGTTTACTTTCATTAACGGCAACTTCAGGAGGCAGGTCTGAGCTCATCATCTTCATTGCCTGCGGGAACCTACTTCTGCTGACAGACCTCGTTCAAGTACGTGTTTTAATTAGATTCTGAATTACATTCGCCGGTAAAAAGTGAAGGCAGAAAAAAAAATAAAATAATATTGCCAAAGAAATGAAAAGACATCATAGGGTCCTTCTTCTACTGCACATTATATCTACTTTATTTTTTTTGTATTCATTTCTCTGGGCCGTCGTACATGTGTGCTGTGTGCTCCCATTCATGAGATGCTTTTATTTTTTTTTTCGTATTTCCTGCAGCATCCATCCGTCTAAAAGGAATATTAACAAGCATCAACATTAAATTCCTTTAGCTGGTTTCAACAACATCGCCGCCGCTGTCGTCATCGTCATCGTCGCCGCCACCATCAGGACCATAGTCGTCGTTGTGGTGATCCTTGTATGGTGTAAGTACAATTTTGTGACATAAAAGGAACAACGCAACGCTCCAATTTACGGCGAAACAAAAGTGAGGGTAAGGGTGTGACGGACAGAAAGAGAACGGAAACACGGAATGTTGCTTGGTAGAACATGTGAGATGGTAGAATCTGGAATAAGTATAGGATGATGATGAGAGAACATTGAAATACTCATAAGGGTCGTTCAGCTAAAGCGCATTAAAATGCGTCCACAACTACTTCACATACCTAGAGTTGCCATCTTGAAAAGAAACAGTCTACGCTCTTCCAAATTCTTTCACCATATTTTATTCCAACACGGTTTATTATAAAGATTTATACAAACATATATCCATGCCAGTGAAGATGGAAATAAATTGATTGATCATTAAATAAGAGTCCGGGTTGAAGGACCAAATGTTTATTTTTTTTTCTTGAATACAAATGCACATTGGTAGTAGGGCTTTATCGAAAGTGTTTTATTGTCATGTTGGGAATAAACCAAATGAAAGCCATCAACTTGGTTTACGAGCCTAAATATTCGAAATATTGTCATCGACGTAAGGGAAATGAATTCGATTGTGTTAGAGGTTCACTTTTCAGAATTGACTTTCTATAAATTGGATGTTAAATCATATAAATCTGACACTTGAGATTTATTGTGGGAAAAAGATTTGATTTTTAAAATGTTATTGTATTATTTTTTTATCAAGAAATATTTTTGAAGTTTTTACACTCACAGTAGGGTGGCTTCGTTGGGTGATATGATTTTTTTTTTGCTTGTAGACAAGGCAATTTTCCATTTTTTTATTAGGGATTCGTAAAGAAGACTTTTATGCATCATAAATTTATAAATGAAGGGTTAAACAGGAAAGTATGAAACATAGAATCAGATGTTCTGCAAGGAAGTCTTAGATCTTAAATCTTTTCATAAGCTTTTTATATTTTCAAGGAAGACTTTCATGCATCATAAAAGACTAGGCGGAAACAAATATGAATGCTTTAGATAAGCAAGTCATACTTTTAAAAAGAGATTAAAAAATGAAAGTTAAAGTCGACCGAAAAAAAGTAGCTGCCACAAGTAGTAATTTTATACAAAATACAAAAGTATGAAAATTATAAACCTTGAAGGAGTTTTGTAACTTGAAAATTAACAAAGCTAGTTCACACTTAAGGAATAAGTAACTTAGTTAATTTTTGACATCTTTCTTTCTTCAAGTTTTGAAGAGAAGGCTGACAAACTAAGAAATATTAATTTTTTAAGTACGAGTACTTCACAATTGTGGAGAACTTCTAATCCATTCATTTTGTTTTGTTTGTTTTTTTACATCCATCCGAATATTTCTTATCAAAGACCAAGAAAAATAAATCCAAAGACAGCTGCTCAAAAGCCCTTGTTGGTTAGGTCACCTCACCAAAACGCGAAATAATTCGTCTAGGAAACTTTTCTTTTCAAAACGGGTCGTCTTCTATAAGATGTGACACCGTCATGTTGAAACCACATATCTTCGGCATTCATACCTTCGATTTTAAGTTAAACAAATCTTTAAATATCTGGCTATAGCGTAGAGAATTGACGGCGACAGTTATGCACATTTTGAAACAGTATATTACTCTGCACGACCAAATTATACTCCGCACAGTGAGTTTTTGGGATGCTAATAGTTTTTTGACAGCTACATAAAGGCTTCCACTTCCCAAATGTGACACTTTTGAAAATCGCTGAAAAATATACTGTGTGAAAATTGGTCATCGAAACGCTTATGCTTAAGCACCGCAATCGTCGTGTTATTCTATGAATACCGCGGTCAGTTGGGTCAATTCTTGAATGAGTTCATTTATATAAGTTGTAGATGAATATCAAAATGGATGGTATATACTCCATAAAACAGGCCCCAGGGCCGTGTTCGCTAGAAAATTCATAAATTTTGTTCTTTTTCAATACTTCTAATAATGTTGGCATATATTCTGCAGAGCATGCTTTTCTATTATGAATAATAAGTCATAACACATCTGTAACAGAGCTAGTTTGTTAGAATTTTTCTAAAATTTTGCATCCAATACGTTCGGATGGACAATTAGTTACCTATAATCTGCTCACTATTTTTGTTGTAAGTTTTACAAAATTTAAGCCCGTTCAGTGACTTAGGCTGCGCGTACAGTAGTGCGACAAAGCGATGCGATGCGAGAAGCGTTTGCGTGCGAGAAAAATATTTACATTGATTCTTATATACATACGTGCGCACAGTGAAGCGATATTTGATGCGAGTTTTGCGAGTTTCTCGCATGCCTATCGCATGCATCTCGCACACAAACTGTTCTGACCACTTTTTCAAGCGAGTTTGTGCGAGAAGGCTCATATTGTTTGTTTTGAGGTTTCAAAAAAAATAAAATTAACGAGTAAAATTTTGTTATTTCACTGCATGTGTTGTGTGGTGCAACTTTTTGATAATTTTGGTGGCAATAATTATCAAGGAATTAATAACACAACCGCACAAATTCGCTTTTACTGTGCGCACTATGTCGCATCTAATTCTCGCATCTCGAATCGCTTGTCGCATCGCTTCTCGTATCGCATCGCTTTGTCGCACCACTGTACGCGCAGCCTTAGACTATGAACATTATGCGTGTAATATGTACATACAAATTCTTGGAGTTCAGTTCAGTTTGGAAGTCTCTGATGACAGTTCGGTTTGTCATACAATGATTTAAGCAGGGATGTCATTCAAAATTGTATGACTCATTATTACTAAATCTAATTACATATGGAAATAAATGAAAAATTTCTTAAAGAAATATTTTCAAACTCAAAATTAAAAAAAAAATATATATTTTGTGTAATGTATACTGATTCTGTATACATTAAGTACAGGGTATCTACTTTTATGTTCCAACTGTTTTAAACATATTTTGTGCCCGGTATCGATGACAACACTCTGCCTCATGGCATCAATATTCTCTGGCGAACGTGGCTTACATGTCGCCCAGCCTTAAATTTATCTCCCAGTGTATGTAAATTTTCAAAATCAAAAATTATATGCCGAATTTGCTCGACACATAATAAACACTAAAAAGACACGTAATTTTCTTCGAATATTTACGATCAAACAATTATTTGAAACATTTTTTTTAATGATTTCAACATGTTATTACTGCTTTATCCATAGTAAATTGTTATCGACAGTCGTAGGGGATTGTCAATTACCAACTGACAAATTTCATTACATTCGAAAATTTATTTATTACCCCAAATTCCGTAAGACTTATGCTACAATTATTGGGCATGTTATTAACAAAGTTCTTTTCTAGCTTTGTGCAGAAAATTAATAAAAAAACTCTTAAGAAAATAAGTGTCCAAAAAACTTCCAATTAAATGTTATCAATTACGATTATTACAAAAGTTAACAAAATTCACATCAAATCCAAAAATAACGAAATATTTAAATATCCAATAAGCCTAAGTTTCTTTTAGTTCATTTACATTGTTAAGAGCCATGCCATATACTAATATGCACCACTGGGTCGCACGAACTTGCTCTTACTAAAGAAAAATGTTCATAACCATAAAATTCATTTTTCTTATGACATAAAAATAACTCCTATAATAGTTAGAGCTAAAACGGGATGTCATGTGATTTCTCAACCAAGTATTAGTTTATGCAAGAACAAAAATTATAAGTCTTTGTAGCGGTTTCTTAAAATAATACTAAGATAAAATTTTGCAAACATAAAGTTCTTATTAATGTACAAATACAAATTAAATTTCAAAAAAAAAATACTGACCTATTTTTGAGATTATATAATTTTCAAAAAAAATCAAAGATTAAAAAACTATTTTTTTAAGTTTTGAAATGAATGTTTTTCAAAGTTTTTAGAACCTTATCTATACAAAAAATTTCATTAAAATCCGTTATACTGTTAATGAGAAATTCAAAATTCGAAAATTGGTTCTATGATATATTATACAGTCACTAATATTTAAAAATGTTTATATTACATTATATGTAGTTTGTAAAAAAATTGTATCAAAATTCTGGGAACCGCTTTCGAGAAAAATACGACTTTCAAAAACCATTTTTTAACATTTTGGATGGTGGGTACCGTTATTTTTGAATAAAATACATTCTTTTTTCTCACTTTTTGTAGATTGTATTGAAAGCATTTTAACTTTCGAGTTTAAAGAAAATTGAGCATAGGGTTGTCGAAATATTGAGTTTTGAAAAAATAAATTAAATTTTTTTAAAAATCAAACATTTTTTTTTAATTTGAATACACAATAGCATTCAAATTTTTGAAAGAGCTTTGGTATACGAAAATCTAAATTGGTTATTCAGTTTTTGAGAAAATCAAAATCACATAAGCATGGTTCAAGTAGGGTTAGCATTAAAAATCATTTTTTGGAAATTTTTTTCATTTAAATGAATTTTTGTGAATTTTTGTTAAGAAAATCTATCGAACAGTTTTTGAGAAAAAAAGTATTTTACTAAATTTCAATAGCAAGTCCCGTAATTTTGGTCTTAAAAAAATCGTGTGGTGGGAAAAATTATAAAATAATATCTACCCAGTTTAAGGAAAATAGGCTGTGGTCGTCTTCTCTAATGTCGTCTTCTTGTAATGTCAACTTTGATCAAAATCTCGAGATCGATTTTTTTTTCGAATGCATGCATAACTTGCAATATAGTACCTATATGTCGCAAGTAGAAAGATAGTGCTCTCAGATAAATAGAAAAAACTTTGTTCAGTAAGAAGCGAATTATGACAGTTTGCAACACAGATAGCTTTAATAGTGTGGGCGGTCGATGACACATCACATCACAGCACACCACAAAAGTCGAATCTGAAAAGAAGGAATGTCTAAGTAGCGTATTCTTTTTTCTTACAATTAACATTAGGAAATAATTTTGCAAAAGAATATCCAACTACTCGCGAGAAAATATTAAAAATGTTGCCCATAATTTTAAATTTTTTTACCTTATGGCAAGTAGAAAAAAAAGCAGATTTGAATATTATATAATTTTTTAACTCACTCTCCAAAGTAAGAAGAACTTATTCATGCAACTATTATACTAAGCTGTATAAGTATTACATTTAATCATATGCAGCACAGCTGCTTCACATTTCAATATTTAAAAACTTCAATTATTTCTGCATTTTAAAGAGAATTGTGTGCCTTGAAGTCCACACCGGATATTGTATATGTCGTGCTCAGTGATTTTTACATTTAAATAAAAAGTTAACTTAGACTGGTCAAGGATATTTTTTCTATAGAAAAAGAAATTTAGATTTACATGTAGAAGCAATCATTTTGAATGGAAGACATCTCAACTTACTGCTCCCATTCTATGAGTACTTGTATAGCCCTTTTTTCCTTCTTCGTAAAGTCATTTGGAAGAAGAAAAAGAACAACATTCTTAAGACTTTTCAAGGATATTGCAATTAAATTTCTCTTCTTCTTCAAAAAAATACAATCTTGAAAAACTGTCCACTTGGAAACTCTAAAAATGTTCGTCTAATATGCATACTAACGACCATCATGATTCTTACAATATGTAGCACATAACTTGAAAAAAAAAAACAGACCACGACACATTTATATCAGCTCCTTTAGTGTCAAGAACAACACAACGCAATGGCAATAACGTTGATGATGGATCAAGACGAAGATGAAAATGACGATGCAAGTAGGACCTACTAAAAGCTTAAAAAAATACATACATATATAAGAGAGAACTAAAATGAAGAACACTTATAGCTCCCGAGATGAAAGTAGGATTCTACTCCTCTAAGTGTTGTTAGGTACTCACTCATACATAACCTGATTACATGCCTCTATACATATACCGCCATCTTCTTCCACTTCTTGTTCGTCTCCTCTTGAAAAGGTAGTAGGTATAACTTTATTAACAACATGATGATGCCTTCCTCAACTAATGTTAAAGCTTTAACGATTATTAATTCAAATTTTCCACTTGTGCACCCGTTTCCTCCGTATCTTAGATACAACATTTCGGATGATGGGATGTTGTCACAACGAGAATGTGGGACACAACCCAAGATAAGTATCTGGGTTATGTGTACATGAAGTCCTATAGTTTAGTTGTTATCCTTATAAACTTGCTTAACGAACCCACCCCCAAGTTTTGGAGAGTTTTACCTCTCATTGTTGTTGTTGATAATAATCTTCCAGTTGGGTTTTTTGCAAAATTATTAAACCTTTTTATTTTTAATTTCCCTTGGAGCTGATTTGGGGGTGTCAAGGGAGGGTCCTGGGAGTTGACAGTTGGATACCAAAATCAAAAGCCGAAACTGCAATCAAATTAACAAAAAAAAAGGATTTATCATCGAAGCGAAAATTTTTCACATGCGGTCTCCGAAACGCGAACGAGTGGATTCTCCAATACCAGAACCCCCACGACAAATACCAGCTTCGGGGATGAGCTTTATATTTATTAACTGGAAATGGTTGATTGAGCGGAAGATTGCTTGGCTGAGCGAATAAATGCAAAATTTTCGACCAAATTCTTGTTTTTTAAGTGATTGCATCCTGAACGACGCCATGGGATGGGGTGATGCAGTGGTACGGTGATGGTGCGTATTTTCGTGTGTTGGTTCAGGCAGCTAGAGATGGATGTGCGATGTCGATGCCATTCGTCCTCAATTATATAGTTATCGTTCTTTTGCATCCTCCATTGTGTGGTGGGTTTCATGTGTGTGCGCCATCACCAACTATCAAAGTGTGTGTTCGAAAGGAAAAGATGAACGATTAATTTTTATCAAAGCTTAATGTGCTATTTGAGCCATATGAATGAATGGCCCAGTGGTTTTTGGATTGTCAGTCATCCATTTCAAACATTGGGTCGTCTGGAACATGTTTATTATGGGCCGCAATAAAATGATGGTTTTTGATTTGGTTAAATATGTGTGCAAAGGCAATCCGAACCCCAACCAAGCCCATCCATTGATGACAGATGAGGAAACTTTGAATTTGAATGGAATTTATGAAGCGCGTCCAATTCCATTAACCCTTTTAAGTCCATTTGCTTGTTTGTGTTTGAAGGAAGTTTATATTTGCGTTTTCCAAATTGGGTTTCAAATGGCTTTAGGATGGAATTGAGGGGCACCGAAGTAGGTACATATCTCGAAGTCAATGGTTTTTGTTTGTTTTGTGTAAACCTCATAATCACCACCTTGGGATCAATGGGTTTTGATCTTTTTCTAAATTTTTGAGGTCAGTGTTTGTTGGGGATTGTATTTGGGTTCCACACATACAGGGGTGCTGCTTTGTAGTCGGGCTTAAATGTATAAGTTATAATCAGTGAGAGAATAAAGGGTGAATATAATTTTTTTCTTTTTCATTTTTTATTCACTTGGCTATTTCTTTATCCCTTTTTTTTTTGGTTGAAAGAAGAGTGATTTGTGGTCTATAAAATGCTCAGTTCAGTGGATTACATTATTCAAAGTCAGATAAGTTGTGCCAGAAGTTATTAAGCTAAAGTGCTACTGAGGTTATATACTGTTCGGATTTATGGGCATTTTGTCGGAATATCTATTTTATTTTGTTCGCTTTTTTTTATCGAGCATGGGCGGTTTTGGGTACCTATGTCTTGTCTTGTAGTTACATTTGGGATGAAGTGACTGAAGATTTATATTTAAATTTATTATCTAATCTAGCCACTTAATTTGTTTGAATTTTCTTTACGGTACGGTTTTTGGGCTTAAAGGGGATAGAGCTTTTGGAAGGCAGTAACTGAAATAAATCATAAATATGCAGAATAAAGAAGAAAAAGATGTATTCATGAAGGATCTGTTTATGGTTCTCCAAATTAATTTATTTCAATTCAACTAATTAAACTGTTAGGGTTGGTACTTGTAAAGTGTAGAAATACTAAACTTTCGCAAAGTTAAGTTACGGATACAGTGTGTATTTTTAATGCTTAATTGTTTACCACTCAAATTTGGGGCATATTGGCTGGCAGGCCTAAATAGTTTGATAGACTTTAAAAAACTTAGATCTAGTGATCCTGGGCAGAATCCAATCATATAAATGGGGGCTAGAGGGAACGCAAAGGATTTCCTTGTGGTGGCAGTTGACAAATCGCTTAAACACCAAATGGAACGAAGTCCGCCGTATACCCTTCCAACTATGCTATTTATATACATAATCTTTCCAAGTCAGAGTAGAGCTTATGGTAACCCATAGATTACGACCTGTTTTTACAACTACAATTCCACTAAGCAGTATGGAAGAAAACTCGATAGTAGAAATTATGCTTTTATAAATGACCATACATAAAGATTTACGAGCATTTAAGACAGGCCCACTGCTGTATAGCTTAAAGTTTCTTATTAATGTAACTAATGCCAACCTTAACTAGTCCCAGAGATCCGTGAAGTGATAACTGAGCATCAGCGGCTTAAACCCCTATTTCGTTATGCGAAACATAATTGAAAATATTATTTTTAAAATAGTAAAGCACCCAATATAGATCCTTGCGGAACACCAGTAGAATTTTTTTGACTCATGAAGCATCAGTTTTAGTACTACAAAGAGCAAAGTAAACCTCATCCGGGGTAATGAAAATGAGTGAATAGCAATCTGAAGATGGATGGTCTGTTCTTTCTGGGAGAATACAATGAAATTTGATACAATTATTTTATCGAGTTAATCTGGATCGTTTGATTGATCATAACTTTTATGGGAGTGAATGCCAGCTTTTTTAAGATTATACACTATCGTTTTGTTGGCTGCTTCAACGGCCATAGGAGTGAATCCAAATTATCACTTCTTGGGAATCCTGGGACACAACAATGCATCACACATTTATAAAATGATGCTAAAAAATGTATATAATAAAACACAGCTATCAACCATCAGTAGTTCTATCTTTGTATATACACTCTAGTGTACTCGTATATACACACTAGAGTGTTTTTACAAAGGTTCTATCACCCGTTTAAGTTTCTGAGGAAGACAAAAATGTTGATGTTGCAAAATGTATCAGAAAAGTGGTTGAAAGATTTTTTGAAGTAAAACTTCTTTTCCGACGTTGGGGGTGAAAAATTTTCTATGGAGCTGTCAGTGACATGTCAAAACGACACGCTAAAGCGACATGGTTCTTACAATTATTGTTCGAACTTTGTTAGAGGTTATTTAAAATACTTAAAAATCACCTTTCATTGCCGAAAGAGAATGTTGTTTTAATGGCACAACCACAACATCTAACCTACACAACAATTAAAAAAATAATTTCATTGAAAAATTAGATAATAAAAGCTTTTTTTCATTGAATTATTTGTCCGAACAATTTCTCAATCGAAAACCACTTTCTTTTGTACAAAAAACACAAACAAATAAATATTTTTTATAGTTTTATTTATTTAAAACATAAAACACTTTAACCTAAGCAATACTGAATACTTATATACTATTTAAATTGAAAAGTAAGCACTATTATTTACAAAATACAAATATAAACTAGCATTGCCATATGCGAAGAATTTTAAATTCTGTGTCAAAATAAAATTAGCATTGTCTACAATATTAAAATCCTTGGGCTCCAACACAATGAATGAGATAAGAAAAAAGAGACGTAGCGTGATGAAACATCGTCGTTATTGTAAATCAGTTTCAAACTATGAAAGCAGACGAGGATATATGTAATTAAGCATTTCTTGTCGTCACTTTAAATTAAATTAATTAACGAAGTAAGAACAGTCGCGCACATTCAATTTTTAGTTTCACATCTGTTGGTTGCTGAGATGAAACATATGGGCTAATGTTTTATTTTACTATATATTCATTATATTTCATTTTATCAACCAAACAGTTGCGAAAATAAAAATTGAATTTACGCTTCAGGCCTAAGGAATTGCGGAACGATTTTATAACAACGAAAAGGTGACAGTGAATCATGTCTCGCTCTCGTTTCATGTTCTCTTCACATTACGAATCGGAAATAATTAGGCCACATAGTTATAGCTTTGGGCAAATTCCTAAACGCATATCTGGCGCAAATTCTGCTAAGCAAACAGTTCCAAAATGCAAATACAAAAATCTCTGCTAAGCAAAATGTCCCTAATTGCAATCGATGCTACTTTCTTGCGCAAATGCAGAGGCATTTGTGCAAATGTCAAAAATTTCTTACGCAATTCTCTTACATATGCGTTTTCTGAATTTCTTTATCTGCTTTGCAATAGTTTTGCTTCGCAAATCTTGCGTTTAGGAATTTGGCCTTTCATTGAAATGCATCATTGGAACAAATCAGTGGAATGCTGACTTCATTTTTTTGACAAGCCAGTTATAGCAATCATTGAAAAATTGGTTTCAGTAAAAGATACTGTCAGTGGCTGATTACAACCAATTCTATGCATTTGAGGTTAGAGTTGATCATTGACAGGAAAACTGACATTTGAGAATAGAAAGAGAATCGAACACATTCAGTGGAATGAAACGAAAATCAGCTGCTCATTTAAATTGATTTCTATCAGTGAAATAATAAATGTGGATTTAAAAGAAAGTTGAAATCAGAATTTTGTATTTTTTAGAGTAAAAAAATTCTACTACCCATTAGCTTCATTTGGGTACCAATCATAGCCATTGCAGTTTGTTTAATCATCTTAAAAATGCAAATGAAAATTTTCAATGATGCATTTCAATGATAGCTATAACTGGGGCCTTAAAAATTGTAATGAAAATTTTCAATTATGCATTTCAATCATAACTATAACTGGAGCCTTATAAAAACTTTTGTCTGTCGTTTTCAATTGTATTTCAGAGTCAAAATCTGACAAATTTAAGCGATGATAAAAATGAACTAAGAAACGGCTAGTATTGTATTAGTGTCCTTTCACGATTTAATGATGTGCACCCAGCTTAGTAATCATGTGCGTTAAAAAAGCGCCATCTCTGCATCATAAATAGAGCCATCTGTTCGTCAAAAAAGCGGCATCTGTGCGTCAAAAAGAGCGCCATCCATTTTGCTCAACTTTTGTAACAAGCAAGTTATACATGATTTTCTTAATAAAAAGAAATTGGCAGATAGACCAAAGTGGTCATTTCAAAACTAATTACATCATTTGTATAATTGAATCAGTTTTAAGTTCCAATTTAAACCTATCATTTTCAATTCGAAGAAATATCTATTTAAAAAAATGTATTTGGAAGTGGTTTTGACATCTTGCAATTTACAAGACTATACTAAAACTAGATTTTTTTTTATGTTTCCGAAAAGCACATGAATCGTACAGAGTCTTTGCTTTTGGGAAAAGAAGTTTTACTTCAAGCGGGCGTACGTCAGTATACACACATTTTTTTTTTTCATTTTTGTTCTTGATCAAAGAAATACTTTTTTTTGAAAATTTTGCTATGCAACAGTTCTTGAGTTTTTAAAAAGATCTTAGGGGAAAAACTTAAAGGGGAGATAAACCATTTTCAACCGATCACCAGTTTAGCTTTTAAACAAATATCGTAGATTCGTCAAATTAGTATCTGAAGCATGTTGCTTAAATAAAGTTGTCAAAATAATTAATTTAAAATAAATAACCCAAAAGGTTTTATTTGTCAAAAAGCTTACATATTTATGATTCGCAGTTTTTAAGTGCTATAATATTTAATGAATAACTTTTTTAGCTCAAGTAATTATATATTATATTTAATTTCACACAACTCTTTTCTTTTAAGTTATAAATGGTTAAGTTGTTAAAATTTTACGAATATTTAGATAAAAACAATCTATTAGAATTGTTAATAACCCCCTATTAAAACCACTTTAACTTTGCAAAAATTAATCGTGAACAAATTTAATGAATATTTGTAAATTTTAACCTTTAAAGATTTCAAATTTAAACGACGTTGAAAACCCGTTGAGTTTTCTGTTTTTAATCGATAGTAGCGTTTCATCATCATCATCATCGGCTCGACAACCGGGTTCCGGTCCTGGCCTCTTTCAACAAGTCTCTCCACCTATCCCGGTCTCTAGCCGACGCCATCCAGTTGCGCACCCCAAGGCTTCGGGCGTCCTGGTCTACGCCATCTCTCCAGCGCAAGCATGGTCTACCACGCTGTCGTCTACCATAGAATGTACCACAAAGAACTTTCCGAGCAGGTTCCTCTTCGCTCATGCGAGCTAGGTGCCCTGCCCACCGGAGTCTACCGAGCTTAATTTTTGTCACGATATCTGCTTCTACACCGAAAAAAATATGTCCATCAATCCAATGAAAAATGGCATACGATTGATGAATTTTTGCATTAGATTTGAGCTGATGACCGATTTCATACGATTTATGATTTCCATTTCATCATCGTATGACAGCAATCATCATCGTATGACAGAAATCATAAAATGTATGAAATAGTTACATCACGTGAAAAAATCCATTTCCCCTCCTTTTTGATGTTTTCTTTCATATGATTGTTGTAAAGTTTCATAAGATGTATGCAATATATACATAAGATTCGCATGTAATCTTGCATAAACTTTATGAATACAGGCATAGTAATTATGAATATGTTCATACGAATATATCAAATTTGTGATGCATTGTATGAAAAATTACATACAATTGATGTAACTTTGCATACAATTTATGAATACAGGCATACAATTTTTTATTTTTTGCATAGAATCTATGAAATTTGTAATGTATCGTATGAAAAGTTACATACAACTTATGTAATTTTGCATGAAATCTATGAATATATTCATACGATTTATGATTTTTTGCATAGAATGTGTAATGCATCGTATGAAAAGTTACATACAATTTATGTAATTTTGCATGAAATCTATGAATATATTCATACGATTTATGATTTTTTGCATAGAATCTATGAAAAGTTTAATGCATCGTATGAAAAGTTACATACAATTTATGTAATTTTGCATGAAATCTATGAATATATTCATACGATTTATGATTTTTTGCATAGAATCTATGAAAAGTTTAATGCATCGTATGAAAAGTTACATACAATTTATGTAATTTTGCATGAAATCTATGAATATATTCATACGATTTATGATTTTTTGCATAGAATCTATGAAATGTGTAATGCATCGTATGAAAAGTTACATACAATTTATGTAATTTTGCATGAAATCTATGAATATATTCATACAATTTATGATTTTTTGCATAGAATCTATGAAATTTGTAATGTATCGTATGAAAAGTTACATACAATTTATGTAATTTTACATGAAATCTATGAATATATTCATACGATTTATGATTTTTTGCATAGAATGTGTAATGCATCGTATGAAAAGTTACATACAATTTATGTAATTTTGCATGAAATCTATGAATATATTCATACGATTTATGATTTTTTGCATAGAATGTGTAATGCATCGTATGAAAAGTTACATACAATTTATGTAATTTTGCATGAAATCTATGAATACAGGCATACAATTTATGATTTTTTGCATAGAATCTATGAAATTTGTTATGGAACGCATAAAAAGTTACATAAATTGTATGTAATCATACATACGATGCATTATTGTCTTCATAGAACATATGAAACTTGTAATACATCGTATGAATAGTTACATACAATGTATGTTTTCTTTCATACGATGCATTATTTTTTTTCATAGAATGTATGAAAAAATAAATGCATCATATGAATGAAATTTCGTGAAATCTATGAATGCAATCATATGAAATATGAATATTTTCGCACGATTTAGATATGCATTATTTCATAAAATTAATGCAGTTTTTCATACTTCGTATGGTAAATAACAGTTTTGTTGTAATTTTTCATACGAAATATGAAAGGATGCAGAAATTCTATGAAATAAGACACACAACCATAAAATATTCATAATCCGCATGTTTTCAATCATAGATTACTTGAAAGAAAAGATTATATAGAAAATAATTAGGTTATTATTTTATATTAAAGTATGTGTATGCATGTATGTATTTCATGAAAGATTATATAAAATATATGTAAATTTTGTTAGCTTACCCATACCGACTTTCAAAATGTATCTTCGAAATAGTTCCATTTCTTCTTCTTTTCGATTTCCTGAAAAGCTTAAATATTTCATTGAAAACAATACTTTTTATCAATTTTAAACTTATTATTTTCGTCAAATTTAGTATTTACATTAATGGCTTAAGGCTAATGCTTGATTAACATATTCATCAATTTTATGTACATTACCGGTACAACACGGTATAGCTGAATAAAAAATGATTGTCAAACATATTAAAATCTACGATCAACGCACAAGATTTAAGCTGAAGGACTCTTCAATTGAATCACCAATTGGAACAAGGGAATAAGTGCAAAAATTTCCAAAAATGACATTTTGATGCAAATGTCATCTGTATATCTAGACCCATTGGTTAGGCCGATGGTGATTTTATAAATGCATCTTAGAACACAAATAAATTATTCAGTTTTTTGCGTTTTCCCAACAATTAAATCAGATATATATATCTCCTTCTTCCAATTGGTGATTCAATTGTTCTGAAAGTACAAACATTTTAGATGATATATTTTTTGTAATTTTCATATCATAAAAGTGATTTTCTATAAATGCCCAAAATTGAGAGCAGGCAGGAGGATATTCTAAATTAAATAAATGGAAGGTCTTAAAACAAATATCAACTGCTCTTAAGAAGGAGTTGAAAAGAAACTTAACTCCATCTACATATACATAAAAGTTTAATATATTTTCTAAGTCGCTGTCACCTAAACCAAGCATAAACGGCTGAATGTTTTCACCTTTGCTCTTCAAAAAAGATATGTGGTCATCAATCTCCTGTATGGATTTACCCATAAATAGGAATGCCTGCTGTGAACTTGAAACTGTGAATTTGACAACACTCTTCTTTCCACAGTTGTCTTTTTTCACAGATTTTTGGGTAGGAAAGAGGAAAAAGTGCAGGCACCATAATAATTTGACTGCTGTTGCATCTGGAAATAGAATTCAGAAATTTTTTTTTATAAATTAATGGTAAAGTAAGATAAAAAGTTGTTAGTTCTTAACCTAATTTTATTCTAAACGGAATACCTAGCATAGTTAAAAGTATTAGTGGTAAACATAACATAATTTCTGCGGACGAGAATTTATGTTTTGCTCAACCAAATACTTATAAAGGAAAAAATAAAGAAAACTAATTACCGCTGTTAACATCTTCTTGATTTATCGATTCCAAAATTGCTCTCATTTTTTTATCTCTCGATTGGGTTTGCTTCAAGAGAAAATTTATTAATGAACTAGCTTGTTCTGGCCATCTACCAAGTATTCCCGGACGACTTCCATAAATTGTTGCAAAATCCTTGTCAATCTGGAGAATTAATTAATAAAATTTAAATCATGTAAAATTCGATATATATACATCAGACTATAGATAGAATAAAAAAAAAATAAAAAAAAAATAAAAAATAAAAATAAAAAAGAAAAAAGTATATGTAGGTTAATTAAGGTACTTGAGTTTTTAAAACCTTAAATTGACGGTTTCTTAAGGAATATTTGAAACATATGGGTTTGGGACAGAATCACGAAAAACATTTCAGGATTTCTTTTTCCTTACGAATCTAATTTTTTGTATCAAAGTATACATACCTATGACATTAATTGAAATTTAAATTGTTGATTAAATAAATTTTTTTGTATAAAAGAACTTAATTTAATCGAAGCACAGATCCAATATTTTTGTATTGCTTTCAATTTAAATGTAAAGTAAAAAGTGTTTGTCTATTTCCGTTTTACTTCGCTTTTTTTGATGATTTTTATTAATAAAAGAGTTTCAAGTACTTTTTTTACGCTTAACTTGTTTGTTTAGTGAAAGTACAAACATTTTAGATGATATATTTTTTGTAATTTTCATATCATAAAAGTGATTTTCTATAAATGCCCAAAATTGAGAGCAGGCAGGAGCATATTCTAAATTAAACAAATGGAAAGTCTTAAAACAAATATCAACTACTCTTAGGCTGAAAACACACCGGATAAAGCAAAACGTGTTTTTTGTTTTGTGAATCAAGAGAACATTGTTTCATATGAGACTACACACACCAAACAAAACACACGTTTTTGTTTTGAAGAGTTTCGGTGGTGGTTGTCGAAAATACGAGTACATGCCATTGTATGAGAGCAACATACACCGAATGCAACAAAACTGTTTCGAACAAGGGTCGTTGACGATAATTGCCTACTTTCTTGTGGCGCAAAACACACCGAATGAAACGAAACATAAAAACCAAAGCAAACAGAAAAATATGTTTCGTTGCCGATAGCTGACCTGTTGTTTTTTGCAAAACAAAATTTTATTTCCGTTTGCTTCTACGTTTACTCTGTGCGCAAATTTTAAATTAATATGAAAGTATATGTTCATTTTTTTAATTGAGGCAAGAAGCCCTATCTATATTTACAAAGATAAGGACATGCCAATAAACTTACTATTGATAAGCTGTGGATTGCTACTACCTACTATGTCACTTGGAGATTGGCAAGATTAAAAGCTTTTCTCTTTTCTTATAAATAATTCCATAATGTCTATTTTGTAAACACAAAATTGTTGTTTGTATTTACTTGCCGTAGAGTTATTATCTTTCAGCCGGAGTTAAGCTTTTACGATACTCGTAGTTCGTATTTTGTTTTATTTCAACGCACACCAAAGGAAACAAAAGCACAAAACATTTTGTTTTTTTTATTCTGTTTCGCTTGGTGTGGTTCAAATAAAAAATGTTTTTTTTGACTATAGAATCAAAAACGTTTTGCTTGATCCGGTGTGTTTTGTTGAGCCTTAAGAAGCAGTTGAAAAGAAACTTAACTCCATCTACATATATATAAAAGTTTAATATATTTTCTGAGTCGCTGTCACCTAAACCAAGCATAAACGGCTGAATGCTTTCACCTTTGCTCTTCAAAAAAGATATGTGGTCGTCAATCTGCTGTATGTACTCGTATTTACCCATAAATAAGAATTCCTGATGTGAACTTGATACTGTGAATTTGACAACACTCTTCTTTCCGCAGTTGTCTTTTTTCACAGATTTTTGGGTAGAAAAGAGGAAAGAACATTTCAGGATTTCTTTTTCGTTACGAATCTAATTTTTTGTATCAAAGTATACATACCTATATATGTATATTAATTGAAATTTAAATTGTTGATTAAATAAAATTTTTTATATAAAAGAACTTAATTTAATCGAAGCACAGATCCAATATTTTTGTATTGCTTTCAATTTAAATATAAAGTAAAAAGTGTTTGTCTATTTCCGTTTTACTTCGCTTTTTTCGATATTTTTTTATAAAAAAAGAGTTTCAAGTACTTTTCTTACGTTTTACTTGTTTAAATACTGTTATTTTGAATTAGTTTAGTAAATATTTGAATACTTAGCGGTATTTTAAAATATAAATATATATGGTTTTTATAATTCAAATAAAACTTACTAATCGAAAACCAGTTGGGGTCTTATACTCCGGCCATTTTGCAAAAATATCATGCAAAGAACTTGCTTGCTGCACGTTTTGCATCCTATATTGACTGCATGCCTGCCAACAGCTGTCAAATTCCGCAACTGATAAGTTGTCATACTTTAAGCTACGTATGCACTCCTCTGCATCAGTTTCTGGACCTGTTGGTTAATAATATTTAGATTATATTCTCATGTTTATTTGCAAATTTTGGGATAGGTACTTAATTTTATACATAGAACATAAAAACATAAAAGAGTGCTAAGTAATAAGAATGGATCTATGCAATAGCTAATAATTCAGTAACTCCTTAATTTAAATTGAATTTTCTCATAAATAGGAATTTAATTTGAACTCGAAACTGTCAATTTGACAATACTCTTTTTTTCCGCATTCGGCCTTTTTTATGGCTTTTTAGGAAAAAAGAAGTACAATTATTTCATTTAATTAGTATGCTTGATTGTTTATAGTTATGTTTGAACATATTTATTCGGAAATTTGATTTCTCATATTATGAAACTACATATTTCTTGCAGTAAGTTTTATCAATTTTATTTAAACTAAAGTAAATTTAACTTTAAGTGGTAGGGTTGAATGGTTTTAAAATTTGTCTAAAGTTTAAGCAAAGTTCTTGTATTAAAACGTGCTTTAAAGTTACTTACAGAACTGTTTATTACGTGGGTTTGGTGGTTCAACATCAGGGCTGTCAGACGCATCCGCATCCAAAGCTAATGTCCGTTTAAGAAGCGACCGATAACTCCTCTTGTCATTACAAGCTTTGGCATATATTTTTCCCCGTCTTCCCACACGGTAGTATTCCAGTTTTTCTCCAGGAAAACGATTAAGAATTTCATTTTCTAATCTATAACTGGTTTTCAAGGACATGTGAAGATTATTTTCTTCAAAATAACAGCATATTATGCTTATCAATATAGATCTGTGTTCTGCCAGTAACTTAGAATGCCGCTCATAGTAACGCGTCATAATACTTGATTTATTGGAATCATTCAATATGTCTGATAAATGTACTGACACTTCTATGGCTTCTGGTGAAGTAGGTCCTCTTGAGCTAGATGGTGTGATGGGTGATACAGAACTCAGATTTCTTTTTAAAGAACTACTACATTCACTATCCTCTTCGTCTACAAACAAGGATGATCTTGAACGCCATTCTATTAAATTTTCTTCGAACACCACTAGATCACCAATTTTTTGGTCTTTGAAAAGCATATTTATGTGGTGTCGTTTGATTACTTCCAAAATGCCGATGGTGATTTTTTCAGCTATATTTAAAATAATTTTTAAAAAAATTAGAATTTCAGAAGGTGCAGGATTCATAAATGATTCAACAAAAGCGTGTGTACAGATTATTATTACTATATATTTATAATATTAACCTTTGAAAACTAAGTCAACAATTTTCATTTTCATTCTAAAACTAAATCAAGTTTTACGGAGTTTTTTTTTAATTTACTTGCATAAGTGATAATTGATAGCTATTGTGTGATAGTTTTTACATATTATGCTTTAAAGTGATAAAGTAGACTCACATATTAAGAATTCTGTTAAATGATCTAAATTCCATGACTTGAGAAGTTTTCGCAAAGCATCTTGAGAATGGTCGAATTGCAGATTAGAAGAAGTTAAATCCTGACCGTCGTTGTGTTTTAGGGACGTTATATTGCACTTTCTTTCTTGTTGATTGAAGCATTCAAGTGATCCGAGTAAATTGTTCTCTGAGCTGTTAAAAGATATGTTTTCAACAATATCTACTGTGGGTCTTCCATAAGTTGGTGAATTTTCTATGTACAAGTAGGTTTGGGATTGATTAGGGCTTTTTCTGCCTTCTATGCTTTCATTCATTGTTTAATTAAATGATTTTCTTGTCGAGTGAACGGAACTGAAAGTATACAAATGTTTGTATAATAATGAAATTTTGAAAACCCACACAATTACTATTAACACATTTTATTTCAAGTTCCTTCAACTTTCTTATGGTAGAAAGTATTCTTTTATGTGCATCATAGTTTTCCCTTTCGGAGTTTTTATTACTGTTGCTGGAGGTCCAATTAATTCCTCAAAGTGTAAAATAAAATATTCACCCAGAAAAGAAGCATCGACTTCAAACGCCATGTAGTGTGGTCGGTAGTGAATTTCATTTAATTTTTGACAGAATAAACTAATGTCTTCTTCGTTTTGAACGAAATTTATAATTACGTATATATTATAATCATTAGTTAATCTGGACACGTAATAACCGCTTTTATATTCAATGCCATTGTATTCTGCTTCACACCAAAAGTTCAGTCGTTCTTTCTGAACCTCCAATTTGTTGCTTATTAATGAAATCAAGCCACTAGGCGTGTTGTGTTTCTTCCAAACTACACATTTAACGGTGTTATATTTAAAATTTAAAATTCTATTGGCAAACTTAAGCTGAAATTTTTTTGCTAATGTAAGGCATATATTTTTTCTGGAAGTTATAGCATGGGCATATAATTTAAAGCTTTTGTGCTTCGCTTCATATTTAAAACACCAATATTTTCTTAATGGTCCTGATTTTTGTAATATTGTTGGATAGTGTGTAATAATATGGAATTTGGGTTTTAATTTGTCTTGGAAAAGTTGAAGATATTGTTCATTATGCGTTTTTATTTTGCTCCTCAATGTTGATATCGACTCATCTGAGATCTCAAAGCATAGTACTATATTAATTATTTCTAGAAGGTTTAAAAGAAAGTTCCAAACGTCATCTTTTAATGGCACCATATCTCCTACCATAAGAGGCAGCAACTGAGCAAAAGTAAGCATTTCCCTTGCTGACATTCGTAGATGGCGCTTTTTTAAATGAGTTGGATGTATTTCATTCGAAGCATTTCCTATTTCTATAGGACCGTATTCAAATGTTTGTTTTCTTTTGTTTAAGGTTTCTAATGAAAAATATTTTTTTATTTGAGTGAAATGAATTATTACGTGACAAAGATCGTAATGGCATATTCCTTCAAAAATGTCATGCATAACATCCACGCTGAAGTTTTCAACAACATGGAATGAGGGGATGTCATTAAAACAGCATTCACTGTTAATACCAGTTTCTTTGGGATTATTTTTTTGTAGGTCAAAGTTGTAGTTACTTATATTTCTCCGTTTATCAGAATTTTCCGTACAAGTTTCACTGCATTCATCTTTATTCAAGCGACAAAATCGACAAAATGTTCCAGAAAACGACTTGCTGAAACCCAGTAATGTGTTAAGGCCTAAGTTATCACCAAGTATAAGACCCAAAATAAAGTGAACGTGGAATGTATCCCCATCGGGTGGCCTTACAAGGATACCTTCTTCTTCAAGAAATTTTAACTCATTTATGAGGGGTTGCAAACATTTTTCGTTCCCGTATTTTTTAATGTCTTTCGATTTGATTGCTGCTTCTAAAAATATGTTTTCTAGTTTTGCTTCATTAAGGGGCATACATGCAAATGAATAATAAAAGTTGCAGATAGAGTGTATTGAGGAATGAGATCCGAGGGGGTTGTTAATTTCAAATTCGTCTGCATACAAATAATATGGAACAAGTATTTTGTTTGGGTACAATTTACACTTTGTTTTCCACAGTTCTGCCTGAACAAAATTAATGAACTGATTACTTTTTTCCAAAGATTTCATGTAACTTAACATATTAGAAAGAAAGTTTTCAGTTTCAAATAATGCTCTGAATTGTGAACGAAGCGGTAATACAACGGCTTTGTTAATAACTTCCTGCAAATTTAACTCCCCATTACGATGATTGATATTTATTTCATTATTAATCACAAACTCATTTACATCGTCCATGTATCCACCCTTTCTAAGACATTGAGTTAAAAGATAATCTGAATCACATTTTTCGAATGGATTTGTACATGCATTAATCACACTACATATTTCATTTAAAATGACTTCATTTGACTGTAGTTTGCACCTAGCAAAGCTATCAAAAATTTCTAGAAGTGGTTTGATAATGAAATTTAAGGAACCTTTCTGTATTTCGTAAACATCTTTCCTTGAAAAATTGTCATTCGAGTGTAATGATATTGACCATTTGAGTGCGCTTTCCAAAAGCTTTTTTATCGCAATTTCTTTTTCAAATACTTTTTCTTTGCCACAATTTATTTCTGTTGAAGCTGAATTCGCTAAAGAACTATCAAGTATGATTTCATTTTGAATCAAGACGGAGCTTTCATTTATCTTTTCAGCATTAGGCGTTATTTGTTTTTCAACTTCTGTAGGTTTGAATGCTTTAACATGTAAGCGTCTTATATGTCTCTTGTAACTGGAGGAACTCATGAACAATAGGGAACATTTTTTGTCAAAACAACGAAAAGTACTGTTGGAATTCAAGTCATGCTTTTTTCGAAGATGATGCATAAGAATATCAATGTGGTCAAACTCTTTTTTGCAAACGAAGCACGACATTATAAAATATCTGAAATATTTTTAGAGGTTAATGACTTGTTCGGTAGGAAGTAACAGATAATGAAACACACAATGTGTAACTATTATAGCTATCGTTACCTGATTACAAGAACTAGGTAACTCGGTAACTAGGTAATTTTTTAAACTATAGATACAGCAACGTTCTTGAGTAGATGACTATAAAACAGAAATTCGCAACATATTCTTATTGAATCATGCCTAATTCTTTTGAAATTAGCGTTAGTCTAAACAAAAAAATTAATCAAATTGTTTCCGAGAATGTCAAAAGTCGAAAATTTTCTAAAAATTTTCATTAATTAAAAAACCAACACCCAAGGTTTTTAGAGGTAGACGATAAAAAAAGAATACAATATAAAGGTTGCATATAGAAGTAGAAATTAAGAAATTATAAAACACAAGCAAAACCGATCATAGCGTTCATTCGTGCATTTGTTTCTTTTTAAGTTACTGCTTTATCCAACAAGTTAGATTGAATTAAATAAAAAAACAAACTTTCTTAAATTAATTTAAAATTAATGATGTGCTGGCAGATCGCATTTTCGTAAAAAAAAATAAAATAAAAAAATTACTACTTTGAATAAATAATCCCACGCCTCTTTCCCCCCAGATACCGCACGCGCTGGGTCCATCTATTCCAAGTACAAAAGCAATTTTTGGTTGCAATTTGTATCGGAGCTTATTTCATTAAATTATTAAACTAATTTATTGCCAACGCGAATGTTCAAGGACGATAAAAAAATTAATCAGATGAATGTAAATAATTTGTGAGGCATAAAACGAAGAAAATAAAAGTTTAAATCTTAAAAAATGTATTAAACGTTAATTTTATTTTGAAAAAGAGCTCGCAGCTCTATTAACAAGAAGATTCTTAAAATGACAAGTCTTATGATCCGATAAGAAATGCTACTCGTATGTATCTGACTGGGCATCTTACAATCAATCATGCCGTAAAAAAAGGAAGAATTGTGATCATACCATCTTATATTTACGTACTGCTTTTGTTTACTAAAATGAATAGTTTTGTATAGAGATATTTTCAAAAAATGTTTTCTCATGTGTACGCTTAATTTTTTCCTACACATAATCAAGAATAAGATAAGTGCTACCACCTACTCCTCTTATAAATTTTTGATATAAGAAAAACCGATTTAATATTTTTGTTGACATGATTTATGTTATACAGAATCCTTTCCAAATAAAAAGAATTTTGTTACATACTAGCCATAAATGAATTTTAATCATGTTCATTCTTTGAAAGGATTTAAATATATGTACATATATACGAGTATTATGTTTGAACTTAAATACCTACATCCATTCTTCTTAGGAAAAGTTAAACTTATGATTTATACCTACAATTCAATTTTTTATTGAAATTTGAAAATAAATATAAAATTACAAGAACTCAATACATACATATGTGTTGAAAAAAATTGAAAATCAAATAATAATTACTTTTCATATACATATTTATAAATGTTGGCAAAAAAGTAAGTAGGGAAGTTTTAACTAACTCGAAAATTCGTTAAAAAATGGATATGCATAGAAGATTGGTAAAATTACAAGATCTATAACAAATGATTTCAGCTATACTGGAAAAAAAATTCGTAAAACAAGTAAAACCAATCAACGGAATATTGATAATGCTTAGTTTTGTTTAAAAATGTTTTTAAAATATGTATTTTTTTACGTTTCTACTTATGCAGGTATATATAAATGCAAAGAGCATTTTTTATAATAAAAATAAGAACTTATCATATTTTAAAGAAATAAAAAGTTATGGTAAATACGCTCATCCTCAATTCGATGACAATTTATATAGATGCCCTCTAAACAGAAAAAGAGATGAATGTTGAACAACTGGGTTTTAAGATTTTTAGAACATATTGGCCCTCTTGTAACAAAATGATCAACCGGTTAGGCCTCTGCTTGTGGTCTGAGTACCTCCAGATCACGAAATTTAAGAAAAAAAAAAATTTGGAAAAATTACTAACTTACTTAAACAAAAATGAATGTGTTTCAAAACTATTTGTATTGACGAAAGTATTTATGTTGTATATAAAAGTAGAAAAGTATGTTTGAACTTCCTTGTAGCTTCGCTAAAAACTCGATTGACATGGATTATTTCTGAAATTATAAGATCTATCTACTCAATAATCTGATAAGAAAAATGTTTTTGACTGACTAGCAAAGTATTTTTTTTTTCGTTATTTCGTAAAACTAGCAAAACCAATCAACGCAATATTGGTAATGCTTAGTTTTATAAAGTATATTGTTTTCAAAATGTTTTTTTACATTCCTACTTATGTAGGTACATATAAATACGAGCATGTTTATAATAAAAACTATTCACCTCTTAAAGCAATCAAAATGTATGATAAATACATTTCCCCCTCCCTCCCCCGATACCGATGACTTAGATAACTGTCGAACTTAACTAGTGGTTTTTATTATTTTAAAGTATCAAAAACGATAAGAACTTAATTTAAGAATTTGTAAAGATCAATATTATGTAAACATATATATCAAAAGGAGCTTTCTAAAGAAAAACTATATTCTGAAAGCAATTTTAAATTCAAGATGTGACTGCAAACCGCTTTTTTTAAGTTGACATCGAATAAAAAATGAAAAAGTTACTACTTTACAACCATAACAAAATAAATAAAAAAGTTTTTAAAATATGATAAAAACCAATAGATCGTTTTAAAAAATACATACATATGTTGATAATGAAAGAGGTAGGTATGTATTGAACTTCCTTGTAACTCGCTAGAAAATGGGTTTGCTTGGAATATTGCTGAAATTATAAGACCTATCTACTAAATATATCTGATAACAAAAAATTTTTGACTGACTAGAAAAGTTTTTTTTTCATTATTTCGTAAAACTAACAAAACCAATCAACGCAATATTGGTAATGCTTAGTTTCATAAAGTTTTGCTTTCAAAATGTTTTTTTCAGTTCCTACTTATGTAGGTACATATAAATGCAACGAGCATTCTTTATAATAAAAATAAAAACTTATCATATTCTAAAGAAATTAAATTTATTTTTTTTAAATACACTCACCCTCAATCTGACGACAACTTATATATGTAGGTGCTCCTTAAACAGAAATAAGATGAATTTTGAACAGCTTGATTTGTAGATTTTTTGAAAATATATGTAGGTGCTCCTGTAAAAAATGATCAACAGGTTAGGTATCTGCTTGTGATCTGAGTACCTCCAGTTAACGTTTTGATTGAAATTTTAAGAATACATGAAAAGAAAAACAGATTTTTAATTAGTTTTGTTAAAAATTGTTTTTAAGATATGTATTTTTTTACGTTTCTACTTATGCAGGTAAAATTCAACGAGCATTTTTATAATAAAAACCATTCACCTCTTAGAACAATCAAAATGTATGATAAATACACTTCCCCCTCCCTCCCCCGATACCGATGTCTTAGATAACTGTCGAACTTAACTAGTGGTTTTTATTATTTTAAAGTATCAAAAACGATAAGGACTTAATTTAAGAATTTGTAAAGATCAATATTATGTATATATATATATCAAAAGGAGCTTTTTAAAGAAAAACTATATTCTGAAAGCAATTTTAAATTCAAGATGTGACTGCAAACCGCTTTTTTTTAAGTTGACAACGAATACAAAAATGAAAAAGTTACTACTTTACAACCATAACAAAATAAATAAAAAAGTTTTTAAAATATGATAAAAACCAAAAGTTCGTTTTAAAAAATATATACATATGTTGATAAGGAAAGAGGTAGGTATGTATTGAACTTCCTTGTAACTCGCTAGAAAATGGGTATGCTTGGAATATTGCTGAAATTATAAGACCTATCTACTAAATAATCTGATAAGAAAAAATTTTTGGCTGACTAGAAAAGTTTTTTTTTCCATTATTTCGTAATACTAGCAAAACCAATCAACGCAATATTGGTAATGCTTAGTTTTATAAATTATTGTTTTGAAAATGTTTTTTTACGTTCCTACTTATGTAGGTAGGTACATATAAATGCAACGAGCATTTTTATAATAAAAATAAAAACTTATCATATTTTAAAGAAATTAAAAGGTATGGTAAATACGCTCATCCTCAATTCAATGACAATTTGTATAGATGCCCTCTAAACAGAAAAAGAGATGAATGTTGAACAACTGGGTTTTAAGATTTTTAGAACATATTGGCCCTCCTGTAACAAAATGATCAACCGGTTAAGCCTCTGCTTGTGGTCTGAGTACCTCCAGGTCACGAAATTTAAGAACAAAAAAAAATTGGAAAAATTACTAACTTACTTAAACAAAAATGAATGTGTTTTAAAACTATTTGTATTGACGAAAGTATTTATGTTGTATATAAAAGTAGAAAAGTATGTTTGAACTTCCTTGTAGCTTCGCTAAAAACTCGATTGACATGGATTATTTCTGAAATTATAAGATCTATCTACTCAATAATCTGATAAGAAAAATGTTTTTGACTGACTAGCAAAGTATTTTTTTTTTCGTTATTTCGTAAAACTAGCAAAACCAATCAACGCAATATTGGTAATGCTTAGTTTTATAAAGTATATTGTTTTCAAAATGTTTTTTTACATTCCTACTTATGTAGGTACATATAAATACGAGCATGTTTATAATAAAAACTATTCACCTCTTAAAGCAATCAAAATGTATGATAAATACATTTCCCCCTCCCTCCCCCGATACCGATGACTTAGATAACTGTCGAACTTAACTAGTGGTTTTTATTATTTTAAAGTATCAAAAACGATAAGAACTTAATTTAAGAATTTGTAAAGATCAATATTATGTAAACATATATATCAAAAGGAGCTTTCTAAAGAAAAACTATATTCTGAAAGCAATTTTAAATTCAAGATGTGACTGCAAACCGCTTTTTTTAAGTTGACATCGAATAAAAAATGAAAAAGTTACTACTTTACAACCATAACAAAATAAATAAAAAAGTTTTTAAAATATGATAAAAACCAATAGATCGTTTTAAAAAATACATACATATGTTGATAATGAAAGAGGTAGGTATGTATTGAACTTCCTTGTAACTCGCTAGAAAATGGGTTTGCTTGGAATATTGCTGAAATTATAAGACCTATCTACTAAATATATCTGATAACAAAAAATTTTTGACTGACTAGAAAAGTTTTTTTTTCATTATTTCGTAAAACTAACAAAACCAATCAACGCAATATTGGTAATGCTTAGTTTCATAAAGTTTTGCTTTCAAAATGTTTTTTTCAGTTCCTACTTATGTAGGTACATATAAATGCAACGAGCATTCTTTATAATAAAAATAAAAACTTATCATATTCTAAAGAAATTAAATTTATTTTTTTTAAATACACTCACCCTCAATCTGACGACAACTTATATATGTAGGTGCTCCTTAAACAGAAATAAGATGAATTTTGAACAGCTTGATTTGTAGATTTTTTGAAAATATATGTAGGTGCTCCTGTAAAAAATGATCAACAGGTTAGGTATCTGCTTGTGATCTGAGTACCTCCAGTTAACGTTTTGATTGAAATTTTAAGAATACATGAAAAGAAAAACAGATTTTTAATTAGTTTTGTTAAAAATTGTTTTTAAGATATGTATTTTTTTACGTTTCTACTTATGCAGGTAAAATTCAACGAGCATTTTTATAATAAAAACCATTCACCTCTTAGAACAATCAAAATGTATGATAAATACACTTCCCCCTCCCTCCCCCGATACCGATGTCTTAGATAACTGTCGAACTTAACTAGTGGTTTTTATTATTTTAAAGTATCAAAAACGATAAGGACTTAATTTAAGAATTTGTAAAGATCAATATTATGTATATATATATATCAAAAGGAGCTTTTTAAAGAAAAACTATATTCTGAAAGCAATTTTAAATTCAAGATGTGACTGCAAACCGCTTTTTTTTAAGTTGACAACGAATACAAAAATGAAAAAGTTACTACTTTACAACCATAACAAAATAAATAAAAAAGTTTTTAAAATATGATAAAAACCAAAAGTTCGTTTTAAAAAATATATACATATGTTGATAAGGAAAGAGGTAGGTATGTATTGAACTTCCTTGTAACTCGCTAGAAAATGGGTATGCTTGGAATATTGCTGAAATTATAAGACCTATCTACTAAATAATCTGATAAGAAAAAATTTTTGGCTGACTAGAAAAGTTTTTTTTTCCATTATTTCGTAATACTAGCAAAACCAATCAACGCAATATTGGTAATGCTTAGTTTTATAAATTATTGTTTTGAAAATGTTTTTTTACGTTCCTACTTATGTAGGTAGGTACATATAAATGCAACGAGCATTTTTATAATAAAAATAAAAACTTATCATATTTTAAAGAAATTAAAAGTTATGGTAAATACGCTCATCCTCAATTCAATGACAATTTGTATAGATGCCCTCTAAACAGAAAAAGAGATGAATGTTGAACAACTGGGTTTTAAGATTTTTAGAACATATTGGCCCTCCTGTAACAAAATGATCAACCGGTTAAGCCTCTGCTTGTGGTCTGAGTACCTCCAGGTCACGAAATTTAAGAACAAAAAAAAATTGGAAAAATTACTAACTTACTTAAACAAAAATGAATGTGTTTTAAAACTATTTGTATTGACGAAAGTATTTATGTTGTATATAAAAGTAGAAAAGTATGTTTGAACTTCCTTGTAGCTTCGCTAAAAACTCGATTGACATGGATTATTTCTGAAATTATAAGATCTATCTACTCAATAATCTGATAAGAAAAATGTTTTTGACTGACTAGCAAAGTATTTTTTTTTTCGTTATTTCGTAAAACTAGCAAAACCAATCAACGCAATATTGGTAATGCTTAGTTTTATAAAGTATATTGTTTTCAAAATGTTTTTTTACGTTCCTACTTATGTAGGTACATATAAATGCAACGAGCATTCTTTATAATAAAAATAAAAACTTATCATATTCTAAAGAAATTAAATTTATTTTTGTTAAATACACTCACCCTCAATCTGATGACAATTTATATAGGTGCTCCTTAAACAGAAATAAGATGAATTTTGAACAGCTTGATTTGAAGATTTTTCGAAAATATATGTAGGTGCTCCTGTAAAAAATGATCAACAGGTTAGGTATCTGCTTGTGATCTGAGTACCTCCAGTTAACGTTTTGATTGAAATTTTAAGAATACATGAAAAGAAAAAAAGATAAAATTATTATTTGTAAAATATAAAAATTGTTTTCAACACGTACAAAATATTTTTGTGCAATTATATTTTTTTGATACCACGTGCTTAACTCTAATTTTTTTTTTTGTTTAAATGGGATTAAAATTTAAGACTTGTAAGAAATAAGCAATACTGATCCAATATACTGGTTAAATTGCTTATTTTTATAAAAAACTAATTGCAAAAAAAAGAATTTTGTAGGTACAGACTACCCACAAAATTCCTTCCTTGAAAGAATTATATTATCGTATATATATGTAAGTACATACGTAAGTACAAATAGAGTTTTGAGAACTTACCTTTTTAAATGTTAATTCTTCCTTTTTTATGTTTGGTTTTCTTTATTTCACACTATTAGACAACCACGACGACTTTTTTATTTTAATTTTAATAAAATTATGGCGACGGACAAACGAGACAAACGCGCAGCAGCAGCAACAGACAATCTTTTACAAATGGCCACAGACACAGAACGACGCCGAAGCGACACCATACTTACTCAAGTTGAAATTGGTTTGAACTGAACGAATGTGACATGTAAGCATTCATTGATGTTCGGTCGACTAGCTTCCTGCCGATGGTCATGTTCAGACATACAAATGTCTTGACTCTTGTGTATATCAAGTTGCACAGTTTATTGTTTTGATTTTGCGTTTGATGAAATTTTTCATAAATGTTATGGCATTTTACATACAGAATATTGTTAGATTGCATACAAAATATGAAAAACATCATTTTGAAGAAAGTTTGTCATCAAATGGAAACATCAAACATATTCTGTATGTAAAATTGCATACATTTTATGATTCTAATCTTCAAATGGTGGGTTGGCAACAAAAATTGAGTTGAATCCAGACAGCGTTGGTTTTGGCGGTATCCAATCAAATTGGGATACGTGGATTAACCCTGCACTTACACTGGGATTTCGTAAATTTTTCAGACATGAGAAAAAATTGCCAAAGATATATTTATGACATTTTTTTTTTCAGGCTTTTTATTGAAAACAATTATTAAATGTGAGTTGCATTAATATGACTTTAATTTTTTAACATGTCTTGCAATCAAAACCTTGAAAATTTATAATGTTAAACTGAATAACTCATTAAATTAAGTTATTTTCAGGATTTTTTTACAAAACGAAAAACAATTTGTACAATTCGCAAGATTTTCGCACAGGTTTTTTACAAGTTTTGCAAAAGAAATTTTGGAAATTTGTTTTGATAGAAGAAAATTACTAATAAAAGAAGTTATTTTCTTAGAAAACAGAAACATTCAATACAATTGCGCGGTTTATAAAAGTTTTTTCGATAAGAATCTTGTAAATTTGTTTTGATTAATGAAAGAAATTCACAAAAGTAGTGTTATTCAAGTTTGAACTTGAATGGCATAAAACATCATTAAAGAATGCTTGATTTTCATTTTGGTTTGTACAACTTTTTTAGTTGAAATCTTGAGAATAAATGTTGATAAAAGTAAATACTTTTATATATACATGCAAGCGCTACTCAAACTTGCAGAAAAACAAACAATCGATGAAAATCCTGAGATTTTCACAAAAGTTTCGTAGGTACAATCTTTTAATAGATATATTGAAACTTAGTTAGGCTGAAAACACACCGGATAAAGCAAAACGTGTTTTTTTGTTTTGTAAATCAAGAGAACACACCGAATGAAACGAAACATAAAAACCAAAGCAAACAGAAAAATATGTTTCGTTGCCGATAGCTGACCTGTTGTTTTTTGCAAAACAAAATTTTATTTCCGTTTGCTTCTACGTTTACTCTGTGCGCAAATTTTAAATTAATATGAAAGTATATGTTCATTTTTTTAATTGAGGCAAGAAGCGCTATCTATATTTATAAAGATAAGGAACATGCCAATAAACTTACTATTGATAAGCTGTGGATTGCTACTTCCTACTATGACATCTGGAGATTGGCAAGATTAAAAGCTTATCTCTTTTCTTATAAATAACTCCATAATGTCTATTTTGTAAACACAAAATTGTTATTTGTAATTACTTGCCGTAGAGTTATAATCTTTCAGCCGGAGTTAAGCTTTTACGATAGTTCGTATTTTGTTTCATTTCAACGCACACCAAACGAAACAAAAGCACATAACGTTTTGTTGTGTTTTGTTTTATTCTGTTTCGCTTGGTGTGTGTTCAAATAAAAAATGTTATTTTGACTATTGAATCATTAACTTTTTTTTGATCCGGTGTGTTTTCAGCCTTAGTTTGTAAGATTTTACTTGCAAACAAAAAATTACTGTTTCGATTTTGCGTTTGATGAAATTTTTCATAAATGTTATGGCATTTTACATACAGAATATTGTTATATTGCATACAAAATATGAAAAACATCATTTTGAAGAAAGTTTGTCATCAAATGGAAACATCAAACATATTCTGTATGTAAAATTGCATACATTTTATGATTCTAATCTTCAAATGGTGGGTTGGCAACACAAATTGAGTTGAATCCAGACAGCGTTAGTTTTGGCGGTATCCAATCAAATTGGGATACGTGGATTAACCCTGCACTTACACTGGGATTTCGTAAATTTTTCAGACATGAAAAAAAATTGCCAAAGATATATTTATGACATTTTTATTTTCAGGCTTTTTATTGAAAATAATTATTAAATGTGAGTTGCATGAATATGACTTTAATTTTTTAACATGTCTTGCAATCAAAACCTTGAAAATTTATAATGTTAAACTGAATAACTCATTAAATTAAGTTATTTTCAGGATTTTTTTACAAAACGAAAAACAATTTGTACAATTCGCAAGATTTTCGCACAGGTTTTTTACAAGTTTTGCAAAAGAAATTTTGGAAATTTGTTTTGATAGAAGAAAATTACTAATAAAAGAAGTTATTTTCTTAGAAAACAGAAACATTCAATACAATTGCGCGGTTTATAAAAGTTTTTTCGATAAGAATCTTGTAAATTTGTTTTGATTAATGAAAGAAATTCACAAAAGTAGTGTTATTCAAGTTTGAACTTGAATGGCATAAAACATCATTAAAGAATGCTTGATTTTCATTTTGGTTTGTACAACTTTTTTAGTTGAAATCTTGAGAATAAATGTTGATAAAAGTAAATACTTTTATATATACATGCAAGCGCTACTCAAACTTGCAGAAAAACAAACAATCGATGAAAATCCTGAGATTTTCACAAAAGTTTCGTAGGTACAATCTTTTAATAGATATATTGAAACTTAGTTAGGCTGAAAACACACCGGATAAAGCAAAACGTGTTTTTTTGTTTTGTAAATCAAGAGAACACACCGAATGAAACGAAACATAAAAACCAAAGCAAACAGAAAAATATGTTTCGTTGCCGATAGCTGACCTGTTGTTTTTTGCAAAACAAAATTTTATTTCCGTTTGCTTCTACGTTTACTCTGTGCGCAAATTTTAAATTAATATGAAAGTATATGTTCATTTTTTTAATTGAGGCAAGAAGCGCTATCTATATTTATAAAGATAAGGAACATGCCAATAAACTTACTATTGATAAGCTGTGGATTGCTACTTCCTACTATGACATCTGGAGATTGGCAAGATTAAAAGCTTATCTCTTTTCTTATAAATAACTCCATAATGTCTATTTTGTAAACACAAAATTGTTATTTGTAATTACTTGCCGTAGAGTTATAATCTTTCAGCCGGAGTTAAGCTTTTACGATAGTTCGTATTTTGTTTCATTTCAACGCACACCAAACGAAACAAAAGCACATAACGTTTTGTTGTGTTTTGTTTTATTCTGTTTCGCTTGGTGTGTGTTCAAATAAAAAATGTTATTTTGACTATTGAATCATTAACTTTTTTTTGATCCGGTGTGTTTTCAGCCTTAGTTTGTAAGATTTTACTTGCAAACAAAAAATTACTGTTTCGATTTTGCGTTTGATGAAATTTTTCATAAATGTTATGGCATTTTACATACAGAATATTGTTATATTGCATACAAAATATGAAAAACATCATTTTGAAGAAAGTTTGTCATCAAATGGAAACATCAAACATATTCTGTATGTAAAATTGCATACATTTTATGATTCTAATCTTCAAATGGTGGGTTGGCAACACAAATTGAGTTGAATCCAGACAGCGTTGGTTTTGGCGGTATCCAATGAAATTGGGCTACGTAGATTAACCCTGCACTTACACTGGGATGTCGTAAATGACAAAAAAAAATTCAGGCATATATTAATGACACTTTTATTTTTCAGGATGTTTATTGAAAACCCAAAAATAATTACGTATGGTAAATTGCAACATTTTTTAACAAGTTTTTGAAAGAAAATCTTGAAAATTTTATGATGATAAGAGTAAATAAGTCATTAAATTAAGTTATTTTAAGGATTTTCTTGCAGAACATATTATAATCAATGAAAATATCACACTTTTTTAAAAGTTTTTACTATTTTTGCAACAATTTCAAACGTTTTTGATAGTTTTCACATTAAAATTCGTATGAAAAGTGTCATAAATCACGTTGTAAGTCGTCATCACCTTTGGACTTGTATTTTTAACCAACAATTTCAATAAAAACAATTGTTTGCATAAAAGAATTGTAAAATTTCATGCATTTGATGTAACGTGACATCAATCGTCACATTGAAATTCGTATGAAAAGTTTCATAAATCAAATGTTAGATTACATAACCTTCTTGATTTTTTTTAAACCCACAATTTCAATAAAGACAATTTTTTGCATAAAAGAATTGTAAAATTTCATGCATTTGATGTAACGTGACATCAATCTTCACATTGAAATTCGTATGAAAAGTTTCATAAATCAAATGTTAGATTACATAACCTTCTTGATTTTTTTTAAACCCACAATTTCAATAAAGACAATTTTTTGCATAAAAGAATTGTAAAATTTCATGCATTTGATGTAACGTGACATCAATCTTCAAATTGAAATTCGTATGAAAAGTTTCATAAATCAAATGTTAGATTACATAACCTTCTTGATTTTTTTTAAACCCACAATTTCAATAAAGACAATTTTTTGCATAAAAGAATTGTAAAATTTCATGCATTTGATGTAACGTGACATCAATCTTCACTTTGAAATTCGTATGAAAAGTTTCATAAATCAAATGTTAGATTACATAACCTTCTTGATTTTTTTTAAACCCACAATTTCAATAAAGACATTTTTGCATAAAAGAATTGTAAAATTTCATGCATTTGATGTAACGTGACATCAATCTTCAAATTGAAATTCGTATGAAAAGTTTCATAAATCAAATGTTAGATTACATAACCTTCTTGATTTTTTTTAAACCCACAATTTCAATAAAGACAATTTTTTGCATAAAAGAATTGTAAAATTTCATGCATTTGATGTAACGTGACATCAATCTTCAAATTGAAATTCGTATGAAAAGTTTCATAAATCAAATGTTAGATTACATAACCTTCTTGATTTTTTTTAAACCCACAATTTCAATAAAGACAATTTTTTGCATAAAAGAATTGTAAAATTTCATGCATTTGATGTAACGTGACATCAATCTTCAAATTGAAATTCGTATGAAAAGTTTCATAAATCAAATGTTAGATTACATAACCTTCTTGATTTTTTTTAAACCCACAATTTCAATAAAGACAATTTTTTGCATAAAAGAATTGTAAAATTTCATGCATTTGATGTAACGTGACATCAATCTTCACATTGAAATTCGTATGAAAAGTTTCATAAATCAAATGTTATATTACATAACCTTCATGATTTTTTTAAACCCACAATTTCAATAAAGACATTTTTGCATAAAAGAATTGTAAAATTTCATGCATTTGATGTAACGTGACATCAATCTTCAAATTGAAATTCGTATGAAAAGTTTCATAAATCAAATGTTAGATTACATAACCTTTTCTACTTCTATTTTAAACCTATAATTTCAAAATTATAGTTGACCTAAAAGCTATGTAAAATTGCATGCATTTGAAGTAATCCTTCATCAAACTTCGTGAACACTTTTACATATTTTTTATGATTTAGATCATCAAATTTCAAATTTCCCCTAAAAATATTCAGGTGAATATTTTGATGATCCCCTTTCACACATAATATGATTTTTTCATACAACGTATGAAACGTTTCATCATTATCATGAAGTTCGGATTTCATATTGTCTTAATATTTCATACGTTTTATGACTATAATCATCAAGTGGATTTTCCAACAACAATTCTTAAGTAAAATATTTTTATGAAAGAGGTTGCATAAAAGTTAAGACTTTTTTCATACAGTTGATGCAAAAAGCACTGATGTAGCGTTGATGATTTTTTCATACGCTGATGTACGGTGGCATCAAACTTTGCTTACAACAACAACTATATGGAGAGAATTTTGATGATTGTGAAATCATCAATTTTATGATTTTGACATCAATTGCAAAAATAAAACTGATGATTCTTCCATCAAATTTATGATTTTGCGCATAGATTTGATGATTTTCAGTTGATGATCGCCGATCATAAAATCTATGTAAAAAACTTTTTTCAGTGTAGGTAGATTGCGTACAATTCATGATTGTACCGTCTCCGGAATCGTCCTTCCTCACATATGGGGCCAACAATTCTCCTTAAGACTTTTCTCTCGAACGCAGCTAAGAGGTCGGAGTGCCTTTTGCTAAGCACCCAAGTCTCGGATCCATATATGAGTACTGGCAGGACCATGGTACTGTACAGCAGCAGTTTTGAAGTTATGGTGAGATTTCTGGATTTGAAAAGCTTTGACAGACTATAGTAGGCTCTGTTGGATTTGAGAAGCCGCCCGCGTATTTCTTCTTCTATATTGTTATCGGCTGCTACTATTGACCCAAGGTATTTAAAGGATTGCACCACTTCAAATTCGTGCTCCGCTACCTTGATTGTTTGACCAACTGTTCCTCTCGTATTCGACGCCACCATGTACTTTGTTTTACCTTCACTAATGTGCAGCCCCAGATTTTGTGCCGCCTGCTCGATCTGGATGAAGGAATCGTGTACAGCTTGTTCGGTTCTTCCGATGATGTCAATGTCGTCTGCGTAAGCTAGTAACTGGCTGGACCTGTTGACGATGGTCCCTCTTGTTGCCGTGCCAGAGTCACGGATTGCTTTCTCCAACGCCAGGTTGAAGAGGAGGCAGGCCAAACCGTCCCCTTGTCGGAGTCCATTAAAGATTTTGATTGGTCTGGATAGCAATCCGGCTATTTTTACTTGGCTTGTTACGTTGGTCATGGTCAACCTACATAGTCGTGTCAATTTATTTTGGATGCCGAATTCTCTCATGGCTTTGTAAAGTTCTACCCTGGCTATGCTATCATAGGCGGCCTTAAAGTCTATAAAAAGATGGTATGTTGGGATGTTAAATTCTAGACATTTTTCCATCGCCTGCCTAAGGGTAAAGATCTGATCAGTTGTTGATTTGCCTGGAATGAAACCACACTGATATTGTCCGATGACAATATAATTGCTGCACGTTGTGACATCTCCCTTCTTATGTATGGGGCATATTATGCCTTTTCGCCAGTCTTCTGGCATTTCTTCCTGCTCCCATACGTGCACTATAATATCATGAATTGCTTGACGTAAGGCTGGCCCGCCGTGATGAAATAATTCGGCTGGTATGCCATCGGCTCCCGGGGATTTGTTCTGTTTAAGCCGGCCAATAGCCTTCTCAAACTCTTCTATGCTTGGTGGCGGCAACATAGGGTATTCTTCTTGAAGTAGTGGAGCCTCCACTTCTGCAGTGAGCTGACCATTTAGCAATTCATTGAAGTACACTTCCCATCGCTCCAGTATGCTTTCAGGATCGGTGATCAGATTTCCCTCTCCGTCCTTGCAGTATGTGCAGCGTGGTGTGTACTGCGTCATGTTTCGGACGGATTGGTAGAACTTCCGCGCCTGGTGCGGACCTCGCTCTCGGCTGTTTTCTATTTCACAGATTAGGTTCTTCTCCCAGGCTGATTTCTTTTGTCTGTGAAGCCGTTTTTCTGTTCTTCTGAGCTCTTTATATTCCTCTTCGCGTGCCCGCGTTCTATGAGATTGTTGCATTGCTCGGTACGCAACATTCTTACGTTCAGTCGCTAGCTTGCATTCATCATCAAACCAGTCGTTCCGATTTTTACGACTGCTGCCTAAGATGGAGTTGGCAGTACTAATGACAGTATTTTTAAGACGTGTCCACTTTTCATTTACGCCCAGCATACTGGCTCCAGGACTTACTCTCCCTAAGTCAGTCCTAGCGCATTACCAAAGGTGTTACTGGTGTTTTCATTGCGCAGGGCAGCCGTGTTGATTCGAACCTGATCGGCGGATGCAATGCGTCTTCGCAAGGCAATCCGCCCTCGGAAAACCATACCAACAAGATAGTGATCCGAGTCGATATTGGCACCTCGGTACGTTCGTACCGTCATCAAGTTCGAGTAGTGGCGACGGTCTATCAACACGTGGTCTATTTGGTTACGAGTGACTCCATCAGGTGATACCCAGGTGGCTTTGTAGATATCTTTACGCGGGAACCTGGTACTCGCAACGACCATGTTTTTCGATGCTGCCAATTCTAAGACTCGAAGTCCATTGTCATTAGTGTTCTCATGCAAACTATGGGTGCCTGAGTAATGCATGAATACCGGCTCCCGACCTATTTTTGCGTTCAAATCCCCAAGGATGATTTTAACATCATACCTTGGACAGGCATTGAGGGCCCTCTCGACTTGTTCGTAGTAAGTCTTTTTTTCTTCGTCTGAGGCAGGGTTGCGAATTTTTGAATTAAAAAATCCTTAAGTCATAAGTCTATGGATGACTTGTGAATTAAAAAAATTTAATTCATAAGATATTTGGTGACTTATAAATTAAAAAAATATTAATTCACAACCCCCAAAGTGACTTATGAATTAAAAAAAATTTAAATCCTAAGCTACTAAGTGACTTATGAATTAAAAAAAATTTTATTCACCACCTACCAAGTGACTTATGAATTAAAAAAAATTAAGTCATCAGGGAGTAAGTGACTTATGAATTAAAAAAATTTAAGTCATGAGCAACAAAGTGACTTATGAATTAAAAACAATTTAATTCACCACCTACTAAGTGACTTCTGAATTAAAAAAAATCAAGTCATCAGGGAGTAAGTGACTTATGAATTAAAAAAAAATTAATTCACAAGTCAGTTGGTGACTTGTGAATTAAAAAAAATTTAATTCATAAGTTAGTTGGTAGATTGGAAATTTTTAAGCTTGTTTTGACTACATAATTATTTAATTATTAACGAAAGCTTTCCAATCTAGTTTTTAAATCATAAGATTATCACGCTAGCTTATAAATTATACATTTCATAATTTTTCTAATCAGCATTTATCCATTAACTTATGAATTAAATTTTTTTTAATTCATAAGTCACTAAGTTGGTATTGAATTAAATTTTTTTAATTCATAAGTCACTAACTTGCTGATGATTTGAAGTTTTTTAATTCATAAGTCACTTACTTGCTCATGACTTGAATTTTTTTAATTCCTAAGTCATTTAGTAGCTTGGGAATTAAAATTTTTTAATTCATAAGTCACTTACTTGCCCATGACTTAAATTTTTTTAATTCATAAGTCACTTAGTAGGTTCTGAATTAATTTTTTTTAATTCATAAGTCACTAAGAAGCTTGTGATTTAAATTTTTTTAATTCACAAGTCACCAACTGACTTGTGAATTAAATTTTTTTTAATTCATAAGTCAGTTCGTAGCTGCTGAATTATATTTTTTTAATTCATAAGTCACTCACTAGCTTGTGAATTAAAGCCAAGCTTAAGCTAACAAGTGACTTAAGCTTTTGCAACCCTGGTCTGAGGACTCCTCCGTAGGTCCGTGAACGTTAATGAGGCTGATGTTCGTAAATTTGCCTCGCACGCGAAGGGTGCATAGCCTTTCGCTTATAGCGTTAAAGCCGATGATAGTAGACTTCATTTTTTCGCTGACTAGGAAGCCTACCCCGAGCACATGGTGTTTTGTATGACAGCTGTAGTATATGTCATATTCTTTCTTCTGTAAAACACCATTCCCTGTCCATCTGATTTCTTGAAGAGCTGTTATGTCAGCTTTATACTTTGACAGGGCATCGGCTAGCTGCTGAGCAGCTCGAGCTCTATAGAGCGATCGTACGTTCCATAAGAAAATTCGTAAATCGTTTTTCCTTTTTCTTTGCGTGGGTTGTCGTCGTGAGATCAGTCCGTTTCCGAGGCTTGTTGTCGGTCTCGTAATTCTTTTAGTTTTACGGGACAGGGAATTAACCTGTCACCAACCTGAGGAACCAGCCTGATCATATTAGCCAAACATTTTTTAAAAGGCTTGTTTCTAGCGGCCGCCGCGGAGAGGCTATGATCACACTTCCACCAGTGCCGAATAGTTACGGCACGTGCATGTTTTCGTATGCTACATGTTGTTCCCCCTATTCGTCTGATGGCTGACCGCCGATAGTAGTGTTTGCAGGTTGAAAATAAGTAGTCCAGTTATTTTACCCAAAATTACGTCGTTTTAAAATTATTATTTTTCTGCGTTCAGGTACCTATTTTTACCTGCTATTGGTTTTTTTTATATAGGATAAATAAACATCAATATCGAGACAAAATTTTATCAAAACTACAGGAGCTGATTTAGAGATTTAGGTTGAGAAGTTGTATTGAAAGTACTGTTATTTTTATTCAAAAACATCTACGGAATTTCAAAAAAAAATTTTCTAGATGATGGATTTTATTAAAATCCTATAATCCGTTGATAACGATTAATAATGGAGCATCTAACGTAGAAATTAATAAAACATTTTAGTTAAATAATTGTAATACACGGAAAAAATGATGCGACTTTTTTTAACTTAATAATGTCAAAAAAGTGGTAATATTGACTTGCCTCCACGATCCCCTATTTTTTCTTATGGGGGTGCTTGAAGAAAAAGGTAAACATGAACAAACCAACCACAACCTCAAACAAATTTCTGCTGAAATTGCAACAGAAGTCTTAAAAATTGATATACAAAAATGCTTAACAGAGATCACCAATAGAATATAAATTAAAAAACTGTATTTCATTGAAAAAAAATTTCCACCTGAAACGCACCCTGTATTTGCAGATACAAAAACTCACAAACAGTTCTACAGTTTTTGGTTGAAATGCTTCCCAAAAAATAGTTGGTTTTGATTTTCTCAAAATGTTAAAACTGATTTTGATGCATTTTATACTATATCTCCTAAGAAGTTTGAATAGTATTGTGTATTCAAATTTTCAAAAAAAAAATATTATATTTTCTTGCATTTTTAAGAAATATTTAAAATTTTTATTTTTGCTGAAAACTCACTATATGGTCGATTTTTTTAAAATTTGACAGTTATCAGTTTTTTAATAATATCTATAAGATTTGAGGAAAAAATAATTAATTTATTTAAAAACATACAAATATAAATATGCGGTTTTCGAAAATATTATTTTTCTAGGAAACAGCTCCTAGAATTTTAATAATTGGTGTCGCTCAATTTTTACGATGTTTTATTCAATAAAAAATAAAAAAGACGACTCAATCGCACTTGCTCTTAAGTAAAAATACTTTGGAATTTAAAAATTGGAAATTAAAATTTTTTTGTAAATATACACATAGGTATGGATAAATTCAAATGCATAAAATTATCGTCTGATTTCTAGAAAATTATAAGCTTTTGGAAGCAATGTGCTTAAAAAAAAGCGTTTATTAACTAAATCTAAACCGATACCCGTTTTTAAAATATTTGTTCGAACATTTTTATATACAATATTTTTTCGAGTTCAAATAAGCTTCTGTATACAAATTTTAGTCAAAATCTTTAGAGCAGTTAATGGAAAAGTGGAAAATAAAATAAATGGTTCTATGAAAGTTTCCTTATCATTTATCATAGTATCATTTTTTGTACATGCTTTTTGGCCAAAATGTAGACCACGCCTAACATAGTACCTACACTTATTTTATTTTCATTTTTATTGTCCGGTAAAGATTTGGCACTGACTTTATCACTAACTCAGGCTCCATTTACAAGCAAAAGAAACCGGGATGACACCAGATGCAAAACCAAATCAAAAAGCTTTACGAATTATTTAAAAAAGATTTTAAAAAATCACTTACTAAACAAAATGTATTATTTTAAAAATAAAGAAAGATCTAAATTTTTTCACACTTAACACAAGTCGTCTTTTTATCACCCGAAATGACAAAGAAACCAGGTCTTAACTCACATCTTAGTTAACACAACCAATTTAAGAATACTTACCACACTTCAGTGCACCAACGACTTTCAATTTAACACCCACTTCAAAATGTCTCTCTGTGTCGTCCTCTTCAAGTTTACTCGTATTACTTAGAAGACAAGTAGGTACACCTGCTAATTTCGAGAAGACGTTAAAATAAAACAGAATTACATGTTATAAAAATTTTGTACTCTCATTGTAGTTGCCCTATTCAGTTTTATGAAGCACTCTCCATTACGAGCAAAGCAATTTCGAATCGAAAAACACAATACAGAAAAAACAAAGATCAGGTTTATCTCTATTAACCACCTCTTCAGAACTCAAGTACGTTGTAAAATTTAACGAAGACCTTTGAAAATTGTCTGACTAAACTTTTAGCACACTACCACTTCCCCTCCTTCTCAACCATATCCATTGCTTATACCTTACCTAGACTTCCATGGTTTTTGATCCTAAAATAAGACATCAAGTGAAATCATAAAAATTCCCATCTTATTAGAGATGATTTAGAGGAAATCCGAGCAATAAAATCAAAAAGTGAAGCTAACGAAAGCATTTAACAATTTAAACAAAGCAACACAACCCCTCCCTAAAGACGCTTCAATGAAGCAGTATAAAAGAGTATTTTTTTGAGAAAATTTTCCTTTGACATTATAATTTGACAAAATTATTGTAATGGTAATGTATTTCCCTGTAAGTCAAGTCAATATCAATATACGTTACAAGTCAGAAAATTATAAGAGATTACCTTGCCAAAGTATAAGTCTCGCATTGGGCGCCAATTTTCTTCAGTAATAGGCCAGGAAATCCATTTAATCTTCAAAAAGCACCTAAATTAAATTGAATTTTTCATTAAAATGAAGCGAGATTTAAGGAATAAAAGGAAATTTGTCTCCTCTCACGAATGGAATATCTTTATTAAGCCGGAAAATAACGAAGGTACATCACGTAGCGACGTGGCATGGCAGCATCAGCAGCAGAAGACTTTTTGAAACCAAATGCGGTGAATAGAGTAAATCGCCTCCATGTGCTTCTTTTACGATCTACCAGACAGCCACAGGAAATCAAATATTGCATTATCCTTGTGTCTATTGGGGGTGAATGTCAAATAATGGACCCTATATATATGTGAGCTATGGATGGGTAGGTTAGGTATTCTCGTGTAAATACCTATAGGTCTGGTGGTGCACAGTTCAATCCGTATTTTATGTGAAAATGTCGTCTGCACACAAATATCGAGAGTATGTGATGTGGCAGCAGAATCAACTTCAAGTTATTTTTACACCAAGACTATAACGCTTCCTTAACCTAAAGGAAGTTCTTAAAGGTAAACAAATCAAAATTCAATTTGCTGCTTGGTATATTAGTCGGAGCTATAGAGAGGTTCTTCCAATTTTTATTTTCCATTTTATCCTCCAACGAATTTTATTTTCTCTTCCCGAATAGGTGTTTTTTTTTCGTATTACATATATTATTTTATTTGAACAATTCTCTTGGGTGAAAATATTGTTTGTCTAAGAATTCCCCATGGAAATACCCGGAAATAAAGGGACTCTATTTATTGTTTTTTTTGTCGGAAAGTTGAAAGTTGTTTTATTCAATTTGTTAAGGGATGTTGTCCGAAAATTACTGAACCGAGATTAAAAGCAAATACGATAGGGTTTTTTGTATTGTAGCATTATTCGAGTATTAAGGAATTGAGTAATTGGATATTATAGGGCAGAAGAATAAAGTTTGGGAATGTTATTTTTTCGATATTACAATTTATCCTTTATATGAAAGCTTGGAATTTATCAAATCATAACAGTTTCAGAAAAAAAAATCTTATATTTAATTAGATCTGCTAACAAAATGGATTGATATCTGTTTTTCTTTATTTTATCATTAAACTCTTCTATGGGAGGTTTGGATATTAACAATGTTAACATTCCAACCCTTTTTGGTGTTTTTTTTACTATACGCGCACTCAAGGGGGTGTGAATACCCTCGTAATGTTAAACACAGTGCGAGCAATTAGGAAAGTAGGATTAGAGATGAGATACAGATGCACTTTTGTTTTGAATGTCTGCACATTGCAATAAGTGGGAAACATTGAGCCGGGTAAAGCATTCCACATTCGTGTAGTGTGGCTAAGACAATAATCTCTGTACTTGACAATACGTTTCAAAGTAAGTTCTACGACTTGCTTCGTTCATTAGGCAATGTCATACTATTATTTTGTCACTTTTGACATAAATGTATTTTAATTTTCAATCTTGTCCTTTTCAAATAAATAATACAAATTTTCTGCTGGAATGTGTTGCAAACACTAAATTACCATTGTTCTATAAAAGAATTATGAATCTCCAATTTCATTTATTTCCTGTATCTCCTGCCCGTATATTGACATTTTCACTCAACGAACATCTTCTTCGTCACCTATCAAACTATATTTTTTACAAATCAAGAGTTTTAGGGAATTTTCAGCTCATCGATCTCGAACTAACTATTCTAACAACCTTGAAACATATCTTCATTTTACAGCAATTTACAGAACTTTCCAATTCTAGGTTTTAGGGATGCAAAATCCTTCTTTCAATTTTTTAACTTCAAAAGCCATACAGATTGTCACTATTCACCACTCTCTAAGTTGTTTGCTATTTTTCTAAACAAACTGTTACTGTTAAATCGTTTGTATCTGATTCCGATTAATTCAATTTCGTCAAATTTCTACTACGATCCCACTCTTCCCAATACTCGTACCATTAACCCATAACCAAGTAAAAATAAGTGACATCATCTTAATGATGAATTTATTCCACTACTTGATAGTCTTCCCGCTAAATTTCTGAAGAAATATTCCTCCACCCTTTATCTTCAGTACCAAAAATCTTATCTTTATCCCTCCTCAAGGACATTTTATTCAATTAAAAATAATCTTCTTCAAAACTCTAATTTACACAAGAACAAGCATTATTACGAACTTTCAAATATTCCTAAAATGGTGGAAAGTATTTAGAAAAAGATCTTAAGTTTCTTCGAGTAAAACTGGATGTTCTCCCAGGCAACATATTCGCATAAACAACCATCTTTCCGAAAACTTCGAAAACTAAGGGTATAATACAGCGAGAAATGTATCATGACAAAACTATATCGCGAGAAAACTAACAAGCAAGAAAACTATTATGCGAGAGATGTGTCACGCCTGAAAACTATCATGCGAGAAAGCTGTAATAAACTATAAACTATAAATATCTCATTCGAGAAGTTTGTCATGCCAGAAAACTATCATGCGAGAAAACTATAATGCGCGAAAATTATAATGCGAGAAAACAAGCATGCGAGAAACTAACATGTGGTAAATATATCATGCGAGAATACAATCATGCGAGAAAACAATCATACGAGAAATAAATCATGCGAGAAAACTATGATACGGCACATATATCATTCGATAAATAAATAATGAGAGAAAATTATCATGCAAGAACACTGTGAAGAGAGAAAACAACAACTATCATTTGAGAAAAACATCATGCAAAAGAACTATCATAAGGGAAAACTTACATGCGAGGAAATTTGTTTTACATGATATGATAGTGTTCTTGCAGGATAGTTTATTCGTTTGAGATATTGCATGATATATTTTTTTTTGCATTATTAGGTGTGTTTTTTTTGCAAGTCCATATAGAATTGTAAAAAAAACCACATCGGGATTTAGGAGCTTTTTTTCCACATAGCTGGAAGCACTGTGTACGCTATGACATTTGTCAGCTTATTGACGACTAGCATCAACCAATCCAAAAACTTCACTTTTGACGTCTCTGAGCAAATTATCGATAACATATAGATAATACTATTTTGGCATCACCATTTTTATCGGGTCTTAGATTAACTCTCGATAATTATCTGGTCTTAGCTAACTCTGTATAGATTTAAGTAGTTGTTGCATTTGCATGTAAAGCGCTTAGTCCCGATGTCGTTTTTTTTTACAATTCTATATGGACTTGCAAAAAAAACACACCTATTGTTTCCATTAATGTTTATTTTTTCACATGATAGTTTTCTCCATGATATTTTTTTAGCTTGGTATATATTTTTCTTCCGTTGTAAGTTTTTACAAAATCTGCTACCAAAACTAGTTTTACAGAACTTTCTGAATTTTCTACAAGCTGATTAAACAATCTGCAACATTTTTCCTTCCGGAGAATCTGAGACTCTTCAAATTATTTACTTTAAGACTACTTCTTCTTCCAAACTACTGTTTAAAACCAATGGTCCAGTAAAAGTGAATTACAGTTAATTAATAAAAATAAATTACCTTCAAATGAGGGTGATATGGGACCTTAAATCATTTCTAATAACTTTAAATCCACAAAACTTCTCACCAAAACTCATTTCAATATTTACAACAATTCATAACATCACTCTAAAACACAGCGTGGTATTACTTTCCAGTTGATGAACTTCAATTTTGGCTTAACATTTTCTTCGCTCAGCCAAAAGCCACCGCTGCCGCCAACATGATTTATATTTATTTCAAAAGTTTAAAACTTTACTTAACTTTCTAAGAAGGGTTTTATTTACAAAACCAAAAAGCATAAGGCTTTAAAAATATGGCACAGTGATGGCTACGGCGAAGGCGGTGGTGTGGGTCAATGGGCGTTGCGGTCTGATCAAGATTTTTGACACACACCGCGCGTAAAAACCTAAAATAAGAAGTTTTTAAATTACGGACATCCTGTTCGTCCTAGTTCCTACATTTTACAAAAGTCGCTGCATCGCAAAAACTTATCACTGACTGACTTTTTATTTTCTTCTTTTTGCTTGTGCGTTATTTTTCTTCGGCATTTCCGTCCTGTAAGATAAAGTTTTTGGAACTTATCTCAATTTTACCTGCTTCGAGTGCATCTGGCATAAGTATGCTTCGCCCTCTGCATTTTTCCACAACTCCCTCTGACTCCTTCTTCAGCTAACCGTGCTTCAAATATTCCATCTAATGACAGCGAGAACTACCGACCTACCGACGACGACGCCATGGCAGAACGGACGGTCCTTGGTCTACCAAAGGTGATCGACCAAAGATAATTAGATTTTCACCGTCATTTTTCAAAAGAAGGAATTGGCCTAGTAAGAAAATGGCAAAGGCATCTGCAACAAAAGCAAAAACAAAAAACTTTTTGGGTTTTCCAAATCGTATTAAAAAAGTTTTCCTTTTCCTTTTGCGCTGGGGAGGAAAAATAATAGTTTGTGTTTTTATTTGTCTTTTTTGTTTTGAAAATTATGCAAAGCAGAAGTTGATGCAAACTAGGTAGTAGGGAAATTCAGCATTGTTTCATGGAAAATTTCCAATTCCAATGATGAATACAATTTGCACATGAATTTAAATTGAAATATGTATATAATGTTTTGCCAAAGACCCACAAACACAAAACCTAGAATCCAGCTTTTTAGAGTTGCCATCGGAGGATTTTAAAGTTTTCAATCCCGATTGATATATTTAATTTATCTTTTTCAAGACAAATTACTCCGGTCATCTAACATTTATACATAATCGATAAAAGGAGAAGTGAAATCCTGCTGCGGATAGAGATTTTACGTTTATTCGAGTATCGCCAGTGATCCTACCGCGGATGTTGTATTTGTTATTCATATAAAATCCTACTGTATTACGGATAACTTTTCTAAAAAAACACGGCTATTTAATCAAATGATTTTATTTATTATTCTCAGTTTCGTTAAGTTAGATTGTCTGTTGACTGTCAATGAAATTACCGCCAGTTTGTGTATAGAAGCTTTTTATGGCGTTAAAATTGATTTTGACGTCTGTTTAATTTATTTATCAGTCTCTTTCTTCTTGGACGATGATGTTCAGATTGAACAAAATAATCTCTTATAAGTTTTAAACAGTTTTGTAAACATGAAATTTATAATATCTCGACCACAACGGAAAATTTCAAGTCCAGATTTTATAGACCCCAAATAATGAATTCGTTTACACGTTACAGGACTTTAAAAGACACTCAGTATACACTAGCGGTCAATAGAATAGATTCAAATTATAAACGCTAAAAAGGGCTTTATTTCGCCTAAAAAAATAAAAAAAAAAGATTTTTAAATTTTTAAATTTTTTGGGATTACTTATCTTTGAACTTTTGTCCTAGCCTATAGACTTCACGAACGAAAAACGTTCCCAATAATATAAGAAGTAGAGAGAAGATTCGAACAATACCACGTTCGTTAATCCAGGATAAAACTGCTCTTTCGGTGTGAACTAGGGCGTTATCCTCCTGAAGAGTCCACTTGAAAGGTCCGAAACTCTTACTGAACTTTGGAAAATCTCTCTTTACATTGCTCTTGTATGAATTTGTAGTCATTACGAGGGGAACTCTAGATAAATCGTTCCAAAATAGGAAATAGCACTCCAACCCACAATTCTGCACTCTCATCTATGACAACTCTGCAAACAGAATTAATCCTTTCAGAGAGCATCAAAGTCATATCTTTTATCTTCGGAGAAAAAATAAGTTGCCAATCCTTTTTCCATGTCATGTGGCACCATGTGTGCAGAAAACCAGTCGTTTATCTTTTTTTTTTAAATTTAACGATTAAATGAAATTTTCTGTTATAACGGGTGATTTTTTTGAGGTTAGGATTTTCATGCATTAGTATTTGACAGATCACGCGGGATTTCAGACATGGTGTCAAAGAGAAAGATGCTCAGTATGCTTTGACATTTCATCATGAATAGACTTACTAACGAGCAACGCTTGCAAATCATTGAATTTTATTACCAAAATCAGTGTTCGGTTCGAAATGTGTTTCGCTTTTCTATCGACAAATTTTGTTCAGCGATGAGGCTCATTTCTGGTTGAACGGCTACGTAAATAAGCAAAATTGCCGCATTTGGAGTGAAGAGCAACCAGAAGCCGTTCAAGAACTGCCCATGCATCCCGAAAAATGCACTGTTTGGTGTGGTTTGTACGCTGGTGGAATCATTGGACCGTATTTTTTCAAAGATGCTGTTGGACGCAACGTTACGGTGAATGGCGATCGCTATCGTTCAATGCTAACAAACTTTTTGTTGCCAAAAATGGAAGAACTGAACTTGGTTGACATGTGGTTTCAACAAGATGGCGCTACATGCCACACAGCTCGCGATTCTATGGCCATTTTGAGGGAAAACTTCGGAGAACAATTCATCTCAAGGAATGGACCGGTAAGTTGGCCACCAAGATCATGCGATTTGACGCCTTTAGACTATTTTTTGTGGGGCTACGTCAAGTCTAAAGTCTACACAAATAAGCCAGCAACTATTCCAGCTTTGGAAGACAACATTTCCGAAGAAATTCGGGCTATTCCGGCCGAAATGCTCGAAAAAGTTACCCAAAATTGGACTTTCCGAATGGACCACCTAAGACGCAGCCGCGGTCAACATTTAAATGAAATTATCTTCAAAAAGTAAATGTCATGGACCAATCTAACGTTTTAAATAAAGAATCGATGAGATTTTGCAAATTTTATGCGTTTTTTTTTTTAAAAAAGTTCTCAAGCTCTTAAAAAATCACCCGTTAGTTTCGTGCATGTGAGATTTGGCGCACTTTTAATTACCTTTGTAACAGCTTAAAGGCTTGTAAAAAATCTAGATGAAGGCTAAATTGTTGCTGTTGTCAGGTAAGAATTGGACACTTACCGAACGATAAGTCTACTTCCTGCATGTGTTGTGGCATTTTTCATTCCTTTCATTTTATAACCGCTATTTTCTTTTTTTCTTAATTTCTTTCTACTTTTGTGATCTTTCGATTTTTTTCAATATTTCACGCGCATTTAAATTTTGTTGGGCGCACAACTCGATTTTCATTAATTCTTCCAAACTAAGGCACTTTGAATGTTCCATTTTTTTAATCATCATACATCATGACATCCACAAAAGCCTTTTTGTAAAGCTTTTTTAGGAAAAAAGCTCTTCCTCCTTGTTTAAAGAGTGGTCCTATTCTATTGACCGGCAGTGTATGAAGATCAAGATGTCATAACATAACGAGATGCGTTGACTGGTAGTTGTTTTTGAAGTTCAAAATGTATTCACAATAATTAATAATTCCATATAGATTTATCTTGCAATTTTTTTTTAATTTTATTAATAAAATGCAAAGGTAACCCTGTCTGCATCCGTAATTTAGTTTGCGAAACAGTCAGAGAATACACAAGTGGAAAAAAAGAATTGAAAGGCAAAGGCAAAAAACTTTCTCGATAATTGGTCCGTTTTCGATAAATTACTTTTTCAGTTTACTAAAACTTTGTTTATTGTTGTAAGGTTTTAATAATATAATCGATTTAGCAAAATATCATTTTTTTATATTTCAATCTTTTTCCGTTTCGCAGTTGAGCACAGTTTAGTTGCGTTTCGAGTTGATTGTGTGAGGGGAGCTGGGTTAGAGGAGGTGCTATCAAATACAATATATCTGGAAAACTCGATATAATTGTTGCAAATTGCTTTGAAAACGTTTTCTAAAAGAAGAATTCAACTTTAATTGACTCTGACTGACACACAAACATAATCGTACACACTTGAAAAGCGATACCTGGGGTGTTTCTCGAACACCGAACGATATGTTGATTACGTTTCTCGAACGATGTCGACGAAAACGAAGGATATCCTGAGTTTGAATCAAAGTGAGTAGGTATAGAATAAAATTCTCTCACACATGGAAAGAAGAAGTAGGATAACAATTTTAAAAGAGATTTTGGACATTTGCCAGGTGGGGCATAGGAACGAGATACGGGACCTGGGTGACAGGAATGGTATTGACGAAAAGTGTAGAGGGCAACGTGAGGGACAATGTTAGAAATTTTTTTCCATTATTTATACAGAGAGTGCATCTCGCAATAGGAAATTCCGGTACAATGTCGACCAGATTTTCTCATTTCCGCATTTGGATGTGTGTATGACTTGAGAGGATTTGAACCGTGGAAGTTTGTTGGTTCGGTTTGTTTTTGAAGGTTGTTTTTCTTGTTTCTTATACGTTTGTATGGTAGGTGCAGTTTGACTTTTTTGGAACAGAACGTGATTAAAAGGGGGAGGATGATATTTTGAATGATGAATGACGCAACGGATGCGGCATGTTACGAAATACATACTAGGTAATCGAAATTTGTTAAGGAGACAATTCAAAAGATTTGTATTGATTAGAAACTAACGGAACTTAAAATCTTTAAAATACGTGATGGATTTTAAAATTTACTCTGGATATTGTTATGCAGCATTTTTACGAGTGACAAAATGACAAAATTTACACAACTTTCCAGCAAAGTATGAGAGTGACGTATAACATCACAAATATACTGGCAACGAGTAAATATTTTGCAAATACTGATGAAAAGTGAACGTGTTCATTCGTGTAAATGTATTAAAATATTTCATTGATTTTATTCATTATTTAATTTAAAGGTAATGTCATCTCAACTGACATATGTTCTTGTTTCCACCTGTACATGCAGATTGAGGTGTTGAATTGGACTTCTAGAGAAAGCGTAGTTATATCCAAAGTTATTTTTGTATCCACGAGATCCTTTGACAGTCATCAAGAATTTTATTTCAGCAGCTTTACATTAGACATGTAATGAATAAATACGATTTAGCCAATAGTATTCTCAATGGGGTGGGTAAATTATTTCTTCATATCAACCAATCATATCTTACCCTTGCTTCCACAAATAATAATTAATTTCAAACAATATGTTATGCGACGGAAATTTTCTATAAATAAAACTAATCTCATGAATAAAATTATTTCTTACCACATATTTGAGAATCTTTTCAGAAATAATTTGAAGTCAAAAGTCTTATTTCATTTAGAGTGTCATATATGTGCTCTTTTTCACCTCTATATGCAGGATCAAAGAGTTGAGTAGAAATTCTAAGTAGAGTATTTTGATGAATTGGAAATGAAATTTCATGAAGTGGGTTTTCCCTGAAAGCAGGGGCCAAATTACCGTATCAGTTTTCGAGTAATACGTGACTGAATTATGTGAGTTTGGCATTACCGCTTACGTCATCGAGAAATCGATTACACTAATTTGACATTTTCATTCGATCACTGATGGGACTCACTCACTCGGTCACTGAAACGGTAATTTGGCCCCAGATTTAAAAATTTCTAAAATTATTTCTAAAATAAAAATAGAAATATAATTTGTATGCAGGGTTTCGGGTTGTGATGGGAAGATGTCAAAATCCTTCGTTAATTCAGTTAACAAAAACAAAATTTCCAATATGTATATACATATATTGAAGACGCATGAGATTATATGGAAGACAAATTAGTTAATCAGTACCCTAGTTAAGATATTTAAACTGTCATTGGGGATTTCTTAACACAAATCTAGTAAAAAATGACATTTTCGGTATTACAGTTAGAAAATACAGCTTGGAACACTACCTCCGGTAAAGAACTGATCGACTTATTTGCGGGGTGAAATAGTTTAGAAACTTGTACGAATTTTCCACATCTCAACCTTTGCAAAGGCACATGCAGAAATGCTGATCAATCAACCGTCAAGCAGACTGACCACATTTCGTTCAAAGTAAGGAATATCACCTTTAGCCCTCAGGGCAAATATTTAGTGAGATCAGTACCTCATTAAAATGTACATGTTCTTATAAACACATACATGTAACAAGAGACATATAAAACGGTGCTCCATAGAAGCACCAAAGCAAAAGAGTATGGAGAAATGCCCTCAAAAAAAGAAGGATCAGGAGAAGCACGTGACCGAGCAAATAGAGGGACATCATAGCAGAAACGGAGTTTTCAAGGTTTAAGGGCTTGGATTGAAAAATGCAAGGCAAAATCGTAGTGGAACCACAGTCAATGATGAGGTTATGGGAAAATTATTTCTTACAATAACTGTAATGATGAACCACTGTCAGGCAGATTGTACCATTCAATCTAGACAACGTGACATAGACCGATCAAGAGAAGAAAACCACAGCAAAGCATAACTTCAACAGAACAGTTTGAACTTTCAGCCTTGTTGGCGAACTATTGCGGCAAGCTATAAATTATTTAGGAGTGCAAACCAACGTACAGATATTCAAAAGGAAAAAATAAACATAGATTTAGCTTGGGACTTTGTTTACCTGAGTTCAAACAATGCTATTAGAGCTTAGATAAAATCAAGAATCACCATTTCCAATGGCTGTGTAAGAAAGCAATTAGTCAATCCCTCTCTCAATTGACTAAGACACTTATCAAATATTACCTAAGAATCTGCTGAACCCAATCTGAAATTGGTTTCTATTATTCAATTGATAATTATAATTATACTCAATATAAATTACAAATTTCGCTGAACAATTAAAATACCGCCTGCTGCATCAAAAATCGATCACGCTTTCAATTCAAAACAACTCGCATAATCTCTTGCCATTCGAGAGATGAAAACAAATCACCTGAACTGTGAATGGCATCGACAAACAATCGAATATAATGTGATTGCTTTGGCTGAGGCAACATAACAGATTCAAATACATAACTCCTGCGTGCACAATGGTATAAAACCTATAAAGTACGCGTGAAACAACAGACGAAAATCCTCTCCCATCTACACTTCACATAAAGGACTTTCTAAATTTGTATGCAAATGTCACAATTCGGAGCGAAAAGGTACGTGACAAGCCTGTATTTATATAGCTGGGCTGAGCTATCTGTCGTCGTGTGCCGTTGTCATCACCACCCTAGCTACAACAAAACAATATTGCCAACATTATCATCTCGAAGATACCTACGCTGATAAAACACGCAATCGTATTAATGTCAAACCATTCGTGCGTTCCACTGAATACACCCATTTGACTTTATTAATTTTCACTGACTGTGTTGTCAAAGTAATCTCGATTTTCTCTTCAGCTTCGGCTGTCGATGGCGTAAATTATTACTCTTGCTATTCTTACGTACATCCATCTGTCGTGTCATTTCATTTAAATTTCTATTTAAATTTTCTTGTCATTTAACATGAAAGCAATATCAAATATACTTCTATACCAGCTATGTACTACTATATACATATACCTTTACGTGGAATACAGCTCATTATTTAGATTTTCACTATACACTAACATTTATATAGCAATTGTCACTTTGACATTTCCAATTTGTGATTGACAAAGAGTGTCATCAAATGTACAGCTGAATGCATTTTCATAGAAAACCAAAACATCTGCATGCGAAAATCAATCATATTCTGCCAGTGGTAATATCCGACCGAAACCGTTAGCAATAGCAAAATGTGTTTAGGGTGTAGGTTGTAGGTGTCATACGTAAGGTGCCTAACCTACTCTTGTTAACGAATAATAAAAGACAACTTTGCCTGGTAGCTATTGGAAATCTGAACGAACGGGAATACTCGTAGCAGTATAGAAGTTGCAGCACCAGCTTCCAGCAGTAAAATGAAATCGCTTTTATGTTCTACTCTTCGTAGCATAGATGTTGCAAATTTTTATGATTATGCCTTTTATGGAAGTTTGATTGAGAAATTGCCGTTCAACGGGGGTGATCAATTGAGTGCTTAAAGTAATAGCTTTTGAGTTTGATTGGAAAATTTTGGTCGTAACTCTCTGCTGCTATAGGAAGACTATTTGTAGCACAGATTTCGACATGAAATATGAAAACTGTATACGTATACATAGATAATAATGAAAGTAATGAAAATTGAAAATTTGAAAGAGCTTTATCAATAATATCGGAAATATCCAAATATTGTATCAAAGTCATTAAATAAATATGAGTACCGGAAGATACTTTGATGAAATAAGTTTATTAAGGGTATCATCATCGTCAGTCGCCGAATAGGGTCCAACAAAAATGTATAGCACGAGATCATACTGGGTGACATTTTTGCTATTTACGACTAAATACAATATAAATATATGCATATTATATGTCAAAGGTGTTTAAATTATAGTCACTAGAAACGTGGTTTAAATAGTCAAATTTTGCCTATGATTTCAGGCAAATGTCAAAGAAGATTTAAGGACCATTCACAATAATTTGAAGACTATTCGCTTGAGAGAGACCAATGATCGATGAATAAAATAAAAAATGGGTTTTAAAACATTTAAATTCTTCACACAAATTAGACGAAATCATAGTAAAGAAAATTGAATTAAAAATTAAGATTCTAAAATTTGTGTTTTAACTTCTTAAATAAGAGCAATTTGAGAAAATAATTGCCTGTCACAAATTGCAATCTGATTATTATGATCTGTCAAACTCTAATCGCGTTTCACATACGATCCACACTGCAACGAATGAATTGTTTGGGCGCGACTAACTTCAAAATCATTCCTGATTTGGTTTTCTTGGTGATTGAACATTAATTACTTTGTGAACAAAATGTCAAAATGGACGAATGTTCGTATATTATATGACATTATTGTCTGTATTTTAACAATATACTAATGCCTAAACTTGATATATTAGAGCATTGCACATAAGTTGAGACCTATCTAGCAATATACTCGTATTTTTTAGGAAACTAAATAATGTATTGCAGGTAACTTCCGATGACAGGTCCTGCGTATTGCGCTATCTTAGAGCAGTTCCAGTTCAACGTATTAGGTCAGAAGAATTAGTTCTTAGCAGGTAGCGTACTAAATTATTATTAATTAGGTTGTTAATAAGTATGTAGAAATGGCGAGAAATAACCAGTCTTGCCTTGTGGAACAAGGAACAAATAGTGCTGAAGTGCGCCATTTTGATACCTTAACTCATATTAACCTATAGATGTAATTGATATGTGGAATAGAATAGTGGACATTCTCACGAATTCATCCAGTTGAGATTCGAAAAGAAAGCATGATGTTAGTTTTGTTGTATCTTGTTGTGTGTTTGCTTTTGCACAATCATACGGTATTCGGATCACTCACTTAACTGAACCACCATCTATAGTGTGCCAAACTAGGCGGTTTTTTGAATGGTGCAGTAACTATAATCCGATTGAGTGATCATCCGGTCCAATTGAACCATAAACCAGAACCAGGAGATATACCACAGAAGTAACCGGAGTTCATCCTAGAGTTAGTCGCTATGATAAAAGAGATAAAGCCTTAATGATTGGGCTCTAAATATGGCCGGAGCAGGACTTTTTTCTTTTCCCACTTGTCCCCACAGCTACGACAGTGATTGTTGTCAGGAATGCCTAGCGTTGTTGCATGCTCTAATATTGCAAAGTCTCTGGTAAAGTCTTGCCTGGTTCTGCATACCAGATCAAGTATTCGGCTTTTACTAAAGGTAGTGTAGTGCACATACAACTCCAATATCACATTAATTTTTATTACTGGTCATTGACTCTAGATTCAGGGTACACTTCACAATGACCAGTCTATTTTTAAATGCACTATACTCGCATTTCATTTATGGCCATGAGTATCAACCTCATGCCCTACACATAATACCTAATAATATTTCCAATGCCATAGACGTTTCAGATTGCTTTTATTCTGGACAAATGTATCTTCCTACTTCCTAGGTTCAATGCTCTGCGTAGTGTTTATGACTTAATGTATTTGGATACATTTATGCATTTGTGAAAGGGGCATGCATATTGGCTATTAATTTGATGACATAGCAAGTATGCTGCCCGATTTTGGAGCATATAATATTGTATGTATGTTTAAGTAATAATATGTATAGGCTTAAGTTCTTAGTATGTAAGTAAAATATTTTGTATAAATAGCTTAAGTTTGATCAAATAAATTCACTTTTCGATTTGGAAGTTAAAAGATAAACATCGGCTCTTTAGCCTTCTTTTCATTTTCAGTTTGGAATAATCAGATCGGCTCTTTAGCCATCATACATTTCGGCTTGGGGAAGCCTTTATAATATCTCCCATAGCTTAGTAGGTGAGGTAGGTTATTCCCCAAGCCGGAATCATTACAGTAGTTCACATCTTTTTCGGTATAATGCAAAGAAATATCAGAGCAGAATGTTGAATATTTTTCCTCAAATCACGAAGGGCTGTTCCAGCTCGTCTGCCCGTTCATTTCCATCAATGTCACTATGACCCGAGTCCAGATAAAATTAAAACCGTGGGTAATATTCAAATTAGAATTGAGTCATTGCTGAATCAATTTGCAGAATGACGATGAAAATAAATTGCTTTAATAGCTGCCTGATTTTCTGTGATAATAGTCGTTTCCGGTTCCGGTTTGGAACTTGTTTGACCACCTTGCATCTTGCAACTTGAAAAACACTAGCAAAGTCAGGTAACCGAGTATCGGAGAAGATTCTTGAAGCAACACCGCATAGTTACACAGTTGTGTCGAAGTCTTTTGTTACAACGCCATCTTCCCAGTCCTTTCTGTATGGAAACATTACCTTAAAATCTTTATTGATGCTCAATTACTGCGAGTAGTAGTGAATGGGAGACGAAAACAAATAACCCAAGAGTTCGATTCCTAATGTGTAAGCCAAGTGCTAAAAGGTATAAACAAATTCTTAATGCATCAGTTGGACAAAATCTTAAAGTCCCTGTAGTGTCAATGATGACAGTTCCTTGTACCTTGAGTTGATCAATGATCGACACTTTGGTAAGAGCGGGCGATTACACAATTAAACCATACGTGAGGATCGTACGTATGTACGTCTATAAGATCATCTTAGATTTTACCAAAAGTTTTGATATAGGTCTAGAAAGATATGCACACCTTCTTAACCCTTTCTTCAATATTAAGTTACCAGTTTAACTTAGGGTCGAGATATCTTCCAATGGAAGAGAGCGAGAATCGTGTTTAGAATTTCGATTATTTTTCCACAAAAGTTTTCTAATTGCCGTTTTCTATGAATCCCGAGATCCTTGTGAACGTCTGTGTTTCTAATATACCTAAACCAATAAATCTTAGCAGTTAACAGTACGTCCGAAAATGGGCTCAAGGGTGAACTGATGGGCATTCCCTGAAGCGCAAGTATAACGGTTGAATTGTTTTAAGGGAAGAATGAACCTGGCCAATTTTGTACTTACATATAATAATAAACCAAAGAAAGACTAGAAACATTGCATCGGTGCTCGAGAGACGCAAATATTTTTGTTATAGTTCGATAACCTCTTTTTTGGATTTTGTCCAAAAGGCTCAAATGGGTTACTGAAGCATCTGTTAAAATATGTGAATTGTACTCAAGAGTCAGATGAATATATGCTTTATAGACTACAGCCAGATCAGAAGGGCTCAAAAATTTCTTGCATCGTCGAAGGAAACTTAAACACATACCAGCTTTTTTGGCGATATCAAATATGTGATCATTCAACACGAGATGGTCTGTAATACACATACCAAGCTCTGAAAGTTAATCGGTTTTATCAATGCAAGAGCCGCTTATTGATAGCAGCAGAGGAGAAACCACCCATTTCACGTACATCACGAGTGAATAAAAGATAAACAAATGGACCAAACACACTTCCTTGTGGTATCCCAGCCACTATTTGTTTGAAATCTAAATATTCGTTCCCGTGTCTTACACGAAAGAGTCTTTTCTCAAGGCAGTTTTTAAGAATCCTATAAAGTACTTCAGGCAGAACTTTTCTAAATTTAAAATTAGGGCCTTCGTGCCTATTAAAAGCTTTAGAGACTTCTCAAAAGACCGCCAAACAAATGTTCTTTTCTTCAAAGCCTTCTCAATTATGTCAGTCATGGCTTACCTATTTTCAGAACCATTATAATTACCGCAATTTTCCATTGGTTCGGAACGTTAGCCTTGCAGTGAAATTAATTATTATATAAAGGAGGTAGTTAACTCATTGCGGATTAACATTTTGAGAATTTCGGCAGTTATATTACAGACCATTTTAAGACTTCAGCTTCTTCATTTCTCTTCGTAATTCGGCAAGCTTAAAATTTCTTCTTAGGTGACTTTCACTTGAACTTAAATAAAACATTTGGGTTTAAATGATTTTTCGCGGTTATTCGCGATTACGTTTGCTTTTTATTTGTCGATTTTGTCCATTATTCGTTTCGATCATTCTTAATCGGAGGCGCTGAGAGCTTTGGTTTCTTGGTTACTTTAATACCTTTCCACAGTGAGTAATTGGATTCTTTTTCTATCAGGCTTTCAAGATAATTTCCAAATTCCCACTTTTTGAATTCTTATGTCGTCTTCTTAGAAAATTTAAATTTGTACTAGAGAGGGAGGAGTCCGAGTTGCAACTAAATCTTTAATCCTGTGGATATTTTTTTTTGTTAATAAACATATTTATATGCAGAATAACTCTTTTAATTTTCCATTCACAAATTGGATATCCAATTATTTATTCACACGCATCATTATTGTTTTAATAACCACTCCATTCTCATCAAAATGTGAATAAGTTGTGCATGATTAATATTGTTATTTAAAAAAACGTAAGAGTTTGTTTCATAATTACGCACTCAATATCCTTATAAAAAAAACAACTGACAAAAATATATAAACTGGAGCAATATACGTATGCACATACATAAACCCAAATTGAAACCATTTAATTAAGAACTTCGAAGTTTGTTTAGTATTTTTTTTTTGTACATTTACATTTATTTACAGTTTGAATTATATTTCAGCAAATTTGCACCCAACCGTACAACTAACCAAATTGAGCATCTGAGCAAAAAAAACAGGAAATAAAAAAGCAAACAAAGTCAATCCCAGGTCGTCGTTGTCGTTCGTGGGAAACAACCATCGACAGGACTTCAATATATACGATGAGCTAACCAACACGAGAAGCCAATCTAAAAAAAAACCTTAAATAAGACCGACAAACTATACATGAGTATTTTTTACTCCAAACGAAAAGCTAACCAAATGAAATAAAAATTTATTACAATTCCCTTCGGCTAATACAATGAATTCTTGATTCAGGTTGGTGGTTAGAGCTTATTCAGGTGCGGTCATAGATTTTATTACTGAAGGGGTAAACATATTGGAAATATGTGACGAGAAATTCTAGTAAGACCTTTTAATGAAAAAGGCAATAAAAAGTTTTCAATAATCTAGTCTACGACATTATCGACTTCTATACCAAATTTCATCCAGTCGTTTTAGAATGATTTCAAAGCAAATATCCAAACAAACATTCTTGTATATTTATATTTTTTTTGTAATTGACGCACACTAATACCCTTTATATGGTAGACAACACATTTTGAAAATTAGAGAAAGTGGAGAGGATTAAACAGTAGGTACCCTTGCTCATTGGTTTAGAATTTCTACACATCTTAATGAGAAGGTAAAAAAGAGGTAGGTAGAGCATTGAACACTCGTGTTGCCCAGCTAAAGAAAGAATTTATGTTCTTAACAATACGTCTGAAAATGGATTCAAGATGGAATTGATGACCATTTTGAAAAGCGTGAGCATTACGGTTGCATTGTAGAGAACTGATGTTAACAACAACACCGTTAACTGTTAAGAGGCGTTAATGTTTCAACGATGTTAATACCTCCAAAAGACCCAAGTAAGTCGAAGAAGTACTAGACCAGATATGAGATGTACATCCCAGCTTTTGAGGTATATAAGTTATATATCTAATAGCCAGATCAAAAATGGAGACAAATTTCTTGCACCGACAAAAGAAACCCAAACACTTAGCGGCATTTTAAGCGACATCACGTACATGCTCATTCTACAGAAGATGGTTGGTAATACACCGAGAATTAAAAGTTATCCAGTCTCATCTCTCATGGAGCGCTTTAGCTACAAGGACAGTATTGATTTCTCGAAGCATTCTACGTTTCTTCTTATTCCCCATTGAACAATACTTTCAAGATCAGAATTTAATGAGCCTATCTTACGCTGCCTTTGGAGTTCCCAATCCGAAGGGCAGGGCTATGAATCATCAAATAAAATTGAGTACTTTCATCAAAAAAAAAAGAAAACAATTAATTGGATTAGAAGTTTCAGACAGAAGATTATTAGTAAAAATGATAAAGAATGTCGGATATAAAACAGAGCCCTGAGGTACACCAGAATTTATGTTGTTGTTATCAGACCTATCCTACAAGTTTTACTTGGATTAAACGGTTCGTATGGTAATATATAATCTATCGAAGAAGGGAGCAATCAAACGCATTTTCGATTAGAGAGCTTTATGTGAGACTCTATCAAATGTTTTGAAATACCAACCGCAATAATATTATTTTCACTTAAACGATGTAAAGATTTGTTGCACTGTTCAGTAGATATACTATCAGCTCACCAGTTATTAAGAAGCTTCCGTTCTTCAAGATATAAGCAGAAAGTTGACAAGCGTTTTCATGACCTTGGAAAGAAGGGACGTAAGTGCAAATGGTCGTTAGATAGAGGGTCCTGTTTTTAGGGAATGGAAAAATGCAGCTGCTTATCCACCCGAGAAGAGACCTGTAAAGCAGGTGGTTTTGTCAGCGTGGGTTTTTGTATGTCAAGATTTTGTAGGCCTTTTGTATTAACACGAGATATAAGAAACTATGAGCTTCTAAAAAACTATAGGTGATACCGCAGCGGAGAGCCCTGATCCTGCCAAAGGTTACTAAATATGTAGTATGAATTGACATGTCCTCAATCACTTCCTCATTATTTATATTGACGAAGGTTTCTCGATAAAAGATACTCTTGGATGGTTTGTCATTCCTGGTAAGAGGCAGTACCCCTAAAATATTTTTTTTTTTGTTTTAACGTTGCAAAGGCTGAAAATCGATCACACACCTTCAGCATGATATCAAAAAACTATGCATTTCGCAACGCGATATTCCTTTATCCTAAGTCGCCCCCACTCTTTAATCCATCCCTGGGTGCTTACAGTATGACCAGTTGGGGTTAAAAGGATTTTGGTTGGCAAACTGCTGTTGAGGCACGTTGGCACTGACTATTTGATATTTTTTCAAACTCCCATAGTTCAATGGTCAACCGTAATATATAAACTACACAAATATGTGAGCGAGGGGAGACATTCTTACCAGTTTTCCATAAGTTTCCCACCATTAACCGCGACTCAGGGTTGCCCTTTCGTAGGAACCACCGCGCAATGTCGAGACTCAAGAGATTCGAAAAAAAATGGTAAACAAAAAAATTTAAATACCTTAAAGTTTTAAAGACTCCCTTGAGTCTCTGACAAAAGGACTTTTAACATTTTGTTTGCCTGGTGATATAGCAATCTTGATGGTAATGGAACTAAATTTCAGAGGTTATGTATGGTGTGCTCGTAGCTTGGGTAAACTTGTAGCTTAGTTTATCGAATATAACGAAGGACCAACTACGACGACGTTGACCACATTATACCCAACGGAGTGACATTTAAAATTGATGAACGAAAAAAATTAAAAAGGGTTTATTTACCTTTTTTTTTTTGATAAGGCAACCTGCGGGTATGTGGATTTAGTCCTTAGAGTTCTATATTTTTATAGATTTAGCTGAGAAATAGGTCGATTTTAATCACCTGATGCATGAGAATGCCAAGTAGTTAGACAGCCACGAAAGAGTTATAAAAAATGCAACAAGGCAGGGCAAACATTTTCATGTAGGAATATATAAGTATGCAAGTTTCTTGCTTGGTATAATGTGCAGGATAGTTCCGTAATGGATTGCTTCACAGAGTGGAATTGATGGGGATGCTTCGAAGTAAAATGACAGGATGTCGATCCTATAATGTGAGGGGGTTAATGTTCTGAGATTTGTCTATGTGCGGGAGGAGACTTTATTGTTTTTTTTTTAATTTTTTGCGAAAATCTTAAGCTCGTTTTATTTATTGCCAAATAAAATTGTAAGACGAAGGAGATTATACACGTCGTTAAACATTAGCGATTTATTAATGGGAATGATGGAAGGAAAGATGTTGGAAGCAAATTGATATTTTGCATTGAATAAGTGAATTACGATGTGACAAAGGCTATTGATAGACTTATAGTATTACATTGTGGCGCTGCTATAAATAGAAAAGTTGCAGAATTGGGATACCCTGAGTATAGATGTTCCTTTGATTTTACGAACAGACTTCGGGTTGGGTCCTGTAAAATTGAATATTTCTCACTTCCTTGCAAGATGCAGTAGACTTGAAAGCAAAAGTAGTGGCATAGGATGGGAATCGATCGCTCGATCTCTAGTGTGGCCTAACTTCTGCTTAAACTTCCAAACCTTCCAAATTTTTTATTCTGAAAAACCAGTGCTACTTGCTTCTTCTGTTCGAAGACATCGTTAAGAGTTCTTCTAAATTGATCGTCTCGTTTTATTAATGTAGTGTATAGATCATACATCTAATTCACTATTGTGCTAAGTTTACACAATGATAACTAACTCTTGTGAATTACAACATAAACATATTTTCCCGTGTAAACTAAACCTTATTGCAGCGTGTAAATCGACTATTCATTTTATTATTGAACGCAATCATCAATCCTTCACATTGACATTTACACTGATATTGAAATTTAGAGATTGGATGATTGTGGAATGATCAATGGAGAAGCCGGGTGTCCATAAGAGATACGACATTTTGGCGACGAGGATGGGATTCAAACCCACGCGTGTTAAGCTGCACGTGTCTTCCTAGCAAATTCGCTATAGAGAATTTAGCGTTGATGTGAAATTTTGTAAAGTCATCGTTCATAAAGTTAAATCAAAACTTTCTGGCTTAGTCTGCCTCTAACAACTAATCCTCATCTAAACAAACGTTGGTTTAGTTCTCGGTAACAGAAGCACAGATATATTCCAGAATTTTCAATTCGTTTCTGTCATTTTTTTATTGTTAATAATTCGCAACTGAATAGATTTACATGACCGGGAAGTAATACCAACAACGGCATGACCCTCAACCTATAGTACTAGGTCTCAGTATAACTCCATGGATAGAGAATCGTATAGACCAATTATTATAGCTCTGAGCTCTGAAATGGCAAGCATACAAATGCTAAAAAATGGTTTTCGAAAATCATACTTTTCACGAAAACGACTTGCAGATTTTTGATAAAATTTCTTTTGTATCCCTTTAGTTTTAAGTTCTACGCTAGATTTTTTTATTTTCAAATTATAAGTTAACACAACAAATTTAAATTAAAGTTTTTCACAGAAGCTTCTTAAAAGTTAAACAAACCATTGCACATCAAAACTCTGCTACAACATGGCTTTATCGTTGGGAGATCTACCACAGTAAACCTTACTATTTTTAGTAACTATGTAGTGGATTCTTTTGGAAAATGTAAATTTATTAAAATGCTTTGGTTCGTACCTTACTGGTAGATCGCAACATGAATCAATAACTTTCAATCGGATCCTCTATTAGTTACTTCTGGCATTCCGCAAGGAAATCATGTAGGACCCCTCATTTTTTTTTTGATTTTCATAAATGACATTCCAAAATATTTCAAATATAAAAGTTTATTTTATTTTATTTCGTTAAATACCTACGGTACATATTTTTAAATTAAATACTAACGGTACATATTTTTTTAAATTATAATTGTAACAAAAAAAAAAGAGAGAAACTTATATGAATCAAGATGTTTATTACTAGGGATCCAATATCTGGAAATTCGGAGGTCATACTTTGAAATAATGTTCATCAGAGATATTATTAAGTATATAATCAGCTGCCTCTTTTTGCTTTCGCTTTCAAATATTTTTTTTAGAAAATTCCAGATCCCAAAAACGTATTCGTAATTTTTTTTACGGTGAAAATCTTCAAAAGACACCTGGTAATATGCGGTACCAAGCAGTGGTTGGTGCTGTAAGAGTCCCAGTACCAAAACCACCGTGATCAGAACCAATCTATGAAAGATAGACAAATGATTTTTCTATCTTATCTTAAAATCACTTTGGGGGAAGTTTAAATTTGTAATACGTTCCCATAGCTTTTAGAGCACTAGCTCATTAGGTTTGATTCTTCTAAGTCTTCGAACATTGTCTCTAAGATTTAAGACAGTTTCCATCTCGGTATGGCTTCACAGTCGCTGATGATGTGATACAGCGTGTTTTTTAAAAGCTTCTGTGACGATTTCAATTTGAAAGTCACGATGTAGATCGCTATTTCTTATGTACCAAGGGACATTTATTATTCCACGAAGCACTTTGTTTTGAAAGTTTTGAATGGGTTCAGCATTTGTTTTCTTTGTACAGCCCCATAGCTGTATACAGTATTCCCAAACAGGTTTCAGCACTTTCTTATATTACATTATTTTGTTCTGGGTAGATAGACCAGAGTTATGTCTTAGTAAGCAGTACATTTTTTAGTACTTTAAATTCAGTTCTTCTCATTTCTTTTTGATGTGCTCTTTCTATTTTATCTTTGTATCTAAAGTCATTTACCGTTAATAAAAATTGGAACATTGTTTAGTTTTTGTTTATAAAGTATATATGAGTCGATTTTGTTTCGTTTAATTTAATACGCCATCGTTACTTCCAATCTCTAACTTTATTTACTGCATTTTGCAGTTTTTCTGTAGCCTTCGTAACGGATTTATCAAGCACCAATATCGCAGTATCGTCAGCAAAGGTGGCCATGATAGCGTTGATGTCCACTGGATTATCCCTAACAAATACAGGGTTGGTCCGAGGACTATTCCTTGGGGTACACCGGCTTCATTTTTCTTTAGTTCCGAGTAATTTCGGTGGTACCGTGCTATAGAGAGTCTGTTCGTAACGTAGGATTTCAGTACTGTTTGTACTGAAGTCCCAAATGCCAACCCGTTTCAAAGCCTTGAGCTACATATAAGAATATAGCTCAACATACTTGTTTTTCTTCAAATGCTTTTTCTATACAACATCAGTAATTCTATAGAATTGCATATATGCACTTAGTCTATCGTGGGATGATTCGGGATCATAGGATATAGGTCTGTGAGAAGTTACTGCTATTGGCGGCTTATCTTGTTTAGGTATAACAATGCCTTCTGCGATTTTCCAATGATCTGGCGCATAGCATTGCTAAGCTTAGGGCATGCGTTTATTATAAATTTGTAGTTTTTTGAAGGCTATTGAAGGCATTTGTTTTAAAACCACAGCAGTTATTAGATCGTACTCTGGTGATTTTTTGTTCGATAACTCATGTTGACACATTCTTCTAACTTCTTTGAGCGTGACCATTAAAATTTCACATTTGTCGCTTCTATCAACAAACTGTAAGTCATCTGTAGCTGTATGTGCTGAGAATGGCTTAAACAAACTCGCAAGATGTTCAGCAAAGATGTCAGCCTTCTGTATCGGATTTTCGATCCAATTTCCATCTTGGACTTTGCTGGCGAGTTTTGTGTCTGCGGTGCGCTCATTTTAGATACTTTCCATAAGGAGTATTCAATAGAAGCATGCGACATCAAACTTTTTAGGAATATATCAACTGAATCGGTTGAATACTACCTTATCACCTGGAAATCTCGTAGTTTGCATCCACAGTCAACGAGCCAATTTATCCACCTCATACTCTAGCCGACAAGATAAATTTAGTTAATTAATTTTGGTTTAATCGATAAAAGCTCATTAAGTCCTTAATAAAACACATTTATTTACTCGTAGTTCAGGTCCTTAGAAAACTTATACAACAACAAAAAACAACTTGAAGCAACTATGTATATATGTAAGTATATTTTACAGTGATTTTATATTCCATGTAAATATTACTTCCTTTTGAAATAAGAGATGCTTTCAAATACAAAAAACTTTTCTCGAAACCAATTTTTTTGCCGATTTTCTGATAGAATTATGTTCATATTTTTAACTAAAATTCATGGACAAAATATATTTTTTGTATTGCTTCTTTGACTCAAGTACAAATCCAACTATTCTCATTATTTAATTTACTTCACAAAATGCCAAAATGTATCAAAAACTTATTATTTGTCTGTTTTGCAAAAACGTTCACTACGGCGTATACGTGATATTTTTTAAATAATTTCCTCGTTTATGGTTTCTATGGAAAAAATACTATTTATAATTTTATTCCCTGACAAATGTCCAATTACAGAATATAATTCATGGCAAATTGCAGGTGCTATTTATTGAAGCATAAATTCGTATCAGTGTGAAAGTTGTACAAATTATTATGTTCTTTTGTTCTCGAAAATGATTCTATTAAAAAAAAATAACAAACTTTATGCGGGAAAAGTTTTATTTTATTTTTTGTGTCCATGTTTTAAATGAAGCCCACACCTGCTCCTATCAAAAAAGTATACCTTATGTTGTTTGTCCGCTACATTCATTCAATTCACAATTTAGTTGGTGGAAGTACACGGCTGGTTGGTGTGCATGTGCATTATATTGTGGCACAACTATAATTTACAGCTTCTCGAGCATTGATTGCACACTCATGTTCTCTCCATGTGTCGTCGGTCATCCCGCTATTCAAACAGAAAGCAATTTATATTTATTTCACATTGCTTCGGAGTTTCAGCGTTTGGTAGTGCTGTAGTATTCGGTGTTGCGGTGTCCTTAATTATCGTGCCAGAGAGTACTAGAGCGGCAGGACAAACAAAATAAAAACACAACATACACCTACAAACACTTGTGTTACAGGGCGCGAAGCTGAAGAGCTTAGAGTGTTACAAACATAGCAATTTCCCGCGTGATGGGGCAATTGCCTATTCCATAGTTAAGGGTAAAACATGTAGGTACAATGCGCTTTTTGACAGCAAACTACGCCAATTTTTGAATTGAGATTTGTTATTGTTACCATCGGATGCCCCTGGAATTCAGGGTCTATTTGCAAGAGAAGCCCATTTCAGTTTAAAGGGACTGGGTGACTCACTGGTGCAATAATTTGTGTACGCTCACTCGGCAGTAATGATAATTTGTGCGACGCCAATAGAGACCTCTTTTTTTACAGGCCCGTGAATCCCATAAACGCCAGCATAACAATAACTCAACGAGTCGTCGGGATTTTTGTCCGTTTTCGCGAGAGTATGCGGGCGTCAATTGCGCTCCACTTACATATATGTATATCGTCATTACACTCCTCATTGTGCTTTAGTCGGGATGCCCCAGATACACAGTGCCAATACCGGTCCACTTTTCCTCAGCAACTATTATGTCGACAAATGCTTTCCACCTACATACCATCCACCGACCATCCTGGTTCGTCCTCCAGCTGTGTAGTTGATTATAATTTCGTGTGTTGGCAGAAAGGATAGTAAAAGGCTTTTGGCAACTGCAGCCACAGTGTGCCAATAATCCCCCGTATTGAAGTACCTCGTTTTTTTTTTTTTTTTTTGGCCAAAGTACTCAATCTTTATCGTTCTTTGTAGATTCACCGGCTTTGATCATTTTTACGCCAGGGGTAAGTTTTTACCCAACTGACATGAAATTTATATTACAAAAAACGGGAAAGCAGAAATCGTAGTAAAAAAGATTAAAAGTTATTCCCATAAAAAAGAAATAATAAAGAAAAAAACAATGCAACTCTCACCACACATACACACAGCACATACAATGCACATTTCTAGCAACAACAACAACAGGAGAGGGTGTTTGCAGGGGAAAGATTGTGCCGGAACACAGAGTGTTCTGCCTGCAAAAAAATTTCTGAATTACAGAGTAATGGTGGATCGCTCGAGGGTTAAATTTTGTTATTTTCTGAAATAAAAAAGGGAAATGAGAATAAAAAAAAAACCCAAAAATCCCTATCCTCCACCTAGTCGTCAAAGATTGGGAGCACTGAAACACTGATAGTACTAAGCACCAATGCAATGCATCACATACACACAAACACACATCCATTTACGCTCGAGATGAAATCTCTTTCAATTAAAGGGAAAATAAAAATTCCTGGAATATTCTTATGAAAGGGTTATTTATATTGAAAAAAAAGGCTTTAATTCTGGGTTTAAATAGAAAAGTTTATTTTTTGTACACAACATGTGTGTGACGTATGGAGTCGAAAGCTGAACGATTCAACGTCCGTTTGGCCCTTGGGAATAGAATTCGTTAAATTTTACGCTTACTTCTTTTTCAAAAAGAACTTTTTGTAGACCAAACGAAACGTATTTAGTAAGGGAAAGTTAGTCAAAATCACCCATTTTGTGAAATGCTGATTTTTTCACATCTGAAAGGGACCTTTGGAAAAATTAAGTCCATTTTATTTGAACAACCCCAATACTAAGGGGAATTACCAATTCGGGAATATCATTCGCAAAGTTTTTATTTTTTGTCAAATTATTTCCCGTCTTTCCTAATTTGAACATTTAGTCCAAGCAATCTAATTGCAGGGATAGGGCTTCGACTACATTATTATCCATTAAAAATGTACCATGTAATAAGAGGTTAAAGTTAGTTTCAAGTGTTTATGAAACTTGGTAGCTGACACATACAGAGCCTCATGTTCCAATCGACATCTTGCACGATCGCTTTAGCTCTTCCCAAATACTGAAAATCTCTTCTCAAATGCGCACTGCTAGATTTTCAAGGTTGCCCCAGTTTTCTGGCTTCTTGCATCAATGAAAAATTAGTGCACCAATGCATAACAGTAGACACCTTTTTGGAACATATGACCAGTTAATTGAAACTAAGGGCAAGTATTGGATTTGTGTAGAACTCCATGTTTTAAAAGTGGTCTTCGTCATGACGTCTTTCGGTTTGTTTGTTTCTGCATCCGTTCGAATTTACTTTTATGCGGTTAGGTGTACATCGAGATAGAACCTAAACAGATTGAAGGATTTAAAGGGTTTTGTAGTAAGGGCTAGCAGATGTTGAAATGGAATAAAAAAAAGCTGTGTGTAAGGTACTGACTAAATTCTTTTTTATTTGAAAGGCCTATTTATGCCATTGTGTGTACAATATATCGTCGTTCCAATACCCTCCTCGGCTTCTTATCGTGGCAGAAATGATCCGAGTGGATCAGTTTTCAATAACTCTTCCGCATAGATCCAGCTGAATTTCACCGATGGTCTGTATTATGTTCACATTAAGGTCATCGGTCAATCGTGGTTTATTCGCATATACCTGTGACTTCAGGGAACATCACAAGAAATGGCCCGAAATGACATGACCTTGGTGGCCAATTTAGGTCACCTCTGCGATAGATAGGTTACGTTAGGTTAGCATGACTGTCAGAAGGAGAGCCAACTCACTTAGACCATGAGTTGGTCCATTGTGATACCATATTAAATATTGGAAAATTTCCCCATGACCGTTAAACCAATTGGAGTTCATTATGAAGCAAACAAGATTGTCTATATTTATATTTGCCAGATCACTGAGTTCATTGTAGTAGAAATCTTCCAAATGGAGTCTACGTCTTTGAGATAAGGCAGGACATTTACAGAGAAGGTGAGGGACTGATTCCTCCTCTTCTTCGTCCATGCTGCTTCTAAAGAAATCGTCCGAACAAATTCCGCGTTGCATGCTTGCCTATCAAACAGTGTCCTGTTATAATACCTAAGGAGCCTACCAGGAGCCTATGCGAGCCTGCTTAAAAATAATAATTCTTTGAAGCGCTTCAATTCCAGCATTGGCCAAATCTAATTTGCCGCCAAGCAGGTTCCACATAAGGTTTGTTTTCTGTATACTTTGTTGCTTAAGCATAAGTTTATATGTAGCAATTGAAATACCTATATCTGCCTTTCTTGAAATAAAAGAATCATTGCGAGTTTGTCAGCTTTACAATTTCCTAAAATGTCCCTGTGGCCCGGCACCTAGCAGAGGTGAATGTTAAACTACTGCATCATTTCCGTCAGAGACGATCGGCAATTAAGGGCTGTTATTAAGCTGCAAGAGACAGAGTCAAGAGATTAAATGGATGCTTGGCTATCCAAGAAGATGCCATTTAGTGATGCGGGCTTGAAGCCCCCATTCAATCCCAATGGCATTTTTGCATAAAAGAGTGCCACTGTGGCCTTTTTAACTTTTTCTTAAATGTTAGAGGCTTTTAAGATAACTTCTTACCTAAAATAAGACCCAAGGGAATGTTAGTGGCATACGTTTAATGGAAGGGAGGTCTACATGGGGAATTGAATATTTCCTTGAGAAGAGGACAAGATTTGTTTTGTAAGGGTTTGCTAGATTGCTTAAGACATGTTTTAAGAGATCTTTAAGGTTATAAGGATGCTTTTCTGATACGGTCTAATGTCATCCGCATAGGCAACCACTCTATAACTCTCCGCTTCCAGATATCTCAACAGATCATTCACAACCAAGTTAGAAGAAAGGGAGATAGGACACCGCCTTGGGGCGTCCCACTACTAACACATCTTCTTGCAGAAAACCTGGCTGGCTTTGAATTAATAATCCTGCTAGTTACCATTTGATTGATCACTTCTCCAAGTGAACCTTCAACATTCAAAGATGACAGTGCAGACGCAAATATATCAACATTGTTAAAAGCGCCCTGTATACCAAGGAAGGCAACCATAGGGATACAGGGAGTATTCGATGGCTCTTACTAGTGTATGAAGAGCTATTTCCACCGATATCCCTTTACAGTAAGCGTACTGAGCCGTAGACAAAAGTCGAGTGACAATGCTGGTTCTTAAATGGATATCAATCTGTAGCTCAAAAGTTTTGTGTAGGAATGATGATAGACTAATAGGTCAGAGATCTACATAGTTCCACATGGGAACATGTAACCATTTATGCAGAATGTCAATCATGGCATCCGCTGTTTGGCATGTAGCTAGTCTAATCTAGTTACATATTGTTAAATTTGGGCCGTAAGATTTTTCATAACGACTGTATCGCAGACGCCGTAAGTTTTGGAGCGAAGAAAAATTTCAATTTCTCCCCTAGAGAACCACCAAGGACACTTACGTACCAAGTTTTCAGAAGATCGCTTCAGCGGCTTATGCTAAAGATCGAGAAACACACATATAGCCAGACAGTTATAAATGTGGGACGCACTTTTTTCCTGTTGTTAGAGAACACTGAAAAATAGTGTGTCCCTCAATTCCGTAATGTCAAGTCTTACCCAAAATTTTGAGTTCTACTGGCATACTCGTGCATACATCGCAAGTAAAAAGAAGAAAAATCATAAAATCAAGTGAACAAAATCAGAGGAATTTCAATAAAAATAACGACCTTTTTCTAAAAACAAATTGTCTGAGCACACAAACCGTCCTAACCTTTTCTCATTTATCATTAAATATTCATACAAGCCGTTTTTGAGAAGAAAAATAACCTTGTCATTTGTTAAATACTTAACTAGAACTGGAAATATGTACATAAAACCTGGTAATGAATGTTGGGAACATACATGCTTATTTTATTGCGAAATAAAAAGCTTTATAAATAAAATAAAAAAAACCTTTTTATTTGCGAAATCGTTTTTAATGAGGCTATTTCCGAGACTTTTTCAACACACTTATTACTCTCAGACATAGCACACATAAAGTTGTTAGCGTTGACTCCCATCTGCTATGCTTTCGAAATGAGGAAACCGAAATAAATAAATAAATATCCCTGTTTTGCATTTTCCATCTCACTCTTTCTATGTCTCCCTATCCGTCAAGCCTTCCCGTCTCACTTAGGTTTATATTCAAATTGAATGAAAAGTAATCAACTTTTAGGACAACATACTCGTATAACATGTGTTATTTAATTTGGAGGAAACTTCCCACATTCAGTCTTTAATCCCTGATACTTATACAAAAAGTTGCCTGTATAACAAACCAACAGAACTGGACTAAATACTCTCCCGCTGACCAATGGAAATAAAACGGATTAATGATGCAGAAGTTGTAATGTGAAGTGTGTAATGGTGAGGTCAAGCTTCTGTTTTTTTTTTCGGCCTTAAAGACTTTCAAGGAGCATGCTTCAATTAACGCACCGATACATATTACGTGTTTACACGCTTCAACGCAAAATTTATGTTCGTTATTTTTTTTTCGTTTGAGGAAATGAATGTGGAGAGTTGTATTTTCTGTTTTATACATGTAATTTGCTGTTGACGAGGATGTCCTGCGTTCTGAAACCTGTAACATGGGATTTAATCAATTCTGAAGCTGACGAGGCATCATTTCGTCTTGTTTTTTGTTTGTTCTTTCATGTTTATTATATTTGTTGGTAAAAAACACATAACGCACAAACGTAATTGGATGAATTTTCAATAATGCAAGACTTGAGGATGGAGGATTTAAGAAGTATGAGGCTAGCAGTTGTTGAATGTTTCCACTATGTGTCGCTCAGTTGAAAATACAATGATGTGGAAGAAATATTGAGAATGACAATTTATGATTGGAATTAAAGTTGACAGGTATGTGCGTCGAATTAACATATACAATTTGATAGCTCACTTGCAGTATAATGAATAACTTGCAAGCCAATCCCTGTCTAAATCACTGACGTATTTATATTACTCGTATTATTGTTTACTCATGCACATTTTGATACCCCTATATTAGGGATTTTTTTCAAATAATTTATGATTTTTTTTTTTTGAATCTACGATAGCGTTAGCCATTCCTTGAATAGTGGGCTTATTCTTATAAAGGCTTTAGTTACATTCTTTGGAGCATGTATTTCTGAAGAAAACGGTCAATTTTGTTCGTTATGTCCACGTAATTGAACAATACCTACTAGAAAAATTATATTCAGTGTGTGAACGTTGATGAGCTCTTTACCGTGCATCAGATTTTTTTCCGAAGTGATCTTGGAGTCATTCCCTGATACCGTATGGTGTCAAGTTGTAGTCAATTGTAAATATGTCAATTGTGGATATACCTAATCAAAAATTAGAAACCAAAGATTAAAATGACTGAGTTCTTTAGAATAAATGCACACCAAATCCTCTGCTCGGAAAATCCAACTTATGCGGTGTCTGAAGGACCGTATTCATATGGCTTTGTTTAATAGTTTATTTAATTAAAAAAATTCTTATTATAAATCTCCATTGGTAATAAGTTATATTTACTAGTAATTCCTAAGCTTTTCCTTAATTTTAAAAGAAGAAATCATTTTTCATAAGTTTTGTAAGATTCAAGTTTTGAAAATTCTGCACATTTTTACTTGCTATATATCTACTAAGGCAAGTTCGAAATTAAAAAAAAAATCGAACTTGAGATTTTCATCAAAGTTGATATAACGATGATAGAGAACACGAAAAAAGTGGGTCATGCAATTGCGTCCTTCTTTCTGTACCTCGACCGACAGCCTAAACTACAAGAGTTATTTTCTTTTAACTCGGTACTTAACAGTCTTCGTTGATATCCTAGAGGAGAAATTAAAAATTTTTGTTTTAGCTCCAAAACTAACGGTACCTGCCATAAAGTCATTATGCAAAATCTTATTTATCTTATTTATCTTAAAAACGACTCTAACGATTTCGATAAAAAAAAATTAAGTGTGATATTATGGGTATGGACTACATTTTGGTAAAAAAAAAATTAGGAAAAAATTTTATTGACGGTACTTGTCAGAGAACTTTTTTGATTTTGGACTTTCTCATTAACGGCTCTAACGATTTTGACCAACATTTTTGTACAGGACCTCCCTTAAATTTAAAACAATGTTGTATATAAAAATGTTTGAAACCATTTTTTTTTTGGGTGTTTCGGAAAAAAATTACAAATGTTTTTTTTTTAACAATATCTTTAAAACGTGTGAATTAGTTTTTGAAATTATTTCCTAAAAGCTATATTATTAAATGCTTAAAATTGGAATCCCAATTTCTTTTAAAAAAAATTCTAAACAAATTTCTTATATAAAAAATGAATTTAATATCGAAACGATTTTTGAACTTTGTTTGCATAAATTCACACTTTTCTAGAAATCAGACGGCAATTTTATGAATTTGAATATATTGCTCTAATTTATAAACAATTTAAATTCCAACGTACTTTACCATAAGAGCAAGTTACGTGCGATCCAGTAGTGCATTTTATTTAAAATCCTTTTAAAGCCATTTCGTCATGTATGTTAAGAGTCGACCAAATACAATTGATGAGGCAATTGAACTTTGTAAACGAATAATCCTAGATCTTTGTGCAGAATTCTCCTCCTCCTTGAGCTGTTGAGATCGATGGCGAGTCGATGTTTGTGAATTGAGTGTCACACTCTCGGCTACAGCAGCCACATTCTCGTTTGTGCGCACCGTACGACGACGGGGACCATGAGTGTTGTAAACTAGCATACCAATCTCACGAACTTTTGGCACAAACTTGGATACAGCAGGCGCGGTTGGTACTTCATTTCGGTCACAACTTCTTTAAAAAAAACAAACTGTTTGGGCTACAAGGCACTCATTTTGGAAATAAGTTTTTAATAATTCCCAACGTTGTTCAAGCGTAAATTGACTTATTTCGTTCCGCGGAGGTATGATACTGACTTTTTGTCAAGATTTCGAAGGGAAACAGCTGTCAGTGTCAAAATACTCTATGATTTAAAAAGAAACCGCTAGATGGCCCACTTATTTGTTTGTGACAGATGTGAGCGAGTGAGTTATCGTCATTCATTATTGAACATTATCGATCTTATCATCAAGAATCTAATACATTTTCGTTTGCATTGTAGTAGAATAACTCTTCTACAATTTTTAAAAAAACGTTTTTTCGTCACCTGTCATTTGTATGTTTGTCACAGCTGTTGGTGATGAACTTATATTTTGTTCGAATTTGTGTTTGGAAATCAATTTACTAGTGTTATCGTCATCTGAATACTCATGTCCTCTCCTGAACAGAATTTGAAAAATATTTATATATTTATGCAGGTTAAATTTTAACTAATATTTAATAAAGTTATTTGTAGCAAACAAAACATACGGTACTTATACTTTGTCTGCCATTTTACTGCTTGCGCGTCTTTACGTTTATCGTATAAGAACAAGAAATGTCAAAAATTTAATTCGGAACTCGATAGCATTCTCAATATATAACAGAAATGTCAATCGAAAATATTCTGAACAGTATTCTTGAGTCATTGATTCGGCTCCCAAATTGACGTTAGTTATTGTCACCTCATATGGATTTCTTCACTTTATATTGTTTATTTCAAATAAGCTCATTTCTATGTAATGAAAACTTTGTCAATTTATTTTTTGCTTATTTCTTATATATTTCCGTGAGAAAATGATTTGTTCTGTTAATTTTGATTTTGCAGAACTCTAAATATACATACATATATTTACTTGGCATGGCCAATCAGTTTACTACATGATTGTTACATACAGCTTAGTTATTTCCTCCATGTTTGTTGTACGAGCTATTCACTAAACTGAAGCACATTTTTTTTATAAGATATTCAATTTGACAATTGATTTGTGCTCAGTTAAGTTTTCCATTTTACCATAAATAGACTAAAGTCAGAACAACGCTTTTTAACTTTCAAAATCTATCGTTGTCTAGTTAGGCATACCCACTTCAGTTATTTTGTTCAGCTATAAAGCACAGTTTAGAAAATTATATTTCACAAATCTTGAACTGTCAATGGAATCGAAAATTATTTTTCCTACCATTTAACAGAACTTAATGGCGAAAAAAAATTAAACAGCTTATTGTAAAGGTATTAATTTGATACTACTTAACAATTTGCTAACTTTAAAGGAGTTTACTAACTCATTCTTAATCTTAAACATTTTCTAACTAAAACTAAAGCAGTATTCTTAATACATTGCTTCTGAACATGCCTAAAACAAAAAACTAAGCTAACAGATTTTTTTTGACGTTTCGAAATGTCAAAGAGTCATGTGAAGTTAACACGATACTAAAAAAATAAAATAGCTATTTGATGATTTTAAATTTAATAAAATGCTAGAGAAAGCATTGTGCTAAACTCAATTAAAATTTGGAAAATTGTAGTTTTAACTAAGTGTCATACTTAAATAGTTTTAACACTACTAATTTTACTGAAATTTTTTTAGGAATCATATTCAAATATTTCTTAGATCTCCACAGTCTCAGTTTTTCATAACTTACTTTTCTATATTAATGAATCGATTAATCTCGCATTTTTCCAGATTTTTAGGTTAATATCTTTGGGTTATTTTATATGTCACTTATTTATCATTCAAGACTTAATGATACCAAATATAATTCACTTTCTTAGTACTTACCGATTTTAGAGTCCAATCTAAATTACTCTTAGACAACAATTAAACTTTTTTTATTAAAATCTTACGATTGCATGTGCACTTTCCTTCCAACCTGTTTAATCCAATTCACCTCACGGTCACTGGGTTTTTGTCTGCCATTAAACATAAGTTATTCTTTTGTAAAATGTTGCTAAACTTAAAATATTTTAAGATGTATTCCAAGCTCCCGGCATTGTAAAACTTTCACCATGATTAACTTGTCATAGTCTTTTCTTGTGTTCCTCCTACACATCAAACCTTAACCATGATTTCAATTAAAGCTTAAATTTCTTTTTCAAACTTATTTCCTACAAATTGCTGATGAACCTAAAACATTTATATCTGTCGTAGGCCGCCATTACACACTCACTCAACGACGACAACCCTCGACTTATGTTCGTCCAGAGAATAACAATCCATCTTCATCAAAATCGTTGCCTGTCATGTCAATGTAGCTACCAAAATCCAATTTAAACTAAACCGTCAATAGATCAGGCACAATGATTTGTTTTCTTATTTTCTTATCCCCCGAATATAAGGCTAAGACTATACTACTCTGGCTTAGTGTCATCCTTCATTACTTACAAAATGATAAGCAATCAGTGTTGTGTTCTTTTGCTTTTGAAATTCAATTTAATAAAAGTGGGTAAACATTCGACACACACACACACCGAAATTATGACAAAGCTAGCTGCCATAACCCCCCGAGTGCTTTGTGTGTTGGTAGTTGGATTAATTCCTGTCCTAAAATAAATTTTCTGAAATTCCTTTAGCATAAATTAAGAGATAACATTACAGTAGACAACTAAATCATACTGTAACATAAAATTAATCCCAATTCATTAAACTTTTAAACCCAGTCAATTGCGAATTTTGTTGTGCCACGCCAGCCATTCAGGATCATTGAAGTTTTGTGCGCTCTCAGTAAGTACTTCGGGTATTTTATACCCAACTCTCCGATCCGTTCGCAAAATCCAGTTAAAAAACCATAAGGTTAGACGTTTTATCGGAAATCATTGTGACTCAGACAGGATGGGGATTTACTTTGCGATAAGGGCAACGCATAAAAACAAGGAATCAAACACAAAAGAGCCCGCAACAAGCTGTGTAAAATAAATACAATCCACTTACGTCCCACAGAAGTTTTCAGCGCAGGACACTGACAAATCCAGCTCGGAGAAAAAGCTTCCTGGTTAAATGTAAATCCTTGCCTGAAACAGATGAGACAATTCAGTCTCCGTTTCGCTTTTAACTCGAAAACAACTATGCATTTAATAAGCGCCATCTACCGGTTCGTTGGATTTAGCCCTTTTGCAAGTTTTCTAATCACTTTCTAAAAAGGAACACAAAAAAGAAAAAAATTGGGCGTGAGGGTGTGTGAATCAAAAGGACACGAATTTATATACAACTAATATTGTGCGTTTGTTTTGCTTGTGTTTTTATATAAATTACGGTACAAATGGATCTCAGACCGTTAAACTACGACGAATTGTGTCAGCTGGAGATGTTGCGATTGTCGAACGCGCAAATGGTACCGGTAATGGTTATCCCGGCTACGGCTATAGCTTCCATAGATGGTGGTGCTGTAGGAAGTAGTGGTCACCGTGTAATCGGTACTATAATTAACGATACTAATCTGCACCAGCAGCTGGAGCCGCCCTCATATCAGTTGCACCATCATCCGTCTTCATCCGCATCCGTAGCCGCCTCCGCCAGTGTAAACCCCATTGTCGCGAATCAGCAGCAACCCTATTATGTACAGTCACAGTCCGGTGGCGGTGGGATGAATAATGGATGTGGCAGTGCTGTGAGTGGGAGTGGGGTGGGTGTCAACAGCAGTGGGGCGGTAATCATGCCATCCCTGATTACCGAGCAGACTCCCACAATGGCCCCTATTGTTAGTAGTGCTACTTGCGGTGGGGTTATGTATCCGAGCGCTGCTGTTGCTGCCATGGAATCCACTGGGTGCCCGAGGCATCGTCGTCTGTCCACCTCCAGCTCCTACGCAACTCTCAGTCGCTCAAAAGCTCCCGAGAGCGAAGACAGCCAACAATCGAGACGACGAGCAGCAGGCTATGGCGCCAACAACAAGCCTTCCACAGAGAGTTATGGCACCGGAATAGACGGAAACGAAACAGCAGCAACCACATGCATTCCCGGTTTCAGTTTCGGGGGATGTAGTACAATTGATAACAACGAGTACGAGCTCAGGGCAGTCGCCGGGGAACGAGGTCCAGGAGTTGCCACAACTAACAATGAGGATTACCCAGTTGTTGGATGCAATGCTCTGGCTATGATGAGTATTGCCGGTGATATGGTTACCAGTGGAGCATTGGTGGGGACGCTAAGGAGGGCTGGGGATTGTGTAAACAGCAGTAAGGCTACCACTCCAAAGAGGGTTTCTTTCAAACGTGAGCCTGACGATGAGGCAATGGAGTCTATAGAAGTGGCCAGGAAACAGTCGTGCCCTACTGGTGCTGGAACGTCGTCAGCAGAAATGTTTAATTCGTATATGAGCTTCGATGACAATTTCATGGATTATCAAGTAAGAGAACGACCTAAATCAAAGGACAAACCTATTTGCATTTTAATGAGGTTTAGTTATGGATTAAATTATTTTTTATATTCTAATTCTTGTGCGCTGATGAAGAGTTGAATCTCGTTTTTTTTTTTTTTTTTCTTTGTTTCTCTCAAGGAGTCCTCTAATCTTTTTAGGCGTATTTAACCTCGTTCTCCTTTTTATCCTTTATTATGCTTAATAGTTAAGCAACCACCAAGTATCAGAACACAGTTTCTGTTTTAAAGTCCACTGTTCGAGAGTTTGCAGTCTCAGAAAGAAAAGGGTTATTAAATCACGCTGTGCAATTAAGAGGAAGTTCGAAATTAAAAGTACTTAGGGATGCTTAGTCTTTATTTTCGGTCTGAAAGGTATGTGTAGTTTGTAGGGAGAGGTTTATGTAGGAAAGGTTTTCCCCAGATTATAAGCTACTTTTTGCCTTATACTATATCTCTATCTGCATATGCATTTGGTTCTAGTAATTTTCGTGCAAGAGAGCAAAATGTTTTATAAACATGTCTGAAGGAGACGGTAAATAGCTTTAAAATGTATAAGGTCTTTTGCAATCTGGATGGCATGGCGCATAGTAATGGATCCAACGTCAACAAAAACATCGTCAACTTGAAGGCATCAAAGAAGGAAGGAGCACTTGATGTTAATGTATGTTTGCATTTAAAAACAGGACGAAAATCTTTCTCATGCTTCAACGAGAAGCAATTTAACTTATATGAGAATTGCTAAGTTTGTTTCTATTTTTTTGTAGGGTTCAGCGGAGCGTTTTAAAGTCTAGAAATTATTTTAACCTCAAATTGTGTCGTTTTTCTTTCTTTTGTTTTTTTTTTTATTTCTTGTTTCTCCACGTAAAACTTTGTTACTTGACAGGATTTGTAGAAATATTGATGTGAGTTTGAAATTATATTTTCCATTAAGCAAACCTTTGTTGTAACTTTTCATAGAACACAATACATTACTTTGAAAAATCTCAAACAAAAACTAAACTAAAGAAAGAGCGATAAAAGTACATTTAAGTGTTGAGTACTGGAAATCTATAAGCTCATCGGGATTGATTGCGAAATATTTCTTTCGATCTTTATATATTATAAAAAATTCTATTGCTTGGCCCACTAGAAGTTGTTCTCCCCTTTTCAATAGCTGGCGCCACAAGTTTGATATAAAAAAAACGGTACTTGGAGTTTACTTTCTTTATTTTGATTGCTTACTTACTAAGTTGTCTTCTATTTGTCAGATAAATGAGTAATGTACATTTTATTTCAATCACCATTCACACACATGCGGATTGATTCTGCTTCCAATGTGCTTTAAATTCGCGTTCACCTCATCTCCAATTTATTTAAAATCACAGCGCCCCTATTGTGTTTTTGGCAAATCCACTTTTACTTGGATGCCATCAATGTGATTTGCCAACACTAGTTCTTTCCTATCCTTTTAATACCTCGAACTATAGTCCCGCGAAATTAACAGAGCAGATTTAACAGTACTTGAAGAAGGTATGAAGGTCTAAGACAAAGTTGCCATTTACACTTTCGCAGCCACTTTAGTACGGCTAAAGTATTACAGAAAATTCGAGGTTTTGATCAAACTTTTTCACATTTAGAGAATATTTATTTATATATTCAATAAAATATTTTGTTTTTTTCACAAGCTGTTCTAAAGATTTCTTAAAAAATATTGAAAAAATTACTTTAAAACAAGGCTAGAAGAAATCAAAATTAATAGTTATTTTCATAGAACCATTTTATTATTTTCGATTTTCTCAAAAACGATATAACCAATTGAAATAAAATTGTCTATGCAGAAGACTATCAAAAGCTTATATTGTATTGTGTATGAAAATTTGTATCTATATCTGTCTAGAATCCACCTATTGATTAAAATTTCAAAAAATTAATATTCCTTTGATATAAAGTTTTTTTATATTTCTACATGTTCCAGGTCGAATTATTTGTTTGCTATTTTTATGTGAATGAAGTTTGTCTGTAATCATTTGACAGTCGTTGATAGTGGTCGATAACAATTTTGTATGGAGCATCTAACGCAACAACAACGTGTTGAAATTATTAAATCATTTAAATAATTGTTCAGTTGTAAATACGCGGAGAAAATTTTCATATATAACCTTAAAGGCAATATAATCAATCAATAAAATATAAATATATAAATTTATAAATTTATTTCATTTAAAAGCTTTAAAAAAAAACGTCGACCGCACCCGGTATATATTACGATATAACAGCAAAAAGTCACAATTTATCACTAACGCAAAAATCTCTAATAAGACAAAAATCTTTCACAAATACAAACCGGAAATAAAGCCATAAAGCACTTAGTTCTTAATTTAATGAGTAATCGCCAATGAAGTGTAACATAACCTTTACACGCGTGAAATTTTTTATATTCTGAAGTTGTACCTCTTGCCTTTTTACTTTGACCGCCATCTTAAAATTAAAGAAGATTTAGCAGAGTGTGTTCAAAGCTCTATGATTTAATTATGTAAAACACCTGAAAACGAACCACGAACTGTCAAATGATTAGTTTAGTTTTATTAGTTATTTCTAAAATTATTTTAAATTCTGTACCCGCACGACTACCATCATCCACCATTTTAATTTTTTTGTTTTTTTTTTTTTATTTCACGAGTTTCAAAATTGACGTGTTCAGCATTTCAATCCTCTTCTCTGCTTGTTTATTTAGAGGTCATAGAGCATGCTCTAAAAATGATTAGAACGAAACATAATGGCCCTGAGTAATAGATCCGAATCTAGCCTAAGTTTGATTTTAACCAAACATTCGTAGAAATAAAACAAATTTCAAGTATAAATACTTAAAAGCGACTTTCCTGTAACTAAGTTAAATTTAAAATGTTAGAATCACAATAGAACTTTACGAATCTGGTTAATAGAAATCTGTTTGTGCATCAGTTCACAATAACGAAATTATGAAAATGAGTCACAATTATTGGTATAAAGAAGACTGTTGTTAAATTTGATCTGTTACTACGAATTTTTAAAAGCAACTTTTCTACATCATACAAAAAGTGACTTTAAAACCGATTCTATGAATGTCTATTACTAAGGGCCAATGAAACACATTTTTTTCACAACTCAGGTTCTGCTCTGAACTAAAAATGAAAAACGCCTGACGTTTGATTTTTATGTAATTTTTTATTATTATTATTCATTTGTTTTATTCATCAAGCAGACTATATACAATGTTAATAATATATAATCTTATAGACTAGTTGAAAATAGTAGCAACATGCAATGCTTTACAATTAGGTAAATACTTACAATCTAACCACCAGGATAAAGAATATTTAAGCAATACATCAAATTTCTTTTAAATAAATCACGACTAATATTATTTTGAAAGTCAATATAATTACACACTAGATTTGCCTGTTTCAGGCACCGTGTTATCGGCTCGTTGAGACCGTAGTTTACTCTATGAAATGGTTCAAAAAATAAATTACGTACTCGAAGATCTCTTGAAGGAACATAAATTTTTGTCAACGAAAGAAGAAAGGAGCAATCAATTTGAGAAGCGAGGATATCACGAATAAAAATTATTTCAAAATATCGTCTTCGCGTTTTTAATTGTTGAAGGTCAAGAAGATTTCATCTAGTACCATAGGAAGGCATTCGAATATTCCATTTTAATCTACAAACTGCAATTCTAGTAAATCGTTTTTGGATGCTTTCTATCCGATTAGAATGGAGAACATAGTATGGGTTCCACACTACACAGCAATACTCAAGTACTGGTCTCACATAGCAGTAATATAGCGCCTTGAGAGTAAAAGGATCAGAAAATTCTTTGGAATTACGAGAGATAAACCCAAGTAAGGAGTTAGCTTTCGCTACGATAAAGTCGATGTGGAGAGAAAAAGTTAGTTTGGGATCAAAGATGACTCCAAGATCCTTTTTTTTGGAGACCATTTGTAGATTGACACCATTTATTGAATAAGTAAAGTTTGATGAGGCAAGGTTACGACGAAAATTTATGTAATCACATTTGGACACATTAAGATGTAATTGGTGCTTAGAACACCAACTAGCTAAACTATCTAAATCGTTTTGAAGTAGAATTCGATCAGATGCCGATTTAATACATTTTAGTAATTTAATATCGTCAGCAAACATAAGACAAAGAGAAGATTTAATGATGTGAGGGATATCATTAACAAAAAGAAGAAAAAGTAAAGGTCCAAGGTGGCTTCCTTGGGGAACACCAGAGGTCACAGATATTGGAAGTGATAAAGACGAATTTATGTTGACATACTGGGTTCGACCTACCAAATAAGATTCCAACCATAACAAAAGATTCGAATGAAAACCTAAAGCTGATAGCTTAGCGATTAAGATATGGTGATTAACTCTATCGAAAGCTTTAGAGAAGTCTGTGTAGATAACATCAGACTGAAAACCATCTTCAAGGTTATCTGTGATCTCATTACAAAGAATTGTTAGATTAGTTGTTGTCGATCTTCCAGAGACAAAACCATGTTGAAACGGGGAAATGAGATCTTTGATCATAAAAGTTAATTTATTATAAACAATTTTTTCAAATATCTTCGGAATCGTTGAGAGTTTACTTATAGGGCGATAATTGGTGACATCCTGTTTGGGTCCCGACTTGTGAATGGGAATAATATAAGAAACTTTCCAATCGTTTAAAAAGTAGCCCGTTCTCAAAGATTCATTAAAAAGACTTGTTAATGGTTCAGAAAGAGCAGCAAAACATGATTTCAAGACAATTGGTGGAATCCCATCTGGACCTGATTGTTTATCACTATCAAGATCACACAGGGCTTTTTCAACATCTGAGTAGCTTAAGATTAAGGAACTGATATTAACTTGATTCACTGGGGTGAATGGAGAAAAATTAACAGGTGTATTTGAAGAAGAATAAACAGATTGAAAAAAATTTGAAAACAGATTACTTATTTCACTAGGGTCACTAGAACTAGTCCCTGAGTAGTGCATGCAGTCCGGAATCCCATTTGAACTCTTTTTACTTTTGATAAAGCACCAAAAACTCTTACTATTTTTTTTGAGACCAAATTCTATGCGATAAATATAATCTTTATAAAGAAATTTATTTAATGCATCAAATTCCTTCTGAAGTCGTAAATAATTATTTAGAAAGCAAGTATTATTATTAGATTTTCTAAAGAGTTTATATGCTTTATTTTTTTGTTCGATAAGTTGCATAATCTTTTGTTGAACCAGACAGGCTTAGAATTTTTACGAATAACAACTTTAGGTACAAAGCGATCTATAGCTTCAAGTAAAGATTTGTTGAATAAGTTATAGGCATCCACTAAACGTTCTTTTTCAAAAATATAATTCCAAGGAAATGTACTTATGTAATTATTAATCGAATAAAAATCACCTTTATTGAAATCATATTTAAATTTATCATTTTCACAAGGTTTAAAATAAACATAAGATTTAAAATTAATACAAAGAGCTAAATGATAAATGGAATTTGAAAAAATTGGACAGATACTAGTATTAACATTTGAGCATAGTTCGCTATCAACAAAAACCAGGTCTTAAATACGATTTAGATTATTATAAAATTTATTGATTTGTAAGAGATCATAATCAGCTAAGGAATCAATAACAAGACATTCATAATCTTTTTTAACGTTATAAGGAATAAGAATAACTTCATCAGGGTCAAAAACCCAATTGACATTACATAAATTAAAATCACCTAAAATTATTGAATTTTGGTTGGAATTTAAATTATCTAAAATAAAATTACAATTTTCTACATGCATTTTATATAAATTAAAAGAACTACCTGGTGGTATATAACTTAAAATTATGAAGACATCACTGGAATCGTTCATTGACACACACACGGCAAGTTGATCGACATCCAAATCAGCTGATAGAGTTGGTAGTTTAATCTCACGGCATGCAAGAGAAGAGCGAACGGCAACAAGAACACCTCCCCCTCTTGTCTGATTTGTTTTAATCATGCATCTATCCTTACGGAATACAGTGAAGAAATTTTCTTCGAAGAGTTCTGAATTAGAATAATCATTGTTTAGCCAAGTTTCGGTTAAAGCAAAAATATCATATTGCGATGACGATGAATGCAAATGAAGTTTATTTGTTTTTGTACGAAGGCTACCAATGTTTTGGTAATAAAGGAGAAAGTCTTGGTTTGGAGCACGGGATGGAGGGAGAGAGCATGAGGGAGAAACACCAGAGAGTTGAATGTTATCAATGTTATTAAGTGCAAGAGCACAGGTTATGTCACTTGAATTTGATTGACTGCATTTTGGTTTTTTTTAAGAGAAAAGAACATTTTCAATTGAATATGAGCAGGCCAGATTGATTGGTCCATTGCCAAATTAATCATGCTCGCGGGAACACTAACTTTAAAATTTGTAAACTTTAAGTCTGATAACACTGCGTCTTTCTTTATTAGTTTGTAGCATTGGATTTGATTTAGGGGTATTTGAGTCTTAGATGATATATGATTTATTATTGATTCAGTTGGAGTGTCGACATTCAACTTAGAAATGTGAAACCATTTATTATTTGGAATTGCATAATTATTTAATAACGAAGAGGCATCAGTACCAAACTTAATGTTTTTGTTTTTGTTGCCACGTTTAAGAGAGCCAGGCTTTAGGGTATTTGATTTCCACTTAGCATTGCTCGTTATGTTGTTGAAAGGGAGAACAGTGGAATTGCTACCATCTGATGAGGCAACGGAAGAGTTATCATTAAGAGAATGATTTGATGTGAAATTTGTTGAGTCATCATTAATTAGAATTTCATTCGATTGCGGAATTAAATTTGAACATGATTCCATTTGGGAATTAGATAAAATAGGATTTTTAATTAAACATTCATTTGAAGTACCGGCACTATGATTTATGTCATTAACTTGATCGATACACTTTGAACTACTATCGTTTTGGCAGGTATCCAGATTTGATTTAGGAACCATATTTACTTTAAGAACACTCAGTTCATTTTTAAGATCCATGACCACAGAAGTTAATTCACAAATCTTTTGCACAAGGCTTGAACTAGAAATAAATGGACATGTTTTGCATTTCCAGAAAATGTTAGGATTTTTTAACATGTTAATTTCATTATCATTGAGTCCGGCACATTCTTTGTGAAAAGTAAGCCCGCCAAGCGACCGGCAAGCAACACGAGCGGTACGTCGTTTAATACTTCCGTCACACAGGGGGCAGATTGAATTCATACTTGAGAGAGGTAATTAGACACACGTCTTAACAATAAGAGAATTCACTATCGAATGATCTTATTGATATCTTTCATGTTATAAAACAAAGTCATTAAATGAGGGAATTGAAGAAATTTTGAAGCTTACTTCAATCGAATGGTTTAACTAATCGACATCAAAAATGTTGCACTCAAAAATTTAAAAGTTAACCAACTTTTTTATCTATGACTGCAGCTGTGTTGCGAGGTATTCGTTACATTAAATTGTCAATATTTTGACATACCTATTGTGTTCATGTTCCGCCAGTTACGCACAAGGTTTATCCACGTAAAATCTGACCACTCGAATGAAAGTTATAATTTCTTGCAACAGACCATATATAAATAAATTTAAGGTTTAGATAAAATAACGTCATTGTCGAATCCCACATGACTAAAGTTTTTACATTGAAATCTCTTAAAAATAGTTTGCTGGCGCATTTATATTAAATTCAAAATGTGCATATAAAAGCAAGGAATGTGTTAAGGATAACGTCTTCCACGAAATTACTCCCTACTAAACAACTGCATACCGATAACTAAGATGTTAAATAAAAAGTAAACACAATTTTTTTTAATATAACCCATTTAAAACTCAAAATATCTGATCAAAACTTCAGAGAAATATTCTAACAATCTGCTTGATTGTTTTATCCTGTCATTAACAATAATTGAAAAGTTATATCTTCAATTCATAGACTCAATTATCTTTATCACTTTTAGCTTGATTGATGGGGTATATCAAGTTTTGAATTGTTATCAATGTCATGAAATTCAAAATAATATTCCAATTTCTCATTGAAGCCTGCCTGCCGAATATTACCATCCCTTATAGCAGTATCAAAGCTAGTCAAGAAAACAAATGAAGAACATTTCTTAAATTCATGTCGAGAATTTTTACTCGAATAACTTTATTTACATTATTCGAAACTTATAAAAATGTATTTATTCAGCAGTCAGCACTAACGAGAGCATATTTATTCAAGACATACCATCTCGTCTTACTTAAAAATATAATCTATTGATTAACGAACTTCATAATTACACCATGTTGAAATTCAACGTGTTCTTGATTTTGTTTGAATTTCTCGTTTAAATTAACAAAGTTACCAAACTTTTGAAGAAAAATATATGAGTTTCCATTTTTTCAGTCAAACACAGTCGACATCAAAAATTAGCTTACAGTAGCTTGCCTGCCATGTTATAGTCAAATACAGCCGACATCAAAAATTAGTTTACATTAATTTAATGATAATTGCTATGATACTAATTAAGTTATTTATGGCCATTGTGCAAAATACACGTAGGAACACAATATCTAGTTGGAACCATTTACGAAATATAGGGCAATGATTAAAAAGAAAAATGTTTTTTTACAAAATTTCGAAGTTTAATCAAACTTTCACACAATGTTCATTTGTGTGAATAAAAATCGCTGATTAATAATGTTGAGTAGGTGTAGAGGTACTGATCAATAGCGCCAATCAATTTTCGTTAAAAACAAAACCAACCCAACTCAAATACATAGAAATCAACAAGTTATGTCGACTGAACAAAAATTTTCTAGTCTGGCCGTGTTCAACAATCACATTTACAAACTAACTAACGCCATGTAAACAGGTTAAAATGTTCATGATGTTGTTCGAAAATATAAATAAAGAATTTTGATGGGCACAGTGCGGACGCTGCTTTATGATTATGAAGTTAAAAAAGTGCTTTTCGTCATAACGTTTGTAGTTCATATCTGCGTTCTTACGTCTAAATGTCTACACTTTAACTAGGTGCTGCAAATGTTGGCAGCAGATCAGCATTTTGGCCAAAAACTCATCTTTACGGACGAGGCCAATTTGCCCTCGTGGCGCTGTCAACAAGCAAAATTGTTTTTATTGGAGTACGATCCCTAACTGTTCAACTAAGCATCAATGCATCCACAAAGATGGACTGTTGGTTGGAGTTTTTGGAATGGCGAGATCATCAGACCTTGTTTCTTTTGCAATTAAGAATTATACACCGTTACCGTCAATGGATTAAATCTAGAACAAAGCGTTACAATTAATAGGAAACAGATCTATTTTGGAATCTTTTCCATATCTCAAACACCGTCTGTGTCCTTCAGGTCTTACCTTATTTTATAGTTTTTGTTTTTCACAGACAATGTCCGCTCGAAGTAGTCAGTTGTACTCCTCTTTTAAATCACTTCACCCGAGATACCAGTTTCCCTAAGAATGTTCAATAGTTTACCCTGGAACCTAATTTCAGATTCACCGTCGAATGCAGATATGCGTTTTCACGGTACGGTTTTCCCTTACCATTTCAATTTGCAAACATTTAAATTCAAATTAAAAAAAAATCACGATAAAATGTTGCCAAGCATTTTAGCCCACACATGCGCAGCTTCAGCTAAATAATTAAATTTTCATTTCGAACTGTACAGATTACAGTACTTATCTGTCAATATTTAGCGCACGAAATAATCTTTCGGCACATTATTCTCGAACAAAGTTCTAACAGATTCTGTTGTCAACTTTACTTTGTTAAAATGAAAATCAAAAACGAGAAATATTTGCGAACAAACAATTCATCACAGTAAAAGCGAAGAATCCCTTTTATTTGATAAAAAATTTCGCTTGAAATTTTGAAAACAAATTCTTTGAAATATTCGCGGATAATTTATTTTCAGAAAACAGCTGTTTTCTGTGATCAATTCTCAACAAAGATCTTGTGTGAAATATTAGTTTGGATTTTAGTTAAAGTTTGTTGAGAAATGTGGGACCTAAAATTTACAGCAATCTGCGTACTAGGCTTAATATTAAAAACTGTCAATTGTCTAAAAGAAAAATGATTGTGATCGCTTTTTCAATGATGAGCACAAGTTGGGGAAAACCTTACCAAATTATAACAATAAACTAATTAAATTTAATTAAATAACTTGTCACATTACACGGATTACTTTGTGTATGATAGGTAATAATTCAAATGATTTTCCTGAGTATAAATGACAGTTAGATACTTTAAATAATGTGAACGTTACTTAAATACATATCCTCTTTAACTTTCTGTAGATGGTTTTTATAACCCCATTTACCACACCCATATATTTATCTTAACTAAGCATACTTAGGTGAAACGATTTCCGCAAACGGTTATGTATAATTTTAAATGAATTTTGTATTAAAAAAAAAAATGAAATCACAAAAAAAATATTAATTCAATACAAGCCACTGAAGGTAAGAGCCCACGATCCGTGAAAACAGCCCTAGTAAAAATTGTTTAAACAACACATTTACCTTAGATCTCTATATTAAAACCCACTGTGCCTTTTGTCAGACACATACCCATGCTAAAGTTACACCAGAACCAGGGATTGTGTCAACTCTCACATTTAAAATGTAAATTATTTGTACACACAAACCATAAAAGCCAACCAACCGACTTCACTAGCAGAAAAATGAAACACGGTCATTGTTCTTGGTTCATGGTGTAGAAATAGCGGGGCTTAAAAGAATGTAAAAAAAAAAAAAAAAACTTTAATATACTTTTCCATCCTTGCACATATTTGCAATAAAGCCAAACGCATTTAAATTCAATTTATTTTCAATGGAAAAATTCCATAGTAAAAAAGAAAAACTGTGTCCCATAAAAGTTGACAAATGCAAATGGAGACATAAGAACCACCAACACGGACCCGGGAAAAAATTAAAAAGACTTCAAAAAGCAATCCTAACGAAGGATTTTCATATCCTGTCTGTTTTTATTAACGGTATATCTATTCATGTCTGTTGAACAAAAGCGTCGAGGAATACCTCGGTTGATTGTGTGGACAAAGTTTTAGAATTTGAATTTTACGACTCTAGGAAATGGGCCACAGAACAAAAAACAAGGCTCTGTACTACAACAATAAGTTATGCGGTTCATGTGATACCACATAGCGGAATTGTCCTATTCATGTATAGCTTAGCTCTTTGCAGAAACAAGCTCATTCGATTTCATGAACTTCAAAAACATTCATTGAAACCACCTGTCATCGCTTACCATCGTCCACATCACTGCATCCATCTGTAGTCTGACGAACCAGAAGCTGAGGATAGTGAAATGTTGTTGAAAGCAAACCCACGACCACCACTGACACAATGGAATGTCATCGGGGAGGGATATGTACGAGTAGTTCAGGAATTATTTTTCCTAGTACGAGTTTTCTTTTTGATATTAATTTGAACTTTGAGGTTTTCTTTTTTGCTGGGTAGCTTTTAAATGATCTTTGTCTGTAGATTAAAAAGGTTAAGGGCTTCGTCATCGTCAGAACTGGCTGTAACCTAATTCATATTCCTTCTGCCGAGAATTCTTCTCATTCCTGCTATGCTTGTATTTGAAAAAGAGACGATGAAAGTGTGATTTTTATAACATCAAATCGAAGCTGTATCAGTTCTCCTTCATTGAACCTTAAACCAATGAAAAGTAAGCACATAACCTTGATATTATTGCTGATGGGTGACATTTAACTTCCCACTTTAAAATCACTTAACTTTTTGCGAGACATAAAACACCCATCAGACTTAGGTATCTTCCACAAAAATAAAGCAAAAAACAATGTCCTTGAAAATTCTTGTGAAAATTCTCCAAATTGATTTTTCATGCTATTTTATTGTTTTTTTTTTTAACTGTTTTGTGTCTTAAGTTGATTTTAGAATATTTTTACAATTGAGTTTAAGAGTTTAAGAAACAAATTTAAACTTTTTTGCAATGTCAGTATTTGATTATGATTTAAAGTACTTAAGGAGTGTTGTGGCTTAGAAATGTTTAAGGATTATTTTCAATTTTTATTTCGAAGCTGAAGTGTTTTCGAGTCTTATGTTAATTTGTGTTTTCTTTGAAGACTATGCAAAACACACCAGGAGCGAAACAATATGTTTACTTGGTTTATAGGGCGAGTGTGTTGGTTTCGTGTAGAATTATACGATTATAGCGAACGTCTTAACTTTTTGTATGATTTTTTTTCGATCCTTAATTTTAAAAGGTTTTTGAATTGGCACTGGTAAATTTTGTCGGCCTATTCCGACTATGTTGTTTTGGTGACAGCTGTCAAATTTGTTGTTTTTTATTCAGTTAATGATGCCAAATCACGAATACAAGTTGCACGATTTCTTAATTGGCGTGGGTAACTTTTGGCAGTATGTGGTGGCTTGTTGATGTTTTGGTGACAGCTGTCAAATCTGTTGTTTCTCATTCAGTTACTAATGCCAAATCACCATGGCAAATTATACAATTGAAAAGCACTTCCAAATGATAAAACTATATTTTCAATAAGTGTTCGTTACTGCAAACGTTGCACGCGTTGCGCTCATTAAACGCTTAACGTGGTAGCCCTTCACAGTCGATTCTTCAACGTTTGGTTGCCAAATTTTACCTATTTAAAAGGATTGCAAGATCGGCTAAAAACATCCGCCGCTGTCAATTCCATATGGTACACAAGAACTCAGCCTTTCGCAGACTTCAACTAGACGAATTTTGCGTCAGGACTTAGGCCTATACCCGCACAAGATTAAACTGACCCAATAGCTCAAAGTTCATGACCATAAACACAGCTATTTGTTCGCTGACTAGGTTTTGAGGCGTTCGGAAGAGGCCCCACTATTAGCCGAAAAATAATCTTTAGCGACTAGGTGCATTTTTGGATGAGTGTGTGTTAAGAAGCAAAATTGACATATATGGGACGACACCAACCCACACGAGGTTCACCAGATATGATTTGAGCCGTCGTCGTTATTGGTCCGTACTTTTTCGAAAACTATGTTGGTAAGACGGCCACCGTCAATGGCGAGCAATACAGAACGATGATAACGAATTGAACGATATGGAATAAATTCTTCTTGATTCCTAAATGGAGGGCTCACAGCTGTACCGAACCAAGTCATTTTAAAGAAATCCAAAACTAACGCCAGGATTTCCGCAAAATTGACCTCTATTTAGAGCTGTAATGAACTACATAGTTCATTTAGAGCTACATAGTTCTATTTACATAGTTCATTACAGCTCTAAATAGAGATCAATTTTGCGGAAATATTGGCGTTGGTTTTGGATTTTTTTAAAATGACTTGCTTCGGTACAGCTGTGAGCCCTCCAAATAAAACAAAAGACTTCAGAGGAAAAAGTTTGTTTGCAACATTTTTATATAAAACAGCTCTTATATTTCTTACAAATTAAGTCAATATTTGCGTTTTCTTCGGTCTTTGGAAACTGGTTACCGACTGTTACTTTCATTCTGGTTAAGGGTTATTCTTTGGTTCTGGTAATTTGCATACATCAGGTTTATGGCACGACAACAAATACTTCACCCCCGATACCACTCAAAATAACAGGCTTAAACGTTCTAGTTCATCACCACTTACTAGACCCTGATGGCACTACAACACTCTAAACGCCCTGGTTGATTAGCAGCTAACAAAGCCCCGAGTGGCCATTAACTCAGTAGGCTAAATTGCTCTATTTCATCAGCAGGTAATACGCCCCTGGTGACAATTAGGACATTTGCCTTCGAACAAGAAACCCTTACCACTGGTGGATGGAAGCTCCAAGAAAGCAAATAAGCTATGACCAAATCACCTTGACTTGTCTACGACCTGTGTTAAGCTGTATTACAAAAAGTTCAGGATTGGAAAGTATTTTTTTCAACATTTTGGTGCTGAGGTTGTAAATGTATTTAGCCGTTTTCGAAAACGTCAAATCAATGTCAAATTGAATGTCAAATGATCGTCATTTTTTGATGCAGATATTGCTATCGTCAAAAATGCACTCGTCCTGCTTGGACAAAATCTGTTCGGTCAATATACATATGTAAATCAATTTTCTTGCAAACGCATTTGACGTTTACGAACAAGATTTCTAGCTTATCAATATTTTTGACGTCAACTCGATTTTTTTTACTGCAGAGTCAAGGAGCGTATGACTTAAGCAAACTGCGATATCGAAAATAATGCTTTGGTTCGAATATTTGCACTTTTTTTCTAACGCAAGTTGGGCTTATTGCGTATCATATATGTAGGAAAACAATAAGTTAATATGGAACGAATGAGTTGCTTGTATAGAGTTTGTTTGTAGAGTACACCTCTAACTTTCATAACAGGTCAGATGAGAGACAAGCCATGACTTGCCTCAACGTTTTAGTTATATTTAAACTTTTTGAAGAAGTGAACTCTGATGTATTGAATAATTAGTTTGGACATAATTACTCTGTTGTTAGGAAGAGTGAGGAAGAGGTCTTTGTAAACCCTAATGAATAACCACATTAACATCCAGCTGCGATTCGCTAACTTTCGTTCAAATTAAGGAAGTCCGGCGCATAATAGATTTTAAAAAATGCAGAAAAAGATAAAGAAGATAACAGAGTTTAAAGTATTCACAGCATTGAACTAAGGTGTGAATCTTTTTATCGTATAGTTGTCACATTTTAACACGTATTTAGAAATGCAGAACAAAAGACAAAGTAGAAAATCCTTGAGGCGTGGAAGAGGGGGGAATATTTTTAAATGCTTGCTTATGGGCTCATAAGTCAGTTACGGCTATAAGTGGTAATTTTCGAAACATAAGCAAATTTTCGTTGGCTATTTGACATAAGGTTCTGTTAAGTTATGCTTATTATAGTTGGGCCTTAAGTCAATATGAGCAAGATTTCTAGAGCAGATAAACTCTTTTTTAGCATGATTGATTTTTTTTTCCAATATGAGATAATATTCCCAGTCTTAGTATATGATCTTTCACTCTATAGAGACCCATTTCGGGGCTGGCAGTTGCGATATCAAGGATTGATTTTCGTTAAGCTCAACTCAAGAAATATTTCAAAGATCGGAAGCTTCTAAATGACCTAGAAAACGGCTTTTACAGGAATTGTTTCCCTGGCACAAAGCTCTCTTATCGAAAATGCGTGTGTTTGGTATTAATGAAACCCTTGCTATTAAGATTAGAAATTAACTTCTGGATCGTTCAATACATGGTGTATTGTACTACATATTTTAATACTGATTTTGCCGAGGGCTCCACTTCATTGTTTCGCCGACGACTCTACCTTCAGCTTTTCATACTCGTCCATCTTCCTTTGAAGTGGAATTTTATCGGTATCCTATGATAAGCTTATTAAACTTCGATCCTTATACCATTGATTAATGGGGTACAAAAAATCGTGTGTAGTTAAATGCTTCATATTGTTATTGAAGCAAAATGTAACCGTTATGACATTGTTTTTGAATGGCGCTTGAATCGAAGAAACCGAAAAGTTCTTAGTACTCGGTATGTGTGTCAACGACTGATCTTCGTTGGAATGACCACACTCTCGAGACAGCCAAAAATGCTTAGGATTTCTATATCAGTGTAAGAAATTGTTCAACCCCTCTGATCTGGCTACAAGTTTTAAAGGATTATATGAACATCTAAAACTCCAGTATAAGCTGCAGCCCAAACATCTCATTTATTGGATAGAATACAAACAGAGCGTTAAAATTGATATGAAACAGAACTATCATTTAATTCCCATCTCTTGAGAACCATCTTAAGTTAAGTGTACACGATTGGTATATCTTACAATATTATCAGATCTTACAATATTTGACAATTATCTACCAATGAGATGACAATTAAGTTGTGTGTGTACATGGTTGGTAGAAAATCTACCAATCTCTTACAATTTATTGTCAGAAGTTGGCTGACAATTTATTTTCAGATAGCTGCCTAAATACCTACCAATTAATTGTAAGAGATTGGTAGATTTTCTACCAACCGTGTACACACACAACTAATTGTCAGTTTTTGTTGGTAATGTAAACTGCTTCATTTGAACCTTGGCTGCAAATTGTCTGACAATGAAAAAATTGTCGGATGCTAAGAAACGTACATCTTACAATTTCTTTATTGTCAGAAACGTCAGACAAAAATAAAAATTGGCAGGCCTAAAGATAAATTGTGTGTGTAAACGATTATCAAATACGTTACAATTTACCGTCTTACAATTAATTGTCACATACATTTTCTGACAATTAATTGTAAGATTACACGATTGTCAGCTAGCGTACAAATGATTGTCAGATTTCTTACAAATAATTGTTAGGCAATAATGATCTAACAATTAATTGTCAGACAAATTTTCTGACAATTAATTGTAAGACTAAACGGTTGTAAGACATTTTAAGCATGTTTTTCACTGAGAAATCTGACAATATTGTAAGATCTTCCAAACGTGTACACTTAGCTTTAGTGTTTCGCAAACAATGCTCACTCAAAGTACATAGTTTCGCTGGGAAACTGTTCACAGTTCACCCTCGAACCTAATTTTAGACACACCGTCAAATACAGAAATTTGTTTTTTAGTCGCACAACACGATTATGGAATTATCTATCCGGCACGGTTTTCCCTTACCATTTCAAGATGGAGATGTAAAACTCTCATCTCATCTTCAGTGTACTGACAATCGTTGTTGCACAGAGCGTAGATAATTGCAGAAGCTATTGAAATAATACTGCGATTCAGATTTCTTTCAAAAAATTCGCAAAGCGGAAATATAGTTATGAATTAATAGACTAGTTCATATATTTGTGATCCGGTCTATGAAAAGGTGGCTTATGACTCAAAAACAAAATTTCGATAAATCAGCTGTTAAAGATAAACAATGCAAAGGTTTCAACAAGGATGGCGACGAAGAAAACTACTTAATATTGCTAAATAAATATTTTTTGTGCAAAATAGCTTTTTTTTGTAAAATCATTTTTGGAGAGTTCAATCCTTTTTTTTTCATTTTCATTTCCATGTATTATCTTGATTCTGGATTTTCAATAAAATTGTGTTTTTTTTTTCATTTGTGCTCTTTTTTCTCTACATTTTTAATACACTTCTGAGCAAGTTAGGACTTTCTGGTTTTCACCATGTGAAAGAGCGTCTCAAGAACTATCCTAACAAAAAAAAATGTGAAACATAATTTTTTAAGTCATAAGCCACCTTTTCATAGGCCGGGTCACATATATGGATGTATGTATGTATGTATGTAAATTTTAGTATCCTGCTACTTTGAATGAGAATTAAAATTAACATGATTTTGCAACTCAATAAGTCTGTTTCGAAGCTTTAAACAACTTCCTGTCAAAACCAATAGAAATTTTTGACAGTTTGTGAAAATTTGTAAAATAATTCAATCTACTAAACAGGCATACCTAGACACAACATATGAATATAGAATCTGAGATCTTGCTTACTGCCATGAAATTGATTAATCAACCAACTTACATATGTACATATATTCTGCGAAGAATTATTCTCCAAATCGTTTCCCAGGTTCTGGCTTCAGACTTTTTGTAAAAAGTTTTCTGATATGTGAGGAACTTGGACTGACATATTAAATCGTCTACTATCAGTTGAACTTTGATTGAGAGCCAAGCACTTGAACCTAAAACCAAAAACAGAATCAATTTCTAGTTCATCAATCTTCTTCTTACCAAATAGATTCAAAGCTGATAACTTCGTTAACTTCGATGATAAATAATTTGATGCCGTCGTATACTCGTAAATGGACTGAGTGTTTTTATGTTATGTACATACATAAGTATATGAAAAATATAATCCCACTTCGACATCAGACGAAGCTTTTAATCGATTTGGCAAATTCATCATCAATTCCACTATATATGTTCATATGTATGTAAGAGCCTTTATATTTTATATGATGAATTAATCGGTGTAAGTAATTTACATCGTGGTTTCAGCCTAAGGTAAACATATATATATATGTAACTTTGTCTAGATGATAAGTGGAAGTTAACTCAAGTTCTAAAGATGCGGATGACTTGTGGGTATCCCATAATGTATAATACATCCTCATCTAAATTAATATACAAAAGCCACAGCAGTTCCCGAGAAGATGTAGAATGTGCCAAGTTTGTGTGGGTGTTAATTTACATCAGGTTAGGATAATTACAGAACCCTGACTGATGATGTAGGTTAGGTGCACGAGTTGAGAAGGTAGGTATGTTTAGGTTCTGCGGTCTGTCTATTGGCTTTGAGTTTGAGGTGATGGTTTTTCTTATATTTCCCAGACGAAGAGAATTATAATTAAGAGCGAGGGAGAGGGATTGAAGTAGAATTAAGCATATAGATGGCCTATAAATTTGATATAAGCCACTGCTGATTTATTTCAGAAAATTCTGTCTTCATGTTCCACTCGAGAGAAGATTAAATCTGACGTAGATTTTATGTTCATAGTCTTGGAAATATGGTAAAAGGCATAGTTTCCAAGAAAGACATTAAAAGGACCATAATTACGAGTTTGAGTAGAGATTATTTGGCGTACATATGTATATGCTAATATGCGTAAAGATGTTGATACATTTATATCCCCGAATAAATGGCGCCCAACGAGTATTCACTTTCAGACATTTCTTTGTATGCTAACGATGTGTGTATACTTACATATGTATGTATGTCAAGAAATCAATAGCGGAATTACAAGGAACTATAAGTAAATATTTGTGGAGGCTTTTCGCACAAATTACATTGAATTTACATGTCCGGAAATGAGAAAATAAAAAAAAAAACACTTATCCCTTTATGAAACGATAAAATATGAAATTAATATTAGAAGGTCATTTAACAAGATGAGATTTTTATATCAATAGAAAAACCCAACAATTTTATGAAAAGGGGTTATACTTTTGTATTGTATTCTGAAAATAATAATATTATACAATATCTGTCACAAGTCCACATCGGGCTTAGAATAAATAATCATTATTCTTTTGATGGAATTTATCATGTCGCTTTCCAATATTTTATTTTAGTAGATGAATCGTAGGTTAAGTATTGGTTTTTAGATTTGACCTTAGCGCTAAAGAAGAAATTGTGTTGAGAAGCACGATTGCAACGCATAATGAAAGTCTTCATTTAAATAATTAACATCTCTTGGAAATGTTTACGACATGTTACGTTGTGGCTGCACTTTTTATGAAAATGCGTAAACAACTGAACCACTTAACTGATTTTGACACACCCGTTGGTTAAAAATTATAATATTGTCATCAAAATTGTAAAAAATGCGGTTTGTGTTTGAAGTATTCATTATGGTTAAATCTGACGTAGATACGCTACCAGGTACGTATTCGAAGAGTCTGAACAAGTCCTGTTTTAAAAAACTCTCTGTGTTTGAAAGGAAATACTTAGACGATGGCTTAGGAGATAAATAGTATCCGATCTAAAAACGAAAACTGTTTTCCAAAAATTATATTTCGAGGGTTGTGTTAAGGCTTAAAATATTAAAAAAAAATTGCTTTTTATTCGGTAGAAGGTGGAAAAAACATTTGACCACACCACCAAAGAGGAAGTTTTCAATTGAAATTATTGAAATTTTTTAAAGTTCACTCAAATTCATTAGTTCATTGGAGAATAAATTATTAATTGTTTGTCACTAAATACATGATAACTAATAAATAACACCATACAACTTTGAGTTCAGATATTTTTATCAGTATATGTGTATAACCAAATATCCGACGTATACAAAAAAGTAGCTAAGTGCTTAAGTTAATTTAGTCGATGCAAAAAAATTGTCAACTCTATAATTATATAGCCTATATTCGTCCTAGGCTTGTGTACAATACTCATATTTGGGGAAGTGTTCCAAAAACACACTTTTTTGAATCTCTTGGATAGAATCAAAAAAATTAAATTCACGACTGAATCGCACGAACTTGCTCTTATGTAAAAGTACTTTGGAATTTAAAATACATTTTATAAATATAAAACATGGATTTAATGAGATAATAATGTTCGAATGGATAACAAACTTTAAGAAATCGTTTTATTATTAAAAACATTTTTTATATAAGAAATTTCTTTAAAATTTTTCAAGAAAAAAATGTGGGATGCGAATTTTAAGTATTTAATAATATTTATTTTATATATATATATTTTTTAATTTAAAAAAATAATCTTTCACAGGTTTTGAAGATATTGATTTTTCAAAGAAAAAATTTTTTCAAAAAAACCCAACAAATATTTGTTCGAATTTTTGTATATACAATATTATTTTAAACTTAAGGGGACTCCTGCTGAAAATTTTTGGGTAAAATCCTTAGAGCCGTTAATGAGAAAGGCGAAAATCAAAAAAACGGTTCTATGACAGTTACCGTTAATAACATTTTGCCTCAAATTTTTTTTAACAAAATGTAGTCCATATCCATAATATTACACCTAATTTTTTATCAAAATCGTTAAAGCCGTTTTTGAGATAGAAAAAATTTTGCATTACGGGTGTATGGGGGAAACCTCTCTAGGAAATAACCGAAGACCCTTAACTACCGAGATTGAAAGAAATAGGTCCACTGGTTTAGGCTGTAGTGAGAGGTACAGACATATAGACACACTGAAACATGTTTTTTGTGTACTAAATTTTCCTTAAAATTTTTATAAAAAAAAAATGATACCTATGCAAATTGTCTGTATTCAATAAAATACATATTAAAATGTAATTTAAAAATTTATTCGTGTATCGGTTTTCAAGATATTGAATTTTCAAAAAAAAATTGTATTATTTTCTTAAAAATCCAAAAACAATTTTTTTTTTTATTAATTTTTAGTTTGTATTTTTTCAAATACAAAGCAGCTCCTGCATAAAATTTTTGGTTTATATCGTTAGAGCTGTTGGTGAGAAATTCGAAAATCAAAAACACGGTTCTATGACAGGTACAGCTAATAACATTTCCCCCCAAATTTTTTTTTGACCAAAGTATAGTCCATGTTCATAATATCTCACTTAATTTTTTCTATCAAAATGATTAGAGCCATTTTCGAGATAAATAAGATTATGTATTACGGGTGTATGGGGGTACCGTTTGTTTTAGAGCTAAAAGAAAATTTCAATTTCTCCTCTAGGGAATCACCGAAGACCCTTAAGTACCGAGTTTGAAGAAAATACCTCCGCAGTAGTTTAGGCTGTAGTTCGAGGTACAGACATACATACATACAGACAGACAGACGTGATTGCCGGACCCACTTTTTTCGTCTTCGCTATCATCGTAATGTCAACTTTGATCAAAATCTCGAGTTAGATTTTTTTTTCAAATACAGAACTTACCCTATACTACTCGTATGTACCTATATCGCAAGTAAAAATCTTTAAGAATGATAGGTGATATAAATATAGCGGAAACATTTGCCACCGTCACAATTTTTTCAGTCTTTTATTATTTAATTGCTTTTTTTTAACAGTTTTCTTATGAATTAACCAGTTGGATTCCTCCCTTTTAATAATTCAACCGTAATACTAGTACTACAGAAAATACCCATTAGTTTACCCTTAAGCCCATATTTGAACTTATTATTAAATTCAGAAATTCTTTCGTTAGCCGTACTGCACGAATGTGGAATATTTTACACGGCTCAATATTTCTCTCCCATGGTGATATTTAGACTTTCAAAACCGTTACGAGTATATTCTTTTAAATTCTCTTCATCTTTCCTAAGCGCTCGCAACGTGTTCCAACATTCTAAGGGCAAGGGGAGACATAATCTCCTTAAAGTGAGCATGATTTGAAAACAGTTTTCCTAGAAAGTCTTAGAAATACGACGGATAGAACGTCCTGTTGTCCTTCGCATCACCGAGAGAAAGACCAGTAAAATATGACAGAAGGGTTTTTAAAAATTTGAACTAAATTCATTCATCTACATCAGTGACAGTCTTTTGAAAAATGTGTGTTCCAATTCCTTCATCCCTTCAATCTTTCTCCAACCAATCGTATCATTTGTTTCCTTCAGAGCCGATAGTTCCTTTTTTCATTTAACAATGAAATTTAAAAAACGAAGCACGCTTTACCGGCCACCACGAGGAATAGAAAATATTTTTCGAAAAATTTTTCCGATGCAGATTCCAGATTTTTGGGTATTTATGTACAGTTAACTACTGATTTAGAAACACCTATATTTATCGATGTTTGAGAATATTTAGAATGAACAAGCAAGGGGTGAACTTTTCTGCATTATATTGGGTAAACGTCTTAAGACTTGTCCACATACAGGGTTGTTCATTTTGTGGTATAAATAAAACACATTTTTAATATATTCGATCAAAATTTTATTACAATCAGCCCTATTATACGAGTAGCTATCAACTATCAACTAGATACTTGATACATATCAACAAATTGAATGAGTTGGTATTATGACTATCAACTATCAACATTTTTTATCGACTGTGAATTTTATTAGATTTTATCATTACTGTGAATGATTTTTTTGATAGACATGGTATTACGGATATCAACAAAATAGATACACATCAATTTTCTTATCAACCACAAATTCTTGATTGAAACGTAATCATACAAATTTATTCGGGATTTTTAAAAGCGAAAGTTAAAAAGAATGTTGACTTCGATAGAATTGTTTTTTGAGGAGTTATGATGATTTTTTTATAAGAACAACTTACATTTTCGCACAAAGAATTTACCTTTTCGTGGCCGACAAAAAAACAAATAAATATTTCAAACGCGAAGCGTAGAACAAATTAAACAAAACTCATTCACAATGAACTTTTTGATAAGTAGATATTCACAATCGGTCTAAAATTACCAGTTGATACCCATAATACCAAATTATCAACTAATTGATAGAAATTATCGACCGCAAATTGATATTTGGATTCTGCATCATGGAATTGTCTTCTACGAGATATCTTGAAACATTTCGGGTAATAACTCCGGTTCGGTTTGACGTTTGTGATTGAAACAGGGATATCAAATTTAGACCCCGAATAGTATGACCCTATTGTTCAATAAATCGACAGAAAATAATTCGACGAAAAAAGAGGTTATTAATATCCATACATTCTCTTATGAACTAGGAAAAACAAATAAATTTTAACAATTTCTAAAGCTTAAAGACCTCTCGGCCATTTAAAGACCTTTTGTGGTATACTTGTGTTGTTTTAAATACCACAAAAATAATAAAAAAAATATCTAAAAAAAATACACAAACGGCTAAAAGAAGTCACTTCATTTCCCTTCTGTGGAAAGATTATATAGAGACAAACAAAGCCGAAAGAAAATTATCAGGGCCACCAATATTGATGCAAACCAAATACAAGATAACTTCCATAAGAATTCGCAGTCTTTCGAAAAGATTTTTCCTTGGAAAAAATAAATCTGTTTGACCATTTCGGATTCAACGAAAATAATCTTATAATCATATCCCCTTTTTTAACCATTGAACCCATGCAATATTAAAGAAGGAAAAAGTATCTGATTTCAATCATTTGAAAGACAGCTTCCTATCTCTACCCTCATCTATCAACGTCACTCGTTGTTAATTGTCTTCCTTTCATCAAAGCTCATTTGTGCAATCAAATCAGGCCCCAATACCATATCCTTATTCTATAAAAACTATCATTTCTTTCCGATTTTATAAATTCATTATTTCTCTTTACAGACAACCGGCTTTGGCGGCCTGCCCGACGTAACAGAACACTCAAACATCCGCCGTTCGATATCTCGTCAAAATTCGATATCCAATAGCGATTCCATTGAAATCTCAAGCATACAGAAGACCAAAGGATTAACCATTAAGTCGAATACATCCAGGCAGAGTAAGAATCAAAACGACACTCAAGGACACGCTTCGGTGAAGCGAAACTTTTGCATTTACAGTCTATCATTGATGGCAGCATTGGCCCTGTCCTTGGTGGCAGCGATGTTGGCCTACCAGCATTTCTTAATGGCTCCCAGCCGTAATTCACACGAACAAAGACTGAGAATAGTGCGGAGAATCCTTCGCGATGTACCATTGGTAGATGGGCATAACGAATTTCCATGGAATGTCCGAAAGTACGCGCACAGTAGTCTCGAGTTGGTTGAACTCAGCCACGATATGGATCACAAATCGATGTGGAATCGACCCTCCTGGTCACAAACGGACATCATGAGGCTGCGGCAAGGCCTTGTGGGTGTGCAAGCGTGGTAAGGACACGAACCTCTGTTGTATACCAGCACATTCTAATTTACTTTATGTTGTTTATTTTTTCATTGACAATTTTGATCACGTTCCAAATTACAGGTCAGCACATATCCCATGCGAAGCTCAAGGACTGGACGCAGTCCAACTGGCATTGGAGCAAATCGACATCATACATCGACTAACCGATATGTATCCGAAGGATACGGCCTTAGTACATTCGTATCAAGAGATCCTAACAGTTCGACGTCAAGGATTAATGGCTTCAATGATTGGCATCGAGGGTGGGCATGGCATTGGGTCGTCATTGGGGGTGTTGCGCTCCTTGCACTCGCTGGGTGCACGATACTTAAGTTTGACACACAAATGCGACATTCCCTGGGCCGGGTCGAGTTCGTCGGCACTTGAAATGGGACTGACACCCTTTGGCAAGGCAGTGATAAAGGAAATGAACCGCTTGGGCATGATGATTGACCTTACCCAATCGTCGGATGAGACAGCACGTGACGTGTTTCAGGTGACTCGAGCGCCAGTGATTTTCTCACATTCAGCCGCCCGCCAATTGTGCAACTCAACACGTAACATTCCCGATGATGTGCTGCGACTGGTAGCCGACAATGGCGGACTGATTATGATTAGTTTTGACTCTGAGGTTGTTTCCTGTGGACGCACTTCCACCCTGCTCGACGTGGTGGCGCATATAAAATACATTCGTTCGATTGCTGGCATTCAGCACATTGGCATTGGAGCGGGTTACGATGGCATTCTACAGCCCCCAGTCGGTCTTGAAAACGTATCCAAATACCCCGACCTGCTGGCCACTCTTTTGGAGGACAACAATTGGAGTGAGGAAGATATTGCAATGTTGGCTGGGAAAAACTTCCTGCGTGTTCTAAAATCTGTTGAAAATGTGCGAGATTACTGGAAGCGAGCTGCTATCCCACCGGGAGAAGCATCCGAACAGCTTCCCAAAACACATTGCACCTACATGTCATCGTGACCTAATGTACAGGCTTTGAAAGAAAGACGCAATCAAACGCGTTTTAAAAGACGTGATTGGAGGTTCTATTAAATAAGAACACAGGTAGTTAGTTAGTTAATGATTAATAAACTCTATGCGGCTATAAAACTATTATTTCCACTTAATTTTCTGTCAGGACCTCTTATCCTGCAAAACCAATATCTTGTGATAAATTCTTTAATTTGTTGTATCTTAAGGATTTCAATTTCAATTATATATAATTTGTCTGTATGATTTTATGTGAGCTGAAAATACTTAAAAGAAAGGAAGAAGATGAAAAAATACAACATTCTCCCTGTATTCTTATTAAGATAAAAAAAAGATAATATAAATAAATTATAAATTAACAAAAATGCATTTTAATAAGAACTAATAAACTTTCATAAACAAATTTAAATAGTAAAACAAAAGAAAACACAACTGACTAACCACCCTGTAAAAAAAAACAAGATCAAGTACACTATAGAACTTAATTTTTGTTATGTTAAAATATATAAAAGAAATTATGTGAAAAAGAATAAATGTTTTAATAAATTTATTTTAAAAGTGTATTATAATGAAATTTGGACAAAAAAAGTAATAATTGCTAAAAATAAATTTATAAAATTATATACATAAATATATTTATTCTGAAACAAAAACAAAATATTATTAAATGTAAAAGAAAACAAAATACGATTTAAGACACAATAAAGTAAAAACAAAATGAATTTTTAATGTGAGTAATAAATTCAAAAATGGTGTTTTATTTATCAAATAAAGTATGTAGGAAATTTTAGACAATGATGGATGTACCAAGAGCCTGCAGCTAGATAAGCTTCTTTTCGTTATAATTAAAGGTATCTTAGTTAAAAGCTAAAAACTAGTGCTATAACGAAAATTAAAATCAGTTAAGTTAAGGTATGTATTTTTATCAATCATTTTTAAATATCAATAATTCACTCTCCGGGGGTTACGAATTCACGTTTAAGCACAGAAAACGGCTTGATAGATTTAAAAAATAAGATAAAGCTAAAAATAAATATTTATAAATTATGTCTAACAACCGCGAAAACCTTAAAATATTAGATTTAGATTTGATTTGTTCATAGTTTTTCAAATCAATATATACAATTTTTGTGTATAACAAATACACACAAAATTGGCTGCTCTTTATTACTTAGAGAATACAATGTGAGCATTAGAGAAAGTGAAGTGGATTAAAAAGGAGTTACTAATGCGCATTGGTTCTGAATTTCTTTATATCACAATAGAGGGAAAAACAGAACTGGGTTAAGTATTCCACATTCGTGTTGTGCGGCTAGGAAAAAAATCTCTGTACTTAAAAGTACGCCCAAAATTGGGTTCGAGGGTAAATTCACGATCGTTCATAGATGCGATATATAGATGCATGAGTATTACATTTGAATTGTTTAATTGTTTGTTTAATCTATCTCACTATAGCACTGTCTATTAAAGAAACTATAAAATGAAGAGAAACAATACAACGTTGTTTAAAAGTTGTAAATGTTTATATGATGTTAATATCTTCAATAATCTTATAAGCTCTTTTATTCAAATAAATTGAAGGAGCACTAGGCTAGATTGGAAGCTTTACTTGAATTTTGGCCGAAAACAAATTTTATATTCAGAAGAAGAGAAAAATGTCTTGCTCTGACTTAGAAAACTCTACACTTTTTTCAAACAATTTTTAGCGACATATCACGTGAGTGATCATTCCAACCTGGATGAAAATATTGTCTGTTTCTTCAATTCAATTCTCCTTGCATAGTGGCAGGGCAAGAGACAGCATTGTATTTTCTAAGCTTTAGATTCAACGCGGTTTCTTATTCCCTATAGACAATGGTTGCCGTTGGAGTTACACATCCGAGGAACAAGGGTGTGAATCTTCAAATGAATATGAAAAGCTGAGAGTAGTATCATCAGCAAAACAATTAAATGGACTAGAAGTTTCAGACACAAGATCCTTAATGAAAATGAAAAAGAACGTTGGAGACAAAATGGAGCCCTAGGAAACACTAGCATTTTTTCTGTAAGTGTCAGACTTAAATCCACCTAGTACAACTTGTATTGAATGGGTTAAAAGGTAGTTTTTAATCCATCAAAGAAAGGGAGCCGTCGAAATCGAAGACATTTGGATAAAAGATGACAGACTCAGTTATTTGCTTTTGAAATATCGAGCGGAATTATCTTACTCTCACCAAATTGATGTAAAGTTTTGTTCCATTGCTCGGGAGCTATATGAATACCATTGACCAGTGGACACATACTCGTATTACGAAAACCAGTCATTATGAAGATTTCATTCTTCGAGATATTTCTTAAGCTAAAAATTTATCATGTATGTGCTTGGACAGAAGGGACACCAGTGAAATCGATCAATAGTTACAGAATGAGGTATATTTGTCTTTTTTAGATGCTGGCTAGACAAATGTAGTGGAGAGAGATGTAAGGAAGGAAAGTAGGAAAAAATATTACGACCTCAGAATAATAGCGGGGAAACTACCCGACCCAGTCGATTTATGTGTTTTCAAGACTTTTCATGACTCTTACAACAGCAATATTACAAAAGAAGATTGGTCTCTGTCCAATTCATTGAGCGTATAGAATTTTTAGCAAACTGCCTGGCTAGGAAATTAGTTTTCGTGAGCTATCTAACGTTATGAAAGACTGGCATTGGAATTTAGTATAAAATAAAGTAATAAGTTACATATTTCATTACATTAATTATATTTCGCTCGAAACGAAATTGAAAGCAATATATCGATATATTGGAAAAGAAAATTTGGTCTTCTGCGTTTCGATTAAAAATTTTCAAGCGATTGCAAATTGATCTTGTTCTCTTTATTTGAAATAGAAATTATTAAGTTGAAAGTAATTGAAAAGAATCCTTTTCTTTTATTAAAAATTGCTGAATCGGCTGCGAACGCGCCCCGCGCCGTATACCTATGCATCCAATGACGCCAGGAATATTTAGTTAATCCATAAATGCTCGCTTTGGTTCAATTTGTTCTTCATCTGATATATGAACTTGGGCAACTTCTTCTATTCTCTAAAATTTCTAATACTTGTTTTGTTTTAATATTTTTAACGGTCCTCCGACTCAAACCGACATCAATAATTTTTCAAATTGACTTTGAAAGTTTTCTTCGGCAGTAAAACAAGAAACTGCTAATTGTTGCAATGTGCCACGAATCTTATATTGTAAAAGTGTAGTTCAAAAATTAACAGCACCATTAAAAGCGTTTTAGTTTGGTATTCCGAAAGAACTTTCCCGAAAACTCTGATCCGGAATACAAAGCTAATCTTTTTTTTTTATTCTGAAGTTAAAGTTTTGTTGTACTTATGAAACGTCAAATGCAGATGGCAAATTGAAGTTGTTTTCAGATTTTATTTGTAAGCATGGTAAACACTCATTTGGAATAATTTGATCCTGTCTGCGAGGAATATTCCTCAATAAATTCAAGGAATTTCTCCACTTGGGGTCCTCTGAAAATTCCATAATGAATTCATCAAGACTTGATATTGGGATGATGAAGAAAATGAAAAATGACATTTTTGGGTTTTGTACATAAAAAATAACAAGATTTTGACGTTTAAAGTGCGGTTTGAATTCTGTCTTCAAATTCAGATGATGTTCTCTTCTTTTCAGAAGAACTGTCACCTAGTGTCAAACGAACAATTTCAGAAGCATTCGGAAAGTTTCCGGACGCCTAAATGGCACATTAATTAAGTCGCTAGTATGATATGAATTTCAATTAGACACATAATTGGATATAAATGTATAACGCAGTCTTGGTGTTCTGATTTTTGTCTTCTCCATATTTACGCATTTCAGTTTGCATTATCCCACAAATTGACAGCACTCATTATAACACCTATTATAACATATGTATATGTATAATAGTGACATTTGAAGTTTAGAACAAATGAACAAAATATTCTACCGAGCGCGCAATTTTCCAAAATAAAAATAGTTTAACAGTTTCCCAAATTACAAATATCAGCTATTTTCAATTTCACGAAAAGTGATTTCTTAAAAACTTCGAAGTTACTAAAACGTATTGTGTATCCAAGCGAATAGTGCTTGCCGATTACCAATCGAATCTACAACTTTCGATAACATCGGTTGGTTGTCATACTCGGTATTGTGTAAATAAATCGAATGAACAATTCTCTATTGTGAATTAACAAACAAAATACTATAAACATTTCAACTTTGATAGTTTATTGGTGTTCAAACAAAAAATTATAATTTTTGTATCATGTTTAATACAAATTAGTTAATTGGTTTATATTTTAAAATAAGTGGAATCCAGATATGATTAAGTGATAGTGACTCCAATACCGAAAATTTCCGTAAAATTGTTTTGTACAGATTCCTCCAACTGGCTGAACGTGTTTAGTTTACTGGATCCACCACCAGCATTTTGATCGACAGTATTTACCGTAAGCCACTTATGTACCTACCCTCCCATCTATGTTTTGTCGGTTGTAATCAAATCACAATCGGCCTTAGCAAGGTATCCGTTCGGAGCGGAAAATTCTCCGATTTCGTACGATTCGGAGGATTTTTTGCTTCGAGGTATTTTCCGAACAGCTGTTCGGAATTTTTTCTCCGACATTTTTTTAACGCACCCGGAGAACTGCGTTCAAGTGCGATCAAGTGCTTGATTTGTGAAATTTCTGACAGCTTAATGCCGGATATACACTTTTCAAATGCATGACAAGCATGTGTAAGTGTATAAGTGAAAAAGTCACACGTATAGATTGGATGTTGGATTGAAGCAAAATCAAAATCTTTTGATTTTCTTTCAATCGAGCGTCCTGCATTGAAGTAGTGTATATATGCAAGATTGATGATTGATCATGCATTTATTGGTTCATTTGCGTTTAGTACGTTGAAGAGATGAGAACATAGCACAACATAAGCACAGATTTAAATATTAAAACAGTAAACAAAAATTGTATGATGAAATGGACAGACAAAATTAAACAAATTACTCGCATAAAATTGAAAAAATTCCAAAGGAATTCATAAAATCACAATTTTGCCGAAAAAACTCACAAAGCGCAACGTCCTCTTACCACACCGTCGATGTAAAAATTAAAGATTGAAGACTAAGGCTTGATATGTGTATATGCAACTTCAACCCCAAATTACCAATAAACTTGCATAATGCTTGTCATGCATTTGAACAGTGTATATCCGGCATAATCTTTGAGTATATATACTCAAAGGGCATAACTGGCTGAACACAATAGAATGCTGCAACTGGAGCTGCAGCTGCAACTGGAAGAGCTGTCAAAAAGTGTCGTACGTACTTTTTTGTATGCGCCCACAATGAGGCTGTACAGCTTTCATGTTTTGTTGTCATTTGTTGGGTCAGGTGTTGAATCTTTGGCAAATTTTAAATATTTTAAGTAATTGAAACTATAAAATGGACACTGAAATTGAAGATTTTCGTCCATTATTTTAATTAAAATTTAACCACGAAATCACAATACAACAAAACAACACTTAAAATCACAGACAGATATATAAAATTTGAAATGTCAAAAATGCTGCACGAAAAAGTTAAAAGTTCGCCAACTCTTGCAGCACCGACTGCAGTTGCGTTATGTTGTGTTCGTAACATTGAATTTACGTGTATTGAATATTTTGACAGCTATTCCAGTTGCAGCTCCAGTTGCAGCTCCGTCTCCATTGTGTTCAGCCAGTAATGCAATTGTTTTTTCCGGTTTCGTCAGACACAAATTCTTCGCGGAACAAATTACGACAACGCAATTACAATCGACGGCAAAAATCGGGGACAGTGGTTAAAGTAATTCATGTCTTATTGACGGGTATTTTGTATCTATTTTCTTCACAAATGTCAAAGTAGAATTGATATTTACCGCCATTTGTAAAAATTATAGCACCATATCTGATGAGTAAGCTAATAAGGACATTTGATATTTTTTAGATAAGAACGGTCGCGTTCAGAATTCTATCCAAAGCTATCTAGATTGCTTTGTGTTGTTGACAACATACACATGTAGCTGTGGAATTCCGAGGAAACGGAAAATAAAATTTGGTTTTTGTATATAAATTTTTGCCACAAATCGGAGTTCGATTAATATGAGAAACTTTAAAAAAAAAATCTGATTTGAGTTTGTGATTCAGATTGTTGTTTTTTTTCAGGAAATCAGTAATTAATAATGAATGAATTCATCAAATTTTCCCTTTTTGTTAATATATAGTATGTATAGTTATTAAAGAAATAAATGAATAAAACATATTTGCGCAAAATTTTAGTTTAATCAGTACGATTTTGCAAATTTTAATCGAATATAGCATTTATGTACTTTCTCCACCCCTTTATTAAAGTTAAAATCATCGAATTCCTATTTTATGTTTTTAATTATCGTGCTAACTTCATGACTCTTTGACATTTACAAACGTCATAAAAGGTCTGTTTACTTAGCTTTTTGCATCATTAGATGTGTTAAGAAGCAATTTATTAAAAAAATAGTCTTAGCACAATACAAGTTAGACATTCTTTAAAATTAAGAAAGACCTAGTTATCTACTAAAAAGTTAGCAAATTCTTAAGTAGTATCATACCTACTAATACCTTAATACAAGGCTGTTTAAAATTTTGCGTCATTGATTTCACCAAACCTATCCAATCCGGTTTTGGTCGTTCAGAAAATTAATTGATACTAACCTATCCTAGATAGTCTATCCAAGCGAATCCAATGTGACCAATGGTGAATTCTGTATCTCACAATCAGAATCCTATTGGAAAATCTCATACAAATTGCCACTGTGAACGGATTTGGTGATAGTCTTCGGGTTCAATTAAAGGCTCAAGCGACCTCAACTCCAATTGAATTTAATTCAATCACTCCACTTAAACAGAGATAATTCTCTTACATTCATTGATAGTCTTCGGGATTCGTAAAAATGGAATTCGTAAAAGGGCTGAATTAATGTGTTATTACTTACCTCAGAATCATTTCGATGTTTTTGCATCTTAAATAAATGTCGTATTTCCGTTATGATTGAACAAAAACAAATACACTAGCATATCCGTTTAGTAGAATATTTTCTTTAATACTTTAATATGTACCATTTTTTGTGTTTCTTATAAAGCTCTGAGGAATTTCTGGTTTAACAAAATTTTAATTAATTAATAATAGATTTTTATTACGTTTGTCTTGTATTTTTAATTGTTTCTTCTTTTTCATTCAATTCTCTTTAAATTCTTGTATTTTTGTTTTAACTTTTGTTGTTGATTTTTTGTTTTTTTTCAAAAATTTGAATTTTAAATAAACATTCTTCCACATTGCTTTATTATTTAATTTGTATATATATTTTTTGTTTCTGTTTTAAAAATTATGTTATAAGTTTATGTAGACACTTATTGAAAAAAGAAGAATTTTATTTGGAATACACAATTCAAAATTTCTCACTGGATTTGAGTTTATTTTATTTGTTTTTAGTTAATTCGTCTGAAACAATTTGTCCACATCTAGATAGATATTTGTTTTTTTTTTTGGTTTAGTATAATAATTAATTATGTACGAATAGGTTGTGCACATGTAGTTTAAATATCTAAAATTAGTTTTAACTTTTGTTTTTTTATATAAATCAGTTTATTTTGTTTTGGTTTCAGTTTTGTGTAAAGTAAGATAAGATTTGATTTATTTCAATGTTTTTTTTTTTGTAATTTAAAATTTTAGTAGTGGAATTTTTAGTTTAAAAACACTTAAATTGGTAGCTGAATTGGTTATTGCTTTTTTGATAACGTCTGCAAACCCAAAATTGAAAATGCGGAACGTTAAGAAAGAAAGAGTTTATTTAGATCAATATATTGAAACTTTTTATCCATGAATCTCACGCTTTTAGTCGATTTATTTGTAAAGACAAATCTCATGTTAGTTAATGTTCTAAATGTTTTTGTAACAGAATAAATCTGATAACGATAGATTCTGGAACAAGAGTATTTCTTTATTTTTTTCAAAAAGAACCTTTGAGGCTAGGACCATTTCACACAAGCCGTGGAATCGTTTAACCAGTAGTTGGTTTTCAGACCGTCTAGACCGGTAGACAAATACAATTAAGGTGTGTATGAAATGAGCCTCAGCGAAACAAGAGGTTCCAACAAAATTATATGAAAGCTTGTGACTGCTTCATTTCAATATTTTCAAAACTTCCACAGTTTTAATGTTTTTATTTTTTGTATTTTATGCTTTTCTTTTGGTTTCAATTACTACTTTTTTCTTAATTTCGTGTGCATGAATAAAGTGAATTGAGCTAGTAATGTATTGATTTTTGTTTACTTTTATTTTCTTTCTTTGATAAATTCTACACAACCAATATTATGTTGATTCATATATAAATATATGTTAAGTTAATTCATATATTCATACTTTCTTGTTAAAGTTAATAATAATAATAATTATTCTTCTTTTGTTTTTTTATTTTTTAATTCTCAATTTTAATTTAGATAACCTTAAATTTTTTGTTTTGTTTTCTTGGTTAAAAATTTTACGCACACGATATATTCCATTACACAAAGTAGACATCGATAAAATTCTGATATTGTTCAATAAATACTTTTTTTTTCTTCGAGTTTAATTTTTATTTTCCAATACAGTTTGGTTTCTGCTTTTTGATAAAATTGATTTTTTGTTTTTGTTTTTAATTTAAAATTTTAAGTTTTGTTTATGAAGATAATAAATGTTCCTAGTATATTATTTTATGTTTTGAGTCATAGTTTTCTTCTGTTTGGTTTGGTTGTTAAGTTTAGTATTAATTTTACTAATCGAAGTATATTGCTCTTCCAAATATGTAGTTTTTTAAATGTTTATTTTTGTATTCATAAGTCAAATTGCGATTTTTTTTTAATTGAGTTTACGTTTTAATGGTTTTTATATATTTTTATTTATTTATTTTTTTAAACATTTAATATTTTAAATATTTTTTTTTATTATATTTGTTTTTATGTTATCATATAAGTGTTTCATAAGCATACAAAAATATATAATATAATTTAGTAGATATTGTATTTTAAGCACTATAAAAAAAAACAAATGTTTCCTTTTTGTTTTGTTCTGTGGGATTTTTTTTTTTATTTTAAATCTTTTTTTTTAGTTAATTTTTTAGTGATAGTTTACTTTTAAGAAAAGAATTTATTTTTTTTTTTTTTTGAAACCTAGAATCTAATTTAAAATGAAAATCAACAAATAAGTTTTTTCAACATGAACAATAATAAGAGGACTAATAATCAAAAACGAACACATATTGTATTAATTAATAAAACTACTTTAAAAAAATTAATATCGACCTTCAATAATTAACAATCTTATGAATTTATTAAACGAAAAAAAAAACTTTTAGGCAACTTGTTTAAACCAAATTTCAATAAAAAATATGCTAATACGAATTGAAGATGACGAGAAAAAATATGATTTGTAGAAAATGTAGAATAACAAATTAAATGAAGCTAGTAAAGAAATTCACATTGTTAACAAAATCGTAAGGACGTAATCTTAAAGGTCCCTATTCTGTGAGCAAGCAACTAGTTATTTAACAATGATTTGTGTTTTCTTTTATATTTGCGGAAATCGAGTTACGATCGGGCATAATATACCTCAAGATCGCAGTGCAATGATACCCTAATTTTATTCATTCACTCATGCTTATTCAACTTCATTAACCAGAATCCTTGGTTTAGTTAAAATAAACAACAAAGCTGCGTTCAATACTCTTAGAATCGCAGCACGTTCGTGGCGAGAAGAAAGAAGTAAGCACCAAAGACGAAGCCATTACAAATGTCAGAGTGCTTTGCGTACACTGAATCGTATAGAATGGATAGCCATAGTATTTAAAGCAGAGGCCCTTCTCTGGTCAAAAGCCCACTAAGTATACACTTAAAAAAGTTATAGCATATGCAAAACTTAAATAACATTATTAACAGTTTATCTGCTAAGAAAATTAACGGCGATAAATAATTATCTCATTAGTTGGTGAAGTAAACATTTTCAAACCTCAAATGAGCAATGGATTCTGCAAGAGGTCACCCATTCAAAACACGGCAGCTCTTCTCACTAAAATGCGCCGTAAATTTGGTCGGCACTATTTTCGCAGGAAGATGAAGTTCTCAAGGAAGACATATGTATTGTATAGATGTGCAGAGGATGTCTTGTATGGTGCTGACATTATTTCAGCTAAAATAATTCAAAAACAGTTTACGGAGCTTTTATTTAACCTCAGAAAATAGACCCAGAAGATTTGGAATGTTAAATGACCTGAATTTTTAACATTTGTTTCAATATTTTTGAGTCTCCCATTCTTTTACTTGACTGACTCTAATATCAAAATTAGAATTGGATGAGTTTACCAACTGCTCAGAGTGTCATAAAATGAAGAACCGGGTGCAGTCTATGTTTCAAATCAATCACCCTTATTCCGATAGTCGTTTTAATAAAACGCCTTTAAAACGAGAAAGCTCCAGAGACCACATTTTGGTGTTTAAATAATACGAAAAGGGCAGCGTTCTCTATGTTCTTCACTTTTCTTAGCATTACAACGATGGTGGTTTCAATAAAATTCCAATTTTCGTTTCTAGAGCCTTGTCGTTTTACTGGCGTTTTAGTAAAACGTATATCGGAATAAGAGTGAATATTTATTTAATATTTGCCAACGTTTCGATTCGTTTTTGGAATCTTCTTCAGTGCTCTATGGGTAATATCGATGTACCTTCATATATTTTCGATCAACATTATTTTTAGTAAAATAAGTGAAAATACCCAATACTGTCATGTGAAAAATTATTATTAAAATTAATAAAGAAATATAAATCGAGCAGTTCCAACTCGAAAATCGTTAACGACAGTTTGCAAGCACTCCTGAACATTAGGATAAAATAGAAAGCACTACCAAAAATTAAGATAAAAATGCACGAGGTCGACTATGCAAAATAGGAACAACATGGAAAACTCTGTAAATCAAGTTTTTCGATTTAGAAATCTTATCTGCATTGTGATTTTTTTAATAAAGACTACATCAATTTTTTGTTGTTTTTGCCTTTTTTCAAAATTTAAACTTCTAACCGACGATTTTGGAGATGGTTGGTGGTCTTCATGTAAATCTAATCTAATAACTCTTTAGTGGATTCTAAAATGTATTCACCCCTATCACAGAGTCCCTCGTAACAAATCCCTGAAAAATTTGTTACGCTACGAATACGAATAAATTTACATCATAGGCCCCGAACGGATTCAAAAAAGCATTTTCCTAATTTCGGAGTTTCAAAATCAGTTGATTTGCGTCAAAATGTGAAAAAATAAATAAATTTTCGTTGTTCATCTTTTGATTTGATTTTAATTTTGTTGGTCGTTAAAAATGGATACCATTGCCGTTGCAATCTTTGTAATAAATGTAGAAAATTCGCGAAGAAGACAAACACTAAAAATGAGATTCATTACGGAAGGATACCAATATTTATTTGTATTTACTTTATTTGCCCTTCAAAAAATTAAAAATATAAACAAATTCACATGAAAAGAATAATAAAAATTTTTATATATTTTATTTTCGTGTCCTTTATCTTCGTTCGCTTAATTATATTTGTGTTTCGTTTTAAGTTGAGCACCGATCAAAATATCTGTTCGTAAAAAAAACTGTCCAACTTCCTATTCATTCGGGGCTAGTGATACCATTATTCACGAACTCCGAATTTCGTAGCAAGTTTTTTTTAGTACGATGGGAGCGATGATACTATTTTTCGGGGTTCGTACTACGATTAGCTTTCATATGTGGTTAGCAAATAGGATAAATGAAAATTATTTATTTTAACAAATTAAATTGCATTTTAATTCAAAAATTAACCAGAATCCAAACAGATTGGTTTCTGGATAGTTTGTCTACTGTCTGATCTAGGATCATGTCACTTTATTCTACTTTCGCATCTACACGAAAGCAGGGCTCCACAACAATTTTAAATGCCAATAAGTATTATGATAAATTGGCCAAATTCCTAAACTCAAGATTTGCAAAGCAAAACACTTGCAAAGCAGATAAACAAAATCAGAAAACGCATATGTAAGAGAATTGCGCAAGAAATTTTTGACATTTGCACAAATGCCTCTGCATTTGCGCAAGAAAGTAGCATCGATTGCATTTTGGGACACTCTGCTTAGCAGAGATTTTTGTATTTGCATTTTGGAACTGTTTGCTTAGCAGAATTTGCGCAAGATATGCGTTTAGGAATTTGCCCATTGTTGGTACTGCAACCTTTTTGACTTAGTTTGAGAATTCGAAAATTGTATTACATTTGTATACATTTTATTGGGCCTCGGCAAAGAAGAGTAGTTATTTTACTCAACATTTTCAAAAAAAGTCAAACCGCTTCCTCTAAAATGTAAAAATCTTTGAATTAATTAAAGATTTCTATTGTTATTGTTATTATTGGATAATGCCATTTAAAAGCAAATCAAATAGAAATTAATTTTAATTTGTCACCGTTTTAGTTTTTATAATGAATTTCTTAAGCGACGATATGGTTTTTTGTGGACTTCAATTTAAAACGTACATACGTGCAAAAAACACGGCTAATATTGCAAGTTATAAGACCTTAAACAAAACATAGGCTATACTCAAGCTGCTAAGACCTACAGTACAAGTAAACTAACTTCCTAATGATTGATAAGCACTCCTCAGTCCATATTGCAGATAAAAAAAAGGAAATTAACAAAATCCCATATGCATTCCATTTCTTCGAATGCTGATATTATTTTTTATTATGTACTTATAGAAAAAAAAAGAAATTCACTTTTCAAGCATAATTAATGTATATAATGATTTTATTAACGAATATTTTTTTTTAACAAAATACATAATGTCCAATATACTTGCGGTATTTTTTTTTTCAAATGTCAAACAAACTTTATAAAAACATATAAGAGAGGAATTTAAATTTAATTTTGTTGAGATTTTAGGAGACAAATTATTTTCTTTATTAAACAAAAACAAAACAAAATAATTTACCAAATGGAATAAATTACAACAACTAAACGAAAAAAACATAATAACCCTGAACTTGTTACGGTTGTCTGAAGGTTTATAACATAAATTATATAACCCGACAAACTTCTACTGTTTCATTGTAAGTATCATTATATATTTGTATATATAATATGTATGTAATAATATTATTTTTTATAGTTTTATATATCTAAAGAAACCCGCTAATAAATTGTTAAGATATAAAAAAAAAATATCTATAGGTATTAATATTAATTTTTTGTTTCGTGTATACAGAGGGCATTTGTTTTTTTTTTTTTAATTTTTTCTTGTTTATCGATTTATATATATAAAATTAAGACACTAATATTTATTTATAATTTGTTGTTTTGTTTTTCTTTTCACACAATGAGTTTTTTGTTTTACAATTCGAAAAAAATTCTAACACATAATCTTTTTTTTTTAATTTTCTTTTTAAATCACTTTTTTCAAACTTTTTTTCTTTGATTTTACAGTAAAGTTTAATTTTGTTTGAATATAATTAATATTAATAATATATTTTGACGATCACAATTAATTAGGTTTTTTTTAATTATATATGTATGTATGTATGTTACTTTTGTTTTGTATTTCTTTTGTTACTTCTTCTTTGTTTCTTGTTTATTTTTTGTAATAACTTGTTTTTAATATAAATATGTTATGGTGAAAAAAAGAGAAACTTGAGAACATAGTTTTTGAACACAGACATAGTTTTTTTTTTTTTTTTTTTGTGAAACAACTATAAGTTTTTGTCTCCAAAATGAAGGTTCAAATTTAATTTTTTTTATTTATAAATCGGTGAAGTATGTAGCCTCTATGTCCTTGTTTTGAAAAAAAAATGTGAAAAAAAATGTTTAATGTCTTTTTTGACATGGGTGAAGAGAATATTGCCAACATTGTTGGAACCTTGGTAACAAACTCAATACTTGAACAATTTTCCCCAACAGATTAGTCACACGTAATCTAAATATGTGAAAACATAACTATTTTCAGATGGAATTTGGATGCTGAAAATGTATGACTTCGTACCGCAGAAACAACAATTGATCGCTAAAAATTGCATCTATCACTTCGGTATGACAGAAGCAATGAGGCGAACATGCCCAGAAAGGTTACAAATTACAGCAGGTCCAACAATTGGGTTTGAATTCCCAATTGATTAATTTGCTGAGAAAGCTGTAGCAGCATACATTAGGTATGCATGTTTATTGACAGAAGAACAATAAGTAAAGTTCCACAAGACCGCAAGTTACACAAATGTTATAAACCATTTTTTAAATAGCAGCTAAAATGGAACAATCACGTCCAACACGAGAGATTAAGTTTTGTATGGTTTTTGAAAACTTCATCATCGTCATAAATGAATTTTGTAAAAAATACTCGTATTCTTACAAGGTAAAAGTAAATTGTTCAAAAACGGATCCACGAATTTTAATGGCATTACTCAGTAAATTCATAAACGCATCACTGCGGGAATCATGGTTGATCATTTATGTCAAATATTCACAAACGCAAGAAATTCGCATCACTTTAAACGTCCTGTTTATTATTGTAGTTTTATGAACTGATGTCCAAAAAATTTAGTTGTTGATGCGGGTGATAAGCTTACTCGTATGAGAATGTTAAGTTTGTAAATAAAAATAAAAAGTAAACAGTAATTAATAAAGATTTATTTATTTCTTTCACGTCCATCATTTAAAGGAATAAAGTGTTCTTTAGCATCGAATAGGCAACAGCTGAGTCAGAATCGATGCACAAATATTTGAAAGACAGATAAAGTGAAAACAACAACCAATTAATTGAGCTTTCGCTTTAGTCTTACGCGATACGGGCCCAGGATCACAATTGAATTTGTTTTCGGGCGAATGAAAGGCGACAACGAATTGCGAAATTTTTCCACCGAACCGAGATACTGGGGGTTATCGTCAACAAAATTTCCCTCGGAATTCATCCTATCTTCGAAAATTGAAACGACAATACTAATGCACTTTTCATGTTAAGCTGGCGACTGGCCTTTTGAAATGAGGGTCAAAGTCCCTATGTAACTTAATTCCCGATATCAATATATTCCAAGAGAAACTTTCGACATTATTCAAATTGACAATTTTGAAAGTTGGAAAAATTCGGAGGGAAATTTTATTTACCCTAATTTCTGTCCAGGTCAGATAAGCTGGACCTATTGAGCATTTTTAGGTCAGTTGGTATCCAAATAATTTGCGATCAAGAAATGATTAGTGAAAATGAGTCTGATTTCGATTAGTGAAATTGTTCGGTAAAACATCGACAGTAAATTAATACTTTTTAATTATTTATTGTGTATTAATCTAATTGGTATGTGTTTATAGAGAAACCAAAACTGGAAAAATGTTTGCTTTCAACATGAAATTCTTTTATAAAATTTTAGCAAGTACTTCTCATAACTGCCGAGAGAAGTTAACATAGGTGGATTCAATCAAGGTGGAAGTTGTAGCACCACAAACAACATACGAAGTTATATTACAATGGCTTTGCTCTTTTTCGAAAACATTTGATTACAAATTGCAACTTCGTCTTCGAAAACGGCCCTCTTTCTGTTATGAAACGCGCAAGAAATGCTTTATTGTAAATTTCGAATGCGAAATGAGACCTTAACTATCGTTGAGTTTGTATTGCAAGAATATTCAAGATACCATTCTTCTTCAAAAATGTATCCTTTTTCGCTCCAATAATGTTTTGACGATATTCTCCTCAACTTCATTCAAACGGAAACCGGATAGTTCCGCCTCCTTTTACCTTCATCTTTCGACTTGTTTACGTATTTTTAGATTTATTAAATAGTTTTTTTTTGATTGTATGTATTTTTGTTTCTTTTGTTTGTTTTGTTTATTATAAAGAAAAAGGCAACGGCTTAATATTTGTTTTATGATATATATATATAAACTATTATTTAACTATTTTTTTATAACACTGATTGAAATATTAACTAACAGAAAACATTAGGTATATAATAATAATAATTAATTAATTTGGTATAATGAAATACAAATTATTTTTCTCTTGATTTTTCTTTGTTATGTTTAAATTCATACTGGATGCTGGTTGGTAAAAATCTACAGAGTTAAATATTTTTCTATTTTTCTATTTTTGTTTCATATTTTTAATTTTTTTTACACATTTTTACTATATATTTTAAATAAAAATTTAAACAATAGAGATTTATGAAAACTGAATATTGTGTGAGATTTCTAGTTTTAATTGATTTTTGATTTGATTATTTTGAAAATTGTTCAAAAACTGTGAGTGTTTCGGTTGTTTTTCTTTTTTTTTTTTAAATCAACTGGTTAAAGTTTGTTTTTTCTTTTTATTTTTGATTTGATAATAGTAATAATAATTAATTTAAAGCTAACACAGAATAAAAGAAAAAATAAACATTTATTTATAGGTAGAACTGACTAGAAAGCAGTTAAGATTTTATTATTGACAACTGTTGTGAAAATTTGCACACCTATTACTTTTTTTCTATTTTTAATTACAATTTATTTCTCTTTTAAAATTTTTACAAATTTTAAGTGTGATATTGATTTAAATTGTGTGGCATTTTAACACAGTTTTTTATATTGATTTTTATTTCAGTTTCTTTCGTTTTCTTTTTTTAATAATAAAATATAACAGACGCTTAAATTTGGGTTTGGGCACCAGTTGATTCCTCGTTTTCTTTTCCACTCACAATGTTTTTTTTTAGAATGAGGGAGGTTGTTATTAACAATTTAAGTATAATATGCTAAGGTACATTTAAAAAATGGATTTCTATTTTCTTTAACAAAATTCAGTCGGCCTATAGCTAATTAAAAAAAGAAATTATAATCAAATTAAAAAAGAATGTATTGATGTAATTTTTTCTTTAAGCACAGAAAGCAGTTTCATTTTTTTCACTTAATTACATTTAATTTCATAGAATTTAAATATTTTTTTTTTGTATATGAATGAGTGAATTAACAATTTGTGTGTTCATTTGTTTTAAGTTAGAAGCAAAAATTAATAAACTATACAACAACACAGTTGGTATATATTTTTTTCTGTCTGTTTTTCTTTATGCTGGATGGAGATTTAAAGAGACAAAAATTAAACAGATTTTTTTTGTGTTTCATTTTACGTGGGACAGATTAACATTTTTTGTATACACATTGAATGTTTTTTTTTCAGGGTGTGTGTGTGTGTGGTGAAGAAAATTCGTCTATTCTTCTTCAGACCAGTCAGAGTCATCACTATCAGTTGGATTGGAGAGCATTTCAAGCCAATGATAGTCACGTTGATCAACGAATTCCCATAGATAGATCTAAAAGAAGAGGAAATTCGAAGTGAGCTCAGTATACAGTTGATTTTTTTTAGTGGACTTTGAGCCTTGAAAGAAATGGTTGTCACATCACCATTTTAATATTTTTTTTTAAAGAGTTTATTTTTATTTACATGTAGCTGAAAATTCTGGGAGGAAGAAAATAGAGGAAGAATCAAGAGTGACTGTTTCTGAAAAAAATACCACAGAAAATATTGCAAAAATAACTTTTGATTAAGTCTCTGCATATTGCCAATTGTAAAAGAAAAATCAAACCACATTAATATTCTAACCAAACACATCAATGTACTTTTTGTTTGAAGGATCAGGAAGTAGAGGAGGTGATGGAAGAATTAAGAATTATTAATTAATGGCACTTAAATAACGAATATATTGCTAGTTTAAAAACAAAATTGACTTAGGACTACTTAAGAATTAAACCTTAAGTACTAAGACTAGCCTAAGGCTTAGAAATCTAATTTATTGGGCTTAAAGAATGATAATAGTTTTTTGTTTCTTTTTCATTTGTATTATTAAGTTCCTTCTGTGGTCTTGATTTAGGTTTTTTTTTTTTGTTTATTTATTTTGTTTTATTTTGGGAGAGAGTATATATTTTAGTTATATATTTTTTTATTTTTATTTATCACATTTTAGAGTATATATTCAATAGCATCAGCTCCGACACATTTAAAGTGTTGGTTCCGACCGATTGGAAGAAGGTTTGATAAGTTTTTACTATATCAGCCCTGTACAGAGTGAAATTAATGGAAAATTTGGAAAAGGGAATTACGGTTACTAATATATTTAGAATTTGTTCTTAAGTTTGTTAAAAGAAAAAAACAAATAATAATAATAATAATGAACACTTTCTCGTTGTTTTCTTTTGAAATGCAATATCTTTTTTGTTTTTTTCTTGAACAACGTGAAAGTGTTTTGTAGGATTTTAAGATTCTTTTTACTTACATCGAGTAAATCAATCAGCTCATCGGTATTTCGATGTAATTTTCTGGCACGTTGTGGTAATCCAACATCAACTAATTCACCATTCGGTAGAGCGTGTTTGTAGAAACATTTATTTCCAAAGGGACATTTGCCATCACCCTGTAAGAATTTAAATAAAATTGGAAAAACATAAATATAAAAATAAATATGTGCAACTGAAATAATTTGTATTATCTGATATTACTAATATTATAAATGTGAAACTATTTTTGGTTGAATGTTTCTACTTCAATCAATTCTAATGAAATTTGAGATAACTCAAAACAGGCAATTGAAAGTTCAACTCCGAATTGCGTTTCACTCACGTAAGGCAGTGGGCTCATCAGACATATATTACATAGTATAAAATAATTTGAACGAATTATAAAAATAAATTTGGCTATTTAAGCTAAATAATATACAAATCTTCTTCGTCAGTTTGACTGAGCAGGAGCATTCTCCATTTATTAATAAATTTATAAATGATGTCAAAAAAATATTGCGCAAGCGAATCCTTAAAATTTCAGTCGCAATTTTTGTTTGAAAAAGTGAGAAATTCTGCGATTGGTTAGATCTCAGAACATGTCTTCTTCGGTTAACTTGCCACGCACCATCACTCATGATTGACACAGCCTGTGCCTTTTTAAGGCCGCCTTCATTTGTTTGCATAGGTCAGGAGTGTTGTTCTTCGCTGATCGTGGGTGCCTAGCTTATTTGCAAAAAAGCTCAATCATTTTTCAAATTCGAAAAACTAAAAATTTAAAATATGTTAAACTATCATGTTAAACATTACAAGAATAAGAAGCAACTTTATTTATAATACCTATGCATACAAATATATAATTGCATTAAAAAACGTTAACAAAAATAGGGTGATAAGGATACAATGAAGACCGCGACTAACTGCTAACTGACCATTTTGGAATGTATTTTTGATTTTTAAAAATATAAATTCATTAATTACTCTTACCTTTTTGAAGTACTTGCAATCTTTGACACCAAGCGCATTTCTGTAGTCTACCAAAAGTTTGTCCTTTTCTTCTTTTGTTTCCACCCAAAAGGCACTTGGACAGACAAAATCCGAAGCAACACGGCATTCAGGACAAGCTCTATAATATTACACACACAAAAAAAAAAATACAAAACCATTGATAATTATAAATTTCGTTCTAATTCATACCTCGTAATCTTATGTTCAAATTGTTTGGCTTGACGCCACTTCCGTATGCACTCCAAGCAAAATATATGACTGCAATTGGGTAGGATGCCGAATCTCTTTTCACGGCCGGCCTTTTCCATTATCGTATCAAAACAGATTCCACATTGTTTGTCCTTTGAGCGGGCAATGGCAAACGACAATTCCATGTCGCGTTCGTGCTGCTGCAAGCATTCTTGTATGTGCTTCCGCCTCTGTTGGATGTCGGTTGGATGCAGACAATACGAATCGCACATTTCGCAAAGTTCAATATGCTGGTATGTACAGGCCAATCCAAACGGACAGTCATATTCATATGGGCATAAGCCACCAGGAACAGGGACACTTCCGTGATGTTGAATAGCGATGCCAGCATTGCCTCCACCACCGCCACCGGCCACTTCGGCCCAGCTGCGATTAGGATCAACGTCTTTATTCTCCATCACCGATTGTTGGCGGAATTTTGGAATGAAAACAGGAGCATTTGCCCACGACTTGCTAGTGCTAGGCCTGGCTGTTTCGGTGGTTGGACCCACTTTCGTCGTCGTCGTTGTCGTCGTTGGTGTTATTGCGCAGGAGTTTGTTATTCCAGTTGCAGTTGATCCATCTGATCCAAGAAGCAATGATAGATCATGCGAAAACCGACACATTGCACCAAAGCGACACATGCCACGCACAAAATATCGACAAAGTCCTGGATTTGCTTCTCCTGTGCCAGGTGCAGTGCCAGCTGCAGCTGCTACTCCGGCTGCTGATGTTGTTGTTGCAATCGCTGTTGCACTCATTGTTTTTTGATTTTTTCGTTATTCTCTTTTTCAATTTTGTTTTAATTTTTTTTTTCTGTTTGTAATTTTTGAGCAAGGTTATTATGAATTAAAATTCTGATAGAAAAATAATGATTCCTTTAATCCTCACAAACTTTCGAGCGTCGGTTGTCGAACTTTAAGTTTTTTTTTCCTGAAAAATACAAAAATACCATGAAAAAATTATTCAAACAAATGTTTTTGACTTCCAAGATGACAAGATATCGATTCTATGATTCATTCATCAGGATTTTTTTTTATAATAATTAGTTTTTTTCGAAAATCACCTATCTCTAATAAAGTCTTTAAAACAACCAGCACCAACAATTAATTACTTTTAACGGTTGTTGTTAAACTAAAAACAGGCGCAGTAATGAAAATTAAATTTTTATTTGTTAATTTGAAACTAATAAAAAAGCGCGAAAATAAAAAGTGAATAAAACGCTTATATTCACTCTATGTTTAATTGCGATCAGTGACACAAGAGACTTGTACAAATTTATATCTCTCCAATGGAAGTAAGTGCCATCTTAACTCTTACTATTTCAACTATTTAAATTTACTTTATGTTCACTCTGATTGCTGACCGTGTTTAGGTCAGCAATCAGAGTGAACAGCTTTAGAAACAGCAATTCATTTTTAACTATACATATTTCTAAATTAGGCATTAAAACTTATATTCAAAAATATTCAATATGGAAAAGTTAAATATTATGATTTTTAAGAATGAAGGAAGGTGAAGCTTTGCAAATAAAAAATCGTACTAACATGACGATGAGATCATTTATATATGTATGTACATACATTCTTAATGAATTAAAATACCTCGGAGTCTAATTCAAAAAAATTCAAGGAGAACCTGGAAATGTTGTGAAAATGAAAACTTGGAAAAAAACAAAAAAAAAAAAAATAAACGTGTGTAGACTACGATACCACCAAAACGTAAGATTTGCAAATCAGTTAAAAAATCATAGAATAAGTAAAAGCAAGCGAGCTGTGCCTATATACGAGTAATTTTAGCATTTGCATAAGAAAATACCCGACTGAATTTTGAAATATTCTGCTTAAAAGTAATTTTTTAACTGTTTGCTTAGCATAATTTGCGCAGGATATGCGTTTGTAAGCCCTCATATTAACATAGTTTAAAAATCGATCTTACTCGAGTACAATTTGTCCTCAATATTTTTAAGGAAGACTAAAAGATTTCTTTGATCGTTAACTGAAAATACAGGCCAAGATTCAGATGATTCTCAAATTACACGGACAACTTATCCATTCAAACTACGTACCCTCAATTTTGTGGAAACTTGAGATACAAAGGGATGAGAAGGAACACTTTTAAGAACTGCAATCTGAAAGGCTCTGGAGGCAAGTGAAAAGCGCATTAGAAAAAGATCGTTTATATGTTGGTTACCACTAGTAGAAGGGGATTTCCAACAACTAAGTGCGATATCTGGAGCTTTTTGTTCCATGAGGCTCGGGTCTAGCCCGAAAATGATGGATTCTTTTTATGAACAGTGTTTCGTAAGTCTACAGCGTGGGCCATATAATACTGATAATACTATAGGTTATATATACAAAGATCATAGGTTCTTTTGACACTGATAGCTGTTTTCGGCTCGAAATCTTGACAGAAAATCAGTTTGATACTCATGGTCCCCGTCGTCTTGCGTGCGCACAGACGAGAATGTGGCTGCAATAGCCGAGAATTTGACTCAATTCACCAACATCAAACCATCGAACTAAACATTTCACGCACTAGCCTGACGAAAATTCATTACAAAGGTTTCGGATTAAACTTCAATTGAAGGCGTAAGACCATCCGAGGCAGTCACTTGAACGACGTTGTGTTCCATAATTATTGGTAATGCTTGCTCTTACTAACAAAAATGCCAAAATGCATGGACAAAATTTAATTTTGTTCATTTTATTGCATTTTTAAAAAGAGACTTGTATTTGACTCACCCCTTATTTTTTATAATCGGTGCACACTCAAGGGGTGTCGGTGTATATTGGTTTTGAATTCTTGAACATTGTAATAACTGGGTGGCAAGAAACTCCACATTCGCGTAGTACGGCTGAAGACGCGGATGATATTGATATCATTGGGAGGACGAAGCGAGCTGTTACCGGTGCGTTTGCAAGTATTGAACTGGAGGCGGCGAAAATGGGTTTGGCTGTTAATGAGGACAAGACGAAGTATATGCTATCATCGAGAAAGGAATCTCAACATCGTCGACTCGGGCAAAACGTCACGATGGATAGGTATAACTTCGAAGTCGTCAAAGACTTTGTCTACCTGGGCTCCACTATAACATCGTAAAACGACATCAGTGCAGAGATCAAGCGAAGAATTACTCTTGCCAACCGCTGTTTCTTCGGGCTAAGAAGTCATTTGAGTAATAAAGCCCTATCTCAAAGAACCAAGGAGACCTTGTATAAGACCCTCATCATCCCGGTCCTGCTGTATGGGGCAGAAGCATGGACACTGTCTAAAATGGATGAAAATCTGCTTGGGTGCTTTGAAAGAAAAGTTCTTCGTTTGATCTTCGGTCCAGTCTGTATCGATGGAGTATGGAGGAGAAGGTTCAACAACGAGCTGTACGGGCTTTACAGCGACGTTGACCTAGTCAAGAAGCTGAAAATACAACGGCTGAGATGGCTGGGACACTTGGAGCGTATGGACACCGACGCACCAGCCCGTCGAATCTTCGAATCCACCCCTGATGGTCTGCGCAGCAGAGGAAGACCCCACCTCAGGTGGCGCGCACAAGTGGAGAGCGACCTCAACCAACTTGGAGTGCGTAACTGGAGGCAGCTAGCTAGGGACCGAGCTAGCTGGAGGGGCTTGTTGGTTGAGGCCTTAGTCCACCCTGGACTGTGAGCGCCATCTAAAGTAAGTAAGTAAAGTAAGGCTGAAGACGAATCTCTGTAGTTCACAGTACGGACGAAGTTGGGCTCAAGGGTAAACTGATGGGCATTCCTAGCTAAATTCTTAAAGGGGAGGAATGCAGCTGGCTATTTCACTAGAGCATAGTCAGTTAAGATAACGGTAAAAAAGAGTGAGGCAAGAAACATTACGACGATGTTGGTTGGAGTCAATGAGTCAATGATGTTATTGTTACCAAAAGCTCTTCTATGAATACTGTTCAAGAGACTTAAGTTACTGGAGCACCAGCCCATAGATGGGAGTTCTACCCAAGTTTTGGACGTATATAGGTTTTATAGTTTGTAGCCAGATCAGAAGGAGAGAATAATTTCTTGCACCGTCTCAGAAAACCCAAACATCTTGCCGCATTTTTGGCAACATCGCGTATGTGGTCGTTCCACAAGAGGTGGTTCGTGATGCACATACCGAGATTATCAAGATGTTCAGTTTCACTGATGCAAGTGTCACTCATACAGTGTCAAGAGAGGTATATCTCGCTTTATCGATATAAGACAGCATTCGGTTTTCGAAGCATTAAATTCGACACAGTTTCTTATTCCCCATTGTACAATGCTGTTTAGGTCGTAATTTAATGTGCTTATCATATTTTGTCGTTGCAGTTTCACATCCGAAGAGGAAGGCTGTGGCCAAATTCCTAAACGCAAGATTTGCAAAGCAAAACAATTGCAAAGCAGATATAGAAAATCAAAATACGCATACGTAAGAGAATTGCGCAAGAAATGTTTGACATTTGCACAAATGCCTCTGCATTTGCGCAAGAAAGTAGCATCGATTGCATTTTGGGACACTCTGCTTAGCAGAGATTTTTGTATTTGCATTTTGGAACTGTTTGCTTAGCAGAATTTGCGCAAGATATGCGTTTAGGAATTTGCCCTGTGAGTCTGAAAACGAATATGAAAAGCTGAGAGTACTATCGTCAAATACTATAAACTCTCATTCATTTTGTAACAGACAAAATTTGCGGGAGATTTGTGAGCTCGGAGAGCTCCGACAGTCTTCAGACACAAAGTTAAGTACTCTTAAAAACCTAGAACAGAAATGTTTACCGTACTAAAACCAGAGATTTGCTAATATTAAATGAAATCCCAGTTAGACAAAACAAATATCTACCCAAGTCGATATCATAATAATTTGTGGTTTGCTCTCATTCGCCATCGGAATTATTGACGTTTTTTTTCAATTGAATTCTAGACGGATAATGCATCAGTTTTCCTTGTCCTTTCTATGTCAATGTCATCGCATGCATCCATAATGTACATTGACACCAAAACCCAACACAATGCCTATCAAATATTAAGTCGATTATGTATGGGATGGCATTCAGTAATTTTTTTTTTCAATGTTTGGACGAAATGGGGCTCTGGCCAAGTTCCTCATAAATGATAACTTAACAATGACTTGAAGAAAGATTTCTGAATATTTATATAAAAAAAATCAAAATTGGTTCTAAATAACTAATTTAGTAAGGATTTTTGATTTTTAAAGGGGGAATCCCCAAAATATATCAGTTTTCTTAAATGGATTCCCAACAGGCTAGCAGCTTACGGTTACTCTTCCTGTTTCGCATTTATCTCTTATTTACGTCCATTATGCATGTACTCCAAATTGGGTTCAAAGACAAAGCTCCAAACACGAGGTATACAAGTGAAGTTAAATTTCAGTTCGCGTGACTTTGCACTTAAATTGTGTGAACTGCCAAGACAATTATCGAGACGATGCAGGTCAAAAATGTTTTACATTCAAGGCCACTCCACAAATTGCTTCGTTAAGTATTCATCAACACGAAATTTAATACACCACACTCGTATAGCTAAAGTGCGTAAATTAATTTCCATTGCATCATGGCTAGAGAATTTCCCAGTCTCGTCAGACCAAAGGAGCCCCAAATGCAACAAAAAAAAAATCACTAAGTGAAAATCAAATCTGAAGACTAAAAAATTCCACAAATTATTACGAAATATTGTGCGAGTAGCGACAATTTACTTATTTGGATTTATCTTCCAGACGATTTCTGAATTTGGAAATCTTTTTTTTACCAAAGCAGAATCTGCTAACAGGAATGGAGCAGTCTTTTGTAGTCTCGAAGTGGCTTCTCCGTTTTTTTTTCGTCTTCCAAAATCGAGTGCGAAGTTTGCAACAGCAGTTTTTTTTTTTTTTTGTCTCAGTCAGTTCAGTACTACCACCACTACTACCACCATTTTGCAACACAAACAATTTTTGGGTTAAATGCACTTTTTCTGGGCGATTTTTTACTTATTTTCAAGTGAAAAATTGATAATTTTTTCCAGCACAAGTGTGGGATGGGTTTTGCTAAGAAAAATTTCAATAAATTACCTGGAATTGAGGAGGTTTTTCGGGATAGATGAGAGTTTAATGTTATTTTATTTAGCAATGGCTCATCTATTCACTCACTATTTTTCCACCCTTCCAAGTTCAATTCTTTTTTACTTCTGCTTCTGCTTTGAATTCGTTCTGTACTGTCTGTGTCTGTTGTTTTGGAGTTCGCTGTGTGCGCTCTTTCTTTTGACCGTTTAAAATTTAATGTTGGGTCCAAAATTGGCGAATGGTATAGAAATGAATGAAGTTGGCTTCAGTTGTTTTAATGCTATCTAGTTTAAGTGGTGCCAAATTTATCAACAGATGATACATTATTCCATACGATACAACTTTATCAGTTTTTTTTAAACAAGGCAACTTTAGGTGTGTTTTTTTTGCAAGTCCATATAGAATTGTAAAAAAAAACGACATCGGCACTAAGCGCTTTACATGCAAATGCAACAACTACTTAAATCTATACAGAGTTAGCTAAGACCAGATAATTATCGAGAGTTAATCTAAGACCCGATAAAAATGGTGATGCCAAAATAGTATTATCTATATGTTATCGATAATTTGCTCAGAGAGGTCAAAAGTGAAGTTTTTGGATTGGTTGATGTTAGTCGTCAATAAGCTGACAAATGTCATAGCGTGCACAGTGCTTCCAGCTATGTCAAAAAAAAGCTCCTAAATTCCGATGTCGTTTTTTTTTACAATTCTATATGGACTTGCAAAAAAAACACACCTTTTATTTACGATTTTAAAGATAGAGGTAGAGTGACGTATGTACATAGGTGGTTGCGTAGGTACTGATATTGGAATAGTTGCAGAGTTATTACTCTTTCTCTCATATTCTTCAAGAATGATTCTTTGCCAACTGATTATTTTTTGTAAACTAAAGACTAGTACGCAGATTTTGTTAAATTTTTTCTAACACCTCCAAACATCACCTTAAATCCTAGGTAAATTTTAATATAAGATTCGTTTTCAATATCTTAAGGGAATTTAATTAGATAAAATGGATTATTCGCTTGGGCTGTGATGAATTTTTTATTCATAAATATTTTTCGTTTTTCATTTTCATAGATTGCATAAAATTAAAGAATAATAAACTTTGTCAAAATTTATCTTGAGAAAAATTTACTCGACAGTTATTTCGTACGTTTATGAAGCTATTAACCAAAATAAAACAAAACTTTGTCAAATTGGCTGGTGTCAATTATTGTTCTGGTATTACACGATACGAAACGAACTGAATGTAAATTATAGTCGCACCAAACTGCGATTATGTAGACGACAAAGACGTTGAAAATTGGCAGAAACAAATCACCGCCAGACTGCAGGCATATTAGGTAAACTAAAACTTAACGAACGATTGCCAATGTCAGTCGTAAGTCTGCTACTACACGATGAATCTAGATGCATGCGCCTTCTTCGAATTCTTCCGAAAATTTTACCTACCCGACACAGCTAGGACAGTTTTTTCCGTCTCATCTTTCGATTTTTTTTTCTCACTTGCACTCACGTTATTCGAAAAGTCGCACGCGTCTAGATGCATCGTGTAAGTCTGCTATTACACGATGAATCTAGATGCATGCGCCTTTTTCGAATTCTTCATTGATATTTCGTCCACTGATTCAAGCGCTATTACACGTTGAAACCAGATTCATGAATCCAATTTGACAGTTTTCTTTTATTTTTCATTTCGGTGTTGGTCAGTGTGTGTGCTCTTTAAAATAAAGAAGCAATCAGAAAGAAGTATTTCTATGCATTATATTGAAGTTTACTCCTCGGACAATGAAATTATATGAAGCAGAATAGAAGAAAAACGGACAAGAGAAAAGAGAAACGTCAAATTGTTGCACCGAAAATTTTACCACGTCTGCTATTACACGATGAATCTAGATGCATGCGCCTTCTTCGAATTCCGCTTTGATATTTCGTCCACTGATTCAAGCGCTATTACACGTTGAAACCAGATTCATGAATCCAATTTGACAGTTTTCTTTATTTTTCATTTCGGTGTTGGTGAGCGTATGTGCTCTTCAAAATTAAGAAGCAGTCAGAAAGAAGTATTTCTATGCATTACATTGAAGTTTACTCCTCGGATAACGAAATGGTATGAAGCAAAATAGAAGAAAAACGGACAAGAGAAAAGAGAAACGTCAAATTGTTGAACCGAAAATTTTACCTAGTCTGCTATTACACGATGAATCTAGATGCATGCGCCTTCTTCGAATTCTTCTTTGATATTTCGTCCACTGATTCAAGCGCTATTACACGTTGAAACCAGATGCATGAATCCAATTTGACAGTTCTCTTTATTTTTCATTTCGGTGTTGGTGAGCGTATGTGCTCTTCAAAATAAAGAAGCAATCAGAAAGAAGCATTTCTATGCATTGCATTGAAGTTTACTCCTCGGATAACGAAATCATATAAAGCAGAATAGAAGAAAAACGGACAAGAGAAAAGAGAAACGTCAAATTGTTGCACCGAAAATTTTACCCACGCGACACAGGGCAGTTTTTTTTCCGTCTCATCTTTCGATTTTTTTTTCTCTTTTGCACTTACGTTATTCGAAAAGTCGCACGCGTCTGGATGCATCGTGTAATAGCAGACCTACGCGACACAGGACAGTTTTTTCCGTCTCATCTTTCGATTTTTTTCTCACTTGCACTCACGTTATTCGAAAAGTCGCATGCGTCTAGATGCATCGTGTAATAGCAGACTTGGAAAAAGCTATTTTCGTTAAATCAAAACGATTCTCGTTCCACATAATTCCATTTTGGCGATAATCGGCGCGTTCGGCTGGTAGTCCGATAGGGTATCCAAAATACTTTAGTATCCGATAAATTGGCGAACGACCAAAATCGGATAGGTTACATTTACTGTCAAAGTCAAAACAAGTTTTGTTTGCTGGCAATTCTCCTTGGTATCTTCTTATTGATGAAAATTCCCTGTCTCGCTACATATTCATCTTTTAAATTTTGAAGGTTCAAGTTATGGGTTTGTGTTGTCTGATGTGACATTTCAAAATTATAAAATGCAATGAAATAAAATATAGACATTTTTTATTATTGATTGAAATATATGAGAAAATAATTTTCTCTCAAGCTTCCCGTTAATGATATAATCTCAACGATAATCATTTTGCGAAATAGGACCTGGTGTGTTAGTTTTATAGGGTTGTCCATTCGCAGATTCAGATTTTTTCACGCTGAATGGAATGCGATTTCAAATAGATTTTTTTTTCTCATTGCATCAGTGTAATTTTTTGTCTGTTCCATTAAGGGTTTTCATGTAAACGCGGAAAACCCGAATTAACCTCAGAAACCAGATAATTTAATCTCCGCAGAAACGAGCTGTCAAAATTTGTATAGGAAAAACTTTCTGCAAAGCTGATAAGATTATTTTACGAATTTGATGGGGAAAGGGAAGATATATAAACTTGATAAACTAAGAAATTCTCTTAATTTAAAAAATAGTTTAAAATTATATTTTTTTTTTGAAAACTACTTGCTTTATTTTCTTTAAAGTAAGAAAATAATCACTTTTTAAGTTAAAATATTAAATGATGTGCATTTTTGATAACAACAAATTTGTATGAGTTGGCTGTCGTTTAACGAACAGTCACATTTACACAAGTAAATATTTCGAAAAATAAAAATACTTTCATCAGAAAACTATGAGCTTGATGAATTTATCGAATCATTTTAAAATGTTTTCATTTTTACTGAAAAAATAATTTCGTTTGTGTGTTTGGATATATTTTTCACAATTCAAAAACATAATAAACCTAAAAGCACATATGCAAACCGACAGCTGAAAATTGTTTCACAGAGAGGGGTAAATCTGCCCAAAAATTTAGATTTGCAAAATTGATTTTAAATCGGAAAATAAATCGAGTTTTTGCCCGATGGAATGCAAAAAAAATCCAAAATCAGCATTTTGACAGATCCACATCAAATATAAATTGATTTATTTTACCAACGGAAAACACCATTCAGCCTTTTTTTTAACAAATGCCATAGTCCCCTATTACACGAGGTCTCACGAGACGAGGCTCACGTAAGTGCGAAAAAGAAAGCAGATATGAGGAAATGAGATGCAAAAAAATATTCCCGGTGAGTACCGGGCTGATTTTTAGTAGTCTCATTTTGACGTTTCTTTTTCTCAAATTCGTTTTATGTTGTGTTGTGCATTAAAAAATACGAACAACAGTCAATTTTGAGACATGAGTCAACGTGTAATAGCTTTTGCCTCACGGGATACAAATTTAAAAGGAAAGTCAAAAATGAGACATGTCTCATGAGGCAACGTGTAATAGGGGACATAGTAATCGGAGACTTCTACGAATCTCGAAAAAACAATCACCAAATCCGTTCCTAGGAGCAATTGGTATGAGATTTTCCACTACTATGGATTCTGTGATGACGTTTTTCGGGATTCGTAACAATATTCGGATTACGATGGAATTCGTGATAAGGCTCACTATAAAATCCAAATCTCCATAAATTGGATAATATGTCCACACATTGCCCATCTTGTGTTAAATACGGCAATATATTTTATTGTATGCAATGTCAAAAAATATATTTATCACACTTTTCTATTTGCAACATTTATTAGGCGGAATTTGAGATACATATGTCTCAGCCTTATCACAGGCCCGTCGTAATAGATTCGTAGTACGAACCCCGAAAAAAGGTATCATCGCTCCCGTCGTACTAAAAAAAACTTGCTACGAAATTCGGAGTTCATGAATAATAGTATCACTAGCCCCGAATGAATAGGAAGTTGGACAGTTTTTTCTACGAACAGATATTTTGATCGGAGCTCAACTTAAAACAAAACACAAATAAAATTAAGCGAACGAAGATAAAGGACATGCAAATAAAATATTATAAAAACAATTTTTATTATTGTTTTCATGTGAATTTGTTTATATTTTTAATTTTTTTGAAGGGCAAATAAAGTAAATACAAATACATAAATATTGGTATCCTTCCGTAATGAATCTCATTTTTAGTGTTTGTCTTCTTCGCGTATTTTCTACATTTATTACAAAGATTGCAACGGCAATGGTATCCATTTTTAACGACCAACAAAATTAAAATCAAATCAAAAGATGAACAACGAAAATTTATTTATTTTTTCACATTTTGACGCAAATCAACTGATTTTGAAACTCCGAAATTAGGAAAATGCTTTTTTGATTCCGTTCGGGGCCTATGATGTAAATTTATTCGTATTCGTAGCGTAACAAAATTTTCGGGGATTTGTTACGAGGGACTCTGTGATAGGGTGAATAAGTATCTGCGAAAGTAAGATCAACTTTTGGAGAAATAAAAAGCAAATGTTTTGATAAATTGTTTATATATAATAATGACATTTTTTATTATATGTGTTCGTTAAGATAAAACATTTTGTTTTTATACAGATTTCAAATATATGTATTTATGTATCTTTTGTTTTGCTTTTAATTGTATAATTACTTTACTACATTTACTTCTTAATATTTTACTTTTTTTTTCTTTTTTTTAATTAAATGATTTTGTTCTCTTCAAGACAAAACAAAAAAAAAATAACGTATGCGTGAAAAATTGCTAAATATAAAAACAACATTAAGAATACATAAACTAAAGTATGTATTTCCGTAAGAACGCATTTTCTGTTTTTGTTTTGATTTCTTAAAACAATGTATCCATGCACCTGTTTGAGAAATATTTGTTTTTCTTTCTTTTGTATTTTACATTATATAATTATGTATGTATTACTAGTAGTTTAGTTCAATAATAATTTTTATTCTTTAAATATACATATCTTGCTCTTAATTGTTTATGTTGTATTTCAATATTATTATCTTTTGTTCTTTTTTTAACAATGAAATAGTTTTTTTTTTAATTTAAGTTTTTTTGTGATTGCTAAAATTTGATTTATGTCGTTTTTTTTAAGAATATTTCGGTTATTGTTTGTTATTTTTTTTATTATTTTCAGTCTCTCTCACACCTTTATTTTAAATTTAAATTTCTTTTCTTACATACATACATGTTAAATTGCAATAATATAAAAATATACAGTTATTTTATTTCAATAAGAATAATTTTATTTTGTTTGTTTAAAATTGTTTTAAAGTTGAGTGAAACTTAAAAAAAATATATATATATAAATGTAGGATGTAATTAAATTGCATGAATTTATTTTATATATATTTTTTTAATTTGTATTCAAAATTTACAAACTTATTGAGGATAGTGTTTTTGTTTTTTTTTCCTTGTGTAATATTGTAAAAATGTAACTAAAATTATTAGTTAAATACAGTTTATTTCCTTTAGGAAGAATATTTCTTTTATATAATTTTTTACACCTATGCTTAATTTTACAAATAAATTTGTAATGAATTAACAAAAAAAACTTAAATATATACTAATTTTTGTTTTTACGAACAAAATAAAAAAATTATTTATTATATGTTTCGTTATAATTCATTTTATACAGCTGCTGCTAGGCATTGCTATCAATAACGGCCGCAGATGGCCTTACAACGGGTCCAGATACTGCTACAGGCACCTGCTCTTGCTTCTCGCGCTTTCGACGCATCTTACTCCAGAGCTCGTGGCAATCCTGCCATGTTGGTAGTTCTGGAGTTGGCATTCTACAAATGTTAAAAAAACACACACCATCGTAAAAAAGTATTCTTTATGAAAGTGCAAACGAAAAGTCGAAACTTACTGTTCTGGGAAGACATTCTTTAGCCATGGTGATTTGAGCGCATCTTCGGCTGTTATCCGTTTATCGGGATTTAGCTCAAGCATTTTATCGAGTAAATCTAACGCAGGAGTTGGCATAAATTCGAATTCTTCACGTAACCGCCGGCGATGGAGTTTCTTTTGTTTGATTGCATGGAAAAGAGGCAATTTGATTACGTTCGGCCAAACGGCGGGTGTAGGTGAACCACATAATCGTGCTATTGTCTCTAATTGGGGCATTTCTGAACTCGCCTGGAACAGGGGACGTTTCATAAAAAGTTCACCTAGTATACAACCACAACTCCAAACATCAATTGACGGACCGTAACGTTCTTCGCCGAGAAGAAGTTCTGGCGATCGATACCATAACGTTATGACTTTATTAGTGTACGGGCGCTCTCGATCTTCGGCGTTGTAAAGACGTGCAAGACCAAAGTCGGCCAACTTGACTTCACCCCTGAGAAATAAATGAAAATTAGTTTATGATTCTCTTTACCAATTGCTTTTGGTTTAGACAATAGGCGTAAGATGTGCACAAATTCCCAAAATCGTTAAACGATCAACGATTTTTACAACTTTCTTAAATCTCGATTCAAAAGATATGATAAGAAAAAGATGATTAAAATTTTAAAACTTTTTCACCCACGGCTTCATTATAATCTGCAACACTTATCATGGGGCCACGATTCAAAACAATCAATAAGTATGTCTCTTCAGCTTGCTGCTCATTTCAATTTATATTGATGAAGGTAGTAACTATCTCATAGAGGATATAATATTAGTTGGTCTAGCGACAAAGCATCATTTATGCACGATTAACATTGCGAAAACTCCAATAGTGCTACAAAAATCATCTAGCTATTGTGTAACTCAATGTAAATATGTTTCGATATTTCTTATAAATAAATTTGGTGATGCAAGAGCTCGAAAAGAACCGGGACCTAGTGACTGACAACTCAACCATTCCTGTGCGCGTGTTACCACGAATAGAGAGGACCTATAATTTTCTGCGATTCCGAACGGCTAATGAGCAGCAATTTTCATGACACAAAATACTCTTAATATAAATACTAACCATTATGCCAAGGGGTACGCGATATTATATACGATATTTCCAATGGACTCACAAATAAATTTTAAGAGTACTTAAAACTACAATTTAAATCAATCTAACTGAAAAGCTGAGCTCTGCAAAGTTAACCAAGTCCAAATTTAGGAATTTTAATATAAATGTATTTAAGTATCTTGCAATCCTGCCCATACCAAAGTTGTAAATAAACAAAATAAACTGTTCCTAACGGGCGGAAGATTATACTCAGTGTAAAATATTCACCCGTATTCCGGTAGTCGTTTTAATAAAAGGTCCTTAAAACGAGAATTCTCCAGAGACCACATTTTGGTGTTTAAATAATACGAAGAGGGCAGCGTTCTCTATGTTCTTCACTTTTCTAAGCATTATAACGATAGTCGTTTCAATAAAATTCCAATTTTCGTTTCTTGTCGTTTTAGTAAAACGACTATCGGAATAAGGATGATTAAGTCGTTAAAGCATTTGTAAGTTTAATTATGGTTGAGTTTAAAAAATAAAACAAATAAATATTTGAGAGGCCAATGGCTCGTAGAGAGCCTAAGCTTTAAGAAGTTCAACTAATCCCAGTGTGGGTATAATCAGGAATAGACGGGACCCAAAATTGTCTGCGTAGTCCGAGAATAGAATTTAAAAAATCACTTTGTATTAATAAACATTTCAATTCCACAAATTAGTTGCAACTAAAAAGCTTAAAGAAAGTACAAAAGCCAACTAACTACAACTTTCAGCTCCTCGTCTGATATTGCATCTGATAGACATATAGACTGTTTTGAAAGCACAAAAAAAAGGCAAATACCTATAAAAATATTTCATCTTACTTGTTATTCATTAAGATATTGGAACATTTAATATCTCGGTGCAGGAAATTCCGTTTGTGGCAGTAGTTCAATCCATCGAGTAATTGCTTCATAATGCTGGCATTATTTTCCTCACTAAACGCCACCATTCCAGATTCTAGTAATCCCATCAGATCATGGTCCATATACTCAAAAACTAAATAAAATGAACCCTTGTCTTTGCGGAATTCCAATGCATCTTGCTTATCCGTTACTATCTCATGAAGATTCACAATATTTCTATGATTAAGCTGTCGAAGAATTTTAATCTCCCGCACAGCTGTAATTGGAAAACCTTCTTTCTCGTGTTCCAAACGCACTTTTTTCAGTGCAACCAACTCTGACGTGTGATTATCACGAGCTTTGTAGACCTTTTATATTCAACCAAAAAGAAAAACCATTAGTAAGAGATTGGATATTTTTTTTTTTAATTTACCTCTCCGTATGTTCCCTCGCCAATTCTTGAAATTATTTCAAAAACATCCACACACCGTTCACCCCAGTCTCTCACATTGCTTCTAGAATCTCGTCGATTTAGGATAACTGGTCGTTTTCTCTTCTTCGAATTTAAACTGGAATTGTTTGAGTTCTTCGCTCCACTAACCAAGTCCATGTCATCTGGACTACCTATGATCTCATCATCTCCACTAAGGTCTTCACTGCCCGGCACCATTGGTGGCATAGGTAGATTTAGAAGACTCTTGTTTGCGATGGACGCTGGTGTTTTGGTTAATTTCTTTTCTGGTGTCGGTGTTGGTGTGGGAGACTTAGGTGAAGGCATAAGATCCTCCCGTGGAGGACTTGGTGTTGGAGCATTAACTAAATCAGCGACACTAACTCCTGGCGGCATTGGTAGTGCTGTAAGGCTTTTCGGTTTACTATTGACTTTGGTTTTGTTTAAGACATCATTTTCTCTGTCCGAATTATGTTTGTTATTGTTGTCGTTACTACTACTGTGGCTATTATTGTTACTAACTGGCGCTTCATCGCCTATATTGGGATGCTTGAGAAAGCCTACTGGTGGCGCCGATCCATCTATGTCGTCTAGATTCATTGTTTCGCCCGTCGGCATAGGAATGTTAACTATATCTAAATTGTTATTGCCTAATTTAACACCATTCGCTATGCGCTGCTGCTGTGAAGAATCACCTCCTTCTTCTTGAGGTTTCACTATCGTTGTAGAATCACTGGAGAGACTACTATCGTTAACATTGATTAAAGCACCATTGCTGTTGCTTTCTTCTTCTTGCTTCTCAATTATTTCCTGTGGATAAACAGAAGTGAATTCAAATATTCTCAATGAATGGTACATGCTAATTTATTACCTTTAGAGCTTTCTCTCGCTTATGCTTGTCTTTGACTAGCTCAGCGAATAGGCTCGTTTCGCTTATCTTCTTACTGTAGTCAAGTCGCTTTTGTTTCATTTCGTCAATTGGTGAAAGAGAATTGGAGCCCGAACGGGAATAGCGTTTTCTCGGAGATGGTGACTCATACTGGTGTGAGGAAGTCCGCGGCGATCTGCTACGGGAGTAGCGATCTCTTCTCGGAGACCTTGATCTCACTGGCGATGGACTGGACACTGTGTATTTGTGTTTATGCGAACGAGTTGACGATGAATGCCGACTGTATTGCGCGTACTGCGGACTACTTGGGCTATGAGAGGACAAATTCGAACGTTAATAAAGACGAAATACGAACAAATAAAACGGGCAAACCTTGTATAACGTTTGTTGAAGTATTTGTTCTTATTGAACCGGCTATAGTTGTAGAATTCTTGGCGGGAAATATGATGCCTAGACTCATACGAACGACCGTCATTAGCTTTTCGGCGCTTGTGTGGAGGAGTGGCGGGTTGATGATGATACCGGTCTTAAATAAATTTATATTTTTATAAATCTTTTCTTGCAAACATAACTGATACCAAACTTACCTGGTGACATTGCATTTATTTTTCTCGGCTCCATCTGCCCTGCTGACTGCCTATGATGATGATGGTGATGTGTACTCAAGCTGCCACTATTCCTATGATGGTGATGATGATAATGCTCCATTGCTGAAACTTTTGGACTCCCATACATCTCGTTCTTTGTCTTGCTACTGAGTGGCGGTGTGTGGGGCGAGGCAGCATATCTTGTCTTTCCACTACTGCCAGGTATGGGGCGCATTGGAGGCGTCCTAAGTTTAGGATTGGGCGTTGTGCGCCTATGTGAAGCTGTCACATGTATGCTTGTATTCGCGGAGGTTAATGAATTCGGTACAGAAAGATGTTGAATACTACCAACACCCCCACCGCTTGCTCCGGGCAAGTTCGAGGCTGACTCAGAGTAATAACTATTACTGCTGTTGGGGCGTAACGGTGGCGTTTCTACTGACAGCGGACTGCCTTCTTTAATGCTCGCATATACCGCAGCATTGTTGAGAGTGCCACCTCGATTCCAACGATCTGATGGCGAGCCAGATTTCCCTGACATGGATTTCTTGCCAATGGGCGGAGGGGTGTAGTTGGGCCGCTCCAGGAGTTCATCCAAATCAGATAGTGTTTCTATGCTCGATATTGACTTTTGGCGCTTCTTCTTGCGTTTTTTTGACTTTTTTGATTTTTTATGCTTTTTGTCTTTTTTGCTCTTTTTGCGCTTCCGTTTGTGCTCCAATTCAGAATCTTCTTCATCTTCATCCAACAAAGAAGCATCATCTGTCGATAGGTACTCATCGATATCGTCTTCTTCGGCTGCTAGTTCCATCTCGGCCAGACGTTTCTGTTCGCTGCTCGTAGTGGACTTCTGCATGGATGATGAGTTCGAGGAGGAATTTATCGGCGAACCAATGATAATGCGACGAAGTTGGCTAGGTGACATCTTTGCGACTTTCTCTTCAATTTCAAGACTTTCCTTGCGTTTAAGACTGTAACCATCATCGCTACTGGTCGAATCTATGGTCCCCTTGGTTTTTAATTCATTTTTGGTAGCAGTCGCTAAGATCTTTTCGTTACAATTATCGTTGATCTCACCAGCTTCGGGATCAGAGAAGTCTTCAGAACTTACATCGGAGTACTCAACTAATGCGTTGAGGCCTTTTGTTGACTTCTCCACTTTGCTTGATGAAGTTCTTCGGCGATGTCGAGATGTTGATTCATCTGAGATCGAAAGTGATTCGGTTCGAGAACGTTTACGTTTTTTGTCTTTTTTTGAACTTTTCTTTGTGTGATTTTTACTTGACTTGTGACGTAACGATTGACGGTCTTTGTCCATTTTCCGTCTCTTTTTTCAAATAAGAACAATTTTTTTTTGTTTTGTTATATCTTTAGATAATTAGAGATGTCAATTTTGGTTAGGGAGGTTTGAAATATTTATTTCGTGTATTTTATTTTGTCTTCAAACTCAATGCTTTCAATGACAGGGCCAACAGAACTATTAGCCACCGTTTTGGTTACATTTCTGTCTTTCAATATATGTAGTTCACAAATGAGTATTTTAATGGGATGACTAGCACTGATACAGAAAGTCTAGAAATAAAGATTGGGGTAAAATTAGTGTTTTTTTTTATATATGTAAATAATGATCATCCCAAGGGAACCGTGTAAAGCAAAATGGATAAACCTTCTCTACACAAACCTTAATAGCGTATTAAAGAAGGGGTCTGACATAGACCATGTGTGGCCTAGGGAATACGTTGAACTGTTAATAGTAACACAAGATACATTGGCAAAATAAGGGCAGCAGGAGAAGGCAATCGATAAAAGAGAAGAGAGGAGAAAATCTTACGCAGCCTCAAAGCTCAATGTGATCGAAACATCACCCAGATGTTTTAAATGTACATTTTTGGAACGTATTCTCTTCGAAAAAGGCGAAGATAATCTATTTACCGAACCATAGGTAATTGTAGATGTTGTTAAGCTAAATTTTTAGCTGTTCCTAAATGGTCATTATTAAGAGCGCGAATAATAGTGCAAAAAGAAACCTCCCATCAATGAAGAAGCATGTCCGATTAATATGGACTTTCTTCTATCAAAAAAGTAGATCCAATGCCCTGCAAGAAATATCGAGGCACATCCCTACTAACCGCCGAATTTACAAATATGTATACTTAAGGGTTTGGTGGGCATATTAAAGGGTTGCGTAACACTGTTCCGGTATTGGAATGATTATCACAGTACGAGCGTTAGGAAAACAAGGAGGGGTTTGAAAGGAGATGCCGATGCACACTAGTTTTAAAGTTTTGAATATTATAATGGGAAGGAAAAATAGAACTGGGTAGAGCATTCCACATTCGTGTGGTGCGGCTAAGGAAAGAATCTCGGTAATTCACAGTACGTCCGAAGTTGGACTCAAGGTTAAACTGAATCTTAAAAACGCGAGTATTACGGTTAAATTGTTTGAGGGGAGGAATGCAATTGGCTATTTCGCTGGAACACTGTTTATAGAAATAACGGTAATATAAAGAAAGACAAGAAACATTTCGAGAGATGTAAATGTTTCCATTATATTTCTATCACATATGATTTTTAAAGCTCTCTTTTGGATTCTATCCTCAAGTGAGTTATTGGGGTACCCGCCCAAATATGGGAACTGTACTCAAGCTTTGGACGAATATGTATAGGCCTTATAGATTATAGCCAGATCAGAAGGGGTCGTCAAATATGTGATCACTCCTCAAAAGGTTGTCTGTGATGCACATACCAAGAACTGAAAGTTGTTCGGTTTCTTCAATGCAAGTGTCACTAATGGATAGTGGTATAAGGAGAGGATTTCGCTCTAATGATAGAAGACAGCATTGGGTTTTTGAAGCATTAAATTCTACACGGTTAAATGAGCTTATCATACGCTGACGTTCAAGTTCCACTTTCGCAGAACAAGGAAATGAATAATGAAACGAATATGAAAAGCTGAGGGTTAGTATTATCAGCAAAACAATTTAATGGATTAGAAGTTTCAGATAGGAGACCGTTGATAAACATGAAGAAGAGAGTCGGAGACAAAACACAGCTCTGTGGTACACCAGCGTTTATTTTGCGGATATTAGACTTGAGACCATCCAATACGACCAGTATTGAGAGGCCTGAGAGGTAATTTCTAATCCAATGAAGAAGAGATTTATCGATGCCAAATGGGCGCATTTTCGATAAGACAGCTTGATACTAAACTCTATCAAATGCTTTGAAATATCAAGTGCAATAATCTTACTTTCTCCAAAACAATGTAAAGATTTGTGCCACTGTTCCGTGAGATATACTATCAAATCACCAGTGGACCTATTGCTACAAAAGATGTACTACCGGTCATTGAGAAGCTTTCGTTCTTCGAGATATTTCTTTAGCTGATAATTTATCAGCGTTTTCATTACTTTGGAAAGAAGGGACGTAAGTGCAATTGGACGATAGTTAGAAGGGGAAGAAGATTCTAGGGACAGGCTGGACAAATGGTGCTTTCCATCCACTGGAAAAGTGACCAATAGTGTAGGACAGCATTGAAGAACACCTCTTCAGAACAATGGTATGATGCAATCCGGGCCAGCGGATTTGTGTATGTCAAGAACTTTCAAGACTCTTTCAACTGTACGAGTACGAAAAAAAGATTGGTCCCATGAAAAAGTTTTTGTTCTCAAGTACCGGAGACATAACACTCTCTGGCAGCAAACTGTTCTGCAAGCAGATATGCTTTATGAAGTCAGCTGCCAAAGGGAGTGTTATGATTACGAGCGTTGGTACCGGGGACGAAGTAGTATTTCGAATATTTTTTTACAAATGACCAGACATTTTTACTACCCTTGAGACATTGTAATATTTTTTGCCTAATTTTTTGGTCATACATATAAAAATTTGGTCTGTCGAATATGATCATTACAGGTGTTTTTAGCTTGTTTAATTATTCCGGTTTTCCTCAGAAGGTTAATTAATTAAACTTCTCAAAATATTGGGTTAGTCTTTCTTGTTACAATTGCAATTTCGAAACACTTGGCGCAAAAGAGAAACAAAAAAGTTTGATCGATCAACCAAAACAAAGCCAAGGTTATAACGAGATGCTTTAACCCAATGCATTTGAGCGAACATAATGTATGCAAGCTGTTAAGTTTCACAGGACTCAATTATCAATTATTCAATTATTTGGACGGATTCATTTAGATACTTCTGGATTTCCATCTATTAACTCTTACAGTGTGTCAATAGTACACATATTGTTTACAGGAGCGAACTTTGTAATAACCTAACTAATATTATTCAATCTTAATTGAATTCGTAAACCACAAAACAAATTAGAAATGTCAAACACCAAAACGAACTCGTTCACAAAGTCATTTTGATCAGTATGTGTATTGGGGTACAAATTATCAATGAGTTGATAGAAGTGATACACTTTTAAATAATTGATATTTGATAGCCATAAAAGGGCTGTAAAGGTCATCGAGATAGACTTAACATTATATAAATTACATGATTTGTCACCCTGGAAGACAGCAATTTAAAATTTAAATTTGGGAGAGTTCAAATTGCAATCCAAACTTATGTGGATAGCTATATGTTTTTGCAATAAAAATGATCAAAATATGATATTACATTTGAGGTAAATTTGATAAGAATTTTGTTTAAGAACAAATTAAAGTCAAGTTTATGTGTTCCACAATAAAATGTTAGGATAATATGTTGAGAAAAATAAGTATTAAGTCAATCTTAAGCTATGAAGCAAGTTTATACCAGTTTAGATAGTTTTTTAGTTATGCGAGTTGAAAAGAAAATTGGTTTTGCTTTTTGGTAAAAATCTATCTTCTTCAAAATCTTCGAAGACTTCCAAAAACTTTTAACATATTTTACTGCCCTTTTAAGAGAAAGATTCCTTTTATTGGACTTCGATCATTACACTAACAGGATTCTACGTAGTACGTGTGAAAGTAAATTCATTTGAGAAAAAAATTAAGTCATATTGCAACAACAAGATCTCGTTTTTCACTTTAATACCTTTTTATATATTTCTAAAACCAAGCAAAGCAAAAAGAATTCTTGTTAGAATTTGGACAACTTTTTTGCGAGTTTAAAAATATTTAAATATATTCACTTATTTAAACATTATTTCAAGAAACCAACATACGTACGTAAAGGAGTTTTCCATTTAATAAACTTTCAAGCTGAGCTTACAAAATGCTCATTACAACTTCATTTTAAATTTCAATTTTAAATCTTATTTATTTGAATTTCACTTTAGAGGCACATTTTTCCTTTACAACATTTTTATTATTTGAAAAAAAACTCCAAAAATTATAGAAAACTCAAGGAAATTCCTAAAACAACATAATATCGATAAACTTCTAACTCGAACCTGTGATTTTAGGTTATGTTGAATTTTCGACAGCTGTCAAAAAACAAAAAAAAAAAATGACAATCAAAAAGAGAGTGAGAAAGACAGCTACAATAATTTATTTTTCTTCTGAGGTGATTCTTCATTTTTCATGGTTCAACCCAAAAATAAAATTAAATTTTATCAAAAATGAAATTTAAAATAAATATTTGATACAATAAACTTGAGAAGTGCAAAGAAGATAACAACTCACCTGCGATACGAAACCCGACGAATATCACTGCACTCGGATCAACCTGTCATGGGATGGCTCTCCCCGAGCTCTCGGCCGTAGCCTCAGCCTTCCTTGGCTGCCTCCGCCGTGTCCCGTGGCCAAAATTAAACCCAAATCACTTGCGCGACCGCAAAGAAAACAATTTTTTTCATAAAACTTTTTCTGGTATCGATGGATGGAGACACTCTTTGTTTTTATCACAAGTTCACTGGTTTTTCACTCAAATAATTTTAATTTTTAGCAAAAACTTTTAATTCTCCTCACTTCAGTGTTTTAGTACAATCACTTTTTTTTTGGGGTAAATCACTTTCGCATACACGTTTTCACCGAGTAATTTTTCAAAGAATTTTTTCTAAACACTTTTGAGCTTTTCTGTTTGTTATCAAGATTTATTTAAGCAAATAGACTTTTTCAGTTTTCGGGTTCAACCCAAACGAATGGAGAAGAAAAATAATAAACTCGAACACGGGAATATTTTTCAATTCATTTTGCGATGGCGAACAGAATTTCCATTTTTAATGCACGAGTGCGAGTGGGATGGAAGTACTTTTTGCTTTGCAAAAAAAAAGTTAGATCAAGGAAATTCGGAAAAAAGTGAACTCTACTACTGGAAGATGAAAATTTCATATGAATTGCATTTCCTCGGCGGAAAAAGAATATGCTTTAGTGATTTATGTGATAAATCACGAAAATTGCATATGATTTCATAAGAATTTATTCTTTTTTTTGGGGTGGTGGAGGCGGTGGAAAGGAAAATTTCTTTTTCAATTTTTTCGTCGTTTTTAGCAAGAGCTCTCTGAATGCGTGTGTGATTACGACAGAAAAGATGGAAGAATAATGTCGTGTGAGCGAGCTGCAAGAGTGAAATGACAAGTGAGGGAAAACTGTTGCGAATGGGTAGTTTTTTTTGTTGTTGGAGAAGAAATGTAGTAGAAGTAACTATATAATGTTGTCTCCCTTTAGTCTTGTATAGTTTGGTATAGGCTAAAAGTTGAAGGAAGATTGTTTTCAATTTAATTTAATATAACGAACACTCTAGATGAGGTTCGTAATTGGGCAAATAGGGCCTGCCTACATTTACTCGCATAACACGCCGTCTCCATTGGGTATGAATAGTGTCAAACATCACAGCTAAAATCCAAACAATAATCTGACTTGCCTGGGCCACCTGAATCATAATCGTCCTCTATTTTACGCCGCACCTCCATTAGCAATATTTATTTCTGACATTATATCAGACACTATATCTGAAGTTTATATTTCTTTAACTCTGTGGGCAAATTATGTTGTGATTATTCATTCCTCGCCATATACCCCTCACACACGCCACATCGATCAACCTAATCGACAAAGTACTTCGCTTTTGTATGTGCATATACACGCCAATACGCCGATGTAGAAGTATATGCCAAAATCAGATGTTAAATGGTGGGGTTGTGAAATTTTAAATGAAAAGTGAAAATGACCGAAAAATATTTGAATTTTAATGCTCCAGAACGACTTTTTTGTGTTGATCAGAGTTTTATTAAATTGCTACTTAAGGAGATTGAATTTTATTCTTGCTTTATCAGACTATTTGTAAATTTTAACAACTAAAACCGAATAACATCATAAAAAACTGTGTCGACGAACTAGTTTGGTCCTTTTTACACGCCATGTCGGCATACTACTTCGATTCTCAGAGTTCGCACTGCTATGTCGACACATATTCATTTCACACGACCCAAAAACCTTATCGACAATATGCTTCGATGAAGTAGTTCGTGGTGTGTGTTAGGGGTAATAATCTCACCAGGTTAGTCACGTCGTTTGATTTTAGCGATAAACACAATGGAACAACTGGAGGAGGCAAGAAGGGAAGAATACAAAAGCACAGGCTTTGGGTCAATCCATTTTTGAGCAAAAGAGATTTGCACGACCTTGAAGCACATTTGCTCCGAGACATAATTGAGTAGTCCCACAAGCATGAAAAGTCTCTGAATGCCCTAACTAATTTAAAAAAAAATTATCAAAATACTTACTATCTTCAATGTTTAATTCTTTTAATGTTAATTTTGGCCTGCAAACAACCAAACAACATTATAGGGGTATTCATGTAAGCGCGGAAAACCCTCGTAAACCTCGTAAACCAGATAATTTTATCTCCGCAGAAACGAGCTGTCAAAATTTGTATGGGAAAAAGTTTCTGCAAATCGCATAAAATTATCTCACAAATTTGCTGCGGAAAGTGCAGAAATAAACCTCGTAAACTAAAGAAGTATGGATTCTGACTTTTAATTTGACATTTCACAAAATATTTCCCACATTTACGCAAGTATTTCTTAGGGGGTGTTCATGAAAACATGCTGCGGAAAGTTATATCTTTCTACAAAGCGGAAAATTATCTCGTTACATGAATACCCTTTATGTATGTACTTCAACAGACAGTAAATGGTAGAAAAATTACATCTTGACTTAACAGGACATAATTTCTATACGAAGTGAAAACATAACATGAGTTTGTCAATGAAATGAAGGAATGTTACATGAAAATGTGGGAATTGGTGTCAAGACTCGACGTCTTGTGAGAAATTTGTGTCTAGTGAAGTCACAAGTCACGAAACGTCAAAATTTATATCTGCATTTATTTCTTCTACGAAGACAAGAAATAAATAGAAAAAATTATGTCTAAAAATAACAAAAATCGAGACATAAGGGGGCTCCACAAGAAATATTGGCTACATGACACATTTCTTGCAATCATTTATTTCAAGTGGAGGCTCAGTGTTAAGTTTTTATTTTAGATTATTTTTCTTTTGTTTCAATAACTGACACAGAGCTTAAACGGAAGCAAGTCTCTCGTATGGTGTGTTGTTTAATCAATTGTGCACTAAGGCTAGGCGCGCACATTCAATTTTTAGTTGCACAACTGTTTGGTTGCTTGTAGAAAACAGATGAACTATTTGGTTGAATGTCCGCGCAGGTGTATATAATTATATGTTACACAAAATAGCGAACTCATTTTATGCAATCGTTTAGTTTGTCTCAAAACACAAACTTTTTAGTTGCGCGAACCAAGCAATTGCGAAACTAAAAATTGAATGTGCGCGCCTACCCTACCCTTATTTCATTTAAGCTAGCCGCGCACTAGCAATTTTTAGTTGCGAAACTGCTTGGTTCGAGCAACTAAAAAGTTTGTGTTTTGACACAAACTAAACGATTGCCTAAAATAAGTTCGCCATTTTATTGAACATATAATTATCTGCAAATTCACCGACATTCAACCAAACAGTTCATCTGTTTTCTATAAGTAACCAAACAGTTTGGCAACTAAAAATTGCTAGTGCGCGGCTAGCCTTAAAATTTCATAACCCAGAAAAAATCGATTTTTAGGTAATGATGCAATTATATTGTGAAAAAATTCCGGATTTAATGAAAAAATATCCTGTGAACCTAAAAACTATAATTGCAGAGCCACGCGCATAATTAACAACACGTCTCTCATTGCCTCTCATTGATTTAATAATAAGTTTTTTGTCTCTCCTGAAAAATCGACTTTTCTGGGTTACGAGGTATTCGATCTACAGCGACGATATACTTCTACACAAAGCAGATATGAGGAAATGAGATGTAAAAAAATATTCCCGGTGAGTACCGGGCTGATTTTAAGTAGTCTCATTTTGACGTTTCTTTTTCTCATATTCGTTTTATGCTGTGTTGTGCATTAAAAAACTGCCAAATTTGAGACATGAGTCTCATGAGACATGAGTCAACGTGTAATAGCTTTTGCCTCACGAGATACAAATTTAAAAGGAAAGTCAAAAATGAGACATGTCTCATGAGGCAACGTGTAATAGGGGACTTACTAACGCAAACAAACCTAATAAATTAGCTTGTGAAATAAAATGGATTTTCTGAACCCAGTAGACAAACAATTTGAGAAGCAAAGCTGGACTAAAATTAAAATTGATTATTGAAGTATTTGATTGCTTGCGTTTGCGTGACATTAACATTCATAGATACAAATGTTGTTTTTGCATTCAATCGGTAAATAAGTATAAATAAAATAAAAACTTTCAAAATTTCTAAGGAACGTCTTCGTCAAGTGCCTTGCCACCTTCTTTAAATCAAATAAGCAACTTGCTTCACTGTGTGGCCTCGGGATTTGAAAACAAATTTGTACGTTCTGCAACTTGCTTGCACATGTAGGCTCCAGGAAAATTTAGCTCAGTGGAAACTCAGAATAACATTTCACAAGCATTTTTTTCCCAACACATTACAAGTACTAAAACAGTACTAAATGCCATGTACCCACCTTACCGACACGCCACTTTGACGGTTTAGACATACATTTCTATTTGAATTGAAAAATGTTTTGTTTTTATTTACATTTTGGTTACAAGATAATGTTAAATTTCTTCAAATATTTCAATTAAATTGACTGCATTAATAATAAATAAATAATGTCTACACATTCCGCTAGCTTGGGTGAACGAATTGAAGTGAGTTTAATGTCAAAATGCTAATTTTTCTTCTAAAAACCAAAGCTCTTTTTGTTTTATTGGGTAAAGGACTACGAAGTCTTACAATTATTGGGAAAAGGAGGCTTTGCTAGTGTCTACAAAGCAAGATGTTTGCGGACAAATACTATGGTTGCTATCAAAATGGTAAGTACAATGAATTCAAATTAAGTTAAACAAGTGCAGTAATGTTTTGTTTTGATTTCAGATAGACAAAAAACTCATCCAAGGTGCCGGAATGTCCAATCGCGTCCGCCAGGAGGTCGAAATCCATTCACGACTGAAGCATCCATCGATTCTGGAACTATATACCTTTTTTCAGGACCATAACTATGTCTATCTTGTATTAGAATTGGCTCATAATGGAGAGTTGCATCGCTATCTGAAGGAAAGCATGCGACCTATGAATGAAAAAGAAGCAGCCAGCATCATGAGGCAAGTTATATCTGGTCTGCTGTATCTGCACTCCCACCAGATCCTCCACCGAGATATCTCGCTATCCAATCTCCTCCTCACCAAAGACATGCACGTAAAAATAGGTGATTTTGGTTTGGCCACACAGCTTAAGACCCCACATGAAAAACACATGACAATGTGTGGTAAGTTGAAAAACATGCCAAGTAGTGCGTATCCCTAATCGAAGATTTGTTGAACAGGAACTCCAAACTATATATCACCCGAAGTAGTTTCTAGACTTTCACATGGTCTGCCCGCGGATGTGTGGGGCTTGGGCTGTATGTTCTATACGCTATTGGTGGGACGACCTCCATTCGATACCGATGCAGTGCAATCCACTCTAACAAAAGTCGTTATGTCCGACTTCCATATGCCGGAGCACCTTTCCTACGAAGCCAAGGACTTGATTGACAAGTTTCTTCGCAAGAATCCCAACGAACGTATCTCTCTGCAAGAAGTGCTGCGACATCCCTTTATGACAAAACATTCAGTCGAAGGGAATAAAACAACCAACAGCTCTGTCTCCTCCGTGGACAGTGGAATCATAACATTTGCCAGTGGTAAGGTTTTTATGCATTGCTTTGATGGAAGAATTCATAGATATTTTTGTAGGTTCCTCTGGGAATTCTCGGCAACTCATGCGTTCGAGGTCTAACGAGAAGTTCACACCAACGCCTCTTGGCCAGATAAAAGAAAATCATCCGTACATTACCTCAAACTACTCTTCCTTCCAGAATCAACAACCACAACAGTTCGATAGCATGGAAACCGATGGAAGTCGATGGCCTCCGCAGCAAGACCCCCTGATTTATCCCCAACATTTTAACCAATTCCCACACAAAACGGTTGATCCCGGTGGTGGATACTTTTGCAATGAAAACCAACCACCTGCTTTGCATTATGACCAATTCGAATGTCTGCCACCAAAATCGGTCCTTACACCGTCGCCTCCACCGCCGATGATGCCTGTTGTTGCGAAAGTAGAAGAGAAAATTAGTGTTCCACCGTTGAACACCGAAAGACTTCTGCCGACAAGGCACAAAACCAAGAATGCCATCATGAGTATCCTGAAAACGGGCGAAGTAGTAATCGAATTCATCAAGTACAAAAGTCGGGTGCAAGAAGACCGCATCACAGACATCTGCTGGATCTCCAAGGACGGCGTTAGAGTTATTGTCTTTCAACCAGATTCTGGACGGTGAGTGAACTTGCCATTCTCTATACTTTCAAATTAACTTGTTCTCTTTCAGAGGCCTTCAAATTCGCGATGAACCGCCAGAGATGCCTACAAATTGTGCTGATGGAATCTTTACCTATGAAAATCTACCATCCAAGCACTGGAAGAAGTACATTTACGCATATCGTTTTGTTTGCCTTGTCAAGGGTAAAACTCCAAAAATCACTTATTACAGTTCGCAGACAAAGTGTCAGCTGATGGAGAGCATGGTCGACTTTGAGGCTTGCTTCTACAATGGCGCCAAGATCAGTAAATCCTCCAACAGTCTGAAGTTCATAGATCAGAATGGAAAAACACTGACCGAGTCGGTGAATATGCTTCCACCGGCAATGAAATGTCTGCATCAACACTTCGAGGAATGTATCAAGCATTGTAATGCGATCTCGAATGCCTTGGAGTTGGTTCAGAGCAATGGGACTTTCTGTTTCCCAGCTATCATTGGCAAGAGACCAGTGCAGGAAGTGCCTGGGCAGGTCTCGAGCATAAGGGATAACACGAACATTGCGTATTCTACTCCAAAGTCGCAACAGGTAATAACAGTCAATCGGATACAAACAAAATATAATCTTAGTGGTAACACTCAAGATGTTGTTTCATTAAAAATCATCAAATTCACCCCAATTTCTTTTACAAAAAGGGTTCATTCAACTTTTCCATCAGCACACAGTCCTCGGTGCGAGGAGGATCGAATAGCCACGCCCCTGCTGTGCATTCGAATATTCCCATTAAACGAGTTAATGTTCCCGGAATTGGTATCGCAACTGAGGTACTTTCGTTGAGTTTCTTGTATTCGCTGTTTTTATTATTAGATCGTAATTTTCATTAATCTAGCTATCCCATGGAATTGTCCAAATTCAATACCAGGACGGATCAAACATGTCAGTGATACCACAAGAACAAGGTGGCGGAATAACATTCACACAATCCTGTGGAAGATCAACATACTTCGCCCACCATGACGATCTACCACATTTGGTGAGAGAGAAACTAAACGACTTGCCCTTGATAACGAAGCATTTGAACAATGTCTCAGAAACACGAAGAATACAAAGAGATTTCTATTCATCGACACCACAAACTGGGAAATTGCAACCACCTCATCAGCAACAAACAAATCAAATGAAATATTTTAGATAAAGTGTTTTTATTTTTTATTTTCTGTTGTTGGCTTTTCTTATTTTTATTTATATATAATATATTTTGTTTAATATTAATGATTTTGGCTTTCGTTAACATTAGTCGTATTTTTTCTATATTTTTGTAGAGGCATATAATTTTTTTTAATAAAAGTTATTTTTGTAAAAATATCTATTAGACTGATGGTCGAAACTTTGGCTTACAAAATATTTTGTTCTATATAAATTTATAAAATGAATGGTGTGGATATTTGATTCATAAATTATGACCGATCTTTTTAAAATAAAAATTTAAAAAAGTATAGAAATATATTTATATTAAATATAGCAACTTAACAGTACATTTATTAAAAACTATTATAATTGTTAGATAGAATCAATTAAAGAAAAATTGTATTTTTAAGCGGACTATAAATCAATATTTTGGTATTTACAATCAACAGTGACCTTTAAACTGTGCTTACAATCTTCTTGAGGCATTTTGAAACTTCGCTTTTGATCTCTAGTCCGTTTAAAAATATACATTTTTCAGTTAAACAAAAAGATTGCAAAAATAGAAATGAAATAAATTAAATAAAAATAATTCCACATGGTGTCTTTAATTTTACTGTTTGATAAAATGGTTAACTGGATATGAAACAATATAAAAGTATGGCCCGAAATCAATCGTTTCCAATTTGATATATCTCAATTTTGACTTGTTTGGATTTCTCAATTTTCAAGCTCAACGCATATAACGGGTGATTTCTTAAGAGCTTGAGAACTTTTTTAAAGAAAAAAACGCATAAAATTTGCAAAATCTCATCGATTCTTTATTTGAAACGTTAGATTGGTCCATGACATTTACTTTTTGAAGATAATTTCATTTAAATGTTGACCGCGGCTGCGTCTTAGGTGGTCCATTTGGAAAGTCCAATTTTGGGTAACTTTTTCGAGCATTTCGGCCGGAATAGCCCGAATTTCTTCGGAAATGTTGTCTTCCAAAGCTGGAATAGTTGCTGGCTTATTTGTGTAGACTTTAGACTTGACGTAGCCCCACAAAAAATAGTCTAAAGGCGTCAAATCGCATGATCTTGGTGGCCAACTTACCGGTCCATTCCTTGAGATGAATTGTTCTCCGAAGTTTTCCCTCAAAATGGCCATAGAATCGCGAGCTGTGTGGCATGTAGCGCCATCTTGTTGAAACCACATGTCAACCAAGTTCAGTTCTTCCATTTTTGGCAACAAAAAGTTTGTTAGCATTGAACGATAGCGATCGCCATTCACCGTAACGTTGCGTCCAACAGCATCAATACGGTCCAATGATTCCACCAGCGTACAAACCACACCAAACAGTGCATTTTTCGGGATGCATGGGCAGTTCTTGAACGGCTTCTGGTTGCTCTTCACTCCAAATGAGGCAATTTTGCTTATTTACGTAGCCATTCAACCAGAAATGAGCCTCATCGCTGAACAAAATTTGTCGATAAAAAAGCGGATTTTCTGCCAACTTTTCTAGGGCCCATTCACTGAAAATTCGACGTTGTGGCAGATCGTTCGGCTTCAGTTCTTGCACGAGCTGTATTTTATACGGTTTTACACCAAGATCTTTGCGTAAAATCTTCCATGTGGTCGAATAACACAAACCCAATTGCTGCGAACGGCGACGAATCGACATTTCACGGTCTTCAGCAACACTCAGAAACAGACGCAATATTCTCTTCTGTACGCATTCGTGTGGTTGGTTTAATGTCCAATAAAGTAAACTGAGTGCGAAACTTGGTCACAATCGCATTAATTGTTTGCTCACTTGGTCGATTATGTAGACCATAAATCGGACGTAAAGCGCGAAACACATTTCGAACCGAACACTGATTTTGGTAATAAAATTCAATGATTTGCAAGCGTTGCTCGTTAGTAAGTCTATTCATGATGAAATGTCAAAGCATACTGAGCATCTTTCTCTTTGACACCATGTCTGAAATCCCGCGTGATCTGTCAAATACTAATGCATGAAAATCCTAACCTCAAAAAAATCACCCGTTACTTTCATTGTTTCTAGTCAAGTGGAACTGAGATTCGAAATGACTAAAAAAAACTTCACCGTTATAAAACTACAGATCACTTGACTAGAGGTTTTTTTTTATTAGCTATACCCATTTTAATTTGTCGTTGTGAGGACCAGGGGTGGAATCGGCTAAGGTGATTTGTGACACACCCATGTTCTGTATTCCCAGTGAAAGTGAATTGAAAACGAATTTTAATTTCACTTTAAATTAAACAGCATGTTGTGCATTCCGAGTGAATTTAATTTTTTTCAATTCACTCCGAATTTATTTTCGAAATGTCAAAATCAGCTGAAAGAGAATTTGCATCATTTATTCAAACATTGGGGCCTATCGGGAATCTCTCTGGAAATTTTGTTTCCCTCGGAATTTTTTATTCCCACGGAATTTTTGTCGTCAATCGTGAATCTCCCTCGAAACTTTTCCCCTCCGATAAAAAGAAGTACCATACATCTGTTGTCGAAAAACACCTTTGAATTAGGTATGTGTAGTTTTAAGGCTTCCAATAACATTAAAATCCCTCAGAAATGGAAGAAAATCACTATAGCCATAAATTACGCGGGAATATTTCGAACTCATTCATGATCGCGATTTTTCGAAAATGGGAATTCTTCCCAGGAAATTTGATTCACGATAGTCCCCATTGTTTCCTGTGCAAAACGAAAAAAGATTCACTATTATTATTAGTAAGTGGTAGAAAGGACGAAAATCAAGGATAGAGTTTGTGAAAAAGTTTTACGTGGTAAAGCCAAAATTTTAGAATTTCCAGAAGCAGGGTAAATTGAAATGGGGAATGAATTAACATGGACATATTTGAATTGTTTGTAGTTTCAGACTTAACGAAGAAGCATTTGTTTACATTTTGGAAATAAATCCATTAATAAAATCGACTTTATTTCTCTTAACACATAAACTTCTTCCTTAACTTATTTCATAAATTACAACAAAACTTTTTCTTTTCGTGAGTTCTTATTTATTTTTTTAAAATCAGGGGAAAATTTCAAAGCTTTATTTACATGTTTGTCAATTGTCACGCAAATGTAAAGTTTCACCATACAAAACTAAGTGAATTGAATGAATTGAATTTACCGTAAAACGCTACGTATTCGAAATGAAGAACACGAATTTCCAAACTATATAATGTTTTGATCTTTGACAACCTTAATAAGGATGTTGATCTCTTTTTTTCAACGAGACGAAGTAGCCCTGAAAGGAGCCTCGAACGGTTTTCATAGATCTTAAGACCGCGAGCTACCAAACTTTAGGTAGAATTGCGAAATTATCACTGTTATCGTGAATTCGATTCAAGTTCGAATTTTTGTAGGAATCCAAAACTTGGGGCCTTATTGTGAGTGTCGTTAACGTTCGATTCGATAAAAGTCGATAGTGCCAAAACGTTTGATGCGTTAAAATTTGTATGCAAAGCTATTTAGATAACTTAATGTTGTTGTAACCACGTATAAAAACACAGCTTATGGTATCTTATACAAGAATAATTTCAGATATCTTAATTTTTCGATGATCGATTTTCGACAAAAGTCGATCGATTAACAAACGACACTCGCAATAAGGGCCTATGTTTGCGTGTTGTAAAAAAAATTAAGCACAAAATAACAAAATGAAACATAAAAAAAATACGACTAGCCTTAACTGAACTTTTGTTAAAAATAATAACGATATTGGGATTTTTATTCTATACAGATATTGAGTTATGTACGAGTACATGCATAATATACTCATCTGGCTATTAAAATTCTCCATGACCGTTTCTTAATTGTACTTAAATTTTTATTTAAAATTAATAATTTATACAGCTTAATTTTTATGCCTTTAAATATTTTTTTTTTCACTTTTGTAAAGAAGTTTACTTAATTTAATTTTTATATTTATCTAAGAAATCCATCGTTACAACCTTTTTATTTATTAAAAAAAATCATAATTGTAAATTGTATTGTAAAAAAAAGTATTCTTACATGAATGTACGAATGCTTACATCTAGTAAGCTTATTATGTATTACGTTAATTTTTTTTGATTAAAGTTGATATTTTAAACTTAAAAAAGATACAAAAGGACGTATTCCTTGTTTCAAGTCTTTTATTTTTATATATGTATGTTTTTAGTTTGTGTTAAATACTTTTATTTATATATATTTAATATTTAAAATGACTATGCCAAAGGACAGATTCGATTTTTTTCGTGGTTTATATTCTTAATGTTTTGAGTATTTATCTTTGAAAAATTTGTATGTATTTAACTTAAAAATTGCTTGTTATTGATTGTATATTGTTAAGGTTTATGTTTTTAGTTTGAATATCGTTATTTTTATTTAAGTAGATTTAAATTTAAATTCACTTAAGTATGTTTTGTATATGTATGTGTATATAGACTATATTTTATATAGATTAGCTCTTTTGTGCTTATTAAATAACATTTGAATGGAAATTTTCAATTAGCTAAAGTTTGGTGCTTTACTTGATAAAAAATGATACTTTTTTATTATATTTAGTTTTATACAAAGTTGTTTAAATTAATATTGCTTATTTTGTAGTAAATTTTTTTTTGTAGAAAAAGTCAATGATTTCATCAGGTGGTTGTTTCGTTGAGTGAAAATGTATAAATATAAAAAAAAATAACAAAAGATCAAATAATGAAGATAAAGGTTTAAACTATAAGTATTTGCTGCTGATAAACTGTCTATCGTACTTTATTACGATTCTAACTATTTTTAACATTAGAAGATATCCTATGTTTTTCATTAAATCTTTCCAAAGGAAATAATAGTATCCCCTTTCTATCTTAAATACGTAGAAACAGCAAAAAATAAATACAAAAAAATACATTTGAGAACCTAGAGTACAGTAAAGTAAAGTACATATTGATACTTTATCGTTTTTATGATTTATAGGGCTATTTCACAAATCGTTGCAATAAGCTTTAAGCTGTTCCAAATTCCTAAACGCATATCTTGCGCAAATTCTGCTAAGCAAACAGTTCTAAAATGCAAATACAAAAATCTCTGCTAAGCAGAGTGTCCCAAAATGCAATCGATGCTACTTTCTTGCGCAAATGCAGAGGCATTTGTGCAAATGTCAAACATTTCTTGCGCAATTCTCTTACATTTATGCGTATTCTGATTTGCTATATCTGCTTTGCAGGTGTTTTGCTTTGCAAATCTTGCGTTTAGGAATTTGGCCATAGTTTTGCTTTATAAAAATATATTAACTAAGCTTAAATCAGTACTTTAAAAGTGTAGATTGGTAATAATGCTCATATCTTCAAAAGAATACATTCAATTCTAAGTTTGAAGTTTTTTAAATTTTCTAAAACCATTTTGTATTAAATTGTATTTCTCGAAGTGAACATAAGGATTTTGCTGTCTAGTTAGTCTCTTCAAAACAAAATTTATTAATTAATAAATTGAATGGGAATCAACATCTTTATAGGTTGAGATATGGATTGTGGGACAGCAAATGCTGTGCGTACCACACTTCGCGAAAATTATATGGTATAAAAGAATTTAATTGATGAGAATGACAAAAACTTGGGGTTTAATTGGCTGAAGTGACTATACGTGGCTTTATCATATCTCTAAGAAAATACATATAGAGAGAGAGATCGTCTAGACGACAGTCTTCTTTTTAAAATATATTGGACTTTTTATCCAGTTCTAAAGTTGGTTCTGACACTGACACTGAAACGATTTTAAGAGCTTTGCAGATATTTTATGTTATATAATCCAAACTACAAAAGTTTAATTTTTAATATATTTGAAAATACAATTTAAAAAAAAATTGTTTCAACAAAAAAAAAAGTCTAATGGAAAATTTGGTGAAACAGCTCTTATATTATTTATATATTTTATGATAAAGAAATACACTTTCAATAATGTATTCAATTCAGTGAAATCATTTAGTTTTATTCATAGGTTTCAAAAATTATTCGTTTTATACTGAAAAATACGTGGTTAAGGCAGAAAAGGGAGAAAATGTGTCAATAAACTTAAAAGTACAAGTAGTCTTTGAGTTTGTTTTGCATCGGAGCCAGTGGTACCAGCACGTAAATAATTACATTCGAGGATAGTTAATACAATAGAGAAAAACCAGTTCCTTATTTGTTTCAATCAAGTCTAAAACAATCGTCGGATCCTGAGAAGGAATTGTCTATTCTCGATTGTATCAATTGATCTCGATTGTATCATGTTACGTGATGGGGCCCCAGACAGGTATAATATAGAATTGCAATTCTGATGACAGGCTAAATATCAATGAACATAATTTAATAAGAATCAATAACGACATTCGAAGCCCGTCGGATGCACTTTGTAGATTCACTTGGAATTAATCCAAATTAACTGCAAAATAAACTCAAAATATGACAATTTGAAAGTACATTTATGGTGTTTTAATGAAGTAAAATTCTTCTATAAAGAACAAAAATAAAAACAAAATTAAATTTTTCAAAATTAATTTTATTAAAAAAAAAATTAGAAAAAAAGATTTTAAATCTTTACAGGTTTATCGCAAATATTTATTTAAATAATAAAAAATAAACAATTTTAGAACTAAAATAATTCAACTAACGAGTCTGAAATAATGTTGTAGATAAAAATATAAATTGCTTCATTTTTTATTTTATAAAACTTAACTAGATATTAAATTTATCGTTATTTGTTTTTTTTTTGATTGTGTACAAAATAATGTATGTAAGTTTATCTTAAATCTAAAGTATGTATATAATTCAAATAAAAACTCATCCTTACGCCAGTGGTTGAAAAAATGTGTTTAATATTAATTCCATAACATTTAAACCATTACCGTTAATTCGTTGGTAGGTAAGGAAGGAAGAAAGACATTAGTTGTGAATATAATACAATATTCTCAAGAAAACTTAAGCCTTCTGGTTTTTTTTTATAGTTTTATACATTAAATACAAATATATTCTGCAGTAAATTTTGTTATAAATAGCAAATTACAGAAGAAACATTTTGAGCAAACGGTTAATATAAGAAGATTGATAATACATAATTGTTTAAAAATAAATTTTAAATAATACAAAACCCAAGAAAATTAAATTGGACGGAATGTACGGGAATTGTGTTGTAGAACAAAATATATATCTAAATAAACTAAACTAACTTAATAAAATAATCAAAGGAAAAATTAAACTACAATTAACGGCTGCCTTCCATTTGTTGTACAATCTTAAATAAAATGTGATTTTTATTCTTTTAGGCTGTGATGTGTCGATGTTGTGTGATTTTTATATTACTTTCTAGTGATATGTTGATCTCTTGGTGGCTTGGCAATCAGTTTTAATTTTTTTTGTTTAAAACAAATAATAAAAAAAAACAACAATTTAACTTAAGCCAAAGAAAAAAATAATTAAACTAATCTTAAAAAAATAATATACAAAAGGAGTAGAATAAATGAACGTTGCGCGGTTTGGCAGACTGGAATTTAATTTAATTTATTTAAGCTCAAAATGAATCTTCTGGAATATGTCCTAGAAACGATCTTTTGACTCTGCACTGTACTCGAGTTCGTTTAGGTTTTGAATTTCTTGAAGTTCTTGAAATTTCTCATGATCTCTTATGTGTGCGTAGTTTGCTGAAAGGCACATAAGATAATGTACTAAGCTGAGAATTACCAATAAAGTTGCCAGGGTGGCTAAGATGAACATTACTTCTGCATTTTCAACACCATCTTTACAGAATGCTTTGATTTCGTATTTGTCGCAAATTTTCATTTCTTCAATTTTCGTACTTGCCGGGAACATGAAATCTTAAAGTAGAATAATGATTTTATTAGAAAATATTAGTAAATATCGTTATTTTTACATATATATACATATGTACGTTCAAGACAGGGTTTCTACATACAAATATTTTAAAATTCTTTGTCATCTTTAACTATGTACCGATTTCGCTGAATTTTCCGAGTTTGTTTTGTCTTGTATTTGAATATTCACCGTTTTTAATAATAAACTTGAGACCTAAAAGCTCGTTAAGAACCAGTTCCTTTCAACTCTTAATCATTCCTTTGTGCGTGTTACCGGCAGAATTAGAGGGCCCTTAAATTTTTTGTCGAGTTTGAATTTTGAAGATTTGTTACTTTCTCTCAAAACGGTAGAAATCGAAATAAAACCTCTAACAGTGCAATAGTCCAAGGAATTAACCATTATGAAAGCAAACCTAAAATTATAACCTTGGTGGTGCAACAGCTGGAAGACAACATGGACCTTGTGACTTTAAACTCTCAACCATTCCTGTGTGCGGGTAACCAGGAAAAAAGAGAACCTATGTTTTTGTGCCGATTTCAAAAGGCTAATGAGCAGCACTTTCTATGACAAGAGATAATGTTAAAGGATTTGTCAATTCCTCTCAAGAGGCAGTGAAAAATATTTTTGCAGCGGCTGAGAATCGAAACCTAGTCCTTCTGATAGTCCAACGAACTAACAATTATCTCAAGGGGTAGAAAGAAAATCTTACCTCCAATTTTACAAAACCATGGAACTTCTACTTAGAAGTCGGTCGGAACTTAACTCCTGTTCTCTTAAAAAAAAACCAACTGCTATCGGAATAGTAAAGTGACATCTATCAAAATTCTACTACAATGTGTCTACCTAAATTAATGGTGAATTACTTGTGTCTGTTTCTAACTTTTGGTTTGTTTCGTTTTAAAACAAAATAATGAACAATATCACAAAAAAAACGTCAAAGGAGTAAACACTTGTACTCTAATGTCAAATCATTTTTTTAAATTGAGCAATTAAAAAGAAAAAACAAGTTTGACAATTCTTTTTCTTATTTCTTCGGTGGTTCAGCTTATCGGTAATTACTAAACATCATTCACCAGAAATTTTAGTCATTATCGAAAACATAATTTGTGTCAAAAATGCAATTTCAAGATTTTCTTAAACGCAAACTGCAAAAGTCAACTTTTTGAAAACCCAAAACGAAATTTGTATGCAAAAGCATTATTTTCGATAACGCACTTTGCCGGTCATATGTATGTTCGATAACGTAAATGCAAATGCGTTTGCAAGAAAATTGGTTGACGTTGATCGAACAGATTTTGAGCAAGCAGGGCGATAGCGTATTTTACGATAATAACCAGGTTAAACTTTAAAGACGAGTTAATTTTCGTGTTTACCAATGACTGAGTTAAACACGCGTTTTACTAAACAGCGCTCTATTACAAAATCCACTACATTGGCTGTCAGAAAGACATTTGTTGCAATGACATTTGTGTTAAATTCTATTTTGTGTTAAATTTTATTTTGATTTAATGATAATAACGAGTTCCAACTGTCAGGACATAATTGACGATAAAAATATTTTAATGTACCTAACCAGTATACTTATTTCTGAAATTGAAATTTATAAATAATTAAACAAATGGAAATAATCAAATAATAAATTGTTTATTTCACTTGCTTATTTTTCACAAAATTCTTACTTTTTACAAAATTCAAAACAGAAACAGACTGAAAAATGGAATTGTTTTTTCTTTCTTTTGCTTTCAGCTATCATCATGACAGTACAAACATGGCGTTTATACTTAACCGCGAAGTTAAAGACGAGTTACTTCACTTTAAAATTTAAGCTGACGTTTAGCGTTAAGGTGACAATTAAATTAATTATTGGTGCTGTTAATTATTTAGCCCACTTAAACATTAAATATTTAATTTCATCTCTTAATTTGGTTTCTGGTAAGGCCCAAGATCTCCATAAAAGATCATTTCACGATCAAATTGAAGTTGATTGATCGAAAATGACATTTGTTTTATGTATTAATGAAAATTTGCACTTAATCCAGGACTTAAAAATATACCACTACCTAACCACCTTTATTAATGTAAGCAGTTGAACTTTTGCTTAATACAAAACTAAAATAATATTCGGTTAAACAAATTAAAGGTCTTTCTTCTTTAACAGATCCACAACAACTGATCACATCTTTATTCTCTAACACCCATATTAATAAAGATGGTTTAGTGGAGGTTTATCGTTAAGTCCTGGACTAAGTGCGAAATTTCATTAATAAAACAAATTTTTTGCTAAGTGACGTTTACTAACTATGATTAAGCTAAACCACCGAAGTAGGTAGTTTAGCGAAGGAATAAGAAATAGAATTGTCAAATTTGTTTTGTTTTATCAAAAAAATTAAACCAAAGTACGAAGTGCGTGTCTTCACGAGTTGTCAAAGCATTTTTGCTTTGAAAGCAAAGCAGTTTAATAAAATGAGAACTACGAAAGGATTTCATAAGTGGATTTCGACAAGTCATAGGTACATTTGACTGCAACCATATTAGGATGAAAAAAAAGAGGCAGGAGAAAACGGTCAATAATATGTTAATAGGAAAGGGTATTACTCTAATAATGTGCGAGTAAAGACAGCTTACTAAAAATTATATAAATATTTTATACATAACAAACATGTTTTTAATTTTGTTTCCTTATCTTTTTATCCACTGTACATAGGCAGTTTGTGAGGTCAATTTAAAAATAAGGGACATAGTTTGTCACTGGCATGAAAGTACGCATGATTGCCGTATATACATATAAAAGACCGACAATAAGACACAAGCAAATGACAATCCATTAAGGCAGACACAGAATATAAAAAGTGATGGGTTACTTGTTCTAGTAGATTTTTTCGAAGGATTTTTGATAAACGTCACTTAACTTTTCCTCGAACATTTCGTTTTTATTAATGTGAAAATTTAAGCCAGGACTTAACTCCTATTTCATGGTTTAGTAAAACCTTGAAATATAGGTGGAATAAGCGTTTTTTATTAATATGGCTGTAAGTATTTGCTTCTACCTAACCGGTTGTCTCTTTCTATTAAATACAATCATTATATCTTTCTTTTATTATATCTTCTTTCTGAACATTCATTTGTTTTTCTTTATTCTTTCTTTTGGAAGTGTCACCACATTAATTTGTTTTTTGTTTTTTTTTATCTATACCCTTATACCATTTTTTAGTAGATAAGATCTGAAAAAGGTGTATATTGTTTAAACCAACTAATTTACTAAAAAAAATGTTGACTCCTTTTTTTCTAGAGCAAACTTCATATTTTTTCTATGAATTCGTTCTTATATTATTTAAGTTTCGGTCATTTCCTTTAACTTCAACTCCCTATTTTGCAGTTTTGCGATGTCGCAATTACATATTCAGTATAATTATAATAATATAAAATAATTTGTAATTTGTAATTGTGGAATTTCCTTATTCCATCTCATGCTGAACCTTTACTTAAAACCACTTACCTACATATTCATGACTGCCAAAACAAGAGTAGGTAATTACAAATATTCAATTGCTCTCTAAAATCCATTGCTCTACTTGTATGTGTACATACCTATGTGACTTTCTTTAGTAAACAACTATTCCTAAGGGTTCCTTTAATTCATTATAAATTTGCTCTTATTTCCACTTCAAAACACACATAAAACCTCTTCAAATGCTCTCTACAAAGATCATTACTGTTGACTTTAATTTGCGAGTTGTATAAACTCGTATAAGTTTTAAATGTATTTATGTATAATACTTACAGAATTGTGTCAAGTCAATGCAGCTAAACGACCTCTCAACACTGGAGCACATATTCCAGAACATAGTGTAAATGAATGTTACAATCACAAGGAAGCATAAGATCAACGTCCAAACGAAATTCAACAAATATGTCAGTCCCATCAACTAAACGAGAAGAACACACGAAAAGAAAGAAGAACCGTCAATGTGAGAAAGAGCCCTATTTCTCCACCCATGCAATCATACCACTGCACAAGAAATCCGTCCGCCCACTCGAGACCGCCACGCTCGATACACCTTGTAGCGAGTTGCACCAGTTGCCAGAAAGCCCACAAACAGAATCATAAATCCGAGAGCAGCCATCCCTGCCGCAATTATCGTGAATATCATTTGCACGGCTTCAATCCTAGAAAAATACATAAACAAAAATTTATTGCGGGCATATTTTATTGATAGCAAATATTATTTTTCTGAATTCGATTCGAGTCGAGTGACAGTTAAACACTTACCATATCAGCCGCAAGTGGAAAACTTGGTCCATCATGATTATCGTGAGCGAAGCACCACGATACATAGTCCCACAGAATATTCCCACCCCCAGCAAACACATGAGGGTGGCTATTAGAGTGGCATATGGTATTCGAGCCATGCATGATTGACAGCAGTCACCTAACGGTTCAGAAAAGAAAATAATTAAAATCAATGTCAATTGAGTGTGGAAATGTAGAGACGAGAAGGAGACAGAGACTACATCTATGTGGATGACGTTTACGGCTAAGGGATACCCTTTATGTTAATGTTGGCAGTGGCACCCCATTGGGCGCCAATTAAAACCGAATCTGCCTTTCACAGAGAAGGAATACTATACGAGGCGCACTGGTAATGATGGCGTTCGTGATTATATATTTGCCAGGTTTAATGAGCCACAAGGTGGCATTTGTGATGATTATTTATGGTTACGATGGTAGTGGGAAAAGCTATTTGCCTCTCCCATCAGTTAGAGCTGATGCTGTTCATTTAAGTGAAACGGTAAACGCACGGTTAAGTGTACACAATAGATGAGTATATAATGGAGCACTAGACATTGCACATTAAACTCAGACAAGTGCAGCATTGGGGAGAACGACATTTATTAGACAAGCTTAAGAAACGAAAACAATAACAAAAACAACAAATAAAGAAAAAAATAAGATGAAGTGCTATAGATGGCGTGAGTGCATGTTAAATGGGTTGAAAAATTTGTCAGCGAGTGATTCTATTAACAGGAATTTTCTCAATTACTGTCGTCGGATATATTAATTGGAGCGCAATAATGGAATGTATCAATTAGTTTTAAATGAATTTAAACTAAAAGAGAAAGCAATCAAGAAGTCAATGTATCTCCAGTAAATTGAATTTGGATTCCAAAAACAGTAGAGCAAAATTTTTAACAACATAGTGTTAAGTTATTATTTATGTTTTATTGTTATGCTTACAAGCTTTTGCTTAATTTCAAACCGTTTTAATGTCGTAATATCGTGCTAGACCTATTTTTTTCAATACATTCCTTCTGAACGCTCCAAAAACATTGACAATTCGTGTTAAATAATAAGCATGGAGACCATTTTTGACATTTCTAAATGTCAAAGGCCCTGATTACGGTTTTCAATTTTCTAAGCGATGAACGACTTATTTCAATCATTGATTACTCTACTTCATATTGTGAATGTGAATTATGATCGAAATTATAAAATTATGATATGGAGACCATTTTTGACATTTCCAAATGTCAAAGGCCCTGATTACGATTTTCGATTTTCTAAACGATGATCGACTTATTTCAATCATTTATTACTCTACTTCATATTGTGAATGTCAATTATGATAGAAATTCATCCATTCCACAGTCGTTTGTTGTCGATTGTCATTTTCTGATCAACGCGTAAGGAAGCTGATGTCTTCTACATCTTACATTTTTGTTCCCAGTTCCAGAGGATTAGAAAAAGACAGGGGGACATGTCTCCTTTTTCTGCACATTTTAATAATTTCTTGAGCAATTTCATTTCTGTGTCACTATCGCTAAACCACGCTAAGCTCGATTTCATTCATTTAAAAATGTAATTAAACTCTCTTAATTTGTATTAAAAAAATTTTATATAAAAAAGAACTGTCAAATTTGAAATATTCACAACATTATCTAGATTAATTCACAATAGAGCATTTTTCCTTCGTTTGAATTACACAATTCACAATACTTAACATAAACATCGATCGAAACAATCGACAAATTTCGTTTAGATTGATAAATTTCGTTTAAATTCGTTAAACCTAACAAAATTGAAAAATGGTTCTATGGTAGGTAAGTACTCTCAATAATATCTTAATTTTAATTTTTTTATTGAATTATAGTTTATAGATCGACATTTTTTTATCTTAATTATAGGTGCCGTTTTTGAGGAAAAATACGGTTTTCGAAAACCATTTTTAATATTTCTATGTTATTTTTTGATAAAATTAAATCTTTTTTTCCCACATCGAGGATGTGGTTTTCGAAAGACATATTGAGCTTACAAAAAATAAATTGATTTTTTAAAATACAAATAAGAAAAATGTTTTGAAAATAGAAAACCAAAAAAAGGTGCTTTTGCTAAATGGTATTTTAGATTTTTTTTAATATGACAGTTTTTGAGGAAAAAAAATATTTTCCAAAATTTCGAAAAAATTGTGGTAGGAGTAGTAAGTACCGTTAGTTTTGGTTTAAAAAGAAAGTTTCAGGGGAAAAATTAAGACATGATATTTGCCAAGTTAACATAAAGGCAATCCGTCGAACAGATAGACAGACAGAATTATGAGATCAATTTTTTTTTCTATTTATAAAGTTATGTAAAGGGTTTTTCAATTGACGCGGGTAGATTTTGGCGGCCATGGTGTTTTGGTGACATCTGTCAAATCTGTTGTTTTTTATATACAGCTACTGATGTCAAATCACCATGTCCAAACGAGTGTTCGTTTGTGTAAACTTTGCACCAAAGTTTAAAGTTTACGTTTGTGTAGACGTATTAGCCCTTCACAGTGGACTCTTCTTGGTAGTCAAATTAAAACCGACCGGTTCGGTAATCAATCAGCCAACAGTCGTACGTCAAATGAATGCAAGATTGGCCGAGAACAATGCCGCGAAACAAGAAGTGAGCGAAAAAAACGTTTCGTCGGATACCTATTGATGGCGGTTTGTCTTCTTTTAAGGTTAAAAAAAAACATTTATTTCGTTCAAGAAACGAAAAGCAAGGTTGAAATTTACCAAAGACCACATCAATTGGCCACTGTCAAAGTATAAGCCGTTTTTATTTTATGCGTTCTTCGGCTAATCATCCAAGTTCTAAATCATCGGTCTATAAAAGGCCTTGTTAAACATTGGGGATGGATTGTTATGGTCAGGTTATGCATTATGGATCGCTTCATATACAAAGATATTTTGAAGAATATTATGGATCCACTTGCTGAGCATATTCCCCTGTAATGGCCCTTCCACCAAGATAACGACCGCAATGATATTTCAAAAAAGAAAAAATGGTCAAAGAATGGTTTTGAGTGCAAAAAATTAACGTAGTGTAATGGCCAGCCTACGGAAATAAGAGATGTGCATATAACATTGCCTTCGCTATAATCCGCATCGTTTTATTTTCAAGTCTTGGGGTGGTATGCAGAAGCCATTTGCTCAGTCTCATGAGAATGAGCTCCAGATAGTGAGATTGAGCTTTTGCAATGAGACAAATCTCAATTTGGTATGCAAGAGACTTGTCTCATTTAATGTCACAGTCTCAAAAAGAAAACATTCATTTGAAAAATATCTTCATCAAATGAAAGTGACAGTAATAGCCCCTTAAGAAAAAACTAAGGATACCAATAGCTTTTCTTGTGAACTTTTTAAAGAAAAATATTATGCTCATAACAAAAAGTCAAATTCCGGAAATAAACAAAAAAGAATAATAATGCTTTATTAGCTTTTAAATCAGAGTGCGCAAAGAAATGGAAAAACAATAGACATGTAGCAAATTGCTAAGAAAATACCTAATATTAAAAACAGATTCAAAGAAAGTGTGACAAAAATAAAACAGGTAACAGAATAATGAAACTAAAATCATAGGAAAAAGTACAATGGGATTTGTTTAATAGAGATGGAGGCTCACAAAATCCAAATCCTGTACTTAATAGACTTGTAGGTCAGAACACATTTATTATTACTTCATTACAACAATTTGTACACGTATAGTTAGTGTAGCCATTCTAGACGAATCATTTAATTCCTTTGCAAACGCAACGCAAATTTTGAATGCTAACAGTCGAAAAAGAAAACATGAAAATGTTGAATAAGAAGTTCAATCGAGAGAGATGAAACAGATAAACTTTCTCACTCTGATGTTTTGCTTAAGCAAAATTTAGTTTTGACAAAGATATTAAAACTCTAGGGAAAAAACCTTGCATCACGTGAAATTGAAGTTCCTTTTTATAATTTTTTTTTACTAGGTTTTTTGTGTACAAAATATATTGAACAAAGTTAACGGTTTCGGTTTAACAAAAGAAGTGCAATTTTATTTCCCTTTCTCTGAAATTTAATCGAATCCTCTTTTTTATTTACTATTTTGTCTGCAACTTCTACAATTACTCTTGATGCTGAAATCTTCGACAATTCAACTTTGGAAACCAATATCTACGAAGCGTAAGAAAACCATCATTTAATTACTCATCGTCTTTCCTGAATTTCCTCATTATTTGTAGAAAAATTATTTTTAAGGCTTCAACATGGGATGGGGTAAGCCTATAAGGAGTTTTATAGTTCCTTGTTGGTTTAAAGGGAACAAAAATATTAATGTATTCAGCCATTGTACTTCCTGAGATAACTAATTTCCAGGCTCAACATTTTAGTAGCTTTATCTCATTAGAATGAGATTTTGTTTTTTTTTTTCTGCATACGGAAATCTCTAAAAAGATATATGTAGATCTCTTAAATGAGATAGATATTTTTTGACAGATTTGTCTCAGAATTATTCTGCATACGAAAGCTAGCAATTGCTCAAAAAAGTGAGATTTGAGACTGAGATAAAGCTTTCTGCATAAAACAAGAACATTTATTAATAGAAATATAACAAAATATATTAAAAATTAAGCATATTTAGTTCTATTTTATTTAATAAGTTGCTTTTGTTTTGGCCAAAACTGTATATCGCAAGTAAAAATGAATTTCATGGTTCTGAACATTGTTCTCTAATAATGTTTTTATATAGAACTTTTTTTTAAATTCCAAGTACCTTTAACATAAAATCAAGTTTATGTTACCCAGTCGTGCCTTTTTTTAACAATCGCACATTTCCAAGTTCAGTTTGAAAAGGTTTTGTCATAATCTACTAGATTACCTCACCTGCCTCAATGTAAAATCATCATTTGGGCGAGTTAATTTTTGACGTTAAATATAATGTAGTTTACTCTTTATCTGTCACTCTGTGATGATGTAATTAACACACAGTCGTAAATCCTGACGTTGAAGCACAGTCCTCCCCCCACACTTGGCGCACATTTAATCAAGAAGCATGATCCATGCTCATATTCAAATGTTTAAATTACACATTTATGCAACATCTCTACTTTATTTATTTACTTTGCACAACTACACATGCGTATATACTACTCAAACACTACATCGACCTACTAAACCAAAAGATGACACACAAAAATTGTTAAATCAAGAGAACAAGTCGCAATTTGAATTTTGTTTCACTTTTGTTTTGCTCACCGCTTTTCTTTTGTTGCATAACTCTCTTACATATCATCAGCTGCGATGAAATCAGGTGCTAACGCTATCAACTACACGTCACTATTAATTGTTAATGAAATCAGTTCTGTGATATTTAAATAAAAATATTTGTTTATGTAAAATATAGATCCATGTGAATTTAAGTACGAAAGTGCAGTAAAAGAAACTTAATGCGCATGTACGAACGAAAAATCAAAAAGAACACATACAAATTATTATGGAAGCTTATGACGTTCTTAGCGTCTAATTGACATATGTATGTATACAAAAAAAAACATAATGCAAAAATTACACTAACAAACAAAAATAAATAAAAACCGTTATAAAAATAGTAAAGTGCACAAAAACAAAACAACATAAAAAGAATGAAAAGAAGAATATGAGTAGAAGCTGTATATAATATGGTTTGACTTTTAAAAGCGGAAACTACACAAAACACATAGGTGTGGCTGAAGCAGAGTGTTCTTGGCTTCTACTTTAAAAAGTGTTCACCTCTTTTGTTATTCCATCCACGATCTGAGTATCGATCCAGGGAACGATCCGATCGATTTGCACTTCGATGGCGATTTAGTTGATGTGTATTATATGCGTGCGTTAGTATTCCGTCATCTTCGAAATTCGTCTCCAAGAGAATATCTTCGCGAGGATCGCGCACCCGATCGCGATTGATCTTTGATGTCATTTTGATCAGTTTCTTTTTTTTCTTATTAAATTAAAAAGTGCGGATAGAACATCAATTTTCATTGGTCTCTACTAGGCACTTGTTTTTTCGTCGTTTACTTATTTCTGCGTATATCGTCGTAATTCTAAAATGAAATTAAAAATTAAATAAAAAGAACAACAAAATTGAAATTCACTTTCCGGTGCAAGAGCACGACTTAGACTGAGAGAAAGAGAGAATACTCGTATTTCATAGCTGATGGCAAAAATATGATTCATCCAATAGCTTGAGCAATGAATGATATCGAAATGGTTTTGTTCTAAGAACGTACACAGTGTGACACATAATTAATGTCAATTTAATCTAATCTTTTGCTTGAACTCTCTTTTACACGCGGGCTCTGATAACAACGAGAACAAAAAAAAGAGACTTTGGGGGGATCCATTACGTTGCAGGTTGGTACACTAGGGTTGGGAAATAATTAAATCATATCAGTTTTCAGCAGATAATATTAAATTTATTTCTTTTATCAGGAATAACCCTGAGGATAGAAATTGATTATGTAGGCAAGTGGTGTTGATACGTATACATTTGTACATACGAGTATTAAGAGCATTAATTGAACTTGTAACTTTTGAAATGTCTGCGATAAAAAGGCTATGTGTAATTAGAAAAATATTTCTAGAAGCAAGTAAAAAGATCAAAGGCCATAAAATAACGAAACTATATTGAAGGTTTGAATGAAACAGTAGTAACCACGAAGTTTAAAGCCTGTGTGATGGATAAGAACCCAATCATTAAACTTCTTTAGGATGGTACGAAAGGGATTGCGTATATGAGCATTTACAAGGTCAAACGAGAAAATATATTGAGCATTCGGTCGATAGTTATTTGAGAAAGACGTTGGCCAGGCCATCGCCTTCAACGACGAGGACTATCGGTCGATGATAACTAATTGGATGATATGGATACCTACGAAATATGGTTTCAACAACACGGCCCTACGTGGCACACAGCCCGTGCCACAATGAACATTTTGCACGAGCGATTTCCGAACATATTTATTTCACGTTATGATGTGGCTACCGAGATCGTGCGATTTGAACTCGTTATACTTCTTCTTGTGGTGTATTCTTAGGTCACAGGTGTATGCCAATAAATCACCACTACCTGGCAAGTCAATACAAGCAATACAATTGGTCAAATTCAGCCTGATTTATGGACCAGAGTTATCGAAAATTGGATTTTGCGGATGCGTGCCATCCAGCGAAGCCGCGGTTGACATTTGAATGATGTTATATCCCATACAAAATGGCAAACATGGGCTTTGTTAAATATTTCTAAAATTCCAATGATATCTCACTCACAGTTAGTTTTATCCTAAATTAATGAGATGAGAAATTGACTGTCCATATTGAAAGGTGTTGACAGTTTAAAAATCGAACCACTATACAAAAAACACCCTTTACATATGTACGAGTATATACAGTGTTGGACAAAACTAAAGCACGAAAAAATATCACATTGGAAACATACGAATATCTTTTATTTCTTCTTAATCACAACATATTATTCTATATTTTACAGCTTCTAATTTGATTTTAAATCTTAACATATTTCTAAAAAATAAAAATAGTTCAAAACTCATTAAAAAGTAGGTGGACAAAACTAAAGCACATTTTTGATTTCATATACAAAATAAATAAAAAAAAGCTTTATTGTTAGGATTCGGTGGCGTAAACATTTTTTTTGATGATTGAATCAAATCGACGAGGGATGGAGGTAATGAGATTGTCAATTATTTGTATGGGGATATTTTCCCAGGCAGTTTGTACTTGTTGTCAAGTAGCGAGTCAAAATTGTTACATTTTGTTCGATCAATCCTCTGATCTACAATTTCCCATAAATTCTCTGTGGGGTTGAGATCAGGGGATTGCGCTGGCCACTTCATAACCGTAATATTACCTTCATTAAGCCAATCTTTCACCAATTTAGCGGTATTTTTCGGATCGTTGTCATGTTGGAAAATCCATCGTAACAGCATATTCTCCTCCGCATACGGAAACATGACGTTTTGAAGGTTTTCCTCGTACATGAAACGATCCATTATACCATTTATCTTATGAAGTGGCCCGATTCCTTGACTGGAAAAACATCCCCAGACAATAATGTTCTCCCCACAATGCTTCACAGTTGCCTTGGTGAATCGAGAATTCAGGCGTTCACCTTTCAGGCTTCGTACCGTACGAAATCTGCCCGATCCTTTTAAATTAAATTTCGATTCATCCGAGAATAGAACCGTCTTCCATTTTTCCCTAGTCCAGCTAAGGTGCGTTTTGGAAAATTTTAGTCTTGCACGTCTATTTTTAAGTGAAATAAATATGGCTTTCTTACAGCACGACGAGCTTTCCAGTCGCTATCAGCCGCTCTTCGCCGGATTGTTCTGCAAGAGATTTATAAGTCTAGTTCTTATTTTTATTTTTTTAGATGTAATATAAGGGTCCTTTTTGATTAAGCTCATTATTCTTTTATCGCAGTGCGACGTGGTTTTTCGAGGTCTACCACCATTGTGCACTGTTTGAACGCTACCCCGACCACGAAATCGAGCTATTATCCGAGAAATAACCGTATGGTTATATCATATTTATTGCTAATAAATTTAATTGATTCACCGCTTTGAAAGTAGGACATTTTTTTACTTTTAATTTATTGGAATATTTATTCCGCGCCATTTGAACAATTTTTATTTAAATTTTAAATTGTTTATTAGCTTTGACCGTTAGGACCATCAAAGATCCCGGACAAACTTTTTTTTTTTGCCTAGATCATGCTTGACAAAATAACAAGTGAAGGTAGTAGCATTGAGGAAGTAAGCGGTGAAATTCGATAAGTGTAAACAGAAATAGGGTACATGTGCTACTTTTTAATGAGTTTTTAACTATTTTTATTTTTGAGAAATATGTTAAGTCTTAAAATCAAATTAAAAGCTGTAAAATATAGAAAAATATGTTGTGATTAAGAAAAATTAAAAATTATAAAAGTATCACGAGATTTTTACTTTTTATTCGTATGTTTCCAATGTGATATTTTTTAGTGCTTTAGTTTTGTCCAACACTGTACATACATAAGAAAACAAAATAAACTTTTGTTTGACATTTGGAAATTTATTATGTTCGTAAAAACTGTCGACAAGGAAGAAGTACTTGAAGCCAAATCTAAATATATGAGCATTTATTTTGAAAAGAACCCTTTCAACTTGCCGAGTCACTACTTTGACATTATTTAAAAAGCATGACTAGCAAAAATCTGCCTTCTCCATTGATGCCCGAAACAAGACATATTTAGCTTCAAACGTGTATTGCTATTTAGCAGAAAATTTACAGAAAAATACTTCCGACTGTTCTCACAAAAATTTTGTGAAACAGCAGTTCGTTCAAGAATCCACAGAGAAAGCCCATGCTATGTGTATTTAAATGTTGCAATTTATAATATGATACTTAGGCGGCTTTCACTAAAGCAGCTGCTTTAATGTTTATAACAACTGTGACTTTTTGAACGAATTTAACTGCAAATTAATTCAGTTTGAGGGGTGTTTTTTCTTCCTTGCGGGGTTGGATTCTTTCAGCGGAAAGATTAGGACAAGTGATTTTAAAAGGGATACAAAAGAAGATGGTTGACTGTTTGTCGTTGAATTCAGTTGGTATTGCACAAACTCAGATTCGATAAGAAAAGATTTAAGCACCATCAAACGCGTTAGTTTGAATTAAATATTTTGCTGGAGTAAAAAGACATTTAAATAGAAAAATCGGTGTAGAACTAATAAGCAGTGAAGCAGAAAAATTTTGCACATTTTACAATTTGACATTTAAAGGATCTCCTAAGTCTAGGCGAAACAAAAACAAAGCCAGATTTATGATAGAATCCACACCGACGCTTTTGATAACGGTTCTATCTTTGGTCGTCACGTTTGCTCCCCCAATTATTTTACAATGTCTTGATATTGGATTTAACATTTGCGGCCAAACTAAATGAAGTTCATCTCAAATGTATGTCACCAATTAGGCAAGTTAAAATGTCGCTCTATTACATTATTTAGCAAATATTCGCAAATATTCGCCTTTGTGGTTTAGAATCGCTGGATTTCGAACTGTAATTCTAGCTGAGTAAACTAACCTCCAATTTTAGTGAGTTATCTCTGGATTTGAGGTGTCATGTCGTCGGTTTTTTCTCCCCGAATATTTCACACCAGCTTGAGGTTGCCTTTAATATTTGCGACTCATTATAAGAATTCACCTTTTTATTCCAAAAATAGGTACGTTAAATGTCGCTCTATTACATTATTTAGCCTTTATACGTCACAATTGGTTGATTTCGAACTGTAATTCTAGATGAGTAAGCTAACCACCAATTTTGGTGAGTTATTTCTGGTTTTAAGAAAATAAAAAGAACGGACCAGGAACGAACTTCGTAAATTTACGAAAAGATACAAATTACTTCCCAGGGTTAGAAGACTTGACCTGAAGACTGTAAGGACGATCAAGGAAACGATGGGCCTTGTGAATAAAAAAAAAGCTAAAGCTAAAACTTGGATTTTTAAGTAAAAGCTTGATTTTTAGTGAATAAAAATAAGCTTAAGCTAGCTAGTTAAAGATGTTTTCTAGTAATAGCTATTTTAAAATAGCCAAAGCTAAATTCATTTAGCTTTAGCTTGTTTTCCTAGCTTAAGCTTCAATTTGTGTGAATAAAAATAGCTTAAACTAGAATATTATAGTTAAAGCTACAAAAATTTCAAGATTTTTTCGACCTGTCTAGAAAGCTTTGACTAGGTCTTATTTTCAGTATTAACTTGTGCGAGTTGTTAATTAAACATAAGGGAAATCTCAAAAAATAGGACTGTGAACCAATAGACCCAGAAACTGACATACGAAATGTTAAAAACATTTTTTAGCCGAAACCAATACTTGCCCTGTAGAACAGATAACAAATTGAGGCAAAAAAACTTTCCTTTCGGTCATATATGTACCAGTTTTAGCTAAAGCTACCTAGTCGAAACCTGTGAATAAAAAAACGAACAGCTTAAATTACGAAGCTTAAGCTAGAATTTTCTAGCATAAGCTATTTAGCGTTATCATTTTTTTATTCACATAAAACAAAGCTTAAGCTAGAACTGTCTAGCTTTAGCTGCTAGTAAAAGCTATGACTAGTTGGCTTTAGCTTCCTCCAAAAAAAGCTTTAACTTTTTTTTTATTCACAAGGCCCGATATGGTAGAATCGCAGTCGATGATGAGGGTATGGAAAAATCACTTTTGAAAATTGACTAACGGAGGCGGAGACAAATCAAATTCTTCTGTCAGGCAGGTTTTACAATTCAATCTAGACGAAGTACACCCAAAGAAAAACCTGTGTAAAATTAACCTAAATCGGGGTATAAACTAAGTTACTCCTGGGGCAGTTTTGAACTTGGTAAGTTCTAAGATAACATACCTTAAATTGCTAAGGCAAAAGAAATTTACCATAGTTCTTTGGCTAAATGAAGCTTTCAGATAAGGTAAATCCATCAGGAATAAGATAATTTTTACCTAGTTTCTCTTCCAATGAGAGGTGATAAAAAGAGAACAGAATATTTGTAAGCTTATTAATACTTTTTAAGTTTGTGTGTATACATGATTTGCTATGCCAACAAAACTGATAGGCTGATAGTATTTATTTTGTAAGTCTATCAATTATTTTATTATAATGGCCATGCATTATATTTACTATTTTGCACATATGGGATCCGAAATATAAGTGCGGTTGAAATTTTATCTACTAATTTTAACATTTTACGTTGAAAAAACACAAAGCGCCTTCAAAATAATGCATATTTTAATTATTTTATTTATAACTTTTATCGGAAAAAGGGTTACCATATATTTTTTCGTAAGCAAATAAAATCCAAATTAACTTTTAAATCTGTTTTCTTTTTATTTAGGTCATGGGCCATTTGCGTGTGAGAGTTGATAGGAAACCGGAAAGGTCAAATTTAATACAAAATATTCCAAATTACACACTCTACCACCTAATACATTTTAAGTCAGTCAAGTTCTACAGCCAAGTTATTTTATCGAGATCATAATTTTTTAAGATATGGTAACCCTCAAATACTTCGCTTGTTTATATAAATATGGCTGCCGCTGACGAGACACACTTGTAGTGATTATATGGGATATAGACGCTTCTTTACGATTTATGTTTACTCACGTGCGAGTGAGAAGAGAACGTTGACATCAGAAAAGTAGGTAATTTTACCTGTTCGTGAGGTAAATCTGCCTTAAATATAACTTGATTAACCCGCACATTTTCTAGATCTGTGGAACTTTACATTAGCCCTAAGGCAATTCTGCCCTTAGGTTAAGGTAATTTTTATTACCTTAGTCCCAGGTAAAATTATCTAAGTGCTAAGTAAAAGTTTAACATAAATTGCCTTAGTCCTAGGCAAAGTTATGCTAGAAAAATTTCGCACAGAAATTACCTTAGTTCCAGCCAAATTACCTCAGTTCTAGGCAAAATTTTTAACATTATTTGCCTTATTCCTAAGCAAAGTTATGCTAGGAAACTAACATCCATACAAAAAAATTTAACTTTTTTTTTAAGGCACAGTAGCCTATTCTAGGTTAATTTACCTAAGGATTTTCGAGCATAAATTGCCTTAGACAAGTTATGTTCGAAAAATAACATCCATACAAAAAAGTTTGCCTAAGGCGTTTAAGGCAATTTTACACAGATTTTTTCTCTGGGTGTAGACAAAAAACATTGAATTAAGTGAATTTAGCTACATATACAGGCAGGCGATTCATAGGTTAGGATACTTAACTTATTTGTATAAAATGTTTAAATGACATCAGGCCCGAAGAATCTCACAATTAAATGCGGCCATGGCTAACTAATTTGAAGTACCACTAATGACGTAATTGTTAGCAAGTTGGACTTGCTAAGATCAAAGGAAGAATAACTCTTGTCAATCGCAGTCATTGCTTTTTTGGAATAATGATCCAATTAGGCACTCTCGCGAGCAAATAAAATTTCCCTTTATAAGGTACTTCTTCTGACAGCTCTGCTATATGGTCCAGAGGCAAAGGAAAATGACAACAGTTTATTCTGCTTTGAGCGAAAACTTCTTCCGGCTGATTTTAGGTTCATTCAGCACACACGTTGGGTGGTGGTGAAGATACAACAATGAGTTGTAAGGACTATAAGGCTGCACTGACTTTGTCAAAAAGGTAAAAGTCCAATGTACATATAGGTGGCTACGTCATGCTGGGCGGACGGAATCCAGATAGCTATTGACCAAACTGGCTCGAGAGAGGTTGTTGTTCGAGTAAAATTTGTTAAGATTTTATGCCAATAAGCTTCACCTTATATAACAGCGACAGTCAAGAATTTGCACGTGTAGATATTCCAATCTCCTGTAGATACAGAGAAATTCTTATCAATCCAAGGGATTTCATAAAAAAAATTATGTGACGAAATTTCTTGTATTTATGTAGGTATTTAGTAATTTTCCGTTTCGTCATGTATGCATTTACATATACGAGTATATATGTACATTCTGTATATGAAAAACAAAAACCCAGTTATTTATCTTACATGTGACACTGCCGTCAAACCATAGAAACTATAAATTACAAAAAAGCGTGTTCAAGAAAAACCCGTTCTTACAATGATGCTGCTAAAGTTTTACGACATCCTTTGCCATAGGACAGAAAATTCTTATTCTTCATCTTCCGCCCACTTCCTTTTCCCGACTTGCATTATCTCGTTCACCAAGGATGTAATTATGAACTGGGGAGCAATGATTCCCTGCCATTCATCCCTCTAGACAATAATTATACTTACACACTGGCATAGAGAAAAGGTAGGGAACTGGAGTGAGCCTACATTTCCATCTTTACGTATACCTTCACCACCCATTCAACCTAGATAGTTAGTTGAGAAGAAAAGACTGTGTAAAGCTTTTTGAAATTAATTTTATACTCTCAGCGCTCTGTTTCGCGCACAGCTAAATTTTTTTCCCTTCGTCGTCGTCCGCTCATTGTCATCCTGCTACATAGTTCTTCTTTTTCTTAAATGAACAATTATCATTGAGGCAAGAGTAGGCAGGTAGAAATAGGAACCATGGAGAGCGGTGGCTCCAGGCAGCCAGACGGCGCGCGGCGTCCTCGTCGCGGTGAAAAAAAGAGAAGAACAACTATTATCATCATCATTATTATATGACGAGGAAGAACTTTTTCGCTGTATTTGCATTTTGGATATGGAATTGAAATTCCACGCTGGAGCTGGAGCTGGGAGTAAAGCGGTATCCTTCGAGCCCTAACATTCACCCTTCACCAGTTATTAACGGGGTTTCTACTGGTTTATCCGCCTCCTCTTGTTTAATTGTTTGAGCTTCGTTGTAAATTTTAACTAAAATGAGGTAGGACAGGAGGGAGGAGGGACGTTAATGGTAAATTGTGGTATTTTTCTTCTTTTTTCAAGTAGTTTAAGTAGTTTTTCTGTCTTCATCATATCTAACGAATGCCATAAAGAACCCTCAAATAGATGGTTTAAATTAAAGTGTCATTTACACATGATGACAGATATGATGAGTGTGCATGTCTGAGGCAAATATTATGAAGCTGTCATTTTTATGCGAGTTAATTTCGAGATATTTTTGTTCAAAGTTTGTGCGGTTTGGATTTGCTGGAACACCACACAATATGGGAAGAGAAAAGTCATAGACCTTTTATAACATTTTAGAGGAAATAAACAAGGATACAAAGTGGGAGGAGGCACAACCCATCTTCTTATGTATCAAACACTCGTCGGTTATAGTTTTGTTTTCTTTTTCTTATCAAACACATTTACTCAAGTGGGAGTCTCAGTGTAAATGAGGAAAGATAAAACATCTCTTGTAGGCACTTTATTTTAACGGTTGAGGACATGAAGAAGACACATTACACATCAATTTGTACAGCATACAGAAAAACTTTAGCCATGTTGAACTATGTGGCTTCAATTTTAAGTGATGGTTTTTGTAATTTAATCCAGGACATACTTTTTATTTGAACTTCGAGCCGCAGCCACATATCATATGGGTTTGGGGGAATGAATTTGATACTTTGTAAAAAGTCAATACCCCAGCATTGCAATGGATTAAAGGAGAATTCCGTGATTGAAGGATAGAGGATAGAATGAAACTTTTTCGAACAAAGAAAGAAAACCCAAACTGCGTTACATGACTTATAACAGCAAAAGTTTTTTTTAGAAGTCAAATCGCGTAAGGAAGAAACTTTATCACATTTCAGCAAGAAGAAAATAGGATTACAAATGTAAGACAAGACCTCAATCTAAAGAAAACAAAAACGGAAACTTTGCAAGTTTTTTTGTTTGTTTGTTTTTACATACGAAGTTTTGTTCGATTACCTAGTTCTTTAAGTTCAGAAGTGTGTTAACATTTTTGTACACTCAAATGTTAACACCTTTCCGTGATGATAAGAATTTTTTCGCCATCCCTAAGTTGAATTGGGTTTGGATAAGGATGCTTGGAAGTTTTTATAAGAACATTTGTTTTTGTATGAAAAGAAAAGTTAGTAAAAGAAAACAAGGGAAATGAGAATGAAAAAAAAACCGGAGGGAATCAAGAACAAATGGAATGTGTTCAATAGAACACAAATAAATTATTTACAGGGTGGGCCATCAAGTGGTTTCTTTTTAAATCATAGATTATTTTGACACTGACAGCTGTTTACCGCTCGAAATCTTGACAGAAAATCAGTATCATATCTCCGCGGAACGAAATGAGTCGTTTTACGCTTGAACAACGTTTGGAAACATTGAAAACTTATTTCCAAAGTGAGTGCTGTGTAGCAAAATAGTGCTTTTTTTTAAAAGAAGTATTTGCCGAAATGAAGCACCCATCGCACCGGGTGTATACGCAAGTTTGAGCAAAAGGTTCGTGACACTAGTACGCGCACAGGCGAGAATGTGGCTGCTGTAGCTGGGAGTGTGAGGCTCAATTCACGAACATCAACTCGTCATCGATCTCAACATTTCACGCACTAGCCTGAGGAGAATTTTGCACAAAGATCTAGGATTATTCGCTTACAAGGTCCAATTGACTCAGAAATTGAATGCGCAAGATTATCCGCTTGTGCTACATTGTGTTCCATAATACATGGAAAAAAATTAATTTTGTTCATTTCATTGCATTTTAAAAAGAAACTTGTATTTGGCCCACCCTTTATATACATGCATGTAATATTTGTTTGGCCTGTCAATATGTAGGTTCAAAAGGGAGCGTATCGGAATCCCGCTTTTAAAAAATCCCTAAAAAAAGTTTTAAAATCCCGTCTGCTAAAATACTGCTTTTTTAAAATCCCGTCTTCTAAAATCCCGCTTGTTCAAAATCCAGATCTGTTATAATCCCGCTTTTGAAAATCTCGCTAATCCCGTTTTTTTAGAATACGTAGCTAAAACTTATTGATTTTATGTTGGTTCCAGATTCTTTAAATGCTAAAGAAAGTTTGCATACACCCAACCTCGCACCTACCCCAAATCCTTTAGTGTGCCCAAGCAGAGGGTTGCACTGCTTACACGTCGTATTAAGAAAGGGGATTATAAAAAACGGGATTATAAGAGACAGGATTTTAAAAATCGGGATTATAAAAAGCGGGATTTTAAAAAAGCGGGATTATAAAAAACAGGATTATAAAAAACGGGATTATAAGAACGGGATTTTAAAAAACGGGATTATAAAAAGCAGGATATCGTACCCAACCCGTTTCTCCTGAGCCAACAGAACAATTATTTCTAAATGTCTCTTTTGCAGTTCTCACACTCAACACATTTTAAAATAATTGATGAAAACAATAAAAAGACTCATTATTAATTTTAAAATTATGGTATCTGGTGAAGACCCCAATAGCCCCACCAAATCTTTTCAACTTATCGAGAATTGAATGGGATATTATCTATTCTCATGACAACGAATGATAATAGAACGGATTCGGTAAGGACGTTGTTGAAAGTCGCACTATGTTCTTCACGAAGCAGTTGCGCCACCAAAATTATTTTATTTTAATATTTGTGAAGGTTTTGTTTTTTCAGTCTCTCCATCCAACCGGTTTTTTATAAAAAAAAAGTTTTTCAATTGGTTAGATTTTGGAGGCCTCTGGCGGCCATGTCGTTTGGGTGACATCTGTCAAATCTATTGTTTATTATTCAGTTACTGATGTCAAATTGTCATGGCAAGCTACACGATTGAACCTCACGTCCAAATGATAAGACTTTATTATCAAAATGGGTGTTCGTTTGTGCAAGCGTTGCGCTCATTTTGCCGGTAGACGTGGTGGCCCTTCAAGCCGAATATTCAAAGTTTAGTGGAAAAATTTGCGACGTTCGGTAATCAATCATCCAACATTCGCGTAGGAACGCAGAATCGGCCGAGAACATCGCTGCGGTCCGTGAAAGTGTACACCAGAAGGCAAGTCAGTCGATCGCAAGCAAAATTGCCGTATAAGAGACGGCATTAACGCACATGAGGTTCATTGGTGACAATAAATCAATAAATAAATAAATTTGGTGGTGCAACAGCTCGGAGTGAACGACCTAGTGACTTACAACTCTCAACCATTCCTGTGTGTATGTTACCAGGAACGGAGGGGACCTACAATTTTCTACCGATTCCGAACGGCTAATGAGCAGCACTTTCCATGACAAGAGATACTCTTGGAGAATTTGTCGATTCCTCGCAAGAGGCAGTACAGCCCCGAAAAAAACTTTCTTGCAGCGGCTGAGAATCGAACTCGAGACCTTCCGCATGACAATCCAACGCACTAACCATTATGCCAAGGGGTACTACTCATTGGTGACAATTCATCCTTAAAGTTAAGTTGGTGACAATGCATCCTAAAAAAGTTAACGTTTGGTGTTCATGGTCCGTACTTTTTCGATAACGACATTTGTGAGGCCATCACGGTCAATGGCGAGAGAGAGTGTAGAAGTGAAGTAAATTGGCTAGTTCTGAAGTCGCAGGTATATGCTTAACAACTACAATCGACCGATGTCCTTAAGGTGAACATAACAGGCCATCGCTCAAATTCAGCCTGATCTATGCGGAAATCGTTGAAAATTTTAAGAATCCGAGGCGGTCATTTGAACGATGTCATATTCCATAGACAATGGGACTTTTAGATACAAAAAGAAACATAGCTTGTATTATTTAAATAAAACGTGATATTTAATTTACCCAAAATTGTGTAGATACAAAAACTTAGCGAATATAAGGATTGATGAGTTTCGTTGGTATAATATAGCAATCCAGGCACTTCAACAACTGAACCCTTACTACCCACCTTTAGGCCAAAAAAGAAAATAAATTAAATTAGAAATATCTAAATGACCGGCAGTATGGCTTTCGTAGCAATAGCTCCACTGGTGATCTGATGGCATATCTCACCGAAGAGCGGAAGAAATCTTTACATCGTTTTGGTGAAAGTAAGATTATTGCAACTGATATTTCAAAGGCATTTGATAGAGTTTGGCATCAAGCTCTCTTATCGAAAATGCCTGCATTTGGTATCGACGAATCTCTTCTTCGTTGAATTAGAAATTACCTTTCGGACCTATCTGATATCCACAAAATAAAATATGGTGTGCCACAGGGCTCCGTTTTGTCTCCGACTCTCTTTCTCATGTTTTTAAACGGTCTCCTATCTGAAACTTCTAATCCATTAAATTGTTTTGCTGATAACACTAACCCTCAGCTTTCCATATTAGTTTCATTATTCATTTCCTTGTTCTTCGGAAGTGGAACTTAAATGGCAGCGTATGATAAGCTCATTTAATTCTGATCTTGACAGCAATGTTTCCCAATGGGGAATCAAAAACCGTGTAAAATTTAATGTTTCAAAAATTCAATGCTCAATGCTGCTAAGTGTTTAGGTTTTCTCCGCAGACGCAAGAAGTATTTTACCCCTTCTGATCTGGTTGTTATATATAAAGTCTTTATTCTTCCGAAGCTCGAGTACAATTTTGGGCAGTTGCTCCAAAAATCCACTTGAGTCTCTTGGACAGAATTCAAAAGAGAGCTATAAAAATGATAGGGGACCGTTGTCTAACTGAAACACTTGAATCTCTCGAGCACCGCCGCAATGTTTCATGTCTATTATTATTTTACCGCTATTTTCATAAACAGTGCTCTAGTGAAATTTCGGACATACTGTCAAGTACAGAGATTTTTTTTTAGCCGCACAACACGAATGTGGAATGCTTTACCCGGCTCAGTGTTTCCCACCCGTTTCAATGTGCAGACATTCAAAACCAATGTGCATTGGTATCTCCTTTCTATTCCTATCCTACTTCCTAATTTCTCGCAATTTGTTTAACATTATAAGGGTACTTATAACCCCTTGAGTGCGCGTTTAATATAAAAAAAAAAATTATTTAGCATGGTTAGAACAACAAAACCTTTTGAATATCATTCTAAAAAAAAAATTACATTTTCAAATTGTGATACAATAAAAAATTTAGTTTGAAAGTTGATTTCTTTTGTCAGTTCATATTTCTTTCTCTTTACTTGATTGCCTTACATAGCTGGCAAACCCACTGAAACCCATTGTAGCCTTTGAACATTCTCAATCCTTATTTGCATTCTTATTACTTTTTTATAAGTTAGCGCTTTGACTGAGTTTTAATATAATTTATATCTATAAATTTTTGTTTTCCGAACTTTTTTTCTGTCTGCACATTTGGGCCCTTTTTTTACGGAGCCATTTTGACTTATATTTTTTGCTATCCAATATATTTTGCTTTAATTGCTTCATAAAGCACACCAAACGTATACGAATAATCTCATGACTTAAATGTTATGGCTTCATTATTGGAATGTCCCCTGCTGGCTGGCTGGCTGGCTGGATTGTTGATGGCTATAGCGGCCTAGCTGTGTAATATTGTATGTGTTGGTTATGCCCTGAAGGGCTAAAGCGTTTAATAAAACCAGAACAACAATATTCATGAGGGAAAATTGGAAAAGCATAATAACCACGCATAATTACTATGTGGATGTTTTCGTTTTTGGTGTAAAGTTATGCTTATCTGTGTAGTGTTTTTGTGTGTGCGTTCATTATGAACATAATTGAACAAGGGTTTGGTCTACCCATTTGCATCACATAAGGATATGAGACTTTTATGGGTTTGTTTATATTTAAATTTTACCCTAGAGTTATTTTCTTTCATTTAAATACCTTAATATTCAATTTATAATTGAAAAAAGATTAAATCTTATTAGTTTTGTATAAAGGACGAATAAAGGATAGAGAAATGTTAATTTTATCTATTGGTCATGCATAGTCTTTTTATAAAGTATTGATTTTGTTTTTAAGGAGATATCAATAAAATTTACAATAATGGATATGAGCGATTCAGGGTTCTTCTGATATATGTATGTATATTCTCTTTTAGACAAAATTTTTGAATATGCAAGGTGAGATTTTAGCTGCATTTTATTGTCTTTTTTACGGGAGATCTTCAAAATAAGACGAATCCGGCACAAAAAAAATGTTATATTTGGTGACGCGACTTAATCTAGTCCAAACATAATGTTTGCTGATTTATGGTCTAAGTGTAAAATTGATTCTTTGAGGGTATTATTTTTTTTTGGAACATAAACCCGCAATTTAAGATAAGAAAGATTTTAATGCGTAACTTAATCTCTATAATTAAAAAAAAAAAATGCACGACCGGGTCGCACGAGCTTGCTCCTATGTAATAGACTAGGAATTTTAAAAACGAATGTTATTAGAGAAAACTGTTTATAAGGATAACATTTATTTTTTAAATTCTTTTATTAGTAAGAGATAAAACAGAATCCTATGCAAATATAAATTTATGCAATTGCCAAGGGCTTCACTTAAAGCAAATCGAGAGAAAGTGGCCGAATTTTGGAAGAAGGGAAGAGTGAGTTTGAGTGGAAGAAAAGTAAGAATAAGGCTAAAAGAGGATTGTGTCAAACTAACATCGTGGTCTTTGCCAACTCCTTTTTGGTACCCACCCTCTGCAAAGAAACCATCTGCCTGTAGTACTGATGAAATCTGGAAAAAAAATAAGGATTAATTCCTTTTCACACTCACGCATCTCCAAAGGATTAGAGTGATCCCTCAAATTCCTTCGAAGTGTTCGCTCCTCAAACATTTGTTCTTCCTTAGACAAGATACGTAGCACTATGCTATGCTATATTTATGATAATTATCCTTTCTTTATTATAAAATAACAATTTAATTTATATCCTGAAATTCTTATTTAACAATTGTCAAAACAAACATACATATGTTTGTTCAAACTCACAAGAAGGTCTGTTCATTTTCCGAACCTGATAAGTCCGCTGTTTAAAAATAGGTTTGCAAATTATTCGTTTCAGATAATACAATTAAAAATTGGGAGCCACAATGAGTGGCACTACTAGCGTAGACACAATTCTATCTCTATTGCAAGTAATTTTGACAAATAACTGATGCCCCAAATTCAATTATAGTACTATTTTAGTTAACAGAGAATTTGAAGGTTGCATTTCATTCTCCGTTTCCATCACAGTGGAGGGAGACTTTATTGCGGGCCTCATTTTTCTGAACGTGCCTATTTTTCTAACTGTCACTCCTGATTCGAAGTGAAATTTTTATTAGGGCGAAACTCATAATAGCTTTTAAAATTTCGGGGGAACAAAAATGTTTCGGGGGAAATGTTTTCCGGGCGAAACTCACAATAAGGCTGAATATTTTTCAAACTTTTTAGAAGCATCTCTATAAAATATTTCATTAAAATCCGTTATGTCAATAATGAGAGATTCAAAATTTGAAAAATTGGTTCTATGGTAGGTACAAGCTGTAATATCTTAATTTGATTTTTTTTTTATTAAATTAAAGGTCATAAAAATTAATTGAAAGAGAAAAATGTTATCAAAATTCTAGGCGCTATTTTCGAGAAAAATACGATTTTTGAAAACCATTTCTTAACATTTGCATGGTGGGTATCTTTATTTATAGGTAAAATAAAGTTTTTTTTTCTCCCATCTTCTAGATTATATTAAGAAACTTTTATTTATCAAGTTTTAAAAAAATATGGGGTTTTCGAAATACATATGTATTGAGTTTTGAAGAAAAAAATTTGGAAATTTTTAAATCTGTCGAACAGTTTTTGAGAAAAAAAATATTTATAAGATTTCGCAAAAAATTCGTATGGCAGGTACCGTTATTTTTGGTCTTAAAAAAGAAAAGAAAAAAACGTGTGGGGGGGAAAAATTAAAAATCTCCTTTCCAATCCTATCCTACTTTCCTAACTTCTTGCACTGTGTTTATCATTATAAGGGTATTCATTCTAGATTTGTTCATTACATTTTGCAACTCCTCGGAAATCTGGAAGCTTTTTTAGGTGGTTGCTGGCCTGTAAAATAGCCAGGAGGAGCCTGAACATTGTGAAAATTTGGCTTCTTTGCGATCAGAACTATTGGATTGTGAATGAGTATTTTTGTTAAGGTTTTTTATTCTTATAAGCACACTTAATTTAATAATCTTTTTTTTGCAACAAAAGCAAACTTTCATTATTTTAAAACTGAAATGTCAAATAAAATATCCGTTCACGATCGTTTAACACAAAAAAAGACAATCAATTGATAAGTTCTATCGTTTATCAATCAATTGATATTTCACAACCAAATGTAATGCTTTACGGCAGAAAGGGCGCGGGTTTTGTGTCGTAAATATTTATGTAGACCTTCATAACTAAATATTTGTTGTTTCGAGAAAATGCGCTTTAAAATTTTCAACAAAAAAAACTCTTGTGAGGAATTGCGAAAATATATCAAAGTTTGAAGAAGTTAACAACGAATAATTTTATTTATAACTAGCTTAAATACACCCGCTTCGCCGGGTGCTATAAAATAACTAATTCAATACAACGTACAAAAAAATTTTATTTGTATTGTGTTCAATTTTTAATACATTTTATTCTAGTGCTTTTTGATATACTATATTTTTGTTTTTCCATCTGTGAAAATTATTAAGGCAGATGGCTTGCCTGCACGTGAAAATGCAACATATAGTTGCCCATGCGCAAATACTGGAACCTTTAAGTTAATACCGCATATTCTCAAAGATTGGCCTTGTGCCTTATTAATCGTAATGGCAAAAGCAAGTCGTATAGGAAACTGCAGACGTTTGAAATCGAATGATAAATCGGTTGGAATCATTGGAATTCTCGGAATTAAGACAACTTCACCTTTGTATTTCCCTTTTAAGATTGTTGCTTCGATCACATTGTTAAACAACCTTTTTACTGCAAGTCTTGTACTCGTACCATTGCAAAGCCGAGATTGAATAATATTGCGTAACATTATTATCGGCGCGCCAACTTTTAATGGTAGATCATGTGGTGGCAAACCAGGCAAATCAAGAGAATTTAAAAATTCAGTGGGATAATTCACAACATCATCTTGATTCATAACTGTGTCGATGGACTTGTATGCAAAAAATTGAGTTGGTATTTTATTCAGAATGTCTGCATTGATATCATTTACGTCTTTATTTTTTTCAGCCAAAATTGCCCTTTCACTCAACCAATATATTGAGTTGTTGTGCTATATTTGGAAATACTCTATTAATCAATTCTTGTTTTGATTGAGTCATTCGACAGAAATTGGTTGGTAGTGTTACTAAGCCAGTTGAATTATCAACATGTAATTTTCCATCTCCAATATCCAATAACTGTTTAGAAAATTCGGCTGCTGTTTGATCATTCTCTAATTCAACGCGAATATTTTTAGTTAGGTTTAGTTTTTTTACATGCCTTCACAAATACGATGATTTCAGACACGCTTTCAATTCGTCAACAGCTGTAGATCGAGGAATAACAGACAATATTTGGCGAAAATCACCTGCTAACAATATCAAGGCACCACCAAAAACCCGTTGATTCCCACGTAAATCTTGCAACGTTCTATCTAACGCTTTCAAAGACTTTGTGAGCCATCGTACATTCATCCCAAACGATTACACTACATTTCTGCAAAACTTTTGCCATGCCTGAATTCTTAGAAATTTTACATGTAGGTGTTTCAGTAGCATGCATGTTCAATGGCAATTTAAGTGCAGAATGTGCAGTTCGACCGCCTTCCAATAAAGTTGCTGCAATTCCAGAAGAAGCGAGTGACAATCCAATTTGGGATACTGATCGTATGGACGCTAGAAGTAATGAAATCAAAAATGTTTTTCCAGTTCCACCAGGTGCATCTATCATCAATCATAACATAATTCACGCCGCATTTCCATGTTGAATAAATCTTGCGCCGAACGATTAGGTGCTATCATTCCCAACTGAGATAAAGCTTTATTTGTAATAATTGACATACAAATATCTTCAATCAAAATAAGACCTTCGTTGTGGATTTCCGGATTAATTACCAAATTTGGATTTGAATTAATAGTACGTAATCTACGTAAAATATCATCTGACAATTCATCTTGATGGTTGTGCCATAATTCAAACGAATTTGAAATTGAAAATGTTGAAATTATTATTGCGAGAGCCAATCATTGATTTGATGATGGATTTAAAAGAGAAGCACTGATATTTTAATATGGTTCATTTGACAAATCTGCAAGTGAAATACATCGAATTCAAAGAATAATGTAATCGATCGAATCATCTAAACCAAACATTAATTGTACCTATCGAAATAGAACTTGTGTCTTTGATTTTGTTAACTGACGAAGCAGAAGCATTTTTCTCCTTCTCATTTTTTTTAAGTCATATTTTCCAGACATAAGTTAATCAGATATCAAACTTAAATCCAAATTATCTTCATCCCAATCTATACATTGAAAAACTCCCATCAACTTTTTTAAATCACTGGCATATAAATATATATATACCAAGCACAGCGGTGTCACTTTTTTTTATTTGTGAAGATGTTTTGATTGATGTCCTAGAAGCAGTTTCAAGGCCAACAATTTTAAAAATTTCACTTATGGGCATTTCTTCACGATCATCATCAACTTTCTTAAATTGACTTTTAGATGTAGATGGTTTATCAGTTGAAGGCAGTACACTACCACCATCCTTTGATTCAATATTTTTTTTTCAAAGCATCCCTCTCTTTAACTAACTTTACAACAATTTCTTTAATATGGTCTTCCATCCTTTTTTCGATTGTTTCAAGTATTTTTTTGTTCTATGTGATGCTCGAACTGTTCCTTTTGGTCCTTTATTTCTTTATCACACTGTTCTTTTTTACAAACAAACAACAAAACAAAGCTGAAAATTGAAACTTAAAAAAAAATAACGAAAAAAGACTTGCTGCTAGAACGTTGCACCAATTAAAAAGAAAGTTTTTTTCCGAGCCTCACTTTCACGAAAAAAAAAAAAAAACAAATTACAAACAGACATATGCCTTAAAAAATTTATAATTAAATAATTTTTTCCACAGTCAAAGTGTCGAAAAATCAATTCGAAAGTCTTATATATTTAATTTATTTTATAGTGTGGGTTGTGTTGGTGTTTCGCTCATTTTAGATAGTTGTACGAAATCGAAAGGTATTTAGATTACGTCTGCTAATAACTTCGTTTATAATTATCTAATCTTCACGATTGAGGTATTATTTTAAATGTTAAATGTAGCTCGGATTACAAAACTTCAGTTGGTCCAATTTTCAAAAAGTTTGTTTCTAAACCATCTCCAAATAGTCCCCTTTCATTTAAAAAAAAAAATTATAAAAATCCATCCAGCCGTATTCTAGTTATAAGGTCACACACAAAAGTTAAACTCGTTTTTATATATATTTATAATAGGTGTGTTTTTATCGCAAGTCCATATAGAATTGAAGAAAAAAACGACATCGGGACTAAGTGCTTTACATGAAATACAACAACTACTTAAATCTATACAGAGTTAGCTAAGGCCAGATAATTTTCGAGACTTAAACTAAGACGCAATAAAAACTGTGATGCCAAAATAATATTATCTATGTATATGTTATCGATAATTTGTTCAGAGAAGTCAAAAGTGGAGTTTTTGGATGCTGGTTGATGCTAGTCGTCAATACAGCTGACAAATGCCATAGCGTACACAGTGCTTCCAGCTATTTGGAAAAAAGCTCCTAAATCCCGATGTCGTTTTTTTTACAATTCTATATGGATTTGCGAAAAAAACACGGCTAATGTTGCTTTTGACTCAAAATCATGAATTTTTGAGTTGATACTCTTGTATAGGGTGGCGCCTAAGTAACGTTATGATTTTATTGTTGCATCATATTTTTTACAGAATTAGGTTTGAAAAACTTGAGAAATTTAAGAAAAATCATATCGAAATTTTTTTCATGTTCGAAATGCGCCCAGTGCACAAACCGATTGGTCCAGAGTTTTCGGCAACAAGGGGCTGTCTGTGATCTTTTGGGTCCCGGGAAACCTCCTACAATTCGAAATGATGTGAGCATTGCTTGAATTTAAGCAAGTATTGAGGGAAAACCCCGTTCTCAGTGGTTGGTGATGTTTAGGCGGTCTTTGGAAAGAATTTTACGACAGTTACAACTTTTTCCATATAAGGATCAATTGGTTCACCAGTTGAAAGCTAATAATCCACCAGCACATAATATTCACTATTCTCGGCGTTCTTAATAATAATGAGCGATGAGGTCCATTTTCACCTCAGCGGTAACGTAAGTAAAAAAAAATTCAATATTGGGCATCTAAAATTTAAAAATAATTGTTGAACGTCACCACTGCACCCACTTAGATGCACAGTAAGGTGTGGAATAACTTCAGAAAGAATCATGGGACCATATTTTTTTTAAAGGGACGAATACGTTGCGGTAAATCCGGATGGCTTTCAATAATGCACAAGGATTGAACATTTTCTGAGGCCGAAGGTAGAGAACAATTCAAAGTTGTGGTTCCAACAAGAAGGAACTAAAGCTCACACAGCCCATGTATGTAAATACAGCTCTCCTGAGGGAAATATTTGGTGATCAGATAATATAGCTTTTTTCTGATTATAAATGCTAAAGGCGTTAGCCCGATTGGACGGCTCCAGATTTTTTTTTTGGTCGCTGGCCAATAAGCCAAGAACCATGCAACAGCTTTAGTTCAATAGCCGAGTAGAAATGATGGTGCTGGACCTGAAACTGAGTTAGAATAAAAAAAATGCAGGGGTGTATACTGCCTCTTGCGAGAAATTGGCAAATGCCAAAGTGTGGATTACATTTACATGCATAGGTACATACCATTGTTTATACGTCGTAATAAGAAACGGTATTATAAAAAACGTTATTATAAGAGACAGGATTTTAAAAAGGCGGATCTTAAAAAAGCGGGATTATAAAAAACCGGATAATAAAAACGGGATTTTAAAAAACGGGATTATAAAAAGCGGGATATGGTACACAACCCGTTCGGAATCTGTGCCCTCTATTCCCGCTAATATGCTCACAGGAATGGTTTAGACTTGTAAGTAAGTCAATAGGTTTAAGTCTCTACGGGCCGGAATGGCCTCTAATTTGTTTATTTTTATTCTTTCAGTTTTCATTGTTTTTTAAACATTCTTTCATAGTTTTTCTTTTTTTTTTAACGAAAACGATCTCTTTTCTAGCATTTTTTTAATCATCGTTTTCGTCCTACAGCCATAAACCTTTAAATTTTATGTTATTTCTGACGCTAGTTTATCTCTTCTTAAGACCTGACCCTGTCTAATTGGGTAAATTGGCTTAGCAAACTTTTTTGAGTTAAATGAACTGAAACCCATAAAAAGTATTTCCTTAGCTTTTATGTAAATACCTATTCTTTAGCTTGCCGGCTACCAACCGTATCAAAACCTAATGATTTGAGATTATTTGAATTTTATCTACCTACTGAAGTTAATAACAAGAAAAAACTTTCAACAAACCTTTTTCTGTCAACTTCATCCAAGTCGAGAACTTTAAGTTGATTGCATTAAGTAATTCTAAATCCCTGGAAAACATTCAGCTTTTTTTTTATATACAAACATACATTATGTATATAAATACCAACATATTTCATCTAGTACTCGTCCTGCCTTAAGGAACTCATAAAATTGTCATGCCACAATTGATTTACGTCACAAAACACCCCAAATCTCCCAAATTCACTAACAAAAATCTCAAGCAAAAAAAATCCCCAAGCGATGGAATCATGCAAAACTCATGCAAATGTCTTATACTCGTATTTTTACAATGTCTACGTCTACAGCTTTCGAGGACCACATGTCGTTGCCTTGCCGCCTTCTCTTTGTAAATTGAAAAGTAACACCAAAACCGAACACAACACCAACTTCATTTTCGCCTACAAGTCTTACTCCATTTCACAGAAACGGTGATAAAATAAAAAGAAAAAAAAAAGATCCCAAGGGTAGAGGGAAATTGAGAGATGCGTTACCGTTGTTGCCTAGGCCTTTGGTGTGGGTGGTTTCGGATTTAGGTTTTCAGCAAATCCCCAAAAGGGTAATGATAACAAAGATAAACGAAAAGGGGATAGTAAAAATAAAAAAAGGAATTCAAAATAAAAAGAAACCAACAAAAAATAACCGTAAAAACTGTTATCTTGGCCATTCGAGTAAATTGGTGTGGGGAATTGAGGTGGTAAACTGAAAATCCCTAAGCATAACGAGTAATGAGAGAAGACAGGAGACAACAAACAAAAAGAAAAAAAACAGGTTTTATTGGTCAACCAACTTCAATTCATGTTTCATCGAATTTCTTCAGATTGACGAATGCAAATGTAAATTAGAGAAAGAAAGACCCCAACCCACTTACCCATTATGTTTGACGTTTGTTCTCAATTATTAAATTGCATCCAATTAAACAAACTATTCAAGCATCGACAAAAACCGAACACAATAAATATATCAACTGTTTTATATTGCACTGCACTTGTTTTTGTTTACGCACAATTGTGAATGGTTAGTATAAAGCTACGACAAAGAATTAAATGGGGTGTGAGTGAGACAAAGGCTTAACTTGCTACGAATTAAGCAGAATTTATGGGCTGGGCACACTGCACTCTGGACAAAACATGAATGTTTTCCTAGGTTTCGCATAGATTTAAAGGCTAACTATAAATACAGCTTTGTAGTAAATTAGAAAAAGCCAATTTCAATTAATTCCACTTGCTAATAGGAAACGAAAATGCTTCAGCGCGAAATGAATTATCTTTGAAAGCGAACAAAAACTGCGATACTTCTTTCCTGCCAACCAGCCAAACAGAAACTGAAAAACTTATGAAAGGAGAAGAAGGAAAACAAAAACGTCGAATTGGGACAAAATACTGGGAAATGCTCGGGTAAATTCAGTGCTAGATGGAATGATTTAGTACAATTAGAGATGTGCAGGTTGTTGAAAAAATATGAATTTACATTCAACGAATTTTCCAATGCCGATCTTTTTTCGTAGAAGAGAGTGAAAAGAGCGATGGAAACACCGATTCGTTTGTTTTTGAAAATACAATTGATTTTTCATCCTGAGTTCATTCTCTTTCTTTTAATTTTTCTTATGTACTCGTATATGAAGAATATATATGGCGTTTGAGTAATGGAGTCAACGAATCGTAATAAAAAATTAAGAACGTAACAAAACAACATTTTACCCGATATAGGAAAAATTTTAATGCAAAAATCAGGCAATAGCCGTGTTTTTTTGGAAAAGTTATCCGTAGTACAGTAGGATTTTATATGAATAACAACATCGGCAGTAGGATCACTGCCGATAAAAAGAGAAGTGAAATCCTGCTGCGGATAGAGATTTGACGTTTATTCGAGTATCGGCAGTGATCCTACTGCGGATGTTGTATTTGTTTTTCATATAAAATCCTACTGTACTACGGATAACTTTTCCAAAAAAACACGGCTAATGTAAATATGAGATGAGTAGTGTTGTGAACACCTGAAAGATTAAATAAAACACAATTTTTTTTAAATCGGTTTACCGTTAACAAATTCGAGGTTAAATTATAAATATTAATAAGGGTAAATACTTAACATCACATCTAGGGTTACAAATGGTTTGCCTTGTTCTTATTTACTACATCAATATGTTGACGATATGTAGATGCATTGATTTTGTGCACAGAAAATAAACTATCACCCCAAAGTCTGGCACCAAGAAGATCTGTTTCAACAATTTGACGCTGTATTTTGTTGGAAAAATCACATTTTTTTTAGATTTTTTTAACATAACTGGATATTCCTTTTTGATTTCAGAAATATATTTGTTCAAGACGGAGTTGTTGATATCGATTTGATAGTTATTGTATGAATAAATTAATTGTTTCATTATTAAATAATGATTACTTGGTGAAACTTTTGGTGAGAACATTATAAGAACAGGTCCTCTTTGCAAATATGTATACATTTTCGCAGATTTTACGCCCGGTAAGCTTACCCAGATGGATGACTCAGCAAGTTGATGTTTTAAGAAATGTATTATATTTTTTTTGATGTCCATCTCTTGCTATAAATAGTTGTATCGTTTGGAGTGAACAGTTTCATCACAGGTGCTTGAGTAAGTTCAGAATATAGAAACTTTGAAGTATCCTTTCCAATAAAAACAGCGAATTTAGTGTTTTGATAAGAGTTATTTTCCAACCACTTAATAGCACTACGGAAAAATACTTGAAATTCTTTGGTGTCACATGAATTAAATAATCCGAAAATAACGCCGTCATTTGTAATGCGGAGGTGAAGTAATTCATTTTTGTTGTGAATTCGTATAATAGGAGCTAACAATCCATCAATGAATTTAGAAAGCGAGTTAAAACTCCAATCCCCATTTTATTTCACAGATAAAGCATTAGGTAATTATGCCATTAATACAGGACATTTATGAACATTGGGATAGAGTGTACGGCAGCCACTATTCGGTTGCCAGCAATTTACAGCAGCAAAATAAACCTTTTCGCTATATAGGTTAGCTACAAAGTTGTAAATTTGTTTGGCATGTAAACTTTCAGCACACCAAGGCGCGTAAAAATATATGAGTGACAACTCAGAAACTGCTACTTTTGACTGCACATCAACTAAATTACCATAAGGCCATTCTTGTACAATTGAATGCTGTGAAAATATTGATTCCGGAGATGTTGTCCCATCAACTGGATCTTTGGTGGGGAGAGTTGCGTGCGTGGTGGGAGTAGGTGCAGTGAAGCCCATGCATTCTTTGGTATATTGAAGTAGCATATTAAATTTCAAATTACAAAATATTTTCGTAATCTTATTGTTTGATTCTAGACATTCCTTATGTGATTCGGAATTGCAATGGGACGTGGTTGGGTCGGATAACAAACATTTTTTTGATTGCCAATTGGACGGGTGGTGCTGTCAGTTTGTCTTATTGTGGCTACTATCTTTTTGTTGGTAGCCGACTCTGGGAGTGAAGGCTCGTTCCCTCGTCCAATCCGACCTCTATTTTTTTTAATTGTTTCCATTTGCATGGTGTCGAGGAGTCTATTTTGTTATATGTTTCCAATTAGCATTCAATGAGAGGTGGTTTTGTTTGCCAAGTGACTTCATGGTATTAACTTAAACATCCAATAGAAACTACGTAAATCAATGTTTTTTTTAAAGTTTATTTAACCTGAAAGTCACTGACAAGAAATGGAAAATGGAGGGATTTGAGTTATAACTTGAACATAATAAATAGTTCGGAAACATTCGCAGGGCTTATTGTTAGGTATATGATTAAATTTGGATTTTGTATGTTCTTTGAGATTTGACAGTTGATGCTTGTTATAGCTTACCTCTTTTCTCTCGTTACGCGTGAGCGGTGGTCCTACTCTTTCTAAATCCATGATGGCCACTTAGAATTGGAAGCGCTCAGAAATTCGGCAAATCCGACCATATACTTCATCAAATAACAGATGTCGCTGGTATTTGTCTAAATGGTCTGTGTGCTAAAGTTGATTACAATTTTCATCTCTTAAGGAGAAATTGTTAGAGAATTATTGATTCTGTACTTCGGTGATTGGAAGATTTCATAGGATGATTTAACCGCTTTGGCAAATAAACGGAACTTAGGAGAAATGAAGAAAAAAGAGGGGTAAGCAGAAGGAATTGAAAAGTTGCCGATTCATAGTGTGCCTACCAGTTGAAATGACAATATCTCATTATTTTGGTACTTCCGTTTCTTTTCTTTTTTTCAATTTAATTTAAACGATAAGAAGTGTTCAAAATAAGGGCAGTTGGATTGAATTGGGATAAATTGAGAGGAAGCTGAGAAAAAGTGTCTAAGTCGATATTGTGGGGGGCGCATAACCAACGTATGGAATTAACTATACATACATATATGTATATAAGGACTATATTAATCAAACACAAAACAAAAGGAACAAGAATATTATAGGAATAAGAAAACTAATCGGAATTCGTTCTTCAGGCGATCACCAAGTCGGTTTGCAACGACCTACTGTCAAGAGGTAGGGGTGATCGCCGATTCGTTTTCCTTCAAGCTATCAAATCTCGATTATTTCCGACAGAGGAAACTTGAGTCTCAAGAAAAATATATATTCAAAGGTCACATCAAGGTTAACCACCATTTCAATTTTTCTATCAACATACATAAATCAATTAGGTTCAGTTTTTTTTTGTTTCTCTTGTTATTTAATTGTTAATTTAATCTGTAAAACTCTTAGTCTTGAGGAATTGTTTAAAATTTAGTAGTATCGTCAAACGAGTTTGGGGTGAATAAAGTTTATTTCCCTTTTATAGTATTTTCTCTATAAAAAGCTTAGTATAAAAAGAATCTCGGGATCGGATTCCTTCTCGCCAAAATTGAGCTCATTTTAGGTAGGGTAGCCAATCCACCCTTTGAGTACTAGATCATGCAAAGGTAAAGTTCCAAGTAAAATAAAAAGGGAAGCAAAATTTATAATTACCTTAGGATAAAGACTTTTTACATATATATATATGTATATATTATCCATATATATATAAATACGAGAATATTTTTGTCGGGTTTGTTGTTGATTATTATAGCAACTTGTTATAATTCCTCGCCACTAGGCGTTATTAATTGTCCGAATCATTTTTAATGTTAATAATTCAAAAAAAGAACTAAGTATGAAAAAACCTAATTTTGGAACCCTAATTTAATAAAGCTTATTTGTATATATTGTAAAATGAATAAGACTTGTGTATTATTGGTCAAGCGAATCGCTTGATGGATTGCTAGTAAATTATTTTCAGGGGATGCTGACGGTGACGTGAAGAATCGGTAAGCGAGCGGTAAGCGAGGTGAGTCTTTAGTAAAGGGGGAGTCAAACAACGGCCGACGACTTCCAAAGTAGGGTGGGAAAGGCCAAGCCGAAAAACACCACGGCACCCTCTAGTGGTAATGTCCGTCCGATTTGTTATTTTTTTTGTTAAATTCTTATTTTTTTGGCATGATTTATATGTTTAATAGTAACAGGTTGCGTTTTATGTTTGTGGGCAAGATCCTACACCGTTTCCGACGAGCTAACGGCCGTGCCTCTACTAGCATGCCAGCCCGCAGGCATAGACCAAACAAGATAGAAATATTAATTATTAGAACAACCAACCAGTTACAGTAGAATTTATTAAAATTATTAATTAATCTAAATAAGTTAATTTCGGAAATTACAAGGAATGTCTTCATCTTAAATTTGCTGCTTTTCTCATTACAATTTGAAAGTGTCGTGGTCCCGACTAAAGATAATTAAACCTCAACAATATTCTTTATACATTTTAATATTTTCTGAATGGAGATTCATGAACTATTAGGCTAGGCGCGCACAATCAATTTTTAGTTTGGCAACTGTTTAGTTACTAAAATGAAACATCTAAGATTTCATTAAAAACTTTGGATTACCCACTTGTTTCTTCATGTGAAAGTTTTCATATTATTTTCTGAAGGAAAAGAGAAATATCTAATTAACAAATTGTAATAGATTATGTGAAGCTGCTGTTGCCCATCTCTAGCGCATCCCACTATTTTTTATTTTGATGTTTTCAAATGACTTTTCCTTGACACCTTTCAAAAAAATTCGTACCATCAGCTGTGAGGTTATTATTCAATTTTCTGTAATATTGTTTTATTTATAATTTTAAGAAAAATTTCACCATAAATCATGTTACGACAGTGCGTTCCCAAATCTCCAGTGAAATCCGTAAGTAAATAATGTTCATTTCAAAAAATTTACAACACAACTTAACATTCCATAGCTCGTTTATCGCTGTCAACACACAAGTGCTGAAAAAATCGAAGAAATTCGTGAACGTCTAGCCAAAGGACCGAAATTTCAGGACTTCGTTCAAAATCCCAACTACACCAACGAAGAATGGAATGAGTATGAAGGTAAACTACGTCGTGAGAAAGGAGAAAACGAGCGACTCAGATTACCTCCATGGTTAAAGACAACCATTCCAACGGGCAAGAGTTTCAATAAAATCAAGGAACAATTGAGAGACCTTAAACTGGCTACAGTCTGCGAGGAGGCTCGATGCCCTAACATAGGCGAGTGCTGGGGTGGTGGTGAACACGGCACCCAAACTGCCACTATCATGGTGAGTGTGCCGACGTCATGGAATTATTTACGCTGACTTATTGATAACCTTTTGTTTGTGTTTTAGTTGATGGGAGACACTTGTACACGCGGTTGTCGCTTTTGTTCTGTTAAGACGGCCAGAAATCCACCGCCTCTAGACCCTAATGAGCCTGTGAACACAGCTACAGCTATTGCTTCATGGGGATTGGACTATATTGTGCTCACCTCAGTCGATAGAGATGGTTTGTATAGAGATCCAACAGCAAGGAGCAAAGTGTTAACTAAAATTAAGAGAAGCTTCGTTTGTGTGTATTTAAGTCATAACAAAAATTGACACTCAATATGAATTATCGATACACAGGCTATCAGTGCTTAAGGCTGTACTCAAACGAACTCAGTATTGATCAAATGGAATATAAGAATGAATTGTTCTTCGATTTCTTGCCTGAAGTTTTTATAGTATTTTGTTCGGTCTCACATTAGTTGGAGACGTTACTCCCAAGTTCTTCTATATTTCGACATTACAACATTATTCTTATCAAATATTTATAAAAAAAACAGCTTCTATTATTGCTTAGTTAGACACTTTTATACTAACACTAAGTTAACTAAAAGACACTTATGTAATTCTATTTTTTTTATAGATCTGGTTGATGGTGGTGCTGATCACATCGCTGAAACAGTTAAAGAAATCAAAGGGAGAAATCCCAACATCTTTGTGGAATGTCTGGTGCCTGACTTCCGCGGCAATCTTGAGTCAGTTAAGACAATCGCTCAGTCGGGTCTTGATGTATACGCTCATAATATTGAGACAGTGGAGAAACTCACACCCTTTGTTCGTGATCGTCGTGCTGAATACCGACAGACTTTAGCCGTCCTCAAGGAAGCCAAGCAATTCAACCCAAAATTGGTTACAAAAAGTTCCATAATGTTGGGTCTGGGAGAAACTGACGAACAAATCGAACAAACTCTCAACGACCTTCGTGAGGTTGGAGTCGAGTGTGTGACCCTCGGTCAGTATATGCAACCTACAAAGAAACATTTAAAAGTCATCGAGTACGTGACACCTGAGAAATTTAAACATTGGGAAGAACGAGGTCAACAATTGGGATTCCTTTACACAGCCAGTGGGCCATTGGTTCGAAGTTCATACAAAGCTGGAGAGTTCTTTATAACGAGTATTTTGAAAACCAGACAGGAAAACACCGCCGATAAGTTGTAAATACACACAAAAGAAAAAAAGCTTTAATAACCTAGTTACATTGTTGTTGACATTAAAATATAGAATACGAAAACAAAATATCTTCTCGAATATAGTTGTTGTTTTTCACTCATTCATTCATAATCAGTCGATTCAACAAGTTGTCGTCAGCATCTTTGTTTATGAGCATGCGCCATGCAACGCCATCTAATTTTTCCTTTTCTTGACAGGAATTGACATTCCGAGAACAGTATTTTTTTTCCATTCGTCTAACAAGTGAGGAAAGGATTATCAATCGGATTCGCTTCTTAATTAAATCTTTCTTCAAGGACACGATAGAATACTAAAAATAATCACAATCTACACCCACAAATCACAATCATTTAAATTTATCTAAAAGTATGCAATAGAGTAACCGAGCATATGTTGTGAAAGAAAAAGCTTTGCATAACGTGTAGGCGGTCAAAGTCAAGGAAACCAACCAGAAAAAAACGTTCATCGAGTGGTTTTTCGTTTGAAGTGTTTTCTTTTCTTCTGCTGTTGGACAGAAATCCAAAAACGAAAAAAAAATACACACTCAATCTGGAATATTAAAGAATAAAAACAATCTCAAAACTTAAAAAAAAGAACTATTTAAACAAAAAAAAAATAAATACTTCAACAAATGCCCGGCACACGTCGCATTATACTCGGACATGTCATGTCCGGGTTGTGCTCGAAAATGAATCGTACTAAACCAGTTCCAGCTGATGTCATGGAGACTCCACTCAATCGATGTTTGAATACATTCGACATTACTTTGCTGGGTAAATATTTCAAATTTCAATTATACTTATGGTTTTATTTAATTGATCGCTTAAACATTTTGTCTCTTTCGTCGATAGAGCTGGGAAAAAAATGATTTATTAAAAGTACATATTTATACCATATGAAAGAAATGAAATAAAGTTGAGGCTGTTTTATCATTTCTGTAGACGAGTTTTTGTTTTGACTTGATAATATAAAAATCGATTGAAGTCCACGTTGGCATTTCTCTATGGCTGTTATTTGATGCCATAATGGTCATATCCTTTATTTTTTCCCATCAGTGATTCTACAAATATTTACATTAAAGAAATATGAAACCCTTTTTAATTCTTTGCATACACGGAAATATTTTTGTTCGACTACCAATATGCGGTGTTGTTTTCTATACACCTGCCGCCGTGATATTTCAGGTGACAAAAATTACCTAATTATGAGAACATTGTGGCAAAAGAACTTCTTTCCTATTCTTCTATTACTTCTTACTGCAATCGGGAATCCTACGGGTTAATTATTATTATAATTCATAAAGGTCTTTCTGCAACATATGATAATCTTCAATGGATATAACATGCTTAGAAATATTGGCATCATCAGCATATATAATAAAATATGTGAAAAATTAGAATAATTTTTAATGCCATTTATAAATAGAATAAAAAGCAAAGGACCGATTGCGAAATAACATCTTTGGATTTAACACTTGCAATTTTAACAAATTGAATTCTATTTTTCAAGTAGGACCTAATCCATATCAAAAATTGAGAATGAAATCCAAGTAGCGATAATTTGAAAATAAGACGCCTTCACAAAGTCAGTATAAACAATATAAGTCTGAAATCCACTTTCAAAACTTTTATAAATTAAATCACTTAAAATAATAAGGTTTGTTGCAGGAGATCTAGCTCATATAAAACCCAGATACTACGTATTTGGCTGAAAAATACAGTTTATCTGAAACAATTTTTTCAAAAACTTAAGGAATGACTGATAAATTGCAAATGTCTACAACCAGATTTAAAAATTTGAAAAATAAACGAAACTTTCCACTCATCAATAAATAATCCAGTAGCAAAAGACTTGATAAGAACTAAACAGAGTGGCAACGAAAGAGATAATGCACAATTTTTCAAAACTTTAGGGGATATAACGTTAGGTTCAGACTTTTGTTTTCATTCAGCTCTTCAAGTGCTTCATATACATTATTGGAGCTAAGAATTAATCCTCAAAAATCAACTACAATTTAGGGAAGCACCTTAAGAGATTCAACAGAATATACAGACTCAAAATAATCGGCAAACAAATTACATAATGGCAGACATATCACTAGACATAGCATCGGAAAATTCCATGCAGCTTAGAAATCCTGACGACTTTTTCTGCATATTAATAAATTTACAGAATTTTTTACTATTGGATTTAATTTCAGATTCAGAATTGCTAATAAACTGATTATAAAGAAAATCAAACTCTCTTTGAACATACAAATAAAACTGACGTTTTATTCTTTTTATTTTTTTAAATTTATAATAATCGACCTTTTTCGATCATCGACTGTCGATTACTCAATTTCATATTGCGAATGTCGATTGTGATCAGAACTTTTCGATTTCACAGTCGTTTCTTTTCGATTGTCATTTTCTGATCGACGGGTAAGTTAGGTGAAGTCCAGAAGTTTTTCTTGTGAACAAAATGTAAGTTTCTTTATTTATTTTAAAGACAAAACATTCAAATATTTATTTAAGGTCAAAAGTGATAACTAACAAAAGGCAAATAGAAATTTTTATCAGATTGATGGAAGAAAATGTGGACATCGCGAAGATGGTTTGGGCTAAGAACCAAGCAAAGCAAAGATGAGAGAAATTCGCTAACGATTGTAATATGCGTGCTAAATTTCTTTTTTTGAAGACGCTATCTTAATAATATAATGTGTACTGTCAATGCACCCTATCACAGCTAGTATTTCACTTTTTCATAAATATGCATTCTAGCCCGAAGGTTTTCTGCTTCAGAGTAATTAAAAGTAATCCATTTTGAGCAAATATGCGTTTCTAGAACTGAGAGCACTTCCTTTAGCACTAAAGACACTGTCGATTGTGCAACGCCAGTAAAAAATTAATTACCAACACTAACTTGGTAATATCCATGAGCACAGAATCTCAAAGTACTAGCAAGTTTTATTATGTTGGGAATCGAAGACCTTCTTTTTGCTGACACAAATTTTGGGTTAATTTCACTTAGAAGTCCAATGAAATATTTTTGGATAACCGAAAGTATTTAAAAAACCAAATATGTGTATGTGTATACCAAATAAAAATCCTTATTCCATAAATCTTATATCGTTTCTACCACTTCCAGAGGATTAGAGGTGTCTCTGATATATCTTCTTTTTCTGGTAATTTCAAAATTTTTCGGTTTATGTGTTACTATCGCTAAACCATAACTCTATTCCATTTATTTTAAAATGTAAATAAACTATTTTAATTTGTATTAAAAAAAGAAAACCAGAAAAAAACGAAAAACTATCAAATTTGAAATATTCGCAATATTCTGTGGGTTAATTCACAATAGTTCATTGTTCGATCGATTGAGTTACACAATACAAAATATGAAAATCAATCGAATGGTAATCGGGGCCTAAGACAAGGAGCATTTTCGTAACAAGTGATATGATATTAAAGCCTAGTACGCAGATCGAGACAAGACAAATTTTATCTCTACAATTTTAATCTCTACAAAACTTTTCCAAATCTAGCACAAAAGTTTGAAGTTGGAGAGATGAAATCTAATTTAATGTGTTTTGTAGTGTATCTCTGGAACGGGTTGTCTTACAAAAGTCGTTCATACCTTTTTGGAATCTCCTCTTGATGGTTTCAAGACAAACATTAGCACTTTTTACATAAAACCAGTATTGACAAAAATCACTTACGGCTGTCAAAATTTGTCCGGCAAAATAATGCTTGTATCATTCTTTTTCCTGGCAAAATTTAGTGGAGACATTTTGTAGAGCAATTCACAATAGTATGAATTTTGCGCGCGAACTGCGTACTGCTCGGAAAAATATCCGAGACAAAATTTGTCCCAGGAAAAAAAATGTATGGGAGACAAAATTTTTCCCGATCTGCGTACTAGGCTTTAGTGAAGGACTTTTCACTTCCTCGTAAAAGGAAAAAAAACAAAGATTTTTCGTTTTTAGGATGTAGGGTCTGAAAACTAATTAATCAAAAACCATTTGACTGGATCTTAAAATAAAATAAAAAGAATGGATTACTTGCTTTGAAAACCTTAGCATATTAATGTAAGTGCTGCCATTGTTTTTCAATATATATATTTTGTTTTTAAATTTTAGGACAATTATGTTTGGAAAATGACCCTCCTGCCTAAACCTGGGCGCCCTCTTGTTTTGACCCAAACTATAAGCTCTAGATTTCCATCGCATCTTATACAATCACCCTGTGTACCTTGCTTGGTAGTTTCGTCACAATGATAGATTTCTCGTTTGAAAGTTTTATATATGTATGTAACATTCGTTCAGAGTGCACTTCTTAATGAAATCGTGAAAAGAAAAACACCCCAAAAACATCCCTCCGAATAGCCAATGAAAGAATTTGGGAGTGCAAAAGAAGTGGTTGGAGTGATCGAATGAAAACGACAATTGAAGGCATACAATACCGCTTAAATAAATTGCTTAATAAATAACAACTATCAATTAATAATTTCAAAAGTCGTAGACAAAATATTTTGTACATTGTATTTTCTACCGTAAACACATTAGCCGCGTTTTATTAGGTGCGTTTTATTATCCACAGATATATCTGGATCCGGATCTGGATCTTCCCTTGAAAATAAAACGATACGGATCTTACTGACAGCAGTGTTATAAGCCCGTCTATTTTTATCCTTGGGTTTGGAAATTTTAATTTATGTCTTGTCTTTTTTCTTTACACTTTACCTTACACTACCTTACCATAAAAAGCCATCTACTCGCCAGTGTAATAACTAATTTTTGGATCTTTAAAATAGATCCCGATAGAAAACAGGATCCCAAATTGTTTTTGTAATACATATTAAAACTTAATCCAGATCCGGATCCAGATAGATTTGTGAATAATAAAACGCACCTATTGTTGAATGCTCATCTCTCTTTTGCTTATGTTTGTTGATTTTTAAATATTTCTTCTCTTTTTTTTTTACTCTGTATTTTACACTACCTTACCATAAAAAGCCATCTACCCAACAGAGTAAGAACTAATTTTTTTTGAAATAGATCCAGATAGAGAACAAATCCCAAATTGTTTTTGTTATACATGTTAAAAATTAATACAGATCCGTAGATAATAAAACGCACCTCTTACATACATTTAACCTTCTTTTCCCCTATTAAAAATTATGTATTTGATTTTTGTACGCATGCAAAATGTGCCCTATACATAATATTACCTATGTCGAACATAAATAATATATGTAACTTAATATATTCCCACTTCTCTTCCAGGAATTGGGCATATGGTCGGTGCTGGCATCTATGTCCTAACAGGAACAGTTGCCAAGGATATGGCTGGTCCTGGTATCATTCTGTCTTTCATCTTAGCCGGTTTTGTATCGATGTTATCAGCCCTTTGCTATGCTGAATTTGGAACAAGAATACCAAAAGCCGGCTCGGCTTATGTCTACACTTATGTCTCTATCGGGGAATTTTGGGCATTCGTCATCGGATGGAACATTTTACTGGAGCACATGCTTGGAGCTGCGTCGGTTGCTCGAGCTTGGAGTGGCTACGTTGATTCAATGCTTGACGGTTGGATTGCAAACACTACTGTTTCCGTCACTGGAGAACTTCACGAACAACTATTCGCAAAACATCCCGATATTATGGCATTCACAGTTTGTTTGGTCTATGCAGCTGCTCTGGGTATGGGCGTAAAGGCCACTGCAGTCTTCAATGGAATACTAACTGTGGTTAATATTTTGGTAATGTTGTTGGTAATTGGAGTGGGCTTTTGGTATGCCAATCCCAAGAACTGGTCTGAGGCTGAAGGCGGATTTTTGCCATATGGATTTGGCGGAGTTGTTGCTGGGGCAGCCACTTGTTTCTATGCTTTTGTAGGCTTCGACAGTATTGCCACATCCAGTGAGGAGGCCAAGAACCCAACATCGTCTATTCCAATCGCTACTATTCTATCATTGTGTGCAGTAAGTGTGGGGTACATTTTAGTAAGTGCAGCTTTGACTCTGATGATACCCATCAGGGATATCAATCCAGCTGCTTCTCTTCCCGAAGCTTTTGGTTCAATGCATCTTCCTTGGGCCAAGTATCTTATATCTATTGGAGCCATATGTGGAATGACAACCACTTTGCTTGGATCACTATTTGCTCTTCCAAGATGTATGTACGCCATGGCGTCCGATGGACTTCTCTTCTCCTGCTTCGGGAAGATCAATGTCAGGACACAGGTTCCAGTACTTAATTTGATAGTATCGGGAGTATTAAGTGCCGTCTTGGCTTTGCTCTTCGATCTGGAAAAATTGGTGGAATTCATGTCTATTGGGACTTTATTGGCATATACCATTGTGAGTGCTAGTGTTATTATTCTACGGTACCGACCCCTTCCATTAGAGGAAAGTGCAGTTTATGCTCCTGATACACCTGAAGAGGAAGAAGATAATTCTTCCCAATCTAGCATTGAAACGGCTTCCCCAACGAGCGATCTCATTGAAGTGGCTCTAGCTGGCCGCCTTAAAGCGCAATTTCGATGGCTTGAACCGCTTCTTGGACGATTCGAACCTGGTGCAGCTGTTTCCGCGTCGGTTCTGCTCTTCACAGTACTTAGCTTTGCCATTTGCTTGCAACTAGAAGTTTCATGGTCAGAATTATACTCAGGCACTTGGTGGGCTCTGATTCTCTATGGTTTCTTGATCTTCTTTGCGGGTTCCTGTGTTGCCGTGATTGCGGTTCATCATCAAAATACAAGGGGTTTGAAGTTCAAGGTACCCCTTGTGCCTTATGTTCCGGCTTTGAGCATATTTTGTAATGTGGTTCTAATGGTTCACCTTAGTGCATTAACCTGGCTTCGATTTTTCATTTGGGTTTCCGTTGGTATGTTAGTTTATTTCTTATACGGAATTCATCACAGCAAAGAGGGTGAGGCATGTTCGACTTATTCCATGTTGATGACGTCTTCTGAGGCAGCAAAGAGTCATTGGGGTGCCACTGGGGGACGAATGGGAGGTGGAGGAAAGAAGTCGGTATTCCATAGATTGATTGGAGCCAAAAAGGCTGATGACAAAAAACCTATTGTCGAAGAAGACGAAGAGGAGTCTTAAATTATTGATAAGTTCATCATGTGGCCTTTGATTTCTTTTCATATTTATACTGTCGGATATTTATTCTATTAATTCAAAATGAGATTTATGTAGTCATCGATTAAAACGGTAGACAATTTTTTTTTTTGTTGGGACAGTTTAAAGACCTCCAAGTGATTATCATTTTCTCATTTGTTTGCAGAGCTTACCTCATTTCTTGGAGTGTTTCACATCCATTCCACTCATTGTTTTATTTTTTGCGATTTTTTGTGTGCTTGTTTTGTTGGCGAGATCCAAAAGTATAATGGGATCTTGAAGCTTGCTCGATCGTGTTAAGACTTGCTGCCTCTAATCGTATAAAATAAATTGTTATCATTCAGTTAAATGAGCAATCGTGTGGATTTGGTAAAAGAAAAAGGGGAACTAACCCGCACAAGCTTGAAGTAGCGTGAGCTTATGTGAAGTGCATGGCATAGAAAAACCAACCACTTTTAAAGAAAGTCAAACGTGTTGAGTCTTGGATGTAGTTTAAGTCATTAAATCACTGAGGCAGTTGGTAAGCCTTGGTACTCACAACATGTTCTGAGAAGATGAATGACATGAAACTTAACTGGAAGTTGTTTCTAGTAAAACGGGGATACCCCTGTGCACACAATTCAGTGACAAGGTTTTTTTCTATACTTTTTATTTGTACTTAGCGTTTTATATGAAGTGGTTTCGAGCACCATAAACATACATATGTACATACAGAATGTACTTACAATGAGTTTGCTGAAGTTGAACGAGGTAATAAAGTGATTTAGCTTGATGATGTGGCGATTAAATAATTATTATTATCGCTTTAGAGACCTTTGTTCATTCAACAATCAAATGGAACGAAAGGTCAAGCTTTTTAACTTGACAATCAAACGGTTAATGATCTTGTTTTTGCTGCTTAAAGGTTATATATTAACTCGAAAGCTAACGTGCATTTAGAATTTCGCTTTTATATGAAATTCTTTGCTCTATATAACGTGATTCTTAGGCTCGTATTCACCGAGCGCTCCTAAACGGCTCTTAACTTTACGAGGCTCTTAACTTGAAATTTCTGTGGGGTATTCACCAACCACTCGCAAGTGTTTTTCGAAGTTCGAAAATGAGAGCCACTCTCTCTTGTTCAGGCATACCCAAACTGTGAAATCAAACTGTTTTCGAAGTTGGAGGTATGTTAATCTGTCGATTTGGGTGGTGAGAGTGGACGTATGGGAGTGTTGAAATTGGAAGGAAGCGCACTCCCCCACTCTTTGGAAAATGGGGCAAGGAATTTTCGAACAAACTTTCGAAGAGAGTGCTCGTAAGTTTAGGAGTGGTCAGGACCACTCGCTCGGTGAATACCAGCCTTAGTCAAGGTTTAAGCTTTGAAGGGCATTCTACACTTCAGTCGGTAACATTTTTGAAAAGATCTCAATCGTTGGGAAAGTGATAATCACATTTATTTAGATTTTTAGTTATCATAATGTAATATAACCTTCACAGACTGAATTGGTTGAAAGTTACTGTCCATGTCCATCCGTCATTTATCAGAAACCATCCACCCCAGCATAATATCAATGGATAATTCACACGCACCCGAAGGCAGAATGATCGCTTCTGCCATCACCATCTACGATCTACCCTAACTGTGTGTATTGAAAATATGCAAAGCACATCGAAGGAGAGTTACCATTCCTTCCCAATCACTCAAATTGTAATATTATTTTTTAATTGTGTTTCTTATTGTTTCAAATAGTCAAACAAAATGTTAGACTTATTTTTATGTATGTTTGCATATTTAACTAACGGTTGTTAGAAGACAAATACAAAGCTCATTATAATCACGCACAAACATTTTACTGTCAAGACCCTCCGAGATTGCAACAAGATCAATAAGTTTTCTTACTTTCACATTCAAAAATATTTTTTTAAAATTTACTATCGTTAAGTAAATATATGTTTGAACTACGAGTACTGTCATGTATGTTTGTATGTTCTTGGGTTGAAATATCACTTTAAATCAAAGCTTACGAGATACCAGCCATCTCAAGCTTTGGTTATAAGTAATAGGAAAGTGATAAACAAAAATTAAGCACAAACTCAATAGTCTCAACAAAATACAGTTTGAATAATTTAGTTTTGTCCTTAGGCACATGTTACACAGAACACACAAATTAGTATTATAGATTTCAATTGAATTAAATGTTAAAAAATGAAAATTTGTAAATTGGTAATTGAAAGGGAGTACTCTATATGTTTATGAATATTAAAAAACCTTTGGTATTTATGAATTTATTGGAAAAAAAAAGATATAAAACAATCGAATTTGTGTCAAGAGCAAAATACATATATAAATGTACCTAGTAATGTTTTATTAAAATATTTAGGGGTAATTAAAAAAAACTCTATTAATATAGATAGATTAATTAAACAAATATAACAATGAAAATGTCTATTAAATATTATATATAAAAAATAAGTAAAATATAATATAAATTAAAATAAAATCATTACCACAAGTACCTAGTTGTAAAAATTTAACTATACCCACAATATAAATGTATATAATATGGAATATTCTGATTAATAAAAAATAAATATAACATTGAACAAATGAAGTTAAAATCCTATAAATTGTACTTAATCTTTATTGTAGGCTGCATTGTCAGGGTTACAATTAAGAAGGTTTAATCGAAATCTGAGCAGCAATTTCAGGTATTACAAATAATTTCAAGATAAGAAAAAAAACAAAATTTATCGACATATACTCGTATAAGCGGTTTTCACAACATAGATTTTGAGATAGTAAATTTCTACGTAATCTTCATAGTAAAATATAGCTCGATAACTTTAATTCATGGTCAAATAATAAATTTAAAGTTTTTATGACATAATAATGACATTTATATTTAAGTTTTCTTGGAAAGTCATGCTTAGAATGATCTTTGTATGCGATTTAAAGTCTTTGATTTTAAATCGAAAAAATAAATATTTTTTGTTGCCCAATTGAATGCAAAAAATGCCAAAATCGACATTTTGACAGATCTAAATTATAAAAAAAAGTGATTTATTTTACCAATAGAACGCCATATTATTGTGTTCAGAATGCACTCCTAAATGAAATAGAGAGGTTAAACAAATCACTCCTAATAAATAAGTCAATTTATTTTCGTTTTGAGTAACTGATTTTGGCAATTTTTGCATTTAATTGGGCAAAAACATTGAATTATTTTTAGATTAAAGACCAATTTTACAAATATAAATTTTTCGGCAGATTTACCCCTCGCTGTTGTAATATCAAAACAATTTTCAGTTCTTATCTTGCAAATGTGGTTTTATGTTTTTATTTTTTTTGTTTCAATAATTAAAATTACATACATATTTACATATATGTATTCAAAATACGAAAGAAATTATTTCGAATGAGAAATTGAAGCAGCTTAAAACAATATGATAAATTCACAAGCTCATATTTTTAAAAAAGTTTTTTTTTTTCAAGGACAAATACATTGCGTACATACATACTTTCCATTCCCCCCGAAAATAAACCAATTTTTGATTGAAATCTGAATTTACCAATGGAAACCCCCATAATATTCCATATCATATTTTAAAGAGTGTTGGAAAACGTCATTAGTCACTCTCTCTTTATTTTCTTTAAGTTTTATTTCCTGAGGCGAAATAGTAGATGTATATGAGCAAGTTTTGGAAAAAGTAACATTATTGCACTTTGTATCATTTTTTCGTTTGATTAGAAATTACCTTTAGAACCTATCAATACAAATTGTATTGGAGTGTATCAAGTCTGAAATCCATAAAAATAAATGCTGCTATGTTGCATTTTGTCTCCAATTCTCTTTTAAATAATTATTAATGACCTCTCTATTATCTGAACTGTTTAATCCATTAAAATGTTTTGCAGATGACAGTAGTCTCAGCTTTTCATATTTGTTTCTAAATTCAGATGTGGAACTCATGCTTCAAAAACTGAATGCTGTCTCCTGTCTTTAAATTGAAACTCATCCAAGGAACCAAAAAACCTATCAGTCATTGGTATGTGCATCACAGGCCACCTTCTACGGAATTGTCATATACATAGGTATTCTACGTCGCCAAAAATACTGCTAAGTGTCTAGGTTTTCTTCGGCGATGCAAGATATTTTGTACCCCTTCTGACTTGGCTCTTATCTTCGAAACCTTAATTCGTCCAAAGTTTGAGTATATCTCTCATAACTGGGCAGGTGCTCCCATAACTCAATTAAGCATTTTTGGCAGAATTCAAAATACGTAGAGCTTTAAACACGATAAAACTATAAGGAAAATTTGTACATACATCGCTTGAGCACAGCAGGAATGTTTTATTTCTCAATTCCATCATAATTATCGCACTTCTAGAAATGAACATCAGTTTGGCTGACTTTTATAAGACTTCAACAATTCAAATTTGCCTCATCTTTCATTATAAAATTTTTTTAGAGACATACATAGGTATTATGTACATAAGTATATTCTAGGTTCCTTAATTCAAACTCTTCTAGAATGATTTTAGAATTATGTGCTCTACGTTTTTCGTTTATCATTTCTTTGTGTCATTTTTGTATGCGATTTTTAGTACGAAATTAACTATTTTTGAATCTAAGTTTGGGATTGGTATTATTAAGTTTGACGGACTTTATAATATTGCATCTGGTACAACAACAGTTGTTTTAAATAATTTTGCCTTTGAAAATCTAGATCTTGTTGTTATTTCCTCTTTCAATTTTGTATGTTCACAAAAAGCCTTTGTCCAAAAAGTTACTCAGAAAAATACAGTAGTTTTTCAAGGTATGTACATTATTTTATTGGTCAGTCTAATGTCTTTTCGGAGTTTGTTAGAGCATTTTAAACTTCAAAAATCAATAAATCACTAATTCTTTGTTTTGTAATGCTAAAACTATTGTAACCAATCATACAATTAAGTCAACCACTGGACCTACAAGCAAGTGAACTGGTCACTGTCATTGTCCAGTTGGTGCCTTTCTCTAAAGGTACACATATCTCCTTTATCTTCTTTTTACTTACCTTTTCATGGAGCATTTTTCTAGAGATTTCACCTTGAATTGTCAACAGGATATGGCACAACCGACTGGTCAATGAAAGTGAAAAACAAAAAAAAACTGCAAACACATCATCCAAGGATAATCGATTAATTTGATTTATCAATACCTCTCAGCTTGACCTGGTCAATCAGTGACCATCTGTAAGGTGATATTATGCATCTGGCCGGTTGCAACATAATGTCAGAAAAAAAAACAAACAAAAAACCATACTGCAACAGCAGTTCGCTTTGTCAGTGACTTGTTCAGCAACATTTTATACCAAGGCGAACTGGTGGTGAATATTTTCAAAATAAAAAAAATAATCATCCATCCGAACCATATACTGACAGAATTTGCAATAATTTTAAATGTGACCCAATCGATTACAAGTTTTACACAAGTCACAAGTGAATTGACTTAAGTTGCGCCACTCTTGATCTTTACACTTTAATGTTCGGATTTCCGAAAATGGCATCGGAAATTTTAAATGGAAAACATAGTGTTATTAATAGATATGGCTTGTGGGATATTTTAACATAGCTTGTTAAATGTTAAATAAATTGCATGGGGGGAATATATTTTGTGTCGAACTTATTTGTATGGTTATAACTAGGTAAGGTATGGTTATAATGGCAGTTAAGTACTCATTTGAAAGCAGTTTCCGGGATATCAATATAGTAATAAAGGATAGTGCTTTGTCTAAGATTGAATAACTCTACTTCTAACGACTCTTCTTCTCTAACAAATAGTGTTGAATTGAAATTTCACGTTAGTTTAAAACTTCCTTTAGGCTCTCGATAGTGAATACATTCAATACATTAAGTGATCTCTGATTTTCATGAAAAATTGCTTCTGAGAACATGATCATCGCCATTTTATTTTCCCCATATAAATTGTATTTTATGCTTTATAAACAGTGTTGTGGTAAAAAAGACTCCCCTAAAACAATTTAAACGTAATACTCGCGCTACAGGGAGTACCCATCAGTTTTTGCTTGAATCTAACTAACTTCGGAGGTACCTAGTGTAAAGTTCAGAGATTCTTTCTTTAGCTGCACTACACGAATTTAAAATGCTTTAACTGCCGATAAATACCTAAGTCCTTGCATTCCTAAAACCAGACCAATTTGCATCGGTATCTCATTTAAAATCCCTTCCAACCAGCGTTGCCGCTGGGCTTCACGAAAGTGTAACACATTTTTTTAAAAAACGTAACAAAAGCGAAAAAAATGTAACAAATTGAAAAAAATGATTTAAATCAAAGAATGTTCTTGAACTCAATTTTTAATTTTTAATAGGAACATAAGTTTTCTTCATCACAGTTTTTAAATTCAGTACAAAACTATACATTAAATAATAAGTTAATAAATTATTATAAGTAAGACACATTTTAAGTTTTACATAAAACATGTTTAGGCAAATAAGAGAATTGATCTTTTATTTGTTTTGCAAACATTATTGATTTAATGGTATTCAAGTGATACCTATTGGTTAAATCATTTTTTATCAAATTTAGCTCTGAAAAAATACGTTCTGCTGCCGCAGAACTGTGTGGTAAACTTAATATTTTATAAACAAATTCTGTTATATTTTCAAAAGAATGTGGAAACTGGAATACTTTGAGGAATGGATATCTAACCATGTTTATATGCTGGATCGAGAGATCGAGTTTGAATTTGAAGTGAAAGATAGCAAGATTTCGACTAAACTGTAACTGAACGAGTTCGATTGAGTCGAATGAAGGTGATTTCAACTCAATTTAGGACGTAGGTGTGCAAATAGGTGGAAGTGTTGTTTAAGCGCACTTCACACTGATTAAAAAAATCATAAAGTAAATTTTTAAAGAAAAAAAAGTTTGGAGAAAAAAGTGTAACAAAAAGAAAAAAAAAGTAACATAGTAACAAATACAAAAAAATTAAGAAAAGTGTAACACTTTTGTTACACTTGTAACATTGTGGCAACGTTGCTTCCAACTAGCTCAAAAATTTTGAAGGTAGTCATATTCCCTTAAGTTCGCAAAAAAAAGGGGTTAGGTACGATATCCCGCTTTTTATAATCCCGTTTTTTTAAATCCCCTTTTTTTATCCCGTTTTTTATAATCCTGTTTCTTAGAAACCGCTTTTTTAAAATCCCGCTTTTTATAGTCCCGTTTTTTTAAATCCCGATTTTTAAAATCCCGGTTTTTAAAATCCCGTCTCTTATAATCCCGTTTTTTATAATCCCCTTTCTTATTACGACTTGTAAGCAGTGAGGTATGTTAACCCCCCTGCTTGGGTACATTATAGAATTTGGGGTAGGTGCGAGGTTGGGTGTAGGTATGCAAAGTTTATTTAGCATTTAAAGAATCTGGAAAATAACCAACATAAAATCAATAAGTTTTAGCTACGTATTCTTGAAAAGCGAGATTTCAAAAAGCGGGATTCCGATACGCTAAGAAAAAAAAATTAAACAATTCTACATGATTATTTTTGTAACCCTATGTTACTAGGTAACACAATTTATCTACCTATAGACAAAACAGACTTAGCCAATACTTGGTATGTACTTTATAGATCTGAAGGATCTATACCTACAAGTTTCCTAAAAATTAATAATAACTACAAAGCTTTACAGTGATCTATTAACATACGATCTTATTATTATTAAGTTATAGGCTGGGCGTCACATCACAAATTTAGATAAGGACCAAAGATGACAAAAACACCGACACATATAGCAACATGCCTTTATTTGAAACAATTTTAGAATTCTAAGTAAGAATACTTATCTCCGGCAGGTGGCAACATAAACATAAAAAAAAAACTACAAGCGACACCACGCACGCACAACCCGCCACCAAGAATAAATCAAAGAATTCTAAAGATAAAGGAAACACTTTCATTAAATGTATGTACATACTTGACCCACTCAAGGCACCAGCAGCAGCTGTTGACACACTACACCAAAAATCATTTTCTCGTGTTTTTTGTTTCTCCTAGATTTGAATGATCCTTTTTCTGGATAAGCGTGCCACATGCCAGTGTGTGTCCTTTTTTCCGCCATCTACATACCTTCATACCTATCCAACGATTTTTCTAACTATCATTAAAGTTCTTCAATAAAACCTATGAAAAAAGATTTCCCTCCTTTTTCTTCTAAATCAAATTTTCACCTGGAATTTTTTTCCTCAAAAATCATCTCAAATAAAAAACGAAAATCGAATCAAGGTGCAATTCACTTTGACCAAAAAAAAAAAAAAAAAATGATTGCATCTGCTCTGGTTGTGACTTGGATTTTGTTTTGGTCTTATACTTGCTGCTCTCCTCCTCCATCTTCGCTGGTCCTTGTCAATGTTTCAAATTCATCACTGAAGCAGAGAAGAATCCTACTCGGGGTTTTGGTTGCATCACCTTGGTAAGAAACTCAAAATTATTTCAATGGAGGACGACGACGAATCGTTATATCTCTGCATGTCTGCCGGGTGGTGTTTATCATGATCATCATCATCCTCACCGGTAGACGAAGAGTCCTGTGTGTTTTGTCCTGAATGGATACATCTGCTGTTTGGTTGAAAAAAAAAGCATGATTGAAAACAGCCTGTGGCTCTACACTATTATTGCTTGGATGTAGCATCAGAGTCAGAGGCAAAGAAGAAGCAGCAGCACCTTCAGAGAAAGGTAGTTTTTTTGTTAATGGTAGCATCGGTATGATCATCAGAAGAAGAAGATTTGATGATTTTCAAAATGTTTGGCGGATTTTAAGGTGTTTTTGTTGTTGTTGTAGAGATAAACATGAGTTAACCTTTAAGTGAAGACTCAACTTTAACTTTTTTTGATTTTATTACGAAGTGTTCTTTTTCAGGGTTATTTAAACAAAGAAAAAGACAATTTGCTTAGCAAGTTAGCTAGAACCAATGTTTTATAATAATGTAATGTACGTCTCGGAATAATTTTAGATATTTAGTGATAGTGATTGTTAGAATTCAAAAACAAAAAATTTAAAACAAACCTGCTTGGAACCTCCTTTTAATAAAGTTTAATAAAATAAAAGGGGAGAAATAAAAAGAAAAATTTGTATTAAAAAGACGTGATTGTTTTACTTTTTGTGTGCTAGGTAGCAATTAATTAAGAATTCCCAATTCAAAAACGAGCAGATGCAATTATCTTTGCTCCATTGGATTTCATAACGATTGAATCTCAGAGTAAAACAAATAAAAAACGACGTTTTAGCTTTTTGTGTTATTGCAGCACTCTTATTGTCAATTTTAAATAATTTAAAATAAAGATTGGCCAATTACAAATTTCTTTGTAAAAATGCAATAAAATGAAAAAAAAAAAAAATTTTGTACATGTATTATGGTTTTATTAGTAAGAGCAAACATTTCCATTAAGTATGGAACACAACGTTGTTCTAGTGGCGCCTTTAATTGCTGAGTCAATTGGACCTTGTAAGAGAATAATCTGAGATCTTTGTAAAGAATTCTCCTCAGGCTAGTGCGTGAAATGTTGAGCTGTTAAGATCGATGGTGAGTTGGATGTTCGTGAATTGAGTTTCACACTCTCGGCTACAGCAGCCATATTCTCGTCTGTGCGAACCGCACGACGACGTAGACCTTAAAGGACTTTTCACATAGGAGCGACCAACGACTGACAAATGAACGAACATTTGGCCATTTTGACATTTCGTTCACATATTCGTCGCGTTTGGCGTTTACAACAACTATCTTAGTTCCTTTTTGATTTTGAGGTCAGCCGCTCGCAACAATTATTCGTTGCAGTGTGGAACTGTGGATGGTAATTGGAACGCGAATAGTGTTTTACACTTCGTAGCAATCATATTGCAATTCACGACGACCAATTTATTTTCTCAAATTTCTCTCATTTTAGCAATTAAAACTCAAATTTTAATATATTAACATTGAATTAAACTGGATTTCTACACTTTTGTGAAGTTTTTTTTTCTCATGTGAATAGTCCTTAAGTGTTGTCCACTAACATACCAGTCTCAAGAACTTTTGTACAAACTTGCGTAGGTACAGAAGGCGCGGTAGGTGCTTCATTTTGGCCAAAACTTCTTTTCAAAAAAACGCACTGTTTGGGCTACTCTTTGAAAATAAGTTCAACATTTTTCAACGTTGTTCAAGCATAAAGCGACTCATCTCCGCGGGGGTATAATACTGAATTTCTGTCAAGATTTCGAGCGGGAAACAACTGTCAGTGTCAAAATAACCGATTTAAAAAGAAACCACTGGATGTCCCACTCTATAGTATAATGTTATATTTTTACTTGGAAAATAAAGTTACTCATTTATGGCAAGTTATGAATTCGTAAGTAAATCGAACTCGAGATTTTGATTAAACTTGACATTACGATGATGAGGAAGGGGAAAAAAAGTAGGTCCCACAATTTTGTCTGCTTGACTACAGCCTGAACAGCTCTTTCGACTTACTTTAAACTTCTAAATGCTTTCTCCCGACAGGTTTTTTTTAAGAATTTTTTGAACAAGTTTTAGAAAATGTTTTTTTAAACTGTTAAAAAGATTTTTTTGTTTTTAATTTTATTTAGCAAAAGTAACTTATGATTAATGTTTTTGTTCGAAAATCTTATTTTTCTCTTACGGCTCTTAATATTTTGATAAATTTCTAGGTATAAATTTATAAAAGAAAATGTTTAAAATTTTTTTTTTTACATTTTTGACTTCCTCATTATCTAAAAAGTTTGAAGATACATTGGATTTAAAACTCGCATTGAAAATTCGATATTCCAAAAAAAAAACATTTTTTATTGATTTTTAATTTATATTCGCACAATATACAACGATTTTTTCAATGGTTTAAACATATCTTATATATTAAAACTTATTTTTTTTCTTCAATTAATTCATATTTGATTGGCATTCTGTTTTAAAGCCAACTACTAGAAGAGTTGTTTTCTGTAATACTCGTAACATCAATTTTTAAATTATTTAGTCCTTAAACTTATGTAAGAGTAAGTTCGTGAGATCTAGACGTGCATATTATTTTTAAAAGTGTGGGTATGATTGGCAATTTTTATACTTTGTTTTAAAAGACTATTGGCATAATGGGAAGTGCGTTGAACTGTCATGCAGAGGTTCTTGAGTTCGGTCCTTAGCCGCTGCAAACATGTTTTCTCCAGGTGTGTATTGCCTATTGCGAGAAATTGACAAATCCTCCAAGAGTGAGAAGTGATGCTCATCTTAGCCGTTCGTACTCAGAAGAAAAATCTAGGTCCACTCCATTTTTGATAACAAGCACACAGGATTAGTTGGGAGTTTTAAGTTACTAGATTCTGGTTCTTTACGAGCTGCATATTATTCCGTAGTTGTCCAGAAAAGGCCTAAGGCTAGAAATGTACTTGCGATTTCAATCGCGAAAGTTTAGAGGCCGAATTTGTTTCATTTTTCTGACGATGCGAATGTCATAAGTTAAAATAAAACAAATGCACTTAAATGGATATGCTTACACTTGCGATTTAAATTACTTTAACTTAAAAATCGTAGTCGCAATAGGAAATTGGCATGCACGTGACTTGTAATTTTCAATCGCAAAATTTTTTAGGCGCAAGAAATAAGACACATGGCGTTAAATGTGAATACATGCACTTGCGACTTAAAAGTCGTAGCGATAGTAAAAATGGAACAAGTTCTATTTTTTCAAGCGGATTTTTTTTGTTTTTAAACACCTCTTCCTGCGTTCCTAGCCTAAGTCTATCCACCTTTAATTTATTTTATACCATGCAAGTAGAATCGAAACAAACAACTGTGTGTACCTAATTTAGCCGAACAAGTAACTAACAAGGTAAATTAAAGAAGTAAACATTTTCTTCATTGATTTTTTGTCAATCTACAAATGAGGAATGTAATCAAAACCTCTACAAAGAAATGACTGCTTTCTTTCATATCATGGCATTAAGAAATGTTCGTTGGACTTGCGTTCTGCTCGTTCATATCCTTTCCGAAAAAAACAGTTCACCAAATCGTTATACAATGATGAGTGCGTTGCCTCCAACGCAATGTGTTCATGTACCTTACATAATGGGCCAACTTTAATTTTTCACATACAAAAAAAAACATACAGGGAAACTTCAATATTGTCTTTTGAGCGCTTGTAGCACTTTACTTATAAGAAGATTCTGAAACCACTCTCGGTTATTAAAAGTTTGGTATGTGCAAATCTACATCTACATTTCACAAACTTATTATCTAGTGACTTCTCATGAAAACACATAAGTAACTTACCTACATTGAATTTTTAATGTCATATTTTCAGTAAAAAGTGGCACAATTGGACTATTGTGAACTGGACAATAAAGTGGTTTGTTTTGTTTCAATCTCGAATCTGTGGAATTAAAGTTTTTAACTTACGCTTAACTCTGAACAAATTTAGCAGATAGGTAGGTATGGACAGTTTTATTTTCATTTAAAAAGGGCCTTCCGTTTGCAGTTACTTAACAAAATTTTGTTTATCTATTAAAACAGAATACCTACCTATTTTCAAAATTCTTTTCAGACCTAAATAAGAAAGAAAAATAATTTATTTCTCAGTGTTGAAGTTTACCGAAAATAGTTTGTGTTACCCTATAAAAAGTAAGATCCACAACAAAATGGACAAAATAAAAAACAAACCACGCACAGGACTCTCTGCTGAAGAAACAGGAAACATTTGCTATATGCGTGCATCTGTCGCGCAGGATATCCACTCACACACATACACTTAACTCCCATTCCTGTAGTGCAACGCACTGAGTACACATTATACACCATTCAACCAATGCATGCCACCACTGAATTATTGTACTTGATTCGAAACGATAGGACAAAGGATTCCATCGGATGAATACGGTGGTGGTGGTACGGAGCAGGATCAACTAACAATTCAGTTGTCCTCCTGGCTCCTGCACCGTAGATACTTTTCGTATTCTATTGACATGAAGAAGGTTAAGAAAAAAAAATCCACGTATCCACATCGAATGCCGTGGCATTGTGGATGTGGTGGGTTGTTTGGATATACATATTTCGTTTGCAACCTCAGGAACATCTGCTCTTCGTTGTTGACTTCTTCGTCGTTCGTCATTTTGATCGTAACTTGCTTTTTTGTTTTAAGTTTTTATTTTCGGAAGAAGGAGACTAACCGAATATAAATTCGTTAAGGTGTATCCAAAGGCTTGCAAAAAAGTCAAAATTTGCCAAACATATAAAACACGCCTTTAGGTTTTCAGTTGCACCTGCTCAGACTTCCTTGTTGTTGGGATGTTAGTTTGAATTTATCTCACAAATTCCAATTTGATTCAATTAAGTCTGAAAAACTGAAACTGCACGTTTTAACTAAGGATAGGAACTTGGCGATAATGTGACGTGAATGCCGGCGCACCTGAACCAAAGTCAAAATGATTCGAGACAGGTACTCGTACGTAGGTACATAGCTAGTTATATCTCAATATACCTAGGTACCTATTGCACTTTGCAAAGTGGCTTTATCGTTTTTTGTATCGCTATTTTGTGGGTTGAAGTTGACTCAACTTTAACATTTTGCTATAGGTAAGGTAGGTACGAGTATCCTCTATAGGTAGTGTTTAGACGCGTGACTTTGCGAAGAGCAAACGTGCGCGTCAGGCGTGCACTGCGCACCCAATATTTTTGTTTATTTAGCTAGTTGTTATTTTTTATAATGTTAGTTTTATATTAAGTTGGTGTTGATTTAAATATCAATTTAAAGGTAGGTATATTAGATATATACCTATATCAGATATTAGAAGGAATTTATTTTGAAATGGAACTGCAATGGGATTGGGATGATGGCATTTTGGCAATGTCATTAATTATAGCAGAAGTAAGAGCAGACTATGCAAAAATTGGCACACAATTGTTGATGTGTAGGCTCAGTTACCTACTTAACTATGTTCCTAGATTAATTTGAAGTCACGGAAAAGAACGTATCAATGTTGGTACCTAGGTGCTAAAGGATATTTTTGTTAAGGTTGATATACCTACCTACCTATATTTACTTTTCCTTTTTTTCTGTCAATTTTCACAGTCCTTTTAGATACATTTTTGTTAAATAATGTTGTGAAAAATAATCAATCATTAGTTTTCACCAAAAGACTGTTTTTGTATACACATCTCACTTTTATCTCTTATTGGTGCTTACTGACGGGGCTAACTTTTGACTCGATTGGTTTGTAATCAACTAAAATCGCCGTTTCTAGTTGAGAAAATCGCCTAAGACTACCTTATACCTATCTTACTTTATCTTCACATAGTAGGTATTTAACCAGTCCGCTTGAATATTATACATTTTAACTTGCGATATACCTACTCGTACATATTTAGGTAGGTACGAGTACTATAGAGCAAATTTTTCATTTGAAAAAAAATTGAACTCGAGATTTTGATTAAAGTTGAAAAAAGTGGGTCCCGTAATTCCGTCTGTCTATAGGTCTGTACTTCGACCTTCAGCCTAAAATGCTGGCGCTGATTTCTTCAAACTCGGTACTAAAGGGTCTTCGGTGATTGCCTCTTCAGGAGAAATCGAATTTTTTGTTAGCTCCGAAACGGTATCTGCCATACAGCAAATGACTAATGATTCTGATTTAGTGTGCTATTACTAGGCGTGGACTATAAATTTTGATCCTACAATTGTAGGAAAAAAATGTTGTTAACGGTACATCTGTCATAGAACCGTTATGGTTACCTGTCATAGACATTTACAAACGTCAAAACAAGTCTGTTTATACCTACTTAGTTTTTTGAATCCACTGTCATTATTTTAAGTGATATTTAGGTTCAGAAGCAATTTATTAAAATATAAAAAAAAAAAAAACTGAAAATTAAAAAAGTTACAAAATGTTTAAAATAAAGAAAGAGTTAGGATTTAATTTGAAAAAAAGAAAATTGGAAACTATGTAGTTTAAAATGTTGCGCCTAAGTTATTCCGTAAAATCAGCATGAATGACGACGAGGACCATATTACTTTAAATTTATTTTCTGTACGTACATAAAATTATGTGAAGTGATATGAATTCTAAAAGTTGAGTGTTGCAGAAGAGAAATAAGGCCAATTTGCAAAATTGCCACTTTGTCAATGTGAAAGATAAGACCAACTTTTTAAATAGTAATACATATAAGTCTTTAAAAGTTCAATATTAAAAAGTTAATATCATCATTTCACTTGTCATTACTTATTGACACTTTAAAAAGACAGCTATTGATCACATTTGGAAAGCTTTCATTTAGCTTTCAACTTTGAGACTTAAAATCAAGTTGTCAGTATTTGGAACTGTTCTTATAGGTATAATGAAAATAAACAGCTTAAACCATTCCTGACAACAAAAGATAAAAATACAGCGGTAAGTATCGTAAATATTAATACTCGTACCTACATTCTTTGAACTTATTTCAAAATGATCAATTATGAAATTTGATCAATATGCACCACATCAAAACCAGATGGATATTCCATACAAAGAAAGTAAATAAAATTATTCAAAACCACTGTCCAATTCTGTGACTCCTAAAATAGCCTTAGCTGTAACCAATTTTATTCATCCAGTCCCTAATCTAAACAGAACTGAATATGGTATTTAGGTAGGTACTTAACATCTGCATTCATATTTATGTCATATGCAATTGTACCTACTGTGTCCATAGAGGTACCTATACCTATATTCCATAATTACCCTTAAAACCCCTCTACCTAATAATGCAGCTGAAAAATGAGAACCCTTTTATTTGAATAACAAATCACCTGGAATCACTCATCGTGTCTTTAATATTTCTCCAAATAAATCAACATGAATTTTTCAAAAAAAAAAAAAAACATATTATACCTACATAGGTACTTTACCTAGGTATTGTGTGTCGGGGTGAAATTTCAATCTTCCCAACTTAACCCTGCATTATTTGATTGATCATGTTGACACTCATATTCCTGAATGCAATTGACCCAAATTACCATCAGTCATCGCAGTTTTATTTATTTATTTTTACTTTTAAAAGGAATTTACAATACAGAACCTATACATGGGACTTGGCATTTAGAAGCCCTATAATATTGAATAGCATTTTACATTACAAGATCCACTAAAAGATAGTCGATCTCGATATCGTCAGAGACATTACCCTTACGAGGGATAGTTTTCGGTTTTGTGATCTGAGAAAAGGGCTTATGAAATAATTTGTGTATGTTTTTGGGGCTAAAGGTTATCAACATCCAATTAAGAACAAATTTCAAAAAGAAATTATTCAAAAAATTAAACGAACTGTCATCCGCGTCTCTAGTTGCTGGTTTAGAATCGTTAGTTAAGGAGAAAAAAAATACAAGCTAAAGAAGTATCTGAAGTGACTGAAGTTATCTATGACCCGCAGATTAAATAATCGTTTTTTGTACGTTTATATTTTTGAAATTTATGATATGTTTGTCATTTACATATGCACGTTCAGATATGTATTTAATTTCAAAACGCATGTTCCTAGCAGATTGGTTAGTAATCTAGTTATCTAGATCGTGGGAAGAATCCTTTAACGCTTGGACTTCTCACTGATGAAAACAAAAAAGTGTTAGGTAGCTCCCAATAGGATCAATTTATTTGGCCTCATCTCTCAAAACATCATTTCTTATCAACAATTCCCACAAAAAAAAAATGCACATCACTTTGGCTCTTGCCATTTAAATATGTGCGACTGTACCACAGTCAACATATGTTTATATACAAAGAGTAAAAGAGACAACAGACACATGTAACAAGAAATTGAATCAAATTATTCAAAGAAAAAATGTTTCTAGACATATCAGTAAGCAACATCAACAAAAACAACAACTATGAACCACCGAGATCCATTCCGCTGGTGGTGTTTGAGTTTCGAGAGAAGTTGTGCGAAAAAAAGTACAGTTGCGGTCACATGAGTAGTTATTTTTTCTTATTTTTCTGTCTGTCGGATTGTCTCGATCTCGATCATGGTAATACGTATAGCCAGCGTGGTGGCTTTTTTTTGAATCTGGAACTGGATGTGATATCAGAAGAACAGACGCACTCTTCACTCTTTAATGTTTGTAGCATCCTTGAAAATTAAAGGGAAGGGATGAAATTCCTTTATCGACAAGTTCTACTCTACACCTAGTAGTCAGTCAGTATTTTTATTTTTCAAAATTAAGCGTGGTCTATGGAATGGGATGTGGATTGTTGCTAGGTCATCGGATTAGATCGCTATATTGTAGTGTAGTGCGTGGTGCGTTGTTGTTGGTGGTACAGTTGGTTTTATAATTCCTGCGTTCTATGATTGATGAACTCGAGCCAGCAGGGACGCATAGAAATCTTATTCTGTGACCCGAATTACGCGAAACCATAAGCACCAATAAGGCATGGGAATGTGGGATTTCAGGACGACATGATCTCCCGCATAATTTTCTATGGTTGATTTTTATTATGGGTTGCCTCTAAACATGACTGTTGATGTTTGAAAGAGGTATAATGTAGTTATTTGTTACTTTACTTATTTGCTCCTTGTTTGTTTGCTCCTGCTAGGAAGATTCAATTAAAATAATCCTCCTACTGTATGCATACAGAGAAGAATCTTTTTTTCGAGAAAATAGAACTGCATAGAATAATCTACAAAAAAAACATGAGAATGGAAATACGCATCGCACCCAGACGATGTCGATCACTAATCTTGTGATGGTGCTCCGATTTTTGTGGGTTGATGAAATTGTGGTGGTTGGTGGATGTTTAAACAGATGGCAGAATAAGTGCCAAGCCAAGGTGAATGGAAGGAATGTGAGAATAAATTAAACGTAGGTTAGGTATATAGTAGGATTTGTGAAAGGTGGAAAAATGAAATTTTCACACGAAGATTTTTGATGGATGCGTGTACCTAGTGGAAGGAGGATTTTAATTTGGAAAATGAGAACCTATTACCTATTTGTCAACAGTTTGATAAAAATTTGCATATTTCTTAAAATCTGAGGGTACGCAGGTATACCTAGATAGACCTGTAGGTACTGGTTTGGAAAAATAATTTTTAAAGATTCTGTTAGGTAGGTAGGTACTCGTACCTATACTTAGATATTTTCCCGAAAACTGCCATTTCGAAAACTTTGGTTTCGGTAGTTTAAGTTTTTGATCAATTGCCGTGTTTGGAGTCTGAGATATAGGTAGGTAGGTGTACCTAGAAATGCACAAAAGTGTTAAAATTGAATACAGCAAGTATTCGTAGATACCTATCAAGGAAAATTTCGATTTTTTTTTTGAAAGATCTATCAATCCGATAGGTCCAATTTTCTAGTTTCTTTAGTTTTCTACGTTAATGGCGATGGTAATACCATCGTCATTTTTAGAAGATATCAGGCCGGATAACTTTAATTCTAAATAAAACTCAAACAAATGTTTTTAATATCCATGAATTTGGCTTTATTTGAAAGATAATTTTTTAAACTGCGGCTGGGGTGCAAATGATGTAATTTAGAGTTCCAATTTTGACACGACGTAGATATACGGTCCGTTTGACTGATCGTTAAAGGTAGGTACCTACCGTTTTTCTTCAAAAGCATTCTTATTTATTTTATTGTAATTTTGACAAATTTTTAACAAAATTTACAGATTTTTTTTATTCAACATCCATTTTGCAAATCTACGTTCAAATCTAAGAATTTACCCCTCATCGTTGTAATGCTATAATAAATTTTCTAACTGTCAGTTGGCAAATGTAGTTTTTGTTTGTTTAATTTAATTCAATTGTGAAAATTGTGTCCGAAATATGAAGTAAATTATTTCTAGTAAGAAACAGAAACAGTTAAAATTGATTCGATAAATTCAGCAAACTCATATTTCTCCTCTACTGATAGTACATATACTTGATGAAGTTTTTTAGAAATAGTAATAGAGACACAAAATTACAATAATACAATGACAAACAAAAAATCAGTTTGAAATTGAATTTCATTCGCACGAAAAAATCAATTTTTAGATCGAAATCTGATATCACCAATGGAAACCCCCAATAAAAATATAAAACTTCTATGGAAAAACCTTTGCTTTAAATATATGGTAAACAAATTCGCTATTATGTAAACATATTGTACAATAATAATTCATAAAATTAAATGATTTGAAACAAAAATTATCGTTTTCATGAGAAACTGAAAACAATAATAAACATTTGTGGTATTATTTTTTTTAAAATTATATCATATTATTCTAAGTAATTTGTTTTAATTGATTAAATTTAAATTTCTTTTTAGTACCAATTTACATTGAAGAATATGTAGGTACATAATATTTATTTATTGAAATTAAATAAAACATACAGTTGGAACTTCTTATCGCCCAAAATTTATTCAAAATTCCTCTGAATTTTAAATAGTATAAATTGCCTATTAAAAAAAATCGAAACACGTGCTAGAATAACTTATATTAACTGCACGATCGAATAACATGTACTTGATTTTCGTATTGTGAAGAATATTTGTTTCGATTAAATTGTATAATTTCTGAAATATGGGTTTTAGATTTCTTGGAAAAATATTCAAAATGAGAAATATAATTTTATTGCTTTAAAAAAATGTGTTAATTCATTAGCAATAATTTCGGAAATTGCTTATAAAAGTACATTATGATAAATAAGTGAAATACTAGGCACAAGAATGGCATACGCAGGTTAAAATTGTCAGAAAATCATGTAGAGAAGAGGCTGTACTCAGGGAGGGATACTATCATCCATGCTGTGGAGTCTTGTTTTAGATTAATTGCTAGATTAATTTCTCAAGGCATAAGGTGAGTCGGTTTCGCTGATAACATCGCTATACGGAAAGAAGTCTTCAGCAAGTTTGAAGAAACTCTGGGTGATATAATTTAAAGAGACTTGATAATTACTAGGAAAAGGTGAGACAACAATCATACCAATTACCAAGACACAATTTCTGGCCACACATGAAACATAATGGATTGACGCCAGAAACCAAACTCCTCTGGAATAAAAACGTCGACAGCTAAAATGTTACTAGAAAAAGTTGAAAGGCTGGCATGCATATGCATTACTGGAGAAATGAGAACTTACGCTACGGCAGCAATGGATGTTATCGTTCACCTTAATTTACGACATGTGGTGAATGGAAGTGCAGATAAATGAGCTATCTTAAGATTCGCAAGAGAAGGTACTGGTAGGGATAAATGTAGAGGAGCATTCTTTATAGGAACTCTTAAGAGATGGCATGCTCAGAAAATATAATTTCGAGAAAAACTTCGGAATAAAGTTAAGCAGCAAGAAAGAGTGGGAAGGCGAAATACTGAAATGCTTTCTGAGTGCAAATATACCTTCAAATGCTATACTGATGGATCTAGAACGTCGCAGGGGAGAGGAGCAAGCATTTTTGGACCCAGAACCAGAATATATTTGTCGATGAGGCAGACCACAAGCATTTTTGTCATGTACCGAACAAAATATCGAAGGAAATTACCACTACCAAAACATTGTCATCCTCATCAGTGACGACAGCAAAGCAGCACTCACGGCGTTAAACTTCTATGCCATTAGTTTGAAACTGGTACGGGAGTGTGTGAGCAAGCTAAAGTAAGCTCGCCAAGCCTAATGTCAAACTCCATTTTATACCGGGACACGTAGGACACGTAGGTGTAATTGGAAATGAAAAGGCATACTTTTAAAACTGAGGTATGCCACAATGCTTCTTGGAAGCTACAACCAAGAACGTTTTATATCCTGTATCGGATTAATTAGTAGTAGGAACAATCTTAGAATAATTACGGGTTTCCTCACTGATTACTGCAAACTGAGAAGATTACCATAGTATTCTTTGTCTTCTGACACATGCAGATTCTGTAATACTCACGTTCATTTAAGACATAGGTATCTGGGACGGCACCAGATAGAAGAGAGTGAACTTTAATTCTACAATACTTTTCAATGTTCAATAAAAAAAAAATAAAAAAGTAGTAAGGCCCTAATTAAATAAGGTATTTATTCGTGAACTCTCAGGTCAATAAAAAGACGGTGCTATATTTCGAGCATTTTTTGTTCTTAGGCTCAATTTTTCAGTGTGAGATTAACCAACTGAACAGACAGTTCTGACAAATGCGTACCAAAACTCATTCGAATTCAAAGTGCGGTACAATTTCCATAGTGACATCCTCTCTATTTCGAGTAAGAGCGATTTTTAAACACTAAAAATGTATTAATTTTTATTTTGATTTAACTCACAACTATATACATATTTATAAAACTGAACGACTGGGCCTTAAAGTGCCTATAACATTTCTTCGGTTTAAAACTTGATTATTAGTTATCTTTATCTAATTAGTGTCAAAGTATGGTACGGATGCCGAGTCTGATTTTTTTTATGATTGCATAACTTGTCCTTTTTCCTTTTACAACTACTGTTTTATGACTGGCGCTAGGGATGAATTGAAAACAATACATTAATGAGTTTTTGTTAATTGTGGTTTTAAAAGATGAAACCTAAGTACCTACCTACGGTTCACAATTGTTTAAATTTGAAATGAACATGAGCTTCGTATAAGAAACTAAGCAGGTCCTTTTTATTTTTTTCGTTAAGTTTTGAGCAGGTAATACATTTACATAACATTGACCTTAAAAGAGGCTATTTGTTGCAAAGTATCATTTTTAAATTAATTGCTCCATTTTCTCAAAATATTTCATTTTTAAAAGATTATAAGCATTAGGATAAATAAGAAGGGGTAATGATATGGCAAGTCGGAACAACCTCAATCAGATTTCAATGGTTTATGGTTCCTTACACTATCTTCCCACTAAAAGGAAATACGAGATTTCCGCTGAAAACTTTTGATATTTTAAATTGATGGAACAAGATTTATGAAAATTTTAAAGAGATCTCAATGAAAACTCTTGATTTCAAAAACAAAATTCAATGAAACCTTGTCACACTTATTTCAAATCTCATCATTTTTTGCCCAAATTTCAGATTTCGATTTGGTGAGAACATAGTATTAGTGTCAAAAAACGAAATATTGTTCAGTTCGTTCGAGATATAGGTTATATTCTCTGATAGAGGAGACAGTCATTCGGAGGAACAAAAGAGAATTTAGAATCCAAATTGTGTGTACAAAACTAAACTCACCGGAATTAAGTTGTCATGCATTATACGAGTACGCACATTGGACTTATGAAGATGATGGAGATAATAAATCACAATTCATTGCTGGAAAATTACAATAACGAGATCTAATCAAATTATAGAACTAGTTAATGAAGGGAATTGTGCTTGATATATAGTAAACAACTATGTATATTTATTGCTAAATATAAGTTAAAAGGTATTTGTATTCCAATTAAGTTTATATCGAGTAATTTCAAACTCCACCCGCATTACTATTTTTGTTTTTAAACGTAAGTTGATAAGATAAGCTCTATTTACTCGTACTTCATAAATTTATTTAATAGACCACGAAACAGTGTTGAATTTTAAGTATAATATCCATTTGAATACATGTATACAAAGGGTGGATCAAATACAAGTTTCTTTTTAAAAATGCAATTAAATGGACAAAAATAAATTTTTTCCATGTATTATAGTTTTATTAGTAAAAGCAAACATTCCCATTAATTATGGAATATAACGTCATTCAAGTGGCCGGCTCGGCTGGGCAAGCGCCTTCAACTGCTGAGTCAATTGGACCTTGTAAGCGAATAATCCGAGATCTTTGTGCACAATTCTCCTCAGGCAAGTGCGTGAAATGTTAAGCTGTTGAGTTGATATTAGTGAATTGAGTCTCACACTCTCGGCTACAGCAGGCACATTCTCGTCTGAGCGCACTATACGATGACCATGAGTGTTATCCACTAGCATATCAGTCTCACGAACTTTTTGCACAAACTTGCGTACAGAAGGCTCGGTGGTAGCATCATTTCGGCCAAAACTTCTTTTAAAAAAATGCCCTGTTTGGGCTACACAGCATTCACTTTGGAAATACGTTTTCAATATTTCCCTACGTTTTTAAAGCGTAAAGCGACTCATTTCGTTCAGAAGAGTTATGGTACTAACTTTCTGTCAACATTTCGAACGGGAAACAGATGTCAGTGTCAAAAAAAACTTATGAAGAAATAACTAAATGGCCCTGTATTTTACATATATGTAGCAATTTTACGTCGATCGATTTCAACCTAAATTGAAAAGCTGCAAAGTAGAAAGTTTCATCTTGAAATGAGATGTGAAATTGTAAAAGAAAAAGTTGATTTTTCAAGTAAATCTCTGTGCTAAAACTTTTGAAAAAGTTTTTTTTTAAAGATGTAGGTACAATCTTTCATTTTGAATCTTGACACTTTAAATAAGTGATTATTTGGGCATGGAGTTATTGAAATAATGAAATATTTCTTATTTAAAAAAAAATGGTATGCGACGGAAAGGAAGCTTCTAACGTTTTCGTGTGAGAACACAAAATTTAAATATCTCTCTCTATCCTTTATTATACTCGATTTTTTCGCATTACATATTTTATTTGTTTATCTCTCTTTATAAAGATAATTTTTTAAGTGTTGTCATGCTAGAATTGTTTTAATGCCAAAAATATACTCGTACATATGCCCAAATAAAACCTTTAATTTTATTTATTCAGACCCATCATCAATTTCATCGTGATCGGAGATTTCTACAAATCCCGGAAAAATGCTATCACCAAATCCATTGGTAGGGCCGATTTGTATGAAATTTTCCACTACGATCGATTCTGCAATAGTTTTTTTCGGGATTCGTAACAAGTTACCGATTATGATGGAATTCGTGATAAAGCTGGTTATAACCGTTTGGCACTACAAGCGGTAAGGGGTTTATTGAGAAACCCTTATAATGTTAACTACAGCACGAGTGAGGGGGGGGGGGTTATAGAAAGGAGGTATCAATGAACATTGGTCTTGAATGTTTGCAAATTGAAATGGGAAGGGAAAAAACCCTGCCGGGGAAATTATTCCATAATCGTGTTATGCGACTAAAAAACGATTCGCTGTATTTGACGGTACGACAAAAATTAGGCTCGAGGGAGACATTATGAGCATTCCTGTTTGAGGAGAGGAATGCAACTGGCTACTTCGAGTGAGCATTGTTTGTACAAGAAGCAATAAAACAAGGAAATACCTGAAATACATTCCGACGGTGTTCAAGAGATGGAAATGATTGCATGATAGCTCTGTTTCCTATCAGTCTTAACACTTTCTTGTGGATTCAATCCATTTCAGATTTTTTTTTCTTACCATTTTTGTGACACTGACTTCAAATTCACAGGCCGGGTAAAGGAATGAGTAAAAATGTCGAGTGGACTTTTATATTTGTGTGCTATATTCAATTTGATTATTTCGACCAAAACGTCAAGTGCTATTTAAATTTAAATAGGAGAATCTCTCTCTCTATTATTATTATTATTATTATTTGAAACCTTTTTGGAAAAGATGAAACCAATTATTATTTCTGAAAATAATGTGAGGTGTAAATAATTCCTTCATACCCAACAACACACCCTGGACTACTGGGCTACGACTTAATTAAAGGTGGGCATTCTACTGCAGTTGGTCTGGAACTTAAAATATTTTTTTTTTTGCGAATGAGCTTGCACATAATGTACGTGCAGTTTAAAGCGTTCCCTTCAGATGAAAAGAACGTTCGAAGTGTTCGTGAAACAATATGAAAGGCGGTCACGTACTTACATCTACTATCTATTTATTTGTATTTTCAGTAGTTCACCCACCCACAAAATTCAAATTTCCTATTTTGTTTCAATCTAGAAATTCTTATAATTGTTTTTTTTTTTTTTGTATTACCATTTGTTTAAAGTTCAAAGTGGGTAAGTGTGTGTATATATATATGAGTATGTACCTACACTTGAGAATTACCTTATTGATAGTTCGAACATGGGTAACATTTTCAAGGTCGTTCGGCATAAATTTTCAAATGGAATTTGTTGCTGTGTTAATTTTTGGTTTTTTTTTTGTATGTCTTACTTCTATCTGAATAATATTCAAGGTAACATATATATGTATAATGCTATGTGGTATTAGGCACATAATCATATGCGAGTTCACACACTTACACTTTGTGATGTCAATGGCTAGTTTAACGATGTGTTAACTGAATTTTATATTAAAAATTCCATCAATCATTTATTCTTAAATATTATGGTAATCATAAATCCATCAGAATAATAATTTAAATCTTAAAGTCAGGGTGAGCTTGTTAAGAAAACAATTTGCTTTTCATCGAAAAATATCTAAGATGAATAAAAGCAAATAAAAAAAATTAGAGACAGAACACCTTGTGGAGAACCTGAACCTAGTGATTTACATTACTCAACTATTCCTGTGTGAGTGTTGTCGGTATAAACGGAGGGGTGCTAGAATTCTTTGTTGATTATGAACGGCTGAAATGAGAAACACTTTTCATAATAGAGATACTCATGGAAAAATTGTCAATATTTAGGTAGAGATTGACCCAGTACTCCGAAAGTCCAACGCACTAGCTTTTTTATTAAGATTTATAAAAAGACGATGGAAAATAGATACATACATACTTAGTTTGTCTTTGTTTATAAAACTTATAGTACGAGTACTCTCATGAAGACGAACGATTAGGGCGGCATCTTAAGCATAGCGATAGTACTTTTTATATTTGTCTCTGCTATATATTTAATAATAAAATATTCGCTTTCTTACTAATTGCTTTGTATTCCTTATTCTACTCTCCTCAGTACAATTTCAGCGCCACCACTAGAATAGCGTTGGTACCACATAAAATCACGTTCCATGATAATACTGTAGGTTATAATATAACCTTTGTATATATTATATACAAAGGTTGTATGTATATATTATATACAAAGGTTATATAGTTCAAAAAGAGATTCTGTGGGAGGTATCATTGATAACGATTTTTGGGAAAGAAATAATTTTGAAATTCATATTTTTTCTTCAATACGTTTTTGAATTGAGTGAATTTTGAAGAAATTTTAGAATTAATAAAGCAGATATATGTATGTGCATCGCAAGTAAAAAAACTTCTTAGCTTGACATCCATAGTATGATAAATCTGTATATAGTAATACTATAAATTTATAATTTTCTTCTACGAAATCTCATAAACCTATTTAATTTTCACTAAAATATAGTCAAATCTTGCTCCCGACTTTGCAAACTTAGTAGTTTGCTTTTCTCATAAGAGAGCATCTATTTATTACGCAATTTGCCCTAATTTTAATCCTTAGTTCAATGTATGTATGTCTCCTTACAAATGCTGATTGCAGAAAACATCATTTTGCCACTAATTTTCTGGCTTTATGTAAAATTGGTATAAACACTTCTTTTGTATGCCTTTGAAAAATGTGGTACACTAGGGCGTATACGTACTTTTGTGTTCCTATTTTATTATAAATGCTTTTTCATCAATTATTGTGTAGGTACATACATCTTTGTTAGTTTACTACACATGTTTGAATTATCAAAGGATAAATAAAAGTTGAGACATCTCAGAGAAACTTTGATTTCAAAACACCAAACAATACTGTTTTTTTAGAAATGGGTTAACCAAAACTAAAAACCCAAGCCTACATAATTCACAAAGAATCTGAAAGATTAATATATATCTTAAAATGAAATAATAGACTAACGAGTGTATACGTATACTTATACGCTATGCTGTACATTATTAAAATTCACTTAAAGTTCCTACTTCAACTGACAAAGCAGTTAGAGCTCTTAATTTAAAAAATCTGTTATAAATGTACATTAGTGCATTCCTGCCTTGAAGACTTTAAATAAATGATTACTTAACTACAGCTTAAACGGCTCTACTGATTTTCTTAAAACTTCTCAAAAACTATTCTACATTAAAAAAAAAAAACTCAAAAAGTCTGATTTTGATATATTTTTGTATGCTTTAACTTCTTAAAGGTTTGAATAGTGTTCTGTTTTCAAAAAACAAATTGGATTTAAAAATAAATGTAAAAACTATTTTTTTTAAACTAGATGATAAAGAAAAAATAAATTTATTTTATACAAAAATAACGATAAGATGATAAAAAATAGTTTCATCCTATTTTTTTTTTCAAAAATGTCAGTATTCTATAATATGTAGAAAAAATATTTGAAATTTAGATATTACTGACGGCAACTTTCATAGAACCATTTTTCCAAATTTTGACTTGTTTGTTAAAACGATGCCCAACAAAAGGTGACTCTGATTTTGTTCGACGTACTTCAACCAGCCATATCAAAACTTTGATAAAATTTTAATCTATAAGCATACACATTTTTTTTAAAACGCTAAAACGATCCATGCATAGTTTTGTTCTTGCATAATTTTGATTTACTTGAGAAATAGTGTACTGTTTTTAGCTCCAGCTACTTAATTAGTTGTTTCAGCTATTTAAAAAATAAATTGTATTGTTATGAACATTTTTCTCTAATAAGCTCGTGCGAATCAGTCGTGTATTTTTTCTTTAATTTGGCTACCATTTCTTTTAAATTTTTGTTTGAGATTTCTTAAAAACCTGAGTCAATTGTGGGGACATAAGGTTATGCCATTCAAAAACTGAAAGAATATTTTGTTCATCGATATGTGTAAATTTTTCGCGAAATTATCTGATAAATGTTATTGCACGAAAATAATGTTACTGTTCCAGAAACTCGTTGCAAGTTTTTTTTTTAAAGAAGGGAATACCTAATTTCTTGTGTTTCTTTGGTTTAAAAACAAAAATTGTGTAATTTTTTACAAAACCCTGAAGAATAAGTTTCAAAACAGACATTCTAAGTGACTTAGTAGAAACTATAACAGATGTCAATAAATGTAAGCAACTGTCAATAATTGTATTGACATTTTCGATTCATTATCTGGAAGAAATCTTTGATTACGGATACAGAACAGGACAACATGGACGTTAATTCATTCTGAATTTTTATGTTCCACTAATATTTGTGATTGATCAATTAAAATACATGTTAATGCAACGACCGATATGAGTTCACAAGCACTTAATTTTACTACAGACACACATTATCTTTTAGTACAAAAGTTATCATTGATTTCCTTATTTTTATTTTATTTATTTCAGCAACGACAAATTTGTATTTACTGAATCTACGAACATTACAATAAACAAAATAAAGAATGCGTAGTTGAATTTTAATCAAGTAAATAAATGTATGTACGAGTATATTTGGTTTTATTAATCAAAACATAAAAAAATATAGTGACGCCATCCATTCAAATTAAGCTCGCATATCCCATTTGTCTCTGAGTTAACTCGGGCTACCAATCAAAAATACCATAAGCTCCAGGTATTAACGAGTAGGTATATTCGAAAACAAAAAAAGACTTCCTGGTTAATGTTGTTGACGATTTTGATTGATGAAAGTGAAACGGAGAAGCAAAGCAAATATTAAATCTGTTACAGAGCCCACAATAAATACCAAAGAAACAAAGTGTGCTTTCAAACAAAGTTAATCAAAGTCTAAGAACCTGCGAAATACATTGTATGTATTTTAACTGCAAATTAAAAGATAGATATTTTACATGACGAAATTTCCTGTCAGTAAAATATTCCATCGAAACGTCAATCACTTTTTATCAGTTCTTCCAACAAACCCGTCTACAAAATAGATACTGTCATTTCTTTTCAAACCCATCTATTTGATATTCTCGTTATGTTTTTTTTTTTCAAACAACCTTGTACGAGTATACTCTTGTCTACCCACCCCATAATAAAATTACGATACCGGAAATTTATCACCTCATTGCCATTTCATTTATACATACAGACACAGACAGGTATGTAGTTTGTTGGTGAAGTTATGGATAATGAACTTCAAATTCAAATCTTAACGTTCAGTTTTGGAATGACTAACAGAGAATTCATAATTTATTGTATGATCTCCTGATTATTCTTCTCGGGTTATTTTATTTGTTTGGGTTTAACATGTTTACAAATTGTTATCATTGAATTTCAGTCTTTGTTCTGGAAAGATTAACTCATTTAGTATCATTTCACCTAAAACATATTTGTTTTGATTGGATTTTTTATTATCTTGATCTTTTCATTATTTTTATTTGCCTTAAACGTACAGACTCATCAGCATTTCCAGGGAATTTCCAAAAACGATTTCAATTCATGACGTCGGTTGTGTTTACGAAAATGACTCATCCATCGGTGAGTGTGATTCCCAACATAAGGGAATTATTCTTTTACGGGAATCAGGCTTTGACGTAGAAGAACCTATCATTCCTGTATGCCACCAATCATTCCCCACTCTGTGACTCATCTTCACCACACCAAACGTGATCAACACCACATCCCACCATAATGATGCGCAGCATTTAAAACTAAACCATTTGTGAAAGCGAAATTTAAATCCTCAACCGTCAACTTGTTGCTGATTCCAGTTGGTGACTAAGCTCCATGAAAATACAAAGCCAGTGCTCTGCATCGACTTAGCAACAAGATCGCGCGGGTTTTTTTTACTTTATCCCCAATTCTTTGTGTAAAATGACCGTTATTTTGCGTGAAATTCAAATATTTGGGTTTGAATTCAACGGACAAGCATTTATACTGTGTATCAATTGACAAGTATAAAAATGTATAAGCAAATTATTTTGGAGCTTACATTATTGTCCATGCGGGTGAATGATTAATGAATAGTATACACTGGATGGAAGGGGAATTATATTTCAATGTTTGATCTGGAATTTATTATTTGAAGTTTCGTTGAATGCATTGTCAGTGTTTTTAATACATTCGTGAGTCCATGGAATGTTTATTGTTGCATTTCTTGTGAATGGAGGCGGGGGTTTCAAATTAAAGACAGTCTCAATTTACTCGATAAAGTAGAATTGGAGCAGAGGTATTTGTTTTCTGCTTGATGAACTAATTCATTTTGAGATATATTGTCAACTCGAGGTAACAAATTTATAACACACATACATCCATGTATGTTTAATCTATAAATAAAAATCAAGTGCGACACTAAAATAAGCGTCGCTAAACATCGACAAATAATAATTGCGTTTTTTGAAGGGTACGACAGCATCTAACTGATAAGCCCACTGTCGTGCGTCTTTTGAAGGGTACGACAGCATCTAACTGATGAACCCACTGTCGTGCCATGGGCGAAACGCACTATGGAGTTGAGGTCGCATACAAATTTCAATTGAATTTAACTAAAATAAAGCTATAAAAAAATAAAAATGTATCAATACAAAAGTATTGCATATGACTATGGTTAAAGTAGATGCGAGTATTCGGATGAACAATTTCTGACATATCTGACAATATCTGAAACATATGTCATCAGAACTAACAAGAATATATATTCTGATGAAAGTTGATACGATTTGTTCTTCAGAATCCACACGATTTCGTCAGAACATATTGTTTCTAAAGAATTTGATTTTGTTCAAACGTTCTCAAAAACTAATTGCGGTCAATTACAAATGGAACGTGTATTTGAAAAAAAAAGAGTTTTTACGGGAATTCTAACGCATTCACTGCTTGTTCACCACCAACTTCTTGAAAACAAAGAGAACAAATCTGAAGAATACCTCAGATTATTTATTCGTCAGAATACGCATCCACTGTAACTGTAGCCTTATTCAAAGTACATCCTGTTTAGTAGTAGTTGTGTAAGCATTTCACTTTCAAACGTTTACCGTTAAAGAAAAGATAGGAATGACAAGTGAATGTAAACTGATTTAAATTTATGCTGGATGTGGCACACAGTAGCCGGGCAGATAATTTGGCGATTTGTTTGTCGTGTGTCGTTTTTTTTTTTCATTTTTGTAATGCTAACTGTCAAAATGCCTACAAATGGTAAAAAGCATCTATTGACGTCAACTTTTTGTGAGCCCAATAGGCTATGGTGAATATTGTTTTTTTTTGTGTCTTTTGGCAGCAACACGTATTCATATGGCGCTGATAATCGTAACGAAATCTGGAAATACTTTCCCTTTCACCATCTTCAGCGAAGTTTACGCACTGCGTAGTATTATTTTTGTTTACGTTTTTTTTGTGAGTCGTTTGCCGACGAGCAGTTAGTGGTTTCATTTGGCCGTTAATTGCGAATATTTCCATCGACTGAAATTTTTGTTGACTTTTGTATTTGTTTGAACAAGTTGAAGGTGGGATATTTTTATTGTTTCATGTTTTAAATTTAAGCTGATATTCATATAGTGGTGAGGTTTCTTGAATTTTGTATATCGCGACTGCTTATTAGGTAATGAGCTTTATAATGATCAAGAAATCATCGTGACGTCATGATGATCATTCTAAATGATCATGGATAACGAAAGAAATTCAGTTCTTATGAAAGTAGTTTTTATTTTTTAATGCGAACATACTTTCAATTCCAAATTAATATAATTTATTTCGTTTTCTGCTCGGCGTATGTTGTTGTGTTTGCGTGTTTTTGTTTACTCATTTAAATGATTGCGAATAATGACTTAGGTATTTTTACTATGTATGTATGTATATGCGTTTTTATTGGTAATACGGAATAACTTTCCTATTCCGGAAGCATATTCAATATGGAACCACTTTTGTTTCATGTTTATGTATCACTGTATCTGAATAATACATTTAAAGTTTATCTATCACATATGCAGACATTTGCCTAGTGTCAATTTTTGTTTCTTTTCCAATGGCGCTGTTATTCAGTTTTAGAAAAATTTTGCAAAGTATGTACATAACTCAAGCTACTTTAATTTTTGAAATTATTGAGGCAAAAGACGATTTTAGTTGAAATTTTGAACGAAATACTTCTTGTCCTCTATCTATCAAGTGATACAACGTCAAATTCAATCGAAGAAAGGCTACGATGACGACGACGGTTTTAAAAAACCTAAGAAAATAAAACCAATCTGTGATTTTATTAATTGCTCCAGAAATAAGAATTCTTAAAGTTTGTGCTGCATCCAAACTGAGGATCTTTGTCTGTTGACTTAGACCCATTCTTCTTGTTATCAATGGATGCAGACGATAGACGATGAAGCAACTGCAGCTGGTTTTTTTTTAGCACATTCTCTATGTCAGAATTAAAACTGGCTTTTTTGAACACATTCTCTATGTGAGATTTAAAACTAGGTTTATTCAGCTTGGCTACTTCTATCTATTAAGTGTCTCTTGAAGCAAACAAGTTCCGATTTTAACGTGTTGATTCGGAACTCCTTTTTTGAAGAGCTCGAAGAGTTTGTGAATATGATTTTCGACTTGCTGAAGAGCCATAAATGGTGACGTACGATGACACGACGTAAGTGATCAAATATTCCACATAAAGAAGGTTCTCGCATTCAGTTTGTCAAAATTGGCCAAGTTTTGAGCCCTGGCAACTCCAGCTCTTAAGTTCTCCATTGGCAGTTACTGTCCAGCTGTACGAAGAAGCTTTAGAAGTATTAAAACAGAATTTTCATAAGCTTATAATGGATATCTTAGAAGAATTTACTGTTTCCAGCGCTAATTAGTATATTTCGTGTTCCTTCTATTGAATGTCATACTGAATTTCCGGTCTTGACAAAACCTGCTGACTTCAGCAACATTGCACGAAAAACAAAAGTTGAGATAATTTTGACGGCTGGAATGATGGTGTTAGTTTCTTGGGTTGGTGTTGGTTTGGCAGCTATAAATAACGGCTGATAAGCTTTGATGCTGGTATTTTTATAAGTGATCTCGGTCTCCTCTCACTTATTTATTCGCTGAGTTAACTTGTCTATTCTACCCGGCCTTCTTTCTTTTCATAATTGGGTGATTCGATGTCATATTTGGAGCTACTTGCATTATCATTTTTTTGCTTCATATTGGCTGATTGAGTTTGATAGTTATATCTCATCTTCGATACATTCGTATGTTCTCCAAGCATCATTTTTCGTTATTTCATATTGACGTTGTTCTGTAAAATCCATATCCATATCGAAATCAAGATCACTGACGAGCTTCTCAAGGAGGATCTCCAGTTCCACAATAGATATTTCACGTTTGACATACTCTATAATTGTTGATGTGTGTTTGTTTGTTATTGTTATTGTGTGTGTTTGTTTGTTATTGTTATTGCTATTGTGTTTGTATTTTTACTGCACTGGATTAAATAGGAGGCGTAAAATATTTTAATAGAAATCTTCGGTTACACGGTGATTAACAATTGAAAGATTAGCGGATTTTTATTACACTGGATTAAATAACAGGCGTAAAATATTTTCATAGAAATCTTCGGGTAGATGGTAATTAACTATTGAATATATTCTATTAGCGGATTCATCTGTTTGGGAAATACCCTTTCTTATATAAAACAATAAAACTTATATAGGTAGGGATTCGCGTTTTTCGCAGAAAAATATAATCTAGATTATCTTCTGTTAACATGTCCGTGCCTTTGAATAGATGACTGAAAAATGACAGACAGACAGTATTGATGGGTCCATTTTTAGTCGTATCAATCATCGTAATATCAATACAGCTTGCCACATTATATATTATTGGTACATATCTATATATTGTAAGTAAGAATGAGTAAATTATCAACAATATAATTATTTTTCTCAAACTTAATACTAAGTTTTTTGGCAGCTAATTTATACATTTTTTATTACAAAAACCAAAACAATTTTTTTTTTCATAACTCCTCTAATCATTTTTCTTAACATATTTGCTTTCTTTAGGTGTTTTTCTTTTTTAGTTCAGTATAGAGCTCCGAACAGAGTGCGAGCATGTTCCGAACATCCTCTGAACCAAGCGTGCTCTGAGCGCTCTGAATATATTTTCGAAACACACCTGAACACTCTTAGCTGTCGCCATTTTTCTTTTTAAATTTCCATATGTCAAATGCTTGTGTTAAACATTTTACTCTGTCTGCTCAGTTATTTTATTCTGAGCTCATAGAGCGCACTCTGAACACGCTCAGAACATGTTCAGAACGAAAAAAGAAACGCATTTTCGAAACTCTGAACTAAAAAAGGAACATAATTTATTTTTTGACAACTCAGGGTCTGTTCTGAACTAAAAAAAAAAACGCCATTTCTTAGAATTCGGACTGCTCAATAACAAAATAATTTGTAGCCGCAATTTGGAAGAATAGTAAAATTAAATACATTACGAAATCAATTGTTTTTTAAGAAAATTATTAATTTACTTAACTATTATAGCAAAAGTGTACATATAACCAAGTTAAAGGGATATTTCTGTTTCACCTACTTCGTTATATTTAAATTTGTAATGCAGTGCCAAATTTAATTCCAATTTTGCCAATACCAATGTATCTATTTATGTCTGCTTCACAAGAAAAAATAATGTCGTCACTACGACGCAATAGAATAAATTCACGTGATCCTCATATCAAGTGCATTAACAAAGCAATCATATTCTCATATGACACCCCTAAAAGTTGCCCTTTGAACTATTTTTTTTCAGTCGTTTAATATTTGTTCATTCATTAAAACACGCTTTGAAGATATTTGAAAGAATCAAATGTGAAGGTACATTTATCAGGGTGAATGCACCCTTAGTTCTATTAAAACAACCATAACAACAACAATACAATTTTCTTAATACTCGGCAAATGCACTTGAAGATCAACATGGGATAGGAAAAGTCTGGAGTACCCTTTTTTTCTTTTATCGTTATGTTCCTTTAAAAATGGCAGGATATCCTCTTTTCTTTTGTAAGAAGTCTCACGAAAAACGGAAAAACTGAAAAAATTATCCTTTATCATGAAAATACGAGTATATACAAAAAATCAGAAGATATATTTTTAACGAGAAAATATATCTACTTAAGTTTTTTTTTTGCTTCGCGACTTATTTTTTTGTTCAGTTTGTCAATTAAAGGGATAAGAAAGAGGATCTTTTTCAAAGGATTTAACAGAAAATGAAGGGTGTGAACCACTTATCATATTTTGGTGCGGAATATAGTACGTTGTGTTTGTTGTTGTTGTTTAGTGGTTTTGTGATTACATATTTTAAAAGACATTCTTGAAAATCCTTTCAAATCAACCAAACATTTGATTCTTAAGCCTCTAAAAAGTATTAAACTAAGGTGACTTTGTTTATTTAACTAGATTTAACTTTGTCATTATAATACGAGAAATCTTATTGGGAATATTCGACAAATGTACATGATCATCCTTCTATTCTATTTTTCTCACAAGACTCATAAGGGCTATAAAATGCATGTTTCTTTTTTAACTCTGAGCAAAGCACTGAGCAGATTTTGAGCACGACGAGTTTGTTGTGAGCCGAATTTGATCAGAGCTCTACGATTTATTTATAAAATAAAATGGCACTAAACTGCCAAAGGCGTCGATTTCCATTTTTATTTGTTTGTTTTTTTTTTGCCATCTGTCTCTGTCATATCACTCGAAAAAATAAATTACGCTCAGATTTTTACTCCATTTGCTCGGTCATTTTATTCTGAGCTCGTAAAGCTAGCACTGATTGGAAAAAGAAACACAAGACAACCTGAGCGCAAAAATAGAAACTCAGATTTTTTATTGACAGCTCTGTCTGAAAAAGTAATACAAGACAACCTCAGCGCTGTGAGTCCGAGCAAAAATAGAAACACAAATCTTTTATTGACAGCTCAGTTTCCTGCTCTGAGCTTAGAAAGAAAAACGTCTAATGAACGTATACAATACACTCACGTCACTGTATCTTTTGTCAATTCAAAACTAAATGTAAAGACCTTATGCATTGTTTTAAATTATCTATTATAATTTTAAAAATTCTGCCATCTTTAACCAAGATGAGATTAATAAAATGTAAACTAAAGGAAAGAAATTAGAAAAACTTGTCAGACAGTGTCATTTAAAACATGTAGTGAATTTTGAAATCATCGTGAAATGATGATTAATGATTTCATTTCTTCGAGTGTTTGTTCATTTTTCCACGACTTGTTATCTTTTTTCTATACTTTCTATACAATACTCACACAATTTGCAAAAAAATAACCATCTATATGTCAAAATAAAAGCTAATTTTTGGATCACAAAACTTGAAGGCTAGTATCGGGAATATTTGACACTTCTTTCAAACTAAATTATCCTAGCACGTTCATTATTCAGAACAGGGATGTGATTAGGTCACTTACAAATATGGGTTAATGATGACCTCACATAAATATCTGGGAAATTCCAAATTATGGGTTCTAATTATTACTCCTTATATTTTATCAGGTAGATTCATTTATTTCTTTCATTTTCGATTGGATCTTTGGATGCTTCCACTCCTTTTTGGTAACAATATATTTATAGCAACATAAGCCCTTTTTTATTATCGCTATAATGATCCATATGTTTTGTCAAATACAAATAAAAAGAAACAGATCAGAGTGACAGCAATGTTATACACGCACCTATTTCCAAAACTAAGAAGCCACCTATGCGACAGATTCAAAACTAATTTTTTGATTCCGATAAAGTTGTTGAAATGCAAAAAATTAACATATTAAAAATAACTTAGCTTACACAAATAAAACAAACAAAATAACAATTTCTCAATTCAATCGGTGAAAGTTGTTAAATTAGTTTGCACTTACAATCACAGTTCGGTAGCCTCTTACAAAATATGTTTTCTTCAGCTCCACCAGATTATATCATAAGAAATAAACCTTCACGATTGTAACTCGCTGCCGCTACAACTTCAGCGCCATAGTTCGGTTCGTTCACCTTTCTGCAACTTTCATCAAAATAAAATACAGCACTTCCTCATCGCTCGATCACAAAACTCAAGTAAGACGCAAAAGAAGCAGAAACACAAACGGCAACAACCATCAGAGGCCGACGAACTTAGTTGAATTGCTGGATGATGATAATTTGGAAAGTTTCGCTAGAGTAAAAGTTATCCACTTATTCACCATCATATCAACCATTTAAAATCACATTTACAATACATCGTTCAACTTTCTTCTTCGAGAAATTGCTCATGCGCAGCAATGTAAATGCGGAACCATCATAGTGTGCAACTTAAACTTTTATACGATACGGACCACAGAGGTACAGTACACTGACCTCGTGTCGTAAAACAGCCATGAAATAATTAGAAATTCCACTCGAACGTCTCTAAGCCGAAAGTCATTCGTTCATTCATCAAGATGAACCATTTTTGTTTACAAAATCACCGCTATCATGTTAGATAACTAACTTGACTGAGCTGAGGTATCCTGCTCTCTAGTCTGGTGACGGTTAGTGTGTTGACGTACATCAGTAAAATTAGTATGTGTCAGAGAAGTGCATCGCAACCGTTAAATGTTACCGGGTTCAGCAACACTTTTAGTGTGTAGAATGTTGATTGCATTAGACGAGGAAGAGGCATCAGCTTTCTTCGATCAGCATTAATTCATTCAACATTTCAACACAGAGTGAAATTTTTTACACAAGTAGCGATACGAAGTGATGAAAGTCACTTAATCAAACCACAAACACCACGGTACACATTAATGTCGTTCAGTGGGGTAATTGTTAATGTTCAGTTCATTCGTTCAGTGTGTTTCTCTCTCTGTTGTAATAGATCATCGACCTTGGTGAAAACCTTCGCCTTAGCAGTCAGCAGAGTTGACAACGTTTTCACGATTAACTGCACGCCCACACTCTCTGGTGACGTTCAGTATGCTACGTGAATTGAAAACAGCTTTGCGAAAAAAATTAACATTTTTTATCATATTGGCTTTTTGATTAATTCATTTTTATGATATTTTGATTTCGCAAGGTTTAGTAAAGTGACTGACCGTGAGACGAGGTTAATATTAATTTGGTTTTGGGTTGATCGCAGTCAACGACGAGACGACGCGACAGACATTCCATTCAATGATAAATATGAATTAAATTTAAGATTTCTTCTCCCCCCGTCCATAGACTCTTGACAATGACTGCCCTGCCGGTGTCTGTCGTCTTTTGTTCGGGCAAAGTTTGTGCTTGAGATTAAGTTTTGGGCAAACGATTGGTTTTTAATTCAAGTTTTGAGAAATAATTTTATTTTTTTTTTAACACAATGAAACAGAAGTTTTGTTTTGGGAAGGTTTAGTGAGGGCAAAAGTACAATGTCACAATTGCGAAATGACAGTTCGATTTTTGACAGTCAATTTGTTTATTATGAAGGTCAATTAAAGAGGTTTTAATTTATGTTGCATTAATGTTATTTAGATGATTTTATATGAACTAGACAGCCATTCGAGTGCCAATTTATTACATTATTCTTTGAGACATGCAATACTCTAGAAAGCTGTGATATACAATATATTTTTAAATACATTTTATTTTATAATTAGGTACTTTTAGATTTTTTAAGTGGAAATTACGGAGGGCATATTCCCAAAATGTCGATCAGTTCTCTAGTATCATTTTATAAGCTCAAATTATTTACAAAAGTCATACGGAGTATGTGCAAGGATACATACTTCGATTTTCAATAATTTATCGTTTTCGCAGCGCTGTTGATCTTGATTTATACAACAATAGAACTGGAAAGATTAATAAATGTAAATGAAGGCTCTATCAACAACTTTTTGTTAACTGAAGTGAGTGCACTTAACTCGATATGGGTATAGGTAGGTTCGATTTCTTAAACCATTGACCCTATGAAGATTTATCAAGATTAATTTCTAAGCTACTAGATTTATGATTTATGCTACGTATTCACTGAAAGATGATCCGGTATTTATGTATGTCAAGAGATTTAAAATAAATCTTGAAGTGTTGTCACCAAAGAGTAAATGAGTAAATCTTACTATTGGTTTTGTAAGAAAGGAGGAGAAAATGTATTTAATTCATATTGAAGTTGTTAAAAAATTAGTGCTAGTAATTAAAACTATTTTTATAGCATCACTTGATTTTCTACAATTGATTTGAAAGTGGTTAAAACTGCATTGGAAAGAAGATTTTTTACAGAAAGAAAATTGCAAATTGTTAAAATTTAATACATAATAAGTTTGGTGGCCCAACACTCGAAGAGAACCATGTATACATATACATATAGTATGTAGTTTTATATTTATAGTTATATTTCTCGCCCTCAAACGTAAATGATTTGGATTTGAATGATTATTTTTGTTGTTGATTGTCATTTCTCTTTGTCAATATGACGTTTAGATGGGCGCGTTCTGTAAAGTAAAGTAGGTTTGATTTGACAAATCACTCCTTCCTAAAGATTTATTTTGAGATTTGTTTTAAATCCTCATTTGAGCAGATTAAAATGTGTATCTTAAATCACGGGCTTTGAACAAGATTAACAGTAAATCTCACAAAATATCAGTTTAGTTGTCGGTGAAAACGTGGTGTTAACTTATTGTACGGTTCTTCTTCGCCGCAACTCAACGTACCTTCTCATTAAGGCGAAGAAACTCTTTTTATAATCTCCATGTTTTTATATAATTTATATCTATTTATTTTTAAATACTCTGATGGAAGGGTGGTAGTGATACTGAATTGACTCGTGTCGATTTTTTCTCCCCAGCTTTAACCGATTTCTGATAGAATTGGTTTTTAGTTTTTTAAAGTAAAGGAATACTTATCCTTTTAGTGCTTTTAGTCATTTTATCAAATAAAGATAGTAGTGCACTTCCGAGAATTCAGATTTAAAATTATATTGTAATTAGTTAATTATTCATTAATATAATTATATTTAAAGATCAATTAGTAATTAATCATTATAATATTTTTAATATGAATTCTCGAAAGTTTCATGCTAACTTTATATACCTACATTCATTTATGTTTTCATTGTATATTTTTGCATAGTTTCCATATGTACTGCTCCTAATATTATGCAAATTTTTACATTTATTCACGTTAAATAAATATTAAAAACATCTTTATTTATTTTTGTTTTAGAACATTTACACATAGTACGAGTACATATACGTTGCTGTAGTACTAATACCTTGCAACACAATTAAATCAATTTTTCAGAAGACATTTAAAACTTATTTAAGTCATTACATGTGAAATTTTAAATACTTAAACGGTTACGATACCTATGGTTACGAGGAATTAGATAAAAAAAATTTTAAATTTTGGTTCAAAAGATATACCATTTATAAGATTAAGAGGTATTTTCTTGACATTATTCACTGGGTTACGAGATATTTCAGCAAAAAAAAGTTTTCTTAGTTATTGATAATTAAAGACGTACTACAATTAATTGGGTTACGAGGTATTAGAACTACAACGACAACATATGCATATTATGTACGCAAACGTACATATGTACATAAAAAAATATTTCAATTCCACTTATAAGTATTATGTACTTATAATTAAAATTAATACTTTATCTTATAATTCTAGCAAAAAATTTTAATAAATTTTCCTTATATCTAGAAATAAAAAAACATATCTTCAAATGTTTCCCATCTGCACATTTTTGGTAAATTAAAGAATTTTTCATTATCCTAAAAGTTCATAACTTTAAATTTAAAAAAAAAGAAAAACTTTTCCGTTCTCTTCGAGATCGGGTTAGTACTAATACAAAATGTATAATTAAGAAGTTAGATCGGTTTTAAATACAAAAATTTACTTGGTCTTGCAGTTCAATGTAATTCATTCATTTTACATATAAAAATATTACGATTCTGTCAAAAGAGTCCATCTCTCAGCGAAAAACCAAAACTCTTATAACAAAAATTTGGTAAAAAAAAGAGAAAAAAAATTGTTGTAATGTATCTTCTCTTTCTAGATGAGCGGATCATCATGTAGGGAATCATATCAAAATGTTCTGTACCAAATTTGAAGCAAATCCAACCTTCTGTTTATAGGCTCTGGCTTTTACTCTTTCATAGCATTTGATAGCTACCATGTCAAGCATTATTCCTATCATGGTAGACAATTTGGAGCAGGATCGGATCATAAATTATAACGAAATTATCAACTCAAATATTCCAAAATATAGTGCAGAATATCTTCTTTTTTTTTAAGTTTATGATGATCATTAAGTTTTTAAGAAAATCTCCAAAGCGGATTATTCCTTTATTTGTAACAACATACATAAATATGAGCATTAAATGACAGTGTGATGACAAACTTATTTCCAGTCATTAAAAAATAATTAAATGTTCTTTTAAATCGAGAAAGATGATCCTCAAATATAGACAAACAAGAGCATCTCTTATAATGAAAAGTTCTCCTCGTATCAGCTGTTTGGATTCGGCAGAAAATTGAATTTCTATCGATAAAAAAACATGCGCATATGAAAGATCAGAATCGTTAATCACTAGGCCCTATAGTTCTCCAGATATAGGTATCTGGTTTCTTTTAAAAATGTCTGCTAACTGAAAATGGTACGAATTTGTTATTAAAGGTGCCATCAGGATCAGTTCCGGCACTACACCTACACATATATTGAGACATACCCCAGGTACTAAATTTTGATCTAATACTTCCTAATGCGCAATGAATACAAATAAAACTCCGGAATTCACTTATCTTTTCAGTCATTGCGCACTGCGCTCACTTTCAAATGATGTTTATTTTGACTTCTTTTCTATAGTATATACCTACCTACATCCTGTAAATTATTTTTAAGATAATTACCTTCATGCCTGACTCAACGAACAAAGAAATTCCATGGTCCACAGAACAAAATCATTCAATATTCATAAAGATCATACACCCATCACGCACCAGCAAACCTGTCCCATAAAATGTATAACTATGTCCATTGGTAGATATTTTCCAGTGCCCAACCCAGAATTAATAAAAAATACACAAAAACGAATTCTTCTCAACCCATTTATTAAGTAGGTACATACTCGTATACTCCTTATGCAAATGCTTCACATTGCACACGTCAATTCCTATTTTTTTTAATTAAATGTAAAAATAGAGTTCCGCACCGAAAATGGATATTTCACTTGCACAAAATTGCGCACACGGAACGAACCAAAGTGAATCGATTAAATTAAAAATGCCACATTCCACTGCATGGCAAAGTATGGCAGCGCAATCCCTACAAGATTGCGCAGCAGAATCTGGGATTCGCTGCGAGTTCTAGTCATTCGCCAAATATGCGATCGCAGCATTTTATCAATATTTAGAATGCGTCATCGTTCTGATAATAATGAATATGACTATATCCCTATAGACCCTTTGTTCTTCAACTAAAAAAAAAAAAGAGAAATAATTTTAAATTTTAAATTGTGGAGATCGTAACTGACGACACCTCCACATGGCATAGCTTGGCTTGATCGAAAAATGCCAGAACCCAAGCCAAATGTAAACCTTACATGAGAGAAATAATATAGGACTTACAAAGCAAGCTTAGTGGAATGCGCAACACATCCTTTTTAACAGAAACATAGTTTTCTACCTTTTTCAAGAAAATTTGTTGAAGACTCAAATTTATGATTGTTGTTGTTGTTGCCATCACCATCATGAATCAATATCGGCTGGCAATCTTATTAGCTACCTGCTACCGCATTAATTTCACCTTTCGTGTCATCTGCGCAATGAAAGATCGATCGAAGATGCACATTTTTCCGACATAAAAGGTTCCATGTGTTTGTTGTGTATGTATATTGCACTATTACTACACATTGGCTACCTGTTCTGTTTGTTTGTTGATACTACAAAAAGAGGAAGAGAGAGAACATTTTAGTTGGCAGATGTAATGAGAAAAAATTCGGATTTTAGGACTGTGCATAAGCACATTTAAATTGTCGATTATGATAATCTTATTGGAAAATTACACACTGGACAATTCAGTTGGGGAAAACGAAGTTTGTGTCGGAAAAATTGAAATGTTCCAAATGTGTTTGGAGTGAAATAACATATTTGAAAACTTTTACGTCAACGGCCTTGGCTTTGATGAAAGCATCGCTTCTCATCGATCAGCGAAATCAAGCATCATTGTGCGCGGTTGGTACTTGAATGGGAGACCGTTCAAACACCAACCGTGTGCTGTTGACATGTGTTTCTTCTGTTGTCCTTTCTTTCTGTGTGTCTCTCTCTGTTGTATTGTCTAAAGCCGATGGCCTCAGTTGCCAGTGCTTTTCAGTGTCTCTACTTCGTAGATTTATTTACGGAGTAGTATAATAGGCTTTTCACACCGAATTAAAATCTCGGATTTCAGCAGCAAGATTATGAAATCTCATTGAAGCGTTCACACTGAACAGAACCAGGATTTCGTTTGACGTTTCTGTCGCACTGCCAATTATTTGAATTTCTTGTTTATATGAACAAAAAATGAAACCTGATAAATTAAAAATTCTCGATGATAACTGCGTTATCATACTTATATTTGTTGGTTAGATTATAGAGTTTTATTTTAATTTCCTCTGGGTTATAAACAAAATCGACGCCCTTCAAAAACTGCAGCCATTTCCTTATCAATGTGTCCATTTTTCCTGCTTCCTCGGATATAATTTATCTTGTCTCCCCACATTTTTTTTGCTTTTTTCTGATTTCCATTTTCTACAAATGCATTAATTATTATTTATTTCGTTTGTTATACTTTTGCTTTGAAAGAAAACTTACCAGACCTGACAGCGTAGGTAAAACAAATATATAATGAGAATGAAAAAATAAATGGCGTTCAAACAAAAATACGTTTTTATAGTTTCTGCCTTTTCGCTTGCTGACAAGGCTGACTATTTCAAAAGGTTTGTTTGTTTTGTCAATCTTGTGTTTGAAAGTAGATTTTGGGGAGATTTTGTCGTAATCTAGTAGATTTGGAAATCTGAAAATGTATGGGAAATCTAGTAGATTTGGATGAGATTTTGAGTATTTTTCTCGAAATCTAGACTTTGATTAGGTGTGAATAGCGTATAAGATGTAATGTTATGTAATGTAATGAAAACTTTTACGCACAAGTTGTTTGTTTTGAACTGGAAGACAGTTTAACTACTAAACATTAATTCAGTTCGTATGTACATATGTATACCTATACAAATACAAAATGTCATAAAATGAATGTGCCTTAATTTTTGCAAAATGGCGTTCATTATTATTGTGCTTAAGATCTATGTTGTAGACAGGTAGAGATTTAGTTGACAACCAGCAATGGAGCGATACACACCTGACGAACGTGAAATTATTGTTACTATTTATTTGCCTTATTTTCTCTCCGTTGTTTTAACGCAGTGTTAGTCGGCATCGTGCACTATGTGCGCGAACAGTTCAGCGCTTGATACAGCGCAGCGTTTCGTGCAACTAAAGATGTCGCAAGAAGTGGTCGTATTGCTGGTTTGCTCGACAAATTCGCTGCTCCGGCCGAGGACGTCAGAGAGAATCCACAAATATAGAAGAGATGACGATACAGTAGTTCGTTGCAACGAATTAAAGTGAAAGATTAGAAGATGTTCCCTTATAAAGTGCAAACCGTTCACGAATTACTACCTGCTGACTGTAAAAGGAGCTTTAGATATTCCTATAGGTTCTCATAATTTTGCTGCAAGAAGAGGATGATTTCGTATCCATACATCTTATTGAGCGACGAATTGACTTAACTGGTTATTTTTACATTTCTGGGACACATAGAACCCATTAAATCCCCTCTCAAAGTGGCTGTTGATGTGGCATTTGTATAAAGTGATAAATTCTAGGTTGGTTTTTCAACTTTTTTTCAAAACAAAGTGATACGCTTTCGAAGAACTTATATGATTTTCTTACAAAAAAAGTTAATTAATTTTATAAAGGGTAGTTATCAGTGATGAACATTTATAAAGAAGATTATACTCGTATTAATTTAATTAAATAAGCTTACAATATTTTTTTTAATATTATATTTAAGTATAAGTTCGAATATACTCGTAGTTGGGTCCACACATATGCAGTTTTGAAAACAGACTTTTATAATTTATTTTTCGTACTTTATTACGCATGCATATGCAGAATATTCATAACTGGAGGTTTTTCAATACATACAAGAATATTATTCAGTGATTGAAGAAAAGCGAAAAACACACCTAGAATGAATGGAAACTCTTTTCGGTCCTTGACTCTTTAAAAAATATGAAATAAAAAATTCAGCCAATAAGGATGAAGCACTGAAGATGAATAAAGAATACAAAATATTTTCAATTTAAAAAGTTTAATCTAATTAAAATTAAAATTAATATCTGAATATCCATATCAATCAAGTTCAAAAATCTACTCAATTCCAACGTTTCGTTTCCCGGTACCTACGATCAATATTGAATATATTGACGTTGTATATATTGACGTTAGAGATATAATATTAAGCTAGTTCAAAACAGCACTATTATTAAGATAGATAGATAGATTTTATTATTTAATTAAATAATGTAAATATAAATAAAATAAATAAATTTGGTGGTGCAACAGCTCGGAGTGAAATAGGACCTAGTGATTTACAACTATCAACCATTCCTGTGTGACAGGAACGGAGGGGACCTACAATTTTCTGCCGATTCCGAACGGCTAATGAGCAGCACTTTTCAAGACAAGAGATACTCTTGGAGAATTTGTCAATTCCTCGCAAGAGGCAGTACACCCCTGAAAAAAACTTTCTTGCAGCAGCTGAGAATCGAACTCGAGACCTTCCGCATGACAGTCCAACGTACTAACCATTATGCCAAGGGGTACTACTACTACTAATGTAAATACAATTCATTATTTTAACAGTTCTTGAATAACTGTAAGGACATTACATATCAATGTCGTCTGCCAATTATTATTTATAAACGCGGATAGTCCAAAAACTTATAAATGTCATGTGTTAATATGTAGTGTTGGTTAAACATGCATGTAAACTAACAAAAACTTAGTTGATCTGAGTTTTCGAATTGGCGGAAAAAATGTGTCAAGGTAAGTCGAGTGTAACTCAAGCTAAAAATTTGGCTAAATATCCTTGCTGAGTCTGAACAAATAGTGATTAGTTACATTAATTCAACGTTTTATTTTTGTAGTGATAAATAAAGTTCTTAAATATTTTGAAGTTACATAATTTCATATACATACATAAATAACATACATGAGATGTTGTTTTCGAGTTAGAATATTAAGTTACCTGTATCTCCCCTTCAATACTGAAAATTGTTACACTGATATCTCAGTATACTTACGAACATACGAAATGTAGGTAAGTATGTGTGTATCTTATTGTTTTTAAGTTAATTTATTTACGAAAACGTTTTTCTGGGAAACTTTTAAACGTAGTACTCCTCTTCATTATCTATGATTTCATTAGAATGATTAATTTTACTTCAAATGCGCCTAGATACTCCTGCCACAACAGGTTCTATCATGACACATTGTTCAATAAATAGTGACATCAAAGTATCATAGTAAGCAAAAGGCGAAATAAACAATATCCAAAAAATATTCTTATTGGATTAGTGCTTCAACCGATTCAGCAGTAAAAAGTAAAAGCCACTATCAATTGCAATACAAAAACCATCCCTCGTATCTACCTTTAGTCATTTTGATTGTGAAATATAAACATATTACTGCGTGTTAAATTTATATTCAGCAAACTTGACTTCCAAAGATTCATACAAGTCTTAATTTTGCATGAAGTTGTGAAATTCCAAAATGGGAAGACCATTCATAAATCCAGCCTCAATAAGAAATAAAAGGTATTTGATGAATAATATGAATTTATTTTATACCTGGAATGCATTTCACAATTCCCCACACTATCTGACAAGCAAAAACAAAGAAATTACGCAAATAAAAAAAATTTGTCCTGTCATAATAAACAGAGTAATCAAATTTAAAGAGCAATTTTCTCAAATAAACAAATTTAAAATGTGATATGGTATTTCCTTAACATGAGACATCCCTCCTTCATATTATTATTGTCATTCTCATTCAACACACACCTTTGACATACATACGTAGAAACATATACATATGCACCAATTTTTCTTATCAAAATATTCATTATTGTTGAAGCATGTGTTATCTCAAAAAAAAAAAAAAATGTTGCGGATTCAAGCCAAACACAAATACTGTTTAATGTTCTTAAGTATTAAATGTTGCCATGAAATTGATCGGTCATGTTGCTCGTAGCTCCTGATTGTTGCTTAAGCAAATGTATAACTATCTCTTTCTTTTTTGTTTAATGCCCGCATCATCATCATGGCATCGTCATCGTTTCAATTTGAAAATAAAATACTTAAAAATACAACGCCAAAAGAGCCACAGAAGCAGCGGATAGAGTTGAAATTTCAAATTTCGTTCGCAACGAATTTTAGTTGAATACGTCGAAGCAAGCAACGTGGACGTGTCTGTTCTGTGATAAATGTTGCTTCCATTGCTTTCTCGTTTAGTTAATATTTAAGTTTTTTTTTTATTTATTTTAAAATTATTGTTATTCTCTTCCGTCATCGTTTTGAATAAAGTGAAACGCGTCCCACACAAAACAAAAATGGAATCATAAATTTATGTTTAAATGTGAACTGTGAACTGAAGAGAGGAAATAATTTAACTGAGAAAAAGTGCTGTGCATTTTTGGAAAAATTATTTTTAAAGATAAATTATTTAATAAAATATGGATACAACTACTGTTAATCCCACCTCAAATGGATATACCACCGACTCCACACCTGACAGTAACAAATGCATTACAGTGGTTCCTGATTCCAGAACATCGTCTTCTGAAATTATACGAAATGACAGTACTGTTTCGGGCAACGATTCTTCAGGACAGAACAACCTTTCCACACCAAAGAAATTCATTCTGGACGCTTTGACCCGTAAAAAAATCTACTCGCCTGGTGGCTGTGATATTCGCTCGCTGCACATTCGCTCTGAGCCCGGCAGTTTAAAACTCCTCAAGGACCGCTATCTCCTGTCAACAGAACGAACACCTTACCCCGCGGATTTTAAATCGAGTTACAAGCATTTCGTGGATCTGTCAAGCTCGAATTTAAAGTGTGTGGATATTTACTCGGAAGAACAATACCTCTGCAAAATTATCAACGAGCCTCTGCCCAAAGTTCAAATGGCCTACTTCAAACTGAAACAGGACAATTGCCATTGCGATATCTATGAACACCAGCTAGTGCGATCGGTGCGCGATATCATACCGATGTCAAGGAATCGTACCTACGTAATCGTCTCCCAGTCCGGTGAAATTTACGAGGATCTGCACACGTATATACGGAATAAGCGGAGACTTGGAGAAACGGAAGCTCGATCGTTATTCCATCAAATATGTCAGACTGTACAGGTGTGCCACCGCAATGGGATTATTTTAAGAGATTTAAAACTGAAGCGGTTTTATTTTATCGACCCAGAGAGGTAAGTTCGCTCTTATTCTCAAAAAATTAATTGATTACATCTGTCAAAAATCTTTTTGATTAAGTAAATCTTTCAAAAGATCGAATTTTGCAATAAACAGTCGTCGCACTATCACCCAAAAAAAAAAAAAAAACAAAAAAAAAAAAGTTGCAACATGTAACTTGAAAAATTCAAGGAATTGGGCAACAAACATGGGTACACATACTATAAACGCTGAGACTGCAGCAGCATGTGGTGCTGCCGTAGACGTTGCCGTAGTGTGGTGCAATATCATGCCCATTTAGTAAATACGTCCGATTGCTTCATTGCAACAAGAATTCTTATTTTTTATTCTCTTTTTGTTTCTGTCTTTTTCTTATTTTTTCTGTTTCTTGTGTTTTTTTTTTTTTTTTTTTGTTGTTGTCGGTGCGCAACTTTGCAGCTGTCATTGCCATTGCAATATGCTGTTCTTGTGCAATGTAACTGATCACGCAAAGCGGTGTGTAAACTACAGAGTACAGTGCCGTAGGTGGATTAGTAGTGGGTGCCTTGGTAGTCATTTGTATGTGTACCTAGGATTTTTATTTTTTTAAATAAGAAAAAAAGAATTCTAAAGCCCAACCTTAAAACGTCATCAAAACGTGTGACAGAAAAGCAATACGCAATAAATGTATGTAGGTACCTACATAGGTATACTCCTTTCACCAACCAACCCTTTTCATATGTAAATTATGTTACACATTTCTAATAAAACATACATAATATTGTGTGTGAATTTTGACATTCCCCTATACCTATTATTATCTCTTTTTCTTGCTTTTGTTTTGCTTGGATTGTTCTATATTCAAAACTTTCCCGTTTGATATTAGTGTGGTTTGTGCAAGAATGTAAAAGAAGAAAGGTATACAAAAGAAACATTTTGAAAAAGAGGCAAAGTGGAATGTACGAGTGTGTATTACCGTAGATATTACTCATTGTGGGGATGATAGATAAAAGAAAAATGTTTTTTTGCATGAATTTGCATCAAAGGACATGTAAAATATGAGAAAATCGGGTTGCTTATTTTTCCTATGGTTTCGGAAGTCTCTGATTTCTCAGAATTACATAGACAATGGTTTCTCGTAAAAAAAGTTCACTTTTGCTGTCAAAATACGTACCTATGAAAATGTTTTTTGGATTCATCTGCTCCTATTAATAAGTTGATCTCAAATGATAAGCAATACTTTATCAATGCAGAGATGCAATTATGATATTTTAAGTCTTAGATTGGATTTTTCGACAGTTTGATTTGTGTATCTCAAAGCGAAACAAAAGGATCTTACATTGAGGAACAAGGTTGTAAATTAATTTTCATTTTCATATGAAAATTGAATTTTTTCCATAAGTGAACCTTCTAATATTGGTAACCAGGGGTCAATTTTCTATCTGTGAAACTGTGAAGTGATATGTTTTTTCACAACTTCACACACTATCCGATTCGCAATTTATGAAAAAAATTAATAAAATGTCAAAATATTTTCAAATACCTATTAAATTTGAGTTCACACTCATACGATTTTATGAAAAGCCCTGGGGCCAAATTACCGCATCAGTTTTCGAGTAATAGGTATGTGACTGAATTATGTGAGTTTGGCATTACCGCTTACGTCATCGAGCAATCGATTACCCTATTTTGACATTTTCATTCGATCACTGATGGGACTCACTCACTCGGTCACTGAAGCGGTAATTTGACCCCTGATAAAATATGAAAATTAAAAAAAAAAAAAAAAAAAAAGTTATACTCAAAAATGAGTATCACGTATCAAAAATGAGGGCATTTATCATTTAGTACTCTTTAGTACATGTTTTGACAAACATTTATCAGAATGAGTTCCAGAATCGCATTTTGTAAGTTCATGAAATGGAAAAATGAAAAATGGCTGTAAAAACTGAAATGATAACTTTTTTATCACTTCATAGTTTCACAGATAGAGAATCGACCCCAGGTTGATAGAGGCAAAACAATCATGATACTAATAAACCTAAGTAAACGAGGTATTGAAATTTGAATTGAGTGATTTTTGCAGTGAATAGTAAAAATGTCATTTTTCAGAACATTTAAGCTTGCGAGTTTTTAAATCAAAGGCGATGAAATATTCAACCCGGTTTGAAGAGAAGTCAGTGCCATTTTCATTTGAAGAACAAAAGAAAAAATTGCGTTTATGTACTGTCAATTTTTGAAAAGCAATGAATTCTTCTCTAAAAAAATTTGAAACTGCGCAAAAGTAAGAGAACACAAATTATGTAAATCATAGTATTTGATTTTACCTAAAATGTGAATGATACGGCACTCAAAATTACATTTTATACAAAGCTATCCAAGTAATTTAAATAAGTACATATATTTCTCACTTACAGTGCGATGGATTTAAAAAAAAAATTAAAAGGCCAACTCCTAGTGGAAAGCCTAAACCTAGTGCCTTAAAACTCTCAACTATCCATTGTGCGAGCAGGAATGGAGGGCACCTACAATTTTATGCCGAGTCCTAATCGCTTACAAGAGCAGCACTTATCATGACAAGAGATACTCTTGGATTATTTGTCACTTCCTCGCAGAAGGTAGAGTACACCTCTTCAGCGGCTGAGAATAGACCCAAGACCCCATGCATGACAGTCTAATGCACAAACCATTATTACCAAGGGTGATGGAATTTATCGCCTTTTATTTCTAAGGACATGCAAATTTCGGCAGTATTTACCAACAAAAACTATACTGGGAAACTAATATACCAATATACCTACCTGCTGAAATTTTCATGGAGCTGTTATCCAAAGAAGCCACTTGCTTAGATGATATGTATAAGTCTGAATGAAGGAATATGTATAATAATTACATACATAAACACTTATTTCAACTCTCAAAATAACCTCTCGGAAACGCAACATTTTATTTCTCCACAATATTTTCATGCTCCCAACAACGCCTTTGCAAATGATCTACCAAGGTGGTTCGTCTTACTTCATGTTATTTTCTAAAAATATCCGAATATATGAATAATTACAAAATTAAATAAAACAAATATACTACACGTTGGCACTCTAAGGTCATTACACACCGATTTATTATTATAATTTGTCTATTTAATTCGTTTATATTCTCTCTTTTTTTGTACGTTTTATCACACCTTCTCTTTTTTGCTTTTACCTTTTAAGTAGCTACAAGGAGGAACTATGCATAAAATAATAATGTTGGCCATGACTGTGATCTATCAAAATCCTAAATACACAATGAATGATTAACTTAATTAATTTTAATGCGATTTATTCATTGCCCCCTATTTTTGTTCACAAATGCACGCCAATGTGATCTTAAGTTTCTCACAAATACTCGTTTACATCGACCAATTCACATGTTTGTGTCTCTTTTTGTTTTTCATTGGTACAGTAGAATCTATCGCAACCACAACGAATTTGCACAATGTTTCCAGCACAACTGTACATTGCGATGTTGGTCGTCGGTGTGCTGAGCGATCGTGTATTGTGTATGTGTGCGTCATAACTCGAGGTTGTGTTTTCGCAATTTTTCTTTACCCACATTTAGGTGTATATCAGGGTCAGTTCGAGGTTGCCACATTTTTTTTAAACAGCGAATGAAAGAGAACAGATAAAATTAAAATTACTGATAGCGTGTAAATTTGATGAGAGAAGGTGGGTTACAGTAGAAAGAAAGACGGATGGTCGGATAGACGGATGGAGGAAAGAGAAGATAAATATTTATGGGTTATCTTTTCGGAAGCTGTGCGGATCATATCGATTTCGATCATTCGTGATTTGTGGTGATGGTGGAGCAATGTCTGGGGGATATTGTGCAAAGTGAAGGCACGTTTCCACAGTTTCAGGGGGAGATGTGTGTGTGTGGATGATAATAATTGAAATCAGATACACAACTACACCATTAATAATATGCAACCTCTTATACACATAGGTATAGCTTCTGTTCATCATGCACCATTGCAATTTCTGTTGTCCCCTTTTTGCGGTTGTTTATCTTGTCGTTCTGTTTTCATTTCCATTTTTGCCTCTTGATCTTGAGTAATGATCACATTTTTTTTTGTTAAGTTCAATTTTTAGTTTGTTTCTCTTTCAATAAAATATGGGTCAATGTTAGAGAGGTGAGGTAGTGGTAAAGAAATACAAAGGAGGCAAATTAGATCATGAGTATAGTACCTATACATGCGTCATTTTGTATACTCTGTCATAACTTCTCTCATTCGGCACCTACATACATTTCAAATGATGACATATTAAGACTGTTCAATGTATTCATTGGGTCAATCGATTATAATTGACGACATCACCCAGTAGGAAATTTGCTCCTCAAGGAAAAATAAAGTTGAATTCCTCGTGGAAATCACGAGGCACTTTCATTGAGTAGAAGGTCTGCATTGGTTTCATTCATCGAAAGTCATGCAATGAGACAGTAGTTTGCAATCCCAGTAGCATCTTGTGCTTTGTTCTCGAAAGAAGGTAAAGAAAACATGAAAAAAAAAACAATATCCTTCTTACACATCCTTAATGTTAATGAATACAATGCTGAACACGTTATAATTTTTCCTGCATCTTTTCAGTGGTTATTCTAATCCACAATTGAGTGTTTAATGCCTGCGATGTGAAAGAGAAAACAACCCTTTCTTTTCTTTGGAATTGAAAATCAGTAAACAACCTTTCAATAGAGCAAAACTATGGTGATCAGGTGATATTGCTAGTGAAAAGGAATGTATTTTTTCATGAACTTCGTTTACTGGGCAAAATAGTCTGCGAGCTGAGAGGAAAAAGAGAGAGAGAGAGATTTTGACCTGCAATAAACAATCCTTTTTTTTTGGGTTTTTCCCGCGATGGGTCGGCGTCTCAGCGACGCTCAATAGGTCTTTTTTTGTCATGAGTTATTTCTTTTGTTTTTGGAATGATTTAGTGTCAATTTTGTGATCACAGAAAACGGTTGTGCGGGGTTTTGTGTTTTCAATCAATTTACTAAAGATTAAATAACAACCATGGAGAAGGAAAACAATTCACCAACGGTAAATTCCCTATATTCTTTTGAATGATTTGCAAAAAGTAAATATTCCTCTTTTTCTTAGATCTCAAATGAACAGGAGAATAAAGATGATTAATCCCTAAGCTGCTCCCCAAATTCTACCAAGTGTCAAAGGAGAGTTTTTCGACCAACTATTTGTGTTACGTCTTGCAACAAGACAAGACAATGTAAGACATATATATCTACTAACTTCTTTAAAATGTATTATAGGTAATAGTTAATAAAATAGATACGTACATAACACAAATTTAATTTTTTTTTTTTTTTATTCAAACTATAAATTTGCATATATTTCAGGCGCTTCTTCTATTGATGAAATAAGAAAAGAAATGGATAATGATTTCATTCATATTCCTTCTAGTAATAAAACATCGCCTTAATGTATTCCTTTTTTCAAAACTGAAAAAACGAGCTTCAAATATGTACACAATTCTGTAGTGAATAATTAGTATTTTCAATGATTCTTTCCCTGACGCAATTGATTAAATGTTGACTCACTTTTCATTAATTTATTTCCATTGAGGAAAGCATCACATCAATAGAACCAGTTTTTTCAGACACAAAAATTCCCTATGAAATCGAAGATGCCGTGAGCATAGTGATTTCACAACAAAATATGCATCAAGAAAGTGTGTACCTCCTTGCAATGACAAGCCTGTGTTAAATTCCTCATAGGATTCCGTAGGAAATTCATGGGTGCAGCTCCTTTTCCGTGATGAAACACCTACTTCTTCACTAGTGAATTTTTGGAAATTTCCTACTGGGCACTGTCATAATACCGTCACCACTACCACCGACGCCACCGCCCAATTCCATTACATTTTATGTTGTCAGAGAGTCACAGAGTTCAGCAATAAATTTGTTACACGAGTGATTGTTGTTGCTCAATTATCTAAATCGTTGAAATTATATTTCAAAACCTTTTGGTGCTGTGTATACCTACTAAGCTATTTCACACAATTAAGATATGAGGTTAAATTGATTTTAACCTTAAATGGGGATATAAAGTGACAGCTTTTGTCGAATATGGATATATTATACAGCGTTAAGAAATCTTAACAAACTGTGCCTAGAAACCCACCTTATTTGTGTCTATGTGAATAGAAAAGAACAATCAAAGTACATTCAGTGGATTAATTTTAATAACAACAGTGATATGGTACATGTTTAAGATATGACATCATTTTGACGTTTTATCTTTTAGAGAGATACTTGCCTATTTCTCTTAAAATGTTTAAACGTGATTGGACATCTATATTTAAACTTAAAATTAAGTGGCGCAATATTGCGACTATCGACCCAGCCGAATTTTTTTTTTTTTAAATGAGAGTGAATATTTAAAAGGGGCATCTACCTACATAGACTTCGTACCTACCTTGGGTATGAACTAAATGTGATTTTTCGTTTGTGTTTAAGTACCTATTTAAACTTATTTGACATTGTAATACCTACCTATATTTTGCTTTGTTTGATTCAAGTAGGTATGTAGCTTTTAGTTTTATTAAATTGTTGCTACACTTATGATGTCAATGGCACAGTCTCAGAATTCAATGCCAAATATTTTTTTTGACTTTCAAAGATAATTCACGTTTTGTTCTTATGTATTGTATTTGAACGTGAAACGTCAACGAACAGATATTTTATTAAACAATGGATTGTATTTCTTTCGTTTTTTTGGCTTTATAATCGACGAATCGCTTAATCATACTAGTTAATGTGTTAGTGAAAAAGTCGAAGACCTTATAGGTACATATAATAATGTATTTGCCTACATAGGTATATGATATTTATTAAGTGAACTTTCAACATTTGACACATGACATAATGGTGAAATAAATGTCAAATATAATTTCCTTTTCCAATAACTAATGGCAATTGTTATGGCGTGGAGATTCACTTTTATCCGTCATGATTATTGAGCAGGTACAAATAGTGTAAGTAAAAGTCTGGGTCCTTATTCGGAATTCCCCCCCCCCCCCCCACCAACCCCCACCAAAACATCAAATTATGGAGGAGAAACATTTTTTTATTGTTAAAAAATTGAAGTATAAAAAATGTAAATTTTATAATTATACGATCAAATAAAAAAAAAAACGGTCGGTGGGCGGAGGAAAAAGCAGGGTGTGGCCCCCGAAAAGGGAATTAAAATCATGAGAACCCGCGAAGCGGACCACCCACAGTACTGTTAAACAAAAAAACTGTTGACATAGGCGCCTGCCTGGCGTCTTTACATACCCTAAGCGGAGCAACGAAGTTGCGTGAGCGGGTGTGGCCCCCGAAAAGGGAGTTAAAATCCTGAGAACCCGCGAAGCGGGCCACGCACAGTACTGTTAAACCAAAAAAAACTGTTCTCAATAATTTGATGTTCTTTATCAACAGCAAACACTTTTTCCGAATAAGGTCCAAAGTTTGATTAGTCGGAGTTGTGGTCATAGTTATATTATTATATGACTTATATTATTATATGACATTTGTCATTGTACAATCCCTGATAAGCTATCAAACATTTGGTCAGTTCAGACAAAAAAAAAGGTGTCACAAATGGACACAAGTTTGTAAGACGAGACCACTTTGTAAGTCTCAAATTGATCTCACAAAAATCGGCTCAAATTGTTTACCGATCTTTTGTCTCGGGATGTGTTCATAGTCCCCCATATAAATTCCATCAACCCCGGTTCCAATGAGTTATGGTATCAAAATGACACACTTCAGCGCTAATTGGGCCCTAAACAGCGAGTGGTCGCGATTTACTTACTATAGCTTAACTGAGTTGAGTCTTGGATAAGTTTCAGGATCAAGTTTTTAGATTGAAAACTGAAGCGAGACTTTCAATTTCAGTTAGGTATTATCTAGACGAGATTGAGACACATTTTGATGCGGTTTTGGAATTTCTTTATTTTAACGATACCAACACAAAACTTAAAGCTCGAACCACACTTATGTTTCTCGTATGTTGTTTTGTAGAGTGATGAGTGATGACTCATGACTGGTGTCTCCGACTGTGTACTCCAGTCATCAATCGAGCTGTGTTGGCCATTATCATTATTTGTTTTCGCAAAGTCTAGCCCTGGCCTTACAAATTACAAAACTTTAACATTCTTTAAGATTAATGAGATCCTATTTCTCTGAACATGCCTATTTAGTTAAAATTATGATTTCCGTTGGCATTAAACTTTGGGTTTTCAATTCAATGGCGCAAAATTTTAAACAGTTCTCGTTTAAGGAATAAAACCGGCTCTACTTAACGCAGTCGTTTAGCTTGGAGACTTCGTCTAACTTTTGCATAATTTTAAACACGTTAGACAACTCTTCTAACTGATGTGGGTTTTACAACAGAACCTAAGCGAATTTGCGTTGAACAACCCTTAATTTGACAGATACATAACTCACACAACTACAAAAACACAAAAAAAAAGTAAAAAGAACAGACAAGACAACTTTAAATCAAATAATTTTTCGCCGAAAAAAGTACATTTTATATACTACCTCGGTACAGATTTTGATTGTTTATAAGTTATTTACATTATTTTAGATGAAAATAAAGTATAAATCGCAAATTCACAGCATAAAAACTCAATTTGTTGTTGCAAGGTGCAGATTCATTTAGCTATACTCGTCTCGGCCGGCGGCGGCGCGCGTGCATACATAAGATATGTATGTACCTACATACATTTGTATTTACAGATTTGTTCATCGTAGAGCACTTTCGTACGATTATTTCGAATTTATAATATTCAGTTATTCAGTCTACTTACAAAAAACATCTTTAAAAAATCGAATAAAACATCAGTAAACATTTTTTCTTCGATTTGCTTTGGTATGAAATGACCATTGTCAATATGGATAAAGTATACTTTAAAAAAATAAACTAGCTATTTGCTGCTGTTAAAGTAAGACGAGCTCTTTAACGTTAAAGTATAGTTTATGTCCTTTAAAATTAACAAAAAGTCGGTTCTCGTTTTATACTCAATATTTAGAGTCGACTCCCATTCTAAAATTGATTTAGAGTAGGTTTTAAATGTTTAAAATTTTGCGCCAATATATGTATTTAAAGTTAGACCACCGTTGTGGCAACATATTATGTATGTTTGAACTTAAATTATTTTCAGAAATTGTGAAAAATTCATATTATTTTTGAAAACTCCAAAATTACTTACTTTTAATATTATCTAACTTTTAGAGATATGACGACTTTTTGGCTGTTTAATTGCATGTTGGTTTACTTACTCAAAACTGGAGTTTCTAAGAATTGAAATTTAATCAAAAGTCATTCGCGTACGGAAGCAGATGTTTTTTTTTATTTGTATGTAATTACCGTCAATGTTTTATCTTTTCAGAACGAAAATTCAATATGAATCTCTAGAGGGTTCAATGATCCTCGATGATCCCGACGATGATACCCTGTATGACAAAATTGGATGTCCGTTGTATACGGCTCCTGAACTCTTGTGTCCGAATTCTACGTACGCTGGCAAGCCTGCTGATATTTGGTCCTTGGGAGTTATTCTCTACACAATGCTCGTCGGCCAGTATCCATTCTACGAAAAGGGAGGCTGCAATCTTATTACAATTATCCGACACTGCCAGGTGCAGATACCTACGGCATTAAGTAAACCAGTGCGTTGGTTATTAAGAAACTTGTTGCGTCGTATTCCGGACGAAAGATTACGAGCTGAAGATTTATTTCTACATCCCTGGTTAGAAGAACTGAAACCGGCCTTCATGTACATAACTGTTGATTCAGTCTTTTCGGATAGTGAGAATGAAGGAAACAAAAAAAAGGAAGATGAAGAATGTGAAGAACCAAAATCTAAACGACTGAAAACTAACGTTTCAACGGATTTTGAAATCAATGATAATGGCGAAATGGGATGAATGTGATGAATTGTTAGTTTGTTATCGAGTCTCATGAATTCGAGATAACTCAAATAAAGCGTGCGGGAACACGCGCTTTGGGCAATTGTTGACGGTTGTCACAAACATAAGTCTGCTTTTAAGCTGTTGGCCATTCGGAGCAAAACATGAACACAGCGGAACTCTGCTTATGGTTTATCTTCTGGGAAGAAAAATGAGTAGAAAGGCGGCGAGTGATTGGTCGCATTTGTTAAATTTTGTTATATCTAAATTATTTATTTTATTCGTAATTTGTTAAAAAAAGTGAAACTTAAAAAAGAACAAAAAAAAAGTAAAAAAAATATAATTGAAATCAAATTTGAAGAAGACTTCTTTTAATCTATAATGAACAAAATGTAGGTTTGTATTTATTTAGTTTCCAGTGAAGTGAAAGTGAGTTTCTGAGACAAAGTGTTTTATTATTAAGATAAAGGCGCATATTGGGAATAGCACGAGTTGTGTTTATGTATCAACAAGATAAACACGTCTTACGAAAATGTATTTGTCACAGTGTCAAGATCAAATATCTCGATGTATCTATTTGGTAAATCATTGGTAAATGCAGATTTTATATATTAATTTCTGTTTGTGTTATTATTTTAAAAGAAATCTTCATTATTTGAGTAGAGAAACATAGACTGGATCCATTTACCGAATCATTTTATATAACAAATAACTTGCTGCATGCATTGGAAATAATTTTTACAACTGAAATAAATTAAACAGACCTAAAAGCAGATTTTCAAGCTGACAGCTGAAAATTAGGTTGGTATGGTATTAGTATCTGAAGGGGTAAATCTACCGAAGAATTTAGATTACCTAATGGGCGCATTCACTAATCTAGTCACTACGTAGTCAAAAATTCAACTAGCTTTGTGAATGCGAAATTGCACTACAAAGCTAGTCAATTCTAACTGTCATATTAATGACAGATGTAAGCACATAAAATAAGAAAAATTGTGTTTTGAGAACTTTAAATAACTTTTTTTACAGTTTAAATTAAATAACATCAAATATAAGATATAATATTAATTTGTTTAATAATTTCACTTCGAAAATATCTTCCACCAAAAATTAAATTTGTATTTTCAACGAACAGCTGATTGTGAAATGTCAAAATCAATATCCAGAAATGTTTACACTACGTTTGAGGGGAAATTTCAACTAAATTTTTAGTTGTCTTTAGCCAATCAGAACGAGTTGACTACATAGTGACTAGATTAGAGAATGCGCTCAATATAATGAAAAATTTTCCAAAAATCGACATTTTGACAGATCTTTATCAATTTTTTTTTTATCAATGGAAAACATTCTAATTTTCAAAAATTAAAAAAGTTATCCAAATTTTTACAGATATATTTATAACATTCTACATTGGTTTTCTAGGTACTGATTCGATAAATATATACATATGTACCTACATACATAGGTATAAACTGAATTAACTTACGAAAAGAAAGGTTTCTCATGAATTGAGAAATTGATAAATTTTGCCAAGGGCTTTTCAAAGACAGAAATTCATTCTCTTATTTTCAAATCAAGTTGCTCCAAGGAAAACATACTACCGACGTATTTTTTTTTTTTTAAATACATACATAGTTATAATGATCAGTTTTTAATATTCGATGCTTTTATGTCATTGTTATTTAAGAATAAAATAAGGTCAATGGCTAAAGGAATTCACTTAACCTGATTGCAAATGACATAATTTGAACTTTAGGGTCAGTATCGCGTAAAAGTAAAGCGATCACTTAATTGATTGTCGTTTTGACAATATCTATCTCTATATCTATTTATTGATACTCGTATGATAGAGAACGCTAGTCAAAACGACAAACAAAAAGATGACAACCAACTATCACCTTAGCCGATTAAATATAGACTAGCCGACCCAGCTCTCGAAATTCGAGTTCCAATTTATTTATTATTTATATTATTGGCAGTGTTTTCAAGCAAATTTATTAAATTTTATTTTATGTAATATGCAAAGTGTTCGACAGTGCAAAAACAAAAATGACCCACAGTGTGTAAATGCGTGTCTCAAGTATATTCTGCACATCTCCGTAACTGTGGCTTTCCAACCATATAAAATTTATCGAAATCGGTTAAATACTTTTGGAGAAAAGTGTACCACAAAAAACATGTTTGCCGTTTTATTATATGATATAAAAAGACATGAAATCGTAGCTATTTTATTGATAAGCACTGTAGATGCTTTACCCCAGGACTGTCACCGCACAGTAGTTCTTTGTCAATTTTGGCCACAAAATCAATTATCACGTAAATTTTTGTATCTTAAGTTGAAGCTTTAATATGTAATTGATTCCAAGCGTCATTTTTTGTTCGGATTTAGTTGATATTTATTATGTTCATAAAACACTTCTGTCTTTTTTACATTAGCTCCCAAAAGAAAGTCACCCTTTGTTGAAACTACTAAGTCTACTTCACTTAAATGGATTAATATATTTAGTTCTTGGTCACGTGATTGCCTTTTCACTAGAAGTTGCAAATCTTATTAAAAATTTCATTGCAAACAAAAGATGCAATTACACAAGATTGTGTAATAGGAATGAAGACTGAGGAGTATACATACATACTATGTACATCCTTTCAGAAAGAGCTTTTTTAATTAATGGATTTTTTAACATTTAAAATTCTTGTAACGCCTGTTATTAAAATCAGCGTCACAAGATAAAACCTGATGATGGATACGTAGGTACGTGATTAGTTAACATTTTTTCTTTCAAAAGCTTTTTTCAACGTGCTATCTATCACATAAGCCAATACGTGATATTAAACATTCTTTAAACGATTTATATTATCAATGGGTGAATTTGAAATACGAAATACGACAGGTATGTATTTGATTTATATTTATTATTGCTGAATACGTGCAGTACAACTAGAAGTCCGGAACTATTAAAAATTACATATTTGTACAAGATCCTCGTTCTATTAGGAATGCACATAAAAACCACAACTACTATTTTAATCAATTCAAATGTATTTGTTTTTATTGAAACTGCACCGTAAACAATAAATAGAGTCATGACAAGGAATTAGCATACAAGTACTTAGTACAGACTTACCCATTTTAATGAGAGATGCAAAATATTCTCTGTGACGTAGAAACTAAGGTCATTTGTTTTATAATTTTCCACATGGTATACAGGGTGTTTGACATAAGATGCATTCATCGGCTCTTTAATAAACTAACTCGGTGAAAGTAAAAGACTGTTTTTTTATTTAAATTTAGAATAGGTTAGCATAGGATAAATTTCTCCGTTGTTTTTTTGATAAAGAGTTTTTCAAATAACCTTGTTTTGTACCGTTTGAAAATAATTTTTAATAATTTAGTCACTCATAGTTTTGAAGTTCCCATCATAAATCCCATGGAAATTCGAGAAAAGAATGGGGATTACTTAACGAATTTTTTAATAGAAGATCATCTTTTGATATTCCTCAAAGTTTATCGTACGAAAATTTGAATATAGCTAGCCAATCATATAGAAACGTACAAGCTTTTCAGTGATTACCTTGCAGATATACCGGTAAAAACGCTTAGTGATGCAGGGTTAATTCATTCTTATAACTGCACGGGTAATTGTTTCAATAATTTATTTCAATATAATGTATGTAATAATTTTTTGCTTAGCCTATTTCTTCTTTAGTAGTATTTAAAGTCACAAATGGTCTAGCCAACTCAGATTCATTTATAATCCATAGCTTTTCGGCTAATTTTACTTAAAAGATTTTCTTTAATATTGTAGATAATTTTAAATCACTTATTCAATAAATGTGTTTTTCAAGGGAAGTTGCCAGAGTGTTTGAAAATAGCTGAAGTTATTTCTAATTTAAGAAAGGTGACAAAAAGTATATTTAAAATTATTGGCCGATCTCTCTTCTATCAGTTTTTCGAGAAATTTATAAGAACAGCGCAAACCAATACGATTTTAGAGCAGAATATTCAGCTGAGGATGCATTACTAAATTTTTGTTCTAATTGTAACTAATGTCGTTTTTATTTGGCAATCCGGAATCTCTCTCCTCCGATCCGGAATCCCAACTGAACTCTTTTTTTGATTCTGATGATTCTGAAGTTTTTTGTGATTGCAATCCGGTATCTCTCTCCGATCCGGAATCCCAACTGAACACTTTTTTTGATTCTGATGATTCTGAAGTTTTTTGTGATTGTATATGTGAAACATCAAATGTGGACATTAATGAAAATCAAGAATAATTATATGTTGAAAAATACACTTCGCACAATTAGCAACAAAAAATCACAGCTGTTGAGTTCGACGTTTAACTATATGAATGTGTGAGAGCTTCTGGTTTCGATTCTGATTTCAAATCCAGAAGCAAATTTCTCTTCTTTTCAGAATCAGAACTGTCATTTTTTCCCAAGTGAACACTTTCAGAAGAGTCCAGAAGGCTTCCGGATTGCCAAATAAAAACGACATAAGGCTTTCGATACCGTCGATCATTTTGACATTTTACTAAGAAAAATAGATAAAGCTGGTTTTACGAGCCCAAACGCAAAATAGTTGGACTACCTATGATAAAAAACAAAAATCTTCTGATTCTTAAATTCCATCGGAAATAAAATCAATATTTTGGTATTTTTCTTAAGATATATTTATTTTGAATAGGAATAAGTAACAAAAACAAAATGACTTCAATTAAATAACGGTATAGAGCAATCTTCCAAAATAAAATAACGATTTAAACATTTTTTTAAGTGCAAAATAGTTTGCCTATGGGTCTTAATTTTTATTTCACCATGGTGTTACGTCGCCTTTGGCCTTGATAACTGCTTCTATGCAACGTGGCATTGTGTCAACTAATTTTTGACATTCTTCGGTGCCAAAAGATTCCCAAATATTTATGATTTTAGCTTTAAGGTCTTGAAAAGGTCCGGCATGGTTCTTTTTGCGGTTTTTGTTTCATTTTATGCCAGGCAGTTTCAATTGGTGAAAGGTCAGGGCTGCTGCCCATATCAATAGAGATGCTGGAAACTTGACCGTTTTTTTAAGGCAATCTTTGTGAAAAACTTCTTAAATTTCTAATGAGTCGTTTTCGTTCGTCGCCCACGCAAACTTCAAACCTGGACTCATCACTCCAAATAACGGACCGCCATTGACTTTAAGTTTAGTTTTTACGTTGTTTGGCCCACTCTAGCCGCTTTTTCTTTTGTTTAGGTGTTAAAAGTGGTTTTTCTTTGGCCTATGTTTTTAACGAATTAAAATTGCTCTAATTTAAATAAATCTAAAACAAACCTTATAAACTTTGTATCCAATTTTTTTCATAGTCCGTTTGCAAGTGTCGACCGAAACACTTTTTTTTTATTCTTTCCCTCCATTGAACAGTTATTGCAGCGGCCGTTTGACGTCGATTTTCTTTTATTATTTTTTTTAAAACTCGGCAATCTCGAGGTTTTGCAATTGGTGGACGTCCCGTTTTTTTACCGATATCCACATTTCCACTATTTTTGAACTTTGAGATAATGTTTCGAATTGATGAGCGCGGTAAATTGAATTGTTTTGCGATTTTATAGCTCGATAATCCCGTTTCGAAGGCTTTATTTATGGATTCCCTAAGGTCTCTTGATAATGCAACGCCACGCACCATGGTTGACATTAAATTGTTGCTGGCTTGCATAAAACGAGAGATCAATAAACAACAAAACAAGTGCATGTCATTTTTTTAATAACGGTTAACTGAAAATCTATTTAAATCTTCATAGGCCAACTATTTTGCATCCCAGAGAGAGTAGTCCAACTATTATGCTCTATCTTTGTTTGAGGGAATGCAAACTGGAGCCATATGTGCTTTCTCGAATTTAGTTCTGTTTGGTCTAATTTACTTATTAAATGTAATTTATTACATCGACAAAAAAAATTAAAAAAAAACTGCTTGGGGACCAGAAAATATAGGCACATAAAAAATGTTAATTTGTTAATTGATGAGTAGGCCAACTATTTTGCGTTTGGGTCGTAGGTGTTTTATTCTTGATTGGTTTTCTTCCTTTCTTGAAAATAGAAAACAAAAGGTTCGATTAGGTAAAAATTTTATTGAAAGTCATAATATTGAAATAGGTGTTCCTCAAGGATCAGTCCTTGACCCGATTGTATTCCTTGTTTTCATTAATTCTTTTTTCTGTTTAAAATTAAAAGGAACTTAAACTGGTTTTGCTGACGATATAGCTTGTCTATATTCTAGTTCATCCTTAACTTAACGGAGACTCCTAGAAACTCTCTATTATGGTCAAGTTCAATCTAAACTGCAATATGGTATTGTATGTTGGGGTGGTACGTATAAAAACTACCTTCAACCCCTGTTAGAATCTTAAGAAACATTTGCAAGAAAAGAAGACTTAATCATAGATTTACTTTGTTTGCTGGCTCTGGTATACTCCCCTAAAACATCTTTACTTTAATAAAGTCTTAAAAATATTCATTTTACATCTGTTTACACACTGTGCAGTAGTGATAGAAACCTCGCGTTCATTCCTGTATATATTTTTCAACACTTTTTCCATTTTATACATCAGTAGCACCTTCTATATTCGTTCTATTGGCTCTAGATACTCTTTTAACTAGAAGGTTAAAAAATGGCTTTTTAACAACGATTTTAATGAAATTAATGACTTATATTTACAACCTTAGTTTAAACTTTTATTTTCTTATTTCTTTTATTTTTTGCTTCTTTGGCATTTCATCCCACAACATGTACTGAATGAAACTTCTTAAAGATTTTTGTTAGCTCTTTCTTACTTACTTAGATACTTATGTACTTACTTTCGACACTTGTCGTAAGACAACAGATTGTATCATAAATTATTTTTTTTTATCATTTTAATAGTAATCTAACTTATTTTGTTTTACATGAAATTATTATTTTTGTTGAAAATAAAATAAACGCATCTTTCTAAAAATCTATATTCACATGTCCAAAACATGGATTTCTGGCATTAAAAAAATATATAATATGTTATTTTTTTTAAATAATTTATTAGGTAATCATTAAATTAAAAATTAAAGAATGGAGGAAGCTTTTACATGAATCGTTGGTGTTGCCGTTGTTTTTTTATAATTTGTTCTATTTCAAGTTATTATTTTAGAAAATTGTCTTTTAGAGAAAAATATCCTGTATAGTTAATTTGGAAATTCCTATCTATTTACATTAAGCTAGTAGTAGTACATTACAAGAAAGTATAGGTTGTTTGGAAATATTATCAATTTTTTCTAAGATATATAGTGGTGGACAAGAAAATGCCACATATTTTTGTCCATTTTGATCTTTTATTAAAATTGAATATAAAAAAATCTTACATTTTGTGGTTCTTAGAAAATTAAAACATTTTGTGATGTATAAGTATAAGAATCTAGTTACATTTTTTATTTCATTAATTTTTTGTTTAATTTTTTTTATAAAATTAACCTTTAAATTTCAACAACAAATTTAATATTTATTTTAAAACTTTCAGAAAACCGACATAAATGTCATTCCAGTCCATCGGTATTCGACGTCATTAACCCTAGAAAGGTAATCATATTTTTTAGTACGTTAAAGGTAATCATTCGTCGAATCGACGAAGTAAAATTTAAATGCAATTTTTTCGAAAAGTTATTAACTAATTCTTGTAGATGTTAATAATTTATTTTTATCAAACCTTTCTTTTAATAAAAACACACTTTTCATTTTATTTTTTTAGTTTTGTGACTTTTTATTCTCCTTAAAGATCTATGAAGAATCTATGAGAAATTATAAAAAGAAAAAATGATGTTCGTCTAATCGACGAGGATTACCTTTCTAGGGTTAACCCATCAACCCATCGTTGTGGGCCAATTTGATATCCCATAGTGATAAGGGGACATAAGAAAATCCTAATCTATCGATTTGGTTTTGTTCAAGAAAAATTTCCTGGACGAGATTCTCTTCGCCATGCAAAACTTTACGATTTGAAAACAAATATTCGCCAAGTAATGTCTAAGTTACTGTCCGATATGTGTTTGAATTTAGCCCTGCAGTAACGGACATTTTCATGATAATATATTTTTTTTCATAATGATAGGCTATATTGAAATAAGAGATTAATCTTAATATTTACCATTGTGGTGTTCTATTTAAATTGGATAAATCTGTATTTATGCTCAAACTTGGTCATTTTCGGAAACAAACACAAACGGATAGAAAATAACTATTTGCTCACAGTTTTGTTAGCTTTTTTGTGAACAACATTAAAAGACTGATAAAATCTGGAATAAAACATAATTTTGTTTGCAATTTTATTGAAACTGATGATTTTGAAAAATAATCTAAAATTACGCAATTTCGGGCAGATGGGAAGATAATATTATAAGTAGAAATAGGTAGGTAGTAGGATTATCTTTTCCTCTTTTATATTTACGTAAATATTCAATAAGTGTGCCCATAGCACTTCCTAAACGAAATCAATTGAAAATTCCCAAAAGTATAGCAATAATTTAACTGTGTATAAGTAATAATTTCGAGTTCATCAATCTCTGTCAAGACTACACGTGCAATATTGTTTTCCAAGAAATGACTCTCTGCCATTGAGTAAATAGCAATAATTTCATTAAATTTTCGTTTGTATAAATATTTCTAAATTCTTAATATTTCGTAAATCTTTCATTGCCATAATCATATAAATGAAAACGAAATCTTTCTGTACTCGAAGCGCGCAGTAGAGTTCACGAATAAAGTACCTATCCCAACCTACCTGCCTAACAATACGAGTTATACATTGCAGTATTTGTTTGTTCTTGAAAGACTTCCTCTTGCGTGCAACATTTTCTTTACAAACCTATGACTAGCTGGCAGTTGAAACACCTTGAGGAAATATTTTCATTTCCTCGTTTACACCGTTGCCAGTTGATCTTGGTGCAATCATGTTCTGTTGGTATATTAATGCAAATTAAATCATGATCCAACGTTTTCTTCTAATTGGCCAATGTAATTCCGGTCAAAAGTAGTTGTTGATTTCCCGCAGCGGTTGGTTATTGCGAAAAAAAAATTCTCAACAAAAAAAGATACAAATAACCAAAAAAAAAATGTATTTTCGTCAGGTGCTTGGCTTGACTTGGCATTGCGCGATCAGTAACCAAATACGTTGATCTGCAATAGCTGTCGTTCCGTGTAATTTTAATACTCAAGGGCAATTCTCGGTGGGTGTACAAAAAAAAATCTTAACAAAAATATTAACTTAAATCTTTCACAGTGCCAACGAATAAAACACCATTTGTTATAGGTGTTGAAATTTGCACTTGGTTCTGTTTCAGGTAAATGTTGCAAAATTATGTATCTTGAAAATTGTTACTTCTGATGCTTTTGCTGTTAGTAATAATAGGTATATGTCATAAGAGATCTGTAGAAACTTTTTGAAAGACTTACTTAAGTTTGATTTGACCTTTATTAACCACGAAATGTGTTGAATTATACACCTCAAGGTTGAAAGTTTTATTCTTTTCTTTCAAATTTTAGAAAGAATTGAAAAAAAAATTCATCTATCTTTTGAATTTTGGATAGAATTTAAAAACTAAATATAAGTACTCCTTAACAGTGGGGTTTAAAATTGTGGGTCATTATTATTTAAACCTAAAACAAAACCTTAAAAGCTCAAATAGAAATATTCAACTTCGTCTGTGATAAGCTCTTACGTGAGAATTTTGCGGCCATGTTGTTTTGGTGGCAGACGTCAATTCTGTTGTTTATTATACAGAAACTGATGCTAAATCACCATGGCAAGTACGATTAACCAGAACGTCCAAATGATAAAAATTTATTGTCAAAATAAGAGTTCGTTTGTGCAAACGCAGCGAGCGTTGCGCTCATTTTACGGTAGACGTCGTAGCCCTTTACAGTCCACTTTTCAACGTTTGGTGGGCAAATTTAAGATGATCGGTTCAGTAATCAATCATCCAACGTTCGCATGTGAAAGGAACGCAGAATCGGCCGAGAACATCGCCGCAGTCCGTGAAAGCAGTCGATTCCTCGCCATTCACAAGAACTCGACCTTTCACAGACTTCAATTTGGCGATTTTTGCGTCGGGACTTAGGCCTACACCCATACAACTCGTCCAACTGACCTAGGAGCTCAAACTTCATGACCATAGACAACGCCATTTGTTCACTGACATGGGCTTCAGAGCGTTTGGAAGAGGACCCCAAAATCATCTTTAGCGACGAGAAGCAGTTTTAGATGAATGTCTAAATTAAGAAACAAAATTGCCCTATATGGGAAGACACCAATCCACACGAGGTTCACCGGGTCACAATGCATCCTCGAAAATGTATCGTTTGGTGTGGATTTTGGGCAACCGACGTCAGGTCCTGACTTTTTCGAAAAGGACGTTGGTGAGGCGGTAAACGTCAATGGTGAGTGCTACAGAACGATGATTACCAATTTTCTGTTGCCCAAATTGAACCCTATACATCTAGACGACACGTGCTTCAAGCTGGACGCCACGATTAAATACTAATTTCTTCATCTTTCATTTATGTAAAATTAAAAATTTAAAACTCTTCAAAAAATATAAATCTTTCTATGACTTACCTAAAAAACCAGTGAAATCTATCCACTGCTCAGAATAAAACATGATCACAGGCTCTTTAGTACAAAATCAATTAGGTAATAATTACTGAATGTAACATGAGTAATTATACATCACTAGTCTACCTAGTTCTTAGCTCAAGAACAAGATTTCAAATAAGTGTGTGGCCATAGAGAAGCATGAAATCGGGCTCACTAGGTCAAAACGTTTCAATTACCAAAAGAAAAACAGCAGTGCAGCAGCAATGGTGGCAACTCTAAGACCAGGCACCGCATCTATAATTTATTTTTTTTTTTTACTAACGTACTGTTTTTATGGCTTAGAAGCTAGAACATAATTTGCCATCAAACTCTTGCAACGTCTCAGATAAAAGTTATATGCATATGTCAATGCTAACTGGTCCAACAAGCGTAAATGAGATCGAGATCAAAGTTGTGTCATAGCAAAAGTCGTCGTGTAACAAAATGTCACTCTCAATCTCAAGAGCGTGTTTACTAAAATCAGTCAACGACGAAGAAATACATTTGAGCCTGACTTATATGTTGGTGGTATATTGGCAGAGTTGGCAGTTGAAACTACCATGAAAAATTACTTTAGAATTCAAGTTTACTACACATCGAGATCGTGTTGTAGAGCATATTGCGTTCTTTAAAATGAAGCAATGTCGAACAGTTTCTGAATTCGAAATTAAAAATGGTGTCACTATGGTTCTGTAGGTGAGGTGGAGTCAGAAGAAAAAGAAATACCAGGCATATTGAAAGTCTTAGCCGAGATTCTGTTGACCTTCCTCGGTGTGTTTACGCGAAATAAAAGTTCTGGTTTCATCATCGACAAATGTATGTATAGTATCTTTTAACATTAAGGTTGAATTGTTGCTTAAATGAATCAAAATTTCTCAAAAACAAAAACATGAATTGCTTAACTGAACAAAATATGGTTTCACAATTTCTTGAAACATGGCACTGCGCACGAGTCTAATATTCGCGCTCCTTTTTTCGAAATAAAAACCCGACAAAAAATAGTTTTTATAGTTTTTTGATTGCGCGAGATAAATATCACTAAAACGATCTATTTTCATTCGAAGTCTTGCCACATGATTGGCACCCACTATATAGCATATTTTGTTGTTTTGATTTAATTTAATTCAATTGAAGGTTGGGCGTTGGGTGGAAGGGCGCGGCGCGCAAGCGATGAAGTCTAAATGTCTAGAACACCTCTAATAAAGATTGTTTGAGAAATATTTTGTTAGATATTGCTTTTGATTGTTCTATTCAATATTAAGTATGTATTTTATAGTTGCTCTAGGTCACCGGAAGTGAGGAAATGTTTCTATTTGCGTACTACAGACAATACAATGTTTAAATTTACATAATGTTATTTTAGGGATTTTGGCTTTTATGGCTTGTGTGTGAAATATAACATTTTTTCATAATGAGGATTTATTTGAAATTAAAGTAAGAATCAAATGGGTAGGTATTTTTTTCTGAAACTGATCAATTATAATATTGATTGATTGATAACATTGACATTTTTGATATTGTCATCCCTGAACTTTTGTGCGTTCAAGCAATAAGACTTACATATTACCAAATAGCTATACAACGCCCTTTCGTTATTCAGAATTGTCAAAATCTTCATTTTGAGGACTCTGACATTCATTTGGTTATCTATATTCGAAAGTTAATACTGAGACTGGCATTGTGTGCGATATACAGGGTGGGCCATCTAGTGGTTTCTTTTTAAATCATAGGTTATTTTGACACTGACAGCTGTTTCCCGCTCGACATCTTGACAGAAAGTCAGTATCATACCTCTGCGGAACGAAATGAGCCGCTTTACGCTTGAACAACGTTGGGAAATATCAAAAACTTTTTCCAAAGTGAGTGCTGTGTATCTCAAACAGTGCGTTTTTTAAAGAAGTTTTGGCCGAAATGAATCACCCACGACCAGGGATCTAGCCTTGTTCCATTCGGAGCAAATTTGCTCCACTTTTGAAAGAAAAAAAATCCACTCCATCGCTCCGATTTTTTCGAGATTTACTCCAATTTTTCCACACAGACAAATTGTCTAATTTATATACAATTATGACATTGTTGAAATAAACCATTAAATATTTGTTAAAAATTCTTTCTGAATTTGTGATTTGTTTATTTTCAGGAAACAATTTTTGAAGATAATAACCCCTGTTCTGATTTTCGTTTACGAAAGTAATACTTTCGTTTCGATTTTGTCTGGAGAATTTGCATTCGTAAATCTAAAAATGTATGTAAGTATTTTTAAAAATATATCTTTAAAAACTATTTTTTGTCTTTTATGAAGGGGAAGACACATGTGTAACAGAAAAACTGTCTGAATGTTGGTACCACTGCAAGGCAAATTTGTACGAAATTAAGAACGTCATTTTCAAATCCGTACGAAAATCAATTTCGGTAACGAATTCAATTCGGAACGAAAATCAGAACAGTGGTGAATACTAAGTTTTTCAATTAAACATGTGATTTATTTTTCGTTTTTGCTAATACTATTTTTTTATGTTCATATATGTATGTATATGTTTTAATTTTCCTGAAAAGGAAGGATTTTCTCCATTTTTTTTCAAATTTCCTCCGAAATTTTATGATTGATATTAGAACCCTGCCCACGGCGGTGTTTGCTGTACGCAAGTTTGTGCAATGAGAATGGTATGCTAGTGAACAACACTTATGTTCTCCGTCGTCGTACGGTACGCACAGGCGAGAATGTGACTGCTGTAGCCGAGAGTGTGAGACTCAATTCACGAACATCAACTCGCCATCTCAACAGCTCAAAATTTCATGAAGGCACTGAGTCAGCCACTTGAAAGAGGCGAGATTGTGTTTCATAATTAATGAGAATGTTTGTTCTTACTAATAAAGCTATAATACATGAAAAAAATTTAGTTTTGTTTATTTGATTGCATTTTTAAAAAGAAACTTGTATTTGGTTACACATAAATACCAAATTTATTATAATTAAAATTTCACTGTCAATATAAAAACTGTGCACTTCTTTAAAGATAAAAGACACCTTTTATTTTAGCTTAACAATTTTGAAACTGTCAGTTTCATCAAAGTGATGGTAATCACTTTTGTCGTTGGTGTTTTTGTGAAAACGTATGATAAACTCAAACATAACTCAAATCACGCTTCTTAGACGTCGATCAATGAGCGTAAGTCACATTAGATTGGGAAAGTTGATTCCGGATTAAATTACGAAATATGTCTCACGAATTCGCTTTTAAATCTTCGTATTTCACGAGAAACTTCACCCTGTACTCCGTGAACTTCTAGACTGATGCTGTGGTACCAGATTCAATACTCTCAATATAAAAATCCTTTAAGCAATTCGAGAGATGCTGGAATAAAACATAGGAATCAATGCTTTGTGACTACCTACTTGAAATTTTATGTCATGTATTTCAACAAGGCGAAATGCGATTCCTTAACATATTTCTTAAAATAGAAGAAAATCTTGGTTTTGTATTTCAAGCAGTGTTTAGGGCAATACTAATCAGCTTGTATGGAGTTTCTATTAGGTAGTTGTTGATAACTCAAGTCAACTTTTAATTATAAATATTAAAAATTAGTGCACAAAATTGTCCGTAAATTCGGCCTTTGAATGTTTGAGTAGGATAAGTGCCAAGATGCCTTGGAAGTCAAACGATGTTCGTCAACAAATCAGGAACACGCTTTTTTTGGGTTTCGAGACTTCAGCGATGTCATGCCATACTTGTTTACTATAATCTATGTTGTTTTTTTTTCCAACCGCTTACTTTTACAAGCCGTTTAAGACCGCCTTTCCTAGCAGAGAGGGACTGGCAAATCAACGAACCATCAACCTGCGAATGGATGATAGCAATACATACCGACGTTTCCAAGATGGAAGCTTGTGTTGGTGCAGGGTTCTTTTCATAAACCCTTGGAATAGCCAGCTCATTCAGACTTCCTGATTACATCAGTGTCTTTCAAGTAGAGGTCCTGGCAGCGTATTGCCAAACTGTATATCAGCACAGATCTCCATAGTCTGTGGTCAGCCATTTTCTGCTCACCGAATTTGAAAGTATTGTAGAGCAAACTGTATGCTACCACAGAGCGCTCTGTGGTCACATGCAGTTTGCTTGTAAAATATTAAAAAAGCTGAAGCAAACTATATGCTAGTTCAGATCGAGCAATGTACCTGCGATTACAGAGCCATCGTTCACGTTGATATAGTTATTGTGTGTGGTGAGTTCTGGGTTGGTATACATTTTGCTTAGGAAACTAAGAGCAAAGTACCTGTGATTACAGAGCCATCGTTCACGTTGGTATAGTTATTGTGTGTGGTGAGTTCTGGGTTGGTATACATTTTGCTCAGGAAACTAAGAGCAAAGTACCTGTGATTACAGAGCCATCGTTCACGTTGGTGTGGTTATTATGTGTGGTGTGTGGTGCCGTGACATAAGGCCAAGTGACAAAAGGCCAAATTTGTTTGTGACTTAAGGCCAAACATAAAATGTTTTGTCTTGAGCAACAGTACCTTGGGTGGCCCGCTTCGCGGGCTTTCAGGATTTTAACTTCCTTTTCGGGGCTCACACCCGCTCACGCAACTCCGTTGCTCCGCTTAGGGTATGTTCAGTCGCCAGGCAGACGCCTGTAGCAACAGTTTTGTATTTTACATTAAATGGAGTAAACAACTAACAGTTATGTACTGCTGCTCAGGAAAACTGTTGCTACAGGCGCCTGCCTGGCGACTGAACATACCCTAAGCGGAGCAACGGAGTTGCGTGAGCGGGTGTGAGCCCCGAAAAGGGATTTAAAATCCTGAAAACCCGCGAAGCGGGCCACCCAAGGTACTGTTGCTCAAGACAAAACATTTTATGTTTGGCCTTAAGTCACAAACAAATTTGGCCTTTTGTCACTTGGCCTTATGTCACGGCACCACATACCACACACAATAACCACACCAACGTGAACGATGGCTCTGTAATCACAGGTACTTTGCTCTTAGTTTCCTGAGCAAAATATATACCAACCCAGAACTCACCACACACAATAACTATACCAACGTGAACGATGGCTCTGTAATCACAGGTACTTTGCTCTTAGTTTCCTGAGCAAAATGTATACCAACACAGAAAAATCTGCTTTTGATCTGACACAGTATATAGTATGCTCTTAATTTGAATGAGCATTCTGTAGTCTATTATAGAGCGTCGGAGCTCTGTACTGATATACAGTTTGGCAATACGCGTCCTGGCAGTGTCGAAAGCTGCTAGACAAGTCTCAATGATGGCAATACCACAAGCTGATATCATCTTTTTTAATTGATAGCCAAGCGGTAACAAAAGCGATTTTTGCCATTTAAATCAAATCGAAGCTAGTAACTTGATGTCGCAAACGTATACTTACATATATGTACATATACATATTTATTTTACTTTAGCCAACCTTGTGGAAAATAAAATGTGTTCAAGACATTGAGTAAGTACGTCAGATTTATTCTTGTCTTTGCTCATAATATCAAAGCCAATCCATTGCTTATCCAATTTTAACAGCAATATTTAAGACTAACCTATTTACCTACCACATAAGTCAAACACGATAAGGATAAACATAATTAAAACTGCATTCTCTTGAGCTACTTGTCCCAATAGATTCAAGTTTTTTTGACCACAAAGTATTCATAAAAATGCATTGGTTTTTTTCATTTTCTGTCCTAAGCTCTATATTGCACTCATATAGCTAAGAGTATCATGCTTTAAAAGGCTGTCTGTTTGAACTGTTAAAGCAAGTAATTTGTTGGTGCTTAACTACGCAAGCACAATAGACCCCCAATAGCATTGTTGATTTCAGTGATTTTTTTGTTGCCATTGAAAAGTGATTACACACGCCACCATGCCTGGGAAACCATTTTGCGGTTTCATGTTTCTTCAAATCTTTTTCGTGTGTTCCTTGGTTATGTATATATGTATATTTTCAAAACAAAAAAGTATACATACGTATAATGTTTATTCATTATCTATGAGTAAAATATTTCATAACACCACAAGTGTTACGTGTTCAATGAACTTGAAAATGACTCCCCAAAGCCGCAAACAGATGTAATCGCAATTTTCAACTTACAAAATAAAGATAGCAAATTTTAACAAATAAAAAACAAAAACAAAAACAAAACTTTATTTTACAAGTGCCTGATTCAATTTGTTTTGACATAAGACTGACAAGGCAGAGGCAGAGACAGTCTTTTGAAGTGAACCAAAATATTGGATGAATTGACAGGTCATCTAACAGCGCCTACGCATAATTACATTCAACTTAAATTGGCTCAGATTTAATATGTAAACGCTACCTTAACGTTCTACCAAAAAAATGGATTTTGTAAAATTCTTCTTATTCGCTTTTTTACTTGCAATACATTGTCAAAGTCGACATTTTGATCAGAGTTTACATTATGATGATAGGGAAGACGAAAAAAGTGTGTCTCGCAATTCTGTCTACAGCCTAAGGGACTCGGTCGATTTTCTTTATGCGAGAAACAGATTGGCACAGCAGCTTCAACAGCAAATTTGACAACCACGTCACTCTTTTTAGAGCCACTGGTTTTAAATGGCTTTGATTACATTAACACAGCAACTTCGACATCAACGTTAGAACTAAATCCTAAATTCGATGTCGTTGTGCAAATGCTAACAACTTTCAAGGCGAAATTTGTCAGTATTATCAACACTCAAATGAAAATGTGACAACCATTTTTTTGTTTCGTCTATTTATTTTTTGGTTTTGACAATGGAAGAATTACTAAAAGCAAATTAATTTTAGTACGACAAATTGCCCAAGTCCCATACATTGACGCAATTCACGTTAATTTGTATCATATTATGTATGTATGTATGTGAAAATCATTTCGCATTTGAAACTATTTTGATTATATACTCGTGCTGTCAAAAACGCTTTTCAGGTTGTAATCTATTTCACAAGACTTTTGATGTTAAAGTTTTCGTTGTTATTAAAGTTGATGTTGAAGTTGCTGTGTCAATCTGTTTCTGGCATTAAACTTGCAAGATACATTTTAAAATGCTTACCCAAAGATCAAAAATAACGCTATAAGCCATCCAATTTTTTTTTTCGAAATTTTAGAAAATATTATTTTTTCAAAAAATATTTCACGGATTTAATTTACTTTATTTATTTTTTTATGTAACTTACAAAATTTATTTAGTAAGGGATAGCTAAAGGTTTAAAAAAATTTCGAAAAATGGTTTTCAATTGTAAATCCCGTAGACATTTTTCTTTTTTCTTAAAAACGAGGCAATTGATTTTTATATTTTTTTTAATGCTAAAGCATCTAAGAAGTTTGAATACTACGTACTATGTCTTCAAATCTTCCAACAAATTTTTGTTTTGATATTTTTTTAAAATATTATTTTTTTTTTGTTGAAAACTTAATGTTTCGAAAACCAAAAATTCCATTATTTTTTTGAAAATTCGATATTTCATAAGCGATTCAAAAATGTTTTTTGGAAATTTAATTTTCATTTGTAGTACCCCTTGACATAATGGATTGTAGGTTGAACTATCATCAAGAGTGTATACTGCCTTTTACGAGGAAGTGAAAATCCTCCAAAAGTATCTCTAGCCATGAAAAGTACTGCTTATTTATTATTTTTTCTTAATAATTTAATACATTCAAAACTATATTTTTTCAATCGATACAACGATTTTTTTTTATATTTAAGATCTTGAAAACTTAATATAAAATTTTTTTATTAATAAAACAAACAGTTCTTAAGATCAGACCTCATTCTATTGCTTAAGTTCAAACTATTTTAGGTGATGTTTTACCAATTTTAAGAATGATTTTTATGGTTTTGAGCAGTTTTCTTAAATTTTAATTTTTATAACTCCATTTTTGAAACTCCAAGCAAATTCATAAAAAAACACAAAAGCAAGTTCACGCGATCCAGTCGTGCATTTTAGTTAAATTGTGATTAAGAATCTTATCGTGAGTAGCTATATAAAAAGATTTAATTTTGCTTACATCAGGGGCACAAGAGGACGTTAGAACTGAGTGTATTTTCTAGAACTTTTTATGTGATAAGAAAATCAATTTAGTCATGAAGGTAGGTTTGCGAAATTCCATCACATTATAGATAAAATTATGTGGGAAAGAGCACGTATGCAGTTTGCGAGCGTTATAGTCACGCCATCACAAAAGTTCAAGTAGTATAAAGAGAAGGTCTTAAATCTATAAAATCTGAACCGATCAACTGGTTTTGATGGAATTTTCAGACGTGGCAAAGGATGATGTAAGTTATCGTTATATTAAAATTCCGCCCTCTAAGACGTCCACTTTTAAATAAAGGTATTCAAAATTGATAAAAATGAGGGGTATGCACTTGAGAAAAGTTGTAGATAATGAATTTTCTCATAATTCTAGCATATATAACTTTTTAAAAAGCCTAGGTTTGGGGGCGTTTCTTTAAACTTGATCATTGTTTTTGGGCCAATTTTCTTTAAACGAAAAAAAAAAATCGTCTAGTAAAATGTTGAAAAAAAAGAAAAGAATCATACTATTATTTTCCCGGTCCACTTTTAGGGGATTTTTTGCCAAAACTTTTTTGGTTATTGAATCGTTTTCCTAAAAAATGAAAAAGATACAATTATTTATTTGGAGAATGCTTTTTCTAACAATAAGCCAACTGTTTGGGATTGTATCGGAAGAAATCATTTAAGCCAGAACTGCATGAGTATTTGAGACTTTGCGTTCAATGTTTTGAGTTTTTTTGAAATTTTTAAATAGGAACTTAACGAAAGATGATAACTTATCGATAGAAATGGTTTAAGGAGAGTTAGTTGTTGGTTGTTGCAAAGAACTCGACCAAGCAGGTCGAAGGATCAGCAAAAATAGCGGTTTATATTTATTTTCCACTATTAAAATTATTTGAGGCGGAAGCTATATACATATGTACTTCCCTTTAGTGATTTTTTGTTTTCAATTTTCATTCATTCACTTAAATAAATTACAATCATTAACAATGATAGCCTAGATAAACTTAAAAACTACTAAATATTTCTTTTAATTGAGTAAATGATAGATATTTACGGTTCTCATTATATGATTACCGAAAATGAAAGGGTTTGTTGATCACGAGCTTACACTCAGCTTACGAAGCAGGTATCTATGAAACGAAACAAATTAAAGGACGGCATAATTTTGCTTAATTAGGCGTTTCTTGGAAACCTACGCACGCCTGTTTTAAACTATAATCCACAATCACAAAAAATAAATATTGCAGACAAAAAACCGAAAAGTTTTTTTTTTCTACCTAAATTTATATAATAGATACCTATATGTAATATGTCGCAAAATATTGGCACATCAGGTAGCTTATATATATGTAAAATTTATATAAGTAGTGCCTAATAAATCTAAAATGCTAACCGCATTATTTTGTAAACGATATTTTAGAAATTAGGGAAGTCATTAATTTGAGTTCGTATGACCCTTAAAAAACGAAATGTTATTCAGAAAGAAGATCAAAAACGGAACCTCCTACAGTAAAACCCGCTTAAGAGAAACGGCAAAATGTCACAGTCTTTCTTTCACTTAAGCGGCGAACCCCACAGGCGGATCACTAATGTGAAGCAGATACGTGGGAGAGTTATGATCCCCTCGACATCGAGATCATAACAGCGCCGAAACAAAGGAAGAAGAAGAAGAAGCTGGTTTTTCACTTAAGCGAACCTCGCAAAAAAATAATTTATTGAAAAACGAAAACTAGCAAATTTTTGTTCTGTTTGATTCAATTTTTTTTCACTTAAGAGAGTTTTTTTTTAATGAAAAATATTAAAAATTAACTGAAAATATGTTTCAGTTATCCGGGTTTTTCACTTAAGCGGAGTGTTTTAAGGAAAATTGGTCGGAAAATACTTGGGGATGAAAAAAGTGTTGCAAGTAAGCGGGTTTCTCTTAAGCGGTTTTTACTGTATTGTAAAATAATACCTGTTTAAATAATAAACACATACACACCTATGTATTTCGATAATTTTGGGGAAAGAATTTGAAGTTATTAAATGAAACTCAAATTCATTTTGTCGCGTGTCTTAAGTTATAAATTAAGGTTTTCTGAAGATTCGCAGGTATTATCAGTTAATTTCCTTTGTAATATTCGATAATAAGTCCGACCGGGGAGGACCAGGAAACATTAAGTTATTGTTAAAGTTTACAACAAGTACTTGGGAATTTAAAAATTTCAAACGAATTATAAAAAAAATTGTTGTAATTAGAAAGAAATGTTGAAATGCAACAAAACAACTCATCAAATAGATTAAGATTAAGTTTAATTTAAAAAAATAATTGATTTATTTACTGATATTTTGTAAAAAAAAAATCTAAAAATAAATTGTAGTAGATATAATTTTTTTTTTATCAAATTTTTTAAAGCAGATTTCGAGATATATATGACTTTCATTAAAGCTGCCTGGCAGGTACAGTCAGCTTAGAAGCTTAATACAATTTTTGTTCCAGAGAATCACAAAAGACTTTGAAGAAAATCACTTCCGTGGATTTGGCTTTAGTTCTATAGATACAGACCGACGGAAGAAATTGTGCATACCCGCTTTTTTCGTGTTCTCTATCATAGTTAAGGCTAGTACGCAGATCGAGACAAGACAAATTTTATTTCTACAATTTTAATCTCTACAAAACTTTTCCAAATCTCGCTCAAAAGTTTGAAGTTGGAGAGATGAAATCTAATTTAATGTGTTTTTTAGTGTATCTCTGGAACGGGTTGTCGTACAAAAGTCGTTCATAACTTTTTGGAATCTCCTCATAAAACCAGTATCGACAAAGATCACTTTCGCAAATACGGTGGCTGTCAAAATTTGTCCCGCAAAATAATGCTTGTATCATTCTTTTTTCTGGCAAAATTTAGTGGAGACATTTTGTACAGCAATACACAAAAGTATGAATTTTGCGCCCGAGCTGCGTACTGCTCGGAAAAATATCCAGGACAAAATTTGTCCCAGGACAAAAAATGTATGCGAGACAAAATTTTTCCCGATCTGCGTACTAGGCTTTATGTCAAGTTTGAACACAATTTCGATTTCGATTCTTTTCCCAAATGCAAAGCTAGCCCTCGAATACCTACATATGTATGTACATTATAATGTACATCGCAAGTAAAAAGTTACCCATTTTTTAAATTATTTCATAAAGATTTATCAACCAAATCAACTTTTGACCACAACGTTTTATACTTTGAAACTGATTTTATTAAAAAAAAATCCTAACATTTAAAGCCTTATTTATTATTTTTCACTAATACTGGGTTCAACCTCGGAATAGTTGAACCGAGCCTAAAGCACTTCGGGTTTACGCCACGTCAAACAAATCCTTATTTAAAATTATTTTCTGAGGCGTTTTAGCTACGCCTTCCTTATGTCAAATATACTGGGAAAAAAAGTGACAAATCTAAAACTCTGGTTATTATGCACCTAAATCAAACCCCAGCTGATTTCCATTATTATTCATTTTATTATCATTGTATGCATATTGGAAATTGGATACATTTAAAATTGGATTGTATAGAGTTCAAAACCAATAAATGAATGTACCAACCACATTGCATTCCCAACACCGTAAAACTGTTAGAGCGTTTGGAAAATATAAATAATTTATTATTGCAAAATATCTATTCTTTTTGTCTTAGTAAGAAACGAAAACAAATTCCTTACACTCCTTTTTGTAAATTTCACAAGATGTCATCTCAAGATGACATTTAGATACTAAAACGGCCTTAAACCTCCTATGAACCAGTTTTAGCTTATTCCACCGCTATTCCTCGTGCGTTTTCATTATAAATAAGGTTTTCAGGATTAGAGCCAAAGTAAAGTCGAAGTAACTTTACTCCGACGCTAAAACGAGTTAGTAAATAAGGCTGTTAGGATTTAACTATTACTTTATCAAACTGCAATGTCAAACTTGTAAATATTTAACATTCAACAAAATTATTTTTTTGCGCTCCTGAACCAAGAAACTCCTTCATAGTACAAGGTTTTATTAAAAAATAGAAGTTTTTGTACACGAAAGCAATACTTAAGTAAGAGTTAGTTAAAAAGTATCACTATTTTTGTGTTGATGACATTGTCAAGTATGCTGATATCTCAATAAGTGATATTCAGATTATCCCAATCGTATTTTCCAAGTATTTTTGTCTCCTTTTTCGACGGTGTTGCAAATCAATTACAGTGTTTCTATTAACCCAACGGAATTCCATAACGTCAAAATGCGTTCAAGTCACAATTCTCCCTTTATTCACAACAAAAACAATGCCATCTTTCTGACAGTTCAATTGCAAAGAAAAGAGTACCATAACAATAATAAATTGATGTTACCGGTATCCCTTCGATGTCCTTCAATATTTTTCTTTGATAAGTCAATTTAGTTTGAAATATATGAATGGAAAAAAATCGTTCCTTTGTTGACTTCTGACAAAAAGATTGTAATAATTGTTGTTGCTTTTATTCGACATGTCCTTGAACTGCTATATGTAGGTACTTATTTAGACGTACCTATTTCTTAAAATGCATGATAATTCGTAAAGCGCAGCTAAACATTTTCTTTGAATTTAAGAAAATTTGTCGCCAATATGGATAACAGGTAATCATAAAATAGATATACTACAGTTTAAAGAGCCTACGGGATAAAAACTCGCGTGCTAAACATATGGTTGGGTCGTGGAACCCAGGATATTAAACGGTAGCTAAAGAATTGTAAATTGTGTAGTCCTTTACTAAAAGAAAAGATTTACGATATAAACAGGCACCTTTTCGCAGAAGGACATCCGATACTCAAACAGCACTAGAGACTGCAGCGTGTACTTAACCTTGAAAGAGATTTATTCAAAAACCAGGACGACAAATATTTTATTTAGAATGTGGGGATAAGCTTTGACAAAAGATGGGTTCAATAATGAGTCACTGAAAACAGACATCTTAATGCATTTGAAGTACCTGGTTTAAGAATAGTCTTTTTATAAATATGTATGTATGTACTTGCAAGGGAGCAATAAAAGAATTTAAATAGGGAAAAAGATAAAATGCATTTATTTAATTGTAAGCCCCAAGAACTGCATTTAGGAATAAAATTTTAGTTCAAACAACAGATATAAACTTCATTTAAATACCATATGTTCACTAAATGAATGTATTGTTTTCTCTTAAGTTTTATCCTGAATTAAGATATTGAGAAATGCTAAATTCTCTTCAATCTTTCTAATGTTAATGAATTTTAAAGAACCCTTTGTTGTGTATAACCTGATGAAATATGAGCTTTTATACTTGCACCTTAGCAGCCTTATTTATTACATTTCACTAATACTTGGTTCAACCTCGGAATAGTTAAGCCGTGCCGAAGCACTTACTCCGGGTTTACGCCACGTCAAATAAATCCTTATTTGTAAAATATTTCCTTAGCCAAGTATACTACCAAAAAAAGTCACCAATCTAGAACTCTGGTTATTATAAATATATAGGCAAACCCCAGCTAATTTCTATGCATATTGAAATTTGGATATATTTAAAATTGGTTTGTATAATGTTGAAATCCTATATATAAATGTACCAACCGTACAACTTTTTGAGCATTTGAAAAATGTAAATAATTTATTAATGATTTTGCATTAATAAATTATTTATCTATCCATAACAACAACAAACAATAACAAACGAAAAAATATTGTTTACACTCCTTTCTGTAAACTTCACACAATAATATACCAAAATGACATTTAGATACTAAAACGGCTTTAAACCTCCTATGAACCAGTTTTAGCTTATTCCGCCTCTATTCCTTGTGTATTTTTTTTATAAATAAGCTTTTCAGGATTAGAGTCGTTGTAGAGTCGAAGTAACTTTACTTCGTCGCTAAAGCGAGTTAATAAATAAGGCTGTAAGAGAATGTCAGAATATAACGAAAACCAATTTCGGCTAATTCCATAACTTAACGAATATTTCTTTCCAATATGTCAAATGGACAACAGTTCCAGTCAACTGTTGCTTAAAAACGTTACCTCAAACCAAGAATTCATTTGACTTCAAAAATTGTTCAATCTCACTCAGGACAAATTGTGGCAAATCGAAAAAAAAACTAAAATCAATTTCCATTCTAATCTGCACCGAAACGAATCTTAAATAATAGAGCAGTTTACAAAATATTTTAAATTATTAGCTAGCTAAGGGATTTTATCACTCCCCTATGGTTCGTTAAATATAATAGACGTCCATTGTCAGCAAATAAATTATGTGTCTACAGCCTACAGGCACAGTTGTTCTCCTTTTCAATATCCTGGGTGGGCAAGGTGTTTTGAAAAAAAAAATCTTTTATGAAAAAAGATATTTTTTACACCTGGTAAAAAAAAGAGCAGGTAATTTTGAATGATCGTAAAGAATTTTTGTTAAAAAAAGATTGGGACTTTGTTACTGAATGGCAATCCTTTTGCACAATAACATCACAGGACCTAGGTATCTTCAAAGGAGTTCCATTTTTCGATCACTTCATTTTCAAAGTAATAGAAACTCCAAATTAGCTATGTATGTACATATGTATTTATTATTGGATTTTTTTTTTCAAAAACTAATCATAGAATCCTAGAATATTTGCTCCAAATACCACACAAATCACTCGCCCACACTGCAGTCGTCTAAATACCAAGTCCCAAAATAATAAACAAACCTAAAGGAATTATTTTTGCACCCATTAAATGCAACAAGATGAAGTAGGTGAAATGTGTGTTTTTTTTTGCATGAGCTGCAATATATGTATGTATGTATGCATCTAGTGATGAATTGAGAGCAAGCATCTAAAATCTCACCCACTTGGCAGTTACATCTACATTTATACATATATCTGACACACCTTTTTTTGCATTTTCGTGTTTCACACAAAAGAATTAGAAAACCTACTAACACAAGGCTTAATAGATCAAACTTATCGAAATGTATTTGTGTAATAGAAGAGTACCTGACAGTTTGCTTGTTGTGCTCTAAATACTTTCGTAGGTGCGAGAACTTCCTGGTTGGAAACTTGTGTGTTCTGTTCAAGGAAATAGCGGACGAAATAATAAAGGTGTTCATGCAACGAGATAATTTTTGCTTTGCAGAATAATATAATTTTCCGCGACATACATACTTGCACGAACGATATGTCATCTTATGAAATACGTAAATTCGATTTAGGTTTCCAACTCGTTTATATTTTTTCCCGCCCGAGTGTGACAAGTTCATAATCAGTTGACACTTGAATTTTAAATATTTATAATATATAATATTTTCGAAACGCTCGAAACGTTGCACACCATCTAAAACATCGTTTTGTTGACCTAGAGCCTGTACAAAATTTCATTCTATAATAAATATTTTCTTTAAGTTAAACTATGTTTAAAGTTCAGAATTTCTGAAAACATAAGCAAATGTTGCACACGAATAAACGCTTTCATACATATTACCAGTGGGTTCTCTATTTGTTTTTGCATATACAAAATTTTCAAGTGCCTAAACATTCGAATCATATGGGGAGGTGCCATTAAAGCTTTGGATATTGTTCAAGAACAGGCACCCTTCTTTCATATTATAGTAGATTTTTGATAAACGTCAATTTTGTATTCTGCAAACATTCCTTTTTCTGTCTAAAGTGAAAGTAAAAGTCGGTATTCAACTCCTATTCCATGGTGAAATCGTGGAATAGAAGTGGAAATGGAAAAAGAGTTTTTTAATAGATTTTAAGTATTAAAATAATAATAATACATACATATGTAATTGATGAATAAAATGTATTCATTTTTTGAGTTACATATTCGTTTTTTATTCTTGATTTGATATTCGTTATTTGGCTGAATATATATAGACCGAGAGCCCACAGCAATTTTTGGGTGTGATTGATAACAAAAAATAATTAGCATAATTAGATAGGCCTTTTATAGTTATTTATGAATGTGAACGTCTTGCATACTCTAGTGGGCGCAATAGTGCATAATAGTGCATCAAGTATGCAGTTCTTTCCCAATTCTAAAAAATTGGGATACAAACTTTGCCATAACTTCAAAACGAACAGCTAAGTGCCCTGATTGCAAATATCGAGGTCCAAGACGTTTTAAAGGCCTTCTTAGTGCAAGAAGTAGCCTATTCGTCTGAATGTCGAATTTTAAATATTTGGCTACCGAATAGTAACCAAATATTCTTGGCATTTCTAAAGATTACCTTTTTTACCAAAAATTTACAAAATGTGGGTCAACACTTTCTAGGTTCCTTTGAATAGAAAATATACAATTTTTGACTGAGTACACATTTTTCTAAAGGAACTGTTATAAATGGGGTATCAATATATTCTTACAGCCATATTTATAAACTCATTATAGTGAGTACATAAGGCTATGCAATCCTTATAATGCCTCTAAACGCAAAATCGTTATTTATAAAACTTATGTGACGTTGAATAGAGGCATTATAAGCTAAACGCGTTTGGAGGTTGAATAGTGCCTACATAAGGACATTTTAGTATTGAACTGTCACATTCACTTTGACATCACATTGAATTATAAAGATTATCAACAAAAGAAAATGCCTTTGACATGATATTGAAACTAAAACTTTGTGTTATTTTTATTTATTGAAACAAAAATGTTATACTAATATATTAAAAACAAATTGAATTGAAAATTGTTTAGAATTAAATAGATAAATATACTTGTTGGTGATGTCTCTCCACGCATCCTTCTTCATCCGGTGTGTTAGTGTTGTAATTATTATTTTGCATTATTGAATTTTATCCTAAAGAACTTGTCTGAGGAGTATTCCAGCTATAATGAAACGAATAACAATTTGATTTCCAGTATTGTGCTAGAGATAATAACATACTTTATCTGATGAATCAAAGTTAATTGTTGGAATTCTTTTAGCTTTTGGTAGTTTCGTTTTTATTTATTAAATTCGATAGACAGACAAGATGTTTTTTTTGTTTTTTGATAAACAGCTGAGTGTTGTGAAGGCTAAATGTAATAGATTATTACATTTTGGTACTTTATTTGACACAAGCTCATTACAACTATGCAGGGAAGGCAAATGTTTTATAAATATGAATTTGCATAGTGGATGAATAAGTCCTTATGCATTGCATAACTATTCACGCGTTTAGGGAATTCTAATAAATACGGCTGTAACAGACTCTAATGCGATGATAATGTTATATCGAGAAATGATTCCATCAACAGGTTGCCCCGATCGTTCGATTGAACACCTCAAGACTTATTTTTATGGGGCTACGTTCAATCATTCGTTAATGCCAATAAGCTTGCGGCATCGTAAGAGGAGCTCAGAATCAATATTAAACGGGAAAGATAGCTGCTTTCCTTCGTTATGTGAGGTCGATTCATCGAAAATTAGGTTTACCGAATCGACCGCTGAAACGTGCACGTTGTAGACATATTAACGATGTAGAATTTCAAACATTATGTAAGTGTTTTAATTGTACTTCAAACCAATAATAAAATATTCGAGATTCATATGCATAATATATGAATTGCGTTGTATGTAAAAAAGTGTTGTCAAGTCTTTTTGGAAAAACCGATAAAATGTCTGGTTGGACTTATAATGTTTTTGTTCCGACTTTGGTGTTCTATGAATTCAGAGCCAGCATCGAAGGCATTGATATCCTCAAACAATTCACATTTGAGATGGGGCCAAGTTTTACCCATAATCAGTCATCGATTAGGAGTGCATTCAGAAAATACATTTGCACATAGTTTGTGAAGACTTGTAATTTGTGTAATCGATTGCAATCGAAAAGGAGTGAAACATAATGAAAAACCAAATTAAACAAATACAACATCTTAAGTTTGACAGGTCGTTATACACATATGTATATATGTATGTAAGTACAGGTACATACTGCTCCTAAGTAGTTACATATGTTATTTTTAGAGAATACTACCAATCCACAATAACATACCAGTACTGACACTGAAAAAGGACCAAATAATACCGAAAAGTAAACCACTTAACAGAACTCAGAGGAATATAGGTATCAATTCAATTCTCGTTTGCATACTTTGTCACCGAAATGCAACCAAATAGATTATACAGATTTGTTTCCTTTGACCACAAAAATAAACAACAAAAAAATACACATATCCTTGTTTATTTATTCTATCTACAAATGTCATAGCCGATTTAAGCCAGGATACATCTGTTTGAGCTAAGGAGCTATGTGGCAAGTGTTAATTATTTAGAGCACTACTCTAGATAAACATGGTCAAAAATTGAGAGACCATATCAGTATCAATGGACGTATACCTACCTATTGTTTTAGAAAATCTTTTAATCCTTTGTAAAGGATCTCATAGTTTAGGTAGTTTTAATTACAGGCGGTGGAAAATCACTCCTGCTTAACAAATTCTTTGTATCCATAATCGCGAACATTCCTACTGACAAATTCAGAGATCAAGAGATTTAAAATAAGGTTGTATGGATGAACCTAAAACCTTTTCTCATATACAAATCATAAAATAAATACACCAGCATCCTGTATATCCTTTAAGCTCTTAAATCAAATGATGAGACCAAGAAAGAACAATCTGTTTTTCTTATTTCAATCAACATCGAAATTATGTCTTCCGGGCAGAAAAAAAACATGGATACATGTGCGTAAGGACCTTTTTTTAATTAATGAGCGGCACCTTTCGGCTTTGGGAATTTCGAAACTAGAAAAGAAAAACTCTTGAAACAGAAGCGAGAAAATGTGTGTTTTCATCTGTCAGAGCTCAGAGAAATCTCATATTCATGTAGTTTACTAAAAAAGGAAAACAACGTATAATGGAAATACAGAAACCGTGAGTATAACAAGTGCATATCGATGGTTGGTAAAAGTCATTGAAGAATAATGATCCTTTGCCGGAAGTGATGATAAACAAATGTTTTTCTACTCAAGTAGGGTTAAGGGAAGGTAACCATGAAGAATTTTTTTAAGAAAAGGTGATATGAATCTTTACCTCTCATCGGATTATTTGAATAGCATTTTACTTTAATAGCAATTCAATCGATATTACTAATATCCTGATGACTGATTGAAGTATAATCACATGCAAACAAAAAAGATTTTTCCCAGTCATTTCAAATATAAATTTCATTGTAATCACATTATAACGTAAAACCAATGCAAATGTTTTTGAAATAAATTCTTGAAAGATAGATTTCCCGCTGTTACTATATCCGGCAATTGGTACCTATGAATATCTTTGTTCGCAGGAAGACAACCTTTATTGGTTTAATTTTTGACCTGAAATAGAGGTCAAAATCTGAAGGGACTTTAACAATACAATAATCGAATGACATTATGTAATTGGTTTGGAATATCCTTCCGGTTAATGTATGGGGAATGGACATCTGATGCGGTGTAATTTATTTCTCACCAAATAATGAGCTGCTACGTACAACAAAAAGCCTTTCTTTGATGTTTGTGTGAACGAATGTTGCAAAAAGTTATTGAGTAAGTAGATTTTAGGGAAGGGGAGGAAGAATTGATGGAAAATCAATGTTGTAGAATTATTACGAAATACACGCCTCTTTCTTTTATATACAACATACGAGTAGCTTACACAAATAGTTTCTTTGTGAAACGAGTTCTTAGAAAACCAACATTGATTCCTTCCCATAGAAAGAAGTTGGTTGCTCTTGAAACTATTTTTATTATAATTTTTACGTAGTGGAAGATATTATTTCATGATGTTATTGATATTATACGATCAAATATGTATGTGGACCAGTTTAACTTTGTGCTGTTAGTTCTCCGTTTTTAACTTTAAGCTTAAACGATCTTGTTGTTATTTGTATTTTGTTTTATTAATTTTGTGTAAGTTTCAGGTTTTTTGATATTATAATCATATCCATAAAACAAGGAAAAGTGTGTAAAAATGAGTTTTGTTTGACATACTTTTGTTTGCTTTAGCCTTATGAATCAAAAACGTTTCGACATATCTGCTGAATTTACACTCACTATAGATTGTCAGGTTATACTGGCATTGTTCCAGAAAAGAGAAAGTAAGTTCATTCCTTCTTGTATTATATCATAAATTACAAAATGGTTTTAACACAACATTCATTACTTCGTAGATTTATCCACGGAGTAGTGTAATATGCAATGTAATGAATACATGTGATAAATGATATGTTTTTGTATGTCTTTGGCTACAATCAAATTTAGAGGCAAATTACACTTAAGCTAAAATATATTTATATAGATTTGTTGATGACAGCGAATGTCACACCAGAAGTCTGAGTTAGATTCTCAGTCACATAGAAATAAAAAAAATATTTCTTCAAGGGTTCTGCCTCTTGCGAGGAGGTAAAACCCCTCCAAAGGTACCTCTTGTCATGAAAAAGTTATTCCCATCTTAGTCTTGTTTCGCCTGCAGAATGCTCTAATGTGCATTTTTTCTGTCACTTCTTTCTGTCCATGATAGTCTACTGTGATTTCGGCTGTTATTTGATAATATCAGGATATTAGGAACTCTTCCACTCAGGTGCGATATGTAGACTCTGGTAACTCCAGGTATATGCTAAGGGGTCCAACGCAACGTCGAATCTTTTCGTCTGTTAAGTTAATTTTTTTTTTTTCATTCGACGGCACTTACCATTATGCCGCGGGTTTCTACCAACCTGGAGATACAATGATTAAAACTCTAATTATGGGCTTCGGAAATCAACCATATCGATGGACTTTTTTTTAAATTTCAAAATTAGCTTCTGCCAAATGCATTTTTTGATATAATTCCCAATTAACCACTTACCGCTAAAGCCTAGTAAGCAGATCGGGAAACATTTTGTCTCCCATACAATTTTTTCCTGGGACAAATTTTATACATTTTGCGCCCAAAATTTATACTTTTGTGCATTGCTGTACAAAATGTCTCCACTAAATTTTGCCAGGAAAAAGAATGATACAAGCATTATTTTGCGGGACAAATTTTGACAGCCACCGTATTTCCGAAAGTGATTTTTGTCAAAACTGGTTTTATGTAAAAGGTGCTGAAAGCGGAGATTCCAAAAAGGTATGAACGACTTTTGTAAAACAGTCCGTTCCAGAGATAAGCCTAGTACGCAGATCGCGCTAAATTTTATCTCCCATACGAAATTCTCTCCAAAATTTAGCCAAGCTAAAATTATGTCAAGCATGTTAGCCGAGAGGTACGCCGCTCCAGCTAAAAAATCAAAATTTCTCTTCGAACTGTACATAACTTATCTGTCAAAATTTAGCGCACGTAATAATTGTCTGGCACATTTATTCTCGAGCTAAATTTCAATTTCAATTTGAAATGGAATAATATTTGGTGACGGAAGTCTTACAAGATTTTCCACAGCAAAAATCACTCATAATTCATAATTCTTATTCGTTCTCATTCATAACTCTTAAAAAATCATACTTTAAACCAAATTCTTTTAAATCTTTGAAAAAATTTCATTTAGAGAACAGCTGTTTTCTGTGACATATTCTCCACAAGGTTCTTATGTCAAAATTTAGCTTGGATTTTAGCTGATGTTTGGAGACAAATGTGGGAGATAAAATTTAAAATTTTACAAAACATATTAAATTAGATTTTATCTCTCCAAATTCAAACTTTTGCGCGAGATTTGAAAAAGTTTTGTAGAGATTAAAATTGTAGAGATAAAATTTTTCTTGTCTTGATCTTGACAAATTGCTTGTTCCCAAATGTCAGTAAAAGTGACTAAGCAGATTTTTTTAATTATTTTATTAAATTGGGTGTACAAAAATCTAGCTTGAGGATAATCTCCAGAACAATTTTTTCGTTTGATATTAAGTTATGTAAAGTTTGAAATAAAAATTTGATTAATTAGCTCTAGCTGTGGTACTCTCGCATAAAATGTTTGACTAAATTTTAGCTTTGTACAATTTGGAGAGGATTTTCTGTGGTAGCTTAAATTTAGCGCGGTCTGCGCACTAACCAAATTGTTCAACATAACTGTACCAATATGACATTTTTCCTAAATTTTCAAACAAACAAACCCACAAACTTCATGTATGTCAACAGTCCTTCTGTCAAAACAAAAACAAACCGCAGGAAATGTGTGCATTTTCTATTTTAAAATATTTTTAAGTTTAAAAGTTAATTTGTTTGGGAATTAACATTAATATAAAATGTTAACGATATGTGATTTGAATCTTGATTGTCTTGTTAAGATATTCTGCTATTGCAATGCATCTGACTTAGTGAATTTGTGTCGTGCCAATTCATTTTTTAACTCTGTTATAAACAATCATATTTATTTCAGTAAAACACTGGATCTTCTACTCTGTGGACATCGAGATGATCCTGCTATTTGTGGCAGGTACATAAATATTACATGCTTCTTAAAACATAGAATAAGGTTTAATAATAATGGAAAACTTTTGCCTTTACATATGTAGAACCTTCAATGACCTTTCCTACCGAAGTCGTCTTTCAATTGGATCAAATTGGCTTAATGGACGCTACAAGGAGACCACTTACTTCAATTCCAATAGAATGTGTGCGGCGAAAATTCACCTCGACAAAGAGAACTTATATATAACTCACCAAAGATATCTAAGAATTCATAAGCGTTTGAATGATGAGCCTATAAGGCGACGTTGTACCAAGGAGATTTGCACAAACGCAAAAGCGGACATCTCTAATTTTGTAAAGAAAAACGATACATTATTTGCTGGGCGTGTCTATGGCAGTGGGTTTATTTATGAGGATGGAATTGTAACCGATGTGCGTCTCCACGATATCAGCGAGTATCTTTGTTGCGTCGATTTCAGCAACAACTTGTTCCTCTCCAGTACGGATAAGTGCACAAAATTGTGGCATCGAGCTGACCAGTTCGGTCTATTGTACTTAGACCTGGCCCAGGATTACCCTGAATCATACAAGGCAATCCAATTTACCGAAGATGGCGATAAGTTCTTTGGAGGCTTATACACAGACAAAGAAAAAAAGGCCCTCAGGGAAGTGGATATCGAGACGTAAGTAAGATCTAATAAAGAAACTAATCATTTTCCACAATCTGTTTTTATATAGCGGAACTCAACACATTCTCAACTCAAAAACTTTCTCCATCTATGATCTCAAACTCAAAGATGAAAACGTAGTCTTCACCGCTAACTTCGACTCTACATTCCGTATGTACGATCGCCGAGTAGATGCCGATGTTAGCATATGGGAAGATCAGTTCGCTTCGTCGATCTATTGTCTGGAATACGATGGTCTCTATGCAGTTTTGTGTGGAGTCAAACATCACTGTCGAGTTAATCTTTACGACATTCGAATGCCCGTGAAATGTGCCCAGATATACTTTCCTTCGGCAAGAAATGGCCGCACTTCGCCTGTGTACAGTATAGCGTGTGATAGTCAATATTTGTTTGTGGCTACAGATCGTAATTTGAGGGTGCTTGATTTTAAGGCTGATTGGGCAACCAATCGGGATTATCGGAATTTGTTTAAGACTGTTATAAGAGGCTAATTTCATTGCCACAAATGGCATACAAATGGGTTTCCTATTATATTCATTGACAAACTAATGAATTACGAATTAAATTCTTTTCGAAAGATTTCATCTCATAATGAACATCTAAGAAACATCTTAGTTTAAAGAACTCAATTAAATGTATAAAATCCGTCTGGTCCGGATTTTGTTAGGCTTATCATATTGGTATAACCAAAACTATCATATTGCTTAATTAAAGACGAACATAATTTAGACAAACATTTATGAATCGAATTAAATTTTTCAATTTTATTTTTTTTGTAACTATACATATGTACATACATATATTTTATAATATCATATCGCAGAAACGGGTAGTAAAAGTTTAACATGACTTTAATTACAAAAGAGGTATTCTAGTAAACAATGGATTGTAGATATTCGTATTCTAAGCGAGACCCTAATGAGCCAGCATATCGATACCTTCCCGTAAGAATGTATTAAGCGACATTTTTAAAATTGTTCAGGAAACGAAAAAAACGTCTCATTTAGTTATTTTTTTGTGTATTTTATTGGAAGAAACAGATTTGGAGAGGGATTTTTACAATACAAAACTTGACATCATTGCAAAATCGAAATTTTAATCAGATAAGAAGTTTTTGTCGCTTAGTACATTTTCGTGGTCAAAGCATTGGCGCTTGATACAATGTTAAATGGCGCTTACGATGACAACAACAAAAAAACACAAAATAAATGGGATATATTTAAAAGCAAAGACAACCATATCTGGAGTATTATAAGCGACAAATACAAATTTCAGGGAGCAACAACTGGAATAACAGTGGGAAAACTTGGCGGTTACTACAATTTTATGTTCTCTTTTACATACATGATAGGGCAGTGAAACCCAGGCCAAAATGTGGCGCTTAACTTCTAGTATAGCTCCACATCAAAAAGTCATTTTCGAAAAAATTGTCGCTTAATACATTCTTACGGGAAGGTATCGATATTATGGTCTAGAAAAGTGTGTAAAATTAACCAATAATTTGTTGTTGTTTTAAGGTATGAGTTTTAAGATCAGAAATGTTCTTGTATGATGGGAAATGGTGATTTGGATTCTCACGAGAAGGTTTTGACATTACAAATTAAACAACTGAATACATCAGCCAAGAAAAAGCATAAGTACTATTCGGATTTTGTTTTGGAAAAACAAAAATTAATTTACTAAATATCCTTGGGTGGAAAAAAAATATCTAATGAATCTAAATCGACTGCATCGATAAATCCTGCATTTTATATTATTCGAACTACACTAAATTTGAAATTCAATGAAATTGCCAAAATCTATTCACGATACCAATATATTCCGACAGGACAAATAGAGATCTTACAGAGGTGATGGCAGGAGAACGTTATGCTTTGCTAAATCTTCGAAAAACAATTTTTATTTGAAAGCTAGTTATACTGATATGTATGTAATTTCGAAAGTGAAAATTAATATTAAAGAAACTGTTATAAACAAAATAAATAATTTATAAATAAACAAATTTATTTCTGTATTCTTCATTGTTTTTTCTTTTGTTTTGTTTTCTTTAACTTATCTCTAGAACGAAATACATAATTTAAACCATACATACAGTTGATTTATATAAAAAAATATAGTTTATACACAGAAACGGAATTTATCTAAATAACACGTTTGACGGATTGATTTATGATTTGTCTAATAATTTTTGTTTTCTTTAATTAAGGTGTTTTCTATCTATCATCACTGTTCCAAAACTCAAAGCACGTTGTTTGCTTTGAATTCTCCATTCTTATAAGTTAGACCGTATAAGTATTTATTAGATGAAGTTTTTAAAACTTTCTTGTAAACAAAAAACATCATATACATGTACATATATATAAATATTGCATCAATGACAACAAAAAATAATCTATGTTGAAAAAATTGTAACAAATCACTTAAATTTAAGTTTGCTGCTCACAGAGATGTAGAACAAATGAAGAATAGAATAAGATCACATTTTTTTCAGGAACACAATCAACGTTAGTTATTATGATCCTTTTTTATTTCTGTTGTGGATGATGTGGATGATATTGCGTCTTCTGTTGAAGATGATGAAGCGGTTTGTGAGGCAGTATCATCTGTAGCAGATGTTGTCTGTGCGTCGGCTTCGTCATCGGTTTCATTTAGTGCAGCGGCTATTTCTCCATTGAACTGCAGCAAACAACCCAGAGCTCCAAAGTAGCCTTCGTGCTCGAGGAAGAGTGCCTTCATTGTATGATCGGACCAAAAGTCCATTGCATAGGCAAGCAGTTTCATAGAAATTGGATTCACACGCAGGAAATTTCCAACAAACACTATCTGTAGAATACAAAATAAAAACAAACTCTAGAAATTTCAAGACTTGAAATTCGTTTGGAGGTACCTTATCAATTTTGGCATTTAGGGCACACATTCTAGCAATTGAGCCTATGTTATTTGTAATTGTTACAAGAGTGGCATTGGCCAGATCTTCGCGGGATACCGACGCTCTTTTCTCTTTCAAGTGCATTTGACCATAGCTATTTAATTTAAGAAAAAAAAATATAATTTTTCCCCCAAAGCAGGTTGTATTAAAATAACATACCTGGATGCAACGAGATCACCAGTCAAGCCGAATCGTTCATAATCTCCACCATAAATGTCCCTGACCAACTTATCGACTTTTCTGTTGTCTCCCTTTGTGGCAAGTTGAATAGCTTCTTCGAATGTATTACATCCTGTCAGTAGGCAACATAGTCCCAGGAATGTTCCTCCACCTAAACTGTAGAACATACATTTAAAACAAAACTCGGACAGCTCGGAAAAACTTTTTCAAACTCACCTTGTACCAGAAATACGTTTATAATTATTTGGTCCATAGACAGCTAAAATGGAAACTCCTGATCCCACATTCACCAAAATGAAGGGATATGGTTGGGAGAAGTCAAATGCACATATCTGGCTCTTTCTACATATTTTTATTTGTAAAATTTTTGTATAAATAAAAAATAAATAATTTAAATGTGTTGTAATGAATCTTACAAAATATCACTGGCATTCTCATAATAATAACACTCGGTTTTGTTTTGGATCTCAGCAAAGAGAATTCCTTTGATAAGTGTATCTAGTTCATCAAATTTAGCTAGTTTCATGTTGACCTCCTGAAATCAACATGTAAATCGTGAGTAATCAATATTATATGTATGTGAATTGGTGGATTCTTTATGAAGCTTACATCTCTGAAATTCTTTTCGAATTTATAGGCACCACCACCGGTTGCACACACTGTTGTTACTAATTCAGCCATCCCTTTCGCTTTGGCTAATGATAAAAAGTTTCCCATGTCGGAGGTTTGGAATCGGATGAAATGCAGGGAACCACGTCGTTTGCGAATAACAACATTATCCATCTAAAAAAAAGGAAATTTCGATTGTTAAATCAAACTAGTTGTGATGGTCCAGTTTTACAAACATAATATCATCGATAGTCTTGTATTGTACTTATGGAAAGTTATGTTTTTTGACATTTCTGATTATTCGAACAAAATACTATGTTTACTTCAGAATCCCTTATCGTTGAATTCATTCGAAAGAGGCTACGAAGTCCATGAATTTGAAAAAGTTAACCGGTGAAGAAATGAACGAAAGTCAAAAAGTTTCAAAATTTTCTATTAGCCGTAGACCAACCAAACTCCATATCTATAAGAATCTAAACGTTATCATACCAAAAATGTTTCAATCGATAACGGTCAATTATCAAAAGATTCAATAAGACAAGATAGTTCTTGCGGCAGATGAGTTAATTAAGCTGCCAACTTTTTGAACTCATAATTTTCAACCATACAACGTTCTCAGACAACTACTTTAAAAATTGTCATCCATTGTCAGACATTGAAAGATACGAGTATTAAAATCGTTTGTTTTAGCTTCAAATTGGCCAATGATGATAAATCACATGTTTATATGACACCAAAATACTTAATAATATAGTTTGGTAAATTGTGCAATCAGTGTTCTAGTTACATGGATCTGCATGAACATAATTTGGCATACAAGGCCAATTTTAGGTTTTAATTTCAAATTTATAAACTCGTCCAGTTCACAAACTGGTGTTTTTCTAATGTTTTTCAATGCAGCCTAAATTTTATATTTAGATATACATAAGTTGACTTATAAGTCATGCAACATTTTACGAATGTATAATATTATTTTTTGAAACCTGAATCTACAATAAAATAAAATTTTTGTATTACGTACCATTTCAATTAACATTCCAGTGCTGTTTGTATGCACATGCAAAGCATCATTTAACTTTTTTTACCCTTTGCTCGGTTGTTTTTATTTAAGGATTTATAAATTGAAATAGCTTTCGGAAACTTATGGGCAGGTACAAGGTATAACGTTTTTCATCGTAATTTCAAGTGAATTGAAAACATGCGAGAGAGTTGAAAGACTTTCCTACACACATATGTAGTTAAGCTTGCGTCATTTTTGCAATATGTCCTTTTGCAATGTTAGAGCACATCGCTTCCACAACGCTTTAAGTAGGTATGAAAAAAGGGAAAGATCTATGAGAGCTTGACTCAGTGCATATGGTTGAGAGCTCTAGATCTCAAGTGTACTTATGATGAGTGATGGTTCAGGGATAAAAGGATTTTACGTTTATATGTTTTTTCTTTTTAATTTCAAAAGAATTTTGTCAGAAAAAACTATATCTGGTGAAAAACCACCATTTTCAGAATAGCAAACCTAGAACATATCGTTAAGTTCAATTCATTGGCAAATGGCATTGTGGAATGTTTAGTTAACAAACTGCAAATAACTCTCTTTCTAGATAGAATCAATTATATGCAGCAGTTCGTTTTCGTATTAGAGAACGGGTTTCTTTTCGATGAATTCGACCAATTACCATCAGTTCTAAACAAAAATTGTAATTCTTTAGAAGTAACGAAATTTCAAATGTCTCAATTGTTCTACTAACCTGCAAATGTGTATCTCGGTGTCCAGTCTTTCCATACGCCGAATTCTTTGTCAAATATCTTCGAATGTTGCGTAGAATTTCAGCTTCTTGATCTTGTTCATCGGGAGTTATATCTTTTGGTTCAAAGTACACTAGTTTTGTCAGTGTACCTCCAATATCCATGCCAAACCATGGCATTGCTGCAAAAAAAAATGCAAACAATTTAAATACGTCAAAACTGCATGTATAGATGCATAAAAAGATATGTACATACATACAATGCAAAAAGTACTTTTAGAAAATCAAATGAAATTAACATTTTGTTCAGTTTGTTCAAAGCAACAACAGCAACGATGTGCTCATTACATTATTGAACATTCCAAAAGGTTTTTAACTTTTGTATTGTATACATATATGAGTACGTAAGGAAAATTATAAATTTGAATATCAAACAAGCACATCCAATGAATATACTTGACTTCTGTATTTTTGAACTAATTTTAGTTGCGTCCGCTGTCGGCATGGCTTAAGCACGTGGTTATTTAGACAACAGAGGGTATATCTTTTTTTTAGTTATTGAAATATTGAACCTAAAATGTTAAATACAAAACTATAAAGGGAGTTCAATGTTTTATACAATAGTAAATGCATGCTTACGAGTGCCGATGAGTATGGACTTTAGATTTTTAAATTTCTGAATAAATACAAAAACCAAAGGTTTGTGGTAACTCAAGATTCCTGGACATTTACGTATGTTTTATACTCGTATAGTAGTTTTGTAAACAAATTAAATATACTCAATATAATGTATTTCATTATTGAGTTTGTGTAGCTTCTTAGCAAAATAACAATAGTCAGAACGGACATGTCATTTATATGGGTGTATACTTTAAATCTTTATAAAGATGGACAAATGATACAAGTGAAGATAATATGTACAAGTGCATTACACAAACTTACTCTTGAAGATTAATGCTACATTAGGGCAAAGCTGTTTTTTTTAATAACGTTTTGGAGTACTTAGTGGATTTCAGACTGACCCGATAAACATGTAGGTCTGGTAAGCACCACGTAGGGGTCTAGTTAGTCGTTGTTTAAGCTAAACAAATCAATTTACAATCTACGGTTTATATTAGAACGTTGCCACTATAAGGTGTGGTGTAACACTATCACGAAAATTGTTTTCAGACAATGTTAAAATTTTCTAACAAACATAAAATGATTAAGTTAAGATTCAATAAGATACCTTCCTGACATCTTAACTCAACCTCAAAAAAATAACTCACTTAACTAAAATTCATCAAATGCACTTCAATTTGATGATTGTTCAACATATTCGAAGCAATTGATTATTTTTACAAGCCAAGTCTCAAGTGGCTCTGTTTGATGAAAGGTAGACAAAACTATTACAGACTTGTCTTTATTTATTATTTCGCATTTGGTAAATAATGCTCAAATAGAGAATAATATTATATGTATATAAATAAAAATAAAAAACAAACAAATATATACATATGTGCATTGTATGTAGTTAAAGTAAACTTAAGGTTAGACAATTAAAAACAATGACTAAATTCGAAGATTTAATAAACAAATTGATCACTCAATAGACGAATGTTTCAATATCACTTAAAATGACTTAATGACTTTGCTACTAATCGAAAAAAATGTTGTTCTTTACTTAAAATTGAAATTTCTAACATCTTTTTCATGATTTTTAACCATAAAACTCGAGAAACTTAAGTATACTACACGCGTTGAAGTTGTTAACTGGGATGATGCCACAAGCTTTATTTCAGAGTTATTAGTAACGCAAACCTTTTAATGCGTTAGAACGGTTATAATTTGGTTTATACAAAAAAAAATAATTTAATCTTTTTTTGTATTTTTGGATTTGTTTTTGCATTAAAGTGATAAATTGTATTATTTGATATATAGAGCTTATCTACGATTTTTTGACACTGAAATAAGTTGAGGGTGACTTGACTATAGTTGATTGCCTCTTATGGAATCGATTTATGATATGTAGAAGAAAGAGCCTCTTTTTTATTGTTAGATTATAAAAATTAAATTATTTGATAAAAGTTAATTAAAAAGAAAGAACTAGCTTCATATTAATTTTAGCAGATTCATTATGAAGTTTAAATTTGACTCACAATTATCAAAACTAATTTATGATATGTTTCTACCAAATCGAAATCTGAGATTTCAGGTGGAAAATGTTAAGATTTCTAATAAATTTGGCAAATTTCATTGGGATTTCTTTGAAATCTAGTTTTCATTGGGATTTCACTAAAATCTTCATGAAATCTTGTTACATCAATTTGAAATATTAGAAGTGTTCATTCGAAATCTCGTATTTCATTTTGGTGAAAAAATAGTTTTGGATCAAAATTTTCAAAGATTGTAATAATACATAACGCATGCTTAATGGACCCATTAGTAGATAGGTCAAAATTGAGTTAAGTAAAAATACAGGCTTTTGCAAGTCTCAGATCTCATGAATAGTTTATCATACTTTAGAATACCAGTATTCATGATTAATTCGTGAATTAGTTTTAATTTTATCAGTCAACAAGTAGGACAAATCCTCATAGGAAAATCTTTTCTTGCAACTTCCCAAAAATCGTCTTTTCGAGTTAGGTCAGTATTCCATTAAGCATGCGAAGATAAATGATACATAAATGTATATATGTATAGTGGTGCAACAGCTCGAAGGGAACCAGGACCTAGTGACTGCTACTTCTCAACCATTCCTGGTGCGTGTTGCCAGGAATGGAGGGGACTTATAATTTTCTGTCGATTCCGAATGGCTAATGAGTAGCAATTTTCATGACAAGAGATACTCTTAGAGAATTTATCAATTCCTCGCAAGAGGCAGTATACCCCTTCTGCATGACAGTCCAACGCATAACCATTATGCCAAGGGGCACAACAGGGGTAGTAATTTTCTCAAGTTTTGTTAAACTTCAGTTAAGTCTACGATATTTGAATTTATCCTTCGTTTCTGCTTGGTTTTGATTCTCACCAGTAGCGGATACAGGGAGTGGCATGTCATGTGAGTAATTTTGTCCCGAGTCATGAAAAAAACATTAATTTAGCTTGACGATTATCGATTTACGTGAAACAAGTCTTTCGCAATTTTTTAGAAATCGTAAACATTTGCATGCATATTCCTTGGTAAAATACTTTGAGAAGACGATGGCCTTTGAAAGGTTAGCTTACATGTACTATCTTTATACAAAGTCACCGAAAAGAGATGTAAGCCGAGTTTTTTTTTGGAAAAAGTGAATAGCCAGGTCACAAAATAATACACGCAAATAACAAAATACATAACTTAAAGTGAATACAATTTATGTTAGCAATCAGAGTGAACATAAAGTGAATTTAAATTGTTGCAATGTTGAGAGTTTAGATGGCGTTTAATTTAATTGAAGAAAGATGTAGAATGTGACATAAATGGGCTGATTTTGACATCCAATGTCTACGGGCTTGCAATGGAATGAATTCTAGTGGTAGAAAATTCAATTTTTAGGGGTGCAGTAAGAAAAGGAATAAGATCTTCTACTATTGTTTGAGTGAAAAAACAAAGTGGAAAAAAGTGTGCATAAGCGTTTTATTCACTTTTAATTGTTGAATTGATTATAAGTTCCACCAAAAATAAATATGATCATACACGAAATTGTCTTTTCGATCGGAAATATTCTACTAACTTTCATCGATAACATTTATTTTTGGTTATGGTAAGTCAAAGCTTAATTAATATTCTAAATAAAGTTAAATAATCGAAGCTGAAAATCGTGATTTACTTTTATTTGTATATTTTGGACTTCTTGTGGAATTAAGGAAATAAGTTCTCCTGGTCCTTGAAATATAAGCAATTATTTTTCATGTTGTGTGGACCACCATAACGTAGATATGCTGGTAAATATGTATATATATTCTTTAATTATTATCTAAATATTAGGTTGAGGATCACGAAGCAACAAATCAAAGAGTAGAGCTGAAATTTAAGACTGATAGAATTGTTTGAGAGAAGTTGTTGGAAGCTTCTCTTGCTGAGTAGCTGTTTTAAAAATGGTTACGAATATTGGGTTTGTCAGTAAAAAAATTATCTCTTATATTTTGAATCGAATTTTATCTGCAAATAAATAGCTATCTTATCGGATGGACGACGTAGTTTAGATTCAAAAATTAATTGGATACGTTGGAAAAACATTCAAAAAATTTTCGATGTTTTGTTGTTTATTTTAAATTAATTTGTATTATCTAAAGGATCTTCAGACTTTGCTTAGACAAGATTTGAAGTATTATATTTATTAAAAAAGAAATAAAATTTTGTATATTGATGGAAAATCTAAAGTTACTGTTTCTTTTTGTTATCGGATTATTTTTTTATTTGATTTTTTACTTCACTTTAAAAAAAAAAAATATTTAATGTTTTATCAATTTTCGAGTACAATATCCAAGAATTTAGCAATGTTCCAATTTCAAAGATTTTCCATCTACACATACGCTCTTATGCAAATTTTGAAAAAAGGTCTGTAAAAACAAGGTATACTTTGTATGGAATATTTCAACTGTTAGTTAAACGTTCAGTTAAATTTAAAACGCATTGTTTTTTTAAGTACATCGCCTGGAAAAATGCATGTTTCGCTTTCCGGTTACAAATAACCTATATAAAAATTATTAATACAAAAACAAAAATTGTCTAAGCAAACTTAAAAAAATAAAATTCCGACAAACCTGAATGACATTATCTTAAGACTACCCTAAATGGCGATGACGATCATTGTTGGCACGCATACCGAGTACTGAGAGCTTTAAGGCTTCTTCGATGCAAATGTCATTCAAAGACAATGGCATAAAAAGTTAATTTTGCTTCAACGACATTGAACAGCATTGAGTTTTCGAAGCAATTAACTCAACAAGATTTTGTATACCCCAAAACAATGCTGCAAAGATCGAAATAATATAAGCCAACTGACCACACAATAAGTAGAACATGCAATTATGTGCTTGAATAACAACATTTGCATGACCAAATATCACAGAACATGTTCTCCAAACAAAGTGTCGAAAGACAATTGCATTGCATCCGCAAAAATACAGTGAATGGTTTGAAATTTGGTCTAGTAGTTTAATTGGTCCATACTTATTTGAATATGAACACTGATGTCGTTTTTATTTGGCAATCCGGAATCTCTTTCCGATCTGGAATCCCAACTGAACACTTTTTTCATTCTAAAGTTTATTGTGATTGTATATGTGAAACGTCAAATGTGGACAATATTATCCATATCAAAATCAAAAAACCACTTCGCGCAATTAGGATACAAAAAACCACAACCGTCGAGTTTGAGCTTTAAGTATATGAATATGTGAGTGTTTCTGGTTTCGATTCTAATTTAAAATCTTTGAGTATATATAATATGGAGGGCTCGTTCCTATCCCTAATGCATTGTAGTACTTGAAGTTTTGATAGGGGTCGCTGTCTTACTTTCTGTAAGTTAAGGATACAGCCGTATCCTCCGATTTGTGCTTACCTTCTTCTCGCATATAGTTCTCCGTCACATGTAATATGAAGCACTCGGCAATAACTTTGTCTTACACAAATTTGAGTAGCGCCCCCTATGATAGTCACGCATTTGGAATAGAAACGAGCCCTCCATATTATATATACTCAAAGTTTAAAATCCAGAAGTAAATTTCTCTTCTTTTCAGAATCAGAACTGTCAGTTTTTCCCAAGTGAACACTTTCAGAAGTGTCCAAAAGGACATGACTGTCAATTCTCATTGCTATAGCCAAATTTTGAGCGATTTTTGTTTGGATCATAATGGAAAATATTGTTAAGAATCAAATTAACGGGATTTATTTATTTCAATTAATTCCGGCATCTTACTGTTTTTTTTTTGTATATTAAATGTTTTTATTTATTTTAATTAGTAAATGTGTGATTTTTTGGAATAAAAAAATTAACTATCGCTTTTAAAAAACAAAAGTTTTATAAATAATCCTTGTCAAGCTTTCGATGTACCTTTGTATGTAAATGATTAAGTACATGCGACAAAGTTTCCACCTTTATTCTATATGTATTTTATTTCCCACTCAAGAAACAATATTTATCAATGAAAAAAAATAATAACCAGATGATGATGCGTGTGAAACGCCAATTAAATGCAAATTAAGAACATCATCCGATCCGTGTTTCCGATTTAAAAATAAAAATATAGAACCAAAATGCTAAAGATAAAATCCATTTTATTTAGATTGTCAAAAGTTTATCATTCTCCGACTGACCCTGAATTCATTCACTTCATTATTTTGACAATTTTGTGTAGACATATCTACAAACTGTACACATACATTTATACCTACAAGACCAAGCATGCAACTGTCAATTAAAATCCAGATTACACTATGAACAAAAATCACTAACCGCATTTACATAAACTGCAATCTCAACTTAAACACAAGTGTTTTTGAGTTTTTTTATCGCCTCAGATTTTCATTAATAATTATAAATTAACCTATCTAGCCAACCACCTGATAGAGAGACTAAATGTTAGAAGCTAAATATATGTATATAAACAACAACACCAAGTTTGAATAAAGATCATTCGCTTACACATGAATACATCGCTATTTTCGCTGCTTATACAGCTGCAGCTGGAACTGTTCCTACTGCTGCATCGGCTGATATGACCACTGTCAACGTCGCAACAGTCTTCACACTCACAGCTGCTGCCGTCCAATTTGCAAAAGTCGTTGCTATTAATCAAATAGTCATTATCCGCATCCGTATTGTCAAAACGACATCGATTATCCTTCGAACGACATTTGACATTTTTTGTTTTTGAATTTGTGCGTCGAACTGATTTCCGGTCAGACAATGATTTAAAATGGCGACAGTTGTAGGTGTACTTCAAATGAAATTCTTTCGCTGGAACTTTCATTTTGACAGCTCCAAAACTTGATGAATTATATAATTTAGATATAACTAAATCACACGCTATGTGAATTAATAAATACAAGAAAAAAATAACTTTCGTAGTTGTTGTTCGGTACACAACGACGGGCGGCGACCACAGCAACAACAAATTCACACACGATCCAAAATTTAAAAACTGATGATCGAAGAAACTTTGTTTTTTTTTGTTTTGGATTATTATTTGGCTGGTGTTAATTTTTATACGATGATTTATGCAAAAATTTCAACATAATGTTGGCAATTTTACCACGACTTCAGTTAATTTTGTTTAAGTTCAATAACGCAGTAAGTAGGTATGTGTATCATCTTTTTGTTTTGTTTCTTCTCCAGTTTTGCTTTGAATTGATTTTAATCTTTGGGCTTCCGCAATTTGTTAAGAGAAATTTAAAATTTATAAGATTTGAATGTCGAGCGCAAATTAAACCGACGTGTGCTGTGCGGTTCGTGCAGCTCCGGCTCGGATACCAAAAAAGAAATGAAAATCGATTATTTTGAAATTCCAAAGAAGCCGTATGGAATGGAAAATAACGCGAAACTTATAAAATGGAGCTGAAGAGTGTGTTGAGCGCGATTTATAGACTATGCCCTCTCTCTGTTTTGTAGATAAAATCATACGATTTTGTTTCAGGGATGTCGATTTGCTACTTGTGCTGTGGATTTAATGGAAATTACATTGCTTGGAATTCGAGTGTCATATATTTTCAACTTAATAATTGTTTTTTTTTTACCAAACTCAACTACCTATTTGGTTCTTTTTTGAGTTGGTTGAATTTTGGCTATGAAATGAAAAAATAAATCAAAAATCAAAAAAAAAATAAAAAGAAACTATTTTGTTTTCATCATCATTATCATTTTTGACACACTGTACTTTCAAATATGTATTTATTTGACATTTATTTTGTTCATTAATTTTAACAAATACAATTTAAATAACCGTTAACCGTTCTTAGATAGTATGTATGTACGAGTACATCATTTACAAGAAAAATTCTACGAATTTTCAAAAGATCCTCAAGAAATTGTTGCTCTGCTCACCTCAAAATCAGAGTCACATGTCCATCAACTTAAAGAATGTGAAGTAACCAGAATAGAAAATATGGTGATAAAAAATATTATAATAAAAATAGAATTGGTGGGGGTGTCTGTATGTTTATCAAGGACACTTTGTTAACAAAGCATGTATTTTCATCTACAATCTCAGCTATAGAATTTCTTTGTATTGAAGTTAAAAATGAATTTGAAAAGTGCCTATTGATCACTGTATACTGTCCACCATGTAAGTTTAAAGAAGAACATTTAAAAGAGTTTGAAGACACATTAATTAGACTTAGTGCAATATACAGCAATATTTTAATTGGGGGTGACTTTAATGTAAATTTCTTAGAGAAAAATGGAACCACTCAACTGTTTCAATATTTTTGTGACAAATTCGGTCTCTTTGTTGTTAACAAACGCTGGCCAACTTGTTTCCAATCAGTAAGGAATCCGTCATTAATCGACATGTTTCTAACGAACTCAATGGATCAAGTAATCGGAAATGATCAGTTGAGATTAACATCGGATTTTATCCACGATCTTATTTATTGTTCATATAACTTTAATATTAGAAGAGATCATGTAAAAGCATTCAGTTTTAGATCATTTCGCAATTTTGATTTATTGAATATCCAACAAAGTATAGAGGGAATTGGGTTAGGTAATATCTGCAATTTTGTAGATATTGACATGAAAGTCTCTGTTTTAACTGACATAATCAATGAACTTTACCAAACCTATGTTCCTGTAGTGACAAAAATCGTAAAGCCTCAAAGTTGCCCATGGTTTAATAGCCAAATAAAAACATTGATTCAAGAAAGAGAGCATTTTTTCAGAAAGTTTAAGCGAAACTCAACGGTATATAATAGATGTCAATACATTTATGCCCGAAACAAAGTTACCTCCTTGATTCGCTATACTAAACGTATGTATTATCTTAAGCGTCTTGACCCTAAGTTAAACACAAAAATCCTTTGGAAAAACTTGAAAAATGTTGGTGTGATCCAGAGTGAAATACCAAAATGCAATTATAGTCCTTTAGAAATGGGCTCAGTTCTTGTCCCAAAATCGACCTTTGCGGTGCCGTTTGAATTTGGAGATGATTACTCACCAGTATGCTTTGCATTTAGGTGCGTTAACAGCTTAGATGTTGAATTGGCGATTCGCTCGGTTAAATCCAATGCTATTGGACCTGATCACCTATCACCTAAATTCATTAAATTAATTCTTCCTGTTCTTCTTCCTTGTCTAGTACATATTTTCAATTTTTGTATATACAGTTGTCAGTTTCCCGAAAAATGGAAATATGCTAATATTATTCCAATTCCGAAAAAATCAAATCCTACAGATCCTTCGCAGTTTAGGCCCATCAGTTTACTACCATTTCTATCAAAAGTTTTTGAAAAGTTACTCGCCCAACAGATTCAAGAAGACTTCGATAGATATAATAAGCTTTCAAAGTGGCAATCGGGGTTTCGAAGGAAGCATAGCTGTGAATCTGCAGTATTAAAAGTAACCAACGACTTAAGGACAGCTATAGATCGTGACGAAATCAGTGTGATGGTGATGCTTGATTTCTCAAAGGCATTTGACTGCATAGATCATTCAATATTATTAAAAAAACTTAAAACCAATTTTCAATTTTCCAGGTCTGCTCTTGAACTGGTTTTCAATTACTTAAGAAACCGTTTTCAAACTGTAGAAACTGAGAAAGGAATCTCCAGTCCGTTTCTTGTTAATTCAGGTGTTCCACAAGGGTCGGTTTTGGGACCCCTTCTATTCTGCGTCTTTGTAAATGATCTGCCTGATATAGTTATTAATAGTAATGTTCATATTTACGCAGATGATGTAATCATTTATTTGTCTAGAAGGCCTGGGTTAATCGAGGACTGTGTAGCTAGAGTTAATGAAGACCTATTACATATTCAGAATTGGTCTGATATCAACAAAATACGTCTAAACCCACTAAAATCTTCTGGTATGGTGCTCTCAAGAAGTGAAATATCTTTACTAGATTGTCCTACTCTTGATCTCAATGGTATAACTTTACCCTATGTACAAAGTGTTAAATATCTAGGTTTTATTATTAATAGGACATTGAGTTGTTGTGATGCTACTTCAGATACCATAAGAAAAGTCTATGGTGGATTACGAAGTCTTAGGTCATCTTCGAGTTTATTGCTTCCAAATATGAAATTACTTCTTGTTAAATCCTTGTTACTACCATTTTTTTCTTATAATTGTTTAGTTTATCCCTGTCTAGATTCTGATTGTAAACGCAAAATCAATGTCGCATTTAATGACTGCTTAAGGTATATTTACAACATACCACGGCATATGAGTGTTTCTAGGTATAAAATGACACTGTTAGGAATGAGCTTGGATGATTATTTCGAATTCAGATCAATTCTTAAACTCCATTCCATAATTCATAATCATTGTCCTGAGTATTTGTATCAATATTTAACTTTCTTACCCACGCCTAGAGGTCTAAAGCTATTGATACCACGATTTGCATATACAGTAGGAGAGCGATCTTATTTTGTAAACGCGATTCGACTGTGGAATAATCTTCCACATCGATTGCAAAGAACAGTTTCGTCGGGGGTATTTCGGAAGAATCTTCACAACCACATGTCACAACAATAAAAAATAGTTTTTCTTAGGAATGATAAATGAACATTTTATTTTCATTTAATAGTCTAATTCATTCTATCTAATACAATTATACCTACCTATTATTTTATAAAAAAACTATGTAACTAAATATTATTTTCCATTTATTTACACAACAATTTGTAATTTAAATTTTGATACTTATTATAAGATTCAATATCTTGAAGTACTATGTAATAACTTTAATACGAAATAAATGAAATGAAATGAAAAATGAAATTCCACCTTCTGATTTTAAAGGAGAATCGATCGCAGTCTCTGAGAAATTTAACTGCACATTTGGTGATGGAAGAGTCACGTATATTTCCGCAGCATGAAAACCAAAAATTATGTTCACAAACGGAATATTTTGAAGTGCTTTGATAGCGAAGAGAAACATGAATCTAATCTAAGCAACTACTGAAATCACAGAATATGAAAGAAACTTATTCACTGGAAGAATAATAGTCCAACAAGGGAAGCAAATGTGTCTGCAAAAGTTATAATCGATAAGGTTGGTTTATAGACGGGATTCGTTTGTCAAGTACAAAGCAGCAGAATTCGATGGCAGGTTCAAAGTATTTTCTTCTCCTAAAACATGATTTTTTCGTTACAGAACTGTATAGATCATAGAAAATAAAAATGAGGTTATTGAATACTTTAGATATTTTTTTTTAAAGAACGTGAGAAAATAAACCTGTTTGTCATTGACTTTGTGAACTCAGACAAGACGATAGTAGCGCTAGGTCAAATGAAAAATAACTCTTTTGTGAATTAAAATTTTTTTTAACTAATTAGCCAATTGAGTAGTAAACTCCTGTTATTTGATATCAGACCAAAAACATAAATGTTAAAAAAAGAGCCAAGTTCTTCTATACAAAAACCTTTGTGTAACAAGTCAGCCGTGAAAAGTACTGAGATCTAAAAGTACGCCAAGTTCTTACTTCATGAAGGTTTAATACTGAATATTTAAAGTAAAATAATATTGAAACAGCTACAATGTAATAGAGAAATTTTATTATTTAATGGCTACTGACTAAAGTTTGATGGGTTTACTGGTCAAGTTTTTAAAACCTTTTGAATTGGGCATAAGAAAAAACTTGCCAAGTAAGCCCATCAAACTTTAGTCAGTAGTCATTAAATAATAAAATTTCTCTATTACATTGTAGCTGTTTCAATATTATTTTACTTTAAATATTCGGTATTAAACCTTCATGAAGTAAGAACTTGGCGTACTTTTAGATCTCAGTACTTTTCACGGCTGACTTGTTACACAAAGGTTTTTGTATAGAAGAACTTGGCTCTTTTTTTAACATTTATGTTTTTGGTCTGATCTCACTCCTTTTTGCAAAGATTTTAATGTTTTGCCATGTAAAAATCTCGAAGGATACGGAAAGATAGAAGGGTGGACTCTACCTACTAAAATCAACTTAGTTTATAGCTTCCTATTTCTTTTGGTATATTTTCTTTTTGTTAATGGTTGTTTTGATTTGCGCTTCAATTATTTCTTCTTATCCTGGCAAGATACCTAACACTAACAAACCTATCTTAATTACAGCAATCGGAAGTGCTCCATATAATTTAAAAATTTTCTCAGAAAGTGGGCGGATACCACGCCCCCTGAATGGAAAACCTTAGTTTTTATTTTTGGTCCTTTAAATGAAATTTGAGCCCTACCCTTCTACCAAATTTCATTGTTCTACTGCAATCGGAAGTGCGCCATATATAATTTACATCAGTTCTGAGGAAGTGGGCGGATACCACGCCCCTGAATGGAAAAACTCGATTTTTATTTTTGGTCCTTTATATGCGATTTAAGCCCTACCGTTTTACCAAATTTCATTGTTCTACTGCAATCGGAAGTGCGCCATATATAATTTACATCAGTTCTGAGGAAGTGGGCGGACACCACGCCCCTGAATGGAAAACCGCTAATTTTATATTTTTTTCTGTGTATGCAATTTAAGCCCTACCACTTTACCAAATTTCATCGTTTTACAGCAGTCGGAAGTGCTCCATTCAATCAACACCAATTCGGAGAAAGTGGGCGGATACCACGCCCCCTGAAAGGAAAATCTTGGTGCCTATTTGTGGTTCCTTATATGCAATATAAGCCCTACCGGTTCACCAAATTTCATCGTTATACAGCAGTCGGAAGTGCTCCATTCAACCAACACCAATTCGGAGAAAGTGGGCGGATACCACGCCCCCTGAATGGAAAATTTCAAATTTTCGATTTTTTCCTCTGCTTACATGACAAGACCTACCGTTGTGCAAAATTACAAGATTCTACGATGTCGGGAAGTGCTCCATAATTTTGATGATCTGTCAGTCAGTCAGTCAGTCAGTCAGTTACGGTTTTTGTGATTTTTGAGGCCTTATATCTCAGGAACCGCTTATGCTAGAAAATTGATATTTGGTGAGGCGCCTGTGCCTGACTAGCTTAGCATATATTCGGAGTTTTAAGTTTCTGACTGCAATTTTACTAAAGATAGGAAGGGGTCAAAAATCGCCTGAGTTTGTTTGTGAGATAGCTCTTGCGAGCAATTGAAAAATCCTCCAAGAATATCTCTTGTCATGAAAAAAGGTGCTCATTAGCCGTTCGGGATCGGTAGGGTTCCCTCCATTTCTCCAAACACTGACACAGAAATGGTTAAGAGTTGTAAGTCACTAGCTTTAGGCTCTCTGTGCTATCACGGCCTGTAATTTATTTATTTTTAAAGCCACATTGATATGGACTTATGAGGATATTGACTAGCAGCTTTAGTTTAAATGCCCCAATTCAGAGACTCTCTTTTCTTGGGGATCGGACAAAGAATGCTGAATTTCGATTCAGCAAGCATATTTTATCATATTTTGCAGACGAGTTTCACTTTTTTCACATTTCTGCGGAATTCAATTCAACATGGCTTTTTATAGTCTGCAAAAATGATTTTTTGATTATACTACGATGTGCCTTTGGGCATCATTTTATCCGGGCGATTAAAGTTTAATTAAGAAATTATTCAAATCTTTTTATATTAAAATCTCGCTAGATTTAATAATTATTATTTTTGCAGTTGAAAGTTTCAATTTTACGTGTCAGTTAGAGTTCCAACTATTTATTGACTGAGGTAAGACATTTCTTTAATTGTATTTCGTTCTTTTCTACGATGTATGTACTGTACATATGTGTATAATATGCGTGATTTTTTGCAAGTCCATAAGGAATTGTACGAAAAAACGACATCGGGACTAAGCGATTTACATGTAAATACAACAACTACTTAAGCCTATACGGACTTCGCTAAGTCCAGATAATTTTCGGGCCTTAATCTAAGTCCTGATAAAAACGGTAATGCCAAAATAATATTATCTACATGTTTTCGATAATTTGTTCAGAGAAGTCAAAAATGACGTTTTTGGGTGATGGTTGATGCTAGTCGTCAATACAGCTGACAAATGCCATAGCGTGCACAGTGCTTCCAACTTTTTGGAAATAAGTTCCTAGGTCCCGATGTCGTTTCTTTTACAATTCTATATGGACTTATTTTTTTTAATTTGTATGTTTATTCCTTTCTGATGGTTTAGTTTTTTTTAAATATGATTTTTTTCGAAAACAAACATTTCAGTTCTCCATTATAAGAAATTAATTTCAAGCAATTATTGATTTATAAAAAATACAACCTAAAATTTGCTTACAAAATAGTATCTCAAGCAGCAGCTAGAAAAATATTTCTTAGAAAGATTTACATACTTTGGACAATTGTGACACCACAGAAACAGTTTAAATCTAGCTTGTAATACTACAAAGAAACGTGCTTTCATAAGGTGTCTCAACTTAGTTAAAATCTACCACGTATGAAGCGCATCGGTAAATTACTGTCAAACGCGAGTTGCTTTACAATAATTTTTAACTATGAAATTTCACATAAAAAGGACTTATACATACAAAACTGGTTTCGCATCGTATTGTAGAGAAGCTTTAATTATCCTTCGCAGGAGTATTTCCGTATTAATAGCCAATTTTTTTTTTAACATAAAAGAGAGTAATGACGGTTTAATCTTCTAATTTTCAACAAACCGGATATTGGAATTTGTTCAATGTCTAAAACATGAAATGTCCAATTGGCTTATCTTAGCGCTTACCTAAGCATATTTTAAAAAATATTGACCTAAGATTATTTGGTCTTTCGAAAAAAAAAGAAATAAAATTACAAAATGACAGTTTTTTTATAAAACGGTACATAAAATTGTAATTCCACTGTTTTTTAACAATTTGTTATCCATTTTCAGTAATTATAACATGCCAAGAAATCATTTCTCAAAATATTGCAGCCTTTTACGAGTATAGGTAGGTATTTAACATTGGCCTCAGTCAGTTGCGAACACTATTTTCAAATAATTCGATTGTTTGGATGTATAACATACATAAATAACTTTATAGTTCCAAATTTGTCCCTTATCATCCCTGGTGGCGTTGATTCACTACTTATGTACGTTTAAATTGAATATTGTATTTGCTGTGAATTGGTTTTTAAATTTATTTCTCTTCGTTGAGTTAAACTTCCATCGTTATCTATAAGGTAGATCATTTGAGTGGAAATTTGTCAGAGCCTTCACCAAGTACCGAGCAGGGGCGAAAAAGTTAACCTGCTGCTAACTGTTGAGCTTTGTATAGAAGATAAACATTAAAAATTGTTCATGATAAGGAATCTATTTCAACGATATACTTGTATATTAAGATAATTCATTGGTTTGTCAAGTTCTTATAAAATTTTGGAATATTTTATATAGAAAATACATATAGATATCATAATTGTTTGTTCTTTATTATTATTATTATTTTTTTTTGTTAGAAACCAGTTCACGAACGCTTCGATTTTACTATCAATTAATAATGTGAAACGAATGATATTATAGTATGTTTTATTACAATGTAGAAAGAATAACCAATTCAACTTATGAGGCTATATTAACATACATACATAATATCATAAGATCATAAATGTATGTAAATTAAGTTCAAAGAATAGGTATTGCTTGAAACTTAGAATAGCTCAATGTAATCTACTTACGATATTTTAAAGTCGTTAGTAAAGGTTAAAGTATCTATTTTAGTTGCATAGTTTGACTTAATTACATAACATTAGCTTAGATTTAGAAATATGATTTTAATCAAGTATTTTCCTCACATCATGCCGTTGATCTATTGGTAAGTGCATTCAGGTGTACATCGGGCTCGAGCTAGGGTTTAATTCAAATTTGGTGCACACATTCGAATTTTTTGTTTTAGTTCATCCAGAACGGATTAGTGTCATTCAATTTTTTGTTTCTCTCTTGTTTTCTTAAAAACAGTTCGAACGACTTGACTAAAAATGCCCATAACATAATAATTATTTTCATCTATTTTGACATTTCTTTAATTTTGAATTGTTCCTGATACAAGTTTGTTCGTTGAGCCCTGAAGACACCCTCGGATCGCCCTAAATCGTTTTTGAAAAACCTAAACTCACCTTGGTGAGTAAATTCTGAATTTGTTTAGACCTGGAGTCGCCCTGAACTCGCCCTGAAGAAGAACTTGAGTGACAACGCAAAATAGTTTTTGTTAATTTTTAAAACTAATTTATTACAAATTTAAAGTTTTATCAGAGCACAGAATAATTTGTTTCTTGCTTTTAGTTCTCAACAAAACAATTGACAGATCTTGGGTGTTTTTGGAAAACCGAAAACCCCATTTTTTTTTTACCACTCTCAGAGTTGTCAAGAAAACCTGGGTCAACCCTGGGTAAAGTTGAACGAACGAACCTATAGAATAGTAATAATGGTTCCACTGATATCGCAATAGCGCATTTTCAATTTGTTCGAACAATTTTGTATGTCAAAATTATATATCTAGGTAATGTATATTTGTAACGTAGAAGTGGATGCCAGTATTGCCAACTGGTTCCTTAAAATTCCAACTTTCGATTGAGTTTGGCGAAATTTGCAACGGAACGGAAGGAACAAAAATATTAAAGGAGATGCATTAGATACAAATCCTTATGGTTGTGTAGAAAATTTCTTTACCTTTTTCAATTCATCTTTTTATATACATATGTGGGACATTTGGATTTATATCGTGTGAAAAAATCTTCAATAAATGTATTGATTTCTGTACGATTCTTGTTTTTTTACCTAAAATGTAGACCTGATCATTCGAAAAAAGTTTTTGAAAATGTTATTCTGGAGTTCCTTGACGTTTTTAATGAAATTCTTTTTTTTTGGAATATGTTTAAAATTTATTCTTAAGGTTTTCGTAATCAAAAATATTGTTCTTCTACTTCGTTTTTTTTTAATTTTCTTATTTCTGCCAATCCGATTTTTTCAAAAGACTATGAACAATAAGCATTAAAATAATTTTGTTTAGCTATTTAACAATTATGAACAAAGTATGATGGCTGCACAAACGCAGTTGTAATTGTGTTCATTAATGTATTTGAAGGATATAATTATTTTAGACAAGGCATGGGCAACAAAGCTTGCAATTATGAACTCAGTCGTAATTAATAGCATATGTAGAATTAATTTTTTTTTTTAATTTTAAAATATACCTAATGAAAAAATTGATTTCTGGCTTTAAACAAAATTATAGCATGCTATTGTAGTGCTTTCGTTGTTTTTTATATTAAGTCAACTAGAATCAAATTTTGTATTGTTCTGTCCTAGATTTCACGCTCTAGGTTTTTGTCGCTTCTTATTCGAATCACCCTGTTTATAAATTTGAAATATTTTTGGGAAAAGTTTGTTGAGCTTTGAACCAAATTTATTTTTGTTTTGGCTACATTTCAAACAAAGAATGATATCATGATTTTGCGAAACGCAGATACAATTGGGAACCAAATTGCAATGGCGTATTGCAAGTTAAATCTTTTTATTTGATTTAATCGAACATTCCAGCCACACATGATAATGATAATATTATAGTGATAATATGAGTGGGGACTTGCATTCGTGCAAGTGTTTCCTGATTTTTTATAAGTGGCGCAAGTGAACGAGATCGGATAAAAAAAACTTATGCACAACAAATTATCTTATATTCATATGAATATCAGCTCCTCAGCTTGTACTCTTATCAAGTCTTGAAATACGCCAAATTAGATTGCTTATCAATTTTAATTTTGTTTTTTAATAATGTGTAAGTGGTCTTAGGTAACAATCAGACGATTGCAGTATATTTTTTACTGCGTCGTAAAATATTAGTCTTCGTTTTGATACAAAATAAAGGTTAAAAAGAGTTTTCGTAAATTAATATGATTTTATTCCTAATAGAATGAACAGCTTGTAACAATCTATAACAGTTTTGAAGAAACGTTAAAATATAACACAATATGAAACAATTTGATTTAAATATGTATTAAAAAATTGATCAGAAAAATTGTACAAGTATGTATTTTAAGTGCTCTTTTGGTAATGTTTTAAACATTGTATATTTCCCATATGCACATACATATACAGAAAATTTAGTACTCACATATACATATAAAGTAGAGCAAAATATAAAAACATGTCAGATTTTAAGTTGTTGGAATCATAACTAACATTTAGGGAATTTTTTAGGGACAGTGTTGACCAAAACTAAAGCACGGAACGACTTCACTTAAGAAAAATTAATAGAAATTATGAAATTTTATTAATTCAAAATATATTAGTCTTCAATTTAATGTTACAACATTAGCGGTAAATTCAGGATCGTTGTCATGTTGAAGCATCTATCGCAATGGCATATTTTCCTCAGCATGAGAAAGCATGTTATTTTGAAGAAACGATACATTATACCGGTAATCTTATTTTTTCGCTAGACTCCTTGGCTGTAAAAATATCCCCAGACATTTCCTCCACCATGCTTAATTGTGGACTTTGTATGTATTTAAGCTTTCGCCTTTTGGCCTCCATACCGTACCTCTTTAAATTGAACTTGGATTCATCTGAAAAGAGAATGTTTTCCATTTTGCCACATTCCAGTTCAAGTGTGCCTTGGCGAACTCCAGTATCGTACGTCGATTTTTCCGAAAAGTAAATAACTTTTTTATTGCTCGATAAGATCGACGGCCGATGAAACACAACTGATTTTTCTCATTGCTTAGATCACGCTTCAAAATAAAAAAAAAAAAACAGTTGAAGATAAACTTGACTAGATGCTCTTAAAATAGGGTACATGTGACTTAGTTTTGGCAATTTACCTTTTAATAATTTCTGAAATATTTTGTTAATTTTATATAAGAAAAAAAATATATTATAATAATATATATTTCTTTTACTTTTGCCTTAGTTAAATCATTTCGTGCTTTAGTTTTGGACAAACACTGTTTGTATATACAAAAATTAAATTAATTAAATTTGGTGGTGCAGCAGCTCGAAATGAACCAGGACCTAGTGACTTACAGCTCTCAACCATTCATGTGTGCGTGTTACCTGGAACAGAGGGGACCTACAATTTTCTGCCGATTCCGAACGGCTAATGAGTAGCACTTTCCATGACAAGAGATATACTCTTTGAGGATTTGTCAATTCCTCGGCTGAGAATCGAACTCGGGACCTTCCGCATGACTGTCCAACGCACTAACCATTATGACAAGGGGTTCTACTGTTTGTAAATACAGTAGAACATATATACGGTAACAATCGACTAATATTTGCGTCTTAGAAGGGTTCGACAAACATCTAAATGATGAGCCCACTGTTGTACCTTGGCGAAACGTACTTTGGATATAAGATCACTCAATCTTTCAATTGAATTAAATTCAATCACTCCACTTAATCAGAAGTAATTTTCTAATTTTGTTCATCTTAATTAAGGAATTTGTCAAACACATACTTTCGTTCAGAGTAGATTCGGGTGTGCATACATACATACATATTTATAAAAATAAATTACCGAAAAGCTTAATTAATACGATTTTTAACATATTTTACAATTACGAATTTTCAAATTAATCTTTTCAATTTGTACACTCTTCGTACATATTTCAGTTTATTTTATAATTTAAAGCTTCCCTAATTTATATAGCCTATAAATAAATTAAGTTACGTGCACCGTAGAAGTGCATTTTTATAATTTAACTTATCAAATAAATCAATTTAATAGAAATATCATGCAATATTTTTTGAAATTTGTTTTATTATTGTAATTTGAATGCCTTCCGTTTATAGCAGACTTAGGAGCTGCATTTAAATTGGCTAACAATTACAATAGGTACAAACAAAAATATAACTGCATGTATTTTGCTGTCGATTCATTTCCGGTTCTCCAGATTCGCAGTAAAGGAAAATGTTAAATCTGAACAGAAATGTAGATATATAACTATATACTTTGTTTTGTGCACACATTTTTATGTATCTCTATATAGTAAATGTATCATCTCATTCAAGGTCGATGACTTTTTACCTATTTAAACATTGAGTGAAATTGGAATAATAAAGGAATGCAAAAATGCGTATAAAAATTATTGTACAAAGAAAATTTCTGTGTGGCCGCGAACGGTGTGATGTGTGGCAAGGGAGTTAGCTTTTTAAAGAAGATATGGAGTAAGAGTTCTTTCGTTGCATTTTAGTGTCCGTTGCCTTAGCAGGCAAATCAAAACCTTAATGTTTCTAACGGAATTAGTAGATATATTGTAGCAAACTAGAACAGCAGACTTACAATAGAATCTTAAAAGAATCCAGTGTAAAAAAACTTTTTTTACAACAAGGAAATTGAACAAACTCAGCATTAATGTGACTAGAAAGTTGCAAGATAACAGCGGTTTTTACATGTAAACAAATAGGTATACTACACATAATAAACTTTTCCAATATAAAACGTATTATAAAGAAAGATAAACAAAATGATTATTAGCAATTAATCATTTACTTTTGCGCCTTGCATCATTGCAGTGCGCGATTTAGAACACACATTCAGCGAGGGCAGAGGTAAATTCTGTGGATTTAGACCATAAATATTCATCATAACTTTACTTACCCTTTGCCAATTGAGACTTTAACATTTTGCTGATAGTATATAATTTATTTGAGTTTATGAAAGTTTGTTGTTTGTTATTTGAAGAGAAATTTTAACAAATCAGCTCTACACTCTTAACATATACATACAAGTCGTCGACAGCGGTATTAATTAAAGAAATTTGTTTAATTTTTTACAAATTCAAATTGAAAAGTTTATCGCGTCGTCGTCTCAACACTGTCCACTGATGCAATGATTTAAATAAATCTTGGAAGAGTACAATTTCTTGCTACAGGTCTTAGTTTTTTATGCAGCATAAACCAACACTCGAAGCACACTTTTTCTTTATTAACCTTTGCACCGAAGAAAATATAATAATGGAATAAGATCTTTTCGTATTTGTTCGCTTAATTATTTAACTTATGATGTTTTTTATCTTATTTTTTATTAGGTGCGTGTTTTTTATTTGTAAATTGGAAAAGAAAACAAAAAATGTTAAGCTTTTTCTGACGAACGAAACTGGAGATGGAGAGGAAAAAGCACTGTATGAGAAATTTCCATATCAGCCTGTGCGCTGGTAGGTATGACATATGTCAGAAATTTTATGACAGGTGTGGTGAGTTTCTTAAAAATTAATAGGAGATGTTCAATTTATATCAATTTTCAGGTTGTTTTGCAATCGTTTTCACTTCACTGGTAAGGCTAGTCGCGCACTGGCAACTGTGATCGAAATCAAATAGTTTAATCACCAGTTGAAAGAGAAACGCACACTGCCAACTCTTTACTCACGCTCGCACTCTTTTCTCTCTTGCACTTATACAAAACAGCTCAACTGTTGCGAGGCAATCGTTTAGTTTGTGTCAAAACACAAACTTTTTAGTTTCGAGAATCGAGTTGCTCTAAGTGCGCGGTGTCCCATACAAGCCCATATGTTTCATTTTAGCAACCAAACAGTTTCGAAACTAAAAATTGAATGTGTGCGCCTAGCCTAAAAAGTTATTAACTTAAAAAAATTATTGGCGCAAAATTTTAGTTGAATTAGTACGATGTTAAAGGTGTTTTAGTATGAAACTTGGTTAAAACAACGATTTTACCAATTTTAATAAAATATAGCATCATACTTTCTGTACCCTTTTATTAAAGTTAAAGTCATCGAATATACCTATTTTATTTTAGTATCATGCTAACTTCATATGACTCTTTGGGCCTTACCAACAATCAAATTAATAGACGACTTTAATATTTGAGCGAAATGAAGCATTATTTAATGGACTCTATATAACTGACCATATATGCTGCATTTTATTTTTTAGGTTCCGTACAATAAATGGTTCATAATTTAGAGTTCACATAAATATTAAGTTCATAACATGTATGGTTAACTTTATAGAGCTCTTTAAATAGTGGTCCATTTCGCTCAAATATTAAAGTCGGCTCTTAATTTGATTGTTTTGATAGTTTTTTGCATGAACTTTCATTACTTTAGTTGTGTTCAGAAGCAATTTATTAAAAAAAATAGCCTTAGCACGATACTTATTAGAAAATGTTTAAAATTAGGAGAGTTATTAATCTACTAAATATTTAGCAAACTGTTTAGTATCATACTTATACCTTAATACCAAGCTATTTAAAATATGCGCCATTATTATCATTTGATTTGCCACATAAGTTATAAAGTATACATATTTGGTTTGCCAAATCACTGCTTCCAAATATTTATTTTAAAACCATGAGATTTAATTTTTTTGGTAAATCACGGGATTTGGAGACCTTTGGCAAATCTTACTAAATCTTGGTTTAGTTGTCGTTGAAAACGTAATACATATAAGGTATCTCGATAATTTGTCATTGTTTGGCACAGATTATAAGTTTTACCTCTCATTTCGACTTCATAAGAAAAAATGAAACACCATTTGCATTTTTATAGGTGCTGTCAAAGTTAATCTTCTTTTTGAACGGTAGAAATAACAGATTTATTGAATCTAAGGTCAACTATTGCTTTAGGTTTGTTTAAATTATACAAGGCTACACAGACAAGTACGAGCAAATTTGGTGCATACACTGCCGGTGAAACTCTTATTTGTATATTTGCTGTCGTATGCGGCACGCCACTTGTAGAGCGAGTTGTCCGGATGTTTTGAAATTTTACAAGCAAAATATTTATATTTATGAATGTTAATGTCACACAAAGGTCAAAAACTTGAGCATGAAACCTCGAAATTTGCAATTGCAGTTGTCTGGCTACTTGCTTCCCAACTTGTCTGGCTATTGGCGTAACTACCCAAGCGGGTTGCTATGGTTTGTACGTGTCAGTAAAAAATTGAGTGTATTGCAACTTGTTTGCCAGTACTTTTGTTTGGTCTCGGTTTTATTTGAAATTATTCTACTTTCTTCAAAATGCTAACAACCCTGACAATAACTAATTTCACCACAATCTGCCAATAACTATTCGCCACAAATAAACTTCAAATTTCATACAAAAATTCCAAATAAAGTACCTAAATCCTAAACAAAAACACTGCAGCATTTTTGTAACATCATTTTTGTAGTTTTATAGTTAATTTATACTAATTTCATTTTTCTGTTCAATGACCAATACAAGTGGCATGAAATTCCTCTACCCACCATGTTGGTCCGACGATACTCGCATGGACGTCTTAATGGCTCCATTTCGTCTAAAATCCGTAAATCCTGAAAATTACGTTTCAAAAATGATTTTCTGGCAGGAAATGATAGCGAAATACTGTGAAATCAATGGATCCCCATCTTTTAATAAACGAGAACTACAAGTGGCTTTTCAACGCAAAAATAAAACACCTTACGGTCTGGACAATGTCTTGGAAGAAATGCGTAATACTCGGAAAATTCGAACAAGAACCGAATACATGTATGATCCAGAGAATAGTTGGACCGGATGGGCTATAAATAGTTTTGTCAAAAAACCTTTATGGTGGGGAGTACGGAAAGTCTGGACTGGCCGAGAAGATGATGATGCTCTACTAGACTTTATACAACTGGAAATCGTTAAGGTAGAATATGCAACATTTAACGAACATAATACCTGGATTATAACCTTTTTCTTAGAAAATGTGTAGCGACCTTAACATTGTCCTCCAAAAGCATTCTGGAAAACTATTGCATTATGATGAAGTGAAATCGATTATAAGTGAAGCCATCAACTTGAGTGACGATGGACTACACATTTGTTTACACACTTTGTTCTGCCAAAAAAAAGTTGTTCTTGAGTTTGCTGTGGAGAATGGTGAAAGGAAGATACATTTAGTGAAAATTCCCGGTAAGGATAAAACGTTTTTAACCTTCAATCATTTGTAACCTTCCTTTTCCAGGCAAAACAGATCAGAATCCAGAAATCACAGAGACAGACCGGGCTTTCCACAATCTACAGATGACGCAGAAGAATCTGACAGCTCAATTAGAATCCTTGGAATCGGATATCAAAACTGCAGATGACAAAGCACGAGAATATTTGAAAGAAAACAAACGACAGTTGGCAAAAACCTATCTTAGGAAAAAGCATCTGCTTGAAAAGAATTATGGTAACTAATAACATGAATATCAATCCTTTTTTACTCCATTTCGATTTTATACAGAAAAACGTAGCATTGCTCTAAATAATGTTGAGACACTACTTTCGAGCGTTGATGAAGCCCAAAACAACGGCGTCATACTTGAAACGTATAAAATCGGTTCGAAGGCTTTACAGAAAGTTCTAAACGATTCTGGCCTTAAGTACGACAACGTTGATGAAATTATTTCTGACATCAAGGAGGCAGTAGATAGTCATGATGAAATCCAAGACACCATCTCAAGTGCGCACCTCAATGAAAAATTCGATGATGGTGATTTGGAGAGAGAACTTAGGGAGATCGTCGGAGAAGAAAAACCAGATGAAAAGACAACTCGAAGACTAAATGACAATACTAACCTTCAAAATATTGAAGTTACCGATGAGGAGTTGTTGGCCATGTTAGAGGGACTCGAAGTTGAAAATGATTCACCAACAAAGTTGGATACAAGTGTCAACGAGACTGTCTGAAACGTTTTGTTATTTTTTGTTCTTTATTTAAAGTCTACTTGTTTTCTTTAAAAATAATAAATAATTTACATATTTTCAAAAATGTTCTTGCCTAATTTCTTTCCGTCGAGTAATAGAGTGCGTTTAAAATTTTCAGGGAAGAATTCGGAAAGAGAATAGCGAATTAAATTTTTGTATCACAATAGACAACTGTGCTATTGGTGCTCTTTGATTGAGTTTAAACGAGTTGTGGAAGTAATTGTTATACCTTTTTGAAAAGGATCCATATGGTAATATTGTGGTGGATTACAATTCAGTTTGATGTACATGATTGAAACAGTTTTGTCTAAGCCGACCACGAATTGGATGAACCTATATTTTACAACCAAATTATAGAATAAAAAAACTTGGTTGATTTTTGTTTGTTCTTTATTTCTATTTTCTGATTTTACAAACAAAAATGTATTTATGATCTCTTAATTAATTTATTTTTTCTTGTTAGGGAAAAAGGTGACAAAAATATACTTCTCATAAATTTTTTTTCATATTAATTAATTGTTTTTCAAACATAAATACAAGTTATATAATAAAATTTGTATTAAAATGTTTTTTATTAATAATTAAGCAAATAAGAATGTAAATCTTTTTATTTTACCTTTCTGTGTAACACAAAACAAAGAGTTTCTTTATTTAAACTCGCAATTGACGCTTTTTTAAATAATGTTTTATTTTTAAATTTGCTATGCAAATCATTCTGTAATCGGTACTCAGTCTCATTTATGAAGTAACACATTTGTTGAATTAATAAAGCATTAAATTTTGTTTAATTTCATTTTATAAAAAAAGCTCAAATTTAAATAAGAATTGACTAATAAAAATTAAACATTAAAGACTTAAAAAAAAACTAACAAAATTAGAAATGCATCTAAAGTAGATTGTCGGATAAATGCTGAACCCAAAGTAACTAGTGCTAGATGGAAATTGGTTGGGTTTGATTGCGCATTGATCTTGAGATAATTATATTTTTATTTAAAGGGCGCTATGTCATTATTGTTTTTTCAAAATGTCATTTTAAAAGATTATTTATTAAAAAAAGGGAAAGAAAGTCAGCTTTGAAAACTTCGAAAATGCAAATCAATTCGATTAGGTTACGGTTGTGAATTTGAGAGTTTTAACCTTTACCTCGAATCAATTTAGGGACATTGCAAAAATATTAAGGCAGCGTAGTTGGTGTTGGGGTGCACAGTAAGTATTGTAGGTGTAAAGTCAAAAAATCTATGTACCAATACTATGGACCAAAGGTTGTTCTTACCTCGATGAAACACAAATTATTCTTATAGTGAGATCAGTAGCCATAGAAAGATAATCTATGAACTTCTAAATAAAATTTTATCTAACACAGTAATAAATGAGTAATTTATAAACAAAATAATAAAACTAATGTTCAAGGTGAAGAAGATAAACACGCCTCAAAGGCGTATCACTATTTTGAATGGCAGTTGGAATATGTTAATCTTTATATGGTAAAGTTGTAGTGTACAGTGTGCATTCTGCCGGATTGTGAAAATATTGAAGCCTTTCGCTTTTTTTACATGGTCTTGCTTTAAATGTCGTAATTGTTCATTTACATATAATTGAAATGGACGATGTATTAAAACTCGCTGGAATCAAAAATTAAACACAACACTTTGATTTTCGATTAGTCATGTACAGGGTGCGCCAGAGAAACTTACTTATTTGAAAGGTCAATAAAAACAAAAGTACTTCAATTATTGTTTTAATTTTTTTTTATTTGAGAATACAATATCCCATTTTTTTTTCATGCAGTCTTGAAAATGACATCGGATAAATGGCGACCCCCATTGCGCATACACTGATGAAGTCGATTTTTGAAATTTTGAATTTTGCAGCATATCAATCGGTATGTTGGCAATGGCAAATGCATTTTGACGGGCAACAAAATCGCGTTCAGTTAATTCTTGCACAACAGCCAATTTATAGGGATGAAATTGAAGGTCTTCATGGAGAATTCGTCGAACAGTGGTGTCAGAAATTCCCATAGCAGCTGCGTGTTTGCGAGCCGATCGCCGGGGAGAACGCACAACTGACTGCCTCACTCTTTCGATATTTTCCGGAGTTCTGATGGTCCGTTGAAGTCCATTTCTGGGTTTAGCGACACTTCCACACTCCCGAAATGAGTTAACCCACGACAGAATCGAATTACGGCTAGGAACGAGTCTGTGAGGAGGAATTTCAAAGCGAGCGCGGAAGGCACGTTGCGTAGCAACAAGTGAGCGACCGTTAGAAAAGAAGCTCTCGACGGCGAAGGCCCGCTGCTCTCTAGACCATAGCATGATGGCAACTGACTGGAGGGAGAAACAAACTTGGGAACTTCCCCCTCCAGATGCGCCCTTTCTCGCCCCTCTAACCGCCCAAATCACCGGGCGGGAATTTTTTCAAATAAGTAAGTTTCTCTGGCGCACCCTGTAGAATAATCTGAACATGTCGAAATTACAGTTTTTCTTCGTAATAAGAGAAAAAGCCAGAAGGCTCCTGAATAACCATCATCGAAAACGTTATAAGTTTTAAAACGTTGGAACAGCAGTAGGGCTATGTATGTCGAATCTGGCATCTTAGTTATTAATATTTGTTTTAGGTTTAGAACTTGAACGTTTTGTTACATGCATGAATGCTATTTGTATTTTTACATTGCTGATCAACTTTCTTCGAATTCTGCTGATGGTCGATGAAGCACCAAATGTTTTCTTCAAAGACAAATTTTATGAAGGTCGTCCAAGTCCTATTGATGCAATGTGGGCGTGGGTAATTTTCTAGTTTTTTTATGTTGAAAAAGTTTGTTCGAATCTAATTATCTTCAAATGTGTATTTTGTTCGTTAGTTTTACCTTTAAGCCGACGCGACGATATGTAAGCCATGATGTCCAATAACACATAATTACAAATTTTTTGACAAGAAAAGTACTATTTTGTTGCCAAATTTTGGACACGTGAACTCAAATCTATTTTCCGTTTTGTCATTGCCTCAGGTTTTCGAGATATTCTAATTTGAGAATCAAAAAACTATTTTTTTTCAACAAGGTTTGCAATATTCCTGAAAATAATAATCTGAAACTCAGTTTAAATCTTAAAACTTTCATGAATCTTTTCAAAGTTTTGTTGAAAATAAACGTCGCGTTGTTATCCTCAAGTTCTCGAAATCTAATTTTCTCTTTTTTAAACGAGAATTTTACGTGGAATACATGACCTTATGGCGGTAAATCATACTAAATCTATTACACGGTCTACACCTCAATATTGAAAAAGAGGATTATGGAAGTTTACTGATTTAAAAAATAGTGTTTACTGGGACAAATAAGAGACAGTTTAACAAACATAAATCAAAAACTTAATAAAAAAAAAAACAAGCATTTAAAAATTATATTTCAACAACACTAAAAATCACTATATATTTTTTTTTGCTAAATCAGAACATTATCAATTTTTACAATTACATACATTCCTATATTATTTATATGGATTTAATAGAGAAGCATGTTTCAGCAGTTGTTCTAATTTGTTTAAAGATTTTTTCCTTTCAATTTATGTTTACTTATTTTTTTTAATTTATTAAATAATAAAAACTGGCAGCTAAAATGTATTATTTTTATCTTTTTATAAGAATTTTCCTTTTTTTTAATTTGTATATTCTGTGTATATGCAAATGGACAATATTTGTTTGTTCTTTTTTTTTAAATTAATTTATCTACATATAATATAAAAAACAATATATGCAATTATATAATATACTTATTGTTTGGCATTGTTTTTTGTTTTTGCAAATTGTTGGTTAAGCAAACATAACAAAACGAAACAAAATTATATGTATGTTTTAAAATTAACAAATTTTGAGTATTGTGATGTATAAAATAGAACCATACATACATATACATATATTCACCGGAATGTTAATATTTCTAACGGTTGTTTATTGTTTAATAAGTTTTTATAATTGTGTATGACCCATTATGATATTGTTTGATTTACTTTAATTAGTAAGCATTTTGTGTTTTTTGTTTTGTCTATTTGAATTATTATAATTGCAATATTTGCTCTATAATTAGAAAAGAATATACGTATGATAATTAAACTATATAATTAATAATGTATTATTGCACATCTAAATCAAATATAATAACAAATAAAATAATACTGGCAACAATAACTCTTAATAATTCTTTTTATTTGTTGTTTAGTTTTTATTTATTTATTTTATTTATTTTGCATTTGTATTTGGTTTTGTTTTGTTTTCTATTTTATTATTATTTTTTTTTTTTTTTGGCGAAAATCTAAATATTTTTTACTAGAACTATTTATACATACATATCTGCGAAAAATGGCGGATTAGTTTTTAAGCCTAGATAAGAAAGACTGATTACAAACTTCCTACGAATCCCTAAGGCTTTGTTTAGTTTGTTACAGGTGAAATTTCATTTTTATTGTTAATTAAACATCAAATTTACACGTAATCTCATTTGTAATGGCCGTATTCGAACAAAAAATGGCAAGTCATTTTTGTTAGCAATATAATCAGATTTTTAAATACCTTCTAAATAACTACTCGAGGACGGTTGCACGCAGGATATTTCTTTAGTGTAAATTTTTAATTTAAAAGAAATTTAATCTTACAACGATTAGAAAGTTACTTGGCATGTTGTGTCGTTCAGGCGGAGTTACGCATCTTAGAAACCGTTCAAGGAATAGTTATTATAATTCTCATATTCTTACAATATGCACAAAAGCAATATTTTTCCGTACCGTAAACGAAACTTTATCAAACTTTATTTTAATAAATAAAATGCAATCATTTCGAAAAATAAAAACTAAACTGAACATCTTTGCTTTGAAAGTTTTATTCAAATTCTTAAAAAAGAAAACAAGGTAGTTCGAATATTCGTTAATTTAAAAAATAAAAATATTTTTCCTGAAAGGAAAAAGGCAGAAATCAATCCAGCTAATGAAATTTAGACAGCCACGTCAACCTAAACTAACAACACTTTGTAGGGAACCTAAAGCTAATGACGTACAACTTTCAACCATTACTTTGTGTGTGTTGTCGGCAGGAATTAACGTGTAACTAAAATCTGGCGGCACTTATCCACACACCTTAATCTTAAGAGTATAGACCCTTGTCTCATTCAGATTTTAACGGGAAGTTTAGGTTCCATATATTGATAGTTATCATTATCTGTTTGTCAATATTGGCAAAATACAAACATATTAAAGACTATAATACGACTATAGGCTTAATATTTTTGAAATTTTATCAAAATCAGCTTCTTTCATTCATATCCTTAGAATTTGAAACTCTAAAAACTCATTCGTTTCTTCCTTTATGTTTCTTAAACAATAGAAAAATAGAATCGGTAAATTGAAATTAAGGCTTAGTTATAGCTTAAAGATTATATTTTTTTAGAGATCTGTGAACTACGGAACATTACTTATGAGATTACGTACGTGTTAATGGTATGGCATTGTAATAATAGTTATTTTATAATTTCAGTGGTCAGATTGAATACAAATATTTTATTTTTCTTAACATTCAAAAATCTTTTGTTTTAAACAACCACTTTGCTTTAAGCTGTACAAAATATATATTTCTATATATATATACATATGTATATATGTACGTGAATTATTTAATAAAATTGTCATACAATAAATTCATTCATTGGTATTTAATTTATTTTAATTTTTACCTAAATATAATTTATTTCTGTTTGTATATATTTCTAAGTAATTCTCATTTGCAGTTGTGCAATATACATGAATATATACATACATGTATATATAAATAAATATATACATATATCCTTTTTTATTATGTTGAATTAAGGTACTTAAAAGGATTGTTTGGAAAAGTATTGAGATTGAAACATAGAGAACATTTTATTATTTTTAATTATTTTGTCCTTTTTTTATAAAAAGGGAATTTTGTTTATGATTTAAGAAAAACAAATATTTGTGAAGAAATTAATTAAAATTAAGGTATACATAGATATTACTGTTTTGTTTAGGAAAGAAGATTTGTATGAGTAAAAGCTTATTTGATTATATATGTAAATACCAGTTTACTTTTTATTTGTATTATAAATTGTAAGGACTAAAAAAATAGACTTACGAATTTTATATTCTTAATTGTTTTAGTTAATATTAAACTGAAATACACAATTAGATTTTATTTTATATTCTTTTAGTTTCGAATTTAGTTGGTTTGTGGACAATATATAAAAATTTGATTTGCTATGTGTAGATTTGGAATAAAATTAATATACTTAATATAGTACAGATAAAACAAATCAGCACGGGCAGAATCACTATGAAGCGCAGTGACCTACGTCGAAATAAATCAAAAAAGAATCATGTATTTTTCTTTTTCTTGTATGCAGTGTATTTTGTTTTTTTTTTTTTTTCAATTTAACAGAAAAAAATTAAAATTATGATATAAATTATTTCACATACCTTCTCTGCCCCAAGGCTGGATGTCAGAGATTCAAATCAACTTCCTGCTCCATGTCAATGTGATTAATTGAGTTTGCAGTGCTGTTAAATATTTGATTTCCCTCGGCATCGTTGTTGTTGCTGTTGTTATTATCGCCTCTTCGACTTTTACCTATTAGCCAAGAAAATACTTTTTCCAAATTTCACAATTATTGTCAAGTAAACTAAAAAGATAATCTCATTCACTACCAGAAACACACGCATACAATTCAAGAAAAACCAATGGCAAATACATAATGTACATGAAAATTGCAAACGAAGTTACCTCCGAATGTAAATGTTTTGTACGAATATAATTTAATTTGTATAATACAAATTTAAATGCTAAAACAAATTTTATTCAGGACGATAAGAAAATTCGATAGATATATTATAGTGCTATAGAATGATTTAGGGTTTGGGATGAGTTATGCATTTCATTTTATCAGAAAACGTTAGCAACTAAAATTTCTTGGAGATATTTACCATTTTAATGATTGGAAAAAGAAAAACACGAAAACCTAGCGACAAAAATGTTTTTCTCCCGAAAATGTCCTATGTTTTTAATTAAAACTTCTTGCTAGTCTAGTCTAACAAACTCCCAGTGATCATTGAAGATGATTTAAATATTAATTATGTACAAAGCATGGCAACTATTTCTTACCATTTTAATTTGCTTCCATACTAAATTGTAAAACAAAACTTTAATAATGAACAAATAAAAAAATCAATAAGAACGCCATATTGAAAACAACACTATTTGAAAAGAAAAACCATCACCACCACAAAAATTACTCTGAACAGTCTCTTACCTCCGGTGAAGCATAAGCATCCCTCGTCATCACTTGGTGAATCACCACGTGCATCTTTCAATTCCTTATTTATCTCATTAATACATCGCTGATAGTAGTCATAGTCTTTGAGATACCATACTGGTGGCCATCGATGCTCACGCAGATATTCCTGATTATCCTGATGCAGAGCTTTTAAGCCCTTTAATGAGAACTTACAAATAATATTGTAATTGACACACAGATAAGACATACACCATTCAGCCAATTGGTGTGCGTTGTGAAGCTTAATTGAAAAATAATATCAATATTACAGCAAATTAACATGAAAATGGTATTGTAAGATAATTCACCTTTACTGCTTCCAGCAGCTTTAAACAATGATCAACAGTTTCATTTGTCTCGTTTTGTGATATTAATGTCAAATCTTCAATCGCTCGACATTCGACCAAATTCAATAACCTCGGCAGGCAAAGCCTATTTGCTAATTCTAAAAGATTCAGGCATTTATCCGATGAAACTGCAGGAATTTCATCTGTATAGAGATAACATAGAAGCTTGTGGAATGTATAGACCGTAACGCCAGGGAATACAATCTAAAAAAAAAAAAACAGCTTCATATCGTGTTTTTCTTTATTAAATACAATTTTCCACTTACAACACTTGAATGTGCTTCTCGAAAGTCGCCAGTTAACATTGCACGCATAACATCACATCTAGCCACTAGAATAGAACGATGTGCTTTCATATGACCATCATCCAGTTCAAAGGTTACATCACTAAAATAACCATCGCCTATGCAATGCTTTTCCATATTCTCCTTAATACTCTGATAGGATAAATACAAAAACCAAAATTCATAAGCCAACCAACTTTGTTGTTCAAGAAAAAGCATTTATTTTGTTTAACATTAATTATTTGCGTACGTAATTTTTTTTTTCAAAAACTTACTAAGCAATAATGTTGAATTGGTTCTTCTGAGAGACTAGCTAAAACATTTTGCGGCTTAGAAAGGAGCAGTGTTAGTTGAGGCAGTTCTAAGAAGTCAGCTGCTTGTTTTATTTCCTATAGGGTATATAGAATGAAAATTCTGTGTTGATGAAATGACAAAAAAAATTCTTTTATGAAGATTGATATAATGATTGAAGATGATGAGAACTCAGTTAGTATAAATGATATTTTAACTAGCACGATTGGATATAGTACATATATGTATATATTTTTTGAGCCAATTTATATGCAAGTTTGACAAAACTAATGAAGTATATAATATAAAATGATTAATTAAGAAGGTCCAGGTCCTAATGACTTACACTCTCAACCATTTCGGTGTGTGTTTTATTACAAGAGATGACATCAATAGAAACGTTTAATCCGAAAAACCCAAGTTAAAACTCCAATGATCGAAATCATCGACATTTTTTAACATTTTTTTCGAAAAAGGGAGAGAGTGAAAATAAATTGGCACTAACTGAAACAGTGATGTCTTTCTCATTTGCTACAACCAAAGTTTCCGATCAATGTTTTTAGGTGGCAGCAGCCGGGCATCGTTCGCCGCACCTTCGGAGTGACAGTCTCATTATGAGATACTACTGGTGACAAAATCAACAGATTCCGCCAGTTAAATCAAGAGATTATTCGGATACAACCGACGAGTAAGATCTAATCTTAAAACCATTCATTTTAGAATCAAATCCCATCATCCATAAGGGTGGATCGTATTTATTGATATTAAAACTTTTACATCTACTTTGGTATCTACTTTAAAAAAAAAACACGGAATAACAATATTTGGTGTTCGAATAAAGCTTTCGAAAATATAATCAAGGTACGTATTTTTCAAGCTTGTTTACTTTCTTTGGAAATAGTTTTAGAAAATAATGGCGCAAAATTTCAAATGTTGCTCGTTTAAGGAATAAAACCGGCTCTTTTTAACGCAGTCGTTTAGCTCCTTGTCTAACTTTTTCATAATTTTAAACACGTTAGACAACTCTTCTAACTAATGCGGGTTTTACAACAGAACCTAAGCAAACAACCCTTAATTTGACAGATACTTAACTCAAACACAACTACAAAAAAAAAAAAAGAATAGACGACTTCAAACCAAATAATTTTTCGCCGAAAAATATGTACCTCGGTACAGATTTTGATTGTTTATTTACATTATTTTAGATGGAAATGAAGTATATATATCGCTAATTCACAGCAACTCAATTTTGTTGTTGCAAATTCATTTGCCTATACTCGTCTCGGCATGCATACATAACATACATATGTATGCAATATTACAAAATTAAAGATCGTAGAGCACTTTTGTACGATTGTTTCGAATTTTTAATATTCAGTGATTCAGTCTATTTACAAAGCACATCTTTTAAAAAATCGAATAAAACATAGTAAGTAAACATTTTTACTTCGATTTGCTTTCGTATGAAATGACCATTGTCAATATGAATAAGGTATACTTTTAAAAGGTAAAATAGCTATTTTCTCATGTTAAAGTAAGACGAGCTCATTAACGTTAAAGTATGGTTTATGTCCTTTAAAATTAACAAAAAGTCGGTTCTCGTTTTATTCATAATGTTTAGAGTCGACTTCTATTTTAAAATTGATTTAGAGCAGGTTTTAAATGTTTAAAATTTTGCGCCAATTTTTACCATAAATTTATGATTTATAAATAAAAATCAAATAAATTTGGTAGTGCAACAGCTCGAAGAGAACCTATGACCTAGTGACTTACAGCTCTTAACCATTCCTGTGTGCATGCTGCCAGGAATAGAGGCGACCCGAATGTCTAATGAGCAGCATTTTTCATGAAAAGAGATACTCTTAGAGGATTTGTCAATTCCTCTTATAAAACAGTAAACCCTAAAAAACTTTTTAGCAGCGGCTGAGAATCGAACCCACGACCTTCTGCATTATAGTCCAACGCACCTACCATTATGCTGAGGAGTACTACAAATTTATTATTTATTATTTTTCAACATTTAATAATAATGTAATATAACCGTCACTTTTAACTCTGTACGCGTGTATCAAAAACTTAACAAAATTAAGAATTGTGATAAAACAATATCATGAATGCAACGGGTAAGTTTGTTTTTGTATATTTAAAAATATTTACCAAAAGTAATCCGATTGGAGCAGTCTGAGAAGATTGTAAATTTGTCAATTTCAATTTTTACAAAACAAAACAAAAATGGAATTACTCTTCTAACTAAAATTATTTCTTTCTTTGCCAACTCTAAGTAAAACTTTCTCTACAATATTTTAAAAGAACAAACTACGAGAATCAAAATGAGTTTCATTTTACCTGAAGATTGTGAAATTCCTTTTCTATTGTTCCAGTGTATATGAATTTAAGACACTGATTCATTGCTTGTGGTGTGATGATTTTTGTCATTGTGACAATTGTCTGAGTAACATTCACTCCACGATTATTTTCCATTTGAACAATACGTATGTTTTGAAAAATCGGATGATGTAAATCCTTGTAGAGATCTGTTGATTTCTTTGATTCGATTAGTGGTAGAGCTTGATAGCTGGATCGACGTTTCAAATGTTCCCACATTCTGGGTGCAGACATGAGAAAACGCGGTCAATTTTATTAGAAAATCATTTTTTTACTTACAAGGTTTAAAATACCTCAATGTTCTTGACTCGTTCCGGATTAAACACTCTGTGTCATCGTTAAAATCAGCTGTCGTTGCTTCGCCAAATGTGGAACTTATCTGTTAAGATTAAAATATAAGATACAAAGTACTTTCTTTTATAGTTTTTTTTTCCTTACCATACTCGACTCACTACTACTCCTACCTCCCATATCCGAAAGCTCCGTGGTAAGCAATCGGAAGAAGACATTCGAAGCTGCCGCCAACATAAATTTATGAACTGCAAACTTTGTTGAGCCAACAATGAGTATCAGATCTGTGTAGCACTGGGATACTAACATGTTGTACATGTCCTTTCGGTAATTGCCCACAACAACGGTGACCTCTGGTGGTGGAGGCTTTGGTGGACGAAATGGTGCCTAGGAAGATTTATTTATTCTATTTTTGTTATCTTTTGTTTTTTTTTTTCGACTTTTCTACCTGTAACAGAGGTTTTTGCACCTTTTTCAAATTTGTCATCCAGAATCGTTGTTGTCGCCTTGCAATCAACGCTGAACGTATGGCATTTTCAAAAAGTTCATTTACCCCAAAGTATGTGAACACACTGGTTTCATAATATGCAACTCCGAGTTCTTTGGCGACAGCTCTAGCTTCATCTGGCATTACTAAATCACTTTTTAAGGCAGCTCTGTGAAGGAAAATATTAATAGAAGCATGGTTTTTTTATTGATTTAATTTTTTACCTCACAAATGGACTTCGCTCACCAAAATATGACAAATATTTCTCATCCCGATACATATATCGTAAATCATTTTTACAGCCTACCAAAATAACTGGAGTATCAGGACAGAAACGACGAATTTCTGGATACCACATTGCTTTGCAGTTTCTCAAAGATGTTGGACTAGCTATTGAGAAACACAACAAAACTACATCGGATCTGTATATTAAAAAAATATACTTAGCTTTTTGGAACAAAATTGAAATCTATAAGATAATAACTTACCTTCCATAAGCAAATCTTCGATCTTTGTCATGATCACCAAATGTGTCCCAAAGTCTCAGTGATACATTCACTCCGTCAACCACTTCCCATGACCTCTCAAGGACCTAAGATATGTAGAATTAAAATAAACGTATTCAAAAACTACTTTTCCCAAAAATTTTTCAAAAAAGTTAACCTGATTTCTCATTTAACATAGATATTTTACTTACGTCTTTGTATATCCTGTATTGATCAATGGCCCAAACAGTTGGTACATGCGTTGATAACAGTTGCGACAACGAAACATGTTTGTTACAAGCTCTTGCACAAATCAAACGTGTCTTTCCAACGGCTGTGTCTCCCACAAGTACACACTTTACCAGTTCTTGATGCGGTTGTTCGTTATCCATGTTTCCATTCCCGTTGTAAATATTCTAAAGTATAAAAAACACCATATAGAAATTTGTTCGTACATAATTATCTGCCTTCACAACTTTTAGGTTTAAGCTAAAACTAACTAAAGTGTCAAAAAATAAACAACCAAATAATTGTTTTATAGCTTTTTCTATCAACAAAGTTCAATTGAAATAGTAAGTTGCATTCAAACAATTCCGCCGTAAGCTGTGAATGTTCATCAATTAACACTTGAGCCTAACTTCAGTCCTACTGTCATACGAGTATATAGAGGTTCTTTCTTAGCCGCCCTATTAGAATGTGGAATACTTTTCCTTTCTCAATTTTCCCCCTCATTGTGATACACAAGCTTTCAAGACTAATGTGCATCGATATCTGCTATTAAGCCTCTGCCCTTTACCTAAACGATCGCACTGTTTCACCATAACATTATAAGGGTAGTCATAATGAACTTTTTCAAATCGAATAATCCGATATCTTCGTGCAGAATACTCCTCAGGCTAGTGCGTGAAATGTTGAGATCGATGGCAAGTTGATGTTCGTGAATTTAGTCTCACACTCTCGGCTAAAGCACGACTTGTAGCCCAAGGATTTTCTCAAAAATTTGGAATAGATTTTAACGAAGTTTTCGCTTTTTGTTTTTGTTCTCCAATCAACGTTTAGAACTTTAGAACTTTGCTCTCTGTTGCAGGGAAAAGACGATTAACTTGCTAAAGCGGCTTTTCTTAATGGAATTTGGAGGAGAGAATTTTCATGAAACAAGTACCACGTTTTAACTTTGAGAATTCAAAAGTATGCCTGCTAAAGAAAAGTCTCTATGGTCTCAAACAAGCAGCGAGAACTTGGAATGAGAAAGTAAAAGCGACCTTGATCGACGGTGGATTTATTCAAGGAAAGGCTGACCCGTGCTTGTATTTCAAAGGCATCGAAGATAATTGGTGCTATTTTGGTTGCTTGAAAAAATAAAGATGTAAAGACCATAAAGAAACTACTAGCAGCGAATTTTGAAATGGAATATCTTGGAGAGATAAAACATTACCTGGGAATAGAAGAAGAACAAGTTATTAAGTTGCAAAAATGTTCGGACTTCAAGATGCAAAAGAACCAAAAACACCAATGGAAATAGGATACTAAAAGTCAAACAGAATGATCAGCAATACTAATTATCAAAAATTATTAGGAAATCTTTTGCACATTTCAATCGGATATTACTGCAAGTGTAAACATCTTAGCTCAGAAGACTTCAAGCCCGAATCAAGAGGATTGGGAGCAGCTTAAACGTGTGGTAAAATATGTGAAAGGAACTTCAAAACTGGAGCTGAAGCTAATGGACAGTGAGGAATTGATCAGATATTTGGATACGAATTGGAAATAAGATAAACAGGCAAGGAAAACAAACAGCGGCTATGTTTTCTTTTTAAATGAAGAATCATCAATCCTTATCAACTAATATTTTGTGATACAAAACAACATATAACATACATACATTTATGTAGATTAATGTTTCAATAAATTATTATTATCAAATATTTTTCATATCGAAAAGTCTATTTTCCAATTATTCTTTTATAAAGAACATAACCACTTCTTTCAGTATTTTCCAATAGCGATATGCCTTATATTAAATGAAATAGGAAGAAATAATTGGAGTAAAAACAATTTACAACAATCAAAAATAATACCAATTCTTAACGGCGCAAACTGGATGAATCTCTAATCTTTTTTAAAACAGGCACTAAAATACATAATTAAGTATTTACATATATACATTTACTCACAAAATTATTGGGCCAAATCTCTTTTCTGACTTAAATGTTAAATCAAAAAGAAACAACGTAAAAAATGTGTTTTTAAAAAATAATGGTTTATTTTAAAACTTGTAAGTAACAATTAAAATGAAAGAAATCCATTCTTTCGATGTAAGGAAAAGAAAAAATAAGAAAAATTGCATTTCAAGTGTAGTTTTTAACATCACAAAATTATTGGGTCAAAATACTTAAATATTATTTGGACACTATAATTCAGATATAATTTTAATGTTAAGTACTCTGTTGGATTTTCCTTCCTATAAATAACACTTTTAAGCCTTCTTTGCACAGATTCAACCAAGTTTTGTGTTGTTGAAGAACTAATTTTACTCCATTCTCCATTCGAAAAGGTAAAAACACATCTTTTGACAAGATGCAACTTGTAATTTTCCATTATACCAAAGGGAAAACTTAAAGGGAAATTGCAGATTTGTTAAATACCAAGGAGTTCAGTTGAAATTACAATTCAGAGGTCAAAAAATTAAAATTAAAGTATAATTCAAGACTAACTCTCGACGCTCAGGTATCTTAAACAACCATGATCAAAGGTGGATTCTACAAAACCTTCGAAAAAATAGGCATATAAACGTCGCAAAAATGGCGACTGAGTTACAAAGTTATTGTGGTAAAACTGTTGACCCAGAAACCATACGCTGCGTTTTCAGAAAAAATGGCTATAAAGGCAGAATTGCCAGAAAAAAACCATTCATAAATAAACAAAATCGAAAAAAAGAGACTATAGTTTGCTAAAAATGTTAAAGATAAGGAACTAGACTACTGGAAAACAGTTTTTTTTTTGCGGACGAAAGTAAATTTAATGTATTTGGATCAGATGGTCAAGGTAAGACATGGCGCAAGGTCATTACAGAGCTAAACAATGAAAATCTGTTACCAACCGTAAAACATGGTTATGGTTTGGGGCTGTAGGTCACAAGTGGGGGTTGGTTATTTGGTTTTCATAGACGGAATCATGGACCGAATGGTCTATTTAAACATTTAAAACAAAATTTACGGCAAAGTGCTGAATTAATGGGTATTCTAAGCGCATTTCAATTCCAACAAGATAACGACCCGAAGCATAAATCTCGAATTGTAAAAGAATTGTTGCTTTATTTTTGCCCGAAAGTAATCCAAACACCACCTCAAGGTCCAAACTTCAACTCTGTAGAGAAATTATGGGAAATTCTAGATCGTGGAGTCAGAAAATATACCATTTCGAACAAAACGGGTCTTAAAAAAGTTTTATTTGAAGAATGCAGTAAAATTAGGTCTTCAACAACAAAAAACTTGGTTGAATCTGTTCAAAGAAGGCTTAAAAGTGTTATTTATAAGAAGGAAAATCCAACAGAGTACTTAACATTAAAATTATATCTGAATTATAGTGTCCAAATAATATTTAAGTATTTTGACCCAATAATTTTGTGATGTAAAAACTACACTTAAAATGCAATTTTTCTTATTTTTTCTTTTCCTTACATCCAAAGAATGGATTTTTTTCATTTTAATTGTTACTTACAAGTTTTAAAATAAACCACTATTTTTTAAAACACATTTTGTACGTTGTTTCTTTGATTTAACATGTAAGTCAGGAAAGAAATTTGGCCCAATAATTTTGTGAGTACATAATATTGTATGTAAATGTCAAATTCTCTTTTTTCCGGGCTGACGGTAATAGCCAATGTTACTATTGTGAAAAATATAAAATATTGTTCAATAAAATCACATTTCTATCTACATATCAAAGTACTGTCAACGCACAATATTTATGTTTTAATCAAAGCCATCAGTTAAACGTATGCGATAAGATTCAAATCTGAAGAAAGAAAAATTATAATTCCAATTTGGAAGTCTTGCCTACTTGCCTTACTTATCTATCTTTATACCTCCAGGGTAGCTCTAGTGTTTTTACCTGCACAAAATTGACAACTCAATTATTATTTAAGTTTCATTTCACTGCCCAGCTAAGCCATAATCGGGTGTATTTTTAGAATTTGCTAATTGTTTAAATTGATGCAATTATATTTGCAAATAAAATATAAATTCCGCTAACACTGCACATATTTCACCCCCGTGTGGGAGTTGACAATGTTTATTTTTATAAATTATGATTTTCTTTTGCCATAGCGTCAGGACATGAAAATAATAATTATTTTATTTGAAGGATCACTACTTTTTTTTTTTAAATGTTCTCTCCGTCCTTTTTTATCGGGTATAATGTATCAGTGTTCTTGAGCACGTATTTTTAGTTTTTTTTTAGTGATGATGATGACATAGCCTGACAAACCGTGACAATAAATGCCTTCCATGTAATGTAGTTATCTGATTCATTCTTGTTTAACGACAAAGTGTGACGTATATATTGTTAGGAAACTCATACGAGTAGCACTTTAATAATTTAATTTTATTGATTAATAATTTTTAAATGGTTTAAGGAATGAATTTGTTTGTTTTTAAACACTGAACGAGATAATCGGGAATGGCTAGCGCGCTTCTGAACTTTTTTGTAATGTAATTCTTATCAATGCGGAACAAAATATTTAGGTAAACATATTAATGAAGTTTTGAAAGGTTTTCACAAGCTAATACAAAATATATAGAGAAATCTATGTTATCATTTTTTCAACCCCAAAGAATATAATATATGTACATACATACGTATGTATGTATTAAGGAATGTACATATGAATGTGTACCATAATTGGCACTTAAATAGGGTTATAACATGATAACCATGATTTGATAACAAAAATGAAAACAATTTTCGAATGTTTATTACAGTGCAACCTCGATATAAAAAAACGGAGGGAACAAGTAATTTATTATTCGTTATATCAAGTAATTCGTTGAACTGAGGTTTGTTATGTTGAGGTTAGGTTGGTCTAAATTTCGTTATAAATAGGTAAAAATATAGTTTTATTCACCTCAACATTACGTACTCATTTGTTATGGCGAACAACTTCTACTAATAAATGATAACACATTTTTATCAAATTACCATATGAGATTAAGGGCCATACATTGGTGGGAACTTTATATAAAGGTTTTGGGTTGACAAAATTCGTTAATTAGAGGTATTTATACTTTTTCTTGATAGTTGAAACTTCGTTATAAAGAGGTTGTTCGCAAAAAATATTCGCAATGTAAAGGTATATTTTACATTGACTCTTATGGCAAATTCTAGGGGATTACGAAGAATTTGTTAAATCGAGGAAGTCGTTATATTGAGGTACGTTATATTAAGGTTCCACTGTATATTTATTCTTTGTTGATTTAAGTGTAAGGCTTGTTTGTTGATCGAATTGTGGGCTTCTGTATTTTAAGAACCTTTAGAATCTAATCTTCTGTTAAAATAGACTTGGACGCTTATGTATTCCGAGTACTTTGATTATGGATTTTGGGAAATCTAATTTGAATGACATTGTATTTTGATGCTTTGAATACGGATTTAAATGAAAACAAAAATGAAGCAAAATATTAAAAATGTCTTCTAAAAAAGCACTTATACGCCAAGGTGAACCATTTTGGTTAATTGGAAAATCAAATATGTACGTATATATGTATGTTTATTTGAATAATATCTGTATGCACGTGTTGGAAATGCAAAAGAATTCAATTTTCGAACGAGTTCGAAGAGAGGCCATTTTTCATGTTAAGATATACTCTTGGAGAAGTAGTAATTTTCTCGCAAGATTGTAACCCTGAAAAAAAAAACAGTCAGGGTAAAAGCACTAATCTTTTACTATTACGCCATCAAGTATTTTTATTGAAGAATTTTTTAATTGAAATAACATCACACTTTTTGATTCGTAGAAAACCGAAGCCTAGTGATTTACAACCCTTCACCCTTCCTGTATACGAAGGGAGGGGACTTATAATTGTTTGCCGGGTCCGAACGACTAGGATGAGAAGCAATTTTGCATTACAGTTCCACGCACTAACATAAGGCCGAAGGTTGCTTCTTCGTTAGAAATAATTATAACTATGACAATGTACATTAGACTGGGCCAAAAAAATTGACTATTTTTTTTTTGAAAGATATATCGAGAATATCATTCAGAATGACAAAAAAAAATTTTCGTAAAAGTTTGAGCCCTTAATATCAATTTTAAGAGGGCTATCATCGCTAATTTTGATTTTTAGTCATAATTTCATGTTTTGCGTCAGAACTGACAAAACATTGAAGTAAAAAAAATTCATTTTGACTTACTTTTATATAAAATTAAATTCCCTACAAAAAAGGTCTAATTGAAAATTTTCGTCAGACAAGCCGTTTTTGAGTAATTAAGCTTAATAAATTGTTATTTTTCGTTAGTTACAAAATTCCAAATTAAAAAAGTAAAATCGAAGAAAAATAACAATTTATTAAGCTTAATTACTCAAAAACGGCTTGTCTGACGAAAATTTTCAATTAGACCTTTTTTGTAGGGAATTTAATTTTATATAAAAGTAAGTCAAAATGAATTTTTTTTACTTCAATGTTTTGTCAGTTCTGACGCAAAACATGAAATTATGACTAAAAATCAAAATTAGCGATGATAGCCCTCTTAAAATTGATATTAAGGGCTCAAACTTTTACGAAAATTTTTTTTTGTCATTCTGAATGATATTCTCGATATATCTTTCAAAAAAAAAAATAGTCAATTTTTTTGGCCCAGTCTAATGTACATGTATGTGTTTACATATCCAAACAAAGGGACTACAATTACAAGATATGGATTCGAGCAAAATTTGATCGAACTTGATAAAACGATAATATGGAGATAACAAAATGGATCCTGTTTGTATGTGTGTTCGAATATAGCCTAAACCGATTGGACGATATTTTTCAAACTCAATACCTAATGTGCTTTACTCAAAAATGTTTTAAAACTTGTCTTTCTCCGTATACCTACATATGTACATCTACAGGGTTCAGAATTTATGCAAATTACATAAGCTGGCCTTTCACCATTTTCAATTTGAACCATTGATATGGGGACATCCACTATGTAAAGAAAATAATTTTTTTTAAATCGCTAAACGATTTTTAATTTATGTTTACATTCATAAATTAATTTTACGACATTCTTATTTTCTAATTCAAACTATTGAAGCACTTTAACATATTTTCCTAATAACAACCGTGTTTAAAATTTTAATCCTATATACATAAGAGCTAGTTAAAGCGTCCGAGTCGTCCCAATCAATTAATAGTTTTGCTCAGTGACGCTGTTCCGAACAGTTTGGAGCAGTTTGGAACAGAAAAGTACAACTTTTTGCTGTTCAATGAGAATTTTTTTGTTCTAAACTGTTCTGATTTGCTGTTCAATGAGTCTGTCTGGAACAGTTTAGAACAAGATTTCTTGCCCTCGCTTTTTAGTTAGAGAAAGATAGAACAGATGACTGACGGTTCTAACTTGTCTGACATTTCTCATGGAAACTGTTCTGTTCTGCTCTGTCCTGCTCTATTCTGCTCTGTTCTGTTCTGTTCTACTCTGAACTTTTATTCAGTGAACAAAACTAATTTTTTTCTAAATTTTCCAATCCGTCAGTATTAAATCGAAAGTCATCTTTTAAAAAACTTACATATACATATATCCTCCCAGAAGTGGTGACTTGTAAGTTTTCGCTTAACCGTAGCTTTGGTATAGTGTAATCAATGTGACATCCCTAAACAAGAATGCTACCCCCACCATGTTTAACATGCTTTATTGTGTATATTCTGGTCATATTCCTGGTTGATTCCGCGTCGCACATAGTTTTTCCTATCTGACCCAAAGCGATTAAATTCACACTCATTACTCCATATGATATTTCTCCACCAATTTTGAACTTTTAAAATATTCTCCCTTGTAAACTGCCGAGGTGACAGATTACGCTTATGTCGTTTTTATTTGGCAATCCGGAATCTCTCTCCGATCCGGAATCCCAATTGAACACTTTTGTTTGCTTCTGATGATTCTGAAGTTTTGTTTGATTGTATATGTGAAACATCAAATGCGTACAATAATCAAAATCAAGAAAAATGTTTGTTGAAAGCAGGGTTGGCCGAATTGTCACTTTTTAGAAATAACTACATTTGTAATGTCGGATACGTAGTTTATGTAGTTAATGTAGTTAAATGTAGTTAATTGTAGTTAATGTAACAAATTGTAGCATTGCTGTCAATTAACTGTCTGTTGTGCATTTGAAATTTGAATTTTTAAATTAAACGTTCAGTTATTCCTACAATTCTTCATCCTTATGGTAAATGAAACTTTTTTTTTTTACAAACCTTCATTACATCATAAAAGTGCAAATTTGTTTTTTTTTTCCTTTATTATATTGATTTTTTATGAATTAACTACATACATATGTAGCAGACGTAACAAATTGTAGTAAATTAGGCATGTAGTTTCTTCAATAAACTACGCGTAGTTAAATACTACGTTTATATGCAGTATCGAAAGATCGAGTTGGATTAGGGTCGGATTTTCGACCCACATTTCTACTCGACACCGCTGAGCGATTGGGATCGAGTCGAACGAAGCTCATTTCAACTCAATACAGGTATATAAAGGTTCGAAGCGAGCTTCAAGCTCGCTTTAACACCTCATAAAAACGTAGTAAATCATGTAGAAAATGTAGTGTAGTTAATTCGGCCAACCCTGGTTCGCACAATTTGGATACCAAAAATCACAGCTGTTGAGGTTGACGTTTAAGTATATGAATGTGTGAGTGCTTCTGGTTTTGCTTCTGATTTCAAATCCAGAAGCAAATTTCTCTTCTTTTCAGAATCAGAACTGTCATTTTTTCCCAATTGAACACTTTCAGAAGAGTCCGGAAGGCTTCCGGATTGCCAAATAAAAACGACATTACAGATGTGTGGTTTTTTTCTGGCAAATGATTCAAACAACTTTACTGTACTTACAGACACATTAATACCGAGCGATGGTTTTTCTGGTCATACTCTTACGATTTTTTCTTTTGAGAACTTCCATCTTCTTGGCAATGGTGAAAAGCATCTATAACATTCTTATTCTTCCTTGAAAATTCTAATTTCCGTCCTATTTCAGATTTCGTGTTACCTTCTTTCTTAAAATCAAAAACCCATAGTGTAAAGGTCTCCGCTGATTGTTTTCCACTTCTCATCAAGTAAAATTAAAGTAATTTATCAAAACTCATAACTGCAAATGTATTTAATTTGCAACGGAAAGAATAATTTATTAAAAAAATCTGTTTGTTTTCGAAGTTTACATTTACCCAAAGCAATATGAATTCTGAAAATTTGTGGATTTAATTTAATTTTTTTTAATCAATTTACATATAATAGTTATTCCGTTCGCTCTCATTATAATAAATGAATTTATTTATTGTTCGTCAATTTGGAGTTCTTTCAGCACCTACATTTGAGATTGCCAATAATCAAAATTTTATCTACGTGATAGTTTTCTTTCAAGCCACGGAGTATTTTGTGAAACAATTCAATGTTAGAACTTTATAAGACAATTTGGATTACAATATATGTATATACTTTCATTTATCACAATCAAGTCGAAATCAATAAACTACTGTCTAAATTTGTAAGATAATTAATTTAATCAGTTGATATAACCTTACATACAAGTCGCATGCGGAAAAATATTTAAATTTTCTCGTAAATGAGGTCAGTAATCATTTATATTTGACTGCATTGCAACAAAATTGTGGTTTAAATTGCAACAACTGAATCTTCAACTCGTTTGCGGCTCTTTCTATTTAAATATGAGAGAGTTATACTTTTCTAAAAACGTGCACTCTGTTTACGAAGAAACTCCTCTTTTCCGTCTCCATTCTCCACAGCACTACTCTTTACGTGTTCGAGTTCGATAGATATGATTGTTGCTCCCGGTAATCATCAGAAAACCGGCTTCACATGAAAATGAAAATAACAACAAAAGCAAAAGCCCTCTGAAAATTATATAAATAAAATAAAAATACACCATAACAAAAATCAGGTGGAAGAAGGCATACAAGAGGAGAGGAAATAAAAATACAAAAAACAATAATAAACGATCGATGGAACTGCTTATCGCTCATATTGTTGTAACTGCTAGTTCCCGGTCACGCAACGGAACAAATTTCAGAATAACTATAAAGAAAATACATTTGCCTGCTTAAACTGTTTTTATTGCGAGAGCCTAATGACGCAAATGCGTATTTTATTGTGAGATTTATAAACGTATCGGAACCATGAACTTAGTGCAAACTTCCTTAAGGGGGTGTGGTTCTTATTCTTAGCAAGCCAATCGATCGAGTATGGGGTCAATGGTTTAGCAAACAAATCTGTTTCATGTAATCGAGACATTTAAGGTTTATCGGACGACTTATTTGAATTGTTTAATTCCGAGGGGCATTTATTATAGTTATCTAAAAAAATCTTAAATTTTGTATTTGTCTTTACAAACACTACTTAGACGACGCGACGATTTTTTTTTTTATTTTTAAACTTTATTTATAGGGGTCCTAAATAAACTGTCACTCTGGCGTTACGAGTATATCTGTATACATGAAAAAGCCAACTTCATGCTTGCTTTCGGCTGGGTCGCACGAACTTGCTCCTATGTAATAGGCTAGGAATTTTAAAAACGAATGTTATTAGAGAAAACTGTTCATAAGGATAAAATAAATTTTGTAAATTCAAGAGACCAAAACAGAATGCTATGAAAATATGAATTTATGCAAGAACAAAAATTATAAGTCGTTGTAGTGGTTTCTTAAAAAAATAAGCTTTTATATACAAAATGTTTAAAACATTTTTAAGAAAAAAATTTGATACGCCAACTTTAAGTTTTTATTATTATACGAATGAAAATTAAATTTCTAAAAAAAATATTGAGGCATTTTTTGAGATATCGAACTTTCCAAAAAAAATATTTTTTTTTTTTTTTTCAAAAATGCAAAAAATATTTTTTTTTAAGTTTTGAAATGCAATGTTTTTAAACTTTTTAGATTCATCTCTATAAAAAATTTCATTAAAATCCGTTATGTCAATGATGAGTAATTCAAAATTTGAAAAAATGGTTCTATGGTAGGTACAAGCTGTAATATCTTAATTTGAATTTTTTTTATTAAATTCAAGATCGTAAAAATAATTGAAAGAAAAAACTTTTATCAAAAATCTAGGCGCCGTTTTCGAGAAAAATACGATTTTTTAAAACCATTTTTTAACCTTTGTATGGTGGGTACCTTTATTTTTAGATAAAATACACTTTTTTCTCACATCTTGTAGATTATATTGAGAAACTTTTATTTATCAAGTCTAGCATGGTGTTTTCAACATATTGATTTTTGAAAAAAAAAATTAAATTTTTTTTAAAAATCCAAAAAAAAAAAACTGAAAATTTTAATACACAATTCTATTAAAATGTTTGGGGAGTTTTAGCCAAACAAAAATCAAGATCGGTGGTACCGTTTTAGAGAAAATAAAAAACAAACAAATGGTTTCATGGGGGTAACCTCAATAACCACATTTTTCGTAAAATTTTTTCAACCATAACCTAGCTTTTACTAAATGAAATTTTTTTGTATTATTAGGTAATTTTTAAATCTGTCAAACAATTTTTGAGAAAAAAAATATTTATAAAATTTCGAAAAAAATTTCTGGCAGGTACCGTTATTTTTGGTCTTAAAAAAAAAGAAAAAAACGTGTAGGGGAAAATTATAAACTTTTTATAGTGCCTATAAGTCGTAGCCAAAAAGAAATTTGAAAATTGCAAAAACATCAGAAAATATCAATTAAAATTTGGTTTTTCGTTTAATTCTTTTGATTAATCAAAAATATGTAGTTTTGCATTTATTGTAAGCTAGGAATGACATTTTAGGAAGTTATTTATTTGAATGTTTAGTGTTCTAGCTTTTTTTGGTAGTTCGAGAAAGTTTTGTAAAACCTTACTGTTAAAGTTCAAATTCATACAATCTCGTCAGATTCAATACAATAAGCTGCAACCTTAGGCTTGATCCCAAATTTTTAAGGTCTCAAGTAACCAACTTTTCATTGTTTCAAGAAAAAAAGTAAATTCAATGCAAATACAATTGAGATACAGTAAATCATACCTTCGTAACATGCATAACATAATTTATGCCTTGAAGACTAATAAAATGTTCCTATTCCCACAATAAATCAAGTCGGAATGGTGAAAAAAGAACGAAACAGCAATTAAAAATATTTTTTTTGCCGAATTGTTAGAGGTCCAAAGGAATGCTCTTAAGTATACTTTTGGGCGCGATCTTGAATTTTAAGGAAATTGATGTTCACTCATTTTCAACTTAAAATTATGTATCCATAGTACCTAACAAAAGTTGTTGCGGTAATTTTATACTTTCGCGGTCCCCGTTGTTGCAAATTTTATTTTCTACAATTTTGGCATATCATTGATATTTTTCGACTTTAACTTTAAAACTTATTTTAATAAAACTCGCCTACTGGCAAACTAAGGGCCATTTGCTGAAACGAAACTTATGTTCAATCTAAGCGCTATTGTTCCAACTTTTTCTCTACGTAAACTGTCACAAAAGAGCTTATATTGAACTTAAGCTACTTAAGTTTCATTCCACAAATCGCCCTAACTAATTTTATATTTTTGTGTTATCCTTATTTAACGTTCCTAGTAATCAATTATTTTAAGCAAGTTCTTAAATCTAAAGAATGGTTGCGGAAAACCGTCCACATCCACCATCAATTTCATGCCCAGACGTATTCAAAAATTGTTATAATCAAAGTTGCAACAACTTTTGTATTTTTAGTCTTATATGAGTGAGTTATTTTTTGATAAAATAACAATTTGTCTTATTGTTGAAAATGGAACCCAAATGGGTTAGAATTTCAACCTTAAATTTAAGCTAATAAAACTTTTTTTAATTTTGGTTCAACTTTGCTTTGAGTAGCACGAATTTTTACATACAGTGAGGAAACATTTATAATAATTTTTAATTAATTTTTAAAATTCCTCGATTTGCATAAAAATGCACTTTTCATTGTTAGTTTTGAAATTTCTCTTTGTGTAAGTATTATCAGAATCTGGTTATTTTTGGGACATTATTGAGAACTTTTTCGTCATTTTTAATTTTGTAAGAGAATTATTTGTTGATTAAAGGGAAGTTTCTGAACCCAGAGTACTTTTTAAGTTTAAAAACTATTGTCATAGGCGCCTGCCTTGCGACCTTATATACCAATAGTGGAGCAACGTAGTTGCCTGAGCGAGGTTGATCCTCGAAAATTAAGTTAAGATCTTGAGAACCGGCGAAGAGGGCTACCCAGAGTATTAAGCTAAAAAACTGTTGACATAATTGCCTGCCTGGTGACTTTACATACAATAAGGGGAGCAACAAAGTTGCGTGAGCGGGTGTGGCCCACGAAAAGGGAGTTAAAATCCTGAGAACCCGCGAAGCATGCCACACACAGTACTGTTAAGCTAAAAAAACTGTTGATATAGACGCGTGCCCGATGACTTTAAATACCCTAAGAGGTATAAAATATAGAAAACTGGCCATTTTCAATACTGCTAGTCAATAAAACACTTAAAAACAAAAGTGAGGTTAAAACTGAAAAATAAAACATTTTTTTTATGATTTTTCACGTTCTTTCCTCACTTTAATATTTTAAATCTGTGTACATATATACTTTTAAATACCTTCATCTCATCTATTTACTTGTTCTGAATAAATTTATACCTTTCAACTTTCAATTCTAAATCACCAGATAGCCTTGGGTCATAAACGTAGGTATATCTACATTATTCATTTTGTTTCATGATTTTTTAAACCCTAAAAGAAGCTTTTGACACATTCTACATAGTTAATTCCTTTGGACTATTTTTATGGAAAAACCTCATTAGAAACGCTACACTAAATTCAGCACAATCGTGAAAGGGTAGTTAGCAATAAAGGTAGTTCGTCCACCTAGATATTGATTTTGCTAACTACGTATGTATAGTTACCCACAAAACAGTTCTCGTTGTGAATATGTCCCCTCCGCTACGAAAAGGATAAAAGACTTACTCTTCATATAAGTTAATCATATTGTTTTTTTTTTATAATTTCCATGAACTTTCTCAAAGTCAGAACGAATAAGAATAAATAAAAACTGCCTTGGACCTGCTTCCCTGCCAGCCATCATCAGATTCTTCGAGAAAAGTGTTTTGTTTCGTACAATCACCTTTTTTATCGTTCTCAGTCTCACTCGTCTCATAGTTCAGTCATTCGTTTTGGCCTAGACTCTGTGTTAATGAACTCAATGCGAATGCTTGCTTTAGCTTGCCCAACCTTTCGTCCGTCAGTCAGATTTTCATCTTCCCATTAATGTACTCGAATGAAGTAAGGGCTTCGTTCGACACTGAATCAACATTTCAATGCACCATGCATGACACCACCAAGCATCACCATGTATTCCCACACTACACTCCAACCTGCTCTTTAATGAAAGATATTCTCTATTTAAATTGAAAAATATTTTTTTTGTAATACCTATTAAATTACGAAATAAATTTACACTTCAAATATAAAGCAAAATTTTGTGTCTTCTTTCATTTCTTTTGCTTGTGCCTTTGTTTCGCACAATGTCCACCAATTAAAGAGTTGTATTGTACGAACGAACACTGTAGGGTCTTTGAGGAGGCACACCCCTTTGCGCTTTTCCCCCCAACTACTGCAACTTACCGATTTAGAACTGCAGTCTTTCTTTTTCTCCCTTAATTTTCGACAAATTGTTTATTCCTCTTTAGGGAGGCAGTTAATAACTTTTTCTTTTTCCAAAAAAAGGAAAACAAACGATTTTATTTATTTAATGTTTTTTCTGCCGTTAGGTTTTTCTCGTTAATGCGTAATATGATTTTTTCAACTTCCTTTGGGTGTAGAGGACGAAAACGATTTATTCACATATTCACGAGTATTATTTTTTCTTCACAAATTAATTAAAACTGATCAGACAATTGTGCCCCTTTTAAGTTATGTGTGTTATTAATTATGTGGGTTTGTAATTTTCTTTTTTTTTTTCTGAACAAAGAACTGCAGGATTATTTTAAAAACTCAAGAAAACAAGATGAAAGACGAAAAACGGAAGTCCTTTAAAGTTAAAAAACGTAACACCAAGTTTTAAGAGTAATTATAAATTGATATACTAGGCCGTTCGTCGGATATAAGACTTTTTATGTTTTTCAGTTTTTGCTGCCGATTTCTTCGAGTTATTTTAATTTTTACAATTTTCACACAAGACGACGACAACCAAGACGACAAGTGAGTGCAAGTGCATAGGTACTCAATGGAAGAATGGAAGAGCAACGGTTTTTTTTGCGAGGTTTGTTTTTTTTCTCTAGTCTCTTTTTCGAATTTTTTCATGTCTGACATTTGGTCGTTCGGGAAGAATTTTTCCAGTCTTTTTGTTGGAAGTGCTTAGGTATGTTTAGTTTGCGAATCGGAAGAAAACAGTAAAATAGTTAATTATGTGTATATAAGTAAAATAAATATAATTAGGCCTATTCTGCCACATCTGTTATTCTGCTATAGATTTTCTGTTATGAATCATAAAAGATTTCCATCTTAAAAGATCTTTTATAATTGGTATTCAGGGGCTCGAACTTTTAAAAAAGTCTGTTATGCAACTTCGAAAACGAAATCTGTTATGAAACTGAACTAAATCTGCTATCATAATCAGCTGTGATTAAATAAAATAATTCATCTGACAAAATTAAAATGGATGACGAACAAAAAAGTAATCTCTTCTCTTACACATTATTGGTGTCCTCTACTCTACTTACATATACATATGTTTATATAATACTCGTATGTGTGTAAATATATTTTCTTTCATTTGTCTCATTTTAAAAAGGTTTCGTTAACGAAATATAAAATATATCGTCGTCGTTCTATGAAACGTCCATTCTTAACAAAAATGTAATTTAATTCTTATTTAATTCATTCCAGATCATCCATATTTGCAAAATATTGTATTGCACAGTGGACGACGATGATATATCAATTTTTCATTGGTATACTCGTATCTGTGTATGTATTGAAATCTTTTATGATAAAAGTCACAGAAGTTTGTCTTTTATTCTTTTATGATTTTTAACAGATTTCATAACAGATTTTGGCATGCTGAATACCAAAAATGCTATTCGTAAAAGATTTTTTCTATGTTCGAACGTTTGACAGTTCATAAAAGTTTTCTTAGCAGATTTTATAACAGATTTTAGCGTGCTGAATACCAAAATTAAAATTCATAAAAGATTTGTTGACAGCTCAAACATTTGTATGGAAATTCATAGCAGAATAACAGAATAGAAGAATAAAAGATCTCGCCGAATAGGCCTAAATCTTTTTTTGCAGGAAAATAATTTTCAATGGTCAATAAAATGACAATTCGAATCCCAAACTTTCTTTCACAGAAAACATGGATGTTTATTTACTCTAGCATTTAAAATTGCTAAAAAATAAAATGTTTGTTGCACCTGTCCCACTTTTGTTCACTATCCTCAAATGCATTAATTTTTTTTAAATATTGTGATTGGTTTCTATTGGATACTTGAGCCCTGGTTGAAGTGGAGCTAAATATCGAAGATCGATTGGAAATGCTTTGCGTTCTTGGTGAATCGGATATGTTGTCAGAAAGGTTACATTAGCCCAGGCGCGCACATTCAATTTTTAGTTTCGCAACTGTTTGGTTGCTAAAATGAAACATGTGGGGTTATATGACACCCGCGCACATAGATCAACTCGATTCGCTGTTTTATATAAGCGCAAGAGAGAAAAAAGTATGAGCGTGAGTAAAGAGTTGCCAGTGCGCGGTGCTCTATCAACTGGTGATTAAACTGTTTGATTTTGATCGCAGTTGCAAGTGCGTGCCTAGCCTTAGGCTGTCACTTTTCCACCTTCCACAAGGCTGAGATTAACTGAAATCTGCCCTAAGGTTAGGCGCGCACATTCAATTTTTAGTTGCACAACTGTTTGGTTGCTTATAGAAAACAGATGAACTTTCGGTTGAATGTTTGCGCAGGTGCATATAATTATAAGTTAGACAAAATAGCGAACTCATTTTAGGCAATCGTTTAGTTTGGGTCAAAACACAAACTTTTTAGTTGCTCGAACCAAACAGTTGCGCAACTAAAAATTGAATGTGCGCGCCTAGCCTAAATCTTCTTGAAAAATTAAGATTTTATCATAAAATTTTTTTCCGTAAGTCTAATAAATTAGATTTTAACCTTGTCAAATCTTCATAGGGCCAATAGTCTTATGAATCGAACTAACACATTTTAACGCCGGACTGAATGTATTAACTGGGAACTAGATTTGTTTTGTCTGAGTTAAACCAAACTTTCTTTCACTTTCCACTTCATAATAAAAAAAAATGAAACACCATTTGGATTTTGAAAGGTAATGTCAAAGTCAATCTACTCGTTAATCTTTTATTGCGATGAAAGTCATGGCCATGGAGTAGTTAAGATCACATTCTTAACATGGGGTGCTGGCGCTTCGCAGAATGGTATTAAGGCTGGTATTTACCGAGCGCTATTAAACGGCTCTTAACTTTGCGAGGCTCTTAACTTGAAATTTCTTTGGGGTATTCACCAACTACTCGCAAGTGTTTTTCGACGTTCGAAAATGAGAGCCACTCTCTCTTGTTCAGGCATACCCAAACTGTGAAATGTTGGTCTTGACAGCAAATGGATACTCTTCTACTTGGCATTGCTCATATGGATTCTAGTCAAATGCGTGCGTGGCACGTCTAAGCGAACAAACTTTCGAAGAGAGCGGTCGTAAGTTTGGGAGTGGTCGGGACCACTCCTAACTTTTAAGAGCGCTCGTAAATCTTCACTAATATTGCTTGGTGAATAGGTTTATGAGCTTCTTAAGTTATGAGCGCTCGGTGAATACCAGCCTAAAAGAAATGCAACAGCAACCTCGTTTCCATTTCACAAACAGATCTTTCTATATTTTCACCACTCGTATAAGTTTGAACACATCTAACTCAATCCTGCAATTAGAAACAGCTGTTCTTCTTTGTTCTGACATTTCAGAATATTTGTTTTCACCTCTTTCTTCTCTAAAAATAATTGACAAGAAATTTATCCTTTCGTGAATAGTGAGTGCAAATCTCTTAAAAAAACCAATCCAAAATTCTAAATTATAACCCCGTCAAAACGTAAGTACACCCACTTAACCCCCAAGTTGAAATGAGAGCGAAAAATTATTAAAATCGATTGTATGCATTGAAGTAGAACTCTATATTTTGCCTTTGGTGTTGTGTTGTGTTGTGTTGGCCACGAAAACTAAATCAAGTTTATCATCAACATCGTGCAATAAGACAGAATATAATTTTTCTCGTAAGGTACGCGCTAAATGTTGATTCGTCAAGCGACAAAAGTTACCTTCGCAATATGTGAATCGCATTTATCAAGGTTTGCCACATAAATATTTGTACAGAAATTTTCTACATTAAAAAATCTTTCCAGGCAATCGAATATAACGCACGGTATCAAAATTAAGCAACGTTTTTTACACTGCACCAGTAGTACTATTAACAACATTAGAAATACAACTTTAAGTATGGAAGGAACATGTGTAAACAAAATCCCAGTGAAGAAACCAAAAGAGTTCGAAAACTTAACCAGGTTTGTAATGAATATCATTATGATTTTAAGATATATTAGGACAAACTTTAAAATCACTCTTTGGTTAACGGTGATGTCACCATGGGGAACAAATGATTCTCATCCTATCCGAATGACTTTCACCACAACACAATAGAATTGCATCGGAACGATCATTTCATCATCGATCAATTTCACGAGTTTTTATTATGAATTTACAGGTTGACTATTGCAAAGTCGCAGCAGGATAACCGAGACTATCGTGGTCTTCAACTAGACAATGGCATGAAGGTATTACTCATCAGTGACCCGAAGACAGATGTTGCAGCAGCAGCTTTATCCGTTGAAGTTGGGTAAGTTGATGACATCAACTCGCTTACATTACTCACAGCATCATATGAACACTTTTTAACAACTCAAACTTTGTTTTAAAACGTAGGTATAATCAGAACGTTGTTCTTTGTTCGTTGAAAAGTTAGCCATACTTAAATCACATCTTTTTTTAATAAAATAAAAACTAACATTCCCACTTTTCCAAAATCGAAGAATTAAACAGGGTTTGCTTTTAAGGTTTATATTATAGTACAGTAGTACCTGTTCCTAATGTCTAAAGAAAATCAATCTTCAACATCAGCCAAAAACATAATTGTTATAAACCTTTAAAGGATAACGTTGAAATATGAAAATTAGTTTAAGAGATGCCTATTTCTCAATTATGTCCCCAAATCACAAAGACAAGCCACAGTGCAGTACCTGAAGTATAAGACTTTATAAGGAAATGTAATATATCCGTGTTTAATAATATAATAAATTAGCTGAACCGACAGACAAACATTTACCTGTCAAATTTCAATAAATTTGTTTGGATTGTTTTGCGCTAATCTATTGAAAATGGTAAAAATAAAAAAAAGTATTTCTTAGTGATCGACGTTAATAGAGTTTTAAATGCATACATGTTTGCATCTTTTTTGCTTTACCTAAAATCTTGAAAATGACCACTGCCATTGATAGTTGTAACCTTTCTTGTTGTTTACAGTCACATGTCTGATCCCGATAACTTGCCGGGGTTGGCACATTTCTGCGAGCATATGCTTTTCCTTGGTACCGAAAAGTACCCCCATGAGAATGGTTATGCTATGTATGTATCACAAAATAGTGGAAGTTGCAATGCCGCTACATACTCGCATATGACCAAATATCATTTTCATGTTGCATCTGAAAAACTTGACGGAGCTTTGGATCGTTTTGCTCAATTTTTTATTTCACCATTATTCACTCCTAGTGCAACTGACCGTGAAATTAATGCCGTAAGTTTGGAAATCTAAAAAAAACTCAACACACACAACATGCTTAAATATTTATATCATTTAAAGGTCAATTCAGAATATGAAAAGAATTTGTCAAGTGACATCTGGAGAGTTAGGCAAGTAAACAAACATCTAGCTAAACCGAATCATCCCTATAGTAAATTTGGAAGTGGTAATAAGAAATCATTGTGTGATGTACCCAAAAGTATGGACATAGATGTAAGAGAAGAACTTCTAAAGTTCCACAAGCAATGGTATTCGTCAAATATTATGAGTTTAGCTGTTGTTGGAAAAGGTAACCTTGAGATGGCTTCTTGAGATTTTTTATTCAATTTTTATACTTTTGTTTCAAAAAACAAGAGTCTCTCAATGAATTGGAAGAAATGGTAATTTCTAAATTCGCCACAATCGAGAACAAAAAAGTTGAACTTCCAGTTTGGCGTGGAAATCCATTCGATGAGAGCCAGTATGGTAGAAAATTGTTAGTTACACCAGTCAAGGATATACGCTCTTTAACAATAAGTTTCACTACAGACGACCTGAGCGAACACTACAAATCTTCGGTAAGAAGTTTCGAAATTATTTGGTATATTTTTGTTTTATTTAATTTTTAATATTTTTCCAATACAGCCTGATAGTTACCTGATTCACTTGATCGGGCACGAGGCAAAAGGAAGCATTCTCTATGAACTCCGTAAACGTGGTTGGTGCAATGAGTAAGATTTTTGTATATTATTCATTCAATATCTTAACAAAACATGTAATTTTTTCCACAAGTTTAATAGCTGGGCACAATAACACAGTTCGAGGATTTGGCTTCTTTGAAATTGTTGTTGATCTTACGCAGGATGGCATGGAGCATATCGATGATATTGTGCTTATCATATTTCAAGTTAGATCAAAACATTAACAAATGAAACGAAAACTGTAAAAATTGTTTTTTTTAGTATATCCGCATGCTGCGAGAAGAAGGCCCAAAAAAATGGATTTTCGATGAATGTTCTGACATAAATAAAATGCACTTTAGGTTTAAGGAAAAAGATTTACCGGAAAATCTGGTTACCAATGTGGTTGCTTCTATGCAGGTTTGCAAAATTGCTTGATACACAAAGTTGAATTGATGTTATTTGTTTTAATTTTTCACAGATGTATCCATTAGAAGAAGTACTAACAGCACCGTACTTAATCAATGAATGGGACCCGGAGCTAATAACTAGCCTTCTCGATGAATTGCTACCAGAGAAATGTCGTATTGTTATTGTGAGTCAAAGTTTAGAGCCACAGGCTTTGAAAAGTGAACCTTGGTATGGTACGAAATATGATACAGTGGCTATTGATCCTGAAACAATCAAAGTAGGTTGTCAAGTTTTTCGTCGAAAATAAGAAGATCTTGTTTCAAATGGCATCATATACTCTATGAATTTGTTTACTTCTTTTCGAATTTCAGCGTTGGGGTAACTGTGAGCGGAACGAAAACCTTACTCTGCCTGCTCCAAATGCTTTTATTCCCACTGATTTTACTCTTATGCCACTCGATCCGGACAGGAATAAGAACCCTGTAGTCGTCGTGGATACACCTATTCTTCGTGTTTGGCATAAACAAGATGATGAATTCTTAACACCCAAGGTTGCCATGGATTTTGATTTCTCCAATCCCATGGTTTATTCCGATCCACTTAATTGCAATCTTAATCGCATGTTAGTAGCATTGCTGAAAGATCAATTGAATGATTACCTTTATGACGCTGAATTGGCCGGTTTGAAATTAGAAATTATGAATACTTCGTCAGGAATAAGTGTAAGTTTTCATCATCTCTCAGTTTTTCTTTTATTATATTTTTCTTAAATATCAGGTAAATATTAAAGGCTACAATCATAAGCAAGATGTTTTGCTAGCTAAAGTTTTGGATCATCTTTTCGATTTTAAAATCGATGAACAGCGCTTTGATATATTGAAAGAGGATTACATACGGTCGTTGAAAAACTTTAAAGCTGAACAGCCATTTCAGCATGCAATTTATTACTTGGCTCTTATACTCACCGAGAATGCATGGTCTAAATGTGAATTGCTAGATGCAATGACATGTAAGTTAAACAGTGCTGTAAGTTACACTTTAATTTTATATAAATTTTCTGTCAGTGGTTACAAAGGAACGTGTTGAATACTTTGCTAAGGAATTCTTTTCGAGATTACACGCGGAGTGCTTCATTTTTGGTAACGCTAGCAAACAACGTGCTTTGGAGATCTCGAGCATTATAAATAAGAAGCTTGAAACGACAAACTCTATAATCCTTCCACTATTAGCGCGACAAATGTTAAAGAAACGGGAGTACAAATTGTGCAATGGTAAACAAGAAATTATAGTGTGTAAGATGACCATAATGTGTGTGTTTTTCTAGGTGAAAGTTATTTGTTTGAAAACACCAATGAGTTCCATAAGACCTCTTGTGCGGAATTGTATTTGCAATGTGGCCCACAGAATGATCGATCAATGGTGTTGGTAGACCTTGTTTCACAAATTCTTACAGAACCATGCTATGATGTTCTGAGAACTAAGGTGTGTTGTGTGTTTTTTTTTTTCAAATTTTGTCCACGTTTCAATATTTCTAGGAACAACTTGGCTACATTGTTTTCTGTGGTTCTCGAAAAGTAAACGGTGGTACTGGTCTGCGAATTCTAGTGCAATCCACCAGGCATCCATCTTATGTAGAAGATCGCATTGAAAACTTTATTGAGGGCATTGTGGTAAGAAAATCTGCCTATATAATAATTACATGCATACAAATATAAGTCTCTTTACTATTGTCAGACAAAAGTAGAAGAGATGCCCGTTGATGAATTCGAAAACCACAAAGAAGCACTTGCAGATAAGAAATTGGAGAAAGCTAAAAATTTCTGGATCAAATTTAAGGAACTATTCAATGAAATCGCTCTCACTCAGTATCACTTTGAAAGAGCCGAAACTGAAGTGGCCATTTTGCGGAAACTCACTAAGGACGAATTTCTTGAATATATGAAAGTAAGTTATCACAAAATAATATAAAGACAAATAACACTTAGTTCAGTAAGTGATTTGTAAGTTATAAATTGATTCTTTTCCGCAGACTCATATTACCCGCGACGCTCCAGAACGTCATGTTCTCTCAGTGCACATCGTTTCAGCGCAGTTTGACAAAGAGGCTGATGCTGCCGATTTGACCAATATGGATCGTCATATAAAATTGAATGATTTATCATCATTCAAATCAAGCAAGGAATTATATCCAGTAGCTAGGCCGCGTTTGGATATAAGATCCAAAGGTGCCAGAAGCAAGTTGTAAATGTAATATTTTTTTTAACTGTTTCATAATGGCAAATTTAGGAAAATTTTTAAACAGCATGTAATAACAAATATTTAATTTGTAGAACACTTTTTGCAAAACTGAAAAAAAACAAGTAAAATTTCAGTACATAAAATCAATTGTTTTTATCTTCTCCATTTCAAAATAAAATCATAGATACAGAGAAATTTGAATGAGTAATGAATTGTTTTTTGAATAAGTTGGAGATATAAGCGCACTTATTGGAATTGGAAAGCCACTATCCAGTGTGCTAAATTCTTGGGACACTAAATCATTCGAACCGTTATTCTGAAAGTAAAGAGATGTATAGCTAATAATAGAAACACAATGTTTAGATTTTCAATGAAGTAATTTACCTGATCTAAAATTGAGATCTTGTAATTGAAGAGAACTTTTTCATCAATATATTTAAATATACCTCCGGTATCCAATACTATGTTGTTCGTGAACTTATCCCGGTTTTCAAATACTGCATAAACAAGATGTAGATTCAGAAAATCTCGACGAAGATGATTGAAAGATGCTTTAATTCGAAGTGGTTTTCCTACAATTATATCAATTGTAAATTAATTTAACATTTATATTCAAGATAAAAGTCGATAGAATTCACGAGAAGAACCTCAAAAAACTCCCTAACTCTTTTTTTAACTTTGTACACTGTGGCGTATACGTAACAAGAAATTAGTTTCATTAGAATTCTTTAGCAGAACTTGGATTTTATTATTTTGATTTAAATATGACTTATTTCCTTAGTTTTGTACAAAACGGATTTAGGGAGTTTTCCTTACCTTTTATTGAAAAAACTGGACTTTCAACTCTTCCACTCGAACTATTTATGTGTTCAGTAAAATTTTCAAGCTTCCAAAAATAAGAAAACGATTTCTCTTTGAATTGATTACTTTTTGTAGTGAGTGATTTCAGATTGGGTTTTGATTTCCTTAGGTTAATTGTTGTTTCGTCTAATCCAAGTGGAACTGTAGTTGGTTCTGGAGAAGTGAGTGGAGATTTTGTCGTGTATACAAATTCTTGAGTATAAGCCGGTTTAACTTTAATTTCATTATCAGCATTGTGTTGAGTTCGAATATTCTTTAGAAGTGATTTAATTTCTTGTAGTTCTTTGTACAGTTTTATTTCCAAATTGTGAAGAGCCAAGTTCATTTCAGCTTAAATAAAGTTATTCATTAGTTTTTTTTTATTTTGGATCTATTTATTAAAGCTTTTAATCTACCTGACCCGCAAACACCTTGTAGAGTTTTTGTTGTAACGGCTTCAGCACTTGCTCGCACCTCGCCTGCTGTAACAGTGCAAACAGCTTTTTGTATCTCATGAGGATCATCTGGACTTGTTGAATTATCTTAAAGGCATTACATTATTAAACATTTTTCAGTCTATAACTATTGTATACAGCATTGATCTACAAACATTTAAAGGTTCTCAAGCATAAGTTTGTTAATTCTTTAAAACATTTTAAAATAAGACCTTTTTGTTTCTAACACGAAATAATAAACTTTCAGAATTGTATTCCTCTTAATGATCGAAGCTGGTTGGTATGTCTGTAATTTTTTTTATTAATAATACAAATAAAACTTTAAAATTGTTTTCTTTTGAACATTTTTGTTTTTGCCTGTGGTAACCACAACAACAATATTATTCTATTTTAAGCTTTGGCGTCAAAACATTAACAGCATTTGTTTTTATAGACATTTATAAAATGCTCTACACAATCCATTTGTTTTGTTAAAGTGCTGAGTAGCAAATCAATTGGATTAAAAAATGGCACTGACACTGACCTTAAAATAAAAGACACGTCCTCAACATTGAACTTTAATTACTATTATTATTTCTCCAACACAAAAACCCTTGAACCGGCTGCTGATTAAACATGAACGTGAAATAAAATAAGGTTTCGATACTTCTGTGGAATTCTTTTTCTTTTATTTTAGTCAGTATGTTGTTCTTTTTTCCTCTACAACTTTCAAATCAAGTAAATAATGATTTACATAAAATTTTGTTTATTTAAATGCAATTATATGGATTCAAAAAAAAGTACTCAGAAAAGGGTACAAATATCTACAAGTTTAATAGCATTTAAATTTTGTAATTATCTTTAGCATGTTCTTTCTATTACTCAAATACTACTTATGCACTTCCTGAAACTTGGCTAAATGAAAGTAACCTAAAATAGTTCCTACATACGTATGTTTTACATACATACCTTACAATTAAATCAATTTCAAGAGAATAGGAACGTAATTTGTGAAATCGAGGAACAAGACAACAGAAAATAAGTCAAATGATGAATATGTTAATCCGGAATGAGGTGCTTGTTAAATTTAAAATTGATGTTGTGATACTTTTAAATAAATATTTACATATATCTACTGCACAACATGGAGATGACACCAAAAACTAATATTATAATTAGGAAACCATCAGATTACCATAGCCGAAAGAAGCAATTAGATTTCAAAGATATTTTTTATGAAAACGTATCCCATTGCGGATATACTGACAAACGTAGGTAAGAATAATCACGAAAAAGAAAGTTAAAAGTCTTGTAAGTGAACAGTCGGCTTGTAAGATGTTAGTCGCAAATCGGTGCATATAATTAAAGATAATGTTTTGAACATTTTCATCAAATCTTGTTAGTCAGATTGGTAGTAATTGGGTCCGTGATAGGAGTCGCTTAAAACCACACTACGTGTGTTACCAAAGGATTTTCACTCTATACTTTTTGCCTTCCTTTTCTAAAAACTGAAAATTGCCTGAAACAAAGTTTCAGTTTCTTTGACAGAGGTCAAAGAGATCGCGTCATTTTTGGAAATTTTACTTCGTTTTGACAGTTTTTTATATAAACATTATGGCCGTTTTCGAAAACATCAAATCTACAACAAATCGATTGTCAAATTACCGTCATTTTTTGACGTAAATAATAAAATAGTCCCCTTGGCATAATCGTTAGTGCATTGGACTGTCATGCAGAAGGTCTTGGGTTTGATTCTCAGACGCTGCAAAAAAGTTTTTCAGGGGTGTATCGCCTCTTGCGAGGAATTGACAAATTCTCTAAGAGTATATCTTGTCATGAAAAGTGCTGCTCATTAGCCATTCGGAATCAGCAGGAAATTTTAGGTCCCCTCCATTCCTGGTAATACGCACACAGGAATAGTTGAGAGGTGTAAGCCAGTCACTCGGCTTAAGCCCTCTACGAGCCGTTATGACCTCCTATTTATTTTTGTATAACAATAGTAAAATATGCAATTGTCATGCTTGCACAAAATCTTGTTTGATTAACGTCAGTCAATTTTTTTTTTCAAACGCATTTGACGTTTACGAATACGCTAAAATTAATAAAATGGATCCAACAATTTTGCAAAAAATTATGGTTGAAAATTGCTGTTGAAATATAAGCAACAATTATTATAACAAATGAAAATTATTTTTAAAGAATAAAATAAAGGCAATTTCGATAAAGTTCCGAAGCTCCAGTTTCGAAAACGTTTTAAAAATCAACTTCAATTTGATTGTCAAAGGATCATTTTTTACGTAGATATTGTTATCATCAAATATGTATGTAATCGTTCCGATTGAACAAAATCTATTTGATCAACGTCAGTTAGTTTTCTTACAAATGTCATAGTTGACGTTTACGAATATGCTCTCTGACTTATCAACATTTTTGTCGTTAACTCGATATTTGTTTCTGCAGAATTGCGCCGCAAATGATATTATCGAACATTACGACTAAAACAATCGATATCAAAAATAATGCGGAGCTGAACTGAATGTAAATAACTAAAATCAATTGAAAAACAATCTAACGAATATATGTATAGTCCCATCACTACATTTTTGAAAATTTAAAATATTTGAAATTCCTGCCAAAATACCAAACCAAGGTTCACCATATTTACATTTACGCCCAGTTGCACAGTGGAAATTTAAACTTTAGTATAGCTGTACCTAACTGGAGTTTAAATTTGAAGTTCAAATCGTGCAGTTTCACAGACTAATCTGAACTTCAGTTGAATTGAACGTAGTTTAACTAAATTGTTTTCTCTTTCTATCGAATCAAAGAAAGTTTGCTCTGTTACATTTGTGACCTATGACAGGAAAAAAATAAAAATTGAAAATAAATTCTATTTTCAAAAGGGTGAAGTGGTTGTTGAACTGAGGTTTAATAAGCAGAATAATGTTAAAGGTTTAAATGACACTGTGAAACCAAATTTATTTTTGATTTGAAGCTCAAACCAAAAGTAGGGCTTTAACTTTCACTGTGAAACTGGGGATTAATGTAACATTATATTTAAGAAAAACCGATGTAACATTGAAACAAAATTAAAAAAGAAGAAGGGTACGAAAAGTTAACTAAAGCAATAAAGTCATAAAAGTTTTTTTTTCGCAAGTCAATTCTTCTTGTCGTTCGTTCTTTTTTGTATATTTTATTTAGCAAGTTTGAAAAAGGAATTTTACTACTTCACGGTTTGGAATAAGATCGAATCGTACAAATGCTTTGGCATAAAGAATTCGTTTTGAGTTTTCAAACAGTTGACAGTTGAAGTAGACATTGCATATAAATCTTTCAAGAAAATATTTTGTTGGCATTAAAAAATATTTCGTGCTTTTGAATATTCTTTTCTAAGAACATCCATGTATTTTTTTAAATTCTAAGTATTACATAAGAGCAAGTTGATGCGACCCGCTCGTGAATTTTATTTGACATGTCGTAATTTTCTTTATATTATTTTTATTGAAAATAACCATTGTAACTTATCAATCCAAAATAGCTACTGTATTTCAGACAGAGTTGGATTAACACTTAATAAACGAAACCACTTTAAAGATATAATTTTCAAGTTCTTTTCTTTAAGCACATGTCCAAGAAAAAATCCACCTCAATCAAATATTTTGCTTATTCGAGATAACAAGTTCCTAAGTTTTTAGTTTATATTTTAGTCAAAGTTGTACACAAAAGCGACACTGTTCGTCAAGAGGCGGAGGCAGATATGATTAGAATTATTTAAGTATTAAATAGCTTTCTCTCACCTGCAACGATGTCTGCAGTCGAAACAGAAGCTGATTTACAGCACACAGTAAAAATAACGCACAGTAAAATCGAATTACAATAATAAACCATTTTTATCAGACAATAGCTATCTGCACTATAAATCTCCGACAATAAACCACGTAAGTAATGACTTCTTAGTTGTTTAGAACATAAAATAAAGCGTCCGTTGTCAACCCATGCTAGAGGGATGGAAATTTCTCTTATACTGACTACTGCATAGTATTTTAATGGATATCTCGAATCGTGAGATTAAAATCGTTTCGAAAATGTACGCTCACTGTGATGTTTCGGAAAAACACATGTTAAAAATAGAAATTGTGTGCAGCCGACAATGGGCTTTAGGAACCTACCTCTCTAGACTATGGCGAAGATTGTCATCCTCATTAGGCGTCGCGCTTCGCGCAGTGTGTTCTTCTCAACCCCACGAAAAAAAACTTTGTGGCGGAAATAAAAAACATACTATGGATACTTTTGATTTTGAATTTGATGGTCCAAAAATAGAAGGTTTGAGATTGGTATAGGTAGGTATTATTTGGTTTGTGTGGAGTAGGTGTCATCGGTATGATTTTATTTGTGCGGTAGAAAGCAAACATTTGAGAGGCAGTTTGCCATATGATTGATAGTTTCACTCAAATATGTTCTTGTGTTTGGGTTTGGACTTTGTGAAATATGTAGATTTTGTGCGTTATGACATTTTTTTTTATTTTATTGCTCAAGTTCAGGATAATGTGCTGCTAACGGACGAAAACATTCACTGCGCTTAGTTTGTGCAGATGTTCTTCATACGGATCCTTTGCCGCCATTTCATCGTAAGCGACAAAATGAAAGTTTTTTTTGTAAACATTATTTCATTTTTGCTTGTGGTTGTGAAATATATGCGCACTTAAGGACAAGTTTTGCATTCTTAAAAAAATCGAATTTCACATTACAATGAGAGAGAACACGAAAAAAGTGGGTTCCGCAATTCTGTCTGTCTGTACCTCAATCTACAGTCCAAACTGCTGAAACGATTTTCTTTAAACATAGAATTTTAAGATTTTAGGAAATCCCCTAGGGTAAACTGAAATTGTTTGGCTCTACAAAAACGCTATCATGTACTGCTTAGTGCAAGCATTTATAATATTATATCTTTTTTCATCGGTTTTTGTTTCACATTTAGCTACTGAGAAATGCCAACTTGTCAAAGTTAGCATTATTTATTTGTTTTTAACCCCCAGTTTCATAGTGGGAGTTTAAGCCCCACTTTTCGTTTAAACTTCAGTTTAACAACAAATTTTGTTTCACAGTGTCATTTAAACCTTGAACAGAGTACATGCTACAGTTTAAGTTAAACGAAACTATTCTGCCGTTTAAACCTCAGTTCAACAATCCCTTCAAACATTTGAAAATAGAATTTTTTTTCCTGTCTCAGGTCACAACTGAAACAAAGCAAACTTTCCTTCATTGTTTTTTCTTTGATTCAGATAGAAAGAGAAAACAATTTAGTTAATCTACGTTCAATAGAACTGAAGTTCAGATTAGACTGTGAAACCGGACGAGTTGAACTTCAAATTTAAACTCCAGTTCAGGTTCAGCTGAACTAAGGTTTGAACTTCCACTGTGAACCTGGGGTTGCAACAACATCTGCAATAACATCTGAGCGCAGCTGTTTAGTAAGTGGGATATTAGTTTATTGGCATGAAAGTTTAGTTTTGAAGCGAGGTCAGGTTTGGCTGAGGGGCAAGATGTCCCCCTACATCCGGCGAGCTAAGCCGTGCATCGCCAGCATGCCACCGCCCCATTCGTCAAACATTTCAAATTATTGCCCTTTCCGGTTTCTATCCATTTCCTGTTTTCTTTTCCAATTCTTTTTCCTTTGAACTATCCAAATCCTATCCACGGGTTCTCATCTCTTTACCCAGTTACATTTTAAGATAATACTTATCCGGTTGTTAATCCAAACAGGGGTCATTCATATGACTACCAAATTTCAAATGTTTGACAAGATTAATTTTATGAATGAAGAATTTAAAAATAAATTTGGTGGTGCAACAGCTTGGAGAGAACCAGGACCTAGCAACTTACAACTCTCAACCATGCCTGTGTGCGTGTTACCAGGAACGGGAGAAAGCTAACATTATTTAAATCAAAACTCGCAGGTTACCACGGGACCGCTGCGTCACCGCAAACGCGGTTGCGACTTTCAGTACATTGTTTGTTATTGAACAGTGCACACATGCTTGATTTTGACGCTGATTATATTCGAACGAAAGATGTCAAACATGGAAGAATTTGATAAAGAATTATTTATCAATGAGATAAAAAAGTTTTTTTTTTTTATAATTAGCACACACTCAAAGGTTTTTGTATACCCTTAATATGTCAGAGACACAGTGTGAGCATTAGGAAAAAAGGGAGGGGTTAGAAAGGAGGTGTCGGTGTACATTGATTTTGAATTCTTGAACATTGGGATATGTGTTAGCAAAGTGAACTCATCAACTGCTTTTACACTCATTTGAAAATATTTACAAACTTGTCAGAACTTTCTCTTATATTTGTAAATGATGTATAGTATATTCCTTTTTGTTACCCGATAATCAACAAAAGGATGTACCCAATAAGGTCGTTTTTTAAGAACATAGTTTTTATGCATTGCTTCAGGCAAAACGCGAACTGCAGATTGAGTCCTGCGAGAAAAACCCACATGTGTAATATTGAATTATTGCGGCACCGCAGCGACCCCGCGCGTTAAAAGAACGCATATGTGAACCGGGTCTTAGAAGAGTTTAATTAACTGAAGATAGTTTTACATTTAAAACATTGTCCGGATAAAAACGAAAGTATACATAATTTAAAACAATTTTGTTTGACCGTAGCAAAAAAAACATTTCTAAAGCTTGGGATAGAGACCTACGAAACTGTCAAATCTCAAATCATCAACTATATCAACTACATGTTCCAGCTAAGTCATACAACACTTCCAATTGGATATATGAACCAGAAAAATGAAACAAATGTAGTTTCAAAACGTCGTTTGCTTCGAAAAAGCATTATTTTCGAAAACGCAGTTTGCTAAAGTCATATGTTTGATGACATCATTTGCAGAGGAAACTCTGCAGTAAAAAAATCGAGTTAACAGTAAAAATATCGATGACCCATTGACTGACATTGATCAAACAGATTTTGCGCAAGCAGAGCGATTGCATATTTGACAATAGCAATATGTGCACGAAAAAATGACGATCGTTTGACGATAAAATTGACTTTGATTTGACGTTTTCAAAACGGTAGTAGTTGATGAAGCTGATGTAATAGCCTTGAAATAGGACCAAGGTCTTGCCTTGATGTCTTCAAAGTAAACAATTCTATAAATTAATTTTTGTAAGTTTTTGATAAATAAATAAATAAATAATAAATACCTTTTGATCGAAGGTTTAAGTACGTAGTCCGAGAATTTAAAAAAACATTATAATGATTAGAATTCAAAATACTCGTATTCATCAAATTTAAAACAAAGGTTATAAATCATGTTTTATTGCAACAAAAATATTTATATATCAACATTAATATTTTATCTCAATCCTTATCGGCATAATAAACAGAATATGGAAATATCAAATAAGTACTTATTATGTATGTATTTATGTTGATGTATACATATACATAGGTATGTCAAAGTAAACATTATTTAAATTTAGATAACTTAAGAGCAATAAAACTTAGAGCAATGAAAATCAATTGAGATAAGTCAGCAAATTGGCAAAAACTTCATGACAACTAAATACAACAGTCCAATTTTAGCATAAGGAATAGCTACTTGACCTTTAAGATTTATACGTTTGCATTTTGACAATTAAACCAAAAAGTTATAGTCACTTCTGCGTATCCAACTAGTCGGCGTATATTGGAATATATGTATATGGATATATCTATGTATGCACTCGTAGATATATTATCCTAGTCAGAGATAAGCCTCTAATCGTCTAAAGATAAGCCAAATCTCTCCACAGCAAGTTAAATAAAAACATAAACATTGTTGTTGGTATCGTGGATTTCGATAAGCCCAATCAATGTTTTGCTATTATAATCGATAATTTTTTTCTGCCTCTGGTTAAATTGACCATTTACCTTGACTTTAGTGCAAATTTCGTTTCGATATATGTCGGGAACTATTTCTGTGTTCTTTGAAAACCCATCAAAATGTGCCATCGTCACAGGATTCTAGTGTTTTTCCTTTTGTTTTATTCAAATAATTCTAGTCAAAGTGATGCATCCCCCCTTATTGATCAAAGTAAACAATTAGCTAAACTTGAATTGAAAAAAACCTTAGATCCGAAAGATTTTGATGATTTTAAAGAAAATTTTTTAAAAATAATGCATATAGCAACGGTTAACTTAAAAGGTTCAATAATCTCAAAAATCGAAAATAGTAGACATCCAAATATTAATAACGATACAAGTGGCCATGAAGAGACTGACAATTACGGGAAAAATGGTGAAATTATCGATTGGAGTGATTTTGAAGAGAGTGCCAAAAAAGACATTTTGAACGAATATATTTTGAAATTAGTTTCAAGTGAAAGTGGTATTTGTATGATGAATGGCTTAAAAGGACGTATGCAGCCCTGGGCTCATGTAAATGGGAGTTTAGTGATTTCAAGGTTAACCCCGATTTCAAAAGGTAGATAAAGAGTTATATAGGAAAATACTGTTATAATCACTAATATTTTATGCGATAAAAATAAAATGTACAACTAGGTAGCAAGAACTTGCTCTTATTGTTGAAGTGGATTGGAATTTAAATAGATTAATACTATTATTATGTATAACTTGTATAACTGTATTGTTTTCTTTTTGTAAAATATAAAAACTTAATATGAAGTACAAATATTTACAGTTTGACCATAGTTTTTTACATTTAACACGCTTAAGACCATTTTTTTTACAAATTCACCAATACTTCAGCAGAAAATAGAAAAATGCAATCCTTTTTCATTTTAATAAGGATTACGGATTACGGTATATTCACCAGTTTGGATTATTGAAAAAAGAATAGTATTTGCAAAAATTAAACAATATTAATTGGAATTGGACTTATATCTTTGCTAATGAAAAGCTAAGAAAAAAATAAAATTAAAATGATTATAAATAAATAGATTAAAAAAAAGGTTTTAAAGAAAAATAAAATGCATAACTGGATCTCACGAACTTTCTCTTACGAACAATTACTCATCTGGAGAAAATTCTCAAGATTAAAAATATTTGGATTTTTTTTTAATTGAAACAATGTTTTTTTTTTTGAAAATTTGATTAGAAATGTAAAAAAATTGTGCTGTTTTTGAAAAAATCGAAAACAAAAAAATGGTTCTATTTTTCGGAATTTTTATCAACCATTAGCTAGGTTTTAATAAATGGATTTTTTTTTAAATCTGTGAGAGAGTTTTTAATAACAAGAAATATTTTCTAAAATTTCGAAAGAAAAATGTATGGCAGTTACCTTTTTTGGTCTTAAAAAAAAGAAAAAAACCACTGGGGGGGGGGGGGTGGTAAATATAGTATCCACAAAAGTTAAAGAAAAATTGGCCAAGGCACTTAGGCTCTAGTCGTACAGAAAGACAGAGTTGCGTGACCGACTTTTTTCGTCTTCCGTACCATCGTATTGTCAAGAGTGATGAAAATCTTGAGTTCAATTTTTCAAATTGTAGTATTTTCATTCTTTTAGTACTTTTATATTATAATCATAGAGTAACGTTAAGCATACAAAACTTCAAATTTAAGAAGCAATAGTCAAAACAGGACAACCCTGTGTATATATAAAGTTGAAACTACCAAAAATACAGGGTTCGTTTTATGTTCCAGGTCGATTTTTGAATATATTTTAAATGAAATTTAGTTTCAAAATTTATATTATATTGATTAATGTCTTTAACATTGTATATTGAATATTATGTTGGCCAAATGCGCGCCACTGGCCACGGCCACGCAAAGGCATGCTCCTTTAAGTACATTTTGCATAACAAATCGACCTCAAACATTAAACGTATCCTGTATAACTCCTTAAGCTCAGAATAAACCCAAAATCCTCTACTACATATATTCATCAATAGATTTCCGTTTCCGAAAATGTAAAACCATTCTGTATAAAGAATTTCTGTCAAATGAAAAATTATCATTGGTCATAAAACTAGAGGTCTGTGAATTAGGTATCAGGAAGCTTAAAATTATGTAAAATATGTAAAATTGTGTAAAATACACTTAAATCAAAATTTATTGAAACAATATTTACATACTCCTATATGTAAGTAGATAATGTATGTGTTGTGATTTTACAATAATTAAAAACTGAATTTCAAGAAATATTGAAATATGAGCATTTTCTACACCCTTAAAACTCTCCATCGTGACCACGGAATCGAATCTTATTTATTATATTTTACTAATACTGGATCCAAACCAGGAATAGTCAAACTAAGTAGAAGCACTTACTGCTGGCTAACGCCACGTCAAACAAATCTTTATTTATAAAATATTTTATTAGCCGTTTTAACTACGCCTTTCGTATGTCAAATATATTATCAAAATATATTATATTTTAACGGTTATTGGCATTTTAACTAAAGAGCCCTTTTCTTCGCAAACGCTATTGCCACTCGTTTTCATATATGACAAAGAGTGGGTTGGCTAAATCCATGGATATCGGCTTCATGGTCTTTGGATCTTCAATTACGGGAAGGTTTCACGAAGAAAATTGGATAAATTTAAAATTGGATTGTATAATGTTCAAATCCTTTAGATGAATGACCTACCTTATTGCGTTCTCAATTCTGTATAGCTGCTACCACTCGCAAATCAATTACGATATGCCTTCCCCTTTTATCATAGCTAGGACAGAGCTATATAGCTATTAATTTCTTCATAATTATTTTCTTTCGAAGATGATACTTGGAGGAAAAATCTTCATCCCTCAGTGTTATGGGATTAAAACAATATTTGTATTTCTTCTTCTAGTTAAAACGTTGAAAGAATTCAAATCATTTATAAATTAAAAATAACCATCTATTTTGTCTTAGTAAAAAAAAAGGAAAACGATATGTCATGTCAAAATGACATTTAGATAATAAAACGGCTTTACTCCGTATTTAAACCTCCTTTGAACCAGTTTTAGCTTACTCCGCCTCTATTCCTTGTATATTTTTATTTATAAATAAACTTTTCCAGCCTTATTTACTAACTCGTTTTAGCGACGGAGTAAAGTTAATTCGACTTTACAACGGCTCTAATCCTGAAAACCTTATTTATAATGAAAACGCACGAGGAATAGCGGTGTAATAAGCTAAAACTGGTTCATAGGAGGTTTAAGGCCATTTTCTGAAATTTACAAAAAGGAGTGTAAGCATTTTTTTTTTCGTTTCTTACTAAGACAAAAAGCATAGATATTTTGCAATAATAAATTATTTATATTTTTAAAACGCTCCAACAGTTGTACGGTATTGGGAACGCAATGTGGTTGGTACATTCATTTATTGGATTTGAACTTTATACAATCCAATTTTAAATGTATCCAATTTCCAATATGCATACAATAATTAAATGAATAATAATGGAAATCAGCTGGGGTTTGATTTAGGTGTATAATAACCAGAGTTTTAGATTTGTCACTTTTTTTTCCAGTATATTTGACATAAGGAAGGCGTAGCTAAAACGGCTAAGAAAATAATTTTAAATAAGGATTTCTTTGACGTGGCGTAAACCGAAGTAAGTGCTTCGGCTCGGTTTAACTATTCCGAGGTTGAACCCAGTATTAGTGAAAAATAATAAATAAGGCTGTTCAAGATTAGAGTCGTTGTAAAGTCGAAGTAACTTTACTCCGTCGCTAAAATGAGTTAATAAATATGTAAGTGTCCGTTTACAGGCACAATTGGATTTTCAAACCAAACCTAATGGTTCACTCTGAACAAAAAAAAGCCAATGATGAATAAATTTGTTCAAAATTTTTAAATACCAATAAACTTTCTAAATCTTCAAAACCAAATAAGTTGATAGCATTGAACCAAAACAACACAAACATCTTGGTCGACTCAATTATGCAATTAATCATACAAAATTATGACCAATATAATGAGTAACAAGTTAATATTATAAATGAATTTATTGAATAATTTATATAATTAAGGTTTTAGATATCATGTGGTTATCAAATATCTCAGTTTAAAATTAATCAATGGCCATAGTTTTTATCCTTTTACCATTTTATCAGTTGTGGGCCAACACGTTTTGATGTATGGTTTCTCAATAAAATAGTGACATACAATCAATAAGAATATAAATATTTACTTACGGCACTATAGGGCAAGTTTTGTATTCCTGAAATAAATCAAATTTGAGGTTGAGATTTTAATCAAATTACTTTGATGATAGAGAAAACCAACAATCTTGGTTTCGAAATTCTGTCTGTCTGTACCTTTATCTACAGTCTAAAACGATTTTGATTAAAATAATTATCTGTTACATGATTGAACTGCACGTCAAAATAATAAAACTTTATCAAAATGAGTGTTCGTTAGCGCAAACGTTGCGCGCGTCGCGCACATTTTTCGGTAAACAGCGTGGCCCCTCACAGTCAACTCTTCAACATTTGGTGACCAAATTTGAAACATCTCCGCGGTCTGTGAAAGTGTACAACAGAACCTGAGGCAGTCAATTTCTCGCCGTGCACAAGAACTCGGCTCTTCGCAAACTTCAACTTGGCGAATTTTGAATTTTGCGCCGAGTCTTGGGCCTACCAGATCCAACTGACCCAGGAACTCATATATTGGAAGACACCAACCCACACCAGGTTCACAAGATGACAATGCATCTTCAAAAAGTTACTGTTTGATGTGGATTTTGGGCCGGCGGCGTCATTGGTCCGTACTTTTTCAAAAACAACTATGGTGAGACGGTCACCATCAATTGCAAGAGTTACAAAACTACTATTATCTATTTTTTATGGCCCAAATTAAACAATATGGATTTAGACGACATATTCAGTCGGATCTATGCAGAAAAGTCATTAAAAATTGAACCACTCGGATCCATGCCACCGTAAAAAGCCGTGGTGGGCATTTAAACGTTGCCATACATACACAATAGCATACATGGGCCTTTCAAACAAAAAAGAATTGTGTTAATACCTCACACAGCTTGCTAAGAAGATCGTTGAAAGTTTATATTTTTTTTTGAATTGGAAATGTATTACTGCTTGATGCCGAAAGCTGAAATTTGCAAAGAAATGCGTTTTTTGAAGTGTTCTTTAAACTTTAAAAAATAAAAGCATAAATATAGAGCTTCTGTAGCAAAAACGAGACATGGTCATATCTTTTTAAGCCAAAAATGCATATTTAGACTCGTAATTAAGGACTGGTATTATTCCACATCTCACGTTTCAAGACCATATACTCGTATCTTCCACACATGATTCTACCCTTTTTCAACTAGATCTCAACAGGTTCTTAACTATGTGCCTTTAAAATTAAGAATTTTAAATAGTTAGTTATTCAATTCAAAAAGTAAGACATTTTTCAAAATTATGGCTACACTTTCGAACCCTCATGTCATATCATATTTCTTTCCACAAAACGAATGTTTTTAGATTACGTTTCATGTATATAGTTTACTAGCCGCCCGTGCTCGCGTTGCTAACTACGAATATTTTTTTTTTTTAATTGTGAATCTAAACCATTCTCAGATCCCCTTGAACATACACAAAAAATTTCATCAAAATCGGTCCAGTCGTTTAAGAGAAGTTCAGTGACATACACACTCACAGAAGAATTATATATATTAAGATTTGACTTCGAAAATATTTAATTAAATATAAACCATATAGATACAATACTTTTTTTTTTTTTTGTTTAAGGTTTATCCAAATTATTTGTGGACAAATCCCATCAAAAGCGTAATACTGACGAATTGCTTGAAGCTGCCATTACATTTGAGTGCAATAACAAGCTTGATAATGTTATTGCATTTTCAGCTGCATTTAACGATTTAAAAATGGCACCATACAAAACTCTCAGAAGAATGAGACAAAGATTGCAGTATCTTATGCTGAAGGGAAATAATTTTTCATCACATAATTCTGGCGGTGATAGATTAAAAAATGGTAAGTTATTAATAAAGACTTTTCAACGTAAAATAATTCAAAAAGTACACCTAGTGTTAACACAGAATTAAGTCTAAAATTAAAGGAACAAAAGAGACAAGGACGAAGATGATTTTGATGAAAATAATTTAAAAGCAGATATATTTAGACTTTAATGGAGCTTATGAGAGTAGCTCATTAAACAGCTGTATTTAGGAACATGTTTATTTTCATTTTTATTTTATTTTTATATTGGGATTTATATTTTACCTGAACAAGTCTTTACATATAAGGGCCTAGAGAATTAAAAAGATATGTACATATATTAATGGAGCAGCCTTTGGGATAACACATACACACCCGTACGAACGTACACAATACTTCTAACGTCGACTCCTAAGCGTGTTGGGATACAGGCTTGGAAATGAACTGGAAGTTAATGGTGCAAATGATTTTCTCCCAATGTGATTTGCAATAGATTAAAGCTGCAAATAAAAAGTAAATAGATAACCATCAACCACCATTCTTGCTATTTGCTTCCTTTCCTCAAATATAGTAAAAGAAATCAATGCAAAACCAAACATTGTACAAAAAAGCCAACAGAGGCTACAATTTCAAATATGTATTTTTACCAAAAAAAATTCATATCATTCAGCTCTCATAAACTAATTATTAATATTTTATTTTTAATAATTTATACTTTATATTTATATACAAATGAATTATTAATTTTATTTTCAGATCTCGGTATTGCATGGGCTACATTTCCAGAACTCCATGCTCTTAAGGAAATAGACATAAGCAACTGCAAAATAGAATTCATCTCATCGAATGCATTTATAAACTTAACAAATTTGACGGCTCTTTATATCTCGGATAATAAGATTTTGCGAGTACCATCTCAAGCGTTTGCTAATGTTCCTAATATTCGTTATTTAGATTTATCAAACCAGAATGCATTGGATATAGACATAAAGATTCCGATACCATCTCTTGAACAAATAATAAACCTTCTTGTTGGTGTACGTATTGAGCTGCATGCTTTTAAGGAACTTTCACATCTGGTTTACTTGGACCTATCGTTCACAAAACTTACCAAAAGTAGTGGATCAGCTTTCAGTTATCTACCAAGAAGTATAAAATATATAAGCCTCTGTTATACTTCATTTCCTTTGATGGGAGCAACGTTGTTTAAAAATACAAAACTTCAAGGGCTGGATATGTCGGGAAATTCATTTGCAGCTTACTCATTGGTAGAGGAAACATTCAAAATGGTGGATAAATCATTGCGAGTTCTTTTATTCGAAGAAGCAAATATAAGGGACCTAAGTTGGTTGAAAACTCTAAGTCGCCTTGAGATATTAAGCTTGGCATCAAACAACATTGACAATACAGGCTTAGAGATTTTAAAATCTTGCAAAAATATTCAAATCCTTGATTTGGGATCTAATCATGTTGGAAATTGGTACAATCAAATCTTCACAAATAACAGCAATCTTAAGGTTTTAAATCTTCGCAACAACAATATAAATATTCTGACATCGGAAATGATGAAAGATTTTCAAAATCTTCAGTATCTTGGTATTGGTAATAATGATTTTGTTTGCGACTGTGTCCTAAGAGATTTTGTTGATATAGCAATTGCGAATAACAATAAAGCCGACTGCCTCAATAATATTCTCGAAAACACTCAAAATGCCTTTGAAGAGGGCATCAATGCCTTCCATTTCCCAATTGAATTTTCGAATGTCGTCGATGGGAACTTTTCAATTGATTCACTTGCTTATTTAGCAGCAATTGATAAATACACACCAATGATCAAAAAAACTTACAAAAACATTCGAAATCAAACGGGCCAGTATAAATTATTAAATTTAGGAGTAATAACGAGATATTTCAAGGCTTTAAGCACAAATTACTGTCCGAATCCGAGTCAAATTATTCTCTACGACAAAATCAATGGGTCTTCGATGAAGCTTAAATTGCTGGACTATGAAGACGGTCATTATTGGTGCTTCAATGAGACGGATAAAATGGACTTTTCCCACCTGAACTGCCAATCGAGATCGTTTGATGATGTAATTATTCAGAGCATTCAAAATGTCACAAAATATGTTGTGGTTGTGTCGTGTGTTGTTGTATTTCTTGGAATGGCCACAGTAGTGGCCTATATTAAGCGTTGGCATATTCATTATTATTGGTCTTCTTTAAAGTCAGCTGCTTTATTGTCATTAGCCGCGAAGGAGAAAACTGATAGCTTCAATAATTTATCGGAATCTGAATCAAATCTCTTGTATGATATATTCATAAGCTATTGCCAGAACGACAGACAATGGGTCCTGGAAGAGTTGATGCCAAATATTGAAATCGCGGGAGATCTTTCCATTTGCATGCATGAAAGGGACTTTGAGGTAAGAAAATATTTTAAGTTAAAATACTTATATTTTGTAAATACATACTCGTACATGCGAGGAGTATATCTTGTCATAAAAAAGTGCTTCCCGTCTTAGTCATTCGACGGATAATTGTAGATCGTCTCCATTCTTCCTGACGACACGCAAATGTTACTGTTATTTGTATTTCGCGAGGGAATGAACAATCTTGATTATATTTTGATGGGAATATTATTATTTATTACAAGAATCTAACAAAATCTGTAAGGCCATTAACGGGAAATACTTACCGGAATCAAGACAGAAAATAATCAACGACAAAACGTTTAATATTCGTGTTTAATATGAAAAATTTAATTTTGTTTAATTGTTTTTTTTTTAGGTTGGAGTTCCAATTCTTGACAACATTATATCGTGCATGGATCGATCCCGATGCCTAATGCTACTGATTTCAACAAATTTTCTTCTCAGTCACTGGTGCCAGTTTGAAATGCGTTTAGCTCAGCATAGGTAAGAGAAATCATCTTTTTATGAAAAGAAACCATGAAACAACTCTAGCTTACCAATTGAATTTTCTTACAGAATGTTTGAAGCTAGAAAGGAACACGTCATCCTTGTCTTTCTCGAAGACATACCTAAGCGAAAACGTCCCAAAACTCTGCAATATTTAATGGACGTCAAGACATACATTAAATGGCCATCCGGATCATCGCCAAACTCGAAGCATGATGAAAAGAAATTATTCTGGAAGCGCTTAAGAAGGTCGATAAACAATATCTGATAAGTTAACGACATTCGTGGACTTCACAATGTACCTGATAGTTGGAGAGCGTTAGTCTAAGAAAACTCTTTTTTCTTCTTAAGTTACTTAATTTAAATTATTTATTTTGCATTCAAAATAGTAAAAACATTTTAAACAAAATTAGGATTGTTATTTCATTGTATTTTACTTATATCCTCGTACTGTACGCCCTCGACGATTCTGCCTTTAAGAGGCCCACGAGATATTTCCACAGTGACACAAAAATTCTTCTCGTCAAGCTTTTTGAGAATCGCTTCGTTTCCCCGGTAGGCTCCATTGACTACACGAACAGGTTTATCGATGGCGGGTATTACAGTTTCCAAGTGAGCCTATAATGCACATAAATGATGTACGATTTATATGAGAAATAATCATGTATATCTTACCTGATCCACTTTCATTTTGTCCCCGGATTCCAAGAACTTGATCTTTCCCCTATATTTTTCAATCACCTCTAAGACAACGGCCTTTTGTTTGTAGAACTTCTCGCCCAATGATTTGTCGATGAATTTCACAATAATTCCTTCGGTGAGCCAGTAGTCTTTCCGATTTTGTTTCTCCTTTTTTATTTCTTCCATTTTCATAATTTCACTAAGAGCACATGTGGTTGAAGAGGAAGAAGTTGAGGAGTTTGATGGTTTATTGAGGGGTTTTGGTTTTTTGAATACTTTTTCGTCATCTTCACCAGATGGTCGCTTTAGCAAACACGATCTTCCCAAAGCTGTGCCTTGTGGGTTAAATTTCTTTTCCAGCTTGATTCCCAGAACAAGAGGTTCATCTTCGTATCTTACGAACTCTGTGTACTTCTCATCTTCGCTCAGTTCATCTTTCTTTTCCGATTGTTTCGCCTTTTCAATTTGTTTTTCTATGAATTCCATCATCCTTTCCTGGTCGTCTTTTTCCATTTTCTCCTTCTTGTCCAATTTATTTTGTGCCTCTAAGGCTTCGGGACTTCGATCGATGTAGGTGACGAACCAGCCCTTTTCTGTCTCATCAACCACACATTGTCCACTTCTTCCAAGCCACTTAACATAGTCTGATAGTGTTAGCCAACGTGTGGCATTCATGTGAATGTGATTCTTGTCCGCAATATACTCTTGGTAAATTTTGTTGGCTGCCACTCTTTTTGTTCCGAAACGACGTCGCAATAGCTCCATGTAGCCATCGGAAAACTCTTTGGAGAAACTAAAGATAAATTTGCCAGGGGAGTCAGCAAAGAGTAGTAGTTGTCTCTGATGGGCTTCGCTCGTTGTGTGGCACTTGAATCCGTTCTCGTCGCGACACTGCTTTTGACACATTTGGCAGTACCATCGAAGTTTTTGCAATCCCTTGGCTTTCATTTTATTAGCCAGGTATTTTGGGGTGCCAACTTCTGCCTTGCCCATCTTGGATTAAATTCGTTATAAAATAAAACAGGAATTTAATGTTGTTTTTAATTAACAAAAAGATGAATTACAAATCTTTCTACTTTTCAGAAGAAACAACAAACTAGAAATGTCATTTTAATTTGCTATTTTTGACAGAAATAAATTTGGAAAAAATGTCAGTTCACATTAAATACAGGGATGGTCGCTTAAATTTAAATGAAAGCATTCAGACATAATATATTTGCTTATATATTTTAGGTTAAATAAATCTATATGGAGTGTAATAAAATATTAGAGTAGATTAATTTTGGCATTACTTTTCAAAGGATGAAGTTTCATTTTTTCTTATGAAATGAAAGTGAAGCAGAAAGTTTAGCTTAACTTTACTTAAAATAATTTGTATCGCATCATTTGATTCCCCACAATTATTTGAAAGTGGTTATGGCTGCAGAATTCAGAAAACAAAACTAGAACCGCTTTTTAATATTTTGGTAGCCAGGAAGAAAATAGCAAACTGTTAATGAATGAATAATAATGATGAATAAATAAATGAATAAATAAATTAAGTATATATGCATACATATACATATACAGTCGTATTTATTAGAATTCGCTAAACGCGTGAATAGTTATGCAATGCATAAGGACTTATTCATCCACTATGCAAATTCATATTTATAAAACATTTGCCTACCCTGCATAGTTATAAAGAGCTTGCGTCAAATAAAGTACAAAAAAGTAAGAATTTATTACATTTAGCCTTCATAACACTCAGCTGTTTGTCAAAAAAACAAAAAAAAAACATCTTGTCTATCAAATTTAATAAGCAAAAAGGAAACTACAAAAAGCTAAAATAATTCGAACAATTTACTTTGATTCATCAGATAAAGTATGTTATTATCTGTAGCACAATACTGGAAATCAAATTGTGATTCGTTTTATCCTAGCTGGAATACTCCTCAGACAAATTCTTGAGGATAAAATTCAATAATACAAAATAAAAATTACAACACTAACCACCGGATGAAGAAGGATGCGTGGATAGAGATCACCAACAAGTATATTTATCTATTTAATTCTTAACAATTTTCAGTGAGTCTCGTATTCACCTAGCGCTCCTAAACGGCTCTTAACTTTACGAGGCTCTTAACTTGAAATTTCTATGGGGTATTCACCAACCACTCGCAAGTGTTTTTCGAAGTTCGAAAATGAGAGCCACTCTCTCTTGTTCAGGCATACCCAAACTGTGAAATGTTGTGGAATGTTGGTCTTGACAGCAAATGGATACTCTTCTACTTGGCATTGCTCACATGGATTCGAGTCATATGCGTGCGTGGCACACGCACAAGCGAACAAACTTTCGAAGAGAGCGTTCGTAAGTTAGGAGTGGTCGGGACCACTCCTAACTTTTAAGAGCGCTCGTAGATCTTCACTAATATTGCTTGGTGAATAGGTTTATGAGCTTCTTAAGTTATGAGCGCTCGGTGAATACTGGCCTGAATGTGACAATACTAAAATGTCTTTATGTAGGCACTATCCAACCTCCAAACGCGTTTAGCTTATAATAGGTGCGTTTTATTATTCACAAATCTATCTGGATCCGGATCTTCCCTTGAAAATAAAACGATACGGATCTTAGTGACAGCAGTGTTATAAGTCCGTCTCTTTTTATACTTGGGTTTGTAAATTTTAAATTATTTCTTGTCTCTTTTCTTTACACTGTAGCTTACACTACCTTACCATAAAAAGCCATCTACTCGCCAGTGTAATAACTAATTTTTGGATCTTTGAAATAGATCCCGATAGAAAACAGGATCCCAAATTGTTTTTGTAATACATGTTAAAACTTAATCCAGATCCGGATCCAGATAGATTTGTGGATAATAAAACGCACCTAATGTCTCTATTCAACGTCACATACAGTGGGGAGCAAAAATGAGTACATGTTTTAAGAAAATGAAACAAAAGGATAGAATTTTATGTTTTTTTATAAACAATTGAAACAAATTATTTTTATTATGAAAATTTAGTATATAATTGACAACTTAGGAAAAAAAAAACAAACATTGCTTAAAAAATATAAGTTAATAAAATGTTTATTAATGGAAACCCCCATGTACTCAAATTTGCACCTTTCAGAATTTTTTGCTTGAATCGCTTTTTTTAGTATTAAGTCCACAGCCCTTTATTTTGTATGACACTTCTAACTCTCCTGCGCATACCTTCGACTAAATTTTCGATATGAGCATGTGAAATATGTTGCCACTGCTCCTTAACTTGCGTCCCCCTAAGTCATTCAAGTTTCTTGAAGGATTATGGTAAGATGCCAAGTGTCTTTTGAGAATTGCCCACAAGTCTCGATCTGGTTTAAGTCTGGACTAGGTGCTGGCCACTTAATGGTTGGAAATAACTCCATTCCAAGCCAGCTCTGGGCAGTGTGCTTGGGATCACAGTCTTTTTAGAAAATGATCTCCGCAGTAGAATAAGCGCATTCGTCTACAAATTCTAGTAAGTTATTATGCAGAATAGACAAATATTGTTTCTTCTTCATTATTTCTTCGATTTTAATCAGCAGACCGACATTCTACGACGTAAAGCATCTCCACACCATCAAGTTGCTACCTTCATGCTTCATGGTTTCTTTCACCTGTTCCTTTTGAAGAGTTCCATTCTGCCGATGCCAAAAAAACTCTTTACCATCTAATGGAAATCGATATATTTTAGTCTAGTCCGACCACACCACCCGTTTCCGATCTTCAGCACTCCAGTTTTTGTATTTTTTGCTGAATTTAAGACGTGCTTTAACATTTTTGGTAGGCAGTTCTGTTTTTTTCTTTTTAACAGCTGCTCCTTAACCAATCTTTTGTAGGGTTCTCTTAGCTGTCCATTCACTCACGTTCTTATTAATTAATTTCGCCGCTGATTTCGGCATCTTGCAGTCTCTTATATGCATTGATCGCTCCATTAATCATGAGTCTCCACCAGTTAGCATTTTATGTATGCCTGGGCGATTGCTAGTGCAAATCACATTTAACTTTTTTTTATCAAAAGGACACTGCGTTGGCAGATTTTCATTCCCTCAGCACTTTTTCTTGAAGATAGTCTTACTTCAAGTTGAGAAACTATGCCTTTTTCCGCTTCAAGTAAAATTTTTTTCATTTTTATTTATCTTTTCTGTAAAACAGTGAATATTTATTTTTTAATGGCGTAGAACTTTGAAAACATTACATTTCCGTGCCACAATATGTTATTTTTAATTAAACGCAAAATAAACAAAGTAATTTAACTAAATAAGAGATAACGGCGAAACGTGCAAATTTGAGTACATGGGGGTTCCCATTAATAAACATTTTATTAACTGTTATTTTTTAAGCAATATTTGTTTTTTTTTCCTAAGTTGTAGATTATATACTAAACTTTCATAATAAAAATAATTTGTTTCATTTGTTTATAAAAAAACATAAAATTCTATCCTTTTGTTTCACTTTCTTAAAACATGTACTCATTTTTGCACCCCACTGTAAGTTTTATAAATAACGATTTGCGTTTAGAGGCATTATAAGGGTTGCATAGCCTTATGTACTCACTATAATGAGTTTATAAATATGGCTGATAATGTAGTTTTATTACTATTATTTTATTTCTACCACGCAAACATAAATAATTTCAATTTGAAAGATAAGTTTTTGATTATAATTTACATAGTTTTAGTGCGTGCGTTCTATAGAATAAAGTGTTTGATTTGAAAAATCAATGTTTGCAAAGGATTTATTTTAAAGAAAAATTAGGCCAATTCTATTTATTAAATAAATTTCTAATCTTCTAGATTTAAGGAAAATCGTATATTTTTAATTTTATTTCATCTCGGTTTTGCGGTATGTGGAAACGTAGCGTTATTATAGGCAATAATCCATAACGATTTTCAAATGAAAATAATACGATACAGGTAATAGCGAAGGCAGTCTTATTTACCGATCTCTCTTTTCCTATATTTCACTATACTACTACTGACACTATTTGCAAATCTGAAAAGCTATTTGTAAGTCAGAGTAAAAACAAATTTTTGGATCCTGATACAGAGTCAGATGTTGTTGTAATACATATGGATTAACTGGGAAAATAAAACGATAAAACTCTTAACATTTTTTCCGCATTAACTAATTCATTTTGATTTTGCAGAAGAAAATATCAAAACAAATTTGAAATCAGTGATGCGGCATGCAAAACTGCCAAATTTGTGCGATGAAGATGGCTTTCATATTTTGATTCCATTTTTTTTAAGTTTTCATGTTACTTAATTTTTTAGAAACTTCTGTATAAAAACAAATTAATTTTATTTTAATAGTGTAAGTTAATAATCCGAAAGTTAAAAATAAAAAAAAATTCTTTTATGGTTGGTATTGGTAAACCAGTGGTAGAAACAGCTTATGTGATGGTTGATTACCAATTTTTTTATTGTCGTTTTGACTATACCTATCCGTATAATATAATTTCTATAAATATAGAGACCTATAGTCAAAACAAAAAATCAATTGATTAAGCGATCGCTTTAGTCTTACATGATATTCGGCCCTAGCGAGGTATCCGTTCGGAGCGGACAATTCTCCGATTTTGTACGATTCGGAGGATTTTCGCTTCGAGGTATTCACCCTTATTCCGGTAGTCGTTTTAATACGATACGATAAGGCTCCAGAGACCACATTTTGGTATTTAAATAATACGAAAAGGGCAGCGTTCTCTATGTTCTTCACTTTTCTAAGCATTATAATGATAATCGTTTCAATAAAATTCCAATTTTCGTTTCTAGAGCCTTGTCGTTTTACTGGCGTTTTAGTAAAACGACTATCGGAATAAGGGTGATTCTTCCGAACAGCTGTTCGGAGTTTTTCTTCGACATTATTTTAACACACCCGGTGAACTGCGTTGAAGTGCGATCAAGTGCTTTTAATTTTGAATTTTCTGACAGGTAAATGCAATTGTTTTTCCGTTTTCGTCTGACACAAATTCTTCGCGGAACAAATTACGCCAACGCACTTGTGTATTATTATTCTTTCCGATAGGATACCTCGAAAGCAATTTTAACCTCCGACAAAGTATGCGTTGCGTACAATTTTCCGCTCCGAACGGATACCTAGGGCCGATTGTCCCACCTTAATTTAAATTTGTTTCATATCGGATGATACTCACAGACCGTACCAATTAAGAAATACAGACAAAACTGAATCAACATTTTTGGAACCGTTTTCGAGAAAAATAAGATTTTCCTTAACGGTTGTTTTTGAATATTTATCTTATTGAGGCTTATAATCACCCATGTTCTGCATTTCACTTATTGTGAATTCGAGCAACAAAAGTGAATTTTGATGTTCTGCATTCCGCATAAAATGACTTTTGTGATTTGTTCATTCCGAATGTGAAATGTTGGTGTTCTGAATTCCACCCGAAATGAAGTTTGTGAATTGACTTTTCGGAGATGAAAATTCGTGTTCTACATTTCGAATACATAGCATTTTACGGTGAATTCAATTCACTTAGTTTTATTTGGTGAAATTGATAAACGTGTAAATAAAGATTTGAAATTTTGATTGATTGATTTGATTGATTGATAAATTGTTGTTTACAAGAAAATACAAAAGAGCTCCCGACAAGAAAAAGTTGGGTTGCAATTTGTGAAATAAGAAGGAAGAAATTTTGTGTTAAGGGAATTGAAGTCGATTTTATTAAGGGATTTATTTCTTTAATGTAAACAAATGTCTCTTCGCTTAGTCTGAAGCTTCTTTTGAAACTACAAATAATTCAAATATGACCATGTTAATTCATTCCCCATTTTTTACTTACGCTGCTTCTGGAAGATCTAAAATTATGGATTTACTACGTAAAACTTTTCCACAAACTCTCTATCATTGATTTTCGTCCCTTCTACCATTTATTAATAATAATAGTGAATCTATTTTCGTTATGCACAAGAAACAATGTTTTAATAAATGATGCAAATTGTCTTTCAGCTGATTTTGACATTTCACAAATAAATTCGGAGTGAATTGAATTCACTCGGAATGTAGAACATGCCTTTTCATTTTAAGTGAAATTGAAATTCGTTTTCAATTCACTTTCACTCGGAATACAGAACATGGGTGAATATGCATTTATTCGTATTCATAGCCTAACGAAACATTGGCAACTTTGCTACCAGGGATGCGTAAAGTATTTGGGTTTATCACTTTTTAAGATAAAAAAAACCATTAGCAACAACAAAATTGAAAAAAAAATAAACAATTTTCTCGTGTGGAATCTTTTTATTATATATTCTTTTTTTCTATTTATTTGCGTCACTTTGCTGGCTCATTCTCTTTTTTGTATATCGCTTTTTTCATCTTCGCTACTTCGATAAATATATAATTTAACATAAAATTGTAATGTCTTGGTTTATATCGATAGCTCTTTTCTATTTAGAGCTAATTTATTTTTATTTTTATTTTTTATCTGTTTTTACTTCCTGTGTAAATATAAACATGGTATGCTAAATTGTGTTTTCGTTTTTGTGTTTTTGTTATTTTCTTTTTGAATTAATTTTGTATTCTCGAACTGAAAGCGTTTACTTGAGTTTCATTCTTTATCGTTTACTACATTTAAACCTTATCATGTTTGCATTCATATTAATGTTTTTATTTATATAAAAAGAATAAAACAATGCATTAATGTAAAATAGATCATGATTATCAGAGTTGCAATGCTTGCCAATCACACATCCGTTTCCTTTTTTTTTTTATAATTTTAATCTTAAGTTAAATAAAATTTATTTTTATTTTAAAAACAATTTATATCGTTAAATTTAAAAAAGAAAAATCATAATATATATTTATATAAAAAAAAAAACAATTTTAAGAAAATGAACAGCGATAGATCTACTAAAGCTCAAAATAGGCTTCCGTAAGAGGCACACAGACAGATATATTTTTCCTCGATTTTTCCTCGTTCTTGTGTTTGTTGTTGTGGTTTGGAAAATGTTGTTCAAAATGTATATGTACGTCATTCATTTTCATAATTATATATTTTAATCTTGTTTATCAATTAATTAATTAGTAAATAGTGATTTTTGTTTCGCAATTTAATATTCTATACAATTTTATATTTGCTTTTAAGTTTATTTTTGTATTGGTTTTGACGCTTTTTTTATAATTTTGCATTTATTATTTTATAATTTACGGTATTTTTGTTTTTAGTTCTGCACACATTTCTTTTTCTCTGAGGTATGAATTTACCAAAAAAAAACTTGAAACAAAAACAAAAATTGTCTAATAATCATCTAATTCGAAACAATCGTTGTCCAATTCATCTAGCTGCATACTCTGGAAGTCTACTTTGTAACGTAAAATGCCTGTGAAAGAGAGAAATGGGAAAAATGTTTGTTTAGTTCTCTTATGACTCTTTGAATTGAAACCAATTTAAAATAAAATCTTTCTCTAAAAAGGCTCACTACAAAACTACTAATAAAATAAAATTATAAAATAATAACTTGATTTTAATTATAAAACTAAAATGTAAACATAAAATGCAAATTTTGTTCTGTGAACTGAAACCAATAACAATATCGTTGTTAAAAGTTTTCGAAGAATGATAAATAAAATACCAAATAAATAAACGAAAGTTGTTATTAGTTGATGATATCTTCCAATTGTGTTGCATTTTGCTCCATTCAAAAATATAATTTTGTCTTTAAAGTATCAATTTAAACAAACAAATTATTGAATTCGAAGGGAATTGTTTTGAATTCAACAGATTCGATTTGTTTAATTATCCAATTCGACGTAAATTCTTTCAATATTTCGATATCTATTAGCAGGCAACTTAGCAAGCTGATCTGTTACCTGATGCATTGAGAAACAGAGGAACGTTGGACTTGTGACGTCGTTGGTTAGTTTGTTGTTTATATAGTTAAGATGGACCGAGCGAATATTTGATATCTTTCTCCTAGCACAATTCCCGCAATATTCTTCAAAATATCATGTAAATTTAATTTATAAAGTAATATTCCTAACACAAGGCCCAAAACTATCAAAAAATAGGTTTCAAATTGTCATGACTGCGACAAGTAAACGTTACGGGTGTGACGTTATTATGAATATTCATATAAAAAACAATAGTTCGAATTAGTAACAATGCTTAATATGTAGTTAATTTTATTTTAAATTCAATATTTTCTTAAGATTTAAATAAATAACTCAAAAATCTTTAAGAGAAGAAATGTAGACATGCGAATTTGATTTACCTATACAGGATGTCTAAAAAAATATAGTTCAAACACAAGTGGGGAAAGAGAAAATTATGATGTACATATTAGAATATCATAACTTGCCCATACCAAACGTACCAAGCTTTGGAAGAAAATAGGCCTTATAGATTATAGCAAAATAATAAGGGATGCAAAACTTTCTTGCAGCGTCGAAGAAAACGTAAGCAATTAGCGACGTCAAATTTGTGGTAATTTCACACAAGGTGGTCTGTGCTGCACATACCGAGAACTGAGAGCTGTTCGGTTTTCTCAGTGCAAGCGCCACTCCTAAATAATGTCATGGGGGTGGGTTGGGCTTAAGCGAAAGAAGACAGCATTGAGTTTTTGAAGCATTAGATTCTACGCGGTTTATGGTTCCCCGTTTGACAAAGCTATAGAGACCAGAATTTAATGTTTTTTTACACGCTGTCTTTTAAGCCCACATGCGAAGAACAAGGACTTGAATCTGAAAAACAAAATGAGAATCTGAGAGAACTGCCGCCAACAAAAGAATGGATTAGAAGAAGAAAGGGAGTCGGAGATAAAACGGAGCCCTGGGGCACATCACCATTAATTTTATGAATTACAGACTTAAAAACGTCCAATACAACTTGTATTGAGCGGTTCGAAAGGTCATTTCTAATCCAACGAAGAAAGATTGATCAATACCAAATGCATGAATTTTCGATAAGAGTAACGCCAAACTTTCTTCAAAAAGCGATGTAAAGATTTGTGCACTTTTTTGTGAGATATACCATCAGATCACCAGTGAACCAATTGCTACGAAAGCTATACTGCCGGTCATTTTGGAGCTTTTGTTCTTCAATATATTTCTTGAGCTTATAAAGGGGGAAGATGATTCGCCTTTTTTAAGGACAGAATGGACAAATTCTATTTTCAATCCACTCGAAAAGGGACCAGTAGATTATGACAGACGGAAAAGCTTACGCGACGGTTTTGCAAGTATTGAAGAAAACCTCATCAGAACTTTGGAGGAGTACAGCGAATTTATGTACATCGAGAATCTTCAGTACTAGTGCAACTGTACGAATGCGAAAGAAGTACAGTAGGTGTCATGACACTTTCTTTTAATAGTGAATGGTCAATTTCCTTGGAAACACCCAAAAAAAGAATTGTAAGAAACATTTCACATCCTGACTGGAGGAAACAATTTTTTTATAAAAAGCGTGCACTAAGTGTTTTGACCACCCTTAAATTGATAAAACACATCTGATTGGTTTTGCTTTATAAGTGTGACAAATTAAAAAATTCTAATGTTCAAACAAAGACCCCAACAATGTACTTTTTTTTCAAAACGAATGCATCCATTTAAAGTGTTATCTTTTGAGAAAAACTTGATACAAGACATAGATTGTTAGAGGCAATTATACTACAGTCAATATTTTTACTACTAATTCAGAGAATTGAATTCGGTAAAAACGCAGCAAGATTCCCTTCTATATATATCCAGCTTCATCTAGACCAAAAAAATAATAACAATACGCAAATGGTGTATGATTAATTTTCAGCTTTCCATTGAAAACCGGATAACTCCATTGTTTAACGGTATATGATTTTTCGATTCAGAAATTAAAAAAAAAATCCTGCATCGTTCTGACTCTCTGAATTTTCTTTTGCAGTTGTCTTACACCACGAACTTAGAAAAACATTCATTAAGTTAACGAAGCTTTTACAATTTGAGTCGTGAAATATGGTTTTTTATATTGGTATTCAAATGCAAAAGTTAGATTTCACAAAATATAAAAATCAAAAATTGGATATGTTCAGAACCTATTTAATAAGAAAGAAATAACTTTTTTTTGATTTTTTTTTGTTTTCTTTCTCATTTTTAATGAAGTTTTTTTTTACTTTTTCTACACTCGAAAATGGAGTATTTTTTTTTTCTTTTTTGTTCTACAAAAACAGTAGAATTTGTCAAACTTATTATAAAGTTGTCCCTTTTTATTAATTAACGGAACACCTGCAATGAAGAATTTATTACGACATAATAGACTCTTCGATGCTGGTCGCACAAAAAGTTATTCACCCTTATTAAGGATGTTAATAAAACAAAAACGAAAGTAAAATAATTCGCGACAATTGAGGTGTCAATAAAACGACTAACGTAACAATGATAAAAAGAATTATTTTAGTTTTACTCAAATGGAATTTGTTGCTTCTGGGGTCATATCGTTTTTATAAAACGACAATCGTTATAACGGTGATTATTCAATTCAACTTATATCATTTGTGAATTTTTGTGTTATCAATAGGGCTCACATGTCCATTGGTATTATTGGAACATTTGTATTAGTCTAATTTTGATGTGAAAATGTATACTGTCGAACAAAAACTAGCAGTATACAATTATAAATTTACGTGCTGTTAAGCCAACTTAACAATACAAAATACGATACAACACTACAAACTACAACTCAATAAATTTTAAAAAGAGTACAACATGCAGCAATAGAAAATAAAAAAAAAATAATAAAATGAGGAATAAGTATCAAACATAAACAACACACAAAAATCATCTTTTTGTTCAAAATTACCTTAGTCAAAAAGACGCGATTGTGACTTTAAAGTTAGAAGAATGCAGGGCTTTATATATATTTTTTTAGGAGTAGTAATTTTAATTAAAATTGTGAAAATTCGAACTTCATGGCAAGAGAATTTTTTTATACAATTGGGAAAATGTTAGCCTTTAATATATATTTTTTTGTTTTTGAGAATACATGTCTATTTTTATATGCACGACAGGTTTTTTCGTTTTTCCTTTTTGGTTTTAAAAATTAAACATTACAATAAAAATTCACGCGTTCTAATTTATTATTATTTTAAAAAGATTTAATTTTTAATTTTTTTTTTTTAATAAAATAAGAAAACCGAGAAAATTCGACAACTCTTCTCGTGTTCTTTCTTTGTGTGAAGTTTCTCGCTACACATTGCTCTCCTTTTTTGTTTGTTCTCTTATTTATCATTTATACGTATTTTATTATTATTTTTATTCATTTTTGTTTGTTTTGATTTTAATTTATTTAGTAATCATCAAGGTCAACATCATCCAAAGGTTCGTCGGCTTGAAGCGATTGGAAATCTACTTTGTAGCGTAAGATTCCTACGGTTTTGTGTGTATGTGAGGAGTAGTAGCATTATAAATTTTTAATAATAGTAATAGCCCAAAAACGTAAAGGGGTTTTGATTACAAATATATATTATTTGATTTTACGTGGCAGCATTTAAAAAATGAAAAAAAAAAATATAGAAGAAATAGTTGGTTTTTGTTTAAGACATATACAAATTCATTTAAATATATAAATATAGTCAGTGGGGTTAGCAATAGTGCCAGGGTTCTGTTTTTTTTTTTATGTTCTTTTGTATAAATAGATATGTATAACGATTAACTTACCTCCGATTCCACCAAATCCTCGGACAAACTGACTACCTTCCTGAGATTTGTCGGTAATAATCTCAAGAGTAGCACCGAATATTTTGTAATTGTTCGCAAGCCATTCCAAAAGCGGTTGAGACTCGATTAATTCCATTTCGACCCCACTCTAAGAAAAGTAAGACAAATTAAAAAAATAAACAAAAAACTGTTAATTTTGCATGTAAATTTTTTTTTTTAAATAAACGTACTTCTTTATCAGTAAAATGTGATTTATCTTTTTCTTGCTCTGGTGTTAGATGTAATACTGTGGTCGAGGTTGAGTTCGCATGATTCTTTAGCACGTAACGTTGAATGTCTAAATTTTCCCAGCATATCAATGTTTCAACTGAGCCCAGTTCCAATGCTCTTAAGGTATCCTCAACTCCAAAGCAATATTTGCCTGTATCCTATTATGAAAAAAAAAACATATTTAAAACATTAAAATAAAAATACAAAGCAAAACATACCTGAGAAATTTCATCAAAGTAACGGCCAATGAGTTTCTTTTCTTGAATAAATTTGACATTTTGCAGTGATTCAGCGGCCAGTTCTATCGCCTGATTAAAACCGTTTTCGCCTCCATAGGAAACGTCCACTAATTTAATAATCTTTGATTGCAGTCTCTGCAAAAAAAAGAAGATTATTATCACCTATATTGACAAAAATTTTTTTAATCATTTCGTTCTTACAGGATCAAACATATCGGATTGACTCAGTTCCGTTTTGAAATCAGCACTACCAGCCAAGATCAAGCCCGCAATATTGGGCTTATCATTTGTAATGAACAACTGTGTGGCAACTTCGGCGACCTTTCGCACGTAATTGTGACGCTTTTCCATACGCAGACGAGCAAAACGTAAAGCAGATTGACCACCACGACCGTGTTTCTTCGGCAGATCAACGGTAAACTTGTGCAGAACCTCACGTGTGTTACCTTGCAGTGTTCCAAACAACGCCCCATTACCATCCATGACTATAAAGCCGAATTTATTGTCGTCCGCAAGGAGGGCGGTCAACGCCTCCGTATGGAACTTATTATCGCATAGATAGAGCGATGTATTGATGGGCTTAAATGGCTCGAAATCGATGTTGACTTTTTTCTCTTTGCCTTCTTCCGTGACAATTGTGCCACAGTAAATAACTAAACCGTTTGGAGGCACTAGATAATGAATAACGAGAAATAGACGTTATTGTTTGATTGAGAAAAACAACATCACTCGACACTTACCTTTGGTGTATAATTTAAGTCTATGCTGCACAGATGTAATGGCACCCAAGACAGACAGACGATTGACACGTGATTTAATGTTTGACGCCGTTCCGAATTCATCTGCCAACATTTTGCTTACACGAGATATTTGATCCTTTGGTGGAATAATAAGAGAAATCATACTGGTGCCATTGCTGAGGAATAAATAAAGGAAATTAAATTTCAGGGAAAACTACGAATACGTATAAAGTCTAAAAATTTCATAGGTATTTGTTTGTTATAACGACACTGCCGTATTTGGAGTGCACAGCAGCCAGAAGTATTGCAAGAGCTACCAATGCATCCAGAGAAAGTCACTGTTTGGTGCAGATTATGGGCTGGCGGAATCATTGGACTGTATTTCTTCAAAGATGATGCGAATCGCAACGTTACTGTGAATGGTGAGCGCTACCGTGCGATGATAAACTTTTTTTTGCTTAAAATGGAAGAGCTTGACTTGCATGTCATGTGCTTTCAACGAGACGGTGCACATTCCACGCAACACGGGTAACGATGGACCAATTTCACGTTTGGGGCTGGTCGATTGGCCGCCTAGATCGTGCGATTAACGCATCTAGACTATTTTTTGTGGGGCTATGTTAAGGCTCATGTCTATAGCGGCCCGCTTCGATTGACGCATTAGAAACCAACATTGAAGCATTTATTCGTGAGATACCGGCCCAAATGTTAGAATGGACTAAGCGGATGGACCATTTGAGGCGCAGCCGCGGCCAACATTTGCATAAAATAATCTTCAAACATTAAATTATATCGACCGTACTATCGATTCAAATAAAGATTTTATGCATTTTTCTGAATTTTATGTTTATTTTTTTAATTTCCGATAGCTCTTAAAAAAAAAATTCGTTAGAATAACATAACATTACAATTTAAGGCTCAACTAATTCGTAACAAGTTCTTATGCAAACCCCAAAAAGATCCTGAAGGGCCATATACATATATGTATATTTATTAAAGCAAGTAAATTTTCGCAGTCAACAAAACTCCAAACTCGAACAAACATTTCCTGCGTGAATGGATAGCTTGCATTCCTAATAACAAAATTTTTTACCGATAAGAATGATGTAGTTTTAAGATTATCCAAGAATTTCCTTTAAGCCAAGCGCAAAAAGTTCCTTTGAACACTATCAATCCTATTTCACATTGAAGGATTTCATACAGACCAAGCACATTCAAACGAAGGCCCAACAATAATGTAAATTCTGGATTTGCAGTTGCAACGCAGTGTCCCTTGTTAAGATTGATACAAAATTAACATGAATTTGTAGTACAAATGTTGTAAAAGTCAAACAGAACAACTAAATTCTCTATTGTTGTATGTATTTGACCAATTATTTTTCAGTTTATTGATTATTTTATTTCCTTAGGCTCTTTTGGCCCATTTGATTTTTGAATTCAAATAAAAGACTCTATTCCATTCTTCACCCATAGTTTCGTAAGAATTCCTTACTTCTTCAGGGGTTTTTATTTATTTAATCTTCTCCTTTTCCTTCTGACTGCAAAAGGGATAACTTGTCGTAGAGAAGGATGATAAAATTTCAATTTAATTCCGATGCGCTGGTATTAAATTCCAAGAATTTCAATTTTCTTTTTATTGAAGGAAAGATTTCCCAAAAAAATTCTAACTTAAAATTTTAAACTAGCTTTCCTCTTCCAAAGATAAATCAGGTTGGTACATACATACATTTATGTACAATGTGGATACTACTAAAAAATTATATTAATACCTAATTATCACAGAAAATAAATTTATCAGGATAATTGACTTCGTTTTTCTTTGGATAATCTAATTCCACTCTAACCAAGGATTATCATAAATTTCCCATCCTTATCGCTATTTAATTTATAAACCCATTAATTGCAGGTAAAATCCGGTATTAAACTATGTATGTCAGTTCCCCACATTGCCGTTAGCATAAACAGTGAGCAACAAAAAACTTCATAGGTGTTGGTAGCCTTAGTTGAAACATGTTTGACGATAGGTATCAAATTCTAAAATTCTAGATATACTAAAGTACTAAAATAAAATAATTAATAAGTAGAATTTAGTAAAAGGCTTCTCTTAATCTACGTCATCAAAAGTTTTGACACATTTCCACCTTGTATTGCAACAAGCATTCAGAGCAAGAGAGGAAATATTAAAGAACAAAAATAAAACTCAAAACGCACATACACACACATACACACAACTCCAAAAAATCCAAACAAAACACAACTCCAATGGGCTTAAACTGGATTAAACTAGATGCCTCCACCTAACACCGTACCAAACATGCTACCAACCAAGAAATCATATTGAAAATGGCCAACGTGTTGCTTGTGCATTCAGTTTGTGTTATTTATGCCCACCTCAGTTGTTGGTTGACTGGGTTTGGATGGATAAGGAGAAGAGTTTAAAAGAGTTACCACTAGTAGATTACAACAGCTGACCATCGTTGAAATAGGTTAACTTACATAACCCAAGCGTGTGTAAATAATATTAAAAAAAAATTTTTCATTTTGCATTTGTTGGAAGAGAAACTAAGCGATAATGCGATTTGTTTACTGTGGTGGATGTGGCACATGCTACACGCAAATTAAATAAAAAAAAAATCAAATGGAACGACTTGAAGTGGTTTCTCTGGGGCTTTCGATTGTAATGATGTTAAAAGGGCGAAGTGCACCTATAAGACACAAAGCATCTAAAAAGAGTACGTCAACTTTTGAATAGAACAAAACAAAAAAACACCATCACAAGCACCAGTAATCTATTCGGGTCTTCCCTAGCTGCAGCCAGCTCAAGATGAGCAAATTTAATTAAACAACCTTCAAATAACTTATTTTGTATTTTTGCTCTTTTCATTTGACTACGACGACGACGCTGCTGCTGCTTGGCTTGTGCTTCTTCCCCCTTATACCTTTTCGTCTTCGCGCACCAAAAGACGTAAAGAAAAATCAGAAGAAAGTGACATGACAGAGGAGTGGTAGACCACTAACTGCAACAGCACTACGATAGCACAGCCACCGCGAAGCGAAATCAACTCCCACTAGAGAGGCGTTTTATTATTTTAATTAAAGAACGCAAAAATAAAAGAGCCTAGATGTTACTGCATCTATCGGATAGCTTCTGGGAAATGTTTTATTTTATGAAAATTACATTATTTTTTTCTCAATGCCAGCAATGTCAGTGGATTTGGGACAAAGAAAGAAAAAGGCACAAAGAAAGTTTCTGCGCTTTAGCCTAGCAACTAGCATTACACGAAATTGTTTAATTTTATTTATTACCCTAGCACTCCACATGCAAAAAGTATTTCGAAAGAAAACTTCATCAATTTAAAACAAAATTAAATTACTCACCCTCGGGCCATTTCCAAACTCTTGATGAGTTTTTTGATTTTCCAGATTTCCACATTACGATCAGCGGACGTCTCTTCGCTCATTTTGATTTTTTTTTTTTTTGCTTAAATTCCTTGGATCGGTTGGGGAGTGTAAAAAGAGCGAATTCGATTTATTTTCTTCACACCTGAATCAACTACAATAATTCACAATAAAATTAATTAAAGTATTTGATTAAAGTGAAGAAAAAACTAAAAAAAATGTGCAGCAAACAAAAGACGAACGAATTTCGTGTCCTGCGATGATAGAAAAAAATCTCTGTATAAATTGCCCCAAGAAGACGAAAGGTTCTCGTGGCAAAATATGGCGTTTGACTAGACACACTCACGTTCCAGTTCACAGGTATTCCAAAATAATAAAAAAAGAAACTACTATATAAAGACTTTAAATTAAGGTCGTCCTTCTCTTTTGCTTTGACATTTTATTGAATGTTACACTTACACTTAATATAACTGTCCTTGTCGTTCCTCCTTGAAGACGTTTCGTTTTCTCAGAATTGCACTTTCTTTTTCAAGTCGTTTTTTTTCTTCTGAAACTGAAGGATGAATGAATTTCGCAAAAATCTAAATCTACTGGGCAAGGGTGGGTGAGGTTATATGTCAAGCAGCTGAATTTAAGTGACCTGAAAATAATTTTCTTTTCAATAGAGATTCCATACAAAGTTAAATAATCTACTTACAATGAAAATAAATTGATTGAGATCGTCTTCGCGAATGAATTTGTAGAAAAACTGCGTTGAAATTGCCCAAATTGGCATGAGTAAGTACGGATTAATTTGAGCGAACTTCTCACGCCATGTGCAGTTTTCAAAGGAAAGGAATTTTTTAGTAATGAATCAGATTGGAACGATGTGGGTTGGATGATGAAATGATTTATTTTTAGTTCATGGAATGCGTTCGAGAACTAAGGCCCCTTTAATACGAGCTAATTTTGTCTTTAGTAAATCTTGGTTATTTAGGAGAAAAGGGTATGCAACTAGATGCACACCCATTTTTAATCACCCTTCACTCTAAATAGGGTTTCCAAAATCTAGGATTTCGTCAACAAGAATAGAAAATCTATTTGAATTGTTCTCACTTCATTAAAACTTTGCAAACAAATCAATTGCAATCACAAAGGCTAGGCGCGCACATTCAATTATTAAATATACGCAGATCGAGACAAGACAAATTTTATCTCTACAATTTTAATCTCTGCAAAACGTTTCCAAATCTCGCGCAAAAGTTTGAATTTGGAGAGATAAAATCTAATTTAATGTGTTGTTTTACAAAAGTCGTTCATAACTTTTTGAAATCTCCTCTTGATGCTTTCAAGAGAAGCATCAGCGTCTTTTACATAAAACCAGTTTTGACAAAAATCACTTTCGGAAATACGATGGCTCTCAAAATTTGTCACGCAAAATAATGCTTGTATCATTCTTTTTCCTGGCAAAATTTAGTGGAGACATTTTGTAGAGCAATTCACAATAGTATGAATTTTGCGCGCGAACTGCGTACTGCTCGGAAAAATATCCGAGACAAAATTTGTCCCAGGAAAAAAAAATTTATGAGAGACAAAATTTTTCCCGATCTGCGTACTAGGCTTTCGCGTTTGGTTTTTAAAATAGAACATATGGACTTATAGGCTAGGCGTGCACATTCAATTTTTAGTTTCGTAACTGCTTGGTTCGAGTAACTAAAAAGTTTGTGTCAAAACTAAAAATTGAATGTGCGCGTCTAGCCTTAAAGTATAATTTTTGCAAGAATTATGAATGAGAACTAAGGAAAATTATGAATTATGAGTGATTTTTGCTGTGGAAAATCTTGTAAGACTTTCGTCACCAAATATTCTTCTAAATATTATTCCATTTCAAATTGATAATTAGCTCCACAATAAATTATACAAATTATACAATTATTTCGTGCGCTAAATTTTGACAGATTGATTTTGTTTCTTAAGCTAGAGCAGCGTACCACTCGGCTAAAATGCTTGACATAATTTTAGCTTTGCTAAATTTTGGAGAGAATTTTGTATGGGAGATAAAATTTAGCGCGATCTGCGTACTAGGCTTTAAGTCTCGAAAATTATCTGGACTTAGCTACTCAGCTAAGTCCGTATAGACTTAAGTAGTTGTTGTATTTACATGTAAAGCGCTTAGTTCCGATGTCGTTTTTTCAACAATTCATTATGGACTTGCAAAAAAACCCACCTACTGTCAGCTTAGACAGGCAAGTAGAACTAGTTACATTAATGTGTATTGGCGTATGTGCACACGTTAAAGCCAACAAGTACTATTTTGAAATTATCGTACTACTTCTAGAAAATACCATAATAAAACAAAAACGTTGATCACTTCTTTTCAAAAACTTAAAATTCTTAAAATCTTATTTCCTCGTATGAAATGGGTCTGAACAAAACACACCTAATGTGAACGAAACTTAATGTGTCCGATACGGAAAAATACGAATATCCGATTAAAAAAAACGCAGACTGTATTCTTTTTATATGGCTTAGAATTTCGACTCTGAATGCACACATTGATTGACATTTTGATTTGCGGCTGCAAGCACGATTATTTTTTTTTTCGAGAAACTAAATACAAAAATGCCACCCACGAATCGCAAATCCCTCTATCCTGAATCTTCAATTCCTTACACAGTTTATATCAAACGCACTGAAACAGCTGAACCATTAATAAACAATGAAAAAGATCTTAATCTTGATCCCAGACCAACTTGTAAGTTTGCAGTTCAATGTGTTATCCTCCGAAATAAAAAAATTCAAAAATATATTTCAGTCCTTAAAGTCGGCATCCTATCACAGGTCAAAGGATCTGCATATCTGGAGTACGGGAACACCAAATTGATAGCGGCTATACTTCCACCTCGAGAAATAACCAAACAATCAAAGAAAAAGTTAGTATCTTGAAATTATTTCTGGGTAAACAGTATTTAAAAAAGAAATAATTTGTAGTGCTCTGGGAGTAATATCGTGTGATCTCAAATACGCCCCCTTCGCGACACACGATCGTACTCAGAACCTCGTCAAAAAGGAACAGTTCCTCAGTGTAGCTTTGAAGAAGGCCCTCGAACCGGTCATCTGTTTACACGAGTTTCCCAACTTTCAAATAGACATCATGGTTTACATACTGCAAGACGATGGCTGTACGCTTAGCTCCGCCATCAATTGCTGTGGAGCAGCTTTGGCCGAGGGTGGAATACCAGTCTATGATGTCATAACTGCATCTACTTTATGCACCATTGGCCAGCATATCTTCATCAATCCAACTGGTAGGCAGATGCACTGAATATGTTCTATGTTCGACAAATATCACTTCTCTCTATTACAGCTGCCGAAGAAGAACTTGTCCAAATGAAAGTCGAAAACGGCGACACGACCATGGAACACGGTATCAGCGTGATCGCTAGTCTCGCGGCAGTGAATCAAGTCGCTGAATGCTTGCAGAAAGGCTATATGACTTACGACACTGTTGAGAATCTAACTAATTACGCCCTGAAAATCAATCGGAGCCTCCTTAGCACTGTAAAGCATGTTTTGGTAGATAAAGTTAAAAACCACCTTAAATGATCAAATCTTGTCCAAAAAATATTGTTCCTTCTTTTATTTCCATCTAAAACTAATCTTTATAAGAAGTTCCTTATGCATCTGTGGCTGCTTCTAGAACCGCACCCGAGTACGCCAAGTCCCAATAGTGCTCAACTTGGTGTTTCTGGAAGAACTCGCGAGCCATCTTCTCCATTGGAAACACCTTGAACTTGATCTCACCGAAATGCCGCCTTTGACTGGTCCCCTCCCAAACGAGCACGCAAGAATTTGGCACCTCATGGCCGTCAGGGTTCTTCACCATGTCCTCCTCCCACCTTACTCTTGTTAGCATCAACCGGCGGTACTTTTTCTGCTGCTTCGGTCCTCCTTCCACCACGACGACGCAGCAATCACGAAACAGGACTACAGAACCAGTCATATGGAGCTGCTTGGCGTTGGTTTCGACTTTAAACTTTTTGCTAGCATTGTCTTGGAGGTCTCGGATGCGATACACACTCACATGAACCCCGCACGAGGTGTCCTCTTTAATTTTGCGAATCTTCTTCTCTCGTTTCTGTTCGACGGTTAGTTTCCTGGCGTTGTTGGCATCTTCGTGGGCTTTCTGTCGTTTCGCCATTTGTTCGCGAACATGGGCTTCGATCTTAGTCGGATCTTGGACAGCTTCGGAGCCGAGAACTCGCATTAGGTTGGAGATTCGCAGCTTTGGCTCTGGCGGAGGAACCAAACCCAACCGGACCTTCTCCTGTTCTTCCTTCCAGGCTTCTCGACGGTTCTGGCGACGCAACTTCTTGCGCTCTTTCTTGGTTAGAAAGACTGGCAGGTAGACAGGTTTGAGGGGTTCATCTGAGAAGGGCAGGGGGTTAATTCAAGTACAAAACAAATATATTTTACTCACTTGGTGGCTTCATTTGTGTGGGATGTTCAATTAGATTTGTGATGGCCGAGCGTCGGATGCAGATCTTGCCATTAGTGTCCAATGTATTGAGGTCGTTTGTCAGAATTACTGAATCCCACCATTCCATGCTGGGCACATCATCCGGAGTATCCTGCTTGGGTGCGATGAGAGCCAATTTGGTGGCCGAGCTGATTCCAGTCTTTCTGGCAATCTGAGAAATCTCATTCTGCAGCTTCTCCAGTTGAGATTTCATACGCATTCGCTCGGCCATCTGCAGGAACTTGCCGGGTTCGTGAAACCGAAGCATTCTCTTGTTTCGGATGGTGGGTTTCAATGCGATTCGGTCGTCGAAGAACTTAACAGTATCGTCCGATCCGGATTTGTCGACAACTTGGTTCTTGGTGAAGACTTCGCGTTTCTTGGCGCGTATGTTGGCTTTCAGAGTCGGTGTTAAGGTGGGAATATTAACAGCCCTTCCGCTTTTGTCGATCGTTCTTCCTTCGTCGTCCAGAATCAGTGGTTTTGGGCGGTCCTGCACAACGGGAGGAATAATATTGGCCAATGTTCCTGACAGCTTGGCCCTGATTTGGGCCTGAAGTTCTGCAATTTTTCGTGCTTTTTCTGAATCTTCTGGTTTTTTGGCAAGGACCTGTGTGGCCAATGCCACTGGGAGTCCGATTTGAGGAACTGAAGCCAGAATCGGGTCTTGGGATTTTAGATTGCTCAGGGCTCTCTTTCGTTCCTCTATTTCTCGCTGTGCATTGGCCATCATTAGCTTGATCTGAGTGGAACTAAGATTACTAGGAGTTGGTTTCGCGTCTGTCTTCGCTGCAGCAATTGTCGGAGGGGCATTTACTTCTTCCACACGCTGTTTCTTAACATCTTTGTCCCGAGTCTCCGGATTGGATCTTTTCTTAGCCTTTTGAGCACCATTGCGGTAATCTTCAAGATGTTGTAGGATTTTGTCCGTCAATCGAGAAGCCTTTTTAGTGTCCATAGATGAGGAAATCTTATCATCAATCCGACGCTTGTCGTAACCATTGTAGAGGCAGTGCTCGATTGCACTAACTAATGTGCGATCTTCGGTGCCGACTGATTTGGATACAATTGCTGAAATATCCGAGTGGAGATCTTCGATTTCTTTTCGAGAATAATAAGTCATCTTGGTATATTATTATTCTCGTTGATAATATTTTATTTAAACAGCTCAGCAAGAAAATAAAAGTTTTAAACGTTTTCAGAATTTTGTCAGAACGAGAAATGTCAATTTTGGTATTAATGAAATGTCAAAAACATGAGTGCGTTTCGTAAAATAATTTAAATAAAATATGAAATGGTACAGTAAGAACAAAAACTACCAACCATTGCATGTCGGCTCCACTTGGCCAAAGCGTGCTTAAGTCGATTAGGAGTTCCTTACCCCATCGTCAATTTATTGTGAAAAGTCATATTCTCATAGGATCCAATATCCCAATTTCTGTCAAATCAAAAAACTATTGGTTGATGGTTCTTTTCTACACAGTTCATAAGCCGACCATCATTCATTCCAAAAGGAAACGACACGTTTAAATTATATTAACGCAACATTTATAACGCAGCCAAAAGGAACATAATTCCAGCTAACAATCAAATTTATGTTTTTAACTTTAAAGCACTCACCTGTCAATATTTGGCCCAAATTAGTTACTCACACTTAGGCTGGTATTCACCGAGCCACCGAGCGCTCATAACTTAAGAAGCTCATAAGCCTATTCACCAAGCAATATTAGTGAAGATCTACGAGCGCTCTTAAAAGTTAGGAGTGGTCCCGACCACTCCTTAACTTACGAGCGCTCTCTTCGAAAGTTTGTTCGAAAATTCGAAAACTAAACAAACGACGGTGAGTGCAAAACCAGTTATCGTCCCAAGCAAAATACGAAATTGACCGAAGGATTCTCACTGTCAGCTGTCATTCAAGTTCGATTACAGTTTGATTTCACAGTTTGGGTATGCCTGAACAAGAGAGAGTGGCTCTCATTTTCGAACTTCGAAAAACACTTGTGAGTGGTTGGTGAATACTCCAAAGAAATTTCAAGTTAAGAGCCGTTTAAGAGCGCTCGGTGAATACCAGCCTTAATTTACGGTTTTAAGTGAGCAGCACTTATCTGTCAATACTAGGCTAGGTGTGCACTTGCAACTGTGATCGAAATCAAATAGTTTAATCACCAGTTGGTAGAGCAAGACGCATTGGCAACTCTTCACTCACACTTTTCTTTCTTGCGCTTATAGAAAACAGCTCAACTATTTAGTTGAATGTCCGCGCAGGTGCATATAATTATATGTGACGCAGAATATAGCGAACCCAATTTAGGCAATCCTTTAGTTTATGTCAAAACACAAACTTTTTAGTTGCTCGAAACGAGTTGTTCTATGTGCACGGCGTGTCATATAACCCCATATGTTTCATTTTAGCAACCAAACAGTTGCGAAACTAAAAATTGAATGTGCGCGCCTGGCGATATATTACGATATAGTTTTTGGTACAGCTTTTTGATACATTATGTTATTTCTTGGCTTTATGTGAAAATGAAAATAGAAAACGAAAAATATTTGGGCAAAATGATCAAGAAAAAAATGTTCTTTTTTTAAAAAAATGTTAAAAAACTTTTTTAGGAAATCTCGTTTTTCATGAAAACTACGCATAACATTTTTGTTGTTATTTTGTTTCTAGGAAATGTGACTCAATTACAATTTAAGATTATCCCCAATCCCTTCCATAAAATTCTTTTCTTGTTTGTACAAATTAAATTTCGTATTCAGAACTTCTCAAGACCTTAGAAGACATTGCATACACCTTTCAAAAAATAAATTATATTTGGAAGTTTTTTTTTTAACTATTCAACCTAAAATATGTTTGTTCTTGTATAAGTTCATATTTGCTTAAGAAATCACATAATTTTTTTCGTTCAAAATCCTAAAGGAGCTGTAGCTGTACACATACAAAATTAATTTCATGGTTTTGAGCATTAATATCTCTCAACATCCATATAGTATTTTCTTTCTTAAAAAAAAAAAGGTTGTGTGTACTGACGTACGCGCGGTAGAAGTAAAACTTTTTTTCCCTCAGCCTCCATAAGATTCTACCCTTCAAGCGTACAAACATTTTGTATTCTAAGGCTAGCCGCGCACTAGCAATTTTTAGTTGCGAAACTGTTTGGTTACTTATAGAAAACAGATGAACTGTTTGGTTAAATGTCGGTGAATTGGCGAACTTATTTTAGGCAATCGTTTAGTTTGTGTCAAAACACAAACTTTTTAGTTGCTCGAACTAAGCAGTTTCGCAACTAAAAATTGCTAGTGCGCGGCTAGCCTAAAAGAATGTCGCTGATAGCGTGTCCTTCTGACATGTCACTGACAGCTGCATAGAAAATTTTTTACCCTCAACACCGGAAAAGAAGTTTTACTTCAAAAATTGTAAAATATCTGTTTTGACATTTAATTATTTGTTTCATTATATTTACTCCACATCCTGGTATAAGGCAAAGGCAATCGAAAGAGAAGCGATTCATTCACATAGGTATGGTTCGGCTTTATTTTATTTGTTCATCTTCCGAATAACGTGGTTTCGATTGGTCAGAGTGTTTCACTCCTTTTCGATTTCAACGAACGACGAATTTTTATCGTCTTTCTAAATTTACAAACCTTGGTTGAATCATTCTTAATTCAACAAAATTAGTGGGTTCAAATATTAATTTACAGTTAAAATTGTTTGATACAACTAATTTCTCTGCGAAAGTTTAGATCTACCTTAGTTTTTATACTTCAGTCAATAAATATCACAAACATTCTGTTATAACCTTAACTATCCATTCCCTGTTCCATTTGAAACGAATTTCCCATTCATTTCGATAAGATACATTACAATTCCATTTCTTGTTTTGACTTTCTGTCTGCCTCTGCACGCACACACTAGAATTACACCATTCCGCCATGTTAGAAGCCGCTTTTGGACAAATTTGACGTCCATTACTTCTTGCTAGTGATTTTTGCCTAAATTTAGCTATTTAAAGTCTTTTAAATTAGTGAAAACAACTTTAAACTAATATTATGGCTTCCGAAGAAGAAAACGAAGATACTTTACAAGGTTAGTACATTAATTTATAGCCGGTATTTGTTAATTGCAAATCGTGTCTCAAATTTGCTTTTGTTCCCGCGTGCCATGTTCATGATGCAATTTGTGTCCAAACAAATTACTCAAATTGTTCTGCTAGTTCAGGTGTTGTGAAAAGTGATAATTTATTTGTAACCAAAATACAATTAAGATAATTTTTAATGAAACTTGAAATCTCATACATGTCAACCTGAATATGTAAAATCTTGGATTTTCTTTTTCTTCATTGAAAAAAAGATAACAAATATAGCTGTCTCCCTCTTCCGTGAACGAAGTGAGAAAAAAGGTGTTTCAAGTTCCAGTAAACATGAAGGTTATGGATTGAGATTCATTACGTTCCCGTGATTTGTTTTTCGGAACAAATAAAAATGGGTATTTGCAGTGTTTTGTTTAAGGCGCATATCGTTTTACTTGTTGACAGGTGCAATCGAACTGGCAATTTGTGTATTATGCTTGCGCCCTCAATAATCATTGCGATTTGGGTACAATTACAATTATGTAAAGCAGAAAAAGGCTTGCGCGCGAATAAGATGGATATATAGAGAGATGTTGCTTTTTTTCTGGGAAATTTAAATTCCACTTTGTTCTATTAAAATAGTGTTCATGCTGGTCGAATGAAATATATCACTTTAAAATATGGGTTTTATCTTTCGGGGGTATTTTTTTTTAATATAGAAAATTGTGACGATCTTTCAAATCTCATATTTTCGAATAAATTCTTCTGTTTTCGATATGGGAAATACCAAAAAATTGTCCCGCTTTTTAATAAATCTATTAAAACAAGCATATGCATTGTTTTTAAGAAGCTATATAAAAACGAATATAAATTTCTGTATTTTGTTTTTTACAGAAACCTTTTGTAATACATATTCTAATTCTTACAGATCTAAAAAAGATCAAAATGAAAGGGGGTCAATATATATAGGGTAAATTGTGTCATCTCAATGTATCGAAGGGTAAGAAAAGAAAATGAAGAGGTAATAAGTTCTTAATCAATCTTTTCATTAAAAAATTATCTTGATTATGGTAAAAAATGGATTTCAGATTGAGTGATAAAGTTTCGTTGTAATTTTCTGTTTGTTTAAATTAATGCCAGACTGGCAATAATTTTGAATGTATAGTAATATTGTTTTCCTGTTCTTAGCCATTGCTTTTGAATAAATGCAATGATATGAATACATGAATTGCAATTCTTATTTATTATTAATTTACAGAACAAATCTATATTAGGAATTTTATATTCAGTTGGTAAATGTTCACATTCCGAAATGTTCTACACTAAATCATTTAATTTAATTACTGAAACTATCGCTTTGAAGACATTTTTTTAATTATTAATACAGAGAGGACATTTCCAAAATATGCATTTATTCTTTTTAGAGGGTAAAAAGGTCTCCACGGAGGCGATTGTAATCGAAAGTGTTAAATAGACCACTTAAGTCTAAAATTTGTGGAAATGTGTAACGCAATATTTCACTTCTTAAATATTTATAGAGTATTAGAACGTCAAGCTGTCGAAGTGAAGAAGAAGTATACAAAACTTCACACCAAGTAGTTTACAAAATAAAATGGAGAAAATCGTGTTAATTTTTTATTTTACATAAAAAGCTTGTATTGAACAAAAAAAATCAATCAGAGTGAATTATAAGGGAAAAAGCAAAGAAAACAAATATTTTCTATTCAGTGAGAAGTCTTATAACCCGACATATTTCGAGCAACTTTGCTTTGATATGGCTTTGTCTTTCTTTGTGGGGCTTGTGGAGAACACATTCATATATTTATAAATAAGGACTAGGATATAAATGTGTCTCATCATTTGATCCAAAAAATTTTGAACGGAAGAATTTAAGAAGGTAACTCGGTAAAAATTGGGTTATATCAACGCCAAGCCAATGGAGGATGTTTATAATAGTAATTCTTTATACTTCTGTAGTTGAACAAATTTGGTGTAACGCCAAATCTATTGTCAACCAAATGCCATTTTAAGTTGCTTGGGTTCATGGTATATTAAATTTTAAGTGACTTGAGAAAATTAAATTGTATAATTTGTTTAATTAAATTAAATATTTGAGGTAATGTACGTAAAAAGTAACACAAACGTAAATTTGTAAATTTAGTTACATACCTAAAAAGCCTAAAGGTCAAATCTGTAAACAATTTTAACAAATCATTTATGCTCAATTCAAAAATTGTGGCAAGATTTAGTCTTGTTATTGTTCTTTTTATATACAATTTTCTTACAGCGATTTCTATAATCATACAGGTTCAATTTTATGAATAGCACCTGAAATCTAAAAAAAACTTCAGTTGCTTGTGCAGGGAGCACAAATTGGTCTGTAGATGTACTAGACTTGTGGTGGGTTAAACAGCTAGATGATGCCACTTTAGACATGTATATGTTATTGAGATCGTTGTACTGTGTACTCGTTTCAACTACATATTTAAGTTTCATGCATGCAAAAGTTTAAATAAAATAAATGATTTGGCTAAATATAAAAGCAAAGTTAAAAGTGTCAAAAGCTGGAGAAATCAAGGTCATTACATTTTGTATTTCATTCTGAATTTCAGTTTTTGACCAATAATTTTTCAACTACAGCGAATTCGAAATTCTTATTATATATGTTATAATTATTGGTTTAACTTCTACAAGAGAGTACACAAATGCGAAAAAAATACATTTTGAAGTTTTGTAGAACTCGGCTGCTTTATTGGAAAAAAGGAACTTTGAAACTATTTTAGTAGGCAAACGTACTGAAATATGAAAATTCATTATAAATACCGTTTTGTCATTGCCTTGCATATAAGGTATGTTTTATTTACTGATGCATAGCTAGCGCAGCAAAATTTCCCTCGACAAACAACAACAATTTGATTGCTGGCGAAAAAGAAGCCAGTAAAAAAAATGGCAGTTGTGCTGGTCATAGAACTTTAAATTATTAAAATGAAAATGGCGCTATGCACTAAATTTTAGGAGTAATGGCTAACATTGAAATATAAATTGAAATTGACATATGGAGTGACTTTGATCGTTTTATTCGCACTTGAATGCTGCGCTGGTTATGCAGCAATGAATAAAACACACATATTGTCATTGAGACTTTGGCAATATCAATATTCCCCGGTAGATAAAGGCAATTAGTGGTTTTCATCGCCGAGACTAAACCTTATTACATTTAGCCTTTCTCGAAATGGTTTCTCTACAATTATGAATGGCTTCTCGTCATTTTGTAATTGGACGTGAACGTATGAGAGCGCTTACCAATTAAAGTTAACCGATCACTAGTTCTTCGTTAACTATATGTCTTAATGGAGTATATTTTGGAATGTGAACTTCAATAAAACACCTAAACCTAACCTAAACAGAGTACGATATTATTATTCAATTTATTTTTTTTAATGCTTAAAACTGTAAGATAATATCTTAAAAGATAGATAGATTACATTAATTGAATTGAAGCAATCAATAAAACAAATTCAAAACTTGTATTTATATTGTAGTTCATTTGCATACACACATATTTAAAAATGCTTGTTGCATTTTGATAAATAATAAAAATATGATTTCTCACATTACTATCAAAACAGCTACATATACATATATTTATTTTATTCTAATCAAATTTACTGCTACCAAAGAAAAAGTTAAGAAAACAAATCCAAAATATTTCATTTGCGATGAATTTGTGTTAAGGATTCCTGGATTCAATGGAGTCAAAAAAATTCTTTATAAATGAAGCTCCTACATATACACATATATTAGACGAATTGATGTAATAAATGAGTGCATTTTCGGGGAATACCCGTGTGCCTTAATGCAATCATAATAAAACCCTAATGAGAGGTAATTACTATTTCACATTCATTTAAAACTCATTAGCACAAAATATCCCTACACCTACGAATACTGCAAGTCGCCTTGAAAACAATGCGCACTGACATTTTTCACCCCCTACCTTGCCTACCCTTTATCTAAATCGAACTTCTCTCTATATAAATTTTCCGTCTCACTCGTGCTTTTCATTTCCACGTATTCCTTTATCTCTGCCAGTTAAGTTAGAGCGAGAACAATCTATTTGACACATACATAATTCCATACAATTTCGATTCATTGTTGCTTGGACGTGGCAGCCATGACGTGATTTTTGACTTTGACTTGGGTCTCTTGTTGGTTGGAAAAATTTAATTTTACAAATTTACTCATTCTAAATGCCAATTAATTACATTCTCAAACTTCCATTACCTAACAACAAACTAGTGTTTAATTTGCATTAAAAATTCCAACTCCATCTCAATCGGTTCGCATTGAAAAATAAAGTGAAAGTATTGCTCCTAAACTCTTTTTTTTTTTTAAGAAACTGAATTTACTGTGTGCTTCTTTTCTGACTGCTCGTTTGTGCGATTTTTTCTTCATTAAATCAGTTTTATTTTTCGTGTAAAAATAAAAAAAAGGAAAAAGCCAAAATATTAATTTCGATAAGTCACAAGTTTATCCAAACTATCAGCCGTTGGAATAAAATTAAATAAGAAAAAAAAAAACCAATCGACGACAAAAAAAAAATAATACAAAAAAATTATGAAAGTGCCGTGAAGGTTCGTCGTCGCGGAATTTTTCCTTCGCCATCGCCGTCCTGCGACTCAAAAGATTATTCCCAAAAATTAAAAAAACGAAAAATAACCCAGAAACAGCAATATTTTTGGATTTTCAATCACAAAATATCCTAAAAGGTGTCGAAAATAGTTGAGAAATTTTGCAGAAAGAAAAAAAAATAACTCGTCGAAAAGAATTGAAATTTCGATTGTTGCTCTCTTTTTTTTTTTAAATATTATTTTTCTTCACTGTGTTGCTGCTGTGCTCTTACTCTACAGTTTGCCTGTGCGTGGGAAAAGGAAGGCAGACAACGAACGACATCAAGAGGATTTTCCTTTTTTTTTTTTCATCATTATTTAGGGGATTTTCCGAGAGCGAATTGACTGGTGGATGTGACTGACTGCTGCTGCATCGCGAATCGAATCGAAAACAGATCACAACATACCGTTGAAAGTTTACACGTCTGTTTGTACCTTAACCCAATTAATTGGCTCGTTGAATATTGAATCGAGTTGCAAATCAAATTAATAATCAGAAAATCGACAAGAACAATAGTCTGTGAGTGAATAAAAAAACAAAAAAAACTTTATAGTATATCACCCCAATCATCGTTCCAACAGTAGCTGAAGCAGTGGTAAACTGGCAATCAAAATCTAATACGACAAGACGTAGGAGGAGAGGATACATTTTGGAGACGGTGAAGAAGGGGACTTCTAGAGACTTAATTTTATTTAAAATAAGTAGTCAAATCGAATCGAAAAAATAAAGATAAAGCAAGATAGCCATACGACAAGTGAAGGCCCACCACCAGAGGCACATAAGAGAGAAAGAAAGAGAGCACTCGCAGTTTGACGAGTTCGCACTCAAAAAAATAAGAAAAAAAAACCATACACGACGAACTAACAAGTTATGACAAATTCGTGTGTGTCGTCAAAATGGCTTCCTCACATACAAACTGGCAACTATGGAATGTCGCAGAATTCGATAGATGAGAGCAAGCAATATATTTTCGTGAAATTAACAGATTCCGCGTATCGTGCCGTTGAGGAGTACCAGAAAAACGAGAACAAATGCAGCGCCCGTGCCAAGATCCAGGTGATTGGAAATGGTGGGGTTATTTCCTTCCCCACAGCCGACGACAGCGAAGGCCAAAAGTTTGGATTTGCCATTGATGATATTGAGGGATCGTTCGAGTGTATAAAACAGACACAGAATGATCTGGACGTGTTGGGGACACTGCCATACAAGATGCGGATACAGGCGAACGATGATGTGTATGAGAAGACCCGACATCGGATGGCAGTGGCCGAGAAGACACAGAAAGATAAATGTACCAGGGAAATCAAGCCTAATCAGACAGACATTGGCAGGAAGGTTAAGTTGAAAAACAGTTTAGGGGGAGGCAACAGTAATGGGGGAGGAAATGGAGGTGTAGGAGGAAGCAATATCAATGGAAATTTAAGTAGTGGGAGCAGGAATGGATTAAACAGTAGTAATGGTAGCAGTACTAGTAGCAGCAATGTGCTTCCTAAGCGAGATCCGGCATCTTCCATTAATTGCAGTCCGCATGCATCGATTGTGAGTAATAGTAATATCATCACCAATAACCATCCCCTCAAGATATCATCAAACTCAAGATCACCAAATCCATCTGCATCATTGTCTACGTCGTCGTCCAGAAGTTCCAACATCAACAACAACAGCAACAGCAATCTCGTTGGCATGCCAACCTCTGCCTCATCCCTATCATCGGCACTGTCTTCGGCAGCTGGTTCGGGAACATCGGGCATTAGCAATGGTTACTTTCGGGGCAACAGTCCAGAGATGAAGATAACCTCGAGCAACAAGAACGGTCCGAATCTAGCAGCAGGCAACAATCGCACGAAAGGCGTCAAAACCTTGGGAAGTGGGAGCAATCTAGGTGGAATTGGGGGCAACAACTCTAACCAAACTCGCCACAAAGGCAATGATATTACAAAGCGCAACATTCGAGAGCGATTAATCCATTTGCTGGCACTGAAACCCTTCAAAAAACCGGAATTATACAATCGTTTGACCAACGAAGGCATCCGGGATCGAGAGAAGTCTTTGATTAGTACGATTCTAAAAGAAATATCAACAATGCGTGACAACACATACAACCTGAAACGACCAATGTGGAACGATGTAAACGAGAATTGGCAGTTTTATACGGAACAAGAGCTCCAGATGCTTAAGCGGCGTAAGCCTCAGAACCTCACTCCGCCAATAAGTTCGGATGCAGGCAGTTCAACGTCCGGACAGAGCCCAACAAGTACTCACAATGGCAGTCCACCACCAGCTGTTAAACGGCCACCTAGTCTGGACCATAGGGATCGCTGCTACGAAGATCCCAATCCAAAGAAGCCGCGAATAAGTCGCATCAAGACCGACAATAGCAATATCAGCAGTGCGAGTTCTATTCTCGTTGCACCTCCTATCAACAGAGATAGTGCCAATGAGAAGAACCAAAAGAACCTGATGAATATAAATAATCAACAAAATCACATTGATACTGACGAGAATTCGGTTGATCTGAGTTACTCCGTCCTGGACAATGATGACTTTATAATGGCTGGGAATGCGATGGGCAATAATCGAAGAGGAGGAGGTGCACCAGGGGCATCTACTGGAGGTCTTAAAATATATCACAACAATAACAACAAGAGTCCCTACAATGACGCAACGACGGCGACAACAACGTCGTCTTCGTCATCATCGTTGGTGATAGATAAGAAGCGGTCATCGCCTTATAGCAATAACAACACCAGTGGTAACAGCAGCAGACAACAGCAGCATCAGCAAAAAATGTCACCGAACATCCTAAACAGTAACAGCAGCAGCAAACAGAGTGTCATATATTCGCCCAACAATCAGCAACAGCAACCACAAACAACGACAGCATCAGCAACAAATCATCATAGCAGTAGTAGCAATTATGGTGGCCACACTAAATCTACCCAGCAGCAGTATACACATCCTCAACAACAACCACAACACCACCAACAACAACAACAACAACCACAGCAGCATCATCAACAACAGCAGCAGCAGTCCCTTAATTATCAGCAGCAGCAGCAGCAGCAAAAACAACAACAACAACAACAGCATCATCATCACCAAAAAAATACGCAACAACAACAGCATCATCAAAATCAACAACAACATCATCAATTGCAGCAGCATCAACAACAACAACAGCAGCAACCGCCACCCCGTTACGACTTCAGCAATTACACCAAGATCCAAACCATCGAGCAGCGTCGTCAATACAAGACTGAGTTTGAGAACGATTACGCCGAGTACCGCCAGCTCTTGAGCCAAATTGACAACGTGGGTAAGCGTTTTCAGATGTTGGCTGAACGTCTGCACAGCGCTCGTAATGACGCCGACTACAGCAACATTAAGAAGGAGATCGTGAACCAGTACGAGCGAATTCGTAACGAAAAGGCCCATCAAAGGGATAAGATGCGATTCGACTACTTGCACGTGAAGCTAGCTCATATTAAAGGACTTGTTAGTGAATATGATAAAATGCTGACTTCAGCGGCGGCCTCGGCTGCGGCAGCTGCAGCGGCGCAACACCAACCTGGGCAAACCAATAGGTTGACGGAGCAAGCGGCGTCTGCTACACAACAGCAGCGGCTTACGAACGGTAACCAACAATTGTCGGCGACAGAACCCAGCAGCGGCTATTTTCCTCGGAGCAACAAAGTGTACAATATGACCCCGTCGCCGCCTTTGCAAAGGAACGATGGTGCTGGCAGCGGTGGTGGCGGAGGAGTTGGCGTGGGGGGTGGTGTCTTAGACAACGGCCCAGCGATACATCATCAGCAATCACACCATATGATCGACGATGACACCTATTGACGACGATTGTTCGATGCGAAATTTATTTTGTAAGAAAACTGAATGCCTAGACCGACTTGCACTTAAAACAAAAAATTAAAAAAATTAAGATAAAAAACAACACGCTGCAATCTGCAACTCTTTAAAACCAACAACACAACATCTACTGAAGAAAATTAACTAAACTAAAAAAAAAAACAACAAATTCCAGCGATTTTAATTAATTTTCGTTTGTTTCTTTGATTTTGATCACAAGAGTGAATTATGGATGGACGAAGAAGATGGATCGGTGGTGGCCACCGCCTGAAGCTCTGCAGAGATTAATGTTGTACCTTAAACAAAAAAATCCCAACCAAAACCCTTTCCCTTTTTATTATCGTATTTGTTTCTTATTTTATTTATTTGATGGCAAGTCCAACTCAAAATTTGTTAAATTTTTTTTATTACGTTTAAAAATAAAAACAAGCATATTTACAAATTTAACATTTATAAGATCAAACTTTCGTTGTTTTCCCTTAAAATTAAATTATTTTTTAGAGCATTTAAAAAAAAAAAAACAAAACAGAAAAAAACGAAGAAGAATCGAAGAAAAAAAATATTTGGGCGGTGTGTCGCATGCGCAAACGTTTAGAAGGAATTTATTAAATATTTTAAAAAACATAAATTAAATAAAGGCAATGAACATATGGTAGAGAAATGAAGAGAATTACATTTATTAATAAAACAAATTTATATATATATACATACATATATAAATAAAATCAATATGATGCGGTGTTGTAATGTTTTTTATACCAATATTAGAAAGATGCAAAAAATATATTATGCAAATAAAATTTAAAAAAAAATGCAAAAAAAAATATACTGAGGAATTTTACATAATATAAGTTTTATTTTATATATAGTAATTATTATTATTCGTTTCTTTGATTTTTTTTATTAATTCTACTATTTGTTTTAGTTTATCATTATTTTTTTTAAATTGATAACTACAAGAAAAAATGAAACAAAACAACAAACAAACATATTACATTACATGCATATAGTGAAGAAGGATGATACAAAACAAACAAAAACGTTAAAAAAAAATTATATAAGAAAATGCGCGAGAAAAACTAAAAAAAATATTAATTAATAATACTATTGTTATAATAATTTGAAAGATGAAAAAAAAAACAAAATAAAAAATGATTTTATTTTAAGCAACCATTTAAAAAATGAACAAAAATCATTTGTTGTTTTTATTTGAAAGGGCTCGGGGGAGTGAAGCATTTTGTTGTCCTACGGTGTGTATTCATCGGTGGAATTGCTGAGTTTACTTGGTTTTGATTTTATGTAAAAGTTGATTCAATTTGGCTTGAAGTGTGTGAGAAGGAAGAATGTTTTGGATGATGCAACTACAGAGGTATACTATTAGAACAAGAGTCGACAGCACAAATTTTAGGATTGGATGTACTCATATAACCAAAATGTCAGCCTTATTACGGCTTTCAATACGATATTTGAACTTTCATCAATAATTTGATGAATCGGTGTTATCGTTGTCAACTATTCAAATATTTGAAGAACTGCGACGGCTCTTAAGATTTGAGATATATTGTGAATAGTCCAATTGACAATCTCGGTATTATCGTTGTCAGAAAAATTGATATTTGTGAAATATTCACCCAGTTGCAAGTTTTATGTTGATAAATTTTCAATCGATTTTTTTTTTTTTAAGAAAATCACATTGAAGAATTTAAGATTGCAGCAAACCCTTATACGAAGACATAACACAATTCCACCAAATGTATTGCTCGGTGGATCAACGCAGGAATAAAAGAGTATATGAGGAAATCCAACGTACTTTAGGATTTTATGTCACTAGCAGATATACAAATATAGTTCATTAAAATAGTTGTTATTGGTGTAATTTTTTAAATAGGACTTAAATAGAAAGATGATCTATATATGTATTTTTCAACAGAAAATGTTTTAATTTTGAATATACAGCTATTTTATTACGTGAAAACAACGAAATTTAATAAATTTAATTTGTCCCTTTCAATGTTTTTTTATTTCAAAACTTTGTAACTTTTTGATGCAATGTTTGATCCACCTAAAAATTGAAATAATTATTGTAGTTACTTCAATAAGTATAGTCTATGTTGATATTTGGGTGTGCCACTAATAATATTGAAATGGTGAACTAAGAAAAACACGTCCCTCGCTCTTTTTGAAAATTAGATCGTTACACTTTTCTTTTCATAACTTTTTGATGCATTTATATATCGTAATAAAATATTCTATATACAAAAACGAAGAAATTCAGCCCAGAAAAGTTAATGTGCCTTAAAAATTTACAAACTTATCGAGGAATTAAAAAAACTAGCCGACCCAGCTCTCGAAATTCGAGTGCCAATTTATTTATTACTTATTATTTATTGTTTATATTATTGGCAGTGTTTTCAAGCAAATTTATTAAATTAAATTTTATTTTATGTAATATGCAAAGTGTTCGACAGTGCAAAAACAAAAATGACCCACAGTGTGTAAATGCGTATCTCAAGTATATTCTGCACATCTCCGTAACTGTGGCTTTCCAACCATATCAAATTTATCGAAATCGGTTAAATACTTTTGGAGAAAAGTGTACCACAAAAAACATGTTTGCCGTTTTATTATATGATGTTCGACAGCGTAATTTTTATTTTAGATGTAGAAAATTAAAGAGCACACTCAAAAAAAGCTTAGAAATGCCTAGAAACCTGAAGTTATCCAGAGAGTGAGTGCTGAAAAAGTAACTGTATTAAGTATCATTTTTTATTCCACTAAATAGATTATGTAAAATTAATTTTTATTTTAAACGAAAATTGATAAAATTTTTTAACTTATTTCATGTACGTTTCTCGGACTTTTATTTTATTATTTTATAATTTTAAACACTAAATTTATGTATAAGTTATGAAATAAGGGCATATAGCAAAAAGTAAGTGATACTTAAAAAAAAATAAAACAAAATAACTTAAACATACAAAATAGTGAACAGTTCCGAAAAAAAATGGTCGATGAACTTATCGTAAGTTTTTTACGGTTTGAAAAAAAAACTGGAGGGTGGTGGACCAATTCTAACTTGAAATTCAAATTCAGCTCGTCAAAATACGTAAGGATATGTAGGTTCGGTTTTTGAAATTAACTACTTTTTTATTTTTTTGTGCACCTGTGTAGAAACTCGACATATTTTTATCAATTAATTTTTGATGCATTGATGAATTTTAGTAACGCGACTTGATTTACATTTCTGACGTTACTTTGATTATAAAAACATCAACTGTTTTGGTGTGCTAATGATTTGATTTTTTTTTTAAGCGAAAATCTTAAGGTACGCTGGATCTCATATCACTGAATTTTTTTGTTTTTAAAATAAACAATATTGGATAAACTTTCGCAAATTCCTTGGCGCGCTCTGGGCCTTGTTCCATCTGTATACATCCCTTATATAAAGGGTGGGCCAAATATTTTTGTTTTTTAATGCAATAAAATTAACTAAATTCAATTTTTTTCCATGTATTATGGCTTTATTAGTAAAAGCAAACATTCCCACTAATTATGAAACACAACGTCGTTCAGCCACTTGCATCGGCTGGCTTCGCAGTAGCCCATTCTGTCACTCCAAGACCTTGTTGATGGTTTCGGGCTGTAGCTCACGGATTGCTTGGATGATATTGGCCTTAAGTGCTTGAATCGTTTCCGGATTGTTGGAATGACATCGGTTCTTCACGGTTCCACACAAAAAAAAGTCCAAAGGGCTAAAATCGCAGCTCTGGGGAGCCCAATTGACATCGCCAAGACGGGTACTAACACCATTTGGGAATTTGGTGATTCTGGCACGAGAAAATTTAACATTTTCCGAAATGATAGGCGAGAGTTAGTGTGGCAAGAGCCGAATACTGCTCTTAAAAAAGAGAATTTGCCTTCAACCGTCAAACATGGAGGTTGTGAAGTCAAGGTCTGGTGATATATGTCGTCGGCTATTTAAATATATGGAAAGAAAATCTTAAAAAAAAGTGCTGAAGAACTCTTATTTCGAGCAAGATAATGACCCAAAGCATACTGTTGTTCATTATAGTGAAAAAATAACATTCCCCGGATATGAATCCCATAAAGCATCAATGGGACGTGTGGGATAGGCGTATCCACCAAGGCTTTGTTAAAAACGGTGTTTGCAGATGAATGGACAAAATAGGTTAAAAGAAGTCATAAAGAATAAGAGTATGCCAACCCGCTATTAATATATTTTTAGTAACTATCAGATACATAATTACTCAATTATACTTAGTTTGTGCCAATACTTTTTTCCCAACAAAAAAATGGAGTTGTACTAAACTATTGTGAATTTTCATTAATTAAACTATCAAACAAATCAGACGGTAATCAGAGTGTTTTGATCAATTGTCACGAAGTCAAAACTTGTTTTTCGTTGCCGTAGTGAATTAAGATTGCTCGGCGAAAAAAATTCAGTTACCCTTCGATGGGTCGCGGGACTCCGTGACGTTTATGTAAATGAAATGGCAGATGAACTGGCAAAAACGGTTCATCCCTTGAACCGAGCAAAATTGGCTACTTAAGTATGCCACTGCAGCAGGAAAATATGGAATTCACTAAAGTTTCCTTAACACCACAAATGACAGATGGTCAACAATTGACACCTGTCGGGTTTCAAGGAATCTTTGGCTAGATATTTCAAAGACAAAAAACAAATTGTCTACTGAAGCTTAGTAGACCTTATTTGTCTCTCTTGGTTCGAATCCTTACGTGTCAAAACTGAATAGGAACCCACATGAGCAGAATGGGCATCAGCACATTTGACTTATGCAGAGCGTGTCAAGACGAAGAGCCTAGGGATAACTAGAAAAGATACCCTCGAAGAATATTTTTTCGACGAATTGGGCGACGTCTCATTTGTACTACTAAAAAGTATATTTAACTTCATTCAGAAATCAGGATGCCTCCCACCCCACCCATAACTACATTACCTATACCCTGTGCACCCCACCTAACCCAACCTAGTGAGAATATTTTTGAACACAATTAGTAATGGGTGTCCTTTTTCAGTTTAGTCTCATAAATTCGATTGGGAATATAATTGTACAAGTTATCAATAATTAGGAGTATAATTTCATCCCAAAGCTTTTTAATTGCCTACATCAACGCCTATTTATCTTCTAATAGTCAGCCTTACATGCATACTTTTCGAGTGATTATGTTTAGGTGGTAAGCGTATTCAGGAGCAAGTTAATATTTTTGCTTCCAGTGTTTTTGAACCTATTCAGAGATGAGCGGTTCTTTATATTGGTAATTTGGCACACAGGAAAACAAAATAATTATATTCAAATAAAGTTTGTGTTTATTTAAAAATAATAATTATTATTTATCAATCATTGATTTTAGATGAAGAGGAAGCCCAAGAAGAATCAGTTAAAGCTGCAGAATTATCCAATGATTCTGATGTTCCATTGAAGCCAACGGTAAGAAAGAAGGTGGTGTATTGAATTTATTATTCTTTTATTTTTCATTAACAAATGCATGATGTGATAGATCCATTCCATATATCAATACATACATACACACATTATATCATCATTTACTAAACAAAAACTTAAAACGCATGGTAGATTTTCAAATAACATGCATTATTACATCCTATAACTGGGAACCACCGGGCCACGTAGGTATGAAGGGAAATGAAGGCAGACTATTTGAAAAAAATAGGAGCAACTACATACGATAGCTAAGGGGGCTTGACCACTACTTTGCAATACGAGAAAATTCGAATAAAAATAAAATCAAAACAGAAGAAGCGTCCAAAAGATAAAAAAATATCGACAGAACTTCAAAAGCTGAGGCAGGCCAAAATACATCTTGGGAGCAAGAACCAAGAGCGGCTTAACCAGGAACAACTTTAGATTTATAACGAGTTTTCCCATTGGTCTCTGGACCATATATTAGGAAGATGTGAATCTTCGTGCTTAAAAGACGACAGGTATCTGGGACGTCACTAGAAAAAAGAGAATGAAAGTACTCCAAAGAATGAAATTTAGACGAAGAGCAGTCAAATGAGCGATCTCATCTATAATCATGTGATTATACTGTTTTACTATCTGCAATCTTAATTTGTTTTTGTTTCATCTCTAATCTCTTTGTTAACAAAAAAAAACAAATTTATTATTCATAACAACAGGTGGCAAGTACACTATTTTCTTTGCCCTTGCAGCCATATGCGTCAATATAATACACGGGTGTTGCACTTCTCCAATGAAATAAATTAATGCAAACTTAAATTCTACAATAATCTCATCATAACAAGATCAATTTCTAAATGAATCTTCAATGCTAGTAAATTATTTATTTAACCGTAAACAATATCATAGATAACTGGTTCACATATCAATCACACGTACATTCATTTGTTTGTACATACATAAAGTCTACATACGTATGTATTTATATAAGTAGAATAGAAATGATGTTGATTGTTAATATAATAACAAATTGTATCAGAATTGTATTTCTTTTGTTAAGAAACAAAACAAGCGTAGAAGTGATTGAAAAAGTTGCGGTAAGGCGATCGACGAAGGCGATAACAATTTTTTAATAAAATTAACAACCTCAACTTTTATCTAGACTTGAGAATTTGATTATGATTTTCGTAAATTATTTAACTGCACAAATTATTTACTAATATGTATTTTGTTTAGTTTTTTTTTTTTGAACGAATGCTTTATAAATAGTTGTTAGATCAGAAGGGGACAAAAAGTTCTTACATCGTCTGAGAAAACCGGGGCATTTCGCAGAATTTTTAGCAATATCTGATATGTAGTCGTTCACCAAAAGTTTTTCAGTAACGCAGTTGCCAAGAATCGAAAGCTTTTCTGTTTCCTCGATGCAACTTCCATTCATGTATAATGGCAAAAGCGGTATATTCGGCTTTAAGTTTTGGAAGCATTACATTCAACACGTTTATTAATGCCCCATATAACAATGCTGTACAAATCTGAGTTTAAAGAGCTCAACATATTCTGCCGTTGCAACTCGATATTCGAAAAGGAGACAAGTTAGGAGAGAAGAATGAAAAAGCAACGGTGCTGTCATCATTGAAGCAGTTTAGTGGATTAATAGTTTCATACAAGAGATCATTTATAAAAGTAAGAAATATTGTTGAAGAAACTATGGATCTTAGGGGCATACAGGCATTTATTTTGTAAATTATAGACTTGAAACCGTCCAAACCAATTTGTATTGAACGATCAGAAAGATAATTGCTAATCCAGCGAAGAAGTAACTCTAAAAGCATGCTTTTCCGATAAGAGAGCTTGATGCCAAACTCTGCCAAATGCTTTAGAAATATCAAGCGCAACAGTTTTGTTTCTCAAAAAGCGATGTAAGGATTCATTTCACTTTTCCAAAAGCCATAAGATCACCAGTGGAACTGTTGCAACGAAAGCCGTACTGACGGTCATTAAGAAAAATTCGTTGTTCGAGATATTTCATGAGCTGACGATTGATCAGCGTTATGACCATGAATTTGAATCGCCTTTTTATGATTTGGTTGCACAAATGCTTTCTTCCATCCATGGTTTAGCCAAAGTAAAAGAAAACATTTTCAAGACAATTGGTGATATACCATCGGGGCTAGGAGATTTGCCAATATCCAGATCTTTTAGGACTTTATCAAATGTACAGATTCGTCCTCAAGTACAGGTGGAACTCTATCACTATCAGGAAACCTAGAGTTGCTGCGAATTGTTCTACAAACATATTGGCCTTGTCTATGGAACTCACGATAGAGTGCATAGCAGATGAGCGTCTATAAAATTGACCTTGTAAAAGTCCTTTTCATATTTATTGTTTTGAACACAGATGTTTCTTACAAAATAATTATTCAGTCTTTGATCGAATTCTGTTTCTTGCATCAAAAATTATACCTCATTTGTTTTAAAATTGATAATAAACAACAAAACAAACAGCTTTTTCTTGTGAAAATAATTTTTATTGCTCAAGGCCTAATGACGTAATAAGCTTCCAAAACAAGTATATAAATATTTGGCAAATATATTTCGCTAGTCGGTAATACGAACCCTATGTTTTTGGGTAGCGTTTTTCATATCTTTAGGCTATTTAGCACGAAGAAAGAAAAAATCGATAACAAATCTGCTACTTTCCCATTCATACTTATAAGCTACATAGCCAGGTAAAAGGTATATTCCTAGACTTGCTAATTAAATATCAATAACAATATAAAAGTATTTGAATAAAAATGACGCACATTCATTCATCTCTGACTTTCACTTTTTATTTTTATTTTTTTTTTTTTGTTTTCGGTATTTATGTTGTTGTTTTGTTTACAAAATTCATGGTGCTGCTGATACACAGGAGGAAGATGATGACTACGACCCTGACGATAATCGTAAAAAGAAAAAAGGTAAAAAGCGTAAAACTAAGAATGAAAAAGAAAAAGGTCGCAAGAAGAAAAAGCGCAAGAAGAACGAAAGCGAAGAGGAGAGTGATTTTCAGCACGAGGAAGAAGTTGAATATCCAACAACTAAGCGTGGACGCAAGCGCAAGGATGCTGAGAAGGCAGCAGCCAAGGAAAAAGAAGCATCATCCTCTTCAGGTAGAGTAGATAACATACACGAATTCTCTAATCGTCAAAAAAAAAAAAAAAACGCGATGGATCCAACTTGAAACCTAATCGCGAATGCTTTATTCGTTGAATTCCTATTTTTAATAAACTATGTCTTCATTTTGTAGGAATGCCATCTGTTGAGGACGTCTGTTCCGCATTTAATGTGACTGACGTTGAGATAGACTACACTGACAGTGACATGCAGACTTTGACTTCGTACAAACTTTTCCAGCAGCATGTACGTCCAATTTTACAGAAAGAGAACGCAAAGGTTCCAGCCCCTAAGCTCATGATGTTGGTTGCAGCCAAGTGGAGGGATTTCTGTGAAGTGAATCCCAACATACAGAGTGAAACTGGCAGAGATGACGAAGAACCGCGATCATCTCGTTCATCACGCAATGAAAAGGTAAGTTCTTTTTACATGAAAAAGGGTTTATCTAAGACTAATTTTTGCTTTCTCAGCCCGATGACATCTTTGAAGAAGACGAGGAGGAAGAGGAAGAAGAGCAAGAGCCAGATCAGCGTTCTCGTCGTAAACGTGGTCGAACTGCCAGCAAAAAAGGCCGTAAATCTGGAAAAGTACCCACTCTGAAGATTAAGTTTGGGAAACGCAAGCACCAAAGCTCAGACGATGATCCAGATGCAAGTGGAATATCGGAACGTGACTCTGATTTGGAATTTGAAAAGATGCTTCAGAAGTCCGATTCGAGCAAGGACGAAAATTTGGACGATAATGCCGAAGAAGAAGAAGAAGAACCACAGCCGGTGGTGAAGAAAAAAGCCAAGACTAAGTTTGGCAATAAATTCAAGAAGAAGAAGAAAATGCACAAGACAAGTCGGTTCCCCGATGGCGATGATGGTGATCATGAACACCAGGATTACTGCGAAGTTTGCCAACAAGGCGGAGAGATTATTCTTTGCGATACATGTCCAAGAGCGTATCATTTGGTTTGCTTGGAACCGGAGTTAGATGAAGCTCCGGAAGGCAAATGGTCGTGTCCACATTGTGAAGCTGATGGTCCAGTTGAAGAACAAGAAGATGATGAGCATCAAGAGTTCTGTCGGGTATGCAAGGATGGTGGGGAGTTACTTTGTTGTGATTCCTGCCCATCTGCTTATCACACATTTTGCTTAAATCCTCCTTTGGACACAATTCCTGACGGCGATTGGAAGTGCCCTCGTTGTGGATGTCCATCACTCAGCGGTAAAGCAGAGAAAATACTTACTTGGCGATGGATGGAGCCAAAGAATGAAGCCTCCACATCAAAGAAGCAGCAACAACGCGTTCGCGAGTATTTTATCAAGTGGCACAACCAGTCCTACTGGCACTGTGAATGGGTGAGCGAGGTTCAGATGGACGTTCACCATCCGTTCATGCTACGCTCTTATATGCGTAAATACGACATGGAAGAACCGCCCAAGTTTGAGGAAGCCCTCGACGAAGCTGATAGCCGATTTTTGAGAATTCAGCGCCACAAGGCAAAAACCCATGGCAAAGATGAAGAAAACTCTGAGATCGATTTGGAAGAGCGTTACTACCGTTATGGTGTGAAGCCAGAATGGCTCATAGTTCACAGAGTGATTAACCATCGTACAGCTAGAGATGGTTCGATTTTATATTTGGTGAAGTGGCGCGACTTGCAGTATGACAAATGCACCTGGGAAGACGAAGGCGATGATATCCCTGGCTTGAAGATTGCCATAGAATTTTATATGGATTTGAGGGCTGCATGTAATTCGGATACTGTTCGGAGTAGCGCTAAGAAGGGCAAGAAGGGTCGCAAAGGCAAAGCTAAGGATCTTGATGATGATGAAAGGTCCTCCACCATTAAACGATATACACCCCCTCCAGAGAAGCCGGAAACTGATTTGAAAAAGAAGTACGAGGGTCAGCCACCATTCTTGGATGAAACTGGAATGCAGCTTCATCCCTACCAGATCGATGGTATCAATTGGTTGCGGTACTCTTGGGGACAGAATATTGATACCATTCTTGCCGATGAAATGGGTTTGGGAAAGACCATCCAGACCGTAACTTTCTTGTACTCTCTCTACAAGGAAGGCCATTGCAAGGGTCCGTTCATTGTTGCGGTTCCTCTGTCGACAGTGATCAATTGGGAGCGAGAATTTGAACTTTGGGCACCAGATTTCTACTGTATCACATATGTGGGTGACAAGGATTCCAGAGCCGTGATTCGAGAAAATGAACTGACATTTGAAGAAGGTGCTATTAGAGGTTCAAAGCCCGCCCGTATTCGCACATCTTCGTTTAAATTCAACGTACTATTGACAAGTTATGAATTGGTGTCTATGGACGCAGCCTGTTTAGGATCCATCGATTGGTCCGTCCTCGTTGTGGACGAGGCACATCGATTGAAAAGTAACCAGAGCAAATTTTTCCGTATTTTGAACAGTTACAACATTGCTTATAAGTTACTGCTGACCGGTACACCGTTGCAGAATAATCTCGAGGAGTTGTTCCATTTGCTGAATTTCTTGTCTCGGCGGAAGTTCAATGATTTGAATGCTTTCCAAAATGAATTTGCTGATGTAGCCAAGGAAGAGCAGGTAAGAAGTTCCCTTTGGAGAATTTAAACATTGTTATAATCAAACTTATTTTTTAGGTAAAACGTTTGCACGAAATGCTCGGACCTCACATGTTGCGTCGTCTCAAATCGGACGTATTGAAGAACATGCCCTCCAAATCAGAGTTCATTGTGCGCGTGGAATTGTCGCCTCTACAAAAGAAGTACTACAAATACATCCTGACCAAGAATTACGAAGCTTTAAACTCTAAAAGTGGTGGTAATTCTTGTTCTCTGATAAACGTAATGATGGACTTGAAAAAATGCTGCAATCATCCATATCTCTTCCCGTCTGCGGCTGAGGAGGCCCAACTAGCACCAGGAGGTGGCTATGAACTCGCTTCAATGACAAAGGCCGCTGGAAAGCTTGTACTTCTCTCCAAGATGTTGAAACTACTTAAAGACCAAGGACATCGTGTTCTGATTTTCTCGCAGATGACAAAGATGTTAGACATTTTGGAGGACTTCCTGGAAGGCGAGGGCTATAAATACGAACGGATTGATGGTGGCATCACGGGAAATCTTCGTCAGGAAGCTATTGATAGATTCAACGCTCCCGGGGCGGCACAGTTTGTATTCTTGTTAAGTACTCGAGCTGGTGGTTTGGGTATTAATCTGGCCACCGCAGATACTGTTATTATTTATGACTCCGATTGGAATCCTCACAATGATATTCAGGCATTCTCGCGAGCTCATCGTATCGGACAGGCAAACAAGGTGATGATATATCGTTTTGTAACCAGAAACTCAGTCGAGGAAAGGGTCACCCAAGTGGCGAAGCGCAAAATGATGTTGACTCATTTGGTGGTACGTCCAGGTATGGGCGGAAAGGGAGCGAACTTTACAAAGCAAGAACTGGATGACATTCTGCGTTTCGGAACAGAGGAACTCTTCAAAGAGGATGGGAAGGAAGAAGAAGCCATTCATTATGATGATAAGGCTGTTGCCGAGCTCTTAGATCGTTCGAATCGGGGAATCGAAGAGAAGGAAAGTTGGGCCAATGAGTATTTGTCTTCATTTAAGGTGGCCTCATATGCTACAAAAGAAGAGAACGAAGAAGAAGAGACAGAGATTATCAAACAAGAGGCAGAAAACTCTGATCCGGCTTATTGGGTTAAGTTGCTGAGACATCACTATGAACAACATCAGGAGGATGTGAGCCGAACTCTTGGAAAGGGCAAACGAGTCAGGAAGCAGGTAAACAAAATCGTTGTATATGTCAAATAATACAAATTCTTTAAACGATCTCTTTTAGGTTAATTACACTGACGGCGGCGTCGTGGCTGCTGAACCAAGAGATGACAGCAACTGGCAGGACAATGCCTCTGATTTCAACTCGGATTACTCGGGTGCGTCGGACGAAGACCGTGAAGATGATGACTTTGACGAACGCGCCGACAATGGGGAATCGTCTAGAAAAGTTAAGAGGCGCCCAGAACGAAGAGATGATCGTCCGTTGCCACCGCTGCTTGCTCGTGTCGGCGGAAACATTGAAGTTCTTGGTTTTAATGCTCGCCAGCGAAAGAGTTTCCTGAACGCAATTATGCGATATGGAATGCCACCACAGGATGCATTCAACTCGCAGTGGTTGGTAAGGGATTTGCGTGGCAAGTCGGAACGAAACTTCAAGGCTTATGTGTCGCTGTTTATGCGACATCTGTGCGAGCCCGGAGCTGACAATGCAGAAACGTTTGCTGATGGAGTGCCTCGTGAAGGACTAAGTCGTCAGCATGTTTTGACACGTATCGGAGTTATGTCGCTGATCAGAAAGAAGGTACAGGAATTTGAACACATAAATGGCTACTATAGCATGCCAGAGTTGATTTTGAAACCATGCGAGCCAGTTAGATATCAACAGCATATGACTGCAGATAACATGAGTGGCGATAAGAGTGCTACGCCTAGTACAAGCGCGACTCCAGCAACCAGTGCAGCGCCTAGCCCCGCTCCGAATTCAGAGAAAGGCGAAGACAAATCTGCTGCATCAGGTGATGATAAGCCTCGAGCTGAAGGTGCATCAGAGGTCGACAAAGATGAAAAGTCCGCGTTAAAGAAAGATTCAGGCGATGATGATGTTCAATCTGTGAAATCTGAGGGTAAGGATAAAGACAACTCCGAAGCAGATTCATCCTCAGTAAAGAAGGATGACGAAAAGGAAGAGTCAAAAGTTGTGACCGAGGATGACGATGATGACGTGCTTATCATTAAAGACGACGGAGAAGTTGAAAAGCCAAAGCCAATGGAGAATAAACGGCAGGACACGACAAAGATCGAAGAGAGCTTAGAAGTTTTAAAGCGCAAATTCATGTTCAACATTGCTGACGGAGGATTTACAGAACTGCACACACTGTGGTTGAACGAAGAGAAGGCTGCCGTTCCAGGCAGGGAGTATGAAATCTGGCACCGTCGTCATGATTATTGGCTATTAGCTGGCATTGTGACTCACGGTTACGGGCGTTGGCAGGATATCCAAAATGATATTCGCTTTGCAATCATCAATGAACCATTCAAAATGGACGTAGGCAAGGGAAACTTTTTGGAGATCAAAAACAAGTTTTTAGCACGTCGATTCAAGTTGCTCGAACAAGCTTTGGTTATTGAAGAACAATTACGGAGAGCTGCATTCTTGAATCTTAGCCAAGATCCTAGCCATCCTGCCATGTCGTTGAATGCCCGCTTTGCAGAAGTTGAATGTTTGGCAGAATCTCATCAACATCTGAGCAAGGAATCGCTGGCAGGCAATAAGCCGGCCAATGCAGTACTGCATAAAGTATTGAATCAATTGGAGGAACTATTATCTGACATGAAGAGTGATGTGTCACGTTTGCCGGCTACTTTGGCCCGTATTCCCCCGGTTGCGCAGCGTCTGCAGATGTCAGAGAGATCAATTCTGTCCAGGTTGGCTGCCACCGCTGGAAATGTACCCAATTCCGGTGAGTCTTTTTAAACTTAATAAATTAATAAATCTAACAGAATTACTGACTTTTTTATTTTTAGCTCAATTGATGACACAATTCCCTGCAGGATTCCAAGGTGCTGCTCTGCCAGCATTCACCGGCAGTCCAGCCGCAAACTTTGGATCTTTTCGACCACAGTTTTCGGTACCCGGACAACCATCAACCAGCTTTGCCGGCACAAATTAAATATTTTACGATATTCTTTTTAAGTAAAGCTCCAAAAAAAGAACCCCTCCCTCAAAGACTTGTCCCGCTATAGTTCATTTGTGTTTTAAGGTATTCCAGATCAGAAGATACTTACAAACCTCTGCGATCTTTATCCTTACTCCCCCATCCAAGTTTTGTTCCGATGAATGCCGCGTTTTGTGTAATTTTTATGTTTGGGTTTCTTTTTGACTGTCTTATTTTTTTACGTCACAATAAGATATTTTTAATTTATCATCTCATGAGATATCTGTAATGAATACAAAAAATATAGCAGATAAATCCATTCCAAGAAAAAGTGTGTTTCTTTTTATTTTTCACTTTATCTACATCTACATCTTCGTCATCGGTTTTGTTTGTATTTTGTTGAAAATGAGGGAACACTAGAGGACATTCTTCTTCTTTCTGCAATTTCTTTGGAGAGGAATTTTTTTGTCCAATGCTCTTATTGCTGGGGGTGATGATGATGATGATAATAATTTCAGTCGAGTTATTGGGCCATGCAAAGATTATGTGGCCAAGTAAGGTGTTGGTTTTCCTTTAACGGAGTACAAAAAAAAAAAAAACGAGGACAAATCTTTTTTTACTATTGTTTAGACGCAGTGGAAGATGCTGTTGCATTTTGTCGAGAAGTGTGATTGAAGTCGGAATTTATTGCTTTCCTCATGGAAATGGAATATGAAAGTGAACTTTTTTGATGTGATCACTGCCGCTTAGATGAACAACGTCAGGAAAAAAATAATTTGCTACTCGGTTTGATGTCAAAGAATGAAAATGTATGTTATAATAGGGCCCCGGTGAGTTATTCTTTTTTAAAGAGGTAAATTATGTATTTTTGGAAAGTTTAAGAAATATCTTAATACATAAATATACAGATTTTAAATAAAAAATAAAAATGTCATTTGACATAACGGGATCCTATTGGAATTTGTGTAACAATTTGGTAAGATGTTCCTGCCCTCCAGTTATTCATCCGTTGGAAGACGTTTAAATATATTTGTCTTTTATAAACTTTGCATATGAATTAATGTAAATAGTTGGCTGAGAAAATAAAAACTGTTCAAGCGAAACAATCCAATTTGTCCCTATAATTTGTTAGGTCCCGCGTAAATAGGTAAATCAACCGAAAACTTTCACCCTAAAAAACTGCTTAAACATTTTCCAATTAGTTCTTTCACTCTTCGTCTATACACAGAAATTAATTTTCCATTCGCGTAAAACTTACTACTCTCTCTGAAGGCTTACTAGCTCAACCCTCGGCGGCACAGTTCTGTCAACCCTTGGGGCTTGTACTTCATTTGTTTATTTTTAAAAGTTTAAATTGACAATCGCGGCTGATGACGAATATTTTGCACAAAACCCCAAAAATGAGAGCCTAAACCCATTAGCATGAACAGCACGATTATGAGATAAATGAATGTAAATTCTCTTTGATAAGGTTTTTTTTTTTGAATTATTTCTCCTCTGATGAAAAACTTCACGGTTTTTGAATGTGGGTTTGATGTGATTCGTTTTAAATAAATGTTACTTTAAATTCGTTACCATTACGAAAGGACTGCCTGTTGTTAGACCGAAAAGGGTTGACAGACTGCATAAAATATCATCAGCAAAACCATATAATTAATTCCAATGAAAAAAAAAAACATTTTTTAAACTTTTTTGTAAACTTGCATACTTTTGCGATTATTTAGGTAGGTACTTTTTTTTTTTAATGATGATTGAGTAGAGAATGATTAAGCGTGATGAGAGAAAAAATACGTACATAAACCGAAACAGGATCCAAGTGTTTTATTTTCCCGACCCTTTAAAGAAACGGTACATTATAAAAAAAAAAACATTTTCTTATAATTGTGGGATTGGAAGTTTTTTTTTAATGTGATACATTAATTAACTGTTTTTATGGCTTTCATTTAAAAATGACCATCGTTTAAAAATAGGTTACCTTCTAGCAATTTTAAATTATTTCGCAGCATAGTCGATGAGGTGATGGCCTTGTTGGTTCGTGGAGTTGTGGACATAAGATTCACACCGTACTTGGAAATATTAACAGTGATTGGTAGAAGTTTGTTGTTACCTAAAAAAGAAGCGGGAGTTTTTAATACATGAATGTTGTTTAATTGATTGAAATTCGCTAAGAGCATTCCATCCGCTTATTTTGACATGAATAGGTATGCTGTGTCCTGTGTTTCGTTGACGTTTAAGTCTTGGTTTTCGGTTTTCATAAACACCCAGGGACTGTCAATTGTTTTGATGACAATTAAATCAAGAAAAAAATAACTCTGTGCTCTGTTAAAACTTTAAATTAGGCCAAATTCCTAAACGCAAGATTTGCAAAGCAGATATAGCAAATCAGAATACGCATATGTAAGAGAATTGAGCAAGAAATGTTTGACATTTTGCACAAACGCCTCTGCATTTGTTGCGCAAGAAAATAGCATCGATTGGATGAGAGATTTTTGTATTTGCATTTTGGAACTGTTTGATTAGCAGAATTTGCACAAGATATGCGTTTAGGAATTTGCCCTTAGTTTGGTCGTTACCTGAATTCGCCACAGAAAAATACCTAGATCTACTTCAGGGACCATATTCGGAATTCCCCCCCCCCCACCAAAATGAACTTTTTTTTTTAAAGAATCGATAAAAAAGTGTTTGCTCCGCTTAGGGTATGCAAAGACGCCAGGCAGGCGCCTATGTCAACAGTTTTTTTGTTTAACAGTAGTGTGGGTGGCCGCCCAACGACCGTTTTTTTTTTTATCGTATAATTATAAAATTTTCATTTTTTTATACCTGACTTTTTTACCATAAAAAAGTGTTTCTCCTCCATAATTTAATGTTTTTTATCAACAGCACATTTTTTTTTATCGATTCATTAAAAAAAGTGCTTTTTTGTGGGGGGGGGGTGAATTCCGAATAAGGACAGACTTCAGGTCTCGAAAAACACAGAATTTACTCACCAGGGCGAGTTCAGGTTTTTCAAAAAAAAAAAAAAAAAAAAATTATTTAGGGCGACTCAATAGTATAATTGGGTAACACTCAAAAATTATTTGATAAAAACAAGTTTTTCTTAGATCTGAAAAGATTTGAATTTATGTAGATGCGCCCAATCTTACAATATTTTTGTATCAACTGGTAAACATTAAATGTCGTAATGATAATTAAATGCACATTTTTATAATTAAAACCAATTTTTGATAGCTTTTGGAGGGTGTGTAATTAAATGCGTTTGATTAGGTTAGAGGTCTAGATTCGGAGATTATTTTCGCCAAGACGGTTGAAATCTGAATGAAAGTCAGCTGTATCACGAATTCCATCGTAATCGGGAACATGTTACGAATTCCGAATATAACTAGCACAGATTTCATGGTAGTGGAAAATCTCGTACAAATCACCAATACGGACAGAATTGGAGACAGTTTTTTTTCTGGATTCGTTTGTTTCGGGTGTTTGCTTAAGGTTTAATTAGACTGATAATTACCTGTTAGTGGGAAAGGACATCATACAAAGTTGCTTAATTATTTAAGAATTCCCAAGATATAATGTTATACTGGTAGTTTCAAAGTTCAGTTCATACAAATATTTTTCAGTTATTATACAAAGTGTTAGAAAACTTTAACATATCACTGTATCTATATTTTTATATATTAAGTTTACCTCAATGGTAATACATCACTCTGCCAAGCGACCGAGCGCACGATATGTTTTCCTTTGCATAAAATTAAGGATAAGACGACGTCAGTGGTTGTTTTTCTAGGCTTCGCATGGGATGCATCAAGTGATTGCCACCCGTTCCCATCATCTTCCATCCTAATACATCTTCTCATCCTTGTCCACTTTACCCACTATCAACCATCTATAGGTCGTCAGCGGGGCGAATAGGGAGACGATTGTGCAACCACTGCAGCACCTCTACACTAGCAGTGAGATGCAATCGAGTGGGTATACCGATAGGTGGCTCTGCCTATTGCCTATTCAGTTTTGTTAATTCAGAAACTTTTTAGAGCTGTGTTTTTATTAAAACCGACCTGTTTGTCCTTTATTCTACAGCGCTTGAGGCATATGTTGCTCAAAATTTAAATGTATGAGTGTAGAGCGATAGTCCTTTTTGAGTATATCTATTATTATTGTTGTTGCTGTTCTGTTTGTTGTTGTTGTTTTCATTTACATTGCTGCATGAACACACATCCATTCACTAGCGCTGCCACCCACTCGATTGCAGTCGAGTGGGCACCATATTGTAATTAACTGAATTTGATATACAACTCTAGATACGAACTTAGGTTTGAACCTTGCAGTCGAGCTAGAGTAGAAACGATGAGGAAGAAGACGAGAGGAACAAACGTGTGTACACACAAGCAATATCGACGGACGATGCAAAACATACTATGCAGATGGCTCTGGCAGTCTAGATGCGGTCGAGAGGTTGAATGTGAGTGAATCGGAATTTCATGCAAATTAAGTGAGGTTGTAAAAAAAAAAAAAAAAAAATAGAAAAAGCTGCAGGATGCTAGAAAAAAGATCCTCGATGAGGTGGGTGGATTTAAAAATAACATCTACTTCTAATATGAGAGGGACGGAATTGAGAGTAAATATAACAGTGCATTACACGTTCCACGAGTACGTATAGGTATTTTTTTTTTAGTTTTGTTAGGAAGCTCCTTTCATCCATTCACACACATACACACATACATCCCTACTTGCATTGTCCTTGCACCTCTCGCCCATCAAAATCCACCATGCCAGCCAACTACCACCTCGACTTCGCACAGAGTGCATAATGTTCATAATTAATTTTGTGCCCCGGCGCGCCCTGTACCTTTTGTGTTTAATCGTTCTTCTACTCTACTTTTGCACTCTGAGTAACCGGGACAAAGGAGCCCAGAAACGGATGAGATTATTATGAGGACGATTGAGGGTGCATGAGCCCAACGAGCACCAATCCCACAAGCACACAAATGAGTGGGGTTGTTTACGCTTAATGGGAGTGACCTTAAATGGCCATCAGAGCAAAGTGAAGTACGGCGCGAGTGGTACTTACTACTTTCTAATTTTCTCACGCCAGCCTCTGAGATTGAAGCAATATAATGGCAATCACCGATGCATAGTGGGATAAAAGCAATTTCAAGCGCGGTGAAGTGGTCCGAAATGGTGAATTGAAAATAGCTCGAAGGATAACGAAGAAAAAAAGAGAAAGGTCAAAAGAGTTGACATTAGCAATTGGCTTGTTACGAGTAGTTGAACAAAGGGGCATTTGGTTGCATTATCTTTTCTTGTGGCATAATCATGTCTTGTTTATGACACCTCTGACAATTTTTATGGTCTTAGATCGATAGTGAATTTTTGTCGATGAGACAAGTGAAATATGACAAAGAAGATTATGATAGTTTTTTTTTTCTAAACAGTAATCCTTGGTAATTTTTATGGGGGTTTCATTGTTATCACTCGAAACTCGAAATCAACTTTGACTTGTGATGCTACATATTTAAAATCTCTCACTTTTATGAAGATCTTTTGAAATTGGAAAAAAAAATCTTAAATCATTATGAAATATTGAAATAAAAACTCAAAAACTCGAAGTTTTAACATTTGAAAATTTAAGCTAAGCCGGGTGTGTATGTTTATGGGATATGTGAAGTCACAAGTCTACGCCGAACAGTGGTTCATATAGTGATAAAGATATCCATGTCAATTTATTCAGCTTAAAGAAAATTTCTAAGGTAATAAAATTCGATAATTAAAACAATGTCTTAAGCTCCACTTATTTATGTTGTTTTTATTTGGTAATCCGGAAGCCTTCTGGACTCTTCTAAAAGTGTTCACTTGGGAAAAAATGACAGTTCTGATTCTGAAAAGAAGAGAAATTTGCTTCTGGATTTGAAATCAGAATCAAAACCAGAAGCACTCACACATTCATATACTTAAACGTCAAACTCAACAGCTGTGATGTTTTGTATCCTAATTGTACGAAGTTTATCATTCATCAAATATTATTCTTGATTTTCATTACTGTCCACATTTGATGTTTCACATAGGTATACAATGACAAAAAACTTTAGAATCAAGAAAAAGTGTTCAGTTGGGATTCCGGATCGGAGAGAGATTCCGGATTGCCAAATAAAAACGACATTAGACGATCATTTAAGTTTCAGTTAAGCTTTCGTTAAACTGACTTCTAAATGCAAAAATTGAAGCGTTTAACTGCAACTGAAACTGATCGATTTCCCATTAGTTGACAGTTCTGTTGTCAGTTAAACTGATGTTTTAGTTGCAGTAGGGAATTTAAATGCTAAATTTAATGCTAAAAATATGAGGGTTGCACTTAGTCTACCGTCAGGTGATATGGCTTCTCTAATACTGGTATCTTGTTTTTTAATAAAAGCTCCAAGTTTACGCTTTCACTTATACATAAATAGTTTGACCAATCACCATGTTCAAACCTTAATTCCCACATTTAATTTAAGTGCGATAGGGTCAACTGAATACGGGACTGAATGACGTCTAAGTGCACTGTATGACATCAGTTTAAATGAAAGCTTATCTGAAAGCTCAAATGAAACTCAAATGATCATCTGAACGGGGCTTTACATGGTGTTTGAAAATCTTCTAAGATGCATTTGACAACCACTTTGGCTAAAATTAGAGCATAATAAGCATGAGCATAAAGTTCAAATACTTAATCTCTGTTCTTAGCACGATTAAATGGCTCCGTCGGAAGACTTATACCGCGAGCAAGCGGAATAAGGGATTTTATGGAGGTTTATGGTGCACAGTAGACGAATGATTGGAATACAAAGCAGCTTCAAAATACATCAAACATAAAGGTTGAAAATACGAGTATACATATACGCCGATTGTCTACAGGACAAAGTCGAATGTTCAAAAAATAAACATCATCCATTCCAAAGACTATTGATTAAATTATGTTTCAAGGCCTATGAAGACAGGATTTGTTTTATTGATTTTTTGGTTATAAATTGCAAAATGGTATGTATGTATATGTACATACATATTAAGAAAGTCAACTTACTTTTTTTATGATTCTTGGGCTGTCCAAGTCTTAGCCTATTTTGAATAATACAAAAATGTAGACAATATTTTGAATATTATGAAGGCGTCGGCTTTTTCGGTACATATTTTTATGTTAACTTGTAGTATATGTATTAGTATTAGTTTTTCATCACCCCATTTCTGATATGTACATAATATTTACCAGGTGTTTCCACGATAATAGTCCCCACAGTTCACCTAAAGGCCCCTTAGTACGATAGGCCATTGATGACCCATAAGATGTTGAATGAGATGGTGTGGGTTGCGTCGTATTTACACGATGGCGACGTGATTTTACGAGTACTCAAGAAGATGGATGAAAAACCTGTTGCCTCTGTTTGCAATGTATTTAGTCAATCAATTAGTACTAGACCAGGTGTTGACGCCAAGACAATGCGGACGAAAAACTAACATCAACGCCACCCTAGGCGATCGCACCACGCCATCAACCCTCCGGCGCCATTTACCCGCCTTAAGGATTTTCCATTAAGAGTTTCCTGTCTTTAGGAATAGAACAAATTCTGAGTGGAATATTATTGACATTCTTTATTTAAAGATTTTTTTTAATAAGGCATAGATCTACGACTTCAGAAAACCACGCAATAAAAATCGCATGACCTTGGTGGCCGATTCACGTCAAATTCTCACACCGGTGCTATATGGCACCAAGCACCGCATACTGCTGTAACCACTACCACATGTCAAGGTCCATATGGTTCAATTTTTGCCTCAAGAAATTTGTTATCATCGTTCTGTAGCACTCGCCATTGACAGTGATCACCTCCTCAACGTCGTTTTCGAAAAAGTGTGAGCCAATGATGCCGCCGCCGCCGGCCCAAAATCCACACCAAACTGTAACTTTTCGAGAATGAATTGTTGCCTGGTGAACCTCGTGTGGGTTGGTGTCGTCCCATGACCGGCAATTTTTGCTGGTCACTAAAGATGATTTTCCGGCCAAAATAAGGGTCCTCTTCCAAACGCTCCGAGCCATAATAGAAAACAAACGGCGTTATCTATGGTAATGGACTTCGAGCTCCTGGGTCACATGGAGCTTTTAGGAGTGTAGGCTTAAGTCCCGACGAAAAATTCGCCAAGTTTGAAGTTTACAATAGGCCGAATTCTTATGCACGGCGAGGACTGGTTTGAGTTCTGCTGTACTTACTGTACTGACTACAGCGTTGTTCTCAGCCGATATTGTCGGCAATCACGTCTGCCGTAAAGTGGAAACGACATGTGCAACGTTTGCACTATCAACACTCATTTTGATAATAAAGTTTTATCATTTGGACATACTGTTCAATCGGGTAACTTGTTGCCATGGTGATTTAACATCAGTAACTGAATAGTAACTTTTTTCACAGATGTCACCAACACCGAGCAGTAGCGTTCGCCGTTGACGGTGATGGTCTCGTGAAATGTTGCTCGAACAGAAGAATCACATTCATAAAACAATTTAATCATTTACATATGTTGTTGAACGTTATAACTAAACGCCCTTTACAAATGACAGCCAATTTGACAGATGTAACTTCAAAAACATGGCCGTAATCACCTGCACCCATCGCATCGTGTAGAGGGCCAAACATCTGAAAAGACAGAATTTTAGTTGATATAGACACAAATATTTTATCATTTTTCTTTGAAAAATAATTAACTATTTGGGAGTAGCCATATTTACAATGAATATTGTATTGTATTTCATTTTAAAATTGTATGTCTCTTAAGGAAACACCCTTTACACGATGTTTGTTTTATACAATGATTTAGTCAACGTTCGTCTCCTAAACAACACAACCCAAACGACAAGTGCCTTAGATATCAGTTGACCTTAATGAAATAAAATATTCGTTTGTTTTCAAGCTTTATAATGCTATTCTCATTCCTTCCTAAAAAAATGTAAGGCTGCCATTTAAATTCGGTTTTACCTACGGCTGGGTTTCGCCCATCCATAGCTTCCCAATTTAGTGACTGATTTCACAATAATTTAGTATGAATCGTCCGTATGCGTGATGCGGTGTGCATATGGGAAAGTCATGTCTCGTTAGCTTTTATATATTTTTTGCTGCTATCAGCTTGACATGAATTACTAAAACAGGATATATGAATGAATGCCAGGGATACAGATATGTATATTGGATGAGCCGCCAGCCTGGGAACGGTCCTGATTTCATTTTCCATTACACATCCTTCAATATTCGCACATCGATCTCATGCCGTGCATATAAATGGCCCAATAAACTCAGCTATAGCAGTCAGTAGGTAGGGTCTTGCCTGACTCCAGGGGGAAGCAGGGTTATTTGTGTTGCCCGGGGTTCTTTAGTACCATTAAGGAATAAACATATAAAAAGTTTTGCTAGAGAATAACAAATTGTCTTCATATTCGGCGACAGTATTGACATGTAATCGATTTGCTGGTTCATTGAGTTTCAGTTAGTATAGAAAAACCGACAATCGAGCCTTCAGAGGAGCCACTGATGTATGGTTGTGTGTTGTCTTCACACATTATACGGTTTATCCCTAAACACATACACACCCTATTCCAGGTTTCAAAAGACCTGCAATATGGAGGAAAGTCTGAAGTACAGTTGCAAGTGATTTGCAAAATTAACTTTGAAGGAAGGATGATGATGATGCTGAGGATAAATCCAGGGAGTCTTAAATCCTTATTGGGTTGGAGGTATAAAATATATTCTTTTTGCTTGACGAGAATTAGGAGTTGACGGTTGAACTAAAAGTTCAAGTTGAAATGACGGGTGATGGTAGCGGCCCCACAACACGATGTTTGAGTTTGGAAGAATTTTTGTGAAAAAATGTCCCCTCTTCTATGGCTTTTAGTCATGAATAAATTTCTCGTTAAGTTGGAAAGATGTGGCGTAGAGGTGGTTGCCTATGCAAATGACTTGGCACTATCAATGTTTGGAAAGTTCACCTCTGTGTTAAGTAAAATAACTGAAATGGCTTTAAGGAAAGTTAGTAACTAGGCTACGAGTTTTTGACTAGGCAAAGCAAAACTGAACTGATGCTATTTACTACCAAAACTAAGATACACATCTTCGGTCTACTCCAACGGTCAAACACCCTTCCAGTACAAAATATCTAGGTGTTATTCTAGACCCTAAGTTGAAATGTAAACTGAATATTGAAGAAAAGGTGTGAAAAGCCTTCTACGCCTGTAGTTAAATCTTTGTCAAAAGTGGGGTCTTCAATATAAGATGATGTTGTGGACATACACAGCCATGGTGTGACCGATTCTCACATATGGTTCAATTGTATGATACTGATAGAGATTTTTTGACTTACAATGGCTACTGCACCTCTAAAATGGGCATCAGTAAAGATTTTTAGGTTATGTTTCCATTAAGAAAGTTCTGGGAAGTACGTCGTGACGTAAGACTTTGACACAACTATCTTTACTGATGGATCAAAAATGGAGTGTGGTGCTGGTTAACGAATCCTTTCCGAGACTTTGAATTTATCTAAGTCGTTTAGGCTACCTGACTTTGCTTGTGTTTTTCAAGATGAATGACTTGCTATCAGATAAACATGCAAGGTATTCAAAGAAGATTAAAATCAGAACCGAAGTACCGTTAAAGCATTAATTCTAGTACATCATCCTCCAAATTGGTCCAGCAATGTCGTAATGAACTTGCTTCCCTCAATATTAACCACATTGTCACTCTCTGGCTTCCGGCTCATTGTGATATTGATAGGAACAGGGGGACGAGCAGGCCAGGCAAGGATAAGCCCTTAATAACTCACTTGTGGAAAGAGTCAACATTCTGCTCGGAGCTATGAAGGCAATATTCTCTCAATTTTTTCTTAATCAAAGCTTAGGTGGAGCAATTTAACTAACTGCATTTTATCTAAAAAAAGATTTCGCCCGCCTATTATAAATTCCGAACGCTTGATCTAATATGCAGAACCAGGCAAGCTATAGGCAGGATCGTTGTTACTTGTAGCAGACACTGACACTGTGAACTCACGTGTCAACCCTTGTAGAGTACCAAAATGCAAATCAATGTTTCGTCATGCAAACTGAATGACCGAAGGCAAATGATGTCGCACAAAGTTTATAGGTACTCGTATTATGCTTTTAATGAATTCTATAAGAGCAGCACAAAAGGAGATGACAAAGTGCTCGCCACGTACAGGCAGAGCCTGAAGCGAATATTATTTTCATTTCGCTTTGTTAATTTTATGTGAAAGTCCCATACAAGGAATCATATCCATGTTACGTTCTCACAAGCTTATGTCTCATTAAATCAAAACTCGCTTCAGTAATCTTTCCTTTCACGCTTTCCCCAAATTTTATGTTGGTCATAATAATAACAGACTATACGAATGTGTGAACACCACCCATCAATTTTCAAAACAACATTCACATCCATATTGGGGTTGTTTGCAAATTGTCAACCACGTGAATTTAGTCAACAGACGAAAAACCCCGAATATGGCTCCCTCAAATTGCGGCTTTCAACACACGGCAAATAATGGCAGCCATCGTCAGTGCCAATTACTCGAGTACAATAAATCCCAAACTTTGACTAATTTTGGGGTGCAACCAACCGACCGAGAGTGGAAAATAAATGGCCTCATGTCATAAGCACCAAACAACACCGGAGGGCGCTAAAATCTATGGGCATTGAGATTCTTTCAACTGAATACTCAATAGGGTCCGGTATAAATGTGGAAGAGGGACAATGGCGGATGGAGACAATTCAAAACAAACAGAGGACAAAAACGGGATGTAAAAACTTAATGTATCGTCAGATTTTGACAGATTGATTTATTACAAAGCCGTTGATAGATGGTGTGGGTGTCCCCCATCATATGTGTCACAGTGAAGAGACAGGATAATAAAAAGCAGCGCTTCATATATTAGGATACATATGACAGAAAGTAAACGGGAACTACGTACTCACACATGTATGTGTTGGTATGTAACCAACAATCATCATTCGTGAGTGTCAAATAAATGTAAACGGAGGTTGTGTTAATAAAATTATTTCTACACAAAAAGCTTGGCTACAAAAAGGGGGGCCTCTAAACGAGTAACGCAGCATAAGCCCGTTGTTTCCGCGGATCAAATTTCCAGTTATCCTGCTGCCAGGAAATTTTACGATCCCAAAGGCTAAAGATGAAAAGATAGAATGGCACAGTACATCCAGGAGCTGAGGAGCCAGCAAACCAGTCTAAACAGGCAGGTTGTCACGTTTGTGGCCGCGTATATGAGTGAATGGTTTTGTGGTGACGTGGCAACAATGGCTGAAGCTGGTTAAGGTGGGTTGTCTGATTGGGCAACTCAACAGTTGGCAAAGGAGACGAGTAGGGTTTTTGTTTTCCTGGAATTGGTGGGAATGGTTTGGCAATTTATTCCCGTTTGCAATTGCACTCGAAATTGTCTGAATGAAATAATTAATCGTTTAATCAGCTTGCCTGATAAATGTGTAAATATTGAAACGTGATCTGGATGGAATTTGGGACATACACCGCAACAGAAAAACGGTGTCGATAAAGTTATACATACATAGGTACATTATATGAGATGAGACTTTTTTGTTTATGTAGCCATGTTACTCGTAGAGATATACGAGTATGTATAAAGCCTGACAGTTCTGTTCTGGGACAATATGTGAGCTTTGTGATTAAGCAATCGTTGACTCATTAGTTTGGTTTGTTTTTTTTATTTTTTGGATGTTTAATTAGGGACATATACTCATTATGATTATTTTATTTCGTGTCATATTAAATTGATTATGATGCTTTTATTTCAACAATCCATAAATTATTTGTTAATTTATGGCAAACAAAATATATATAATTGGGCGGAATATCAAATCACCCCCCAAAAAGTTTTGTCAAAATCTCGATTTAAATTTTTTTTATGTTTGGATAATTTGCTATAGTAAATGGTGACCAGATAAGAACGATAGAAAAAGACATTTTCATAAAAACAACAATGGTATGAGATATAAAATTGATTTTGGCTTTATTTGAGTGGAATATTATATGATGCTTGGAATAAAACATCATTTAAATGACCGCCTCAGCTCTTTGCTCGCAGTGTTTCGTAGACTAAAGCCACGGAGAAATTAATCAAGTCGCAAAATTGAGCAATTGATAACCGATTGCCGTGAAATAACCCAGTGGCCAAATTTCTAATTCCCAACCTGGAACTTTGATGAAACCACTCGCTCGGATATATCGATGTTTTTGAGCTCTGGCCACAGAAATTCGGCTTACGGCACTCTATACCCGAGTCCATCGGAGGTAAGGGTATCCTTCCTCATTTTGAAAAAAAAATAAGAGAATTTTTAGTTTTTTGTTGGGAATTTATTTTTGAGTTCACTTTCTACAAGTATTTATAAGCACTCACAATTTGAATAGGTTTTCCTGTGGTGAATTTCTGAATTGAAAACCTAAATTAGTATTTAAAAACCAGAGATGTAACATTACCAGGGATTTAACATTGATGCTCTGTTTAAAATATATCCCAAAAACATTTAGGATCTCAAACTTTGTCATCACACTTTATTTAAAAGGAGTTCAGTATTTTAAAAATAGTAATCGTTAAAAAATAAGGAAAATATGTAAGTATAAACCATTTATTAGAAATCCGTAATTTTTTTTCTAATCCTTTTTAAAAATGGCTACGAGTGTTAAAAATATTATTTTAAGGTTAATGGCGAAATATTTCAGTTGAATTAGTACGATGTTAAAGCTGTTTTAGTATGAAACTTAGTTAATACGAAGATTTTGAAAATTTTAATCGAATATAATTAGCATCATACTTTCTCTACCCTTTTATTAAAGTTAAAAACATCGAATACATGAACTGCCATTACTTTAGGTGAGTTCAGAAGCAAATTATTAAACAAATAGCCTTAGCACGATATTAGTTAGAAAATGTCTAATATTAAGAAAAGAGTTAGTTATTTAGTTAAAAATTAGCAAATTGTTAAGTAGTATCATACTTATACCTTAATACTTAGCTGTTTAAAATTTTGCGCCAATTATTCTAAATCTTGAGAAAGAAAATATTTATAAAAATGTCCAATCACCCCATGATGGTGGCAGAAGTAGGAAAATTAAAAAAAAAATGAAAAAGAAATAAAATGTGTTTAATGTTTATTTAACACTTTTACAATGATGTTTTAGTATATTCCAAAAAAATAGAATTTAGGCTTGAATTAAGTACATACTGTTAATGAAAAGTTGTTCACTATTATATTAATAATTTTAGAATAATTATCTTACGATTATAAATAAATTCAATACAAAATTACTCTCATTTTCTGTTCTGCTATTTTCCTGAAAATTCAGTAACTTAATGAAAGCAAATGCTTTTTCGATTAGAGATACAGAAGAGTTCGGACTGCGTGTTAACTGTTCTGAAAGCTTTCTATTGTCATTCAAAATGACAGTTCCACTCAATTTAATCATAAAGGGAATTACTCACACACTCGGCCAAAAAGTTGGCAAAGCTGTGAAACGTCACTGTAGGCAAACATAATTCCTAGATTAAATTTGAAATTTGAGATGATTTTGCAAAAAGTGGCAATAGTTTCAATTTATTGCAAAAAAAAAGTAAAAATTAACGCAAGCAACAGTCTGCGAGAGAAGATGATATGGTTGCAATAGAATTTTTACATCCCTGTTCGGAGAAATCTTCCTAGTTTCCATCGAGAAGTTATACGTTAATAAATTCAAAATAGAATGGGGTCTGTTTGTTTGTTTTATTTTCATCCATATTCGGAGAGTTCTTCCAAATTGCCAATCGAAAAGGTTATAAGTCACACACTTCCGAATTCGTGTTCAAAGGGAATTTTCGACTAAAGCATTTTGAACTCATCAGAATGACAGTTCTCGTTCTCAATAGGAATAAAATGCATCTGAACACACTCACATCATTTTAATGTCAAAATCATAATGTTGGCTTGTTTGATTTGACTTTTGTTGTATAATGTTGGTAGAATTATTAAATATAAGACAAAGATCTAGTATATGCTGCCATTAAAAAAAGGTCACCCAAAACCGACGTCTTGGACAGAACTTCAACACAGACAGCTATAACTTTGAGGTAGTTAAGAACTTTGTCTATCTAGGTGGCACCAGTGCTGAAATCAAACGGAGAATTAGAAGACTGCACACAGTTGGGGGAGGACCTCAAGCAATTTGGCTGGAGAAGCTTGTTTGTTGAGGCCCTGATTAACCCCGGGCTGCAGAATTAGTTAATTAAGATAATAATTGTCGTTTTATTAATGAAAGCTCATTGGCCATTTAGGAAGTTGACACTTTTGTACTGTCAAACATTTGTACTAAACAATTTTTAATATAAAACCATAATGTTGTGCAAAGCTATTTAGGTATTATACAACAAATGATTTTAAGATTTAAGTAAATAAATCATTTATCCAACTCGAGGCTAAAGCTAGCAACACTTGTCTGTAAAATACATTTCTGTTGATTAAAAGATACGAGTATGTATGTATCGAACCAAACCTTCAAATATTCATCACAAGAGTTATGCTCTGCATCTAATTTCGAATAATGAAATGGCACATCACACCTGAGGCTTTTGCAGAGTTTTGAAAACTAGTTTTGTAGGCATCGAGATGGTTAGAAAATCCGGTGGTTACATCTTATGCATAAATAAACAAAACAAAGCCATAATAAAAGGATAGGAAAGTTACTTTTGCAAGCAAGCCGATGAAAGATTCCTCTTTTCCTGAAAATGATGTAAATTTTAGAAAATATGAGTTTTGTCTTTTGAACCTTTTTCCAAATGCACACAAAAGATACATACTCGTAAGTATACAGATTCTTCAATGAATATAGATGAAAAAAGCTTTTAAAGGGTAACTACCTTTTGAATAGAGACTATCCAAGGAGCTCTATTAGCCAGGTATCCATCTAGTTCTTCTTACATCTTTTACTTAAAACACACACATTCCCCAGAGGCTAGAAGCTCTTCTAAAGAAAAATCTTTGATACACACAATTGTGGTGATTGTCATCTTTGACATGGATACTCTCTATTTGTATACTCGTTTAAGAGATAAATCAATTGCTACATAAAAATAAAATATCCCTATGTACGTGACTTGATGCCAAAGAAAATCCTTTCCCGAGGAAAAAAGTGCAAGCTATAGAATATACACATACCCATACCAAAGATACTTCCTCGTACCCTGCTCCGGTCCACATCGCTTTGTCAAGAGTGTAATATTTAAATTGAGAAGAAAGGCGAACGCTAGAGTTCTCTGCAGGGGTTTGTCCTTTGGGAGGCCGTTCCTCACATAGTGCTGCGCATCCTTAAGTGCTTCAATGATTACAGTGTGTGACTTAAAATGCTTTTTGAATCTATGAAAAGCATTCGATGTTTGATACCATCCCATGACGACGACTATGCTAGCGCTGTAGCAATATAGTCCGATCTATTCGTACGTTGCCTTAAGCGCATTGTTACGCGTATCCTCTTTTGATACATTTGTTGCAATAAAGGGGATGGTAGGCTGCTGCTGTTGGTAACCTAGGTGAGATAAAAATTCATCCCAAGCAAAGCAACAGGACAATTGAATAGAATTATTAGACCGCCAACGTTACCCCCATTTGGTTAACCGCAATTCTCGATTTTATTCGCAACAAAGTGTGTCCTTTGTCTGCGTGCAACAAACCTAGACTCCCTTGGATGAGGCCATTAAAATGAAAATCCTTGTCACATAAGAACAAAGTGTACAAACATTAAGAGAAAACTCAAGCCAGAACAGTACGATGATAGTGGTGCATTGTGCTTCTAATGTTCAAAGAAGCATGCCAATGTGCATGCATTAGTGTGTAAGAGTCCGTAGCGGAACGGGAATGTGCTGTGCCGTAATATGCTTGTAGCTCCAAACAATTACTACTTTGTTTTAATTAAAAACCTCGACAGGTGTATTGTCCTAGGATAATGATGACACAATCCACACTCATCCTAGAGTCAGAGGTACGAGTACATACATACATATGTACAAACATATAAAAGTTTTTATTTCAACATACAATGAAGATATCTCTCTAAAGCATTGAAAAGGAGTATAATGTCCCGATACACACACGCACACAGACACGTAATCATTCCCTTTTTCCCTATACTCGTAGAAGCAAAACACGGCTGAAGTTTGCATGAAATCTTGTTGCTTTTTTTTTTAAAACAGTCCTGTGGCTTATGTTGTGTGTATTTTGGAATTTCCGGGCTAGAATGTGAAGGTCGAAGTTTTGTTTTAGTTGTAAGAAAAGTTCTAAAATTGTTTAAGGATGATGAAATTTCTAATAAAGGAGCCAAATACTTATAGCCCCAATACAACTTGGCATTTTTAATTAATACTTTGGCAAATAGGTTATGGACGTACATAAAAGGTATTGTTTTATATGCGGGGCAGGTTCTGAGGATAAATTAAACATTAACTTTTGTAAAAGTTATATTTTAATTTGGGAATTATAATGAAATGGAATTTGGAAATATATTTGTTCGTATTCAAAGTGAAATAATGCGTATGTGTTATACAGAAACTGTCAGTTGTTAGTGACGTTTAAAACGTCATCGAGAAAGAATGTTGGGATCTACATTATGTTTGAATAGTTTTGTATTCTTATTAACTATGCAGAAAATTTGATATGTGATTTATATGTATGCATATTTTATATAAGATGGAAAAACGTCACTTAAACACAACAAAATAAACAATTTCTTGAAAAAAATCCTTTTTCCATAAGGAAATAAATGAATCGTCTTACTTTGCATGAAATTAGAAATATTCTATATTTCATTTGAGACCTTAAGGCTTAGACAAAAAGAAAATAAACCGTACTTGGCTTAGGCAAAAAGAATTAACAGGAACTGGACGATAAGAAGTAGAAAAAGATATACTTTCGTTAATTTTTATGTTGTTTCGGTCTCGTTTGACCCGAAACGGTTTGAAAAAATTATTTTAATGGAATAAACGATTATTGAAAAGATAAAATCTTTGGACTAATCAGTCATTGATTGATTCGATCTTTCAAAACAATTGAAACATCCGCTGGCGAGGATAATATGCCCCCGTTGTTCTAAAAAGTGTTATTTAATGCTGAGAAAACCGCTGCGTAAGATTTTCCATCTATTCTAATCATTTGGTCTGTCTTTTTTCCGAGTGGATGGAAATCAGTATTCCAAAATTTGGTGTTACATATTTCACTTTACTTATTTCAGATGGAACACGTTATTTTTATTTTCAGTCGTCAGGTGGGTGTATTTTTATTTATCAACAGTTTTCTTGGACAACAGTATCTTTAGTTGCTTAAATTGCGGGTTCCAAGGTTTTTAAGCAAGCAGTACCGATAGCGTTAAAAAAAATTATAATTTGGTCTGGGATTGTTAGATCACATAAAAATACTACAATGTCCCAAGGAGAGTAAAAATGTTTTGTCATTTGTAAAAAATGCACGAAATACAGCTTCGTCTTCGGCTCCAACACTCTTCTTCAATGTCATTCCGTATGTCAGCTCACAAGAAAAAGCGAATTAGCTTGCAGCATAGTTGGATGTTTATTATCGACGGTGCCAGAAAGTATCATGAGACCTTCTGTACTTAAGATTTTAAACGATTTTATGGGACAAATCTTCTTCCGCAGCTTTTCCATTTGTCCTACTTTATTGTCCCTAAAAACCGAATCTTCGTCTCCCTCTAAATATCGTCCAATTGCATTTACATCTCTTCTTTTCAAGATCATGTGGAGTTTAATGCTTGGAAAAACTCAATGCTGTCTATTGTCGTTGAAGCAAAATGTACCCCTTCTAGTATTGTCCTTGAATGGCACTTGCACCGAAGAAACCGTAAAGCTTTCAGTACTTGGTACGTGTGTTAACGACGATCTTCGTTGGAATGATCATATTCTCGAGACCGCTAAAAATGCTGCTAAATGCTTCGGATTTCTATACCGATACAGGAAATTGTTCACCCCCTCTGATTTGGCTTCCATTTATAAGGCGTTTATACGTCCAAAACACGAGTATAACTCACATATTTGGGCAGGTGCAGTACAAACTTCTCTCCACTCTCTCTCCAGAACAGAGCGATGAAACTGATAGGAAACAGAGCTATCATGGATTTATCGCTTCCATTGAACACCGTCGGAATGTTTCATGTATTTCCTTATTTTATCGCTTCTTTCACAAGGAATGCTCGCTCGAAGTAGCCAGTTAAATTTCATCAGTTCACCCTCGAGGCTAATTTTGGGACGTACTGCCAAATATAGAGATTCGTTTTTTAGTCGCACAACACGATTATAGAATAATTTATCCGGAACTGTTTTCCCTTGCCATTTCAACTTTGCAAAAACTCAAGAACAATGTTCATCGACACCTCCCATCTCTACCTTCCCCTAATTCCCCCATCATCCGTGCTGTGATAAACATTATAAGGGTTTCTAAATAAACCCTTGGCCTTAGTATCCCTTGGCATAATGGTTAGTGCGTTGGACTGGCATGCGGAAGGTCTCGAGTTCGATTCTCAGCCGCTGCAAAAAAGTTTTTCAGGGGTGTACTGCCTCTTACGAGGAATTGACAATTCCTCAAAGAGTACATATATCTTTTGTCATGGAAAGTGCTGCTCATTAGCCGTTCGGAATATTTCAATATTTCAATATTTCCCTCCAATTGCGGTGTTCAGACATTCAAAACCAATGATAATCATTCAAAATCAATTGTTTTAAGCTTTCAATTGTAAACATTTTTCTTTAGCAATAAAAGCAAATATGACCGATCTAGTCTTACACTTTATTTCCTTATGTCTCTGGCTAGTAGGTAGAACGTCAGAAGCTTTTTCCATATCGACTGGGTATTTGTTTTTATTCTTCATAAAAAAAAAACAAATTTTCGAGATATAGAAGTCGTTGTCGTTTCCATCGTGCGTCGGGCTTTGAGATCATTATTTTGTGTAAATGTTACTGCCACTCGGCCTGTATCATAAAAAGAATTTCCATGTTAGGTTCTGCTTAGCCCCAATATTTGCCTTCAATATTACTTTGTGTAAGGATTTTGTAATGCAAAAACCAAACAAACAGATACCTATTCAAAAGAATGAACACATTTTTCCTTTCTCTAATGTGAATGAATGTGAATTGGAACTCTCCAAGTTGTACCACATTTGTGTTAGATATGTATGCACGCAGATAAGTATGTACTTAGATTTTTGTGTGCTTTGAATGTCTTTCAATGGAATTATATGCCTCTAGAAGCTTTAACCTCTAACAGGCTTAGAAAATCAATGAGGAATTTTCAAAATGAATCATTGTATGTACACATGTATATTAAGAAAATTCGATTTTATTTGGATTCATAATCTTTCATCTTGTTGGAATAATGCTCTATTAAATATTGATAAATTTGGAATACATTTTACTGGCTTCCGCATATGAGTATCCTTAAAGGCTTTTGAAGTATGTTTTATTAATAAAGCCTTATCATCAGATGTTGTGAATTTGTTTCATTCAGGGATGTAAGTCTCTGATTCGTTGAAATACTTGGACCATACAAGCATGCTGCTTGTAAAGATTTTTTTTCAATTCAAATCTAGTTCGAAATAAAAAAATCCATATAAAAATGACACAATAAATTCGTTAATAAAAGGATTCGTTCTGATTTTCACAGTAAATTTTTAATTGGGCTAAATAAAGTACGGAATTTACAGTCCGTAAAGTGAGGTTTACATTCAATTACTCTTTATATATCCATCGATGAAAGTTTATTGCCACTGTTGACATTTATCCTACTTCATTGAAGCCTCATTTTTATAATCGAATTATTACAAAGCGAACGTGCCTCATATGTCATTACCCGCAACTTTTCCAGCGCAACAGTTTGTGAGTTTTTTTTTTCAAGGGTATGGTTGGGTGGTTCATTAATTTTCTGTTTTTATTTGCTTTGTTATATTTTTTTAATATTTTAAAATTTTTAATGTAGGGGCGGCGAATATCAGTCTTATGAAACAAATTTCAGTTTTTTAAATATTTTGAATATTTTTGGCTTATTCATTATTTCATTGATCATCTGACTAGTGGGATGATGATCAGAATGAACCTGGTGCTGTAATGGCTCGTAAAAGACGTTCGTAAAAACGTTCAAATAGCGCCGGTAGATTTTAGCGGCCATGTTATTTTGGTGATATCTGTCAAATCAGTGGTTTATTATTTAGTTACTGATGCAAAGTCACCATTATGGCTAGTTACACAATTGAACAACAAGTCCAAATGATAAAACTTAATTATCAAACTGAGTGTTCGTTGCCCGTGTTGCGTTCATTTTACAGTAGACGTGGTGTCCCTTCATAGTCGAGTCTCAAGGTTTAGTTGGAAAATTTGAGGCAACCGGTTCGATAATTATCGAATAATTATAATTAATCAATCAGCCAACATTCGTACGTCAAAAAAAGGCAAGATCGTGAACATTGCCGTGATCCGCAGACTTCAACTTAGCGAATTTTGCGTTGCGATTTGGGCTTATACCCGTACTAAATCTAACTGACTAAAGTGCTCAAAGTTCATGAACCTAGATAGCGCCGGTTTTTCGACGTTAATTGGCTACAAAGGTTGTACTATTTGACCTCGATAGACTTTTTCTTGTGGGTTTCCCGAAGTCGTAGGTCTATGCGAATAAACCACAATCAACCGATGCCCTTAAGCTAAACATAACACGGGAAATAGTTCAAATTCACCCGGATCTATGCGGAAGAGATATTGACAATTGGGCCACTCGAATCACGCGTCACCATAAAAAGCCAGGGCAGGCATTTGAACGATGTCGTATTCGTATTCCCAATCATACCTCACTAGGCTCAGCATAAAAAAATAGAAAACAAACCCAAAATGGTTCTGTAGGAGGTACCATTAAGAACTATTTTTTGCATCATTTTTAATCATAAGCTAGCTTTTACTAAATGAAAAAAATCTACAGTTTTTGAGAACACATTTTTTTTCTTAAATTTTGAAAAAATGTTTGACCTTAAAAACAACAAAAATCTTTTGAGGAAAATTTAAAAAATGCACTCTATCAAGTTTAATGTTAAGGTTGTAGTGAAACAGAAAGACAGAAAAGAATGTTTGATCAAAATCTCAAGATCCCGGGAAAGCTGATCTAGCTATATTGCATACTATTGAAAAATACGTAGATCTTAGAAATAGAATATGAAAATACGTGAAACTAAGAAGAAGGGTTTCGGGAATGACATGCGCTATCATTTGAATTTAATTTTTCGAAACACACAAAGCTGTCTTCTGTCGACTTAGCGAAATACACCACCTTTGCCATTATCTTTGAATGACACTTTTACTAAGAAAACCGAAATGATCATATAGTTGACGTAACCAAAAAAGTAGTGAAATTCTTAGGTTTTCTTAAAAGATGCAAGAAATTTGTTTCCACTTTGATCTGGCTACCATCTGTAAGGCATACGTAAACCCAAAACTTGAGTATAACTCTCATATCTGGGCTGGTGCCTCCATTACTCATTTGAACCTGTAGAATGGAATCCACAACAGATCCATAAAACTTATAGGAGGCATAGCAATTTACGGTAACTTTTGTCTCTCTTGAACGCCGTCGTATCTTTTCCTGTCTTCCATTATTTTTCTATCAACTTTACTCAAATGAAATAGCCAGTTGGATTTCTCCCCTCAAACGATTCCACCGTAATATTTGCCTAGCTTTGAATGCACATCAGTTTACTCTTGAGTCTAACTTCTTTGAGCTTTGATTTTCCAAATTTTTCTCTCATTGTGATATAAAGGCCTTCAAAACCAATGTGCATCGATATCTCCTAATTAATTCTCTACTATACGCTCGCACTATGTTACACCATAATATTATAACGGTAGTCAAAGTCCTTAAGTGTACACAAATTATAAAAAAAGATGATGTTCAATGTCGATTTTCAAGAAACATGTACAATAAATAAATAAGTCCAACTATCAAGGTACGCGGACGATATCGGCATCATCGTTCTGCTGCTCCCACAGTTCAGTTATAAAAATTGTTTCACGCGGATTGAAGATTGAACAAAACAAGTTCAAGACCAAGTTACATGTTACAAACATCTGTCCACTGACTTTGACATAACCGCAGTGTTGACTTCGAAATATTTATCTACTTTAGAGTAAATATTAACATCTTAAATGACAGCTCAGGGGAGACCAAATGATGAGCCACTTTAAGAAACCATTGCTACTTCGGTTTTACAGAGCAAATGGATTTAACTCCCGACGCGTAAGATGACGCGCCCGCTCTGAACAACTATCTGTATATTTCAAGTTTTTTTGAGCAGGTTTCTAGTAAGTGTGGTCAATACTTAAAATTCGACAAAGCTTTATTGATTGCATTAAAACGCAGGGTTTACAAATTATCTATTAAAAAGTATCTAGAATGTTAAGCAAACTTAAATCTACTTAAGCGTAAATACAGTTTAATTAGGAGTAATAGCCTGTTATTAATTTACTCAAAGCTTATGCTCACATCAGCATAGTATATCATCAAAAACTTTCACGAATTTAACTGCATCGTTACCCAACCAAATCAGATAATTTTATTTTGATCTCAAAGTACCTCAACATGTACCAACAAACACACCTCAACTCGTTCGGGACATAACTTAATTATGTATCATGAGGTCGAATAACCTTTGATTCATTAATATTAGAGCCTTTTTGTGCCAGTTAAATTTCTCCAACCATAACTCTGTACAAAGTCAGAAAACCAAAATATACGTGTATACCTGTAGAATAAAAAAATAATAAAAAAAATTACGTATACGCCCCAGTGCCCGATGGAAATTTGGAAAACGGTATAATAGACTCTGCTGCGAAAATTACCACACATAACGGAAGCATAATTTGCCTTTGCTTGAACCATATATGAGTCTGTTGGATGAGCGTTGTTAAGCTGTAGCTACATTCATTCATTAACAACATTCTGAAGCAAAGATAAAAAGTTTATTATTACCTAATGTACCTACAACCTGCGGAAAGAGCACAGAGAACATTCCACCTAAGGTGTAGCTATACTCCTAATTGAAGGTAACTTATTTGGAGCCCGGGACTCAAACAATAAAACAACAACGAAAATGGTAATAACCGTGAACCGAACGGAACAAATTACCATTGTGAATGTGAATTCGCTTAATGTTTTATTAGAAATCGAACATTTTGGCAAAGGTGTACAGTAAGGTATGGATGAATAAAATGGTGAGGCCGGGTGCTATAGAAGAGGTTGCTCATACTCGTATGTGGTATGGAAGGCGCGTTCGGTGTTTACGTTTTAATGTTCATAATTTGCTCCTTTCCAGAGGGGTGGGATGTATGTATGTATATGGCTTGCCATTAATAATATGCACAACAACGTCGGCGGCGGATGCATAAAATTTAACAACAGGTCGTTTTCTTTATAGGAACGTGTGGTGTTGGGTATAAAAGCTGTCGTTGTTTTTGTTTTGGAAGCAAGCAAAGCAGCAACTGGGCCATTTTGCATTGCTAAATAGTCAATCTCAGCTTCCTTTTCTGGTACTGCGCGCGGAGTACCTAGTTACCAATTTTACAATCAACCAAATGGCGCTTGGGCGGGTTAAGGTACCTTTAGTGTTTTTTTTCTTGCTAAACTACAATAACGATCTACATACTGGGTTAGCAGTCTAGCAGATGGAAAGAGAAGAAGATTTTCTACTTTTGCTTGTACAGTACAGTAGAATTATATCCAGGTCTATAATTTGAAAGGATAAAATGGAAATCTAGACTAATTTGTTCCTGATAAGAGTAGAAAACTAAACCAACATGGAACTAGAATAAATGAAATTTTAAAGGCAGAGTGTTCCGTCTGTTGGGTGTTTTAACAGTGAGGTTGAGAAAAATTTTAACACGTGTAATGACGTAGGTATAAATATATCATGTGGGAATTTATTGTTATTTTCACTATACAGGTAATGTAATGTTAGGTTGACGTGGTACCACATGAATGGTGTGCTATCTTGATGAAATACGTGGGGCTTTTGTAGATTTTATCGAGACTAATTTTAAAGATTTAATAGCAGATTGAATGTCGAAAAAGATATGGATATCTTAAGTGAATAAATGGGGTATTGGAGACACTGTTTGTTTTTAACGTTTTTTTTTTTGTCAGAGATTAGTGCCTGTGTAGGTATTTGTTAGCTCTTTTTGTTTATTCGGCTTTCAGGTTTTACTTATTCCACTGTAACCTTAAGGTCTTTTGTTTTCATATTTTGAGAATGGTGAGATTGCTCATCCTAAAAGAAAAATACTTTCGTAGAAAATTGCAAAGATATTCCTTAAGCTTCCTTATTTTATATTCATGTCACTTTCAAGTTGTTTTTGAATGATTGATAATTTATTTTTTAATGATGTAGCCCAAGTTTTGTATGAAATGTGGACTAAGAATTTCTCAATTCCTGTACTTCGATTAGGAATCTGACTTGGCTCTATTTCAAATTCAATCTTCTTGAAGACATACTGAATGATAACGGATAGTTGTTGTTTTCAATCTGCGTTTTTAAAACGTGTTGTTTGCGGGAATCCTTGTGATCTCCTTGTAGTGTTAAATTGCATGCTTGAAGTGATAGTCGTTTTAGTATTCTTTGAGAATATTCAATTCGAATGGCTGGTTTATTTTCCAAGTGTTTTTTATGTGTATTTGTAGAGTCGAGTTGGGTTCTGTGTTTGTTTTATTTTTTGCTGTTTATTAGAATTTTTACTATGCGATTCTGTAGTTGCTGCAATTCTATCAAGTAACTTTGTGTGGTATTTCCCTACGCTATCAAACCGTATATAAGTAAAGATTCCACCAGTGAGAAATGAACCTCCTTCAAGAGATTATAACAAGCTCAAATGATGTAATACGTAAACCTCATTTCTAAGTTTTTTCCCAAGTTGAGCTATATGCATCGATTCGATAATCTACACTGATGGATCTAAGATGGAGTGCGGTGTTGGTTCAGGAATTTTTTCCGAGTCCTTTAACATCTCCAAGTCACTCAGACTACCAGACTTTGCGAGTGTATTTCAAGCCGAAGTACTAGCAATCAAGGAGGCATGCAAGTTGCTCCAATCTAACCAAAACCAATTCAGAAATATAGCTATCTGCTCAGATAGCCAGGCGGCCATTAAGGCCATTAAATCATCTACATCAGCCTCTGTACTTGTCCAGCAATGTCGGGACGAACTGGCGAGTCTGAACATTGACCTCCAGGTCACTCTCATCTGGGTTCCAGGTCACAGTGACATAGAGGATAATGAACGGGCTGACGCTTTAGCTCGGCAAGGCTCGACCTTACATAGCTCACTAGCGGAAAAAGTTAATATTCCTCTTGGTGCTATGAAGAGAAAAATCTTCTCGATTTTTCTCAATGAATCCAACCGTAGGTGGAGCAGTCTCACAAACTGTGTCATATCAAGAAAGATGTGGCCTACTTACAACAACTCACGTTCCAACGATCTAATATGCAGACCCAGGCGCGACATAGCCAGGATCACAGCAATATGCACCGGGCACTGGCCCATGGGTGAACATGCAAGAAAGCTAGGCATCCCCTTCAACCCACACTGCCGTAGTTGTGGAGATCCACAAGAAAAAGAAACTGTGGTTCATTTTCTTTGCGATTGCCCCGCCTTAGCAAATTACAGGATGGCTTCCTTTGGGAAAGCCTTCCTCGATGACCCCAGCGAACTTTCGGAGAAGAAAATCAAAGATCTGATTATCTTTCTAAATGCGACAAAATGGCTTTAGTAATGCTCCGCTAAAGTATATAAAAGCCATTTTCTTCCGTACTTAATCCTTATTAGGTTGACACGAGTTTAATGGTATCAAAACGGCGCACCCCAGCGCTAATTGAGTCGTGGGCCCAGCTGGCTGGCGACTACCATCTCTACCTACCTACCTGAGCTATATGCAAATACAATTTAAAATAACAGACAAGTTCCACACCCAGGTACTTGAAGTGTGTTACGTTTTCAATGAAGTCTTTAAAGCTATCATCGTAGTTAAGGGTTTCTTGTTGAGCATTTTGATAGATACACTATTTTTCATGGAACTTTATGTTTATTCGTGATTTTAGTATATGTTAAAATCTGATGTACATAAGCCTAGTTTTTTTTTACATTTATTTATAAGTCCAAAGGCATGGCACCATTTTAAAATCAAGTCAAATTCTACTTGCATTATTTTTGTTGCTGTTGTCAGGTTTCTGTGGCCAACAACAATTGTTGTGTCATCAGCATGTAAACACTACACTATTTTTTAAGACTTTACGTAATTGGTTTGCATATATCTTTTGTAGAGGAAAGAACCCACAATTTACCCTTGTGGAACTCCGTGTTGCGGACATTTGTCTTCACTTAATGAATTGTCAATCTTCACATGCATTTTTCTATTTGAAATGCAGCTTTTACACCAATTCAAGTTAAACCGAATCCCAATTTTGTCTAGCATTTCCAGTAGCTTTTCGTGTCTTAACGTATCAAAAGCCATTTTAAAATCAATCAAAATCAATAGATTGTGGAAGTTTTTGCTTAGATTATTATTTATTAGATTTTCAAATTCTGCTAGACGCCATATTGATTTTATTTATCTAGTATACTACTATACAAAAGTGTTCTTTAGTTTGTTTGTCAGTTTGGCTGTATTTGAAAGCAAAACTAATACACGAACAAGAAAAACACTCAAAATAATACATAAATTAAAAATTTTACTTATCATCCCCCATCTGAATTCCATTTTTGAGTGTTTTGACGTTTGTCTAATATTCTTCTTAACGATAACAGCGACAATGTTCATATTTGTCACCCACCTTAGGTGCGCTTACACTCGTCTTTATAAGACCTGATATTTCATTACACCATCCATGATGATGTTTTTGTCGATGAGATCAGTTAGGAGCGGGAATATTATTCATTCGATTTATCAAGATTAAAACCTAAATGTAAATTAAACAAATTCAGTGTAAATACATTTAGATTTAAGTTTTAATCTAGATGTATCGAATAAATAAGTGTAAGTGTCTGTTTTCATATTCATTTTACTGAAAAGCACATACAGCGCGTCCGGCAGTTAGATCTTATATCCGCAAAGAAATTCCACCTACCCAAAACTTACCGATGTGCTAGTTTCCATAAATATTTTCCAATTTATCAAGAAAAATTATGTATTTTATGAGAGATAGATAGAATAGATAGAATAGAGTGTGATATGGAAATCACCCTGTCATCGAGCCAAATCCTACCTAATTTTGTGTTTATATTTTAACTGATTTCATACTTAAGTTTTCTTATTTCTATGTAAAAATATGTTACGACTACAACTCACTTAATACTTTCAAATAATTTCTACTTTGCCTTATTTTACTTTGCGCTTTCTAATCAATTTACCTTTTGTTATTTTTTTTATCCTTAGCAACTGCTTTTCATCTATGTATATTTAAAATCATATTATTTTTCATTTTTTGTTCTGTTCTTCAAAGAGTTGTTGTCGCGGAAGTTAATAAATTTAATTTTAAAAAAAATAGGAATGTAAGTTCATATATTGAAAATTGTTCTAGATTGTTCTCCCGATTTATATTTTTCTTATAGAAAATAAAATTGTAGTTTGGAATTACGATATTTATATTCTTTCTGAATTGAACTTTTATTTCGGAGCTACAACACATCCTTTTCGTAGTACCGCGTGTATATCTCTGTTGCGATGGTCAAAACACATTTCCATAGCGTCGCACTTTGATTTTGATAGATATTTGGCAATTGACAATTTAAGTTAATTCTAAGTTAAAAAAAGAGGCTGGGTGACCCACACTGATAACTTCCCATTTGTGGTCTTGAAAACTTTATATGTATTTAGTTTTTTAAATAACCAAATTTTCAGCGAAACAAACTTTAGCTGTAAAATTCAAACAAACATTATTTTAAGATTGAAAAGCATTTTAATTTATTTAAAGAGATATGAAATTGAGATTTTTGATGTATAAGCTATTAATGGAATTTGAATATGTGGGACTTGTGTACAACTGAACAACCTTATTCATATACGTATGTACAGTATATACATTCTTCTTAAAACTAAGTTGATAATAAAATTATAAAATTATGTATTATATTATAGAAATTACTTTATTATTTCGGTTCCAAACATTTTAATTGAAAAAAATTTAAAAACGAAATATTCAAATATACAAGATATGGTTTGGTTATTGATGGAAGGGTATTGACAAAATATATCCGCTCTAAAACTAGATATATGTCAAATATAAACCATTTGTTAGAAATTGTATTATGTATAAAAGTAAATAATGGCAAAGTCAATATCATTGCTCGTTCTCAAGATATTCTAGTCGAAAAACAAATATTACCACTTTTTAGTAGATTTTTTTTATATTTTTGTTAAAACTGTCAATTCGATACTTGTCAAAATTTAACCATATGTTAATAATTGTATTACGTCGATACCTTCCCGTAAGAATGTACTAAGCGACACTTTTTTCGAAAATGACTTTTTGATGAGGGCCACGTTTTGGCCTGGGTTTCGCCAACCTATTATGCATGAAAAGGAAACTAGAGCACAAATAAAAAAATTTATCAACTGCCATGTTTTCTCATTAAAATAATGTTGCCCCCTGAAATTTGTATTATCCGCCAAAAAAATTATGCTAAGCGACATTAATAAAGATCTCATTGTAGTGAGCAACAAAAAATTTTGTTAGATATCACTTAGTTTAACCAAAATTGTCTCTTAGCACACTATGATTCAACTAGAACTTTCTTCAATTTTTTCGTTTCCTGAACAATTTTAGAAATGTCGTTTAGTATACATTCTTACGGGAAGGTATCGATGTATAAAACAACATACTTTAGAAGGCACTATCGGTGTTCATTCCTAAGAAATTCGACTTGAAATACAATTTTAACTAGTTTTCACAAGAATTTTTAATAGTTTTTTTTTATTTAAAAAAAAAAACTATTAATTCAATATTTGTCAACATTTTACCAATTGTACAAAATTATACTATGTATAAAATAAACTAAATTAGAAGTCAATATCACTACTAGTTCTCGAGAAATTTGAGTCGAAAAACAATTTTTACCAATTTTCAATAGAATTTTATATAGTTTTTTATTTTTTGTAAAAAAACTGTAAATTTATTTTTTTTGAAATTTTCACCAGTTGTCAAAAACTTTATTTTTCGTAAAATAAAATTATTTTGAGTTTCAAATTGTTTTCCGTTCTTAGAATATCTGGGTTATGACATTTTTTTTTTCAGTTTTTTTAATTTAAAAAAATAACGGTAAGTTCATTTTTTTCCAAATTCATATCAAATCTGTATGACCTTATAATGAGTACATTAAATTTTATTTGAAGTCAATAGCATTATTTTTTCGTGAGATATTTGAAACTAACCAAAATTTTTACTTTTTTCTTAAACCGTTATAGTGAAAAAACTGCTCACTGAATTTTAATAAACGCCCTTTCACCCTCTTTCGAAGTTATTATCTATAAAACAAAATTTATTTGAAGTCGATATCTTTACGCGTTCTTGATATATCGACGACGAAAAATGGTACAAGAACGTACGGACGTACGAACGTACGAACGTACGAACGTACGAACGTACGTACACACACACACACAGACATCTCTCTAAAAATGATTGATATAGCCTCTAGGGACCTTGAAACGTCGAGAAATGTCAAAAATTCCAATTTGACAAATCGGACCGATTACAATAACTCCCTATGGGAAGTTAAAAACTATTTCTGAGATAACTTGGGTTCAATCTATTTGCAAGTTTACCACCAGCACTGAAAACTGGGCGCAAATATTCTAAAACCTACTTATATTTTTGTTATAATAAAAATTACAATTCCATCACCTTTTTTCAGCGATCTGTTTAAGCACTCAGCAGCAGATCCATTTATTTGGTAAAAAATATTTTCAAATTCTGTTATATCTGTTATATTTAAGGTATTAAACATGCACAGAAACATTCAATAGTTGTCTCATAATTGTCATAGCTCTGAAAATTCCGATCACCAGTTCTAAGAGCTTAGTTAGAAAATTGCAGGTTTGTGGGCACGGTGATTGAGTTTGGAAGCAGGCCCATTTTAATGAAATTTCTTTTTGAAACTTTCTGCCACTACTTAAAACAAACTTTGAAAATTTCAGTGAAATCGATGCAGTCATTTTTTGTATCTTCGAAATAAAGTAAGTCGAAAAAAACAATATGACGAAGGATCACATTTTTTATGAACAGCCTGGACAAATGTTGCTTACCATCTTCTAGGGAAGATTCCAGAACAGTAGGAACTATGAAAAAATGTATGCAATGGACCAAAGATGATTTAGTTTGCTTGTGCTATTTCCTCAATTGGGTTGGCTTTGTAAGAGCGAAAACATACATACTTCTAGTAGAAATTGGCTGATACGAGTATTACACAATGATCCAAAGTACTGAATAGAGGCTTTACCAATATGATATACTTATCAGGATGAGAAGGAAGAAACAAGAGGAGAGTGTGGGCGTTTTGCACACAGTGGGCTCATTTACAAGCTGAGTAAGGTGGTGCACCTCAGCAAACATCTGAACATACCTTCCTTCGGATGTTGCCTATCCTGAATACGAGTAGCTAAGCCCACTTGAATTGTATACATAAAATCACATGCAATAAATGACTTCAGTGTTAGGGTACAGAAAAAATTCTGGGAATGGAATCAGACAGCGTATCAAACTAATTAGGAGTTGAATTGCGGTCAAGATTTGGACTCTTATAAATAAAAAAATAATGGATGATGTGTTTGCGGACAGTAAATTTGAGTATATGAATATAACGGTTTATTTCATAAGCCAAACAAAAACTTATAACAGTCTCGGTTGGTTTATGGTTGCACACTTTGACTCCAGCATTTCCAAGCTGTGTTTGCTTTATACGAGTATACATTTTTTTTTTTACTTTTTATTTCCACTATGAGCTGAAATTCCAACCGAAAATTCTTACTTCATATGGCCGTTATCCATGCATACATATGTTCAACTCGAAGATTAACTTAAATAGAGAGGCAAAAAGAATGAATGAAGCTGTTTTCGAAGGATTTTCATGCCAAGAAGAGCATTAAAACTCTTGCAAAACGAACCGTTTTTGCTTGGATTTTTTTTTTGTTCTTCTCTTGCATCGAGGACAACGACAAATCCTGCTTGGCTTTTGGGAATCAGCAAACGCGCCGTGATGCCTTAAAGTAAGCGGAATGATGATGGTTATGGTGAATTAGATTGAATTAGGCAATCTACTTAATGCTGAGCCGTCGGCAAACCTCTATCGCCTTCTGTATAAATACACCCTCGCATCCCATCCGCGCTTGAATGTGTATGATGGTGTGTTATTTTGGCTGTGTTTTGTCGCCTTACACTTGTCGCTTATCTCAGAGCCTCCAAACTCTGCAACCCAGAGCGGTTCACATATGGTTGATGATGTGATTTACAAGGCTTACATGAAATAAATAAATAAAAATTTACCAATTCCACAACGTCGTCGTTGTCGCGGAGAATCGAAATCCTTTTTATGTAGCGAAAACCTCCCCGTCCCTATAGATGTTAAGGTCCTGACGTGTAAGGACCAGTAGGAGGATGTATGCCACCCATCCAGCAGATATAAAGAGGTAGAATGGGCATCCCGAAAAAAGGGAGGACAAATACGAAAGCATGGTAGTAATTGCCAAATATTCATAGGAGCAGCTGGTGCTGGTTTTTCGTTCACGTCCTCTTGGTTGGTCTTGTGTCTTCAGTGCCAAAAGAAAGAATATGTGCCGTATATGTGTGTGGTTTAGGGGATATCCTTCACTCTTTATCCAGGACGTCAAGGAGTTACTTAGAGTATTCTGTCTGCCTTATCCTTTTTGCTTTCTTTTTTTTTTTGGGTTCCGTCACGCTTTTCATTGTGTACTTTTCACTTGTTAAAATGAGCAAGGCGATTCCTTTCTCCCTTATACGAGTCGAGTTAAGAGGTTCCCCTACTTTTCGGGAAGATGTTTTGGATATGTTCCAAAACGAACATATACTCGTCGTTCTCGTACAAACTACAATGTGTTTCGGTTTTCATCTGCTGTTTTTTTTTCATGTGGTTCATCCTTTCGTTTGTTACTCTAACTCTCCTTCAATCCCTAAAGTATCGTGTCCCGGATTTTATTCTTAGATACATACATATATCCAGCTGAGGGTGTTTCCTGTATGAAAAAGGCACAAAATAAACGCTTACAGCTTAAGGGCTACTTTTCTCGGACATCTGTAAACGACCAGAAATACAACCAGAAGGACGATGACCGGCCAAGTGAGCCAGTGGGTCCAACAAGGACTTTCCTTTTTGGTTCGGATGGATTTGGGAACGGGGATCGGATTGTGAACTTTTTTGATCCTTTTGCTTTCTTTATTCAAGTTTTCTGATGGAAATACTCCTTTTTGGGAGAAAGTGGGGAAGGTGGCGACCGATGAGGGCTAAGATAATTGGCATGTTGTTGCAGTTTTGTTGTGCGGTCTTGAAGCCTTCAAGAGAAGAGTGCAGAAGGAAAGGATAATAATCGTTTAAGTGTTGCAATATAAAAATTTTCCTATAGCATGTGTTTTTATTTGTGTATATTTTTCGGCTTCAATGTTGTTTGGGTGTGGCACTTGTTTGGTTCTTTTTTTTTGTTTCTGTACTCCTTCAAGTTTTTAACTATTTGTTATTAAATCCTTGTTATTGGTGGCGGCGGCGGATGATGATGGTGTCGGCGGTGGCGATGGAAATAAACACCAGAAAAAAATGAATAAAATACTTGGCGGTGGAGGTGCGGTGGCAACAAAAGCTATTATTTGGTCACATTTTGTGTGAAAGTAGGAAACGTATGCCAAGAATAGTTTTTTGTTTTTGTTCTGAAGTGAAATCATAGTGCAATGAAATGGAACGAACTCCAAATCGGTCGGTAGTTTGGCTGACGAAGGGCAAAGGTTTTTTTGGGACTTAGACTATGAGTAAACTGTTTTGGTGTGAAAATGAAGTAACACAGTGAGTGTTGGGAGTTTGGTTTGTGTTTTTAGATTTTGCATGTAGCTGCACGTGGGAGTGAGTTTTGCACTTTTTGTGAAAGTTTTGTGGTTGAAGTTATTATCTCTGACTTGTAGTTCATTATTACAAGCTGTTTTTGTTATTTTGGCAGGGAAGCCTAACAGGGCTTAGGGAAAGGTAGTTTTTTTTTAAATATCTAATTTGGTCTTGTATACCTATTTAATGCCGCAAAAAATAGCTGAACTATTCAGGGAAATTTAATTTAAAATTTAAAACTTAAAGTTAGTTTTGATCTGAAAATGAAGTCCTGCAAAATACAAAAATAATGTAGGTACACAAAAGTATTTTACATAAACTCGTATTTTTAAATATATGTTTGGAATGGGTAAATAGCTTTAAGTCTTGAGTAATGTTAATCTAATGATGAACCTAGAAAAAAAAGGAAAAAAACTGCCAACATTTTGCTAACCGCAATCGCGCCGCATAATAAATACTCGTACTTATATTTTTCTTATACATCTGTTCATACAATTTTCTACGGGATTTTGGAATAGACCTATTTACACATACAGGGGATATTTCACTTGAAGCGAATTTAAAATTGTGTTTAGCTCCAAAACTAAACGGTACCTATCATGCAGCCGTTATGAAAACTCTTATTTATCTCGAAAACAGCTCTAACGGTTTTGATAAGAGGATAAGTTGTGCTATTTTAATTTTAAGGAAAAATGGAACAGTAGAAGAAGAAGTAAAAACAAAAAATATAAACAAAAATTATAATTTTTGTTTTTGTGGACCATATCAAATGAATATTCAATTCTAGGTGTCTGAATTTGACCAAATTCCCATAAAAAAATATACTCGTAATTAACATTGCGTTTATGCTGTACATTGTGTCGATATCCTTTACAAACAAAAGTATATTATCTAATTGGTCAGAAATTGATCAAAAAAGTTTATTTTCAGTAATTGATCAGCCATACTTTTTTTAGGAGTTCTTAAAGTTTGTTTTAAGGTCACTGAAAAAAATGTTTGGCATCTCATTTGGCCATATAAAAGGTCAGCTTCAAATAAAATATAAAAGTTTTAGCATTCCCAACTTTCTGATATGATCGACTTTTGTCGAATCCGACATTAAACAAGTATAATAGGGGCAGATTTCTGTAGGGTACTGGATGTGTAACCATTGTATTTAAGATAATTTCTACCATTTCCACATAGTATATGGCATGTGTTGCAAGCAAATATTTATCGAGTACAAAAGACTATCTTGTGTTAAATAAGACCAAACAACAAATGACACTTCAGAGATATATCGTAAAGTTTAGCATTCTATTTGACCAAAAACACCATTTGTGACAGTTTCCATAATTCATTCTGATTCGCCATCATGTTCTGTTTTGTTCAAGTCCAAGTGGCCCTGGCTACCAAAGTGACAATTGATTCCATGTATCAATATTAGCACTAATCACCCATCGTCGGTCGTTTGTCCGTCAACAAATAATAATAATCAGTGCAGGCCGAGGTCCAGAGATAATGAATACGGCTTAGATAACATTTCGCCACGCTATTGACACATGAACGTAATGTTTACGTTCATCCCACAACCACAATCTCCAACACAAAAGTTTCCAAAGTCTCTCAACGGCGCACAGTGGATCGACTCCATACAATCAGACGTGAAAAAGTCAATGTCTAAAATTCTAAAAAATTATATTTCTTATCTATAACCGATAACTATTTAGTCTGAAAACACCTTTTTTTCTTCTTTAAACCAGTTTAGCATGGAATAAATAACCTCCAAATTTGAAAGTGAAAAGTTTTTTTTTGATCTGGTGCGTTTAAGCTTTTTAGAAAAATAATTGTTAAAATTACAATTTTAAGTGAAATTGAAAAAAAATAATTGCAGATGTTCGTGAAGGTATTTACTTTTATAAATATGTGTTGAAATTGTCTTAAAGTTTGTTTGTTGAATAAAAAAATTGTGTTATTCAAAGAACAAACAAAAATTGTTTTTAACGTGTTTATTTTGGAAAATCTAAATATGTGCCTAAGGTTGCTTTAAAAATAAATTATGTGTTTTGGATAGCGATGAATGTCTACTTTCTGGAAATATATGTGATAAACCTCGCAAAGATTTGCAAAGCCGTTTTTTTGCCCACTTTTTAGGAAAAGATTTCTGCGTCCCAAGGAAGGAATTTTTTTAAGTTTGGTGTTCGAATTCCAAATCGACTCGGACAAAAAAACTTCTATAACATATTTCGAACTAGTTTAATTCATCAGAACCAAGAAACTGATAAATACTGCTAAGCTAAAGAGAATCAGCAGTTCAAAATCAGCCAATTTTGATTTTTTTTGATATTCTACACATAAACAAAACATAAAAATTGACTAGAGGTGTTCGAAATTTTTAAAGACTTAAACAATGCAATAGAATAGAATACTTTTCTACATTTATGAACATTATAGATAGAGACAGATATTTTTCAAGAAGATAAGAATTTTTCACGTCTAAATGTATGGAGTCGATCCACTGTGCGGCGCGGCGGTGGTTATTATGGTCATCACAACTGCGACGAATGTCAGAGTAGTAATAATAAACCACAGAAGGACACATCAGCGCAAGGACAGCTAAAGACAAAACTACACACAAAAACCGAACTACTTTTGGCAAGGCGATAGCACCCTCGAAGCACAAGAGAGTGTCACAAGTCGTACAAGATAATCCTTCTGGGCTAAGCCCGGGCATAGCAGAGGACAGAAACATTCCGAACGTTCGTCGTCGCGCCCCCAACGGTCACGAAACGTATACGAGCATCGTCAACATGCAGTTAATGTGACAAATAACTTAGTCATATTATGTGTCCGTTCTTGTGCTCGCCGGAAATTAGTTTTTCCGGAAATCCATGTCATGGCACATGATGCCGCATTCATCCCTCCTCTATCACTGTCCGTCCGACCCGACCTTACGCTCGCCATTTGCAAATATGGTAAAGTGGTGTAGGAGTGGGCATCATTCGAGTTGGTTGTTGGTGGGGTTGGGATTTCGGGACAGCAACAAAAAAAGCGCCAACCAGGAAAGAGTTGCGAATATCTGTAATTTATCACAAGATTGTGCTTTTATTTTGGCAGAGCACAGATTCTGGAAGAGAGTATATGAATAGGGGGGGGGGGTGAGCTCTTCGTGTGTGTACGGATAAATAGCTGGAATGCCATTTGGACAGCACCGACAAGCAGATAGAGCAGAAAGTACCGCACGTCCGGATGGATGACATGTTAACCTCATTGCATGGTTATTTAGTTAGGGAATGGAAACTCATTCGGAATTTGATGAAAGGGGACGTAACATCTGACGATGGCAAATGATGATACTGTGCTTCTTCTTTCTTTCTCTTTTTTATGGCAGTCCTGTACAGTTCTGTATATGAATCGGCTTGCTTTGAGTGCTAGGCGGATGCAAATAGAGAAGGAGAAAATGTTATTTATTTAGCTCCGGTCCGGACAAGTGATGAATTAAAAAGTAATTGCTAGATAACAGGAAAATTGGCATGCCTTTGTGATGGAAAAACTAGTTGTTTTCTTTGAAGGAAAAAGGCTTTCGTATTTTCGCCTTAAACATAGCTTTTGCCGAGAAAATGCGAAATCAAGGAATGATATGGATTATTAGATTTGCTTTTGAGAATATGGGACGAACCGACCGCATTATACGGTACTTATATGGATGGCCATTGTGGATGAAGAGATATTAAGGCAACAAAAGTTTATAAAAGTCTCAAGCTTCGGGGGATTATATATACTACAAGTATTTTGTTCATCGTTGCAAAATCAAGCAAGTTTTGCTGCAACTTAATTAAATATCAAATCGAGGGAATCATTTTTTGATTAATTAAAACTAGCCTTATACTTAGTTTGAGTGATATTCAAATTTGCATAGAAATACAAATTTACAGTTTACAACTTACGTTCCACAGCTGATATTTTTTTGTTTTTATAATTTTCACGCACTAAAGAGAGAATTTAAAGCGAAATACCGATGCAGGAGGGAAATATATATGTAGGTTAAAGCATTCCACATTCGTGTGGTACGGCTAAAGAAAGAATCTCTGAGTTTAACAGTACGTTCAAAGTTGGGACTAAACTAAAACATCGTTTATAAAAATAACGGTAAAATAGTGAAAGACAGGAACTTCAGACTTGAAACCGTCCAATACAACTTGTATGAAGTGGTTCGAAAGGTAGATCATAATCTAATGAATAAGAGATTCATCAATACCGACGATAAAGATTGTAGAATGTACTAATTTCATTTCACGTGAGAGTTGAGTTCCAGGTCATTTCTAGTGAAAAATTTAGAATTATGTAATATGAAAGTGTGAATATAAAATTTTCGAAAAAATAAACTTGAAATTGGAAAAAAATGTTATTGCACAATTTTCTTTCATTATTCGTTGGAGGTGATCAAGGGGAGCGTATGTCATGATTTTCGGTAAAATTGTGATGGACATTAAGCCTCCATTATGCATTTATGCATTTAACGAAGAATTAAACTAAGTTTAAGATTTTTAAAAAATAAGTTTTAATATATAGAATTTTTATAATATTTTTAAGAACAAAAATTTGATACGTCAATTTAAAGATTTTATTATTTTGTAAATTAAAAAAGCTTAAATTAAAAAAAAAATATCAAATTAAAAATGTTTTGATCTAATGCCTTTAACACTTTTTAGAATCTTCTGAACACAAAATTCAATTTAAATCCGTTATGCCGATAATGAGATATTCAAAAATATTGTTCTAGTGCTAATATGTTGATTTTAGATTTTGTTGAATTTGAATGATAGATCTTTTATATGAAGTAATAAAAAAAAATGTATACATAGGTGTTGATTTCTAGAAAAATACGACTTGGAAAACGGTTTTTGACTTTTTTTACCGTTAATTTCGAATCAAAGAACAATATTCTCCTTAATCTTTTATTTAAAGTTAGTAAGTTCGAGGATGTGCTTTCCGAAAGCAAAATTAATTTTTTAAACCAAAAATTACGAAAATTTGAACACCCAAAATTACAGAAACTTCTAGACAGTTTCATCATAGATAAAATTAATCAAATCTAGTTGTACCGTTTTTGAGAAAAACAAACAAAAAAAATGATTCTATTGGAGGTATTACCCTTAAAAACTATTTTTGGATTTTTTTTTTCAACCATAATTTAGCTTTTTCTTTAGAAAAGTATGTGGAATAGTTTTTGAGACAAAAGTTATTTCTTTAATTTCGAAGAAAATGTTTGACATGTACTGGTATTCTTTTTTTTGTCGTAGTGTTAGGGGGGGGTTGATTAAAAGCCTCTATATACCAAGCTTAAAAAAAACTGGCTATAAAGCAAGTATATATTATAAAGAATTATTTCATATGCGCCCGCAGAATATTTTTTGCCCCGAGCTTGGGGACCCTTTTGCTAAAGATGAACATGATCAGATTTTTTTTTGTATTATACGCGCATTCAAGGGGTTATGAATTCCCTTATAATGTTAAAACACAGTGCGAGCAATTAAGAAAGTAGGATAGGATTGGAAAGGAAAGGAGATACCGATGCACATTGGTTTTTAATGTTTGCACAGTGAAATGAGTGAGCCAGTCTAGATTTTACCTCTTTAGTCAAAATTATAAAAAAATAATTGAGTGACTTAAAACTAATTCTTCATTAAATCAAAGGTGGCAGCTTCAGGTTCAGCACAATTTTGTTGAAATCATCGCATATATGTACTCTTAATTTCTCCCTCCACCGAATATTGAAATGAAGGTGTACACTAAAATGTTTTCACATTCAAATGTTTATTCCGACTTGGCTATCTCTATATTCGGCGTTTAGTTTGATGCAAATTAAATCGATTGCAAAATCTACCCTTTTCCACGAAACTTTATTTATATTTCAATGTGAGTTCCCATTAGAATTGCAAACATGTAATGAAAAAGGTTCTGAAGGGTATGTTTTCTCATTTCCCGAAAGGGACATACCTACATGACTTACACCCTTGTACAAATGCACTTAGTTGAAATTGAAAAAGAATTGTGGAAGTGAATTGTGAGCGTAGTAATTTACACCTTACAATTTCTATTTCTAAATCCAAATAAAATGATTAACAAATCTTAAAGTTTTTCGCACTACTTTTTAAACTTATCTAAAAAATTATAGTGGAATTTTATGTAAACCGGAATATAAAACTAGTGTTGGGCATAATCGAATGATTTAAAGAATCGAGATATTAGTATTCGAATGATTTAAGGAATCGAATGATCATTCGAATGATTTTTGAAAGAATATAACAAAAAATCAGGAAACAAACACTCAATTTCAAAGCAAAAACAAAACAAAAAAATCATAACAATGGTTCTCGCATCTCGTCTTTCCTTGGCAATTCCATATTCAACCCTCAACGATACATCGAGTGCAAAAATGAATATAAATATAAACCCAGTCACACACGAAATACACAAATAACCACCAAATTCTCGATTTTGTGTGTTTTATTTTCTGACTTTTTGTTCAATATTCGCTTCTCGGTCTCGAATAGGCACTCGAATGTTGAATCCTCATTTCTCTTAGAGAAAGTACGAGTAGATAAGAAAAAATCATTCGAATGATTTGAGTATTCGAATGATTTGTGTGAAGAATCGAGATATCTCGAGATGTTGCCTGAATCGATTATAATCGATTATTTCATACGAATGCGCCCACCACTATATAAAACATTTGATTTTTTCAAATCTGAAAGGAGGTTATTGCAAAAACTGTGAAATCTACAATATTGGAAAACGAAAACTGGTCTGTATCTCAAAATTTGTTATGATATTCGGCTTCGTGAAGGGCAATAACTTTGTTTAAGTTTTTTTTTGTTTTTGTGTTTTCTTCGTTCTCTAAAAGATAACGTGATTTGTCCTTTTAAATATAAATTAGGGAACTAAATTTTAAAAATTTTAATATAAAGAGTGTGATATCACTCTTGAGCCATAGTTCTCTTTTCATACAAATTCTATTCCATTCAGTACTGCATATATTCAGGTCGTATTTTGCCATATAGAACCGTATAGAAACCGTCTAGCGACGCTCGTCCCTAGCCAAAAAACGGCTTCTTTCGGTTTCAAAAAATTCGGATTCAGACTATCTTTACCTATCGTGCACTCAATCATTAACAAATGCAGTGGAGAGGACCTTAAGTAAGTAGATTTTATTTAAAAAAATCTATTTGTCGATTTTAATGAAAATCAAAATATTTTTGAAAAACACGAGCCTACGAGTATATATGTATAGGTATATATGTATAGGTACAAAATAAAATTAAGATCTTTTAAATCAATCATTTAAATTTGCTTTATAAGCTCGCCATTTGTAAATTTAAGGTTTTTAAAATACTCCAAGATCCCGGATGAGTTTAAAATGGTGTCCAACAACAGTTGCTGATAACATTATTTCCTTACAAAAAATAACATTTTAAAAACAGCCCGATTCCCAACCCTTTGACTCGATAAAGTTTTCCAAAAATAAATCATAAAATCCTCACTATAAAACTCAGAACGAAACTCACCACAGAAAAGGTGTCATTATTGAAACAGCTAAGTATTCAAAATAAAAAATGTTTTTAAACTAGGTCAGTGTTAAATAAAAAGAGCTTAAATATATAAACAAGGAATATAAACAAGGAATAATAATAATGGAAGCTTCAGGTCATATATTATATATTTTATAGCAGAAAAGTGGAGAATATATCCCTTTAATATATTTTTAGAAGAAAACAATCGCAGCAATATGTGGGCCGCGGATGAATAATTGCATTTTTCATTGATTTTCTAAGTAACCACTCGCTGCTTCTAACCAACGAAAACAACAAAACAACGTTTTACAAAACGTATCGAATGCCGAATCCAAATGTCAAAACTCAAGTAATTTGTGAGTTGTGAGCTATTTTGAAGAAGATCACAATTGAGATCACAAGGTACGAGTTTAGAATACGAAAAAGTCACAAAATCAATTTCACCTCTTTTTGTGACTTGTGCGGTATCCATGATGTTGGGGAGAATCGGAAAGTAAATTTAATGCAAAGTTATAATACGTTTTCACCAAAAGATAATTCGAGATGTAAGGCAAGAGATTTATGTGGTTTTTCCACATCACTAAAAGATGAAAAAAAAGATTAACTTTTACATCCCTTATCAAAATGCTAATGGTGTTTCAATTTTTCTGATAAAGTGGAAGCGAGAGAAATAAAAGTTTCATTTGTGAAAAATCGAGATAGTTAAGCACGATATGGATATAGGTCAGTTCGAATTATCAATCAATTGTTAATCCAATGAAGATTTAACAAGATTAATTTCTAATCTTCTAGGCTTACTAAAGAAATTTGTATAGTAAATCTTAAAGATTTGAAGAAGATGTATCGTTTATCCACTTAAATCCAGGATTATCTCTCGACGAAGCCGTAGTATTAGTTAGTTTACTGTGCGTTAGTTAGATGTCCGTTTGTTTAAAAAAATAAAAAGCAGAGAAGCAAAACAGATACAACAGAGATTTTCTTATGGATGAAACCATCCAACGAATTTGTTTGGTCATTTGAACTTATGGGAAGTTCACAAATAAATTAGCTGCATTCAAAGAAAAAGTACAGCGGATTATTCTGTGAATGATCTTATATTAGCAATTTGAGAGTAGGTTTTTCGAAAAAACGGCAGTAGATTTGATTTTGTAGGAGTAAGTTAATTTTTTGCGGAAAATGCAGTAGAACAAAGCTAAGTTCAGTTAGTGGTTCTAATTTGACCATAGGTACACTCTGGTTCTGTCAAAAAGTGAATCGAATAGCTTTTCACTCTTTCACGCATAAATGCGATTCTCGTTCTATGAAAAAGTGAAACCAAACGTCAAAAACATTCATATGAATAATTTGCTTTCACGCTCTTATTCAATGGTGAATATTCAAAGTGAATAGGTGAACGCGGAAAATATGTAGATTTTTTTAGAAAAAAAAAAAAAAAATAAAGGAAAGAGTGTGAAACAGGCACAAAAAGAATTTTTGATTAGTTTTTTGGATAGGTACGAAAACAAGTTTTGAAAATTTATTCATAGCGTCTTACTTTTTTTTGTGGATTTGTTTCAGATGACGTTTCATTTGATACAATTGTATGAAAATGCTCCCCCGTGATCATTTCGAAAGGATTTTCGTTGTCTCCCAAATTTCGCCTGATAATCCTCATACTTCTCCTACAAAACAAAGATGTATATTAATACAATACAAAAATACATCTAGTATATTGTAACGGTTTAGCTGATTTTATTTAACGCGACGCGATGACCTGCTCTTCACATGACTTCCTCAGGACCACAGGATTCCCTGAGCCAAGCCATGGAATGTTAAATAAATTGTCCATGTAGCAAGGTACGGCTCGGCATGCTCGCTTTCACCGTTGGCCAGCTCGTCGGTGGGGTGGGTACTTGCACCTGCCACTGGACTACCGTACAATGTTCTCATGCCGAAAAGAAAACGAACAAAAATCATCCGACAAGACCTATTTAATCGCAAGAACTATTTTTTTTTTTTTTTTTTTTATTATTAATTTATCTATTTATGGGAAACCCTGGGTGTTATTTAGGGTCCCTGAGTGTCACCCTCCCTCTGCTTCCAAGAACCTAGAAGCTCCTTGGCTATTGAGCCACTCTCAACATCATTTCTCAATAGCCCCTAATCGAAATGAATAATTCCCTAAGAACTACTCAAATTATTGCCATCGTTTAGCAACATCATTTCACAACACTTCCCTTTGCACACTCAGAAAAAGAATCACTCAATCATTATTCAAAAATTCAATCCATCAGACAAAACGAAGAAGTTGAGGCAAGAACTTGATTTAACTTTGTTTATTACAATTCAAAATTCATTAAAAAAAAATATAGTTTTAGATCATCATAAAAGAAAAAAAAATGAGAATAATTTTGCTTACGTGGGGAAAATACTCAAAAGAATACATATACTCAAATGAACATTGAGTAATTAAAATAAATAGCATGAGTTCGAGTGATAACAAATAAGAAACTAACTTAATTAAGATGAAAGCTCGAATGAGATAAGAGAGTAACCGAGAATTGATTCGCTCTTTAAGAATTCAACGTTAACTTAATCAATTCTGATTTTGCATTCTTTCCCCCCTTTTTTTTTTTTGTTGCGTTTGTTTTGTGATCACTCTCACTCAAAAATAGACACTACGTAAATTAAAAATAGTAGCAATTAAGAGAAAATTTAAAAAGAATTTCTCATTGCATCCACAAAAATGCACTAAAATTTGCAGGATCGTCTTAGGTTCAATTTGCAAGATTTTTCTGTTTATAAGATCATAAAATAAAAAAAAACTTACCGGCTGTCCAAAGTTGGTGTGCACATCAGCTTTGTTGAGGCCTGAGCGTTGACTTTTCTTGTTTGTAGCTCAGCTATATACGTTAGAGATGTAAAATAAAACAAAAAAAAACTCTGGCAAGTTGAACGTCGGACGATTGATTCTCGTTCTTGAGAATAATTAAATTGGTGATAATGTCTATGTATATAAGCTAGGATTGTATTATGATTTCATTTGATTGTTTTATATTAAATTTGATTATTGTTGATAGAGATGATGGATGATGAAATTTGGTATGTTTGGTTCAGGATGATGTCTGGCTTGTTAAATGTACTCAGGGTGGATTTTCGATAGGACGCTGATCGGGTATTTTCTCAGTTGGTGTTGATAGACCCAATTTTATTTCGAAGAGAGTTTGGTCCGATAATAAGCTTGGTTGGTTTTCTTCACTCTTGGCTGGGTGCTGGAGGCTTACTTTGTGTATAGCCTGGCCACGCGTGAGCTATCGATTGTACGAGGTTTTCGCACGAACGAAGATCTGATTTTTGTCTGTCTTAGGTTACATGAAATCAGGGTGGAACCGCTGCTTGAAGCAAGGGCAACAATCACAAGCTTCTTGAAACCTCGGAGAGGCAGGGTTTGGATGGCTTGCTCTTGTTCTAAGATTAAGCTGCTCTCATGCCGTTGAACCCCCTGATCATGCGAGAGTTCGGGCTCTGGCCGAGGCGTGATCTTTCGGCACTTGCGATGAACACTCAGCACAAATCTAAAATTTTGTCGATCAAGATGGAACACAATTAAAGACAATAATAACCTACTTTTCCGTATAAGAGCGCACGGAGGACAGCGCTCTCGTTTGGCTTTGGAGCAGATTGTTCAGCACGAGTCAAAACTGATTACAGCAATTCGCCTAAAGTTGGCTTTTCGAGGTTATAATCGATGCCTGCATAGATCAGGTTGACGGTGCTAATCCCGAATAAACTTTGGTGAGATTCTTTTTCAGTATCGGGCTCACTCCACTGCTTCCAGGTTCAAATTCAGAACTAATAAGAAAATATGAGGTTCTTAGGGATTTCTGCGTATAAATCCAGTTACAAAATTACCTGATATTATTTTGGCCAAACTCGTACTTATAGTATGTGAAGGAAATGATTATATTTTATTGATATGATATATGTACAAATCTAACCGGTGTCACAATCACGTGTTGTACAACTTACTTCAATTGTTAGTTGGTCGACGGATTAGTTACGTCTTCGTCGAAGGTTGGCAGAGAAAAGAAATTAAGAAAGTCGGATATGAGAAATTAGACTGCGAAAAACCTAAACTGCTGCGCAGTTCACTAACTTCGAAATTTCGCAGATCGTAAATACATTGTGAGGCCTTGGTTACATGCTGTATGCGATGTTTTGGAGCAATTTACATTTTGCATTTATGGGGCTGGACTGCACACAGGTGGCGCCCATAGTGGGGCTTCGAATTTTCTAATACATATATTGTTTAATTTTAGCTTAAAACAATTACATATTTTTTCTTGCAAGGTGAGAGTTTTTGTTTGCCTGAACTATTTTATATATATTTAAATGCTTAGCGTTTAAGTTAACGTCCCAATATTTCGGTCTTTTGATCATTCTTTGAGTAGCGTTGACTTTAATGTTATTAATCATACTATTTTTCATTTTGGATCAATGACCGGGAAATTCTATGTACAAATTACAACTTCTCCGTCTGTTGCGTTGATCGTATAGAATTTTAGTTGATGTTTTGGCTACCGGTTACTCAATTTCTCGGACGACCGGGAGATATTAGTTCTTAGAAACTCTTCTCCGTCTGCTGCGCCCAAGATTATTTTTAACTAACATTAACACTCAATTGCAAGAAAAAGAAACTGAGTCCCACAAATTTTTCTTTTGACAAGTATCTTCTAAAAACAAGTTCAAATCTTTTTATTATGAGAACAGTTTAAAATTCAAACGACCTAAGTATAAAAGGTACTATTTTATCATTTACTTAGTTGCGTTAAAATTGGTAATATGATTTTTCTGATTAATTTTGTTTTAATTTATCTTTATTGCGTCGTCGTTTTGCACATCACGGATTACATTTCCCATGCACACATGATTTATACTCGTATTATTCCTTTTTATTTTTTTTTTTTTTTTGATCTTTTTGAAATTCTGAAATTTTGTTTTCTTTTCTAAAATACCTACCATTATATTTATATTTTATTTTGATATATAAATCTTACATTTCCTATCGTTCTTCAAACTACGTTTTCTATCAAAATCAGATTAGATTGTTAGATACCTACTTAGTTTACATACTCGTACAATACCCACTTTAATATCGATAAAATTTTTGTATTCAATTTGTGTTATAACGTATAACACTTAAGAACATTTTTAATTTACTTGCCAAATGGCACCAAAAACAGACAAATCGAGAGACAAGTCTAAAGATAAAGCCTCTAAGACTCTTTCTCGTAATACACGTCAACAAACCACAGACCCAAGTGGTTCAGCTATGGCGTCTTCAATTGATAATGGAGCCGAAGATGATCTTCAAAGGCAAGATATTCCTTTAGATAATCAAAATGGTGATAATCAAGCAGAAATACCACCTACTGCGGCTTTAAATGACAGTCTACAACGATATATTACAAATATCGTAAACGCAACAATCGGTTTAAGTAGAGCCGAAGATTTACGTTCCAGAAAGGCCGAATATGAAGAGGAAAGAGCAAAAATTAGAGAAGAAGTAGTGAACACTATTCGTGATACGTTAAGAGTACCAACTCCACCAGTTGTAATTGGAACTGGCTCTTTACATGGCATAGGTATTAGTCGTCCTGAACAGCATAGCGCTGCTCATACACCTATAAGACCGGATGAAAATCCTGAACCTGACCATCTTAGCGCAAACGCACGAAACTTTTTGAGTCAAATGAATGGACTCAATTTAAATGATCCCAGTCACAACTCAAGTCGGAATGTTTCACACAACAGCTATAATCGAGCTCATGAATTCCATAAATGGGGTTTGAAATTCGACAATGTAAGAATGACTGTGGATGATTTTCTTTTTCGTCTGAAAAGACTCAAAACCAGTTACGACGTTTCGTGGGAAGACTTGTTTCTCCACTTTCATCTTTTTGTCACGGGAACTGTCGAAAGTTGGTTTTGGACCTTTCTTAAGACCAATCCAAATGCAAATTGGCAAAGTTTAGAGTTTTCCTTGATTGAACAATATCGAAGCATCGAAACGGACTCGGAACTTTCTCGGAAAATGTTTGACCGCCGTCAGGGTCAAAATGAGAGTTTCGATGATTTTTATAATGCCATTCTAGTTATGAATGCTCGTCTTCGTATTCCCAAGTCACGACGAGAACTCATCGATTTAATCAAGCAGAATGTCAAGAGAAGAACCGGTGAGCTTCTCATTACATTTAGCACTCAGAGCTTGGCGGAAATGGTTTACGTTTGTCGGTCAATCGAGAAACATTCTCAAAGCGAATTTCTCCGACAAAAACCATTCCAACAAAGCAATTTTAGGAAGCAAGTCAGTGAGCTTGAAAGTCCATTACCAGAAGAAGAATTATTTGAGGTAAACGCATTTAACGTTTCTCACACCCAACAAAATCAAACAAATTATACTTGTTTTAACTGCAAGACTAAAGGACATTCATTTGTTCAATGTCCTAGTCCTCAGCGAAATTTATTTTGCTACAAGTGTGGCTTAGAGAACACTACAACACCTAACTGTGTTAAATGTTCGGGAAACCGAAAACGGGGCAATCCTACCACCGGGGAGTTTTGTCAACCGAAAGAGAACCCGGAACAAAAGTAAATATAAAAGATTTTAATGATTTTCAACCTGATAATACCCAACCCCATGATCTATCAAAAATACCTGATTTATCTAATAAACTTGATTCATCAAAAACTCGAGACGTGACTAAAATATCTGATTCTTCAAACCCTACTAGCTCATCATATGAAATCTTAAAACGTGAAAATATTAAATGCAGCATGCAACCTCTGCCGTTAAATAAACCTGTTTCGCTTCATGATAGGTTACAAAAATATTATGAAGCTCGCGAAAGAATTTTTGGACAAGTTCCTCAACATATACAAAAGCTAAGAAATAGATTCAAGAACAAGAAAACCATTTACCGAGAGATTTGTGGTACTACACTCTGCAATACTGAAGATCCTAGGCCTTATGCCAATATCACTATTTTCAGAAAACCAATGCTTGGTCTTTTAGACAGCGGAGCGAGCATCAGTTGCCTAGGTAATGGATGCTTACAAATGATGCAAGACCTAGGATTATCTTACAATAAGTTCAGTGCAAATGTAAAAACAGCTAGTGGCCAACCACAACAAATTGTAGGTGAGATAACCACCCAATTAACTTACAAAAATATGACCAAAGAAATGAAATTATATCTAGTTCCGTCTTTAGAACAATCCTTGTATCTAGGAGTAAATTTTTGGAAACTTTTCATGATAGCTCCTCAAATTATTTCGGAGATTTGTCCACTTCCACTTCGAAAATGCGACTCAAACGCGCATGAACTCTCAGTTGATCAGTCCAAAGAAATAGAAGATGTTATACGTTTGTTTCCATCCTATGCCAAAGAAGGGCTTGGACGGACGACAATAGAAGAACACACAATAAACGTAGGTGATACTGAGCCCATTAAACAGCGAAACTATCCCGTGTCGCCCGCCATTCAGAAATTGATGTATGAGGAGTTGGATAGGATGTTGGCAATGGATGTCATTGAAGAAAGTGAAAGTGCCTGGAGTTCTCCCGTGGTCTTGGTGCGTAAACCAGGGAAAAACCGCTTATGTCTTGACTCCAGGAAGCTCAATAAAGTAACTAAGAATGACGCCTATCCATTTCCTCATGTAGAGAATCTGCTAAGTCGTCAATCAGAAACGCACTTCATCAGTAGTGTTGACCTGAAAGACGCATTTTGGCAGATTCCTCTAGCGGAATCGGCAAGGGAAAAGACAGCTTTTAGTGTGCCCGGCAGACCCTTATATCAATTCAAGGTCATGCCCTTTGGCCTCTGTAATGCGGCTCAACGTTTATGCAGACTAATGGACAAAGTGGTTCCTAACGAATTGAAACAAAATGTATTTGTTTATTTGGACGATCTGCTGATTGTTTCACGTACGTTTGAGGAGCATATACAAATTTTACGTACTCTAGCTTCACTTTTGCGGAAAGCGGGGTTAACTATCAATCTCGAAAAATCAAAATTTTGCTTCAAAGAGCTCCGATATTTAGGCTATATTGTTGGAGGAGGATGTATTAAGACCGATCCCGATAAAGTGTCAGCCATACAAGACTTTCCGATACCGAAAACGCCTCGACAAGTTCGAAGATTCCTGGGCCTATCCGGCTGGTACAGGCGTTTTGTCCCAAATTATTCATCTTTGGCTTCTCCAATAACCGACACTTTAAAGAAAAGTAAAACATTCGTCTTTACCGCTGAAGCTTGTAAAGCTTTCGAAAAACTTAAGCTGGCATTAACAACAGCTCCAGTTTTAGTCAACCCGAATTTTCAAAAACCCTTTATTATCTTGTGCGATGCCTCGTCTACAGGTGTTGGTTGCGTCTTAAGTCAACTTGACGAAGAAGGGGCAGAGAGACCAATCTACTTTTACTCCTATAAACTAAACCAAGCGCAACGTAACTATAGCGTTACGGAATTAGTGTCTGGCTGCAGTTTTAGGCGTTGAAAAGTTCCGGCCTTACATAGAAGGGCACGAATTTACTATAGTGACCGACCATTCGAGTCTCAGGTGGCTCATGAGCCAAAAAGAATTAAGTGGAAGATTAGCGCGGTGGAGTTTGAGACTCCAAAAATACTCTTTTGTTATAGAGCATCGAAAGGGCTCTCAAAATGTGGCACCCGATGCACTGTCTCGAGTATACGCAGCAGATGAACTTGCGTCTATCGACACAAATGACATGAGCTCTTCCGATGTTCTACAGGTCAACCTTGCTGATCCGGCATTCAAGTCGGATGAGTATATGAGGTTGATCGAAACTATAGAGAAAAATAAATCCCAGCTACCCGACCTTCAAGTTTCAGAAAATTTTGTTTACAAGAAGGTCAGACATTGCACAGGGGATCCCAGGGAAGATGATTGCGTCTGGAAACTGTGGATTCCTGCCGCCATGACCAGAAACTTAATCCGACTCGCTCATGATCCTCCTCGAGCCTCACATGGTGGGGTCGCCAAAACGTTGTATCGTCTTCGAGAACGATTTTACTGGCCTAATATGGCGGCTGAAGTAAAATCGTTCATCGGAGAATGCATTGTTTGTAAATCGTGCAAAGCCCCAAACACCGTCCTGAGACCACCAATGGGACAATCATTTATAGTTGAAAGACCATTTCAACATATTTTCGTTGATTTTCTTGGACCGTATCCGAGATCGAAGAGTGGAAATTGTTATATTATAGTTTGTCTTGACCAACTAACCAAATTTATCCTTGCGAAAGCCATTAAAAAAGCGACTTCTGAAGTAGCAATCCAGTTCCTAGAGGAACATGTCTTTGCATTATTTGGAGTACCAGAGTCTCTCCTATCTGACAATGGGAAACAATTTATTGGAAAAGAGTTTTCTAAATTTCTTGGTTCTTATGAGACAAAACATATTAGGACAGCTTCATATGCACCACAGGCGAACGCTAGTGAGCGTGCAAATCGATCGATCTTAGCGGCTATAAGGACTTATATTGGTTCCGACCAGTCCAATTGGGATAAGCACTTAGTTTCCATCTTAAGTGCATTGAGATCAAGCGTCCACTCGGCTATAGGAATGTCTCCACACGAGGCTTTATTCGGGCAATGCAAACTAGAGCACGGCTCAGACTATAAGCTTCTCAAGAATTTAAACGGACTAAACAACTCGGAATATGACATTTTGCCTAAAGCTGTTAAGATGAATATGATTCATAGCCGTATTAAAGATTCATTAGCTCAGGCGCACAAAGTATATGAAAAGGTATATAATACTCGCAGCAAAGCCTGCAAGTTCAATGTAGGACAACTAGTCCTAAAGCGCAACTTCATTTTAAGTGATAAGTTAAAGAAACGAAATGCGAAGTTATGTCCAAAATTTGTCCAAGCGAGAATTAAGACAATCGTCAGTAACAATTTATACGAATTAGAAGACCTTAACGGAAAGCCATTAGGTATTATACACGCCAAGGATATGCGGTTATAATAACACTTATTTCTAACAAACAAGACTGTTTCCATTCCAAATTCATGTCCTGGCTGACAGGAAATTGAAATGTTGTGTGCAGTCCAGCCCCATAAATGCAAAATGTAAATTGCTCCAAAACATCGCATACAGCATGTAACCAAGGCCTCACAATGTATTTACGATCTGCGAAATTTCGAAGTTAGTGAACTGCGCAGCAGTTTAGGTTTTTCGCAGTCTAATTTCTCATATCCGACTTTCTTAATTTCTTTTCTCTGCCAACCTTCGACGAAGACGTAACTAATCCGTCGACCAACTAACAATTGAAGTAAGTTGTACAACACGTGATTGTGACACCGGTTAGATTTGTACATATATCATATCAATAAAATATAATCATTTCCTTCACATACTATAAGTACGAGTTTGGCCAAAATAATATCAGGTAATTTTGTAACTGGATTTATACGCAGAAATCCCTAAGAACCTCATATTTTCTTATTAGTTCTGAATTTGAACCTGGAAGCAGTGGAGTGAGCCCGATACTGAAAAAGAATCTCACCAAAGTTTATTCGGGATTAGCACCGTCAACCTGATCTATGCAGGCATCGATTATAACCTCGAAAAGCCAACTTTAGGCGAATTGCTGTAATCAGTTTTGACTCGTGCTGAACAATCTGCTCCAAAGCCAAACGAGAGCGCTGTCCTCCGTGCGCTCTTATACGGAAAAGTAGGTTATTATTGTCTTTAATTGTGTTCCATCTTGATCGACAAAATTTTAGATTTGTGCTGAGTGTTCATCGCAAGTGCCGAAAGATCACGCCTCGGCCAGAGCCCGAACTCTCGCATGATCAGGGGGTTCAACGGCATGAGAGCAGCTTAATCTTAGAACAAGAGCAAGCCATCCAAACCCTGCCTCTCCGAGGTTTCAAGAAGCTTGTGATTGTTGCCCTTGCTTCAAGCAGCGGTTCCACCCTGATTTCATGTAACCTAAGACAGACAAAAATCAGATCTTCGTTCGTGCGAAAACCTCGTACAATCGATAGCTCACGCGTGGCCAGGCTATACACAAAGTAAGCCTCCAGCACCCAGCCAAGAGTGAAGAAAACCAACCAAGCTTATTATCGGACCAAACTCTCTTCGAAATAAAATTGGGTCTATCAACACCAACTGAGAAAATACCCGATCAGCGTCCTATCGAAAATCCACCCTGAGTACATTTAACAAGCCAGACATCATCCTGAACCAAACATACCAAATTTCATCATCCATCATCTCTATCAACAATAATCAAATTTAATATAAAACAATCAAATGAAATCATAATACAATCCTAGCTTATATACATAGACATTATCACCAATTTAATTATTCTCAAGAACGAGAATCAATCGTCCGACGTTCAACTTGCCAGAGTTTTTTTTTGTTTTATTTTACATCTCTAACGTATATAGCTGAGCTACAAACAAGAAAAGTCAACGCTCAGGCCTCAACAAAGCTGATGTGCACACCAACTTTGGACAGCCGGTAAGTTTTTTTTTATTTTATGATCTTATAAACAGAAAAATCTTGCAAATTGAACCTAAGACGATCCTGCAAATTTTAGTGCATTTTTGTGGATGCAATGAGAAATTCTTTTTAAATTTTCTCTTAATTGCTACTATTTTTAATTTACGTAGTGTCTATTTTTGAGTGAGAGTGATCACAAAACAAACGCAACAAAAAAAAAAAAGGGGGGAAAGAATGCAAAATCAGAATTGATTAAGTTAACGTTGAATTCTTAAAGAGCGAATCAATTCTCGGTTACTCTCTTATCTCATTCGAGCTTTCATCTTAATTAAGTTAGTTTCTTATTTGTTATCACTCGAACTCATGCTATTTATTTTAATTACTCAATGTTCATTTGAGTATATGTATTCTTTTGAGTATTTTCCCCACGTAAGCAAAATTATTCTCATTTTTTTTTCTTTTATGATGATCTAAAACTATATTTTTTTTTAATGAATTTTGAATTGTAATAAACAAAGTTAAATCAAGTTCTTGCCTCAACTTCTTCGTTTTGTCTGATGGATTGAATTTTTGAATAATGATTGAGTGATTCTTTTTCTGAGTGTGCAAAGGGAAGTGTTGTGAAATGATGTTGCTAAACGATGGCAATAATTTGAGTAGTTCTTAGGGAATTATTCATTTCGATTAGTGGCTATTGAGAAATGATGTTGAGAGTGGCTCAATAGCCAAGGAGCTTCTAGGTTCTTGGAAGCAGAGGGAGGGCGACACTCAGGGACCCTAAATAACACCCAGGGTTTCCCATAAATAGATAAATTAATAATAAAAAAAAAAAAAAAAAAAATAGTTCTTGCGATTAAATAGGTCTTGTCGGATGATTTTTGTTCGTTTTCTTTTCGGCATGAGAACATTGTACGGTAGTCCAGTGGCAGGTGCAAGTACCCACCCCACCGACGAGCTGGCCAACGGTGAAAGCGAGCATGCCGAGCCGTACCTTGCTACATGGACAATTTATTTAACATTCCATGGCTTGGCTCAGGGAATCCTGTGGTCCTGAGGAAGTCATGTGAAGAGCAGGTCATCGCGTCGCGTTAAATAAAATCAGCTAAACCGTTACAATATAAAGCACAAATAATTATCAAACCAATGAGCATTTCTCCGATTTGTTTCCATAAGAATTCTTATATATATTGGAGGCATTATAAAAACGTATACAAACAATCTAACATATTAATATGTACAAACATTTGCCAAAACTGAAACAACAATGAAAAAGAATAATTTCGTTTTGACATTAAGCATTCACAATAGTAGATAAATTCATAAGAGACAACAAAAAATCATCCACCACTGCAAATGATATTGAATTCACCACACTATTTTCATTCACGGAACCAGAATAGCTTATTTGAACCAAGTGAATCGAAAAAGTGAAAGCAATGCATGACAGCGAATGTGAAAACAATTTATTCGATTCACTTTTTCACAGAACTAGAATCGGCCCCCAGGAAGTTGTAAATCTGAAGAACTCGCCAAAAAATAAGCAATGTTATACTTTTGAATATTTTACCAAACTGGGTAAGATAGGTATTACGATCGCTACGTATAAACATATGCTGAGTCATGGTGAACAAAGCTTAGGTGGAACAACATCAGCATTTGTCTGCAGTCAAAACAAATTTGACAAAATTTGATCTGTTGTTTGTGCCTCGCCAATTAATGAAACTGACAATTTTCTGAGTTTTTGTATGGTAATTTTAAATTGTGAAAATCCCACAAAATGTGTGCTTAGATCCCGGAGTCGGTAGTTCTAATTTTTTACTTTTTCTCAAAAACATAACAAGGAAAGTATTTTTGAACCAATTATGAGATTTAAGTATCAATATAGATTTTAGGTGGAACGAAAATCAAATCTTTTTCAAAATATTTTTTCGCTCATTATGACAAATATGTCAAAGCTGCCTAAGTATGGAAAGGTGTTGAATGAACATTGTTGAACGCATCCAATGGAACACATCCATTTTCATTATATCTCAATCTTAAACACATGTATCTTATTCTTATGTATCTATCTCACTTGTGCATTTCAAATCTTCACTTCCAACGAATTTGTCGGCTGCATAGTTTGTCTTTGTACTCACGCTAAATAAAATACTTTTGTTGTAAACTTTTTCTTTTATTTCAACACGTTATCAGCACGAATTTAATTGTTGCTTGCTCTGCTGAAAAGGCTTTACTTCACCACGATGGACAAAAGTATAAATTTGCAAAAGTTTAATGGAAGGGATTACTCGCTTTGGAAGTTTCAGGTATTGGTTTATCTGCGTGCCCATGACTTGGACGGCGTTCTCGATGAATCCAAAAAGCCAACGGAGGAATTGGCTCTTGCTGCTTGGATTCAGAAAGACAAGAAGGCACAACTAATAATCACTGCGTCAATGGACTTTAACCAGCTGAAGTTTTTGGTGACAAGTGACTCTGCAGCCAAAATGTGGACCAAACTATCTTCCATTTATGAGCAGAGATCTGGAGTCTCACTCAGTACACTGCAACAAAAATTCTATGAGTATCGAGAGTCGGAAGCCGACAACATGGCCAGCCATATATCAGCCATAGAACAAATGGCCAAACAGCTTGAGGAACTGGGTGCTCCGATGGCAGAATCAGCAATAATTACAAAAGTCATCTGTAGCCTTCCATCACAATTCAACCACTTTCGGTCAGCATGGGATTCCGTAGCTCAATCGGAGCAAACACTCCAAAACTTAACCCAGCGACTAATGAAAGAGGAGATGCTTGTAATGAACAAATCAGATGAATCTCGTACAGACCAGGCCTTAGTTCATCACAACAAGAAAAAATTGTCAGTAGCAGAAAAGAAGAAGAATTCAACCTGTGGTTTTTGCAAGAAGCGTGGACATTGGTGGAAAGAATGCCGCATAAGACTGTCACAACAAAAAGACAACACACATAGTACATCGTCGGCATTGATGGCTCATTTCACAGACCGAAAGAGTACATGCTGGTACACTGATTCAGGAGCATCGAGCCACATGTGTTTCCAAAGAAGTGCGTTTAGTACTTTCCGAGCTATTGGTGAACGTCAATACCCAGTTTGCTTAGGAAATATGGAAACGGTGTATGCACAAGGAATCGGCGATGTGAAAATCAAATCAGATGTCAGTGGCAACGTGCAACTCCACACACTTACGGATGTACTTTTTGTTCCCAGCATTGGATTCAATTTATTCAGCGTCAGCTCTGCTGACATGCATGGTGCTACTACATGTTTCAAGAATGGTCGTGCGGAAGTTAAAAGAAATGGACAGATTCTTTTAGTTGGAAAACGTTGCGAATCTTCTCGGTTGTATGAGCTTTGTGTGAGCATTGTTGAACCAAATATTGCGAATGTTTCAGTCTGTCCTAGCATTGAAAGATGGCACAAGCGCCTCGGACATTTGAGCGTCGACACAATCAAGCAATCGAATCTGAGCAAACAACTCTCAATAGGCAAATCTGAAAAATTCTTTTGCAAGGGATGTGCTTTGGGAAAATCTCATCGACAGAGTTTTTTGAAGGATGAAAAATCAAGAAAGAAGGAACCAGGCGAGTTGGTTCATGCCGATCTCTGTGGACCAATGCAGATTCCTTCCCTAGGAGGTTCCAAATATTTTCTGCTCATCAAAGATGATTTTTCAAACTATACTGATGTCTATTTCCTTCAAGAGAAATCTGATACTGCATCCAGGTTCGATGATTTCCTGACCAAGGCACGCGCCAGCTCCATCACTGTGAAAGCGGTTAGAACTGACAATGGTTCCGAATTTATGTGCAGGTCTTTCAAAGGTATTTTGGAAAAACATTGTGTTCATCATGAGACTTCAACACCATATACTCCGGAACAAAACGGTTTTATTGAAAGACAAAACCGAACAGTAAAGGAAACCGCTCTCTCTTTACTTTATGATTGTGGTGCCCCACAGCTGCTTTGGGCTGAAGCTGTCAATGCGTCAGTGCAGGTTCGAAATTTATGCCCAGTTCGATCAAATAATTGGAAATCGCCTTACGAATTATGGAAGAATGTGCTTCCAAGCTACAAGAGTCTTTACACTTTTGGATGCAGTGCGTTCTATCATATTCCAAAAGAAAATCGTAAGGGATTGGATGCAAAGAGTAAACATGCTGCTTTCGTGGGCTATAGCTATGAAACCAAAGGCTACAGATTGTACAATGGATCGAAAATTGTAATAGCTCGAGATGTTCGATTCAACGAAGATAAATCATTTTTTGAATGCACAAATACTAATTTAAATAAATCATCAAATCTGTGTGTATTGCCTTTCAACGTTTTTGAATTAGATGCTGTGCAAATTTCTGAAGAGAATCAACATAAAGAACACCAAGTTAAGAAGAATAGTGCTCAGGTTACATATCCGATGGATGATCCTGAAGAAGTTAACCCAGAAGATGTCACCACCCGAAGCCAAGAAAATGATTGCTATACAAATGATCGTTATCCATTGAGGAATAGAATCACAAGCAATATGTGTGCCATAGCAGCAGCCGAAGGAAGTCCAACTTATGATGAGGCTATATCAGGTAACGAAAAATCTCAATGGCTAAGGGCTATGACTGAAGAGTTAGAATCACTTCGAGAATCTAACACATATGAAGTACTTGAACGTGAAGCCTGGATGAAACCAATTCTAAGCAAATGGGTTCTCAGACGCAAGATAGATTCTGATGGTTTACTAAGTCGCTACAAGGCTAGACTGGTTGTACAAGGATGCTGTCAGAAACCTGGAATTGACTACAAGGAAACATTTGCCCCAGTGGTAAGATTTGATTCCTTACGAGTTTTATTTTCAATTGCAGCTCACAAACAACTTCACATGCGTCAATTTGATATACAAACTGCTTTCTTGTATGGTGAATTACAAGACCAAATTTATGTGATTCCACCGCCAAATATAGGACATCACAATAAAATCTGGAAATTAAATAAAAGTCTGTATGGGCTTAAGCAAGCTCCGCGAGTTTGGAATGCAAAATTTAAAGAAACTCTCAATAAGTTTAATCTTCAACAGTGCCAAGCGGACCCGTGTGTTTATTTTATGAATAGTACAGACATCTTGATTCTTGCGCTCTACGTTGATGACGGGCTTGTATTCTCATCCAGCAAAAACATTTTGGATAGTCTAATGCAGCATCTTAAATTTGATTACAAAGTCAAAGTGTTTGAAGCTTCATATTTTCTCGGACTTCATATCATCTCTACAAAATCAAAACTCATCATCAATCAGAAGCAATACTGCGAACGAGTCATAAGAAATTTTAATATGGATTCTTCATCACCTGTGAGTACACCTGCTGATCCCAACATCAAGTTTGAAGCTATAAAAGAAAACAACATATTAACATTTCCATATCGAGAGGCCATTGGAAGTCTTATGTACCTCGCTGTTGCCACTAGACCAGATATTGCTTATGCAGTGAACGTTCTTAGCCAATATCTAGACAAACCATCTGCTGCACACGTAACAGGTGTCAAAAGAATTTTCAAGTACCTCAAAGGAACTATGGATTATGGAATCGAATACTCAAAAGCTTCAAAATTTACGGAGTTAACTGGATATTGTGATTCGGACTTCGCCGGTGATGTGGACAATCGCCGATCACGGACTGGACATCTTTTCATGTTGAATGGGTCATGTGTTACCTGGAGCAGTGAAAAGCAGAAATCCGTCTCGTTGTCATCCACTGAGGCTGAATATATATCAGCTTGTTCAGCAGCAAAGGAAGCGATGTGGTTGCGAACCTTTCTAAAGGAGCTTGGTTTTCTTGAGCAAAGCAGCGGTGCGACAACAATGTTTTGCGACAACATGAGCAGCATCAAATTAGTTCAGAATCCCGAGTTCCATAAGAGAACTAAACATATTTCTATCAAACATCATTTCATCCGTCAGCTGCAAAATGAAAATCATATAGACATCAAATATATATCTACAAAGGAGCAGAAAGCTGACGTTCTGACGAAAGCATTACCAGCTCCAACATTTTCAAAATTTCGTTCTTCTATTGGTATTAAAATAACGAATGTGTTCACAATGAGGGAAGGTGTTGAATGAACATTGTTGAACGCATCCAATGGAACACATCCATTTTCATTATATCTCAATCTTAAACACATGTATCTTATTCTTATGTATCTATCTCACTTGTGCATTTCAAATCTTCACTTCCAACGAATTTGTCGGCTGCATAGTTTGTCTTTGTACTCACGCTAAATAAAATACTTTTGTTGTAAACTTTTTCTTTTATTTCAACAAAAGGTCATTAAAAAAATTACAAGGCAGATGCTACTAAATTCACAAAAGTTCCCTTCTATAATTCTGTAAGAAAATATCATCATTTCTGGTGTTAGTAAGCTTTTAAATATATTTTTGCCTCAAATCAATTCAATAATATAACTTTTCCCAAAACTTAGAAAAAAGAAGTCTTTGGAGAAGAGATTTTTCGCCCTTCTTTGGCGTGATTGTTCCCAAAATAAAGTCCCTTTTAAACTTGCTGCGTGAAATAAATATTTACATTGAACAAAATCAATCAGTAAACATGATTTCGTCTTTAGTTGGTCCTTCAAGGAAACACACACAAAAAAACGTGCACACAACCCAGCCAGATAAATAAGTTCACAAGAAAATCTACAAATTGAATTCCTTAGATGTCAAGATTATTCATTGAGCCAAATCAATTTACCAAGGAAACAATCTACCTTTCACAATCCAGCCACGAGATTTTCGATTCGATTGCGTTCTGTTGCTATAGAAAAGAAAGAAGCATACTTCGTGAAGCACCTTCTCTCACTCTAACAGTCCAATATGCCCAGGACAATAGCTATATAAAGGACAAAACCACACAAAAGATTTGTTTAAGTTTTTTTTTGGGGGGTTGTGTGTCTAATCACTCTTGCAAAACCATCTAAATACATACACATATATATTTGCGGATATTTGTATCCTTTTGTGTGTGTTCTTTCTTTTGTTTCCATTTTCCCACATTTATCCAGTTAAGTGTTGTAGATTTAATTAACACACAAAATCTAAGCCAGACCAATTCAAGATTCTTTATCATCAATCTGGTTTGTATAGTTCTTTGGGATAAAAGAGTATCCTTAACCACAATCAAAACTAATTAAAGATTCTATATAGACATGGACAAAAGTTACCTTTGATTCGATACGGTGACCGGCCAACAAAAGTAAGCTCTTTTAGCCACTTTAAACAAAGGAAATACAAATTAAAAAAAAAAAAATAAGGAAGAGGACGACTTACAAATTGCTGAGAAATATGTATTTAAGCTGCATGAAGTATATTTACACAGGACACCAACATTCATGCATATGGTTGGTTTTATAGATACACGTACATCCATACATTCAAAGAAGGGAAGGTCATTGCTGTCGTATTGTTGTCGTATAGTTAGTGTCAATAGCAAAATTACGAGCCTGAGATTATCTATCTGTTGGCTTGCCTAAATCCTTGTAGTACAAGCCTTGTTTGTTCCGAAAATAAACCAAAATATATATGCAAGGAAGAGCGCTAGTGTGTTTGTTTACACGTTTGAGATAGTGTACATCTGCACCCCCCTAAATGTGACATCCTAGATGACCTGCTGTCAAATCATTTGGGTGGAAGTGCTTTTTGAACTGATAACATTGGAACATTTAACATGATTGCCAAACTTCGTTGTTCATTTTCTTTGTGTAGATAATTGCGATTTTAATTTTCAGTTGCGATATATACATACATACATATAAGTCGGGATTTTCAGGCTCATTCTTTTAAAGAATTTTGGTACCAGAATCAAAAGTGAAGACAATAGGCGTTTTTCTTTTTTAGTTCAGTATAGAGCTCTGAACAGAGTCCGAGCATGTCGAGCATGTTCCGAACATTCTCTGAACCAAGCGTGCTCTGAGCGCTCTGAGTATATTTTGAAACACACCTGAACACTTATGTAGCTGTCGCCATTTTTTTTTAATTTCCATCTGTCAAATGCTTGTGTTAAGCATTTTACTCTGTCTGCTCAGTTATTTTATTCTGAGCTCATAGAGCGCACTCTGAACACGCTCAGAACATGCTCAGAACGAAAAAAGAAACACATTTTCGAAACTCTGAACACTCTGAACTAAAAAAGAAGCACAATTTATTTTTTGACAACTCAGGTTCTGTTCTGAACTAAAAAAGAAAAACGCCTAATGTGAACCATAAAGTACTATCTGATTCTATTTTTTTCTCGGTCTTGTTCGTTTTCGTCTGCCGAACTTAAAATACTAAACTCCCATGCCCTCACTTCTTAACTGGAACTAGGGAGTATGGGCTGGACAGATTGGATGAACTTGACAGGAATAATATTATAATACTTGGTTTTTGAACAAGTCTCCACAGTAAAATGGGTGCAACGACTTAACACTAAGCCCTTTTGCGAAAGAAGAAAAAAAAATGATCATCGCAAAAGTAGAGGCCAAACGAACACAACCTGGAAAGACTTCCCTAAATTTAGCCACACAAAGCGATTACTTAGGAATACACTGCGGTTCAATTGAATAAAGGCATTTTTTTTGTATAAAAGCGACTGTAAAGTCTCGTTAATTGCATGCATTATTAAAATTCCTAAGTGAATTAAGGTTTCACAACTTCTGAAGAGAATGCACTCCAAAAAAACAACTTGCTGTCGAGCTCGAACACAGAAATTTGATTAACCTGCGAACTTTGACGGTAACCCTGTTTCCTTGCTCATTTCGAAATAACTAAGGTCTGAAGAATTCACCATGCCAACGCATCAAACATTAAATCTTATGTGGATGTATTGATGTTTGATCGAACACTTGTGAATTGTGCCGCTGGGCAAAAAATTTACATCGTCCGCGAAGATGTTTTTGTTTGGCCGAAATTCGGATCTATGGACAACACATTTCCATCAAACTAACAGCGTTGTCTTTTGTCAGCTCTATGAGATGACAAACCTTATTGAATATTTTGACAGCTGCATGTCAGTGGTAACTTTGACAGTTGCTGAAACATAACAATTAGAAAAAATTTAATTGCTATCTGGTCATCCTATTATTATTATAAGTATCTTTAACTGTCATCGGAGGTTCGGGATCAAATACCTGTCTATTACACCAAAATTGTTATTTATGTTTTTGCCACTTTGGTGGGAGTGACAAATCCTCGAAGAGATGAGAAAAATTTTTCTCACCTTAGCCGTTCAGACTCATCAAAAAACTATAGGTTCCCCATTTCCCAACAAGAAAGTATGTCACAGGTAAGAGTCTTGAACAGCTAAAGAATAGCAAATATTTTCACAGAAGGACGATAGTTCATTTATTCACAGCAAAACAATTATTTATCTCAAAATTACATCGAAACAAGACTTTTTTCGAAACATAAATGAGATTAGTTGGTAACCATGGTTTTGTGAGTATGTAGTCACTGCATGACGAACGTTAAACGCCTTTCAATCATTCATACTTCATTCTGTTGGTATCTTTATTTGGTAATCCCCTTTGGTAAACGGTATGATAGATGCACATGTAGGCAGCCATAGCCAGTCAGCAAACATGTACCAATCCAGCTCAGACCAGCTAAGCTGATCCATCCTCAGAGCAGTGTAGCAGTAGTAGGAGCAAAAGCAAAGAGAGCCCATTCCTTTTAAGGTTATGTTTTCTTATCTCATTTCGCACCTTCCATTTGACACGTAAATCTGATATCATTCAACCTCAGGACATGCACGACACAACGGCACATGATGAAGACGACAAGCAGCAAACAAGACAACCGAGACTGACACGCCACACAGGACATTCCCAGGACTAACAAATGTCGCATAATTTTCTAAAGCTCTCAGGTGTTTGCACACAGCATTACCTGAGTTCTAGCACCCTCTCTGCCAGGCAAGGTCTAACTGGGTGTGTCAAGGTAATGTATAAACGGCTTTCCAGTTATCCCGGGTCTTTTCAGTGAATATCCTCACTACAAGGAGTAGGTGCTAGGTGGTGGATTTGCCAGCGAGAACCACTTCCATGTTAATCAATTTTATTTTGTTCCCAACAAAAGGGTTTAGCTGGGGCTATTCTTCGCAAAACCATTCGTATCGGACTGATAGAAGAGAAGCAGCTTGCGAATGAGTTCGCATTGCCGGCTATTTCGAAAATTTATTGCCAAGGTAATCGTGAGTGATACAAAACGATCGACTATATATTCACAGCAAAGAGCCTTATAGCACCTCTTAACGGATGGTTATCGTTGCTTTTTCAAGAAATTGAATTTCTAAGCAGGTAATTTGTTCTGCCACACCCACACACACAGTAGGTTCAACCAGAGTTTTTTGTGTACATGGATTTCGGATTCTTTGGTTGGTTTAAGTTTTGGATTTGGTTTTGGGCACGGGTTGGCCTTGTTCTTTCTTCACTAAAAATGGTTTGCGAGTAAAATTAATAGGAATTGGACGTTTCTTTGATTATTTTTGATTATTTGTTCATGATAACAATGTACGATGATATTTTAAGTGTCAAATGTGTCAAAAATGTTGAAATATTTACAATGGCACGGAAGTTCGTTGTGACGTTCGTGTTGCGTAGTGTATTTGTGCGGTTAAGGGATGTATTTTTATATAAATAGTTTCAGGGAGGTTTTTATTTTTATAGGAGATGACTCTGAGGGATATGTCCTTTGCTGACGAATAGGAAGATTTATGGGGAAAGCTTGATTTGCTTTTGTTTTCCTTCTTCCTTCTATCGACTTATTGATTTTCATGTCCAATGACACCATAGATAAGAAGTTGATAACTACATTTTTGTTCGTATCCATGGAATTGATGAAGTTCAAGACAATTTATCACAATTCCGGGAGGGATATGGTAAGACAATTTATAAAAATGTAACAATATCTATAAGAAAATAAGTAGCAGGATTCTTATATTTTTGACATTACACGCTTCGCATATCAGAGCCAGTCAGTGAAAATATATTTCCGTTTATTGATAAGAGTACACAATGACTTCTGCGTGCTTATGCGTTGGAAGCCATTTTGCTGAATAGAAAATAAAACTTATAGACATTTCAAGGGATCAGGCTCAGAATAACCCATAAATGTAGGTTCATTAAGAAAAATTAAAAGACATGGAGAGAATTGAAAAATTTTTAAAAACATACTTTTTAAAATTACTGAGATTATATTATATATCCCCAAAATATCGCACCACCAAATTTAATTATTAAGTTATCAAAAAGTAGCGTTAGTCGGTGAAAAATGTATTCCTTTTTAACTCAGGACAAGAACGGAAAAATACTTTTAAGTGAAAATAAATTGCACGACAGAGTAAAAATCACTTTAAAAATCAATGCCGCTAAATTTTAATTGAATTAGTACGATGCTAAAGCTGTTTTAGTATGATACTATGTTAAGACAACGATTCTGAAAATTTTAATCGAATATAGCATCATACTTCCTCTACCCTTTTATTAAAGTTAAAATCATACCTAATTTATTTTTTTAGTATCGCGCTAACTTCATATGACTCTTTGACATTTGCAAACATCAAAAAAGGTTCGTGTACTTACTTTTTTTACACGAAATGTCATTGTTTTAGGTGTGTTCAGAAGCAATTTATTAAGAAAATTCGTTTAGTACGATACTAGTTAGAAAATGTTTAAAATTAAGAATGAGTCAGTAAACTATTATAAAGTTAGCAAATTGTTAAGTAGTATCATACCTTAATAATAGGCTGTTTAAAATTTTGCCCAAAGTTACAAGAGACTTGCCCTAAAAGTTGGAGCTATATACAGAATATCAAGCAAAAATGAATTTATACAAGAACAAAATTTATAAATCATTGTAGCGGTTTTTAAGAAAGAAATAAGGTTTTTTACACAAAATTTTTAAAATATTTTACGCCAACTTAAAGTTTTGATTATTGTAAAAACAAAAATTAAATTTAAATGGCTACTTAAATGGGAACAGTACATTCACCATTAAACAGTAAAACCCAGCTATTTTCCCCAACAAACATCTACCAAACCGACATATCAACGTTTACCCGCCTCCACCTCGGTCACATTGAATATACCCACCAGCACCTGCTCGAAAGGGAATCGCCACCAACCTGGCCCACCTGCTCCGACATTGTTAATGTAGCGCATATGCTAAGTCAGTGCTTCTGTCTTCAAATCCTTCACTCCAAAAAAACTTTAACCCCAACCAAAATTTACTGGAATTCCTCACAGAACCAAGTCAAACTTGTATTGACAAATTAAAAGAAATCCTTAGGAACCTAAAAATTGTTATCTGATTGTATCATAAGAACCTAAAGCTTTTGCTGCTCTAACTCTTAAAAATAATATAACTATCAGTTTTAAATTGTATAACGATATTTTAATAAATAAATAAATACATTAAAAAAAAATATGGAGGGGTCAAAAAATATGAAAATTTTAGGCTCCCATTTCTAGAAAGATACGATATTAGAAAACCATACTTTAACATTTGTATGGTGGCCAGCGTTATTTTTAGATAAAATAATTTGTTCCATAATCTTGTAGATTATATTAAAAAACTTTTAACTGTCAAGTTTTAAGAAATTCGAGCATGGGGATTTCGAAATTTTGAAAAAAAAAAAATAGAAAACAAATTTGGAAATGCTATCTACAAAGCTTAAAGAAAATCTATCGAACAGACAGAATTGCGTGACACCCACTGATCTTCCCATCGTAAGATCAAGTCTGATCCATATCTCGAGATCTATTTTTTTACGAATGCATAACTTGCCATATAGTACCTACATACATATACATATGTCGCAAGTAAAAATACAAACATTTAAACACACAATACTTTTCAAACTTTTTAGGAGGCTTAGAAAACACAAAATTCATGACGATCGGTTGTTCTGTTTTTTACCTGTAATCAGTTTTTAAAACAAAAATATTTTTCGAAAACAAATAATGTTCCTCCCATTCTCCCGTTCTCAGAAAAAGAAAAAAAAAAAATCTGCCGGAAGAAAATATTAAAAATGCTCTTCCAAGTTTAAATAATTCACTCAATCCTTTTATAGGCTATGGTCCAACAGACGGACATAACGAATTGACCCAACTTATTCGTCTTAAGTCCGATCAAAATCTTGATTTCGATTTTTTACGAATGTATAGGTTGCCATATATTATGTACCTGTATGTCACAAGTAAAAACCAATAAGATTTGAAATTAATTATTTTCTTTTATTTTTAAATTAAGTTTTATCTTTAAAACGCCATCGAAAGAAATCGCCAGAAAGTTAGAAATGCCAACGATAAAATTGTCTTCTTATAAAACTTTACCGAAATATGTGGATTTTTCAAGTAAGAGAATCTATTTTTTACCCGAAAGCTAACTAAGGCATCATCTACAGAACAACAAGGTAAAACTTTGATGAGATCAATACCTTTCAGAGGAAAAGAAAATTTAAAAATCACTCGTTTATTCCAAAGGAGGACACAGAAATACTTATAATGCTGAAAGGAATATGGATTGAATAAATGCCAAATTTTAAAGCCTCGGTATTCCGATCGAGTAAAACATAAAACGTATAGTTTAATTTCTTCGTTTTGGAGCTATGCGACATAGCTGAACTCTACACGCAAACTCTTATTATGAACCAGTAGGTATTGTATAATAAGCTTCTCAATGAGTTAGTGGGGCATGTCGGAACAAATTTCGGGATGAGCTATGACTGCGTTCAACACAAGGACAGGATGTATAGTGCGTCAATTGTAAAATTGAATCTCATCCAGATAATTTAAGATGATACGAGTAATTCTTAAAGCGAAGCAGTCGCAAAAGAAGAAGCCTCCTACAGGAAGAATTTGTTACTAAGTCAGAGTGCATATATTGACAAAAATTCCCATCAACTCTGTAAGCGATACCAAAAGAAACATCATATCGAAGAATGTTCCAATAGAGAAAATCCCGGCGACTTCGAAGGCACCAATAAGGAAGAACCAACCAACACGAGCATCTTCAACTAACTATATCCGATCAAAAGGAGAATTCACCAAAGAAGTCAGGTGACTATTTGGATGTGACTTTCCCTTGGGTATTAAGAAAGCTCGAAATATTGTACTATCAATCTACGCTGATTTAAACGAAAAGGATAAGTCCGAGTCCTTGGCCACCTTTACACTCCAACTATGCAGACACCGTTTACTAGTTATTTGAAATAAGTACAGTTTCCAACTTGTTCCCAAAGCAAAACAAACACGCAGAAGCAGCCCCCATAATTTATACAAATTTTAGATCTTTAGAAGATACTCGTACAAGACTTAGGGTAAAAGAAGAACTGCTCTGTATAAATCATCCATCTTCTTGTTTGGAATATTAATTAATTATGAAAATTTTAATCTCTAAGAGTACGAATTCGGAGTTTACTTTACAAATTTCATCAAAATGATGAACATTATGTTTGTGTAGTATTTTGTATGGTTGGAATAAATAATTCAAAATATACAAAACTTTTCAATAAATAAAATACATACAAACAAATGCCAACATTGAGATTACAAGCATCAGCTTTATTGATATAGTTTTCTGTGGAAATCCAAGACGAAGTGTCTTCTTGTATCGAAATGTTTCCACTTCATAAAACCTCTCATTTTAATATCCGAAACGGAACGTTTGCATTTATTACCAGTTTATATTCCTGACTGATGCCTGGAATATAGCTAAACTGTTCCAAGAACTAATCAATGTGCATTGATTTTATTACCTTCGCACTTCATTGCTCCCGTTTGCTTATCGAACCTTTTCCTTCTTCGTCTTCAAGCTTGCTCCTTGATATAGTAACACAATACCTTTGCACAAATATATACATATATATACGATTCTAGTGCCAATCGGACATTCCTGCACCCAATCCATTCATTAAAGTAATCTCAAACGATATACCTTGTTTTATATTCAAACTTCGCAGAATGGCAAATGGCAATGATGGTTTACCTTAGACTTCCTCTACCTTGCCTTTTGGTCTTCCATTATTCCTTGCCACAAATTGTACACCTATACCCTATAAAAGCTACGTAATAGGCAGAAACTTCCCGTCATAACATTTTATGAATATTATCCATTTGTTTTGCCCAAATGTATTTCAAGGATATTGCCAACAGAGGATTTGAGTAAAAACAAAAAACTATACAAAAATAAAACAAAGATGGACACAACCTCTAAGAAGCTTTTGAAGAGATTAAATAGATTTCGAAGTTGAAGTGACAGAGTATCTACACAAAAGTGGAGATTGTCATTGTTGCCAAATCACAAGAAAACCAATCTTTCTACATCTTTCTACTACATTACATTCTCACTAAACGTAGGTTTATATATAAGCTTATTCTATGATTTTCTCCGAAAAAGAACCGATTTATCTCGACTCCTGTTAGCCGGAGGATAAACAGTAAAAGTTAAGCTTGAAATTCATTCTTTGCACCTTTTATAAAAATCTATTATTTCGATTCCTATTTTTATGTGGAAATTTGTCTGTGCGTCTGTATTTTTGCGAATAATTCGACGATGCAGTGTGGATTTCAGCAGAGATTTCCCGGCCGTCCGACACCAGCTGGGGAAACAGAACCAGGTTAAGTCACTCGCCGAGAAGAGTATGGTATGGTAGGAGTAGTCTTTTTGTTGAGAATATCGTAGCTCTGTTTGGGGATGACGCAGATGACCTAGGAGAGCAACCAGTTTTTTAATGTAATAGTATAAGTCGGGCTTTAACTGCTATTCCATGATTTAGTAGAATCATGAACAAAATTCATTCCTTAAGGTACTAGTACGGTCTAGAATGCCAAAAAACGCACGATTTTTGGGAATTTTTTTCTCGGAAACCTTATTATGTAATTACATAATTTTTTTTAAAAAATAATGAATACATGCGTCAAGAGTACAAAAAAAAATTATTTTTTTTAATTTCCGAATTTTGGCCGAATTATAGAGGGCGCAAACGTCGACTTATCAAAAAATACATGTTTCCATGGCGGACAGTTAATCTCAGAATTGGCTGGACTGAAACAAAAAAAAAACAGAGTGGAATATTTAAAGAAAGGTTTCTTACGAGACAATTTACCACAATTTGCCTAAAAAGTCAAAACAAAAAAATATCGAGCTTTGAAAAAAAATTTTTTTTTTTGGAAATTTGTTTGGCCATTTTTGGGTCGCCATTTTTTTTGTTCATAATGTTTTGATCAAATTGTGGTAAACTGTCTTAGAAAACATAAAATCAATCAAGTTCCAACAAGTGTTTTGAAAATCGGTTCAGTAGATCCGGAGATTAACTGTCCGCCATGGGACCATGTATTTTTTGATGAGTCGACGTTTGCGCCCTCTATAATTCGGCCAAAATTCGAAAATTAAAAAAATAATTTTTTTTTGTACTGTTGACGCATGTATTCATTATTTAAAAAAAAAATATGTAAATACCTAATAAGGTTTCCGAGAAAAAAATTCCCAAAAATCGTGCGTTTTTTTGGCATTCTAGACCGTACTAGTACGTTAAAAGTTTTCTCGAAATTCAACTTTCATTTGTTTCAAGACTGGGTAGAATTAAATAAGTTGGCAGTAGTGGCAGGAATTAAGGCGCTAGTTGGAGAATGAAGTCAAATCGTCATTTTCCGTTAGAACTAATGTAGTTACTTACTTTTTGGTGGCATCATTGGCGGCATCGATAAGAAAGAGAGTAAAGCTTCATACTGGTACCCTAATCCCATGATGAGATTGTGTTCTTTTAGAATTATGTTTTAATTCAATTATAGAATTAGCATCACCTTCATCCCTCGCTACTCATAGATAGTCGTCCGATTCTCATCATCATTATCATAATAAGAAAGCTCCCTTCCTCATCTTGTTCTAATTATTATTATTCGAGGATGATGGTAGGACAAAGTCTCTATAAGTATTGACAAAACCCTCCCTTCTTTCTCATTTTTGTCTTGTTAGCCCAAGGATCAACAAATAAAGGCCAATTATACATCTTCGTCGTCCTAGTTCACAGTTATTGCAGTCTCGTTTCTCGTTAAAGTCGTCATCGTCGTAAGATTTTATTCCTGGCACAAAATAATATAATGAATTCAAATCAAAGCTGTGGCACAAAAACTTAAGTTGCAAACATAGACATAGCTTTAGCATTTGTCGCAGCAGCAGAGACCAATGTTACCACCACACTATAGCCCTTTAAAGGGATGTTCTCATTTTCATTTTTTTGTTGTTTTTGTTTCTATCTACTTCAAGATAAACGAAGTGTACTGAACTTTTTACCATAAGAAATTAACATAATTAAAAGTTCTTCTTTTGTCGTTCTGCGACAATAGTTTTTTGAAGGGAGGCAACAATTTAAGTTTTGCATAAGCAAGTCTATGGGATTGATGTGACCAGTACCTATATAGTTTTCAGCTAATGAAGCATAAATATGATGGATATGGTTTTGTTGTTTTTTTCTGATTTTGTGGACTCTCAAAATTTCTCCTCTAGGGAATCACAAAAATATGCTCTGTAAAAAATTTGAGTTCTGTCGGTCCACTAGGTGAGGCTTTTGCTCGAGCGTGTAGTTGACTTATAGACGAATAGACGAACAGCTGTTTATTTTGTCGGACTTCTTAATCATCATAAAGTTTATATTGAATAAGACCTCGAATTGGAGCAATATAAAATGACACTTATCACCAAACGGATTTACGTTTCACCTTCACTTCTAAGATTAATAATATATTTTACTAAAATTTATTACATAAATTTGTCTCATCTATGAGTTCAATTAGAGTACGTTCATTTTTCAAAAAAATCAAATCCAAGTTAACTCATTAAGAATTTTCAAGCGAAAAGAGCTTTAACCTTTAGGTGTCGAGAAATTATTGCAATCAAAGTCCGGAAATATAGAAATCGCTCTTTCAATATCGATATCGAGATAGCACAACTATTGAAATCCGATAAAAACCCTAAGACTCTACCACTACAGCATTTTTATTTTTATAAAGTTCTACAAATATTTTTTAAAAAATCTTGCTATTTAGCTGCTAGGTTATATGGATCTCACAATTCACGAGTCAACAGCAGTAACTTAGTTTTTGTACCTTCTATTAAGAAATCTCTGTTTTCCAACTTCTACGATGTAACTGCACCCCGTCTTTTTAATAACCTCCCAGAAAGAATCCGATGTGATACACTCAAGGCTTCATATTGTGGCAACACTTCCAGAAGAAAGAATAAGGAAAAACAAATGAATGTTCAGAAAGAAAATATAATGATTGTTTTGTATTTAATAGAAAAAGACTGCGGGTAAGGTAGAAAAATATACTGAGAGAATAAAGATATGATCAGTTGCTGTAGATCTGTTGACGAGGAAAGACCTTTTATTTATTTAACCGAATATTGTTTTAGTTTTGTATTAAGTAAGGTTTAAGTGCTTACAATATTTAAGAAATACTAAAACTCTTTTATTTTCCTTGAGCTGTAATGTAATTGGTAGTTTATTGAATTATATAACTTAGTCTTTTGAACTATAAATACCTTATGATTTTGTTTTGTTTTTAATTGTGATTTCATAATAATTTTTTTTTTAATTTTTGAACATACATATTTATTTTTTTATAAATTAATATGTGTCAACGATAATCTTCGTTGGAATGACCACGTTCTTGAGACCTCCAAACACGCTGCAAAGTGCTGAGGTATTTTCTATCGGTGAACAAAATTTTATCAGGCGCTTGTACGTCCAAAACTCGAGGACAGCTCACATCTTTGGGCAGTTTCAGCCCAAAATTCTCTTCATATATTGGATGGAATCCAGAACAGAGCTGATAACTGATAAAAAACAGAACTATCATGGAATCATTCCCATCTCTTGAACACTCTCGGAATGTTTCATGTCTTTCCTTGTTTTATAGCCACTTTACAAACAATGCTCACTCGAAGTAGCCAGTTGCATTTCTCCCGTTAATCAGTTAATCCTCGAGCTTAGTTTTGGACGTACCGTTAAATACAGATATTCCATATTTTAGGCACACAACACGATTGTGACGATTGTGGAATAATTTACCCGGCACGGTTTTCCCTTGCCATTTCCATTTGAAAACATCACAGACCAATGCGTGAATAATTTCCATATCGCTCGTGCTATGGTTCTGTTTAACATTATAGGGGTCCCAATATACCCCTGAGTGCATGCCAATTACCTATAAAAAAAAGTCGGAGAGGTTCTGAAAAATGATATTTAGCAGATTTCATCAGGGGAGTTGTCCGTGTTCCTGAGTATTAAAAAATGGTGCAGCTGCAAGTTAATGGCCATTTTGAACAAAATTTGTCTCTGCCAACTGTTGTATGTCACCCATCATTTCCTTTCATCTTAAACTACTAGAATGGTCACACTAAACATGTTGTATTTTAAAATTTTTGAGGCGTGCGTTTATGTTCATTCCTCAAAACCCCCAATTGTTTCACTGTGAGAAGAAAAAAAGGTCTTGCTGTTTTGCAGCTTTTTCAATGAACGACTGCTCACGGATGGGAAGATGGCAAAACTTTTTTGAATACAGAGTGTATCATCCATAAATCCCATAATGACACTGATAATGATGTTGATTCAAGTCATTTCTTTAAGTAGCGACTTATATAAATGTTTTCCTTTATCATTTGCAATTAAAATATGTATCTTTTGTGTGATGGGATTGAATTTTTTCATCTTCGCTTGTATCTTACCCCAGCAGCGCACATCCTTTTCCTCTCTGTTCGTTCCTTGTTTTGCCATCAAAGACAAAGACACGAATTGAAACAATCCAATTGTGGTTATGTATATGTATTTGTGGTTGGAAATACCTCTAGATACTTTATCTATTATAAGATACGCGGAACAGTAGTTAAGGGTGCAATATTGCTTACCCTTCCTAGTGGAAGCTTCTGATCGGATTTTTGTTGGCATTGTGCATGAATAATTGGAATTGGTTTTTATATTACAGATAATACAGATTTATTTTCAAAGCTCGAAGAAATTGTAATAATAACGAATAATAATAATTGTGGTAGTAAAAGCATTCCTCTGGAATGCCAATGCGATGCGGTTGGCTGATGTTGCCAGAGTAATAGTTAGGAGACTGGGGAAACCTGTTAAGTACATTTTATGTGGTAATAAAGTTTTCTTCGGAGGAATTTTGATTGCAATGATGACGAAGATAGATAAACTTTAAGATTTTGCTTTTATTTAAATAAGTTTTGTCGTTCTAGTGGGGTTTTTTGTTGTTTGCTTTCATGCTTGGTCGTTGGATAAAAGGACTTGAAAATTTATGAAAATAGACCAAGGCACACTGTTGCAACAAAATGTAGAACATTCCATGGAACTTTGAATATTAATACTCGTGGAGAAGGAAAAGAACGAATTTTAATCTTAAACTTTGATCTAAGAATTCAGTTAATATATTAAAAACTAAATTCTTCGAAGGGAAATTATAAAGTTTTCCAGAGAATTTGCGGGTTAAGAAAAACAAAAAAAACACGAACTCCCAGTGGTTTGTGTCAGAGCTTAAAATAGATAAGCCTCTGATGGGGTAGAAAATGCAATTTTTTATAAATAAAATACAGGATTGTGGATGAAAACTAAAATAACTTTTTTTCAATGCATATAATTTATTTGTTTTGATTTATTTGGAATGATAATTCAATTTAATTTAAGCAAATTAGTAAAATGATAAGACTATTTAAGTATAATACAGGGAGGGTCAAATAAGACCTACCAATGTAATGATCATTTGTTTAAATTAATTTTGTTTATATATTAAATACATTTTATGGAAATTATGAAATACGGCATCAGACAAATGCCCACCATTTTGCTTTATACAGACATTGGCTCTTTTTACTTCCGTATTTTGTGCCGAATATTCTGCTTCAGCTGTCAAATAGTCTCTGGTTTATTAACAAACACTTTGTAACGTAAATAAGTGAAGTGCAGTTTTTATCAAGATTTTAAGAGCCTGTCGTACTTTCTGCGGTCGTGATCAATGCGATATATCTTAGTCTCATATAGCTTCATAAGACAATTTTCCAAACCAATTGGCATGTGCTTAAGTGAATTGGAAACGCCGTTGGCGTATGACCAATGCTGACCATTAGTTTTTTGCGCGAAATCCGCCCAAGAAGTGTCCAGCTTCGACCAATCGACGAGTAACAGTTCTTTTCGACACATGGAATGTATTCTTGGAAGTTTGAAATTCATCCATTATTTCGCGCTGAATGATTGCTTCACTTTTTCGGAAGTCTACTTTCTAAAACCAAACCAAATATTGTAGGAATCATTAAGAACCAAATAATGAATGAATCTGAATATTCTTACAGTTCAATATTGATGCAGCTATGCATTCTCTGGTAGATGTTCTTAACAACAACAAGGCTTCCAAAAAACCTGTAATTTTAAAATAATCTGTAACGTATATAGAGTCTTTATCATTGTTACTGCAAGTAGGATGGACGCCCGCATACAACGACGTACTCGAGTTTGAAATCAACTTCACTAAATCTTAATTGCTATGTTTCAGATGAGCAAGCAGCTCAGAGAGTTGAAGACGACAAACCATTAATTGCAGGAACATCAAGATAATCTACCTGGTAGGAAACAACAATCCACCAAATACAAATTAGAGAATACAGTTCAACGAGCTATGCTTGTTCCACGTTAAACAAGCAGCTGTTTTAAGAAAACCTAATTCCTTATTCCACCACCATTTGAAAGCAAAACGGACCCAATAAGAAGACTCAACTTCGTCTTAGCAAGCATTTCATCAGGTGACGAAAAAATCCAACATAAACAAGCTGGTAGTCTTCGAGAAGAACATCTTGATGATCTAAATAGCATCCATTGTCTAAATTGAAGCCCCTACGCAAATTTTATTTCTAATTCTTTGATTTTATGACTTTAGATCTTTCAATGTTGTGGTAAATATATTAAAGTATTGATGTCTATAAAATTTTATAACTTAATTCCAAAATAATGTCGTAACTGACCCCATTTAAACATAGTGCCTATTGATAAAAGAGTCAATGGTCCTTAAAAAACATACATACATATATTTATACCTACAACAAGTCTCTCTTAAAAACTTTTATTGAAACACATTCGACATTTTGTTGTTGTCGTCCTCGTTGGACAAGTCTTCGCTTTAACTTTTACCATAAATACACACAAAATAAATCTTCATCCACAGTTGGCTTTCCAGCCTTCATTGCCTCGAGCGCCAACCCAGTCTGTTATAAAACAATGAACTAACTTCATTTATCATGTTCCAAACGGCTATAAATTCTAACTCGACCTTCAATCAGCGCTCCGTAAAAGAACCCAATTTCCATTTCATCACTTCATCTTTCGTCCATGATATTTTTATGACCAGAATCAAAGGACTTTGTCCAAAAGATTAATGGACCTTCAAATAGTGCGAAGATCTTTTGCACTATAAAATCTCCCTATCGGTCTCTTCCAGAGAGTCAACATAACCTCCATATAACCTCCGACAGCCAAGGAGTAATAAGGATATCCAAAGGCGTCCCACATCGCCAGACACCCACACATCACGGTACTTTCGTAAACTCTATGATTTTCCCTATAAAAATCATTTTTCATCGAAAAACGCGTCACTTTAATAACTCAACAGTAAATATGGTGGCACGCAGAGGCATGGCCTTATCAGGACGAACGAAATAATAGCTTCCAATAATTCTCCTTGAGGATAAATTACAATTTTTTTCTTCTTGTCTCTCTTTCATACATTTTTCTGTGTATTTTTTCGATGTGTCGTAGTCGTCCTCAAGGAAAAGCCAGAGCAGAACGAAGGCAAAAAAAAAACGCAAGTAAAAAAAAACGGAGGATGCCAAACAGGACATGTCGAAGAAAAACTGCTGACCAATGAGGAAAAAAACTATACCCCCGTTTGGATCGCTGAGTTAAAGTACACATAACCGGAATGGAGTAGGGTCTAAGGAAAAGGATTTTTTATTGCTGTGAAGATATACACCATTCGTTGTAACGACTGGAACAACATGTACATAGGTATAAGTTTTTATCACCTTTTCATTCCCGATAGTCTTATTCGTTCACTTTAACGACTCAACAGATGCGAGACAATGTGAAAGTAGGTTGTTCTTGTGCTGCCCTCTGTTGGGCTCTGTGCTGACAGTTTGCAGTTACTGTATATCGTACATGGCCAGGAGCGACAAAAACCCATAAAAAAGATCGAATCATTTATCAAGTGATGAGATTTGATGGGAGTAAGTGCAGTCTTTTGATAGTTTTAATTAACTTTCGATGTAAAATTATAGGTTTTGTCAATAATGCTGTAGTAAAGAAAGTTAAGATAGATGGGCATATGTACGCCTTTTATTCTAGCACATAATGCAACTCACACTGAAAAAATGCTCACTGATGGGCTTTGGGTATTGGACAACATGGTAATAATTATTTCCAAAAGGGGAGTTTCTTGAATAAAATCAAACCAATATATTCTTCAAAAATGATAGGTGGTAGAACTATGGCGGAAAAACCTCTCCGTAGGACCGCCAGGTGCGTTCGTTCTTTAAATAAATCAACCTTAATATTCGCTCTTAAGGGAAAGCCCATCAGTTTCATTGAGTCCATTTTCAGTCGTAATTTTAAGTTCGGAGATTATTTCTTTAGCAGCACTACATGAATGTGGAATGATTTACTTAGCTCAATATTTCTGTTCCATTTTGAGATTTAGACACTCAAAAAATGTGTAGTACATACTGTTATACGCTTGTGAAATGTTGAAATGCTCCACCACAGACTTGAGTAGATTACAGGTCCTTCTTAGCTGATGTCTTCTAAGCATTCTAAAGATTTGCTGGCCAAAAGCTATATATCAAATAGTGGAGCTGCGGAAAACAGCTGGTCATCAAACTGGGCCGCACAAGAATGCAAAGAATACGAAAAGTAAGAATTGCAAAAGAATGCACTAGTTCTCGAAAAATTGAATTCAATTGATTGCTGTGAACGAATTAAGGTAAAAATGAATGCAATCTTTTTAATGTTAAATGAATGGTTACTGCAGAACTTGTAGTTGAAGTCTAAGAGTATAGCAATGAATGAAATATTTAATTTAAATCATTTAATAATACGCTGACTTCATCATTAAAAAAAGCAAATCAATCAGATTTAAATAAATGCAAAAATAATAAAAACAAATAACATTAAGAGTTAGGGGGAGGGGGTAGAGTAGCGTGTGAATACAAGTGCTAAAATTAATTTCTTCACTATGGTTCTAATAATGATTTGAATTAGCATTTTGTTAACCCATATATCTTATACTGATTGTTTCTGTCCAATTCAAGGAAACCATTTTCTCATTCTTTTCTAATCTAATCTTTATTCGCAAATTGATCCCATCCTATTAAATTGTTGTTCAATTTAAGCTTAATTTACGGCAACCTTTTATCATCCCTCACATGAGTGTTCTTCTTATTTCATTGTTAATATTGCCATTCGAACCAAATTGAGCACATCACATTTAATGACAGGACTCCTTATCAAAATAAACATCACGTCTATTCCTAAATCGAATCTCTCCTTCAACAGATAAATTTCTCCTATAATTGCTATTGACACCTAAAACCTAATGTTTTAGGCAAAATGTTAAGAATTTATGTCAACCATTTATTGACGAATAAAAAATGAAAACAAACACCCACATACGTATAAATGTATGCCCTCAAAAAATCGACATAAGAAATTGGATTAGTATTTCGCTCTTGTAAAAAAGAGAGTTTAAGCAAACAGAGAACACGAAGGTACAAAAAGAGCATTTTAACTTGAGAAATAAACTTCATTATTAAAAGAAAAGAAACCCAAAGAATTCACATGTCACTTTTTCTACACTAATAAATGTGTCATCCCAAATCAGTCATCTTAGAGTACCTTCGTGTAGGTATAATATCCTATAATACCTTATCTGCCCCCAACTCCAGAGTTCATCAACCTGTCTTATTTGAAACAAAACCCCGGTAAAAGATCCGTCAGCAAAAAAATAAAAAAAAAATTCTTTATTTGCCAAAGGATATGAGGATTCATACACATATGAACGAGTATATACATAGATGAAAAAAGTTAGAGCTTACAAACATCCGCCTGGTTGGCGCAATGACTTGACTGCTGTCAAAAAGACAAACAAACTGTCAGTGTTTTGTCTATAATTCGTTTTCAATTAAGCAAACTCAAATTAAAACAAAAGAAGAAATAACTCATACACGGAGAAAAAAAAAGTATTGCTTCATAAAATACAGGGTTTCATAGAAAAAGATATATTTTTTTTTCAAATGTTATTGCTGATAATTGCTTTAAATTGACTTACTTGTTTTCTTAGATAAGTTTAAGACCCATTGATGGTACAAGAATAGCTATGCAACATAAAATTTTGTCTATAACAATTGAAAAGCCTATTTGACAGATGCCAAATGACACATTCATGATAGAAGAGGTTGATTACTGTGAAGATCCATGTGCATTTTGATAAATAGTACTCCTCACTTTCGAATTTCAATTTTTAAAACTGAGCACATATCATCTTTGAGCTGTCAAATTTTCTGTTACTAGAAACATTGATGCATATTTTAAAACTTAACCTCTATTAAAAAATACCTTTTTAGGCTAACCCACAGCAACGCGAAACAATCGGAATGAGGCCGAATCTTTTACCGTTGACAACTTTCTTATCATCGGTTGGTCATGTAAATCGATTTTGACAAGCGAAAGTGTCCCATTGCTTTTTAGAAAGCATTTTATGAGATGATCCCGCCCATTGCTGAATTTAAAAAAAAAGTTCATCGAAATTCCAAAGTTTGTAAAAACTAAGGTTGAGTTTTGAGGAAAAGCCAATTTTCTCAAAAATGAGCAAAAAATATTTCCTTATAAAATAGCATTGAAAAAAGAGAAAATTTTAAGCCGATTTTTGACCGCCCTTGAACATACTCGACTGTTTTTCTTTTAGTGCACACAGCACAAAACTGCAGGTAGGTACATATTTGCTTCACTCTAATGAAGTTCCGCCACACTAGATGTGGTGGAAATGATTTTGTATTTCATTTCTCTACAAAAAAGGAAAAGAAAAACAGCCCAGTTTTACATTCCCACCACGTTTGACATGGCACGTTTGTTAGTAGCCAGGTCATATATATGGAAGATAGGCTCACATACAGCAATACAATGTTTAAAAATGGCACAGAAAAAAAACAGTATCCCACACAGTTTCCTACTTCATGGAAAATTTTGATAGTAGTCCAAAAAACACATACGATACAAATAACGGTAGAACGTATGCAATCTGGAAAATCTGTTATTCATTGGCAATTTGTAAGATTCATGCGTTCTGTTTTCGATTCTCGTCGTTGGTCGTCGTCGTTGTAGAGTAGAAACAACAAATTTGCTTTTCGAGTGCACCGTTGCAATAATCACTGTTAATTCGATGGTGCATGCAAATGGCCACCCATCGCTGTATTCTTACCCGTACTTCTTTGCTGAATGCACCCGCTGCAATGCATCAGTTCAGTCAGGCAGAGGGCTTTGGCTGGCGTGTGTTTCGTATTGCGTCATCGATGGCAACATTGTTTGGCATTGGCTGCTACCAAATGCAATTAAGAATTGCAAAATTTGCTTCCTAAATTACTGTCCTTTTTGGACCGAGTTGGACATCGCAAATTGTTTGCATTTTGGAGACAAATACGATCCCGCTGCCGGCCATCTATTGTCGATGTTTTCAACTGCGTGAGGTGGAATTGAATTGGATTTAATTATATCGAGAACGCGAGAATAATTCATGGAACGCTCGGCTGAACGTAAATGCTATTGTGTGAATGGGTGCATTCAGAACCGTTCCACTTGTTGTTGTAATATTCATTTTATTATTTATTGTTGTACTCATAATTATTAGGAAAGAGATTAACTTTAATTCACTAATTTGTCGTCGTTGGTGTGTAACATATATGCGAAATATGGATAAATAGGTATGTGTGGTAAGCCAAAGTTGTGTAATAGTTCAGAGAAAAATAATAAAATCGCACTCTAATGGTTGCGTTCAGTGGCAAAGGAAGTCATCCAAATGAGCGAATATGTGTGGGTGTGGAAGGATATCTATCTAACTATACCATTATATTGAATCAGTTTAGAAATTGCGGACCTAGTTAGTTTCGCCGGCCGAAATGTGTTTGCTAAAGTGTGGTGATTGTTCGGCCACTTGAAATGGGTTGTGGTTCAGCTTGTTGATTTTGAAACACACCTACTTGAGCAAGGATGCTGCAAAAAAGGTTAACCTAGTTCGGGGAGAGTACGATAACTTGGCCGCCAAGATTTGATTACGGATTTTTGTAGAGGGGTCAAAAACAAGCACTTTTTACTATGGGAGGGGGGGGTCTATCTCCCCCCGTTTAGGAGGTAGGGGCACTTTTAAAAAATTGGTTTAAATTGAAAAAAAAAATATTAAAAAACAACGGCAACACCTACAACACCTACAATAAAGTGCTATACTGTGTTTGAAAGCCAGAAGATTGTTCTATAATCCTGCATTTAAATTAAATTGCTCATGTCAATGGTTTTTGAGAAATTCGCATTTAAAGTCCAAATTTTGATAAAAAAAACGTGAAAAAAAAAGTTTAGACCGATTGTTTTCAAAATTGTGAAATGAAATTGTAAATTAGCTTATATGTGTTTCATGTATCTATCAGTTCTTAATCGAACACAAAAAACCGCATGGTTCTATGTCTTCTAGTTTTCGAGAAAATCGAAAATTACCAAAACTGCTTTTTTTGATTTTTGGTGGTGACGGTGATTCCATTTTAAGGATTAATGTTAATGAACATAATGAATCTTTGTTAGTTCAGTACCGCAATTCATTTAGCGTTACCCAGAATGCACCATGAGGAGGTAGAATTGCATCTGGGTCAGTTATTTTGTCAGTTAGTCAGGAGTTAGTCAGTCATAGTTAGTTAAAAAAGGTCAAAATGTATTAAGAAGGTGTGTAAGTCTCGTCAATAAAGCCATCGTCCGTACTATAACTGTCGAGTTCGTTGAGTTACTCTTTTATGGTGGGAAGCCGAGGATGTTTTGGCGGTAAAACACTTTCTAAATGTTCGCTCTGAAGGGTGGGAGGATCGATGTCTTTTAAATGTAAACCCTCACATATATCACCATCGGTATAACAAGGGTAAACTTTTTTTGCATCTGATAAAAACTCTATTATTTGCGAACCCCAGTCGTCCTTATATTTCCTTCCTTATATTTCCTTTCGATAGAAAAATAGTGCCATGTATTGGTGAACATGGTCGAAAATTTGTTTTCGTTTTCAAGATCGTTTATTGTATTTTATATGTATTTAGTGGACATTGAATAAATAGAATAAATTTGAATTTTTTTAAATACAGATTCTGTGAATGCAAAAGAAACTTTGCATGCACCCAACCTCGCACCTACCCCAAATCCTATAGTGTGCCCAAGCAGGGGGGTTGCAGGGGGGCAGCATGCCCCCCCATACATACTTTACTGTTTAGCACTAATTTACTGTTTAGCACTGATTTATTTATGTAAGGAAGCAAAAAATATCAAACATTTTGTAGAAAAGTAGTTTTAGTTATTTTCGATTTTCTCAAAAACCAGAAGACATAGAACCATGCGGTTTTTTGTGTTCGATTAAGAACTGATAGATACATGAAACACATGTAAGCTAATTTATAATTTCATTTCACAATTTTGAAAACAATAGGTCTAAACTTTTTTTTCACGTTATTTTATCAAAATTTGGACTTTAAATGTGAATTTCTTAAAAACCATTGACATGAGTAATTTAATTTAAATGCAGGATTATAGAACAATCTTCTGGCTTTCAAACGCAGTAAAGCACTTTATTGTAAGTGTTGCCGTTGTTTTTTAATATTTTTTTTTTCAATTTAAACCATTTTTTCTAAAAGTGCCCCTACCTCCTAAACGGATGTTTTCTCAAAAACCAGAAGATATAGAATCATGCGGTTTTTTGTGTTCGATTAAGAACTGATAGATACATGAAACACATGTAAGCTAATTTATAATTTCATTTTACAATTTTGAAAACAATAGGTCTAAACTTTTTTTTCACGTTATTTTATCAAAATTTGGACTTTAAATGTGAATTTCTTAAAAACCATTGACATGAGTAATTTAATTTAAATGCAGGATTATAGAACAATCTTCTGGCATTCAAACACAGTATAGCACTTTATTGTAGGTGTTGCCGTTGTTTTTTAATATTTTTTTTTTTCAATTTAAACCATTTTTTCTAAAAGTGCCCCTACCTCCTAAACGGGGGGAGATAGACCCCCCCCTCCCATAGTAAAAAGTGCTTATTTTTGACCCCTCAACAAAAATCCGTCATCAAATCTTGGCGGCCAAGTTATCGTACTCGTGCCCCTAGTTCTGTTTGTTTTCATAAACTTTCAATCGGAATATAGTTTTTGGTTGCTTTGCCACTTGGAGTGGGTGCTTTTTATTTACTACAGCAGGTAGGTACTTTTTCGATTTTTTTTGTTTTTATTTTTTTTTGGGGAAAACGCTGGCAAGGCTCTTTTCAATACTTTTCTGGTCTTTTCTATAGACAGAGCTTGCTTTGTTTGCTTTGGTTTTAGTAATTTTTTGGGTTGTTAGGAAAATCATGTTCAATAAGCCGGGAAATTTAATTTGTTGGGTAAAGCCATATGGTCGATGAGGATGTAGTCTTTATTTTGAGTTCAGTATACTCGTATTACATATCAGAAAACAGGTATCATTTATCAATGGGTGTAAGTTGAATTGGATTCAAATGAATGTTCTAAAAGTAATAAATTGATACAATGTAATATTCGCGGAGGAGAACTTTTTCAATTTAATTGTTGTTAATTAACACTTATCCTTTGTTTATTAAAATAGAAGTTTAGGAAACATACATTTTTTAAATTTGGAGGTTTTATAATTTAAATCTATGACAAACTTTATTTTGTTCAGTCGTAAGAAATTTTAAAAACATTTTTAATTGATTATATAAAAAGGGAATAATGCGTTTAAGTTTGAATATTTGAATAAACACTTTAAGAATTTATTGAGTATTTAGTTTGATATAAATTTAAGTTTATCACTGACACACATCTATTTTTACCTTTAAGCCACAATTTTATCAAGAGAGTAAGAAAATGCTTGTTTTTGTTCAATAAATTAAAAACAATAGGAATTTTCCTGATTTATCTACATTAAATTTGAGGTTTATTTAAATTTGAGGTTTATATATTCAAACTGTATGAAACTAATGTGCCATTTTAAGAGGTATTTAGACTCTTTTAATTTTCAGTATACTGATTTTGTGCCAAAAGGAACTAAGAAAGTTTATTATGATAACACTGAGACACTCAGAGTGTTTTGTTATTAATTTGTGCTGATTTATTGATGGTGTCACACTGATATTAAAATTCTTTTGTTGTTTGTTCAGTTACAAAATAATATGAACACGACTCATTCATAAACGAATTTAAAACCCTGACCTTAAGACAACATTTGAAATTGAATAAGTTATAAATTAAACCATTAAACATTTTTTGTCTGAGAGATATCACTGCAAACTTGTTTTCTAAAAATGGATGCTACCGGCCTAAGCTACGAGACGATTAGACCGTTAATGTTCCCAGCTTAAATTATGCTCTTCATGGCTAACGCAAATAATTTGTATCTGTTATTAACTAAAAACATTAACTAAATGTGATATATTCCTAATTTCTATGCTGCCAAGTTTAATTTTTCAGCATTAAAAAATTCTCAAAGTTGTTTAGATTTTGTATTAGTAGATACAATTTTAGAAAAATCATAATTATTTAAAGCTTATTTCCCTATTTCAGTTAATTAGCATTTTCCGTAATTCCATACCAAAATGCATTGCAATTTGCACTTTAAATAAAAACTAATCAATCACTATACCAACAGAGGACTTCATCTTATAAACTAATGACAGGCACCTCGATTAGATAACGGAGTGAGTTATTGTTGGACAAACTCATTCGAAAGAACATAAATACCCAACAACCACAAAACCCGTCGAAGAAAAAAGAACACATGGAGGCAAACATTTCACGTCATAGTACGAAACAACAGCATGCACAAGGCACATGCACATATAGCGGACATTTAGCACGCGTGGTGTTCATCATCAAATGCACCGCACAATCCACAAACCAATGATCAAGCTAGATGAAACACACGTCGGGTACGTACGTATGGCATATAGGTTCTATCTGAGCCATGTTTTCATCTGTCCACAAAGTTTCGTGTCCGTCCGGAGCGTGACCATAACACACCAAATGCGAATAGAATCCTTTCACTGTTACCACCATCAATGCCAGATTCCCAACATTTGCAGAGACGTCACGAAAGAATTAGGTTTTCCGGTTCCAGGGTGCAAAATGCAGGACGATGTCATTAATTGGTCGAACGAGCGCATACGAGTCAGAGTGGAGACGCGTCACATACACAATACCAAAACCGGGGCAACAACATTGGAACATAACATGGCATCAGCTGACAGAGCAAATGGCAGGAACATTATATATGAACGGAGGTAGGAGAAGAAAGGAACTGCAAAGCCACTTTTATTCGCATAAATCTGTCATCCTATCGAGTGCAACACGACACACGGCAAAGTTTGAAATAGAGAAAGTTCAAAAACTGCAAAATCCTATTGCAGAACATATCTCCATCAACGATAGGTATCCCGCAACTCTCTCAAATGATAAACTCACAATACACAATGAGTTCTGTTTCATTTTATTCAATATGTCAAATGGACCAAACCAAACCATCACGACAAACCCAACCCTCAACCGGCAGGTGGCATTGCTGATGCGCTGGATACAGAGATATGCTCCACACAAAAACATCAGAAATTCTTAAATGTTGGATTCCAGGCAGTGGTGGTGGTGTTAAGAACAATCGGAGCGAACACTGACAACCGGACGAACTGAAAGAAGGACACTTTGACAATGGCCAGTGTGTGTAAAATTCTCCAATTCTCCGATTCTGTATAACATTGGATATGCTTTGGCTGTCAGAATGTCTCCATTGGCCGTCAGCATGGTTTCCTGTTACAACGTTCCTATATGTTGTGCCATCCTAGAATTTTCTAGAATGGTTCCTTCCTTCCATGATGAGTAAAAAATAAAACCCCCCCTGAGGTTCTAGAAAGCGAAATTATTACTTGAGGGAATATATCCCTCAATTTATATGAACTTCTCAATCATTTGTTAGAAATCCTATTATAATGGTTAACCACATAGATTCTCCCTCTTGTGAGTCCTTAAGACGTTAACTTAATTAAGCTTTCTAATTAGCCTTGGTAAAAAAAGAAGAAAATTAATTGCAAGAAGACTTAAATGGAAGTGTTTTTTTGCTGTCTTTCTTACGTCTTCGATTTACTTTATTCCTTTATTTTATGCTACTGTATTGTGTTTGCATGTGCACGTATTTAATCAGCAAAGTCCTCATGAATTTATATGCAAATTCTTAGTCACCCGTACATATACATGACTTGGCGTTTACTTACATACTTACACAGGAAGCTATGAGCAAAAAAGCTAAATTGGAGGCTATGAATTTCCCGATTTAGAGAAGTTTTTTTTTTTTTTAGCTTCTTATCGTAGTGATACAACACAAATATGCAGATGACAGTGGGGTAGAAGAACTAACCTGATAATTTCATTTAAATCAAGATAAGTACAAAAGTAGTGTTTGGATCACACTATTTGTAATTGTCTATATAAACTCCTAGCGTCAAATGCTCGAAGCTCGAATAACACGTTCATCTGTCATCCTAAGTCTAGCTTCATAGCTTCTAATTTTTATTTTTTAAGGAAGACATCTGATAAAAGCTTTTGCATATCACTTTTTTGAATAAGATCTTTAGGTTTTTAGTTCAAATTATCGGATAGAGGTGAATGCGCTACTAATGATTTTAAAGTTTTAATATTATTTGAAAAACAAAATATTTTCAGTTGGAAATAAGTTTCAAACGGAGATTCAGAATTAGCATTTATGACTTTTTTCTTATTAAAATATCCCACTGTGCGACTTCGCACTAAAACCTTCTAAATTGTTACCAAAAAGTTTTTCGCTTTTGAGAAAAGCCTATCGGGATAGCGATGGGTTCGTATGTTGAAGTATATATATAAATACAGTACCTTGTACTTAATATGTACGCCACACAAGAATAAGGGAGGTGTAATTAATATTTTGCTGAGCTCATCTTTAACCCATTATAAGATAATTTGAATGCTTCAAGAGTTTAATTGAGTTACATAAGTACAATTATCAATTGTTTTCGGAAGCCATTATTATTTCGTTGGATGGAGAAGTTTTTCAAGACTTTGCATATTTGTTTGTTCTTTTCAGTTTAGAGAGAGAAAGTTGTTAGGTTCAGTTGAACAGATGTGATCAAAATATTAACATTAGATAGAGTTGTGCGTGGAGAGGTAGAAAGATTAAAAGTGGCACCCACCACTTGGAGCATCTTCTTTTGTATGAGCACGTTTGTCATATTGACAAAGCTTGAATTTCAAGTTTAAAATGATTAAATTTAATTGTGACCATTTTGTAAAAATTTCTTTACAATTATAGGGTGTTAGAAGCGAAGTGATACTATAAATAAAAACTATATACTCGTAATTATGTAAGAAATCGAGTTTAATGTTTCAGCTTTTTACAAAATACTGAGAAATATCCTTTGAAAAAAAGAAAAGACATATAACTTTGGATTTTAATAAATATTAAAAATGATGAGTTCTATAGCGTACGGTACACGCAAACATCCGGGAAAACCTTAAAAGTCATAAAAGACGTATTGTTCAATATGATAATTCCTGGCTTTGATTATCGCCAACTGAAAAAATCGTTGCGCCAACTTTAGTGCGCACCATCAAAAAACCTTGTAAATTTTTCTTTCTGCAATTCTTTAAAAAAAATATATTTCCCACACTTTATATTGAAAAACATTAAAAACTTCTTATACGAAAAGACTATGGCGCAAAATATTAATTGAATTAGTACGATGCTAAAGCTGTTTTAGTATGATACTAGGTTAAAACAACGAATATGCAAATTTTAATTGAATATAGCATCATACTTTCTCTACCCTTTTATTAAAGTTAAAATCATCGAATACCTACTTTATTTTTTTTAGTATTGTGCTAGCTTCATAATATGACTCTTTGACATTTCGTCGGCTGGATGCTATCTTGTTCAAAAGGCAATTTTTTACGAAATTGAGTTAGGTAAGCAGTCCTCATAATTTTGGGACGCTCTTTCATTTGGCGCAAACCATTTTGTTCTATCTCTTTTCAATTTACAGAGAACTGTTTTGTTCAATAAGACACTTTTTTAACGATTATTCAATTCAAACAAATATCCAAAATGACTTCCTCGTTGATTTTAATTTATAACTAATTCAAAATAAAAGAAAAACAATTTCTGTAACTTATTTATAAACAAAATTGTCAAGGCTTTCAGAAAAAAAAAATAATACCAATCAAATATTTTCTTACATAAACAAAAACTTTCAATTTGAACTTTAAAAACATTTTGAAAAATGGACATTGAACAAGATAGCATCCAGTCGACGATTTGTAAATATAAAAAAAAGGTTCGTGTACTTACTTTTTTACACAAAATGTCATTGTTTTAGGTGTGTTCAGAAGCAATTTATTAAGAAAATTCTTTTAGTACGATACTAATTAGAAAATGTTTAAAATTAAGAATGAATTAGTAAAGTACTTTAAAGTTAGCAAATTTCTAAATAGTATCATACTAATACCTTAATAATAGGCTGTTTAAAATTTTGCGCCTGTATTTTTTAACTTACCGTTAGCGTGGAATGATAAAAAAAACTACACTTTCCCTTTGGAATTGTGTTGGCTCCCTGAAGAAAAACTTAAGTATTGAAGTAAAACATGTATGTGTATAAATAAACTGACGTTTGTGACAAAATGGCTGCATCGTATCTTTAGTGAAAGCGTTTAGCACCAAATAAATTTTACTCACCCATAATTCCTCGCTTTCTTTATTTAAGAATCAAGATGAATTAATACTAATTGATGTTGTGTAGTTTTGGAATTCTCAAAATATTGAGCATATCTTGGTCGATTTTGGAGGTCTGTGGCATGTGACAAGAACTTCGGCCTTTCACAGATTTCAACTAGTTGAATTTCGAGTTGGGAATTAGGCCTGCCAAAGGCAATACCGTTTGTCCGCTGACTGGGTTTTGGAGCGTTTGGAAGAAGACCCAATTTAGGCAGACAAATCATCTTTAGCGATGTGGTGCATTTTTTGGTTGACTGGCTTTGTGTTAACAAGCAAAGGTTACGAGTATCTCTCGCTGAGGTGATGTTAATTGGCCAACACGGTGATGCTAGATTTTTTCCTTTCGGAAACGATATCAAACAAAAGAACTAGAAATACGACATAAGTTTGATTATATCCAAATAGGGGTTTCAAATTATTTTTAGTTGGGAATCCTCTCAGCCGAGACACAGGTATTAAAATGAAGTTACACAAAAAAAAAAAAAATACGGTGAAAAGCCAAAAACAAAGATGGTCTCTTACAGAAAAAATTAACTGACATTCATTTAGAAAATTAACAAATGAAAAAACAAACTATGGAAATTGACATATACAATATGGAATTAATATATGCGGATCTCCTAGATCCGCCCCTTTACCACTATCGCGTCGCATTTTTCTTGGAGCGTTCGGAAGAAGACCCAATTTTGGCAGACAAATCATCTTTAGCAATGTGGTGCTAATCTCAATTTCCTTTCACCTCGAAAATCACAATTTTTTTTATAAATTTCCTACGAAAATTTTCCTCAATTTCTACCAATTTATATTTTCTCTATTTTTAAAGTTCTTAAAAATTGTTGTAGATTTTTTAGATCAGACAAAAAACCAAACCAAGTTATTACTTGAATCGTTCTCTAAAGAGTGAAATTTCTGGCTCACACATTTATTCAGCCAGCCATTTGTTTTCCTTTTCTGCTCGAAAACTTCCGTTGTTGAATTTCATTGAAAACTTACTATCACACACACATTCAATGATTCGGAAAGTTGTTTGATGCCTTTCAAAAATTTACCGAATTTAAATAGCCGACTTCAACTTAAATATTTCAATACCCGTCGACCATACATTAAATTTTTTTAAAAATATTAAGATCATTTAACTACAAAATTCAAACAAAATTCCCAGATTGACATTGTTGATGAAAGTAGGCCATTATCCTGCATTTATTACTTTTGAGATCAATTTAGGTATACAAAATCCATTCAGACACCTTATTAATGTCGTTCTGTAGACATCTCCAAATATCAAAATCCTACTACATACATAGGTCATTAGTATATATGATTCAAAAGCAGTATAAAAAGAAATAGGTCCAATATGGTTGCCTTGATGCACTCCAGACAATACCTTTATTGTTTTGTAGATGGAGTTTTTCAATCTCATAAATTTGTCTGTTTTCTGCCATCGAAAACAATAGCCAATTTTGGAACCCGAATCAATTTATAGTATGAAGAAGTACTTTATTGGAAAGTCTATCAAATGCTTTACTTCTATAAGATTGCATTCAATCATTTTTATTTATAAAAATCCTCAACTTAAATCCATTTTTGCATTAATTGTGTGTTAAAATTCATCGATATCACAACCCGCAGCATTTTATAATTTAAAGAATAAAACTAATATTCGCACTATTTTCTCCCTTTTTCGATTTAAAAAAAAAGTGAAGTGCATAGTTTAAAAAATAGTTTTTAAATAAATTTCTGGTTGACTGCTTACAAAAAAAAAATACCATATTATACAACCCGCCTATTTTTTCCCAAAACTAAACATAAATTTTTCTTCAATTTAGTCTCCCACTGGATTTGGGATTAAACAGTTATTCACTTATTTAAAATGTAAATATCTTAAAAAATGCAGCCTATTAAATTAGATTGGTCAAAAAGAAAAAAAAAACAAGAAAAAGTTCACAGAACTCGCGTAACGACTTCTAGAGATGCCTCTCAATGAAAAACTTCATAAATAATACATTAACTTCCAGGCCAAAACCTCAATTAGATCCTTCAAGTCCCAAGTAAGCCTTTCAATTACATTTAAATACAAAAAAATGACTCCCTTCCTAAGTAGGAGAATAAATACAAAAAAGTACCTACCAACCCCGTAACACAAAACTCCCATGGTCCAACAAAATCTGAATAAGTAACGACTCCAGAAATTTAAAAACTTTTATTATTTTTTTATTTTTATTTTATATCTCGAATATGCCTTAAGTATACTTTTGTTTCGCGGAGAGTCCAAAACTTTTTCTAGCCCCTTCTCTCCTACAAACCCCCGTTTATTCAATATCGCAGCAAATGACAAAGTAAATATAAAGGCAATATCAATATGAATTCTTACTAACAGCAAAAATCTAACCGTCCATCCATCCAATTTGAAATAGTTCTTCAATAAATAGAAATGAGATCGACAAAAAAAATTCAATCGAAATGATTTCACTTGACAAGTTTTTTTTACCCCTAAATATTCATCCACCGCCCATCATGGCTGAAGCTGAATCAACCAAAAGGACCTTAACGCAAATATTGAAATGTCTTGCACAAGGGTCCAGGAAAGAAATGAGAAAAAACTGTTTTTTTTTGTTGTTAAATATTTGAAAAATTTATTACACCATTCTCCCGAGGGGGAATGAAAGAATGCGCTGTAGGTCTCGAATGAATACTAAATCTAACATACCCATCCCAATGTCTTGGAAAAAAGGACGAAATTCACGTTAAAATTGACAACTTTCCGCTGAGCAAACAGAAACATGACTCGTCGTAAAATTCACAAGCTAAATTTCTCAATTTAAAAAAAAAAGATTCGCGTGGGGAACAGAGCAGAACGATTGCCGAGCCCAACTGAGGCCCAATCCAAATCCCATTCCTTCAGATTCCACCAAGTGTGGAAAGATATCGTGTTAAACACACCTCTCCACACCTTAAGTCCAAGGATTCCAAAGTCTTAGGACATTTAGAACATTGTTCTTTGATTGTTCTGCAAATATAAAAATTGAATTGCTTCAAGCTCTGCACGATTTTTCTAGAATTCCTTTTTTCTTTTTGTTTAGCTTTCGACAACAACGACGACGAAGAAGGTGAGGCTGGTTTTCGTTGTTGTCCTTGTGAGGACAATAAGGAGAAATAAAATAAAAGAAAAAAGCCTTTGTTGTGTAGGGATAGTGTGATAGCAATCAGATCTTGTGGGGATAAGGCGAGTATACCTTACTCGAAGTTGCGAAAAAAAAATAATAAGCCTAACGTGTTGGATATAAATTTTATGTCATTTTATCGGGCGAGTGCCATTGAAAGATACACTCTGGTGTTGTTCTTGATTTTTCTTTCTTTTCTTTTCTTTTCTTTTTTCTATTTTTATTTTTATATTTTGTTTCTGCTGTGCCCTCGTCTTTGATTTGATGGTCCACGATTTCTTCGTCCCTATTTCGCAACTGAAGTCTCACTGGCCCACAGGCAGTCACCGAATATATTTTCAGGAGGTGATTGCTAGTGGCGGTAGATTCGTTATCGAGGGAATCATATCCCTGTGATTCAATAAAACTATAGTGATGGCTTAAAATGTTGGCCTTAAGTCCTGTTTGGTTTTATGTAGGTACTAGAACTAAAGCTTTAACGTATCAATCAATGTTCTACTCATTTTAAGGGCTTTTTTTCGTAGGTGACTATGCAGCGCAGTTAAATATTTCACGCTGAGCAACAACAAACATAGAGTGACAATAAATGCGTTGTAGAAATGGAGTGCATATAGAGCTTTGTCATGGTGAAAAAGGGGACGCTCAGTGAGTGGTGAAAATGATTTTTTTATTTCATGAAATTAGTCAGAAAATTACCTTAATCTTTAAACTTTTGCAAGAAGTGGAGAGCTTTAAAATATCTTTACGGGCAAAAATACATTACTCACATAAAAATGGCTTTGTTATGCCTTTAATTGGGATTATTATTGAACTATTTTTGCGGTGCCGACATCTAATTGTTGTTGAAACCCTGTGATAATGCGTAAGAAAAGTTTTTCAGAGGAATTCAATCTCATAAAAGAAGGAAATCAAGAAATTTCTTAAATTTTTAAACAAAATTCACTATCACTATGTGTATGTTAAATCTATAGCACTACGAGTATTATTCTATGACAGCTTTTCATTTGTCGATGTTGCTCGGCGTCGTCAAATATATGAGTGGTGAGTTCATGTGCAGCGTATAAAAAGTGAGATGGTTATAATATCTTCATTCTGACAACAATAAGCGGAGTACGGTGGACTTTAACAGAAAAAATTTGTTCTATTTTTATAATTTTGTACAGGTATATCTGAAAACCGTGAAATAATAGAATATTTCTAAGTTTGGCTTTGAGTTCAGCAAACCAAAAACCTTCGGAAAAGTATGTCTTGGTTTCTGTAGTTGTAAATTTATTGGAAAATTGAAAGAATCAACCGTGGTGGATCTACATTCGTTCATCGCCATGATAGTTCTGTAGATTATATGTATGTATATACAATGCTAGTACTTTATTTCAATTTACCATACACTGCCAACACATCCCTAATAAGTAAAATGTCATTGGACATCTTGTTTTTTTTATTTTTGAATAGTTGACTTTCCAATTAGATCAAATACGGAGAAATGGTAGGAACAAATTTTTTTAAAATTTAAACGTTCTTAGTTCAAACATATACGAGTATCGCATTTTCCATTTGACAGCACTTTTAACATTAGGGTTTTGAAATTTAGTGAACTGTGATGAAAATGTGAACATAGCGCTTTTTTGGGAAATTTAGGTGCACTGCTTAGTCAATTACCAAAAAAACGCACCTATATTCGTGTATCCTATGATCAAGAAGAAGGTTAAAGTTCGATCTCAAACTTCCAGCCTTAGACATATACACATATTCTACTCCTCTACAATCTCTACCTTACCCTCTGTTTAATGGAGTGCTCTTTTTTGACATCAAATACCTTACAGCTTTGAGGAACATGAACATCAGAAATTCGTTTTTTAGTCGCACAACAAGATTATGGAATAATTTATCCGACACGGTTTTCCCTTGACATTTCAATTTGCAAACGTTCAAGACCAATGTTTATCGACACTTCCTTTCTCTCCCCCCTAATATCCACATCGCTAGTGCTGTGTTTGACATTTGAGGGTCTTTCAATAAACCCTTGAGCGCGTCTTAGTTATAAAAAAAATTATGGTAAGTTGAATGATCGGAATGCAGTTTCGCTGTCAATTTCAGAGAAAAAAATTTTAGATTCATTTTCTTAGAACCTCTAGCCATTTTCAAAGTTATGTCAAAACTTTATTTGTTAAAGCTATAAATAATAATAATTTTTTTTAAGAACGGATAACAAGCAGAAGTGTTTTGTACAAAAAACGAGGGGAACAAGTAGTGCCCTCCCTGACAAGTGGTGCTTCCATGACATGACCCTGCCATCGTACTCCAGCGAATAATCATAGACGAAAAGTATCACAGTTAAACACACACATCTCCTTTACTTAGTTTTGGGGGAGGTGAAGATGTTGAGGCATAAATGTGAAAAAAGTCCTTTTTTCGATTTGCTGCTCCTGCTATTTTTGTGATTCTTTTAGGCAAAGGTAAAAGCGAAAACTTCACGTTCACTCGTAGCTTCTCGCAGATGTAGCCATCGTCTTGGATTTCTCTCATGAAAGTCAAATAAAACCGCATACTATAAAGCTATAAGGACAGGATTTGCCTGCTCTTCGCTCCTTGACGACGACTATAACTGTTTTTCATTTTTTTTATTTGAATGGTTTTTATTTGACGTGTGTGTGATGATTTAGCTCAGAAAAACGGTACGCGTTATATATGTACATATCTCTCTGAATACTTTGTCAGGAAACAAATGAAAAGTGATTTCACGCCAACGGGCCAGGTCCTGGATTCCTCCTCCTTCTTGCTTCTTCGTCCTTTTTTTTCGTATGATTGTTCCAAAATCTTCGTAAATTGTGAACAATTTATTTATTTCTATTGATTTAGTGACAGAAGGTGGCGTGGTGAGCGCAAGCTAGTTCAGAGTTGTTGGTGTAGGTGGCATTCACGACAACGGAGATGGCGGTGTCTGTATAGAAATGCGACATTGGCGAATACATATAGAAACGATGATGATGGCTGGAATTTGGTTCGAGGAAGAAGTAGGTGTGCATAAATTTGTTCCTAACGACTTGGGTAAAAGTTTTGTACTATTTCATTGGTTGTTGTTGTTATTTTTCTGTTCTTATTGTTGACAACGGGTGATGGTGGGTTGTATTTATTATATCGAGTGGAGTGAGGTGATTGTGCTAGCTTTGCTTGATTAAAGGAGAGAAAGAAAATGGAAACATGCAATTCCGGTGTTTTGAATTCAATTTCATTGAATTTAGTAGATATATGAGACCTGGAAGCTGTATATGAAAACATCCGGGATATTATTTGATTAGCTATCCCTAAGATTTTCGTAATATTTTTTTTTTATGACTCAGTAATGGTGGGAGAGATGAATTTATTCACTCCTTTGAGTAAGGTACAGATATTACATGACAAACTTATTGCTGATGTAGTATCGTGTTACATCATGAATTCAATCAGCACTCTGATGAGGAATATCTTGATTTTATTGCACAAGCTTGTTGATAGAAGGTGAGTAAGGGTTAATAAAAATCTACAATCAATAAATCAAGAGGGTAAAGAAGTAGGTACATAATACCTAAGTTTATTTGTTGAACTTATAGAAAGTTGTTATGCAATTGAAATTTGATACCAAAGGTAATTTTAAACTTCAAAAATTAACTGACATAACTCTGTTTTGTTCTCTGATCGATAAATGTCTCCAAAGATGAACTTAAATTTCTGCAGCACATATTGTAGTATTAGTAGTATTTGACTGATTGTATAATCTCTGGTGATGATGATTCTGATGATTATAAAGTTGATGATAATGATGATAAAAAGTGCCTTAAGAGTTCACGTAGGTATCTTAATAATTCAAGAAAGAATTTCTGTTTTTTCGATCTTTGAAGCGAACCTTTCGGACGAGAAACCAGATACACGAATTTGATCCTCTGTCATCCTTCAACTAAGCTTTAGATTTCCAAAACTGCTTCTACACCCTTCAGACTTTCGATCAAAACAATACCAGGAATAAGATTCGAAAGTCTTATCTGATATCTTATCGATCAAGGGAACATCACAGTAGAATCCAAGTTGACATAGGTTCACCAAACAGTTTAACCGTGATGAGAAATACAGTTCAATCGATACAATTGATGATGAAAAATTATATTTGCGACCATTCAAACCGCAGGAATTCAAGAAAACCATAACTAAACTTAAGTTTAACAAATTCATATTGAAGCGAATGGTCCTGTAGCAAAGCTGTAATAACCACATATTCTATCTTCTTATCTGAAGCCATTCCTCAGCTTAAGGCTACGAAAGTCCACGATCGAGCAGTTATTAGAATTAAGACTGATGTTTAAAAAAAACGTAAGGAATGCCAAATGCAAACACCATCTATATGAAAGCCGCATATGGAAGCATCGAGAGTCAAGTGATATAGAGCGGTAGCTGTTTTCGGAATTTATAGCAAATTCAATGGTCGTGGAAGATTTTGATGCAGATCGTACAGTGCTCCATCCAGGTCGACAAAAAGCTCATAGATCCTTTTTTAATAATTTGCTTACACATTATTATCATATCACATCACAACTCAGCCCTTTGTAAATGGATAGAAAGGAGTTTCTGTTAGTAAGTTTCTGAACATTGTAATGGGAGCGAAAAACAGAGCTGTGTATAGCATTCAATATTCTGGTAGTTCGGCAGTTGACAACGTGACAGTAGATCCGAAATTTTGCTCAAGATTGAATGATTGGCATTCCCATAAGAGCAAGTGCTACTTTGTAAATGTTTTAGGAAAGGAATGCAACCAGCTATTTCACCGGAATACAGTTAACAAAAGTAGCGCTTAAAATCGGTGAGACAAGAACCTTAAAAACGATACTCGAGAGACTCCTTGATTTATCATTCTTTCTGAGTAATATTTAACAGATTAGAGTTCGTTGAAGGAGCCTCGGTCCATTTATAGGAATTGTACTAAAGAAGAATGTCTTTATACAAAGATTCTACATTTGGTTTTTCCACAATATGTGGTCCAAGAACTGAGCCGCACACTTTAAGTTTTGTCAGTCCAATTGCTGCTCATGATTAGTGGCACGGACAGCAATACGTTCTAAACAGTTTTTGATTCCCCATTGCGTAGTGCTTTCGAAATCAGAATTTAATGAGCTCCATCGAGAAAAATACAGCATCCAAATGACAAGGATTTGAATCTAAAAGTGAATTTGTCTTTTGTAATATAGTTTCATGAATTGAAATTTTAAAACAAAATAGCATTTATGAAAAGGGTGGGAGACAATACGAAGACCTGAGGAACAACAGTACTTATTTTGTAAACTACAGACTTGAAAGTAGAACTTTTGCGCTAATACAAGAGACACAGTCTTTTAAAGGTCCGTTGAATTACTTGCATACGCCAATATTATTGAAATTAATCGGAAGAACACAGCATGATGACAGCTGATGCTGGTATTTAGACAAAAAGTCGAAGATAGACTCAACAGCCAATGAAGTCAGACAAAGTGCAAACTGTCATCAAAATGGGCAGTTTTAACTTTGATCTGCATAGTTACACGAGTAAGTTTAGGCAACGATACCAACTCTGTGATCAAATTAAGAATAAGTCTTTCCAATCGCGGGTTCTTTGGGTTAAGATGACAATTGAGAGAATTATTTTCTTTCCCTGTTCAAAATTGTGCATAATGTGCTTAAAAGATGCCAAATTATATGGCACAGAAACATTCATTAAAATCTTTAAATCATACGTTGGAAGATTTGAAAGACAAAGACAGAATCTTTGGCGGTACTCTCATTTTGTTTTCAGGAGATTTTTGAAAAAACTTCCAGTTATTCCAAGTTCCACATATCATCATCATAATCGGCTCGACAACCGGGTTCCGGTCTTGGCCTTTTTCAACAAGTCTCTCCACCTATCCCGGTATCTAGCCGACGCCATCCAGTTGAGCACCCCAAGGCTTCGGGCGTCCTGGTCTACGCCATCTCTCCAGCGCAGGCATGGTCTGTCGTCTACCATAGAATGTACCACAAAGAACTTTCCAAGCAGGTTCCTCTTCGCTCATGCGAGCTAGGTGCCCTGCCCACCGGAGTCTACCGAGCTTAATTTTTGTCACGATATCTGCTTCTAGGTAGATTGCGTACAGTTCATGATTGTACCGTCTCCGAAATCGTCCACATATGCAGATGAAATAATTGCCTTTCTATAGATTTATTGCTATGGCAGTGTTCACAAATTGAAGTTAGCAAAAAATATTTAACTTTATCTGCTTCGCAATTCTGAAAGCAATTGCTGGATATTGGAGAAGGCAGAATTAATGAGCTAGACATATAGCTAATTTTTGCGGCATTGTACCATTTAGAAACGTACTAAATCAAAATGTGGTTCCAACCATTCGATGGCTGAGCGAAATGGCAATTTAAGCAGTAAAATGTATTGATCTCGGTATCATAAATACTCACCTTCAAAACATATTGGAATCTCCATCATTTTCATTTAAGTCAATTGTGGTATAGAAGAAGATGAAGGAGTGATTTTTCCAACTTAATTTTTAAATTCACTTGATTTGTCAGCTTGGATCACAAATCATACTGCTTTGAAACCTTAATCCACCAAAATTATGAAATGAAAAGCGCCGTTGCTTGTCAAGTAAATATTGTGTAACAGTATTGAACCGACCATTATTATAATGGCAAGTTTAAAGGAGAGCATATTTTATTCCAGGAATCCTGATGATTTCAACAGATTCTGCAATTGAATTATAAACAATTATAATTAGCAATTCGTCTTGCAAATGTAATGATAATCAACAAATTTCAAGGCCTATTGATGCAAGTTTGCTGCTGGGCTTAGGAAATTTCGTGCTTAGAGTTGATAAGGCCTCCAATTTGATTTGATTCAATGAAAATGGAGAAACAAAAAATATTGGGCATAATAAATTATTATTTACTCTTGGAATAAAATGATTATTTTATACAGAACAACGTTTTGGCGGGTCAGCAAGTACGTATACGAAAAAAACAAAAAGTTCCTGAAACACTTCATAAATGACTTATTTTCAAATAACGCAAAGTATCCAAAATCCAATATAAAACAACTCTCAAAACCCCATCTCTCCAAGTAATGGATCTCATTTTCTCATTTTTATTCCAAATTCCACCACGCAACATACATTTGAATTTTAAAATGCCACTTCACTTCGCTTTTACGTTCTCAAACACCTTTTATGAACTACCAAAGCTTTTATTGGCCAATTTTACATAAGGGAAAAAGAGAGAAACAAAAAAACACATCCTTCCTGCATACATATCGTTGTGCTTTGACTTCCACGCAACTTTCTTTGAAGTGCACACGATGACAGCAGAAAAACAAAAAATATCCGCAGAAAAATATTTGCATATATTCACCACTTCCACAGAGCACTTCCTTTTATGCAAATCGTAATTTTCCTCAGCTTTGACACCTGCCCAGGAGCTAACATGGTCTTTCCTTCCGTTTTCCGTGCAATATAATTCAAATGCCGTGCCATACCGACAACAATCGATCATCACAATCGCAATTGCCCCATCCACACCCATATTGCCATGCCTATAGGAAACATTGGGCGGAGAAGTGGGATCAATCCATAGAATTAAATCGACCGTAAAAAAGTCCATTTTCTATGCTCACTAATATAGAAATGGAGAAGCCATGACAAAAAATTTAATAAACATAAGTTGAATTCCTAATATACAGCCCACCAAAGAGTATCCACATTCCATTGCAAACTCTCTTACAACTACCAGAGACGTATATATACTACCAGAGACGAGGACACCTTTCCAAGATATTCCTATTAAATTAAATAAAACCTCTCCTTTGATATTCGATTCTGTAGATCATGGTTGTTTGTTCCAGTTCTGACCTAATTCAGGTCAACTGAATAATATGAATGAATAAAAAAAATAAATCCAAAAAGGATTTCAAAGTGAATAATTAATACAAAAAGGACGACGAGGACCGACGACGCCCAACCGACCCGGGCCCATGACGTCCACGTCCAAGCTAAGAATTCATCAACAATAATAAAAAATAAAAAAACACAATAAAGAAGAAAACCTAAAGAAATTCAGCAGAGTATAAAATTGCTAGCTCCCTTCATTAAGGTCAGTACCGTGTTCTTGAGCAAAAAAGTAGAAAACGATCTAAAAGAAACCGATATCTTACCGCAGTGCGTAAACATAAGCAACGGATTGTGTTGCTCTCTTCTTTGCTGAGTCCTTTGGATTATGCTAAAGAAAAATAAAATAAGATGATGGAATCAAAACGCCTTTTGACCCTGGAAATGTCCAATGAATACAAAAGTTACAATTTAAATAAAAAAAATATAATATTTATAGTCCTTTTGCCAACTTGTCACGTCCTTACAATCGGGGGTATCCCTACATAAAGCTTAGGTATAGCAAATTTTTATTAAGAAGATTTATTTGCGCTCCTTCTTCACTCGAGATGTCAGATAATCCCAAGTTAAATAGAAATAAAGAAAAGGATATTCCTCGATGGTGTCCCTTTGGCAGGACGAGATTAGAGATTATCTCCTGTACGCCACAAGGCGAGTAGCAAAACGCACATCGAAGACCGTCCATTTCTCTCGAACAGACTACCGTCGGTCGACCAGGACCACTTCATTCGATATGAGGAATTGCATTTGAAATTCATAGGATGATTTGTGGACAAGGATATCAAAGGTGCGATGATGATCAAGTGCATTAGCATCAGTGACAACGCGTCGTCGTAATTATCCATCAGGATATTGCGCTCCTGGGAATCGTTACATCTATATATGCATTTATTTACAGATCAAAAGACTAGGTAATCCTAAAGATGGTTTAAGGCAAATGGACTTACTATGTACTTCGATTACCACTTAAATTGCAAGATCCCATTACATCATTGAGACTTTAATGACGACTCCCGAGCATTGGGAGGATTGGGATTCTATGGGATAAACGATTCACAATTGTAGATACGATTGAGGTCTTTTTATGGGAGGAAAAATAAAACAAAATTGTTATAGGGTGCTGGTGCTGGAGGAGGTGCTGCTAGTGGTGGTGAATTTAGTGTGAGTGTTTTTCACCATCTCTATTTCGATATTTGAAATTCTGATAAGGGTATTAAAGGATATTTTTGTCATTTGAAGAATGCAATGGGAGAGGACGAGGAATTCGCTTTGCTTCGTTCGGCAAAATGAAATGCATGGAATCTTATTTAGATGTCGGATATTCGTGTTGGAAGGAGTGGGGGGGGGGGGGAATAGTAGAAAGTGTTTGTAGATGAGGGTAAAAGGGTTGCCGTAATAGAAATATTACAAATTTCTTAAAATTTTTATTTAATTTTTCATTGAATTTTCTGTTGATTATATTCTTAGGATGCTATTTTAAAAACAAACGGATTTTTCGAAGTTTAACTTCCTTACTCACTGAGAGTTAAAGAAAGGAAGTACAAGGAAAGGACAGCCCAAGAAAAAGTGCAAATGACGGGATGAAAATCAATTTGGATTAATTCCATCCTTCAACAGAGATTTGAAAACGGGTCATAGCAAATTAAAAGTTAAGAATTGTAGAGATACTCCACAAGGAGGTGTTTTATCCTCCGTGCTTTGACTTCTGGCGGTAAATAAGATCTTATGTATCGTGATAACAGCCAAAAGAAAATGTATGCCCTCATAGCTTGAGCTCCTACAAACATTCCTTAACAATATTACAAGTTGAGATTAAGTCAACCCACTCAAAATTCAAGACAGCAATAATGGGACGCTCCTCCATATTACTGGTACAGCAAGATATCTTAGTTTGGTAATTGATCGTATAGACTAAGATGAAAAGAAAACATTAAATAAAGAGTGAAGAAAACTTCAATAGCATTCTAAGCTTTCGGTAGAATTTTCGGAACTAGAATTCACTTACGAATGAAATTAAGGCCAATAGTGCTTTAGGACTTAAACAGTTCAATAAATGGAAAAGAGGGGACTGCACATTGATTCTTTGCAGCGACCAGTGACAATTGAGAATTTTTCGAAAGTTTGTTTGGAATGCTCCAATGCGCGAAAGTTATGACTTATTAGTATAACTTGACCGTGAATCTCAATGACCTGGAAGCTAAAAAGCTTGTAATGAAACCTTAAATAAAATTATCAGGAAAGCAGTACAACTTAGCAAACTACTAAAATGTTATGCTGTCTTTTAACAAAAGTAGGTTGACTAAGAATACTTGAATGACAGAAAAAAATCTTTTAAATTGTTTAAACTATTGTGAGCAAATATCTAGTACTATACGACGAAGTTAACAAATAATTTAAAGGGCTTTGATATGTTAAGAAGGGAAAGTGCGAACAAAAAAACATTTATGTGAATGTGATACATAATACCAAATCTTCAGCTGAGTTTTTGGAAAGCCGTAAAATATGTAATTGAACGCAGTAACACCATCTGTCTGTCATTGAAAAGAACTCTGTTAAGAACCCATTTAATCTTATTTATTTTGATAAATACACTCTCATTGTTTAAGCACCTCTAGGCACGTCGGACCACAGCACCATATCATCAAATTTCTCATGCTCCACCAACACAGTTTTAGAAACAACTTTTTTCGAAACTTTGGTTGGTCACTATGCTTCTTGGATAAAATCCAGTGGTGATATGATAATAGGCATTTTTCCCAATGAAAGGAAAAGTTTTATCCCTAATAGGGCTAAAGGGGTAATTTCCAATGAGAAAGCCCTGGTAGAATCCATAACAGAGCCCTAAAACTAATAAAAGACACATCTATTACGGAAAATTTTGTTTCTCTTAAAAACGGGCGTAAAGTTTCCTGTTTTTCAGTATTCTTGTCAACAATGTCAAATTGAAAAAGTCAGTTGCATTCCTCCAATCAAACGATTCCGCCGTAATATTCGTCTAGCTGTGAATGCTTATTCACTTTACCCTTGAGTCTAACTTCGAACTTACCCTCAAATAGAGATAATTTTTTAGCTGCACTACTAGAATGTATAATACTTAACCCCTTTTCGATTTTTACATCTCATTTTTTACATATATTTAATCCTCTCCACTTTACCTAAACGCTCGCTCGCTTACACAATATCATTTAATGCTAGTCATAACCCCTTGAGATTGTGCAATATAATCTCTGAGGAATTTGGTACTACTTAAACAGTTATGTCCTCGTATGTTTACCGCATTACTTTTCATACTCTATTTCAATGATTTAACCGATTCTATTCAAGATGGGCTTATTTTCTACTGAGTAACAATTCGAAGTGAATGAATAACAGACTTGACGTATCAACATGGTAAAATCTAAAATTATGGTATTTTGAGATGCCAGAGACGCTTCTCTCGTTGAAATTAAACGGAGAAGATATAGAGGCAAGTACAAATATTTTCGTATCAAAGGGCACGATAGTGCCCAGCCAAGTTCTGGCACTACACCCTTTTTACAGGAACAATCTCAGGCGACTTTTGACCCTTCCCTATCTTCAGTACCAATGAAGTCAGAAACTTGAAATTCCGAATATTTGCTAAGCTAGTCAAGCACAGGCGCCTCACCAAATTTCAGTTTTCTATTATAAGCGGTTCCTGAGATATAAGGCATCAAAAATCACAAAAACCGTAACTGACTGACTGACTGACTGACAGATCATCAAAATTATGGAGCACTTCCCGACATCGTAGAATCTTGTAATTTTGCACAACGGTAGGTCTTATCATGCAAGTAGAGGAAAAAATCGAAAATTTGAGATTTTCCATTCAGGGGGCGTGGTATCCGCCTAGTTTCTCCGAATTGGTGTTGGTTGAATGGAGGACTTCCGCCTGGTGTAAAACGATGAAATTTGGTAAAGTGGTAGGACTTAAATTGCATACAAAGAACAAAATATAAAATTTTAAGTTTTCCATTCAGGGGCGTGGTATCCGCCCACTTCCTCAGAACTGATGTAAATTATACTTCCGATTGCAGTAGAATAATGAAATTTGGTAGAACCGTAGGGCTCAAATTGCATATAAAGGACCAAGAATAAAAATCGAGGTTTTCCATTCAGGGGCGTGGTATCCGCCCACTTTCTCCAAATTGGTGTTGGTTGAATGAAGCACTTCCGACTGCTGTAAAACGATGAAATTTGGTAAAGTGATAGGACTTAAATTGCATACAAATACAAAAATATAAAATTTGAAATTTTCCATTCAGGGGCGTGGTACCCGCCCACTTCCTCAGAACTGATGTAAATTATACATGGCGCACTTCAGATTGCAGTAGAACAATGAAATTTGGTAGAACCGTAGGGCTCAAATTGAATATAAAGGACCAAAAATAAAAATTGGGGTTCTCCATTCGGGGGGCGTGGTATCCACCCACTTTCTGAGAAAATGTTTAATTCATAAGGAGCACTTCTGATTGCCGTAATTAAGGTAGGTATGTTAGTGTTAGGTATCTTGCCAGGACAAGAAGAAATAATTGAAGCGCAAATCAAAACAACCAATAACAAAAAGAAAATATACCAAAAGAAATAGGAAGCTTTAAACTAAGTTGAGTACACCCTTCTATCTTTCCGTATCTTTCGAGATTTTGACATGGCAAAATATTAAAATCTTTGCAAAAAGGAGTGAGATCAGATCAAAAACATAAATGTTAAAAAAAGAGCCAAGTTCTTCTATGCAAAAACCTTTGTGTAACAAGTCAGCCGTGAAAAGTACTGAGATCTAAAAGTACGCCAAGTTCTTACTTCATGAAGGTTTAATACCGAATATTTAAAGTAGAATAATATTGAAACAGCTACAATGTAATAGATAAATTTTATTTGAAATTTGATGGGCTTACTTGGCAAGTTTTTTTTTATGCGTAATTCGAAAGGTTTTAAAAACTTGACCAATCAATCAAGAACGGACATTAGCACATTTGACTTTTCCATAACTGAGAGTCGGAATGTAAAAACAAAGAAGAGCTCGTATGACTTCTTTAGATGAATTAGAAGACGTCTGTTTTCCACTAAGAAATTAACTTATTCCTAGTTAGCACTGCGTTAGGTGATGCAGGCAACAGTCCTTAACCTACCTTAACCTATCTTTATATTGACGTCAGTATCTTCTAAGAGCTGCTGTACCGGGTCTTAAAGGGTTTTCCTTTCGTAACTTATAGTCTGAGTTATGCATGCATAACAGCGCATAAATGGATAAGTTTGGAGCATATTCCAAAATCAGGTTTTCTAGCGTGAAGTCTCCAAAGATATTTTCAAAATGTCCCTATTTTTTATACCACCATTTTCTGGACTGGGTTTGTACAGGGTGTCCGCCGGGAAGGTATACTACTTTGTTTGTTTATAATTTTTGATTTAATAAAAAAGAATGGATCTTATATTGATAAATGTTTTATTTAATGTCGGCAATTATGTATGGAATACAATATCAGGTAAATGTCCGCCTCTGTTAGTCCCACAAATGCGAGCCCTTTTGAGCACATTTTTCATTACATTCTCACACATTTCACGCGGTATTTCATTAATTTCATCACGAATATTTTGTTTGAGTTGCTCAAGCGTTTCTGGTTTGTGTGCATAAACCTTACTTTTCAGATATCCTCACAAAAAGAAGTCCGGAGCAGTCAAATCAGGCGACCGTGGAGGCCAATCAACATCACCATTTCATGAAATAACTTGTTGTGGAAAGAGGTCTCGCAGTAATTCCATTGTAATCCTGGCTTTATGCGATGTGGCACAGTCTTGTTGATACCACATGTTAATCAAGCCCAAAGCATGCAGTTGTGGCGTTAAAAAGTTTTCAATCATATGACGATATCGCTCCCCATTTACAGTTACCATTACACCGTTTTCATTTTCAAAGAAATAAGGTCCAATGATTCCTCCTGACCAAATTGCACACCAGACTGTAACTTTTAATGGATGCAAAGGTGACTGTTGCTTCACAACAATCAAAACACCATAAATTATTAATGTATGCCTTTATTTAGCAATTTTATTATTAATTTATTTGATAAAACCTATATAAAGAAAATTGTAAAAACAAATAACTTAAAACTACTTAAAATTAAATGAAATTAATGCTAAACACTTCAAAACGTCCTTTACCGGCGGAAGATAAATGAAACTTATCTAATGTCAAAATTAAATGTAGAATCTAGTAGATTGGTCCTTGTTTTTCATATTAAGATTAATATCGTTTAACAAAACTTTCATTTTCATAATGGCCGAATAAAATTAATATATAGTTAGCTTTTCACTCTACAAGTAAATTATAGGGGGCATTGTTGAAACAAAAACAGAATTTTGAGAATGTATGGTATAATGTAATAGTATTGTAATTTAAACTATCAATACACAAATAATTTAAATGTATGAAACTATTATGTATAATGAATTATTCTTTATAAAAGGTTATTGAACTTTATTATGTAAAGTATATAGCACAGCTGATTGAAAATCAGAACAATGACACCGAGGCAAAAAGTTTTCAGTCAGCAGATTTATATTCACTTCAATTTTGAATGTTAAGCAATAAAGTGATTTTATAACGTACAAGAGAGTTTCTATTTAAAGTATTTGAACAAAGGAGTGATTAATTATTAATTGGCTACATCTTGGTCACAGTAATTATTCATTAGAAATTTATTTTGACTTAAACCTGGGAGTCAAAACAGTGACTGATGAATAATTTGAGGGTTTTCCATTGCCCAGAACCGACTATTCTGTTTATTCACATATCCATTCAAATGAAAATGTGCCTCGTCACTCATTATGATTTTTTCATGAAAATCGGGGTTGTCATGGGCTAGCTGTAACATCCTATTGGCATATGTACGGCGGCGTAAATGGTCTTGTGGAAGAAGCTCTTGTGTCAACTGAATCTTAAATGGAAACAAATGCAAATCCTTGTGCAAAATTGTTCTTTGAAGACCAAGCTCCTGAGCACGGCGTCAAATTGAGGTTGATGGATTATTTTGAACACTTCCTTGAGCAGCAGTAATGTTTTCAGCCGATATTGCAGTACATTGTGGTCCATGCTTCGGCCTATCACCTACAGACCCTCTTTCTTCGAAATCATTCACTACACGATAAATAGTGCGTTTTGTTGGCACGTTGTTTCTCCCAAAAATTTCACGTAACTTTCTCATCGTCACAGTAATTGATGATTGATTTTAATAAAATATTTTAACGATTAAAACACGTTGGTTTGGCGAATATTTTTCCATAATAAATTTGCCACGTGTCTACTTCATGACTGCCAAATATGAACTGTCAAGACTAATGTTTACCAAAATGGCGGCAAAACAAAGTAGTATACCTTCCCGGCGGACACCCTGTATATTTTAATTTTATTAGAACGTTGAAAATATGTATGGTTCGATAAAGCAAGCTTTTCAAATGTTTATTTTAAACCTTATAGGTATAGGAACATTTTCTTGAATAACTTTTCTGAAGAAAACAAAAAATCGTTGTTGGATAGTCAAGGCTGAACGATTTTATCTGGTTTTTGGAATAAAGTTGACGAAACGATTTTTTGTAAGATATTGATTCTATTTCCACGCCTTTGGGTAATTTTAGCTGTCACTTAATCTCAGTTTCCTTTAAACTTCGAGAGCAAAAAAGAAATCAACCATTATTCTATAGAAAAAATACACATCAATCGTGTATTAGCAGAAAAAAAAAACTTTACAAAAATAGTCTTCTACTCTTCTATCGCCACTGGGTGATCACATCATCAATCACAACTAAAGGGGATAAATAGTCAGCTGTCCGTTACGTGTGACATAACAAATTGCATTCGAAAAGGACGCTGTCGTCGTCGTTGTCCCCGTCCTCGTTGTCCTCATCGTATTCATCTTTAACTCTCTACTTTTGAGACAATTTCACATTTAAAAAAAAGCATTCAAGTCCATGTATCTTACCCACATGGTAACACTTTTTAAAGACCTCAAGGATATCTACCGTCTAGTCCTTGTCGTTTTTGCTAAATCTGTGCCAACTTCAATTTAATATATTTTATTTTTAAGTATAGAAACCAACAAAAGTTAAACTAGACTTCACGTGGACTGGAAGGAAGGAAGCAATGTCTTTAAACAGATTTTTTGAAAACCCCTTCGAATATACTCAATCCGACATTCATGGCATATAATCAAGGATAAAGATGAAATGTAGAATTAAATTGAAAGAAAAAAATAGAGGTTTATAAAAAATTCACACAGCTATATCCTTGTTTAGATAAGGAGAAAAAGGATTCACACAAAATGAGCAAAAAAGTCTCTGCCGTTCTTCAATATTGCAAATTAAATTCAATCTCAACGAACTCACTTGCAGGAAATTCAAATATACTTAAAGTGTTATTATGCTAGAGAGGCAGGGAACAGGGAAATACAAGGAAACTCGCCGCTCTCAGACCTAGCCAACACAGCCAAGAGCACAGCACATCTAGTTTTAATGAAGTCCAACAAATGCACATCCTTAGCTAATCTTCGTTGTGGGTAGTTCCATCAGAGCTGTGCGGCAAAATGGCAACGAAGCCAAACAAAATGGATTTAATTAAAAGCCATTCAGAAGGCACAGAGACACAACCACACACAGCTCATCACGATCTGATTCACGAACGGATTCCAAGGCAAGGAGGAAATGAAAAACAGTCCTTTTTTAGTTTTCTTTCCATACTAATACTGAGTTGCAAATGTGATCCAAATAAGTAACAAATTCGAGTAAATTACTGATAAACGCTGAAATGAAGAAATTATGGGAAAACCTTTGCCAGTCTTCCTGTCACAGAAAAACAGTCATTGACAAGTAGGATTCGCATTAGAAATTCACTGCCGAACGGCACAAGGACAAGAAGGACGAAGGTGTTTTACTGAGCTCTAACTAGTGCTCCCGCACAAGCACAAGTGGGACGAAGGGGTTTTGTTGAGGTCTTACTGCTGCTGCCGCTAGCATCTGCCTATGGCAGACATAAAAATGGACAAGGACTACTCTCAAGTGAGTTTAATTTCCTGGAACAAGGATATTTATACAATGTTCTGCAAATGTCCTCCAAGCCCTGGTCCTTGCTCTCCTACAAACTCCTTACTCAATCCAGTCTACATAAAGCTCATTCAAAATGAATATGTGAATTATTTTTTTGAAGCCAGAGAAACCAGAGCTGGTGCAACAAAAAACTACGTCTAGTAAAACAGGGTGTATGAGGAACTATTTTATACATGCTATAAGTCTCTAAATATAGCAGGATCTATCCACCATATCCTTTTAGTTTGTGTGTGTTCCTATGCTACCTATTGTCCAGTGCCAAATAGCTCAAGGTGTAGAGATGCTATTGCTGCTGTTCCTTGGTCTTCGGTTGCTGCAGAATGAAGGACAATGGAGCTGCCGAAGTTTTGTATTTTGTGTGCAGATGCATACTTTAGACACGGAATCCGATGAGCTCCTTTGGATGCGTGTGTCGTGTGTGGTACACTTTTTTCACTATTTCTTCTTGCAGGATTGCAACTTTACTCTATACCTACCTCTTTGTGGGGAAGTGCCATGGGAATATGGCTCCTGAATATTTTTGCAGAAGAATTCTCCACTGCAAAATTATTCGTGATGAAAATGATGCAGTAGGTACATAGGTCGACCTATGCTAGAATGACGATGTCAAGAGTATGCAAAGAGGTTTAATTTTTTTTTTTCAAAACCGGACGCATCGCTTTATCATTCTTCAAGGATAGTGCTATAATATGTAGATAGATCGTGTCTTTTGGATAGTATAGAAACATATCCCGCTTTGTGTCATTTTCATGTGTACGAGTATGGTAAATCACTCAAACGTGTAAAATTGAAGGATATATTCATTTTCCCTAGAGGGCACACTTTTACTTTGAATTATTGGATGACATTAAAGTGTCGAAGGGATTTTTGACAAACAAAAAAGGATATTTTGAATGAAATGTTATTCGGATGAAGGTCTACCTATGAAGGCTGAGTTTTGTGTCAAGTTAAGTGAGTTATGGAAATTGATGGTTATTGGATGGAAGGGCTCATGGGTATTTTTCTTACCGACACGAGCTATTTTTTTTTTTCCATCGCAGATATTTTATTTAACACTATAGGTGCTAAAATAATAGAGCTTAGGCAGGTGTTGTAGGTCAATCTACATAATAAATAGGTAGGTATTATGATTCAGTAGTAAATGTCCCTTTTGCAAATCGAAATTTATCAAATCAAATTTCAAAAGAAATTCGAATTCTTACCTACATGCGAGTAAGTATGTCAGTTTGTTTCCAAGCAACAATATCATAAGGCGTTTTTCTTTGTTTAACCTTTGAGAAACACTGAACGAGTCTGAGCGAACAGAACACAGTAAGATCTGAGCAGAGTGTGTTCAGAGCTGTCTGATTCAATTATGAATCACACTTGAACACGAACAGTCATGTGATTAGTTTTGTTTAGTTATTTCTAAAATTATGTAATCTTATGCTCCAGAACTCAGCGATTACCCTCACCCGCCATTTTAATAATTTTGAGATTTCTTATATTTTCCGAGTATATGAACTGACACGGTCAACATTTCACTCTTATATTCTATTACTCTGTTATTTAATTCGTAGCTCATAAAGCGGTCTCTGAACATATTCAGAACAGAAAAAGAAATCCAAATTCGAAGTCCGAGCACTCTTAAATTAAAAAGAAACATACACATTTTTTTGCCAACTCAGGTTCTGCTCTGAACTAAAATAGAAAAGAGCCTACAATTGGATAATTGTGCATGGAGAATATTTTGTATCTGAATGGTAATTTTTAAGGAAGCAAGTAACTTTGGCTGATCGAGAATTGATAATGTAAAATTAGAGCGATTAGCCAAAATTGTGACAATTTAAAATGTTGTGTGTTACCAGACAAAAAAAAATAATATCTAAAATTTTGTAAGCCGATGTTGTATATCATTTAACATTTTTAAACTTTTTAGAATTTTGAACAATGGTTCAATATTAATTTAACTACCTACCAGTGGCGTGGCGTCCATATAAAACGATTCCTATCGTCTTCCCTTTTAGAAAATCCACATATAACACAATCTAACAAATAAACATCGAATAAGTAAGTTTTCCATTCTGCTTCTCGTTTGTATCTTATACTTTATCCGAACACATTCCACAATCCACAACCAACATTAACCAAGAGAGTCACAAAAATACCCTGACATAAACTTTTCAATCACCGTCTTATTTATTTGTTTTATATCCCTTTCTTCCCCAAGCATTGTGTTTCGGATCCTCTTTGTTCAACATCCGCAAAAAATAAGACGCTACATTCCGTCTTATAAAATTTTCGATGTATACCAGTAGGAGTTGGAATTATTTGTATTTTATTCTCCCTTTAGCAATTAGCATTGCATTTCAGTAGGAAGATAATACATTGCAGGAGTTCAGGTGCTCGCCTTTTTTCAACCTTGTGTGAGAAATAAGACGGTGTTCTTCGACTTATTTGTTTTTTCTTTAATACATACATATGTCATATATGTAAATACGAGTATAAATATGGCATGTGGGTATTGTTGATTCTTGATTTTGAATTTGATGTTGATTTGCATGCTAATCTAATGTAAAATGCTTTCATTTTTCTCTCTCGTGATAGTTTATAATATTATACACGATTGATATTTTTGCAAATTTACTGTGATAATTTTGAATTATGAAATAAATTGGTAGAATATATGGCAATTTGTCAGCAGTGTAAATTTAGCATATCGCTGAAGAACACTTCTGGTCAAATAAAATGCATTTGTTTTTTTTTTTTAATAGGAATTTAAATTTGGATTCAACTGGCATTCAATAAAAGACTGTGTTGCACAGGTTCAATAACTTCAAATAAATTGAAAAGTCAATTTGAACTTAATTAAAAATAGTGAAAAGTTAGATGTTAAAGTGAAGATTTAATTACTTTTATTATCCACTATATTGATAAAAAAAAATTGGCTTCTTAATTTAAGTGCAGTTCTAGATTTTATTTTTTGTCTTTGATAAATGTAGATTGCTGTTTAACAGATTACCTATCGGAGAAACCAAAGAATTTTAGTAAGGATAGTTGATAGTTTATATTTTATTACTTGCGATATAGGTACTATAGGGCAAGTTCTGCATTTGGAAAAAAAATCGAACTCGAGATTTTGATCAAAGTTGACATTACGATGATAGCGAAGACGAATAAAGTGGGTCCGGCAATTCCGTCTGTCTGTCTGTCTGTCTGTCTGTCTGTCTGTATGTCTGTACCTCGATCTAGAGCCTAAGCCACTGGACCTATTTTCTTCAAACTCGGTAGTTATGGGTCTTCGGTGATTCCCTAGAGGGGAAATTGAAATTTTTTTTTTAGCTCTAAAACTAACGGTACCCCCCATACACCCGTAATGCAAAATCTTATTTATCTCGAAAACGGCTCTAACGATTTTGATAAAAAAAATTAGGTGTGATATTATGGACATGGACTACGTTTTGGTAAAAAAAAAATTTGGGGCAAAATGTTATTAACGGTACCTGTCATAGAACCGTTTTTTTGATTTTCGACTTTCTCATTAACGGCTCTAACGATTTTAACCAAAAATTTTCAGCAGGAGTCCCCTTAAGTTTAAAATAATATTGTATATAAAAATATTCGAAAAATTATTTGTTGGATTTTTTTGAAAAAATTTTTTTTTTGAAAAATCAATATCTTCAAAACCTATGAACGATTATTTTTTGAAATTATTTCCTAAAATAAATATTATTAAATACTTGAAATTCTCATCCCACTTTTTTTTCTTGAAAAATTTTAAAGAAATTTCTTATATTAAAAATTTATTTATTTAATAATAAAACGGTTTTTTAAAGTTTGTTTGCATAAATTCATACTTTTCCAGAAATCAGACGGCAATTTCATTTTAAATTCATGTTTTATATTTATAAAATGTATCTTAAATTCCAAAGTACTTTTACATAAGAGCAAGTTTGTGCGATCCAGTCGTGCATTTTATCCTTTTTTCCTTTACACACCAGGGATTTCGATCCCAGATCGAAATTTTTTGTTTAGTGCGCGTGTTTCATGAATACATGTAAATCCCTCTTGATACATAGTATCGCGGCTGTTATTAAATCTGAAATTAAAACAGAAATCATAGAAGCCCGGTTCGTGTCGATTATGATCGACGAAACATCAGATTTGAGTCATAGGGCCTTACCAATAAACAAATTTAGAGACGACTTTAATATCTGAGCAAAATTAACCATTATTTAATGGACTCTATATAACTGACCATACATGTTACATTTTATTTTTTTAGTTCCGTATAATAAATGGTTCATAATTTAGAGTCCAATTAAATATTAAGTTTACAACATGTATGGCTAACTATATAGAGCTCATTACATATTGGTTCATTTCACTCAAATATTTAAGTCGTCTCTAAATTTGATTATTGGCAAGGCCCATAGGGGACAACTGAGTGCCATATTTCGGCTCTTGTCAGAGAATGGAATACAAGAAAGATATCTTGTATTTTTTTGACGTTAGGGCGAGTCTTAATGCAGATGAGTTGTGTTCTTGACACATATGATTGCAAGGAAAAATTAATAGAAAATTCCTAGGAAGGTGCCGCAGTTATGTCCGACGAAAGGGGTGGTGTCTAAAAGGAGGTCCTTTTTTATTATGTTTCAAGCTCATTATTGATTGAAATATTAATGTCTTGAAGTATAAAAAATATAGCTACACATTTTTTGCTAAGTCAATGTGGAATGCATTTGTAGATACCATATCCCTACTAGAAATGTTGTTTTTAAGGTTCTAAGATATTTTATTTTCATTTTTACAGGTGACAAAATCTTATAACGTCTTCCCATTTAAAATTATCCACGCCACGCCACTGCTACCTACTTATGTAAAACAGGAACTAAATGGTAAACTTTCATTCAATTTACAAACTAAATGTAAAAGATTTTTCATTACGAATCAAAATTTAGATTTCGAGCGAGCGATTCAAATTTAACGACGTTTCACATTAATTTTCAGATTTTACAAAATCTCACGGTTTATTTATTACTAATTTTCTTTCTAGTTCAACGGTCTAGTTTTAAATAGAGAAATAAAGAAAATAGAGTTCATGAAAATTTTGAGTTTAATGTACTAGATTACTCAGGTGCTTTGAGGATTCTTTAAATGGAAAATTGAGATTGCGTTTTAAATTATCGTAGTGTATATTTTATTGAGAAAACCTTTGAACACTGAGATTATTTTGAAATATCAAACTGTTTACATTTGTGCAGAATGCGATTACATTTGTTCAAAGTCAGCTGCCTATTGTCTTTTCTTAAATTTTCGAAATTCCTTATCTGTGTCAACTTAAAATATAATAAATAAACACTGTAAGCCCACTGTGTACCACCTGGTTAACTGTGTCCTCCCACAGAACGGAGTGTGTGTTAGCAATTGAGGAGTTGGAATCAAAGGAATCTATATTGCTATAAAAGATAGCACAAGTTAGGATGCTGATATGTTATGGAGAATCGGCTTTTATAAGTTAAGATATTGAACTAAAGTCGATAAATGATGTCCTTAACGAATTCACAAGCTATAAGCTTTATAGGCTTTTATGCCCCTAACTATGAGGCTGAAAAACCAATCAAAGACTACTCTTATGACCTCATGGTGGACGGAAGCTTTTTTTTTTAACAATTCACACGCGCTCAAGGGTTTATTGAGACCCCTTAAATGATAAACACAGCACGAGTGATGTGCGGGATGAAGAGAAATTAGGTGTCGATGAACATTGGTTTTGAAAACTTGCTTATTGAAATGGCTAGGAAAAAACAGAGCCGGTAAATTATTCCATAATCGTGTTGCACGACTAAAGAATGAATGTCTGTCCAAAATAAGGATAAGGGGGAATTGATGAGCATTCCTAGGTATTAGGGGTGAACTGATTTGAGGGAGATATGCAACTGGCTACTTCGAGTAAGCAATACTTGTGAAAGAAGCGATAAAATAAGGAAAGACATGGAACATTCTGATGGTGTTCAATGGGAATTATTCCACGATAGTTCTGTTTCCTATCAGTTATAAAACTCTGATATGGATTCCATCCAATAAACGAAGAGAAGTTTGGGCAGCACCTGCCAAAGATGTGAGTTATACTTGAGATTAGGATGCATAAACACCGTATAAATTGTAGCCGATATAGAAATATTATGGATTTAGCATCGTTTTTGGTTGTCTTGAGAATGTGGTCATTTGAACAAAGATCTTCGTTGACAAATATACCGAGTAATGGGAGCTTTTCGGCTTCTTAGATACAAGTGCCATTCAAGGACAATGTCTTAGAAGACAACTACAATAGAAAACATTGAGTTTTTGAAGTACCTATTAATACAATTTGTTATATCTCATCTAATAAAGCTGTAAAGATCGGAGTTTAATGAGCGTATCATAAGGTACCTATGACGTTTCACTTGCAAATGAGATGGACGTTAATTTGAGAAGAAATATGACAAGCTGTGCATAGAGTCGGAAGCGATATAGTGAAATGGATTGTAAGTTTCAGACTAGAGATAATTTATAAAAATGAGGAAGAGAGTGGGAGACAAAACAGAGCCCTGTGAAACACCAGCATTTATTTTGTGAAGATCAGACTTAAAAACGTCCAATAGAGCATGTATTGAACGATCCAAAATTTAATTTCTTATCCAAAGAATAAGGATTCCTTTGATACCAACACCTTCATTTTTGATTAGAGATCCTCTTGCAAAACTCTATCAAACGCCTTAGAAATATCAAGCAATCTAATGATATGTTCCACTCTTCGGTTAGACATGCCATCGGATTGCTGTGAAAGCAGTACTGCCGGTCATTTAAAAGCTTTCGATGTTCAAGATATTTCTTGAGCTGATGATTGCTCAAGGATTCCATGACGTTATAAGTTAAGTTGGTCGATAGGAAAAGGAAGGGTCCCCTTCTTTAGGAACAAGCTGGAAAATGATATTTTCCATCTTCTATTGAAGATTTCAAAACAGTAGGAGTGGTGAAAAAGCTTACACAATGGTTTTCCTTGCGAGGAAGGGGACTTCTTGAAAAGAATGGGGATATACCATTAGAACCATTATATTAAGATCTAGAAGGGCTCTTGTAACTGGTACGATTGCGGAAATATTCCTATCCCATGGAATGATTTACGTTATTATATACATGAGGGGCAATGTTGCTGCTTGGCAACGTAAATCTAGCGAATAATAAAGTCAAATCTATACTTGGACACATCTGCCACATAAATCAGAAACAACTGAATGAAAATCTGTACACATATGTACGAGTACATACATATGTAAATGTTTCTATCATTTATTTTATCAAGTGTTTGTGTTTTAATTAAAAAATCAATGGTAAAAAATAAAGTGTAAAGTGTATGTATGTATATGTGAGTGGCTGCTTAAACTGTGGGCGTTATGAAAAAAAAAACTCGTACTACACTTCGTACACTTATCCACTTTTTCCAACGTTAAACCTAATTCCATTATTTTCTAACAAAGACATCCTCACCTAGTGTGTAAATAGTTTTTCAAATCCTTACACTCTCGCCGTAATTTCATCACTTAAGGGCTCAAACGCTCAACGTGCCCTCTCAAACAGTATTCATCACAAGTCGCACTTCACGACAGCAGCGTCATAATATTTTACGAGTACATGCAAAGCTAATCTGGTTTATGAAATAATGAAAAAAAAATCCTTGCAGCATATGCAGTGCTAGCAGTATGTGTAAACCAGCTACCACCTCGCTGATGAAGCTTAATATGACACCTGCCACGCAACCACAAGCTTTTTCTCTTGATATTGCATCCGAGAATTGCACCATGTAGGTAGTTACATATCCACATCACTCATCATCATTCCAGGGAGATCCTTAAAATTGAATTCTGCATGTCAATAATAATCTGCAGCAATAAATTGATGACGTGATTCCCCGTGCACATTCTTTTTATTTGTCTCAATTTTCGCACAGAATATAGGTATTCCTTTTTGTCCTTGTTTGTTTACCTATATTAAGTAGAAGTGTGTAAAGCTGGATGTGGGATAGAACAAGATAAAACAAAAATCCTTCACAAAACATGCCAAGCGGGACGGTCGCGGTGTAGAGATGAGAAAAGGTAAAATTTTATTCATCCTTTTATTCCTGTTAAAATTATGCCACTCATAAAATTTTATTACCCTAAGGACATTCCTACAGTCCGTCCCTCTGACTCTTGGTTCAGGACCAGAACCTGATCCCAAGTAGCTTTTAGTGTGTGGACACCACCCCATTGCTCTGATCCAAAATGAAAATGAGTCCCCCGTTTGCACGTGGCTTAGTTTTGAAGCCAAATGCACAAACCACCCCTCCCGGTAAAAGTGAAGTATTCAAATAAACATTCACAAAAAAGAAAAAGAATTATAGATGTGTGAGTGTTGTGAATTTTATTTCCCTGAATTTTCCCATTGTTGTATTTTAACTACTCTATTCAGGGATTTTTATTTTTGTATGTAAAACATTTTTTTACGAGAATCTTCGCGCTCGTTTATCGGTTGTTGATTTTGCTGTTCGCATTCAAACTATTTATTAATAAATTAAATATATTCTCATTTTTTTGCCCATGAAATCCACCTAACAAAAACTCTGTGCGGCGTGTGTATGGAGGGAGCACAAGGATAAACCGTGGCAATTTACGAGAACGAGTCACAAAGGATCAGCGCCCTTCCTACTTGGCCTGCACACCAGAACTTAGTATCTATTCGCGAGGAGGAATGGGTCGGGCGTCGTCGTCGGCGTCGCAGCACTGATGGCAACTCTCAACGAGTAATTTATTGAATTGGCTGAAAAATATCCCTTTTTTATGACAAAAAGATTGTAATCTCGTCCTGTGGAAGCTTTCAACCTACACACAGAACGACACTCATGTATCTGCAAAAAAATAAAAACAACATTTCAATTATTATACAATACGAGTATTATGATGAAATTGTAAATTTTTTGTTTCATTTATTTTTGCGTTTCCGGACAATTGATGGGAGATCAATATTCTGGCAATCTGCGATGGCAGGATGTTGTTTATGTTGGCAATATTGTTTATATTACCGCTATTTTGATATCGCGAATTTATTCACTTCGCTATAAATTTAGTCAAACCAATTTAGAGTTGTTGGCTGTGTGTCATTTTGTGTTGCTCCTTTTTCCCGCCTCGCATGTCCTGCCAATGATTGTGATTGGACAGTGAGGTGTTTTGTTAAGTGCTCTGGGGCGAAAGATTGATATTTTTTACATGCAGGTAGATATACCTATCTGATGGATTAAAATGATTGATAGGATTAGGAAAGGGTATCTAAACGGTGGCGACGCACAATGGGGTTCTCCGACATATGGGGGTAGGTCTTTCTATCACAAACAAAAAACAGAGCCTTCGTGGATTTTATTTCCATATGGTTTGTGGTGTAAGTGAAGGCTTACAACGATGCTTCATATTGTAGGTAACATCGGCCTTATTGGATTATTTAGGAAATAAAAATGATTGAAGTAGGTACTTACACATTTCACAATTTTAAGTTATGAGCATTGAATTTATTTTATTTTCCATATATCTATCGGATAGCTACTTTCAGGCAAAACGAAAATATCATCATTATTTGTTGTCTTATTTCGAGGCACAAATTATATTAAAATACAAATGTAAGTATTCAAATTTTGGATAAGCGAAGACCAATTTAGGCTGTGAGAAATAAAAACACGTGCGATTGTTATTTTTATAGGTATACAAAATTTCTAAACAAAAATAAAATGCCCCACTGGATCGGACGAACTTACTCTTACGTAAAAGACTAAGCTAATTTAAAATGAAGTTACTATAGAAAAATGTTCATATCTATTAAATTGGTTTTTTAAATGAATAAAACAACTCTTTAGTACATAGTTGGAGCTTAAGACAGGATGCCATGTAATTTCTCTAGGAAATATAAGTTTATGCAGGAACAAAAATTAGAAATAGTTTTAATGGTTTTTCTAAAAAAATAAGCTTTTATACAGGGTGTCCGGTAATTCTTGTGCCATACTTTGGGATGTGATTCTTGGTCATATTCTAAGAAAAAAATTGTTTTACAGTAAAGTCTGATTTTCAACTTTGACATCACTTTTTGACGATTTAAAAAAAGGATAACTTTGGTGATTACAGTTGGATAAGAACGCTTTTTGAAATGCCTTCATTTACGAGGGAAGAATACGCAGACATTTTATTCGTTTATGGGTTGTGCAATAGATCTTCAAGAAGAGCACAAAGAAGAACTTTATCCTAACAAACGACTTTCTTCTCAAAATGTTTTTGGAAATACCTTTCGAAGGCTTCGGGAAACTAGATTAGTTTCAACTACAAGACCTATTGCGGGAGCTGTAAGCACAAGAAGAGAAGAATACTGGCAGCTGTTGAAATCGATCCTTCCATCAGCATAAGACGCTTGGCTCTACAGTTTAATGTTTCCAAACACGAAATTTCTAGTATACTGCATGGAGAAAATATGTATCCATATCACCATATACCTGTGCAAGAACTGCTTCCCGATGATTTTGAAAATAGACTCGAATTTTGTGACTGGTTGCTAGAGAGAAGCTTGGATGACAACCAGTTTATAAACAGAATTCTTTGGACAGACGAATCTTAAATCACAAGAGATGGTATTATGAATTTCCATAATCTCCATACACGGGCTTCAAGCATTTCAGCACAGATTCAGTGTCAATATGTGGGCAGGTGTAACTGGAAATTAATCGGGCCTTTCAAATTACCACTCAGCAGGTAAAAATAACAAAACTTCTTGTTTACTACGCATGTTTTGAAAACAAAATTACCCCAAAGTCAAAATTTTGCTCGGGCAAGAAAAATTGAACACTATTTAAAATTGAATATCTGGCAACCCTAAAAACTTATCAGCTCAATTTAAACGTAATTTTAAAGGTTAGTGTTTCTTCTAAAAAAAAGTCTAAAATGAGATCCCTACCAATAGTAATGACAGAGAAATTGACATTGAAATTGACTGACATGGGTCAGGGTACACCAAAGTTAGCCTTTTTTAAAATCGTCAAAAAGTGATGTCAAAGTTGAAAATCAGACTTTACTGTAGAACAAGTTTTTTCTTAGAATATTACCAAGAATCACATCCTAAAGTATGGCACACGAATTACCGGACACCCTGTATACATAGGTACGAAATTTTTGAAACATTTTTAAGAAAAACGTCAACTTTAAATTTTTGTTATAATGATAATGAAAATGATTTTTGTTTTTAAACTCAAAAAATATTTTTTCTTAAGTTTTAAAATCTATTGTTTTTCATACAATTTAGTACCTACCTTCTTTTAAAAAAAAATTCATTAAAATCTTTAATGCCGATAATGAGAAGTTCAAGCGTTAACTCGCTTTGTGATTATTTTTTCATATTTGAGAAAAAAAGTACATAAGTATAAATAAATTTAAATGATTTCAGAAGGTAAAACTTACGGAGAAGGTCGACGTTTTGTTGGCTGTTCCAACAAAATGATTCGAAATTCAATAATATACGTACCCAAAACCGAAACTCGTGGGCGAAAACCAGTTTTGTCGAAAACTCTTGTCAGATGCCTAGTCCGAGAAAGCCAAAAAAATCCTTTCAAGTCTGCAACTGAGATCAAAAAGACCTCAATATTACAGCTTGCGTTGAAACCGTTCGCCACAGATTGAGAGAACATAATTTAACAGCGTGTAGTCCCAGAAAAGTCCCTCTTTTAACTGCAAGACATGCAAAAAAGCGTTTAATGTTTGCAAGACAGCATTTGAACAGGCCAGCAGTGAAATGGCGCAACGTTTTATGGACGGATGAGAGAAAAATCGTGTTGTTTGGCGGTAAAGGATCTCGCTCCTACGTAAGAAGACCTCCAAAAGCGGAATATAAACTCAAATACACAAATAAAGTGGTTAAGCACGGAGGTTCAAGCATAATGGTGTGGGCTTGTTTTTCCTACTATGGAGTTGGACCCATAACTGGATCAAACCCATCATGGATCAACACGTCTACGTTAATATTTTGGAAAATGTTATGCTCCCATATGCAGATGAAGAAATCCCGTTTTTGTGGGTCTTCCAACAAGATAATGACCCCAAGCACACCAGTAAAAAGGTAAAAAAAATGGTTTGGAGATCATTCAATTAATGTAATGGAGTGGCCAGCGCAATCGCCTGACCTAAATCCCATCGAAAATCTATGGGCCGACGTAAAGAAAGCAGTCTCAGATATTAAACCGACCAGCAACGAAGCAATCTGGGCTGCAGTTAAGGCGTCCTGGGAGAATATTCCGGTTGAAAGGTGTCAAAATTTAGCTAATTCATTGACGAGACGGTGTGAAGTAGTAATAGCCAACAAAGGCTATGCAACGAAATATTAATTTTGTTGGACTACCTCTAAGGAATAAAATCATAGAAAAAGATTTTGGATTTTTACGATGATTTAGCTTTAAGTTGTACGATGAAGCAATGGTGCTATTATTTTTACCGCTTATTTGTTTGATTTGTTGGAGAAAATATAAGTTTTTTTCAAAAAGTTGATGAATAAAAATAAAAATTCTTTTTGAAATGTGTTGTTTTAACTTAATATAAACTTTTTGCATATTCAAAATTTCGCTCGATATATTGGCATACATTTTATTTTGCAATGAAATTTTTTTCTCGTAATGGTGCTATTTTTTTTACCGCAGCTGTACATACCTACAGAATAACAAATCAGAACATTCAAGCTCGCTGTATTCACCGCACGCATATGAATGAATTGGTTATGCCTTAACCCTAAATTCGTACGTTCATTTATTTCCAAGAACAGTTATGCCTTATTTTGTCGCACTACACGAATGTGGAATACTTGAAATGGCTTAAGTTAAATAATCCAAAAAAAATTTAAAATATTTCTATACTTAGATGTTTAGACTGCGGTTTCCTATTAAAGCCTCTTCATAGAAAAGCGGTTTTCTATAACACTTCGCAGATGGTCACGGCCATGGTCTTATAACGTTACTTTGTACGTTTATTTTTGCTTATTACTCGAAAAATGCAATGCTAGTTTAACTTTTAAACATACATCTGATAGATCTCTTTAAAGTTTAATTTTTGTGGAAAAAAGTTTTTATTTATCTCTTATAGATTTTTAAATATTGGCCTTCAAATTCGCTGATAACGTTACATTTTTTGGAAGTAGATTTTGAGGTTGCTGAATATATTCTGAAAAATCTGCAAATTTAGTGTGCTAAATTAAGTTTTTCTTTTTAGAGAATTGAGACGAAATTCCAAATTATAGCTTACAACTTTTTTTTTTAAGAAAAAGTTATATTATTTACGTCATTTCAACTCAAATGTGTGCCTTATAACGTTACAGAAAAAAGTCTTATAACGCTACCTTTCGAATTTTTGTATGAAAAATGGGAACAATATGGCGGAAAGTAATATAAATCTACAAGAAAAACGAAAATCAAGCAAATAGAACAAAGTTAATTTATTTATTATAAGGTAAGTACTTTATTTGTAATAACATTAATCCATAAATAAACAAAAAAAAATAAATATTATATCCCAATCTTGAAGTACGATAAGTTTTTATTTTGTCATCATTAAATTGGATTTCATGAGCAGATGACTTCAAAGTATTATTAGTTTTCAAGATGTCATCATTGTGGAATTCTTCAACGTAAATTGTTGAAAAAGTGCGGCTAAGAGCTTGCACAAAATCGGATGCGTTTTTGACAATACAGTCTCGAGCCCGTACGTGCATTCGCAATCGCATGACAGTTTTTGCGATGGCACCAATTCCATCAACGCATCCTTTGCCATGGGAAGTGGCAAAATAGTTCCATGAAAATTTTCATTCAAAGACAGAAGGCTGCAAAGAATTTGTTTTTGAAGTGGGAAGATGGCCACATCGCTCCAAATTTTAAAAACTTTCAACTTACTTGGAAGTGTTAAAGAAATTTGTACAAATACGGGATAGTTTTATCTTTAGTATGCGTCAAATTATCTGTTACAAAACTCGCGATTGAAAGAAAAAAAAAGTGGCGCAAAATTTTAAACAGTGCTCGTTTAAAGTACTAGTACAGTCTAGAATGCCAAAAAAACCCATGAGTTTTAGGAATTTTTTTCTCGGAAACCTTATTAGATATTAACATAATTTTTGTAAATAAAGAACACATGCGTCAAGAATACAAAAAAAAATTTTTTTTTTTTTAATTTTCGAATTTTGGCCAAATTATAGAGGGCACCAACGCCAACTCATCAAAAGATACATTGTCCCATTGCAGACAGTTAATCTCCGGATCTACTGAACCGATTTTCAAAAAAATTGGTTGCAACTTTATTGTTTTTATGTTTTCCAAGACAATTTTTCTAGACCGTACTAGTACTAGTACTAGTACTAGTACTAGTACTAGTACACGTTTGATAAAACTGTGTTTCAGAAACTCTGTAGAGTGGAAATGAGTCGAATGAATATTGAAGAATTTTTTATTACCTTCAGCCCTACTCAAGGTCACCTAAAGTCAATAGAGTTTCAAAAGTTTGATACATAACTTCATCTTTATTGGTTTCAGCAGAAAATGTCTTATAACGTTACACGCCTTTCAATATTGTTTAAATAAAAACGGTCGCTTAATTTGAATGATTTTTTAATAGTTTTATTAAATAAATACAAAATACTCAATAAAATTCTAAAAGTTCAGTTTCTAAAACTTTCATATCATAAGTAAGAAAACTTTTAAGAAATTTGGTCTTATAACGTTATACTAAAGTAGAGCGCTTTTGTTTTGTATAATTTACAAGTTTGAATATTTTTTTTAACAAAAAAACGAGTTATTTAGTTAAAGTAAGACTTTTCCATAAAAATTATAGTTGAAGGTAAACAAAAAAATAAATAAAAGGTAATTTATATGACCTTTTCTCGAGTACTTGAATTTCCGGCTATGTGTGAAGAGATCAACAAGCTAATTTGAAGTGTGGCTTAGGACACACCAAAAATGTTTTTGCTGTTGATAATGATATCAACCATTAGTATGAGATATATTCTTTCTAAAAATGAGCATAGTAGCGATAAATTCTAGAAAAAAGAAATTGTGGCTTGGTTTCATTTCTCGTGGCCGTGACCAGATGTGGGTTTTCTAAAAAATAAGTTTCACTTGAGTTTGATTGAAAACAGTTTTCAACTTTAAATATCGAGTATAAACATTTTCTGATTTTTTGAGTTCCATAAAAACTTTTCTTTTCCAAATTCCTTGAAAGTTAACAATCTGTAATCTCAAAGGAGCTTCAAATAATTTACATCTTTCCATAAATACCAGAACTATAATTGATTAAAAAAAGTATCATAGATAAAATGCAACCTTTTCGAAATCCACTTTGGATTTCTTTTTGTTATAGCTTATACAGGATGTGATACTCGTATTTCAACTCATCATGCTTTGCCTCGGTTAAAAACTAATAAAATAATCTTAAGCTTAAATGTTTTTAAAAAATTGCCTTTGATCAGATTAAAAAAAATACATTCACACAAATTTCAACTAGCTGCATAAGCCCTTTAATTTATTCCAACGAACATAATATGGGTTTCTCCTTTCAATCATACGAACAATCCCTCGTAAAGAAGCTATCCAATCTAAAGCCGCTTAAAGTTTTATTGCTTCAATTTTACTTTTCGACGAAAAATGTGTCCATGTTTTTTTTTTTTTGATTTTATTTTTAATTTCATTTTCAATAGGTAATGTAGAGCACATCGACATAAAGTTTCTCTCGCTTGAAAGGTATCTCTCTACCTACTTAAAAAGCACTTTCCAAAAATCATTTCAATATTTAAATAACAGGGGCACAGGACCCGTTGCTTCATTTTAATGCAAATAATCTGCCAAGGCTAAGGTTGGATCATATTTTGCTTTAACTTTCGACATCGCATATATAAGGACATACAAATGTACATACACCTCATGCTCTTCGCTTTTTATTTAAATTTTTAAAATCTCGACCTCAAATGATGGATTTTGATTTTTCAAACACTTTATTTTGTATTTGCCATTTGTATGCGAAGAGTTGGTTAGGCGGCGGCGGGTGGTGTCTCGGCACCCAAATGATTCAGTGAAAACGTAAAAAAGAATCTTTTCCGAAAGGTTACACTAAAAAGTCGAAACATAATTCCTTCTTTGTGGAAACAATTTTATTTTTTAAACATTCTGAACACGTCCTGCTCTGGATCTGGATGTAAGGACCTCAAGCTTAAGACCTTCCCCCATCATGTACATACATATATTTGTTTTGTAAAAGGAACACATGAACATCTACAAAACACTTGGCACGTAAGTTTCACCTACTTCTTGCAAACGAACGAAGGAATTCATATCTCTGTCGATTCTCCTCCCATGCAGTCCTTTATGTTTCGCCCCCATTTCAAAGAGCATTAAGCTCTCTTTTCATTTTTGGTTTATTAATGCTACGAAGATCCTCTTTAAAGTGTTTTCAATTTATACCTACATTTCCCATGGAATTGAAAGTCAATGATTTATGTATGTTTTAGAACATAAATTTGCTACACCTCTGCCAGCTCCGTCTTCATCTCCATCTGTGTATGTTTCCCAATTAGTGAGTTCCCTTACACTCAAGTTACATTTCAGGGCACCGACAGACACCAAAAAGCACTTGTTCTTTTTTCTCCTTTTTTTAATATTATTTTATCGTGGTACTAGAGCTGGTTGCAGGGGTTGTGTGGCAAAGAGTAGATCCTTTTTCGTGTTCCTAATTAATTATTTCTCTTCTCAATTTCCACAATTGGCGCAGAAAGAATTTCTTCTATATACACAACCGCAGCATGTAGGTTTAAGGTATAACTTAACCATTCCTTGAATGCCATGCCACATGTTTGTGGCACCAAATTAATGTGCCATTAAGCTTTCTTAAGGTTTTTTTTTTATTATTTTGCCCGAACTTGAACCTCTTGGTATTGTATATTTTTGTTTGTGTTCGGTTTAACAATTTTGTTCGTTGGCAAAATATAACTCCTTAAGGTATTACCACACAAGACAAGTATTCAATTTCCTTCGGAATATGGTTGAAGAAAATAATTTAAAAATTTAGGGTGCTTACACAAGAAATGAAATTTTTGCTTATTTTATCAGAATCTGAAAGAAAACCCAGAGATGATTCCGAGTTAGTAGTCGAGTATTTTACTTACTAGTTTATGACACTTGATTGGCAAGCTATCGAAAGAAAATAAAGTTTTGACAGCAATTAAAAGTGTTAATGACACACAGTTTGGGTGAAATGAATATCATAAAAATAATCAATTTAGCATTACACAAGCAAGCGTTCGTAAAGTATTGAAGAGCAGTCCGTGTAAGCTTACTTGTGGTGTCAGTGAATGCTGCGCTCGTTTTTGTCCTTGACCGCATTCATTTTTGGACTTATCTTTCGTTAAAACGAAGTTAATCTTATTTTAACGGAACTTTGAGGACACGAGTCGTTGTAATATTCTAAAATAATTAAGAAAAGTTAAACAAGAAGCATTCAATGCAGACAAAGACTTAACTTAAATAAAAGCTAAAGTATTTTTTTTTAATACTTACATTTATATTTATTATTCTTCTTCAATATATTTTTTGTTAAAGTTACTTGTCACCTTCATCGAAAACTCTTGTTCGTTATAACAAGATATTTTCGACAGTTGGGAAGCAATAATTGTTTGATCTCAACAAGTAAAGGCCTTTTTTTAAAAAAATTACATAGATTGCATAAGCTTTGTACAAATTCATTTTGCAGGGATACAGCAATATTACTTTTATAAACTCGGGAGAACTTTTGTAGATATCGTTCAAACCATTCTCAAGGCATATGTAATAAATTAAACAATAATTCAAATACGTTCAAATATGTTTCTTCATCTGCCCCAACGATCTTGATAGTACCACTTGGATAAAATCAATACAGTAATATGATTCCGAATACTTGAATACTTAATACATTGATCACAAGAACTAAGGACCTGTTTTCCAATTGATTTCGATGCTGCTAGGTTGTTATACTACCCTTGTGTTGGGATTCATAGCATTTCCGCATGATTTTCTAGCAATCATAGTGTCAAGTACAGCTTGCTAAACTCTTAAGCTATGTTTTGCCAAGACTTGTATATCAGGTAGTTATTTTGTTCAGGATATTTCATATTATGTTCGCTGTAGTTTTAATTTGTAGGACCTGTAAAATGTAATACCACATTATTCGAAGACGAATTTTTTTTAGTAAAAAACCTCGTAAACCTGGAACCAGTTCTCCTATCCAATGTAATTTATGCAATGAAATACTCGTACCAGATAGCCTAGAAAAATGTCTCGTAAGCTGATAAATGACAATATCTCCTAAGCCATTACTAACCAAGATGAACTTTATTTTTCTGAAATATCTCGAAATCCAGTGAAAAATGTCAAGAAAATATCTGGTAACCAAGAAATATACCATATAACCAAGAAATAACACTTGGTATGCCAATACCTTTAAACTATAATAGGCGTTTTTCTTTTTTAGCTCCGAGCGGGGCACTGAACTGTCAAAAAAAGAACTATGTTACTTTTTTAACCCAAAGCACCCTAGGCGCTCAACTTGCATTTCTTTTTTAGCTCAGAGCTCGAACGGGGCTCGCTCGATGAGTTCGATAATAAATGACCGAGCAGACCGAGCAAAAAGCTGAGCGCGGCTAACTTCATTAATTTTTTTGGAAGGGATGATAGTAAAAGAAGTAAAAAATCAAAACAAATGGAAATGGCGGGTGAAGCTGGTTGCTCTCCCAGTGAAGGTAAGGAAAAATAAATATAATTATGAGCGAGTTTTGCTCAAAGTTTTCCTCATCATCAAAATCAAAAAACAAATTGAACGCTTCTCTTAAAATAATTGCTTTTTCCATTTTCATTAATTAGAAATTAATTAAAAACAAGTTTTCAAGAATATGAAAACACAAATTTCACAAATACAGCTGAGAATTTTGACAGTTTATTTGAAAATTGATACAATGACAATAATTCAGTCTTTAGATGTGTTTCTTAAATAGCTCGGAGCGCTCAGATCAAGCTCGGTTCGGAGCGAGCTCTAAGCGCTCAGGCCCCGCTAAAAAAGAAAAACGCCTAATATTTTAAACTAAAATATTAACAACAACACAAGTCTAATTTTCCGTTGCCTAAGCCATTTTTATTTAAAATTGCACTATTTATAACAGTTGATTAAGAGACATGGAAGAGTAAAAAAAAAAAACGAAGCTTCAACTAAAATCTGATCAATTCATAAGCCCTAATTATAGCTTAAATTCGTATTTTGTTTCTCCTGAAAAACAGAATTTTCCGAGTTACGAGGTATTAGAACTACAGGAACGGTATGTGGGTCATATCTACCTAAACATGTTACAAACATTTTCACGTACAATTATTAAGTTGAAGGGCTGTTTAAAGTGATTGATTGCTCTTGCCCTTTGATTTTACTCATATCTACTATTCATTAGCACTTTTAGGTTAATATTAAAGCTTGAAAACTCATCAGGGATTGCTTGATCAAATTGGAGAATCTAAACCTTTTCTTCATTGAGTCAAGAAATTTACATCGGCTATATGTAGCATTTCCCATTCTTCTTGCCAGAACTTCCGATGATAGGTCATTGCATAGCTGGAGGATATTCACTTTGAAGGCTTCAAGAGTCAGAGGCTTATTGAAAAAAACTAGTGACTTCAAAGAATACCACAAAAAAGAAATCTGGAATGATTAAATCGGGCAATCTTAACTGCCACTGAAAATTGCCAAAACGACGGATTATGTGACTCGGAAATACAACCTTCAGAAATTCGGTTGTGGTTCGCACAGTATGCGCTCCACTTTGAGCCCCATGTTCGACAGTCCAAATTCAACCAATTGAGGAAGGAAAAGTGGTGTAGCAACGATGACGTCCCCAGCGTCAACAAAACATCATGCAATAACTTTGATTTTCGGTGCTCTGAAGCTATAAATTTGTTTATTCAGATATCCACAGGATAAGTCATTGCTCATGCTGATTTTCGATGAAAAGTTTTCTTTTTCGTGGTCGATATTCATGTCCTGTTTACGTTATTTTTTGTATCTGTTTACTTCACAAATGTCATAGTAGGATTGACATTTGCCGCCATTTGTAAAAATTATAACTTTTTACCACCATATATTAAAAAGCAAGATGCTGATATCCTTCACGACTCGCTATCGAAACCACATGTCTATTTGTCTACTCCTGTGCAGTTTCTATTGGTGGTGGTGCTCAAAACCTTGTAACCTGTACAAATCAATAGCTTTTTCAGTTGACTTAATTAACGCGGAAATAGCGGTATTCCAAAAGTGAATAATTATTATGTTATTTGACTCCTGCCTTATCTAGCTCTTAACTGGAGATTCGGCCAACCAAAAGTACTATCATTGGACCAGTTAATCCAAGTTTTATTATGTGCCAATCTATATGGATCTGATTCTGTATTAATATTTAACACGTATTAAAAAACAGTTTGGGATCCTGCTCTCTATCTGGATCTATTTCAAATATCCAAAAATTAGTTCTTACTCTCGTTGATAGATGGCTTTTATGGTAAAGTAGTGTAAGCCACAGTGTAAAGAAACAAGACAAGAAATAATTGAAAATGAACAAACATAATGAAAAAAGAGATGTGCATATAACATTGCTGTCACTGTCACTTTGATCCGCATTGTTTTAATTTGGTAACATTGGCCTAAAATTGAGTTAAATAAAAGTAAGTTAAATCTGCAAATAATTAAAACCCGAATTAAGTCAAAAGCAGTTTTCTAGTTTCAGTGGAGGATTAAATTTAAATTTCTATTGTCAAAAACCTGGAAATCGACCTTTCACTATCGAATACGTGGCAAGAGTACGATAACTTAGGCGCCAAGAAATTATAACGGTTTTTTGTAGAACAGTTCAATACAAGCATTTTTTACTATGTAAGGGGGGGGTCTATCTCCCCCCGTTTGGGCGGGAGGGGCAATTTTATAAAAAAGATACTAAAATGGAAACAAAAATATTAAAAAATAACGGTAATACTTACAATTAAGTATTATACCTTTTTTTAAAGCCAATACTCTGATCTATTAGATAATTTTTAAATCAAGTAGAATCTATGCACAGTTTTTGAAAAAACGAGTTTTAAACTCAAATTTTGGTGAAAAAAAACATAAAAAAAAAGTTTAAAGTTTAATTTTTCAAAACTGCAAAGTTATATATTATTATTTTTCCTAAAATTCGTTGCTCTAATATATTCTTATTCAAAAACTGAAAACTAGATGATTTTATGTCGTCTAGTTTTTGAGAAAATTGAAAATAACGAAAACTACTTTTTTATGGGTTTTTGCTTTTTTTGCTTGCTTACGCATTACGGCGTATAAACAGTGAGATATGTATGGGGGGGCATGCTGCCCCCCTGCAACCCCCCTGCCTGAGCACACTATAGGATTTGGGGTAGGTGCGAGGTTGGGTGTATGCAAGGTTTCCTTTGCATTTACAGAATCTGGATTTAAAGAAACTTTGAATTTACCCTAAGGTCTATATCCAATGTCTACTAAATATATGTATGTACGTAGCCCAAAGTTGCACATTTAAAATGTTCAGACATGAAAATTTAATAATTATGAAAAATTCACATTACCTAGGTACTACTGTACGAATGCAGCAAATTTATATAATTTCTTAATTAATATGTATGTTTATTGTTTGTTTTTAATGCTAATATGGTACAGGTTATTGTTTACCAAGGTCATTCGTTATTCAACCTTTGTAAGAGTGAAGTATTTTTTTCTTGGAATAAAGAATGGCGACTAAGCATCCACTACTTCATCCTAAATTAAATAACTTTTCAATATTTCAAAAAAAAATATTTCAAAAGCATCGTGTTCTTAGAAGAAATTGGTCTTATTCCAACTAAAGCGTCAACTCCCCTCAACTCCAACTCAAAAAGGTGACAAAAATTGTAAGAATACAATATTATTATTATTATTTATTCATCAACCAGAGCATATTATACTCTTAGAGACTAAGATACATAAGTAAATATATAGTTACAAATTTGTAGGTGGGTATATAAAATTCAAATTACATTTAAATGATTTACATAGTTAATCTTTTATTTTAATAAATAACGTTACTTAAATTTTGCTTAAAACTAATGATTTAAAAGTTTCTCTGGTGCAATTCATATAAAAGTTAATCTCAGAGCAATAAACCCATCTATCGGCACATTTTTCCATGGCCTCAATATTGGCTAGAGATTCCTGAGGTGCTTGCTATAATTTTTTTTGTGATCAAAATGCCTGTAAACACGGTTTTAATACATTGAACATTGAAAAATTGACTTGACTATTTTTAAGTAACACCTGACTTACTCAGAAACTGACTGACTGAGACGCGAAATGCCATGCAATTCTACCTCCTCTGGTGCATTCTTGGTAACCCTAAATGATTTGCTGTACTTTACCTACAAATGAACCACATTAACATTAATCCTCCTCCTGAAATCACCGTAGTTAAATACCAAAAATCAAAAATTTCATAAAAAGTAGTTTTAGTAATTTTCGATTTTCTCAAAAACTAGAAGGGACAAAACCATTCGGTTTTTTGTGTTCGATTCAGAATTAATAGTAGCATTGACCACAAAAAGCCAATTAAGCACTTCATTTTAAAATTTTGAAAAAAATTGGTCTAAACTTTTTTTTTTTCATTTTTTTTAACAAAATTTTGAGTTTGCATGCAAATTTTTCAAAAACTATTGACATAAATAATTTAATTTAAATTTACGATTATAGAACAGACTTCTGGCTTTCAAAACCGGTATAGTATTTTATTGTAAGTGTTGCCGTTGTTTTTTAATATTTTTTTTTTAATTTAAGTCATTTTTTCTAAAATCGCCCCTACCTCCTAAACGGGGCGAGATAGACCCCCCCCCTCCCATAGTAAAAAACGCTTGTATTTGACCCTTCTACAAAAATCCGTTATCAATTTTTGGCGCCTAAGTTATCGTACTCTCCCCGAATACGTAATGACAGCAAAACTAATATGTATGGAAATCGACATTTTCATGGTGTCATACATCATTTACAAAAGATTGCATAATTTCGCACTTTGATTATTTATGAGACGCATCCTCTTGGATATAATATGCTTAGTTAATCCCAGAGTTAGCTCACCAATAATTGGCTGTCAATAAATACTAAACGTCACCATGAGTTGATTAACAAAAAATGTTTACTAAATACTCATAGACTGCTTAACAACCACTGGCGCGCTTTGTTTAATCTACAGAAATGAAAATTCCAAAATTTCAAATAAACATTCTTCTCTGGTGTATTAATAAATATGAGGAAAATCTTTTTGTTCATGTTCGAACACTAATTAGCCGTCAAAAAGGACTAGATGCGGCCATTAAATTGACATTAATATTGTCAAAATCGTCACATTTTCGATACATATACAAAATCAGAAGATTTCGATAAACTTGTAGTTATACATATGTATGTACATATGTACAAACATACATATACATATGTACATTGTTTTATTTTTAATTTCAGAAACTGAAATCGAATCACCCTACATGAGTAAACGTCAAAATATTATGAAAAAACTGTCATACATATTGATCCTATGACGATGCTGATTGACAGCTACTGTCATCATAATGTCAATATGTTTCTTTGTTTGAATAAATTGATAATTTCTGAATCTCGTGGGTCGCCTGCTTCGATAAAAAAGGAATGAAAATACGAGTATAAAACTAAAAAAAAGCACTTTTTAAAGGGATTGAAGTAAACTTCACTTGGTCTTTTGCTATTTGGGTAGAACCACATTTTGCCAGTGTTAAAATCACAAACATACAAACATGTCGAGCTGGAATGCAAACGAGGCTTGTGGGAAGTCTATTCTTGTTCTTCCCATACCCCGTTAGCCCTCTGACACACATTCAATTCAACAAGTTTTTATATATGTATGCGCAAACACTTGGGGCTAGACTGATGGTTTTGTATAGGAGTTCGTAAATTGGGGATATAGGGTAGGTGGCGATGCTGCGTTTAAGAAGAGACTTGAATGTGGAACCCAAGTTGATGTTTTGGGGTTGAGAAATTCCTTGAATACCATTTAGCACATGGTAATGTGATGTGGTTTTTGCGTTGAGATAGAAAAAGGGAGCTTAACATGAATTGGCGGTGGCGATGACGACAAGGGCCAAGGTGGTGGCGACGACGGTGACGCCGGAAGTTCGGCAAGAAGAGAGTTGAGTCTAATCCTGGAGTGTTTTTGTTATTATTTAATCCCTAATTACATAGGTTGGTAATTGAACTCGGTTTGTACTTCCCAGATGAATTTATGTTGTTTAACATGCGGAATTCGTTACCAAATGAATACACGTTGGAATACTCTTCATACACCTTCCTAATAGTATGGAAGGAAATAAGGACCTTTGCGGAGTTCCAGGTATGGGTCTTTTTTGTATTCTCAAGGATAAATGAGATATAAGCAGTAATTTTGTCTACGTTTAATGTCATCACGTAAATGTGTCCAAAAATGTGGCTTTTTGCAAATGTTGCTGAATGAAATATTATAAGAGCTTTGAGTTATAATGCCGTAAGCAATTGTGTGTGTTAAGGTAATTCAATTAACTGCCGTAATTAGATACACAAAAGAATTTTCCTTCCAGGTACTATGCTTAGATGCAGATTGAACAAAAAGGTGAGATGGAGGATTTCAAAGTATTAAGGTTTTGTGTCGGTTATAGCTTTATATGGATATTTAAGTAGAAATTAAATGTTTAATTAAGGGATTTAATTTTCTTTTAACTCTCAAATACCAACAATCCTCTTTTACACTTCATGTAATTTTAATTTTCCTTAAGAATTTTAGAGGTTCTTTGCATTGAGGACGTAGGTAATAAAATTTTGTTACGATGCTTGAGGTAAGATTTATGGCTTTTTATTGGATTGGTTTTCCGAAGGTGGTTTTAAGCATAAGGACTATTTAAATGCAATGGTTAACAGATACAAAAATAGATATTAGGTTAAAACAAGAACAAACTGGGAATGGAAATAAAACTTTGACGCTTTTGTTTTTTTTTTTTTTTTTAACAAAATCGTCTTATTTTTGGAATATTCCTAGATATTTCAATTAAATTTTTCCAATTTCGCGCAGAGGTACGTATTTCTAAATGAATAATATTATAATATTGCGTTCCAAAATTTTATCACATAGATACTTCTCACTTATCATATATGTATACTTCGGTAATACATATATGATAAAGAGCTCCGGTTTGCTTCCTGCACTTTTCCTCATATTTTTCAATGATTTTATGTCTGAACTTCTCAAATATTAAATTGTTTCGCTGATGACTGAAACTTCAGCTTTTCATATTCGATTCTGGATTCATATCCTTGTCCTTCTGAGGTGGAACTATTAGAAAGCCAGTAATGCATTCCGCACCTAAAACAGTTTAACTGTAATATTGGCGCTTCAGTGAGCCCAACTTCAGACATACTGAGCGACATACTCAGACATTCTTTATTTTGCCGTAATACACGAATTAGTGTTCCTTAAACATCGATAGTCTATCGATAGTTATCGATAGTATTCGACTATCGAAAACATCGATGTTTTCTAAACTATCGGATGTCCCGAAAATTAAGAGCATCTACTGAATAGTAGGTATTCCACGAAAAAATTCCTTTATTTACTTTACGCTGAGTGCATTCATTTCACATTTCACATAGTAGTTAAATGTTGATATTTTGTTTGGTCTTTGAACACGAATGCTTTATATTTCCCTCCAATTGCAACAATCAATCAACAATCCTTAAATTGTATTGTTTATCAACCACTCGGCGGTTCTTCCAAATTTAGCTCTTATAAGACAAGATTTTTGGCCTTGCAATATTTCGTTTTAAAAAGTATTTCAAGAGTATTTTTGAACTTTGACAAGTGTTGCGGCCATATTTTTGAAGCCACATCTTCACATGCGATTCAGTCAGGCAAAAACAAATATTGGTTTTTATAGCACTCGCTATTAAAGTTGATGGCCTAGCCAACGTCGTTCTGAAAGAAATATGTTCTGATGAAGTTGCCAGCCCAGAATCTACACTAAACAGTGATTGTGATCTTACCAAATTGTACAATTTTGCTTCTTGACAAACCCATTCATCTAGAAATGGTTCATCTCTGAGAGCTTAGTTAGCGAAAACACGTCGTTGTCTATATTCGTTAACTCAGAGCTCGAGAGTAAGTTGAAACTTGTATGGGTGTAGGTCAAGTTCTGATCTGCGAAACGTCGAGCAAAATAAACAGTATTGGATTTTCCCGCACACATGTATCACGGACATCAGCGCGACATTTTCGACAGATCTAGCGTTTCGTTGAGGTACGGGTGTGGCCGCATTGTTCACTGAACCGATCGACTAGAATTTGTCCACCACGTTCCGAATAGCCCTCTCGGAAGGACGCTTATGGCGACCGTAAAATGGGCGAAGAGCGTGAAGTGTTGCCTGAACAAAAGACCCACTTTCATAAAACAATTTACTCATTTACACATGTTGTTCAACGCTTAAACTCTCCATGTTTATTTGGCCAAACAGGTTTAATAAATGACAGTTAATTTGGCATATGTAACTTCAACAAAATGGCCGCCATCAACTGTCAAAGTTAAAAAAAACTCTTGAAATACCCTTTAAAATCAAGTACATATTGCCAGTTCAAAAATCTTGTTTTTTTAAGGGCTAATTTGGACTTTTATAGGACTGTTTCCGAAGAAATTTGTATCATGGTTATGGTTTTTTAAATTGGGTTCTCTCATCTAACAACCTATCACAGAGTATGCATCTGCAATTAATGTTTTCGTTTAATTCTTTTTCGCTCAGGGTTAAGTAATGTCTATTGAATTTCGTTAAGCCAAGCTTAAGTAATCTTTTCATTAAATCTGATCTTGAACTCTAAAAAATCTGCATCAGTAAACCGTAAAGTTTGATCTAGTTATTGCAGAATTAATCCCAACAACTATACATAAGAGTCCCCTTCATAAAAAGGTCATTCAAAAAGAATACAAAAAAATAAGTATTAAAAAAACTTCAACTCACTCAAGCTTTTTCCCTTCTTTATTAGTGTCTAACTTTATTCGGAATTTATTTTGTCTCTTTATAGTACCTACCTGTTCTTACCTTTTACCGACATTCTTTAGATTCATTTGTCCAACTTTTACAAATGAATCTCAAGTCCCTTGGGTTTCACTTTTATACACATTTCCCTGTCGTTTTCGATGAGGCTGCTTTTTTTCCTCTCTCAGTTTTTTTTTCTCATTGCTTTTGCAACTAGGAAACATTTTTCAACTTTCCCAAGAATCCTTGTGATGCGAAAATGAAACTCAGGAAAACATCTTGTTTACTTCTTCCCAATATTCCCAAATCAAAAAAAAGTTCAAGAGGATACAAGAAAAAGATGCAACGACGACGACGGACGGCCAAGTAAAGAAACAAAAACTTTTGCAGCCATTGCACTTTTGCTGAGAAGAAAATTGAAAAAAAAAAAAACAAAAAAACAGTTAGACACTCAAATTGTCAAGCTAAAGATCCTTTTCCGGAAAAACATTTGAATAGCTTTTCTCATTCTGCCACAAAAAATATTCCTTTTTGTCTGCATTTTATTTTAACAACGGCTTAGCCCCGTTTTTTTTTTCTTTCGATTTTATTTTCTTTCCGGTCCCGTGCAGCAAATGAAAACCGCGTCACTAATGCTGCCACCAAAGCAGCCATAATACCGTGAACTTATTTCAAATGATTATTACTATTTCGCTTCCTTTTTATCCCTGGCAATAGTTGGTGCCACTGCACGAGCTTATATACATCCTTTTGAATCCCTCCGCTGACGGTGATGCAGTAAGAAGGATCTTTGGCTATGCACAACTATTCATTTGGGTTTGGAATTTATAAACTCTCTCCGGGGGATGTCATCCTCGAAAATATAGAAAGGGGGACCGACAACCTGATTTCTGTGAGCCCCTTTTTATGCACATTCCTGCAGAAGGATTTATCCTCCTATCTGTGATAAAGGATGGTGGCCGTGGTGATGATTTCGAATGCACAGAGTGAGGGAGCGACTGGCATGTCATTGTGTGGAGTCACAGTGAGTGACGATACGAAAAGCGAAATGCAGGAGGTGCTGGATGGAAGTGCCTTTCAAGAGTGTAAAACGAACAACGGATGACCCAGCGAATGTATACGCAAATGAGGAAGTCATTTCAGTTAATAGAACAGTGACAGGTATATAAAGTGATGAGCTGAACGGAGCAGTAGAAGCAGCAGTAGTCAGCAGCATCAGTGTCAACATCAGGAGCGTAATCAGCACGAGAAGCATATAAAAGGAAACGATAGCCGGAATCTGATGATAATGATGTCAGGATGTCAAGGTGGACCTGGTCCTACTCTTGGTCCTGGTTTGCTAGCCATCACTGGAACTGTAAACTACTGAATTGGACTTACTGTGTGGTGTGGTGGTTTATAAGTTCGCATACTCTTGCTGGCTTCGGTGTTGCAGGAACCCACTACTACATTGTCCACCCTGTTGTGTGCGTGTGTCACTTATTATTCGAGTTGACTACTAATTTTCTACGTGGTCAATGTAATTTGTATTAATCGCTCTTAGGGAATCCTGTGAATTAAAAATGAGCGCTATTGACCGTGGCGCTTGTCCAATCAACGTTTACCTTGGCATAATTAGGTTTAATGAATTAATTTCATCGCATGACAAGATTTTGATTGTTTTTTTTTTTTGATTTTTCTGGGGATTTAGTCGAGATTGTGCGGATGAAGGTTTGCTGATAATGATGAAAAAAGATGTGATTTAATTTGCATTTTTCCCTGGGATATGTTTCACTTTTGAGAGGATCTTTAGGGTGGATTAATGTGTTTCGCTATTGAAATAGAATAAAACAAGCTGTGCGTGGGGTATTTACAAAATTCTGTTTGCATTATTTGAAAGCCCCAAGTATACCATCGTTAAAGTGCCCGCCTGGTCTTCTTAGGGTGGCACCAGTTTTCAATGACTCTGACTGATTTTATAAAAGGATATAATATAACAACTACGGTGACTTTGAAGACTAACGAACTTCTTACCCCTAGAACCATTTTTTTTGTTTCGGATTTTATCAAAAGCGGTACAACTGATTTTGATAATTTTTTTTATGCTGAAGCTTCCAAAAAATTTGGATAGTATTTTTTTTATTTAAATCTTTAAATCTTTTTTTTTGTCAAAACTCAATATGTATTTCGGAACCACCATGCTCGATTTTCTTAAAATTTGACAATCAAAAGTTTTTTAATACAATCTGGAAGATGTCGGAAAAAATTTATTTTATCTATAAAAATAACGGTATCTACCATACAAATGTTAAAAAATAGTTTTCGGAAATCGTATTTTTCTCGAAAACGGCGCCTAGAATTTTGATAACATTTTTTTCTGTCGATTAATTTTTACGAATTTTAAATTTCTCATTATCGGCCTAACGGTTTTTAATTCATTTTTTATAGAGAGGCTTCTAAATCTAAAACATTGCATTTTAAAACTTAAGAAAAAATATTTATTCATATTTATTCAGCACATCAAAAAGAAAAGAGAAGAACTAAACTTAAAGTACAGAAAAATGTACTGGTTACTAGGAAAGAACTCTGACCTATCTATCCAGAACAAACTAATGTTATATAAGCAAGTATTGAAACCCGTTTGGACATATGGCATCCAACTATGGGGCTGTACAAAGAAAACAAATGCTGAACCCATCCAAAAATTCCAAAGCAAGGTCCTTCGTGGAATAATAAATGCCCCTTGGTATATAAGAAATAGCTATCTACATCGTGACCTTCAAATTGAAATGGTTACAGAAGTGGTTACGAAACACGCTATATCACACAATCAGCGACTGCAAAATCATACTAACTCCGAAATGGAGACCGTATTAAATGTACGAGACAATGTTCGGAGATTAAGAAGAACCAAGCCTCATGAGTCTAAAAGCTATGGGAAAGTGTTATTTATTACATTAAACTTCCCCCAATGCGATTTAAAAATTAAGAAATAAAAATCATTTGTCGATCTTTCATAGATTGGTCCTGATTCACCGGTGGTTTTAGTGCGGTAAGAGTCCCACACTACTCGGTACCGATTCTTACCGAGTGTCTTTTGAAGATTTCCATCGGATAAAAAAAAAATATTTATACATCATTTTTCTTTGAAAATTCTAAATATAAATATTTTCTTAAAAATATTTTAAAAATTTGTACATATATAAAAGCTTATTTAAAAAAAAACCTATAAAACGATTTTTAATTTTTGTTCTTGCATAAACTTATAATTGCTTGAGAAATCACATGGCATACTGTTTTTAGCTCCAACTACTAAAGGAATTGTTTTAGTCATTTAAAAAATAAATTTGATGGGTATGAACATTTTTCTCTCGTAACATTCATTTTTTAAATTTTTAGTTTTGTACATAAGAGCAAGTTCGTGCGATCCAGTCATGCATTTAATTTGAATATAAATCCAGACCAACATACGAACCAAATCAAATGCATTTGTCTGCAGATGTCGAAATTTTCATTCAGGTTCTTCGGGATCTCTAACCAAGTTGGTATTTCTGTAAATTTTGTTATAATTTTATATCAATTATTAGTTTCGTATTTTTGAGAAACATAGTCACGGATGCATGGAGATCAATGAATTGGGTTCCCCTTTGGCGCCTCTGCCAAGTACTGGATCTGGAGTTGTTTTTCGAAGCTTGATTTCTATATCTTGACTTTAAACTGCAAAAAAAATGTACATAATATTGTGATAAAGAAGTATTCCTCGCCTCGATTACATTTATGTCGAGAGTAAACGAATAAATATCCCAAACTTTGTTAACTCATAAAATAAGTTTGTTGATAGAAATCCTTACACAATCAATCAACTTAATAAGCATTCCTTTCGATATCTACCTATCCAGAGAGAGAGAGCAGCTCTCATGGATAACTTTTTATTAGATAAATCATCCAGCCAAGGCTTCTTTGTAATTAAACTTCCACTCGCCCACCCCTCAAAAACTCTCGACACAAATCGAATTTAATATCACTCATATCCTCTGACCATCATCCTTAAACTAATCCAAGCCAAAACTTCGTGCTCTTCCGAAACTATTTCGTATATTTGTATGAATTTATATTTTCTCTTATGGCAAAGGTAAATCGTAAAGCAAAAGTTACTTCCTTTCAACCAACGCTTATGACTGATTGAAAATTGTTTTTGCCATCCATTCTGTTCCTTATAATGCGACACTCGACTACCATCCCCTATCCTTTGATCCATCCAGAGACATTTTGCTGTTGGTGGTGGTGTTTCTATACTATGTAGGTACTTCATAATAAGTTAACATCCTGCCGCGCCCAGATGTTCAGAGGAAGTTTATTACCAAACTTGTTAGCTTATCTCTCACTCAATTCAGGGAAATTAGCTTTTGCGAGGGTTATTACTGTGTATGCGTTCCTCTTTCTCTTACGAAGCACTTTAGGGCAACTTCTCTCATCTTAAGATCTATCCTATGGTATTGCCTCCACATCAGCAAACAGGTTATAACGAAAATTTCCATTGCAGTCTAACGCCTTGGCATTTGTTTCGCACTTTTGCCTTTGCCTTTTGCCACAAGCTCAAGCTTGTTTTCAATTTAATTATAAAAGTTTTTGCGAAGGGAACATTGGTAGGGCGGAGGGAGTTGCATCAGTAGCTATCCTATCCAGGCAGGACTATGCTCTACGCTTTATACGCACATCCATTAAGTGTGCCCGCAATGTTTTCTAAATTAAATTTTCTTTCATTGGCCAGGTGCGACATATCATAAAGTTTACTGTCATCTCCTTCGTCGTATTATAGTCCTTGATGGTATCGTCGTCGTCGTCGTCGTTGTTGTCATCTCTGCAAAGCGCTCTTTGGCACCATGGCTTCTTTGCTGGTGAAGCTATGTATCTTCCCAAAGGAATCTATAGCGATAATATTTTTTCCCGACATCAGCATCAGTACTTATAACAACCACCCCCTCTGGTTCAACCCTTCGATGAGAGGAAATATACCATATACGTACGTTCTCTACTGCACGCTCCAAATCCATACCCCCTCTTCTTCCATACATATATACCCATAAGAACATTTATATGGGCTGCATACGTACGAGTACATAGATGGAAGTAAAAGTTAACAACTTTTGCTGTGTGTTAAGTGCCATCCTTGCAGATGAAAGGGTGCGATATTGAATGAAATGATGACATTAATTTATCGGTACCGGAGGAGAATAATTTTTGTCTGTGTCCTGGAAGCGTGTACAGTTCATAAAAAGAAAGCTATATTTATGTTTAAAAAAATAAAAGAAGAAGAAAAAAGGAGCCAAACGAAGCAAATCTTTAAATGCTGATCGGTGCATTTTATCGCCTTCCAAGTACAAGTCGTAAGTCAGTAAGCTCACGATGTCGACGCGATTTTTCTTTATGGTGAAATGGAGAAGAATTAATGATGTCTTTAAAATTGCTTCGTTCAATTTTTAAGAATTTTATGAATCGTCAGGACCATAGAAAGACTTTTGATGGAAATATATATATAGACACTTTTTCCACCCAGGAAACATTTCGGATGGATGTTGAAGAATGTAGATCCTATTTGTAGGGCTGTATATCTTTTGTATAGAAGGTTTATAGTTGAAATGACTTCTTGAAGCTTCTCGAAAGACATTTTAATTCGAAGTTTAAATTGGTTAAGTACGTGAGTTAATATTTATACAATGAGTAAGGAATGAGATTCGTAGAGAGATTTATTTCCATAGCCAATTAAAATTAGTTCCACATGGTTAGTTTTAGATTTGGGTTAAGAGAAACGGTGGCAGAGGTGTTGATATAATATGACGAATAGGATAGCACTCCACTTTTTTATTAGCTCAGTTTGCTTAGCAATTATTACCACTGAAACTGAAATTAGGTAAGTAGGCGCATGCAGGAGAGAACATATAACAGGATCTTAGGGCTTGGGATTACGATTATATGTATATGTACTTTAGGGTGTGGCGGAGTATTGGAAATTTTTAGTTTGCTTGATTGGTCTCAAAAGGAGAAAAAGTAAGCTTAATTTCAAAAAAAGATTAAGAAGGGCTTTTATTTGGAGCTGACAAATTTCTTACCCAAACCATGATGATCATTAAGCAGGGTTCATATAGCTGATTGCGAAAAATACTTAATTAGACTATCTGATAAAGAGTGTGAGTTTGTCAACGACAGATTCAATATAAAATGTTGAGATCTTCTTGGAAAAACATCGTGATTTCTTAAAAATGTATGTATCGTGATGGTTTGATTTGAAAAAGCATTCGATGAACAACTAAAAGATGATATGGGTGGCCCTCAAGCGACGTCATAGAGCATCATAGACATATAGAAGAAAGGATTGGCAAAAGTAAGGTGACCAGTTGGAGTCACTCAAAAATTACAAATCAAATTAGTTACACACCGGGGAAGTATCTTGATTACTGTGCTATTCATAGCAGTCCTTGACTATCAGGTGAGTAAGTAAAACTGTAGAGCGCAAAGGGCATAAGTTGTGGTTTCAGCACTTATACTTACTTATATGCTTAACCATACGATAGAGAATTTTGGCTGAAATGAGCATGCCATCATATCAAAATCACCATCTTGCAAAATAGCGGTTCAGCTCAACCCGGGCAGCATCATCGGCGGATCACTAGTGCAAATCAGAAAAGTGGAAGAGTAATGATGCCCGGGATTGATATCATAATAGGATCAACAAAAGTAAAAGAAGAAGGTCTCAAATTTTTAAAATATCAACAGAGAATACGTAGAGATGAATCCTGTTAGAATTTGATGTTTACACCAATACTAGCTCACCCGACAGACGTTGTCCTCTCCAAATTTCAATAAATTAGTTTGTGATCGTTTTACAAACTTGGTAAACTGTTGGAAAATGGTTGGAAGCAGTTAATTTTAAGATGCAAATAACAAATAAGTCAAAAGTATATACAAAATACAATTTAAGTCAGCAATCAGAGTAGACATAAAGTGATCTTAAATTTCTGAAATATTGAGAGTTTAGATTTCGCATCTTAATTACGGACGTGGCATTCATGCTTGGAATGTACCATATCCATGTGTCCATAATGATATTGACTTGGAATTATACTGTGTTGTTCCAAAATTTAAGTCAGAATTTGAAATCAGTTCTAAGAAAAAAGTCACTATTTCCTTAATAACAAGCCTTTCTGATAAACGATACTTTTTTTCCGTAACGCGTGAACAAAAAAAAGCTGTTAGCTTTCCGACACGGGAACAGGCAACACATTGAAAATCAAGGCGATTAACTTATAGTCCTTGGGATTGCCAGGGGGTAGCCGTGGCGCGATGGTTGTGTGCTCGCCTGTTAACCTCATGATCACATTCCATTAAAATCTTCCAAAATTGTCATCAATGGGTTGCTGGTTTGCTCATTATATGTTGTTCAGGCATAACACTAACAGCATGTGATTGAGTTAAACTAGTATGCCCAATAAGTATGAATACGAATAAAATAATGCGAATTATAAGGGACATAGAAATATGACACGGCATTTCTCCGCATTAGTTCAGCCATCCTTGGAGATAAAAATCTGAGACAACCACCTTCAGTCTCAGAACATCGTGCCACACATCTTTCCTATCCTTCTTTCTCTTCCTTAACTTCACGCCCGCGTTGTGTTGAAACATTTAAAAGGTAATCATAATCCCTTGAGCGCGTGTAGATTATAAAAAAAAAGCCGTTTGGGAAACTGCAACTGTTATATGTGAAATGGCATGTTAATTGGAATAATTGGGATTCGTGGTATTGGAATATCATCGTCATGGAAGCAAGAATTCCTAAAGTAAAGCGTAAATCCTCTTATAATTATTGCACTCATGACTTTTAATTGAAGAAGTAAGCTCTGTTCCATATTTGACGATACAATCTTGTATAGAAACGAAATCCACCGATTTGTACGTTACCAGATCTCCAAAAATTGTAGTCCGAATATTGAATTTTAATATTTTGCCGACACCAAAGTTTTTCGCAGGCTTAACTTAATCGAAATGTCAACTGAGATTTTGCCATAGATAATGTCCAGGGGCCTGTTTCACAGATCATACATCACATACATTACATACATCATACAATAAATTGATTATCATACATTACATCAAAATTCATTGGAAGTGCTGTATGATTCCATTGTATGATGTATGAAATGTATGATTTGACATTTCATCACTGACACTTCAATGTCAGGCTTTCAAAAAAAAAAAAAACAAATACGTTAAAAGTTGAATTTAAAAGAGGACGAAAAAAAAAATAAAATGGATATATTTTTCCAAGACGAAGATTTGATTTTTGATGATGACGAAATTATGGAACTTAGGGCAAATATTTCAAGACGCCATGTTAAAATTTACCCTTTCAAGAAATGTGAAAGGGTAAATTTTAACATGGAGGATCCTAATTTCGTGGAGAAGTTTAGAGTGCCTCGGAGCTGTGTCGAGTTCTTAGTGGAGCGATTGGGAGCACATATTGCACACCCAACAAAATGTAGTGGAGCTGTGTCACCACTAGTTCAAATATTAGTCTCACTTCACTGGCTTGGAAACGGGAGTCAGTACCATGGTATTAGAAACGTTCATGGTGTTTCAAAGGCTTCTGTGTGTCGTTGTGTTAACAAGGTTAGTTCAGCCGTTTCACAGCATCTGTTATGTAAGTTTTTTGAACTTCATAATTAGTTTTCTGAAAATTTTAATCCAATTATATTTCATTAAAGGTGAAGAAGTTGAATGGCCAGTTAATGCAAATGCTGTAGCTGGAGACTTTTTCCGAATAGCAGGAATGCCCCGTATTGCTGGAGCTATTGATGGAACTTTAATTCCAATCGATGCACCATTTCAGAATGAACAAGCTTTTGTTGATCGGAAAGGTGATCATTCTTTGAATGTGATGCTTGTTTCTGGAGCTGACTACAGATTTTATGCAGTTAATAGCAACTACCCCGGTTCAGAACATGATAGCCGTGTTTTACAGCAAAGTAGTTTTTATCGAAAATGGAATAATGAAGGGTGGCGACCTTTTCCAGGTGCTATCATAATTGGTGATTCTGGGTATCCGTTAAGGAAGTGGTTGTTCACTCCTAACGTTCCAGTTGCTGTTGAAAACGGGGTAGCAAAAAATCGTTTTATTTGCAAACTAAAAAAAAACAAGACAAGTCGTTGAGTGCAGTCTTGGCCAATTAAAGGAAATTTTTCCTTGTTTGAACAGGCTGCGCTTAAAGTCAGCACTTAGCTGTGCAACAGTTATAAACGCGTGCGTTGTGTTGTACAACATACGAAAAAGGATGACGAATGAAAATGAAATAGTTTTTACAATTGATGAAGACAATGATGGCAATGAAGCAAGTAATCCAGAAAATGAAAACGACAATAGTCAAGCTTTATTAGAGTTAATTGATTACATAAATATTTTTAATAACTAATAACTTTTTAATTCTTTTTATAAGTACTACATCTACACATAATCAGCCCTATCACGAATTCCATCGTAATCGGAAACTTTTACGAATCCCGAAAAAAGATATAACCAAATCCATTCGTAATGACAATTTGAGATTTTCCACTGCGATGGATTTTGCGATAGATTTTTTCGGGATTCGTAACAAGTTTCCGATTACGATGGAATTCGTGATAGGGCTAAATAAAAGTATCAATAAATGTTTCAAAACTAAATTTGAGTGTTTATATTTTTTATATATTTTGTTCGATATATATGTAAGAACTTCAAATTAAAATTCGTTGTGTTGAGGCTAAGAGTGAAAGGTATTTGTTATTCTTGTGTGTTGCAGTGAAAAAATACACACAGGTACTGCAACCATAGAGGTACTCACCATCAGCTTTTGGTTTACAAATCACAATAAATAAATAGAGGTAACAAGCACAATATAAAGCTCTTTCGTTCAACGGAATTATATGTTATTACACCAGTTTGAATTTTTTGTTAATTTTATTGTAAGGAGAAAAATATATGTACAGAAGTTATTTTAAAAGTTTTTCAATCGTCATCCGATAGGTATATCCCAAAAATATCATTAGTAAATTCAGATGGATCCAGGTTGAGCAAAAGTTCTTTTTCTCTGCATTCAAGTTGCTTCAGATAATAAGAAATTTTAAGCAACTTTTTCTTCAGCTCCATGATCTCTTCGTCACTTGTCGATTCCTTTGGTTTTTTGGCACGTACTCTACTTGAAGATGGCTGGGGCTCAGCGTGAGGCTGATCTAACAATGCTTGCGTTAGGCTTGGCCCTGCCACTGCATTGTCTTCTCGGCTTTTGCTTTGAGATTCTTGAGACCCAACGCCAAAAGCAATCTAACGAGCAAATAGAATGAAAAAATGAAACTTAAATACATACATAATGTGTTAATATTATGACAAAAAAACAAACCTCGTTACCGATAATAGCTAAGATTATCTTGTCATTTTCGTCGATGAGATCCTCGTTACCAGCCCCACCTTCACCCGTCTTCTTCATTCGGTTGATTTTCGCCTAAAATCAGTAACACAGTTTTGTATAGAAATACAGGAAAGTCGTTTAATGTACAAATTAATCTTACCATGATTGAACTACGTCGCCAATTTTGCCAAGTTATCCTCCTTAACTTTTCTCCGTCTCCTTCATTATCAGCTATAAGGTTAAAGCTTGCTGCCATTAGAGAAATTCTTTTCCATTCATTTTGGATGTCCGTCTTTTGTAAGGTTGTCCCACGAAACTTGCCGAATAAAATGTCCTTCGCTGCGAAAATTTCTTGCAGTACTTGTAGCTGCAAATCCTTTTCCGTCTACAAATATCAAAAATATCAAAACAAAATTATTTTCATTCCATAAATAATTATTTGAGTATTAAATTCTACTTACTTTTCTGTATTTCCGTTTCGAAGCCATTTGTAACCCGTTATTTTCGCATACAACACTTTTTTTTGTTGTATGAAATGTATGAAAGAATGTCATACATTCTAGTCATACAATGTATGATGAAATTTTGTGAAACAGAATCTCATTGGAAATAGTCCAGTCGATTACAATGTTGTATGACAGCGGTCATACAACAATTCTGTGAAACAGAAATCATACATCAAACCTGTCAAAATCATACATTGTATGTAATGTATGATCTGTGAAATAGGCCCCAGCAATAATTGTTTTGAAAATACTTCTCTAGATTGATCCTTCACATATCTAACACACATGTTGATTACATAATTACTTTGGGGGTATTGATGATTTCTCCACAAAACGGATGACTGAAAATTAAGTTCATCGACTGGCATTGATCTTGAAATCACTGGAAATGATTGGCAGAAATCACATGTCAACAGAACTATTCTACCACCAAACAGTGAAGTCGCTGAAAATCGAACTCAAGACACTCTGCATGACTGACCACGCACTAACGATTATGCCATGGCGTAGGTACTACCAATTTAATTAAATGTCAATTAAATATCAAAGAAAATATAAACAACAAAAATATTTACATACATATTAAGATTGTTTAAAAGATCTCTTACATTATTTCAGATTTAATTCTACCTACCTACATAGTTGATGGTCACTACATAAGTATATAGAGGGTCCTTTTGCGAAGCTTGTCTTTCCAGCCCCCTTGTTACAAGTTATTGATTTTTTGTTCTTCGGCTAATTCAACAAAAGAAATAACGACAAGATTATCCTTTCTGCCAAAGGACGCAGCCAAAATACATTTTTTGTTTTCTTTTAAACTCTCATAAAGACATTTTCTTTTGAAATGCCACAAAACTGACCGAAAATATGTCCGAAACAGTTTTCAAATTCAACACATTCTAAGTCATAGACACACACATTATATGCAATTTCGCTTAGTTTTTCTGTGCACGATCCCAAAATGAATTTCACATTTCTCTGCCGGAATCTTGCCAAAAGTCTCTGCAACACATTTCGAAATATTTAAGACACTTCTATACGCTATTCGCAAGCCAGATGACAGCTTATTGCCATAAGCATCATATAATATAATGTATGTATAGCAACTCCATATGAAGTCATAACCTCTAAACTCTGCTTACACTGCCTCTCCAAATTTGCGTTGGTATTTTGCCAACAAAAAATAAACGAATGTCAACATCGTGTGGAATATGGCACAACTGGCCAAAAGCAAATATGTATTCCTCCCATTCTATACTTATGTTCCTGAAAAAAGAGACGAGGGGAATGTCTCGATTTGATTTATCAAAAGATAACTTTAACTTAATTAAGACACTTTATAACCTCGCCAAACGCTCACATTTTAATAGACCCTATCTATGTTTTCAGTAAATGAAAGTAAAATATTTGCTAAACGTTACTCAAGTATAAAAAGAAACATTAACTTGGCAACTCTATCTCATACTCTGTATCCCAAAAAGCTGAAAAATTCTATCTACTCAAACTAATACATTTTATAGGGTTAACAAAGGACAATGGGGATCTAGGTCCAGGATAATCCCCATTGACAAACAAAAATGTTAATATTACTCTACAGCTAATTTGTGGAAAAGAGGGAGAGTAAAATACAAAAAGAAGCACGACACAATCGTTAAGCCCTACCGAAAGTCCATAAATCCTTTCTCCCCTTTTATAAAAAAAATAATATAGAAAACGAAACTAGAGGCTTCTCTGCTGAGCCACCTATAGAGTGTAATTTAGAAAATTTACATGGCCAAAGGACAAGCAGAAGCGGGTCCTTCCTAGGCTATCGCTATTGCTTCAAATGAAAAATTAACTTCCATAAATTAAGCCACCCTTTGGCACCGCTGTGCGCTTATACACCTTATTCACCACATTGATGGTGAAGATAATAGCCAACGGGATAATGTCTCGCCTACCCGCCCCCGGATTGGAAAGGAACTACGGTGACTGTGCTGCATGGCATGGGGCCAGTGCGAAGCGGAGAAAACTAAACGTCATGTGGAATAGGAAATGAGCCACAATCTGAATGAAAATTCCTTGTGCAAGAATAATTTATCAAAAATACAATTTCACCCGCACTCTGTATATACACAAGGGCAAACTATGTAATGAAAAGCCACAACCTTTTAGTTGGTGTGGTTTTCTTCCTCGACGTTGCCGACGGACATTTGAAGTCTCCACCACACACTAAAGCATCCCTCTTAGGTGCTGGGTGGGTACAGCCGGGACATCATATTGCAAGTTGAAGCTCTGTTAAAAGCAAAATAAATTAAGTTTCAAAAGTAAATTTAATTGAAAGCTTTTCATCATTCATTCTCACTTGCGGGCGGTCCGCCCTGAATAGTTAGTTCAGTCCATCTATTCCACTTTAGACCCCATTCGTTCAAACCATACCGTTACTCTTATTACCGAAGCCTTTCCCGCCCCATACCCGGTCCATCATTATTTGTGATCATCTCCCATTGCCGCCCTCTCTTCCCCCAAACGTGTGATATGAACATTGAACAATGTTTAAAATTGAATAATTTTAATTCCATTTTGAAAACGAATGAGCGATTCTTTGGGGAACGAGGTGGAAAGAAGAATAGACCATCCATCCATTAATTAAACACGCATAGTGCCTGATTTTGACAAGTTTAAAATAATTATAAATTGAACAATTTTAAATAAAGGTGAAATATAAAGTAAACAAGAACCTAAAGCAACTTCAATTAAAAGCCTTAATTGCTGTGAATGGATGTGTTAATTTTCAATTTGACAAGTTAAACTCTCCAAAAACTGTCATAAGCAAACACCATTGAGTATTTTTCTTATGTCACCTTCAAATTCGGATGTCATTTACAACTACAGAACGAATGAAAAAAATCAAACTTCAATTCAAAAAATAACTCCTCGAGAGTAGATTTGAAAAGTTGCTCAAACGGAAAATGAGTGTTCTCCAAACGGCTGAAAAGTTTTATCCTCTATTTTATAACACCTATCCTTCCTCTTAACAACAGAGTTGAAGGGTCTTTTTTTCTTTTTTACGACTTAATCTTTTGTCGTGTGTCCTGTCCTGTGTGTCGGGATAGAACATTGATCAGTACCGAGTGTTGTTAGAAAACGAAGAAAAAATTATAAATAAATTGGAAAACGAACTCCATTATAACTTCATATTATAAAAGGGTGAGAGAATAGCAAAAGGATAAAGAATGTCATCTGTCAAATGCATTCTTATGTGCCAAGCATTCATAGCGAATGTTGTTTTTTGATAAATATATACATATATACATAGATACATCGAATACTTATGAATTGTGGAGTGGAATTGAATTGATGTGTTTAATGGAATGCCATTGGGGAGATAAAAGGGATATTAGGAAACATTATTGGATCCTAATTTGTCATTTAGTTGTGGTAGTAGGAAACTTTATTGAAGTTTTTCTTTTGTTACATTTGTTTTCTTATATTACAGTAGTTTCATTACACTGGAAAAATGTCGACTTGGAATTGGCGAGGCTATACCAGTCTTGCATTTTTATTTAAATCACAAATAGGTAGGTACATATGTACCTATACTTATTAAACAAAATAATTCTACTTTAGGATTTAAATGCGTCCATTCATTTTAAAAGGATTTCTAAAAATTCTGAAAGGCACATTATACCTATACATATATTTAAAAACCTTTTGTAGATGTAAAGATTCAATTAATATTTCGAAATTCGAATTATCTGAACTCCAAAAATGTATTTCGCAATGCATTGCATACCTACCATTCGAAAACATTTTAAAATTCCAGATTCCAAATTCAAGAAAGAAATAGAACTGAAATAGTTTTGCAAAATGAAACGCTCAGCAACAACACTTTAAGAATTGAAGGTCAAAAAGATTTCGAAATGAAATAAGAAATTCTCTTTAAACCTTTATGTAAGATATTTCTTATATTATTAACATTAAGTAAATGAAATGAATTCAAGATTTCTCGATTCTCAATGTTGCGTCAAGCAATTTGTTTTGGGTTGTCGTTTGGGTTTTGAGGAAATCTAGGCGTTCATTTTCCACCTTTGTCATCTTGGACACTTTTGTTACGAAGTGGCGTATCTTCTTGAGGTATCACTTCACTTAATCTTCTGGTGATCTTTCATTATCAGTTCTATCCTCTACCGATGTATTTTAAAAATCGAGACCAAAAACGGGACCAGTTGGATCAACGGCACTTTGGAGGTTTAAAAGAGCGTCCACTGCCTGTTCCAATGGCGAAAGTTTGAGTGGTATGTGGAGACCAACTCCTATGCATTTTATGTCCTTTTTGAGGGTTGAAATTTTAGATTTGAGTTTAAGCTTATAGTCCATCCAAACCTGTGTCAATTTTAGAATTTATGTAAATATTTAATGCATTGTGTTATTTGTGTTAACAAACCTGGTTCCATTCATTGCCTTTTCGAGAAGGTGGTCCCAGCTCCGTTGCTAAAGTTTCCCAAATGTTCATGCATTCATTCTTGGATGTGCCGAATTTCGCTAAGCCCTTAGCAAGGTCTGGATTAAGCTCCATCGACTCAACCAGCTTTTTGAATTGATTTCCATTTGTTTTTTTTTTTCATACGAAAATACTGAAAGTCTGGTTAATTAAAATTTCGGAATAGTTTTTTTTAATATCTTACTTTTTTTCAACCGTTTCACTTATACTGCTTTTTAAAATTAATTTCTGGTTTAAAACTTTTGGGTTGGCCGATTTGTCACTAGCTTTCTTCATTCTTTAAATTCGCGAACGGTAATTCGCCAGTATTTTGACGTTAGAGTCGAAGCCTCTTTCGAATATTCGGGAACTGTATTACCGATTGAAAGCATTCACCAAATTATTTTTGAACCATAATAAGGCCCAAAGTTAAATTGTCACAAATCAGTGTTAAAGGGTCTTAAACTTAACATGATACAAAATATTAAAAATGGCGTCTTTTTGAGTTATTTTACCAGATTGAACCTTAATCAAACCAGATTTGCTCGTAAATTTACCGGATTTATCTATAATTTACCAAATACTTCCGTGATTTTGTCGGATTCATCCGTCATTTACAAGATTCGTCTGTGAATTTTCCGGATCCATCCGTGATTTAACCCGATTAATGCATGATTTAATCGAATTCTTCTGGGATTCTATACCATATTTGCCGTCATTGAATCATTTTAAACAAATTCAATCGTCATCTTACCGGATTTATCAGTGATTTACTAAATTCGTATGTGATTTTACTACATTAATTTTGGTTGGCCAGATTCGTCTGTGAATTTACCAGATTCATCTATGATTTTACCAGGAGACCTTTACCATGGAATTCTTTCGGGACTCTTGACCGAGATTTGACCTATTTCGTCCGTGATCTTACAGTCTTTTTACCGGATATATCTGTGACTTAAACGGATTCATCTTTGATTTTACCAAAACTCGCCTGTGAAATTGTCCGTGATTATGACGGATTCTTCCGTGATTATATCGTTTAATACATTAGTTACTTACCGAGAGCCTTAAGTATAAGGAATACTGAGGTGAGATATGAGAAATATTTAAAAAAAATAATGACTCCACATTTTAAGTCTATAAGACTATAAAGATATGATAGCCTAAAAACTATATATACATAAGTATCATCATCATCATCGGCTCGACAACCGGGTTCCGGTCCTGGCCTCTTTCAACAAGTCTCTCCACCTATCCCGGTCTCTAGCCGACGCCATCCAGTTGCGCACCCCAAGGCTTCGGGCGTCCTGGTCTACGCCATCTCTCCAGCGCAAGCATGGTCTACCACGCTGTCGTCTACCATAGAATGTACCACAAAGAACTTTCCGAGCAGGTTCCTCTTCGCTCATGCGAGCTAGGTGCCCTGCCCACCGGAGTCTACCGAGCTTAATTTTTGTCACGATATCTGCTTCTAGGTAGATTGCGTACAATTCATGATTGTACCGTCTCCGGAATCGTCCTTCCTCACATACGGGGCCAACAATTCTCCTTAAGACTTTTCTCTCGAACGCAGCTAAGAGGTCGGAGTGCCTTTTGCTAAGCACCCAAGTCTCGGATCCATATGTGAGTACTGGCAGGACCATGGTCCTGTACAGCAGCAGTTTTGAAGTTATGGTGAGATTTCTGGATTTGAAGAGCTTTGACAGACTATAGTAGGCTCTGTTGGATTTGAGAAGCCGCCCGCGTATTTCTTCTTCTATATTGTTATCGGCTGCTACTATTGACCCAAGGTATTTAAAGGATTGCACCACTTCAAATTCGTGCTCCGCTACCTTGATTGTTTGACCAACTGTTCCTCTCGCATTCGACGCCACCATGTACTTTGTTTTACCTTCACTAATGTGCAGTCCCAGATTTTGTGCCGCCTGCTCGATCTGGATGAAGGAATCGTGTACAGCTTGTTCGGTTCTTCCGATGATGTCGATGTCGTCTGCGTAAGCCAGTAACTGGCTGGACCTGTTGACGATGGTCCCTCTTGTTGCCGTGCCAGAGTCACGGATTGCTTTCTCCAACGCCAGGTTGAAGAGGAGGCAGGCCAAACCGTCCCCTTGTCGGAGTCCATTAAAGATGTTGATTGGTCTGGATAGCAATCCGGCTATTTTTACTTGGCTTGTTACGTTGGTCATGGTCAACCTACATAGTCGTGTCAATTTATTTGGGATGCCGAATTCTCTCATGGCTTTGTAAAGTTCTACCCTGGCTATGCTATCATAGGCGGCCTTAAAGTCTATAAACAGATGGTATGTTGGGATGTTAAATTCTAGACATTTTTCCATCGCCTGCCTAAGGGTAATACATAAGTATAATAAGCCTATATAAAAACTATATATCATTTTAAAATACAAAAACAATAACTTCTCATTTATTTCATAATAAAAGAAGAAAATTCTATTATCAAATCAATTCAAAAACATATTGAATTTAATCCATAGAAAAAGAAATACGGAAATCAAACCTGTCAAAATATTATCACACACCCAGCAATGGCTAAGAGAATATTTTTGTTCCACATACATAGAAATATATACATAAGTTCATTAGGGTGTCCGTTATTTCCGAAACTTATTTAATTTTAATCACACAAATCAAAATTAAAAGTAAATATTTAAACCAGACAGAATTTTGTTAGAGTTCATCTCAAACAGCCCAAATAATAAAAACCGATTTTTCCACCCCTTCGAGTATTCAACAATTATACTAAACCATGAAATAGGACTTTAACATTAAAAAAAAGCTAATTGTTCGCTGAATAGTAATGTGACGTTTATTAAAAATCTACTAATCTACTACAAAAAGTTAGATTTCTCTTCATTATAGTCTTTATCAACCTGAACTAATTTTCAATCGCTTGTGTCTGTTTCTAAATTGTTATTTGTTTTGTTAAAAAAATAATAGCCAAAATACAACATTATCGCAAAAGGCAAAACACGTAAAAGTAGTAAAAACTAGGGCTTAAATGGCAAATTATATTTTTTTTTAAAAGAACAATACAAACAAATTTCGACAATTCTACTTCTTATACAGCCCTTATAATGCCTCTAAACGCAAAAATGTTATTTATTAAACTTATGCTACGATGAATAGAGGCATAATAACCTAAACGCGTTTTAAGGTTGAATAGTGCCTATCATTTTAGTATAGACATAAGACATCACATTAAAATATTGCGATTTCCCAAACAAAAATGTCTTTTGGTTATTATTGGGACTATATTTATTTTAGTCTTATTTATTGAAACTAAAATGTTGTACTATATTAAAAATTAAAAATTGCTTAGATAACTATACAGGGTGGGCTAAATACAAGTTTCTTTTTAAGAATGCAATAAAATGATTAAAATTAATTTTTTTCTATGTATTATTTATTATATATTATATTTTATTAGTAATAGCAAACATTCCCATTAATTATGGAACACAAAGTTGTTCAAGTGGCTGCCTCGGGTGGTCATGCGCCTTCAATTGCTGTGTCAATTGGAACTTGTAAGCGAATAATCCGAGATCTGTGTGCAGAATTATTCTCCTCAGGATAGTGCGTTAAATGTTGAGCTGTATAGAAATAGATCCATGGTGAGTTGATGTTAGTGAATTGAGTCTCACATTCTCGGCTACCGCAGCCACATTCTCGTCTGTGCACACCGTACGACGACGGGGACCATGAGTGTTGTCCACTATAGCATCCCAGTCTCACGAACCTTTTGCACAAACTTGCGTACAACAGGCGCACTGGTTGGCTACACAGCACTCACTTTGGAAATAAGTTTTCAATACTTCCCAACGTTGTTCAAGCGTAAAGCGACTCATTTCGTTCCGCGGAGGTCAAGATTTCGAGCGGAAAACAGCTGCCAGTGTCAAAATAACCTATGATTTAAAAAGAAACAACTAGATGGCCCACGCTTCTTATTGGTGATCTTTTTGCACGCATCCTTTTTCGTAATTTAAGAAATTGAGTTTAAGAAATAACGGACACCCTACTGTCCGTTAGGAACAGAAAAATTACTTTTTCTGTGATCGTTTTTATATCTGACATTGTTTCAATCAAACTCAAATGCAATATTGAATGACAAGGCCCACTACCCACAAATACAGCTTGTTCGATTGGCGGTTTCTGTCAGATTGAGGAAATTTAAAACCTATATCCTGTCTTTCTATTTTTAAATGTAGATACATTAGCTTAGTGAGTTTACCTATGGATGTATTTATAGATACAACGACAAGGACGCCGCCGATGACATGTATCCACAGCGAAGTGCACACAATTCGACCTAGTGTACCCTTGTTTTTGCTTCGATTTTCGTTTTTTTTTGTGTTCTGATTTTATATGATTTATATTCCAGCTCACACAGGATGCGCAGTGTTTTGATATTTTCCAGTTCAAATGTCCTTTATTTTCTGTTCGAGTTCTTCCTCTGCCATTGGCCATTTGGAAAAAGTGAATTGTAAAATAATTCTTTAGCAACGATAATAATTATGTTGAGTGGACATTTGTTTTGTCTGTTGATTTATTTTTTTTTTAAGTTGATATGGATTTTATTTGGATTTTGCATATTTTTTTCTGTTTTTATTTTTTTTTTATGGAAATCAGGATAATCAGACGAAAGTGTCACTGCGGTAGGCCGGAAAGCCTACGAGACTCATTGAATCATTTATTTGAATGCATGTGGTTGTTTTTTCCTTTCCGTTTTTTTTTTAATGTTAAATAGGGTCATGCTAGAGATGTACCACTTGGTTGGTATTGCAGATGGCGATAACGGAAGTTATATTAATGAAACTTCCTTTTTTATGTGCGGTGGTGAAGTGAGTGGAGGAAAAGGAGTAAAAGAGCGAGCGGAAAGGACTTTGTGAGTGTGTGGTTTGGGTAAAATTGGCAATCATCGATACCAGTTTGATTTGGAGCGTAATAAATTCCAATTTTCTATCCATAGACTTTATCCTTAGTGAATTTTTAGTGTGTGTGTGACCGTGGTGTTTTTTGGGTATTTTTATTTGTTTTGGTTTGGGTTAAGTAGTTGCATTATGGAATTAATTGACATCGAGTGCCTGTTATGTATATAAATATATAGTTAATGAAAAATTTGATTTTTTTTTTTTCAATAAAGAGCATCGAAAGAGCATTAAGCGCTCTTAAGTATTTAATACTGTGTCGGTAAATGATTCACATTGGAATATTAATTAAAATCTACTCCCAAGCAGGATATAATACCATTATTGAAAATAAAAACACACAAACAAACTTAATAAACAACGGTTTGAACTTTTTAAATTGAATTTAAAGTTCCTTTACATGTGATGGGAGTAAATGTTTTATAATTGGACCAACATATACAAGCCTACCTACCAATTGGTCTCAGTAATTGAATAAGTCGGTATTTTTAATTTTCCCATGTTGTAGCTATATATGTATATTGTAAATTCAATTAACATTAATGTACTTAAAATGGTTTAATTATATCTTTTTGCTTCGCTGGGCACCAACAGCTACTTTGTAATATAAATGATATGTTTTACTTATATAATAACATAGTTGACTTTTATGCCAAATTTCAGTCATTCAAGTTTGCATGAAGAATCCTTAAAACTAACATAAGAGCTTCGATGAATTAAAATAAGACTGATTTCTTTATCTAAATATGTAAGCCGAAAAAGGATGATTAATCATAAACTATCTGTGCAGACCATATGGGAAAGCTATATTAAAATCAGTGGGACCTTACGATTTCCTAAGGCACTGCATAGAAAGTACCCCATTAATTTGATTAAGTAAACCTAGTGACTTACAATTTTCAACCATTCCTGTGCGTTTTAGAAGGAATGGAGTGGACCTACTACTTTATTCTGTTTCTTGACGGCTAATGAGCAGCACTTTTCATGACAAGCGATACGATGGAGGATTTGTCACTTTCTCAAGAGAGAGTATACCCCCGAAAAACATTCTTGCAGCGGCCAAGAATCGAGCCCAATACTCTATACATGAAAGTCTAATGGCTAAAACAGATGTGCAGCAAGTCTGCACGCAGCGATGCATGCAGCGCTGCAGCCAGAACACATGTGCATACTTCCTAACTTTAATGATGCCTAGTTCTGTTAAAACAAAAATGACATCTGCCAAATTTTCATTCTTTTTGTTTGCTTAAATTGTTTTGTACTTAAAGTTTTATAAGTTTATTTTAAATTAAATGGATAGTTCAACAAAACAAGGACAAAATTTTTATTTTGATTGCCGTGTATGAGAAATACCTCAAGTTTTTAAATGAATATAATTTGTTCCAGATCAAAACTTCAAGGCCGTGGACAAATTTAATTAATCAGAAAATGAAAGAGAATTGCATCTACATATACTTTCAAAAATTGTTCCTGGTGATAAGTAGGAAAAGCAAAAGAAGATACAAAGAACAAATGAAAAACAAAACTATCCTAGACATGTAGTTTCCCTCGCGTTGATGTTGCTATGTATAGCTGAAGAAAATGTTCTTAGTTGGATACGATTTACCTATCCCAAACAGGAACTGGTGAGCAGTAACAATCTTTCATCTGTCTGAAAATAAACAAAAATACGAGTCGGAGACAAAACAAATTCTTTTCACTTCTTGTTCATTGTACGGATTTGTTTTGTCATAAATGAATTTGTTTTATTTTTTCTTCCATTATTGTATCAATATCAAGTTTTCCACCAAATACAAAAACAAACTTTTTTTTTTTTGCAAATATGACAGACAATGTCAACAATCTGTCTTAATCAGTAATGCCAAATAGCAATTATTTGGAAATTTTTGCCTTACAATTATGTCTGCAATGAAACTAGGCAGCAAATTTAGGAATAGAGACATCGACTTTCAATGATTCTGCTCCCATAAGAACCTGTGTAATTAAATTTCGCTGCAGGAAAAATGCTGCACATGTGTTTTAGCCTTAAAGCACTTCGAATTCCCGCCTCGGCTTTTTAAGGTGGCACGGGTCCGAGTGGTCCAATTTTCAATGACTATTCCCCATACTACAGCCGACTGAATTTGAGTGATGGAATGTGTTATGCTTACCGTAAGTACATCGGAAGCTTGTTATTTATTCGCATAAGCCTGCGACTTCAGGAAACCCTACCAAAAAAGTCTAGCTGGTTCAAATCGCTTGACCTTGGTGGCCAATGGAGGTCCTCGAAGACCCAGTCAGCGTAAAAACGGTGTTGTCTATGGTCTTGAATTTTGAGTATTTGGGTCAGTTGAATCTTGTACAGATGAACGTCCAAGTCCCCACGTAAGGTTCGTAAAGTTGAAGTCTGCGAAAGGCTGAGTTGTTGTGCAATTTCACGGCCTATCGTAATGTTGGCTGATTGATAACCGAACCGGTCGTCACAAATTTGGCCACCAAACATTGAAGATTCCACTGTGAAGGTCCACCACGTCTACCCTAAAATTTTGATAATAAAGTCTTATCTTTTGGTCATGCTATTTAATGGAGTAACTTGCCATGGTGATTTGTCATCAGTAACTAAATAACAAACAGCAGATTTGACAGATGTCACCGAAACAACATGGCCACCAAAATCCACCCCAATATCAATGGAACAATTAAATTACTTTGACAATTCTCAACCAATCGGCATCGTGAGCAACGATTAAAATGTTTATGGAGATGCAGAATTAGTCTATAAGCTAATTGCATTTAAGAATATTGTGTGTCGTAAATTTGGGTTTACATTTGGGCTAACATAAAAATTGTTTTTGGACAGGTTCAAGACCAAATATTGTTCTTAGTATGTCCTTTGGAACTAACTTTTGATCGTCAATAGTGTATAGTCACAATATATTGTACATTTTCCTTTCCTTCATTTAGTATCATTCCTTTCATTTTTCATCAGCATCATAAAAAAACACCATTTATCTTTTGTTTTTGAGAATATCTATGAACAATTTTTCATACAAAATTACTAAATTAACTTTTGTCTCAAACTCCCGGGCGCCATACAAGAAACCGGCCCGCTGCCAACTGCTTGTTGAAATATAATAAATTCCCTGTATTCCTTGGCAATTATTGACTCACACAAAAAAAAAATTATTTATCTTCCTTATTTAGCCGTTCCTCTGATTTGGCATTGAGTGTTTGTGGCCGTCACTTAATCATATTTTTCGATCTTGAGATGAAATTTGAAGTATCCTAGTCACAATCTAATTATAGCACGACGTATTATTATGTACATTTATCGATCGAGAAACATACGAGTACCTAGGAATGAGTATTTTCAAAACAACATCACTCATTTCGTTTCAAGAATATTATTTTGACATAAAGTGCCACTCATTGTCACTTCTTGTATCCATTGACGGAAATCCTTGTTGTGATGCGACAAAAGTATACTACAGTGACTTGACAGACGATAGGCATTTGATGTCCCTTTTGTCGTTTAATCAATAGACACATTCAGATAAAGGGGTGTTTGAATGTTGTTTTTGTATACATTATACATTCTTTCCATATGTAATAGGATATTAGATATTTGTACCTGTACACAAAAAGAAAAAAAGATGGAGGAATAGGTTCTTTTTCGTTTTGTTCAGTTTATCTTTTTATTAATGTCAATGTGACATGAAAAGGTATGGATTTTTGTTGATGATTTTGTTAAGGGAGGGTTTGTTATTATAGACAGCAGAGCTTTGTGGAAGTTGGAATTTTCGGTTTAGTTTTGGTCAAAAAAATTATATAAAAATTTTGTTGTTTATCAATTACTTATCCTTCATGAAAAATATGTAGAAATATTAGTGCCCTGGCACTTACTTTCTTGGACATACATATGTACATAATGTATGTTGATAATGCACCTAGGAGTATGAACCAAAGTTTAATTGAATCACTTAAATGAACTGTTACCAATTTTATCATATTCAGTTTTTATTGACAAAGTTTTACATAATTAAAAATAAATACGAAATATGTAGTTACATACATATGTAATAGCACTTTGATATTATCTTTCCAAACTTCAAGAAGATTGCTCACCAAAACCAGACGCTATCGCCCCGAATTAGTTTAGAAAAAGTGGGTTGTACTAAATCTTAGCTTGTCTTCTTTTTTTATATGTAATTGCTCTTTTAGGTTAAGTTCTTCCAGATATCCAAGTATGTTGAAGAACCAATTTTTGTAGCTCATTTCGTTATGGAAATCTGACATACCTAATAACAGAGCAATCTCTTATCTCTTAACTATTTGGTATTCTTTATATTGGAATTCCCAAATAATGTGCTATAGTTTGAGATTACTTTAAAAAAATTTGTTTACATCAACTATGTACATATTTTCACGCAGAAGCAATAGAAGGCAACAAATTTACTTTCATTACAGACTTTTCTAGGAATTCGATTAGCACTCTCATGAAATCATCACGTTTCAACTTAAAGAGCTTCGATCCATTCCTGGAATCACCACTTGGATTTTGTCTTAATAACAAAATACATGTTACCAAGTGAAATCCAGAGATTCCAAAACGCTTCATTGGCAGATTAGTAGTTCCTCAGGGAAGTCACTTAGGACCCCTTCTTTTTTTTAAGATGTTAATAATGTAAATACATACATACTCGTAATTAATACATAATGTAATGATTTTTAAATATAAGCGAGTAGATGTTGTGTGAGTGACTTACCAAGGCCCATGTATGCTATTTTGAAAGAAATAATATGACATCGTTCAAATGTTTGCCTCGGCTAGCCAAGTTAAAGAGGCACATATTTTATAAATACGAAAATTCTTGAAAACTTTTTAAAAGAAAAGCCGTGATGAAATGTTTGAGTTAAACGGTTTTGTCAGGATGGTGCATATTTCTACTCGTCGTACTCCAACGTAAGTCCGAGAAAAGTAAGTGAACCTCTTTTAAGGAAAAAAAGACCTTATAGAATTTTCGAGACTTATGAATATTCTTTTATTTTCAAATTTTGAGCTTAACAATCTTACAATGTTATCAAAAACTCAAATTAATTAATGCGGCATTTCATAGAACTCAAATCTGGTTTGGTATGAGCTACAGAAGTAAACTCAACTTGAATAGAAATCTAATTCCATTCCAAGGTTAACCCAAAGGGAAACAAGTGTGTCCGTAATTTATTAAAAAGGTAAAGGTGAATGGCTGTAGGAATCCTATTCCAACCAATAATAGATAATATAGAAGTGAGTGGGCAGTAACAATATAGGCGGTGACGGATTTTTGTATAATTAAATGGTCTTACTTTACTGGTAGAAGAATGAAAGGTGGAAACTTATTTTCTGTCCTTTTTCAAATAATAAAATCAAAACTAATTTTTAATATCCAACAAATATGTATACATAAAAAGTTAAATTGATTTGGTAAATTTACGAGTAACTACTTTAACTACTCGTATATTAAAACACTTTTGGCTTAAATCTCTAATGCATATTTCTGGTAGAATATGGACTTAACTAACACTTTAATTTAGTTATCAGCAATTTGATTAAAACATAAACCGATTTATTTACAATCGCCGACAATTTGAATAATTTAACATTATTTTATAGCCAAAATTCGTATGAAGCATAAAATAAGCCTTTTAACCTTACACAAAAATATTCGCAAATTAGAATTTCAAATCGAACTAACATCAACTTCCCAAAATTTCCACCACAAGCAGCACACCCATGCTCATTAATTCTATCCCAGACACATCAAGGATTTATACATTCAATACTCGGGAGTGTTTTGGTTATTGGTATACAAATTAAAATAAAATTATACCCTAAAGCAATCCTTTATCCCACAGGCCTACAACGTACCCTCAAATTATCGAATCAGACCATAAAATTTCCAAAACATACACAAATAACAACAAAATGAAAATGAAAACTTTTTTAAGAGAGGTCTATAAGTAGAGGTGCGATTGAAGTCTAATGAAGCCTTTTTTTTGGGGAGAATTTTAGGGTTTGTCAAGCATGAAGAACTGTAACTTCAACACACCATTAATAAAAAATTATTGTTGGTCACGAGAGAGTTGGTAGTGAGTACCTTTGCTACTTCGTGTGGCACTTTTCTTTTCTTTTCCCAAATACTTTATTGATTTTTAGGACAACCATCATAATCGAATTATATTTTTAGTCAACGTGGTATGGAAAGAAAATCCACATTTATATACCTTTAAGAGTATTTTTATTAATCCCACACTAATGCTTATTCTTAAGGTATATCTACCGTAATCCCTCTGAAACAATCATGCACCATTGCATGTTACACTTATTGGATTAGGTAAATGTTCTAAATCCTCACATCAATTAACGAATTAATCGACATCCTTTTGACTTACGACAGCTGTCACTCGGCCCCATAAACTTCCACTTGAAGTAACTTGCAATATTCACCCACACGTACGTACACAAATTATTAAACGGTGGTCGATTGTGTTGTAAATGACAAATCACAGGAAATCGCTTGTCATTTGTGTCAAATTCAATTTAGGGCGAGGAATGTCAGTGAGACAGAAAATCAAATCAACACCGAGACTCCCGACCTTGCAGCGCTTCCACCAAATTAAGTTACCTCTCTGTAGATTGACTTAACAATAAATTTCAAGACAATTGACCAGAGTGATTAAAGTTTAATTTGAAAGAATGGGCCAGTGGGGATGACAGCTCTTGGTTCACACAAATTTAAGGTTAAAACAAGTCAACAACAAAACTGACAAGACACCATTTATCAATTACTTTCTACTTGACTAAGTTTAACTTAGCCGCAAAACAGTATCGAAAAAGATTAATCTATAGGCACCCTTGAGTGGGATGTTTGAATGACGTATCAATTTTCAATCAATCTTAGAAACACTTTAAATCTTAAAGTGATGACATTTGCATTGTTTTTTTTTTTTTTTTTTTAATTTCTTCGATAGAGTCAGTGTGAGGGAAACATGTTTTATAGGTAGGTTATGCATTCGTTGAAAAATAAAGAAACCTCAAATTTGTTGGTGGTGTAGGAATCGTGCTAACTTTAGGGTAAGATAGGGCTTGGAACGCCCCTGGTAGCATTCCGCTCTGTAAATCTCCACTTCAACTAGAGGTCAAATTCGGATTATTTTATTCCCGACAGACCGTGCCTTTCTCCTGGAACTTCTTGCAAGGGTCACTCAATCCAGTTTGCAGATTTACTTTTAATATGCGTGCTCTTAAGGGGTTATGATTAGCCTTAAAATGGTTACATCTCTGCCAGCGTAATGATTGTAGATTGGTTTTGCAGTTCTGAATGAAGGAAAAACAGAGGTAGGTAGTAGGCCACTCACATTTAACGTTTTTACGGAGTTTCTGTATTTGACCAAATGATAAGCATTCCTAGAAGTAAGAGCTAGAGGTTGGAATTGTTTTTAGGGAATAATTCAACTAAGTGAGACTCATAAAATATTACGATGATTAACCTCCTAATGACAAGCGATAGCATTAAGTTTTTTAATAAAATAGTTTCTCGTGAAAAATGCGGTCAAAGTCAGAATTTCATGATTTTATCATAAACCTTTTTTGAAATTCCTCATTTCAAGATATTGAATCTAGAAATGAATAAAAGCAGAGGGTATTCCCATTTGCAAAACAGTTTTATTCATTAGAAGTTTCAGACAATACAAAACGGTCCCAAGTACACAAACATTCATTCTGCAAATTTTAGACTTGAAATTGTCCTATAACGAGGATTCTGATCACGAGACCAATAAAGTCTGTTCTCTTCGATGTAATCGTCAATCCATTCAAAAAATCCATCTATTAAAAAAAGTACTCGTAATTCTAAGCTCTAGAATAAAAAAACAAACTGGAACGAATTCACAGATAAAATTAAAAGTTTTATAACCCTCAGGAAGTAAAACAATTTTGTCCATGCGTTACAGGCTGCACAAGAAAGTACTCCCTCATAAAATAAATGAGCTGATATTGGAAAAATGACGAGCTCGAAGAAAATGCCAAGCTATAAAATTCCAAGTAGATAAGACACTATTCAACCGTCTTAATAATTAACTATAACAAAAATCAGTTTATTCAAAAATGATTCACTTTGTACATTCCTGAAGAGTTTGATGATGGACACCTCTACCGAATACTCATTACGGAAAGCAGTAAAGCAGTAAAGCAGCTAAGAAGACCGCAGAACAAAACCCGCCAATAAAATCTCAAGATGGAAATTGAATTGGAAACCCGAAACAAAAGGCTTATGCTTCGCTGAACATCTTGCGATCATCTTCAAGCTATTCTCAGCAAATGCGGTAATCAGTTAGTTCAGCTAGAGTTTGTTCATAAAAGCTAAATCCCATGTTTCACGTTCAAAGAAGTTATAAGCATGTGTCAACACAAGTTATCTAACAAAAAAAAAAAAATACCAGGGAATGATTTAATAGCTACTCAGGTTTTGAAAGAAATGCCTTTAAGAAAAACTCTAATACACAAAAACGGATGCCTTAAGCTTAGATATGTGACACAATCATAGAAACATTTAAAATGTCATTGTTACTCCTAAACAAGGTCAGCTACCAACACAAGTAACATTTTACAGAACAAAATTTCTTATGAAAAGATCTCTTTTAGAAAAGGGGCTTGAAAAAAAAATGTGCTCAGCTATAGTCCCTGACCATATTAATAATAATTACTGTTTTGAGCATTTGATTGCAGTAAATTTGTGCTTTTTGTAAATAAATTGTTATCAATTATAAAACTCAATATTTGGACAAAGATAACAATATTTAGTTAAGGCTCCTTCAATCGCGGCATGGTGTCAAGAGTGAACTGTCTGCTGCATTTGTGGATGATGATTCCACACATGGATGATTTTTTCCGAGAATTGCGTTGTGATCAACTAATATCTTGCCTCTTCAACAGTTCCTACACATTTGAAATAAGATTCATTTCAGTGCTGTAAACAGGTCAAGGCAACAAGGAGATACAAGCTTCTTGTAAATAAGTTTTTAGAGACCGGATTGTATGATTGTAGGGAGCATAAAAACAAAAGGTTCATTATTCGGATATCTCATCTGGGGCAACAACTGTTTCCTTATGATTTCTTTATACTGGTCCTGTTTAATTATGCCTTACAACACGTTAAGACGTCAGTTAAAAGTCAAAAGTTTATGCGTATAATCTAGTACAATCCATGAATTTCTGAAAAATCCACAATACGTCTATTAATATGGGCAGGGATTGTATTTTTAGTTGTTGCTCAAGCTGTTGACAAGGAGGATTTGGGTACAAATTTGGCTGTCAGTATTACGAAATACTGACATCGTACGTTCGAACCGACTTTTTAAAGTATGGTACGAACAAAATTATTCGAAACTTTAGATGATTGAAGCAGAGCTGAAATGTAAAATCCAAAAAAAAACAGAAAATAAAATATCCCAACTTAACGTACTGACAAATGTACTAGGAAAGAATTCTATCCTACATTACTGACCTTCAATAAGACATTTTCACAGAAGTGGTTAAAAATCACGTTGAATCACACAACCAGCGACTGCAAAGCTTAATCCGAAATGAAAACTGTCATAAATGTACGAGCCAATGTTACAAGACTAAGAAGAACCAAACCTCATGAGCTGATGATCTTAAAAGCTTAGTAAAAGTTTAAACTTCACTCAATGTGATTTTAAACTAAGAAGAAACCACCATTTGTCAAGCTTTCATAGGTTGGTCCTGCTGATTCCGGTGGTATTCGTCCGGTAGAAGTCCCAGACTAGACCACTTGGTGTCGAATATTGCCTTACGGTTTTTGCGACCTCATGTGCATTTTACAAAGCTACACTGATGGATCTTGTATCATCCCTTATCGCTAGGTCGGGTTCTTATTGGAGTTCAAGGTTCCCAGTTTTTGCTAGGTTTCCATTTGTTGCGAGATAAATCATTATGAGCCTATCTTCTGTAACGAGGCGTTCCATGCTACTGCACTTCATGTTATTTTGGTATTACAATTAAATATGTACTTCACTAAATTCAATTTACAAGCACCATGGACACATGACGTCACAGGAAAATCAACTACATTAATATTTTTCGTTCACCACTTAAATAGTTCACATTCAGTTTTTACTGAAAAGTCATCATGAGGACCTACTTGGGTGAATGAAAAGTACCCTTTCGATCATAGACACAGTCAGGCGGCACAGTAAATTAGTTGTATCAATCAGTTGAAATCCAGTCGTAGACAAGTGCAGACGAATTGGTCATTTTAGCTTTCCTTGCTTTTGTGGAGCTTCCCCCACCAGTGGTAAGGGTTTCCGTGGAAAGACAAGTTAGGTAGGTGAAAGCGTCCAGCTATTTCTTATTAAGGCTTCGCCCCACCAGTGGTAAGGGGTTTTAGTTCGAAGTTTAACGTCCTAATTGCCACCAGGGGCTTTTGTACCTGCTGATCTACCATTAGTGCCACAAGGGGTGTTGTACCGTCAGATTGCGTCATAAGCTCGACATACGAATAATAGGACCAGCTTGGAGCCGAATTACCAGAATACCCGGAACCAAGTGCCAGATTATAAGACCGAAATCCGAATCATCAGAAGCCAGTACAACCGATACGAGATAGCAAGATCAAAATCCTGAAGAGTTGATACCCGTGTATTATCCGATTACCAAAATTAAGTGAAATACTAGTAGCAGAATATTGTGTGTTATAGATTTAAGAGTTATTTCCAATAAAGATTTTGTAATAAGGTTTGAAAACTTTTTACCCCAAAATTTCTGGCGCCTTAAAATATACACGCAGATGTGGTTGAAACTGCAAGTCACTAGAACCATGGCGATCCCAATGAGCTCTTACGCAAGTAATAACTTTTATAACAATTGAATTTGTAGTAGATCAGGTACCTCACGTTTTTGTGATAAGCCTGCAAGCTGAACTTTACTATAATTCTGGTAAAACAGGAAGTCCCCATTTCTTGTGGGTGAACCTACTTTTCAAATTAAGACATCATAGAAACTCTACCGTGGACTCAATTCTTATGAATGGAGTATTCACGACTCATATCGTTCGACGATATTTCACGATTTACCTACAAGTTTTATAAAAAAAACCACTACAGAAAAGTGACAAACTCACAATAAGCTGGAGGGAGAGCTTATTTGGTAAATTCTTTTGATATTTCCATCGAATTATATTGACGAGACATTAAGAAGATGACTAAACCAAGCACTCGTCGTAGATGATCAGGTGGGAGTACCTGGCGCTTAAGAGCTTAACAAACAATTTATCCTTCCTCTTCAGCTTCATTATTTTCATTTTTCGGAATTTCTCCCTCCCGTTCGTTATTTGAAACATTAACGAGTGATGGGGCGGTGGAATTTCAATTTAAGTTCACTTTAATCAACGATGGGGAGGACGAGCTGGGAAGCATGTACTATAATACTTAACTGGTAACTAACGTCATGCGTTGAATGAAAATCAGGCGAAGGACACATGTTACGAGACGAAAACAGTCCCCGATGGTGGAAGTGCGATGATGGTGTTCAGAGAACGGAGCACACACCTCTATTTATAAAGTGCAGACACTTGAAACAATCACCAAGACCACTTTAGTGTGGTAAAATGGTCCTTTTGTCCTGCAGTGACGTGTGCCGTCGCCCATCCGCTATCTCAGTGGGGGAGTGGTAGAGACTACGACAACGTTGTTCGTATCTATCAAACATGGTTTCCATTTCCATTCATGAGGATTTAGGGTGGCCAAAGCAGGCAACCCCCAAAACCATCCCGATCTGTATAACGTCCAATTTTCCAAAAAAAAAAAACAACATTGTAGTATGTATCTTCAACATGTTGCTTTGTTGTTGTTCTTTCTCCATAAGTAAAGTATAATGTTGGCGTATGTATTTTATTCATACAAACTAAACAAAACGCCTGCAGCGAGTGGAGTGACGTGAGGCTTTGGATCCGGTTTGTTTGAATTTGCTTATGATGCTCACAGAACGGAGAGCATAATAATCAATAAATGTTTTTATTCCATCATCATCATTATTATTATCGGCATCTCTCATCTCCTCGTAAAGCAGAGAAAAACAGATGCTAAAACAACATACACACATAAATGCATACATCCTTCCAGATCCGAAGACACATATACGCTAGCTTAGTATACTCACATAATAATAACATCATCATTGGAGCGACTAAAAGCTAACAGATTGTAAACTGATTGGAAACTTTAGACCATACAGTTTGCTCTCGGCGGAGGGCGAGGGGCTTCAACTTTCGAGTGATGGTAAAATATAGGGGGGTTTTGAATAGTAGTAGAGTAGAGTGTATAGAGCTGCCCTTGAGGATTGTTGAGTTGAGAGTTGGGGAAAAAAAACCCCCGAGAACTATCAAACAACGTTGAACTTTGGGAAACTTCAAGGGGATAGATAATGGATTTTTTAGTTTTTTGTTCGCTTCGAATTTAAGGTTGATTTAACCCTGATCGACTTGTTTTAGTCAAGCACTGGGAGTTGACTATATTTTAGCCCGAGAGGCTTAATTTTGCCTCATTTGACAAGAAAGGGTTGGTAATTTTTTTGTCTGTGTGTGTTTATTTCCTCTTATTTGCGTCTTTTTTTTTGTTGAAAAAACGTTGTAAGCAAAATTAAGTTGAAGGGGTTTCATGTCAGACTCCGGTGATTTAGCTGATTATGGGATAATTTGATGTTTGGGATTATCTGTATCTATGATGAAGGGTATAGATTCAAAATTGTACTTCTTAGAACAAAAAAGGTTTGGAATTGATTTTACACCTCAGGCCGGGCCGGTTGGTATAGACACCTTTTGTTGTATTTTATTTCTGAAGTTCAAATCCAGTTGAACTAATTTATTTTTATGACACATTTAAAATGCCATTAAGAGATTGATGATCACAAGTGAGACCAATGTAACCGGAATTAAACCACAAAATTTGTAATAAATTGTCATAGTTATTTAATTTATTCACTTAAGTCGGAATCAACTAATAACTCTGGATCGCATTTTCATGAAATTAATAAATAAAATAAATTAATTTAAGGAAGTTTAATCAAAACTAACAGGTGTCGTTATTTGTGGCCTATGTATTAATCCCCTTTCGACATTGTATAGTTTTTCATCTTTTTTCTTCATTTATTAAAATTTGAAAAAAAAAACTCTTGTTAAGAATTCATAGACTATTAAACAAAATTGAAATGTCAGTTTGAGATGAACGACTTAGTATCTAATTACTAGGTATTTGCCTAATAATCGAGGAGGCACGGTGTTGACTTTTCATCTTCAAAGATCCCGAGCACGTCACTTCCAGAACTAGGACTCTGACATTCCTAATGGCTTGGTCCTCAAACCGGAGATTTGGTCTTCCTTATCGCTTTGAATAGGGGAAATGGGATTTAAAGAACCTTTTTGGCTGCAAAATTCATATCTATTTGCTCGATGTGGTCGAGATAATGTAAACGCTTGACTACATCTACATTTTGGTACAGCTCATAGAGTTCACGGTTGGCTTCGAACTCGACTGAATTCGACCTCTTTTGGTTTAAATATCTTTCAAAAGATCCTAGTAACAGCTCTATCTTTTTGGTTGTCACCCAAAACTGGGTCCCTTAAAGTAGGACTGATGATAGAGTAAACACTTTGTAGGCCGTGCACTTCGACTTAGGCGTGAGGAGCTCTGAACCCAATTGCTTTTGGCCTTGTCCTCGTTTATTTCGACACCAAAAAGTTTGGCCTCTTCTTCAATAACAATACAAAACTCTACTACGAAACTTTGGGAACGGCCGATAATGCCTATCGGCTTGAGCTAATCATATAAGTTGCACAGATATGTTGAAAATATGGCCTTCGGTGTTAACACCTATTTGTTTTAGAACAAGATTGTTTGGAATATTTCCATATTTTCACATTGTGCCATGTATTTTCATTTTTTGCGGGAGCCCAGCGTCATAAAGAACTCTAGCCATTGAGTTCTATCATATACGTTTTTTAAGTCGATGAAAACGCCTTGAGTCTAGATCAAAATTGGATGATATTTCCTGGGGGCATGACCTAGCCTGGCATCATACAGACCTCTAGCTATTGAGCTCTATCATATACGTTTCTAAAGTCGAAAATGTCTTGAGTTCAGACTTCAAAATCTTTGATCTCATCTAAGATCTACCATATTGCGAAAATCTAGGTTTTTGGGGTACATAAGCTTCTCATAGATCTGCTGTGTTCAGATTCCGAGCTTATTTTGATTTAAAGCTTTTTTTAAGCTCAGCCTAGCTCCTCTATATTTTATGCTGGAAATATTTCCTCACCGACTATGGAAGTGGGTTTTCTACAACTATATCTTTTTCCGGCCTTAAACATAAAAAATGAGTGCCAATAATTACCCAACAACATTCAACACACGCCAACCTTATTCCCTTCAAAAAAGAAAAGGTGCCAAACAAGACTCACACCAAAACCCCAACCGCAGTAATAGCAAACTTCTGCTATGAAAAATTGCCACCAATTTTTCTTTCAATATTGATTAATCGCATCCGGGCATCAATTTATTCTTTTGGAGGCCACAAATAAAAACGGTTTGTTCGACTTTCCTAACAACACGCACAGGGCTTGGAAACGTCAATAGATCCATCACCATAACGTGTCAACAAAGGTTGACTGTTTTTTTGGTAGGTGAATAATAAACCAACAAAAAAACAACACTCACCCACAAATCCTTTCCTTCATTCATAACCAAGCAAAAAAGAGAAGAAGACGAGTTTTACCCGACACGCTCCACCTCGTACCCGCTGAAGACAGAGATAAGAGAAATTGCAATAAATCCCGCAGCAGGAATTAATCATTTTATGTCGAATTCAGAAATACTTAGCAAGTCCAATGGATAATAATTAACCGTTGCAACAGTTATGCATATCAGTTCATCCCCCGTTTACCCTGCCCCCTGGAAAAAACATATCAATTAAAGCCCCCAGGAGACACTGACACAAGGATACATGCAAATGAAACCAAAATCAGCGATATCCACGTTAACTGCTTAATTAAAGCAATTTCAAGAGGCACGCGGTCTCGCAGGAATTCAATTGGATCTCGGGAATTAAAAGGACTTAAATCGCATTAAATGACCACTAGTCTCAGGATTTCCAGTTGTAAATCGAAAAATCCTACTCATACTCATCTCATTATTGACCTTATTCTCCTTTGCCACGCCATGCCATGCCATGCCACGCCACGACAACGTCAAAACCTCTTTCTGTTTCAGGAAAAAATCCGGAATTCAGAATTGGGATTTCAATTATTGCGACACATTCAGCCGAAAATCCGTTCCGTTGGCGTCGTCAACGTCACATCGTCTTTCCGCCCGGGCGTTGCGTCGATTGAAGTATAAAATTGAGAGTGTCCTCTTATCCACCGGTGTGTCGCAGATATCCGGTATCATTGTCATCGGGTGGCATTATTGTGTCACACGAGAGCGCGTGTATCCGTTTTGAGTGCCCTCCGCTCATTCCGTCCCACAAATACATAAAAGTCATTAATCACTTATTTCACTTTGAGGCTAATTGAGTTTTATGAAAAGGCCACGCTATTAATTATCATTCAGAGGGCGGAATTCGTGTACGTTGTTTGTGTGGGTGTGGCCCGGAGGTGGGGTAGCCCGCTCAAGTAGATTATATTCTGCCGTTATTGTGCGTCTGCTATTGGGGTTCATTTTTGTGTCATCCGTAAAACGTTATCATTCGTAAAATCGATGAATGCTCGGATTCCTTGTTTCTGCCACGCCAATCGCCAATTGCCCTTCGACCAACCTCATCGAAAGCGGAATGGAGGTATATTTTCGCTATTATTATGGTGAATGCGTTTGTGTGTTTTGTTTGTAGGTATGTAGAAGGTTTTTGTTTCGACCGGCTTATTCCTTTTTATAGAGAAATTGGTAATTCGTTGGTGGACGCTGTGTAATGGTCCTCCAGGCAAAGCAATTAAAATCGAATGAAATTTGAATCGTTTTGTGGTCTATCGGCACTTGTGTGGTAATTCAAAAGTAATTTGCGTAGGTATATGGAAAAAACCGTTAGAAATGTATATTTAGTTAATTGTTTTCGTCTTTTTTGCGTTCGTTTGCCTTGGGCAAGGCATGTCTATACCTAGTCCTATTTATTTCGTGGAGATAATTGATTTAAGCCTAATGAACAGGAATTCAATATGGGGGGTAAGAAACTGATTGAAAGCGATATGATTGAAGCTAATAAAGCGACGAAATCGTGCCCATGGGCTTACACTCTCAAGCATTCCTGTTTGCGTGTTGTAAGAAAATGGAAGGGAATTACAATTTTTTGCCGATTCCTTAGGCCAAGGAGAGAGACACTTTATCATGTTAAGCGAAAGTCTTTAAGGATTTTTCAATTCTTCGCGAAAGGCAATGTCTGCAAAAAACACATGTTTAGTGGAATAGGGTAGATTTTAACCAAGAGCTGCGGGGTGATAGTGCAATTCACTGATCGTTAGACAACTAAAAGGTTTTCCAATAGGTATTTGGAAAATTTGACAGGTGATTGCGCTTATATTGTTCAAGCTACATCTGTTGAATTCATCTGTCAAGTTGGCTTTATTACTTTTTATTCTGTTTTACCAAATCAAATGATTTAATTGTTTTATAAAACTGGATCATCTGTTCGAGTAACATTTCGCGCTCTTCGCCCATTTTACGGTCGCCATAATCTTTCTTCCTAGATGGCAATTCGCAAAGTGGTAGATAAATTCCAGTCGACTAGTTCGCTAGATCTGCCAAAAATATTTCCACTGTCAGTGAGAGTATGGAGGAGAATCAATTCACGCCAATTCTACGCCGCGCACAAGAACTCGGCTTTTTACATTAGTACAAACTTTGACGGAGTCAGGAGCTCAGGGTAAACGAGCATAGACTTTGACTCGGACGTTTCGCCCTACTAAATTCATAAGAAAAATGCAATGATATTTAACTCACAGGTTGATTTATTCAAAAGCTTAAAGTCAATAAAAAAGTGCTAAAAAATTCTTATTCGATTTGCCTCCCAACGTTGTCTACGCTCTTCGTCTCTCATTAATGTCCTTTTTTCAGTGGTGTCGTCTTTTCTAAGGACATAAGCGCGGAACTGAAATCAATTCAGTCAGAACTATCAAACTATTAATGTTTTTTTTTTCCTGGTATGAAAACACGTGAGAGCGCAACTGTCAAACTAAACCTCAAATTTTGTTATTAATATTTACTCGTATATACAGAAATATCATCGAAATATCCGAATTTTTCCCGAAAACTTTCACTCATATTTGGACAGTTAGGAACACTGCAAGGAAAAGTCAGCTAGGTCTTAATAGCCCTTCCAAAATGATGATATTTCATACCATCTTTCTGAGTAAGAACCAAGCAAAATCTAGGGTCATCACTTACTTTCTTTTAGGGGATATACATATGGCTGCAACTGAAAAAAGAGGCTGGGTGCGACCCACACTGATAACTTCCCATTTGTGGTCTTGTAAACTTTATATTTAGTTTTTTTGTGTAAAATTTAAACAAACATTATTTTAAGATTGAAAAGCATTTTAAGCTTTAAGCTAAGTGTACACGATTGGTAGATCTTACAATATTGTAAGATCTTACAATGTCTGACAATTATCTACCAATGAGCTGACAAATAAGTTGTGTGTGTACACGGTTGGTACAAAATCTACCAATCTCTTACAATTAATTGTCAGAAGTTGGCTGACAATTCATTTTCAGATAGCCGGCTTAGTACCTACCAATTAATTGTAAGAGATTGGTGGATTTTCTACCAACCGTATACACACACAATAATTTGTCAGTTTTTGTTGGTTGTGGAAACTGTGACAATTGAACCTGGGCTGCAAATTGTCTGACAATGAAAAAATTGTGTCGCTCATTATAAAAGTGGTGTAAATCCATTTTTTTTTAAAATGTATTTCTTTGCTTAATGGTATTATATTTGTTAATATCTTTCAATATAAAAGAGAATCTACTGCAAATACGAATTATATTTCCGATAGTTAATGTTTTTTGTTCTTAAAGTGATTTTATTATTTAACTATAAAAATTAAGTAAGTCACAAATCCGTTTAATAAAATAATAATTAATAAAATCTGTAAAGGTTATTATAATCTTGGACTTTTTACGAATAATAAAAAATATTAACCTAAAGCGCATTAATTTTGTTTTTTTTGTCTATGCATCATTTCGCAAAAACCTTATTATCTCGAAATTCATTTGTATGGAGATAGTTCACTATTAAATTGAGCGACACAATTGTATGATGCTGAAAAACGAACATCTTACAATTTCTTCATTGTCAGAAACGTCAGACAACGATAAAAATTGGTAGGCCTGACAATAAATTGTGTGTGTACACGATTATCAAATACCTTACAATTTGACGTCTTACAATTAATTGTCAGATACATTTTCTGACAATTAATTGGAAGATTACACGATTGTCAGCTAGCGTACACATGATTGTCAGATTTCTTACAATTAATTGTCAGACAATGATCTAACAATTAATTGTCAGACAAATTTTCTGACAATTAATTGTAAGACTACACTGTTGTAAGACATTGTAAGCATGTTTTTCCCTGACAGATCTGACAATATTGTAAGATCTACCAATCGTGTACACTTAGCTTAAGCAGTAGATGGAAGATCGAAGTAGATGGTTTCATAGGGTAATTGTCGTTGCGGTTTTTCCGGATTGAAAGGCTGTGATCTGCTCTGGATATATACAATGACTCCTGTTTTAAAAATCGATGATGCTTGTGGCATACTATGATATTAGGAAATTTGCTTTGTTTTGTTGATGATGAGGATACTTAGTCGCTCATTTTATGTTTTTTTTACAGAAAATGTGTTTAACTAATTTTAAACTTTTCTATTTAAAATGTTAAATTTCTTGTAATAATTACGAAGGTTGGTAGGTACATATTAAATACTGAATTAATGATTTCCGTGTTTTTTAATATATCTGTGTTCCTACACCTAAGAAAACATTGAGTATCTTTTTCATGGAAAAAAAAAATAAAAACATATTGTGACGTTTTCTTCAATTTTACCATAGCTATTAATGGAATTTGAATATGTGGGACTTGGGTACAACTGAACAACCTTATTCATATATGTATGTACAGTACATACATTCTTCTAAAAACTAAGTTGATAATAAAATTATAAAATTATGTATTATATTATAGAAATTACTTTATTACTTCGGTTCCAAGCATTTTAATTGAAAAAAATTTAAAAACGAAATATTCAAATATAAAAGATATGGTTTGATTATTGATGGAAGGGTACTTTCAAAATATATCCGCTCTAAAACTAGATATATGTCAAATATAAACCATTTGTTAGAAATTGTATTATGTATAAAATTAAATAATGGCAAAGTCAATATCATTGCTCGTTCTCAAGATATTCTAGTCGAAAAACAAATATTACCACTAATAGTTTTTTTATTTAAAAAAAAAACTATTAATTCAATATTTCTCAACATTTTACCAATTGTACAAAATTATACTATGTATAAAATGAACTAAATTAGAAGTCAATATCACTACTAATTCTCGAGAAATTTGAGTCGAAAAACAATTTTTACCAATTTTCAATAGAATTTTATATAGTTTTTTATTTTTTCTAAAAAAACTGTAGACTGATTTTTTTTGAAATTTTCACCAGTTGTCAAATACATTAGTTTTCATAAAATAAAATTATTTTGAGTTTCAAATTGTTTTCCGTTCTTAGAATATCTGGGTTATGAAATTTTTTTTTTCAGTTTTTTTTATTTAAAAAAATAACGGTATGTTCAGTTTTTTCCAAATTCATACCAAATCTGTATGACCTTATAATGAGTACATTAAATTTTATTTGAAATCAATAGCATTATTTTTTCGTGAGATATTTGAAACTAACCAAAATTTTTACTTTTTGTTTAAACCGTTATAGTGAAAAAACTACTCACTTAATTTTAATAGACGCCCTTTCAGCCTCTTTCGAAGTTATTATCTATTAAACAAAATTTATTTGAAGTCGATATCTTTACTCGTTCTTGAGATATCGACGACGAAAAATGGCACCAGAACGTACGAACGTACGAACGTACGAACGTACGAACGTACGTACAAACACACACACAGACATCTCTCTAAAAATGATTGATATAGCCTCTAGGGACCTTGAAACGTCGAGAAATGTCAAAAATTCCAATTTGACAAATCGGACCGATTACAATAACTCCCTATGGGAAGTTAATAAGTCATCCATTGTCACCAACAAGAAACGTTCTTAATGATTTTAATGATTTGCTGGCCTAATTGTGTAGGTAGATATATTTTACAAAAGTCTTCATACAAAAACATACCAGGAACCAATGAACGTTATTAAAAGCGAACTAAGGGTTTTTATGAAAATTCTTATCGCAAAATGGCAGACGATTAGATCGATCGCCAGTAATATTGGGTAATATTGGTAGAATCAAAAAAAGATTCCTTCAGATTCGAACAGATTGAAGTGAGAAAAAATTTGTTGCCAGAAATTGGATAAGATGGCAAGTAAAATTAGTTAAGGCCTCTTTTTTGGAAAAATGTATGGATTCAACCCAAACGCATACAATTTGACAAGAAAAACCTACAAATTCATGAAGGTTGACTTTAAGTGAATGAATTATTTTTTTTATGTAAGTATGTTATAGGTAGGTATAACAAAATAATTAAAGCCTCTCGTTTTGCGGACATAATCCTCAAATACTTACACATTCCCTATTTAATAGATTTTCATATAAATACTCTAATTTCGTCTTCGAGTTACACACCTACATCATTAAATCCCCGGGAATCGTAATTATTGATGTGCTAACTATGTTACATTTTATGTCTCATAAAATGCAGCTATAAACAAATTACACTCCTTGTCCAGCACCTTGTTCAACTGTCAATAAATAAAGGTTTACATACCCGGATAGGCATCGCAAATGTCTAAAAGCTGCCATAACATCTCCTTGACAAAAAAAAATAAAAAAAAACGTTGGTAACTGAAACTAAATGAACCACCACTCCAAGCTAGAAAATAACATCAAATTAACAGCCCTCTTTGAACATGCTTCAACTAGTAGTGTTCATGCACTACCAAAAAGACAATAAAACTTAATAGCCCGACGTAACTATACACGTATGTATACATACAAACAGCATCCCTTCTCTCATGTCGTGTCGTAAAAACAAGGCAACAACAACTAACTAACAAGAACAACAAAAAAAATCTGCCAAACTCCCATAGAATAGTATCTCCACCTCCACCCATACCTACACACATACACACAACATAAAGGCTATTATTATGGAATCGTATAAGCCTCTTAAAGGTATAATCGCCTCTTCCTATGCTTTTGTATCATCGTATCGGTTAGTATCCAAGCCGATCCTTGTGTGTCTATTGTTTGAATTGCTAAAGTTTACATCCCAACACCATAAACCACCCAAGAAACAAGGAGGATTATACATCAACAAGAGGCTTTGGCTTTTGTTTCGCTTTCCACAAAAGACCATAGCACTTGCTCACGCATTCAAAATGAACTCCTATTCCTATCGAGACCAACCGATATTCTTTCCGGCCGCGCCATTGCCATTGCCATTTTGAAAATGTAACTGCTTCCATTTTGTGTGCATACATTAATTTGTTCAATTAAATCCTTTTATTGGATTTTGTGAATGTGAATCCTTGCGCAATTGGTATTATTTGTTTGTTTGTTTTTTTTTTGCGCGAGATATTAAAACACAATTTTTTTTAGAGATCAAAAGCTTTAGCGCAATTATTCTCTTAAATGGGCGACGTTCTCCTTCTTCTTCCGAGCTGTTATCGCAGTTTGCCATCACCTAAATGCTTATAAAGCCCTAATTGACGTCCTTGATGGTGCTAAAAAGAAAATTTAAAAACAAAGATGTGAATGGTGCCAGGCGGGTACCTATAAAGAACAAATAAAACGAAAATATTTTTATGTTTATATAAGAATAAGAGAATCCCGCCGCCGCCGCCGCTTTGAGCTTTTAATGTAATAACTTGTTAGAATTTATGCTATTTTTGTATCACAGACATATTCGCATTAAATCCTGAGATTATGATCGTAAATCATGTTTTTATTACGGTCTCACGCACATTAGCATTCACATACAAAACACAAACATACAGAGAACAATGGAAAACGGATGCTGATGGTATAAGGAATCACATGCAAAACAATAAAACCCAAATTATTATTTTTTAAAACATAAATTTATTCGTTAAAACTATAGAAAATAGTTAAATAAAAAGAGAAATAAAAATAAAAATAAAACACATTCTGGGGGAATTCTTTGCTCTATTAAACATCCTTGTAGAAGGACATGCAATTGCAATGTTCCATCTGAATATTTCGAGTATATATACCACCAAATACTTCCATTTCACCGACCGTGCTGTTAATCGTAACACCTGGGAGATGGGAATGCGCGCTACGTCGAACAAAACCATCAGGATCAGGTGTGATTTTATTTTTTTTTTGGAGCAAAATGAATCTGCTGGTATGAATGTGGAATCAGTGCTTACACTTTAATTAAAGTTCTTTTTTTGTTTCGTTGGAAATCAGGTTAACGAAACAATTAGTCAAAAATCCATTAAGAAAATCATTAGTCAGGTAGGGAAGCTTGCATTGCAATATTTGTAGGGGTTTCCTTGAATTGAAACAAAAGCTGACTTTAATGAAATTTCAGACTTAATTTCTATTTGCGCTAAAGCGACTCTTCAACTAAGTATAATAATACCACGTCCATCAAAATTCTCAATTACAATGTTTAATGTTTCTCTTAAACAGGTTGAAACAAATTTTAAAAACTCTGAATTGAAGATGTAAAATAGTTCAGTGTAGATTCGACTTTATGTAGTTTGTGCTTTGAAACATATAAATTTCTTCAGGTTTTGATATTAGTGTTTTTTGTAGGTATACTAACTAAGGTGGGAAGTGGGTTTAATCTCGAATCCGAATGATAATCCCGAATCCCATAATCCCGAATGCACAAAATCCCGAATACATTCGGCTTGAATGCTCCTCCTCAACTTTTCTATTTTCCGTTTTGGAGAGTAAAAGTTCTTCAGGTCTAGAATTAAGGAGCTCAAAAAGAAACATAAGCAAGTACATTTTGAGTGCTAGAATCAAAAAGTACTAAGCCATTCGAGATTTTGGCATTCTAGCATTTGGGATTAAGATTTTTTCCATTAGGTATTTTTCCCATTAAGGATTTCGTACATGTTTAAAATAGTTTAGAGGAGCTACAGATTACATCACTATGTATTTTTTATATCAGTTTTCTTGAGATCCTGAATTCGCCAATTATTGTAAAGACCTCATAAACGGTCTTACAGTCGATGAAAAGATTCTGAACATCAAATTCGTGAGTCTTTTCAAGGATTCAATGACTCAATGTGAAGACTTGGAATATGGTTGATCGACTTCCGATCAGTAGTTATAATAACCCACTTGAGTCTCTTGGATTGATTTCAAAGAAGAGCTTTTAAGAATATTAAGTAATAGAAATATATCAGACACAATTATAGCTCTCGAGCTTCACCACAATGTTTCTTGTCTTTCATTATTTGCTCGTTACTTTTTTAAAACAATATTCTAGTAAAATATTCAGTTGCATTCCTCCTATAAAACAGTTCATTCGCATTGCTTGCTCTTCAGTGAATTCCAATCAGTTTACTGTTAAATTCAGAGATTTCTTTAGCCCGCGCACTACACGAATGTGAAATACCTTAGCCGGCCCAATATTTTCCTCCCTTTACGGTGTTCAGACATTCCAAGCCAATGTGCATGGATATCTCCTTTTAAATTTTTTCCAACTTTCTCTAAGCTCCAACATTTTTTAAAGATAGCCATAAATAATTCCTTTAGTGCGTGAAAAATATAAGAAAAATGTTGGTATTCACCGACTAAAGTATTACAGAATGGCTAAAGATGTTCAACAATAATTTATAGCCAATAAGCACCAAAATAAGAAATTATACTCTTTTAATAGCTAATAAAATGTTTGTATGAAAAATTTTATGATTGCGAGATTTTTAAAAAACGAGATTTTAATATCTCATTGAAATGTTCACTTAATAAATTATTATTTATCGCTGTTTTTGAAACCTCAATTTTGAAGAACCGGTTACTAGAACTGAAGTTATGATTTAAGACAAGGTAGGTACCTACTGGTATAGTTAAAACGGTAACAAAGCCGTTTTATTTCGTTGGTGCAAGATGTAATAATCAAACGGAAAACAACTGTTTATTTAGACTATTCCGCCAGTCCTCTCTCGAGCAACTTCTGGCCCTTACGTAATAAAAATGGAATTACCAAAAATGTCTCGAAATTTCGCGAAGGTAAAACTAAAAAATTCCTAAATGCATTTAAATCGATATATATATCCAAAACCAATTCTTGAAACTGAAGTCATCAGAACATCTGCTTGTCTACTAGAGCCCTCAAAATGTTTGTTCATAATTTTGGCTAAAAACAAGATTTGTTGTCATGAATTCATAATAACTTCTGAGGCCTATCCACATATCGTCGCTTTTCCGGCAGAGTGGCATAAGTCGAAATTTGTCGTTTTTTAGTTTTGAACACAGAACTGAGCTGACAAAAAAATACAATTTTTCTGTGTAATCGGCGTTAACCTACCTCTTCTAGTTTCCGAGTTATGAAAAAGCGCCGCTCTCAACTTCCAAAAACATCCCCGTCATTTTCTACGTATAAATACGGCATAAATCAATTTTTGTTTTTTTTTTTTAATATGTCGTTTTTTATAAAACTTAACAAACAAAAAATGCAGTTTTTTCACGTATTCAACATTCGAGTTTTGTTTTTTATGAACAAAGAAATTTTTGTTTTCAGTATGAAAAAAAACTTTAAAAGGCTCTTCTGAAAATTTGCAAATTTCGACTTATGCCACTCTGCCGGAAAAGCGACGATATATGTACCTATATATTTGTGTGCTAACAACGAACTTAATCCTGCATAGTTGCAAATGCATTTATGTAAGCCTAATAGCCCGCTCTCTTTCTCCCTTATCAGGTCATGAAATTTAATATCCATTCGAGAACAGAACAAAGTCACACAAAAAACAAATGAACGAGATCACTTAAAATCCCGATGACAGTCCTAAAAAAGTATCAAAATAAACCAAATTTTTCAAATACTCGTTCTAAACCATCTCACTCCACTTACACTCCATAAAGGAATATCTCTGCATTCTGGTGCTGAAGACAAAAGGCAAAATCCAGAATCCAGAAACAGGAATAAAATATACATTCATCATCAAAATCTAGGGTTCCACTAATAACACAAAAGGAATGAGAAATAAAAAGGAAACTCATACAGAAAATGAGAATAAATAAAGAATTTCAAAATGGAATCAGGAGAGGACCAAATGAAGTCCCTTTTTTCACCCGAGCAATTCTTTTGCCTCTCACAAGCAGACAGGGTTTCAATTTCCATAAATATTGTTTCAAGGATTTACACAGACTAATAAAGTGGATTTTAGGTGTGCAGAACGCAAAGGCCCTACGTTGTTCCATTATTATCATTCAATCACGCTCAATAAAAATTATTATTTGTACCTCAATTTCCACTCCATCACCCTTGTTCTTCCGCCGTCTGGCCTTGTCTATATCAAACAAGCCCTCAAGGCTCGATTATGCCTCTTGCCAGTTCCGTTCTGCTTCTGATCATGATCCGACAACGAGGGCGATGGCGATGATGAAGCTCCCATATTTTATGATAGGCCCGCATTCGATTGCGAACACGATGGCGTTAGTTGTGTTAGGGGGTGGAATTTTATTTGTGTTACCAGTTTTCACTGTTGTTGCCACAATAATCTCCGCCAGTTTTGCAGTAAACAGAAAGCAAACTATGGAACACAACTTTTTTATCCTGTACGTCCCCGTAATATAACTTCTGGACAACATCCATTTATGTATCTTTGTACAGCCAGAGATACAAGTATAGGCTTTATTCGAAAGCTCTGAGCTGGGAAAATGCTGAAAGATAAATAAATAGGAAAAAAAAACAAAAACAATTTGTGTTTGATGTAATCAGGCATTGTATAAAGGGATAGTTAACAAAAAAAAAAGAGCAGAACAGAGAGCAATAAGGACTGTACGTTAAGTCCGGAGGGATGTTACACAAATGACAGAAAACTTTTTTCTGCTTGTTTGGAGATCACAAAGCGGATAACTTTCCGGAAGATTTCACTTTTGATAGAAAAACGACCAAAAGACAAAAAGATACGAAAAATATTATGAAAATATTTCCGGAAATTCGTTCAGTAATTCTCAGATACAAATTACAGCCATGAAGTAGGTTAATTTACAGACGAGTGAGAAGTGATGAGTTAAGGGTGAACAAAGATGGTTGGCATTGGTTTTGAATGGTTTTTGTGGTTGTGAAAGCGAAAGAGCCATTCTTTGTTGTGATAGATAGATACAAAGTTAACGAGTATTCTAGCTTGCGGGAATGGAATAAATGGATAAGACTGAGAGCACTCTGTTGAATTGATTTTAAATTGAGGTTATCTTTTTTTCTGTTTTCGTTGTTCTTTTTTGCTTTTGATAAACCTCTCTGGGATTGCTTTAAAATATTGGGAGTTTTTTTTTGTTTTGTGGAAGAAGATACCTACTTTAATTTGAGTAAAGACATAAGACCTGAATAATTTAATTTCTAAATAGGGTCGTTCATAAATCAAGGGACGGCATTTTTAACTGACGTTTAATTTCAATTAGATAAGATGGAGAAATACGCGTAACTCATAGTTGCAAGATATGATCCAAAATGAAGACAAAGTAAGATTTCGGTGTCAAATCAAACTAAGAATCCATAGAAGTATTTCGTACGATTTTTAAATTATAATGCTAGGTTTCCAATTGTCACTGAATTTACACAGTTTGACAGTTCACGATTTGATCTTTGAACGGCACAGAAACAATTCCTAGTTCATTTCCACTTGCGTGTTCTATTGCCCAAAATCAGTTTGTCTTTTCAATGACAAACGAATTTTGACAATCTCGTGTGTCAGTTCAACGACATCTATGTATTTCAATTTGCTTTGGTCTTTTCTGAATTGACGTTCATTTTCAATCAATTAAATTTCCCAGCTGTCAATGTAAATTGTATTTTGTGTTGCTGCTTAATAAAAAGGTAAATAATTTTGAATTTCTACTGTGTTAAAATAAGTCGAACATTTTTGGTGGTGCTTGTTGGCACAGCTGCAGTAAGAAGGAGAAACAAAAAATCTTATTTTTGTCTGTTTCGTTTATTGCTCTTCTCATAAGAAATCGTTCAAACTTCTAAAATCACTTTCAATTTGAATTTAATCAGATCTGTGTCTTTTAAAGGATGAAAAACGTTGGTTTTTCTCTGTCAAAAACAATATGACATTTGGTCTGTCAAAGTGCCTGGACACATTGACGGAAGATCGCAATGCCTCACTGCGCACTTTGTGGCTACACACAGAAATAAACGTACTTGGTGATGCAAGGAAATTGACAGTAGAAGAACAGTTGGAAAGTAGAACACGGCATATTGCGAAGTAAATACCTGGACACATTGACGCAAGTGCACATGAAACTTGCATGAACATATAAAAGAGAGAATGATTTTTAATAAGAGGGAAAGAGATGGACTGAAGTTATCGGCTCGACGCCAAAATAAAAATGTAATTACCTGTCAAAATTGGAACGATATTAGAACGGAACTTGATTCACTGCTCAGAGTTTCATAATAAATTATGAGATTCGTGCAGAATTTTTATTTTTCAGTCCATCTCTTTCCCTCTTATTAAAAATCATTCTCTCTCTTTTATTTGTTCATGCAAGTTTCATGTGCACTTGCGTCAATGTGTCCAGGTACATAGGAAACAAAGCTCAAAGACAATCACTTTTCGAGTATTTCCATTTGTCATTTTGTCAGTAACTGATTGGAGATTTTTTAAAATTCTTTAAAGAGGAGGTTGAAAGATTACCTCGCATTTTATGTTTGGTCTGCGAGAATAAGAAGAAATTATTGGTTGCCAAATCAGGACTGACTCAGAAATTTGATGGTTTGAATACTCAAATATGCACTTGTGTGAGCCAATGTGTGAAAGTTTTGCTTTTGGTGGAAAAGGACCTGCCTTCTTGGATTGGTTTTCCTTATTTTTCTGAACACTTCTGGCAAACAAACTGGCCGCTCTACGTTACTCTTATGACAGTGGCGACATGTACAATTATTCCGAAATCAATCAGATGACCATTTGCTTCGAAATGCGGACAACTTTTCTTAGATATTGTTCATCTGATAAGACCCATATAGCCGATTTTTGTTGAGTTTCGGGTTCATATGCATAGTTCCATGATGTTTTTTTGTCAAACTATGATCTACTTATAAAATGCGAGCAATTCTTTTTGATGACCAAATGTTGAATGTTGAATGTGGTGGCCATTCATTAACAAAAAATCTAAAATGTTCATGGTTCAGTTCTATTTTTTGATCAAGATGAATGTTTAAATATCCATAAACAACACATGTAGCACTCGTATGACGAATCGTTCTGAGTATCATTATTCATCATTACCATTAAAAATGTCAAATTTTACGACTACAATGTCAAATTTGACATTATCAAATTTTATCTTAAAACTTACAAATGTAACAACCTTCTTAAGAATTCACGGTATATATTTTAAAAATAATTTAAGTACTTAAACTGATTTACATAAGTGTCCTTAATATCATGTAATGAACAATCTATCGACTTATAAAATTTGACAATGAAAATTTGTTATATTAATTAATTTGTTAATTTGAAACCGAAGTTTTTGAAAGAAATTTACCTGTATTCTATATTTATCTTTATGGTCACTGCAGGAAAGATTTACAAATAAAAACACATTTATTTTGCACAAAATCTGTGTGGAGACCAAAAGGAGACTTATTAGTTTTTCAATATGGGGCAAATTTGTATATGTTACCTTCATGCATATGTAAATTTAATCAATTAATTCATACAACTGAGAATCGGTTTTATCTAAATGTTCTATAGATTAATCAAATTAAGACCTGTTTTACTTTGACAAATGAGCCAAAAAAAAATTAAGTAAAATCAAAACTAAAAGGTTTATATCTAATAAAACAAACTTTCTCAAGAGCATCTATGACGAACATTTTTATTTGTATTTTTATAACATCCAATCCAAGTTCCAAGTTTGGAGTTAACATTTAACTGCTAAGATAAGAAGTACTACTTTTATTGTTTGCTTTTGTTCTGTAAGTAAAGCAAATTATCTAATGAAATAGGTTCTTAATTAACATTTTATCTTGAAGAATAAGTTCATAAATTTGTATGGTAAAAAGAACCCTTTCCATCATAAACTCAACACCTAAAACCGTATAGCTACCGAGCATGTTTACGAGGCCATTGTTTCAAGCTGTGATTCAAAAAGCTATTGCTTCTACGTTCTATTCAGCAAAGGATAAGAAGACAGTAATATAATAGGTCTATATCTCTAAACCTACTATATTATTCAATTAAAACAAAAGCCCACATAAATTCAGAATGTTGACATCCTCTCTATAAACACAAAAATACGAGTAGTATCATATCATTCTCTGTCTTTCTTAGCTCACAGCCGTTAGTCCAAGAATTTATAACCTTCATTTCCTAACGACGAAACGGACCTTCACGATTGTTGGTATCCTGCTTCTTGTCGTCCATCAACATCAACAATTCAAAGTAAGTTAACCAACAGCATCAACACGCATATTATATTATTACAGTAAATGTAATCAGAGGATCATTGCTGAAGTTCTTCAGAAAAAGGTTAAACATTAAATTAAGTCATCAAAATGTTGAATAAAATGTCTTCAAATGCGATAGCTCTTAAAAGAACACCTTTTTGACACTACCAACTGACATGACGGTAATATTTCCCGGTTGAAGACACAATGCCAGTGCCGACTTATAATTTTCCATAAGCTATTAACTTTAGTGCTGAGCGACGAAATATCTATATCTAAACAAATGGATAGTTAATAACAGACAGAGAATTAAGTATTCAAAATAATTCCCGTGTCGGTTCTCGAGTGGTATGGCCTTCATCTTCCTTGGCCATGTCATTAAAAATTATTGTCTCTCCCTGTAGCACAAGGGCTTAAAAGAATTATTATAGTTGGCACAAAACATGAATAGGAGACAAATTGGCCCAAAGAGGCAAACAAATGAAAATTCTCAAAAAAACACAAACCAAGAATATAATAATGACATGAAATAAGTCCATCCAGGAAACAACTTTCTCACTTCTCAGAACAAGTGGAAGGATTGGGTGGGAACTTGAATGAACAAACAAAAAAAAAACTTGAAAATCTCTCAAAGTTGGTATAAAACTATACTTTCTTCTTCTACCTTGACAACGACACAAAATGACTACTCAAAAACTCCGCAAGTTGTGTTCTTCTGTACACATCCTTTTTGTCGTCCTTCTAGATTTTTTTTGTTATTATATCATTACACAGAATATAAACCAAATAGAATGAACGAAGTTTTTACTTTACCCCACCCCCGCCTCACCACCACCATCCCCCTCCAAGGACCCATTCCATCCATATGATGACTATGATGATGACAACAAAAAATTAAAAGAAAACTTATTGTTAACACTTTTTTGTTCGTCCTCTCAGGCGCACACACTGAGTACTTCCTTCATCTTCATCGTGTATCCTTGAAGGATTCACATCTGTTAGTGTAGGCTAGGCATGGTGCGCTGTGGATCCAGGGTTAAGAAATTTATTCTCAACAACAAAATCTTAGGCAAAATATAAAAATTGACTCAGTTAACGACGACGGCAGTGGGGGTTCTAGTTTTTCATTTTTTTCTCATCAACACCTCCCCCTCACCCCTGTGGCCTACGCCTTCTCTTGCTGACGATGTTAGTCAAGGATATGGCAATGGAATACACTAACTTACTTACTTAAATATACGAAAGGGAGGGAGGCGCATGACTAAATCAGTTATAGATAAAGAAGAGAGGCGCGCATAGCACAGCCGTCGTAATTTTTCACGCTAGTGGAGATGATAAGTTTTATGTTTATTGCATTGAGCGGCGCGGCTTAACAATAGAGTTTTATTCCAGGTGAGGCCAGAAGTGGCAACAGCTCGGGACAGCTAAGGAACTTTGCTTTTCATTGCATGTAAACTGTGAAATTATAAATAATTGCTTTTATTTTGTTCTTTCTTTTGTTGTCGTATCAATCCAGTGTCGCCACTTTAACAAAAATTCATTGTAATTGAGAACTAAATTAATCAACTTCATCAGAGCTTCATATTGAAATAAATGAAAGCTTAATCTACCGTGCGTGAACTTAGTAGGTACTGACAAAATTGGCCCTTAGATTTATATCTTAAGTCTATTAAAAGTATCCTCAAGGTTAAGATTTTAACAGAGCATCTTTTCCTTTTATAATTTTGCAGACACTAAACGGATTCTGATTACCCTCAAGTGCTTAAGCTCAGTGCGAAGGCTTAGGAAATTTGAAGGCGTTTTAGAAGGAGTACCGACATTGATCCGGCATTCCTCTTTCGTGTCGAATATGTGGTTATTCCCCAGAAGGTCGTCTGTGATGCACATACCGAGAACTGTAAGTTTTAAATACACATCGAAAGGACGAGAACGTCAATCTGGTATATTAATATGAGAAACTGAGAGTACTGTCGTCAGCAAAACAATTTAATGGATTAGATGTTTCAGACAAAAGGTCAGTGATGCATATGAAAAAGAGAGTCGGAAACAGAACGGAGCCCTGTGGTACACCAGCATTTATTTTATATATAAATCAGACTTAAAACCGTCCAATAAAGCATGTATAGAGCTGTTTGAAATGTTGTTTCTAATCCAATTAAGAAGAGATATATCATTACCAAACGCGCGCATTTTCTATAAAAGAGCTCAAACTCTTTCTAAAGCTTTTGAAATATCAAGTGGAATAATCTTATTTTGTCCAAAACAATGTAAAGATTTGTGCACTGTTCGGTAAAATATACCATCAGATTACCAGTGAACCAACAATAGCCGCATTGCCGGTCATTGAGAAGATTTCATTCTTCAAGGTATTTCTTAAGCTGATAATTTATCAACGTTTGCAAGAACTTGGAAAAGAGGGCCGTAACTGCAATTATACTATTATGTAGTTAGAGGAAAAGAAGATTCACCTTTTTAAGGACTTGATGGACAAATACTGTGTATCACTAGAATAGGAAAAGGTCACGCAATGATTTTGAAACGTTGAAGAACACCTATTTAGAACGATAGGAAATATACACTCCGGGGGGTCAATTCTCTATCTGTGAAACTGTGAAATGATAAGTTTTTTCACAACTTCACACACTATCCGATTCGCAATTTATGAAAAAAATTAATAAAATGTCAATATATTTTCAAATATTAAATTTGTTTTCACACTCAAACGATTTTGTGAAAAGCTCTGATAAAATATGAAAATTACAAAAACAAAATTATACTCAAAAATGAGTATCGTGTATCAAAAATGAGAGTGTTTCTCATTTTAGTACTGTTTAGTACATGTTTTGACAAACTTATCAGAATGAGTTTCAGAATCGCATTATGTGAGTTCATGAAATGTAAAAATGAAAAATGGCTGTGAAAACTGAAATGACAACTTGCTTATCACTTCACAGTTTCACAGATAGAGAATTGACTTGAATTGATTGGGTCAGGGGATTTGTGTATATCGAGATCTTTTAGTACCATGCTCGGAAATCGATCATGCAAAATGTCTATTATGGCATAGCGCCCGCCCTTTTAAAACCACATGTTTTCGGTGTCCATATCATCCAGTTCGGGGAAGAAGAAATTGGTTATCATCGACCGTTAGCGCCCAGCTTTGGCCATCTGCCCACGTCGGTCGTTCTCAATTAATTATGGATGGATGATGCCACCACACCAAACCGTGGCTTTCTCTGGGTGCATTGCATTTTGATGGATCTTGTGTGGATTGTGATCGTCCAAATTCGACAATTTTACTGGTCCTGTCACTTAATATGACCAAACTTGGGATCAACTTCCAACTGCTCAAAAGCCAACTTAGCGAACATACGTCGTTGTGTAGGGTCATTCATTCTTAGTTCTTGGGCCAGTTGAGGTTTGTATGGGTGTAGGCCCAATCACGACCGGAATTACCCAAGTTGCGATCTGCAAAGAGCCAAGTTCTTGTACGCGGTGTGGAATTGACTTCTTCGGATTCTCCACCACACTCTCAAGGATAGGGGCGATATTTTTGGAAAATCTTGCGTTTCGTTTACGTACGGATGTCTTTTATTTACTTTTATCCACCACGTTGAAAATAGTTGATAATAATGGAAATGTTGCTCGAACGAAAGACCCATTTTCTTAAAACAATTGAATCACTTGCGCATGCTGCTGAACGCTATCACTCTCCATTTTGATTTGGCAACACAGATTTAATAAATTAAAGCCAATTTGATTGATGTAGCTTTAATATTATGGCTGCAATCAGTTGTCAAAAATCCCTATTGAAGAACCCTTAATGTTCATGTATGTATATTTCTTATTAAGCATGTAAGTTCATATACATAATTATGTAAAAATTATTGATATTAATATGCGCCGAGTAGGTTTTACTTACTTTTTAATCTAAAGACAAACATTCCAGTTTCTCCCCAGTAAATAACCCCAAAAACCCTTCACACCAAATTTAAAAGGAAATGATTAAGCTACACACCTAACTATTTGCAAATAACCAGGCGTGGCTCATTTTTTGAGTTTTCTCTATTACTGTGAAAAGAAATTGAATTGAGATTTCGAATCCTTTTTTTTTTAAACGAGAACCCATATTAGTTTTGTATTTCAAGTTTTTAAAAAATACTTATCCGCTTGACTTTTTTATTTGACTTAAATTGACTTCAAGTGTCATCACTTAAGCTAATGTATTCAAAACAAAGTTTTAAAGTACAGTGCTACGTTGCGTGTGTGTTACGTATAAACCTAGTGAATCCCATTTTTGCAACTTTGAGGTAAAAGTAATTCTGTCAGTGCTTCCCCACTTGGAATTGAAAATATATTTTTTCTTGCTGTTCCCACTTTACAACTTGAAACTTTCAAATATAAAATTCAAGCAGATGGGAGAATTTACGAGATGTAAATACCATACACACCCAACTGACTATCACTTGAGAAAGAGTATGAGTAGGTGCATAATTAGTGTGCCCTAGGTGTTTTCATCTCCACATCTTGATGACTCTTTGTGCCCTTTAGCATTCTCTCGAGTCTTACTCCCATCAGCGAAAAAAAACTTTGTCGCCCTCGTGAATATCTACCCCCGTTAACTTTTATTCATGTTCCTCTCGCAATTTTATCAAGGTGTGTATAAAAGGTGCCTTCACCGTTGAACGTTACTCATATGAAATTGAAAATAATTTTTAACCATATCCTTGGCACTTTTCGTCCTTTTGCAAATGTACAGGTAACAGGTCTGCCGCTTCTACAATGGCTCTGGAGGATTGCAAGCTGCTGATGCTGCTGCCGCTTATGGGATATGACGGTGATGGTGAGGCGGGCATTGGATCCTGCGCGAACTCCACTCCGACCCGAGCTCTTCCTGTTGCAGACAACTCCGTCCTTACCGTTGTCGTTGGTTGGTGTGCCCGTTATTCATGGTTAAAATGTAAATGAGAAAATTACTTGCATTTTAATTGAATTTTAATTTCATTACAGAGTTTTTCTTTTAACAGATAGAAACGCGGATAGGTCGACTTCGACAGCTGGATTCTCGAAAAGGATGTGTTCGTTGAGTAGAGAACTAATGCTTCATTTAAAGTTTTGAATAATAATTTTTTTCTCGTCCTTCATTTTTAAAGTTGTTTTTTTCTTTTGTCTAATTCTCTCTATTTTTTGGCTTACTATCATGTCGGATAGTGTTAGTACTCGAGTGTTACTTTTGTTAAACTTAATGTGGGTTTGAATATCCAATTGAGTTTGTATTGAAGCAGAGTGAGAGACACTAATTTTATTTAAGTTTGTCTTAAACTTTTCTTGCCTATTTTATCCTTACTTTAGATGTTGCAAATTTAAATAAAAAGAAAATCTTTTCAAGCTATTTTAGTTTTATTAAACGTTTGAAAAATCTTATTCTCCTGCGGTTTAATTCGTATTAACTTTTACAGACAGAACAAAATGAATGAAGAAAAAAAGTTAAAATAAAATATGTATATCCTTAATAAGACTTTCAGTTTAACAGAGTTTCATTTCAAATATATATGTAAGTGCAGTTCCAAGAAGATAAAAAGGACTTATACTCGTTGGCAAAATATAAACGTAGTACATTTATGCAATTTTTGGATCCTGTTTCTTTATTTCATATTTGCGAGCCAGATTCCTAAAGAGGTTTATTGAAATTCTTCACATATGCACACTTTTTGATTGTAATCTTTTGAGTAATTACGGTTGATTAATGTGGACACAACAATTTTGTATTTGAATACAAGTAGAGCCTAAGGCTAGTCGCGCACTGGCAACTGTTATCGAAATCAAACAGTTTAATCACCAGTTGAAAGAGAACCGCACACTGGCAACTCTTTACTCACGCTCGCACTCTTTTCTCTCTTGCACCTATAAAAAACAGCTCAACTGATGCGAGGCAATCGTTTAGTTTGTGTCAAAACACAAACTTTTTAGTTTCGAGAATCGAGTTGCTCTAAGTGCGCGGTGTCCCATATAAGCCCATATGTTTCATTTTAGTAACTAAACAGTTGCGAAACTAAAAATTGAATGTGCGCGCCTAGCCTAAGCCTTTTTGATGATCTGTAATTGTCAAAACGTCATTAACATGAGTGAAGTGAATTTTATACAAAACACAACACATTCATACAGTGCACTGTTCAAAGTACTGAAAAGTGCTTTAGATAAAAATGGGCCAAATCAGTCATGGACGGCGAGCCTTTAACAGGAGTCGTTCGGTCTACACTGTGGCGAATTTTGCATTAAGAACTTTGGGTAACGCGTTCCAAAATCAAAATACCTCAAGAGGCCACTTAATCATTCCGAGCTTTTTTTGTTTTTAGTTTTAGTTTTCACCAATCAAGATCACCAAACTTTTATACTAAAAATTTATTAAAAACAAAGCGTTGAGAAAGTATCATGCGAGAAATATATCATAAGAGAAATCTATAATGCGAGAAACATGTCATGCAAGGTAACTATCCTAATCGATTGATGAATTTCTCGCATGACAGTTTTCTCTACTCTACTTGGAGTAATTTATTTTAATTTATTTATTATTTTCAAAAAAATAAAACTTTCATTGGATTTACAAAAAATTGTTTGAGAACTCAAAATTTCGAAAGCCCCCTGCTGGTGTTTTTAAACTTGACGATTGACAGTTATTTAAATACTACTCGTATCTCCAAGAACTATTAAAAAATTGTTATTTTATCCAAAACCAACGGTACTCTTCGAACAAATGTAAAAAAAATTGGGATTCGGAATTCTTATTTTTCTTGAAAACGCCAAATACGAGTAAATTTGAGTCCATTCATGGAGAATTACCAAACCAAACTGACTTCAAAACAGAAAAGAACTTTCAAATTCACTGTTACAGAAAACAATGTTGCCATTTTAAAGTTCTCCACCTCTAAAAAAAACACCCTTTATATATACAAGCATCCTATAAAATCATCTAAGTATCTAATTAAAAATGGGATATATTTCAAAATTTCAATTAGAAAACGGAAAATTCTCATAACAAGATTAAACATCTTTCTCTGATTACAGTTCTTGTCGACGAAAAACAGAACCTTAAAAAAACTCTTGTATTAAATTCCAACCTTGCAGCAAACTCACCTGAGGCAAAAATTAACTAGATGAGTTTATCACATAGTTTGAATTAAAGAGCGAATTCTGCCGGGGTCAATCAGAAATTGATAAGGACATTTTAAAGCCCCCAAGCATCGTATGCTTAATTTATTTATATTCCATGTCCACCAACAGCCACAACCACCATTTCTCGCGGAATCATTCGAAACTTAATCCCAATTTCGATGCAAATATCTTTTCGTAGCCCGTGGGCTGGCAGCGCAAAAGATATTATCTCTTGCAGGACCAACAAAAACGTTGTGCGAGTATCTGGATTGTGTGAGTTCATGTGGATGGGTTAACTTATTATTAATGCCCAGAATCAAATTGCCAGGAAAACCGTTGACTCTGAGGAAGAGTGGAATTTTTTTTAAGGCGCAAGAGGAGGGTTGTCAGAAGGGCAAGAATTTTGCATGGCTCAGCAGGCACGCTAATTTAAAATTAAAAATGTATATTAACAATGGCAGCGTGCGAAGGATCACAAAAGCAAGCTGCACAACAACCAAAGCGTTTCCATAGTCCGTCCGGATGAATCGTGTTGCCGCACACGCAAACACAAACAATAATAACTGAGAGGGATTACGAACAAAAAAACAACATCAACAACGGACAGTAGTTGGAAACACCAAGTGGCCATCAAGTACTGCTTTCTCTACTCATTGTGGAAACTGGACAGAACATTAAGGAGCGAGAGATGGAACGTTTAAGCCACGGATACTGCTGAACTCGTAATTGTAATCGCATAACAAGAGCTTAATGGATGTTTAACTTTTGTGTTTTTTTTCGTATGCTGCGTTTTTGTTCTGTTTATCCTCGCATTAAGCGTTTTTCTCTTGTAAGCAGGACACGCGAAAAAAGGAGCAATCATAAGCAATATGGCCGACCAAGCACTTCTTAAAAAAACATTTCGCCGCTGTGCTCCTCAGTAAACACAATCACTTGAGTGGGTGGCTCGTTTCCTTAATAAGAAGCCAAATTTATTGCATATTCGCCATAATTTGAGCCTGGGACATTCAAACGGGAAAACTCGCTATAAATCCATGTGGTGTTTGTGTTCTTTTGGGATCCTGGGTTTTTGTTTGTTTTTGTTCCTTGAAAGCCATAAGCCAATGAACTGCTGCGGGGCTATTTCAATCAGCGTTCATATTTGGATGTGATGAGCCAAGGTCTCCGTTCGCGTTTTCAGCACGAAGGCCCTAAGGGCCTGCTGGAAAATTAAAGACGACGAAACTTAAAGCTTTGAATGTTGTGCCTGTTGTTGTACAAGAACAAATACATGTGCGTACATCCTCCTCTTCTACAATACAATGAGCTGGCAGTTTCACAATCACCCAGGTCCTACATAGATTCCCAGAGAACAGAGCCAGAGAGATTTATCTTTTCGGTTAGAAAATGATTTGTGTGCGGCTGACTTTATGTGTTATGTATAGGCCTTCATATTTTGAGGGGGTTGAAACTTGAAACATCCTCGTAGTCGTAGATGGAAACAGAAATAAATACAAATGAGGACATTGTTGTGTTTTCGGGAGGCAAAAGGCAAACCAACAGCATCAGCATCAAGAAGACTGTGTATAAGGGTATGTTTATGTACATCTACTCTCGGTGACAGTATTTGTAGTCCATTAGGAGATAGTTGACATGATGACGGAGTATGCTCTTATTCCTGATGCTGAACTACTCCTTAGCCAACAACACATTCTTTATTTTCACAGGTTCTTGTGAAAGTTCAGAACAACAAAGACACAGTGTGGCTATCTTCGGGTTTCTGGTTGAGAAATGATTGCAATCTTCAAGCCTGGAGTGAATGATACTGGTCTGGTTTTTAGCTGTCTTGTAACAGAAAATACCAACTTGGTTTTTGGGTAAATTGAAAATTTCAATCAATTACCTGAAATGGAGCTAATGAAAATTGTCATAACTGTGATTTGTATAAATGTGCCAGAGTAGAATTTGTGGGTCTCACTTCCCTTGTGCTATCTCCTGTGATTCCTGGAACTGAGAGAGAGAAAAACATTTTTGGTGAAATATAAATATTTTTGCAAGAATATTTTGAACAAGTTTGGTTCTACGAGTTCTTGCCGAATATTATAACCATATTTCGGTTGACCGAATTGTATATTTTGATCAAAGATATATGCACACATAGTAGGTAAATATCTCAGACACGTTTTATGTGTTGACAAGGATTCTGCTTTATTTATAATGATAGTCAAATAGGAGAAAGATCGTATTTGTTGTTTGTTCTTATGGAAAAACCAAAGCCAAAAATGTAAATACTTGATTTTATCTTTTGAAAATGGAATATTTTATACGACATTTCTAGAAGAAAACGTATGAAATTCGTTCGAGCAGAATAGATACGTAAAATATATATATTTTATTATGAACACTTAATTATAAAATCAGCATTTGGGGATTCTCTTCTAAGAATTTGCTTAAAATAAAGTATTTTAAAAGGATTCGTGTGGAGTAGATTCAAGAGCTGGAAATTAATTTCCTAGTCAATTTTGTCTTTTAATTGGCAACCACAAACAGAAAATAAGGTCTCATTAGAAACATTTTTTAGATTGTGCAAACCACACAAGTATGCAGCTATCTATACATATATACATGCGTATGTATTTATATTTGAAGAAATTTTAACGCTTTCTTAACTTTAAATTACTTCTTAACTCTAAAGTGGTATGAATAAACATTATCCATAATTTATTTTAAGATTTAAGCAACGTTCTCTGAACTTAAGCCTACACAAAAGAAGAATTGTTTTTGTTTTTTTTTTATTACCAGGTAGATACTTTATTAATAAACGATTGATAATAACAAGTGAGCACTTATACATCCGTTAACTCTTATGTTTATTTATAAAAACGTAATATGTACTCTGTGACATGTGATAGCTTGAGGATTGCTCTTAAATTCGTTGTTCACAAGCATTTATACATTTGACAGATAAATAATAATTGGCGCGATTCAAATTAGCTTTTTTGGCCTTTAGTCCACAAAAATTGGCGTTTCGTCCGGGTGATCTCACATGGACTCATCAGTTGACTTGTGAGGACCTTGTCAATACGCAATTTTTGTTAAGTTCAGTTCATCTTACATGAATTTTTTGACAAAAATCCAATGTGAACTATATCCAACAAAGATTAGGATTGTAATCATTAATGTTGGAATTTTTTTGCCCGTGGCCTGGCATTGAATATTTATATGAAGGTTTTTATAATACAAACTCTATATACTACTGAAATAAATCAGCCAAGTAGAAGACTTAGCACTATTATTGGACTTGTTGAATTATTGATTCAAATTAGCTTTTTTGGCCTTTAGTCCACAAAAATTGGCGTTTCGTCCGGGTGATCTCACATGGACTCATCAGTTGACTTGTGAGGACCTTGTCAATACGCAATTTTTGTTAAGTTCAGTTCATCTTACATGAATTTTTTGACAAAAATCCAATGTGAACTATATCCAACAAAGATTAGGATTGTAATCATTAATGTTGGAATTTTTTTGCCCGTGGCCTGGCATTGAATATTTATATGAAGGTTTTTATAATACAAACTCTATATACTACTGAAATAAATCAGCCAAGTAGAAGACTATAATAATTGGCGCGGTTAGATTGTGGTGATGATCGTGTTAAATTGGTGTGATCTGTCAACTCCTTTGTTTATTTTTCAGTTACTGATGCCGTATCACCATAACAAAAGTTACACGTCGAAATGATAAACCTTTACTCTTAAAAATGAGTGTTAGTTAGTGCAAACGTTTCGCATATTTAACGGTTGATGTGATGGTCCTTCAAGGGATGACCGGTTCGGTTATCAATTAGCTAACATTCGTTCGTCAAAGGAACCCAAGATCGGCCGAGAACATCACCGCGTCCGTGAATGCGTAAAGCAGAACCTGAGGCACTCGATTCCTTGCCATGCACAAAAACTCGACCTTTCGCAGATTTCAACTTGGCGAATTTTGCATCAGGACTTGGGCATACACCGGTTCAAGTTCCAACTAAATCAGGAGCTCAAAGCTGCTGACCATAGATGACACGCTTTGTTCGCTAACTGGGCTTTAGAGCGTTTGGAAGAGGGTATCTATATTGGCCGAAAAATCATCTTTAGCAATGTATCGCATTTTTGGATGAATGGCTGTTTTAATAAGCAACAGTGACGTATATTAGACAACATCTACCCACATGAGGTTCACCAGGTGACAATGCATCCTCAAAAAATTACAGTTTGGTGTAGATTTGAATAAAAGCAATAGACCATCAGACCGAATGTCAGTCGATCGATTCCCGGTCACCTAAGAACAAATATTCTTTTTCAGGGGAACTGCCTCTTACGAGAAAGTGACAAATGCTCTAAGATTTTAAACTTCTATTTTTGCGATTGCAAGTCATTTTTAAATTTCATTTCTTTCTTATTAAAAAGCTTTTGCCTGAGGTTTTGAGAAGATTCCCGTGACCACGAGTATAGTGAAATCTTGTCGAAACTTCGGGCGAAGCGCAGTAAGTAAACCTTCGAAGTACTTTAAATATAAAAGTCTTTTTAGATTTGCAACTAACTGACATTGGTTTTTGACAAGCTGTCACGTCACCAAACAATTAATTAAAAAGAAAAGTTATCAAACTGACAAGTTCTTTATCCCTAATCAAGCCAGGAATCAAATAAATCAAAGACATTTTTCAACATAAGCAACATCAAAGAACCAAAGTATAGGATTACTGAGTTTATCGAGAAAACGTTTAAGAAAAAGAAAATAGTTTTGAGGGTAGTTTTAGATGTGTGGCATGAAAACCTCAAATTTAAATCAATTTCTTTTGCTTTTAAGACACGGAAATGAGTATTCTATTTTCAAAGAATAAATGACTGGTTCAACCCAAGAAAGTTTTCTAAGTCCAGTTGTGTATCTTCTATTTACATGTAATATACGTCAAACAGAAGACACTATCCTAGCCATGTTTTCTAACGTCACCGCAATAATAACAATGCATAGAATTTACTAATCCTGCTCGTTTTCATTAACAAGTGAGGCAAATTATCTCGAAATGACTCTAGAAATGCGAAATTGAAATAGAAACCCCATTTTAAAAAGTAATGTGATAAAAGTGTTTCCTTCCTCATTTCGAAAGAAAAATGGTCTGATGATGCCCCCATGCCATAAACCGCACCAAACAGTCAATCTTTGTGGATGCGTTGATGTTTAGTCGAACACTTATAGATTGTGTTCGCTCCAAGAACCACAATTTTGTTTGTTGACATAGCTGCTGAACCATACTGGATATTTTGACAGCTGAGTGTCATTGGCAAATTTGACAGCTGCCCCCATATAACAATTGAAATAAAGACTCGGAATTTCAAAAAATTAATGTTATTAGAGAAAAACTGTTCATAAGCATAAAATTCATTTTTTAAAAGACTAAAACAACGCCTTTAGTTGTTGGAGCTAAAAACAGGATGCCATGTGATACAAGCAAATATTAGTTTATGCAAGAACAAAAATTATAAGTCGTTGTAGTGTTTTCTTAAAATCATAAGCTTTGATATACAAAATGTTTCAAACATTTTTAAGAAAAACTATTGTACGAATAAAAAATAAATTTACAAAAAAAAATACTGAGCCGTTTTTGAGATATCGAATTTTCCGAAAAAAAATTTTTTTTTTCAAAAATCAAAAAATTGTTGTTTTTTTGAAGTCTTGAAATGCAATGTTTATTTAAGCTTTTTAGAAGCTTCCCTATAAGAAAAGTTCATTGAAATCCGTTATGCCGATAATGATAAATTCAAAATTCGAAAAAATGGATCTATGGTAGGTACAGTCAGTAATATTTCAATTTCAATTTTTTTTATTAAAATTAACTGGAAGAAAAATAATTTTATCAAAATTATCCAAACCGTTTTTGAGAAAAATACGATTTTCGAAAACCATTTGTTAACATTTGTACTGTGGGTACCGTTGTTTTTAGATAAAATAATGTTTTTTCCTAACATCTTGTAAATTATATTATGAAACTTTTATTTATCGAGTTTAAAAAAAACGTGCAAGGAGTTTTCGAAATATTGAGTTTTAAACAAAAAATTTTGAAAATTTTTTTAGAAAATTTTATTACACAGTAATATTCAAACTTTTGGGGAGCCTTTAGCATAAAAAAATGATCAAAATCGGTGGCACCATTTTTGAGAAAATCAAAAACAAAAAAATAGTTCCAAGAGGGTTACCAAAAATAATCATTCCCTTGGAAAATTTTTTTCAGCTTTAACTAAATGAAAGTTTTTGAATTTTTATTAAAAAAATCTTTGGGACAGTTTTTGAGAAAAAAAAAATATTTATAAAATTTCGTTATTTAATGTTATTTTTGGTCTTAAAAAAAATAAAAAAGCGTGTGGGGGGGAAAGTTTAGTAACGATATCTACAAAGTTTGACAAAAATCGGCCGAGCCACTTAGGCTGTAGTGGAACAGACAGACAGAAAGACATAATTTCGAAACCCACTTTTTTCATCTCAACGTCAACTTTGATCAAAATCTCGAGTTCGATTTTTTTACGGATGCATAACTTGCCTTATAGTACCTATAAGTCGCAAGTAAAAACTCATTGCTATCTGTTCTCCACCAGGTATCTGGTACCAAAAAACTCGCATTGCGGAAATAGGATTTTGATGTTTTTTGAAAAAATTGTCATATTTTTTATTTTTTCCTTTTATTTTTTTGATGGACTGACCAATACTTTTTATTATTTTGTATTTTTGTGTTCCTTAATTACTACTTTTACTAAGTACTTTCTTCTTTTCCACACTTTTTCGTTAAAAATACCATATTACGATGCAGCTATTACCTTACACTTTCAAGAAGGCAAGTTTATGTCATCGTTTCGAGCTTTTTATTTTAATTGAACATAAGCAACTTAAAATTATCAAAAAATAACTATTTAAAAAAAAGGCAAATTCTTTTTTCCTTTTTGTTCACCAACAACGGCATTTTATTACAATCTCTTAGGATATCATGGTATATGAAGTTTAATAGAAATCAGAAAAGCCGTTTTCGAGAAGAATGTCAGCACCATTTAAAAATATTAAATCAGCTCATTATACCGAAGCATATCGTACATACATATGCAGGCGAACAGAGGCACTCAGATGATATCTAGAATCTAGAACCACTTTGGTGAACATCATCATCATGTTTTTCTCGTTTTTCTAAAGAAATTAATACTTGCCCTATAAATCAATTAATAAATTATTTGAATTCGATATCGATATTATATAAAAATCTACATAATATGAAATCTTTAATCGATTTTCAATAATTAGGTACTTCTGACACTGTTAAAAATTTTGAAAAAAAATAGGTATACACGAATGAACTATGAATTTTGTGTACTATGCCTATTTATTACTTATTGCATTTTAACACTCTTTTTCTTCTAAATAAATTTCTATATCTAAAAGCTTAAAATCTTGATTAACCTGTATGGATCTGGCAACTTAAATTTTAAACTAAGACTTGGTTTTGATATTTGTCTACATTTTAACTCGACTTCCCAAGACTTTGCTTTAACGTCGCCACACACTTATTTCCATTCATTAAATATAACGTGTTGAACCCAAAAATGCATTTCAATCTCTTGCAAATACCAACCAACATTTCAACGTTTGAATAATTGTTTCTGGCTTAGATGTCCTCAACGTCCACATCAGAAGAAGGACGTATTATTATATGTACATTATGTATATGCTTTTATTTTGAAACCCAATTAAAAAGGAAATGAGTGCCTCGTAAAAAAGTAATTCAGTATTAAAAGAACGCTTAAACCATTTCCGCTAAAAGCAAGCAAGCTCGGAAATTTCCATAAAAAAGCTCCTTACAAATCACAATGCCCAACCAAATAAGCTGTACGAGTACTTTTATTTCGTTTTAAAGAAAATTATTATAAAAACGAAATAAAATTTAACGACATAATTAATTTTACCAGTATTAAAATTCAGGTTTATGTAGTTTCAACTTTTTTTTTTTATTTTTGCCCCCACTTAGCCACGATGAATGTGTCAGGACGAAGCTTAATCACTCACTCTCAGCACAAATTGAAATTAAAATTTAATTTTGCGTTGTTGTATGTAAGCGACAGGATGCACAGCGCGTATACCCAATGCATATACAAATATAATTTATATATCATCGTCCTCTCCCTACAACAATAACAACAACTCTCCTTTAAAATGATATTAACGGTACACGAAATAATTAAAACCCTGTTCTTTCTTTTTTTTCACTCACAACCATAATCAAAGCAAAATAATAAATGAAACCCAACCCCCACTAAAATATCGTTGTCGTTGCGTTGCAAAGGATTGCGCAAACTATACAACAAAACTTTCAGTGAAACAGGGAATTAATTAAAAAAATACATAAATTTTACACAACAAATAAATAAATAAATAAAACAACAGATAAAAATATTTAAAATACTTATAAAAAAATTCGCTATGGTGTGTATGTGTGTTTTTGTGCAAGCTTAAATATATCTCTTCCAGTTAAAATAATTTTTCCCTTAGAAATAAAAATTGTTTTTCAGGATTTTTGTCCCTTGTCGTTTAAAATCTTATAGGGGTGAAATTGCATTTTTTATTCTGTGTACCGAGTATCATGTGTCCCTGTGTGACACCGACTTCAGCCATCACCAGCGGGATGATGCATTCATTTGAATGCAATGGAATTATCCCCAGGAATCATTATCAAGCCAACAACCCGACGAAAAAAATAGAAATCAACCAACAAGGACGAAATAGAAAGTAGGCAAAAATCATAAGGAACCCAATGCCCAAGTGACCTGGTAAGACGTTTAGCTAAATCTATTTCCGTGGGATAGGTCGCAAAAGATGTAACGGATAATTGGGGACTGATTTGGAAAATTCCAGGCTCAGTTCATTTTGTATAAAAGTTCTCTTCAAATATTTCTCAGCTATAATGTGGTTTAAGAGAGAAACCTGCGCATAGACAAGAAGTCTTTGACTCCTTTGGTTTAATGCTGAATTTGTTTGATGTTGGAATTGGGGATAATAATTTTTGAGGAGTGTAGGATGCTTGACTATTAGGTTTGATTAAGATAACTCCGAATTGTTTTGCTGTTTTATGTTATTCAGCGGATATAAGGGAAAGCGGTTTTCTAAAATATTTGGTTTTAAAGAGAAAACCACGTGTAGGGCGATTTCAAAGGATTAGGATTTTCAGCCGATAACGGTATTTTTTTAGTAGCGCATATAAGCATATCTGCAAGAGAAAGAAAATAGTTGAACATTCTTGAAAGAGACGATTTGAAATTGAAAAAATGATGCTGTTACTTAATTTTTTCAAAATGGTAATGACACGGGCGCAAAATTTTAAACAGCCTATTATTAAGGTATTAGTAAGAATGCTACTTAACAATTTGCTAACTTTAAAGTAGTTTACTAACTCATTCTTAATTTTAAACATTTTATAGCTAGTATCGTACTAAAGAAATTTTCTTAATAAATTGCTTCTGAACACACCCAAAACAATGACAGCTCGTGCAAAAAAATAAGTAAACAGGCCTTTTGTGGCGTTTGCAAATAGCACTATACTAAAAAAATATATTGGATGATTTTAACTTTAATAAAAGGGTAGAGAAAGTATGATGATATGTTCAATTAAAATTTGCAAAATCGTTGTTTTAACCTAGTATCATACTAAAACAGCTTTAACATCGTACTAATTCAACTAAAATTTTGCGCCATTAATATGTATAGATATAAAATAAGTGCCATTTAATTTTGCATGAAATAACATGGGGCCCATCGTGTGACGTCGTACCATATTATATTATATATTTTCACTTTCTTACTTCCGAGATATGTACGAGTACATATGCATATGCATGAATTTATGTGTGTACATAAGTATTAAAGGATTATATTCCCATATCTACTCTACCATTTCTTTCACAGAGCCAAAATTTTCTTTTACATGGACACCTGCCGTTAAACACCTTAATTCCACGGTGATCATACCCACAGTAACGGATTCAAATTAAGCATTGGCCACCGCTCTGAAGTAGCATTACAGCACTCCAGTAGCAATTCAGGCATGTCTACACCCCTTGATGAGGAGCGAGGCCTATCTAACGCTTTTGGCATCCATGATAATTATGGACACCAATTATTGTTTCCTTAACCACACCCACCACGATACTCCCACAAGGGGGCTTACCTCATAGAAAGTCTGAGGTAGAGGCCAAGCGTCTTGTGACCCAAGACTTCACCTCCTGGGCACTATCTCCCGTATGTTTTGCTCTTTGTGGTCTGTTTTGGAATAACTCTTTGATTCCACCTCCGTATCGAGATCCACTTCTATAAATTAACTCGAATATACGCTGGAAGAATGAGGGCTATAAGTAAAATTTTCTTGATTCATTGACTACTTTCAGGATCTGTTGACTGCACAACTTTCTACAATTCCATCTCTTTCAACACTTACTCCCGTAATCTAAGAAATCCTCGCCTCTTTTATTTGCCCACCAAACGTACCTCTTATATCTCCAGTAAACATATTACTCACATGCTTTTTCGACTTTAACCTCTTCTTAATCATCCTTCAAATTTACACCAATGCTAGTATATAATGAGGGCTATATTAAAGTTAGATTATATTAAGTCAAATACTAGTTTTTTTTTTTTGAAATTAAAAAAAAAAAAACATTTTTCTTTCTGAAAAATTTTTCATAGATTTTTATAAAAAAAATTCTTTACCTTGATTTTATTAATGGTTGACATTTTATTAATCTCATTTTTTTTGGGAAAAAATGTTTCTTATTATTTTTTTCTTTAACTGAAAGCTTTTTGCGACTTCTAGGCCAAATACGATCCTCCCAAGCACGACAGTTGGGCTCATTAGTTACACGTTGTTTTGGCATTTTAAGACGCAATATATACGAGTCGATTGATATGAATACATCCAGTCGTGCCTGGGCGACATGAATTTGGACGCAAAAAGCTTTCAATTGATTTATTCAAAATAAAGACAATGAAAACAAAAATAGAAACAAAGTCGCAAAATTTTAAACATTTAAAACCTGCTCTAAATCAATTTTAGAATGGGAGTCGACTTTTAATATTGTATATAAAACTAGAACCGACTTTTTGTTAATTTTAAAGGACATAAACTATACTTTAACGTTAAAGAGATCGTCTAACTTTAACAGCAGCAAATAGCTAGTTTATTTTTTAAAAGTATACTTTATCCATATTGAGAATGGTGATTTCATACCAAAGCAAATCGAAGTAAAAATGTTTACTAAAGTTTTATTCGATTTTTTCAAAGATGTGCTTTGTAAATAGACTGAATCACTGAATATTAGAAATTCAAAACAATCGTGATGTACGATCAACAAATCTGTACATACAAATGTACATATGTTATGTATGCATTGGCTGTACTCGTCCAAATGAATTTGCACCTTGCACCAACAAAATTGAATTTGTATGCTGTGAATTAGCTATATAGGTATACTTCATTTCCATCTAAAATAATGTAAATAATTTGTAAAACAATCAAAATCTTAAACGAGGTAGTACGAGTATATAAAATGTACTTTTTGCGGCGAAAATTTTTTTTTTTTTGTTCGTGTAGTTGTGTTTGAGTTATGGATCTGTCAAATTAAGGGATGTTCAACGCAAATTCTCTTAGGTTCTATTGTAAAACCAACATTAGTTAGAAGAGTTGTCTAACGTGTTTAAAATTATGCAAAAGTTAGACAAAGTCTCCAAGCTAAACGACTGCGTTAAGTAGAGCCGGTTTTATTCTTTAAACGAGAACTGTTTAAAATTTTGCTCCAAAAACTTTAATTTTTCGTTCTTCGTTCTTTTTATTAGTTTTCTTATACAAACCGCCTAAAAAGTTCATGTGATATAACGTATAACCCAAAAAAATTTAAAATTTTATTTTGAAAATTAAATATTTCTATATTATTGTTGTCAATTGATACATTTTACTATCACTGTGAAAATGAAACAAATTAACAATTGTGAATAGATATTATTTTTTGCGTTTTGGTTTTCAGGTATTGAATTTTTTTTCTTTTTTGGGATTTTGTTACAATTTTATTTCATTACACTGAACCAAAAAGGTACGTAGTATTAATAAAAAAGTGCATTAATAACAGCATTTGTACATTATTTCTCAGCCGATGTAAAAGTACATTGTTTTAACGTATGCTCGATCATTATTTATCAACGTCTTGTATTAAATAATGTTTTCTTCATCATTAAATGAATTCGTTCATTAATTAATGAAGCTGTTCATTAATAACTATGTATTTATCCACATAAAACAAGAGTATATAATACGGGCATTAATGAAATTTATCTTTAAATAATGTTTTTTGTTCATTATAGAAAGTATCAAATACATTATTTACAATGTACCTTGTACATCGAACAACGTATGGAATTCATTGTTTAATGTACAAATTCCTATAAATTCATGTTTCCTAAACATTAAAGTAATGTATCTCATTCATTAATCAATGTACACAATTAGTTATTTAATGCAAAATATTCATTGCTTTATTGTCATCCAAACATTTATCCAATGTATCTGATTCATAAAATAACGTATAAATAGCGTAATTGTATGTATAGTATTTATTGTTGAATGTACAATTTTCATTAATTCAATGATACCTATACATTGAAACCATGTATACCGTTTATAAATTGACGTACCAAATGCGTTATTTTACGTATAATATTCATTATTGAATGTATAGCATTCATTACTTTAATGTAACCTATGCATTGAAACCATGTATACCGTTCATAAATTAACGTACCAAATGCGGTATTTTACGTATAATATTTATTATTGAATGTATAGCAATTATTGCTTTAATGTAACCTATACATTGAAACCATGTATACCGTTTATTAACTAACGTATCAAATTCGTTATCTTATGTATAATTATACATTAAAGAATGTTCAACATTCATTGCTTTAATGTCCTTTATACATTGAAATTAACGTACCAAATATGTTGTTTAATGTATTATTCCAATGTATTTTTTTCCCTAAATAACGTATACCATTCATTATTTAATGTATGATATTTTTGCTTTGATGTCGTCTATACATTGATCTATATCATGTTCTTATCTGCTTATTATTGATGCTTAGAAAACGAATTCTATTGATTGGCCCGCTGAAATTTACTTTAATTAAAAGTTAAATAATACTAATCAATGAGCAATGTTATGTAAATTAAATAAAGCCAATCAATACATTCAATTTTCTAATCATTTTTTCCAAAGCTTACCTCAGCTGGTCTTGGAGTAAACTCATTCCACGAACTCTGAAAAAAAAACTCTGAAAATGGTCCAAAAGAAGTTAGTTCATATGATGACAAATTTTTGTATCTTGTTATGGTATTTATTTATGCTCTGAGATTGTTAAGTGGTACAAAAGATTTTGTAGATTAAAATTAGGTTAAGTATTACAAGTGCTTAAGAAAATTATGTTGAATGTCAAGAATTATAAAAATATTTAAAGTTTAAGTCGACTCGTTTAATGCTGAAACTAATATATGAACTTTTGAAAACTTTGTTTTACATTTTATGTTATAGAAAAAAATTTGAATAAACGTCCAAAAGGTTGAACATGCTACAGGATATTCTAAGTTAAAAAGATGAAAAATTTTAAAACAAACGTCGACAGCCCGAACAAGGCATTTAAAAGCAAATTTGACCCCATCAAAATAAACATAAAAATCCTGAAGGTTTGATTTTGATTCCCCAACTGCTATGATGAATGGCTGTACGCTTTGCGATCTTTGCTGGAGATGCTGCAGGTGATCTTCTACCTCCTGGATGGACGTTGCCGTAAAAATAAAGGCTTCTTGCGAATCCTTAATTGTATATTTAAGGTAGCTTTTTCTTCCAATTTTTTCCTTCGTAAGCGCTTTTTGGTTAGGCACCAAATATGCGTGAAGGCACGTGAATACAATTGCATTTCGACTATCTGAAAATATAATAATAATTACATTTATAGAAAACAATAATCAATTATTACAAATTATATTTAGTTATAATAAAGAATTAAAGCAAAACTTTATTTTCCCAAAATCTTATTAATGTTATTGTAGTTAAAGAGGATTTTTTTCAGTAAAATAAAATTTTGTTTCTACCTAAAATCAATAGCGACTTAATTCACTTTTTCAAGATACAGTAAGACCCGCTTAAGAGAAACGGCAAAATGTCACAGTCTTTCTTTCACTTAAGCGGGTTTTTCACTTAAGCGAACCCCGCTTAAGTGAAAAATAATTTCACTTAAGCGGAGTTCGGATAAGTGAAAAAAAAATTTCACTTAAGCGGATTTAAAAATTCCATTAAGCGGAGATTTAATGCTAGAAACAATATTTTTTTTAATCTTTTGAACTTGCCTTGAAAGAAGTTAAATAAAACAACGACTAAATAACACAGAAATAATTTATTGAAAAAAGAAAACTAGCAAATTTTTGTTCTGTTCGATTCAATTTTTTGTTTCACTTAAGAGAGTTTTTTTGAATGAAGTATATTAAAAATTAACTAAAAATATGTTTCAGTTATCCGGGTTTTTCACTTAAGCGAGTTTCACTTAAGCGGAGTGTTTTAAGGGAAATTGGTCGGAAAATACTTGGGGATGAAGAAAGTGTTTCAGGTAAGCGGGTTTTTCTCTTAAGCGGGTTTCTGTTAAGCGGGTTTTACTGTAATCGAAAACATAGTTTTTTTTTTTTTTTTTTTTTTTTTTGAAAATAAGTCTTTAACTTTTGGTTAAATTGTTTGTTGCATTTGTTTTTCAAATATATTTCATATTTTTTTTATATTACTTAGCTTTGTAACATTCACACCCAATACTGGAGTGATACAAATTTTATATTTAAAATTTAAAATTTTTGTAATAAAAGTAAGAATATAAGAACTTCACTTTTAAAAATATTATTAGTTAATTTGAAATTAAATGTATTATTTGAGATAACAATTCCTATAAGAAATGTCTACCAAAATAGAAATTTGATTAGATTAAAACTGGACAAAATAAGTTTTGAGAGAAAAAAAAAAATAATTCGTGTTTTAGTAGGCGGACTTTTAGATGGAATTAAATGATTTTAATACTTACTTTCATTTATGTCGGTGTCCTTTATGCAACTTAGAAGTTTAACAGATTCTCTGTCCTTAATATGATGCTCTGTTGACAAAAATCTATATATCTTCTCATAACTGTCATTCCAGTTGTCTACGAGGGAATAGGTAGTGTTGAACAACGCTTTGAAGTCCATATCAACCTAGTGATTATTAATTTTATCAATAAAGTTATTGTTCAAATAATATTTGAAATGGAAATATTATGATACTGACTTATAATAAATGAAAATAATGCTGGATCTATAGTCAAATTGGTCAAACTAAAAACAAGGGTTTGTAGTTTGCCAAGTCAAATTGTTTGTCTACTATTTGTTATTAACATTACCAATCTATGACCTTGGGGCAATTTGTACTGCGGCCATTTTTCCAGCGTATTTTTCGTTGAATCGGAACTACTCAATTCATTTAAACGGTATTTTGTACAGGCCTGCCAATATCTGTCGAATTCCTCTGAGCTTAAATGGTCAAATTTCAAAGATTTTATGTACTCCTCAGCATTTGTTTCTGGAACTGAAATATTTCAATATTTATTAATGAAAATATATTGCAAAGTGATATGTTTCATTAATGATGTTTTATTTTTTTATGACTGTCTTTTTTAAAAAGAATTTGTAACATTATTTCTTTTTTCTTCAGATTTGGTCACCTTTAAAGGTACTAAGAAAAATATTCTTATCACAATCATCATTAAGTTTGTTTTTGAATAAGCCCTGAAATTCCATCTTAATAGGAAAATGTGTATTTTCCCGAAAAGAACTATCACAGAATCCATTGTAATGAAAAATCTTACACAAATTGATTTGTTGATGAAAAATTTTAAAACAAACGTCGACAGCCCGAACAAGGCATTTAAAAGCAAATTTGACCCCATCAAAATAAACATAAAAATCCTGAAGGTTTGATTTTGATTCCCCAACTGCTATGATGAATGGCTGTACGCTTTGCGATCTTTGCTGGAGATGCTGCAGGTGATCTTCTACCTCCTGGATGGACGTTGCCGTAAAAATAAAGGCTTTTTGCGAATCCTTAATTGTATATTTAAGGTAGCTTTTTCTTCCAATTTTTTCCTTCGTAAGCGCTTTTTGGTTAGGCACCAAATATGCGTGAAGGCACGTGTTATTTTTTATCAACACTCGTAATATTTTTCAATTATAATAGAATTCAAAATTGTTCTTAAAGTTGAGAAAACAGGATGATCAAAGTAAAAAAAGGACAAAATTTGTGAAACGATGTCTCATAGTTTGAATACAGCATTTAAAAGAAAACTTTACCTCTTCAAAATAAACGTAGAAATTCGGAAAATAAGTTTTTGATTCTATACCAACGGCAATAATTATGAACGGCTGGACGCTTTCTGATTTTTACCAGAGATGCTGTAAGTGATCTTCTAATTCTTGGATGGACTTTGCGATACCAACGAAAGTTTCTTGGAAATCTTTTAAAGTACGTATATTTAAGGAAGCGTTTCTACTATTCTTTTCACGAAGGGTCAATTTGCTGAGATATTGTTGATTCAATATCACAATAAAAATCGCAGAACACCAACAAAAATTAAATCTGAATATAAAAATTATTTGACCAATTCAATTGATTGATTCAAACAATATTTTTTAAGAAAAATCTTAATTTGACCATTAAACAATAGAAAAAAAATCTGAAAAAAACATTGCTTTCTTAATTTTTGTGTGTAGTGTTTTCATTTTCAATATTTCTATTGATATTTTTTATAAAATTAAAGTGCTCTACGTTGCGTACAAGACCAAGTAATCTCATGTAATCTACTGATAAAACTATCATGTATTACATCCATGCAGTCAATATGCCAATAAATTACAAGTGTAATATTTTTATTGTTTTAAAGTCCCATTTCTGCGTTAACCACATTATTAAAAACAAAATTTTGTAAGAACTTATACACAAAAGTAATACTAAGTATCAATTTGATATACTCAGCAGGTTTTTATCTCTAAATTATCCAAAAATCTATGAAGTTCAAAGAATAAAAATATAAAGTTTCAATTTTATGTTTTATTGAGAGAAATCCTTTTTTTCTAAATAAGTGGTTAGTGCCGAGGACTTTAAAGACAAAAAACAAGGCAAGAAATATGTTAGACTTACTAAGTAATTTTTCTTCAGATTTTTCGTTAATTTTGGAACTTGATGGACTTGAAGCAGTTGTTCTTAAACAGGATTTCAGATTGCTGAATTTGTTATAAATTTTTCCCCTTTTACACGTCCTATAGTATTCCTATCAAGCAGGAGGGATAAGATTATATTTGTGGTATTATTCAAACAAATAACATATTAAGAAATAAACGATTAACATATACATACATCGATTTATAAGAAAGAACGATTTTAGTTAACAGAAAAGTATTTTTGTAGAAACCTATTCAAACTTATATATTAGATTGCCGAATGTAGGCGCTAAGTTAAGGTTTTTTTTTTCGTTCAACTTATACTTTGTTTATGTGTTAATATGTATGCCTCATTTTTTCGGGTAATCTTTATAACTATACAAAATTTTAGTATCTGTGAAACAAATTGACTTGTAATCGTTCTTTCCCTATTCCTTTCAAAGATATTTTAGGCGTCATTTTTGAGAGCGGGATAGGTTCATTTTTTCTTTTACCTGAGTAAACATGTTAATATTAATGAAAATTACCGGTTTTTCAGAGCCGAATGGAATTATTGCTCTATTGAATATATGATTAATAAAATTATCGAACTTAACTCTTTTTTTTCAAAAGTGGGCCTATTCCACATCCAAAAACCCGCCCATAATGTAGGATATAGTTGGTATGGATATAGCATAAAATATAATTCAATTGTATTACCAGCATTTCCGTTGGAAATCGTTCAACGATTTCCTGCTCGATGTCATAACTTGTTCTCAGGTCCAGTCTTACATTTTGTTCTTCAAAATAAAAAGCAATTGCATTCACTAGCATTGCTCTTTGTTCTTCTCCAAATTTGTTTTTCTGTTCGTAGAACTCTGTTAATAATTTACCTTTTATTGTATTATTAAGGACATCGCTTAATGTTATCCTTTTTTTATTTGATGAACCACGAGTAGATGTAGGAGAAGATGCTGGAGACTGAACGGTGCTAGGGGTGCTCGGTGAAGAGTATGGAGTATTTCTGTTGGAATGCATAGCCATTGAAGAACTACTTCTACTGACTGGTGATGATAGTAACAAGGAATTTCGAATACCGAAGTTATTTATAAGAGGCAAGCCGATAAAGTTTCGCCACTTTTCCAACTGATCTTCAAACACAATTTTAATTCCATCGGCAAAATCTTTCAAGATCATTGGAATATGCCATACTTTAATGACCTTTAGAACAGATACCCATACTTCTTTTTCTATAAAAATTAAGTAATTAAAAGCATTTTAAGAACATATAAATATACACATAGAAAATATTCTTACGTATTAAAACATCAGCCAAAAAACTCATTTCCCAGCTATTGAGTAATGCTATTAACTCTTCTTTTTGATGATCTAGCGTGTTTTGAAGATATTCTGGTGCACTATTGGTTTCATCAGCACCAATATTAATAACGATGATATCGCCATCGGCATTCCCATTTCCATCCTCAAATTCAATATCTGTCAAATTAATTTGACAGCCAGCGGCTTCTTGTTCTGCATCTGCGTCCATTACGTTTAGAACTTATGAAAGTAATAAAGTGAGAATTTATATTCGACTTGGGAAGTAATAATCTTTAATTTTTAGCATATTTCTTCATCTCGGCGTTTTAATTAAAGTGATAGGAAATCCTATAATGAAATGTCATAGGCCAAAAAAATGTGGATTGTATTGTATGAAATTTATTTTCTGACAAAATAATAAAACTGAAGAATTTTCAGTACGAAAAATATATAAAATGATATACAATTCAATATCGTCTTTTAAAAGAGCTATGTAAAATCCATTTTTATATTGATATCCGTTAAATTTTACTTCTTCATATGATTGTATATAGATTAGTTACTCTTTTTTAATATCGTGCATATAATATTGTTGTAGGAGCTTTTCGTTTTGTCTGATTCCTTAAATATAACACTAGAATTATTATTGCACCTTAATTCCAGTAAAGAAGAAGCAAATTGAAGCTGATACTTTTTTGCCAATGTCAAGCAATTATTTTTATGTGATGTTGTTGCGTTGGAATATACTTTAAATTGCCTATGCTTGGCCTCGTATTTGAAACACCAAAAAGTTTTAAGAGGCCCGGACATTTGATAACAGTTGGATAATGAATTAGGTTGTGGTGTTTTGGTTTGAGGGTATCATCAAAGCAAAGGATCATGTCGATTATTTCAAAGAAATTGATAAGAAACTTCCAAACATAATCATCATCAGAAATATAATCGCCAACAATGATTGAAAAGCAATACATAAAAGTTTTCATTTTTCTTGCTGACATTCTTAAATGTTTTTTTGTTAAACGCGTTGTTGTTATTTCGCCTGAGAAGTTATCAATTTCAATAGGGCCATAATCAAAGGTTCGCTTTCTTGAGTTTAAAACTTTAAGGTTAAATTATTTGGCTGTTTGTGTTAAATAAACAATTGCATGACATATATTATAGGTAAGCATGGAAAAGAGTAATATATATTACTTACAGAATGTTGCCCACTATGAGATCCTGGAGGATTGTTTATTTCAAATTCGTCGTTATATAAAAAATACGGAATGAGTTTCTTGCCAACATATAGTTTGATTTTTTGTTTCCATAATTCTCCTTGAACAAAATTGGAAACTCAAGAATCTGTATAATATTTATTCATAGTTTCCAGAGTATCATTTAAGTAACCTTTCTGTTCAAATATTTTACAAAATTGAACGGATTTCTGCATTCCGATACTATATTCATTATGTAATTCTGGACAAACTTTACTTAATTTGTGTGTAGAAAATGATTTGAAAAGTTCTAACAATGGATCTGTGATACACTATTTTACGCTCTTTTGTATTTCATATACATCTTTTCTATTAAAGTTGTTATTTGAATGCAATTTTAATGACAATTTTACTGCAGATTTGAAAAAACTATCCAACTCAAGTTTAAGATCGTATTCTTCCTGATAATGTTCTGTTATTTTATCAAAACCGCTTTCCGTTTCTTGTAAAATTTTTCTTTCGCAAGAAGTACTGTTCGATTTATCAGGAATTTCTGTTACGTTTTTATGTATATCAATTTCTTTTTCAAGCTTGCTAGCATGTTTTCTTATCGCATGTCTTTTGAAGCTTCCTAAATCTTGAAATACTTGATAACAATATTTTTCAATACATCTAAATGTGCTTCTTGTCTTAAGATCATGTATTCTTTTAAAATGATGAATAAGAAGCTCGATGGTTTTAAAATTATTTTTACACAAGTAACAGATCATGGTGTACCTACAAAAAATATCTCATTATTATTTATAACGAATAATAATGCTTTACAATTTTTCGTTCGGTAAACATTTTTTTAAAGAAATGCTCTGGGGATAGTAAAAATTAAATGCCAGTTATTCAATACTAAGTAAACTCTGAGTTAAGCAAAATCTATGAAACCCTGAAAATGAAATGGACTTGAGTTACTTGAGAAGCAGTTTTCCAATAGAAGATTAACTTTTAACATAATAAAAGGGAGATCAGTTGTCTATATTAATTATCTTTTACTTTAATTTTTGAAAAACCAATGGCTAAAAAGCTAGGGCTACATTATGTGGAACTATAAAAAAGGCAAAAGTGTTCTGATACTCATCTGTATTATATGTCTTCCTATTAGCTCACCAACTTTGTTCCGTCAATTCTAAGACTAAAAACATGTTTAGAATTTATCTCGTGTTTAAGTTATTTAAAAATTTTAAACAAAACAAAATTGCATAAGCAAATTTTCAAAAAATATTAAAGAAAAATTTTAAGAATAGTTTCAAAATATTACAATCATATTACTTTAAATTTAAAATTTAATATCAATGTTACATTAGCCGTGTTTTTTTGTAAAAGTTATCCGTAGCACTGTAGGATTTTATATGAATAACAAATACAACATCCGCAGTAGGATCACTGCCGATAAAAGGAGAAGTGAAATCCTGCTGCGGATAAAGATTTGAAGTTTATTCGAGTATCGGCAGTGATCCTTCTGTGGATGTTGTATTTGTTATTCATATAAAATCCTACTGTACTAGGGATAACTTTTTCAAAAAAACACGGCTATTAATCAACAAAAAACACATTAGTTTAAAGCTGTGTTCATTGTATATGACTAAACAAAATAAAATGCACGACTAGGTCGCACGAGATGACTCTTATCTAAAAAAACTAAAAATTTTAAATGATTCAAACAATTCTCTTATTAGTTCGAGCTAAAAATAGAATACCATGTGCCATGGTTTCTTAAAAAATAATCTTTTATATACAAAATTTTTAAAACATTTCTAAGGAAAAATTTAGTGCATCAACTAAAAGTTTGTATTACTGTACGAATAAAAATTAAATTGCCCAAAAAAATACTGACCCGTTTTAAAGATATCTAATTTTCCAAAAATTAAAATGATTTTGTAGTTTCCAAGATTCAAACATTTTTTTTTTAAGTTTTGATATGCAATGTTTTTCAAACTTTTAAGAAGCTTTTCTATTAAAAAAAATATCATTAAAATCCGTTATGGATAGTAAGAAATTAAAAAAATTATTAAATTATAAGCCATAAAAAAAATTATATTATATTATATTTCGAGAAAAATACGATTTTCGTAAAGTTATTTTCTCATATCTTGTTGATTGTATTAAGAAACTTTTAATTTTAAAGATTAACAACATCGAGCATGGTTTTCGAAATATGTATTCAGTCTTAGACAAAAATCCAAAAAGGCTTTATTTGAAAATTTAATATTCTATTCAATACTATTCTAACTTTTAGAAAACATAAGCATAAACAAAATCGTTTAAATCGGTTGTACCGTTTAAAAAAAAAATCAAAAAACAAAAAAAAAAATAGTTATATTTCTTTTATATAGTTAATTTCTGAAAAAAAAAATAAATAAATGAAATTGTTTGAACCATTTTTCTGAAGAAAAATTGAACTAAATGAATTTTTTTTTATTTGTGGAAAAGCTTTTGACAAAGAAAAATAATTTATAAAATTTCGACAAAAATCGTTTGGCAGGTACCGTTATTTTTGGTCTTAAAAACAGAACAAAATATATGGGACGGCAAATTTTAGAATATTATTTACCAAGTTTGATGAAAATTGGTCGAGCCGTTTAGGCTGCAGTCGAACAGACTTTATTCGTCTTCGCTATCATCGCAATGTTAATTTTGATCAAAATCTCGAGTTCGATTTTTTTCCGAATGATTAACTTGCCTACACCTATAAGTCCAAAGTTAAAATTATAATAACTATCATTAAAACTATATTGAAGAACAAAAGTTCACTGAATTGAAAATTAAATGAAATTATGAAATATGAATCAATGACTTACAAAATTTCGCAATTAGCTATATAGTACCGTTAATTAATTCGTTTAAAAGATATATTAAAAATTATATTTATGATGGTACCTTTTTATGTACCTTCAAGAATAAATTTAAGTTTTTAATTTTATAATAAACTCCAAGATCCAGACAACCGCCTTCAACAAAAGACAATGAACGAATAAATCAATAGCTTATTGATTTGCTTGTCTTTCAAATGACGCTTGGCTTTTAATGTACCTATGCACAATTTAATGCAAAATAAACATTGGTTCAATGCTGTATGCTTGTTGTTCAAGGGAAAAGTACATTGTTTAATGTATTTATTACTAGTTTAATATTTGTTTACGTAAAGTAAGAACTTATGTTCATTAATGGAATGAGAAGATGCTTTGTTTGGTTCATCAAAAATGTTTTTTTTTATCAATTAATGCACAAGTACGTTAATGTGCAAGCTTGTTTTTTGATGACTTTGAACAGAACATTTATATCTTGCATTATTAAAATTATAAATGAAGATAATATCTTTCAATAAATATATAGAAAGTGGAAACTTTTGGCCTGACAACCTCCAAAAGAATTGTATAAAAACAAAAATTCACTGCACCAAATAGATATATATATGTATATGTATGTGGGGATATGGAATTATAAAATATAAATCGATTACTTACCAATTTCACAAAAAGGGGAGAAATATTTTGTATAATTGATTCGTTTAAAATTATTTATATGATGGTACAAACTTTATGTACTTTTAAGATAAAATTTATTTATTTTAAATGAATTTAAAGAACCGCACAAACACGAAACAAAACCGCACTTAGCAAAACACACTGACCGACTAAATCAATGGCTGATTTATTCGCATGTGTGTATACCAAAGGAAAGGACGCTTGGGTTTTAATGTATCTGTTCATAATTTAACGCGAAAAAAACATTGTTTAATGGTGTGTATACGTTGTTTGATAAGCGTTCATAAGTTACTACCTTGTAAACCTAGGTCGAGTTGAAATCAGCATCGTTTGATTCTATTGCGCTCGCTCAGTCGAGGTGAATCAAATTATGGCTATCCCTCTCTCCAAATTCCATTTCGATCTTTCGATTTCGCATATAAACATATACAGCCGTATTTATTAGCACTCCCTAAACGCGTGAATAGTTATGCAATGCATAAGGACTTATTCATCCACTATGCAAATTCATATTTATAAAACATTTGCCTACCCTGCATAGTTATAATGAGCTTGTGTCAAATAAAGTACCAAAAAGTAAGAATCTATTACATTTCGCCTTCATAACACTCAGCTGTTTATCAAAAAAACAAAAAAAAAACATCTTGTCTGTCTATCGAATTTAATAAACAAAAAGGAAACTACCAAAAGCTAAAATAATTCCAACAATTAACTTTGATTCATCAGATAAAGTATGTTATTATCTCTAGCACAATACTGAAAATCAAATTGTTATTCATTTCATTATAGCTGGAATACTCCTCAGACAAGTTCTTGAGGATACAATTCAATAATGCAAGAAAAAAATTACAACACTAACACACCGGATGAAGAAGGATGCGTGGAGAGACATCACAAACAAGTATATTTATCTATTTAATTACAAACAATTTTCAATTCAATTTGTTTTTAATATATTAGTACCACATTTTTGTTTCAATATATAGAAATAACACAAAGTTTTAGTTTCAATATTAAGTCAAAGGCATTTTTTTTGTTGATAATCTTTATAATTCAATGTAATGTCAAAGTGAATGTGACAGTTCAATACTAAAATGTCCTTATGTAGGCACTATTCAACCTCCAAACGCGTTTAGCTTATAATGCCCCTATTCAACGTCACATAAGTTTTATAAATAACGATTTTGCGTTTAGAGGCATTATAAGGGTTGCATAGCCTTATGTACTCACTATAATGAGTTTATAAATATGGCTGATAGTAATTACCCTAAGACCCTGTTTAGATTGGTTGTTTTCTTTCTGCAGTTGAGTAAAGTCGTGCATACACTTTGTGGTTTTCACTTCTGTTCGTTTTTGTTGCACAAGAACAAATTATAAATTTACGAAATATTATTAAATGGAGTAGTTTGGAAGTGAAACAGGAAATTTCATTCCAATCTTTATGATTTAATCTTTACTGTCGTGTACCTTTCTACCTAGTTGATTTCAGGTACAAGCTGTCGTGCGACACCAGAATAAAAACAACCAATATTAAAAGGGTCGTAGACGGTGTTCATGAGTGTTAGGTTGTCCCATCGTTGTATGAAGAAAAAAAATTTCTCGAATTTTTTATCGAAAGAGATATAAAAAGTTGCGTATTAACGAGTAGAATCTGAATAAGTACTTACTTTTTGATTTGAACATAACTTTTGGGCTCTACCGCGGCTTAAAGATCTTAAAATAAGGTAAGAAACTCGTTGTATGAAAAAACAAAATTTCTCGATTTTTTTATCGAAAGGGTTTACAGAAGTTGCGTATTAACAAGTAGAATCTGAATAAGTACTTACTTTTTGATTTGGACATGACACATGAGTAAAGTAAGTAAAAACCTATATTTTAAGATCTTTAAGCCGCGGTAGAGCACAAAAGTCATGCCCAAATCAAAAAGTATGTAAGTACTTATTCAGATTCTACTTGTTCTTACGCAACTTCTGTAACCCCTTTCGATAAAAAAATCGAGACATTTTTTTTCTTCATACAAAGACGGGACACGCTGGTGTTCAGGGACTCTCTTATAAATGATGCAATTCAAATTGCGATTTTTAGGAATTTGGGCTTCCATAAGCCAGCGCCACAACGAAACGTTCGCCTATCAAATTAATTTTAAATTGAGATACATTACTTAAGATATAAATTGTTCAAATGCATGACAAGCACGTGTAAGTCTGTTAGTAAATTCCGGTTGATGTTGCATATACACACATCAAGCATGAGTCTTCAATCTTTTAATTTTACATCTATAGTATGGTGAGAAGACGTTATTTTTTTTGCAAAATTGTGTTCTTTCGAATTTCTTTGAGATTTTTTTAATTTTATCCGAGTGATTTGTTTTATTTTGTCCGTTTATTTCATCATACAATTTGTGTTTGTGTTACTGTTTTATTATTACAATCAGTGCTTAAGTGGTGCTCTGATTAAATTAACTAATAAATGCTTGATCAATCATTAATCTTGCATTTACACTATTTCAACGTACTATACACAAATGAATTGATGCTTGATCAATCGTCAATCTTGCATTTACACTAAAGGTATTCATGTAAGCACGGAAAACCCTGATAAACCTCGGAAACCAGATAATTTTATCTCTGCAAAAACGAGCTGTCAAAATTTCTATGGGAAAAACTTTCTGCAAATATGATAAAATTATCTCAAGAATTTGATACGGAAAGTGAAGAAATAAACCTAATAAACTAAAGAAATATGCATTTTGACTTTTAATTTGATATTTCATAAAATATTTCCCACATTTGCGCAAGTATTTTTTAGGGGGTGTTCATGAAAACATGTTGCGCAAAGTTATATCTTTCTACAAAGTGGAAAATTATCTTGTTTCATGAATACCCTTACTATTTCAACACAGTAAGATAGATTGAAGGAAAATGAAAAGATTGTGAATTTTTCACGTGTTTCTCATGCATTTGAACGATGTACATATATCTGGTTTTAAAGTATCAACACTAACGCGATAGTGTCATCCCGTGATTTTTCATGAAAAAATAGTTTGATTGCCGTAAGTTTCTTTGTCGATATGTCCTTGTCTCATCGGTCTAGGAGAGATAACATTTTATTAAAAATCGCCTGTGCAATCGAAAAGATATCAAAAGAGAAGCAAAGATAGAAAATTGCGAAGTTAAGAAGAAGAAAGAAGAAAGAAGAAAGACTAAACTCCTTTTAAAGCTTTTGGAAAATTGAAGAATAAACATGGATAAGAAAATTGTGTTTGATTTGTCATTTAAGATATGGATTTGTCAAACAAACATAAACCAGAACTCTATACTTACTTTTAGCAAAATGTTTTGAATGTAGAAAGTTGATGCGTGGATATTATTTTCTTACATTTTTTTCGCATATATTTTTTATAAAACACTATTTAATATGACCGCTTATGAATTCAAATAGAGCAACAAACTAACTTGCGGTTAAATGAAAATATACTATCATTGGTGCAGATTGGTATTAGTTTTGCAGGATTTCCAGTTCGATTATTTTTGTATAGGCACATATTATTTTCATTTTATTTTCAAATTTCAACAGCGAATTAAAAAGGTAAAATAAAAAAAATAGTTCATTTTAACTTGAACAAAAATTATTTTTACTAAAAACTGCTGTGTTTTTAAAAGCATTCCAACAAACTGAAAGAGGAATAAGGATTTAAAAGCGGTCACTCGAAAAATATTCTTGAATGAATAAAAAACAACAGAGAGATTTGTCACGAATATTCCATTGAATAAAAAACGTAAAATTATTATTCAGAATATTTATTTTTGCTGATAACGAGCAAACTATCATGAGTTTTGGTGTGGACTCTGTTAAATCTTGTTCCGCCAATTTGTTATCTCAAGACTTTTCTGCTGAAATCTCAAATTTCGGTTTAGTGTGAGCAGAGTATCAAATCAGTGAAGAGTGTGTACGCAGACTTAATCCATATAGTCAGAAAAAAATACTAATTATTTTCAATAATTGATGAATATTGTTCATGAAGATAATGTAAATTTTACATCAAATAAAGAATTTATAAAATGACTGAGATTAATGTACAATACTAACTTTAAATAATGGAAGCATTCATTAATCAATGCAGGACTAAAAAACATATTGGGAATTATTTTCATTAATTAATGAACTTTTTTCATGAAAATAATGATTTTTTTTTGTTAAATAAGGAAGCGGTTCATTAATAAAATGAATGCCCTTATCTTGAAATTGATGTACAATACTTACCTTAAATAATGAAAGCTTTCATTATTAAATGCAGGGCTAAAAAACAAATTATGAACTGTTTTCATTAATTAATGAACTTTTTTCATGAAAGTAATGTATAATTTTCATTAAATAATGAAGCGGTTCATTAATAAAATTAATGCCCTTATTTTGGAATTGATGTACAATACTTTCCTTAAATAATGAAAGCTTTCATTATTCAATGCAGGGCTAAAAAACAAATTATGACTTATTTTCATTAATTAATGAACATTTTTCATGAAAATAATGTATTTTTTTCATTAAATAATGAAGCGGTTCTTTAATAAAATTATTGCCCTTATCTTGAAATTGATGTACAATACTTACCTTAAATAATGAAAGCTTTCATTATTCAATGCAGGGCTAAAAAACAAATTATGAACTGTTTTCATTAATTAATGAACTTTTTTCATGAAAGTAATGTTTATTTTTCATTAAATAATGAAGCGGTTCATTAATAAAATGAATGCCCTTATTTTGGAATTGATGTACAATACTTTCCTTAAATAATGAAAGCTTTCATTATTCAATGCAGGGCTAAAAAACAAATTATGAACTATTTTCATTAATTAATGAACTTTTTTCATGAAAATAATGTATTTTTTTCATTAAATAATGAAGCGGATCATTAATAAAATAAATGCCCTTATCTTGGAATTGATGTACAATACTTTCCTTAAATAATGAAAGCTTTCATTATTCAATGCAGGGCTAAAAAACAAATTATGAATTATTTTCATTAATTAATGAACTTTTTTCATGAAAATAATGTATTTTTTCCATTAAATAATGAAGCGGTTCATTAATAAAAATCAATGCCCTTATCTTGGAATTGATGTACTATACTTACCTTAAATAATGAAAGCTTTTATTATTCAATGCAGGATTAAAAAAACAAATTATGAATTATTTTCATTAATTAATGAACTTTTTTTAGTTAAATAATGTAAATGTGTCATTAAATAACGAATTAGTTTATTAATACAAGAAACAGTATGATTTTCGAAGTAATTAACAATATTTACATTAAACAATGTACACTTTCAATAAATCAATGTACAAATCGAGCATTTTTTTTACGAATTGAGAACATTAGGTAATGAATGTCGTGATTAAATACAAAGACTAAAAACATTTTGTATGAAATGCGATTAATAAACGCGTTTACATTAAAACGATGAACTCAACATTAAAGACAATGTGTTATTAATGATTTTGTACGCTGAACCAATGAATTTGTACGTTAAAACAATGAACTGCTATTGATGAACAGGTATTCATTGTTTTAACGTACGCTCGTTTTTTCAGTGTATATATAAATTATTTTAAAGTTATAATAAAAATGAAACAATTAATCAATTTATTTTGTAAATAATAGATACAAATATTCAATGAAAGTCATGGTCACCACTCTGATCGCAGCAACACCAAAAATTGTCTGCCACCAGCCCAGATTGTATAGCATCTCCAGCATGATGACTATGGAAATAAAGGAGGAAAAGCAACAAAACCTTGGAAATGCATTCCATTTACAAATAAAATTATTTTCTCCAAAAATGATTCTATTGAATTTTTTGAAAACGATAATATCAATTTCATCAATAGAAATATTCATAATTGATCCTGGCTATGGTTACCATTCGCAGTTTATCAAATAAAATTTGGTGTTTGATATCTATAATACCGATTAATTAAATTTTAAATCTCATAATAATAATTTGGCAACAGCTGCAATAGAAGTCAGTTTTAAATTAAGATATTTTTAACAGAACCAATATGTATACCATATAACCATTTTTTTATGCTTGATTAAACAGAATTAAATTTTGTATGCAGAAACTTCAAAAAGGCTTAAAAACGGTTGTATATAAACTTAAAAAACGAGTGTATAATTTATTTTTGAGATTTAATATTTGTTCGCAGAGTAATTGTAAAGGAAGACTTAAAACTGGCAAACGAATTTTTTTTTTTCTAAAATATGTTTTTAAAATTTTATATAACGACTTATTTTCTTATAAAACTGCTCCAACGATTTGAAATTATAGTTCTTAAATGATCTTATGTAAATAATCTTATTTAAATATCTTTCACTATTAAAATAAAAATGAATTCCATGCTTCCTATAACTTTTATTTCTTATAACATCAATGTTTTTGTATAGAACATTTTTAATATAATAAAAGTTCCATAGACATAAGATCAAGTTCATGAGATTCTGTGGTCGTACATTTTATTTTGTCTCCCCTATCATCGTTTTCTTTTTAATTCATAGTGGCAGTATTTATTATTAATTAAAAATCCTAATTTGCTAATATCAGACTATGTTTTTAACTTATTCAAGGAATATATCCTCTTCGGAAACTGTTGATAACTTTTGCGTTTCGTTAGTCTGAAAAATTTATTTTAGATACGAAAATCTTACGTTTCATTCATTTAAAAACACATTTAAATATTTTAATAGACAATCGGGTCATTATGCTAGTGCCGCGAAGTAACTTCTACATAAAAATTTGGTTTGAACATTGAACGAAAAAGAATTCACGGTTTGAACATAATATTTTCCTAGAAAATGTTTAAGGAAATGTTTCCATAAATTTCCACAGCGGTATTTTTCTTAAATCTGTTCTACTCGTTCTTCGAAAAATAACACCCCAATTATTTTTAACAGACTTGAAGAAGTATATTATGGTAAATTCCCCTTAAATTGTTCCCACCTGTTATAATCTGTTCTGAATAAGGATTTCATACAAATGGATTTTGTTCTAAAAATCGAAACTCTCCGAAAGTTCACGAAGATTTGTTGGAATTTTACCATAATACGGTTTTTTACGAAGCAATGCAGCCCTCAATTCTTCCTATACTACAAATTAAGACATTCTATAATCTTTTTTGCAGGAACATACTTTAGTTTTTGTTTTTTTCGTTGAATAAAATTACAATTAAATTTAACTCCAACATATAACACCTTTCATTAAAATATGAATGGATGTTTTTTTCGTTTTTATATTTGGTCATAACATATGATGAGACAAGAATTTCATATGGACGGATTAATATTTCACTTCATATTGATGTGTTAAGTCATATTTTAAATGCCCGATGTTTTATTGGAACATTTAATATCATTAACACTTAATTAAATATCATCAGCGATATCACAGATTTTATAAAACAGCCTTGATAAGTTAGTTTTTAGATTTTTATTGTTTTCAGTTAAAAGATTTAAATTCAAAATGAATTCAAAATATGTTCGACATATTTCTGAAAACCTTGAACGTTTTTTTTAGAACATGAGTTCTAAATTTAATACTACATCTAACGGCAATTTCATTTCAATACTCCGAAAAATGCTTGGTTCTAAAATAGAAAATGAATTTAAAGCTTTTATCCGAAAAGGACAAAACGGTTTTAAAATTTACTCAACGAAAAAAGTTCAATTTGAATCTAAATAAAATTTAACATAATGTACAAAACCAGTGAAAGCAATTTTTTATTGCATCTACAAATTCTGAATTTATGACCAATAAATAGAAAACGTTCCAATAAACGGAAAAGATAAAAACTCGAATCCAGAATTCCTTTCACCAAAGTTGTAAAACTCCTAGTTTTCTTATTATTAAACATTGTAAGTTTGTAATTGCTTACAGCTTTATTCAACGCGTTCTTTTTTCTAAGGAGACTTCATTGTGGTTCATAAATTAGAATATACATTTGCGAAGGTATTGCAGACCTTAAGTAAGAGCTAAGGACCATATTCTGATTAAATCTTTTCAAAACAAAAATGATTTTGGTTTTTTTTTTCGTTCTTCGGGTAATAGTTAATAAACATTCCCCAGGTTAGGTTAGGTTAGGTTAAAGTGGCTGTCATTAAAGCGTCTGACACACTTAGACCATTAGAGGTCCATTGTGATACCACGATCTAATAGGGAACAAAAAGGTTAAACCAGTTAAAACCATTTGGAGCTTCTGATGAAGCGAAGGAGACTTTTAATGTCTTTGTTTATGAGATCGCTTGGTTCATTATAGAAATGTTCTCCTAGATGAAGTTTGCGTCTGTAAGAGAGAGCAGGGCATGTACAAAGAAGGTGTGGGATTGTCTCCTCTTCCTCCTCGTCCAAGCAACTCCTGCAAAAATCGTTTGATAGCACACCGAGACGTGCGGCGTGTCTACCTATGAGACAGTGTCCAGTTATGACACCTATGACGGAGCTGATCTGAGATCTACTGAGGGACAATAGACATTTTAACCGTTTCAGATCCAGTTTAGGCCAGATTTGTTTGGTCGCCATACAAGTGGTAGTATTAAGCCATCTTGTGTTTGATTGTTCCAGAGCGATTCGTTTCAGCATAAAATTACTTGTAGCTATGGGCATACCTATATTTGCCTTTTCGGGTAAGATAGGCATTTCCGTTCCAATTCTGGCGAGTTCGTCGGCTTTGCAATTCCCCGGAATGTGCCTGTGACCCGGCACCCAGAATAGGTGAATGTTAAACTGTTTGGCCATCTCCATCAGAGACGATCGAACATTCCCCAGACTCCCACTTAATTACTGAAAACCACTTTTTTTTTAAAAACCACCCTTTTATTGAAAACTCACACACTTTACGAACTTCTCTGACTAAAATAAATATATTAAAGGAAAATGAAGTTAAGTTGCAACTTATGAATTACTTCGTGACTAAACATAACCTTTTTAAGATTTCATAATTTTTTTCCAAAACTTGACTTAGAGGAAATCTTAATCCTTCAAAGAAGTAAAGAGTGATTTTTTAAGAACTATCGGAAATTAAAAAAAAAACACATACAATTCAGAAAAATGCATGAAATCTTTATTTGAATCGATAGCACGGTCGATATAATTTAATGTTTGAAGATTATTTCATGCAAATGTTGGCCGCGGCTGCGCCTCAAATGGTCCATCCGCTTAGTCCAATTTTGGCATACTCTTTCTAACATTTCAGCCGGTGTCTCATGAATAAATACTTCAATGTTGGCTTTCAATCGAAGCGGGCTTGTCGCTTTAGACATGAACCTTAGCATAGCCCCCCAAAAAATAGTCTAGAGGCGTTAAATCGCACGATCTAGGCGGCCAATTGACCGGCTCCAAAGAGGAAATAAACTGTTTACCGAACTCTCCTCTCAATTGGTCCATTGTTACGCCTGCTGTGTGGCATGTGGCATTGTCATGTTGAAACCAAATGTCATGCAAGTCAAGGTCTTCCATTTTGCACAAAAAAAAGTTTGTTATCATCGCACGGTAGCGCTTACCATTCACAGTACCGTTGTCCAAACATGGACTTTTTCTGGATGCATTGGTAGGTCTTGCAATGCTTCTGGCTGTTCTTCACTAAAAATACGGCTGAACACAATTTTTCAATAAATAAAATACACGACTGGATCGCACGAACTTGCTCTTATGTAAAAGTACTTTGGAATTTAAGATACGTTTTATAAATATAAAACATGAATTTAAAATGAAATTTCCGTCTGATTTCTAGAAAAGTATGAATTTATGCAAACAAACTTTAAAAAATCGTTTTATTATTAAATAAATAAATTTTTTATGTAAGAAACTTCTTTAAAATTTTTTAAGAAAAAAATGTGGGATGCGAATTTTAAGTATTTAATAATATTGATTTTAGGAAATAATTTCAAAAAATAATCGTTCATAGGTTTTGAAGATATTGATTTTTCAAAAAAAAATTTTTTTCAGAAAAACCCAACAAATAATTTTTCGAATATTTTTATATACAATATTATTTTAAACTTAGGGGGACTCCTGCTGAAAATTTTTGGTTAAAATCGCTAGAGCCGTTAATGAGAAAGTCGAAAATCAAAAAAACGGGTCTATGACAGGTACCGTTAATAAGATTTTGCCCCAAATTTTTTTTTTACCAAAACATAGTCCATGTCCATAATATCACACCTAATTTTTTTTATCAAAATCGTTAGAGTCGTTTTCGAGATAAATAAGATTTTGCATTACGGGTGTATGGGGGGTGCCGTTAGTTTTAGAGCTAAAAAAAATTTCAATTTCCCCTCTAGGGAATCACCGAAGACCATAACTACCGAGTTTGAAGAAAATAGGTCCAGTGGCTTAGGCTCTAGATCGAGGTAAAGACATACAGACAGACAGACAGACAGACATACAGACAGACAGACGGAATTGCCGGACCCACTTTTTTCGCCTTCGCTATCATCGTATTCCTTAACTTTTTGAGGATATAATTTGCGAATCTCTATGTTTTTATGTTAAATCGTTATCATTTATCATCAATCATCATCAATCATTTATTATTTTAACACAATTTTGACGCTCTAAGCTTTTTAATGGAATAGACTGAAAATGACATTCCTGTTGTAAGCTGGATTAATAAAATCAATTTACTTGCAGCACAGTTTGCTGTTAATTCGACGCTACCTGAGAGTGATATGACTCCTCCTATACTTGACAGCGTAAACGATTTTATGGGACGAATCTTCTTTCGCACTCGTGAAGTTGCTAGAGTACTAAAAGATCTTGACATTCACAATTCCGCTGGCCCGGATAGTATCCCTGCTATTGTTCTGAAGAGGTGTTCTTCAACGCTGGCAAAACCACTGCGTAAACTTTTCCATCTGTCCAACTCTACAGGTCTCTTCCCGAGTGGATGGAAGACAGCATTTTTGTTCCCTAAAAAGGCGAATCCTCCTCCCCCTCCAACTATCGTCCAATTGCAGTATTATACTTACGTCCCTTCTTTCCCAGGTCATGAAAAAGCTAATCATTTTTCAGCTCAAGAAATATCTTGCAGAACAAAAGCTCCTTAATGACCGGCAGTATGGCTTTCGTAGGAATAGGTCCACTGGTGATCTGATGGTATATCTCACCGAAGAGTGGAACAAATCTTTACATCGTTTTGGAGAAAGTAAGATTATTGCACTTGATATTTCAAAGGCATTTGATAGAGTTTGGTATCAAGCTTTCTTATCGAAAATACGTGCATTTGGTATTGATGAATCTCTTCTTCGTAGGATTAGAAATTGCCTTTCGGATCGTTCACTACAAGTAGTTTTGGACGGTTTCAAATCTGAAATCCATAAAATAAGCGCTGGTCTGCCCTAGGTCTCCGTTTTGTTTCCGACACTCTTTCTTTTATTCAAAAATTATCTTTTGTCTGAAACTTCGTTTCGCTGACGACAGTACCCTCAGCTTTTCGTATTTGTTTTTAGATTCACATCCTTGTCCTCGGATGTGGACTTCCAACGGCAGCGTATGATAAGCTCATTAAATTCTGATCTTGATAGCATTGTCCTATAGGGAATCGAAAACCGTGTAGAATTTAATGCTTCGAAAACTCAACCCTCCCCCAATGCCACTTTCTATGAATGGCACTTGCATCGAGGAGACTGAACAGCTTTCAGTTCTTGGCATGTGCATCACAGACCATATTTTGTGGGGTGATCACATATTTGACGTCGCCAAAAACACTGCTAAGTGCTTAGGTTGTTATATATGAAATATTTATTCTTCCGAAGTTCGCGTACAATTCCCATATCTAGGCAGGTGCTCCAAAAACCCACTTGAGTCTCTTAGACAGAATTTAAAAGAGAGCTATAAAATCTATTTAATCTAATTTATTCAATTCGGTACTTATTATCGATTTGAAGCTAATATTTTAAAGTAAATTTTGGAATACCATAGGGTAGCCATTTATGCCTTTTGCTTTTTATTTCATTTATTAATGACTTACGGTTGGCGATAAATTATACTAGCCATCTCATTTATCCTATAATACTCGAAATCAAAACTATTTCAAATACTCACGATTGAAGTAAAGAGTTGCCAAAATTTCTTTAAGTCCTGGATTAAGTGAAAAATTGTATAAAAAAAAAGTATCATTTTCTAACTACGGTTAAAGTAAGCTACCGAAAAAGGTGGCTTAGCTAATGAATAAATAAATAGAACTGTTAAACTTTTTTTATTGTTCTATACTTTGTCCTTTGATCTGCAGTTTTGAATACTTTTACGGTTTTTTCCGATATAATTCCTTATTTTCTATTTCTATTATTTCAAAAAATAACGAACCGTAAGTAAGTAAGACATAGTAAGGAAGAGAATTCTTATTTGTTGTAGTAGATTTTTGACAAACGTTACTTTTCTATTTCGCAAAATTTTTTAATGTTAAAGTCAGGACTTATTTAACCTATTTCATTATTTAGTAAAATGATGGAATAAGCACTATTAATTGAAGTGATACAGGTGTCGTATGAGTTTGCAGCATAGATTCAAAACCGGACCATGAATTGGATAACCGTATATTTCATATATGAATACAGAATAACATAAAACACAATAACATCGAACTTGAACTGAATTTCATACGTGTATTATTAGTATCACACTATTTACTTTTGGGTCAAAAAATTGGCAAACAATTGAATCAAATATTTCGTGAAATAAAGCACGCAACACTATGCCCGAAATATACAAATGAAGTTAGAGAAAATTTATAATTCCCTACATAGTTATAAGAACTAATAAAATATTTCTATCATCTAACTAACTATTTGTAAAAAAAATCGTTTATAATGCGCCAACCTCTACCGGCATTATGTTGGCGCAGTCAAGTCTTCTTTTAAAAAGTTGTGCTTACCTTAGCCGCCTCTCAATTTCTTTCTAACTCATAAAATAAAATAAAAAAAAAATCATAAATATTTTGTATCGGTTTTTGTATTATTATTTTTTTATTTTTCATAAACGTATCAATATTTTACAATAACTGCATTGATTTAACGCTTACATCCTTACATCGATGTAATCGGCGTACCTATATAATTTACTTCTTATTTTCCTTCCATTGTTCTTTGTCTATCAAGTTTTATTTAAATAGTGTCTTTGACACATACAAATATGTTTCATATATTATAATATAGTGTTTTATCATTTTGTTTGTCTAAATATAAGTTTGTTTTTCTTTTCCTTAAACGAAAAAAAAAATTAAATAAGGTACCGTAAAACATAACCTAAAACAAAATAACACATTTTTTTTTTCTCTCTTAATTTAGTTACTAAAAACTATGAGTTGATTTGTTGTTGTGAGTAATGTATTTACATTGCAAAATAAAATAATTTATTTTATTCATTTTTTTTCTTATTATTAATCATATGTGCCTAGAAATTTATTTAAAACAATTATTCACAACGAAATAGCCCTATAACAATGCTACAAGTGTTCAATAAATGTTTGTTTGTAATTTAAGCTTAGCTTTAAGAGTTTGACTTTTGAGATATTTGAATTAAAATGTCAAATCGTACATTTCTTGCAACATTGTTATCAAGCTCCACTCATCCGTTTCTGGTGATATTCGCAGTACCACAGTGTTGCCAAACCCGTCTTCAAATTAAGTAACAACTGTCATGATATAAGTAATAAGGAAATTATTTTAGTTAAAGATGCAAGTTATAAGTTTTTTTTTTGTTTAATTGCTGTGGTAGAATATTTATAACTTTAGGTGTTTGCTGCTGCTGTTGGTTGTTGTTGCAATATTAAAAATATATTTTTTATTTATTTTTGTGAGAAAGTTCATTTTCTTAAGGTTTTCTTTTTCATTTCGAAAATCAACTCGTCTAATTTCCCATTACAAGGCGAGCTGTTTGTAAAAAGTTACTTAAGTCATTTAGGGTTTTTTTAATGTTTATTTTTGTTTATTCAGTCCGTCGATTTGCTACCTTTTTCATACAAAAAATAACAATTTTGTTCCACTTAAAGTGTAAATCTTCATAACAAATACAAAAAAACTCCCATTACAAGGATTCTACATTTATCTTTTTATCTGTCTATTTGTTATTTGGATTTACAAATGTTCTGTCGTTGAATATGGAGTTGTTGCGACAGCTGCTTGGAGAAGTTTCGTGACAGTTTCCTCTCCTGTCTGGCTACTGTCAGAAGTTATTGTGGCGAAAAGTGTTGCCATCGTGGATGACAAAGCTGCCATTGGTGATGTTAATGTTGTGATAAGAGTTGTTGTGGTTGTTACAATTGTTGTAGCAGCTGCCGTCGATGTTGACAGTGTTGCCGGAGTTGTGGGAGCGAAAGTGGTCATAAGAATGCTGCTGTTAGGCGTGGTGACATGATGTATGTTTGAGTTATCAATTATCATATGCGATGGGATGTATGGGTATGTGGGACAGGGGTCGGTTATTTGGGCTCCAAGCATTGACTCAAACACATAGCCAATCAATGAACCAGCTGTCAGACCAACATTGTATGATAGCGTCATCATATTGCCTGTAACCTCTTTAAGGGTTCCAGGTACTTTGGCTGGAGCAAGCATCATTGGAAGACTTCCAGCAAGACCGTTACTTACTCCTAGACCAATGGTAAAGATAAAAGCAGCGGTTTCACCTGAAATAACTGGATGGGCCCGTGGAGCACAGCAAAGCAAGAGCATGGGCACCAAGACAATTCTCAAACCTGACATCAAGATCAATTGCCTGCGTGACCATGTGTACGGTACAGCAGCCAAGATTTTTCCTATAACATCCGCAGTATTGAAGGTGAACATCAACAAGACTGGAAGCCACGTCCCCAAACTACAGGAAATAATTTCCGATTCGATACCAGGATAGAGTGAAAGGGTAACACAATAGGCCAAAGCTATGCAAACCATGTAAGGATAGATGGCTTGGGCAACTCTCCATCTGGAATCGAAACCATTTCGGAGGTCTGTCAACTTGCCAGGATTACACTGTCCTGGGGTGAGGATGTGTTCAACTTTATACGCAACGTTAGGTGTCTCTTGCGGAGTTGTTGGAACTTCGGGGAGGTTATTCAAACCTTCAATGACAGATTCACCAGCTGTTGGATTTGACAGTTCATATACAGGATTACTACAGAAAGAAACAAAATTTATGACATAAACCATTATCACTTAAATTCATTGAACTCACCTGAAACTCAATGCTGTTGGTGCATTTCCAGTGGCTTGCATAGATGGCGGGCTAGATTCCAAAGTTAAAACACCATATTTAGCCGTAGCTGTATCGCCATCCAGAGCATCGTTCTGAAATGAATAAAACTTTAAACAATGGTTAGGGCTGAAATTAAAGATGCCAGCTTACCAATCGATCTTCGTCGGGCCTCAGGACAATTTTGGCACATGCCTTCATGTGATACCTTACAAAAGGTGAGTGAATGGTCATCATGTGTAGAACATAGCTAAATGCAATGTACATTGTTGAAGTCAAAAAGAATATGACAGTTGAAACGCGATCATTTTGAATAAGTAATTTGGTCACAACGCGATTGGAAGACACCAGAAACCCGGCTAAACTCTCACCAGCCATAACCGCTTGAGTGTATTGTTTTGGCAACATGCTAGCAAATCCATAAAAACTCGATTGTTGTACTAAAATAAAGATCAAATGTTAGAAATTGTTTTATGCACATCGGGGTGAAGAATATCTATTTAAATTACCAGTACAACCGATAGCCACTAATGAAACCGCAGCCAAGTTCACAGAGTACGCGGTGTTAGCAGCAAACATATGCCATGCAACTTCACAAACTGCCACAAATATCAATGTGGTAAATGATATGACATAGCCAAAGAGCACACGTATTCGGAATGGTGCCAGCGATAGGAAAACATTATTTAGCAGGACTGTGGCGAAGGCTACGATTATGTAAGTCATGGACATATCCAGAGCAACTGAGCGTCCAGGAAAGCGAGCTTGCCAATAATCGGCAGCTATGATGAAGCTGAAAGATATAAGATTTCAAATTAAATAAGGCTGTTAACAGTTAGTGGAAGATTCATATTTGGTATTGCCGTAGGTAACTCAGATCTAATTAAGGCTTACAAAGTCAAATTTGAGCTGAGTTTCATTTAAAGCTTTCTCAATAAAATCTGTTTATCGTGAATATCTTGTTCAACGATACTATAAATACAAGACTGAATATCGGTATGATCGTTGTTTCTAATCAAACTTGCAAGACTTCCAAGCTTTTACAATTATAAGAAGGTTCAAAAGCTTACCAAAATATTTTTTAATAAATTCCTTATATAAATGACCAAGCGGTACAGCAAAATTGTGTTCGAAACGTTTGTAGACTTCAATTAAGAAGATTACTTGTTTCCCTTTATTTGGTAAGAAGGAACAGTTTTAAATGAAATAGTTGTATATATGGAAAGTAGAAGCCCTTGTGTAATGGTGAGTTTAAGGTCGAACGTCTGGGTTCGATTTCCAGCCGCTCTCAAATAAACTATTTTTTTTTTCCGATACTACCTCTTGCGAGGAAGTGACAAATTGTCCAAAAGAATTTCCTGCCATAAAAGTGATTCCCATCGAGACCTTCGATATCTTTGAATGCCAGTAATGCGAGCAATCCCTTCCTTTCGTTTTAAATCTTTCTAATATGCTAACTTGTCTAATAGACTGCAGTACTATTATTCTGGTATTCATATTTCATATTTTTCATATTTTAAATGTTTTTTTTTTTCTGACGATTTCTTACGACTTTTGTGTTCAGATTCGGTTAGTCTACACTTTTGGAAGTCTAGCCGGACTCTCACCCAAAGAAATAATCAAGTACGTTTCAACATGTCATTCATTTTATCCTGCAAAAATTATTCTCTATACCAATTGATTGAATTATATACTCTTCGCATAAATTTAGATAGAGAATACAAAAATAGACTGTATCATTTTGTGTACACTGTCAAAGTCGAGGCTTTTCACCTTTCATCAACCCTCATATTAGATATATGTATGTACAACATTAAACTTTCTTTTGAAAAGAGTTAAAAAGAATTAATACAAAGGTTGAATTTTAATCAAAGCACTTCAAACCCACATATCTATTCGGAGCAGTACCTATCATCTTTACTAGTAAATTTCTATGTGTACCCCATTTTTTTTGTGGGGTGCCTTTAAAATAAAAGAAGTCCACATTTAGTGAGAAATAAGGGAAAAATCCATAATCCACCTTTTTGGCGAATCGCAATCTATTCATACTTCTGCCACTTCTACTGGAACAGAGGACTCTGTTGGTGTCATTTGGATGGGTTAAGATGTTTTTTTTTTCAACTTCTTTTGTCCAAACAATAAAAGCGAATAAATCGATAGCCATAGTTATTGTGAATATTGTGTGCCGTGTACTCCTCTCCCGGGTAGTTACTCGTAGATGAAATGCTGTTAGGAATTCAGGAAGCTATCTTTTAAAATTAATACAAATCTATTACCCACATCTGCCTTCCAATTTAATCTTAGAGATACCTAAAAGGTATAGAATTTGTTACTTCACTTTATGTGAATTTTATTAAGGTTATCGTTATCATAAAAAGTTATCATAAAAAAAACTTCGGTTAATCCAAAAGTGCCATATATGTATGACTTTAGAATTCGGTTACGTTAGTTTTCATTTATTTCCATGCCATAAGTAGGAGATTCATGAAACATGATAGTCTACCAATTTGGAAAAACACATTCAACATTTTTTTGAGGGGCTTCATACTTTTATTCAACTCAAGAACTGAAAGCACCTTCCGTATCGGAAATATTTTAGTACTTTAACTTTTATTTTGACCAAATAAAATTGGTTTTGGATACAAAGTTATTTCTAAAGCTGAAGTCAAATTCAACATACGTTTTCCTTCAGCTCGGATTTTGCACATGTTGCCATTTGAAATAAAAAAAAAGTTTTATTTTGCTTTTTCTAAAATTACTTAAGATAATTTTTTCAAACGAAATTTAAGTTTTCTGAAATTGTTAATCTTCTTTAAAATTCAATTCAAATCTTTTTTCCTGTAACAGAAATTTAAAAATAAAAATAAAATTACTGGCGCAAAGTTTTAGACGAATTAGTATGATGTTAAGACTGTTTTAGTATGGCAATTGTTTACTAACTCTTTCCTAATGTTTGATATTTTGTAAATAAAAACCAAAACACCAAAAACCTAAGTAAACTCACCATTTTTGACGTTTGCAAATGTAAAATAGTCATATAAAGTTATCACGATGCTAAAAAAATAAAATTGCTGTTTGATGATTTTTACTTTAATAAAAGGGTAGAGAAGTTTGATGCTATATTCGATTAAAATTTGCAAAATCGTTCTTTTAACCTAGTTTTATACTAAAACAGCTTTAACATCGCACTATCTCAACTAAAATTTTGCGCCACGGTTATCTTCTTGTGTCCAAAAGTTGTCTGAGTTGTTTTTGAAACACACCTGAACGCTTAGCTGTCACCATCTTTTTTTTACATTTCCAACTGTCAAATGCTTGTATTAAGTTATTTTATTAGCGCACTCTGAACACGCTCAGAATATGCTCAGGACGAAAAAAGAATCACATATTCGAAGCTTTGAACACTCTGAACTAAAAAATAAACATACACAATTTATTTTTGGACAACTCAGGCTCTGCTCTGAACTTTAAAAAGAAAAACGCCTATTGTGTACGGAATATGTTCATAGAAATGTCTGCTGCGGCTTTGCTGAAAGGGGTGCTTCCAAGACGTTTAATTTTCCATGACTCTGGCTTATCAATCAGGCATGGATTATATTGGCATTTAGGGCATTGGGGGTTTTGAATAAATTGGCATAGACCTGATACTTTGGAAAATTACGCAAAAGAAGAAGTCTCCGCGTGAGATAACCATGTTCCGAAATTACTGGTGCAAGATTTCCATTGTGGCACGGGTTGTGTAACACGTAGAACTGTCCTGTTTAAATCACGTGTCGTGGGTGTCCAGATTATCCAATTTGGGTTAAAAAAAAAATTGGTTATCATGGACTGATAGCGCTCACCGTTGGCGGTGATCGCCTAGTCAACGTCGTCGTTCTCAAAAAAGTATTGACCGATGATGCCGCCAGTCCAAATCCACACTCAACGGTGGTTTTCTCTGGATGCATTATAATTTGGTGGATTGTGATCCTAAATTCGACAATTTTACTTGTTGACGAACCCATTCATCCAGAAACAGGCCTCGTCCTTGAATTTGATTTTTCGGACGAAAAGTTTGAAATGTTTCTCGAATAGATCATCCGCTTTCATAAAACAATTAAATCATTTACAGGTGTTGTAACACTCAATCATCTGCTAAAGTTCAAAAATCATTATTGGAAACCCTTTACTTTTGTGATCATAATTTAGTGAAGTTTTGCTTTTTTGTAGCGAAAAGATATCGTAACGCAAAACTATGTTTAGGTATTAAAAAGAAATTCTCTATCCGAATACTAGCTAGCATGATGTTTTTTATCAAGAGAGCTTTAAAAAAAATAAATTTGGATTTTTAAAATATTTTTTTTTCTTTTTATTTTAAGGAATTATTATGCAACCATTTTACCATAAAACTAGTCCAACCTAGCTATGTAAAAAGGAGCATAACTGCAATTTGAATATACTCTCAAAATTCTTCAAATCCTAGTTTAGCGCAGACATTTCATCTTGAAAATTCCCAGTCTGGTGGATTTGGTACTTATCACTTTAAGTTGCAAATAAACCTTCTGCTTGCACTTACCTAAATTATTATATTCGTCAAAATGGGATCACTTCGTTTCACAAGGAACGATGTGCACATCATCTCGTTAAAAATTGCAAAATTGCAACCATTTTGTTTGTTTGTTTTCTTTTGGTTGTTGATAACCAGTCCAACGTGATTATCCTCGGTAGGTATACATCACGAACGAACTCCTATAAAAGTGTGTAGGTATATTATAGGGACTTAAGCTCTTAAACAAGGAAGAAAGTAGTGTCTGTCTAGTTGGGAACTAGGTCAGTTTGCTTGTCTATTCATCTCTCAACTTTTCTCCTACATTTAGCTTTAAATTCTAATAGACTCTATTTCCAGCGATATCTGTGTCAGCCTTTATTTTTGCACGCCTCGCCTTCAAATTACTCAAGAACCTCCCTCTACCAACGCAATAACTCGAACACATTATTGGCGTAATTAGTTCATTATATTCGTGCCAATATTTACACGATATCTAGTTTGCTGCTGACCTCTGATTGTTGTAAACAGAGCACAGAGGAATAGGAGACAAAATAAAATAAAATGCTTGCTCTTATGAAATAAACTTCACCTCTAGGTCTCACCTCATTGCTGATATCAAAGCACTGGTTGCCTGATAATTAAAAAAAATTGTTTTTAAAGGAAAATGTGTTTTTTTAAAAACGTTTTAACCTTTTTAAAACTTTTCTCATAGGTATTATAAAAAATTAAATTTTCAATGACTCTTCCTCATAGACCTGGCTAAATTTGCATGTGCAAATCGAACCTTAACGGCATCGGTCAGTTGTGGTTTATTCGCATAGACCTGCGACTTCATGAAACTCCACAAGAAAAAGTCTATCAGGGTCAAATCGGACGTTGGTTGCCAATTGAAGTCACCTCTCATCTAGGTCCATATGGTTCAATTTGGATATAAGAAATTGGTTATTATCGTTTTGTAACGCTTGCCATTGACGACGACCACGTCGTTTTCGAAAAAGTACGACGCCACCGGCCACCCACACCAAGCTGTAACTTTTTGAGGATACATTGTCACCTGGTGAGCCTTGTGTGGATTAATTTCATCACATATGCAGAAATTATGCTTGTTAACACTAAACGCTAAAGATGATTTTTCAGCCAAAACAGGGCCCCCTTCCAAACACTTCGAAGTCCAGTCAGCGAACAAATGGCGTTGTCTATGGTCATGAACTTTGACCTTTTGAGTCAGTCAGGCCCAAGTCCCCACGAAGAATTCACCAAGTTAAAGTAAGAGTAAGGCCGAGTTATTGTACATGGAGAGGAATCAACTACCTTGGCCTGGGTACTGATGTTCTCGGCCGATCTTGCATTCCTTTAACATACGAATATTTGTTGATTGATTAGGGAACCGGTCTCAAATTTGACCAGCAAATTGAAGAGTAGACTGTGAAGGGCCACCATTTGGACGTGCTTTTCAATCGTGCAACTTACCTTAGTGATTTGACATCAGTAAACGAAATAGTAAACTATACATTTAACAGATATCACCAAAACAACATGGCTGCCGCAAGCTGCCAAAATCTACCCGCGCCTTTTAAAAAACCATTTAGAATAACCTGAAAACCATTCTCATATTTCGACTTCTATCTTTCGTTTGATTAAAATTTTCAAGTTTAATTTTTTTTTTTGCGAATCAACAACTTTGCCTTTAGATACTTTTTCATACACTGCTTGTATTCAAATAGTGTTGATATTGATAAAATGAAGGGTTCTGATGTATACGTGTGACACAGACTAACAAAGTAGGGTAATTTCACGTGAAGAAAATTGCAATTTGTTAAGTCAGCGAGTTTTCTTGTTCATGACATTAAAACAATTCTATTGAAAATAAGTTTAGCTACTGCTTGCTATAGTTTAAGGGTAATGTGCAAGAAAATCCTCTCTTTATGGCTCACTAAGTTTAAACTGAATTAAATTAAAGTGAGTTGGATTGTCATACCGCAGGAACAAATGTTTTTTAGAGGTTCTGCTTCTTACGAGAAAGTGACTAGTCCTCCAAAAATATACTCATATTTTGTCATTTAGCTGATCAGATTTGAATGAAATTAAAGGTCCCTTCCATTCGTTCCGACAAGACGTATACAGGAATGGTTGACGATTATACGAGTATGTAGCTAGTTTCAGGTTCTCTACGAGTCGTTATATGTATTATACTTAAATATAAACTAAAAAGCTTTTTAATAAGGTACTCGTTAGGGTTGCCAGACGTCCCGGTTTACCCGGGACACCCCGGATTTCAGACATAAATTCATCTGTCCCGCCGGGACAGCTTTTTTCCCGGGTTGGGACTCAAACTCAAAAAATAATGCCTAGTGTACCTAAATATCTTTCAGTGATAAGGAACAACCACTAGATTTCGATTTAACCTTAAGAAATTACTTTTAAAATTTCAATCAAACAAACCTAACTTAAGGAAAAATTTATTTTTGTAAACTGACATCTGTCATTAAAATTGATAAAAGAAAAATAATTGCAAATGATAAATGACAAAAAAATCATTTAATTAGTAATTAATAAACGAATTTATTTATTTTGATCTACACGCATTATATGATTTTTACTTGCGACTTATAGGTACTATAAGGCAAGTTATGCATTCGTAAAAAAATCGAACTCGAGATTTTAATCAATGTTGACATTACGATGATAGCGAAGACGAAAAAGTGGGTCTCACAATTATTCTGTCTGTCTGTTCGACTACAGCCTAAACGGCTCGGCCGGTTTTTTCCCCCAATTGTTTTTTCTTTTTTTTTTTTGAAGACCAAAAATAACGGTACCTGCCATACGATTTTTTTTTTCGAAATCTTATAAATACTTTTTTTCTCAAATTTCATTTCGTTAAAGCTAGGCAATGGTTAATGGTAACGGTACGACCGATTTTGATCATTTTTTTATGCTAGAGCTCCCCAGCAGTTTAAATATTATTGTGTATTCAAATTCTATAATTTATATAAGAAGTCTATAATTTAATAAAAAAAAATTGAAATCAAGATACTACTGACTGTACATACCACAAAACGATTTATTCAAATTTTGAATTTCTCATTATCGGGATAACGGATTTTGATAAATTTTTGTAAAGAGAAGCTTCTTAAAAGTTTAAAAAACATTGCATTTCAAAACTCTAAAAAAAAATATTTTCTTAAATTTATGAAAAAAATCTATTTTTTTTTTTTGAAAATTCGATACTTCAAAAACGGCTCAATATCTTTTTTTGTAAGTTTAATTTTTATTCGAACAAAATCAAAAACTTCAAACTGACGTATAAATATTTTATCTTAAAAATGATTTAAAAATTTTGTATATAAAAGCTTATATTTTTAGAAACCACAACGAAGTATAATTTTGTTCTTGCATTGATAAATATTTGTTTGAATCACATGGTATCCTGTGTTAAACTAGTTGGAGCTTGTCTTAGGAGTTGTTTTAGTCATTTAAAAAATTAATTTTTCTCTAATAACATTCATTTTTAAAATTCTTAGTCTTTTACGTATCGGCAAGTTCGTGCGACCTAGTCGTGCATTTTATATTTATTTTGTCCCGGGCAATATGATGAAATCCCGGAATTTTTCATTATTTAAGCCACTTGTCCCACCGAGGTGCAAGAAAAATCTGGCAACCCTAGTACTCGTACATCCTAGCCATACGATAATTGCTCTCAGATTTTGCCGTGAATTATAAAACCATTTTCGAAGCCAAATTTAATAATACATTTTTCTAAAGAATTGAAACTTGAATTAGATTTTTGTTTTTTCATTTCATTTCTAATACTCTAATACTCTCATATTGGCATATTGTTAGATTTAAATATATTCAATGGAATAATACCTAATCATCAAATGCTATACCGCTATCAATAATGATAATGTCAATGTCAATTTTCTGGAACAGTATTTCTCAGAACACAATAAATACTTTTAAGATTTGAATGATGTATTAACATATAAATATTAGCAGTTCCGTATGCAAAGAAAAGCTTAACAGTACAAAATAAAGGCCCTAATTTTTAGTACAAACCCGAAAAACTGGGTTAACAGGAAGTTCAATTGCCAAAAAGATCTTATAGAGTTATTGACTCTCATTAATAACAATAATAACCTTAAAACCTCCAATGCCCTACCTTAAAAAATCAACTATCGTATCGTTATGCCACTGATTCAAAAACTGCTTTTCCAAAACAAGAAAAATCCATTTCCCATATCCAAGCTATGTCGATGTGGCAGGACAAATTAAATATTGTCTCTACAACTAGTAGTGTTGAAACATAGATTTTTTTTTTTTTTTATAATCTACCCGTGCTCAAGGGATTATGATTACCCGTTAAATGTTTCAACACAGCGCGGGCGTGAAGTTAATGAAAAGAAAGAAGGATAGGAAACTGAACAACATGTAATGAGTAAACCAGCAACCCATTGATGATAATTTTTAGAAGGTTTGAATGGTACTACGTTTGGTCTATTATTGAGGTTATACAGTTTGTCAACGAATTAGCTTTGCGTTTAAATTATGTTTTGGAGGATGTAAAAGAACAAAAATTATTTCAGAATTTGTTTGAATACACCTGCATGAAAGATCCAAATTTGAAAGAGCCTCATACTCATATACACAAATTGCAACATACCGTTTACCTGCATTCAATATAAAATAATTCAAGCAATGATTATACCAGTCCGAAGTTCCATTGTTAAAGATATTAATGAATCGGACCTAAACTGGCTTACTATAATGGAAGAAAAATAACCGCGAAAATATTGCAATAGCAATACGCTACGTTAAGGATGGAATTGTCAATGAGTCGTTGCTGACAGTTACTACAACTGAAAATCTTGATACAGCCAAATATACGCAATTACGGAAATACGGAAAAATCCCTTACGTTTACTGCTTAAACTATCGCTTGCATTTGGTAATCATTAGGGTTATCTCGGAAATGACTTCCATTCGTTTATTTTTTGATCAATGCATCATGTTACATGAATTTTTTCAGCATGGAAAGATAGCTGAATTGTATGGTGGAAAAAGGATTTCCCGGCTCCTAGAACAGAGTTGGTCAGGATACTTGACCGTAACTAAAGTTGTACACGATAATTATTCATTGATTTTGATGACTTTGGATGAAGTTAGAAATGACAGATTTAAGAGTGATGACGTCGCCAAGAGTGTGGACATTAAAAAACTGATGCTCAATTTGGAATTTTGGAAAAACAAGCGGCGATTCTGAAAATACGACTCATACCCAAAAGAGACAAATCAAAAAATCAAATCGGATGGATGGCTACTTGGTATATGGCCCTTCCTGTTCCTCTGCGAGACAAAATATAGAACCCCAGAACGCTCAGCCATTTAAGTCTGAGTATTTCGAAACTTTGGACACAGTAATTGCTAAATTACAAAGGAGATTTTTGGACAACGACGATCTACTAAATTCATTAGCGAGTATAGATGAGTAAGATGTAGACAAAATGGTACCGTTAAAAAGCTTAAGTTAGTGTGAGAAAACAAAACTATTTGTAAAATGTACAGTTTCACCAAGCCACTTTGAAGGCCAATAAACGAACCAAAATAGATAAATTTATCAGGTCAACAAACTTTAAAACTTTTAGCGAAAACCCATTTAATTGCAATTTGGTGTTGGTGCAACTGGCCATAAGTTACTACAAGAAAATAAAGTCTGTTTGATTGCTCCTCTTTATATGACAATAAATAATTACATACTTTTAAATTTGTCATAACAAAAATCCTAAGGCCCATTTGTTGAAAAGATTAAGCAAACGGGTCTTAAGCATTTTTGTTGGAAAAATGCAATGCGTTTTTATATCTTACAATTCCATCAAGGAAAGAGGCTGCTGTGGTAAAAGATTTTTTAAGTCACCTCAAGAATAAAAAGGAAAACACAATTGATGTTTTGTACCAGCGAGAGATCAAAGATACATATGAACTGTTTGCATCTGTGACGAACGTAGGATGTAGCACTGCTGTGTGAATCAACGTTTTCGACTTTGACTGCAATCAATAAGCCCCAGAGGCTATCAATGAGTCAAGAAAGAAAGGCAGACATGGTATTTCTGGTCTTTAAAAGAAAAGAACCAAGTCAGTTGATCTGGATGAAGTCCTTCATATGCTAATAAAAGAACTTTGGGCACGAGTACGATAACTTGGCCGCCAAGATTTGATGACGAATTTTTGTAGAGGGGTTAAAAATAAGCACTTTTTACTATGGGAGGGGGGGGTCTATCTCCCCCCGTTTAGGAGGTAGGGGCACTTTTAGAAAAAATGGTTTAAATTGAAAAAAAAATATTAAAAAACAACGGCAACACCTACAATAAAGTGCTATACTGCGTTTGAAAGCCAGAAGATTGTTCTATAATCCTGCATTTAAATTAAATTACTCATATTAATAGTTTTTGAGAAATTCGCATTTAAAGTCCAAATTTTGATAAAAAAAACGTGAAAAAAAAGTTTAGACCGGTTGTTTTCAAAATTGTGAAATGAAATTGTAAATTAGCTTATATGTGTTTCATGTATCTATCAGTTCTTAATCGAACACAAAAAACGGCATGGTTCTATGTCTTCTGGTTTTTGAGAAAACCTCCGCTTAGGAGGTAGGGCCACTTTTAGAAAAAAATGGTTTAAATTGAAAAAAAAAAATATTAAAAAACAACGGCAATACTTACAATAAAGTGCTATACTGCGTTTGAAAGCCAGAAGATTGTTCTATAATCCTGCATTTAAATTAAATTACTCATGTCAATGGTTTTTGAGAAATTTGCATTTAAAGTCCAAATTTTGATAAAATAACGTGAAAAAAAAAGTTTAGACCAATTGTTTTCGAAATTGTGAAATGATATTGTAAATTAGCTTACATGTGTTTCATGTATCTATCAGTTCTTAATCGAACACAAAATACCGCATGGTTCTATGTCTTCTGGTTTTTGAGAAAAACGAAAATAACTAAAACTACTTTTCTACAAAATGTTTGATATTTTTTGCTTCCTTACATAAATAAATCAGTGCTAGCTTCCAACATTACAATATATAAACAGTAAAGTATGTATGGGGGGGCATGCTGCCCCCCTGCAACCCCCCTGCTTGGGCACACTATAGGATTTGGGGTAGGTGCGAGGTTGGGTGCATGCAAAGTTTCTTTTGCATTCACAGAATCTGTATTTAACAAAAATTCAAATTTATTCTATTTATCCAATGTCCACTAAATACATATAAAATACAATAAACGATCTTAAAAACCAAAAGAAACTTCTGACCATGTTCACCAATACATGGCACTATTTTTCTATCAAAAATACTGCCTAGAAAGGAAATATAAGGACGACTGGGGTTCGCAAATAATAGAGTTTTTATCAGATGTAAAAAAAGTTTACCCTTGTTATACCGATGGTGATATATGTGAGGGTTTACAGTTAAAAGACATCGATCCTCCCACCCTTCAGAGCGAAAATTTAGAAAGTGTTTTACCGCCAAAACATCCTCGGCTTCCCACCATAAAAGAGTAACTCAACGAACTCGACAGTTATAGTACAGACGATGGCTTTATTGACGAGACTTACACACCTTTTTAATACATTTTGACCATTTTTAACTAACTATGACTGACTAACTCCTGACTAACTGATAAAATAACTGACCCAGATGCAATTCTACCTCCTCATGGTGCATTCTGGGTAACGCTAAATGAATTGCGGTACTGAACTAACAAAGATTCATTATGTTTATTAACATTAATCCTTAAAATGGAATCACCGTCACCACCAAAAATCAAAAAAAGGAGTTTTGGTAATTTTCGATTTTCTCAAAAACTAGAAGACATACAACCATGCGGTTTTTTGTGTTCGATTAAGAACTGATAGATACATGGATCACATATAAGCTAATTTACAATTTCATTTCACAATTTTGAAAACAACCGGTCTAAACATTTTTTTTCACGTTTTTTTATCAAAATTTGGACTTTAAATGCGAATTTCTCAAAAACTATTGATATGAGTAATAAAATTTAAATGCAGGATTATAGAACAATCTTCTGGCTTTCAAACGCAGCACTTTATTGTGGGTGTTGCCGTTGTTTTTTAATATTTTTTTTTTCAATTTAAACCATTTTTTCTAAAAGTGCCCCTACCTCCTAAACGGGGGGAGATAGACCCCCCCCCTCCCATAGTAAAAAGTGCTTATTTTTAACCCCTCTACAAAAACCCGTTATCAAATCTTGGCGGCCAAGTTATCGTACTCTCCCCGAACTTTGTATTGTTATCTATGTAGGTATACTAAAAATAATATGTTAAAAGAAATAATAATATAAACCATTATATAAATGAATGTTTAGCACTTATCTATCACCCCCTTCCGACAATTGAGTACCTACCACCTTTACCAGATCAGATCATATTTCATATCAAGTAAAATTTTTACTTCCGCCCTACATGTTATCACCGATGCCCTACCTTAAATTCAACTATAGCTACGGCCCTGCCTTACCATATAAATTATTTTCACTTAAAACTATTCCAAATAAATTGCTGTCAACTAACTTTCTTCGTTTATTATTAGAATGGCTCTAATTGATTTAATCCGCCTCTGTATTTAAAATAAACCCCATCGTTCATTGAAACATTTATTCTTAATAAGCCTCCTATTCACATTCGCACACATCTTCGTATCAAAACAACTCTTAGCTCTCGTAATGTAAATTTGGCTCGACCTCTGCCATATCATTTCATTTCTATTGCTTACTGACTATGAATGTACTGATGAGGATAAGGTTTTCTCTTCTGTTGTATAATATTACGTCAACAATGCGGTACACACGAAAAACAACTATCGGGAGGATGGAAAGGGTCCGAATATACTTGAGGTACACCCTAATTACATATTCATCGCTAAAGGAATTTTTGCATCGCAGAGGTAGTTCGTAGGAACTTACCTTCTTCCTCTATATACTTTGGCTTGAAATTTAAAGCTCATTCCTTTTTTTCTGCAGGAAAATAATCCCTGCGTGTAGATTGAGCTAAGGGTATTTTTTTTATTATAGGAGGTGGAGCCCATCAGAACCCATCCATCACTGCCGTGAATTAAGGTCTATTTTGAAATCGGCATCACCTTGAAATCTAAAGTATGTTAGTGATCACGAAGTCCTTTCGAATAAATCGATTTGAAAGTAAAAAAACAAAAATATTTCTCCAGGGCACACCCCGCTCGTGAACATCCCCTGAATCTGAATCCATTTGGCCATCATACCTACCTATTATAGGGCAAAACGAATCCAATTCCTGCGGCAAGTAGCGCTAAGTAGACTACATGCTTCCGGTCCTTTGGTGGACCAATATCGATTTCTGGACTATCCATCGGTTCGTGGTGATTAACTCTTCGTCCTTCTAGAGGTTCATACGTTGTCGCCTGGGCACTTTCCATTGCGTCAAATAAGCTGTAAACAAACGCTGATAATTGTTAATCGAACACACCCACTACAGGCGCTATCCTCAGCAAAGAGGACTTTCGGGTAGCTACGCGTTACAGGACCGTAATTTGATCGTCAGAAGGATTATCTCCGTGAAAACACCAGCTGTGATGTAATATTCACACACGCACTCACTGTACAACTCGACTTGGCATAGTTTTGAGTTGAAAACCTCTTGTTTCCGGAATTATTATTTTGTTCGTATTCTTATTCTATGGTTCACTTTTTCTATACTTTTCACTTTGCCCAAATGGGAGATATGCTGAGGGATTTTATTTCGCGAAAGATTCCAAAATATGTCACGGGATTTTTGAAAATCCAGACATTTTTTGAATTAACTTAAATAATTTAACAGATTAACGCTTAACACGAAACTGTATCTGGTTGGAATTTATTATAAATAGGAACCATTTATTCGAGCAAATTAAGAAAATTTTCCCGTTTTCCGCGAACCATTTCGAGATGTGTGTTTTCAGTGGAAAGCTGAAATTTTCACTGCGGCGTGCAGCGCATGCATCGAAATATTGATTATTTGCACCCAAGTGTCAAACTGGTGGTGAATTTCATATGAGGTTTATGGCAGATGAAATATATAGAACAGCAAAGGTTTTTTTGAAATAGTAATATTTGGAGCTGTGGTGAATTTTGTAGTATGTATAACGGTAGCAGAATTTGAAATGGAAAATAAAATCAATTTGGTTTCGAAACAAGTTTGTAACAATTGTAGGTACGATAACAAGAAGCTTCCTTAGTGAATTGATTTATAAATGTTCGACCCAAAAGATATGTTTATTTACTTTTTTTTATAGAAATCTACATAGTTTCTGACGACTTTAGAATTCGAGAAGAATTAAATTTTGAATATTGAAAAAAAAAAAACAAAATTTGTATTTCATTTATTATAAATATAAATTTATGAAAGCTATGTACACATGCATTTTTGCACGAACTTGTCCTTCAAGCTGGCTTATTAACTAAATGAAAAGAACAACATTTGAAAGAAGAAGAAATACCTCATAAAATCGATTCATTTATTTTTTATTAGAACAAAGTCATTTTAGGTAGTATCAAGATACACCTATTCAGGACTTAACCAAAAAAAAAAATAGATAGATAGATAGATAGATAGATAGATAGATACAAGTTTATTTCCCTTTAAAATCATTATACAATAAATCAGAAAAAAATTAAATTAATATAACTTAAGGAAATTAATGACATTTTATATTTTTATAATACTAAGGTACTAAAAATAAGGCAAATTCTCTCAAAAAACCTGAAACGCAGTTCTATTGCATCTATCTTTTGGTTATTATAGATGCTTAGATTCATTTATATTATCTTTCAAATACGTTTCAAGAATTTACAGAAGTTAAAATAGCTGTTTGGGAATAATAGCTACAATATAAAACTTGCAATTTCTAAACATTTAAACAAGTTCGGCATGAAGCTCTTTAATCTCAAATGCGCTTATATGGTATCGATGAGTCTCTCCTTCTTTGGATTTTAAATTAAGTATATCGTTCTTACTGTTTTCTTCGAGTTGTTCTGAATGGTCTGTTATTGAAAAAATAAGTGCTTGTGTGCCCCAAGGTTCCACTTTGTCTCCGATTCTCTTCCTCATAGTCATTAATGATATTTTGCCTGAAACTTCTTATCCACTTCATTGTTTCACTGACGACAGCATCCTCAAATTTTCATAATCTTTTCCACATTCACAACCCTGAAACCGTAGCCCATGCTTAGCTCATCAAATTCTCGACAGAGTTATACAATGGAATATTAAGAACCACGTAGAATGTAATGCTTCGAAAATACAAATCTGTCTTCTGTCGGCCAAGCGAAATATACCTTTAATGACATTATTCACAAAAAAATACCGAAAACCATTCTGTTGTGGGTATGAATGTTTCTGATCATATCTTATGCGCGAAACAGATTAAACCAGCAACAGCACGAGCATCGTCAACAGCAAACAGCACGCTGACCAGCAAACATTTTTCAAACACATTGCCACCAGCAACGTTATTTCATCTGTTTGACATTTCATATGAAAAAAAAGTTTTTCATTGTGGTGCCACTGAATATTGCAGTGGGAAAGTTGACAACACTGCACCAGCAACAGCAAATTTAGGACTTTGGCCTAACGACGCTGTTGGCGTTGCTGTTGCTGTTTTTATGTGTGTTGAACAATTGAAATACATTGGCTCTAAATTAATGGCGGCCGCTGTTGCTGTTGACGGTGCTGTTGCTGGTTCAATCTGTTCCGCGCTTTATAGAATTATCATATATTCGTTGTAACCAAAAACTCATAGAAAAGCTTAAGGCTGAAAACACACCGGATTAAACAAAACGTTTTTGATTCGATAGTCAAAAAAACATTTTTTCTTTGAACACACACCAAGGGAAACAGAATGCAACAAAACAAAACGTTTTGTTTTTTGTTTCGTTTGGTGTGCGTTCAAATGAAACAAAATACGAACTATCGTAAAAGCTTAAATCCGGCTGAAAGATTATACTCGTAACTCAACGGCAATTAAATACAAATAAATTTTGTGTTTACAAAACCGACATTATGTGTTTATTTATAAGAAAAGAGAAAAGCTGTGAAATGCAACGAAAGAAGAAAATAAAAAGAACGTCAGCTATCGGCAACGAAACATGTTTTTCTGTTTTGCTTTTGTTTTTATGTTTCGTTTCATTTGGTGTGTTTTGCGCCACAAAAAAGCAGGCAACTATCGTCAACGACGGTGGTTCAAAACAGTTTTGTTGCATTTGATGTGTGTTGCTCGTATACAATGGCATGTATTTTCGACAACCACCACCAAAAAACTTCAAAACAAACGTGTTTTGTTTGGTTTTCTTTGGTGTGTGTAGTCTAATAAGAAACAAAGTTCTCTTGTTTCACGTTTTGCTTTATCCGGTGTGTGTTTCAGCCTAAGTACCTATTCTTTAAAGATCCAAGATATGAGTTTCCCCTTCTGGCTACCATAAAAGGCATACATCGTCCCAAAATTTAACTATAATTCTCATTTCATAGCGATTACCTCTATAATTCTTTGAATTTGTTAGAAAGAATCCAAAAAGATCCCTTTAAGATACAGGAGGCACATCTATTACGAAAAACTTTTTTTTCTCCAGAACACCGTCGTAACGTCTCCTGCCTTTCATTGATTTATCGATTTTTCTTTCAACAATGCTGAAATGGAAGAGCCAATTGCGTTTCTCTCCTCCAAGTTATGTATTCTCCTTCTCGTCAGTTTACCTTTGAGTCTAACTACTTACGAACTGTCAAATATAGAGGTTCTATCTTTAGCCGCACTACAAGAATGTGGAATACTTTGCCCTTTTCAATTTTGCCCCCTCATTTCTTTCAAGACAAATGTCCGTCCACATCTCCTATTAAATGATGTCCACTTTAACCAAATGCTTGCACTGTGTTACAGATTAATATTAAAAGGATATTCATGAACCCTTGAGTGAGTGCAAATTATAAAAAAAACATACATACATATGTGTACATTATGTACGTCATAGCTTATTCTGTCTATATAGGTAAATATTTGCTATTGTAGGTAAATATACACATTTTTTATAATATTACCGCCTTTGGAAGGTAAATTTAATTTTGTTGAAGAAATAAAATGGCATCCTTTGCCTTTGAGTCGAAGTCTCTTGATGACATTAGGACTTTAAAAAATAAATAAAAAACTTCTTGCCTATTATTATTATGTTATAATATAATGCATATCACCCTATCACCGATCTTCAAAATTAAATCATCTTGTACATTTCTAAAGCCACACTTGGTTATGGATAACTGTGTTTTTACCTATGCCATAATTGTGTTTCAAGTTTCAGTCATTTTCCGCTGTTGGCTCAAATCGAAGTTCTCCGTTTTGTAATTTCGCAATGATCGTCTTTAATATTATACATTTTTTTAGAACGTTTTAATTTTTTCCTTCTTGTACATACATACGAATTTAAATAAAATTAAAATTTATTTTCTTTCTTAATTTTCTATTTGTTTTGTCATTGCGTGTAAACAAACAGAATATCTTAGAATGAGTATCAGTGATGAGAGCTTTCCTGATGATGATCTCTACACAACTAAGATCGATTGCAAATGCAACACATCATCATGTATTTCTTCGTCGACACCAAACGATAGGAATCTTTCAGCATCAACTTCTGGACAATCGTCATCCGGCCACAGCCGCGAGACAACTCAAAGTGATCCTGTAAAAGCTCCTGAAAACCGTGAAGAAGAAGACTACACACAAAAAGTGCGATCATATCAAGACCTCCATTCGGTCTACACAAAGCGTAGGTATCCACATGTGAAGAGTAAAGTGCGTGAGTTTATTGAAAGCCAGAAAGCAGAGGAGGAGCTGAGAAAGTCTACAAGGGAATATATGCGTCGTTTGGGTGCTCCAGAGGCTAAAGACATTACCAACAATAAGTTGGATCGTGAGGCTGAAAATCATCAGGAAACCGAAAACTACCCATCTGACATTGCCAAGTTTATGGTCGAAAAGGAGCAGGAGTCCGTGTGCCAGAATGCACTCATTGAATATTTACAGGAAAGTCTTAAGGAGAAGAGGATCGAAGCAACAAGGTTGCGTAGAAACGTGGACTGCCTGCGCGTCGAGCTGATGAACGCCAAGGACAAAGCAAAACGCAACTCTTTGCAAAGTGTAGGTACCGAATATTTAGCTAATCAGTCGCGTCCCCGACTGTCATTACCAACTTTGGTCTACATGCAGCAGCGAGCAACGACCGCAACTCAAACTGATTTTGATGAAAAATCCGTTCAAACAATCGATGACAACAACAATAGTATCGGGATCTACGATCAAAAAATCGTGGCAACTGTTCAGCCGTTATCTCTGAATTACTCCACAGAACATTTAAGACACATTCATCATCGCCAAATTCGCCATCGCAGCAGTTCCAATCCCCGCACACCCACTGGAGATCATGAAACACCCAACCGAGCGGAGAGTGTTCCCAGTGATTCAGCCATAGACACCGAGGAAGGTGACTCCTCATCAGAAAACATTCTCCGTGAGGAATTCATGATATTCGAAAAGAACATCTCCAATGATACCACAAACTTTGGCCAGTCAACTCAGACGAAGAAGAAACGTTCTTTTAAGCGTAAATTTAAGTGGATCTTTGGACCTTGCGGAAAGTGCAGCGATCAGAGGAACAATAACAGCATGGGGGAGCAATACAGTCAAACCCCATTATTAGACTCAATGACGTTTGAACACAGATTACGTGTCACAGATACCAGTACGTCATAAATTTATTTATCGTTGGCAAACATATTTTTATTTATTTTGTTTTGTAAGTTTGTCTCTTTTTTTCAATATTGTAAGTCACTCATTTATTTATTTTGGTTCGAATCGTATCGCCTCAATGTTAAGTTTAAAAATTTAATTCGTTTCATATAAAATTTTTTTAACAATAAATTTAAAGCAGGCTTTAAAATAAAATCAAGTCATACTTTAAAAATATACATACATAAAAAAATTGTGGTTTTTTTTATATGTGCTGATTTGTGCAGTGTTTCAAACAGAAGTTTTCAATTGTGTCTGGTTGTAAGGAACCGTAAGTAGTTGTTGTAAAGTAATAGAAATATATATTCATCGTTTTCAATCAATTGATGTTATTGTTATTCACACAAAGTTGTTTTCGGTGCTGGATTTTTCAACAAAAAAGAGTTGTGCATGTTATTTGATAAAATTTTGTTTGACCGCTTGACAATTTTAAATAAATTTTAGTATAAAGCCGTTTTCGAAAATGTCAAATAATTGAACCCTTTCGAACACGTGATTTGCATACAAATTACAATTACAAGATGTTCTTAAACGCAAACCGCAAAAGCCAACTGTTCGAAAACCCAAAACGAAAGTTTTTGATAAGGCAGTTTGCTAAATTTATATCTTCGAAAACACCATTTGTGGCGTAACTCTGCAGTAAAAAATTCAGGTTGATGACAAAAATATTGATAAGCCAGAGACCGTGTTCGTAAACGTCAAACATGAACAAACTGAATTTGTGCAAGCTGAGCGATTGCATATTTGAGTTTTGCAATGTCTGACTACTTTTTAATGAGTTTTTAACTATTTTTATTTTTTAGAAATATGTTAAGATTTAAAATCAAATTAAAAGCTGTAAAACATAGAATAATATGTTGTGACTAAGAAAAAATAAAAATTGTAAAATTATCACGAGTGTTTTCACTTTTTATTCGTATGCTTCCAATATGATATTTTTTCGTGCTTTAGTTTTGTCCAACACTGTACATATGTATAATTTTTTTTTTAAACTGTTGCAACGATTCTAATTTTTGTTTGCATAAATTCATAATTGCTTGGTATTCTGTTTTAGCTTCAACTACTAAAGGAGTTGTTAAAGCCATTTCATAAATTAATTTTAGGCTTGTGAACATTTGTCTCATTTAAATTTACTTTCGTCTCCACAAAATATACCGCTAAAAGACCTAGAGAGTTTTTAAAGCTTACGTACGAAGCTTGAGATATACGAAGATTTTTGACTTGATTTTGAACACGAGTACTTAGTTTTATTTATATTACCGTCCGCTAAGGTAAAAACCGTTGAAGAAACATGCTTACACTGAACCAAATTTGGTAGTCATATTGAAGAAAAAGTAGGTAGAATCGAAGAAAGGGTGATCAATATACGGTCAATGAAACCTATCCGTTGTTTTGAAGAAAATTTTGTTATATTCAAGAAATATTGTCATTTTGAAATTTAGTTAATATAGTAAGTATCCTTTATGAAAATTTCCTCAAAAAATGATTTTTTTTCAAACTGGTTTTATTTTTTTTCTTGCTTTAAGTTGATATACATACGAGGCGGGTCAATAAGTCCGTGACTTTTGGAATAAAACACAGATTTTTTGATAAAAAAATAATTTTATTTTTCAGCGTAGTCTCCCTTGAGCTCTATACACTTTGTCCAACGCTTCTCCAATTTTTGTATCCCTTCCAAAAAAATGATTTGTCGAGGTCCTCAAAATAGGCCTTTGTTTGCGAGATGACTTCATTATTGGAGTCAAATCTTTTTCCACCAATCCATTTCTTCAGGTTTGGGAATAAGAAGTAGTCGCTCGGAGCCAAATCTGGAGAATAGGGTGGATGAGGGAGCAATTCATAGCCCAATTCATGGATTTTTGTCATGGCAACTGCACATGTGTGCACCCTTGCATTGTCTTGGTGGAAAAGAACTTTTTTCTTGGCCAAATGAGGTCGGTTTTTTTTCAAATCGTCATTGAATCGGTCCAATAAGTTGGCATAATATTCCCCATTGATTGATCTTCCCTTTTGAAGGAAGTCAATGTGGATTATCCCGCGTGCATCCCAAAAAACAGTCGCCATAACTTTATTGGCTGACAAACCCACCTTGGCCTTCTTTGGCGCCGATTCACCCTTAGAAACCCACTGTTTTGACTGTTGTTTGGTCTCTGGTGTGTTGTGATGGATCCATGTTTCGTCCACGGTTACAAAACGGCGCAAAAACTCCTCCATATTGCGATTAAACAACGCCAAACCTTCCTGTGAAGTTGTTACACGATTGCGTTTGTGGTCGACTGTGAGCAAACGCGGCACCCATCTTGCGGAAAGCTTTCTCATGCCCAAGTGATCATTCAAAATTGAAAACACTGAGCCATGCGAGATCCCTACGGCTTCCACAATCTCTCGCACTTTCAATCTTCGGTCGGCCAACACCATATCGCGAATTTTTTCGATTGTTTCGGGTGTAGAGACCTCAACTGGGCGTCCAGGACGTTCGGCATCTTCAGTGCTTGTACGGCCACAACGAAGTTCAGTAAACCACTTTTTTACCATTGAAATCGATGGTGCAGAGTCCCTATAGTATTTATCAAGCTTAGCCTTGGTCTCGGTAATGGTTTTTTTCGCAAGAAATAATGCTTAATAAGCACACGAAATTCACTTTTTTCCATTTTCTCCTCAAATTAGTGAGTAGTCTGATAAAAATAGCTGTCAAACACAAACTAACTGACGCAGCAAGTTTAAATTTTGACAGGAGTCAACTGAAAGATGCCTGTTGACAGGAGCAGTGTTGCTGTTTTGAGTAAAGAGGTCAGAAATTCAAAAAGTCACAGACTTATTGACCCGCCTTCGTACATACATAGTAAAAAAAAAAACTTTTAATACAAATTTGTCTTTTTGAATAATTGCTTCATTAAAAATTAACAAATTGTTTTCGTAGATATGACAAAATTTCATTCGTTTGAATAAAATACTAAATCATTAATCATTTGAAGAAACCTTATTCATTTTGAATATTCAGTCTTCAATATGAAGAAAAATACTATGAAAAATTGTTGATTTGAATAATTGATTATTCAAAACTTAACAAAATATTTTCTTCAATATCACCTACCCGATTTGGTTCAGTGTAGTTTTTGAGAAAACTGCCTATACCACATTACCCCAAATTACTCTACTAGGTATGGCTTAAAAAAAACTATATTTTCTTATTTATCCATTCCTATTTATTTTTCAATTTTGCCATGATAAAATAACCTAGAATCTTGAATTTGGTTTGGTGAATATTAAAAAACAGTTGATTTGGTTCTTGATGATGAAAAACGCCGCCGACCTTGTAAAAGCATTTCACTATAAGTTCATCAAAATTCTAAGTTGGGTTGGAAATTTTACTATTTTCCATGGCATAAAGTTTGGATCTCTTCTTAGATTCTGTGAAAATTCAAGCTTAAACATTGAAGGAAACTTTTTTAAAAAGATCAAAGAAATCTCCAATACCATTAGTCGTGTCAATCCCTGGAAACGGTGGGTGGTTATTACTCATAAACACTGAGTTAGGGGATGGGCTTTCAAACAAATCACTAGTTGGCAACCAAATTTTGAAAATAGATGGGCATTTGTGCATTACCAAAGGAGCTTCATACCACCCTCTTGGAGGTGTATAAGGAGGCATTAAGTAACGATTAACACTACTTTGAGTTGTTACAGATATAGCCCACAACAAAGACTCTCCAAATTTAACAGCAGCTTCATTAGATTTGAAGAACAATTTGAATTCAATTTGTCCGTCAAAATTACCATTAGGTTGAGCACGAACTTTTCCACTTATTGCATTAGAATCCAGGAAGGAGAAAGATCCTTTATGGAACGAAACCTAAGATAGTTGCGTGGTTAAACATCTAAATTAATTGTTTTTCACTTGCATACATCATCAATTGCTAAAAATGGAGCACTTAAAGATTGAAGGATTTCAGCTTGTCGGCTGCTCCGAAATATAAATCGATGTGAAGTAAGGTATATGTGTCCATGTTTTATTCCATGAAAAATTTTGCTGAGCTTACCCGGAAATTCGATATCAATATATTTACAGTGCAGGAGAATGCTAAAGGTAATAAAAATAAATATATGCAAGTTATTAGCACAAAAACGAATTTTGAAAATGTGTTTTATTATTTTAAAACTTGCATTACTCACTGTTCTCCAGAGTGAATTAAAACTCCTCTCTTTGCATGAGCTGTATTAACCGACATAACAATTTATTTAAATTATATTGGTTGACTGATCGTCAAAAACAAATGACAAATGTTTGAAAAAGGAAAGAGGTCCTTAAAATTTAAAGTAGGTGCATATATATATTTGGGAAAGCGGGTTGCTAAAAGACATTTTGTGTAAAAATATATACATAGATGCATACAATAAAACAATTTTTTGTATCAATTTATTTCACAGACAATTTCATGACATCAATATTTGAATATGCTTTCGGACATATGGACGCCATGGCTTTTGAGCACATAGGGTTATCTGGAAGTCCGATTTTCTTACTCGTTTCGCAGTTAACCATCAGGCTGTATTTCGGTAATTACTCATCAAATTTTGGCTTCCAAGTGCTCAATTGTCTCCACAGAAATTAATCTAATGGGATCAAATCGAATTAACGAAGTTGTCCGTTAACTGGCCCATTTCGTCAAATTAATCGTTCCTCAAATGTTTCCCTCAGGATATTTATTATATCGCACATATGCTTTCCAATTGTATCGCTCACTGTTGGTTTTAACCTTCTAACCATTATGATTTTTGAAGACATATAGAACAATGCCTCCATCGGCCATAAAGCGCACGAAAGGATTACTTTTACTGGATATAATAGTATTTCAATAATGGCTTGTCGGTAATTAATTATCGCTCCAAATGGCAAAATTCTCTTTAGTGGCGTACCCATTTAACTAAACTTTTACTTTAGCACTGAACAATACTGCATACGAGTTTCTCGAATAGAACACAGTTATTTAAAACAAATTTGAACAACTTGAAAACATTGCTCCCCTCCGGAGTGATTCTATCCGTGTTTAATTGACAAAGTAAATTAACGTCAAAGAAACATAGAACTGTCAAATATACTGTCAAAAAACAATGGCGCAAAATTTTAAATAGCCTATTGGTAAAGGTATTAGTATGATACTACTTAACTATTTGCTTACTTTAAAGTAGTTTACTAACTCATTCTTAATTTTAAACATTTTCTAACTAATATCGTACTAAAGCAATTTTCTTAATAAATTGATTCTGAACACACTTAAAACAATGACAGTTCGTGCAAAAAACTAAGTACACAGACATTTTGTGGCCTTTGTAAATAGCACGATACTAAAAAAAATAAAATAGGTATTCGATGATTTTAACTTTAATAGAAGGGTAGAGAAAGTATGATGCTATATTTGATTAAAATTTTGCAAAATCGTTATTTTAACCTAGTTTCATACTAAAACAGCTTCACCATCGTACTAATTCAACTAAAATTTTGCGCCAATCCCTTTAAATTTAGTTTCAGAATTGAGCTGAAAATAAATACGTTTTTCCGGCCGAGTAATAAGCGTTGTAGTAAACATTTTCGAATAGCTTTATCTTTTTTGCATTTTTAACATTTCAAGGACCGTATTAGGATCAAACGCTCGAACGGTTTGTCGAATGTATTAGGGTCGGCGAATGAAATATTCATCGTATCAGAAAAAAATCATTATACTATCCATTTCTTATTATTATTGTTTGTATTAAATCAAATATTATATAATATTGTTTCCAGTTTTTTTTTTCAATTTATTATTTGTTTGACATTTCAAATGGAAACAAAAACCATACGTTTGGAAATAGGGAGGGAACTTTATTCGATAGTTTTGATTAAAAAAATCGGTGCATCTAATTACATTTCTTAAAAACGCTAGCGCATTATAATTGAAAAAAAAAAATACTTTTAAGAAACAATAAACTACATTCTCTCACCGGTTTTTTTAACGGTTTAAAATGCTTATGGTGTTTATTTTATAAAAAATTATCGAAAATACATCGCATTTTCGATATATCTGTTAATTGGCAGTTAGCACATCTCTTTCTGAAATTTATATCCATCGCAATGCGTCGCTGGATTTCTGTAAAATTTTTTCCGATGAAAGCTACTTCGAACCGAAATTGAATTTCCGACGAAGGATGCGTTTTTTTTTATAATCTACCCGCGCTCATATGATTACGCGCGATTATGATTATCCTTTAAATGTTTCAACACAGCGCGGGAGTGAAGTTAATGAAGAGAAAGAAGGATAGGAAAGATGTGTAGCACGATGTTCTGAGACTAAAGGTGGTTGTCTCAGATTTTTTATCTCCAGGGATGGCGGCTGAACTAAAGCGGAGAAATGCCGTGTCTTATTTCTATGTCACTTATAATTCACAATATTTTATTCGTAGTCATGCTTGTTCGCCATACTAGTTTAACTCAATTACATGTTGTTAGTGTTATGCCTGAACAACATGTAATGAGTAAGCCAGCAACCCATTGATGACAATTTTTAGAAGGTTTTTAATGGAATTAAAGCGACATAGACGACGGCAGGGATCGAACCTGTGATCATGATAGGTTGACAGGCGAGCACACATCCATCGCGCCACGGCCACCCCTTTGCGGAGAAAGTTCCGCTCCGACGACGGTTACTTCGATAGAGCCGAGTGAGACTTTCTTCGGAGCTGGAAGAAGCTAAAAAGGCAGTTCGAAGAAGGTGTATTTCAGTTTGTTTATATCATTGAGAAGATCTCGCATCGAATAGTTTATAACGGGTGATTTTTTAAGAGCTTGAGAACTTTTTAAAAAAAAAAAACGCATAAAATTTGCAAAATCTCATCGATTCTTTATTTGAAACGTTAGATTGGTCCATGACATTTACTTTTTGAAGATAATTTCATTTAAATGTTGACCGCGGCTGCGTCTTAGGTGGTCCATTCGGAAAGTCCAATTTTGGGTAACTTTTTCGAGCATTTCGGCCGGAATAGCCCGAATTTCTTCGGAAATGTTGTCTTCCAAAGCTGGAATAGTTGCTGGCTTATTTGTGTAGACTTTAGACTTAACGTAGCCCCACAAAAAATAGTCTAAAGGCGTCAAATCGCATGATCTTGGTGGCCAACTTACCGGTCCATTCCTTGAGATGAATTGTTCTCCGAAGTTTTCCCTCAAAATGGCCATAGAATCGCGAGCTGTGTGGCATGTAGCGCCATCTTGTTGAAACCACATGTCAACCAAGTTCAGTTCTTCCATTTTTGTAATGTCCAATAAAGTAAACTGAGTGCGAAACTTGGTCACAATCGCATTAATTGTTTGCTCACTTGGTCGATTATGTAGACCATAAATCGGACGTAAAGCGCGAAACACATTTCGAACCGAACACTGATTTTGGTAATAAAATTCAATGATTTGCAAGCGTTGCTCGTTAGTAAGTCTATTCATGATGAAATGTCAAAGCATACTGAGCATCTTTCTCTTTGACACCATGTCTGAAATCCCGCGTGATCTGTCAAATACTAATGCATGAAAATCCTAACCTCAAAAAAATCACCCGTTACAAAAAAAAAAAAACGATTTATTGTTTGTTAAAAATTTAAACAAAAAAAGTAAATATATTTTAAATTATTCTTTATTATTCTTATTCATCAACATAATAATAATTTAGCTTTAAAATTTTACAAAATGAAAATATCAAACAAAAACAATAAACAAAAAGAAATCAAATTAACAGAAAACATAGAATAATTTCCAAATTGAGAACAATTAATACTTTTAACAATTATTTTTATTTATATGTATGTATGTAGAAGCAAATTGGAAATATATTTGCTTTTACTAAGAATAGCTTCATATAATAGTATTGCATGCATTTATAGGTTAGAAATTTATTGTATTTATAGTTTAAGCCCCATTCACCGTGGTGCACATACTATTTTGGGTTTTATTGTTTTGATTTAAAATACAAATTTAATTAAAAATAAACAAAATCATGGTTGAATCGAAAGGAATGCATCTTAATTGTTTCTTCGGTCATTAAGTGAATTATAAGTTGGTGGTAGGTCCTGTAATGAATAAATAGAGTAGAAAATTAAAGCCGCATTAAAATGTGGGTGGTTTTTCTTAACACAAAAAATTTTCAATCTAAATAATTTATAAAAACTTTTACAAAATTACTTACACCATAAGATGGTGGTGGCATATCATTCGGGTGTTGTTGTTGATTTTGGTTGTTCCTTTGGTTGTCTGTTGTATTGAATGCGCTTCGTAAGGCTTCAGCTTCCTTGGAATCTAAAAATATGAAATCATAAAAAAAAAGAATTAAAACAAATGTTTCATAAAACACAAAGTATTTTAAAAGCGTAATTTTGTCAAGCAATAACAGCTGTAAAATAAAAAAGGACAAAAACCACAAACGATCTTTAAGGCTTACCCAACTTATAAAAAAACCTAATTATTGAAATTATACAAAAATAACAGGAATTGGAATGAAATAAAAATTCCTATATGGATAATAGTAACGGTTATAGCGACGATCTGAAAAAAGTAACACAACAGAATTTATGTAAAACAACGAATGTTTAAGGAAAATGTTTGGTGGTGCGTACTGATTTTGACCTTCTCGGCAGTTTTTGATTTTTTTGTTAATATTTTTGAAAAAGGAAAACAAAAAACAAACGAAAAATACCTTCAAACGGTTTTGTTGGTGACGGTTTTTGTTTGTTTTGTAGAGCTTATGTAGCTGGAAAGAGGAAGAAAAGAAATGAAATTTTCACTTCAAACTTCGAAATCGAAACAATGGTTAGGGGAAAAGGTTCGTTTTTGTATTTTACTCTCGACATACATTCGGTACAAAGTACCCATCACCCAAATCAACACCAAATTTTGTATCTACTTACTTGCAGGCGGTGCTGAAAATCCCATTGCTCCTGAAGGTCCATTGCTCCCACCCTGTCCTGGATAACCTGGGTAGCCATTTGGCATTGCTGGGGTATATCCGCCTTGTGGGGGAGCCGATGCTCCTGGTTGTAATCCATACGGAGGATACCCAGGTTGCGTGGGAAAACCTCCTTGTTGTTGAGGAACAGTGAAGCCACCATAAGAAGGTGGTGGTCCGTATGCTCCTTGAGGTGGTGCATAACCACCTCCTTGAGGATGTCCTCCTTGATCTGGATAGCCGCCACCGCCTTGTGGTGCAGCATAACCTGGCATTGGATATCCAGCAGCCCCTCCGTATCCGCCAGTCTGTGGGGGATATCCACCACCACCGTAGCCAGCTGCTTCAGGCTCACTTGGGTAATTTTGATGATTCTGGTATGTTGGAGCTATTTATTCATTGGAAAATAAATTACATATGCCAATTTGTAAGCCCAATTTGCCGAGAAGGTTAGTGAGAAAAATAAAAAAACTGGAAAATAATATTCAACATACGTGTTCCGATTCCTGGATATGGTGGAGGATTATCGCTCACAAACACCGAATTGGGTGCCGGGCCCGTGAAGGCGTCATTTTGTGGTATCCATCCGTAGTAGCCTGGTGGCGGTTGATAAGCTGGTGGGGGAGCCTCATGCCAAGCGCCAGATGGAGTGTATGGTGGCGGATCATCTGGATTACCATTCGAATTACGCATATTTTGCTGAGCAATAGAAGCAGCTCGTAACATAGCCTGACCATATTCGATAGCTCCACCAGATTTGAAATACAACTTAAATTTAACCTCGCCGATGAAATTGCCATTTGGTTGAGCACGGACCTTGCCTTTGATGTAATTGGCCCCGAAAACAGGTTGTTCAATATCCACCTACACACACGCAAATTCAGAATTGAGGACTAAGATGTCTCAAAAAATTAACTCATTAACTCACGTCACTCATAGCGATAAAAGGAGCACTGAAAGACATCATTTCTTCATTTTGTTTCTTGCTGTTGAAGATCATTCGATGAGATGTCAAGTAAATATGACCAGTTTTGGTTCCCTTGAAAATTGGGTTGTCCTGACCAGCGAAATCCAAGCTGACATTTTCACTATGAATGAGAATGCTAGAAAAGAGAAATACCCAAGGTAACATTATGACAAAGAAGTAAATCAATTCAGAATTTTAAATTTCATTGATTATATTAGAATATTTCGACAGGGTGGGCGCGATAAACATGAAGTTTATTGTTATAACATTCCCAATAAGTTTTTATATCGATTTAAAATAAAATCCACCATAAAAGTCACTAAAATGTATTTCGTATTCTTATAAAATTGAAACCAGTTTTTACCGTTGGCAATATAATAGGCGTTTTAATATTTTACACTGAGCTGTTAAAAAAAAAGAACAATGCTACTTTTTTACCTCAGAGCGCTCACCTTGCGTTTCTTTTTTAACTCAGAGCTTAATATGGGCTCACTGGATGAATCCGGTCAAAAAAGAACGATCAGATCGAGCAAAACCCAAAGCGGGGCTAAATTGATTGATTTTTTTTATTTTGCATTAACCAGAAATTTAATTTAAAAAAAAATTTTGAAAACACGAATTTCATACAAAGCTGACAATTTGGAAATTTATTAAAAAAATGGTACAAAGACAGTTGTGCTTAATATTTTTTTAATAGTTCGGATTGCTCAGGTCCCGCTCGGTTCGGAGCGAGTTCTACTCAATTTACTACAAAATTAAATTTTGTTCATGTATTATGGCCTTATTAGTAAGATTAAGTAACATTTCCAATTATTATGAAACAAAACGTCGTTCAAGTGGCTGCCTCGGCTGGTCTCGCAGTAGCGCATTCTGTCACTCAAATTTTCCAAGACCTTGTTGATGGTTTCGGGCTGTAGCTAAGGGATTGCTTGGATGATATTGGACTTAAGTCCTTGAATCGTTTTCGGATTGTTGGCATAACATCGGTCCTTCACGGTTCCCCACAAAAAAAAATCCAAAGGGGTCAAATCTCAGCTCCGAGGTGGCCAATTGACATCATTGACATCGCCAAGACGGCTGATAACACGATTTGGGAATTTGATGAGCAAAAGATCGATTGTGGCATGGGCATTTATACAAATACATGTCTTTAATTTCAGTAAAAAAAAGCCGGTTAAGATGTCTCTGTAACGTCCACCGTTGACCGAAACGTTGTTCCCAGCCACATTTTCGACGAAATGGTCAAATGATGCCACCACTCCACAACGCCGAGATGAAAATGCGCCTCGTCAGAAAAGATTATTTTTCGCCCAAGTGCGTTGTCCAATTCAAGAAAATGAAGCGGATGGTCGTGCGCCTTAATTTGCTGAGTCAATTGGACCTTGTAAGCGAATAATCCGAGATCTTTATGCAGAATTTCCCTCAGGCTAGTGCGTGAAATGTTGAGCTTTGAGATCGATGGCGAATCGATGTTCGTTAATTGAGTTTCAAATTCTCGGCTACAGCAGCAACATTCTCGTCTGTGCGCACCGTATGACGACGAGGACCGCGAGTGTTGTCTGCTAGCATAACAGTCTCACGAACTTTTTGCACAAACTTGCGTACAGCAGGTGCGGTAAAAAGAAACAACTACATGGCCCACCCTGTATGAGTATACTATGACTAACCTATGAAAATTTAAGAAAAATGTATATTGCCAATAAAATTTTCAAAAAAGTATATGAAGTGATGAATCATCGCGGGAAATATCATACATTTTAAATATTTTCAAAAATTCAGTGATTAAGTGCTTAAAAATGATGAACGTAGTTACTTTCTGACCTGGATGCAAGAAGCATGGAGAGAATATTGGAAGTTGCGGGTCTAAAATATTAAAGACAACAGCATACACATAGACAAACCAGTAAGTGAATGGAATGCACGCCGGGCTCTCACAAAAAGTGAGAAACGCGAAAGAGAAAAGATCGTATTATTGGTAACTTGTTTGAGAACCAATTCAACAACATCAAGTTCATAGGACAGTGGAACACGATGAAGGTTGGGTTATGGCTTAGAGGTGTTTTACGTCTAGCCTCTAGTGAAAATTGAATGAATAATGAACAAAGAAAAATACCTTGATATATTAAGTCACCTATTTATAAAACATTTTGGCAGCTCAATACAGAAAGTCTGAAATTACTTTTCATCAAGATGAACAACCAAAAAACAACTCTAAAATTGTCAAGGACTTGGATATCAGGATTCTCAGACAATGACACAAAACCGACCTCAATCCAATTTAGAATATGTGGTCAATTTTTAAGCAACGGTCAGCTCTAATCGATCGGGATCGAATTGCATTAGAATATAGTCGTCCGAGCGATTACTTCACAATTTAGTGGAAAGTGCCAAGACGCTGTTTACAAGTAATAAAAAACAAAGGATTATGGACTAAGCATTGAAACACAAAATTTATTCCGAAAGGTGCAAAATTGGACAAGTTCAAATATTCATTGAATAAAAAGTTAAAACATTTGTCCACTTTTGCTCGTCACTTTATGTACATACAGTACGCGCTCGGTAAAAGCGACCGATGAAAATTCGAGCAGTTGCGTAAATTGAGGTTGTTGCTTTAACAGATTTACAACAAAATGTGCCTTGAATTAGAATTTAAAGTGAAAACCATAGTATGAAAAATAAAAGAGTATTCTTCGTCGTAAAAGAAAAGTAAAGTAATATAATTTAATTCATTTAAAAAAAATATATTTATACATTATGTAGTACAGTTAATAAAGTTTTTGGTTAAATTGCTTTAAAAAATTTGGAAATATTCGTTTGCTTTTTCTTAGAGGATATATTAGTGTCAACGGTCAGCTCTCTCAGTTTTTGAAGAGTCAATGTATCTTCTAGTGGCACCGAGTTTTCTTCAGCCCACTGAAGACAAATGCTAAATGCTTGGATAGCATTTTCTGTTTTGATTTTTTAAATGAAACAAGAGCATGGATAGAAAGTTGCGTTTACTGAGTCACAGTTTTTTGAAAAGTTGCAATTACTGAGTCACTAATGGTAAAATTTTGGGTGTTGCTTTAACCGAGGTATTGCGTTTATCGAGGGTTGCTTTTACCGAGGGCCTACTGTATAATAAAATTGGAACGATGCAGTCAAGAATAATTTAAAAAGTAAACTTTCTCTTCTTGCTTCTTAGTAGACATCATAAATAAAAAGAAATATATTATTTTAAGTACTCTTTAGCATTATGGTTAGTGCGTTGGAGTGTCATTCGATTCCCAGCCGCTGCAAAAATGTGTTGTAATAACTCTTGCGAGGAAATGACAAAAATGCCTTTTGTCATAAAGAGTGCTGCTCATCTTAGCCTTTCGGACTTTACAGAAGATTGTAAGTCCCCTCGACTCCTGCGAACATGTACACAGGTACGACTGATTTGTAAGTCACTATGTTTGCGATCCCGTAAGCAGTTGGCCTCTAATTTATTTACTTATGTTCAAATTTGTGTCTGGCATTCTTTCAATTGATGTCAAACAAATTCAGGTAAAAAAATAGAAAGCTTTGAAGACAATTCAACCTGAGAAGGCATTTGAGACAAATTGTTACATCAAATTCTTAAAAAATTCACACCTGAATTCGCTTTTATACATTTCTTAGAAAATGAATAAAGTTTTAATGTCAAGTTTTATTTCTACCAAAGCTTCTACTAATATGAAGGTACATATTTGCATTTGTAACGGGGAACTACCCACCCACTTAGGTGTCAATAAGAATTACGCCTCTTTTATCCAACGTTCTATGATTTCTTGTGCAAAACAAGACTCATCTTGCGAAATTCTCTGAACATTTTATAAATAATCCGAATAATTCAGTTTAAATTTCTGGGGTCTTAGTATTTTCATAATTCGTCATTCTTACTGTGAAAACTAAATACTTTGTTTCCTGTTTTCAGTTCAAACTGACGATGTTTTATGACTCCTCGAACAATAAATTAACACAAAAACTTCGTAGTTATTGATTAAGTTCATAAAAACATATACAAATTGTAGATTTTTTGTTTCTCAATTAATTTAATCTCGTGACCTCATAAAAATCGAATGACGTCGTACTTTTATTGTATTGTTTTTCTTATTTTTCACCAAATGATTTATTCACTACTTACTATTCTCCGTAGTGAATAAGCACCCCACCGTTGGTATGTGCAGTATTAACAGACATTTTGTCTGATTACAATTTTGTTAAGAGTTTGAACTGTTTTTCCAAAAAAAATTTTTTGCAATGCAGAATTAATCGCACAACCACAACCTTGCCGAAAAGATTAAAAATTTTCCAGAAATGTCAAAAAGTGATTCATTGGTTTCAATTTCATTTCGTTACAAATGTTGACAAGACAAAATATCTTCCAACAGAGCTTCGAAAATTGTTTAAGGTTGTAGTGAAACTATGGTATACAAATATTTAGTACTATTAAGAACAGGAACGAATGTGGCGCTGCCTATTGAGGCGAGTGAATACTACGCCAGATAAAGCTGTGAAGAGTTGGGGATAGGTGAGAAATTAAATATAGGTGAATTACACTGAAGGTCAAAGGAAACAGAAAATAGGGAACCAGCAAACAATGAGACGAAAAAAACATATTTTTTAATTATCTTATCATTTTCTATACAAATCAGTATAGCGCGGTTTTTACGCGTTTGCATGGAGAAAAAACGTTAATTTTGTTTAGAGGAAGGTTCGTTCTTTTTTCGCTGTGACATAACCAGCCAAATCTATAAAGAAATTTTATGGGGGGCTTAATTTTAAAATGCAGCTCTTATCTATAAAATCGCAATCTATAATCCATTTTCGCATTTAAGTAACGATACTTATAGTTCTCTTAACTTAAACGCTATCCACCGCGTTTAAAAGTCGCTTATCAATTGTGATCTTTTCAATTTCAAAGTTTCAAATTGTAAATTTGTGATATCAGATTTCAGAATAACAAAATTAAAATGAAGTTGATTTGAATATAGTTGGCGCATTGGGTTATAGTAGAAAAAGATGCCCCAAAATTTATAAACCTTGATTCAGTCCAATGAATTTGGAAGATAATTTTTTTCGACGTAAATTCAGGTTTTCGCAGGGAAATACGAGAAAAATTTATAAACCTTGTGCGATGTGATCTTGAAGCATGATTTGTACTACAGTACAAATTTAATATCATTATCATTTTTATAGATATAAGATGATGGGGCAAACATACATAGATCCACAATCCACGCTTTATATGATCTGGCAAAAAGTTGCCAGGAGGCCCTTCTGGGCAACACTACATTACCCAAAAAGGTGGTTTATATAATCCCTCAATTAAAATACAGATGAGGGAGTAGGATATTAAGAGAGAGTAGAATATATGCCTGCTCCCAAATTTTTTTTTACTCCTCTACTTAATCCTCAAACCCATTCACATTTCACATATAGCAACAGAAATTGCCGTAGAAAGGTGTTATTATTATCATAGTTCTCAATATTGGTGCCGTGGTACGTGTACTTACTTTTTTACAAGAAATGTCATTGTTTTAGGTGTGTTCAGAAGCAATTTATTAAGAAAACTCTTAGTAGGTACTATACTAGTTAAAAAATGTTTAAGATTAAGAATGAGTTAGTAAACTACTATAAAGTTAGCAAATTGTTAAGTAGTATTATACTAATACCTTAATAATAAAGCCATTAAGTTGACCAACTTGAGAGTTGGCTTCAACTCGAGAGTGCGTATCTGCGATTCGTTGTACAAATTCTCAGCAGCGTTTGTAACATTTATAAAAGGTGTTGAGAGATAACTTTTATTAGAATAACCTGAGTCGCCAATGATGATGAAGTGACCAAATTCACCTATTTTAAATCGTCGTTTCAATCGTAATAAGTTAAAAATGCGTTAGTCATGTGCTGAGCCCTATGTAAAAATGTCTATGCACTTACTAGTACTTAATATTTTATATATTATTCATATAAATAAAAAACCTAATAAAACCTACCAGATATCTACAATAGCCGTGTTTTTTTGGAAAAGTTATCCGTAGTACAGTTCTGCTGCGGATAGAGATTTGACGTTTATTCGAGTATCGGCAATGATTTTACTGCGGATGTTGTATTTGTTATTCATATAAAATCCTTCTGTACTGCGGATAACTTTTCCAAAAAAAACACGGCTAATATCATTCATTGTACATTTGGAGAAAACCATCCCTTGCGGTTTCTAAAGGTTTCTGCATCACTTCCACCTGGTGATTGTATTCGGACATGTGTACAAACAATTGCACCAATTGTCCTAGGAAACTTGGCTTTAGCGAAAAAGCCTCGTGATGGTTCAAGCTTTTCCTCGAGCATTTCCGGCATTCGAATTAACTGTGGTGCTAGATTGGCAATTGCTTTCGACACTCTTTTCAGAATGTGATGCACGCTGGAAAGCTTACTCTACTCAAGAATAGTCAATTGGATTGATCGGAGCGCATAAAATCGTTGTGCTATCAATAACTCTGTGATTGTGTGCATTTCGGGATATATATTTTAAGCGAACTATTTACAAACAAAAAACAATCATTTCCTATAGCTCCAATCACCAAGCAATAAAGTGGGCTTACCCATTCACTCCCTGGTTCTAAAGCAATTCTACTCACTTTGGGGACGTCTGTAGAATTATGGATCATCAAGCCAATAAATACACAAAATATTGCTTAATATTGCTTTTTGCTTTCTTTATTTCCTTCCCATTGAACAGTCTGATATGACAACTTGTTGTCCTCGCTCGCATATGCAAAAACACACAATTTGTTAACAATAACCGACAACCTCACCTTAGCTATCAACTGTAATGGATTAATTGTAGGCTTCTCGAGAACAATAACAATATGCGAAGCATGGAACACTATTGGATCCCCTGGATAGACAATGAAATCTGCTCCAAATGCCTCACCACAGGTAACGAATTTGCCTCTATTCCAGAAATCTTTAAAAACTCGGTATTTTAATGTATCGTCTTCAGGTAGATGTACTAAAGTTCCTTCTGGAATATGTGATCAGATCATTTTCTTATCAAACTACCTTAGCTAACCAACTCACCATGAATCCTTGGATGCTCACAATGAATTTCAACTAAGGCATTCTTTCGGTCGTATTGTACACTATCTCTGATTTCCTGTAGCACTTCAGCTTTCGAAAGTTTTATGTCTATAAGATTTTATTAATTACCGAGGATCTAAGAATATATAACATGTTTGATACTCTTGGTATTTCCAAAGAGAATTAAAAAATGATTAACCTTTTTCAGGAACTCCCGACTTTAGCAACTTTTTCCTCTTTTCATAGATAATTTTGTCTATATAATGAAGTGATTCTTTGATTTTTCCAACCCTCAGATGCTCCTCTTGATTCTGAAGCCTTATTTCGGTTTCTTTATGGTATGTTTCGATTTCCTCGTCCGTTGGTTGACGAAGCAGGGATTCGGATTTACTAACCAAAACCGCAATTCCTTTTTCAATCAACAACTGAGTTTCATATTTTGTTAATTCAGCAGGAAGACCTTGTATGGATGGATTTTGTTTTATTCTTTTAATTTTTTTTATCATTCTAACTCACAAGTGCTATTTCCAGACCATCCTCGGGAACAACTAGTGCCAACCATTGAACCGATGATTCTATACATTTTTCTCAATGTCATGTAATCTGACGAAACAAATAAGTGAAGGAAATAACATATAGATTATAATTTACTTACCATTTGAGTTAAACACGTAGCCAGTTCCATTTAAATAAGTTAAAATAATTTTCTTTTCCATAAAGTATAATTTATGTTTGTTTACATGCGTGAAATAAAAATAAGAAACATCAAGTGGCAAACTGTCACTTTTATCTGACAGAAACAGGTCATCCCAAACTGTAAGAATGAACTTCAACATAAAGGTGCACTCACAATAAAATTAAAATAAATTGAATTTGTTTTTTTTTTATATGTATCTGCATTTGATTTCTGCAAAAAAAGGGATGCCAAATACAGAATTCATATTTGTTAGATAGAGAGAAAAAGAGCAAAATGCAAAAGAACTTCATTTGTGCTCTATAGGAAATTCGAGAAATACAGAAGTCAAGATTATAGTAAAGACTAACATGTTTATCTTTATTATAGCATCTTCGTCTGCATTTTGTAAATTTGCAATATTTTCACATTTTTCTATAATTTTTGTTGACGGACGCATGATATGGAAAAAACATTAAATCGAAATGGAAGAAAATGGAGGTAAGTTAAATTTTCATTGCATAGTTTCGTATTAACAGGCCAACAAGTTATAGCAGTTTACAGGAAATAAAAAAGAGTTACCACCTGTGTATTCTCTCCCACTTTCGGGCTTCGACATACATCTGCCTCGCTCTACTTTTCTGCATTTTGCAGATGCAGAAACATGTAAATCCACTTTAATGCTGTAAATTTAATAGGATAGTCGGTAAACATCCACCAATATTTGCGTCTGAGAAGGATACGTCAGCATCTATGTATAACTGATGAGCCCACTGTCGTACCTGGGCGCAACGCACTTTTGAGTTGAGGTCACTTGAGCTTTCAATTAAATTTACTTATTTTATTTAAAATTGCTCATTATTTACTTCAACTCCAAATGGAGAAATTCATAACTTCTATAATTTTTCATCGATTTATATGAATTACAATTGGATTAAATGGTGGTTAAATTGATTCGAACTTTAAAAAAGGTGGGAACTATGTGTAAATTTAATGTTAAAAAGGGTTTTTCAATAATGGTTGGTAGATGTTGAAATGGAATAAGACAAGCTGTGTGTGAGAATTATTAAAATTCTTTTATTTGAAAGATCATCGTTAACTTAACATAAACTTAAAAAAATAAGATAGATAACATGAACAAAAGGGAAAATATTTCAATTTTGACATGTTTTAATCGTGGTTTATTGTTTGAAATTCATTTTGGGGACTTTTCATCATTTCTCGAAGCTTTTGTTCCATTAAAGTCACTTTATCACTTAAATTTCTTTTTTGTACTTTGTTTAAAAAACACAAATAATCTTTGTCGAGGTATCTTAATCATATTTGCTGTCAAAAAGGAAACAAAACACCACAAGAAAGCCAAATTATTGAAAAAAACTTGTCAACTTAATTTTTTTTTTAGGTGGAAAGGGGGGGGGGGGAAATATTTTTGCAGTTACATTAGGATATAAGAAATTCAACTCGATCACCCTCGGAGCATAAACAAAAACACTCACTTGTAAACAAAAACACAAATAAAAATTCCTTTTTTTATGTGGTGATGTCAATGCTTGCACCAGAAAATGAAAAAATATTTAACATAATGTAACAAATAACACATATCTATAAATTAAGTACATACATATACCCTATCCTCCAAGATCCATCACTTTTTTTTTGTACTTAACTTTTATATATTTCTTGCACACACTAAACTTAAAAAAAAAAAAAACAGAAATTTCCACAAAATTATTCATGAACAGAAAAAAGTTTATCTTTCGACTACCTGCAGGGTGAAGTGACGGAGGTATGACTCATTTAAAATCCGTATTCTGATAGAACAATGTGTTTACTACATCCTAGGAAAATTAGGGCGGCATCCACCGTATTTTAATTTTTGGACTTTTGTCCGGTTTTTGAGGCTAAATGCTCCTTAGTGTGCCGCCTCGAAAACTTAAGGTAGTACGGATCCAAGTGGTAAACCTTTCAATGACTCATCCGCCTGAAATGTCAATCGGGGCGTCCTGTGTGGAACGTAGCGCCGTCTGTCTGGAGCCAAATCATGTCGTCTATATGATTATGTAGACTTGGGCCATAAGAATTTGTGTATAACCGTTTTGCAGCGTTCGCCATTGACGGTGACCGCCTAATCAACGTCGTTTTCCAAAAAGGACGAACCATAATGATGCCTTTGGCCCCAAATCCACACTAAACAGTAACTTTTCGAGGATGCAATATCACCCATATATCGCAATGTTACTTGTTAACAAAGCCATTCATCCAAAAACATCATTCTTCGCTAAAGTTGATTTTTCCGCCAAAATTGAGGTCCTCTTCCAAAATCCTCCAAATCCCAGTCAACAAACAATAACGGTGTTGTCTATGGTCATAAACTTTTTTTTCAGTTAGATTTTGTATGGCTAAATACCGACGTGAAATTCTCAAGTTGAAATTTGTGAAAGGACGAGTTCTTGTGCACGGCGAGGAATCGACTGCTTCGGGTTCTGCTGTACACATTCAGGGACCGCGGCGATGTTCTCAGCCTATCTAGCATTCCTTTGACATACGAAAGTCGGCTCATTCATTACCGAATCGGTCGTCTCATATTTGTCCACCAAACGTTGCAGAGTCGAGTGAAGACCCACTACGTCTACGGTATAATGGGCCCAACGCGCGACATTTGCACTACCGAACACTTATATTGATAATAATGTTTAATTATTTTTCCATGGTGATTTGGCAATAGAAATTGAATAATATAATGATAGCTGTCAAAAAAACAACATGGTCGACGCAAGATTTTTATTTGCATATGATAATTTTTTATTTCTTGTTATAAAATGTAATATAAAAAGTCGAAAATATTTTTTTTTTCAAATTTTGTAACAAATTAGTTTTATTTTACAAAATAACCAATGTTACGCACCTACATACATATTTTGTAATTCACCACAATATTTTTTTCTTTTATTTGGACATACTTAATAACACCATTAAACCAACAAATATTTCTAATTCTAATACATTTTTCGTTAGTACTTCCAATTTTCTGCAATGGGAGGAATTGTTTTTTGTTTTGGTTTACTTTTGTTCAAATCGTTATTAATTTTGTATAAACAGGATTTGACCACTATGACATTGAGCGCCGAATATAGGGATTGAATTTGTTGCCGGAAATTAGCAATCGATGATTGCAGCAGCAAACTGCTAACAACTAATTTCCAAAAACCACACACGATACCTGCAATAAATTGCGGCTGAGAAATCACAGTTGATTTGATTCAATTCTTCAATATCCTTTTTGTTGGGATAATTTTTAATTTCCTTCCCACTAAATTCCGACAATTTCTTATAAAATTCATCCATACAGAGATGATACATATGTACATAATTTAAAATTTTGGAAGCTGCAAACTTGTAAATTAAACTCCTTGATTGTTGCAGTTAAGCAATTTATTAACAGATGATGATTAATCAAATCAAATCAGAGAATTTTAGTAGGACTCATCATCCAGTCAATCAATACCTATCTAGGTATCACACTTAACCCACAATTTATAAGAAAAACTAGGTCAAACAATTTTGTTCTGTTTTGATGTAAATAGGTGAATCAAAGAGTGGAACGTTTTCCCTACAAGGAAAGAAAAAGATAAAAAAATAAGCACGTGCAGGACAACCCCAAGGAAAAATTCAAATGACCTTATATCAATATTGACAGCAAGAATGTTACAAAACAAACTTTTATTTTCTATATGGGCAGGTTCGTGCGGTTTTGACTATTTGCATAGTTTAGAAGAAAACTTCTTAAAATCCATAGTATGCATGTATGTATACGTACATATGTTAGATGTCCCCATAGAATATCCGACCAACCGCATTGATGTACATGTATTTCATCCCCACAAGCATCAATGAACCAATCCCCCTGCCCGTTGCTCATAACACGTGAAGTCAACCCTCTGCGGATAACGCATGTTAAATTATGCCCACTCCAAATATGATCCAAACCATTCATCTTCAAGTTGAAGGACGCATAGATTATGTATTTGAGTGTTTTTGCTGGACATAAAACTGACACGCTTAAAGCATTACTCGCCTCACCGTCAATAGACAGACGCTTGCTTACCAATCTTACCATATATTCATAATTCAAGAGACAAAAATTCTAAATGAAAATAGCAATAAATTATACCAGCCAGCAGTAGGAATGATGCTAAAAGCTGAAAAGACTTTTTTTCACTCAATGTGTGACCCACTTTAAGTAGAATATAAGAAAAAACAAATCTATGAAAAACGAATAACCTCCTCGGCAGCTATACAACCCTGAAAGATGCTTACATTCCTATACACACAAAAAACGCACAAAAGTGAAAAGAAGTTAAAAACCCGAACAAAGGTGACTGTCCTAAGGGTGCTGGAACACATGTTTGCAATCGCTATAGAAATTCCATTTCCCCAATGGTAGCAAACGGACAAGCTATTACTAACTGATTTCAGGTCAAGTATGAGAAACGCAGTAGCAGCTTGCTTCAAGAGAGACTCTACGCAGATCGCCAAAATCATACAGTAGGACAAATTGGCTTACAAATTGGAATTAAGTTAACCCAAAATAATGGATCTTAGGATCAATAAACAGAATTGGCCCAGCAATAAATAAATTAAATGAATTTGAAACGCAATTACCCGTGGAAAATTATTTTTTTAATGGCCGCAGTTTTTTAACTGTGCAAAGTTAGAATAATGATTAGTTTTTAAATTGAAGGCTTGACAATTTACAACTTTAAACCATTCATGTGTGCGTGTTATCGGCAGAAATGTTGAGGTTTGATAATTTTCTGCCGATTCTTAACTGTTAAGCCTAGTACATAGATCGCGCTAAATTTTATCTCCCACATTTTTCTCCAAACATAAGCTAAAATCCAAGCTAAATTTTGACATAAGAACTTTGTGGAGAATATGTCACAGAAAACAGTTGTTCTCTAAATGAATTTTTTTCCAAGAATGAATTATGAATGAGAATTATGAATTATGAGTGATTTTTGCTGTCGATAATCTTGTAAGACTCCCGTCACCAAATATTCTTCTAAATGTCATTCAAATATTATTCCATTTCAAATTGAAATTGAAATTTAGCTCGAGAATAAATGTGCCAGACAATTATTAGGTGCGCTAAATTTTGACAGATAAGTTATGTACAGTTCGAAGAAAAATTTTGATTTTTTAGCTGGAGCAGCATACCTCTCGGCTAAAATGCTTCACATAATTTTAGCTTGGCTAAATTTTGGAGAGAATTTCGTATGGCAGATAAAATTTAGCGCGATCTGCATACTAGGCTTAAGCTAAGAGTACATGATTGGAAGATCTTACAATATTGTCATACCTGACAATGTCTGACAAAAATCTACCAATCTACTCTTCTACAATTTACTGTCAGAAGTTGGCTGACAATTTAGTGTCAGATAGCTGGCTGGAATACCTACCAATTAATTGTAAGATATTGGTAGACTTTCTCCCTCCCAAGTCCCAACCGTCTAATAACACAACTAATTGTCAGTTTTCGTTGGGTATGGAAAATGCTTCATTTAAACTTCTGCCCGACTTTTTTTTCGCCCATTCGCCAGCATCTGCGAATTCTTGCCATAAAATTTCTTTTGGCAACTTATAGTGGGGGCATCTAGCATCCCACAGACTGTATCGCAAGTCTGTTGTTTATTATTCAGTTACTGATGACAAATCACCATGGAAAAATGATAAAACTTAGTTATGAATATGAGTGTTCGTTGCCCATTTTATCTCTACATCTACCTGCCCTATATGTAGAATTCAATAAGTCAACTCTTCCATTAAAGTTGCCCCACTATCAGCCCTCTGAAATATTTCTATACATACCAATGGGTATGAAACCTATTATTCATACCTTTCCCACCAGAAAAAAGCGAAAGAAGGTTAAGATACAACTTGATACTATCTTCCATAACTCCAGAGATAGACTGTTTCTATTGTTTTCTCCAAAAAAAAAAAAACAAAACACTTCAACACTTGAATATCTATACTTTTACTTTCTACCTAACAGGTGAGGCGAAATTTGTACTTCTTCTATCCTAACCGTTGCCGGTTTATTTTCAAAAAAAAAATGAAAAGTAAACTTTCTGCTTCTTTTGTGAAGATTCTTCATTATCTAGTGATTCTTCGTTGACTTTTTGGTACATTGATCTTCTGACGGTGATGGTGGTGGTAGTGGGTTTCTTTTGCATTTATGGACAAACAGATTTAAAAATCCACAAAAAAAGTGACTTGGCCTCAAGGCCCCCAAAGCAAACAGAGTGGGTGCGCGATGAAAGAGGTGCGCAAAGTAAACACACGAAAAAAGATATCTCTCAGATAAATTTGGAAGTAGAGAAAAAATTACGAAGAACGTTGTTGATTCTTAGGTCTCAGCGTGAAAACGTTTGTTTATTTTCTCAAGAGATGAAGTAAGAACAAAATTATTTAATAATACAAAATTGCAAAAGAGAAGATAATGTTGATGATTCCTCTTCTTTCTGTAAGATTGTAAAGATTTTTATTTTATTCTTTTTTTAAGATTGAAGATGTTCACTTGTGGGTTCTTTCGAGTAAATGTTAGGCTTGAAAGCTAAGTAGCCCATTTTAAAAAAAGAAGTTCAAAAATAAAAAAAAACACAGCAACGGAATTTCTTATTAAATTCATTTTAGTAAAATTGATTTCGCGGGGCATTAAATAGGAGTAATGAAACTTATCGACAGTTCTAAATAGGTTATAAATTCATCTTAAAACAGCTTCGTTGGAGTCATAAAAGGGGGTGGGCAGATAGAATAGACAAGGATTTCTTAGATTACGGGAATAAATGTTGAAAGATATGGAATTGTAGAGCGCTGACTGCACAACAACTCCTGAAAGAAGTGGATAAATAAAGAGAATGTCGCTTACTACTCATCGTTGTTCCAACGTTAAGTACGAGTAAGTTAATAGAAGTCGGTCTCGATGCGGAGGTAAAATCAAAGTGTTACTCGTATTCCAAGGCAGACCATATCAGGGACGAAACGTATGAAATGACGTTGAATACTCTCGATTTCAGATATATGAATTTGTTATAAGGGTGCCATACTTGGCCGGCATATTCAAGAAGGGAGCGAAAAAAAAGTTAGATATGTAAAGTTCGGGTCACCTAGGGTCAGATAATTCTTTGGACCATCGTTTCACAAAGCCTAGCGCTTAGTTTGCTTTAAGAACAATCTCCTTAATATCAATATATGTATGAGAAAGTTGAACTCTCGATCATATAAAACACCAAGGTCGCGAATGGACTCCGCGGTGTATATGGTGGATAATGGAGACTGTAGACATGTGGAGGAGATTGAATAGTAAGTGATTGATTTGGCAATTTTAAGCTCCAAGCAATTTTTCAGACACCAGACAGAGAAACTTTTGAAATCAAGTCGAATGAAAGGAAAATCATGTGTCGAAGAAGTTGTCTTAAAAAACTTGGTGTCGGCAGCGTAGAGTGAGATATGTGAATATTTCATGACCATTTCGATAGTGTTTATAGTAAAAATAAAATAGAGAGGTCCGAAGTGTCTGCCTTACTGTCCTCGGACTTCGGAGGTACCTAAGAAATCATCGGAGAAAGTTGATCTGAATTGATTTTTGTAGTAATGATTTCTTAAACTGCAGAATACTAATACATTAAAGGAATAATCTAAAAAAAAGTTTATTGAGAACGTTCAATTACAAGTACATATGTGAATAACCTATTTCTGGTAATTTTTGCATTGATAACTTTATTCTCTAAAAGGGTTTGCGTGATGAGTTTAAATAAAGTGAAAACTAGTTATTAAAAACAAACAAAACCAACATATTTTTATGATATGATCCCAAACATTCTATTTTATAATGAGTATAATGATTTTATAAATACAAATTATTTTGAGATAAAAAAAATGCCATCTAATTTGTTTAAATTACATGAAACTTATTTCGTTTTATGAAAAGGAAAAACTGCAAATAAAAGTTTAGATGCGGCAGCGTTACCCCTTTCATACGAAGCTGCAATGCAGCCTTGATGCTTTTCGTACATTTTAACTTACATTAGTTTGATATTTCAGAACGCATTTTATACACAACTCTGTGTGATTAAAAGAAAAAAAAAATGGAAAAATTCACCTTGATGGGAATTTTTCGTTGATATTTTATTTACGCCGTTGGATCACAAAGAAATAATTTTCAAAAGTCAAACTCCCAATTCAACCTAATTTTCAACGCATCAAATGATTTTTTTTCAAACCCCATGGATGTATCCAACATCTATAGTATAGAATATAATGGGCCCCTTATCATTTCGAACCAAGAGTTGTGAACTAAATTCTAAAAATATCCAACAGCTATCTTAATTTATCAATAGAAAATGAAGAATAACTTAAGAAAATATATTTTGCTTACTACTCTCTGTCTCGAGACTCCATCTTTTTTTAAGTCAAACATCAAAGAAAATCATCCACTTATAAATTAATGCGGTTTCTGTTAATTTAACGCTCATCGGATATATGAGGATGCGTTAAGGAACTTGTGACTTTTTCAACGTTTTCTATTTTGACTCTGGGAACTTGTGATTTGGCATCAAATACGCATCTCATGCATTTTGGAACTCAGCCATATTTTTACATGTAAGCACAATGTGCCTACTAGTGTACCCCTACATTCTTTGATAGGAGCAGTGTCAGTGACAACATACAATTCTAACCAATGAAATATAAAGAAAAAATCAAACGACAAAAATCAATAAGGGATAATTGGAAATATTGATACGATGACTTTTCTACTCTATTTTTTGTTTAAGAAAATCTTGGAACAAAAATGTTCAGTATATGTACATAAGTACAATAAATTAGATGAAATCATTCCCTTTTTTGTTGACTTTTGTATTGATCAAAACATTAGTATCACTTGTGGGGAAGTTTTTGATTCATTTAAAATGTATGTACATACATAAGGCTCTATTCGTCAAAACAAATTTTAAATATTACATTAGTATCCTTTGGCATATGGTTAGTGCGTTGGACTGTCATGCAGAAGGCCTTGGGTTCGATTCTCAGCTTCTGCAAAAAGTATTTTCCAGGGGTGTACTGCCTCTTACGAGGAATTCACAAATCTTGCTAGGGTAACTCTTGTCATGAAAAGTGCTGTTCATTAGCCGTTCGGGATCGGAAAAAAAATTGTAGGTGCCCTCCATTCCTGGTATCCTGGTATCGGCTTAGTGACGTTTACTAACTGCGATTGAGCTAAGCCACTGAAGAAGGTTTCTTACTGAAGGAAAAAAGAAACAGAATTATCAAACTTGTTTTTAATGGTCTATTAAAAAACAAATTTTGTCAATTATAAGCTTCAGTGTTCACTGCTTTTACGTTTATTTTTGCGATTTATATAATAATATAAGCACTTATGTCGTTTTTATTTGGCAATCCGGAATCTCTCTCCCATCCGGAATCACAACAGAACACTTTTTTTGATTCTGATGATTCTGAAGTTTTTTGTGATTGTATATGTGAAACATCAAATGTTGACAATAATGAAAATCAAGAATAAATGAGGCTATGAGTGCAATAGTGGCACTCAATAGTCTAAAAAAATTATTATGTATTCTGACCAATGTGGGGCCAAAATAGAAATACATATAAACTTTCACTGTTGTGCTAATTTTTGGTATCCCATCCCGATTTTATGGTTGAAAAAATCGGCCATCAATTTTTAGTCAGTGGCCATTCCTATTTTCCATGTGACCAAGATTTTGGTATGATAGAAAAGATATCTTCGTCCCAGATGACGTTATTAACGTTATTTCTTCGGCCAGAAAGAGAAACCCATTTGAAATTGTGAAAATGACTTCATCTAATTGTCCATTTCAAATTCCAAGGTTGAATGGCTTAAGATTCAGTGGTTACATTTCGAAAAAAGTAAACCATTTTCAATTTTTTTTTAAAATATTCTAATGAAATTGATGATTTACTTTAAGAGGTAAATTTAAAAAAGAGACAATCTGTTAATATTAAAAAAAACTCAACCAGCATGAACAACCTAAAATAAACGACAACAAAAAGAAATACTTAATTGCTTCAATTTATACCACCAATCCATCCTTTTTTTTATAATAATTTAAAAACGTCAACAAGTGTTCCAATCGAAATATTTGACAAATTATCAGACGAGGAGTAAAATCATTAAAAAACAAGTAAAAATGTACATTTAATTTTTTTTTGTTAAAATATGAACTATGAGAGAAAAAAAAATATAATAAGTTTGGCGTAACCTTTCTTTTTTCTTTATTTTTACAGAAAACCATGAATGCAATAGTGGCGTAACCCACCTTTTTCCGAAATGAAGTTGAATTAAAAAAAAAAGCTTGCCCTACAAAATATGCCTTTTTTCAAACCGTTCCACGTTTTTAGATAAATCAAAAATGTCAAAGGAAAAATACAAAAAATGTTTAAAGAAAATCTGTTTCTTAAATCTCTCGTACCTCTAAAGTGAATTTTATGGGTTACGCCACTGACAGCCTCAAATATATGTTGAAAGATACACTTCGCACAATTAGCATACAAGAAATCACAGCTGTTGAGTTTGACGTTTAACTATATGATTGTGTGAAATCAGAATCAAAACCAGAAGCAAATTTCTCTTCTTTTCAGAATCAGAACTGTCATATTATATTCCCAAGTAAACACTTTCAAAAGAGTCCAGAAGGCTTCCGGATTGCCAAATAAAAACTACAATAGTATAAAGAAGAGAATTCTAACTCATTGTATAAGATTTTTACCAAACGTCACTTTACTTTTCCGCCAACATTTCATTTCTTTTTTAACATAAAAGGATAAGTCGGAACTTAAATCCTAATCCACAAAAATCGTGGAATAGAGATGGAATTATCGTTTTCTATTAATTTGGCTGTTAATGTAACGTACATATGTATATGTGGAGGAAAAAGTAGCACATTAGCTTAAGCTGCACTTAAGTTTCATTTCAGAAAACTGGTCTTAAAACTACAACTAAAAAAAGAAAAAACTCATGAGTCAATCCAGCGCTTTTGTGTTCAATGCAACTCTAGGCAACATTGTTTATTTTTAACATATTCCATCTTTAGCCAAACAGGCATAATGAATAACTTTTAATAACTTTAAATATCACAGGTTACAAGTTATTAAAACATTCTATGTAGGTACTCATTATATTCTGTGAATATCTACTTGTTTTCTGGGGGAAATGTAATAAAGTCTAGCTGTACCGTATGTTACTGTCAAATGTTTTGTATCCATCCGCCGATCGGCACAGTTTCATTTACTTTGAAAAAACAGGAAAATTATCTGATCAAATTTTGTTTGTGGGTTCTACCTCAGCACTGAGTGTCTCTTTGGTATTTTCACCAAAAGCTTCTATCGTGATTCGAGAAACTGCAACAACAACCAAACCAAGCAACGACAACATCAAATCCAAAAATCTCGTGGAGAGTGAAAATCTCCTCCGCATCGCATCCATTGGTGCATGGAGGAACCCGAAGTTCAATTTGATTCGACGAAAACGACTAAGATCAGTCTGATGACGGCAGTTTGTGGTCCACCGCGTTGTTAGTCGTCGCGATTTCTGTTCATATTCGCGTCGTATTCGAAAAATAAACACAACTATTCGCCCTCCTTCTGCCGCTGATCTTACCGTTTGATAGTGTTCTAGGTGTGTTTACTGATTTTTTGTGTTCTGCGTCACTCACTCTCATTGTCGTGTCCGATTTGTAAGATCTCAGAGAAAAGTCTATCGTTTTATTGATTAACCAAGAGGCCAAAGGTGTAAACTCAGTATTTATTATTTGTCTATTTGATCCGTTAATTGAATGGTGTTTGTCTATTTTGAATGTGTAAATATGCAAAATTAGTAATGAACAAAATTAATTGTAGCAAAACTATACCTATATATACTGGTTAGGTATAATTGAGTGCCAATTATTTTATTTGTACTCGTAGATACAAACAAACTAGTGTTTCCTATAAATCATAGAATTTAATTAATTTCCAGAGAGAAATTGATTTAATAATATTCAAGAAATGGGATGATTTTGTCGATTTATTATTTTCGTATTTTTAGCAAGTTATAACGTATGATGTGTAAAGTTGTCGGTTTGAATGTGTGACGTCTGTTTTTCTTTAAATTTAAATTATATTTCTTTGAAAGAAATAATTTTGAAGGCGATTCCAAGATTAAAAAGCTTCTTCTTAAAAAAAAAAAACAAAAATGTTTTGCCATGGGTACCTACTGTCTTTTACGAGAAGGTGACAAATCCCCCTAGAATATCTTTTGCCATGAAAAAGTGTATTTCACCTTAGCCGTTCGGATGCTGCAGAAAATTCTGATTCACCTATATTTCTGCCGAATAAAAACAGTGAAAGTGTACGTGCACGGTTCAGAAACAGATCTAAAAAATCTAAAAAAAAATGTAGTTTAGTTAAAAATACAAAAATAGTTAAAAAAGAAGTTGAAAGCAAATTTAACAAAATTCCAATTTACAGGAAAGATTTAAAAACACCTTTAAAATGTATGTCTATGGTCTTTGTTTTAAAAAATTTTAGCTAAAAGCTTATGAAAATACTCGTATTTACTAATTTTTTAATTAAATATCAATTACATACGATTTTTTATAGAGTTTTGTGTTCAAATTCTTTTATTTTTATTCATAAAATTATAAATCGATCAATCAAAATAACTAGTGACGCCACTAAAAATACTTTTCAGAAATCATAGCCTCTTTTTACAGTTCCAATGTATCTATTTACGAATTTTATGTGCAAGTAAAAGAAACATACAAACGCAACTTTAACTACTTTCGAATCGTTTTGTTGGAAGAAACAATTGAAATTAATTAATTTTTAATTTACAACAATGATACAAGCGAAGAAGCTTTGTTTTTCTCTTTTCATTTACTTATTCTTCTTATTTTCTTTTGCAAAAAGAAAATATGTATGTCAAGCTTATTCGAAAAATGTCATTATTAGAATTCGACCTTTTGATCACGTTAATAAGGACTTCATAATAGTCTGCCAGTATTCTTCACATAAACAAAAAACTCACCGTATTTTGCATTGGTATCTCGTTTTAAATCCTCTCCAACTTTCCCAAACGCTAAGGTAAATCGTTAAGGTAATTAAGCTGAAGTGGCCATCGACTCGACAGTGTTGAAAACTGATTCAAAATGTTACGTCTCAGATTTAATATTTAGTGCAAACCTAGTTTACCTAAAAACGCTAGAGGTTTGTATGTGTAATTTTAAGCTTGATTGCTATATACATTTATACAAATTAGTATTTCTCGTTTTTTCACAATTTGTTTAAATAACGTCAGATTGGCTATTGTGTTTATTTTTTAAACGATATAGGTACATTTATTTTGGTGTTCCAGAGCCGGACACCTCTCACATCCGGACCAACTTCTCAGTACCGTCGGTGTCCGGTTATGAGAGAACTTACTGTATTTATCTGTTCAAATTCTCTTATAATAGAGAAAAATAAGCCACACTTATGAGTTATGACACTTATGGTGTATTGATTTGCCACTAATCCCCAATTCTTACCCGACTTTAGTTTCATGTATTTCCTTAGGACTCTGGACTCTGGCTTTCAGATCAGGCTTAATTAGAGTGATTTTACTGAGTCATACTGACTTTAAGGCTTATTGTTATAAACCTGAGACTTAAGGAAGCCCTACGAAGAAATCTAACAATTTCAAACCTGGCTGGTCAAATGAAGTCACGTCGTCTATGCGTGAAAAAACCATTTCATCAAATCGCTCATGCGGAATGTTTTTGGCTGCATCAGCTTTGTGGCATTGATCCCATCGCATTGGAACCTAATGTCATTTACATCCATATCATCAAATTCGGTACAAAAGAAATTGGTTATTATCGATCGCTTTCCACTGACGATGATGACAGTGATATCGTCGTTTTCAAAATAGTACGGACTCATGAATTTTGCGAATATGTACTTTATAAAATGGCTTGAATCTTATTTATTCGATAGATCTTACTCGGTGCTTTTTAACGGTTGCTAATCGAATAAATTTAAAATCAATTAAGGAATCCCACAGGGTAGTCATTTAGGCCCTATCTTACTTACTTTAGGGTGTGCCTGGGTCCCAAATAGTAGACCCCACCAGCAGCCTCGATCTCTAGCTTGCCGCCTCCAGTTTCTAGTCCCAAGTTGCCTTAAATCTCCCTCAATTTGATCACGCCACCGGAGATGAGGTCTGCCTCTGTTTCTCGTACCCTCTGGAATAGCTTTGAATACCTTACGGAATGGAGCGTCGATGTTCATTCGCTCTACATGCCCTAGCCATTTTAACCGCTGAATACGTATTTCCTTGACTAGGGACACGTCGCTGTACATCTCGTACAGTTCATGATTGTATCGTCTTCTCCAGATGTTATTTTGCCTATCGACACAAACCGGACCATAAATCGCGCGTAGAACCTTTCTCTCAAAAGCACCAAGGGAGCTTTCATCCGCCTGGGAAAGGGTCCATGCTTCTGCACCATATAGCAAGACCGGAATGATCAGGATTTTGTACAGCGTATTCTTGGTATTTCTCGATCATTTTTATTTTATTTATAAACAACTTACCATATTTGTTAAAATACTCTAAGTGCCTCATTTAGGCCGACGATGTGAAAATCTTCAAAACTATTTCAAATACTAGTGATTGTGAAGAATTACAATGTTCGTTTTTTCGACTGGTGTACTCGTAATTGTTTGTTTCTTACTATCGACAAATGTAAAACTATGTGTTTTGCAAGAAAGTTTTCTTTTGCTTACATCAATATCTCGTAAAACCGTTATATCTATTTTTGGTGTCACATTTGATCGCAAACTCGAATTCATTCAACACATTAACTCCATTTCAAATAAAGCTAATTCAATTCTTGGTTGGATAAAAAGAGAATCGAAAAAGTTTTCTGACCCTTTCGTGACAAAGCAGCTTTTTATATCTTTTGTTCAACACATTCTAGAATACGCTTGTCAGGTTTGGTCACCTCAAAGATTTATTAGGTTAGCTTTCAGAGGACTAGGGTGGGATAATTCTTTTTTCTCACCTTATAACAACAGACTAAGACTTATTGATATACCCAGTCTCTAGAACAGACGTTCCTACTTATGTTTTGTTTTCATTGTAAAATTAATGAACGGTTACATAGACTCCTTGCACCTTCTGTCTGGTATTAACTTTAATATTCCTCCTTCTCTTTTTCTCCTTTAAATAAAATAATTAAACTATTTAATTTTTACAATAATAAATATAACAATTTGTTTGATACAATAATAAATAATTCATGTAAATTCAATTCATTGTTGCAATTATTTAAAATCTTAACATACAACTTTGTAAGAATTTTTTTTTGTAAAATTAGCAATTTAGTTATGTTAATAGTAAATAAACAAATATAAAATAAATAATAGCTGGCAGTCTTTTGATTGGAATCATGTAGGTACCTATGTACATATATAGAACGACGTTAATCAAAATTTAAAATTTTTGTCCGCAATAAATTTCTATACATACATTTTATAATCAATTTGAAACGATTTAAACTCAATCAAAACAATAAGATAGTTTCGCAATAAAAATTCTTCACATTTCTTATAAAAAAACAACTGTTACAATTTGCAAGTCTCTGAATAATAACATGTGTATAAGATCACAATTAAGCTGATAATGTTGTTTAATAAGAGATATTCGCTTAAAGCTATCTCTGTTCTTTATTTAAATGAAAAACAATCTTTATTAAAACAAATACAAACACGGGTTCGACGACAAAGCTATCGGCAAAGGTAGAATGTTTATGCAAACAGAAACAATTCCATCTCGTTCTGCGATAAGATATAATTAAATTTTAATTTTGAATTATCAAAACGACAATTGATAATAAATCATAACATTTATCTACATAGATTTTCAAAAACCCAGAGTAACACAAAGTCTTCAGAAATTGTAAAATGTAAGACCGCACTTGACAAAGCTTCCATAGTTCAATAAATACCCAACAAATAAAGTCAAAAAACATGCTTATTCTTAAAGGCACTTTAACAAACACCACTCACAAAATAGAGGTCACATTTCTTTCACATAAGTCTATGAAATACCACACAAGAGTTCATATAAAGCTTCAGAGTCAGAGTCAACTCATAATAGGCTTCGTTATATTAAAACCTCAAAATAACGTATATGTCAATATAGAATTTCAAGTCATTACTGTAAATTTTCCACAAAAACATAGAAACAAGTTTTGCAGTAGCTAACCCCATATTAATGCCTGTCAGGTAAGCTATGGCAAAGAAAACTTTAGATACTTCAAAGTGTCTAGAATGTGGGACTTTTGACATTAACCCAGTTGCAATATTGTAGTATTTTTTGTGTTTTAATTAATGCAACTTATATGTACATAATGTATGAACGACTGGAAGCCTCATACTCGACTGTTATTTGAACCGTGCAATGGAAGTTCTTCAACTTTGGAATTAATTTATCTCCACAAAGAAAAATACAAAACAAAAATTGTTTTTATTTTCGCATGAACTACAAAACTTCTAAATATTTTAATTGCTTTCCATATTTTCACGATTTAGAGCCAACGCATTTAGTCGATTTCCCCTTTGTAAAAAAAAATTTAAAAAAAAATAAGACGAAAATATGAATCAATACGAGATACAAAAGCCCCCCATGTAGGAGCCAAAAAAACCTATTTATAGATTAATCTCAATAATTCTCTTTTATGCTTTATTTTTTGCTGAAATATGCTTTAAGGTATTTTATGTGGCAGGTGGCTGCAAAAGCACACTAATTTAAGTCTGGAAGGAGGAAATGATTACGAGAATAACGCCGGATCTATTTTTATCGCAGCTTTGGTGCGAAATTTTTCACTCGATTTCCCAAATGAAAAACACCCACAGGATAGAGGGATAGCGGTGATACCTTCAGTACTCGATTTCATTAATTTAAATTATTTGTTCTTTTGGCTAATCAATTATTATTTGATTTATGTTTGTAATTAAGGGAAGGGGAAAAAATAAACAATTTTGGTCTAAGCGGAAGTTGAATGTTTCAATATGAATTTTTGTTTGATTGATTGGTTAGCATTACAAAGCCAGAGATTAGTTACAGACATTTTACAGCTTCAATGAGTTGTTATAAATTGTTTTGTTTTATTTCAGCTGAATCCACTAATGGCTTTATTTAAAATGTATACATTGTTTAAAAACTTGAAATAAGGAGAAGAGAATTATTGAATAATTTTCAGATGAACGGTTTCTTTTTAATTTATGGCTCGAAGAACTATGTAACTACAAAATATGTATGAGTTAAGTCCCAAAATTGCCTAATTCCCACCAAATTTAGCATACATTTGAGAGTTTGACGCGCATTGAATCGACCAAATATGTATATTTACAAGTTATTGGAATCTTCCCTAATGTTATATGTTTCACTCAAAAAATGGCAAGTTATGAAAACTACCTGAAATATGTGTAGCAGAACTAACTGAACTGACCCATTCCACCTATGTAACAATGCTGTAACATTGGCATAATTATGCATGCCGGGTTATTGTTGTAAATAATATTCTTTTCAGCGAATAAAGAGAAAATGTTTATAAGCATACAATTCATTTTTAAATTGATATAGCAACTCCTTGATTAGATTGAGGCAATGTAACTAGAGAAAGTCACTGTTTGGTGTGAATTTTGGGATGGTAAGATAAAATCGGTCCATATTTCTCTGAGAACTACGTATACGACATACGCCTTCGGTCGATGATAACTAATTTATTTTTGGCGGAATTGGATAATATGGATATGGTTCAACTCGATGGCAGTAGCTCTATGTGCCACATAGCCCATGCCACAAAATGTCCATCTTGCACGAGCGATTTACGAATATGGTACGTTGAAGCGATGTGAATTGGTCACCGAGATCCTGCGATTTAACGCCGTTAGACTTCTTTTGTGCGGTTTGCTTGAGTCACAGGTCTATGCCTATATGACAAAAACCGCCTCTGCCTTGGAAGCCTACATATGTAATTAATATTATTGATCCGATTTAGCCTCACATTTGAATGACTTCATATTTCATACATAATGTTATACATACAAATACATATGCAAATAAATGAAAACATTTCAATGATGGCTGAGTTCGTAATTGCAATGTTTATTGCCCCTGGCCTGCCTAAAACATGCTTCGAATACATTTATGAATACAATTACAACAGCATGTGTGCAGTCATCATACTTTATTAAAAATAAGTTCATAATTGCTAAAATAGCAAACATAGAAAAAGTCAGATATGTATGTATAGATACAATAAATATTAATTATTTTTCAGGAACTTTTATTTGGTTTTATAATGTTATTTTAAAAATGGCTGGTAAAAGCATAATTTTAAAGCTCATTGTCCTTAGTCTTTCGGAAGGAACCAATTTTGAAAAAAATGGGACGAAAATTGGTAAAAAATAGAAAATTAAAAAACCGAAGACGAAGGAAAACATTTTTGAATAAGAGAACCTGCAGAATGATACTTAGGCATATTCCAAAAAATACGAATTTCCTCAAAACAATGAAATACCGCAGCTATTAGCTCTGGAGAAAGTTCAACATTGTGTCGAGATCCATTCTTCATCGAACTGATGGAAGTAATCCTATTAAGAAACCTCTCTACCGCTTAGTTTATTTCTTTTTTGAATCCTATGATAGGAAGCTTTTAAATTTTGGTACTTCTTTATAATAACTATTCTCCCTATCATAAAGAAACGTGGGGAAAATAGTTTTAATTTCTTGGAAAACCTTTCTCATAGAACTTTTTTCTTCCTGCGCCCAGCTAAAAATTCAGATTCCATTCCCAAACAGATGGAAACCAATAGCTCGATATCAGCATGGGACCAGATGTTGGCCTTACAGTACAGTACAGCCGTACAGTATTTGTACGATTATAAATTAATTTCAAAAACAAAAATTACTCACATTTGATCCTCTGCCATTTTCCTGCAAATTCAGCAACATAAAAAAAACACATGCCAAATTGAACGCATGTTGACTGTAAGTGTACTTTTATGAACACAAGTGTTGCCATGCTCATGCTGAGATGATGCTGTTTGTTTACAATTTATTATGAACGCAATTTTTGCAGGACTGCGGAAGTTTTACAAATACGAACTCAGCCGATATCTCACTCACAATTTGCTTTTGTTTTTTTTATTATATAGTTTAGTGCGCAATAAAGGGTTTATAACTACCCTTAATATATTTGAGCACAGTGCGAGCATTTAGGAAAGTTCGAGAGTATTAAAAGGAGATAACGATGTCTAAATATCATAATGGGAATGAAATATTGAGTGGGGTAAAGCATTGCCCATTCGTGTAGTGCGACTAAAGAAAGAATCTCTGAATTTAAAGATAGGAAACGCATAAAATGAATAAATAACTGACTTGAAACGCCACAACTGCTGATTATTTGATGAATCTTGTCTTGGAACAAATATCCAATTATCGTATGGGGATTTTTTTTTATAATAAATTGAATATTCATTCGACATTAAACTTTGCTTAGGTTTGCATTCAAAACCGTTTATTTGAACTGCACTTAACTAAACAACATGTTTAACTTCAACACGCAGCTTTTTCACAAATATCTTAACCTGATCAAAACGCAATATGTGAAAGTGTCTGTTAATTTAACACAACAAATAAATTCAATAAAAATAAACAATTATCAATTGATATCTAGAGAAATAGTTTCAAAGCCTGGATAACTGTTATAAAATAGTTCAATCCTCCCATTACTAATTTTTTTAGGGCAAGTCCATTAAACTTGAAAGTTCGCTTTGGTTGATCTATTAGTTTTGACAGCACAACATTAAACGTTTGTGGTTTTCTATTAAATTATTTCTTAAGTTGTTAAAAATTTGCTGTTATTATATTTAGAGATATATAATTATGTAGATGAAATTATTTTTGAGTTATATAAAGTTCGATTAAGTAACATTTTGTACGGTAATCCAGCTTCACTTCAATCAAAATACCGATTAACTGAAAAATTTCCATTATACTTAAGCGTAATCGACTGTTTATGCAAGATATATTTATCATCAAGTACATCTAATTCATTGTTGTATATCAAATGACTTTGTTGCACGCAAACTATTTAAAATGAAAAGTATAGGATATTTGTAATGAGTCTTCAACCTAACCCAACTCTTATCTGAAGTTAGTCAACTAATAATGTTTTATCCACAAAAAAAAAAAACAGAAGACAGTTGGTGTAATCTTATGGTTAACTACTTAAACGAATTACACCCACACGATTTTGACCCAAAGACCCACTTAAAATACCAATTAAAATGCACATTTCGTTTACTTATTTATATGGCTATCCCCAAATGTTAAGGGTATAAGGTTAACCGTATACCCAACCGCACTTAAAAAAGATAACTCTACCTCATGCAGAGCTGTATTATATAAAACAAAAATTCATTTAAAAATTATCTTCTTGATGTAGAAAAAAAAGAACAACAATGAACACAAAAAACAACCCCCTACTAACCACCCTCACCATCGTACGTTGTCGTCGTAGGCTCTATTGTCTCCTTCATTAAAGATAAGCTTCCGTCGACATTTGCATATAATACAACTTAAACAACCTGTTGTTTAATTATTTAATCTTGCAATGTTGGCAATAAGGAGGGTAGTAGTTCACTTTAACAGCAAATAAAAAAAAAGAATTAATTTTATTTTTTTTTTAATTTAAATTGTAGGTGTTAGAAAATGCATTTGTGTCACGAAAACTCACGATAATCACAACTGAAGTTACAATAACAAAAAATAAAATTGAAATAACTTACATTACTTCGTTATAAATAATATCTATTGTGTGTTTTGACTATGAGCAAGTGGCTAGATTCGCTAGTAAATTCCAAGCCACATCAACTATCACTAAATACGAGTAGAAAAGCCAGTAGTTTACCTACTGCAGCTGGCGGGAGTGCATTTGTAAAGAGTAATCGTGATCGGTATAAACAAATTGGCTATTCGGTGCTAGCGGAAGAGGCTAACTTAGATAAACAGCATTTATCGTTGGATTTTAGTAGTTCCAGTTCGAGTGAGGAGGATCTTTTTGAATCGGGGAGCACCAGCAGATCGGATTTCGGTAGAGTCAAGAGAAAAATGGTCACCAAGAGAGCGTATTCAATAAATAATGGAACAGAAAGCAGTCAAGAGGTGAGTTTATATTATAGTTATTTACGAAAAACCACGCCATTTAAATACACACACATAGCACATGCTTATTTTTAGTCTAATTAAAAATAATACTGCAAGATCGAATCTTAAACTACTCCATTTTCATTGCTTAAGGTAAAAGCTGGGTCTTTTTACAATCGATCCATATAGGGTTGCCAGCGTTAACACATAAGACTACATTGTTTTTTCTTTCTTTTGATTTATAAAATGAAGTTTTTTAGATTCTTCATTTCATAAATGTATCCGAATGTGGCCTCGAAAGCGAATTTTAAAATTTCTTAAAAATATTTTAATTTCATGAAAGTTGGACAAAAGTGTAACTGATCTAATTTTCTAACATTTGTTCATATTTATAAGGATCAATTTAAAAAAAATCTAATCATGACATTTTTTTAACTTTAAACTACAATGAAAATAAAATATAAAAAAAAAATAAAACATACCATTTCTAGTATCTGGCAGTAGTCGTTCTCCTCCAAAAACTATCACGCCCAAGATCTGGCGAAATTTTTAAACCATTTTAAGAAAAATTTCTGCAGATAAAATTTAAATCAAGAAAAAACATTGATCCATTTTTGAAATATCGAATTTCCGAAAAAAATGATTTTAAACTACAAAAAATAAAATGAATTAAAGTCCGTTATGCTGATAATGAGGTAGTAAAAATTAAAAAAAAAAAAAATGTTGGTTATAGATATGGTAGGGGCTGTGAATTATTTAGGTGGTTGAATCAACATATCATTAACCGTTTTCGAGAAAAATATGATTTTCGATAAAATTATAGTTTCAAAACGTTTTTTTTTTTATATTTGTAATAGTCCAGTCAAAGCGTCATGAAAAAGGGACTGACCTTGCGCGCAGAGGCATGGTCTATTTTTTTTTTTTCATGGATCGATAGGTGCTTATGAGAAAAGCTTAAAACCAAATTTGCACCAGATGACAACTTTTTTTACCAAAGTTATTGGTAAAAATGTGTTTTGTGTCATTTTTCGGTCATTTGCGAATATCTCGGCTCCACTATCTCGTACAAACAAAAATTAAACATGTATTTATTCCTAATAACATTATCTTTTACGTTATAAAAAAAACATTTGTTTAAACAAATGAAAAAAAAGTTATAGTAAGTTAAAATAATTTTTTTTTGTTAAAAAATCACTTTTTCGTTATTATTAAGAGAAAAGCTCATATAACGATGAAATTTTTATATTTTATTATTAAAGTTCTTGTAATTCCAGCCATTGAGGCTGTATTCGCACTGAAAGGCAGAATTGCAAGACACACTTTTTTAGTATTCTCTAACATCGTTATGTCAAGTTTGATCAAAACGTCGAGTTCGAATTTTTTTTACAAATGCATAACTTGCCATTTTATACTACCAACAATCGCCAGTAAAAAATCACTATGCATTCAGTTTTGTTGCAATTTTGAGTGTGAAAAAATGTGTGTCAATATGACGGTTTTCCTAAGCAATGTCTTTATTAACGACCACCCTAATGTTTAAACATTGTGTATTAATGTATTGGACGAGTCAAAATGCATGAGAAGTTCTTCCAATTAAACGACAGTCATAAATAATTCTTTCCCAGAAAAATCCCAAACTGTAATTATCTCAACATTTTTAATGCCAGTTTAATAAATTAAGAGTATCTATTAATTTAAAAATCCTCTTTGACGTCAAATTCAACTTGTGAAACAGATCTCAAATTATTGCTTATAGAATATTATATCAGAACCAGTTATTAAATTCATAATAATTCTTGAAGAAATCGTGTAATCGTGACTTAAACAAGATAAAACTATGAAGCACAACATGTCACTATGATTCTTAAAACGATACCTCATAGTTTCGTGTTTCTAATGCTGACGTACCTATATCGAAAGACAAAAGTCACGTATTGAACTCTATGTAAACCTCCAAAACGAAACTTAACATTTGTGTGGACCTCTTTACGGTGTGTTGCATCGTATAATCGTATATATTTTTCAAATCTCTAGATCTTCCCACATCCCAAACCTGGATGGGTCCTCGCATCCAATATACCGTAAATCTAATTCTTTTCTCCTAGCTATGTACATATGTCACTACTCCATCCTGGTGGAAGCTTAGGTTAAATCAACGAATGATGAAAAAAAAACATATTACTCATCGAAGTAGAAAAATTGCAGAAACGTACTCTAGTCGTACAGACACAACCATTGCTTATGTCAAGTTCAACGATGCTTTCCTACGCTTCCCTGTGCAATTCGATCTATATCAGTTAATCGAACGACACAACTACCTTGACTGTCATCGTTGTAGGTGCCACCAATTATGACGTCATCGATGGTGAAACCACCCTACGGCTAAACCGCATCAATGAACTCAAATTATCTTTACAAATCAAAACAACCCACAAAAAAAAAGCTTTTTTTTGTACGAGTACTCTCACATAACTGTCATCTCTCTTAAAGTTTCATCCCCCCATACATTGAAGAACAAAAAAATGCTTTCACCATCACCATATCCCACCTCGATAAGTAAGCTGTCAAAATAAACGCGGCAAATTTGGCCCACTCCCGAAATCCACCTCAGTTTTATTTACAATTTGTTCAAATATCAGCTGTTCTCAACACGTCTTTATCTTGTGGTTCTCATTCGCCGCGGAGTGGCGCGGTGGTAGTGCGGTCTCTGTGGCGAATGAGTAACAAAACAAAAACTCTAGATAAGTATCTTCCAGCGATTTCTCAAAAAACAAACAACTGGAGCAGGGAGCACATGTTGTGAATTTGTGATTCTTTGTCCACCTTTTGTGTCCTCTCGTTCGGAATCCTCCCGTTAGTTTAATTCTCTTGTTTTGCATTCTCCATCTCCAACATTATCATCATTATTGTCATCTTTCGCTCTCGTACGTTCCTCCAAACCCCATCTTACCCTACCAGCTACCACTAATCGTTAGTGCTCTCTGTTATTGTTCCGTTTGATTTGGAATGGTGCGATGGTGGCAGGTGTTGTGGTCGTGTGTAGGAGAGTTGGGAGTGAAAGGAGGCCTGATGTTGATGGTGGAGCTCGCTCCCTCTCCAGTGTGGAGCTGTCAATATGAAGATTGCGGCATCGAAAAGCCAACAAAAACATTGTGCCAGTTGGTGCAGGCAGGCAGGAAGGCTGGCAAGCAGACACAGACACAGTAAAAGCAGCAAGCAAATCCGTTTCAGACATTTCAATTTTCAATCAGTTGCAAGTGAGTGTCCGAGAGGAAAGGTTCCTTCTGTGCGCTGGTGATTGACTACCGGAGTCTTTCGTAGTTTTTGTCCATTTATACGTCGCCGTGTTGTCTGTAATACGCGCGCAATTTCTATTCCCAACGAATGAACGTCAGTGTCAAGAAGACACATTCTGATTATCAAACGGGCAAAGTTTAAAAAAAAAGTAATACGAAAATAATAGTAAATTAAAATTTTCTACACACTTAATCAAATTGTTTTGTAGTTGGGGTTTATTTTTTATTGGTTTAATAGTTTTTTTTTGATTATTTTTCTTGGTTTCAATTTGAGGCAACTTGGAAGTGACCTTGTCAAGAAATAAAGTGTTTAATGTTAAATTAAGAGAAATTTTTTGATAAATTGTCAAAGGAATCTTGTGTGAAAAATTGAGGACAAGTCGTGCAAGTGTAATTTGATTGATCTCAAGAAATAAAAATCAAATTAAATTTGAGTTTGTTCAATTAAGAAATCAAATAACGGATGATTGGTTTTGATACAAAGGTTGATTTAAATTGTCCAAAACATTGTGTGAGTAACAATCTGTAAGGCCATTGATCTTATCACAAAAGTGGTTTTTCTTCTGACGTTAATTTTTGTTTTCAAATAGGTAATTGCTTCTTGAAAAGGAAGCTTGTAAAGAAATTTGTTTTATGACCAGTTTTAATTAAATGACGTGGAACTGCCTGTCCTATTTTACTCTTTGATTTGGCTTTTCTCTTATCACACATTTCAACATTGGATATCTTTTGGTTAAAACAAATTTCTGATTAAAAAGAAATAATTTAAGAACTAATAAAAAATAAACAACGATAATTGTCGTAGATAAGATATAGAGGCTTATCCTTTTGCCAAGAAGTGAAAAAGTGTAGAAGTATTTTAACCATAAAATTGCCACTTCAAGTGAGAAAAGAAAAAGGAGACAGATATTCATAATTTGATGTTATCTGTGTCATAAAATTTTTGATAATTTTTGAAAAATCGCCAGTCAATACAATATTATTATAGGAAAAGAAATATCATGACAAATAAGTAGGCCTGAATTTCTAATGAAGTCTATCTACTCGACAAAAATGTTTCGAACATTTTGGGCCAGTATGGTGCTTCATGGAAGTGGATATACAAACAAAATTAAGTTCCTAGCAACTGGTTTATAATGGGTGATTTTTTTGCTATTTTCTTTTTGGCAACACTGGTTTTGACAGCTCACGCACGTTTCGTCAAACATCTTCAGCTTGGTCTATAATTTAACCATGAATCGTCTTACAAACGAACAATGCTTGCAAATTATTGAATTTTACTATCAAAATGCGTGCTCGTTAAGAAAGTTCATCGCGCGCTTCTTCCATTTTATGGTCAGTTTAATCGACCTACTATGGGCTGGTGGAATCATTGGGCCGTATTTCTTGAAAGATGACGCGAATCGCAACGTCACTGTGAATGGTGAGCGCTACCGTGCGATGATAATAAACTTTTTTTTGTGCAAAATGGAAGAGCTTGACTTGCATGACATGTGGTTTCAACAAGACGGTGCCACATGCCAAACAGCAGGCGTAACACTGGACCAATCGAGAGGCGAGTTCGGTGAACAGTTTATTTCACGTTGGGGGCCGGTCAATTGGCCGCCTAGATCGTGCGATTTAACGCCTCTAGACTATTTTTTGTGGGGCTATATTAAGGCTCATATCTATAGCGACAAGCCTGCTTCGATTGACGTATTGGAAGCCTACATTGAAGAATTTATTCGTGAGATACCGGCCGAAATGTTAGAAAGATTATGCCAAAATTGGACTAAGCGGATGGACCATTTGAGGTGCAGCCGCGGCCAACATTTGCATGAAATAATCTTCAAACATTAAATTATATCGACACTATCGATTCAAATAAAGATTTCATGCATTTTTCTGAATTTTATGTGTTTTTTTTTTTTTAATTTCCGATAGCTCTTAAAAAATCACTCGTTATAAGCAACAATTTTGTCAATAGTCGTTTAAAGTGTTTCTTAATGACAATTTATTTTGAAAAACAATCAAATAAAGATAGTAAAATGTCCTAATTTGTTGAAAGCAAAAAGTTTATGAGCAAACTGGAAAAAATAGAGTTTTTGTGTAACCGATTACTCGGTTGAAACTTAAATCAAATCAAATCAAAAATTTTAAATATGTATCTTTTTGTGAGCAAAAATTTTAGGTAGGTAATTTTAAGAAAACAGTTTGAGTAGTCTTATTAATAAATAGAAAAGTGTACTGAGTAATTTGAATAAAACAAACTACTTAACATTTTTTTTAAATTGGTATTTCCGGAAAAACCGTATCTCTACAGAAAAATTGCAAGCCAGTTTTAAAGAAACTGGATTCAAAATCATAAGAACCATAACGAGCCTTAAACGAAGTGAAAATTCCCTGTCAATTTTTTTTTACTTTAACTTACATCAAGTACCCATAGGAGTAGTTTTCGTCTACGGTGGTAAAAATGGGGCATAGTTACAAATATAAAAAGAATGTACATAGATAATTGTTTATAATTTGGTTGTTCAAAAGTCAAGACATATCAGTAATATCAATTCTCGAAATCTTGAAATTCTGTCGCAAGAGAATAATAATTTTTTTCTGACCTCTAATTCCAAGCCAGAGTTGTGCGTCTACTGCGCCCACATAGTGATTCCTTTCCGTGGTTTGCTTATGCTTTAGATGTCCAAAAAAATTTCATAAAATGTGTTCCACTGCTGTTTTTCCGAAAAGACGTTTTTCTTTATTTAAAAAATAACTTAAAAATTAAAAATAATTAATAAATTAAAAATTATTATTTATTTTTTTGTAAAAATCAGTGAAAATTATGCAATTGATTAAAAAGAAACTAATTTATCCTTTCCTGACCTTTTTCATGTTTTTTCTGGCTTCTTCAGGTGTTAAGTTTATTTAGTCTTGAACACAAAAATATCAGTTTGAATGATATTTATTTATATTTGCTTGTCAATTTAGTGAAGTGTTTCTTATTCCCGATATATTTCCTGTATTTCTTGAAATAATAAACGTTGTTTACCTTTGGTCGCTACGTTTTCATACCTTTTGCTCTTCTGAGACTCTTAAAGCCTTCCATTGGATGTTTGGAGATATTAGCTTTGTTTTATTTTCCCCGAGATCTGATCCAGATTGGATCTTCATTCAAAATTGCATGTATAACAAAAACAACACAAGGCCCTGTTTTGTTTGTATTTGTTGTTTTACATGTTAAATTGAAAACAAAATCCAATCCGGATCAGATCTCGGGGAAAATAAAACACAGCTATTATCTTGGATTTTTTTTCTTCTATATGTACGAATTTTTCGTCGTTCTAATTGTCACTTGCGAAATTTGATGAGGTGCTTGTTAATTTGGAAAAACTAATTTTGTATTTTCCTTCGGAATGGAAATCACCAAAACAAAATCGAAATTATTGCTGAGTCTTTTGACTTCCATTTATCATTTGACAATTGTCAAGTTGTCACTTTTCATATTGTGGTCTGTCATCTGTCAGAATTACTTCCAATATGAAATAGTGCCTTTGGTATCTAAAAATATTTTATCTGGAGACATGATTTAACTTTAAATTTGTATCATGTTGGATTATTAAAGTTAAAGTTGTTTTTAAATTAATATTTATTCATTTCTTGGGCGTTATTTGGAGTATTTTCATACCCTTCATGAACTTAGAAAAATAAACATAAAATGTATAAAACCATTTTTGAAATATAATCCAAAACTGGTTGATCTAACACTCTAATTACAGATTTTATATCTACAGAGTGGCGCATAAGTAAAGTTATGATTTACTTGATGAATAATATTTGTCTTTTTGATTTTATCTAACTTTATTAGAATTTAGATGATAATTCGTAAATAAGTTCGTAATAAGTAAATAAGTTGTTTTAAAGAAAATTGCGCAAAATTTTAGTTGAATTAGTACAATGTTAAAGCTGTTTTAGTATGAAACTAGGTTAAAACAACGATTTTGCAAATTTTAATCGAATACAGCATCATACTTTCTCTACCCTTTTATTAAAGTTAAAATCACCGAATACATATTTTAATTTTTTAGTATCGTGCTAACTTCATATGACTCATTGACATTTACAAAAACGTCTTAGTTTCTTGCACGAACTGTCATTGTTTTAGGTGTGTTCAGAAGCAATTTTAAGAATATTGCTTAAGTACGATAATAGTTAGAAAATGGTTAAAATTAAGAATGAGTTAGTAAACTGCTTCAATGTTAGCAATTTTTAAATAGTATCATACTAATACCTTAATAATAGACTGTTCAAAATTTTGCGCCATTGTATCTTAAGTGGTGTCCATTGATTGCTTCGACCTGACGTGCTCTTTCCAGATCATTTTCTTTTAAATTTCTTAGAATTTCAGGTCACATCTTCTCGGATATTGGCCTTGAGCTGTTGCACGGTTCTTGGTTCATTGGCATAAACCTCACTTTTTAGGTATTCCCAAAAAAAAATCTGGAGCGGTAAAATCGGGCGAACGCGAAAACCAATTTATATCAGAAAAACGAGATATATTCCCTCAGGAGAGCCATAGTTGGATGCGCTATTTCAGCTGTGGCTCCATTTTGTTGGAACCATAACTCTGAATTGTTCTCTGCCTCTGGCCTTAAAGCATTTTCAATCATTGCCCGATATTGAAAGCCATTTATCGCAACTTGTACTTGTCGTTTTCGAAAAAGATATGATCCATTGATCCATTCGTATTCTGTATAGTTACTCCCCACCATACTGTGAATCTAAGTGAGTTCCTTCGACGTTTAACAATTATTTTTGGATTTTCCATGCCCCATATTCTGCATTTTTTTTATTCACGTTACCGTTGAGGTGAAAATGAGCCTCTTCACTCATCATGAGTTTATGATCATTTGCTTTCAACTCGTGAAGCAATTGAATCTTATTTGGAAAAATGTATAACCGATATCAGACATCACTAACTACTGAGAACGTCGCATGGTGGAAGAGTCGGGATTTTCCTCAATACTTCCTTGCACACGAGTAATATACACATCATTTCGATTTGCACCAGGTGTTCCAGGACTCAACAAAATATCACAGACGGCACCTTGTTGCTGAAAACGCTGGACCAATTGGTAAATTACTGGGCGCATTTCGATCATGAAAGAAATTTCAATATGATCTTTGTGTCTGAATACTTGAATATTGACTTTTAAAATAAAATTGAACAACTTTGGTTTTTGTTCTGTGCTGAGTGTTTCCATAATAAAATGTTCATGTTTTTCAAAGTTGATTCTGAAAAAAATATAATTAAGCAATAACTTATTTAATAATCAAATCATAACGTTACTTATGCACCATCCTGTTTAGAGCAAGGATGTAAATACAATCTAAAACCTGTGAAAATTTGTTACTAAATTGTTGAAACACTTTCTTGAACAGTTTTGAACTCAAAATCAAAACTCTATCTGATTTATGCAAACAAAATTCCAAAAATCATTCAAGCGGATTTCTTAAAAACTTTATACATATATGAAATTTCTTTAACATTTTACTTTAAATTTAAAAAAAAAATTTTGAAAATTTTGATATTCAATACTCTTTAGAGTTTAGGAAGCTTTATTTATTTAGTCATTTCGACGAACTTTCGCAAATGAAAATCAAAGACTTGATCTCTTTTCTCAACGGTCCGTCAGTGATCCGATTCCTGATGTTTGTGCTTAAGTAAGCACTCGTCGTTCCACAACGATAATATATAATAATACTACAGATCATACCATATACCTATCCAACATTCACAATATCAATTCTCTCCACAGGTTCAAACGGTATTAAAATGGCGCCCTTCAGTCCTAATAAATAATTTACCCGGCAGGGTTTTTCCTTGCCATTTCAATTCGCAAACATTCAAGACCAATGTTCATCGACATCTCCTTTCTCTCTTCCCCCCTCCTAATTTTCCTATCGCTCGTGCTGTGCTTAACATTATAAGAGTCTCTCAATAAACCCTTGAGCGCATTTCTACCTACGTACCTTAAGGAGCTTCTGTGCTAAACATTTGAACGAAATCAATTCAGACGTAACAAGAAAGTCGAAAAATTAAAAAAATCGAGGTATAATCTTAAAGTCATATTTCATTAAAATATCGATTTCGGTTTTATTTTACAAATCCTAAACTTGCCCGGCACACTGTCATCAGTTACTTATGAGTGAATCAGAGTGCTTTTGCGAAATAATCATCCGATAAGCATTTAAGACCGAATAAGAACGATCCATTTGAAATCAAATTTAAATTTCATTTTCAATCTGTGACGCATAAAAATAATGGTTATTATATTAAGAACAATAAACGCTGTTTTGCTAAATTTAAATACACCCCTACCTATCAGTAAACAGCAAAACACTGTCTATTTAAAGAAGAAGATATAACTTCTAATTTGTTGTTAGTAAAAATTGTCTACTGAACTCGATTTATACACAGACTATTAATGAATTAATTGAAAATTCCCCACAGGTTGGTGTAGTTGTTTCGTTGCAATATATACTATACATATAGATATGTTTTTTTTCAGTAAATTTGTTTATTCATTGGATGCTACGCGCTTAAACTTAAATTCAAATTCACCCTAAAATCAATTCAAAATAATAGTAAACAAGGAAGAGGATAACTATGTAAACTAAAATCCCTATAGTCAAGGGAGAAGGAGTTTTATTTTGCCTTAATTGTTTGGAATTTAAGATTCACATTTCATTTTATTAAATTTTGGTAACACTTTTTAATAATTGAAAGTTTCTAACTAAAACTATTTCAGATTCAAGGTCATGGTAGTGCTCAAATATTATCTAGTTTCGAAAAATGTGTACGTACTAAAAATTATGGTAAAAAGCCATTTGTTTTTGGAAATGTTTCATTACATTTTATTTCTGATGGACTATTTGATCGCCACAATGATACCGAGATATATGAGTGTTCAGAGTGTAATTCTAGATGAAATCGGGAAGCAAACAAAAAACATTCCTAAGGCAGCGTCCACATTGATCCATAGCACCAATCAAATTTTGTTGACCTAAACGTTATTCTTCAATGCTGGCAAAACTATTGCGTAAGTTTTTCCATCTGTCCTACTCTACTGGTCTCTTTCCGAGTGGTTGGAAAACAGCATTTGTCCAGCCTGTCCCTAAAAAATGCTAATGCTCATCCCTCTCTAACTGTCGTTCAACTGCATTTACATCCCTTCTTTTCAAGGTCATAGAAACGTTGATAAATTATCAGCTCAAGAAATATCATGAAGAACGAAAACTTTCTGATATTTATCAATGATATTTTATCTGAAACTTCTAATCCATCAAATTGTTTCCCTGACACCAGCGTATAATAAGCTCATTAAATTCAGATCTCGATAGCATTGTCAAATGGGGAACCATAAACCCCGTAGAATTTAATGCTTTAAGAACTCAATACTGTCTTCTGTCATCAAAGCGCAACCCACCCCATATGCCGCTATCCATGAGCGGCGTTCGCACCGAGAAAAATGAACAGCTTTCAGTTATCGGTATGTGCATCACAGACCACCTTGTGTTTAATGATCACATGTTCGATGTCGCCAACAACACTTCGAAGTGCTTATGTTTCCTTCGACGACTCAAGTAATGTTTAACCCCTCCTGAACAGCTTCCAGGTGCTCCAATAACTCACTTGAGTCTCTTGTATGGAATCCCAAATAGAGCTTTAAAAATGATAGTTGATAACAGAAACATTTGAATCTCTCGAGCACCGCCGCAATTTGTCATATTTTTCATTATTTTATTTTGTAAACAGTGTTCTACTGAAATAGAATCTAACCGTAATACTCGTACTTCAGGGAGTGCCGATCAGTTTACCCTTGAGACCAACTTCAGATGTACTGTCAAATTCAGATATTCAGATGTGGAATTCCTTATCCGACTCAATATTTCCCTCCTATTATGATATTCCGACATTCAAAATCAATGTGCATCGGTATCTCCTTGTTAATCTTCTCGTACTTTAATAAAACGCTAGCACTGTGCTCAAACATTTTAAGGGTAGTCATAATTCCTGTAAATCATCTGTTAGATTTAATCTGTCTACATTATTTCAACTTCTGGAATTAATCATTGATAAAAGAAAAGTATCTTACTCATCCATGATGACAATAAGAAACTCAAATTATTCCAGAAATTATTTTCAAAGCAAATGACACTCCGTAGAGATCAACGTTGACAAGTACACTCTAACGAAGACTATGGGCGTTTTTCTTTTTTCATTCAGAGTTTTTTTCCTGTCTGTCAGAATGATTTCAGCATTTAACTCTGTCTGCTCAGCTATTTTATACAATCGCTCTGAACAATCTCTGAACACGCTCTCAACGAAAAAAGAAACACAAATTTGAACTGTTATACACTCTGACCTAAAAAAGAAACACGATTTTTTGTTTGACAGTTCAGGTTCTACTCTGAACTAAAAAAGAAAAACGCCCTATGTTGATCGTGTTGATCGACAATATACTTAAACAATGCTGATCGGTAAAGTGTGGACGCAGCTTAAAACAAAACTCTGATCTATTGGAAGCTATTGGAATGCTCTATTGGAATGTAATATTTATTAGGAGAAACGATTGAAGTGTGTATCAATAATAATCCTCTTTACTTGAATTTGTTTTGAGAAGAAATTAAGCTTAATTTTGTTGATAACTCAAATAGAATTTTTGTTTTAGCTCATCTGGTCTTACCAAACGTTAGTTTTAACAAAAATAATTCTTTTTTAAGTACTTTTGCCCTTTTCACACTTTAGCGTTATATTATTAAACAATAACATTTGTATCTTCAAAGGCTAGCCACTTCTCTAGGAGTCTCACTCCCGCCGAAGGATTTGCTACTCAGAGTGAATATTCATATATAATTACTTGACCAAAACTTCAAAATCTTCTTCTAAAATCAGGCGTTAAAAATTTTAGTTCCGTCATTTGCAACACAACCTGCTAGACTATCAAATATCATTCGCCAATCGTTCTCCGTTCGTCGCACAGCGTAATAGAATGTTATAGGGAAAAGTTAATTTACATTTCGCAAAGACGACGTAAACAATAAAAGAAAGCTCCTCTACGCTGTAATGAGAAACCGAATCCGCCCACATTGTTGGTTGTGGTGCACCATGAGCTCGTGGTTTCCCATTGAGGAATAAAGATGCCGGAGTTGCAGGGTATAATATTTCTTTTCTCATCGTATCTTGCGGATTTCTTTCACGGATGCACATTCTGCGTCCGAGCTTTAGGTTCAGTTTCAACAGTAACAGCAGGCAGCAGCAGTTGATGCTTCCTTGCGTTCACTTTTCGCAATTATTGAAGACTGCAGTACCAAAAGGGGACTAAAAAGTGAAATCTACATATAAATTGAGATAATATTGCGCGGGTAGCACAAGTGATATTTTTTTTTTTTTGAACTGAACTTTTTTCTCTTTATTTTAATTTATTCGTTTGCGGTTCGCCCAATAGACAACCGTAGGAAAGTACGTAATATACTCGTACAAATAGGTATAGGTTCTAATCTGTGTGCGGTGGAACGTTACGGACGCAAAGCTGACGCGAATCGATTCACACATGTGGTTTGGAAAGGGATTTTAACGTTTTTTTTCTTTTTATTTGTTCGATGAGGAAAAAATTAAAAAAGATAGATTGATAGATATGTATAAGGCAGGCCAATGACATAAAGTGAATGGGCTGCCTTAGAGGGTTTCTCGGAAATGTAATAGATGACGACGAGCGATGATGACAATCGAGGCGCCAAACATAGATGACTTGAAGCATTTTAATGAGGTCAAAAATCATGTCCGAGATGGAACCTAGATTACATCCACTCTCGAATATGCCAACTGCATAATAAATTTGTGAGTATTTTTGTGCTTACAGAAAAAAAATTCTAGTACTATGGATTTGTAAAGTATTTTTAAACAGCCGACAATTTTAGTTAATTTAAAAAATTAAATTTAATAATTCGTAATTATTCAATGAGCAGATGCAAGCTTACACAACATGTGAGAACTTTCTCACATTGTACATATTTTATGAAAAAGGTCTTAAAGGTCTTTAAAATATCACAAAATATCTACTCTTATTAGCTTCGAAGTTTAATTACATCTAATCACTTAGGTTAGGTGGTCTTGATTGAGGTTCAGATTCCAGTTCACTGCGAACAGCGCCACTTTAAGTTAGTAATCACTTCGTGTTGGGTCCACTTGAACATTTTTGTTACCGCATATTCAATACTTATTATTATGGGAAAGCCTAGTACTTTTGCCTAATAAAATCGTGCGGCAATTAAATACTTGCTATGTAATTTTTTTATGAAACGGTTAAGTAGGGCGAGCACTTCCGTATAACTACATCTACTCGAACCGGAACAACTTATTTCAACCCAATAACTGTCATATAAGTAATAAGTGGCCGAACTAGCTAAAGATTTGTATTCGGATTTATAGTTTAGTTTGAGATAAAAGGAATTGTTTGATGTTTGGGATCTATTTGTTGGAATAATAAGCTTGAGTTACTTTTTATCAGATTAATAAACACAACACATACTTGGGTATATATACCTACAGAAGGTGGGCACAAGTCATGTCATAGTATAAATGTACCTTAATTGTTGCAAATTGCTTCAAAAGTGATTGTACATTGACACCTTTGTTGTAGACAGATAATTGAAGTTGTAGCTGATAAAAAGCGATGGAGCGATACAAACCTGAAGATTGTGGAATTATTATTACTATTTGTTTGACCAGTTTTTGGTCCGTTGTTTTGGCACAGCGTGAATCTCGTTTTCGCTTTCATTGTCTTCATGCATCATGTGCGCGAACAATTAAGTATTAGCTAAGCGCCTCGTTTGTAAACTGGATCCACAAAAAATTTCCCAAGAAGTGATCGGCCTCGTATTGCTCGTTCGACCGAGAATATCACTCGAGACGACGATGCACACAATTAGGCATGAGCAGACGGTCATTGCAACAAATTTTAGTGTAAGACGAAGTTGTTACCTTACAATGTACAAACCGTTCACGAATAGCCGCCTGCTGACCGTCAAACGCAGATAAGTTATTATCAAGCTCTGTTAAACTTGGTGCCAGAACACTATGATTTCGAATCCAAAATCATAATGAGCGACGAATACCATTTCCACTTAAGAAGTTATGTCAAGAAATTTTTTTGAAGGCGTCACTTCAACTATCACAGGCAGATGTTAAACAAGGTTTTTCCGTAAACTTCTGAATTAGCTCCCGAGTTTTTTTCTTTTTGCAGAAGAATGGAGCAACCGTTCACACAGCTCAAGCCACGATGGAGATACGGGAGTCCAGGTTAAGTGATCCTCCGGTTCCGGGATTTGAACTGGCCGTCCAGATAGCAGTAGACTTCTTCAATTGAGGAATCTTTTTCATTTCTAATAAAATGGTTGACAATGAACATTATGACATTACTATTGTGCCATAATTTGTATATACATATATATATATATATATATATATATGTATATATATATACAGCTGCGGTCAAAATAATAGCAGTGAAAATAGTTCCAAGAAATATTCAATAAAAACAGAAAGATAGTGCTCATGAAACGTTATAATAAAATTTTATTTATTGGGTTACATTTATATGAAATCAATTATAAAATAAAGATTTAAAAATATCGAAAAAAAAAACTTAAAAAAAAAAATTTCTTCAATGTATAAGAAAATAGCCCAGTCAAAAAAATAGCAGTATTCATAAAAATGGACAAAATAATAAAATTACATTGGATTAAAAAGTAAAACAAAATGTATTTGTATTTCTTACGTCAATACTTGGTGGTAGACCCCTTATTGCTTATAACAGCTTCGCAACTTCTCTTCATTAGGCGTTTTTCTTTTTTAGTTCAGTATAGAGCTCTGAACAGAGTCCGAGCATGTCGAGCATGTTCCGAACATTCTCTGAACCAAGCGTGCTCTGAGCGCTCTGAGTATATTTTGAAACACACCTGAACACTTATGTAGCTGTCGCCATTTTTTTTTAATTTCCATCTGTCAAATGCTTGTGTTAAGCATTTTACTCTGTCTGCTCAGTTATTTTATTCTGAGCTCATAGAGCGCACTCTGAACACGCTCAGAACATGCTCAGAACGAAAAAAGAAACACATTTTCGAAACTCTGAACACTGAACTAAAAAAGAAATACAATTTATTTTTTGACAACTCAGGTTCTGTTCTGAACTAAAAAAGAAAAACGCCTATTGAGTCCACCAAAGTTTGACATCTCTCAAATGAAATATTTCTCCATGCAGTCTCAACTGCTTCCCCAAGCTGGTTGTTATATGAGGGTTTTGCATTTGAAACGAATTTCTTGACATCTGCCCAAAGGTTCTCTATTGGGTTCAAGTCGGGGAATTACCCAGGGCACTCCATAACAGAAACTTCATTGACCCGAAACCACTCTTTGGCTTTTTTGCTCGTGTGTTTTGGGTCATTGTCTTGCGGAAAGACCCATCTTATTGGCAATTTCTCTTCTGCGTAAGGCAGCATGGTTCTTAGAAAAATATTCACATAAAGGTGCTGATCCATTGCACCATTTATGCGATATATGGGCCCTACACCTTGATAGGAAAAACAAGTCTTCCGCGTATACTCGTACCTAGACACATATTCAGCATTAGGTGGGCGTCGCACATACTCCCGAGAACCAGAACCACCATATAGAACAATTTTGCTTTCATTAGACCATAAAATATTTCGCCAATGCTGAAGGGGCTTATCGACATGGGCTTTGGCAAACTGCATTCTTTTGGAGATGTATTTTTTTGCCAAAAGAGGAACCTTCCTTGGGCTTCTGGCATTGAGATCATTCTCCCGCAATATTCTTCGGTACGTTTCTAAACTAGCACTTAGATTTAGCTGTTTTTTTACTTCCGTAGCCGGCAAATGGGGAGAGACCATTGAGTATCTCATAGTTCTCCTCTCTGATTTTGGAGAAACAACTTTTTTTCTACCCCTGGTTTCGGGGTTTTCTGTATATTTTTTTGCGTTAATAATCATTTTAGCAGATATTTTTAAGGTTTTTTGAATTTCCGTATAAGTTTTTCCATCAGAGAGGAGTTGGCGTATGATTCGCCACATTTTCGGCGTGCAATGCTTATTACGACCCATACTGTAAGTTTGAAGGAATATAAATGCAGGAAAATTATGGGTTTTTATACCTTACCTTTTAGTTTCAACAACAAACAAAAAAAAATATTCCTAAGATTCAAAAACAATGACAAAAATTCAAAAACTATTTAAACACTGCTATTATTTTGACTGCGCAAAAATACACTTTAAGTGAAATCAAATGACCTTTGGAACAAAACCGTTATGATATGGCTTTTTTTAATTCTGGAAACAAAAGATAAAATATTCTATTACCAAAATAGTACTAGAATATTTTAAAAAGTTGCCCATATCTTAATTTGTACTAAAATATGTCAATGGTAAGATTACACTGCTATTATTTTGACCGCAACTGTATATATACATAATACATATCTATACATATGGGTACTACTCGTACTACGAGATTTTATACATACACGAAAAAATCTTTCTGTCTATGGACGGCCGATTTTCTTTAAACTTGGTTTATGGCATTCCTTATTACATAATTTCCTCTACAAGGGTCTTCTTTATTATTTTTTTTTTGAAGTTCAACTCTCCAAATTTCTTTAGTGCTTACACTGTGCTCAAAATTTTTAAGGGTAGTCAAAATTACTTTAGTGCGCGAAAAATATATAAAAAAGACCGAAAATAACGATACCTGTTACATAATAAATAATTTTTGGTTAAAAAACTCATAGATTTCAATAAACAAAGTCCAAAAATTTCTTTTAGAAAATCCTAGCTTATGATAATTTTTTCTTGTAAAATGGATATTAATGGTAACTCTCACAAAAGCATTATTATTTTTGAATTTTTCAAAAAAAAGTTCAACTGATTTTGATCAATTTTTGTATGTTCCCTAAAAAATTTGAATAGTATTCAATAGAATTCAAACTTTGGATTTTAAAATAAAAATATTGCCACAAAATTTGAGTCGAATTAGTACGATAAAACTGATTTAGTATGATACTTGGTTAATTGAGCTTAGGATCATGGTTTCTCCAACATTTTAGTAAAGTTAAAATCATCAGATAGCTAATTTATTTTTTAGTATCGTGCTAACTACATATGACATTATGAAACGTCAAAAAAGGTCTGTTTACTTTATTTAATGCACGAACTGACATTGTTTAAGTTGTGTTCAGAAGCAACTTATTACAAAAATAGCCCTATAAAATGCTTAAGATCAAAATAGAGTTAGTAAACAACTTTAAGGTAAGGAAATTATTAAGTAGTATCATACTAATACCTTAACACTAGGCTGTTTTAAATTTTATACCATATTTTTAGCTAAATATTTAAAAAAACACACGTTCGATTTTTGTATACTTGGCAACATACGCTATCTAAAAGATTTAGAAAAAAAATTGTTCTTGTATTCAAACATAAGTGTATCACAACTGGTAAAACTCCATTCAGGAAAATCTTATTTTTTCTCAAAAACGACTCCAAAGACGTATTAATTTATACGAATTCTCAATTAATATTAGACAATTTTAAATTTAGATATTATAAGCAGTAGGTTCCTGCCATAGAATATACAGGTTCCTGCCATAGAATATACAAAATTAAATCTTTACTTTTGAACATTTTCAGTACTTTTTTTTTAGGAAATAACATCCATGGCGCAAATTTAAGTCGAATCAGTGCGATGTTAAAATTTGGTTAGTATGATATTAGTTGAAAAGAATATTTTGCAAATTTTAATCGATATTCGCATCACGCTATCTTTAAGATTTAATTAAAGTTAAAATGGTTTGGGGTTTATATGACGCTTTGGCACTTCCAGATGTCAAAAAATTTCACGAACTGTCATTGTTTAAAGTAGTATCATACCATTTTTAACGTCCATGTTTTTATAATATAAAACATTTCTTTTTTTTTTAAATATTAAGTCTATCAAACATAAAAGCAGTTAGTGTGAATCAGTCGTGCATATTATTTCAAATAGCAACTGATGATGAACGTAGTACGAAACGGAAAGCACAATCAATGTGGCCACTGCAGTATTTTTAAAATTTATCTTAGGTTCTTTAACTAAATGGTATCGATTAACCAACGTCCTCTACATCGGTTTCAAGTAAACCAAATGTGAACACTTTATGTTATTCATTTGTCAAAATATCCACTTGTACTATTCGACATTTTGGATTCAATTTAGCTTGGAATATTTTTATTTCTAGTGCTTTTGATTGAAATTATTAATGTAATATAAACGGACAAGCTTTTTCAAGGCGAAATATCGATTCCACAATCCCACATTGATTTTGTTCTTTTAATACCACAGTTGTTTAAATAAATTGAGTCGAGAACTAAATAGGAAGTGTTTCATCTACATATGTATGTATACAAGTTATAATAATTGCTGGTAATTTGTTTTGGTTCAAATAATCTTGTTTTTCAGTTTCTTTAATTCTTAAAATAATATATTTAATCAGCTTAAAGCTATAGCTCAACGGTTTTTGTGTTTACTTAATAATTTCAATTTGTCAGCATTAACTGAAAAATAAAAATTAGCAAATTCAAGATTAAGGTACTGTTTATTCAATTTGGAGTTTTCAAATCTTTTGAATATAAATAAAACACATAAGCGTAAACATAGGAACACGAGTACCTAGCGTTTTTTTTTTTTGTTTTGTTAAATTCACGAACCATATATTATCTATATTGGCTACTTTTTTTTACCACACATATGCCAATCATGTGATAACTCAATCATTTCCACTCAAAAATTGTGTATTTCAACTTGATTAAGCTAATATTTATTTTAAACTTATATAATAATTTAGGTGTGCGTGTGGAATTTAATTGAACACATTACCAATAATATCTGTTAAATACATATGTAGCCTTGCATGTTTGAAGTCAAATTATGAAAAATTTTAACAATCTTATTGTAAAATTCATTACATTTTTTACGCTTGATTTCAAAAAAGATTTTGAAAGGTCGAACTTAGCATTGTTCATCAAAGTCTAAAGTATAAAACAATTTTTTGTCAAACATTTATTTCTAATAGCAGCTTCAATCCACTAAACTATTAAGGCTTTTTCTTCAATGATACACATTTTCCTTTAAGCATTCAGTTCCAATGGGAAATTTGGATATTAGCCGCATTCTTCATGATTTGATATCAAATTCCAAATGAAATGATACATATGTATATTCCAGTCAAATGCGTATGTATAGAAAAAATCAAATAGTTCACTTGGAAAACAAGAAACTATGCAGCAGGGTTTTGAACTTTTTAAGTGACCTTATAGAGCTTATAGCTCTAATCAAGTACGTCACGTATCTGTACTTTAAAAATGTCTATAGCCTTAGAATTTCTAATTTATTGCTAAGAACTAGTTTTTCTTCGCTTACTCAACGATTTTTAAATTAGCGTTTTTTGAGCGTTTTAAGGTCTCTTAAAGATTTTGAAAAAACCATTTCTTTATAGAAAAATATTCATATACAGCCATATTCCAAGAATCAAGTGCATTCGAAATGAAAATGAAATTCCAAATCAAGTGAATTTTTTTTCAGTTTACTAGATTTCATTCGCTTTCATAATTTCGAAATCATTTCGAAATCATTTGAAGTGAAATTGAAAACAGGGGCCAAATTAAAGCATCAGTTTTCGAGTAATACGTGACTGAATTATGTGAGTTGGGCATTACCGCTTACTCGAGTAATCGATTTCACTAATTTGACATTTTCATTCGATCACTGATGGCACTCACTCACTCGGTCACTGAAGCAGTAATTTGGTCCCAGCTGTCATCTGTCATCTGCCATCTGTCACTTCTCATACAAAACTATTTTGCTTGTAAAGTTTTTTGACTTCTATTAAAATTTTGTGTGTAAATTTTGATAAAAGTAATTCTCTAAAATAGTGTACTTTGTGCTTAATTGCTTGCAGTGGCATTACACGTACAAAGCGTGAATACGAGTATGCAGAAGAACAAAAAAAGGAGACAAGTGTTGGGAGATCATTCAAACCCTTTAGGCATTGATGACGCGGCGTGATTAAAAGATTTGTATCATACTATCGACTCGTTAAACGTAACTCATAGCAAGAAGAACTTCTATTCCTGCATTGTGCCATCTGGTGGCGGTCTCACGTTTTCTTGCCGAAGGAAATTTGCAAAGGTCGGTTGGAAAAGATTTTGATATCGGTTTTGGTCGAAGTATAAAATTTGTTCAAGTTGAATTCAACTTGAAATTACCAATGAATAGGCATGAAAATCTAAAAATTATTTTTTTGAAAAAGGCAAAAAGTTAGTAAAAAGTGAATGCATCGATGAGACGCAAATTAAGTTCCAACGCTATTCTATAATAGAAAAGGATATTTTTCATATATTTTGCTTGTAAATTTTGCAATAAATAATAAATTTACACAACTAGATTTGATCGAATTCAAATCACCTGAAAATCGAGAAAATTGAAATCTGGAACACGGAAACTCGCATCAATTTCACTTCGAAAAAAATGGAATCGATATCAGTAAAAGTGAATTGTAGAACACCAAATTTTATTTTGTACCAATTTTGATTTCATTTCGAGTGAAGGTGAAATGTAGAACCTATGGTTGTCCTATGTAGTTGTCAAAAAATCATATTAGCTCTAAAAAATCTACATGTATTTATGTAGTTCTTATAAAAAAAATGTATGTATCGTAGAAAAGCACTTATGTTGAACTTTTCAAAACATCAAACGAAACTTAATATTTTTTAAAAATCCTAATATCGTAAAAAATCGTTAAGTGCGCGACTTCAACCAAAACCGTATTTTTAACAATAACTGGAAAGTTTTAAGGTTAAGAAACATTTTGGACGTTCTATGAAAACTCTCTGAGTCCATTTTTTGTGTTTTGAGATATTTGCATTTAAACTTGGAAATTAATATAAAAATATCCAAAAATTATCAGAATAGCACGATCTCGGGCTTCAATTGTAGAATGGGTTTGGCGTAGCCATTGTGCAATACATTTTTTTGCAAATCGTTTATCCGGAATTAATTAAATAAAAATTGAATCACATTTTTTTTTTAAAGTGGCCTTAGCGAGTTTTCATAGAACGACGACGATGTGTTCACTACTAGTTCACTGGAAAAATTCACGAAATGTGTTTTTTTTTAAATTACACTGTTATGATAAGGTGAATGCTAACTATTTTGCATCACTTTAAAGTAAATGGTAATTCTGTTTAAAATAAATTGGATCAAACTAAAAGCTCTAAGCAAATATCTCCAATATCCAGAATCCCCAACACCAAAATTATCAGAAGATGTTGCTACTTATTTAGACAATTGTATCTGTTATAAGAGATATGAAAGTAAGAATCTCTTTAACTATTCAAATTGGAGTCAATTTCCATCTAAAGTGAAGATTAATTACATTTTTTTAGTGAGAAAGAACATAACTAAGATCCCCAAAAGTGGGGAATAATTTCATTGTAAATTAACTCACAAAATCAAAGTCCCCAAAAACGTATAAGAAAAAAAACCCTCTAAAAGGACTACGTACGCGGGCTCCAAGGATTTCAACTAAATTTTTGGGTCATTTGTGGTCATACAGGAGCTTATGTGAAAAGTTGTATAAGGTGACAGCACCGCAGAAGGTACCACCCAATTAAAACATTATTAAATAATCCTCCAATTTTAAATATGTTAGTCCCCAAAAACCCATCAAATAAATGGCGAATTTCGAGGGTTTAATTCACATAAGAAAAATCCCCACTCCAAACCAAATTTTGTGGGTTATTTAATTGAGGGCTTATTTCCTACAGCCCACTTAGGCGTGAGTGGTACAGAAGACCCAAAGAGACAATATTATATTATTGATGACTGAATCCGAGAACTTATTTTCTGCACCGGAATTGAGTAAGTATTTTACCCCAAGTCCTAATTGTTCAGAAAATGTAAGATGTAATGAATTATGTTCTTGAAAAGTGGAACAGATTCCCACTTAAAATGGAATAAATTTCCATGTGTAGTGGATTTCGGGCAAATTATTCCCCTGCGCCCACTTAATACTTGTATCACAGATGTCACAGATGAAGAGTTATGGTTAAGTCACTGTGTACGCCTTTATTTTTATGGTTATTTTTATATCAAAGTTGAACAAATACTTTCACCAAATCATTTTGCCGATTTCGTGAAAAAATTCAATTCTCTTTACCCGTATATGATCCGTCTGCTATAAACCTTTTGAAATTATAAATTGTGCAGAAAAAATTACCTTTTTATTAAATACAAACTTATTTTGCGTCGCTTCAAGGCATAACTCATATAAGACGATTTGTAAATGTCATAACTTTCCAACTTTCGTGCTAAGCTTTTGCTCATATAAAAAGTAACAAATTCCAAAAATAAACATTTGTAGCTACCTGCAGAATAACAAAACCCCTTACCCCCTAATCAATACCTAATCGAATTATAATGTAATTTATCACACCTTAACGCCTTTCCTTAGTGCCCGCATGGCCATATCATATACATATGTATATGTGTATTAGGTAGGGTGTATGTTGGCATAAGTACAATTTCAATATGCACATTCAACAACACTAATTTCAATATTTTCCCATTGACTTAGACTTAGAACTTAACTCTCAGATATCCTCAAAAGACTGTCTACTTGAGAAATAAATACATATATGAAGATATATGTAATGTATACATCTTCTGATCCCAAATACATTCAATTAGTTTGGTTATGCTGTATTATTTACACACTCATAACATAATATATCTTTCCTATTTGGGTTACAACTATGTATGTGTCAAATACACTTAGGTAGACATAGATATACTTTATGTATGGATCTGACAGTGAATATCTTGTTAATCTTATCCGCATTGCCATATTTATACCAAACAATAAAATATATTATATTTTTCTGACATAAAAACGCTAACGATTAGATTTCCTCAGCAATCATTCGGTTATTATTTTTATGTTCAGCATTTAGAGAGAAACGAGCTTGTTTGTGTTGGATTCCATCTCGCTGGGAAAATGTCACCACAAGTTTTTAGATGAATCGATAAAAATCAAGTCGATGACTCGGAAATAATAATAACAAGACTCAAAAACTTTAGAATACCGAAAGAATACAAAAAATGCAAACAAAAAAACAACTAACCGGGAACCAACGAGGACGACGACGTTAGGAAGATGAAGATGGAAAAAAATCTATAAAAAAAAAGATTGTCATGTGCTTATGCGGTACTTAAACTTTCAACAATTTTTTCCCTTCGTAACCCCAATATGCTGTTGCCACCTCCGCCGTCATCTCCCAGTCACCCATTCATAACACCACACCACACCACGCAACCCCTAATCTGTGCTTGCCCGCATCGCACACAAAATCCACCTCTGCGTGCCCCGATTTATGACTATCTTTTTGTTATTCCCTATATTTTCATTCCAAAAACCCCCAAGTCAGCTTAATTCAATTGAACAGACATTTTTATTACTTGAGAAGAATTTTCAGATACAAAGATACATCTGATACCAACATCATGGGTGCTAGGGAGGGCTGGGGTGAGCTTTGGAGAGGTACTTACCTACCGACCTCTACTATGAGAAGAACTTGTCTATGTTGCATCCGTATCTACTTCTAGGTAAGCAGTGTCAGTAGTTAAGTGGCAGTCAAAGTGCAGAGAAGTAGTTAAAGTTGGATTTTCGTATTCTTGTTGTTGTTGTTATTTGTCAGCTATATGTGCCCCTATATATCTTTGAAGGTTTTTCGTGTATAAGCCTGCCTTCTTGAAATCTTTTTCTGTTTGGCTTTAGAGAGTATATTGTTGTTCAGTCGGTTTAGCTCTTTTATGTCATTGTTGTACTCTCTTTTTCCTCAAAAGATACACCACAAGTATTCCCATTCAAGATATCTAAATAGTTAAGTGTTTTTCATCATCATCATCGTCTTGCGAATCCTCAATTTTGTGTCGGCTCAGTTGTGGGAAGCGGGAAGATGAAAAGATTTATCCGTACCTACGAGAAAAAAAAAAAAGTGGAGACTAGCCGCACCATGTGCCGCCCCCTGGTGAGCAGCTAAAAGAATTACGCTACTCATGCAGTGGGGTGCACAAAATGGTGACAAGCACTTGTGGTTATTTTATCTGGAAGTCACTATTGTCGCCAAGTCTATTAGGTGATATTCTCCCAGCCTTATCTCAAGGGGGTGCTTTTGTTTCGCTGTTGTTTCTCAAATAAATCATAAGGGAATTTAACTTATTTATGTGTGTGCGTTTATTCATTCTCAAATTGGATCTAACGCATGATTTGTTGAAGTTTTTTTTTTTTTTTCTTAAAAGTAACTGAGTGTATTTGGGGGCCTTAATTAGTTGTGTTAGATGCGGGATCCATTAACGAGATTATTTCGAGGAGTGAGTTCTTTATTTGTTGTTTTTTTTTTTGTTACATACTGGAAGTCCATTGAGACTAATATTAAGGAAGTACAAAATTACCTAATGCGAGTGAGAGAGACTTAATGGGGTAATTTTGTTTTTTTTTTCTTGTCTTCTGAGACAATAAAAGCAGTCGTCTGTTGAAAATAACATTTCCCCAGACAAAACAAGGCGTATAATTATTTGTGTGTCTCTGGGAGAAGATAAATAACTCAAGGTCGTAAAAAACATATAGGTATACTAAACACGAACATAACAACCTACATAGCTTAACTTCCTTACATGGAAATAGCTTTTAAAAAACCTTGACTTCCCCATTGTGTTTGGATGAAGAAAAATGCGTTGGCCATCAACCCCATCAGGAGGCATACAATTTAATTCACATCTGGAAATTAAATTGATAACACAGAATATAAGACTTGCATTTAAGGGCAACATGTGTCCTCCTATGGTTGGGGGTTGTTTATTCAATTTTTTTTTTAATTTTTATTGTTATGTCTGTAGAAAAACAAAACATTATTGTAATGAAAATTAAAATTTAAAAAAAGTCTATAGATCTATAGATGCTCCCTAGATTTGCTCTTCGCTCTACCTGTATAAGTTGTTTTTTCCGTGATCCCCTACAGTTCAGAAAAAACTTGGTTCAGAATTACATATTTAATTATTGCCAATCGCAAGTAATTTGGGCTTATAAAGGGTTTTTCAATTTTCGCGGGTAGATTTTGACGGCCATATTGTTTTGAAGACATCCGTCAAAAATATGTTGTTTATTATTTAATTACTGATGCCAAATCACCATGGCAAGTAACACGATTAAACAGAACGGCCAAATGATAAGAGTTTTTTTTATCAAAATATGTGCTCGTTAGTAAAAACGTTGCGCTCATTTTACTGTGGATGTGGAGGCCTTTCAAAGTCGACTCTTGAACGTTTGGTAGCCAAATTTGATACGATTGGTTTGGTTACAAATCACAGCTAACATTCGTAATCCAAAGGAACTTAAGATCTGCCGCGGTCTGTGAGAGTGTATAGCAGAACCCGAGAGAATCAATTCCTCTCCGTTCACAAGGACTTGGCCTTCCGCAGTCTTCAATTTGACGAATTTTGCGTTGGGATTTGAGTCTACATTCGTTCAAGATTTAACTGATTCATGAGCTCAAAATACATGACCATAGACAATGCCATTTGTTGGCTGACCAAGTGGAAGACCCAAATTTTGGCTGGAAAATAATATCAGACCAAAAACATAAATGTTAAAAAAAGAGCCAAGTTCTTCTATACAAAAACCTTTGTGTAACAAGTCAGCCGTGAAAAGTACTGAGATCTAAAAGTACGCCAAGTTCTTACTTCATGAAGGTTTAATACCGAATATTTGAAGAAGAATAATATTGAAACAGCTACAATGTAATAGAGAAATTTTATTATTTAATGATTACTGACTAAACTTTGATGGGCTTACTGGTCAAGTTTTTAAAACCTTTCGAATTGGGCATACAAAAAAACTTGCCAATTAAGACCATCAAATTTAAGTCAGTAATTTGTTTCCTCTGCTTGCATGACAAGACCTACCGTTGTGCAAAGTTACAAGATTCTACGATGTCGGGAAGTGCTCCATAATTTTGATGATCTGTCAGTCAGTCAGTCAGTCAGTCAGTCAGTCAGTGAGTCAGTCAGTTACGGTTTTTGTGATTTTTGAGGCCTTATATCTCAGGAACCGCTTATGCTAGAAAATTGAAATTTGGTGAGGCGCCTGTGCCTGGCTAGCTTCGGAGTTTTAAGTTTCTGACTTCATTGGTACTGAGGATAGGGAGGGGTCAAAAATCGCCTGAGTTTGTTCCTGTAAAAAGTGTGTAGTGCCAGAACTTGGCTGGGCACTACCGTGCCCTTTGATATATTGACGGGGTGTATTTTGGAGGAACTCCGTTGGTGAGGCGGTCACCGTCAATGGCGAGCGCTAAAGAATGATCATAACCAATTTCTTATGGCCTAAATTGAACCAAATGGAATTAGACGACATTTGTTTCTACCAAGACGGCACTACGTGCCATACAGACTGACACTATGATTGACATTCTGCATGAATGATATGAGGGTAAGGTTATCTGTCGCAGAGTTGACGTGAAATGACCAGGAAGGTTGAGCCATTTGACGACAACCGCTAGACATTTTCTTGTGAGGTTCCCTGAAGACGCAGATCTATGCGAACAAACCACAATCGACCAATTCCTTTAAGGTGAGCATAACAAAGGTCATCACTTAAAGTCAGTCGGATATATGCGGGAGAGTTATTAAAAATTAGACCACTCAGATCCGTGGCGGGCATTTGAACGATGTGCTATTCCATACACAATAAGAAAAAAAGAATTTTAATACCTCAAACACAGCCAAATATGTAATTTCGTATCAATTAATGAATAATAAACAACAGATGTCACCAAAATAATATGGCCGTCACAGACCTCCAAAATCTACCTGCGCCAGTTGAAAAATGACCCCTGATAAAAGAATCCCTGATTTGATCTCGCACGGGCAGGAGTTTGGTTTTGCAAACTGAGTCTTCTACAGGGTGGTTATAAGACAATGACGTTATTAACTTTTTATTATGGGAATATTTAGTCTTTGCTAATCTAGTTATATCATCCAATGAACCTGAATTTTAGTTTTATAAAATCTTCATTTTTTTTTTTACAAAATTTTTCAAATTTCATAAAGTTGTTCCCAATAATTTGTCCAAATAACTTTTGCATTATTTTCTAAAGCCCCCCTTTTAGGATATGCTCACGGACTTGTGAAGAAGCTGGCACAAAAATTATTCAATTTTTTGTCAAAACAAAAAGTAGAAGTAAGTCTTTATGATGTTAAGCTGCGAAGGATTTCGTAGGCTATTCGTCAAAAGATGGACGGTCTCACACATTTACATCACTGTAAAATTCTCTGTGTGTTCCCTTAAATAAATAAATAAATAAATGTGCTAAATTAATTATTCGACGAATAAAGTCCGTTCTTAGATCTTTCAATTTACCATTTGTTTTTCATTGAAATATGTTGAAAATCTGGGTGGTAGATGATGTAAAAAATTAATAAAAATGATTGCGTAGTTTTAAAGACACACAGTTTTAAAATTCACTTAATATTTATTGACCACCCTGTATTAACGAAAACATCATGCTTCCTTGGACTTTAAGCTTTGACTTGTGGAGATAGACACGAGTGAAGAATTTTGGTGTTGATTTAAATCGAAAGTTATTCTTGTTTCTGTTTCTTGTTCATTCCCGATGGAAGATAGCCAGCTGTCTTCTAGGTACACTTCTACAAATATCCACGAGTATTAAAGCCTAATTTTGGTTTATTTCTCTGTTTTATATCTGGAAATATTTATATTTTCAATAAAAAAGTGCCATTACTTTTTGATTAAGCCCTCTGTGATTCTACTTTCAGACTTTATCTTCTCTTTTGAACCCTTATTTTCTATAAAAAAAATGTCAAGCAGATTCCTTTATTTTCTGTTACATTGTCTTTGCATTGAATACTTCTTGGGAAATACCAAACACCTTAAATTCGGATTCAGCAGCTATTGTTATTAAAGGTGAATGCTTTCTACACAAAAGAAATAATATAAAACATCCACCTGTGTAATCATAAAATTGAGGTTTTAGTCACTGCTATATTGTGAAGATAATGCTAGCAAGCCTTTGTAAATCTAGAAATTTTCCTTCGTCGCATCGTTAAATTAATCCGCACAATAACCTCAGAAAGCCATAATGCCAACAACCCAGATAACTCGTTAAGCTCTTTCATGTCCAAAAACCTTAATAACACTTCCGCAAAAGAGCAATGACTTAGAAAATTGCAACCTCGTAGGTTGCCATTTCTCGAAAACCATATTTTCCTTCTTTCATGGGAATTTCATCCATCGCTATTCCGGTGAACTTGTGGTTAACTATTAATTCCTGAGAGCAAAAACAGCAGAAATATCTCCCATCGCTCACACAAACCCCCAATACAGCAGCTACAACCGTAATTTGTTTCGCGGAATCATTAAAACTCCAACATTCACACCTCATCCGACTTTGCAATTTGTTTGTAACTTAACGACAACGACAATCCTTTCTTCCATTTATTCGCGCCCCACGTAACAAGTTTACCTTTCAACCCTTAACACAGAATGGATATCTATATAGAATGAAACCTCCTCCCAGGGCATTCCAATTCCATGGTATACTGTCATTTGTTCGTGTCGTCCTGTCCTGACCCCCTTCATTGCTTAGCTGCTCTCGACAGCGAACATCCCCTAGTTTTATTGTGCAATTTCAACGTGAATTTATGAACAGCTTTGGGGAAGTTATAGTTCTGTCATGCTGCATTCAATTGTTTTTCATTTGCATTCCTAAAAATGTTCGCTAAGAATGAAGGACTTTTCCCCGGCTTTTCTTATTTGACAAACCACATGGCATTAAGGAGCTAACACAGTGCGCAAAAGAAAATTAACAATTCTAATATCTCGTGAACACTGGGGAAATTAGATTCAATGTCAATTGCTGGCACGGAGGATCTGCTACTGCCTTGCCATCAAGTTAACTTCAGCTTATCTGTTTTGTATAGAGTTCCGGAGAGCGGGGTTGCCAAGACGGAAAAATTATTATCTATCGATGTTACTCCAATTTCTATCTATCGGTTCTTGAATACTGGGAGATATACGAATACATTATATAATTGGAATCCTTTAAAACGCATTTTTGAATGTCTTATTAAGCTATGAAAACCATTCAAAACCGTGCCTTAAAAGCTTTAACCAGGGATGGCAGCTCTGGGGAGCGAGGAAAAAGGAAAACTTTTTTCTTTATCGCACATCATTGGGTTTTCGTTAACATTAACTTGCAGAATGTATCTAGATACAAAGATACAAAAACGTGACTAAACTTAGGCATTGTTATCTTCGGGCATTGTTCTTATTCTTATTCTTATTTGGTTGTTGTTGTTGTTTTTCTTTTAATTGTTTTTTTTTTTTTTTTTTAAGGAAAATTCCTCGAAGCTATTGTCTAATGTTTTATTATTTTCGTTATTTGAAAGCCTCCAAGTGTGGAAAGTGAAAACAAAAAAGATGTGAAATTGTTTTTGTTTTGTATTTTTATTCACGACAATTCTTTCGTTTCATGCATATATCCTCTTTTTTTTGTTGGATTCTTATGGCTGAAGGTAAAAAGATTGTCTAATGATGAATGGAAGTCAAATTATAGAATAATATTATGTAATAAGTCTAGAAGGGTTTTTGTGTGTGGGTTTTTCGTGTTTTGTTTAAAACTAACTTGAAAATGCGAATTGACCTTGGAACTGTCTGAAAGCTGAAGGGCAAGTTCTTAAAAAATATATCGTATGTACTTTGAAATAATGAGTTAATTTATCTTCTATAATATTATTATTCCTCGTTAGTTTGTTTTCTTTTTAAAGAATGGACTTCAAATTACTTGATTAGAATTTAACCTTAAGCTGTTGTATTGAAGTCATTTGAAAGCTAATTTTGAAAGCAATATTTTACTTTAAATTCATAATTCCCAACTTTCACCGCCTTGTTGGTACACCTAGCGAATTTGAAATACAAAACACATGACCTTAAATAAGACAATTTATTCAAAAACAACTCCAAAAACTATTTCTGTGCTTTCCTGCCTTTTCGATTCACCCTAATTTCATTCATGTTTTATACATTAAATCTATTATATCACAAGGAACTTGAACAACAAGAGCAAGTTGTTGCCACCCAGTTGGGGCTTTTTATATTTAGATTAATCGTATCGTCTTGATTATGGTGTTATTAGTTTCGACATTAAAATAACTATACTCTTGTCTTAACTTAAAATGAAGTGCCATATGTTTAGATTTACCAAAGTAAATTTGTCCTTGTTATAAGCCACGTCCCTCGCATCTCAACGTCTAAAAAAAACTCTTCTATCATTTTATATTATACGCGTTTTTGGCAAAGCTATCTCAAGTATAGTATGATTTTACACGAGTAAAAAACACAATATCGGCAGTAGATAAAAGTAATAGTAGAATTCTAGCACCGATTGGATTTTTTGGTGCGATCGATACCTCGATGGCTGTGTTCGTTGAGTAGTTGTGCGTTTTTCACGATCTTATTCTCGTCTTCGCTGCATGTGACCATATTTTATTTTCCGTTGGGCAGGATCATTCCCTATTTTATTTTTCATTTTACATAAATATAAATCATTTTTTAGCTTAGATTTTCTTGTTTTTAATTCCAGCGACTTCGCAGGCGCTGTTTGTGTGATACAGAGTGCTTTTTAACCACTTCTGTGACCATTTCAATTTGAAGGTCACGATGTAGATCGTTATTTCTTATGTACTAAGGGGAAGTTTTTATTCCACGAAGAACTTTTGTTTTTTGTACACCCCCATAGCTGGATACAGCACTTGTTTGTATAATAATATTTTGTTCTGGATAAACAGGCCAGAGTTCTGTCCTAGTAACCAGTACATTTTTCTGTTCTATAAGTTCAGTTCTCGTCTTTTCTTTTTGATGTACTCTTTCCATTTTGGCTTTGAATCCAAAGTTATTCCAAGTATTTTGTAGTATTGGCGTAAGTTACAGACTTACCGTTGATTAAAATTGGAATATTATTTAGTTTTTTGTTTGTAAAGTTTATATGCGTCGATTTTTTTTCATTTAATATAATACGCCATCGTTGCGTCCAATAACTAACTTTATCGACTACATTTTGCAGTTTTTCTGTAGCCTTAGTAACGGATTAATCAAGCACCAATATCGCAGTATAATCAGCAAAGGTGGCCATGATAACATTGATGTGCACTAAGATATCCCTAGTATATAACAAATACAGAATTGGTCCTAGGACACTTCCTTGTGTTACACCGGCTTTAATTTTCTTTAGTTTCGAGTAAAATTGGCATTAACCCGGATTTAATTTCTGTAATTCAATAAACTTCAAAAATCAATCAATGAAAACCACTTACAATTCAATTAATAGACCATGTTTTTATTACAGTAAAACCCGCTTAAGAGAAAAACCCGCTTACCTAAAACAAAAATTGAAAAAAAAATTGAATCGAACAGAACAAAAATTTGCTAGTTTTCATTTTTTTTTGGTTATTTAATCGTTGTTCTATTTAACTTCTTTCAAGGCAAGTCCAAAAGATAAAAACAAAATTGTTTCTAGCATTAAATCTCCGCTTAATGGAATTTCTAAATCCGCTTAAGTGAATTTTTTTTTTCACTTATCCGAACTCCGCTTAAGTGAAATTATTTTTCACTTAAGCTGGGTTCGTTTAAGTGAAAGAAAAACTGTGACATTTTGCCGTTTCTCTTAAGCGGGTTTTACGTAATTAAAAATATAACCGCCGCTACTTTGACAATAATCTACTAACAAACCCCATTTGTGTGCTTTTTTTTAATTATTCCGACTGATGCCTAATATTAACAAATCTGAAATTAAATAATATGCACGCCTGGATCTCCAACTTGCGATTTTTGAATTCAAAGAATTGATGTTATTAGTAAAAAATGTTCAGAAGCACAAAATTGTTTTTAAAACACTAACATGATTTTTTAATGCAAATTTATACAAGAATAACGATTTTAAATCGTTAAATAAGTTTTCTATATAAAATTTTTTAGACAAAATTTTCGTACGATTATATTATGTTTTTATTATTCTGCAAATAAATATTGAATTTCAAATAAAATTAATGACCCGCTTTTGAGATATCGAATTTTCAATAAAGAAAGTTTGATTTTGTTTTAAATATTAAAAACATATTTTATTTTAAATTATATCAAGCAAAATTCCTTAAACTTTTTGAAGCTTCAGTATCCAAAATTCCATTTAAATTCATTGTGCCGATAGTGAGAAAGTCAAAATTCACAGTTATGTCTTAGTTTCAAAATTTATTATTTTGAATTATAAATCTTAAAAATTAAATTAAACAGAAAAAATTGGGTTGGGGACGATTAACCGATTTTTAAAATGTCGATTTAAAAAAATCGATCTTCAAAATGTCGATTTTCAAAAAGTCGATTGATAAAAATGTCGACTGATCAAAATGTCGACTATCAAAAATTCGATTTTAAAAATGTCGACTCAAAAAATGTCGACGTGTAAACAGTGAGCTATGTAAGGGGGGCATGCTGCCCCTCTGCAACCCCCCTGCTTGGGCGGACTATAGGATTTGGGGTGGGTGCGAGGTTGGGTATATGCAAAGTTTATATAATTGAATTAATAATAAAATTTAGTTAACATATTAAAAGAGAGCATTCTTGTTTTATTTAACTCAATTTTGGATAAAAGTCGACATTTTCACCGACAAGTTTTCACGACATTTTACTAGTCGAGATTTTAAACTGTCGACTTTTTTTTTTGTCGATCAAACTTCAGTCGACATTTTAACAGTCGATGAAATTTATATTTGTCCAGTCGACATTTTTTTGTCGACATTTCGTACCCTTCCCAAAAAATTTTATAATCAAATCTATGTGCCGTTTTCAGGAAAAACACGAAGTTTAAAAACTATTTCTTAACATTTGTGCGATAGGTACTGTTAGATAAAATATATTTTTTCCTCAATCTTGTAGAAAGTATTACAATACTGCTTATTGCCAAGATTAAAAAATATCCACCATGGGGTTTTAAAAATATTGAATTTTCAAACAAAAAATATTTGAAATTTTAAATAGATCTATGAAAACCACTTATTTAGTCTTTTCTATCAACTTCCCATTAGTACCTATAAATCGCTAGTAAAAAACAGGCTACAACGGATAGGTTGTTTTTGAAATCTCTTACTATACTATAATATAAAATCCCAAGAAACACGACTATTGTTGTATTCTTATGATTAGCTAAAAATTAGAGCCAAATTTTCATAAGGCTACTAATTTCATTGTAGGTCCTGTAAGGCAAGGGCAAAAGCCTCAAGAAGTTTGGGAAAGTCTAAAAATTTTACTACATCAAAATTCTATCAAAAATAAGCTATGGGATGTAAAAATTTAAATGTTCACACTGACAATTTTGCATGATAATTAAATTTCACTCTATCTTTAATAGGCCTTATCAAGTAAATAAACTCCAAATGAAAATAGTCGAAATACGGTTTAGATAAATAACTTTCACATACGTATATTCTATTCATACATATGTACATAAGTACAAAATTTAAAAAAAAAATTATTTAGATGTAGATATGTATATACACATAGATAAAACCATTTTCAAATTATCAAAAACTGACAAATCATGACAATTTGTTTTACAACAAAAACTACACTCAATCAAAAATAAACTTATCACTCTTTTTCAATCTTCATTTGTTAGCTAATCTCTTTCAAATTTCTAAAATTGACATTGTTTCCAAAATACTTGTCAAACAATCATTTCACAAGACATTTATTTTCTTTTAAAAGTGCTTATAACTTTCTCAAGCAAAAACAAAAAATTCACATATAAAATCACATTTATGTAGAGTAAATCAAACTTAAAGTTTTTAGTCAGCAAAATAGAGGAGAAGCAAACAAAAAAAACACACAGATAAAAGAAAACACCAAATTTCTCAGCACTTTGTCTTCATGTCTTCCTACATATATACCCAACCCACCCTAAAATGTCGAAAACTTTTGTGAATATTATGAAAATTTTCAAATGAAAAACATGTCAATGTTCCATTTCTTGCCCGCCCCAAGTTTGCACACCTCTTTTGTGCTGCCGATACACCATACCAGTGGGATATAGATGTAGGAAGAAAAGCAGCAGGCCTTTAAACTGAAGTTTTAGTTTTAGAAGAAAAGACGAATAAAAAAATAATAATAATCAAAAAAAAAAAATGAAAAACAGGACAAAAAATATTAAATAGACTACAATAGAGAGATAACTTTTCCTGCTTTCAACAGATTAAGCTCGGAAAAAAACGATGGCACACTGCTTCCGGTTCTCTGCTTCTCTCATTGGGCATAAGTCATTGTCCTACAGTACTTTATATGGCATATTTTTGCACTCTTGGTTTTTGTATATTTTTGGATTTAATAAATCTGTATGTGTGTGTGTGCGGTGAGGAGAGCGACGAAAAGAGGATTTATTTAAACTTTGTCCTCTGAAAAATAAAACTTGTGGTTTCAATTTCGACAAAAAATAGCTTTCATTATTCAAAGATACAACACGCTGAAACCTTGAACACCTTGGATAAGTCGTTTTTTTATTGAATAACATAAACTTATTAAAATCTTCAAAGAAGAAAACTGTATTGTCATAGTTTTTTGGAAAGAAAAATTAATTGGATATAAAACTTTTTGACTTTGAAAAAGAAAAATTTGGTGTAAATGACAATGTTGGAAGATATATTTTTTTTTAATTTATTTTTTTACTTACTAACAAAGTTTTTAATTTACATACTAAGCATACATACATATGTATAATTTTACGTAGAAATATTTTTAAAAACAAGTTTTTTTTTTTACAATACACCGATTATTTCAACTAGGATTGACTTTAAAAAATTAATTATCGTATTGATTCAGAAATATATTATCAATTACTATTCGTTTATAATTCTCAAATAAAATACTTCGCTTCTCTTTAAAATTCATTGAATAACTTAATGGTGCACTACAATTAAAAACCGTTTTCGAAATATGTACCGGATTTTCAAAAAAAGATTTAAAATTTTTATTTTTAAAATCCAGAACCTTTTAAAAAAATATTTTTAGTGGTACAACTAGTGGTGGGCGCATTCGTATGAAATAATCGATTATAATCGATTCAGGCAACATCTCGAGATATCTCGATTCATCACACAAATCATTCGAATACTCAAATCATTCGAATGATTTTTTTCTTATCTACTTTCTCTAAGCGAAATGAGGATTCAACATTCGAGTGCCTATTCGAGACCGAGAAGCGAATATTGAACAAAAAGACAGAAAAGAAAACACACAAAATCTAGAATTTGGTTATTTGTGTATTTCGTGTGTGACTGGGTTTATATTTATATTCATTTTTGCACTCGATGCATCGTTGAGGGTTGAATATGGAATTGCAAAGAAAAGACGAGATGCGAGAACCATTGTTATGATTTTTTTGTTTTGTTTTTGCTTTTTTTTTTGCTTTGAAATTGAGTGTTTGTTTTCTGCTTTTTTTACTATGATATTCCTTCAAAAATCATTCGAATGATCATTCGATTCCTTAAATCATTCGAATACTAATATCTCGATTCTAAAAATCATTCGATTATGCCCAACACTAGGTACAACAGCTCGTAGAGAACCATGACCTAGTTATGTACTTACAACTCTTAACCATTCTTGTGTGCGTGATACCAGTAATGAACGGGGCTTTCAATTTTTCGCTGATATCAAACAGCTAATGAGCAGCCTTTTTCATGACAAGAGATACACTTGAAAAACTTTTTCGCAGCGGTATAGAATCGAACCCAAGTCCTCTGCATGACAGTCCAACGTACAAAAATTCAAAAAAAAACTTACCTTCTTATCAAATAACTTACTGCTATTATGTATTGGGGGGTATTGCACTACGACTAAAACTAAGCGGGTGCTCTAAGTTAAACTATATCTCAATTCTAATGCCTTTTGGCCTAAAAACTGTATTAATATTTTAAATCTTATAAGCAATCGGTTTTTCTTTTTCACCGCGAAGAAATGTAAAAAGCTCGGAATTGCACCTTAGCAGCAGTTTTTCCGGCCCAGACACATACATATCCTAAACAACTTTTTATATGAGTTAGATTACCACCAGATCTGGTTCTCCTAATTCACCCTGTCCCTACAGTTCCGATCGGACACAGTCCTACTGCTCCGTGTTGTGCGAGGATGTATCGAGTATAAAGGAGCCGCCTATCCACATTTTTACGACCGACGGGGTAGATTAGCGGAATCGGCATTCTATCCTGGACCAGCTCTTGACTGCCTAAGTAGAGTAATTCGTCTGGCGGATAAAGCCGTTTAGACGCACACTCCCACAATAATCGTCGTTAGAGTAATAAGCCCTTAAAATTAGACTGATGTTCGAGGACATTGCTGTTGCAACGTGACCCCAAAACAGCTTTAACAAAAAATTATCGATTCTGTTTATGTTGGCTTAGTTGCATAGAAGTTGGAATAAAAACATTTGTACTCCGGCTTTGGTGGTTTTTGTTTTCCAAGGCAACGTCTAAGGCACTGCCACTAAAACACCCGAATCTTTTTCATTTGAGATGGTACCAATGTTGAACCCCACGGGGCGCGGATGAGAGCCATGTAGCAAATCACCTTTACCTTGCTATCAAGCCGAATATTGTAAGACAACCGTTTCTTCGGGGCAATAGCTCCCCTAGCCCTGGCAAGAGCTGCATTTATATATATCTCTGTCGAAATACAAATACTGATCCAACCAGGTGTTAAGGTTCTTTACTACACTCTTACTCGCCAGTGGCTGTCTATGTGGCACTTCATTCACTAGCTTGCGCCAGTTAATTCTCCTATCCCTTGAGGCTCCATGCAACGTAGTTCTAAGCAGAATCGTTTCAGATTTCTGAAAGGTGATTTTCAATTCCAGGCTTAGCAATACCGACAGTCCAATGAACTGTTAATTATGCCAAGTTGTTCTAATTTATATTTAAATTGTTCTAATTTATATTTAAATTTTCAAACTTTTTCGGATTTAAAAAAAATCTTCAAAAATTCAAAATCCAAAATGGTCGATTTTTTTTTAAACTTGGCAATTAACAGTTTTTTTTAATTGTCCTTTTATCCAAAATTATCAATCACAACAAAATCTCAATAAGTGGTGAAAAATGGTTTTCGAAAATCATATTTATCTTCTATTTGTGATTCAGTGCAACCAATAGTGAAGCTTGAAATGAAACCAAAACCGAGACTTTTAAATTGGAATTTGAAATATTTCATTTAATTTTTACTATAAAATCGTCAAATTAAGACCCAGACAAGACCTATAAGAAAACCAAGACCGAAGTCGAAGACAATATTTGTTCTGATATCAACCCTGCATTTCCAGATCTTGCCGAAATTGCTTCTAATAATTTTTCTTTAAACCACGAGCCCTAAACAAACATGAAATGAATAGAATTTTATCAATAGACATAACCTTTTGACAGTGAAAGACCACGTAATTATGTGGAGCTTTTGGCCTCCAAATCAAAATTGCGATATTGTCTCTCTTCGTTCATCACCCATCTGCTACTCGTACAGAGACTTGCGATGACATCCTTTAGAAATTCGAAGTAAATATAGAATTCATTTTATTTTGCGCACTTTCCCAAACCTCCCTCTCGATCTTACACCTTTCTGAAATTCCCCATATACTCTTTCGTTAAAGTTGCTTCTCGAATACAAACAACCTTGACATACTGAGTTCTGCCTTTGGGGTGGTGGTAAAATAGGCTCAGGTTCATACTCATATCCACATAGAACCACAGAGAAAACTATATAATGTTTTGTTTTTGTTTAAGTCCTTATTCATGGAAATACAACTTTTTCTCAGACCATTATTCCATCCACTTGAGCACATGGATGGTATAATGCCTTAACATGCCCCAACTAATACTCCTCTCGCTGCCAACTGCATTCATTGACTTTTTCCATCACAAGAACAAGGCATGTTCAGCTCTCGGACAAAACAACATACACATACAAAGATATCTACATTTACTGGACCAACTGGGCACTCAATCCACTCTTGAACAATACGAATTTGTCTGAGGGCAGTACAAGGATCTGATATTGCCCCCATCCTTAGCCATTGAAAATTGTATTGTGTACAGAACTGGGCATAATCTTTATGGGTGCCAAATATTCGAATTTCCTAATTGTATTGTGTCGCCGTGCTGGGAATGAAATACCAGCCATGTTTCTTACGTCCATGTTCTTCGCCTCCCTATGTTCTGAAATCGCACCCCATCGACTTGACTTGAGGGATATCCAATGAATGTCAAATTAAATTTAAGGCTCTGATTGTAATGATGAGATGAGAGAAGGATGACAATTTGCCGAGAATTGCAATAAGCCCTCGCTTGTGGAACATTTTGGTGCAAGCTGTTTCTCTACGAGAATATATGCGACGTGACCTGAACCCCCCAATAGCTGGATCAACCAACATAAAGCATTGTTGACAGCGCCGCATAGAATTTAATTGAGGAACCTTTTTATTCCGAGCCAATGGAGCATCTCTTGGGGTTCGTTAGTTATGAACAATTCCTATTCCTATTCCTATACCCGTCTGTCTGTTAGTCTGTTTGTCATCGTCTTCTTTGGCGAAGCTTTTGTAAGAGAGCAAAGTTTTAACTTCCTTCCGCAGCAGCAGCAGCACTGCAAGGAATAGCGCACAGCAGGCTCCCTTTATTCCCCAGACTCTGACAGTAGTATGACATCAAGGCGATGGGTGCCAAAGTAAAACCCGGAAGTTCTAAAGAAGGATTTAATTAATGTTTTCTGTTGTGTGATTATTATCGTTTGATGGGTGTAATAGTTCGAGGAATTCCCTTTTCTGCAAGAAGAGGCTTATGAGAATTCGAGATTAGTTTTGTTTTTTGATGGGACTGAGACCTGAGAGTTGTCTAAACTTAAGTACATTTGATTCAGCAATAACTCAAAATGTCCACTGGTTGCTGGAAAATGTGTGTTTATCTGTATAAAACAGGAAACAATAATAACGTTTTCCTGGAATTTTGTAATACACTTTTGATTATGCCAGTGATGGTATTGAGGTTAAGAGGATTGTAATATGGAAAAGAAGGGGATAAGTAATTTATTCGAAACTTAAATGTGAAAGTCTTAGACGAGTGAGCAGGCAGAGACTAGCTGCGAAAGGATTCATAATCAGATCACGACCCTGTCACGTATTTCACGATGCATATTTACAGAGAGAAGAACGTGGTTCAGGAAGTCCATGGAGGTGAATATTGAAATACACGAGAAAAACAGCATATTAAATCTTTTGGGAGTTATGATGACACCGGTTTTGTATCACAGAATTTGTTTGTTGTACTTTTGTCAAATTGTCGTGAGAGAAAAAGTGTTTAAGTGGTTTGAATTGAAGTTGATGGAATTAAAGAGAACTTTTTGATTTTCCATCTCGGTTAATTTTATTTTTCCCAATTTAAAATAAAAGCTAGGACGGAAATAGTTAAATTTTTGCCAGTTCAGCAGAAAATTTCAACGTGAACTTAAACAATGGACTGTTAATTGGAGATTTTCGAAAACGAAATTGTTTTTGCAATAAGGACTTGGAGACTTTTTTTTTTTTAATAAAACGTAAACCATTTGAGATACTCGTATCTCAAAAGTTTGTTAATGATTTGAAACACAAAGAAGACATTTATGAATGGAATTCGACGTCGTTCATATGTCCACCATGGACACTTTTGCAGGGGTTGATTCATTGAGCACAATTTTCGATGCTTTGGCAAAACAAATTTTGGCTCTGATCTCCCCTAACGACACCGCTTGTTGATATAACGTAACCTCGATGTAACAAGTTCATCATATTGAATTCAATAAGTCGATTATTTAATCCGATGTGTGGCTTGTGAAAATGACTTTTTGAAACCACATATTATTAATGTCAAGTCCATGCAATTGAGCAAAGAAATAGAAATAATGTTTAAACATGACTCTGTAATGAATTCTATTTAGTGTAACGTGACGTTAATTTTCATCAACGATGAAACTACCACCGGCATGAAAACCACACCATTCAGTTAATTTTTTTTTTGAAGATGAAGTCGTGTTTCTTACACATAAGGGTTTTTATCTAACCGATAACGCGTATTCTGCTTGTTGACGGATCTGTTTAGCCAAAAATGCTATTACGTGATTTAAGACCAAAAATTAGGGTTAACACTCTTAAAGTTACTATCATTGACTCAGAATTTTGGTACATTACATTGCATGACATATTACACTACTTCGTAGATAAATCTATGAAATAGAGACACTGAACCCACTGGCAACTTAGGCCATCGTCTTATACAATACAATAGAGAGAGAAAGAGAGAACAACAGAAACACATGTCAATGTCAACAGCACAAGGTTGGTATTTGAACGGTCCCCCATCCAAGTACCAACCACGCACAATGATGCTTGATTTCGCTGATCGATGTGAAGCGATGCTTTTTTTTTTTAAATTCATTTTTATTTTTCATTTATCTTAAAACTACTTAAAGCTAGACAAAAATTCATAAAACTAGCCTAATTATCCAATAACTTAAAACTAACTTACTGGCCCTATGCGGGCGCTCTAAGCTAAACTCTATCTTAAATCTAATGCCTTTCGGCTTAAAAAACTATTTTTAATTCAAAAACTATCTCTATTTTTTTTTTGTTTTCTCGAGAAAATTTAAAAAACTCGGATTCTTTAACTTTTTATATTTTTTATATAAAACTTACAAACTAAAGTAAAACTAATTAAAAACTACCTAAACCACTTAAACTACTTAAAATAAACTAAAACTAAACTAAAACTACTTAAAAACTAGAACAGCCACAGCAGCAGAGTTTTTTTTTTTTTTTTTTCTTTTAAATACATTGGAAGAATGTACCCTAATTTTTTTTTTTTTTTGTGCCACCCTGACTGTCCCTACCTAAGAATACCCTTAAAACTATGTAAGTCGGCCCCAATACAACTGGTCAACTATCGCTATCATCATCGTGAAGCGATGCTTTTATCAAAGCCAAGGCCGTTGACTGAATTTTGGTAATACATTTTATTTATTGGTAAACGTTCTTCTTTTTTGAACTTCAACATTATGAGAATGTCTTTTTTGTAGTAAAACTTCTTTTCCGGCCTTGGGGGTAAAAATTTGTCTATGCAGCTGTCAGTGACATGTCAAAACGACACGTTATCAGCCAAAGACAGCGACATGTTTTTAGAATACAAAATGAATCTTACAGAGGCTTTGCTTGAGGAAAAGAAGTTTTACTTCTAGCGCGCATACGTGTGCACACAACCTTTTTTTCTGAATCTTTTGGCATTAGCAATTTGGTCGTTAAGGGTGCGTTCACATTGAAAGTTCAAAGTTATCAATTTGGGAAACCCCCTTTATAAGCACATTCTTATTAAAATTTATGTTCGTGAGACAATTATTTTTTAAATTTGGGTATAGTCAAGAAATTCGAAATTTTATTTAAACATATCATACCTTATAAATAATTATTGTTATACCATCCGAGTTAGTATGTGATCCAGTCCGTCCTGAACATCGAGCTGACTTTTTTTTAAAGCTCATCTAGAACGGATCGATGTTGTTTTAATAAAATTGTCTCAAAAACAACTCTAAACACCTTAGAGCATGGATATTTGTATGGACTCCTTTGATTCTTTGTCCTCATGTTAAATGAAACATTTTTAGCAGCTTTACCATCGTACCATTTGTGAAACAGGTTTTCAGGTAATAATTGTAAGCAAACTTCAAATTCACCAGCCATAAAATATGTACTTTAAAAAAAATTAGAGGCATGAAGCTCATAGAGAGCCTTAACCTAGTGACTTATAACTCTCACTTTCTGGGTGCGTGTTTGGAGAAATGAAGGGACCTACAATTTTCTGCCGAAAATATAAGCAATGAACAAATTCAAAAGTATTAATATCCTTAAAAATTTCTTCTCGCTTAATAGTTACTCCATGAGAGTATTTATATCAATGAGTATTTATATCTATTTAACTGAATTCGATTGCACTGGAATTTTGAACCACCGATCCCAGGTTAAATCACCAATTGTAACGAAATAACGGTGATCCTGCCATTCGTCAAATTAGCTGAACTATGATTGATGAAATATTGAGCGGTGTACCGGGTTAATGTATTCGAAATTAGATTCGTGTGACTTTCAACACATATTTAATCTTAACTAGATGATGTAATGTCCAGAATCAGCTGTTAAAGCTGACCAATAAGAAATTTCACAAGCACGAGTAGTCTTCGATCTTTAAACCAACCTCCATAGAGACAGAAATATAGCTAGGTAATTACTTCAGACCAAAATTTTACCTTACCGATGCCATGCTGATCCTTCAAATTAGTTTTTCATCACCAGATACATGCTCTTAAAATTGTAAGAGCCGACGACGTCAGAATTCACAATACTTCCAGCAAGAATAGAATACTCGTATTGAAAAACAAATAAGTATAATTTTCACAGAAGTGGCATTTAGAAATCAATTTTTGCTAACAGAACGGTCTCATTTCTAGAGACAGAAAAGTGTACTTCGTGCATCATTTCACTCTTTAAACTTGAAATAAAATCCAATCTAATCCCTATCCCCACTTTTGAATACACATAAAATAATCCCCAAAATCAGTTTGGTGTAAATTGTGGTTGCAAATTCTATAACACATCAAACCGCAATCGAATATATAAATCATTTTCAAATGAGCTCTGGTTAACCCGTCTGCCATCACTTCTAACATTTTTGATATACACACTTTCTAACACATTCCCTGCCTCCTTTTCATCAATTCGAGTCGCAAATATTCTCATTTTTCATCATCCATCCTGATATATTGCCTGTCTCCCCGAAAATTGCCAGATTAAACTCACTCATATGATGGTACTAATAAAATTTCAAGTAGCAATAAAATCCCTGAACTCAGCCATTTCCATGTTCGAATTCAAAAATCATTTTTTTCAATATAAACTCATCGATTGCCGCTGTCATCCACGGAAGACAGGTCAGGGTTGTTATGTCAAACGATGAAACCCAGCAGGTTGCCAACTCTCTACAGTAATGAACTGGAAAATTATTGACGAAAAAAAAAAACATTTTTATTTCACCCTTCTATCCCTCAAAATGTTAATTGGGGCGCAAAGACGCGACGAATTTTTCCGAACGTTGTTTTTCTCATAAATTTACTCAAACCTGCATCCTGTCCTAGTGTCCCATATAGGCTAGATGTAGATAGGTATAGAGGCAGAAGTTTGACTGTTTTATGCATGTTGCCTACTGACACAGTCGTTTTCCCCTGATAGGAGATGGAAAAAAGACGAAATGAACTTCGACGACAACGTTGCGAAAAATTGCTTCAGCAGCTGAAGCTCCCTCCACTGACAACGACTATGACGAGCGACGTTTTATAATTATAGCGTCGATGGGAGCCCGCCGCACGCTTCCCTAGCCGCGAGCGTGACATTAAAAAGTTCAGTAAACTTTTTTTTATTTTCCAGTTTTTGCCACGTTCACACATTCATTCCTCCCATACTCTCCGTTTCCCACAAAGTAAAAAAATGTAAAGTCAAAGTACTGTAGTTTTCCTAGTATGATGCTGGCATGAGATCGTTGTCGTAGTCATCGACGAAGTCGTTTACACAGTGAGTCGTCATCAAGCATCAATGTAGTCGTCGTCGCTCGTCGTCATTCGACGAATCTGTAGACTTTCACTTTTTACGCTAAATTGGCGCGCACAGTGGTTTATTGCAAATTACAATTGCACTATGACGATGGCGGCACAATGGCTTTGGTAGATGGCAGCACAGTAGTATGGTTGTTGGTTCGTCTTGGGTTGTTGTTAGTGCTGGCGATGCTGTAAATGTGCAGACTTGGATATGTTCGGTATATTATAGCCGAGAATTTTAGGTCAAATCGTAATCGGGTGGATTGTCGGCTTTGGCTTTGGATGCCGCCAAGTACACTGATGTGGTTTTGAAAATATAGAATGAGATAGCGCGAAGGATTAGTGAAGTGGTATGAGGAAGCGGATGCGTTCACAAACGTGATTTGTTTTTTGGAGATGGAAATTTTAATTGGTGAATGCACACTGCACACAAAGTGCTGCAGTCGTCGTAAAGTAAACTTGTTATGTTGTAAGCGACTTTTAATTTACATTTAACTAAAACGTGGTGCCAACCGAGTTTTGGTAAATGTGAGTACACCTGGTTTGTTTTGTGTTAATTGTCAGTTGTGTAGTAATGTATAGTAGGTATATACTCGTATATGAATGCATGTGTAATACTTGGATTTACTGTGCGGCATGAAAGGTTTAGTTTGTTTCCTTTTTGTTTGTTGGTTAGGTTAGCTATGGACACTGAACACACATTACTCTACACAAATGTATCTCTATATACATTCGTTGTAAAAATGAAAGATATTATCTACGAAATGCTTTTACTGATGTAATTTAGTGATGGGAAGAGAAATCCCTTGAAAGTTTGAGTTTCAGAGATATGAACACCTGTTATGTTGTTCATGGGACTTTTGTGTTTTATAGTTAACTAAATTGATGAGTAAATACTAAGAGAAGTAGTATGTACCTACCAAATAAAGTTCATCTTCTTATTCAGTTCAGTGGTGTGTGCTCTGGCCCTAACCATAAAGTTTACTCATATAGGACTGTGTGAACTCTTGAACCAATTAAGTTTAACAATGAGCGAGGGGATATATTTTGGTACTGTTTTGTGAAAAATATTAACAAACATTTATTTCTTAAACAGTTAACATACTCGTAACAACATACATAATGTAGGTACATAGTTGTGGGGACAATAGGAAAAAAATATTTCATTTTCACTGAGTTTCTTCTAAAAATTTGAAAACTCCTGCAGAGTGGTATCGTAGGGACTATAGGTTATAGGTTAAAATAATGCTACCTAAACGTATAAGTGTGTGTACTACTCTCCCTGAATAGGATATCGAAAATTTATTTTCTATACACTGAAATTCCTACTACACTATGTTCAATTCTAGAATTCTATGATAACGCAAGGGTAGGAGGTCAACAAATGGGATCTAAGATGATTCCCTACGCTTTAAAATTTCACCGTATCTGGAATTTTTTCAGTTTAGTATGATAAGCTCATTAAATTCTCATCTTGGCAGCATTGTCCAATGGGGAATCAAAAACCGTGTAGAATTTAATGCGTCCAAAACTCAATGCTGTTTACTGTGGCTAAAGCGCAACCGTCCCCTAATGCTTCTTTCTATGAACGGCACTTGCATCGAGGAGACTGATCAGCTTTCAGTTCTAGGTATGTACATCACAGACCATCTTTTGTGGAGTGATCACATATTTGACGTTGCCAAAAACGCTGCTAAGTGTTTAGGTTTTCTCCGCCGATGCATAAAGTATTTTACCCCTTCTGATCTGGTTGTTATATAAAAAGCCTTTATTCTTCCGAAGCTCGAGTACAATTCCCATATATGGGAAGCTGATCCAAAAATCCACTTGAGTCTCTTGGATAGAATTCAAAAGAGAGCTATAAAAATGATAGGCGGCCGTTGTCTAACTGAAACACTTGTATCTCTCGAGCACCGCCGCAATGTTTCTTGTCTATCTTTATTTTACCGCTATTTCCATAAACAGTGCTCTAGTGAAATACCCAGATGCATTCCTCCCCTTAAACAATTCTACCGAAATACCTGAACTTCTAGGAATGCCCATCAGTTTACCCCTGAGCCCAACTTCGGACGTACTGTCAAATACAGAGATTCTTTTTTTAGTCGCACTACAAGAATGTGGAATACTTTACCTGGCTAAGTATTTCCCAATTATTTCAATGTGCAAACATTCAAAACCAATGTGCATCGGTATCTCCTTTCTAATCCTATCCTAATTTCCTAATTGCTCGCACTGTGTATTTAACATTATAAGGGTAGTCATAACCCCTTGAGTGCGCGCATAATATAAAAAAATATTAATTTTTAGATTCAATTAAACGTCAAATTTCTTTGAGTAGACCTATTACACCCAAAGACAGGGTTCGAATCTGACATGGCAATTCCACCTAAATTCTATTTTTTTCTCACAGGTACTGCCTCTTACAAGGAAGTGACAAATACTCTCAAATATCTCTTACCATCTATCAAATCTAAGTCGTTCGGATTTGGTTGACAACTATATGTTCCCTGTCAGCAATGACACACCAATCCCCTATTCACAAGCCCAACGGAATTTTGTCTAAACTATAACGAATTCATTTCTTTAAACCCCAATATTTCCTTGCTTGCAAATGTAAATGCTAAAAAAATGATACTGTATTTAACAACTTAAAACAAACTTTGACCTCAATAAACACACTAAAAAGTATTACTTTCGATTTTAATTACAATTAAATCGTTCCGGATCTAAGAACTTGCTCCCCCGAAAACTTTCTTGCGCCACAACAATCAACTATCCGGAAAAGGAAGTTACAAACTGCTAAGAGACATCCTTTTAAACCAACCATTACATCATCAAAACTTCATCAATTAGCAAATTTAATTTCAAAACTAACTTTTGCCCATAGCTTGTGAATTTAAGTTCGAAAATAGAGGAATGGCTTACCATTTGATGGATATAACTTCTTAACAATGTATACCTAGTATATATCCATAGATATGTAAAGACATGTGTGTGCGCTTCCTTTTTTTCTATCATTAAACTACAATTTGAGTGTCATTAATGTCCACTTTTATTCAAACTTCTTCTTCGTTTTCGGCTTCGTCGAAAATCTTTAGACCAAAACTTTTTCGCATATTTTGCTGTCGAAGAGTTTTCTAAAGGATATAAACCAAAGGATCGGTTTAATGTCTTTCCGATGGTTGGTACACCCAAAGAAAAACCTTTTATTTTATTTCCATTTAAATTGAGATGGTTTAGTTTGACATTTGTTGTTGTGACATTGGTCTATTTCATTTGACACAAATCGGCTTAAGTATTCACAATCAAATGAATATATTTTGACGTTTATAGGATATTTTTAGATTTTCGATTTGTCATCCAGCTAGAAGCATTCTGAACGCCTTACAAAGTTAGAATGACTTTTCTTCTTCTGAAGAAGAAGAGAAAATGCTCTGAATGTGATCTGTTTTCAGAATGAAAGACAGATTCGACAATAAGTCAAAAACCGCCTTAAAACTTTCACTTGAAAGATAATAAAATGCACCTTTTTTATTTTTTAGAGGTTTGCTATTGCGAAATTGTGTTTTTGACGTTTCTAAATGTCACTCGAAAGTCTTAAAATTGTCTCTTTCTACAACAATTACTATAAACTTAAATTTGCGGATTTCTAACATCATTTTTAATCCATATACTACATCGGCTGCAAACCATCCTTTGATGGAATTTCACAGTCTATTGGTTGACCAATGGGGATGAAATATATTTTGACGTTTTTGGGACAAAATGTCAGTCGAAAGCTGTTCTTAAGAGAAAGCAATGTCTGTAAATGTCAATGACTTATGAAGTGTGCTTGAGATTTTTTTAAATGACAAATATGTAAGAAAACATCCCTTCAGGATTTTAATTGTTTTGTTAATAAACCCGAATAAATTGAAATTTTCTTTTAAACACGAGAATTTTTTTGGGGCCTTACTCTTAGTCAGGACGAAATAACAAAGCAAAATATCACCTTGTTATCAATGCTTTGTAAGGAACTAATGATAAGATCTCAAAGTTGAGCTGTGACTTGTCAAATTTACAGAGCTTACTATACATGGAACCATATCCAAGTTTCAAAAGTGATTTAAGACAATTTTTTCTTGCAGTGTCATACACTTTAGGGTATCTACTACATGCGATTCTTGTGTGCAAACTGCACATTCCCACCAGAGATATCTAGATAGTTTTCAATTGAAAGGAGAATTACCCCAATATTGCAATTTTCAAAAGAAACCGTTTAATAAAAATTGACCTTCTACGAAAAAAAATTAAATTAAAAAAAAACAAAATAAAATAAATTCCTTCAGAGAGGGAGAGATGGTTGAGAAGCAATATAATTTCACAGATTGTGCACGAATTAATTTAAATAAAATGTGATGAGTAGGTTATATCATCAGCATCACCATCACCATCAACATCACCAATGCTATCATCACCTTGAATAAATCCTTGTTTATTCCAAAAGGAGCTTCAGTCCCAGTCAAGCACATACTCGAATTCAACTTGTTTTGGAACATGAAAGTTGACTGTCGTCCTTTCACTACTGACTCTATTTATCAGACAGTATTATTTAAGAATTTTCTCGTTTTTTCGCCACTCACATTCAACGGAATTCACCCGGAAAATGGAGAAGACTCTAGACGGGAAAAGCCGAAGGATACTTCAATTAATATTTTTCTGTCAGTGAGGAGGGGAATGGGGAGGGGCATTTAACATTTTTGTCAGGATGAGAAACAACGAAAAAAAAAAGAATAAAATTAAAAAATTATACAAAGAGGATATGCTCGTTCAGTATAAAGAATAAATAAAGCCAGAGCAACAAAAGGTGGAACTTTGGACATTTCATTCGTTAGTTCATTTTTTTATTTCGTTATTTTTCGAATGAAAAAACTTTCGTTTGTTCGAAATTTTTTTGATGATAAGGAGGAGGGGGTTAGATTTTCACAGATTTTCATCGTCAAAAATCAGTTGTTATGGGGCATTGTTGAAAGTTGCGCTTTGTTCAGCTGCTAATTCGAAGAGTCCTAACTACTATTTTTAATAGTCCTTGATGGTCTTTGTTGTGCTTATGAAATGGAATGCAGCTTTCAAAATAAATTGGAAGTGAACTACATAATTGGAATGAAAGTGAAGGAATTTCGGGAGGAATTTGGTTTTGGTATTTGTCTGGGATAAATAAATGCTGGATTTTATTGTCTAACTAAGTTACACACATGATGTTGTTCTCGAGAAGGAAGTTGCAAGTTGTCTTCTTGGGTAATCAAATATATGGGTTTGTTTTGTCGAAGAAAATGGTTTGCTCTGGGGTGAAACACATTCCCTAAGTTCTAAGTTGTTTGTCTATAATTTGTCGAGGGGATATTAAACTTTTTGTGTAATAGCGTTGCGAACAGTATCTACTCTACTACATATGTACTAACTACTGCTGGTGTGGTTTGTTGTACTGAATCGCTTGAGTTAGGTTTTAGTGGAAAGTTTTCCATTTTAGGAAACTTATTTCCAGCAGAACTTTCGATATTGACTTTTAAAAGTACCCACAACACCAAAATTATGACTATTGGATTTTGGGTTTTATGCATCCGTAAGCATTTTGGAACTTAAATACACATTTTCCACTGAGCTAATCGAACAAATAAAATAGGTAATAGAAACACGGGGGCTATAACAACTTTAGTAAAAAGAATTCTATTAGTGCTATGTTTTTAAGTGAATAAATAAATGAATCATTGTAATATTTCTTCACTTTTGAGTAATATTTTTTTATATAAAATTGATAAGCGATATTTTTTTTTAATAATTTATGAGTGCAGCTATCGAACTTTTGCGGGACGTTACTAAATTTCAGGTTTCTAGAAACGTTAAATAAGGAAAAAACTCAGACATAAGAAATATGGGCATACGAAATTACATTTCGATACTTTTTGTGTAAAGAGACTTTAACTACCAAATTTCAGCTCTCAAGAATGTTGAATATTAAGAAACCCCAAATATTAGGAAGTAGGGCGTAGTAGTGGGTGGTTTTTTTATCTATACAATCACTTTTCGAACCTTCCTGCGGAAACACAAATTAACTGTGCAAATTTCACCGAATTCCGCTTCAGTTTATAAATCATACAAAATCTTTGATTTTTAATTAATTTAGTTGTCATGTTTATTTGCATAAAAGTAAATTTAGTTATACATACATATGTATATAATTTTTAATATTGTTTTGAGGGTGTTTCTGTTAACTTTGGTCAAAATCGGTTCAGCAGTTTGCCAAAAAGTCACACAGTAACATTTGCTTAAGAATCTTATTTACTTAATGTTATGGACAAAATAGTTTTTAAAATTTGTCTGTTTATATTTAATTTATTTATTTATTAAACAGCCACTTCTTCGTTAACTTGGATAGCCGTCAGAGGTTTTTTCTTAGACAGAAACAAATTATAGAAAAAGAAAGTGGAAAACATTATCTTGATCATTTTTTCGTAGAAATTCTACATAATCATTACTTTCTTAACTGTATTAAGTTGAGGAAATATTAATAATCTAGAGGAAGGCAAGTCAAACTGAATTGCCCATCCCAAAATCTACCAGTCAGTGAACTTTTGGGCAGATTTGGAGGAGTTGAGAGAATAATGTTTAGCGGTTCATTCTTTTATATTGGTCTATTTTTTTAAATCAATATTAGAAATTTAAGAACATATATTGGTATTTTGTTTAGTTTCTCAATAAATCCAATTTAAGTGTAAGTGTGTGTTTTCTTCTGTCATTGTCTATAAGTTCTGTCAATGGGTATCTAAAAGCTTCTTCGCTCTAGAATTAGGTGACTAGTGACTATCTAGCCCATCCAATGGATCAGCACGAAAAAAACACGATATAACTACTCTGTCATCAAGCTCTTAGAGGCACAAGCCTCAAAAATGTGTGTCAGAAAATGGAAATGGTTATAATGGAGGAGAAAACAGATAGCAAGAGTTGGGTATTAGCAAACCAACATGGTCACAAGATGGATTTAAGAATTAAGAAAATCCCCATTGGTTACGATAATTTGAAAACACATTCCCAATCATAGTTTGGTAAGAACTTACAAGATTAAAGCAAAAATTTAAAAAAAGCGGATAAAAGGATGATTCAAAAAAAACGCTTTCTTCAATTTTTTTAGGAGTGACTTCCAAAAATATAAAAGCTTTATTCCAGCTAAAATTTTCCTCAAATTCTTATCAAAATTGAAGATGTTTAAAACAGTGCTATTTCCCTGTACTGTTGAAGCAACATGTTGTTGGTGTCTAATTTGGGCCAAATGGCATTAGTTATCATCAGATACCGCTAGCTTCCTAACAGCGTTCTCAAAGAATTATGGACCGATATTGCCTCCAGTCCAAAATCCGCACCAAAAAGTGACTTTCACTGGATGTTTTTCAATTTGGTGAATTCAGCTTTTTGACGAACCTATTCATCCAGAAATGGGACTCGTGCGAAAAGATTTTTCGAAAGAAATTGCAGTCAACTTCGGAAATGCTGTTCGAACATCTTGATCATGTAACACAGTGCGAGTGTTAAGGAAAAGTGAAGAGGACTTAATAGGAGATATCGATGCACATTGATTTTGAAAGCATGATTTTATGCATCACAATGAAGGAGGAAAATAGAGAAGGGCAAAGTGTTCCACATTCTAGTAATGCTAAAGAAAAGAATCTCTATATTTGACAGTAAGTCCCAAGTTAAGCTTTAGGGAAAACTGACGTGCATTCATAGCAAGACGAAATTGATTGACAGAAGTAATGCAATAGGCTATTTCATTTGAGTATTGTTGATAGAAAAAGCGATGAAATAATGAAATGTTAAAGATTGGAAATTTCTATTTTAAAATTCTTTACATATGTAATTTACGAAGAATCATGCATCTTTGTTTTTGCCTCAATTTTTGACATTAGTGTAAGAAGAATAAGCATTGCAATTTTCTCAGAACATGTGTTCAGCGGAGGCCAGCTACACGCTCTGCACCACCGCCAGTTAAGAATTGGACTTTGAAAGAACCAAATCCATTATTCATAAATCACCATAAAATTAATGAGAATAGAGTTTTACAGTCAAATAATTTATTAATTATTTTGTTTCATAATGTTTGTTTAAATAAGTTCTCAATAATTATTTGACACATTAGTTTCGCCGCATAAACAATCAGAACTTAACTTTAAAATCCTTTTAGATTTTAAACTTAAGCTGCTAGAAGAATGCGTACTAAACTTTTTAGATAGTAAGTTATCATAAGCATTACTGGAATGTTTTTTGAAATTGTAAAATATAAAATGTGATCTAATGGCATATCTCACCGAAAGGTGGAACAGTTATTCACATTGTTTCGGAGAAGGTAAGATAATTGCTCTTGATATTTCTAAAGTATTCGATAGAGCTTGGTACTAGGCTCTCTTATCATCTTATCGAAAATTCGTGCATTTGATATCAACGAAACCCTTATTCTTTGAATTACAAATTACCTTCTGGATCGTTCAATACATGTTGTATTAGACGGTTTTAACTCTAATCTTAAAAATGTAAATACTGGTATTCTCCAGGGCATCATTTTGTGTCCGACTCTCTTCCTCATTTTTATAAATGATCTTTTGCGTGAAACTTCTTATCCACTTAATTGTTTTGCCGATGACTCTACCCTCAGATTTCCATACTCGTTCTCGAATTCATGTCCATCTCCTTTGGAAGTGGAATTGCAACGGAATCCTATGATAAGCACATTAAATCGCGATCTTTTCAGCATTGTTAAATTGAGTATAAAAGTCGTTTGAAGTTTACTGTTTTGAAAACTCAATGCTTCAACGATGATTTTCGTTGGAATGACCACATTCTAGAGAGCGCCAAAAACACTGCAAAATGCTTAGGATTTCTATATTGGTGTAAAGAATTTGTAACCCCTTGTGATCTGGCTACAATTTACAAGGCGTTTAAACGCTTGAAACTCGAGTATAACTCACATCTTTGGGCAGTAACATCCCAAACTTCTCTTCATTTATTGGATAGAATGCAAAACAGAGCGTTCTTCAAAATGATAGGAAACAGAAATATCATGGATTCATTCCCATCCATTGAACACCATCGGAATATTTTATGTCTTTCCTTGTTATATCGCTTCTTTCACACGCAATGTTCACTCGAAGTAGCCAGGTGCATTCCTCTACTTAATCACTCCACCCATAATATCCGTTTCACTAGGAATGCTCATCAGTTCACCCTTGGATTACTGTCAAATGCAGATATACGTTTTTAAGTCGCACAATACGAATATTATAATTTGCAAAACATTCAAGACCAATGTTCATCGACATCTAATTTCTAAGCCCCCACTAATTTCCCCAACGCTTGTTGAACATTATAAGGTTATCATTAGGCTTCGGATTCTCATGCACTTAAAATCTGAATATATGCGCTTAAAATATGCGCTTAAAAATGCAAAATATGCATTTAAAATATGCACTTAAAACCAATTCAACTTAATTTCTATTCAATATAAAAACACATTTTCTTCATCTTTTAAAATAAGTTAAAAAAAAGACTTAAAAACAGCATGAGTGCATCAGTCAACATTTTTCAGTTTATATGTAGTGGTTTATGTGTAAACCGAAAACAGTTGGCTGTTGTACATGAAACGTGTTAAGCTTTATGAGCGAAACAGATTAAACCAGCAACAGCGCCGTCAACAGCAAACAGCACGCTGGCCAGCAAATACTTTTCAAGCACATGAAACCAGCATCGTGTTGTAATTTTTTGACATTTATACTTACGTCTTATTGTTCTTGCATTTTGTGTTATTGTAACAAGCAACAGCAAATTTTAGATTTTGACCAAAAGACTCTGTTGACGTTGCTGGTGCTGGTCTATTTTGTGTTGAACGATTAAAATACATTGGCGCAAAATTTTAAACAGCCTATTATTAAGGTATTAGTATGATACTACTTAACAATTTGCTAACTTTAAAGTAGTTTACTAACTCATTCTTAATTTTAAACATTTTCTAACTAGTATCGTACTAAAGAATTTTCTTAATAAATTGCTTCTGAACACACCTAAAACAACATTTCGTGTAAAAAAGTAAGCACACGAACCTTTTTTTGATGTTTGCAAATATCAAAGTGTCATATGAAGCTAGCACGATACTAAAAAAATAAAGTATGTATTCGATGATTTTAACTTTAATAAAAGGGTAGAAAAAGTATGATGCTATATTCGATTAAAATTTGCAAATTCGTTGTTTTAACCTAGTCTCATACTAAAACAGTTTTAGCATCGTACTAATTCAATAAAAATTTTGCGCCATTGGTTCTAAAACAATGGTTTCCGCTGTTGCTGGTTCAATCTGTTTCGCGCTTTAAGCTTTACCACATTATACCCACACACTTTCATTTTTGATAGATGATCGTTTAAATTTCGATTTCATTTATACAGTTTCAAACACACAGACTTAATTTTTTTTTCATTTCAATGTTTTGCCGGCGCAATCTAGTCAAGTTCATATATTATGCACCTTTGTTTATAATAACGCTTTATATTGTGGTTTTTGAAATAGATAATAGTCTTAAGGTTCGTTTGCACTGACATACAATTTATATTTTTTTTACTGTCTAGTTTAGTTTTTGAAAAATATAGGTAGGTACACTAAAAATATAAATTTATTATAAAAAATATGCATTTATAGTAAAATATGCACAAAAAAATGCAAAATATGCATTTATAGTAAAATATGCAAAAATATGCACTAACGGTTAGATGCCATTTTAAAGGAAATTTCTTGATTCGTATACATAATTAGTTGCCTTGCTTCCAAGGTGTTCCTAAAAAAATATGCATTTGCATGGAAATCCGAACCCTAGTTATCATAATAAGTCCTTGAGCGTGTGTAAATTATTAAAAAAAACATAAGGCTATATCGTAAGAATCTTTGATGAACTTGAACAATCTTTTTTCAAACCGCCTTAAATGCTTGAATACTCTCCCCTAATATGAATTCATATGTAGTTTGAAAAGTAAATCCATTACTCCACCATATTGATGAACTCTGATGTAAGTTGATTTTAATTCTTGTGCTAAGTTTATATAACTTTGCTATGCAAATTACCATATTCAATCTTCCATCTATAAGGTCAACCTAATTCAATGATAAAAGCAAAAGTTTTCCCAATTTATCAGAACAAAAAAACCTACCAAATATTTCAAGAACTTTGTTGAAAAAATAAAAATATGTTCTCCTCATTTCTCCTGACCCAAATATTTTGAAGTTTTCATATATTTCTCATGCCCCAATATTATTTAAGCTTCATCAGACTTAATCCATCTTAAGACTGCCGAAACCAAATCGACGACCACCGTATGACGACCGAACATCTGTAGCCCGATTCGAAATTGGCATAAAATATAAATTTTAAGCAAACCACCTGATGAAATGGCCCATAGCCACAAATCCAAATCGAGATCTGTTCAACATCTCTGCCATTATTATTTCCGTAGTGGAATGGGAGATTCCGACACTCGCCCCCCCCCCCCCCCCTTCAAAACATATCCTCGTACATACAAAACTGAAAAAAAAACTTCAATACCATGGATAGGAAAATAAAAATAATTGCAAATACACCACATAAAATATGTGTGTGTAATGTGTAGCTCAGAGATTTTCAAGGGATTTTATGTTGTTGTTGTTACTTCGAGCTTTCGCATACATATTTGCTTTAGTATTCAAAACTATTTGGGACGAATGTTTAAGGTAAAAAACTACGCGAGATGAGAAAAATGGGTGCAGTCACTCACCGAAGGACTCAACCACAACCCCTCCCGCAACCTCGGCTAATGCTAAAGCTGCCGTTGTTGCTGCTGCTGCTGCTGCTGCTGAGTACAAAACGCAAACAATGAGCAAGCTGGAGCAAAATCGCTTAATGGGAAAACTTCAGGACTCCACATAGAGTAGATATTGTAGTGGATATGCGGTGGCATTGCTTATTTCATATGTAAGCAAGCAATAGTGTATCCCAGTGGTAGTGCTGGCTTCATTGTTATTTGTTGCTGCGTGAAACGTGGTACGAGCATTTTTTCGCTTCCAATTTTTTATGTTTTACATTTTTTTTCCCGTTCATCTTATATTTTAGGCACAGGATTTTCAACCGCCCTTTGTGAACAAGCATGTGGCTTACACAATCAGTTTCGTTTGGGTGAATGTTCTAGTGGAATCCGAATTCAAATCCCACATATATGTATAATCTTGCATCTCATCCATAAATCACTCTGGCAATTTACATAAATGTAATGAGTTCTTCACCACAAGAGCTCTCAGGAAATCGATGGGAAGGTTTTCCCAGCAACAGCAATACAGGACAAGCAGCACCGGTTTTGATTTTGATTTATAAAACGATTTCGATTATGTCGATGAACGCACTTGAATGGGTCGTTTCTTTTACAGAAGATAAAAATATATCCACTCATACCCTGGTACACGCCTATGCCTTGGAACAAGGACCTCTTGTATGTTTTTCAATTCACACCGATGACTATCAAAACTGCATCTCTTTATCCATTGAGTTGTGGTGGGTTCGCTTCGTAGATACATTTGGTTAATTGATAAATATTCTACTATTCTTAGTGTTTGCGGGGTTTTAATAATCCTTCGAAGACAATTTGCAGAGTGTGTGTGCCAGAGGGAAGATTACCATGAGGAGACATGGATACTCTATGGGGCCTGGAGCTTGTATTATATATACTCGGTTTCTATAGAGATTCCTCTTATGAGAAGCAATATGCCTGAAGGGCTTTGAATGTGTAACGGATTTTTTTTTTCTTTTTTTTTTAATATTTTTGTTGAGTCCTTTTGTTCGGAACAAACACTGTGTGTGATGTCTTTATTGTTGCTCATGCATGATGAAATGATGGAATACATTCAGTGCATCACTATCCCATGGACACAACGTTCTTTTTTTTTTTGATTTTTTTTGTCCAACAAGCAAGGTAACGTATTCAATCAAATGAATAAACACTGCTGTGTAATTTAATTGAAATATAGAAAATATATGATTCAAATATATTCCTGCATATGGAAGATTATTTTGTGTGGGAGCTTGATTGCGCTATGCATCGTGAACATGCGATTTGTTAAGATACTTAAACTGAGTACAAAATTGTGCAAATTAGTATTTTTTCGCAATGGCAACTAGACAGATAGGTATGTGTGTAATTACGGGAGATCAGTCGCGCTTGTTTAAAACTAGATTTTACGTATTATTAAGAACATAAAATGAAATATTTTTGTTACTAAACTTAAAAATGGGTTGAATCCTGTCAACTCAATTCTGCTTATTTTTTGTGAGGCTTCACATTTTTACTTGCAATAAAGATACTATGGGGCAGGTTTTGCATTTGGAAGATAAATCGAACTCGAAATTTCGATCAAATTGACATTACGATGGTAGAGACTTATACCTCAACTTACGGCCTAAGCTGCTGAACGGATTTTCTTAAGACTTGGTATTTGAAGTTGTTCGGTGATTCCCTAGATGCGAAATTTGAATTTTTGTTTGTAACTCCAAAACTAACGGTCCCTGCCATACATCAGTGCCATACATCGGTTATGCTAAATCTTATTTATCTCTAAAACTTTGGTCAAACAAAATTTAAGAAAAAAAAGTTATTAACCGTACCTGCCATATAAGGTTTTTTTTTATCTTCGACTTTCTCATTAATGATTCTAACGATTTTGACCAATAAAAGAAGCTCCTTTGAATAAAAATAATAAAATAATATTGTTTTTAAAAATTTTTTAAAATTAGCTTGAAAACGATTGAACGATTAGTTTTTGAAATTATTTTCTAAAATGCAAATTAATAAATGCTTAAAGTCGACATCCCAAATATTTTTTTAGAAAAAAATTTAAGACATTTCTTATATAAAAAATTAATTTAATAATACTTTTCGATAAACCAGAGCGCAATTTTATGAATTTGAATAATTTTCTTAAATTAATTCCATATTTTTATATTTATAAACAACTTAAAAACCTCCAAAGTACTTTTAGATAAGAACAAGTACTTGCGATCCAGTCGTGAATTTAATTTTATTTACTATTTTTCAACTACAGTCTTTCAATTTGATGGCAGTAAATGTGGCAATATGCTTTATTAAAGGTCTTATCTCTAATTATTTATAATTATTATATTGACAAAATATGAACGATAGGAAAAGAAAAAAAAACAATAAGTGTATGAGACACAAAATGTATTTTAACTTTATTTCAACTTTATTTTATTTTAACTTTATTATGAAGCAAGCTTCATTTATGCAATTGCAATGGAATAGCACATTAGCCCCAGAGAAAATAATTGAGTGGTGTCAAGTTACATGTTTGTTATTGATTTACGTGACCTTTTTTATACGAATTTAATATGAACTGGTTAAAGCGGGCTTTAGGTCAATAAAAGATGTTGATTTAATGCAACGTTTCGAACGTGTATACGTCCTTCATCAGGCAAAAATTATGTTAAAAATGTTCTTAAAAAACACAGTAAGAATCAAAATTTGATACAAAGAATTAAATGTGTGTGTTTAATGTGTTAAATTAGTGTGTCTGCTTGTGCGGGGGTGATGATGACAAGCCGATTGTTATTATTATTACTCTTCTTCTTATTCTTCTTTTGTGAATAATTTAGTTTTGCTTGCACTATAATAATTGCAATGCATTTAATTCTTTGTATCAAATTTTGATTCTTACTGTGTTTTTTAAGAACATTTTTAACATAATTTTTGCCTGATGAAGGACGTATACACGTTCGAAACGTTGCATTAAATCAACATCTTTTATTGACCTAAAGCCCACTTTAACCAGTTCATATATGTCAAATTACATGGTCACCATGAGATGATCCATTCGCCAAATTCCTTCTCCACAACTTCGAGCTTTACGTCGCGTGTAGGACATGTAGCTCTGGTCACAGAAATTCACTTTACATACCTCAATTCCCGAAACCATTGACGGTACCATTACCGCTCCCTTTGTTATTTTGAAAGGTCTGATTATGCTTCAAACTGCACCAAACAGTCAATCTTTGTAGATGCATTGATGGTTGGTCAAACACGTGTGGATTGTGTTCGTTCCGATAACCACCCTTTTGCTTATTGGCTGCTAATCCAAAAGAGGCCCTGGTCCGAGAAGATTAGTTTTTGACTAAAAATGGAATCTCCGGCTAACATTTCCAGTGCCAAATTAGCGAACTAACGACGTTGTCTATGGTTGTCAGTTTTAAAGGCCAATGGTAAAACTTACTGAATATTTTGACAGCTGGATGTCATTGGTATTTTTGACTGAAACATAACAATTGGAAATATCATCATTGCCATCTGTAAACCAAATATTATTGGAAATATCTGCAAAGAATTGTCAAGTTTAGAGATTATACGCAAATTGACAGCTATTTTTTCAATATATTCTGACAACAATTAGACTCTTTAAGTTGTGAACAGCTGAGAGCACGGCCAGCGTTGATTTTTTCTTGAATTGATTAGGGATTGTTACTGTAAGCCCTCGACTTATAAAAGTTATCCGCATACAAAATGATCGTTGCACGGTGTACGGTCTGATGGCCGAAGTGCCTAGGATATATCGCCGTACTTGATGATAGTTCATTGAAACTCTTGCTGCGTGTGGAGTGACATCATCTTGCCGAAATGGTTTTTAGTTGTTTAAACTGGGGAACAACTGAAGATTGAGGCAATCAATCGGCAATATACGTCAGCAGTGACTCTATCTTGGGGGGTTTTAATAATCCCTCAGTCAGAAATTTCACACAACAGGTTTTTGATTGTATTCCTTATGGTTAGTATAGCACCAGAATCTCATGTGCTGTTTATTTAAATAATCGTCGATATAAATATGTGTTTCCAAACGTTCGGTTTTCGTAAGAAATTATCGTTTACGTTAAGAAACTGAATGGTTTATGAAACTTTATTTTTTGTATGTATGAAACATTATTTTTTTTATTTTTGATAATAACCTGCACTGTTTATATTAGCCGTGTTTTTTTGGAAAAGTTATCCGTAGTACAGTAGGATTTTATATGAATAAAAAATACAACATCCGCAGTGGGGTCACGGATAAATTTTCCAAAAAAACACGGCTATTGTTATTCCAGTATGACTCGCAATATTCCATAAAACTTACACGGACAATTCCTTGCCGATCTTGAGCCATATGTTTTGAATTTGCTGCTGTTCTTAATGCTCTCAGACGATTTTCGCTCACCGTTGCTCTTATTTAAAACTAATACTTCTTGTTCATAAGATAAAACTGAATTATTTATAAGAAACACCCAAAGTGCCCAAGGCTTTCTTCAAATCGTGATCCAAGATCAGTCTCATCTTCTTGAAATAACAAAGTTACTTGCCGCACTTCTCAAATTTCCGACCGAGTTGGTATTTGGTGAAATGAAAAATGCTGTAGGAGGATAATTCGGAATGTGAATCTTATTTGACAATCGCTTAGCTCGGTTTGTAAATGTTTAACCAAAACTCATAAAGGCAATTTAAATATATCATCGTCTATCCTAAGATAGAGCTACAATCAACTCTTATCATCTTATGTCGATTAGCTGAATTTCCGATATTTTTGTGTAAATTTTAACAATTGAAAGGCTAACAATTAAATTTTTATTATTGAATATGAGCCTAAGGTTCTCAACACATGTCCTCTGGTTGTACATTTTTGTATAAATGAAAAACTTTGGTTCTGCTTTTAGATTATGTTTATTTAATGGCAATTTTTTTAATCCATTAAGTAAGAAAATGATACCGGCGATGTGGCCGCCACTAGTATTAATGACCATTCGGACCCGATCTAGGCTATATCCCATCACTTTTTCCAAAACTTACGTCGATAGGTCCTTGCATTCAGTACGGATGTTCTCATTTAAGGCTTCAAGAGTATTATACTAGTTGACACTGACTTATGACTTCAATAAAACCATACAAAAAAAAGTCTGAAATGATCCTGCCAACAGGTGCAAACTCCTAAATCGGAAGATTATTAGAAATGCGGCTTTCAGAATTACGATCGTGGCTCGAGCAGTATGCGTCGTTGCTCCATCCTGTCAACCATAAGTTCTTAGTCCCAATTTGTCCAATCGAGGAAGAAGATAGTCATGCAATAATTTTGGGCAGGAGTAACGCCCTTTGTGGATTTGATGGGTTGCATCATGATGGTGATCTTCGATGAAAAGTTGTCTCCCTCGCGGTTGAGGTGCATGATGGCTTGAGCATATAGATAACATGCGCTTGGTGGTCAACAGCCTACAGCTAATGAACTGCCTGCATTTTTTGAGGGAACACCAGCAAGTTTTTCGCCAAAACTTTCTGTAAGGACTCTTATTTATTATATTTTTTTTTATAAATTTGTCTTCTCTAAACGGCTTATGACTACCCATCAAATATTTGACCACACTGCGAGGATTAAGGAAAGTTGGAGAGGATTTGAAAGGAGATACTGATGCACATTAATTTTCAATGTGTGAATATCTCGCCGATACTCCGAGATTCTATATAGAGTGCATATGCGACATGTTCAGCCACAACTGCCATAGCATAACGGCTGTTTAGGATCCAGCCAGACCAGCAGAATCTAATGTTTCCTATTCTTTCTAGGTGAGCAGCTAAACATTGTATTGTTTTCCCAGTCCATGTCGTATGACCGGAAAATTTTCTCCGAAATTCCCAACACCACCGATGAATTATGTAGGATTATTTAAATTTATTTCTTCTTGAAGTGTATTTTGTATCTCTTTATAGCATTATCCTGCTAAAATTTGCGCCAGCTTGGTGAACAATATTTAAATTATATTATTGACATTAAAAAGTCGCATTTTCCAAGATATTGATGCACATATTGAAAGTTATGCTTTGCTTTCATCATCTAGTTCTCAATCAAGGGCTTCTCTGGCTAGTTAAATCCCAACACAACTATCTTCAAACGCCAACCCAACTATCTTCATACGCCAAGTTGATCAAGGCCTTTTTCTACTTGTATGTGCCTTTTAAGCGAACAATACTCAAATACTTAACTTATTGACAAATATCGTTTCAATGTCGTTGACGCAGGTTGAAATCATTTGTTGTATTTTAAAAATTATTTGTATGAATTCCATTTACTATGTTTTCTTGGGACAAAAAATTATTTGGCTTCAAATTTATTTCAAAAACAAAACACTCATCTGGCTCCATTGTTTTCTTTTCTTTGTGTCCAAGTTTCAAATTTCCTAACCTTGGACCACAATAGTTTTACTTCAGTAAATATGTAACGGAACCGGTGTTCCCCCTCTCCCTCCTATACCACCTCTACGACCTCAGGCCTACAGGCACCTAAGGCCGGTCCAGGCAGCAGGAAAGAGAGGGTGTCCAGGCTATGACAGCTTGGCATGCTAGCTCTAGCTCTTCCTAGCTCGTCGGAGGGGTAGGTTCTTGCCATCGCAGCACTGGACAATGTTACCAATTTTCATGCCATAGAGTGAAAAATAAGTAAAAAAAAATTTTTGAGTTCCAAGAAAAAATGTCTAGGAGCCCAAAGTCGTTCAAAGTAAAGGGGAAGGGATGTGATTCCTATAAGGGGGGAGAGTCCACGGTGTTGTTGGCCCTCCGGAGGATTTACCCACCCTTTGTGTCCTAAGGACACCACCATGGCTACTGCATCCTCCATATTGTGCAGCAGCCCCAAACACGTACCTAATTGTTATCTATCTGGTCATCTTCCTTCTCATACGATCACCTCCTCCTCAGTATTAGTATTAAACCATTGTGACTGGAGCTAAATTTCCTGAAAATTGTCACGAATCTTTCTTCCCATTTGAGTCATAAATGACTCTCAATCACCAAAAATGGAAAACCAAAATAAAGAATTTCATGAACAAAAAAAAACCCAAATAGTTTAATGTTATGAAGTTGTAATAACAATTTATTGATCGCCCATAAGTAACTAACAAAATAAAATAGAACGTTAGAAAAGTAATAAATTTGAGATTATCTTTACTTTAAACTAATAGCAAAAATTATAAAAAAATTAATGGTCGCTCTGCAACTCGATGAAGAAAAAGCAAACAAAAAAAAAAGAACAAAAAAAAAGAAAGCTCTAGAAATCCGAAATCCCAAGGAAAACCCGACTGGAAATTACACTTAATTTCCCAGCCTGTCTTAGACGAAGAAATCAAAATTTTGGACTTAATGATCTTCTGAAAGCAAGTAGTCAAACCCTTTCCCACTTCAAAAAAATCACAAAACAAGAGGCCACAATATTATTCACATAACAATCGAAATAATCGTACGTACTTACTCAATATAATCCAGTCCGAATGTAGTGTACCACTTTTGGACGATACTGTAAATAAATTTATGTTTTTTTTTTTCTTTTTCAATTTAGGATCTTATGGTTTATGACCTTTTTTTTTTGGTTTGGATAGGGGATGAACATATGATATATTTTTTTCTCTTTTTTATTTTATACCTTTTCTTTTCTTTCTTTTTTCTTGTTTAATTTTACACTTTAGAATTATTTAAGATTAAATATATATTATTAGGGGCATCATTAATATTTTTCTTCTTTTATTTTTCTCTATTTACAAAAAAAAACTAGTTCTTTTTTTTTTCTTAACTAATAAACACCTAACTAAACACTAGACACAAACGAAAATTTGGTTAAACACTTATGGTATGGGTGGAGGGTACACGGGGACACAGAGTGGGTCGCTCCAGTCGACGCTATCCTAATCGCTCCAGGGGGTAGAAAACACACTGGTAAGTAGGTATTCCAGCAGGTAAGTATTCCGGCAGATAAGTATTCCAGCAGGTAAGTATAGATAGGTATAGAATAGATAGGTTTCACTTCTTCGCAGGTATATTATAAAAACCAGGAAGTCACAATGAGGGCACAGGGAACTATCACTTCTTTTTAGGTTTTATTTTGTTTCTCTCTCCTTTTTTATTTGTATTTTTATATTTTTGTCTCTTTAGTTTATTGGTTTTATGTTTTTTTTTTTTATGTTTAATAATGTATAATTTGGTTTTTTTTTGTTAAGATAACTTTTTTCTTTTTTGTTGTTTAGTAATAATTTTTCAGATCATCGCGGTATTTCACTAGTATTCGGTGTCCGATGATATTTTCTTTTTAGTAATCTCTCGCAACCACGTACCTACTTGTTCTTTTTTTTTTTTTCTACTTTGTCTTTCGTTTTTTCGTTATTACGTTTTTTTTTTTTGTCTTAAAAAAAAAATCCGCGACTTGTTCACGAAAATTTATTTATTTGTTTAAACCGATGTCTATGAAATCCCTTTACTGACTGATGATCTTTACATCAACAGGAGAGAGCTTTTCTCCAGTGGCGATGATAACTAAGATAACTGCACTAACATGCTACCCCGATTAGCGGTGCAATCAGCATGTACATAAAACATCGTACCACCCGAGATTAGCTGTTCTATTATCGAATATCATACTTCTTATGTAAATATTACATAATTTGCTGGAAACTTTGACGAAATTTATTTACTTGATTATCTATTGTTTATTAAGGAGATTATAGTTCCGCCGATTGAGTTTACTATTTTTTTTCTTGTTTCTGAATTATGTCTGTATACTTATATGGATTACTTTAGTTAGATAAGATGACTTATTATTATTTTTATATTATTATTACATTATTTTGCATTACAATATTTTTGTAATTATGTATTGTTATTATAGGGTATTATTATTAGATATAAGTATTATTTGTAAGAATGTTATTTATTAGATATTAATAAGTATGGTTATGAATAGCTATTATTATGGTATTATTATAATTACGAATTATTATGTGGATATTATTATTAGGTTTATTACGTTAGGTAGTGTAGTTATAAACATTAATGTTATTAAGAATTTCTTTATTACATATTATTGTTATTATCATTATTATTATTATTATTATTATTATTATTATTATTATTATTATGTCCTCTGAGGTATTATTATTATGGCTTATTATTATTGATATCATCTCAGTGTGTATTATTTATTATTATATATTCCCTGTGCCGTTTCCTACAAAACTTGTCATTTCCTGGAGATCCTTCGTAAGGAAAGGAGAAGAAATGAAACGTAAATACCTTGAGAGAGTCTCATGCGCAGACTGAGAGCCGGAAGTGGATTGGGGTTATCTCTTCAAATCCTTGCAATGGTATATGCCACTTTTCTTGCCGTTCAGGTCTTCAAGTTCGTATAAGTTTTTCCCTATAACTCTACATATTTTCATTTTTACGAATTTCGGACCAAGCTTAGCACAGAAACGTTTATTCGCATCACTTAAGGCAAAATTCCGTCGATAGACCGTCTCACCTACAGAGAACTTAACATCTTTGCTTCGCAAATTGTAGGTGTTTTCGTAATTTGTATGTGCATTAGCAAGAGAATTTTTAATGTGTGCATGCATTATATTCATTAGCGAACTCTTTGATATGATGTCCACGTTAGCGTTGTTGAGGCCATCAAGTTTGCGGAGCAATCGGTAGTCCGAACCATGCTCCACGCACTTTTGGCCAAAAAGGGCTTCGTAGGGCGACATGTTAATAGCCGAGTGGACTGTTGTGCGAAGGGCCCAGGCTATGGAGTGAAGGTGGACATCCCAGTTTTTCTGATCGGGCCCGATATAGGATCGGATTGCAGCGAGAATCGACCTATTCACTCGCTCGCTAGCGTTGGCTTGCGGAGAGTAGACGGCGGTCTTGATGTGGTTTATTCCCAGCATGTTCATCTGTTTTTCGAATTCTCGACTGGTAAATTGCTTCCCGTTGTCGGATAGAATATTTTCTGGGACTCCAAAAACACAGAACACTTGCTCCTGCAGAAACTTTAGTACTGTGTCCGTTGTAGCTTTCCTCAATGCCTTGACGATGACGAACTTGGTCAACTGGTCCAGCGCAATTACAATGTGAGTGTTCCCGTCTCTTGAGCGAGGATATGGACCAAGAAAATCGATATACACCATCTGGAAAGGTCTCTCAGCCAAAAATGCTTTACCCATCGGAGGCCTCAGGGTTGCATTTGAAGCTTTCGAGGCCTTACAGATGTCGCACATCCCGATAAACATCTTTACTTGGGCTGCCATGTTAGGCCAAAAGAATCGTCGCTGTAGTCTAAACAAGGTCTTGGCGATACCACCATGCGAGGCTCGAGGCGGCTGGTGAGCGAGAGCGATCAAGCGCCCGGTCAGCGGTTGCGGAACCCAAAGCTTCCATGCTTGGTCATCCTCAACAGGATTACCTGTACAATGTTTGACCTTCTTATAGACGAAATTTTCCGACACTTGAAGATCAGGTAGCTTATCATTTTGTTCTATGATGCTGTCAATGATCTTACGGTATTCTGTAGATTGAAAACTAGGATCCGTAAGATCAATATGCAACACATCACAGGGATCTTTAAACATCGAAACCTCGTAAACCAGGGTATCGACTCCATACACTCGAGAGAGTGCATCGGGTACGACATTTTGCGATCCCTTACGATGCTCGATGGTGAAATCGAATCCCTGCAGCTTTAAGCTCCACCTCGCTAATCGTCCACTAAGATCCCTCTGGCTCATCAACCACTTCAAACTCGCATGATCCGTCACAATTTTGAACGCATGTCCTTCGACGTAAGCTCGAAACTTCTGGACTCCCATGACAGCTGCCAGGCATTCACGCTCAGTCACACTGTAATTGCGCTGGGCCGCGTTGAGTTTTTGTGAATGGTAGTAAATGGGACGTTCACATCCACTGTCGTCCAATTGGCTCAGCACACAACCAATGCCTGTGTTTGACGCATCACATTGAATTATGAACTCCTTCGAGAAGTTTGGGTTCACCAAAAGTGGAGCGGTGGTCAGGGCAGATTTGAGTTCTTTAAAGGCTTCTAGAGCGACATCGGTGAAGACAAACTTCTTCCCCTTCTTAAGTGTATCGGTCATCGGAGCCGCCAAGGTGGAGAAGTCTTTGACGAAACGCCGATACCATCCGGCTAAACCAAGGAATCGCCGTACTTGTTTCGCTGAAGTCGGAGTAGGAAAGTCTGATATGGCTGTTATCTTCTCCGGATCCTTTTTTAGGCAGCCATCCCCAACAATGTATCCCAGGTATTTAAGTTCCTTGAAGCAGAATTTCGACTTCTGGACGTTTATCGTAAGTCCCGCTTCCTTCAGCCGGCCTGCCAAAATCTCTAACAGTTCCATATGTTCCTCGAATGTACTGGACACAACCAACAAGTCATCTAAGTACGGAAAGATTTTCTGTCGCAGCTGATGTGGCACCACTTTGTCCATTAATCTGACCATGCGTTGAGGTGCATTGCAGAGACCAAAAGGCATAACCGTAAACTGCAACAGGGGCATACCGGGCACAGTAAACGCCGTCTTTTCTCGGGATTCTTTCTCCAGCGGGATCTGCCAAAACGCATCTTTCAGATCCACGCTCGAAATGAAACGTGTATCTGGAAGACGCGATAGCAATCCTTCTATATGAGAAAGTGGATACGCATCTTTCTTTGTTTTGGCATTCACTTTCCTGTAGTCTAAGCATAAGCGATTTTTCCCGGGCTTACGAACTAGGACTACAGGAGAGCTCCAGGGGCTGGTACTTTCTTCAATTACCCCGAGCTTAAGCATACGTTCCAGTTCCTCATATAGCAGTTTCTGTACCGCCGGAGAGATCGGGTAATGACGTTGTTTAATGGGCTCTGCATCTCCTGTATCAATAGTATGTACCTCTAGCGTAGTTTTTCCTAAGCCTTGAACAGCAGAGGACGGGAACCGGCTAATGGCATCTTTTAACTGCTTAGATTGTTGGGTGTTAAGTACATGGGCATTTAAATCCGTTTCTTTCTCACATGATGGTACTGAAGAGATTTCAGAGATAAGCTGAGGAGCAATATCGAACTCCTTCCAGAAGTCGATACCTAGGTACAACTTCTGCTGTAGAGAGGGAACCAGATACAGGGGGATTTTTTTCGTCATCCCTTTAAAAGTAACCTCCGCACAGATCTTTCCTACTATAGCTTGATTGTTTCCATCGGCGGTTTTCACCTCGGAGGAAAGTTTTGAAAAGTTTTGGCCATGTTTGCGAAGGAAGGTTAAGCCATCCACCCCTAAGCAGCTAATACAGGCCCCACTGTCGAGAAGACCAAGGAGAGGTTCTCCAAAAATATGGACTGTAGCATAAGGTCGGGGGTCTTCTGTGCTGCACAATGTAGTGGCTTCTATAGCTTTGAATGCTGCCTTCTTCTCTCGAAACTTCCTTCTTAGTTTAGCCACTTTATCCGAAACAATGGTGGTATGACTGCCGAAAATCCGACTTCGAACGGCCATGTAATTAGTAAGACGCTCGTGAAGCGACTTGAAAGGGGTTTTCGTTGGTACTAGAGTTGGTCTAATATTCGGTTCTTGGGGTTTAGCGGGTCTTTGCAGGATTCTGGGGGCTGGAACAGGAATAGGCTTAAAATGGGTAGAGTTCGTAGAGTCTGGATAAGATTTCGAATGGCTGGGGAACGGAGTAGAAATGGAAAAGCTTTTTACTTGGTCTCCGGGTTCTTCTCCAGAGAGCAATTCACCCGGGGCTTCAAACTGCTCTTTAGCTCGTTTCCCGAGCATCGAGGACATTGGGGTGAGGTGGTATTTTCCCATCCACACTTGAAGCAGAAAAGGGACCTCTGCGGGTCTGGGCATTCAAAGAACGAATGACCCTTACCCTTGCAGTTCCAGCTCGTGTAGTTTCGAGTGTCCCTTTCCTTTTTGTAGTGGAATGCCTCTATCTCGGGAACCAGAACCTCTTCCTCACATTCCTCAGCAACTAGCTCGGCAACACCATTCCTTCGTGGGGGTGGTACGTTGGTAAGTCGGGCTCTTTGCGCTCCGGCTTCGCGATCGAGAAGGTATTTTTCAACCTTCCGACAGACGTGGACCATTTCTGCCAAACCATTAGTATGGAAAGTAATCAGCAACATCCCCATCTGCCGTCGTACGTTGTTCTTCAAAATATCAATTATTTCCGCATCAGGTTTTGGACTCCTCAACCTTCCATTTAATTTCTGAATGGCGGTGTAGAACTCATCAAAAGTTTCGTTTTGCCCCTGGTGTCTGTCGTATAACCTTCTCGAAAGCTCCGAATCTGTTTCCAGACTCCTAAATTGCTCTATTAGAGCATTACTCAAAGCCCTCCAGGTGAGGTCAGGATTTGCTTTCAGGTATACCCAGAACCAGGTTTCTACTGGGCCAGCTATGAAATGGTGGAAGTTAATGACAACTTCATCCCATGTCGCCCCGTAGCTTACCTTGAGACGCTCAAGCCTGAATAAGAAGTCGTCAATGGACATAGAACGGTTGTCAAATTTCAACCCCCACTTGTGGAAGTTGGACAACCTGTAACTGGTTTGACGCGGAACCGACTGAGTTTGGTTGACGGGGTCACTCAAAGTCAGATCATGAAGCCGTCTAAGAAATTCGTCCATGTTTGACGTTTCAGCTGCCATATTTTGACGTGGTGGTGAACGAGTTCGAGGAGGAGTTCGGTTACGAGGGGGTGAGTTATTTTTAGACGGTGGGTGACGTGAAGTCGTAGAGAAAGGAGGAGGGTCCGCCTGTTGGCTAGATCTTCTTCGAGGAATAGGCCGGTTAACTTCAGGAGTTTGTGCTAAAAGCGTTTCCCTCACTATGCTCGCCACTTCGTCTCTTAAAGCGATTCTCGTTCGCTCCATTTCACTGTTGAAGAACCGAAAATCCTCCGCCCTACTCGCTCCTACCGCGGCCGTAACTACATCCTGGATGTAACCTGACAATACCTCGTCATTACCACTTAGGGTCTGCCGTGGTTTCGGAATAGTTCCTGTTGGTGGAGGTCGCTTTTCCGTCGTACGCGATTGAGCAAGCAATGACGCTGCTCCTTCCGTATGTTCTGAGCTCTCCATTGAAAGTCGAGGGGCTGGAGGGGGTGGTCCCTGAGATAACGCTAGGTCCGCAAAAGAATCCATAAGGAATTGCTCCCGCACGACTTGGGTTCGCAAGCTAACCTTAGTTTTGGACCGTGTACTCCGTCTTTTCATTAAAAATCAATTTGAATAAAAGGGACTGAATACGAACTTAATAAACAAAATTTGTGAGATTATGAAAACGTCGAAAGTAATTTTGTTACGAAACTAAAAATTGCAATGAAAGAAAGCAAAAAAAAAACTCTAACCCGCAAAGATAATTCTAAAAAATAAGGATATGTAGCTATTGAAAAAAAAAAATTAAAAAACCGAAATGTAAATACGAAAAAAAAAAAATGCATCCAACTGTTGGATTTAAAAAAAAATATTTTAAAAATAAACCAGATTAATTCAAAAATAATAAATAAGAACTGTGAGCAAAAAAAATTTTTGTGGACTTTATGAATAGGATTATTAAAAAAATATAACTAGGATTTAAAGAAAAATTCAAATTATCTAATATTAGATAAAAAAAATATAAAAATTCCGTTTTAAAAGCTGAAAAAAAAAAAATTTCAGAAAAAATTTTATAAAATAAATGATTAAAATTCAAAAAAAAATAAAAATCGTTTTTAAAACTCAAAACTCCGAACAAAAAAAAACTTCAAAACCGAGAAAAAGAAAATGCAATATAAAATATATGTAAAATATCAAAATTCAGAAAGCAAAATCAAAATTTATACATATGATAATTGGGAACTTAAGTAAATTAAGAATTGAATCGATAGAAATCATGTAGTTGAGGTGGAAGTGACCATATGATACGAAACAAAAAAGGAAGATTGACGAAGATATAGAAAGGTACCCCCTACGGAATCACTAAATTTCGTCGAAGATACATGTAACCATGCTGAATCCACGTTATTAAAGCTCTGACCAGTGGTGTGGGGTTACACAAGAGTTGTGCTTGCTTTGATCTACTGGCCTTTGGCCCATATGACAGACAAGCATCCAGAACGCTGTGTACTAAAAACATACAAAAACTGATTCTCATAAAATTGAACAACTGAAGCTAAATACATAAGGTCTCCAAACTTAGGCTTCCATTTATAAAAGAATTCAGGATTATCTACATAACCTTGCCTTGCGATTCGCAACAGCCTTAATACGAATGAATTCATCCATTAAGCGGACGTCGCAAAAAGACAAAATTACAAGGAAAAAAAAAAAAATACCATTTGTTGTTTCACGACATCACAGGCACAAGTCTGAAGTGCAACAAGTGTCAATAGCACGATTCCAATGGTATACTCGATCAACCTTCCCACTGATAAAAAAAATCTTGAACGCTTCGGGCCCCACGTTGGGCGCCACCTGTAACGGAACCGGTGTTCCCCCTCTCCCTCCTATACCACCTCTACGACCTCAGGCCTACAGGCACCTAAGGCCGGTCCAGGCAGCAGGAAAGAGAGGGTGTCCAGGCTATGACAGCTTGGCATGCTAGCTCTAGCTCTTCCTAGCTCGTCGGAGGGGTAGGTTCTTGCCATCGCAGCACTGGACAATGTTACCAATTTTCATGCCATAGAGTGAAAAATAAGTAAAAAAAAATTTTTGAGTTCCAAGAAAAAATGTCTAGGAGCCCAAAGTCGTTCAAAGTAAAGGGGAAGGGATGTGATTCCTATAAGGGGGGAGAGTCCACGGTGTTGTTGGCCCTCCGGAGGATTTACCCACCCTTTGTGTCCTAAGGACACCACCATGGCTACTGCATCCTCCATATTGTGCAGCAGCCCCAAACACGTACCTAATTGTTATCTATCTGGTCATTTTCCTTCTCATACGATCACCTCCTCCTCAGTATTAGTATTAAACCATTGTGACTGGAGCTAAATTTCCTGAAAATTGTCACGAATCTTTCTTCCCATTTGAGTCATAAATGACTCTCAATCACCAAAAATGGAAAACCAAAATAAAGAATTTCATGAACAAAAAAAAACCCAAATAGTTTAATGTTATGAAGTTGTAATAACAATTTATTGATCGCCCATAAGTAACTAACAAAATAAAATAGAACGTTAGAAAAGTAATAAATTTGAGATTATCTTTACTTTAAACTAATAGCAAAAATTATAAAAAAATTAATGGTCGCTCTGCAACTCGATGAAGAAAAAGCAAACAAAAAAAAAAGAACAAAAAAAAAGAAAGCTCTAGAAATCCGAAATCCCAAGGAAAACCCGACTGGAAATTACACTTAATTTCCCAGCCTGTCTTAGACGAAGAAATCAAAATTTTGGACTTAATGATCTTCTGAAAGCAAGTAGTCAAACCCTTTCCCACTTCAAAAAAATCACAAAACAAGAGGCCACAATATTATTCACATAACAATCGAAATAATCGTACGTACTTACTCAATATAATCCAGTCCGAATGTAGTGCACCACTTTTGGACGATACTGTAAATAAATTTATGTTTTTTTTTTTCTTTTTCAATTTAGGATCTTATGGTTTATGACCTTTTTTTTTTGGTTTGGATAGGGGATGAACATATGATATATTTTTTTCTCTTTTTTATTTTATACCTTTTCTTTTCTTTCTTTTTTCTTGTTTAATTTTACACTTTAGAATTATTTAAGATTAAATATATATTATTAGGGGCATCATTAATATTTTTCTTCTTTTATTTTTCTCTATTTACAAAAAAAAACTAGTTCTTTTTTTTTTCTTAACTAATAAACACCTAACTAAACACTAGACACAAACGAAAATTTGGTTAAACACTTATGGTATGGGTGGAGGGTACACGGGGACACAGAGTGGGTCGCTCCAGTCGACGCTATCCTAATCGCTCCAGGGGGTAGAAAACACACTGGTAAGTAGGTATTCCAGCAGGTAAGTATTCCGGCAGATAAGTATTCCAGCAGGTAAGTATAGATAGGTATAGAATAGATAGGTTTCACTTCTTCGCAGGTATATTATAAAAACCAGGAAGTCACAATGAGGGCACAGGGAACTATCACTTCTTTTTAGGTTTTATTTTGTTTCTCTCTCCTTTTTTATTTGTATTTTTATATTTTTGTCTCTTTAGTTTATTGGTTTTATGTTTTTTTTTTTTATGTTTAATAATGTATAATTTGGTTTTTTTTTGTTAAGATAACTTTTTTCTTTTTTGTTGTTTAGTAATAATTTTTCAGATCATCGCGGTATTTCACTAGTATTCGGTGTCCGATGATATTTTCTTTTTAGTAATCTCTCGCAACCACGTACTTGTTCTTTTTTTTTTTTCTACTTTGTCTTTCGTTTTTTCGTTATTACGTTTTTTTTTTTTGTCTTAAAAAAAAAATCCGCGACTTGTTCACGAAAATTTATTTATTTGTTTAAACCGATGTCTATGAAATCCCTTTACTGACTGATGATCTTTACATCAACAGGAGAGAGCTTTTCTCCAGTGGCGATGATAACTAAGATAACTGCACTAACATGCTACCCCGATTAGCGGTGCAATCAGCATGTACATAAAACATCGTACCACCCGAGATTAGCTGTTCTATTATCGAATATCATACTTCTTATGTAAATATTACATAATTTGCTGGAAACTTTGACGAAATTTATTTACTTGATTATCTATTGTTTATTAAGGAGATTATAGTTCCGCCGATTGAGTTTACTATTTTTTTTCTTGTTTCTGAATTATGTCTGTATACTTATATGGATTACTTTAGTTAGATAAGATGACTTATTATTATTTTTATATTATTATTACATTATTTTGCATTACAATATTTTTGTAATTATGTATTGTTATTATAGGGTATTATTATTAGATATAAGTATTATTTGTAAGAATGTTATTTATTAGATATTAATAAGTATGGTTATGAATAGCTATTATTATGGTATTATTATAATTACGAATTATTATGTGGATATTATTATTAGGTTTATTACGTTAGGTAGTGTAGTTATAAACATTAATGTTATTAAGAATTTCTTTATTACATATTATTGTTATTATCATTATTATTATTATTATTATTATTATTATTATTATTATTATTATTATGTCCTCTGAGGTATTATTATTATGGCTTATTATTATTGATATCATCTCAGTGTGTATTATTTATTATTATATATTCCCTGTGCCGTTTCCTACAAATATCCAAATACACGTAAACAAAGAACAACAACTCTGTACACAAAATGGTTTTACAATTTCAAACAAATTGGCTACATCATTATTGTTCAAATAGTAAAAAATATCCTTTACAGTTTAAATAAGCTTCCAGGCGCCGGATAATCCAAGTTTGAAAAAAATAAACCGAACGCAAACAAAAAAACAAGGAAAAAAGAAGGCACAATAGATGCTGGTCTCTATGGCGTATACGCAATATTTATCCTTTACAAATTCTTCTTGTGTGCAGTTTTGCTTTTAGAATTTTTTTTTTCAGCTCCCACTTTTCATTAAACATTTTCCAATTAATCACTGCCCTTTGTGAAGCCCTCCCATGCAGCTCTTAGCTTAGTGTCAGCACAGTCAGCAGCTAGCAGCTCCCCGTCTGGATTACGATACCACTCTCCCTTTCTCTTCTTCAACGTTCAAGCTTTATTATTGTCCCCACACTTTATCAAGATACAAGACAAAGTATCGACAAAATGTTCTCGACCCCGTGAACAGCAAAAAGATGATAATTTACGACAGGGACGAGAGGCCGGACGGGCCACTGGAATACATATAAAAAGGGGTCATTGCGATATTTTGTTGGTGGTTCCGTTGCTCTCTGCTTCACAGACATTGACTCCTAGACGACCGACTGACCAACGCAACGTCGGAAGAAGCTCTCAAAATGCCAGCAAAATATTCAACGACCAAACCATTTCATTAATATTCTTCAAAAATTTCGAAAGTGTTCGACAACAACCTCCAGCGTGTCGTTCTCATATTCATATTCCGGGCCATCAGGAGAGAGGGAGGATGTAAGGCAAAGCAAACAGGATTTTGAACAGAAAAAGACCATCCATGCAGATATGGATCGGGCGGCAGGCAAATAAATGAACGAACGAAAATTTGGTTCTGTGCCAATTTGTCAGCCAGATAGATGAAAAAGTAAAACAGTTGCAATGGTTCTACACGGTTTGGCTGTTGGTTGGTTCGTTTTTTCTGTATTTTGGGTTTTTTGTAATTTGTTTTGTGTGTCCTTATTTTCTGGCACTCAAGTAGGATTGTGAATAAAAATTTTAGTAATTGTTTGATAATACATCATCGGCAAGTTGTCATAACTGGAAAATGCACTGTCGTAGTAATTTTTTTGTGTTGCCAGCCATTGAAAGAGGTCTTAAGTCTTTTTCTCATTGTTGCTGTTGTTGGTCCTCGTTTTCGCAGCAACAATTTAATTTGATGGCCATGGTGATTTATGGCTAGAACATTTAGTGTAATAAAATTGAAAATTATTATTAAGTTTACACTTTTGCAGGAGTAATCGTCTGGCTGATGTTTTAGTGTAGTACATATGTACATATTTATATTCATCAACACGATGAATGGAGTGGTGATGATGATGATGATGAAAAATTATTGTTCTTTTTATATTTTTTTTGTTGATTTGTCAATTAAAAAAAATTGATTTATACAAAAAGCAAATGTGATTCAAGGCTATTTTGGTGTGATTGGCAAAGGTCGGTGCACTTCTATAAGAAAATTGTGTGGGCTTTAAATTACAACAGTGTTGGCATTCTAGAATGAAATATTTTTTAACTGCAAACTTGATTTCATCAACATTTGATTTTATTTTGATTATTGCTAAACTACGTACAGTATTCTTGGCATAATGGTTATATCGTTGGACTGTCATGCCGAGGGTTGTCTGCGTTCCTTAGCACCTGCTATTTAAATGCTTTTTATCTTAGCCGTTCGATCGCATCTCAGATCATTTGATTACAAGCAAAACTGAACAAATGCCAAAAGTTATATTTTGTATTATTGATAAAAAAAGGATATAGAAAAAAGTAAGTAGAAAATTCTGTAAAAACTCCCTATTTAATGTTTTGTGTTCAAATATTGGAGATAGTCAAAATATGAGATAGAATATGATGATAGAATTTTCTACTGACTTTTTTTTTATTATACTTTCCATAAATTATTGAAAATAGTTTTTTTTTCAGTTGGTAAGTCTTACTTGTAAGCCAATGAAATTTTCTTTGTCATCTACATTCCAGCTGACAGAACACCGAGAATTGTACGTCACTAGGTTTAGGCTTCCTACGATCTGATATGCCTCTTTTTTATTTATTTTTACTTGCGGTGTAGGTTCTATAGGGCAACTTCTGCATTTGGAACAAATACTGTCTGTCTGTATAACTGTATGTCTGTACTTCGATCTACAGCCTAAGCCACTCGACCTATTTCCTTCAAACTCGGTAGTTAAGGGTCTTCGGTGATTCTCTAGGAGAAAATCGAAATTTTTTGCTTAGCTCTAAAACTAACGGTAGCCCCCATAATGTATAATCTTATTTATCTCGAAACGGCTCTAACGATTTTGATTAAAAAATCAGGTGTGATATTATGGACATGGACTATATTTTGGTCAAACAAAATTTTGGGGCAAAATCTTATTAACAGTACCTGTCATAGAACCGTTTTTTTGATTTTCAACTTTCTCGTTAACGGCTCTAATGATTTTAACTAAAAATTCCCAGCAATAGCCCCCTTAAGTTTAAAATAATATTGTATGTAAAAATTTTCGAAAAAATATTTTTTGGGTTTTAAAAAAAAAAAAAAATTTTTTTTGAAAAATTAATAGCTTTAAAACGTGTGAACGATTATTTTTTGAAATTATTTCCTAAAACCTATACTACTAAATACTTAAAATTGGCATCCCAAATTTTGTTCTCGAAAAATTTGAAAGAAATTTGTTATATAAAAAATTACTTGAATAATAAAATGATTTTTAAACTTTGTTTGCATAAATTCATACTTTTCCGGAAATCAGACGGCGATTCCATGCATTTAAACATTAAATCCATGTTTTATATTTATAAAATGTATTTTACATAAGAGCAAGTTCGTGCGATCCAATCGTGCATTTTATTAATTTTAATTCAATGCTTAGGATTAGTAAAACTAAGGTGAAGTTAAGAGTATATATCGTCTATTAAAATATCCTGGAAAGTTATTTTTCTAATTCTTCAAACAATCTTGAAGAGGTCAGTCAGACCTAAAAGGCCTTAGGGGAGGAACCTTTTGAGTGAACCGGAAAGTTCTTTCAAGTGGTTTTCAAGATATTTTTTCTTGTTGAGTGAATAGTATGAACTACCAAGGAGAAACAAATATAAAAAAATTAATATCTTTCTCTTCTTCATAAATACAAATTTAATGCAATGTTAATTAATTGGATTGAACTTAATATAAAAACTGAAGACATAACGAATTCTCTCTCTACTTTAATCAACGTCTGGATAACAATATTCCTTTTATAGAGGATTAAGGGACTCAGAACTCCGTTTTGTATCCGATTCTCTTTTTCATGTTCATAAATAAATGATCTTTTGTCTGAAACTTCTAATCCGTTAAAATGTTTTGCTGACGCCAGTACTCTCAGCTTCTCATATTTGTTTCGAGATTGCCTTAAGTCTTTAGAATTGAAAATAAAAAGACTTTAAAAACAACTTGGTTGTTGTATGTGCGTTGCTTTGTTAAGACTCCAAAATATATTTCATTCCAAATTTATTTGTCACTCCAAAGTGAAATCACTCTGCGATATCAATGGATTAATTACCTTTTGACAAACGATAAAAGTGACAGTTCAAACTTCATAGTCTTAAAACGTCAAAGTATAGTTCTATTCTTATCTGTCAAGGCAGTGCTTTCCGATGAAAATCTAAACTGCGGATTCGCCAAAGTTGTTTCGTCTGTAATACCTGTCAAAGTACAAAATAACTCTAAGAATCCGGAAATTTTGACACCACCTAGAATAAGAATATAATGCCCTATTTACATACACTATATTCTCAAATTGTCAACATTTCTTTGATATTCTGCCAAATTCTGGAAATATTTTTCCATTTGCTATCATATAATTGTGTTGTATGACATAAAATTTGAAAGTCGTAGAGAGCGATAATATTTTTTTATGGATCATCAAACGCAACAAGAACGTGATAAAATTACTTCACTTTTTTGTGTTAATCATGTGGCGAGCAAGTCCATTATTCAGTGTATAATCTTTAATTTTGAAAATTTGCACATTGCAGGAAATAAAGTTAAGACTCGGCGACAAGTTAACCATCGTACGCCAGATTGATATTGTGAGGCATCTTTCACCGAAGCACAAAAAATTGTCTTCGAACTTTGTTGTGCAAAATGTGCTTAGAAAAGCTCGCTGTTGAGCTATGGCCAGAAGCGCCCACTTGGCAATCAATTTTTTAAAATTTTTCGAAAATTATCAGTTTTTTAAGAAACTTTGAATTAAAAAATTATAACTTCTTTAATTCTACACAAAAAAGATTATGAGACTTTTGGAAAGCGACCAGTCCCACTGAAATGACAAACATCATAACAAACCCAACTGAGGAAAATCAAAAACAAATCAAAAACAAGTCAGAAACCAATGTTATTAAAAGAACCAAATTCTTACATGAACAGAAATTAAGGCGAAAAATCCTGCAATGTCCCAAAGGCAGTAGAAATTTCTCGTTATTTGTCAAGAACGTAAAAAAAATGCAACTTCATCTTCGGTTCCAACGCTCGTCTACAATGACAAACCGATAACTAGCTCTTTAGATTAAGCAAATTCACTTGCAGCTCATTTTGCTGCTAGTTCTTCGTTCCCTGTTAGCAACATTGCCCCTCCTAATACTTGATTCATTCAATGGGACAGGTATATTTCCACACTCGTACAGTTGCAAGAGCCCTTCGAGATCTTGATAAGATATTGATATAAACAAATCAGCTGGTCCTGATGGTGTATCCCCACTATTCTTAAGAGATGTTCTTGATCGCTGGCAAAACGATTACGTAAGTTTTTCCATAACTCCTACTGTTCTGAATTTTTTCCTAGAAGATGAAAAATCCTTAAAAAGCTACCCTTCCCCCCCCCCCCCTCTTATCGACCAATTGCAATTACGTCCCTTCCTTCCAAGGGCATCGAACCGCTGATAAATCATAAGCTCAAGAAATATCTCGAAGATCGAAAGCTTCTCAATGACCGGTAATACGGCTTTCGCAGCGATCGTTCTACTGGTGATCTTATGGCATACCTCACTGAAGAGTGGAACAGATCTTGTTTTGGAGAAAATAAGGTTATCGCACTTGATATTTCTAAGGCATTTGATAAAGTTTGGCACCTGGCTCTCTTATCGAAAATCCGTGAATTCGGTATCAACGAAACCCTTATTCTTTGGATTACAAATTACCTTCTGGATCGTTCAATACATGTTGTATTCGACGATTTCAAGTCTGATCTTCACTAAAAAAAATGCTGGTGTTCCCCAGGGCTCCGTTTTGTCTCCGACTCTCTTCCTCATGTTTTATAAATGATGTCCTAGTCTGAAACTTCTTATCCACTTGATTGTTTTGCCGATGACTCTACTCTCAGCTTCTCATACTCGTTCTCAAATTCACGTCCATCTTCTTAGGAAGTGGAATTGCAACGCTATTGTATGATCAGCTCATTAAACTCCGATCTTTACAGCATTTTTAAATAGGGTATAAGAAATCGTGTGGAGTTTAATGCTTTGAAAACTAAATGCTGTCTATTGTCGTTGAAGCAAAATGTCCCCCTTATGCCATTGTCATTGAATGGATCTTGCATCGGAGAAAAGCTCTCAGTGCTTATTTTGTGTGTCAACGACGATTTTCGTTGGAATGACCACATTCTTGAGACCGCCAAAAATGCTGCTAAATGCTTAGGATTTCTATATCGATGTAAGAAATTTGTCACCCCTTCTGCTCTGTCGACCATTTATAACGCATTTTAAACGACCAAAACTCGAATATAACATACAACTTTGAGAAGAAAGCAGCATAAACTTCCATCCACTAATTGGATAGAATAGAGAACAGAGATATGAAACAGAGCTATCATGGATTCATTCCCATCTCTTGAACACCGTCGGAATGTTACATGTATTTCTTGGTTTTATCGCTTCTTTCCCAGACAATTCTCACTCGGAGTAGCCAGTTGCATTCCTCCCCTTTATCAGTTCACCCTTGATACCCGTTTCGCTATGAATACTCATCAGTTCACCCCCGCGCCAATTTGGACGTACCGTCAAATACAGAGATTCGTTTCCTCGTCGAATAGCATGATTATGGCACGATTTTCCCTTACCATTTCTATTTGCAAACCATCAAGACCAATTTTCATCGAAAACTTTAAATTAAAATAACCATTGAGGTAGATCCTAGGGGCACGCATAAATTTGATTCAAAGTTGTTATTTGGTAGAGGTAGCTGCCATATATTGGTATATTTTTTTTTAAATGTCGAAAACGGCTCTTATGATTTTGATATAACTTCTTGCGTGTAATGTTCTATGTTTTTTTAAAAATATTGCAAATTTTGGGTCATCAACTATGTTGGAGATCTCCAATTTTCAGTCGTCTCCAAATGATGTGAACAAAAGAATCCATATTGATAAAAAGACAATACAATCAATTGAAAACCGTTAAAATCATTCTCGTATCTAAAATTTCAATATTGCGCTACATACCCACCTATATATCTGATATAGTGTTACGTATTACGCTTGAATAATTATCAACATTTCTCATTACTCATCCTTTATCAGCCACAAGAGGTTTCCTTTTGCTAAATCCCTGCTGATGTTCACAATCGTCTTAAATTGAAACAAATTACTCTCAACCATTTTACCTTTATTCATTAGTCCCTAATAAGGCTTGATCCCTTCTCAATTTTTGTTTTCTTTTCCTATTTCAATCAACAAAAAGCTGACCACTTGTATACACTACCTTCTTTTTCTATAGAGGATTTCAAATCCTTAATGATTAAATGTTCTGAATTAACTCTAAGCTCCTTTAAATGAGGTGTTTTCTCTGGGCACCATAGATTCGGAAAATAATCCTTCATTTTAAGGCTATGTTAGTGCAATTCAGCTTGACTAGCTCTTAAGAAAATGATTGTCATAAAACTGTTGACTTTGTACTTTATCTTAATATTTTAATGAAAATAAATTCCGAATTAATTCCACTATCCTCGACCTTAGGTAGAAGATAGATTTTTAAGAAAATATAAAACAAAAAAAAAATCAACCACCGAAATGCTCTATCGAGCAGAATACATTAATTACATAATCCTCGGTTCTTCTAGATCCAATTATCTTAATTTTCATCCTTCAAATTATAAATTTCCTTAATGAATTTTGATACAACCCAATTTGCGAATCAAAAATATTTGCCCTCTCAACAAAAATTTTCTAATTGAATCAAAAAATACGAAGGAATTTTCCTCTAACCTCGAACTCAATTCGGATTCCATGGTCAGGTCATTATCATAAAACCATTATATTAGTTAGGCTGGGGAGCAAAGCAGCGTTAGAAAAAATAACCAAAGAGAAGATAATACAATAAATAAGATATCTTTTAAAATCATCGTCAGCAAGGAGTTACTTTTGGATCTGGTGATGATGGTTCTACATTTTTGTGTGCCTAAAAAGGTGAATTTCTTGACATTCTTGAATTCCATCCTTAAGTCCACTTATTAATATCAAATATCCTTCGTATCCTCAGCTCTGGCACTCGCTGGCCAAAGCAACAAACTTATAGCTATCTCACCAAAAGGATTATCTAATTGGCCTTGTGGGCGGCTTAACAGGACTTAACACTTATGTAGGCAGTGGAGAGAAGCAAAATCCTCCACAGAGGAAAACATCAATAACTATCATTGGCCGTGTTTGGTTTGGTTGGTCATATCCTAGGGGCCCAGTTGCTTTCAAAGCCAGCATGACATAGAAAAGTCGTGAGTCAGGGTGAAGGCAGAGCTGATGTAGAAAATCCAAAGAAATGAGGCAATTACCTTGAACGTTTTCTATTTATTTTTTTTTTATATTTTATTTTCCTCTTCGGGTTTTTCATTTTACCATCGCATCATGACATTAGATAAAAGTGTACACAGACCTCAAAATAATTGCTGCGACTTTATTCTTTGTGGGGTAGATCTAGAGACTCTCAAACTCACATAGCTGAACACATCCGATACCATCTCTTTTCCATTTAAGCTATCTCATTGAGCCGAACCGAACCGAGCCTTTCTGTGTGCTTCTCCCGGTTCGGATTGTGTTCGGTTGTTCCGAACGTAGAGGAGGCAAGCAATTTCTATAAGGCAGGCAATGGCACAAGTTGAAGTGAGGAAGACTCCTTACCTTGTTGTATTTTTTTTTTCACCTATATTGCTCAATCCCCATCCATAACCAATGTCAGGATATATAGGAAGGAACTTTAAAAAATATAATGATATTTTCATGTGAATTTGAAAGACTTTCCTTGGACACGATTGAGGTTTAATATTGGGTAGATGAACGATGAACTTGTCCCATTTGTGGAGCGAATATATCTGTTTATGAGATGCTATTCCACTCAAGGGTGATGTTTATTGATTGCCGCTGAATGCGGAAGGGGTGAAGATGTTCCTGCTCGTGTTGGGTTTCTTTTTTATCGCCTTGGGCTGTGCAGAATTATATAGTAGATACTTTTATTTTTAAAAAGAGAACAAACACCTTTAGATAGGTATATTATAGGAAAAGTTTTAAAGCTGATTTAAAAATTTGCATTTTCAGTAGACTTCATCTGAAGATAATAAAATGGATTTAACGATGCAGATTAGTGCGAGATTTACGACGACGACGACGACGACGAAAGAGAGATGGGCTTTACTTTGACATTTCATGTGGATGTAATGCGTTTCTATACAGATTTGTAATATAACTCCAAGAGTGTTTTTCTTTTCTTTTCGAATTGACAGCTTGCCAATATAAACTGTCAAAGTTACAACCGACGACGACCGACGATGGGAAGATGGATATTTATTTATACCTGTTTATGTAGTGGAAAGGTCTTAAATGTTTACAATGTTTTAAATATTTCCCATTAAATTCGCATAATGACTTTGAAGAACCAATTATGATCATTTTAAAGACTGATTTACTTCCATTTCGAATAGAAGAGTTTTAATTTTTAAATTCTGTCGTTTTTAAGACTTTAAGAGAGATTTCAGTAAAAATAATTTATGTAAGTAAAATAAAATTTCGAAAATAATGTTTGTGCATACTTTTGCTTGAAAGAACTAATCAATGAAAAAGGTCAAAATTATAAAAACCAAATACCTATCATCCATTAAAAGGTATGCGTACCTAAATACTTGGCAAACGTCATTTTTGGATAAAACACGACTAATGTAAACGACCTACAACTTATTTACATTGAAAAAAGTAAAATCTTTTATAACAAATGGACAAGTCCAATAATTTAATTTTTGTCATACATTTGTTTAGGGACTCTCTAAAACGATACTTTTTAATTTTCTAAGGGCCAAATATGATGACACCTGCATACATATTTTTTTAGCCATTAAGAAAAATTTTATTTTCTCAAAAACACACATTTTTATTAAAAAAAAAAATCAAACAACTAAAATCAGTTAAAAATACCTTTTGGTAGAAACATTTTTCCAAAAACTAATCAATAATACCCTCCTATTAAACCATTTTTTTTATTTTCTACTTTGTTGAAAACGATATTATTAAGTTTGATAAATTTTCTTATGCAGACGCATAAGTATGAAAAAGAGAATGACAAATATTGTGTTATCCTGAATGATAAAAAAATTGTTTAATTCAATCTTTCCTATCTCTTAAATTGCGAAAGCTATCAGTGTTCATCAGGTCTGCCACATAACCCTGTGTATGAGAAGGTCATAATTTTGTAGGAATTTTTATGAAATTTCTTTAATGTTTTAAATTACTTTTAGATCCAATTGAACTCAAACACTTTACTACAAACACAAAATTTAGAACTGAAATAAGAACAGGTTTTTACTTAATTCTTATTCAAACTTCAAACGCCATTCTCCCGAAAATAAGTTTTTGTCGTTGACGAAAGTTTTTGACAGGAGACGAAATGATTTCTGGATTATTGAAAAATTAAAAACAAATTGTTTACTATTTTCTTTAAAATTGGCACCAGTTTTTTTTAACAATATTTACAATGTTTTGTAGGCGAAGATAATAGTACCTACATACTGTGAAGATCTTGATTTACTCTAAAAAGATTGCTACTATTTTGATAGAACAAAACATTCTTTGGCGAAACATTTTAAACATTTAATACCTACTTACTCTAAATCAATTTTAGAATGGAAGTCGACTCTAAATATTGAGTATAAAACGAGAACCGACTTTTTGTTAATTTTAAAGGACATAAACTATACTTTAACATTAAAGAGCTCGTCTTACTTTAACAGCATCAAATAGATAGTTTACGGTCATTTCATACCAAAGCAAATCGAAGAAAAAATGTTTACTGATATTTTATTCGATTTTTTAAAGATGTTCTTTGTAAATAGACTGAATCACGAATTATTATAAATTCGAAACAATCGTACGAAAGTGCTCTACGATTGACAAATCTGTACATACAAATGTACATACTCGTATCTTATGTATGCACGCGCGCCGAGACGAATATAGCTAAACGAATCTGCACCTTGCGACAAAAAATTGAGTTTTTATGCTGTGAATTTACGATTTATACTTTATTTCCATTTAAAATAATGTAAATAACTTATAAACAATGGGCCGTACCAACAATCAAATTAAGAGACGACTTTAATATTTGGGCGAAATGGAAAATTATTTAAAGAGCTCTATAAAGTCAACCATACATGTTATGAACTTAATATTTATGTGAACTCTAAATTATGAACCATTTATTGTACGGAACCTAAAAAATAAAATATAGCATATATGTCTCTTAATTTTATTGTTGGTAAGGCCCAATCAAAATCTGTATCTGTATATTAAATGTACTTTTTTCGGCGAAAAATTATTTGGTTTAAAGTTGTCTGTTCTTTTTACTTTTTTTTTTGTGGTTTTGTAGTTGTGTGAGTTATGTACCTGTCAAATTAAGGGTTGTTCAACGCAAATTCGCTTAAATTCTGTTGTAAAACCCACAGTAGTTAGAAGAGTTGTCTAACGTGATTCAAATTATGAAAAAGTTAGACAAAGTCTCCAAGCTAAACGACTGCGTTAATATAAGCCGGTTTTATTGCTTAAACGAGAACTCTTTAAAATTTTTCGCCTTTATGTTTAAGTAAGTACAAAATTAAAAAAATGGTAAAGTATTATATAAAAATTAAGTATAAAATAAAAAAAAAGGATTTTTTATTGAAAAAAAAAACACATAAATTCTATTCTTTGAAAGTTCGATATTTTAAATACGGATTAGTGTTTTTTTAATCCCTTAATTACTTAAAATTTAATTCATTAAAAGGTTTTTCTTTTACAATTTTAAAAAACTAATTTCATACTTATGAATATCTTTAACTAATAACAGCCATGGATTTATATACTCGTATTTATCAAGTGTGATTCAGTCTTCTATTTTCATTTTTTTAAATAAAGATGATCATCAGAGCCACATCCTTAACAAAAACTCCTAATGGAAATATTTTACACTCAACCTAGACACAAATGGATGGGATGAATGGGATGGGAAGCTATAATTTATTTAAGTCCAGACTTAGAAATTTTGTGTGCAAGCAAACAAAAATTGGCCTCTCAGAACTTCCACCAATTTATTTTTTTAACAGTGTTATTTCAATTTATATTTATTGTAAATACCTAAAAGATTGTAATGCAAATATGGTTTTGAGGTTTTTTTTTTGTGCTGCCATTCACGTTTTATATATTTCATTTTTCCTCATTAAAATAAATGGAAAGAAAACGTTCATGAAATTAAGAATTAAGGGAGAAAGATACAATTTTGAAATTCAACTAAATTAGAATGAAGATTAAGTAAGACTCGCCTCAAGAAGTTAGGTGTATCCAGGTCGGGGAAAACATAAAATAAGTTCCGAATATATGTATGTAAATTTATGTATTTCCTAAACTTTGTATAGCAACTCCAACTCATATGAATTAAACTACAGAGCCTCTGGGAATATTTAAGCAATATATTTTTGGGTTGTGGAATTTGAGGAATAAACAAAACTCAAACGAAATTTGTGTTATTTTTTTTAATTTAACATTTAATGGCTTTACATTGGTTTTGCAAAAATTTAAAATTATGATTCTTTCGTCATACAGTATTTCGTGTCGATCTGCTTCACTGTGCGTTTTTGAGTCCGACATATTTCGTTCTATGCCTCCCTCCACGTAAACATCGAGGTAGAGCCTTAACTTCAGAAATGATTTGCTTCAAATCTAGAAATTCAAATATTTCTATTGATTCATCTAGAACGGGTAGCTGTCACACAACGATTTAATTTTTTTTTTAATTTTAAAACAGCTCTAACGATTTAGCTTAAACCTTATATCTGTAATGTTCAAAGTGGTTGTAATAAAGCGTTTAACGGTTTAAGTTTTTGCCCAAAATCTCATTAAACAGAATAGGGTTTACAAGTTTTTGAGGTAATTATTTCATTTTGGGTTATTCTCGTGCATTTCATTAATGTCTGCCAAATTTTGCACACAGATACTTCTGATAAATACAAATAATATTACATCACTGCAAAAGAAGAAAGACGCTTAGATATACTTTATACCTTATTTGTTAACATGAAAACGTTTTACTATTTTTTTCTTAATTTTAATATTTTGTTATTAGTATTGTGATTGGGCTGTTTTTTTAATAAATTACTTCTAAACACACCTTAAATAATGACAGTTCGTACAAACAACTAAGTAAACACACCTTTTTTGGCATCTGGAACCTGGAAGTGCCAAAAAGTCATATACTCGTAAATTAGGCACGATACTTTTATAAAATATTTGATGCTACTTAAAATTAAAATTTGCAAAATCGTCTCCTTAATCTAGTATCATAATAAAATAGTTTGAACATCTTACTAATTCGACAAAAGTCTTGCCTCAATATTTTTAATATTTTCTTTGATTCTTTTGAGAAGAGTACTAAACAGAGTTTGAGCTCTGAATTCTGAATGTCCTCTACACCGAGCGTGCTACAAAAACACACCTAAGAACTAAACTGTCATGTTCCTAGATATTTATTAATTTTACATTTCGAACCAGAATTACTACAATCATTCGCCATATTTATTTTTTTAGTATATTTGTCTCTATTTTCCGCCATTCAAATGTGGAGTTAGTTATCCTCGGCAGTGGTGCCACTTTGCTGCAGTTGCAATAGATTTGCTACATTTTCTACACAAAATAAATCCACTACCAAAAAATAAAATCTTCTGCACTTTTTTTAATTAATTAATCTCAAACTTATATTTATAACAAAAACATTCCCAAAATACTCAAATGTGTATTTCCTTTAAACACAGCCAATTTTTTGTGATATTCCCATAAGCTGAAAAAACATAATAAATTAGTTGCGTGCTATCATTTGTTCAAAAATCTCAGTTGCTGTATTTGTTTTGTGCCTCTGCTTTGTAAAATTAACGTGTTTCTAGCTAAAATACTACAGACTTACTAACTAATCCCTTAATAAACTTATGTAATTTTGCATTGGTAAAATAAATCAATCTGTTTTTGATTTGGATCTGTCAAAATGTCGATTCTGTCATTTTTTTTTACATTCCGTTGGGCAAACAAATTGATTTATTTTTCAATTTAAAATCAATCTACAAATCTTAAATTTTCGGCAGATTTAACCATCCCTGCATTATTAATACTTTAACAATTTTAAGTTGTCAGTTTGGAAATTTGGTTTTAGGTTTCTTTAATTTATTCTAATGGTGAAAATTATTTTCAAACAGTAAACAAGGAAATTATTTCTAGTAAAAAGAGAAGCAGTTTAAAAATGATTCCGTAAATTTGTCATGTTTATCGTTCGCATTTTTTTCGAATGATCTAGCCCAATTTTTTTTTAAAGTGGCAACGCTGGTGGTCAGCATATTTCTTCATCTACTCTTCTATTACATTCTGAGCTCATCGAGCACGCTTTGAACGAAATAACAAACACAAATTCGAAGCTATAAACGCTCTGGTCCAAAAAAGAAACACACATTTTTTTGACAACTCTAACTCTGCTCTAAAAACTATGAACATAAAAGAAGATCAATAAAACATGATCGTGAAACGTGAATTACGTTTTAGTAATATGATGATTAATAAGTTTGCGTTTGTTTGCAAAAATTGCACAAATTCAAAGGTTAAGAATCCCCATATAAAATGTGTAACACAATGCGCTTTTAGGTAAATTAGAGAGGATTTAAAAGGAGATATCGATGCCCATTAGTCTTGAAAGCTTTAACTTCAAAAGAAGGTGGAAAGTCGAGAAGGCTAAATTATTAGTTTTCGTTGGTTTATTTATTTTATTTTGTTTATTCAAATTGAGAACCAAGTAATTTAATTTTATTTAAGAAATTTAATGAATTGAATCATTTCATGATTGGATTTCCATTCGCATTGGTGCGTTAGTGTGAAGTGAATCACTATGAAAATAAAATTGCAAATAGAATTTTTCAATTTAAACAGAATTACATTATTAAAAAAAAGTAAAAATATGATATTATTTCATAATAAAAATTTTAATTAAAGCATTTATTAAAATTGTGTTTTAAATATTTCTAAAGCGTCTATCCAAAGAACATCTTTAACATCTGTCAACCAATCAGTTTTGTTCCAAACCAGAGACTGTGGGATCTGAATTTTTTAATTTGGCACGCCTATCTGTTTTATTTATAATTTCCCTTAACCTGTGTTCTTGTTAAACTTAGGGATGAGGCCTGTTTAAGTTTAATTAAAATTTCAAAAGAACATGAAGCATAAAAGCATTGCCATCCACAGATCCTATTTTGTTTCAAAATTAAGCCGTTGGCAGTCAAACAGTTCCACATAAGTTCACCGTTTTCCCTATTGGTGGCGGGATTCTTAATTGAAAAGTATTAAATAAATGTTGACAAGTTAAGTTTGACAATATTTCCCCTTCACTAATTCTATTACTGATAAATTTGTCTATTGCAGAACTCGTAAAGATTTTAAAGTTGCTTTGCAAAATTTATATAAAAAAAATCGATAGTGTAATATTAACAAGACCTAACTAAAACAAGTTTATTTTTCCTTGTCGATTCCTTCGCATCGAAAAAATTGTTTTTCACAATTTCCCTTTTAATAAATCACACATTTTGGACAATTTATTTTAACCTAATTCAAATACCACACAAACACAAATCTAATTATGGTTTTGCAAATTTGAACAACAGTTTAGACCATCAACAAATGTTAGATACCTTCCACCGCAAACCGAAAATTAATCAACCAACAACTAACGTATCGTATACGTTCAATGAAATAGAACAAAAGGCCCAGACAGCATTGCGTATGTACAATCAACATTACAACACTTACTAACAGAGACTCAACGAGAGAGGAAGAATGTCGAGGAGCGAAACAGCAACGGCCGAAATAGGCCGAAGTGACCAGGTAAGTTGTATAACCCTCAACCTCAAAGTAAACCCTCTTAAAAATCGCCCACCCCCATAGCCTTGTACATTTCTAATTGTTCTTGCATCTTGTAGAATAATTGTTTTGCAAGTTTTTACTTTTTTTTCAAAAATTTTATTTTGTAGTTCAAATTAATTGAATTCTTTGCCTTTGGAATGTTTAGATTTCCAAAACTTCTGTTCTAAGTACTGACTGAGTACTCGTACATTTGTATATCCTTTTATAGTCAATTAACTTCAACGGGAGTGATGGAGATAGATTTGGCTATTTGTTTGGTAGGGGGACTGATTGGATTCAAACTGGTGAAGCTTTCCTTCCATCTGCTACATACATACATACCTAGTTCCATTAGATGTTTCCGATCAAAAATTGAAAATTTACAGAGAATAAGGATTAAAGGATGCCAGGAAAAAAGGTTGATACCTCCACCTCCATGTTATGTTGAAGGTTCTATGGTGTGTGCTCGTTTTGTGTCTTCCAATCAGCTTGCATCCGGAATTCCGGTCATAAATGACGAGGACGACGAGAAGGACTAAAATCGCAATGAGAATTAATCTCCCTATTTTTCCTCTCGTTTGGCAGTTGTTCGGGCAGGACGACGAAGAGTGTCTTTTTTACCTCGAAAAAGAGGGTTATGTATTCCCTTACCAACTTCACCACCTCTCCAAACGGGAGCAGTGGTGTAAGGGCAGACAGGATCACAATAAAAGCATTGTCGACGTCTTCGTAGTCTGGGCAGAAAAGGGGTGTCGACAATGTGGCAATCTGTCTGTGTGATTTTTCTCGTAGGTTTTTTTATTTTTTGACACTCAGCTTTTAACGTTTTTTTTTTTTCTGTAGATTGTGTGTGTGGGAATAGGTAGAGGAGTAAAGTCTTTTGGTTAACTTGGCTTAGCACCAAATTCCATAGAGTGGTGGAGAATAATGTCACTTTTTAGTTGTGATTGCAATTGTTCTTCGTATGGAACGTAAACTGGTAACATGAGCACACAAAAAAACTAAAGAAACTGCAGAAGCTGATAGAAAAAGATATGATTTTCAGAGTTACATTATAGTCGGTGGTTTGATCGGAGAATTAGGTTGATTAAAAAAAATCGAAGATGTCTGGGTTTCTGAATCGGAGAGTTGATTTAGGGTAGAATAGATGACAATGGTTTTAAATGTGGTCAGACTAACAGGAGTCACTTGTACAAATGGTTTAATTGGAATTTTATCAGTTTGCTTTTCATCAAAAAGGAAAAAAATATGAATCCTGAGCAGATGTTTTATGGATTGATGTGATGTATATTTTAAGAAATTTAAGTTTAAGGAAGATTTTCGCCATAGGGCTCTTACTTATTATAGATACAAAATATAATTTTAAGAAAAAAATGCAAATTTCCTAATGTTGTTTTTTTTTAAATCCTCGATTAAGGTTAATTTTTTGATTTGTGAAGTCTACATTTTTTTTAAAACATTTCAGCTTGATCTTGTCACTAGCTGAGTTGATTTTGGTTTTTAACTTTAAGAAGTAAAATTACAGGAATAAAATATGATATAAATATTAAAAGAACTCTGCTGCTAAAAATTGATATTTAGTACTTCGATAACATCGTAGGTCGAAAGCTATTTTCTATTGCTGAAATAAATATTTTAAATCTGTTAATATATAGGTTTAGTTTAGTTTTAGTTTAGTTTATTAACTAATAATATAATTCTTATAAATTAGTGAAAAGCTTAACTATTATAAAAATAAATATAGAGTTGAAAATTACTTAGACAGAATATGTTTTGTTTGAAATAATACTCAATAAATAGATAATTTCTGTAATATTCATATTCTTATAAATAATAATTAAATGTACAGTATGGTAACAAGTATTAAAGAAAAGACAGAAAATACATTATCTTTATATACGTACGTTTCTACGTCTCAACTTTAGGATTTGTATTATAAAATCATTTGGGAAAAAAGAAAAGTTTTATAAAAGGTTTTGGTTTCGAAAGAAAGTTCTTAAGTTCTTAACTCTTGGCGAAACCGTGCTTCTTCTCTCGCTCTCCTAATATTCCTTAGAAGAAGACACAGACGGATGGCGTTAATGATAATTTGTCGCTTAGAGGTCTAACAAGAATATACGTTAAAAGTATTTGAGATTAGTTGAAGGAAGCTATTCTATTAAATAAACTAGAGGGTTGTTGTGTATTAATTAAATTTAATAATAAAATGAGGGTTCTACGATGAATGATCAAAAGTAATATAATACATTTGTACAGACTGCATGACAGTAACTATAAACTTCATAATCTTATGTAATAGTATTTTGCCGAGCATCGAGCATGGTTTAAAAAGGGTGTAATATTGCGTGGACAATATAACATATAACAGAGTTTCCAGTTGAAGAACATGCCAATAGCAATCGTTTAGCCGTTTAAATATAATTTCGGAAAATAATCTTGTTCCAAAGATGATTTACTTGTAACGATGCATTTAAATTGAAGACGATTCACGATTTGACTATTAAGTTATCATCTCAAGATCCCTGTTTTTACTACTAACACAATCCTGTATTAACCCGAAAGGAAACCTTTTGAAAAAGATGAACATCGTCAGCATAGATGTGAACTGAACATCTAAAAATGTTTGTAGGAAGTTCATTAAATTATAGCGAGAAAAGAAGAGTTCCAAGTATCGAACCCTGAGGTACTCCTGGGTTAGTCGAAAAAAAACTAAATGATATATTATTAACTGAAAGTGCTTTATCTCTGTTCTGTAAATAAAATGACAATAAGCTTATTGTAGATGAGGACACACCATAAGATGTGGAAAGTTTTTAACATATGTAAATAAAAGTGGTTCACAATATCAAAGTCTTTGGAAAAGTCAAAGAAGCACTAAGAAAGAAACGAGCTCCTCGTCTGAGGCTAGTCTTATTTCTTCAACAACAACTCACAGCGGCGTTACAACTGTGCTGTCGGTGAAACCACTACAGTTAAAGTGATAGAATATTTTGTGCTTTTAGGTGGACATTGAATTGTCCTTGCATAAAACATTCAAACACTTTAGGCAGATAACGGAGCACAGAAATAGATCTATAATTATAAGAATTGCAACTTTTTGGAATTGGAAATATTTTTGCTACTTTCTATTTGTTTTGAAAGCTTGTTATCATTAATAATACATTAAAAACGTGTATAATATAAGGCACGATAAAACGTAAGACTGAGTTAATGACCAATGGATGCATGTTGTCGATGACAAGGGCGTTGGACTTGACATAGAGTAAGTATTCAGCGGCATCAGAGCTATTTAAAACTGTAAACTCATTCAAAAATTGTGTCAGAGAGTGAGTCATTAGAAAGCCTTAGCACATCAGACAAAAGTTTAGGAAAACTAGGAATAGGTTAACTCGTAATATACTCAAAAGGACCCCTACCGAATATATTGGAATCATATGTGGAAAAACTGGTCTTGAAAAACTTTGTATCGTCGGCGTAGAGTGAAATATGGGAATATTCGTATGGCCATTTCAATATGGTTAGTAGTAAGAAATAAAAAGAGAGGTCCTAAGTGACTGCCTTGTGGGACCTCGGAGGTAACTAAGAAGTCATCAGAGAAGGTAGATCTGAATCGAACTTTGTAGCAACAGTTTTTCAAGAAAAAAGAAATCTATATTAAAAAGATAGGTTCAAGCCCAAAGAAAGACAGTTTGAATAGAACTGATTTTGTCAAAGGCTTTACTGAAATCGGCTGAGACAACGTCGACTTCCTTTCCGAATATAGAAATAGGATACGAATTCAACGAAAGGTATACCTACCTTTGACAAAGCCGTGTTGTCTAATGACACTTATTATATAGGTACCCCAATTTTAATAAAATTTTAATTTTACAAGCCCACATTACTTTTCCTTCGAATTTCCAAAAAGCCTTTAAGCTTAAATGTTTAATTAAAAAATAAATATTTTGAAGTTTGTAGGCAAAAGAAAGTTTACAGTTTTCGAGTTATCAGTGAACAAATTAAATGTTTGAAGTTTTAAAAATTTTTATTAATTAATCTCATATTTGACTTCACCACCAAATAATGAAAGACATCGAAATTTAACCCAACGAACTGATAAATAATGATCTTACCGTATTAACACAAAAAGTAGTTCAAAGGAAAAATAAATTTGGAAATTATGTACATATTTAGAATTCAAGAAAAAATATGTAGAATTACTTAATCAAGAACTTCAAATATAAGGCTTAAGTTTTAAACCCATTAAAAGGTGTTTGCGGGCACTTTGAGAGTACTGTTAAACTCTTTAGATTTTGATTTTTTTAACGTAATATTTTGAGACTCTGAATTTCGCCAGTTGTCTGGTTGAATTTTAGGAGTTAATTTCCTGACAGTACTTTCATAATCGTGCCCACTTGGCATAATTTCTTTTGCCAGTCAAAAGTTCAAAGAAGATGGAGAGATATGGTTTCAAGCTGACGGTTCTAGAATTTTTTTTTTAACACAATTCCTAAGAAAACTCATAAATTTAAAATTCTGGGTTCAAACACTGGAAGATCGTTGCAGTAAATTTTTAATTATTTACTTGGTTCCCCAAATTATGAAATATTATTTTCGGCTCACTTTAAAGCTGGGGGATTTCGTCAACATGAATTTATTTGTATTTCTATCGTTGAGCTAGAGATCAGTTGTTTTCTCACAAAATTCTTTTATTAATATTTTAAGCCATTAACCTGTTTTCTGAAATTTTAAAATATTATTTAGTATTATTCAACTTCTTCAATAATTTTGTTATTGAAACTAGTTCAGACGTTTTCGATGACATGAATATTGACAGATACAAAACATCATATTTAATGCAGCCGGGATCAAAAATCACCCGGAAAATTTTTTCTCAAAACAATTTTAAGCTTTTTCATCCAGCTTTGACAGGGTCCATACCACTGCACTATAGGGTCGCTATTGTAACTGCATTATTAGTCCCAAGAAGCAGCTATTGCCAAGAGTTATTCATCGTTTGATGAATACTTATGTTATCGTTGTCTGATTTGTCAGTAGAGCCTAGGCAGACAAAATTTCTATCTACCTAAAAATTATAACTGTCTATATTAGCGTTTCATCCAAGGTGTTGGTCTTGTCTACTGCATATACTAAGCCATGTTTACATTAAACGTATCAACCCATCTTTTCGAATGCTTCAAAAGCTGTACTAAAATCAAAATCTTTTCTTACGGCTATGACAATATCTTCGGCGTATAGGAGAAATTTTACGGACTTTTTGAAAAATTGTGCTTTTAGTGTTGGCATGAAAGTTATATATATATTTTCAAGGTTGATGTTATAGAAGTCACAGACAGCTCATCGCCTTATCTAAAACCCTTTTTACATTAAAAGTCTGCTTGCTCACCTTTTCGATAATCATCCGGAATTTGGCAGGGTTATTCGACTACTCTAAATAACTCATCTCTGTGGAGTATCATACGAGGTCTTGAAATCGATATACCTGTCGTACCTGTTAATTTTAAGATCCGACGGTTTTTCAAAGGTGAATGTTTGAATATCAATTTTTCTGGCCTCAGACTGTCAGCTTCAACAAGATTCAAATGACATGCATCCAATAATTCTCAAGTTAGGTGAATATATGGCTTAAAGATGATTTCACAACTTTAAAAAAATAAGATGTTTCGTTAGTTTTAATTGTAAGGAATAGGAGAATTACAACACTATCAGTTTTTTCTGGCGAGTCCGAAGAGCTTAGATGAGTAGCAGTTTTTATGGCAAGAAATACTCTTGGAGGATTTGCACTTCCTCGCAAGAGGCCAAGACTGCTCTGCATGAGAATTCAAGGCTCTATCATGTCAAGACAAACTCATTTAAAAAAAATGTACGACAATGAATTTTTAGACTTGGAATTATATCTTAAAAATTACCAAAAAAAAATCCAGAAATACTGTTTTTTTTTCGAAATAAGTATCATTCGTTAATGCTTTAAAAAAGTCATAAGATCATTGGAACCCTTAAATATGTTTCAGCAATAATTAAAAAGCATTGGAAGTTCTCAATTAGACTTGATTGCACTAACCATTTCCAGATTGGAATTCAAGGAAATCCTTTTTACATAAGCCACCCGTAAACGAACTTAAAATTTCATTCAAGTCAAATAAAAACACAAACAAAACTTCAAGAACAACAATATATGGATGCATGGTTGTGGCAATTAAGATAAAATCACATAGGCTGCAGGAAACTTTCAAAAACTCCTTCAGTTGTAAAATAGGTAAGACGGGGCAATTTGCCTACTTTCCACTCCTATTATATCCCAAGTGGTTAGAGAGGTTTAAGCAATTTCTTTTTGTTTTCAAATTTTTCAAATAATTTTAAGCTTGCCTTCGTTTTGAAGCTTTTTAGTTTCCTTTTAATTATTTGCATTCTTAGGCATGCTTTTTCCTTCAAATTTTAATTTCCTACAACAATTCATTCCTCCTTTTTAATATTACTTTAATTTGTTTTCTTTTTAAATGAAAAAAAAAAAATAAAATGCTCGTTCCTCATTCACACCTGCTTACAGCTCGTTGCGTTCAATTGCAGTTATATTCTTTAAGTAGCAACATAAAAAGTGAAAGTAAAAAACACGTATTTTCCAACCAACTTAGTTAAAAAATGAAAACAACCGAAAAACACAGAATTCCTATTATAATTCTTTCCCTCAGGTTTATGGGCCACCAATGCACAAGCGTAACATATGTTGGAACCCATACGGAAGGGGCGACATTCATGATATCTATTGGAATCCACCCGCCACCACTACAACTCGTCATCACCTACCAAATTGTCCTTGTGAACTAGCATACGAACAGTCCTACGAAAAGGTAGGTGTGTGTGCTGTGTGAGTGTGAATAACTGTTCGGGGTTAAGTTTACCCCAAACATCTTAATCAGGTCACCCTGTAAGTAAGACAAGGATGTTTGAAATGAAGGTACAAGAACAATATAATGTATTTTTAAAGTTTGCAGTTAATTGTATCCATTTGTTTTGAGTTCTTTCTTCTTTTTTTCTCATTTCAATTTGGTTTGTTTTAACCCACACAATCCTTGATGATAGCATCAAGGATTTCGAAAAGGAAATGGACAGAAAAAAGAAAGAAATACGAGCACTGATGGGCTTGCCTCCCCCTCTTGTGAATCCGGTGTGAATATTTCAATGGCTCACCTCACATGCTTTGCCTCACATCCGGCGGGCGTCAGCCAGCAAACATATTATTATGGTCCCTCATTTAGCCTCTCATATAAGAAGTGAATGTATACTTCACCCACAATCCCCCGCATATCATTGGTATTCTCTGGTTCTTTGCATTTTCAAATGCACGGAAATCCTTTTCATTTTTTTCGTCTGTATTTCTATATTCTATCTTCCTCGAAAGCGGATGATATAAAAATTCCCAAATGGAAAAGAAAAATTACATCCGCAGTCCTAAGGCATTCCAATACACCTATAGGTATAAGCAGATAACTTAAAATCACACAGCACCCAAAGGAAACGGGTTAATTAAGGCGACTATACTCGTGCATTGAGTATCCTTGTACCTCTGCACTCTGATGGGTAATGGTAAATAGAAAATCATTGACTGTCCTTATTCCAATTTGTTTAATTACACCTGAAATAGTGGAGGTTTGTTGACACACTAAAGGTAAGGATCGACACGGACACCATGGATAACAGGTGAGCTGAATGGGTAAAAAGTGAAAGTACAAAGGAAATACTGCAGGTTGCTTAGCATATACAAAATGCATGATGCCCTATTTATGTGTTTGATATTTTTTAAGAGGGATTTTCATGTGTATTGAAAGCTTAAAGATTAAAGGACTTTATTGAATGCGATGAGTGAGTGTGGTTTAGTGTCATCGGAGAGTATATGAACCTAAAGACGGTTTAATGCCTTAACGAGGTTCACCCAATGTGTTAGAGCTTGGCCAAAATTGAATTAAATTTATGAGCTGCTGCGATCCCGAATGGAAAAATAATAAAATGCACGACTGGATCGCACAAACTTGCTCTTATGTAAAAGTACTTTGGAATTTAAGATACATTTTATAAATATAAAACATGGATTTAATGAGATAATAATGTTCAAATGCATAAAATTGCCGTCTGGTTTCCGGAAAAGTATGAATTTATGCAAATAAACTTTAAAAAATCGTTTTATTATTAAATAAAATTTTTATATAAGAAATTTCTCTAAAATTTTTCAAGAAAAAAATGTGGGATGCGAATTTTAAGTATTTAATAATATTCGTTTTAGGAAATAATTTCAAAAAATAATCGTTCATAGGTTTTGAAGATATTGATTTAAATTTTTTTTTTTTTTAAACCCAATAAATATTTTTTCGAATATTTTTATATACAAAATTATTTTAAACTTAAGGGGACTCCTGCTAAAAATTTTTGGTTAAAATCCTTAGAGCCGTTAATGAGAAAGTCGAAAATCAAAAAAACGGGTCTATGGCAGGTACCCCTAATAACATTTAGCCCCAAAATTTTTTTTGACCAAAATGTAGTCCATGTCCATAATATCACACTTAATTTTTTTTATCAAAATCGTTAGAGCCGTTTTCGAGATAAATAAGATTTTGCATTACGGGTGTATGGGGGGTACCCTTAGTTTTGGAGCTAAAAAAAAAATTTCAATTTCTCCTCTAGGGAATCACCGAAGACTCTTAACTACCGAGATTGAAAGAAATAGGTCCAGTGGTTTAGGCTGTAGTGAGAGGTACAGACATACAGACCCACTGAAACATGTTTTTTGTGTACTAAATTTTCCTTAAAATTTTTATAAAAAAAATTGATATGCAAATTGTTAGTATTTAATAAAATACATTTTAAAACGTAATTTAAAAATTTAATCGTGTATCGGTTTTCAAGATATTGAATTTTCAAAAAAAAAATACATATGTATTATTTTTTTAAAAATCCAAAAACTATTTTTTCGAAAAAATTTTGAGTATATATTTTTTCAAATGCAAAGCAGCTCCTGCATAAAAATTTTGGTTAAAATCGTTAGAGCCGTTGGTGAGAAATTCGAAAATCAAAAAAATCGTTCTATGACAGGTACCCCTAATAACATTTCCCCCCAAATTTTTTTTTCACCAAAATATAGTCCATGTCCATAATATCACACTTAATTTTTTTTATCAAAATCGTTAGAGCCGTTTTCGATATAAATAAGATTTTGCATTACGGGTGTATGGGGGGTACCCTTAGTTTTGGAGCTAAAAAAAAAATTTCAATTTCTCCTCTAGGGAATCACCGAAGACCCTTAACTACCGAGTTTGAAGAAAATACCTCCGGTAGTTTAGGCTGCAGTTCGAGGTACAGACATACAGACATACAGACAGACAGACGGAATTGTCGGACCCACTTTTTTCGTCTTCGCTATCATCGTAATGTCAACTTTGATCAAAATCTCGAGTTCGATTTTTTTTCCAAATGCAGAACTTGCCCTATAGTACCTATATCGCAAGTAAAAAATCTAAAGCTAAAACTTGGATTTTTAATTAAAAGCTGGATATTTAGTGAATAAAAATAAGCTTAAGCTAGCTAGTTAAAATGTTTTGTTTAGTAATAGCTATTTTAAAATAGCCAACGCTAAATTCATTTAGTGTTAGCTTGTTTTCGAAGCCTAAACTTCGATTTGTATGAATAAAAATAGCTTAAACTAGACCATTATAGTTAAAGCTACAAAATTTCAAGATTTGTTCGACCTATCTAGAAAGCTTTGACTAGGTCTTATTTTCAGCATTCTATGAAGCAGACTGCACATAAGTCCCGAACAAGCGTTGAACATGCCTAGACAAGACACTCCAGGCACTGAAGATCCATAACTGAACAGATTGGATAATAGTAGCAGATCAATTTTATGTGTATTCGATTACTGCCAATTTTTACAAAATTTCAAAATTTGTTGGTTATTTTATTAGGTGGACTTGCACTAAAGTTTTTTGACCATACTGATTGCTGCTGTCTAACAAAAACTTCGACCTTATCTTCATTTTACTTATCATTGTTCCATTTGTGTTTGTTTTCGTTGTTGTTTTTTTAGTGAAATACATGACGTAGCAAATAAAATCTGATTTTATGTTTGATAGAAATGTCTTTGATAAATTAAACTATTCTTTCAAAAGTTATTTTAGTTAAAATATAGTATAAAAGTTTTCTTTGCTGTTATTCATAAAAACTGTAGTGCTTCATCATCGAAACTTTAAAGTTTTATAAGTCAATAATTACCATTGTTGAGCGAACGTCACTTACTCGAATTGATTGATTGACAAAATAGTTTGAAATTTTTCGACTACTTCAGCTTTTTTGATAATAGCTAGACGCTGCGATTTTAAAATTTAGCTTCGAAATTATTGAAAAGAAGGTATGAATACTAGTACTGAGTTTAAAATTGAATACAGTTTTTAGAGTCAGACTTTTAAAGTTTTCATTTTTTCATTACCACGTTTCCAATGTGGATGAAAATTGATAAATTTATAGCAAGCTTTTAAGTACTTTTGCTAAAAATTTAATACACAATACCATTAAGTTTTTAGAAGCTTCTACACAGTAAAAACAATCAAAATCAGTTGCACCGTTCGATATAAGATGAAAAGGTCGAAAAAAATTTTAAAAACAAATAATTTCATTTCAAAAAAAATTTTGTATAAAAAATACTTTAACTAACTACCAAGTTAAAAGAAAATTAACACAACCGTTTGGGCTGAAGCCTGGCATACAGAATTTCGATACACACCTTTTTCGTCTTTCCTACTGTCATTTTGATAAAAACACAAGTAGCTGTCAGTCATAGATACATCAAAGTGAGATCTCTTCGTTGCAACATGTGGATAGTACCAAAACATACCTTATTTTAAAAGCCTGGTACGTAAAACCACAACACGGTTTCGAGTATCGACAGGAAAAAAACATCACATAAAAAGAAAAAATAACTGAACTTCACCATCACATTTTCCCATGTGGCCTTCAATCAAAGTAAAAGAATACAAAATACAACCAACCAACGAACGAAAGTGGAAATTTCATTTTCATAACTCTCCACTGCAGTAAAGTTCATGAGCGAAGCGAACTACTACCGTTATGTACCTTACCTACTACAACTACTGTGTGTTTGTTTCTTCATCGTTGGGCGCCATTGAGAATTGAGGTTAGGTTTGTTAAAGTCATAACGGTTTTATTTTTTCTCAATGTACCTATATACATATACATTTGTAGAATAGATAGAAACATTAAGGTGATGCGAGACGGCAGACGTGCGGCGCAAACACAAATGTTAATTTAAGGATTTGATAAATTGAATGCAGACAGAGGGACCACTGGAAAAATTTATATAGAATTGTCTAGGATGTTGTAAAGGAAAAAAAGGAAACGGATACTGACACTGGCATGCTGCTTCCGGCAGTTGCATAGTTTTTTGTGTTTTTTTTTTCTGTTGCAGCTTTTTGAAGGTACGAATATTGGAATAGGTATAGAAGGACCAAACTGTGATGGAGTCAATTCATGTCATTTTATTTGTTTGTTCGCTCTTGCCTTTGGGGCGATATGACGGCACTGTTTGGTTGTCTACTTTGGCTCTTTGAAGGACTCTACTTTCGAAAATTGAAAATGAAAAGCTATTTGATTGAGGATTTTGATGTTAATATTGAAGTTTTCTTGGTCAACAACAAATATAGGTACGAGTATATATATCTATGGATGAAATAAAAAAAAATATTTATTAAAAAAACGAAGGAGATGAGGAAAATTCAATGATGAATTTTATTTTCCGATGAAAGGATGGGATATTTTCATTGTTTGAAAGCAGATGTGGTCATTTTCAGTGTTTGTCAGTATCCGGATTATATTGAACTTTTTACAAACAAACACAGGGTGTTTTTCAAGGCCTGAGAAGAGGCTGTCATTTTGTTCGGTTGGCATCTTTTGTCGGTCTGAGGTGTTGAACAACAACTTATTATGAAAAATAAGTTTTGAGTGTGGGTTCTGGTGATTCGTGTTGTCTTCGTCGTGTTTGATTTTTAAAAATATTAATATTATTTAAAAGAAATTTTATCTGTTCAAAGTGTAACTAGCTGCACATATGATTGTGTACAAATTGTGTTTTCATTTTTGCCGGATGGAGAACATAAAATAAATATTCACATAAATAAGAGTTTATATGGATTGTAAAGAGCCTGAGCCTAGTGACCTACAACTCTCAATCATTCCTGCAGTCCAACGCACTTACCATTATACCAAAAGGTACTATGGCTAAGAATTTTGTTGGGAGCAATACCCCCATAAAATAAATAAATTAATAATATTCCTCGTAAAACGTGTGTGATGTGGCACCGTCTAGTTGGAACCACAAGTTCTGTAGGCCTGATTGATCGAATTCGGACACAAGAAAGTTTGTCAACAAGTCCACGCTGTATAAATAGTTGACTGAAATAACAGAAAGTTCTCTCATTAAAATTATTTATTGATATTAACAAACAAGTCCCTTAATGACTACCCTATGGTTTTCCTGAATAAATTTTAAAATTGTTTGACTCGTAACCGTTCCACTTCCAGAATTCAGTATGTCATGTAAATATTTTTAGCTTTTTATAGTAAAAATAGACAATAAACTTATTTTTTAAAATCTAATAAACAAATTGTCTCATTGAGCCATTTTATCTATAGTAAAACACGAGTTTAGAAACCGGCTACAAACATTCCTAATTATGTTTATAGGTTTATGATATAGGATATATATATAGGATAGTTAAATTTAATTGTTTATTTTTCGTTTTTTAAACTTTCTTACACAATCTGAAAAATATAGAACTTTTGTTCTCAAAAGGTTTGCAAATTGTTAAACAAATATTTTAAAAGTTATAATTGATATTTGTCGGTTCAAAGGTCAATTTTGTATTCTAAAAAGCCATGGTTTTCTGATATAAAGGAATAACACTAAAAGACAAATTTTTTTATCTGGAACCGGATTATCCTCTTCCAAAGTTTTTTATTCCACGAATTTGAATCTGACATTAAAATTATTGTCCTATCACCTTAGATTTTTAAGGCCTTATAAACTTAAAGTCCCAAAAGGTCATACCATGGCCATATTAATTTAATACATTTATATGTATATATACATAAATTGCATCTTTGGCATAAGCGCAAATTATCCTTCACTGCTTTGACATTTAAGCCCTGACCTATCGTAATATATCCTACCAGATCCAGAGCATGTGAGTCATCCTCTTTAGTACCCCAGTTTTCAGGTAGAAAAAAAATATTATGCAATTTTGTGTATATTTTTTTCATTACTGCTTATCTAATCAAACTCCCTTTAGTAATATTTTTAAGTGCGTTGGGGAGTTCTTCAGTTGTATTGATTTTTCTTGCTCTATAGGACTTGTATTTGTTTTGTATAAAAAATCGAATTTTGTAGCCAAGCCTAACGCTATGAACTTACACTACGACACATGAAATGGCACATCTTGAATATGTTAATCATAATTTCTTATACAAGAAAGTCGAAATAAAGTGTAAAAAATATTCGTACCTATCTCATGAATTTTTTCTTCAGACTTTGTTGAAATTGCCCCTAAAACATTGATTAAACTTCATTATCTATTTGAAGTATTAAATTCTTCAAAATGGGAATGACGGAATCAGTATTGATGATTCTGTCAAAATGTTTGACTTTTGTTTCTGGCATCACATTGATCGATTGTCGACGTTGACTAAATTGGTGGAAAAGATAATGTTTCTTTTTTGGTACTAAAAGATTTTCCAATAGAAATTTCCAAACTTTGACAGGTGATTGCGGCCATATTATTAAAGCTACATCTGTCAAATTGGCTGTCATTTATTAACTAGTATTTTTTCAAAAGAACTCGGTCAACGGCCTAGGCTTTGATGAAAGCATCGCTTCCCATCGATCAGCGAAATCAAGCATCATTGTGCGTGGCGTGGTTAGTACTTGGATGGAGAACCGTTCAATATCAACCTTATGTTCTTTCTTTCTGTGTCTCTCTCTCTGTTGTAATGTCTAAGCCCATGGTCTCAGTCGCCAGTGATTTCAGTGTCTCTACTTCGTAGATTTATCTACACAAATATATAATGTAATGTAATGTAGATTTCAACAACATGTGTAAATGATTATATTTCATACAAAATGGCATACATGGACCATAAAATAAAATAAAATATCAATGATACATATGTACATACATATCTCACTCGCATTTTGAAACGCTTAATGGTAAACCCTTTAATAATTTTAAATGTACTTTTAAATTTTTTCTTATTATCTTCTTAGTTACATAATATGTGATTATATCAATAAGCCATAACCTTACATTTTCAGTTTATGGTATTCAAGAATGAGCACAAGTACACACCCGACGAAGGCACCTTTATATAATTTTATGTGAATAGCTTCTTGGAAATGACTTTATTTATCTATACTAAATAAACCACCTAATCTTCTAATACACTTTAAAAAACAACAAAAAAAGGGAAACAGAAAATACGCAAATTTATATTGGCCAAACAAAAAAAAAACACAAATAAAATAAATCTAGTCTTTTCCCTATCCTCCATTCCAATTATATCATTATTGGTATTCAATTAGAGAAATTAAAATCTATATTTTCAAAACAAACACAAAAATCCATTCTTATTTTTGTCTGGAAAGTGAAATTATGTTAAAGTGGAATTGATGAAACTTTTATAATTAGACCGAGAATAATAGAAAAAATATTGCCAAAACATTAGGTCCTAAGACTTGAAAAAAACTTAAACAGAGATGCAGCAAAAGTGATAATGCATAATTTTTCAAAACTTTCGGGGGATACACCTTTATGTCCAGCACTTTTGTGTTCATCAAACTCTTCAAGTGCTTCATATGGATGTAGGTCAACTACATTTGAAGGAGGAAGTTCGGGAAGCAACTTATGTAGATTCAACAGAATACACAGACTCAAAATAATCGACAAACATACTACATACATATGGCAGACATTTAACTAGACATAGATAGCAGCAGAAAATTCCATGCATATTAATTACATTTCCAGAATTTTTTTACCGTTGGAATTTAATTTCAGAATTGTCAACAAACTGATTCTGAAGAAATTAATAAAGAAAATCAAAACTGAGGATTTACAAAATTACCTCTTTTTTATTTTTATCTATTTTTTATCTGTTGTAAGCCTTATTCTTTTTAGTTTTTAAATTTGTAAAAATACGATTAAACCAAGGTAGATTAGAATATATCTTAATTAAAGATAAAGGTATGAAACTTTCAAGATCATGTGATAGGTGAAGCTTCAAAATGCAAAACGTTTGTTGAAGATCTTTATGGGCAAACATTTTCTGATTTGCTTTAGCAATTCAAATAATGAATTCAATTATTTTGACGTTTGAACACTGTTATCTAATAACATCAATATTTCCAAGTATCATTTTCGTGCATTTTATTGTAAAGCAATTTGGGTTTTAAGTCTCCCGACCAGAAGAGCTGAGTTTTGAAAACCTTCAGGCATCGCATTAATACTTAGATTTTAAGAGAAGAATTCTTACAAAATACATATTATTGGCCGAATCACCAAATTGAATCTGAGACAATCTAGAAAAATAGTTGGACTCTACTTTCAAACATCCGATAAAAACTAACATTCAAAAGTTTATTGGGGTTGATCCTGATCTTGAAAAATGTAAAATTTCAAAATCAAAACACTAAACATTTATTTGTATGTCTCAAAATGATTAAGTAACTATTCATTTTGCATATAGATTAATCTCTAAAGCCTGCTACCACAATTAAAGTGATAAAAGTTGTTTTTTTTTATCATTTATAAGAAGTTATAAAATAATGAGTTGGTAGGTTTTCAAAGCTATCGTTTCAATCACACGAAACCAAGAGTCTATCGAAGTTCCTACCATCTTATCTAAAGACGCTCAATTTTGATTTCAATCGACAGTATCAAAATTTATGTCATATTTATTTTTCTGGGTTGTAGATTATCGAAATATACAGCACGTTTATCGTAAAGATTGAATAATGCTAATGCGGTATACGTGTATTATTGTGGTGCTCGATTATAGTGCATGTGTTTCAAATATAATCACAACAAGTTCTAAGTTCAGTTTAGCTGTAAATTAATAAAATTTCTTGGGGTTTTTATTTATATAGTCTTTTAATATGTTTACGAGTAGTATTTACTAGTTTTTTTTTTTTTCATTAAAATTCATACGATGAGATAAGTTTTTGGCTCTTTGTCTCGAGGATAAATTGAAATTCCCGACATCACATCAAGGTTACTAAACAAGTGCAGTTTGAAAACACTTTTTTTTGTGTATTATTTGTATATTTATCGCTGATTTAACAAAATCCGTATCTTCGCTGCTTTCAAATTGATTTATTAAGCAAACAACGAAAATATCTTTTCAATTCAAATCACGAATTTAACAATTTATCATTAGAAACGATTGCACTGCCACACTTTTCTAGTTAACGGTCAACATTTGAAAATGTCCCAGTTACCCAAAAAGGTATTGCCAAACATGAAAATCCTATCTCGAAGTCTCATCAAGCTTACCGATATCAGTAAGATTGAGTACCTACAACAAAGAAATATATAGTCAATTTGAATTCAATCAGCCAACAATAAGCCGTAAGTTGGGTTGTGTAATTTTTATTTTAAAACCAAAATGAAATAAGAAAGAGAAACTCGCATACGGAATACAAAATTCCAAAGCGCAACAAAGAAGTCTCCAAGTCAGACTTTGGAGCACGCAAGATATATATTTCTCCGTTGCACGTCTTGGTTGGATGACGACGACGACGTTTGCCGACCGACGAGACGCGAACGAACGGACGACGCATTGAAGCTAAACGTGCCATTCAATTCATTCATGGGCATACATGAAACACAACAATTCAATGCCTTCCATTTCCGTCACTTTCTTTTCAGACTGTCACTTTTCGTCTTATGATCGAGAGTTGAAGAAGGTAGGTTAGGTATATCTTCAACTGGCCATGCCTCCATCGAAGGTATACGAATATCAACCATAAATTGAAAATACATAGATACTTTTGCAAATTTGAAATGTCTCATCAGCTATGCGGATAGTTTGCTGTCAGAATAATAAAATATTCGATTATGTCATTATAGTATGCCTTTCAACGATGACGACGCGGTGTGGTTGTTGCAGGGTGATCGGATCATATTTTCAAACTATATACGACAAAATACCAACCATGCCACTGGTTACATTAGATTGAATATATGGAATTTTTAATTTCAGGTGTTCGTATTAATAGCAAGTTTCGATAAAATTGCAATTGTCAGTTGAAATGACGTTGTGAATTCAAAATGAGTAGTATGCATTTATATACATGTGTACTTAAACCGCTATTCACACGTGGTCAAAAAATACAGAATCAGTAGATACTACCTTTGGTTTACAGTTGATAACGTTAAGTTCTGAGTTTGCTTCCAAGGAACAATATTGAATTTCAGACATAAATTCATCTGTTCCGCCGGGGCAGCTTTTTTCCCGGGTTTTGACTCAATCTCACAAAATAATGCCTAATGTACCTAAATATCTTTTATTGATAAGGAACAATCGCTGCATTGTGATTTAACCTTAAGAAATTGCTTTTAAAATTTCAATCAAACAAATTTAACTTAACGAAGAATGTATTTTTGCAAATTGACATCTGTCATTAAAATTGACAAAAGAAAAATATTTGCAAATGACAAATGACAAAAAAGTTATTTAATTAGTAATTAATAAAAGAATTTATTTATTTTGATCTACATGCATATTATGATTTTTATTTTGTCCTTGCCCGGGAAATCCCGGGATTTTTCATTATTTTAGCCATTTGTCCCGCCGAGGTGTAAGAAAAATCTAGCAATCCTATATATGTATACATACATATGTATAAGGAAATTCATTACAAACTAGATCTACGAGTAGTACACATATAACTGATCCTATTGTTACAATATATGTATATACACTGCGCGTCATCAGGTTAGCACACCTCCTCGCGTAAGTGATTCTGGCCAAACTAAATGAGCTGCCATTTTAAAATTATTGTTTCTTATGGAAGATTCAATTCTCAGTGAAATAAGACAAAATGTGTTGTTTTCCCATGTTTGGGCATTTTTGAAGTAAAACTTCTTTTCCGGCGTTGGGGGTAAAAAAATTTCTATGCAGCTGTCAGTGACATGTCAAACCGCCACGCCATCCGTCAAAGATAGCGACATGTTTTTAGCATGTGCAAAGTAAAACATGAAGTTGGATACGATTTAGAATTTACATATTTCAAATGGCTGCATTCAAAGATAAACATAAAACTATAGGTTCAGACGCGCAATGGCTATGCAACCGAATAATTATTGACAAGCATATTGTAATCCAAATAAATTTTACCAACATCTAAACCTCGCATACAAAGTACTGGCCAAAAAGTTGGGTATATCCACTACCATTTGTATTCTTGCTGTCATAGATGGCATGCCATATGACCATCAGGTTGCCTGAAAGTTTTGAAATTATACTTTTTAATAATATTTATTCGCTTAAGCGCACACGCCACCGACATTTGTTTTGGTATTTATAAATTTGAACGTCACCCGACTAATCAATCAAATACTTTAATAATTAATTTTACAAGAGTGCCGCTGTCAGTGTACTTGCTTTCCAAGTTGCCTGGATACTGAATCAATGCCAGGTGACTACTAAGTTGCTCGGGTTTGTACGGGTTAATAAGAAATGCTTGTGTACATTACAAGATTACAACATGCTTGCCAATACTTGCACGTGCAGCCCTAGGGTAATACAAACAAAGCGAGGCAACTTGCTTGTCAAGTGGCATGGGAGTTTTGTACTTTTCTTCTCGATTTCATTTAAGGCTAGGCGCGCACATTCAATTTTTTTGAAGTAAAACTTCTTTTCCGGCGTTGGTGGTAAAAAATTCTCTATGCAGCTGTCATTGACATTTCAAACCGTCACGTTATCAGTCAAACACAGCGACATGTTTTAAAAATACAAAATGTTTGTGAATTATGTGGTCGACCAATTTAACAAGCAGAAACCACTATCCTTAAAAAAAAAAAAACAAACAAACATATCTTTTTGATGTTTTTTTGAAGTAAAACTTCTTTTCCGGCGTTGGGGAAAAAAAGCTGTCAGTGACATGTCAAAACGTCACGTTATCCGTCAAAGACAGCGACATGTTTTTAGAATACAAAATGTTTGTTCGTAGGTTATAATCTTACAGAAGCTTTGCTTGAGGAAAAAGAAGTTTTACTTCAACCGCGCGTACGTCAGTACACACAATCTTTTTAAATAATTTTTTTATCTAAAATAACAAAAAAATAACAATTTAAATAAGGTCATCAGGTTAGCACATATTATTTTTTTTTCATTTTAGTTAGGCTTTTAAGCCATGAAATTGTTTCTAAACTTAAACATTAAGTAATTCAAACATTTTTTAATAAATTTGAAAAGGTGTTGATCCTCCCTTGTTGACAATGACTTGTTAGATTCGATTGGGAAGCGAATCGTACAGTTTTCCAATGTAGTCCAAGGAAATGGCTGACCAGGCGCGCTTGATGCCTTCAATTAATTCCTCTTTATTTGAATACTGTTTTCCGGATTCGTAAACCTTCCGAGCCAGCCATCCCCACACGTTTTCTATGATATTTATGTCGGGTGAGTAAGGCGGCCACTGCAATAAAGTTGAGTTTTGGCCCTGAATCCATGACTTTACCACCCGGCCAGTGTGGATCGGAGCATTGTCATGTTGAAAATGCCATGGAAGGCTACCAAACAAATTTTCAAAATGGGAAAAAGCATTTTTAAGCACGTTTTTGTAATTGTTTGCTTTCATAGTTGATTTTAAAAACTGTAACTCGCACGTTCCATAGTAGGAAATGGCTCCCCAAACCATCACACCCCCCATCCGACTATGAAGGCGACCATACTGGTGCTCCTCCTTGCGAAGATCATGGAAATAATAATTGTAGCCGTCTGGACCTTTCAAATTAAATTTCTTTTGATCCAAAAAGACAACGTAGTGCCAATCAGAATTCCATGTCATGTGCGCCCGTGCAAAATTCAAGGATATTTCCTTTCGAGCCATGTTAAGTGGGGGTTTTTTCTTCAACTGTAACCTTTTTAAATGCGGAGCACTCCTTATCACTCTTTAAATGGTAGATAAACTCGCTTTAACACCAACATTTGCCCTGATTTTTGAAGCTGAGTTATGAGAGTTAGATGCTTCTCTCACAATAGCTCTCTTATCAGCATTCGAAATTATTTTATTATTATCACCTTTGTTATTTTTAACATATCCTGACTTATTGCACAGAAATGCGGATATCACTTTTCGACTTCTACCGATCTTTTTGGCTATTGCACTTATTGACAGCTTCAACTACTCATAAGCTTCAATTTTCGATTTCTCTTCAACAGTTAGCGGTTTACCTATACCCATATTATTTGGAATAGATTACTTGAGCAGCAAAAAAAATTTGGTTCTTATACGAGTTGAACTTATGAAGAAAAACTAAAATTAATTTTCATGTGCTAACCTGATGACGCAAAAAAAAAGCACACTTTTCAATCGAAAATTAACAAAAAAGCAAACACCGTAAAACGGGGTCTTTTCTTTGCATGCTCTTTTTGCCAGTGAGAGTGTATACAAGGATGAGAAAAATAGAGCACAAGAAAGTAGCTGCATATTAACAACAACCACCCGAACATAAGTTTTATTAAGCTTAAAGAAGGTGTGCTAACCTGATGACGCGCAGTGTACATACATATATATTGTTCACAATAAAAATGCCTACTTTTGTGACTTTAACGACGAAATAAAAGATCACGATAAAAGTTGGGTTGTATATCTACAGCAATCCAAGTGCTACTTGTTTCAGAAATTGACTGAGTGGCAAAAATTGGGCATTTTCGATGTGCCAATGTAGTGGAGATATTTCTCGGAAACAGAAACTTATTTTGACAATTTATTGTTATTTATTTTAGGATACAAAAGTTAATAACTGTATTTTCAATTAAAAATACTTTTTCAAATTCAAAATTTGTAAAGCAATGTAACCCGCACTTGAAATCACGTAAAATATCAACAGAGATCTGGGGATACAAAACATGAGTAGAATTCTTATATTCGCTCGTCTACCCGTATTAATCATTTGAACTTGTTTAAGTTATATAAGAAGGCGTTCGAAATGTCTCCTGTCTTTAATGATTTATCGCTTTTTTATCAACAATGTCCAAGTGAAATGGTCAGTTGTATTCCTCTCCTCAATTAATTCAACCGCAATAACCGTCTAGTTATGAATGCTCATCAGTTTACCTTTGAGCATAGCTTTGGACATACCGTCAAATATAGAGCTTCTTTCTTTATCTTCACTACTCGAATGTGGAATACTTTGGCTCCCTCGATTTATTCCTCCTTATTTTGTGTTCCATATTTCAAGACCAATATACATATGTACGTCGACATCTCCTATAAAGTCTTCTAAACTGTTTGCCTTAACGCTTACACTGTGAGACATCAAAACATTATACAAAAAAACTAGTTTAACTTTTATAAAAATTTTAAATTATCGAAACGATTTATTTTTAACAACTTTTCAGTATCATATTGAAAAACAAAATTTTGAAACCTAATACTGGTTTCAAAAATACAGAATTTCGTAGAACCGACTTAAGCAATTTTGAAATACAGGATATTGACTTTTTTCTCCAAACTTGGTACTCAACGAAAATAAACGTACCTGCCATATAACTGTGAATTAAAAATCTTATTAATCCCGAAAACTCCTTCAAATTATTTGTTAAAGGTATGGTTGTTTACGTTTTGGTTAAAAAAAATGTTCACAAAAAACGTTATTAATGGTACCTATCATGGAAAGTTTTTTTTTTATTTTCAACTTTCCCATTAAAGGCCGCACTAATTTCGAATTTGAAATAAATAAACAAACAAATTATTGAAAATAGATTTTTGAATTTTAGAAAAAGAAAAATTATTTATTTTTGAAAATCTAATATCTTGAAAGCAGGTAGGCAATTTTTTTTAGAAAAATTTCCTATATCAAAATTAATTTATTAATAAAAATTCCCTTATGATTTTTCTAAGCTTTGTTTCCATAAACTTATATTTTTTCCACAAATCAGACGGGATTCTATTTTTTGAGTTCAAACTATTCTAGAAGTTGTTTACAATTTAAACAATGAGTTTTATTCATTTAAACATTTTTCTCTAATAACATATGTATGTACATGTTTGAATACATACAAATTTTAAATTCTAAAGTACTCTTATACTTACACTTTATAAAAGCAAGTGCTTTCGAACCAGCGGTGCATTTTATTTTGTATAAAGTAAACAATCCAAAAAGTAAAACCTTTTTTTTTAGATATTTTTTTGATTTTGTGTTCAGATACCTCGGTTACACTCTTGCACTACTCGTATTACTAAACATCTTGAATGTCTAGCCTGAAACGTATAGAGCTATTTCGTGCGATGCAGCCCGATCGTGTGATCCAAAAATATGTATTATCAATCATAGAATCATAGACAATAGACCAATAACGCGATGAAAAAATCCAGAAAAAAAAACTTAAAAATGGAACTAAATTTTATAGACATCGGAATACCGAAAGTTCTAATTTCAGAAAAGTTTATAATTAACAAAAGAAATACATACCACTAAATGCTCTTAGAATAAATGGTTTTCCATCAAGTATTTCAAGTATCATAGGTCCCAGTCTTTGTCAAACTTAGGTGAGGTGGTTCTTGAAATCTCGTATTATTAGCTTTTTTATATCGCCTAATCTGAATGTAGAATTTGTACACAAAGACTATGTAGACTAAACCTATTTTAAAAACCCATTATGCATATATAAACATATTTTTATGTATGATATGTAATGTATGTATATATGTGTATGTAATGTTTGTATGCATACATACAACATTAGTGTGCCGCATAATCTTATAATATTTAATAAGGTGTGAAACGTTTTTTTCGTTTGTTTTTCCATCGTACCGAAAGTCTTTTTCGACTATACCAGTACTTCTTGCAGTTACTGATTCCCATTTTTTTTTAAATTTTTCCATGCCATTAGTTAGGAAATCATTATATCATTTTATATCGAGATAATTTAAGAGCTCTTTCATTTAATTTTATTGGTTTTTCACATAGATTTATGGTTCAATGACATTCTTACGTGAATGACTTTCGGTGCTTACTTTCGATAGTATAAAATTGGGATACGTTGTTGTTTTCCATACTTACGCCATCGTGTTGAAAATGGCCAGATTTAACAATAGACAGGAATTTTATCAATTTATTATTTTACTCCTTTGGTTGGCCAATTTTACAGCTTTTAATTGGCATTTGCATTTTGACTACGAGAATTGTTAAAGCCCAAAATAAATTCCTTAGCTCATAATCATTTCAAAAAAAATCATTGCAACTAAAATAAACAAAACTTTCATAAGATCTAGATAAGTTAAATATGACATTTACCTGTTCCTAAAATTTTAGCTGTAGCCAATTCGCAGAAACGAGATCCTAAAACTTTGTCTTCGTTAAAAAAAAAAAAACTAAGGAAGCGAATCGAAATATTGTTTCCCCACAGATAGCAAAACTGAGAAAAAAATGCTTTTGTAGTTGAACATTTGTTTTGAGAATTTCGTTAAGTAAACAAATAAAAAAAACATATTCGAAACACTTTTCGAAAACAAAAAGTATAACAGTGCAAAAAGTTGTAAAATTGAGAACGAATTTTGAATTTGGCAATAAAATTTCAATTTTCGAAAACTTTAGTTTAGGACCTCTGCCAGTCGTACAAACTTTGAATACTTTGCAGAAAATAATTTTTTTGAAAAGTCGCAACACGCAAAGTGAAAGGCCTTGGGATCTGAGATCTTCATAGCATAGTCTCTCTTAACAGCATTTGATAAGCTCCTCCGTCATAACTTCCGGCAGCAACATTATCGTGTTTTATTATTTATTAATTTTTTTTATAAACATATGCATATTTGGTTTTTCCATTTTCCACCCATGTGAACGTCACCTAAGTCACGAAAAAAACATAAGCCACAAGCACTCATATCTAATATATTACATAGCTGCAAGTCTGTGAATGCAAATTTCTCTCACATAACCGCTGTGCGCGCCGCCGCCGCTAGGTAGCCGTTCTATTGCCGTCAGTCGATTCTATAAGTGAAAGCATAAGCAAGCATGGTGTGTGACGATGTGGCAATAATTATGTTCAACCCAAACACGCTGCACCTACAATGGACACTTGCATCATCTCTGTCATATATGTACATAGAATTCCATTCGGGTCACGTTTAACCAAATGCGGGTGGCACTTTGAGGAGACAAAAAGTTTTGAATATTGCAGCTTAAACTACTGAAAAAGACGACACGTGAAAGATAAAAAGACAGACAGAAAATAAAAGGCGAATTGTCATTGAGAATTCGTTGCACGCACTTGGTGGCTTAAAACCACCTTTTGCTTTTGCATTGCACCCGCTTTGCTATATTCGACTTCGAAGAAGATGTCCAGGACCGGAGCATCCATAAGGCGCTTGGTCTTATACCATACAATTCTAAAATTGACATTACTTCGTATATAGGTGTCAAATTCGTAAGTCATACGTAAAATAATTGTAAATTTGCTACAACCTACAACCCCCGAATTGAACCAAAACCATGGACTGCCAAATTGGGCTATATATCGGAAATTGGGTCCCTCCCTACACATATCCTTAATGCATTCAACGATATGACACAACTATCTATTAACTTAATATACTCAGTTTGACATTTCAACTCAACCGCAAAAATATTCACTTTAATATCAATCAGTTTCTCTTTTGTTACCTAAACTTCTTTTTTATAAGAACAACATTTTTTATTGGTATTGGGCTACTATTTCGCAACTTTTTCGGCCCCGACACATTTTTAAATTTGGCTATCAAACTAGTTCAAGATATGGCAACTCTGTTTACAAGTGCAAACATAAGTGCAAAAAGTCCGAAATATCCATATTCTACGTATATTCTAAGTCTACCACGGACCGGGCTCCGGGTTTGCGGCACTCTCTCTCTCTCTCTCTCTCTCTCTCATTGATGGTCTTTACGACTAAATTGAGAATAACGCCATCCACGGACCACGTTAAGCATCCATTAACGATTTAGCAAAATTTAGTAAAAGTGTGGAAGGGCTATTTCGGGTTTTTGCCATTATTGCTGTTTTTATCATGCATCAGAAGATAGAAACTATGGTGTAAAATATAAAACAGCCTAGTATTAGGTATAAAACTAAATAACAATTTTTTTAACTTTACTAACTCTTTTTTAATTTTAAAGACTTTGTAAATACTCGTATACAGCCTTATCATCGTATCCGTTCGGAGAAACCTACGATCGGAGAGATCTTACGATCGTTACGTTTATTTCCTTCATAGTATCTGTTTCGTAACGGAAAAACCGACGTTTGCCAACGCGTGCATTTGACGTAAACGCCAATAAATTTATTAAGTGTTGATTCGTGTCAAATAAGCAAAGAAGAACCATGGATAGTGCAGCAGTATTTTTGGAAACGGAAAGATATGAACAAAGAACATTAAATAAAGAAAAAAGAAGATTCTTAAGAAATATATCAAATATTTTCCAACAGAGCTTCCATTTCGTTTTTTTTTTTCGGAAAATTTTTCACTTATAATTTGCCGTCGGAGAAATCGGAAATCAAATATCTTCATGCATCGCATGAATTCACGATGCGTTGCTGCCATTTTGACATTTCATCGGCATGCAACGCAAGGATTTGACATTTTCAACGCACACAAACTTTATTTTCGTAAATTTGTCCGATTGCCCTATCGGAATGGCTACAATGATACAAAATTCGTACATTTCCTAGAAATCGGAGAAAATTACTTTCGGATCGGGTACGATGATAAGGCTGATAACTATCGTAATAAGGCCATTTTTTTAATAAATTTCTTCTGAACACATCTAAAACAATGTCAGTTCGTGCAAAAACCATATTAAACCGCCCTTTTTTGACGTTTGTAAATGTCAAATTATCCATTTTGTCTAAGTCACAAAAAGGACATAAAATGTTTACACTCCTTTTTATTACTTAAATAAGAGTCGTTGTATAGTCGAAGTGATTTTACTGCGCCGCTAAAACGGGTTAATAAATACGAGTAAGTCGGTTAAAGTTTAGACCAGAGCCTGACTTGTCAAAATAAATAAACTCGTGTTTCTTTTTAAGATGAGAGCGTTCAGAGCTTCGAATTTGTGCGTTCTAAACATACTCAGGATAAAATTGTAGAGTAAACGGTGTAAAATGCTGAGCAAAACAAACTTCACATTTGACTGGTAAGAAAAAGGGACTAAAAAATCAAAACAAATACATAATGGCGAATGAGGGAAGTACGTCAGGTTCTAATACGAATATTTTTTCAGGATTTATCTTTATTTCAGGATTTAAATGGACGAAAAATATAAAAATAAAATTATAAAAGTGGCGTCAGGTAAAAGCTCAAGTGGCTTTCAAAAATAATTGAGAGTACTCTGAGTGCACTCGGTGTGGAGGATGTTTAAAGCGTACTCTATACGCCCGAAATTTGTTCTTGGCATTGCTCATACCTCAAATGTCGGATAAGAGATCATCAATTGTTATCAAGCCTTAAAGCAAGCTTAAAGCAAGCATATGAGCACTGGCACTGCAGCAATATTTGTATCGTTGCCTTTGTCGCAAGGAAAACTGTCATTTGGTTTTGCGTTTCCAATTTTGAGTTTGAAGTTTGTGTATGAAAAAAGTTTTTGATTGTGTTTTATGTTTTTCTTTCAAGTTTAAGTATGGGTCGACTTTCGACCAGCCGAGCAAAATACACAGGATAAGGTTCGACTTCGCAAACATTTATAAATAGATAAAACGCATTGATGAAAAACTCGTTGAATGTTTTAAAACGCTAATGAGTAATGACATTTTCAAGTACAGTATAGTGTTCCACGATGAGTCTCTCCAACTTCAAGTGGAAGTGCGGCCCTGAAGACACGAATTATATTATGATGTGTGCAGTCATATATGCACTACGAAATAGGCAAAAGGAAGTGTTAATTATCCTTTATTTTGTTACGAGCTAGCGAACGAGGTTTGTTTTACTTTGCATGCTAATTATGACGTTGAAAAAACTATCTTATGAAAGGGCGACACTTAGATTCTGCAAGGTTGGTTTGTGGAGGTTTTCTGCTTTTTGTCAGTTAATCAAAATTTATGCGACATCACGTCCGATGAGCCTCCCATAAGATAAACCTATCAGGAAAGAACCTTTGTATACCTAGTTCCTTACTGGTAGACAAAAAAAATCTAAAGCTGCCAATTGAGTAATTTTTCCTTTGAAAAATAAAAATACACCACCACCAGAGATGTCCAAAAAATTCTAAGTATTTATGTATGGATGTATCTTTTTTGCCTTTAGCTTGGAAATACAAAATATAGCGAATATTTTTTTATTTCATTTGGGTGAATAGGTATATTTTTATTTTGCTTTTTAAAAGAATTCATTGTGAATAATATTGTGTTTTGCATTTCAATAAGGAGGTTTGGAAGCTTGAAGACATGTCTGTATCTTTCTTTTGTGCCAGTTGGAATTGACTCTGAGGTCCGCAAGGGGACTTTGTAAAGCTTTTGATTTATGAACCGTAAAAACAGAGTAATAAAGTAATTAGCTTTGCGAACAGACGGAAGTGGTGACATATTTGTTTGTTATGATGTTGGGCCTCGTCAGAATTGAAGATTTTTTTGTTCGTGATAAAGGTGGGATGGAGATTTGACATGGCGAGATAAATTCTTTGATGACGGTGAACGCATTATAGCAGGGATAGTGATTGATGTTTCTAAATGCTTTCAAACATCCCAAACTTAAATATATGAGTATCCTTCAAAAGACATGATATACTTTATGTCAATAATTGCTAAAGGAGTGCGACACCCTTTAAGCAAGAAAATCGAGCATTGGATGTCAATGAAGATTAATGAAATGATTAATGATTTTTTTCACTTTTTCATTAGGCATGAACCCATTTAAAACAACTTTCCAACATTCTAAGACAGTTTTTAGTTTAAGTACAAAGTTGAAATCGTTAAAGCTTTTTTAAAGAGAATTTTATTTGTATAAGAACAATTCTTTGACCCTGTAAAGAATTATTTTGAGAATAATAATAAAATTAATGCCGAAAAAAAATCTGTTCAAATTTTCACTCTCAACAACCTTTCCAAAGTCCCCCAAAATCCCTGTATTGGGGTTTTGTATGGTTATTTTCCAAGAAGTAGGTAATGCACGAGGTGGAGATGAAAGTTTTTTGAATAGACCAAAAGCTCTACATATGGGCATGGTTGAACGTAAAAGATGAATTTTGTGGGATTAAGTCATAAATAATGTTATATTTTTGGTGCAGTATTGCAAATCGGTCCTTGCCTGTATTATCTATTATGTGATAATTTCCATCACACGGACCTTGATCTTCCATTTAGAAATATGTCGGAATTACCTCATTTCACATTGAATGATTTATGTATGTTCTCCAAAAAATTTAGCCCTAAGTCCATACTTTCAGCAAAACATCTCAAACACAAAAGGAATTTTTAAAATCCAATACCACTTCTTTTGTTTTATCCCCAATTCACCCTATAAGGAGCTTCATTGTGAAAACTACCTAGGCCTAGAATCATTTTTTAAGTATAAGCTTTCAAACAAGAACATAATTTTGAAAATCGGACCTTTTGTTTCTGAGATTATTTTAGTAATCCAAACTGATTTAAATCAAAGCGCTATGTTTATGATTTAAAGTTAAGTTGGTATCTAATTTTAAAAGATATTTGGACCTCAACAGTAGTACGCCTTCGCATAAATGTTTAGTGAATTGGTATATCATGTAAAAAGTATGGGTTCCATTCTTTACTCTGGACCTACGGGATTCCATGAAACTATCGGCCCTAGCAAAATATCCATTCGGAGCGGGAAAATTCTCCGATTTTATACGATGCTGAGGATTTTTGCTTCGTGGTATTCTTCCGAGCAGCTGTTCGGAATTTTTCTCCGACATTATTTTAACGCACTCGGCGAACTGGGTTGAAGTGCGATCAAGTGCTTTATTTGTGAAATTTCTGACAGATTCTTCGCGGAACAAATTGCGCCAACGCATTTTTGTATTATTAGTCTTTCCGATAGGATACCTCAATGGCATTCGATGTTAAAAACTATGCCTTATATGTCATATTTCACATTTTTCTGCAACTGAATTAAGCGCCATCTAAATAGTCAACACTACAACTATTTAATTCACTCCATGTTCACTCTGATTGCTGACCGAAACTTAATTTTCTTTAAGTTTTGCTCTTGTTTGCTGATCTGGCTATGCACCTAAAAAAACACAGATCATACGAATGTAATAAATCTGAAAGTACGTTTCTTTAAAGTCTTGAAGAGCATGATGACTTATAATCAAATTCAGCATTATCATATGTAAATTGATTATGACTTGGAAAAGATTATGTTCATAATATGAACTATCACACGGAAGACTTTTAAAATATTTGAACAGTGAACGGTTTAGAGAAATTCTTAGCTCTATTCTACATACAACCTTTCGACTACATTTTCTTTGACAAAAATCATCAGCTTGTAGATTCAAAACTCCAGTTCATGGCAAATTAAATTCGAATAACAAATTTAATCAAAATAATTTTTCGATTTTTATTGTCCGAAGTTTCGATGAGTTACACTTGTCGTGACGGGTTGTAACATTTTTCGTGTGTTTACAATATCACACTCGACTGGAATGTTGGAATTTTGCAAGCGAAGTTTATTGAACTAATTCAATGAGTATTGCGGTTAACACTTTCTAACGCGCAGTTATATTGAAAAATGTATTGAACAAATATTTAGATATTGTTGAATTTAAAATACACAAATGTGTTTCAATTTGTAAAAAAAACATTCAAATATGACAAGCTTTCGTTGTCCAGTTCAATGAACGAATAATATTTCGGTTTGGTTGAAAGCAATGCGACCGTAAGACATTGTCCCCTTCGGTGACTTGTTACTGATGTTCCTTATTATTAGAAGTATGTTCTGCTAAATTTATCTTTACCATAATAGTTTAATTGTCGTTTGTATGTAGTTGTTCGAGAAGTTGGAAAGAAAAGATTTGAATTAATTTAATATTTTGTAAACATATTTCGCTGTGACTCAATTCAATTCGATTCAAAACTTGAAATCAAAGTTCAAAATTCTTCGATTGTTTGAATTGTGTGTGTTAGTATTTTGAATTCCATGAAAACTCTCATTCTTTTAATGATTTGATCTTTTAACAAGAAAGTGGAGTCTTTCAAGAATTTCCCCCTGCTTTTCTCAATTGAAATAAACACTTGTAAGGAGCGTTACTATACAGTGTTAGAAGTGTAAGAAAAGTGTTACACATTAAAAAAAAATCCTTTTGTTTCCTTTTTGTTACACTTACATACGAGTACTTGCATAAAATAACGGGTGATTTTTTAAGAGCTTGAGAACTTTTTAAAAAAAAAAAACGCATAAAATTTGCAAAATCTCATCGATTCTTTATTTGAAACGTTAGATTGGTCCATGACATTTACTTTTTGAAGATAATTTCATTTAAATGTTGACCGCGGCTGCGTCTTAGGTGGTCCATTCGGAAAGTCCAATTTTGGGTAACTTTTTCGAGCATTTCGGCCGGAATAGCCCGAATTTCTTCGGAAATGTTGTCTTCCAAAGCTGGAATAGTTGCTGGCTTATTTGTGTAGACTTTAGACTTGACGTAGCCCCACAAAAAATAGTCTAAAGGCGTCAAATCGCATGATCTTGGTGGCCAACTTACCGGTCCATTCCTTGAGATGAATTGTTCTCCGAAGTTTTCCCTCAAAATGGCCATAGAATCGCGAGCTGTGTGGCATGTAGCGCCATCTTGTTGAAACCACATGTCAACCAAGTTCAGTTCTTCCATTTTTGGCAACAAAAAGTTTGTTAGCATTGAACGATAGCGATCGCCATTCACCGTAACGTTGCGTCCAACAGCATCTTTGAAAAAATACGGTCCAATGATTCCACCAGCGTACAAACCACACCAAACAGTGCATTTTTCGGGATGCATGGGCAGTTCTTGAACGGCTTCTGGTTGCTCTTCACTCCAAATGCGGCAATTTTGCTTATTTACGTAGCCATTCAACCAGAAATGAGCCTCATCGCTGAACAAAATTTGTCGATAAAAAAGCGGATTTTCTGCCAACTTTTCTAGGGCCCATTCACTGAAAATTCGACGTTGTGGCAGATCGTTCGGCTTCAGTTCTTGCACGAGCTGTATTTTATACGGTTTTACACCAAGATCTTTGCGTAAAATCTTCCATGTGGTCGAATAACACAAACCCAATTGCTGCGAACGGCGACGAATCGACATTTCACGGTCTTCAGCAACACTCTCAGAAACAGACGCAATATTCTCTTCTGTACGCACTGTACGCATTCGTGTGGTTGGTTTAATGTCCAATAAAGTAAACTGAGTGCGAAACTTGGTCACAATCGCATTAATTGTTTGCTCACTTGGTCGATTATGTAGACCATAAATCGGACGTAAAGCGCGAAACACATTTCGAACCGAACACTGATTTTGGTAATAAAATTCAATGATTTGCAAGCGTTGCTCGTTAGTAAGTCTATTCATGATGAAATGTCAAAGCATACTGAGCATCTTTCTCTTTGACACCATGTCTGAAATCCCGCGTGATCTGTCAAATACTAATGCATGAAAATCCTAACCTCAAAAAAATCACCCGTTATTTGCCTTGAATTTTTTTTTGAAAATTTAATATTCGAAAACAACATCCTCCATTTTTTTAAACTTAACAATTAATAGTTTTTTAATAACATCTACAAGATGCAGGAACAAACATTTTGTTTATCTAAAAATAACTGTACCCGTCATACAAACAATAAAAAATTGTTTTATAAATAAATACACAATGTATCATTTTTCGAAAATGGCACCTAGAATTTTGATAAAATTTGTTTTCCTTAATTTTACAATCTACATTTGTATAAATCAATATAAAAATTGAAACTAAGACATTACTCACAGTCACAGTACCTAGCATAGAACCATTTTTTTTCGATTTTTGACTTTCTCATTGTTAGCATAACGGTTTGAGAACCATTTCATAACAAAACTAAAAAAGAAAAGTATATGTACGAGTATATGGATTTTGAAAAAATATTCAAAAAAATTTTTTTAAATTTAAAACTGGTAAATTTTTTTTTTGAAATTTTATTTGTATTTGAAAAATATAATAAAAATTTTAAATTTGTGAACTAAAACTTTTTCTAAAAAGTGTTTTTAGAATTTTGTATTTAAAAACTTATTATAAAAAACCTGCAACGATTTTTTTTTTTATTCTTATTTTTATGTTTGGCATTGTTGAAGTTTTTTTTTGACATTTGAAAAATGTTTTAATGCATATGAACATTTTTCTCTAATATCCTCTATTTTTAAAATTCTAAGTCTCTTAAACATAAGAGCAGGCTCGTATGATCCAGTCGTGCATTTTATTTTCTCTGTTTCAGAAATTATCTACACTTGTAAATCTTATATAATCCTACAAGTGACTTTTAACTTATAGACTTGTATGTTTAAGTAACAGGCCCCTGGAGTTTTATAAATATTTTTACAAGTCTTTTGACTTGATCCCAGATTTTTAAATGATTTAAGGTGGGGCTATAGTCTGGAGTGGACCAGTGCCTCAACAAACAAACTTTCTCCAGTCAATTTGATGCCTACTAACTGTCAGTAGCCTTACAAGCCAAATTGGTTGATGCCCTCTTCCAGTTGTGTGCCACCACTCCTCTTTGGGGGAATAATCCGGTATCATCATCTTCATGTATCTTCATGAACTCTCAAATATGGGAGAGCATATACTCGTATTTTGATTTTTGCTTATTTAAATTTGAAATTTTCACAGACTATTGTACCTTTTTGAACACAATTTCGATTTCTTTGACAACTCTTTTCCCATATCCGACAGTCGGGATTTATCCAACGGAAATACATTTTTTTTTTTCAGAATTCCGAAAATAACTATTATATTTGTTTCAATAAATTTATTGATGAAAATACTCATAATATTCTCATTTCCAGGATCTCATCTATTCGAAAAAACGAATTCGAAATATTCGTATAGTATTGGGTGTGGTTGGCGCTATCGTTTTAATGGGTCTCATTACTGTAGCTGTAGTCTTATTAGTAAATAGCAGCGATGCAAATGATTTGCCATCGGCACAATCTGGCAATGGTATTAAGCTAGACGACATACTTACGGGGAAGTTGCAAGCGAGAAGATTTAATGGATCATGGTCATCGGGAACAAATATTATTTATAGGGAATTAAGTGTAAGAACAAAATATATAAATTTAATATTTTTAAAAATAATTAAATTTTTATTTCTTCATATTTAGCACATTTACGAATATGATGTAGCTAACCGAAAACAGATACAATTATGGCACGATGATAAGGTATATATTTTGAAATTCAAAATTTAAAATTTAATACAACTAAATTTTTTTTGCAGCAACAGTATTTAGTTTTTGAAAAATCCGCCGATGGAAAATATCTGCTTTTGGGTAAAAATCATCTCAAGGTGAGTCCATTTTTTAATGAAGTGAAGATCGCTTATAAAAAACGTATTTTTTTTTTTAAATATTTTCAGATCTTCCGACATAGTTTTCAAGCGGAGTACGATATAGTTGACCTTGAAACTGGAGTTGTTCATCCACTGAAGATCAAAGGAAATAAGGAACTTCTCTATTTGGTTCAATGGTCTCCCGTTGGAAATGCCCTCATAATCAACTATGAACGAAATCTTTACTACAAGCCAACAGCCTTGGACAGTGATGAAATTCAAATAACATCCAGTACGAATCCAACCATTCTCAATGGCATTCCTGATTGGGTTTATGAAGAGGAAGTGTTCGGAACAAATTCCGCCGTTTGGTTTAATCCGAATGGCACCAAAATTGCATTTATTCAATTCGATGATTCACCCACAAAAATTATCAACTTCCCTTATTATGGTGAGGCAGGAGATTTGCGTTATCAATATCCCTGGAATCAGCCCGTTGCCTATCCCAAAGCTGGCTCTCCTAATCCCTTCGTTAAACTCTTCACCGCTGACTTACAACTGGCTCTCAAATCAAACGATTTCCTTACGGGTGTGCCCGTTCCAAGTGCCCTAAACACTCAGAGCCACATTATAACCGTGGTAACATGGTTAAACGACCAAAATGTTCTCTCAGTATGGATGAATAGAATTCAGAACGCCGCCTACGTTCAGGTCTTCGAGGGTCTTCGCAGGACTGAACCCTTTAGTATAGAATCGAAGACAGGCTGGGTTGATCTATTTACGGAGCCTCTCAAAAATAGAGATGGCAGTGAAATTGCATTGCTACTGCCCCATCGACAGGAATCAGATGGTAACTTCAGACACATTAGTCTTTTATCGACAAAGAATGCCAATGGTGCTGTGCTGCCTATTACTAGCGGAAAGTATGTCGTAACAGCGGTGCTTCATTGGGATCCAGAAAGAAATTTAATCTTCTATACGGCCAACACCGAAAATGCCTCAAATTCTTTGCATGTCTATGCGATTAAAGCAGCAAAAGACCAAAAGCCACAATGCCTTACCTGTAAACTTGTTATTGATGGTAAGTAGCTCCAAAGAAGAGCCTTGACGTGTTGTGTTGAACTTTATATTTTTTTCTTTTATTTGCCAAGGTGTCCAGCAAAGTTACTTTGGAGCTGACTTCAGTGAAGCAAACTATGTTGTGATTAGTTCTCTGGGTCCAGGTGTCCCATCGCATGCTATCTTCGAATGGTCATACACTAATGGTAAGACGAATATTTGTCATAACAACTTCCACAGTCTATGATTTTTCTGGTCACAGGCGAAGTAATTCTGAACAAAATCTATGATTGGGAGCTGAATACGAATCTGAAGAACGAACTGGCGATTGTTTCCATGCCGGAGCAGGAAATTCACACCATTAATATAGCTAATGGATTCACTGCAAAGGTTCTTCTGCAATTGCCCCCTAATGTTGACCGCAGCGGGAATACAAAGTATCCAATGCTTGTTGATGTCTATGGCGGGCCAGATTCATACTCTGTAATCGACAAATGGGGCATGGATTGGGGAACTTATCTGTCGTCGAATCAATCGGTGATATATGCGAAGATTGATGGTCGTGGATCGGGGTTGAGAGGTGATAATTTGCTGCATTCAATTTATTTGAAACTGGGAACCGTTGAAATCACTGATCAAATCGAAGTTACAAGGTAATTGTTTGAAAGTCCCAACTTGTTAAGAATTGAAATAAAGTCTCATTTTCAACATAATAGATCACTGCATCAAAAGTTGCCTTATATTGATGCCAATCGCACAGGAATCTGGGGATGGAGCTATGGCGGTTATGCCGCTGCGATGGCTTTGGCTAACGATCAGTCAGGAACATTTAAATGTGCAGCTTCAATAGCTCCCGTCACAGACTGGGCTTATTATGGTAAGATCACATCACATTTTAATTTTTCATTGATCATGCTGAAAGGCTTTCTTGTTTAATACATAGATTCCATTTACACGGAACGATACATGGGAGTTCCCGAAGAAAACCCTCAAGGTTATGCCAACTCCCGATTGAGTACTTTGGCCATGAAATTCAAAGGAAAGAAATTTCTTCTGGTCCATGGAACTCTAGATGATAATGTACATTACCAACAAGCAATGATCTTAGCCAAAAACTTAGAACGAAGAGATATTCTCTTTAAGCAGATAGTAAGTCAATATTTTCTGTAGTTTATTCAAAGTCGAGTTTAAAACTGTCTCTATTTTAACAGAGCTATCCTGATGAAGACCATGGGTTGGCCGGTGTTAGGCCACATCTTTACCATTCTCTGGACAAATTCTTTGGAGAATGTTTTAATCTTAAAAGGCTGAGCAAATGGGGACGCAAATAAAACCAAAACTTAGTTCTGTAGTGTAAATCAAAAATAATTTTAAAATAAAAAACAAACAAAACATTGTATCGAGGTTATACGAAAGGTTAAAGGATCGGTTCTAATACTAATCGATACCTGTACTTAAAGGGATCCCCCAAAGTTGTCCTTTAAATCAACCCAAATGAAACAAACGAAAAACAAACATAACCTACACACATTTTGCAGTGTAACATTTTGTAGTTGTGCCTCTAGGAAATTAAAAAAAAAATTATTCAAAATAAGTAAATTTAAGGAACAATAAAAATTTGTTTTATGAAAAAGAAAAATTAACAAAAACTAAAATTAAATTAGTGCCAGGATTTTTACCTCCGTTATAATGACCTACCCCGCGCGTCCATTTTAAATCAAACACAAGTTCAATTTAAATTATTTTTTTAACCCACACAATGCATTTTCTACAGTTTTTAATAAAAAAAAATATGTATTTCCATTGTAAACATTAGGATTTTTACCTAACTATGTTTATTTTTTTGTTTTTTTGAAAATTTTATTTTTTATTTTGTTATATTGTAAATGTAAATATTTTTTCGGGTTAAGTTGTCGATGTAAAAAAAATGTAGGAATTATATTACAAAATTATTGATTGTTTCATTTTAAAATAGTTTATTTCATTAATGTATGTATATATGTACGTTATGTATACAGTGTGTCCGGTAATTCGTTTGCCATACTTTGGGATGTGATTCTTGGTTGTATTCTAAGAAAAAAATTGTTCTACAGTAAAGTCTGATTTTCAACTTTTGACATCACTTTTTGACGATTTAAAAAAAGGCTAACTTTGGTGTACCCTGACCTATGTTGAAGTCAATTTCTCTGTCAGTACTGGTAGGGACCTCATTTTGAACTTTTTTTTTAGTAGAAATACCAGCCTTTAAAACAACGTTTAAATTGAGCTGATATGTTTTTAGGGTTGCCAGATATTCAATTTTAAATGGTGTTCAATTTTTCTTCCCCGAACAAAATTTTGACTGAGATAAGTTTTTTCAAAAAATCCTTAATAAACATAACGTTTTCTTATTTTCACCTGATGAACAAAACAATAATCGGCCCTATCGAAGTAACCGTCAGAGCGGAACTTTCTCCGCAAAGCATCCTTCGTCGGAAATTCAATTTCGGTTCGTAGTAGCTTTCATCGGAAGAAATTTTACAGAAATCAAACGACACATTGCGATGGATATAAATATCAGACAGAGAAAATGCGATATATTTTCGATAATTTTGTATAAAATAAACACCATAAGCATTTTAAACCATGACAAATCCATTAGAAAGTGTAATTTATTGTTTCAGGCGTTCCCCAAGGTAGTCACCTTGGCCCCCTTCTCTTCTTGTTAAGTATAAACGACTTTGAGCTTACTTTAGTAGGATCTGACCTGGAGATTTACGCTGATGACATGCGTATTTCTAAACATATTACATGCTCAGCAGATATCCAGCTACTACAAACCGACCTAAATAATTTCCTTACCTGGTGCCGTCATAATTTTCTCGAACTTAAACTCAGTAAGTGTCAAGTCATTACTTATTCTCGAAAACGCCCCCCTCTCCCCCAGCGTTATTATTTCTTGAATAATGAACAAGTCTCGGTTGTCACATCTATTCGTGACTTAGGAATTATTTGTTACAATCAGCTAAATTTTCGAGCTCATTATGATTCTATTATTAATAGGGCTAATTCAATTCTAGGATTCGTAAAGCGTTGGTCCAAGGAATTCTCAAATCCCTACGTCACAAAATCCTTATACATTTCTTTTGTACATTCTCTTCTTGAATATGCCTCTCCCGCCTGGTCACCTTATTATCATGTCAACATTCAGCGCATTGAAGCCGTTCAGCGCAGATTTTTAAGATTTTGTTTGCGTGGCCTCGGATGGGACGACCCATTCAGACTCCCACCCTACGAAAACCGTCTTAAACTTATAAATTTACAGACCTTAAGAGTACGTCGAGATAATGCTGACCTTCTATTTTTACACCAGTTATTATCTGGAGGTATCGACTGCGTAGGCTTGCTACGCAAAACAAAGCAAAACACAAATCAATCTCGCCTCATCGAGTTATCGAGAAGAGGCAGTTCCTTGTTATGATCAGCCGATTGTTTTCGATTCGATTGAACCAAATAAGGAACTGCCTATACTCTATTGTATAGACTACACTCGATTGTATCAAGTTGCCTGCTGGTACCACTGCTTGGATGTAAACTGAGATTGTGACATTTCGTTAATCCTCACTTCAAAGTATTCGCACTGAATCCTATAAATCAAACATAGAGAAGACTTCGAAAATAAGTTATGGAATTAAAACAACTAGCTTCGAATTTCATAATGGGGGCTATCGTGAATAAAATTTCCCTCGGAATTTTTACCAACTTTCAAAATTGTTAACTTGAATAATGTCGAAAGTTTCCCTTGAAATTAATTGAATGGCGAATTAAGTTTCACGGGGACTGGCTCTCATTTCAAAAGGCCAGTCACGCCAGCTTACTATGAACAGTCCAGAAGTATTGTCGTTTTCAATTTTCGAAGATGGGAAAAATTCCGAGGGAAATATTGTTCACAATAGCGCCCAATAAGGCGTTCAGGCCACAGGATTAGTTCCTTTACAAATATTCTTATATGAAATTGCTGTATTTATTGCTGTTGTTTCTATATAAAATTTAATTGAAACAACAAAAAAAACAGCTTTATAAATAATTTACGAACAAACTCATTTTTATTGCGTTTTCTTTTTCAATTATTTATATTCCACGTTTTTTTTTTTAATTTTACTCTATTTATCTCCATTTCTCTTAGATTGCAATTTAATTTAAGATATACATACAATAATTTTATTTAAATTTAAACATTTTTTTTAATTCATTGTTTACTAATCTTCAATTTAAATATATTTTAAAACATTTTTTCTTAATTTTTTGTTAGTTGAATCAAATTCAATTTTTGCCTTTGTTTAATTCTAAGTTTGTTGTGCTACTTATATAGTTTAAAATTGTTTGTTTTTTAAAAAATACTTATTACACCGTTTACATACATAATATCTATAATTTTTTTGTGTTTATCAAACTACGTTGGTAATTTATATAGAAATTTTAATAAATATTATTTTTTAAGTTTATTATATATTTTACAACAAAATTTTGCCTTATATGTTTCGAGATAGAAATATTAAAATTGTTTACATTTAAAAAATACAAATATATATGTATGTATGTAGATTTTTCTTTTAAAGTTAGTTTTGCTTACAAGTTGACACACATTTATACACAATCAAGTTATCTTTGTTTTTTGTTTTGTTTTATTTTGTTTTGCTTTACATAATAATTTATGTTTACTCTCTAATTAATTAAGTATTTACAGCACCTGAACTTAATGTTAAAAAAGTCATTATGATCAAATTTTGATATTATTTTGTTGTATATATGCATTTTTGTTTGTTTTATTTGAGAAAGAATTGCTCTTCGTCATCATCGTCATCAAGAGGGTCATCATCAGGAGGTCTATCTTGGGGATGGTTTTCATCAGGGGGAGGGTCTTCTTCCATTAGATGTTCTTCCCCATCTGGCTCTTCCGGCTTAAACTGATCGAGCTGCTGGTATTGCTGCTGGTGTTCGTCGGACTCTACCATAACCTCATTCGATTCAACTTGTTGGCTATGATGTTGGTCCTCAATTTGCTCATGGTAAAACTGCTGTTGAATTACCTGATTATGACCCTGTTGCCGTTGTCGATGCTCTGCAGTTGTTGTGATAGTCGAGGTGGTATTTGTCTCCGCCGTAGGCACCAGGTTTATGAAATATAACCTGTTGTCATCGGGCGAATTTGGTTTTGATCATCATTACGTATTATTGTTGCCTTTTAAAATAAAAACCTTTTTAACCAAAATGTTATGATTTTTCTGCTACAACAATGGAATTTTTAACGATTTTTTTTATTGTATTATTATTTTTTTTTTTTTTTGTGGAGATGAAAAGAGAAAAATTGAAGAAAAAAAAGACAAGAATTGGTCAACATGAATTTGGTTATTTGCTAATAAAAAATTCTATTTTGTATAAACCTAAATAATGCATTTTATTTTAATCACATAATGGGGAGGGAGGTGGAGACACAAAAGAGCATATTTGGGATATATGTATGTATGTAATGTCAGATAGTACAAACAAATGAGATCTACAGAATGCAATGAAGATAAAATAATAAATAAATAAAAATGTTTTTTTTTTGTTTTATGTATAACTGATAAGAAATTCATTTTATTTTTGTTCAATAATTACTTTATAAATACATATATCTACAGGCTTAAATACGATGTTCGTTTTTTAAAGAGATTTAATCAAAATTAGAAGAAAAAACAAATATTTTCAAGACTTGTAGTTAAAGTAAATAAATATGTATAACATTATAAAATATATATATGTATATGTAAATATATTTGTTTATAAAGATAGGTATACTTGATCTTCTTAAAAAACTAAACTGTGTTTAGCACCTTGGTTAGATCAAAGTAATTAAAAATAAGATTCTTACTTAATATTTTGACAAGCAAGAGCACAATAATAGTTTAGAGAAAATGTACAGAAAAATAAATCATAACTACTTTATAAATACAACAAAAAAGTATTATAAAATTTAAAAACAATCACCATGTTAATAAATAATTGAAGTGTCTGCCTAATGGGCTGTTAGATATAATTAAGTTAAGTGGCGATTTTTCTTACTAGGTAGGTTATTTGTAGAAAAAATCAATAAGGCCTTGGGGCCAATATTGAATTCAATTCATAGATCATCTGTATGAGTTTTTGTTTAAACTGGAAGAATACAAATGCTGGAAGTTTTCGGTGAGAGTGTAATTTGATTGTAAATCAGTGATTTAACATGTTCTCGGTGGCTGGTTTTTATTTTTTAGATTTTAACTTTTTTGTTTTATATGCATCACATCCATTCGTAACAAAAAACTCATATATTTGAACCTAGGAGCAATCACTGGTTTTTGGATTTTAAAATCTTTTAAAGTAGAAGAGATACTGGTATAACTAAAACGACTCAAAAACTAATATCATCTTATGTTACAATTAGAAAATTATTTACATATAGTACAATTATAAACTGTCTTCTATTTTCGGAGACGTTACCTAAGGTCCACTTTAAATTATTGCAAGACTAATTAATATTTCAAAATTCCATGTATATTACTAATCTCTTGTGGCTCTTCTAGATGAAAGTACAAGAGAAAACTCTTTAAAACATTAGACAGAGAATGTGATTTAATGTAGATTAAAAGAATTCAGAAGATAAAATACATAATTCAATTTACGAGCTTAAATTTGTGTGTGATAAATTATTTGAAGTAGATATACATATGTATACTTAAACTTAATAAAATTTTCATTTTTTGATGATGGTTTCAAAATTACAAATAGGCTCAATAAAGAGCCTAAGATCTTTGCAAAGACCCTCAACCTCCAATTTCTAAAAGTATGCATAACAATTAATTATCATTTAACTTTTGTTTAATATAAAACGGGTCCACTAGCTTTCAAAGTAGACAAATCATACTTTACTTTTCTGGCGACTTAAATAATGCTCTGAATTATTCCGTCAGGTTTTAGGGATAGTCAAACTTAAAATTGAAAAGAAAAACAATGTTTTTGCGCTATGTTAGATGTTTTGTTATGTAGTTTTTCCAACAAATCTTATAATGTTATGTGAAATTAGAAATTCTCTTTAAATGCATTTTGGATCACTCCAATATGTTTTTTATCTTTGAGAAATCCTTCAGTTTTTAACCTTTACCTACGCTTACTTGAACAAAAAAACCTATTCTCCCAAACTTATAAAATTCGGCTAAGGATTTGTTAAAGAGGAATAAAAGCATCGGAATGATGCCATATAAATTTTTAAGGAAAAGAAGGTATCTCAAATACAGCTTTAGAAAAATATATATATTAGAATATATATACTTGAAATGACCTGATTGATGGAACAATAACGATGATAGATTCGATTTCAGCGCTCGAATTTTATAAAACCGTTTGGACTTTTTTTTTGGAATTTTACAAAACCGTTTGGACGATTGATGTATCTATAAAATCTGTACCGAAATATTCTATATTAAAGACAATGGTTGAACCAATTATAGTGAAATACCAACATTGTTTGACAGGACCTTTGTTACTTGTTAAGAGCTAAGTTGTTTTATCTATTTATATCTATCTATTCATTTTCTGCTGCACACATTTTTTTTAAGTCTTGAAATTAACTGTCAGTTGCATAAGACTAAAAATAATTTTTGGGTATTATGTAAACTTTTATAATACGTATTATAATTGTTAATCTTATTTCTGTTATAATTTTGAATAACAAGGGCAAAAGCTATGTACCATAACCTAAAACAAAAGAACACCTAATAAAATTAGAAACAAATGATTATTTTATAAATTTAAGTTACTTGTCTACTCAAGGTCTATTTTTAAAATTAAAACAAATAATTCCAATACACCTTAGCAAAGATTTCCACTCTCCCACAATAGACTAGAAAGTTAAATACGCAAAGAAAACCCACAGAATTTTTTGTTTGTAAACAGATAAGGAAAGTTAAGTGTAAAGCTAATTTTACTTACAAAAGAAGCAAAGAAAAAAATAAGAATTTGGAGGTAGGTTGATTGGGTTGGTTGATTTTTTGGTTGTGGTGATTGTGGTTGGATTGTTTATTTTTTTATGTGTCTATGCCTCACAACTGTGGTCGGTGCTGATAGTATTCATGCATATTCACCTGATTGATATTGCCTATCAATTGATGCCCTTGCAGCGTTTGAACTTGAGCTATGGACAACGATGTTGTGCCATCTGTGTGCTCTTGTTGTGTTACAATTGTTGGTTGACCATTTCCTGTTGCAGTCGTTATGTTACCCGATTGATCGATTATTTGATGATGAACTTGTTGATGTTGTTGCTGCTGCTGCTGCTGTTGTTGTTGTTGCTGTTGTTGTTGCTGTTGTTGTTGTTGTTGTGATGTGCTTACTGCTACAGAAACTTGGTTGCCACCACTTGTATCGGGTTCCTTTTTGACTTGCACTGCCTGCACTGTATGTAATGATTGCACAGTTTGAACTTGGGGTATGGTTCCACTGACTACTGTGGTTGTGTTCGTACTAGAATTTGCAGTGCTTGATGTGGTCAGTAGTTTTTTTGTTCCTCCTGGGATTACTATGAAACGAACAATATATTTGTCATTAATTTTGTTAATTTTAATTTTTCAAAAAGTTCTTCTGAGTTCTAGCCTACCCTTTCGTTCTTTTTTCATTCCAGGCTTAGCGAAATGCCGAAGTTCTAAATGGCGTCGTAAGTTCCTTGACTGGCGAATAACTGCATAGCAAATGGGACAAGTAGCTGGCTGCTCAGATTGCGATCGTGATCTTCCTTCTGAAAGCGAACAAAAAAAGAGAAAAAGTGTTGAAAATGCATAAATATAAATGTTCGTATAACTTACTGTTACTACCAAGTTTTGTATTCGAACCGTCACCAGTAGAAGAAGCCGATATATTTGTTGCTGTTGTCGGTGTCAAACTAGCATCCGAGAAGGTAATCGATTCATTTGTCTTGAGAATTTCCGTCTTTATTGGGGTCGATGACGCAATTGCAATGGTTTCACCATTTTCATGGGTTTGAGTAATAGTTTGCGTTTGATTTGTCGTTATAGGTGATGGCATAATACTGTCCATTCCGTCAGTTCTGGCAATTTTTGATTCCGTTGCTGAAAAATTAAATGTTACATATATTGAAAAAGTAAAAAAAATCGAAATTAATACGTGTTTTTATAATGAGGTAACTTACGTGACATTTTCTTTACACGGGGTCTCCTTTTGCGGGCTGGCAAGAATTGATTAATAGCATCTTTAACTTCACCTACATCGGATATGATCGGTCCCGTTTGATGGATATCTTCGACTACTTGAGCATGTACGGTCTGTTGTGGAGCGGTGTTAATGGTAGCAATCAGTTGTTCTTGGTCCTGAATAGATAAAGTAGGAGATTTAATAAAATAAGTTTGAGGTACTTGGTAATATAGTTCTGCTATAATATCAAAATGATGGTAAGACCGATGATAAATAACGAAATAAAATAGTCGAAGAAAAAAATATCTATAACTCCAGCCTATAATCTTGGTGAAACACACTCAAGTGTATTTTGTTTCATAAACCTTCAAAAAATTTAATGTTTATTTTTGAAAACAAAAATGTGTGCTTCCTTCCTAATCTAATGGTCATACGAACGCTATTAATTAATAATAATTTGATTAGTATTAAACGGTTTCAAGTCTGATATTCATAAAATAAATGCTGGTATGCCTGAGGGCTTCGTTTTGTCTACGACTCTCTTTCTCATATCAATGATCCTATGTCTGAAAGTTCTAACCCATTAATTTGTTTTGTTGATGGCAGTAATCTCAGCTTCTCATATTCGTTTCCAGATTCACATCCTCTTATATGTATGTCGGATCTTGATCTAAATGACAGAAAAAGAATATCTCAATTCTTGGTATGTGAATCACGGACCATCTTTCATCTAGGTCTCAATGGAAGAAATGTTTGACCCTTTCTGTTATCTATAAATCTTATATTCGTCTAAAGCTTAAGAATAATGCCCATATTTGGACAGGCGCTCACTTGTTTCTTTTGGAATATTAAATTAAATTTGGTGGTGCAACAGCTAGAAGTGAACCAGGACCTAGTAAGTTACAACTTTCAATCATTCATGTGTGCGTGTTACCAGGAATGGGGGGGGGGGCTACGAACCGATTCTGAACGGCTAATGAGCAGCACTTTTCATGACAACAAATACTCTAAAGGACTATTCACATGAGAGCGACCAACGACCAACGAATAACCGCGCTTCAGAGAATGCCCATCAGTTTATTCTTGAGCCCAACTTCGGGCGTACTGTAAAATTCAGAGATTATTTCTTAAGCCGCACTACACAAACGTGAAATTCTTAACCTGGTCCAATATTGAAACCTATGTGAATCGGTATATCCATTTAAATTCTCTTCAAACCTTTTAAGGTTAGTCAAAATCCCTTTATTGCTGGCAAAATAAATACCTACAGTGGTGGAAAAATAAATAGAAACGACTTTTTTATTTTTTAAAACTGGGTGTATCTACATATTCTTTTAAGTAATTGGTAAAAATATTTTTTTGTTTCATTTTTTGGTTCTTTAACTTCATTTTAACACAAACAAAATTATTTTTTTTTACAAAGAAAAGCTGCATTTAATATTAATTGCAAGAGAATGTGTTTTCAGCTGGAAAAATAATTAGAAACATATGAGTTAGCATGTGTATACTCGTATAACATTATGATTTAATCCAAAGCAAATTTACCGGATTTTCCAACTTGAAACGCTAGTACTTGGTTGGGTAACCCTTATTTTTAATCACGGCTGCACAACGCCTTGGAAGGCTGGCTACCAGGTCCTGAAATCTTTTCACGTTAATTTTTTTTATATGCTTCGTCAATGTTTTTGAAAACCTCAGATGCATTTTTGGATTTTGTCTTATGTAAAGCTCTCTTTACATCTCCCCACAAATATTCTAATGGATTGAGGACCGGATTTTGAGCTGACCAATCCAAAACTTAATTTTTTTCTTTTTCAAACAAACACTTCACAAGACGTGAAGTGTGTTTTGGATCGTTGTACTGTTGAAAAATGTAAGAAACAGGCAAATTTTCAAACCCTTAGGGCTCCATTACATTTTCCAGTATATTTTTATAATGCTATTGATTCATGCGTCCTTTAATTCGCACTATAGGGCCCACACCTCGCCAGGAAAACCCTCTCCAAACCATCACATTTCCGCCCCATGCTTGATTGTCTTGATTGTTTATTTGGGATTTAGCTCCTGGTTAATTGGACGTCGCACATACCATTTGCCAGCTGTTCCAAATAAGTTTACTTTGGATTCATCACTCCATAAGTTTTTTTTTCCAAAATGAGAGCGGTTTTTCAAATGTTCTCGCGCAAAATCCAAACGACGTTTAAGGTTTTTTTTTAAACGCATGGTTTTTGAAGAGCAATACATCCCCGCCAGCCACTTTCGAGAAGACGATTCCTTATAGTCCGTACTGTTATTTCATGGCTTAATTGGGATGAAATGGCATCACGAATTGCTTGACTAGTGGCAAAAGGATTGACCCTACTCTGTCGGACTATGAAATTATCTTCTCTTGGAGTTGTTTTTCTTTTTCTCTCTTTCGTCTTGCGGTTTTCAAGGCTGCCAGTCTCGGTGTAAAACTTTATGGCATTATGTACCATCTTCTTTGAGCATTTTAACTGGCTTGCAATGGTTGCCATGGAAGACTTTCCTGAAAAAGTACATACGCACAATAATCTTACGCATTTCAGGTGTGCAGATTTTGTTTTTACCCATTTCGCGTATTGGAGATATAATAAGTTTAAACATCAGAAAGATAAATTAAGAATTTTTCGAATCTAATAACTCAAGACGTTTGCAGCTAACTAACAAAATTGAAGTCGTTTCTAATTATTTTTCCAAGGAAATCGAATATTTGTTTTGGAAAAACTCAAAATTTTATGATTTTTTTCGTTTCCTATCATTAAAAATAAAAAATCCAGCGAAGAAGGGACTAATAATAGTTATGTTTAACTATGTAAGTTCTTACCATTTGTATTAAATAGTTAATATCGCCAAAATTTAGGACAGAAAAACAATAATTGCTCTTTTTTCATCGTTTCTAATTATTTTTCCACCACTGTATGTATAAAAAAATTAAATGATTTATACACTTCTTTATTTAATGTTTCAAATTCTTTTTCGAGTCGCTTCGATTTGCTCAATTATCGAATTCGTAAAGAATACTTTCAATATTTTGTGCAAAATAATGTTCAAGTAGGAAATGTCGGATCAAATAAGTTTTTGACTAGCAGTTATCCCGCTTTAGCCACAAGCTGAACATCAGCTGTTGTCAGATAAGAACTGTGTGTAAAATACGGATATGCATTATTCTACCTGTCTGCCTCCTTCGATAAATTTGTTGTTCCGTTTAACATGAAAATTCATGGACACGAAATCGAATTGCAAATTAAAAACAAATGTTTTTTTAGAATAAAATGTACAAATATATCATTTCATAAGTTTTAAGTTATAACTTAAAATTAAATTAAAAGATATTGCATGTTCCATAAGATAACTCACCTCTTCCTGGCATACATCAATAACGGTCTTAACATGTTGTGGTATCATGTGTTGCAGTTGAATCGAATGGGTGTAGTCATCTTTGGTAACAGTTTGTGGTGCTAGTCCTTGAATATTGAGACATTGCGCGGCCTGCAACAATGATGGCAGTTGAGCGTGATCAACACTTACTTCTCCGCGATAAACAAATTCAAGAAGAGCTTCTAGATCATTTGCATTTACACCGGCAAGCATTACGACTGGATGTTTACATGGAGTGTTCTGCAGATAAGAAAAAAAGATTTAAAAAAAAAAACAAATGATTAATATTTAAATGCGGGAAATGATAAAAGAGAGAGGATACAAATAAGACTATCGAAATGTTTACAAAAGTTTGTTTTGAAATTTGAGACGAAAAGATACTCAAAAAAGAAAAACATTATGAATATCGTCCGCTTAAGAGATGCAACAATTTCTCTTTAAATGAAAGTAGGTAGAGGTAGTTGAGCTTCTCTCATCTTCTGCAATTATTATTAAATGCCGATGAGTAAACTAAAGAGAAAATAGATAATTTTTGTAAACAGAGTGGAGGAAATATAATTATGTTTTTGGGTTCAACGTACTTTTTTCGAGTGTGAATGAAAAACTTCTAATTCGTCAGCTGCACTACATATACACATATACCTATAATTACACCAAAACAAATTCATTTTTGTAATCCTTTCGGTTTAAAATTTGTTAAGAATCTTATTTTTCGGACCAACTAAAAAAAATGCCACATACCTACATATGTTCAAGAACTACATGGCTTGAAGATTTTTTACAGCTTAATTGATCTAGCTCGTGGATTTTGGAATTAATAAAATTCCAGATGGATCAGGCAAGCCAAACGAATCCATCCGAGTTTCCCACACAAAGTACCTATATGACAACTTTTAAGATTCAATCTAGACGGTATTGGACATAAGTAAGTGACGATCAGAATTTCTTAATCGATTTATAAACTCTCTAATTTTCCCTAACATTTTAAACATCTAATTTGGCTAATTATCTTAATATAATTTGTATGGTATAGGTTCCTTTTTAAAAGACGCAGTTTGACAAAATATAAAGTGTTAAACCAAATCTATATAGGTACCAAGCTAATCACCCTTATATCGAGTCATTTTAATAAAACGCCATTAAAACCGGAAGGCTCCAGACACCACATTTTGGTGTTTAAATGATAAGAAAAAGGCAGCGCAGCGTTCTCTATGTTCTTCACTTTTCTAAGCATTATAACGATAGTCGTTTCAATAAAATTCCAATTTTCGTTTCTAGAGCCTTGTCGTTTTACTGGGGTTTAAAATAGTAAAACCACTGTCGGAATAAGGGTGAATGTTTTTTTTTATATTAGCCACCATGTCTTCTTAAAGTGCTTCTTTCAAAATAAGTGAAAACCTTTATATTTAGATTATTCAAGTATGCAGGTGTAGGTATGTAACATGATGTCATGATTAATTCGCGATAAATTATCTTTTAAAGTTGATAACAACTGCGCATATGTACATATGTATAAATGTATAACTGAAGAATTTCGTATAATTTAATTTTTTATTTTAAATAAAAACTTAATTTTAGGTAATGGGTAATTAATGAGGAGTGAATTATTAATGTAAATTTCACAAATTTGCAAAGTGCAAAAACTCTACATCTGTTTATCCAAATAACAATCAATGTACATATATCAAATCAATGAACACAAGAACACTTCTTTGAAATTTTAAAGTATATTTTCATCCGTTCTTAGCAATCTATATTGAGATTCTTTGACATGGATCTGTAAAATTTGGTCCTAATTACTTTTTAATAATTTTAATTTATTGAATCAATAAAGAGATAGTTAGTATAGATATTTTTTTTTAATACAACTGAGTGTGAATATAAATTCAATCAGTTCTCAATTGTTTCTTAAATAGATCGGAGCCGGTCACGCTCGGTCTGGAGCGAGCTCTTTTCGCTCAGGGCCCGCACCGGGCTAAAATAGAAAAAAGACTATTGTTTAAGTTTTAAGCTTTCATGGTAGAACTTTGGCTTATTTGCCAAGTTCTGTCTATACTCGAAATTTAGATGGTAATGGTAAATCTTTCCACGCTTTCGTAGAACTTTCGAATATTACCCACCCAAGATTTAATTGCCCGCATTTCTGGATCTCTTTTTCCTATTGAGAAGTTTGCCCTTTCTTAAAACTTGTTCTTGTCTGCATATGCTAGTCGCAATTATCATCGCACACTGGTTTTCATTGTAGTCACCTAGTGAAACCAAGGACATCGCAGTTGCATGCTCGATGTCATGATTATCCGCATCGTACATGAAGAACTACTACTTCCAAAATGTGTTAGGAGTTTGGACTAAGATACTACTTGTCTTCTTGAGAAGATGGTAGAAATGAATTTGTCCTTAATTTGGACTATGAAAAGGAGTTTGCTTGATTTACGAAAGCCCAAGACTTCTTTAATTCTACTCATACATCACAAATCATATAACTGCAATACTGCTGCTCTGCTGCTACTATCACACGACCAAATTAAAATTAATAAATAATAAAATAAATACTAACGGAACTCAATGACCCACAACTTTCATCCAGCCGTTTTCATGACCAGATACTCTTGCAGGATTTTTCACTTCTCTTTTGTATTTATTTATGCGGCGGTAGCGGGTTGGGAGCGATCCCAGACAATCAAAAAACAATCAGCCCTATCACGAATTCCATCGTAATCGGAAACTTTTACGAATCCCGAAAAAAGCTATCACCAAATCCGTTCGTAATGACAATTTGTATAAGATTTTTCACTACGATGAATTTTGTGATAGTTTTTTTTTTTGGGATTCGTAACAAGTTTCCGATTACAATGGAATTCATGATAGGGCTCAATACCTTCTTGCCCAAGTAGGCATTACAAAACTTTATTTTTCTTATGCTCTCTCCGTCTCATAGGCGTTTCCGATTGGCAATACATATAACTGCTTTTGGCCAATACAGGTTATCAACTTATTGCTTCACTTTATTTGGCCTGTTTAAAGTAGATTTTCTACAAAAAGATCAGAAATTCATTGTCAGTAGATGGTAGTGGCTAATTACATTTTCGTATAAACTGCACTGTAAAGGGTAATTTAAAAAAAAATTTCTCAGTTACGTAAAAACCCAAATTGTAATGGGTAGGGCTGGGATTTCCATGCAAATGCATGTTTTTTCTCACAACATTTAGAAACCTTAGACCAAATTATCTTCACGAATCATGAAATTTGCTTTAAAATGGCATTTAATCGTTAGTGCATATTTTGCATATTTTATGCAAAATGCATATTTTCATAATAAATGCATATTTTCATAATAAATGCATATTTTAAGTGCATATTTTTATATTATTCGTACATATTTTTCAATAAACTGTCGAGTCGAAATTTGTTATAAAAAGGCTGATAAAATAAAAAATGTGCTTCTCCCATATTCCAACTCGATATTTTGATCCTGCATGTAAACGTACTTAGTAATAGTCGACAAAGTGAACACGTCCAAACAAATACTCTTCTCGGTCGCTTTGAACTGTAGGTTTTGTAAATTTTCACTTTTTCAGCATCTTTATTCTCTTCCAAAGTTCACATTATTTTTTACAAATACATAAGCATAATTGACGAGATTTTTTAATACAAACACACTAACATATTGACATTTTCGATAAACCTTTCTTCCACGAGTAGCTTCATTCGCATTCCAGTTCAACTTTCTACTAATACATATACAGATAAGGTGCGATTATTTTAGTTTACTTAGGCATATACACTTTTTTTTTCGTTGGCTGAGTGTAGGAAGGAAATCATGTCGTCTCTTCTTGTTGTCTTTGGATGTTGCATTTTTTTGCCTATTAATCGTTTTCACTGATTTCATCTTCAAAGCAAAAATATTTTTCGACCCCAAGTGTGATTTGAACCAAAGTTCTTATTTGCTAAACTGCGTTCTTAAAAAGTTGTTCTTTAGTGTGAAATGTAAGAAATACTTTTTGCTCTAGAAATAATTTTCAGGTTGGTATAAAATATTTAGTAATTCCAGGAACGATGCCGAAGTCGAGAAAACCTGCTGCCTCGCAACTTCGAAAATATGTTGAAGACAATCCCAACGCTTTCAAAACAGATGGGAGTGTTTTGTTTTGCAAAATTTGCAACAAAAGCGTGTGTTTTGAAAAAAAATTTCAAGTCGATCAACATTTAAAAAGCCAAAAGCACAAGGAGCTCGAGGATAGAACTCAACCGGAAATATCTCAACAATTACTGCGGTTTGAAAATGCGCAAAATACATTTAATATGGAATTATGTGAAGCCCTTCTTGCTGCGGATATTCCCTTAAGCAAATTAAGTAACCCTAATCTAAGATTTTTTTTAAAGAAATATACCAAGGAAATCATACCAGATTGTACAACACTGCGTAAAAATTATATTGAAAAAATTTATAATTCGCTTATAGTAGAAATAAGAAGGGAATTGAAAGACAAATATTTGTGGATTTCAATTGATGAAACCACGGATATTCAGGGACGATTTGTAGCGAATGTGATTGTAGGGATACTGGATAAAGACGAGAATGAATGCAAAAAAAGATTTTTAATTAATGTTGTTGAACTAGAAAGAACTAACCATTCCACTATAGCTCAAGCATTCGATGAGTCGATGAATTATTTTGGAATTCACAAAAATAAAGTTCTTCTTTTTTTAACAGACGCCGCGCCATATATGGTTAAGGCAGCTCGAGGATTAAAACTTTTTTATCCGAAATTGATTCACGTCACTTGCCTAGCCCATGCATTACATCGAGTTGCGGAAGAAATAAGAAGTCATTTTAAAAATGTAGATGTTCTAGTTTCAAATGGAAAAAAAATATTTTTAAAGGCACCAAGTCGAATTGATTTCTTTAAAGACAAATTTCCTTCAACACCTCTTCCACCCCAGCCTATAGTAACTAGGTGGGGAACGTGGCTAGAAGCAATTTCGTATTATGCAAAATATTTTGAAGATTTTCAAGCAGTTGTTAATAGTTTCGACGATGGTGAAGCGATCGCAATTAAAAAAGCAAAAGAAATATTGACTCAACCCCTACTTAAAAGTGAAATTGTATTTATTTGCTCAAACTATAGTTTTCTATGTGACACAATCACAAAACTTGAAGGTAGGACCACATTGAAAAATCAAATCGATTTAATTGATGAAACTTTTGCAAAAATAAATTCTGTTCAAGGGCCTATTGGAGCAATTATTAAAAAAAAAATGAAGATTGTTTTTGAAAAAAACGAAGGCTATTCTACAATGAAAAGTGTTAATAATATATTACGTCTGACTAACAATAACGAAAACTGTTTTAATAATCTTACATCAGATGAAATTTGTTCTTTGAAAAACGCTCCACTTACGTCCGTTGACGTAGAACGTTCTTTTTCCATGTACAAAAGTTTTCAAAGGCCAAATAGGCAAAGTTTTGTTTTTGAAAACTTTAAACAAAGTTTTCTTATTTATGTTAACAAAACATATGAAAATAGTATTTAAGTTTAAGTTACATTTTTTGGTTTTCGAAAGAGATGTTTGTACCTATTGTTAATGTTTTAATAATTTATTGTTTTTTTGTTTTGTATTTTTTAGTGTTATCTTTATTTTTGTGAACTAAAAGACTGAATTCAAACCTAAATAATAAAATTAAATAATTAAATAATTAAAATTCTTGTTTCAATGTATGTGCATATATTCCTTTTTTTAGTGCATATTTTCCATTTTTAAGGGCATATTTTAAGCGCATATTTTCGATTTTTAAGTGCATGAGAATCCCAGCCCTGGTAATGGGCAATTAATGAGTTTTTTAATTAAGCATTTTCAAACCTGGTACCTTTTTTTTTGAAAAGTTTTTGTATCTTGTTTTTATATACAATACACACTTAGGTATTTTAAATTATTGCGCCGGTAGGTTATCATTTTACTACATATATACAAAAAACCGGGTCTCATTCTTTTCACCGTAATGTTTTTATTTTAATTGTTAAATTTAATCTAAGAACTTTTTTTCTTACATTCTCCAAAATTAACATAGGTATGATTATAAAGCAATTTCATCAATTCAAGACTTCATTTTTGGCTCAGTATTCAAAAGTATTCTAATATTTCAGTGACAGATCGCCCCAGTCAAAGAGGCAGTTGTTGTTACAGGTTAATCTATTCAACAAAAACATGGCTCATTTAAAAGAAAAAAATGAATACTAATTTTCTTAATTTATATGCAAACATAAACAAATTTAATAGCCATTCCTCCAAATCTATTAAGGGTTTTATGTATGTATCATTATTTCGTTGAAAGAAAAGCATCGCCTAGAGCAACGTTTCCTCTGTCACCACCACCAAAGAACTACCTCATACAAAACAACTGATCAACAGTGCTCCCTCGCAAGAATAACAGAAAAACAGATTTTACTTTTGAGCAACCAAAACAATCCTCGCTCGTTATATTTTTCTCATTTTTTTTTTCGTTCACTCTTTTCAGACCAAAACGCAACTTCACTTGGTAAAAGAAAGCTAAAATTATAAAAATGTGGACAGCAACGAAGAGAAACTGTACTCAAAACATTAATTTCAGAGAAGAGCAGCAGAGCATCAATCAATGTATTATTATATTTTTTTTCTTCCCTTTTATTTCCTGAGAAGCAAAATTACCCCTGCTTAGTTTTCATTTCAAATCCAATTCAACTGCGAGTGTCACATAAATACAATATTTAAGGGTTGATTATGTTTAAGGCAGTTTGTTCAATCTCTTTTTCATATATTTTTTTCTAATTGGGACTTCATTGGACCAAGCAACACCTGAAAAGGTTCATAATATCATTACAAGGATAACAAAACCAAGAACTATGTTTTACCACAGGGGACTCGTACTTGGCATACTTGACTTAGTTTGGTGCCATGGTGGTGGTGGTGGTGGACACCACGAGGATGATTGTAAACAAACTTTTAAGCGAGAGGCTATCCGAATCTCCGGACATAGTAGTTGAATTGAGCAGAGGGTAGAGCTAGAGCCACACAAAATAGCCGCAAATCTACCAAAGATTGAGAGGAGTCAAGTCAACAGAGCCAGAGCCAGCCGCTTATTCTTCTTCTCAATGAGGGAATTGAACATTTAGCGAAAGAACACCAACACTGCCGTGCCGTTTGTTGTCGTTCGATGGCTGAATGCTGATACGGTAAGAAAATAGGTACAAGAAAACAAAAGAGGGCACTTCTCTTTCCTCTCCGTAGTGCAGAATGCCTTTTATTATTTATCATTATGAATGTATGGTGTGAAGGCACAACTGTAAATTAAATGATCTCTGTTTACAAAATATCTTGAGCTCAATCTCGGGAGTCGGGAGCGAACCGAAACTCGTAAAACACCACCAAACCGCTTGCCTCTGGCATTTGACACTTGTCTCACGCTCAATCATTCAAAAGAATCCAATTAGGCGGGAGATAAGAATTTCAAATATAATGATGAGACATCAACAATGAATTTATCAACTAAATATACACAAACTTACCTTTAGCAATTCCAAGAGGAAAGGACTAGCTGCACAGAGAACAATTTTATGAGCTGGGAAACTTCGGCCGCCAGCCGCCAAGGTGCAGTCTACCAAATCACCATGGCAGCGCAAGAGTTGAATGGCCGACACAAGCGAGCTCCCATAGTCGCCCCACGTTAGCGAATATAAAGAGTTCATCGGCAACGCCATCATTTAGACGGTTGGGTTTTTTCCCTGTGGAGCTGGACAAGCGTCGAAGAAAAAAACAGAAAAACGCTTCTAGTCGCGATTTTCTTCTCACTCTCCAAAAAGTGTCGTCGTGTACTGCTCGTTGCTCGTCTTGTCTTGTCGCCAACAATTTAATGTGTATGTATACGAAGTTTGTGAAGTTGGCTATGGTTAACCCGACGAGAATGTAGGAAAAACGAAGGGTTGAGGGGGATGGGAGGTGTAGTATACGCAGCGCTCCAATTTTTTTCTCCTCTTCAACCTGCTGAAGTTTTTATAAATTTTTCACTTCACTTTTTTCTCAAAGGCAAAAATTCCACACACAAAATTTCCTCTTTTCTTTCACTTTCTTCTCTCTATTCACCAGAATTAAGAAAATAAAATATAATACATATATATTTTCACAAAAATTCCCATTTATCGCAAATATATATAAAATATAATGTAATGCACTACACAGAGAGCAAGCGAGAGCGCGAGAGTCGTCTGTCAATGCAATCCCTCGGAGAGAGATAGAGAGAGGATGATAACGACACGAACAGCGAAGTCACTGATATGATGAAAAAATTCAACGAGGAAGAAAAAAAAATTTCCCTCTACCCTGGTATGATTTCGATTCGATTTTCCCGTTTTTAATCCAAAATTATCAAAAAATTTGATCAAAATTCACTTCCGCCTTATTAATTGCACAAAATTTTCCTCAAATTTATTTTCTATTATTGTTTTTTCTTCTCTGAGAATATTTTTCTCCGATTTCACACGTCGAGAAAACTCCACTCTACACGTATACAAGCGTACGCTGCACGGCCAAAAGAAATTCTACCAAAATCAAAAGGGAAAGAAAAGTACATTTATATTATTTACTCTTGTGTGTATATACAATTTTCTCTACGTCTTCTCCATCCACACCACACACAGTCTGTACACACACACGTCTCGCTCGCAGAGAATTTTTTTTTCTCTGCTGATGGAAGATTTTTTTTTCTTACGGTTCTTTTTATGGAGCAGAGCAATATTTTACACTCGCGAAACCGGATATTGAGGATTTGAAATTAAAAACAAAACTTTGATGTTGAGAATTACGATATTTTGAGATCGATTGGATGACTTTTTACTTTGCTATCAGCAAACCGAAGTCACAGTCGTAGTCGCGATACAATTCGCCAGAGCGCACAGGAATGAACTTGCTATTGCTTGCTAATGGGAAAATGTAATAAAATGTCGAAGTCGAACAGAACAGAAACAGAATTGATGTGATAGAAAAGCAAGAGACGAAAGCTGTCGAGGGAGAGGAGAAAAAATTCTTCGTATACTGAAATAAAATATGGCGGCTAAAACGAGCGACTACTTTACTCTTTGCAGAATTTATATATGAATTCATGCCTGTGTTCGACGTGCGACAAGAAGAGTGAAGTCATTTAATGGTATGAAGATATACGTGAGAGAGAAAGACGATGTATAGTATATAGCCAGTGATACCAATCTTATTGCTAAAAGCTAGAGCGGGTGACACCTACATGAGAAACGTGGAAGTAGTTTTGAATTTGGGATAGCGTACATCGTCGTTATTCAATGATCCAATTTTTATCCCTTTAAATTTTATTTTATACGCAATTCACACCTAATCAAAATCTCATCCAAATCTACTAGATTTCCCATACATTTTCAGATTTCCAAATCTACCAGATTACGACAAAATCTTCTTTCAAGCACAAGATTGACAAAACAAACTATAAAATAACTATAAAAATGTATTTTTGTTTGAACGCCATTTATTCTTCAAAGCAAAAGTATAACAAACGAAATAAATAATAATTAATGCACTTGTACTAAATGGAAATCAGAAAAAGCAACAAAAAAAAAATGTGGGAAGACAAGATAAATTATATCCGAGGATATAATGTATATAAGGAAATGACTGCAGCTTTTGAAGGGCGGTCGATTGTTTATAACCCAGAGGAAATTAAAATAAAACTATAATCTAACCAACAAATATAAGTATGATGACGCAGTTATCATCAAGAATTTTTAATTTATCAGAGTTCATTTTTTGTTCATATAAACAAGAAATTCAAAATAATTGGCAATATGACAGAAACGTCAAACGAAATCCTTGTTCTGTTCAGTGTGAACGCTTCAATGAGATTTCATAATCTTGTTGCTGAAATCCGAGATTTTAATTCGGTGTGAAAAGCCTATTAGCTAAAAGTAATTGTTGGGACTGCTAATTAAATTTTTTTCGATTAAGGATTTTAATTTTTCAATTTGTTTTGTATACAATTTGAATTAGAACTAACTTATTACTAAATTAAATCATGTAGGCCAAACAATCGGGGTCCAACGTTCTTTTGGATTTACATAATGCTTTCTTTCAAAATGCTTCATTATGCTGTAGGTGATATAGTAAGCCATCAGGTGACTATCAATTTAGGCAATCGCTTAGTTTTTGTCGAAGCACAAACTTTTTAGTTGCTCGAATCGAGTTGCTCTATATGCGCGGCGTGTCATATAACCCCATATGTTTCATTTTAGCAATTTTGGTTGCTTATAGAAAACAGATTAACTATTTGGTTGAATGTCCACGCAGGTGCATATAATTATATGTTACACAAAATAGTGAACTCATTCTAGCCATTAGCCAATCGTTTAGTTTACAATCGTTTAGTCGAAACACAAACTTTTTAGTTGTTCGAACCAAGCAGTTGCGAAACTAAAAACTGAATGTGCGCGCCTAGCCTTACTCTCGCTTTTCATATTTTTTTTAATAATAATCGACTTCATTGCATTGAATCAAAAAGTTTTAGGTACCCCTACCAAGTTTAAAGGAAATCAACAAAGCTGTTTAAGCCAAACAAATAGACAAAATTTATAGAACCAGTTTTTATTACAAATTCATAATTTTTGAGATTTTGAGTTATTGGGATTCTTACTCCGAAACGATACGAGTATTAAAATTTTAACTGGGCCCGCATTCCCAAACGAAAGGCAAAAACAACGTTAGTCGAATTACGAGAACGGAGGCAGCATGAAATTAAAGTAATGTAATAGGAAACCCAATCAATAAACAATAAATATTACGTTTTCGCCAAAAGATAATCTTAGATTTAAGGCAAGAGATTTGTGGTGTTTCCGTCGCACTAAAAGATTAAAAAGAAGATTAACTTTGACAGCACTATCGAAATTCTAATGCTGTTTCAATTTTGTAAATGGATATTAGGTCAGTTCGAACTATAGAGCAATTGATCCAATGAAGATATAGTAAAACTAATTTCTAATATACTCTAGAAAAACCAATCGAATCGTTTTCAATTCGTTATCTCCTTCTCGACTCGATCCGATTTGCTTAATTGTCGGATACGAAGCGATTCGAAAATTATAGGTACTTCCAAAATTTACAACGAATTGACAGCTGATTTCTTAGGAATAATAATTGTTGTTTATTATTAAAATTGAGAGTATGAAATTTGTCTGTCATTTGATTTGAAGTAAAGCGCTAAATTATTATTTGAATGAAATACATAGAAAAAATCCTCTACTTTGCGAATTTTAAGAAAGTTATTGAGAAGTAGATCTTCCCTACATTAATTGAGATTTTGATTATTTTTTTGATAAATTTGAATTTTTGAATATGTGCTCCTTTTTTCGTATTGAGCTCAGGATAAAATAACTGAGCAGACAGAGTTAGACAGAGGAAGGACGATTCCGGAGACGGTACAATCATGAACTGTACGCAATCTACCTTGAAGCAGATATCGTGACAAAAATTAAGCTCGGTAGACTCCGGTGGCCAGGGCACCTAGCTCGCATGAGCGAAGAGGAACCTGCTCGGAAAGTTGTTTGTGGTACATTCTATGGTAGACGACAGCGTGGTAGACCATGCTTGCGCTGGAGAGATGGCGTAGACCAGGACGCCCGAAGCCTTGGGGTGCGCAACTGGATGGCGTCGGCTAGAGACCGGGATAGGTGGAGAGACTTGTTGAAAGAGGCCAGGACCGGAACCCGGTTGTCGAGCCGATGATGATGAGACAGAGTTATGTCGTTTTTATTTGGCAAATTGGAATCTCTCTCCGCTCTGAGATCCCAACTGAACACTTTCTTGATTCTGACGATTGTGAAGTTTGGTATGATTGTATAATGTATATGTATTTAGGAAACTATTTAGAATACAAACTTTAAAAGCCTTAAGATAGCTATATATTATTAACCTGCTATGGACCTATTGTCTTGGTATTTATGATTTTATTACAAACAAGTCGTTAATGTATACCTGGAATGAGGGAATAGCTTCCCGTGGCCCACAGGAAATAGGGTCTTGCATTATGCCTAGTGCAAAAATTTAACAATGTATAGTGACCATTGTGGTGGCCAAAACCGGAATATAAGGATGAGCACCATTTGCACATTCATGGTCAATAATTCTACCTTCCAAGTGGAACAGACCAAAAATGTTTAGTATCAACTCATTCCTACCATGCGACCCAGATTTTGGTCTCATTGAAAAGGAAAAGAGATTATAAGGACATTTCTACGCCTGGTGATTAGGATCGCGTAATCATCACAGCAAAAAAAGGGGACCATTTCGACTAGTAAAGATAACAGCAGATGACATTGGGGGCTATCGTGAACAAAATTCCCTTCGGAATTTTCCTCATCTTCAAAAATTGGAAAGGTCAATACTTCTGTACTGTTCATTGTAAGCTGGCGACTGGCCTTTTTAAATGAGTACCAAAGTGACTATGAAACTTAATTAGCAATATCAATAAATTCCAAGGGAAACTTTCGATATTATTCGAGATGACAATTTTGAAAGTTGGGAACAATTCCCAGGGAAATTTTATTCACGATAGGCCCCATTAAAAGCATATCCTTAATTCGATTCCAAAATGTGAAGTCATTTATTATTCAATATAAATACTCAAACAATACAGATTTTTTATTTCAAGAAGTTGATTTATTTCAAAGAGGAACTCCAGATGTGAAATTGGAGTCTAATGTTTCACGAATTCTAAACTAGACTCTTCCTGCCTGTGTCTACCTTATGAATTCTATTCACTCATTGATGCCTCCATAGGGATATTCTTCTATGATATATTAATAAAACTCAACAATGTTAATTTTTTTTATTTGCGTTGCAAACATGGTCCCTTTATTTCCTAAAGGAACCACCATTTCAAAATATTTATTTATATTTACTTTAATATTATATTTATATACTTTTATTTTTATAAAATAGAACTAATCAATAAATTGTTTTGTTGCTGTACTTATAAAGATTTTTTTTTTCGTTTAAATTTGATTTGAATAACATATTATGCACGTAAGTAAATTTATAATAGTAATATAATTTTAGTGTGCCTTAAGCTGACGCAGAAGAAAAACAAATAAAATAATTACAAACATTACACTTAACCGAATAATGCAGCCTTAACTCTTTTCTTTCTCATTAATATCTTCTCTGGGGATCATTTCTCGAAAGCGAATGCAAGCGAAAAATGTTCAATTTTGTTTTCATTTATGGATATATGTATGTACTTTTGATGGATTCATATTAACAAGATAGAAATTTAAGTGAAAGCATATGAATAAAAGTGTTTTAAAAAATCCAAAGCATTCGTCTGAGTTTAAAAAAGGCATAATGACTGGAAGGTTTAAAAACAGGAAACATCTGACCCCACTGGGCTTGATTTTTAAATGTGGGTTTTTCATAAGAGAACTTTTGATAGAAACCTGGGTTTGTGTTGACCAAAATTTTCGAAAACAACTTAATTTCCAGTCAGCTGCACTCGTATATTTTTTGATATTTAGTTGTTTCGATCTTCGACTATTTTAAATAACGCCTTAAAAAAACAGTCTTTTGATTTCTTAGCTAGCCTTTTCAGGTTAAGTTCCAATAGAGAAAAATACACGCAAACCACTTATACTTAACAGCTTTCCTATCATTATTCCTTATATCTTAGTCTTCTCCTAAATCTTTCGAAGTTTTAAACTTCTCCAGTGCTAATATATTCTTATCTATAACTCAGTAATGCCTTATTGTGATTTCAATGATCTTACATTGTGAAATTCTGTGTAAAGTCATACTCAATTGTAGGTATGACAGTTTGAACGAATTTCAGGAAAATAATCAAATAGAGATGCACACCCAACTGGCCACCGCCTTCTTCAACAGTTTGAATAATCTTCTTCATGATATCAGCATGACGACAAGGATGAACCGATGCCATATTCGGCCCGGGCAGATGTGGATGGCTTTCCATGGTGACAGTCTTTTTGGCGTGATCTTGGCTAACATCTTCGTACATCTGTTCTACTGTCAATGGTTTGCGATTCTATTCGAGAATTATTTCAATAAGATATCATTAGAACGCAAATTAAAAACAATTTAGTTATAAAGCTTACCTCATCATATCCAACTACCCAGAGACGTGGAGTCTGGTAGTACTTGTCATAAGTAATGTGCAAGTCATAGGTTCTTGTATGTAAAACTGAGTCACCACCGTCACCACTATCACGACCATCTGATGTAGATGCTTTAGATGATTCTGGTTTTCTTGTAGCTACAGCCTTGTTAATGAACAAAAATACGAGTTTATTCCAATTGTAAAAAGTTAAGTTCATCAATTTCTTTATATTTTTGGGATCTTTTTAATTAGGCTTATTGATCTTTATTCATATGCGATTAGTAATTAATTCGATTCTTTAAAATTTCCAAACAGCCAGTATGATGAAAAAAATGTAAGTAAGTATATCTCGGTGAGTCGTGAATAAATTTGAATATCTAGAAAAACTCAGTAAAATCTCAATACTTCCAGTTGAGATTCCGGCTATGTGTGGTGTTCCTCAATGATCCATATTAAGCGCGTTACCCTTCTCTCTTTTTATTAATAATCTTTATAAGGTTTGTCATGATATTTCAGTAGATCTAAGACTTTATGGCAAAAATAAATGAGGACTTGGACTTGGACCATATATACATTAAAATCACGGAATTTAACAGTACATCCGAAGTTGGGCTCAAGGGTAAACAGATGGGCATTCCCTGAAGTATTACCGTTGAATTGTTTGCTTAAATATGGGAATTATAGTTTTATACATTTCGATCAGAAAGGGTGAACAATTTCTTGCAGCTTACAAGCAAAATAAGAGAACTGAAAGCTGTTCTGTTTCTTCAAAGCAAGTGCCGCTCATATTGCTACGAAAGCCATACTGCCGGTCATTAAAAAGCTTTCGTTCTTCAGGATATTTCTTCACTTGATAATTTATCAGCGTTTTCATGACCTTGGAAAGTAGGGATTTAAGTGAAAATGGACGTAGTTAGAAGGGGAAAAGATTCGAGTTTCTAAAGACGGACTGGACATCCTTTCATTCATTCGAAAAGAGACAAGTAGAGTAGGACATATTGAAAACCTTTCGCAATGGTTTTGACAGCATTGAAAAACACCTTATCAGAATAATGGGAGTGACAACTGTAAGAGTGTGAAAGAAGATTTATACCATAAAATCATTTAACCTTTCAATTACAGGAGGAATCGGGACACTATCTGGCAGCATTGAATTAAAAGCAACTGTGCTGAATACAAATTCGCTTCTTCCTGTGAGCTGATATAAGGAGTGTCATTGAAGACGAGCGTTGGAACCGAAGGCGAATTAGTATTTCATATATTTTTTTTGCAAATGACCAAAATGTTTTATTACGTTTGGGACATTGTGGTATTGTTTGTCTTAATTATTCATTACAGATAATTCTAGCTTGTTTGAACTTATTCCGGTTTTCCTTAGTAGGGTTGGCTTTATATCTTAGGAATTTTTCTCTTTTTGCTGATATGACACAATAGTCTGATTTGCCTAGAGTGGACAATACACTAATAGTGTATTTACCAGGGTCAGAGCTAAGTAACAAGTCTAGTGATAACGAATTGACCTACAAAGTCTGGAATCTGAGTAGGCTCGTTAACGAGCTGAGTCAGGTTGTTTAATTAAGCAAAAATTTCGGCATACCTTCCTCGAGGTGTTGTCTGAACGGAATAACGCAGCTACGAGGAATTGTGTACATTGAAATCGCCCGTTACAACGACTCCACTATGCGGATAATGGGAAACAATTCTCTGCGTAATGAAAATGTTTGCTTGTTTCTATAATGTATACTTTATATAATCCTTAATTGTACTACTCGCTGTCTTATACTTAATATCTAAAATATTTAATCTACTTTTGAATTTCCTAATTGATTTTCAGACCTATTCTGCTATTCACTTGAATCGTATATCCGATACACCCATTCGATTCCCTTTCACACTACCTTTGCATTCTGCCATCCATCGGGTGAACTACCAATTTGACATTCACGTAAACAGCTGTTCATGTGATAATCTTCTGAATCTTGGATAATTGTTTTTGATTTCATTAAACTTTCAAGTTCAACCGCTCTACCTAAACAGAAGTAATTTTCTAATTTGTTTTCATCTTTATTATTTAATTTGGAAATTAACTTTTTTTGTCCTAATTCCAAGCAGAGGAATAAGAGAATCCTCCAACAGAAAGCTTCCACCTCCACAGCGAAATGAGTCAATATAAAGAAAAGAGAAACTAATCGCTTGTTTGAGTTTTTTTTGCTGTAGATAATTTATAACATGGCGTTGGGCAAGTTTGGATGTGGGCTTAGCTCAGTCCACATTACAGGACGCACTTAAAGCCCACTATGTCCCAATTGGATTACTCTACAAATGACGACAGAAGGAAAACTTAAAGAAGATAGGACCATTACAACATAAGTTATTATAAGGAGAAACTATATCGACTTAAAAAAATGGTAGCGGCAATTTATTTCAATTGCTTTATAGTACAAAACCTTTTTTGGTTAACGTTCCCTAAAATCCATTTAAATATTAATGGAACTTGTTTTGAAAGTAACCCAGTCTCTCGATTTGAAAACTGCATTGTTCAATTACTTTTCTTATTTGAATTTGATAATTGCTGGACCAAGGTACCCGCCCATAGACATGACTGGTAGGTACGTGCCATCGGGTTGTGCACACAGCTTTTATCATTTTTCTGTTCGTGCAAAAATTTAAATCGTCCTAATGCACAGCGCAGTATAATTCGTTGCTTTTCAATACTTCACATAATGTTTACCTCAGACCGGCCGACCAAAAATGTGTGCTCCTATTCTGATAGCATCCACTTAATTGCACCTATTCTTCATAAATTACATTATATTTTGAGAGAGAAAGAAATGGATTGTCTTGGAATGAACAGAGAAAAAATAATCTTATCGCTTATTGTTCCCAAACTGAATTACCCTTATCAACGCTCGAGATCAAACTAATTGAAGTGCGCACATAACAGATATTAGAGAAGTGAGGGAGCGCTGACTCACTTGACCCCACACTCTTTCCCATACTTACTGGATCAACTAGCTCCAACATGCCGTTCTCCTCGAACTCTTCCATATCGATGGCTTCATCATCATCGTCGTCGTCATCGTCATTTTGTTGGTTTAAGTGCTCGTCCATGTCTTGGATATCTTCGTCGTCGTCATCTCGGCCGCTCAGTGTCATTTCACACACTTTCTCGTCCAACTCAGCAACCCCATCTTCGTTGAGCTGATGTGTCTCCACCCAACCGTCCCCACTTTCATTCTCCACGACAATCTCTTCGCCCACATATTCCATCTGTTTGCAACGTCGGGAACAGGCCACATTTCGTGTGATGAGGAATTGCTTATCTGCATTCAAAATAAATAAACAAAGCGCAATCGCACTATGTCACCAAATTGTCCGGCTTTAGGGCGAAGGGTCAAACTCACCTTTGGGCAGATAAGGCTTTGCTTTCGATTCGTCCCCGGCCGCCCATTGCCACGTAGGGCAATGGTGTACCAAATGCTCGCCAGCTGCGACGAATTCTTCTGGAGTCAGGACGCCTGTCTCCCTGAACTTACTCTCCTGCAAAAAGCAAGCAAATGAATCATCATTTTCCTCACTTCGATGGGAATTCTTTTTTTTTCTAATTTGTCTAGCGGAATGGGAGAACTTTCACAAAATAGTTTTTTACCTTGAGAACTGGAGTCAAATATTCAGCGACTCCAAGGGCCGTACCTTTGACGGAGTTAATAACACTTTGCATGTTGTTGCTAGTCCTAACTTTTGTGTTCGAAAGCAAGATAAAACTAATTTCTTGATGTTGATTTCCTTTTGTTGGAAAAATCACAAGAGAAATGAACTTTTTGTCGCAATCTTGTTTACGGATGAAAAAAATACACCAAAATATGTGAAAAGTCTAGACACTTTTTGTCATCTTTTCTTGTCGTCTAGTTGTCCTTCCCTAATCTCACTCTGTCATGAAAAATTCAACCAAATTGTCAGCTGTGCGGAAGAACGAAACAAAAAATCTTTTATTTGAAAGAAGTGAAAGAAAAGTCATATATCTGCATATCAGGGATGTGAAGAGGCTATGTTGGAAAATATATAAATATTTACAGCCATATTTATAAACTCATTATAGTGAGTACATAAGGCTATGCAACCCTTATAATGCCTCTAAACGCAAAATTGTTATTTATAAAACTTATGTGACGTTGAATAGGGGCATTATAAGCTAAACGCGTTTGGAGGTTGAATAGTGCCTACATAAGGACATTTCAGTATTGAACTGTCACATTCACTTTGACATCACATTGAATTATAAAGATTATCAACAAAAAAATGCCTTTGACTTAATATTGAAACTAAAACTTTGTGTTATTTTTATTTATTGAAACAAAAATGTTATACTAATATATTAATAACAAATTGAATTGAAAATTCTTTAGAAGTAAATAGATAAATATACTTGTTGGTGATGTATCTCCAAGCATCCTTCTTCATCCGGTGTGTTAGTGTTGTAATTATTATCTTGCATTATTGAATTGTATCCTTAAGAACTTGTCTGAGGAGTATTCCAGCTGTAATGAAACGAATAACAATTTGATTTCCAGGATTGTGCTAGAGATAATAACTTACTTTATCTGATGAATCAAAGTTAATTGTTGGAATTCTTTTAGCTTTTGGTAGTTTCCTTTTTGTTTATTAAATTCGATAGACAGACAAGATGATTTTTTTTTTTGGTTTTTGATAAACAGCTGAGTGTTATGAAGGCTAAATGTAATAGATTCTTACTTTTTGGTACTTTATTTGACACAAGCTCATTATAACTATGCAGGGTAGGCAAATGTTTTATAAATATGAATTTGCATAGTGGATGAATAAGTCCTTATGCATTGCATAACTATTCACGCGTTTAGGGAATTCTAATAAATACGGCTGTTAATATATGACATTTTCGATTGGCCTTAATTATATCCAAAAAGAGTATGCAACTTTGTTGCGTACTTTTATAAAAGCCAATGCACTTTGCTTCGATCGCGTAACCTCCATATAAAATCAAACGAAAAATAACCAATATAGGGCCATCGCTTGTTGTTGGGTTCTTTGGCTCAGATATTTCCACAGAAACTATCGATAAAAATGGTATTTCATATTGGTAATACAAATTTTCAGAAAATAACTAATGTGGTGCTAAATAAAATGAATCTCAGTGTTCATATAGGTATTCTCAAGAAATCAAGATCCTTATTATTCAACTATAATCTCCCCAAAACATAATTCCACACATATTCCCACTCGTTTTTATATAAAAAAATTTAAAAAAATAAAACTTTTTATTTGAACAAATTTTACTTTTATTACATATCGCTGTCTTTTAAAAGAATCCATACATTCGAAAGTATGTCAAAAAAGATGTGCATCACAATTCTCTCTTTTGTGAGAAGTTACAAGTCACTTCTTATATATATTCTTAAAAAAAACGATTGCGACTATAATGCCCGATTTCACGATGGACTTTTAAACATTTAACACTTCAAAGGCTAAGAGGGAAGCGTGGACGAAATTTCTTTGCGCGTACACATACTTTAAATAATACAAATTTTATGTTTCTTAAATCGTTGCACTTTATAGTTCTAATATACGAGTAATATCACAACAAACAATACCTACAAACTCACAATTTGAAACTTCAAAATTTCAAAGATGACAATCGATATGTCAAAATACATTTTAAAATGCCTTTAAGTGACCCTTAAAAGCGGTTGATGGCGTTTAAGTTAAGAGGCCTTTAAGTAAAGCTAAGTGTACACGATTGGTAGATCTTACAATATTGTAAGATCTTACAATTTCTGACAATTATCTACCAATGAGCTGACAAATAAGTTGTGTGTGTACACGGTTGGTACAAAATCTACCAATCTCTTACAATTAATTGTCAGAAGTTGGCTGACAATTCATTTTCAGATAGCCGGCTTAATACCTACCAATTAATTGTAAGAGATTGGTAGATTTCCTACCAACCGTGTACACACACAATTAATTGTCAGTTTTTGTGGTTATGGAAACTGTGACAATTGAACCTTGGCTGCCAATTGTCTGACAATGAAAAAATTGTATGATGCTAAAAAAAGAACATCTTACAATTTCTTCATTGTCAGAAACGTCAGACAACGATAAAAATTGGAAGGCCTGACAATAAATTGTGTGTGTACACGACTATCAAATACCTTACAATTTACCGTCTTACAATTAATTGTCAGATACATTTTCTGACAATTAATTGGAAGATTACACGATTGTCAGCTAGCGTACACATGATTGTCAGATTTCTTACAATTAATTGTCAGACAATGATCTAACAATTAATTGTCAGACAAATTTTCTGACAATTAATTGTAAGATTACACGGTTGTAAGACATTGTAAGCATGTTTTTCACTGACAGATCTGACAATATTGTAAGATCTACCAATCGTGTACACTTAGCTTAACGTTACTTAAATGTGAAAATTGATTATAGATACCGATTTCATGCTTCAGAGCTGCTTAGAGGTATTTTAAAGTTAAGTTACCTTTAAGATTTGTTTATAGATTCGCCTGTACATGCCCATTTTTGGCTCAATAAATTTTAAAAGTGTCAATGAAATGTCATCAGATGTATGTAGATAACAACAATTGGATATTAGCAGCTGAAATTATTGTTTTGTAATATTTTAGTTTTCAATTTTTAAGATAAAAAATACTAATATTTAAATTATCTGTTTTTTATTTAGAATAAAATATAAAATAAATCTCCATCCAACGATAAAGTGCAACACATACAGCCGTATCTATTAGATTTTCTTAAACTGCATCTTAGAGGTTATTTAGTTAAGCATACTTAAATATTTAATTTGGTTTTAAATGACGAAACTTCAATTCGTATCTATAATCGATTTTTCATTGGTACTTAACTAAACAATGGTTGTGTCACGTAACGTAAAAGAATGTGAAAATCTAGTAGGTACAAAAAAAAAAAACAAATGCTGCTTCATTTTATACAACACAGCTGTTTTGTGACACCTTCTTTCAGTAAATAATTGGAAGACACATTTTTTTATTTGTGAAATCAAAAAAAAAAAAATGGCTATCGAACACACACCCACATCCGCCGCTGCAAATAAAAGAAAAAGATCTGAAAATTGGGATGCCTCCTACAAGGAAACTTTTTTGTTTTAGAATTTGCAATAATACACTACAAAACAGAATTATTTTATGCACAAATTGGGCGTTTTCCTAAATGCAGTGTTGCAGCACATCATGAATTTTGATGTTTTTCTTATTCACTTGCTTCAATAAAATAACGTTATTAAATACGAATTCTAAATTTTAGAGTTTTTTTTAATGAATTGTAAAAGTAAATTTCAGAGTGAAGAAAAACGTTACAAGGGCATCAAAATCCACGATGCGCTGCAACACTGCATTTAGGAAAACGCCTATTCTCTTCCAACAACGAGGAAGAAAGTGTCGATACAAACACTTCAACGGCTAAGAGGGAAGCGCGGATGAAATTTCTTTGCGCGTACACATATTTTAATCAATACAAATTTTATGTTTCTTAAATCGTTGCACTTTATAGTTCTAATATAATATCACAACAAACAATACCTACAAACTCACAATTTGAAACTTCAAAATTTCAAAGATGACAATCGATATGTCAAAATACATTTTAAAATGTCTTTAAGTGACCCTTAAACGCGGTTGATGGCGTTTAAGTTAAGAGGCCTTTAAGTAACGTTACTTTAATGTGAAAATTGATTATAGATACCGATTTCATACTTAAGAGCTGCTTAGAGGTATTTTAAAGTTAAGTAACCTTTAAGATTTGTTTATAGATTCGCCTGATAGTGTATAGAGTATTCTTGGGTTTACAGGAATCGATTTTCCGATTATGACTACGAAATTAGGTTCCGATTTTCCAAACGCATCTGTGGTTCAGTTGCTGAATTTGTTTGGAACCGATAAATACCCATCAGGCCAATAAATAAAGTGGTTATTACTGAAGCATTTTATGCCACAGAATCTTTCCAAATATATTTGTTTTTGCATTTCGTTTTTTTTTTTTGCATTTCTTGACATTTGTTTCAACACATAATGCTTTCTCATTTTTTCTCATACATTTCGCTTGTTATAAGAAAGAACCAATTTCTTTTTTACAAGCATGTGAAGAGAACTCAATTTTAACAAAAAATTCCTTAAATTTCCCTTTTATAGATTGGTGAAACTCGAAAGATTTAAGAGTCTGATAAAATTTAAGATGAATTTTGATAAAAGTGCTTTTAGTGTTTGTTTATGAAATTGGCCATAAGATAACTACAGTTGAATAATTGGAGTTTTATTTTAAATGACCACCCACAGCTCCTCCCCATAAATAACAAAAAAAAAACTTTTCACAAAATTTATCGAATTGAAATTTTTTCGACTCTCACAAATTTTGATTGTGGGGTCAGTATGCGAAAAAGTCACAAAATCAATATCTCTTTTTCTTGTGACTTGTGAGGTATATTAGTGATGTTGGGAAGAATCAGGCTGTAAAAGTAGCTTTCGCGTAAAAGCAGTCATGGTGATTTAAGATGCGTTTTATTATTTACAAATCTGTATGGATCTGGATTATTTTTTAACACGTATTACAAAAATAATTTGGAATCCTGCTTACTATATGGATATATTTCAAAGATCCAAAATTAATTTCTTACTCTGGTGGATAGATGGAAAGAAAAAAAACAAGAAATAATTGAAAACCCAAAAAGATAAGAAAAGAGATATGGATCATGGACGATAATAAATCACACGGGAATTACATCGTTGTTAATATTGCGTTTTCATCAAGAGATAATCCTGAATTTAAGCGGATTTTTCATAAATCTGCTTCAAATCTCGAAGATTTGCCATACAAATTTATAACGTTAATCTAGTAGGTTATTAATTATTCTTAAGCTGGCCTGTTTTCTTATCATGTTAAATTATATCGATGGTTTCTTATCGTTTGGCACAAATGGAAATTTCATTCCCTCGCTTCCACTTTATAAGAAAAATTGAGCACCAATAGCATTTTGATAGGTGCTGTCAAAGTCACTCTTCTTTTAAATCTTTTAGTGCGGTGGAAATATCATATACATAGGTGGAAATATCATAAAAATCTTTTGCTTAAATTTCGGATTATCTTTTTGTGAAAACGTAGTATGAGCAGTAATAAGATCAAAACAGGAGCGGTGTGCACTATACCTTAAATAAACGCCGTTTAAGCACAACCCAATACACAAATGACAACCACTTTCGCCAACATAGCCACACAAAAAAGGGCAACCATTTTCGTTGATGAAAAAACTTTCCCAAAAGCCATAGCACAGCACACACAGTCACAAATTAGCAGCAACATTCAACAACAAGAAATATAATCGACAACGAAGGCGAGAAAAGAACGAAAATTTTCTTTTTCAATTTTTTCGTGGAAAAGTTTTTTTTAATTTGTGAAATTCAGCACACATGAAAATAATCTCAAATCGATAAATTCCAATTTTTCAAAAAGGAATTTCCACAAAAGAATGCGAATAAATGCCGACGTTTTAAGAAAGTGGAGTGTTTGTCGACGCTGTTGAAAATTCACTGCAATTGGTTTTCGTGTTTTGGCTCCTCCGTGGATAAAAGAACCACAAAGGTTTGTCAAATATTAAAATATAATTTTCCATTAATTTATGTTGTGCTTGAGTGAATTTTTGTAATTTCAAGTGAAATTCTCTGGTGGAAGTGTGAAAATTTTTAATTGGAAAGCAGCTGCTGTGTATGGTGTGTGGATTTTTCTATTTTTTATTCAGTTCTGAGACTGACTACGTGCGCCCTTCGCCCGCCACCCCTTTTTCGCAGCAGTCCCTTGAATTTCGGGCGTAACACCCAGTGTATTTTTGTGTGTCATGTTATTTCTGTTTGTTCTTCCATTTACATCTTCTGTAACCATTTACATTATTTTTAGGTATAAATATTGGGCAATAATATTCTCGAACTTCATACGAGGTTTATTACAGATTTAGATTGATTTATGTGCGTCTCGATAACAACGAGAAGAACAACGGTTGGGGTGTACAACTTGGGAAAAACTGGAATCTTTCTTTTTGGCGAAAACTTTTCTGAATAGCTCCTCTCGTCCAGCACCGCTCTCCTGGGAGCCACTGATTGGCTTTTGTTAATGACGTTTGCTGTTACTACTAATGATGAATAATTGAGGAAAAATTGTGTATTGTGGGCGCCCCACACATCCGTTGCAAGTTGGTTATGAGAGACAGGTGTTCGGGCGGAAGGCGATTGTTTTTTTTTTCATTTGTCTTCGCTCATTTAAGCCCCAACAAATGGTCAAACACACAACACCAAAGGCTGCCGTTTTGTCATGGATACTCTCGTCTGCTTGTAACTTTGTCTTATCCAAAAAATTGACCTTTGTTTACATTTAAATGTGTAGCAAGCAAGTAGGTAGGTAGGTTATCTTCAAGGTTTCATGTCAAATTGATTGCTTTTTTGTTTCGTTTCATTTATCAAGTTATTAACCTATGTATCTTTAAGGATCATTAGGTTGTATCTTTTTTCGCCATGCGTACACAAAGACAAAATTCATGTTTTATTATCTGCGCTGCTTTTATGGCTACCTACCCACCTACCATATCAATTACTGAAAATAGATTCAAGGACATTTGATTGCCTTTTCTATCTACCTGCTTCCGCAGGTAGCTACATAATCATTTTTGGGAACTTGTTGGTCCTTTTGTTATTACATCGAAATAATTAGCAAATGAATTATGAATGAATACTAATCATAATCACTATTCAACGAGTTCTTTTTCCAGTTATGTATTTTCGTTGAAAATGGAATCCGTCAATTTTTGAAATCATAAATAAAATCGAAATAAACTTTCTTGTTCAGTAGTTTCTTAATTCCCGCCGACAACACGCACTCTTCTTTCCATCAGTGACGCGGATCTGTTATTAAACGGCAGAAAGACGACTTGATAAAATACAAACCTGCCGAACTCGTATTTGGACGTCAAAATCTTATAACTTCACATATTACTTGTTCGACATTTTGCATCATCGTTCGTATCCTTTATAATATCTTTGTTTTTCAAGACTACCCTGGTTCCGATTAACACTATCAAAATCGACAAAAGTCTTGCTTTTCTGAAGCTAGCTACATTTTAAATTTTTGTAGAGGTTTTAGCTCAAAGAAAAGTTCATAAATTAACTGTTTTATAAAACAAATGTAAATTATATTCTTAATGTTCCCTACTTTCAAATTTCAGATAGACGCTGTGTGGGGCTGGGCTTCTGCCCCGCTGCGTTTGGCGGCAAACAGAATGGGCGATCCACTTTTGGGGGATCGGCCGCCGTCGCCGGCGCGTCTATCGCACACCTCAGAGAAGCATCCCAAGGTGACACTGTCGGAGTTGAATCTTCTACGGCGTCATCGTGAGCTGTGCGATGTTGTGTTGAATGTAGGCGGGCGTAAAATCTTTGCCCATCGAGTGATCCTGTCGGCATGCAGTCCATACTTTCGGGCCATGTTTACAGGTGAGCTGGAGGAGTCACGACAAACCGAAGTCACCATACGCGACATTGACGAAAATGCCATGGAACTTTTAATTGATTTTTGTTACACGGCACACATCATTGTCGAGGAATCAAATGTGCAGACACTACTGCCAGCAGCTTGTTTGTTACAGTTGGTCGAGATTCAGGATATCTGTTGTGAGTTTCTCAAGCGGCAACTGGATCCGACAAATTGCTTGGGCATAAGAGCATTTGCCGATACACACTCGTGCCGGGAACTACTTCGCATTGCTGATAAATTCACACAGCACAACTTTCAGGAGGTTATGGAGAGCGAGGAGTTCCTGTTGTTGCCCGTTGGTCAGCTGGTTGATATAATTTGCAGCGATGAATTAAATGTTCGATCCGAGGAGCAGGTCTTCAATGCGGTTATGTCTTGGTTGAAGTACAATGTCGCTGATCGAAGACAGCATTTAGCTCAGGTTCTCCAACACGTCCGTTTGCCCCTATTAAGCCCTAAATTCCTCGTTGGTACTGTGGGCTCTGACCTGCTTGTTCGATCCGATGAAGCCTGCCGAGACTTGGTTGATGAGGCCAAAAATTATTTATTGCTTCCACAAGAACGTCCATTAATGCAGGGTCCACGCACTCGTCCGCGAAAGCCTACACGTCGCGGTGAGGTTCTATTCGCCGTGGGTGGATGGTGTTCAGGCGATGCTATCGCATCTGTGGAACGCTTCGATCCCCAGACAAACGACTGGAAGATGGTGGCGCCCATGAGCAAGCGCCGCTGTGGCGTTGGAGTCGCAGTTCTGAATGATTTACTCTATGCTGTTGGAGGCCATGATGGCCAGAGCTATTTGAACAGCATCGAGAGATATGATCCACAGACAAACCAATGGTCCTGCGATGTAGCACCTACTACATCATGCCGCACAAGTGTCGGAGTCGCGGTACTTGATGGATTTCTCTATGCCGTTGGAGGGCAAGATGGGGTGCAATGTCTGAACCATGTCGAGAGATATGATCCCAAAGAAAACAAATGGTCAAAGGTAAGAGAGCTTTTTTCGTACAGATTTTTTTTATTTTAAATTGTTTCATACTCAGGTGGCTCCAATGACAACTCGAAGGCTGGGAGTTGCTGTTGCCGTGCTTGGAGGCTATTTGTACGCTATCGGTGGTTCAGATGGACAGTGCCCACTCAACACTGTCGAACGTTACGATCCTAGGTTTGTTTAAAAATTTAACTCTCTTGAAATGAACAATTGAACATTTTTTTTTTCTTACAGACAAAATAAATGGTGTGCCGTCAATCCAATGTCAACGCGGCGAAAACACTTAGGCTGTGCTGTATTTAACAATTACATTTATGCCGTGGGCGGACGCGATGATTGCATGGAACTATCATCAGCAGAACGCTATAATCCACATACAAATACCTGGAGTCCGATTGTTGCAATGACATCTAGACGAAGTGGAGTAAGTCAAAAGAACCATTATTTTTGAAGAAATCTTGCTAATTTATGCTTGTTTGTTGTTGAAGGTTGGTCTAGCTGTGGTTAATGGGCAACTATATGCTGTTGGTGGCTTCGATGGCTCTGCGTATTTGAAAACAATCGAGGTTTATGATCCGGAAACTAATCAATGGCGCCTATGTGGCTGCATGAATTATCGTCGTTTGGGTGGCGGCGTTGGTGTCATGAGAGCTCCACAGACTGAAAATTACATGTGGTATGTTTAAAATTTGATTTTTTTACTTTTCTACAAATAATTCTCTTTTATTTTAGGATTCGCAAAGACTCTGTAGTTTAAATGCTACTCCACCTCCATTCAATAATAAACAAAAAGAAATTCCAAAATCAAAAACAAAACCATTACACATTATAATCAATCATCATTTTTTTGATGAACAAATTCTAAATAATACAACGCAAATGAAAACCGCCAAAACTGGAGAATATTTTGGTCTACCACGTGTGTCTCCTTAAAGAATAAAAAAAAAAAAAAAACTTCTCCCGCCCCCATTTAGTTGTCTTTCTCCACTTTTGTTCTAAGTTTGTATTCATATTACTTAGTTTTTAATGCATTATATAGTTAAAAAGGAACAACAAGTAAAGGAGAAAGAAGTAAAGAGCCGAGCAGTTATCTAAAGGACAAACAAAAATGAGGACGAATTAATAAAACTTTATAATATAAGAGCACCAATAAATTTATGACCTGCAATCAATGAAGAACTCTTTCTGTTACTCAAGGGAAACCTATTTTGAAATGGTTTTCTTCAAATTTATCTATAAAACCTTATTAATATATATATTTGTATTTCTTTTTTTAATAATACATATTATTGTGAACTCATGTATTTTGTTGGAAATTGCTACTACTATTTTTTTGATTTTATTATTATTTTTTTGCTGAATACGGAATACAATTTACTATAGTTGGAAATTGATGTAAATAAAATTAAATAATAAAAAAGTTAAAATTTAACTAGATATTAGATTTAATTTAATGTTTTTTTTTTTTTGAAATACGAAAAAATTACTTTAAAAAATCCAAATGGAATCCAAAGAATACGAAGCGAATCGTTTCAGGTGGCGAAAATAAGGTTTGGTATTACTGCTTTCTCTTTCGTTTTACATTCGCGCTATTTTCGAAATCGAAGGCAAATGTGAAATAATATTTTTATTTTTACCGCATGAATTTCCGATAGGTTTTGTTTGGCGGATTGGTGTAGCGATGGGCGAAAGTGATATTTTGTTTATTGTTTTGTTTTAAATAAATTTTATCTTTCATTTCGTTCAATACAAATACAAATGGTTATTTTGAGAGGCGAAACAACTTAGTTAACCTATTGTTTTATATAAAAAAAAGTAAATTTAAGAAATAATAAACACCTAATACAAAAACACTCACTCAAAACAAGGAAGATCAAGAGGTGAAAAAACACTTAGAAATTCGAGGATTCTTCTATGTCCACGCGTGCGGCGAATGGAACAAATTAAACGAAGGCGAATTAGAGACAAATCCAACATAATAGAGCTTAGCGAGAAAAAGTTTACCCATCCAATACATCACGCTGCGGTGCACCTTCAGCATTCAAAGAATTTGAAAAATTTATCCATACATTTTTCGACTTTTGTCTGGTGTTTTTAAATAACCCTTGGACAAATCTGGATGATTTTCCACATACTGCACCAAAATCTCAAATTGTGACGACTTCGTGTTTGCACTTTTAGATTGTTCAATACGAAGAAAACATAAACATTTTACCTACTTCTTTGAAATATTGAATAAAATTAATTTACAACTTCCATTTACTTGCATTCTGCAAAAAAAAAAAATTCTTGACTCGAACTGCTCGGCGCTCGCAAACACATTTGATGTAGAATGATTTTTTGCGATTTCGCTTTGTTGTGACATTACCTTTCGAGATAGGTGGTTTCCCAATTATGCGAAAGTATAAACATAGTTGGCACTACTCGAGCTGTTCGATTATCGCACATTAAAACATTCTTAAAGAATTACAGAGTTGCAGTTTTGGGAATTCGAACATTTTTATTGTAGAATCGAGATGCATAGTAGGGCTTCAGCTGTCAATTATCTGGAAATCCTGCAAGTATAATTTATGACTCGCTTCGAATTCAATAATTGATCAAATCGAGGCGAGTAAAAAAGGAGATATCGAATTGAAAACGATTCGCTTCGTATTTTCTAATCAGGCCATAGCTCTTTTGTGGTCAAACATTGTTTTATGTTTGACAATTATTCAAATAGATTTATTAATTATGGATTGTTATCATCTTTGTATCCATAAATTAAGTATAAATTGTTTGAAAATTGATTCAATTGCCTTCTCAATCAATGCTGATCGATAAGAGTTACTTAGACGAAAAACAATCTTATAATTCAGAAAAAATACTTCGATCTTCGAAATGCTTGTGATTCATTTGACATGAGCCAAAATATGAATGTAGTGAATTAAATTTTCTCAATGCTGCAGGTGACCTAAAGAGTGTTTAGATCACATTGAGCTTGTTGCAACAAAAAAAAAAAAACGTCATATCCTCCTTCGGTGCTTTGGTATTATCTTTGTATAATACACGGCTCTTCGCCGTGTGCTTATGAACAATTAAAAAAAAATGGTAAAAACTTACATTTTTATACAAAATACAAGCGTTTTCCCGCATAAATTACTTGCAGAAAAAAGGTCAAATTTGTATTTCATTCGGATTTTCGATATTTAGGGATACCAAAACTCTCGAAATTCGAAATTCGTAGCAGAGCTTCTACTACGAATGGGTCATGTGATAGAATTTTTCGGGATTAGTAGCGTATTTTCGATTACGATGGGTGGTTAAATTTTAAAACACTATAACAGTTTTTGAAGCAGAGAGAAATGGTGAGTAAATCAGAGTTATGAAAGGAATTCACGTTGCTAGACAAGAGACATTTTGACGATATTCCAAGGAAACAAATGTTTTTTAAAAGGTCGGTGATCTATAATATATGGAACTGGTCCCAGATCAAAAAGTTCTTCCATCTGATGAACTTACAAATTTCGCTGCATTTTTAGCAAATTTAAAATATGGTCAGAAAGGTTATTGATTCATCGATACCAAAATCACGAAAGTTCTATGTCAAATTTTATGAAATGCTTTAGAAATATCGAGCGTAATAATCTTACTTTTTTAAATCGATGTAAAGATTGATTTTGCTTTTCGAGAGATATGCCATCAAATCAACAGAATATTTACCACGTTACTACGCTTAAAATGAAGAAAGGTTGGTGGAAGAAGATTAGCCTTTGTTTTTAGACATTTTGGTTGAAGAACACCTCTTAATAACAATCTTTAAGTACTCTATCAAATATACGAGTGCGTATTTGTTCTACAGACAGTTGTGTAAGTCGCAAAACATAATAGGTATATTAATTTAAACGAGGCATTTTGATGCTTTTACGTTTGATACTTTACTTTTTGTACGGTAACTCAAAAACTATCAGATTTTGAATAGTGAGTATGAAATTCTCCCAAAAATGATGAAATTGTGAAAAAGAACGAGAAGATATGCACGCATTCGGAATCGTGGCTGAATCGCACGGTACCTACATTTCTGTCGGTAGAAATCTCTTGGTCAGAAAATCAGAGACAGGTCCCTCAAGCTAAGAGGTTGTGGTTAGTTTGTTGATTTACAACTTTTTCAAGTTCCCCCATAAGAAGAAATGGGAATGCGTCAAATTAGGGGATCATGGGGGCCAGTCGATAATAGCACTTTTTGACAATTTACACCGTAGCACGAGCTGTGTGTTATGTGGCACCGTCTTGTTGGAATTACATGTTCTGTAGGCCTAATTGATCCAATTCAGGCAAAACAAGTTTTCCAACATGTTCCAAAAGCGGTCATCAGTAACTGTTACATCATGCTCAAAGAAATATGGGTCAATGACGCCGCCGCACTATGGGACCAAATGATGAAATCCATCTCAAAAATGGTTTTGGTGAATTTCGTAATTTGAAAAATCTAATGATGGGATTATATACTATAAATAGGGTTCTTCCAAACACAGTAAATTTTTTGTATCTTACTTTTGTTCTAAGTACCTAAAATTACCGTTAAAAATGACATTTCGATGTTTTTATTTTTTAGAATTATTAGAAGTGAGAGTTTGAAGTCAATTATTTCGGATTTTTCTGGACAGAATGTATAAATATTATACCTTTTTGAAAAGCCCAAACCCTCTTCTTTACAAAACAGTTAATTTTTTTTTAATTTAGTTCACCAGTAAATTAATAAAAAAAAATGAGTAAGGTGCAGTATCTTTTTCATTTTTTTTCTTTTCAATTAAAGTTTTCTCTGTTAGCTCCGGCTGCCTCCGTTTAGTTAATGGCTGTTTTGTATTCTAAAAATATTTTTAATTTGGAAAAAAAAATAAAAACTTTCGCATTTTCATGCATTTTTGTTTAAGAAGAAAAAACGTATGATGAGAAGTAAAAATAAGTTTTTAGAATAAAAATTCGTATTCTTATAACTTTATTGTTAGGTGATGAAAAAAATTAAAATTTGGCAAAAAAGTGGTACTTTTATTGATGCACATAAATGTGTATTCCAAAAAGTTTTAGACCATTATTTTATTACTTTAGCTCAAAATTACAAAAAAAATTGTTATTTTTTGTTAAAAATTCAAAAAAATAACTGTTAAAACATGTGCAACACATTTTCATAAACATCATATAAGTGACCATGTTTCCACAAAATTTATAAGTTTTTATCAGTTATTTCCAATATTATTAAAATTCAAAATTTTATTTTTAGAATAAAATATTTGTTTTCCAATTTTAAACTTCCTTACTTATATTTATATTAAAAAAAATCATAATTAAATAAAAATAAATGCCAAGCATTTGAGGGTGGGAGGGGGTGTGTGGGGTATGTTGCATATAATACAAATGTAGGTACATATAAATAAGAGAAAACAGAAGGAGACAAAAAGTTAACAGTTCATTTAAAAGAGAACTGCCTACAATATGTAAACTGAATCATAAACAATACCAAAAGCAACAACAAAAGCATGCGAAAAGAGTCTAAAAGGTGATAGATTTGGCATGGGACAGCCAAATTGTTGTTGTAACATTAATCAATCAAGAGGCAACATTCATAGATAATGTAATGAGATGACTAAGCTTTTATTCTCAATAAAGCGTTTGAAGGATTCGCATTAAATTTAAAAAAAAAAACTAACATGAGAGAATTTATTTGCAAGGAAATGTTCAAGATCAGCTACGAACGAAGATGTTCTACACACTTATATATATGTACATACATCTGATCCGCATATATCTAGTCTGGGAAAACCAAGAACAAAAAATGATACCAAAGCATTGTTTGACGAGGCTAAAGAACTTTTAAACATACATTAATATCGATACATAACCTAGTAATAAGATACTTTTGAATTACGTTTTTTTTTTTTTTTGTCTTAAGGGTGAAACACTTTTATATATCAAAAAGGGGCGTGGCAGTTCACGGGTTTTACTAAAAAATAATACTTTTCATAAATTAATTTCTACATATAAGACTTAATCAAAAAAGAAGCCTGCTTTTAATGAACATTAAGCTGAAAATTAAAAAAAAAGGGGCGTGAAAGTGGGCAGAAAAAATATGCATCTGATGTCTTGAGTTTAAAAAACCTCAAACAAAAATGTTCGGCTTCCTGGTCACTAAAAATAAGAAAATAACAGAAATCAAAAAAATATGGGCGTGGTAGTGGGCGGATTTCACAAAAACTACTTTCAGATGTTTTCACCGGTAAAAGAAAAAAAACTGTACAAATTTCATCCAAATTGTTGCAACAATTCTTGCTCCAATAAATTTTGACCATATAAATTAAACAAAATCTTCAAATTTGTTATTTTATTTTATTTAAAAAAAAGAAAATAATTTATTTCTATATGAAACGTTTTAATATTTTAAATTCTTGGTTATACAAGTATAAGTGTGCAAAATTTCAAAAAAAAAAATATTGAGAAACGAAAAAGTTATGGATTTTTGAGATGGTTTGCACCATTTGGTCCCATAGTGCGCCGTGCCGGCTGAACAACCGCATATGTTGTTCTACTAGGATGTAGTGGCCTTTGTCATATCAATCGATGGTTTCAATGCCCCAATGGTGTATGTTTACTACTTGGTCCCAAAAACTACCAACACTCGCACTGAGAACTTTTGCTCTATCCATTTCTCCCTGTCCTTATTGGAATACCCTTAATAGAATATTATTTTTAATTTGGAGAACCGACTGTGTAAATTTTTGTCATCGAAATTGGTAAAGTTCACGAGAAAATCGAAAAAAAAAACAGTTCTATGACAAGTACCGTTAATAATATTTTTTTTTTTAATTTCTCTACCAACATTATGACCATACCCACAATATAAGATGTTTTGATTTAGAAAAACAATGCCAAATGGATTAATTAAAACATACCGTTTTGATGGAACTTTCTTCTTAAGCTTAACACAAACATTTTTGGTGATTGCCTCAACGGTTTAAATTTGTGTAGGGTGAATGAATAAAAAAATTTAGGACTTATTTTCGATAGTAAAATAACTTTCGAGCCTTATGTCATTCATATTTTCTACAAAGCAAACTCTATGCTTGGATTTCTCCAGAGAAATTCTTTTGATTGTAAGGATCCCTATACATTAAAAGCTTTATTTTGTTCTATTGTTCGTCCCTAACTCGGGTATAATATTGTATTATTTGGAACCCTGATTCGAAAAAGCTATGTGATAGAATTGAGAAAGTTCAAAAAATTTTTCTTAGATTTGCATTAAAAGAATTTCATTTGTGTGGCAGTACCGATTTAAATTATCGAAGCAGATGTCTTTTGCTCGGAATACAAACTCTTGAGTCAAGGCATACCTAATAATGTATAGTGTTTTGTTCATTCGTGAGATTCTTTGTACTGATTGAGTGTCTTATATAAATATACCTATATGCTCCAAGTCTACCACTTGGGATAAGACAGTTTCTTTTTGAGGTACCTCACTTCTAACTATTAACAGCGGCAACCTATTTCTCATTGATGTAAATTATTTAATATTTATTAAGAAAACTTTGATGTTTTTTGCCTAGAAATCGATTCAAAGCATTAGATTTAAATTTTGCTTCAAAATATTTAAAAATAAATATGAATAGGTAGTATAGTTAATTTTGTTATCAAAATCATTAGACCCGTTTTTGAGATATATGTACACATAAGATTTTTTATAATGTCTGTATGTCGAGGCAGCCAGAAATATATGTTTCTCATAAATGAAGATGTGTACGACTATGTATAAAACTAACCTAGTATCTAATTATACATGATGCATCAGAGGTCTGATAAAATTGCAAAACAAAATGTTCCAAGTTTAATAGGTACAAGACTCCCATCAGATTATGAATATTATTATTTTAGTTTTAAGTTTAAGCCCCCCACAAAATCCAGTTAACTATGTAAATTCCGAAGCCATTGCATAAATCTAAACGAGTTATCAAAATCTACCAAAAATATAAAACACCTACATAATTATGTACATAATGTATCAAATTTAATTTGGTCATCGTTCCTGGTCAATGACCCAAGCACCAGGGCAAGCAAAAGATCGCCAAACCACTTTCACTTTCACATTATTGGCAAACGTTAGATTTAGTAAGAAGGTTGTTAAAAACCCAGTCAGGGAAAATCTATTTTTAGGCGGACTCGTTATTCACTCTGTTTACTTAAGTTGGCGATAAGCTGCTCTCGCATAAAGACGGACTACCACTCGGTCAGTAGTACGAAGGTAATAATAATGTGACAAAAAAAAAATTGTTTCACTACACTGATGACATACCAATGAGGTTTGGCCCACCTGAAGGTCATTGATCTTTTTATTTCTTTGTCCATTATTTCTTCAAAAATTGCCTTTACAGTTTTGAATAATGTTTCAACAATCTTTCGGCTGGTTTTTGTTTTCTCTTTTGGATGTAAATTCCGTAGGTTATACTTTTATGAGAACAGTGCGTTTACAAAAGTAAAACAAAATAATTTACAGCTTTTGTTGAGACTTGGAACTTAAGACTCTCTTTTTACTTTCGACTTATAGGTACTATAAGGCAAGTTAGGCATTCGTAAAAAAATCAAACTCGAGATTTTGATTAAAGTTGACATTACGATGATAGAGAATACGAAAAAAGTGGGTCTCGCAATTCTGTCTGCCGATTTTCGTACAACTTGGTAGATATTCTTTTTAAATTTTTCCTCCCACAAGTTTTTTAAGACCAAAAATAACGGTACCTGCCATACGAATTTTTTTTCGAAATTTTCTAAAAAAAATTCAGAAAATTTCATTTACAGTTGAAACTCGATTATCCGGGATTCGATAAAAATATTTGACATAAAAAAACTCGAATATCCGTTCAAAACTCTATTATCCGTAAAAGAAACAAATCAATATAGGTACATATAAACAAAAATATGTACTGAATTGTTAAGTTTTATGGAATAATTTTATGTTTTTTTTTATAAAAAATAAAATTAAATATTAATTTCTTTTTTTTTGTGAGAAAAATTAAAGTTATTTTATCCTGGATTTTCGATTATTCGTTATGAGCTCGGTCCCGACCATCCCGGTTAATCGAGTTTCAACTGTAGTTAAAGCTAGATAATGGTTTAATTTTTTTTTTCAAAAAATGGTAATGATACCCCCTTGGAACGTTTTTTTTTTAATTTTGATTTTCTCAAAAACGGTACAACCCAAAAGTTTAAATATTATTGTGTATTCAAATTTAAAAAAAAAAATTGGACTAAAAAAACAAATGTCAAAATATTTTTTAAAACTCAATGAGTTGAAAACCCCATGCTCGATTTTTTTAAACTTGATAAATAAAAGTTTTCTAATATAATCTATACAAAATGTGAGAAAAAAAGTTATTTTGCCTAAAAATAACGGTACATACCTACCATACAAATGTCGTATCGTATATCGTATTTTTCTCGAAAACGGCTCCGAGAATTTTGATAAAATTTGTTTTCTTATGATAAATTTTTACGATCTATAATTTAATACAAGAAAAAATTGAAATTAAAATATTACTGACTGTACCTACAATAGAACCATTTAATCGAATTTTGAATTTCTCATTATCGGCAAAACGGATTTTAATGAATTTTTTTTTTGGAAAATTCCATATCTCGAGAACGGTTCAATTTTTTTTTTTTGGAAATTTAATTTTTATTCGTACAGCAATAAAAACTTTAGATTGGCGTACCAAAAGTTTTTCTTAAAAATGTTTCAAAAATTCTGTATATAAAAGCTTATTTTTTTAAAGAAACAACTACAAAGACTTATAAATTTTGTTCTTGCATAAACTAATATTTGCTTGTATCACATGGCATCCTGTTTTTAGCTCCAACTACTAAAGGGGTTGTTTTAGTCATTAAGAAATGAATTTTATGCTTATAAACAGTTTTTCTCTAATAACTTTCATTTTTGAAAATTCTTAGTCTTTTACATAAGAGCAAGTTCGTGCGTCCGAGTCGTGCATTTTATTTTCATCGTCTACTTATTTTTGGCAATTAAAAGAGCACACTTGCAAACATGAAATTAAAATGTGATCTTTAAGATTTGTTGATGTGTAGAGTCATAGTTATCGGTTTTCGGCATTAGCAGTAGATTTATTTGGTGTTTTAACTGTATTAAAAGATTAAAAGAAGATTAACTTTGACAGCACCTATCAAAGTGCTAATTGTGTCTCGATTTTCCTATACAGTGGAAGCTAGAGAAACAAAAGTTTTGTTCAGTGAATAAAAGTTCAGAGTAGAACAGAGCAGAATAGAGCAGAACAGAGCAGAGCAGAACAGTTTCCATGAGAAATGTCAGACAAGTTAGAACAGTCAGTTATCTGTTCTACCTTTCTCTAACTAAAAAGCGAGGGCAAGAAATCTTGTTCTAAGCTGTTCCAAACTGTTCCAGACAGACTCATTGAACAGCAAATCAGAACAGTTTAGAACAGAAAATTTCTCATTGAACAGCAAAAAGGTGTACTTTTCTGTTCCAAACTGCTCTAAACTGCTCAGAACAGCGTCACTGAACAGAACTAAAGTTTTATTTGTGCGAAAAGGGGTGTTCACATAGAAGAACATCTTGTACAACATGGTTCGACAACCATCAATGTTCTATCATGTGAATGTAAAACCAACCAATGTTGCACGGTTCTCAAAATATTTTCAAAACCTGGGTGGCTCGTCCAACCAACCAACCTGTCTGAACAGATGTTGACAACTTTGTTATTTTTGTTCATTCGGTAAATTGTCTCGGCCATAAAACATTCAACGGAAAAAAGGTATCTATACCAAATAATGAGTTTTAGAAAGATTTTTTTGAACTTTACAATTAGAAATTTATCAGAATTGTGGAAAATAAAAAGGGAAATTTATAAAGATAAGAATTAAAAATTAAAATCATATCAAAAACTCCTAACAAAATATAAAGAAGTGGAAGAAAATGCAAGTTTCATTCATTCTTCTTCTTCAAGAATATCGTTCATAATTATGGCACTTCTAAGATATAAAAAAATGATGTTCGACAACATCAGTATCCCATGTGAACGCAAAGTAGTGTGTACAGTTATTTTCCCATAGAACCATGTTGTACAACCATGTTCTTCCATGTGAACCCCCCTATACGATGAAAAATCATCGAGATAATTTAGCAAGATGGATATGTGTACATATGTAGGTCAGTTCGAATTATTGATCAATTGAACAACTGAAATCAAGATTTAACAAGATTAATTTTTAATCTACTTGATTAACGAAAAAAATGTGTATGGTTCGAGGTTTGAAGAAGATTTATTGTAAATCAACTTAAATCCCGGATTATCTCTAGGTGAAAACGTTTTAGTAGGGTTTATCATAAGAAACCTGAGTTCAGTCTAAGAAAAACTGTGTTGTCAGCTTTGAGCTTAACCTTTCTTTTGAACTGCAAATAACTTAGTTGAGCTTAAATGATATTAAGTTAACAAGTGTTGTTAGTAATTCTTAAGTGTCTTAAGATAACTACATGGGTTATATTTTAAAGCTTGTTTAAAATAATAAAACAAATTACCTATACTATAAAAGCTACACTCCTAAAGATTCACGTCTTTTATTTTCCTTAAAATGTGCTCATGTGCTGCCATGTTTACTCCTATTCCGTACTATCATCATCGCCAAGTCAAGCTTCCAAAAAATTTCTCTTCTCCATAAGCTGCACCTACCCAAAATTTGTCTGTTGGCTCAGCACTTGTTGACTTAACAATCCTAACTTAACCATTCGCCCAAAGAGATTTTGACCATACGCTTCATCCATGGTATTCTTCATACTTTTTGACCAAAAATGTAACACTTTTGGCGAGTGTGTGTGTGTGTGTGTGGATAACACACACCCTACTTACACATTTTCTTAATTTTGTTGGTTCCCTTTTTTCTGCAACCAAAGCAAACAAACTCATTTTTTTTTTATTATAAAAGGGTCCCGCTAACACAATTAGCAGCTTACAACTCAGTTGCTTTTCCGTTGTTTAGCTAAATGTTCTTGTTTTTTTTTATTTTAACATAATACATAGTTCCAATAGTATTTTTTATTTTTTTTTTACTATTTCGTAATGTTCTTTCACAATAATCTAAAACGGAAATGATTAACCAAACATAAAATTTACAATTCACCTAATTTAAATTACAAAGCAAATAGTGAGTGCATTAACATACGATTATTAGATTCTCACATGATCAATCGGTATTGCGAAGCGTAATTATTCCATCCAAGCATCCATCTAATCATATCTTCGTCGCGTGTCCCAAGAAACAGTATATTCTTTGTTTTTGAATGTTTGTCCTCAAAATATGGGTCAGTAATACTGTAATAAAGAATGTTAAGTTAATAAGTTCTGTTTGTACAAAGTGAGAACAGACATCTAACAAAGGGTATAGAGATCTGCACCGATACGGTAAGCTTACTTCAATGTTATTTTCCATAATCAACTAAAAGTGTTTAATAAGTATACACATTACACATGTACCAGACCTGCATTATCAAATAATAAATTTGATCAAAATTTTCGCTTTTGCGTACCAAAGTTAGAGAAGGCATTTCATTCAGCTTTAGTTTGAATTTGAAAGAAACTTCAATAACGATGAACAGTCAAATCCGCTTATTTTCTAACTTAATATTCTACTTATAACCTTTGTATATTATAACCTATAGTACGAGTATTATCATGGAGCGTGATTTTGTATTGCGAGCTCTAGCCTGGGGGTGGCGCTTAAATTAGCTCTAGATTTTACAGTGGATAGTTGGATAAAATACAAAACAGGTAGTAAAAAAGAGAATATTTTATTATTAAATTTTAGCAGAGATAAATCTAGCAAGTACTGTCCCTATACTGAAAATGTCGCCACAATCTTTCGTTTTCTTGAAAATACTATAAGTTTTATATACAAAGCTATAATCTTAAAAAATCTTGTATTCGTAATGCAAATGAATGTATACAGTAATAAATACAGTAATGAAAGCCCCGATTAACTGAAAGTCCCCAAAAGATGGACAAACAATATTACAAATCAAATCATGGAATAGTACTGAAAGATTTTTTTGTAAGTTCGTAAAAGGGAATTATTTATCGGTAAAATTGGGGAAATATATCATACGCAATTCAAAAGTACTCGTATTATAATAACCAAATGCAATGGGTCGCACGTATTTGCTCTTATGTTAGAGGTTTGGATTTTATTTGACATATTTAGACATATTTGTATGTATTAATATTGCACATTTTAAGGAAAATATATGTCTGCACATTTAATTTAATAAGGTGCACATACAAATAAATTTCAAAACAAAATAATCAACTGCTTACAACAAAAATATTTTGTTTTTATTCTTGATATGGAATATTATTTACGTATTTTAGAAGTGTCTGTATAAAAAATTAGGTTTAAATCGGTTAAGCCAAAATTGGGAAAATTTACAAAAAAAAAAGAGCTGAGGTTAATTTTTTGTCAACTCAATCGTAATAACGCTAACTCTAGCACACATTATGTGTATCAAAATCGTAGAATCCGTTTTCTAGCAAAATCAGATTAACCTACTAGAACAGTTTTTTTTTTAATCTTCAAAATCGCTTTATTTTAATATTATGTTTCCATCAAAACGAAGTACAAGATTTCCGCTGAAAAAGATTTAAATTTCAAAGTGATGGAACAACATTTAATGGAGATTTTTATGAACACTCTGGATTTCATCGAAAGCTCAATGAAATCTTGATACACTTATTTTAAATCTCAATATTTTCCACCTAAATTCTTAGATTTCTGTTTGGTTGGAATATTGTATACGTTTAAACAAAATTGTTTTTGACACAAAACAAACTTGTCGAGAGAGTTTATAACTATAATGCTAGAAGTTAATTTTCTAATTTTCCCCATCGCTCGTGCTATGTTGAACATTATAAGGTTTTCATAAAACCCTTTACTGCGAGTGAATATTTGACAAGAGGGTGGTGCTTACAAAATTTATTTTTTCAGTCTTAAAGTATAATTTTGAAATAAATGTGACGAATTTAGTTGTGTATGTATAATTTAAAGTTGAGTATCGAAAAAATGTTCAAAAATTATTGTTAACCATAGCTTAAATAGACACGGTTTCATAATTTCGACTTACATTTTAAGAGATTGACAGATTTCTATCAAAAAATTACCGGACGTTCTTAAAAGTTCAGTCAATATTGGATATTATTTTTTTTAAAGAAGATATTTTTGGATTAGGAATGAATACTGGTAAATTAAAATAAATTCATTATCTCGATTTAAAATTAAAAAATTAATAAAATGCACGACTGGATCGTATGTACCTGCTTTTATGTATAAGTACTTTGGAATTTGAAAATCGCTTATAAATATAAAAACATAGATTTGATTAGAGAAAAATGTTCAAATGCCGTCTGATTTCTAGAAAAGTATATATTATGCTAAAAATGTTTAAAAAATCGATTCATTATTAAATACATGTTTTATATATATAAGAAATTACTTTGAAATGTTTGTACAAAAAAAATTGGGATGTCAATTCTAAGTTATTAAAAATATACATTTTAGGAAATAATTTCAAAACTAATCGTTCAAAAAAATTTTTTTTTTTAAATCCAAAATATTTTGTCAAATTAAAAGGAGTTCCTGTAAGTTTTTTTGTGTCAAAATCGTTAGAACAGTTAGTAACACTTTTTCTTAAATGATTATTGACTAAAATGTAGTCCATGTCCACAGGTAGTTTATATGATTATATGATTAAACTTTGTAGCTATTTTATATACACTTAATTCTATTGCAATACATTCTTTTTTATACTATTTTGAATATTGTACTTTGTATGAATTGTATCCTTGAAAAACATGAATAAAAATCTAATCTAATCTAATCTAAATCTAAATACCAAGTTCGAAGGAAGTCGCTTCAGTGGTAAGGGCCGAAGGTCAAGGTGTAGACATACAGAAAGACATGAAATTGCGGGACCCACTTTTTTTTGTGTTCTCTATGATCGTAATGTCAACTTTGATCAAAATCTCGAGTTCGATTTTTTTCCAAATGCCAAACTTGGCCTTTAGTACTACCTTTGTATATATAACTTATAGTATTATCATGGAGCGTGATTTTCTATTGCGAACGCTAGCCTGGGGGTGGCGGTGAAATTAGCTCTAGATTTTACAGTGGAAAGTAAGACAAGATACAAAACAAGTAGTAAAAAAGAGAACATTTTATTATTAAATTTAGCAAAGACAAATCTAGCAATTGCCGTCCCTAGCCTTAAGATGTCGCCACAATCTTTCGTCTTCTTGATAGTACTATAAGTTTTATATACAAAGGTACTACCTATATCGCAAGTAAAAATTAGCATGGCAAATTTCTGTATCTACCATTTAAGTGGCGCAGGCTGTACATGTGTTTATTTTTGTTAAATGCGTTTTTTATGATAAATGTTCGTAAAGTTTGATGCCATAACAAATTTTCTATACAATATGTGAGTATGTTTGTAATTTTATGTTCTCCTTTTGTCATTATACGTTTGACCTTCGACTGCATAACCAAACTATCAAATTTCATATTGAGTTTTTTTTTTTTTAGATTTTTAATCGTATCAACATTATAATGCGTCTTAGCAATGTTCAAGGTTGCAAACAAAAACGAGGATTGTTGATGCTGGTTCTTTTGGTAGGAGGTAGGACAAATGCGTTATAGCTTTATTTCTGATCTTTTGCGCAGCTCTCTTAATCTGTATTCTTTAAGCGATGTGTGTTCTTTTTAGAATCTTAAGTCGCAGTTTGCGTTTGTTGTTCTTTATTATTTGTATTGAATAATTACACAAAATAGTTTGATGGGTTAATATGTCAATTATAATGAATGAAAACGATCTTATACATACAAAGGAACCCAGCAATTGAAGTTTACGAAAAATTAAACAAAGCACAAGAAAATTTAAATCTAGCATTAATTAGAAATATTTCTGTCTACCTTAGTCGTGAACGAATTAGTTATATTTGATAATGTGGATATTCAGTTTCAAAAAGTCATTTTGGTTTGGAAAAAAAAAGATACTTTAAATTTAGATATAAAAAGTCTTATCACAATTTCACTGCCACGGATTCTTAGAAAAAGCCTAAATTAGTCCAGAACAATAAGATTTTGGCAGGCATTTTTGAAGGCAAATTTCGCATACAAATTTCAATACTATTTCGGTTATAAATATTAAAAGACAGCTTAACTGTTTTAAGGGATGCATTGAATTTAGCCTTATTTTTATTAAAAAAAAACAGCCGTCCTTTATTTTCAAGAAAGAAAAATCACAAATTTAAATGATTATTTGATTTTATCCATGTTTTAAAGACATTTCAACACAATTGTTAGTGTGGATGTTAGGATGCTTGCCTTGAACTTTTGAAAATGATTCTTGGGAAGGTAAGGCTAGGTTAGGTTAATGGCCTGACAGTTGATCTTGTCACCGTCATACTTAGATCAATAAAGATCCTTTGTGATACCCTATAGGGATTGTGACTCCCATGTAATGAAACCTATAAGATAAATCCTATGTAATTCCTATGTCGTCACATAGTCACCTGGTTGAGGAGAAGTAGACGTCTTTTAAGCGTGTGATCTTTTCCGTAACCGCCACTTGAGAAATCATCTTCCACCAGGCCCGTAGAAGCATGTGCTTCTTTGAACGTCTATTTTAGCTAGAATTTTGCTCCCGATTACCTGTTTTAGATTACAGGGAGGACTTGAACTGTTGCGTCTGCCTCATTAAGCCACGTGTTGATCCTATTCTTGCCTGCTCGCCAGCGCTTTCATTACCTGAGACACCACTGTGGTTAGGAACGCAACAGAACCTTATGTTGTGTTATGTTTCAAGAACCCTTAGCTCTTCGTGGCATCAAGTTATCAAGAAGACACTATGCTGTAATCAGGAAGTCTGAATGAGCTGGCTAGTCCAAGACTTTCTGAAGAGAACCATGCACCAACACCAGTATCCATTTTGGAACCGTCAGTATATATTGCTACCATCGACTTGCAGGTTGATGGCTCGATGACTTGCCAGTCCTCTCTGCTAGGAAAGGCAGCCGTGAAAGACTTGTAAAAGTCAGTGCATATCCTATTTCCCCTTTATTTCTGTAGAATCTGCGCATGACCTATGACACATGCGTCTCCATCTACCAGTTTGGCTAAGCCGAAGTACGCTACTGGCTGCCGATTCGCGTAGGTATAAATATATCTAGTGGCTTTAAGTTGAGTATAGCTTCCAGAACAGTGTTGTCACTTTACCACAATTGTGGTAGATCTACCACAACTTTTTAAGATTTACAAAATCTACCACATCTACCACGGTAGTTCAAAATTCTACCACTATTTTTTACATTCCTTCCAAAAATAAAAATTACAAACAAAAATCTGCTATAACTATTACAACACAATTTGTTTCTCTTAATTTTTCTGAATGCAGCAGTGAGACTTCTACTACATTTTCTGGACAGACTTCTTTACTCATAAAGGTGGTTCCATTTTCATTTTATGTACATATATTTTACTCTATAAGACATTTTATGTTACAATTTTGTTTGCATATAAAAAGTATAGCTAACACACACTCCAAGGAATTTTGCGTTAGAAACTTATTTCTATTGTTTTTATTATCGATAAAAAACGGTTAATTTTTGTGGTATAGCTAAATATTGATGTGAATTGATTTTAAACGAAGGCTCGTTAATTATATCAAAAATGAGGAAATTTTGAATAAAAAAATCAACGTAAGTCTAGATAATTGTTTTCCATTTCCAATCAGACTAATTTGGATGATTTTTTACCCAGGAATCTTTCGAGTGACTATCGACTACTAAAAAAAATGAGAGCGAAAAAAGTACTAGTTGAGATTCATCAAGAAAATGCTCTATATCTACGTACTTCAAAAAGCCTGCTTGTAAAATTCCCCATCTACTTCAAATTTTACAAGTTTTACTTAAACTCAAAATGCTTGAAACAGCGCACAAATTAATCCAATTTTTTTTTTTAAATATGTACAGTATAGACGATTCAAATTAGGATTCAAAGACGAACACCTGTCAAATATTTCGGTTTCTAACTCCCATTCTTGTATTTAATCATCCTCAACATTTTATACCATTTCTATAACTCTGAGTTGTTGAAGTCATTTTCATAGAATTTTTTCTTGTAAGAATCTACAACAGCAGCTTCCGAAAACACAATTGCAGCGTTATTTGTATGACATGAAATCATTTAATTAAAAAAACACAAGCAAACATAGTGGCCTTCCTTGTAACTTCACAATTAATCTCAAAACTAGCTAAGCGATAAGCCCAATCTAGCTTCGTCTGCAGCGAACACTGATCCGCAGACTGTTGCCAGCTAGAATCTCTTGTTTTCTTCAATGTACCAGAGTAAAGGAATTGTTTTTATTTAATGTTCTTTCAATGGGAAATTTAATAAAACTCGAAGGCACCCCCCAGATATTAATGAGTCTGTCGCAGATTTTTATTTAGTGTCATTTGGCTCATTCTGATGAGTTCTCCAATCAGATAGGATCAAATTCTAAAACTTTGTTCACTTTTAAGCAGGGAAATTAAAGAAAAATTTCCCGATCGTCACGAGTTTTCATTTATAGGTTGATTTATGTACATTAGACTGGGCCAAAAAAATTGACTATTTTTTTTTTTTTGAAAGATATATCGAGAATATCATTCAGAATTACAAAAAAAAATTTTCGTAAAAGGTTGAGCCCTTAATATCAATTTTAAGAGGGCTATCATCGCTAATTTTGATTTTTAGTCATAATTTCATGTTTTGCGTCAGAACTGACAAAACATTGAAGTAAAAAAAATTCATTTTGACTTACTTTTATATAAAATTAAATTCCCTACAAAAAAGGTCTAATTGAAAATTTTCGTCAGACAAGCCGTTTTTGAGTAATTAAGCTTAATAAATTGTTATTTTTCGTTAGTTACAAAATTCCAAATTAAAAAAGTAAAATCGAAGAAAAATAACAATTTATTAAGCTTAATTACTCAAAAACGGCTTGTCTGACGAAAATTTTCAATTAGACCTTTTTTTGTAGGGAATTTAATTTTATATAAAAGTAAGTCAAAATGAATTTTTTTTACTTCAATGTTTTGTCAGTTCTGACGCAAAACATGAAATTATGACTAAAAATCAAAATTAGCGATGATAGCCCTCTTAAAATTGATATTAAGGGCTCAAACTTTTACGAACATTTTTTTTTGTCATTCTGAATGATATTCTCGATATATCTTTCAAAAAAAAAAATATTCAATTTTTTTGGCCCAGTCTAATGTACATATATTTGGCTAGATGGAGTTAGAGCAGGCAGGCAGTTACTGATTGAATTAAACACATTCAAAAATATAACCAGGAAACTGAAATTTATAAAATTAAAGAAAATCTTCTTGCGTATTACATTAAGCTTTGTGATCAGCTAATAAAAAAGTTCGATTTTTAAAGTGTGCATCTCCAGCTGCTTTACTTCTAATTCTTAAGTCCAAAAGAATTTCAAAAAGGTCGGCAGCAAACTATTACCGTTAAAAAGAGTATTCCCTTTTAACGATATTCTGCCGGAAGTTATCAATAATGAGTGCGATCTCCACTTTTGCTCTTTGAAAGTGAAAAAATTAATGTCATTAAAGGGGATGGATTGAGTTAAGCAAAGAGACGAATGTATGCGAAGAGTCCATGTTTTCGTATTTTAGTAAATATATATGTTTAATTTAGCTGCTTTACCACATAGCAGTGCCGCAGCAGAAAGAGCCTTTTCAGAAATGAATGAAATAAAAAATAAAAAACGAACTTGACGTCAAAACTATAAACAGTCTTATTTTTGCTAAAGAAATGACAAATAAATCTGATATTTTTATTTCTTAAGCAGAATTGATCCGCTTTTATTTAAATTTTTAATTTGTTAATCGAAAGTTTAAAGATATATAATACGTATGCATATAGAACAAAATATCACAACAAATATATTTAGGTACTTAAATCAATGTATAAAACTTTGTCTTTATAAATGACTTTAAGGCCGGTATTCACCGAGCGCTCATAACTTAAGAAGCTCATAAACCTATTCACCAAGCAATAGGTGCGTTTTATTATCCACAAATCTATCTGGATCCGGATCTGGATCTTCCCTTGAAAATAAAACGATACGGATCTTAGTGACAGCAGTGTTATAAGTCCGTCTCTTTTTATCCTTTGGTTTGTAAATTTTCAATTATTTCTTGTCTTTTTTCTTTACACTATAATTTGCACTACCTTATCATAAAAGCCATCTACTCGCCAGTGTAATAACTAATTTTTGGATCTTTGTTGAAATAGATCCCGATAGAAAGCAGGATCCCAAATTGTTTTTGTAATACATGTTAAAACTTAATCCAGATCCGGATCCAGATAGATTTGGGAATAATAAAACGCACCTAATATTAGTGAAGATCTATGAGCGCTCTTAAAAGTTAAGAGTGGTCCCGACCACTTACAAGCGCTCTCTTCGAAAGTTTGTTCGCTTGTGCGTGTGCCACGCACGTATTTGACTCGAATCCATGTGAGCAATGCCAAGTAGAAGAGTATCCGTGTGCTGTCAAGACCAGTGCTGCCGTTTTAGTGACTTTGTCACTATATTTAGCGGAATTTTCAAAAGTTTAGCGACAAAAAATTATTTTTTGTCACTAGATAATTCTAGCGACTTTTCTAGTGACTTTTTGCAAGAACATGTGATGATGTTACATCCCTGGCGTTCGAGTTTGGCACTTATGTTCGATTGACTCTCTTTTTAACACGACCACTGAACTGAATTTGAAACTTCACCACACAAAATAAGACCAAAAGGAGTGTGATTGCGAGTGAGCGGGTATATGTTTTAGAAACCAGACTACCTGGTCATTTCATTTATATGATTTATTTTGTGTACAATTTTAACTGTAATTGTTTTTGTTTGGTTTCGTCGAATCGGCCAAAGTGGAGATTTCGGGAGTAAACTTAACTTTTTTTGTAAGTATATTTATACTTGTTTTCAAAAAATTCAAAAATTTCAATAATGCTTTAGATATTGAAGTCAATGAAATTGATGAAGATGCTATAATGGCTATAATTATTTGTGATTGATTATTTTTATAATAGGTGTTTGAAGTTATTATTAAAACTTCTTAACTTTTCATTTAAAAAATGAAAAGTAGTAATATTTTTTTTGTTTTTTTTTTTTTTTTTTTAAGATTTTTTATGTTAACTTAATGTTTATAAGTTTTTCTTTACTATTCAAAATACATTTTTTGTTATAACTGAATATATTTTTTTTTTTTGATATGTGTACTGAAATTTTTTTCTAGTGACTTTTTTCAAAATTTTAGCATATCTAGCGGATTTTTAAGGTCGATCTAGCGACTCTTTTTTTTGGCTTACGGCAACACTGGTCAAGACCAACGTTCCACAACATTTCACAGTTTGGGTATGCCTGAACAAGAGAGAGTGGCTCTCATTTTCGAACTTCGAAAAACACTTGCGAGTGGTTGGTGAATACCCCACAGAAATTTCAAGTTAAGAGCCTCGTAAAGTTAAGAGCCGTTTAGGAGCGCTCGGTGAATACGAGCCTAAGTGCTTTTGATTTATTATCATTTGGGAAATTACAAATCTACCACACAAAATCTAAATCTACCACTGTTTTTCATCTCAATCTACCTCGGGTTTTGAAATGAAAGTGACAACACTGTTCCAGAACCGCTGTGGAGGTGGACTTCATTGCCCCAGTGATTCCAATACATGCCATTCTTTTAACCTTAGTACCTATGATTTTAAAGTTGGTAACATTGTCTAATACATTCCACCAGACCACGATACCATATGTCAGTACAAGTCTAAATATGACCGTGTTACATCCACTTGATAATTTTTGGCCTTGGCCCCCTTGCAAACATGGCTTGATTTGTTCTTTCTTTAATGTTAAGACTCAAGTTCAATTTCTTCCTCCAATAAAACGAATTTAAAAAGTCAATAATTACTTTTGTTAGTAAAAGGACCAGTTCGGTTTTTTGAAGGTTAGCCGCTGGTATGAAGTTCTTAGTCCATATATTCTCTTAGTCCACATTCTCTATTTGCGCGCGAATTTAACTCATCTGTGCCGAGCTTTTACTCTTCGAAACTAAATTATAATCTATGAAAGTCATCCCATCATCCCCACCGACAGGTATCTACACACTTTAGCAGCCTGTTGCAGCTTATGCAGCAATAAGACCACACAAAAGAACATTAAAATTAATAATAACATACATTATTTAACTTCCCGATGTCAATTGTAACAAAGAAACTCCCCCTTCTCCCGATTCGCATTAAACGAACACAACACGACAGCAAAATTAATAAAAAAAAAAAGCTTTTACGAATTCCACAGAATATTGCTTCCGCATTTGGTTGTTTACATTTTGTATTTTTCCTCTTCGTGAGCGTGACTCGATTCCCCACTGGGCTACTGCCCTAGATTGCAAAAGCTCTCCACATTACGGATACACACACTACACACATTCATGTTCAACAAAAAAGTTCCTTCTCTGCACTGAGTGTCAGCCAACAGTATATGGTGGGTATCTACTCCATGGTTGTGTAGTTTACCTCAAGGTCGACTCAATTGCAATGTCATTAACTTTTGCAAACGAGCATTTGTGCTTAGAGAAAAGATGATATCATTGCCATTTATTAACGCTATTTATAATTTATCTATCAGCGATCGTGCGCAAATAGAATCGATTAGAATAAATAAAGCTCCCTCCTTCGTCCACCTACTCCTCCCCCTGTCCACACATAATATGATTCGAGGTCACCCATTGCCAGTGCGCTTGTTGTTGGTGTAATTAGTGAGTTGAGTGAGACGCATACGTCACAATCGCACGCACGAGCCACAAAGTGCATTCAACTTGCGATGACAGGTGGTAAGATGAATGGCGCTTTTCGCTGCTAACGACGACGATGGTGATGGTGGTGCCGTGCGGTTGGTGATGTTCAAGATGAACGAGGAAATTGAGCAAATGCAAGTTATGTCATAAAGTGGGTCTGGCGCTGGGGGTTTTTAGATATAAAAAAATGAAGCAGATTGAATGATAAATAAGCCGTTCATGGTCAAAAGGTGGATGAACTTGTGGTGCAAAGCACCGATAAGAAAAGTAGAATTTGTACTTAGATTGTCGTTATGTATGCAGGTATAGGTTTCTTAAGGTTTCATGTTGTTGTTTCTTTGTCTCGCTGTTTTCGAACACGTATGCTAGCTTGCACTGCGAAAGCTTTTCCATTTGCGGAATGTGTGATATGGGCTATCACATCGAGATGGTTTAAGTGATTAGAAAGTTCATTGACAGCGCGAAATTTTACCAGGTATATGTATGCAGTGTGTTCAATATAATTAACAACATAGAAACAGCAAGTAAATTAGAATTTCAGCAGGGTTAATGTATTTGTTTTAAAGCTTTTAACGTATCCTATGTCTATTTATCAATTGTAATATTGAAGTCTTTTGTTTTATTGAAACTAGAGGTGAGTGAATTCTAGTTTTGTTGCGATTTTTTAATCTAGAAAAGATATCTACTACTATTGAATGATCTTTCTCAATAGTACTTATTTATTAGATTTACTTAGAACACTCTTAAATAAAATAATTATTTAAATAGTTGGGCATGAAGTAGCCACCTTCCAATTTATAAACGGATTCCTTCTAAATGCATGTTTCCTCATATGTAGGTACATATACATACATATGTATGCAGTGACATAGTACTTACAAAATGTCATTCATATTCACTCTAGAATGATACAATGAATTTTAGTTAATTTCTGGATATGTTCAATGGACATTTTTATTAATTTCAATATAGCTGATCAATTTAAAGCTGGACACTTGTCTTACAAACAAGGTTGAGCGTTATCGACATTAGAACTGAAAGAGAACCAATTTTGGTTTATTAGGTAGACATTAGACAGTCAATGACAGATATTTATAAATATGGTTTTGGAGTTGAACCACATTCTAAAGGATGACATAAATACTTTGGAATGGGTTTATAAATAAAAAAAAACATAAATTTTTTGAACAACAGCTCGTAGTCTCTTAGTATTTAATATCAACCATTCATATGTGCATGTTGTTCCTCACAATATGTAAATCGCAGCTGCTAGGAATCGATTCTAGAACACCGACGTGGTAGTTCAACGCACCAATCATAGGATCACGGACTGTATAAACGCCCCTTATTATTATATAGGATATTAAAGTTCCCTATCTAAGAATAACCGCACCCTGTAATCACCCATTTCATACAAAACTGGGAATGAAAATGACACCTTTATAATTTCTTATTTAATGGCATCAATAAAAAAGTAAATCAAACGAGAAACAAATTCCCGTTGTCTTCTTTTTTAGCGTTTAAAAATAAAAAAAAAAACATTTTTTACTTGCGACTTATGTATACAGGTATACCATATATGTATGTATGTATGGCAAGTTATGCATTCGAAAAAAATATCGAACTCAAGAAAGATGGAATTACGATTATAGAGAAAATTAAAAAAAAGTGGCTCTCGCAATTCTTTCCGTCTGTTTGACTACAGCATAAAAGGATGGACCGATTTTCTTTAAGCTTGGTAGATATCATTTTAAAAATTTTCTCCCCACACATTTTCATTAAGACGGTAGTAACGGTACCTGCCATACGAATTTGTTTTGAAATTTTACAAAATATTTTTTTTGCCAAAAACTGTTCCACATATTTTCTTAAAATAATTAAAAAAATCATAAACTAAAGCTACGAGTAGGTAATGACTCAAGAAAAATTTCGAAAATGGTTATTAACCATTTTTTTGTTTTTGATTTTCTCAAAAACCGTACAACCGATTTTGATAATTTTTGTATGCTAAAGCTTAAAAACAGCGCATAGAATTTTGATATTTTTTTTCCGGTCGATTAACTCTTACGATCTATAACCTATAAGTCAACGAATACAATTTGATTTGAAATAAAGATATTACTGACTGTTCCTACCACATGACGAATATTGAATTTCTAGTTATTGGCATAAGGGATTTAAATGAGATTTTTTTTTATAGAGAAGCTTCTAACAAGTTTGAAAAACATTGCATTTCAAGATTAAAAAAATTAATATTTAATTTGTATTTGTAAAGTAATAAAAACATAAAGTTTGCGTACCAAAGTATTTTCTTAAAAATGTTTTACACATTTAAGCCTAGTTACTCAGTTGAAGTGAAAATGAAAATTTCATATAAATGTGGCGGCTGGTTCACTCGCATGAAATCCCCAACGAGAGGTGAGTACCAAAATGTGGATTGGAAAAACAATTATGTTCCACAACTTTTTCCACGCCAAATTTTCATTTTTCAATGTACAACCATCAGGAAAAAGTTTAAGGCAGCGTGGAAAACTGTGACATTTGTCAGTTAATTTAAATATTTTGCTTCAAAATAAAAAATTGAAAATTTATAAACAGAAATAAAGAATGGATAACGAATTTGTTGATACTGATACTTAATGAAAGTATTCAGTATTTCAGGTGAGTATCAAAAATTCACGTGGAAAAGTTTATTCTATTTTCATTTTTATTCTCCGCGTGTAATTTGGAACGTATTTATTTTTCATTTCACGCTAGGTGAGTAGTAGGCTTTAATGTATAAAAACTTATGTTTTTAAGAAACCGCTATAATATTTTTATTCTTGCATAAATTCAAATTTGCTTAAGAAATCACATGGCATTCTACTAAAAGAGTTTAAAAAATGAATCTTATACTAGTATTCTCTTAATCTTATACTAGTATTCTCTTATATACTAGTATTCTCTAATACTCGTATCATTCATTTTGAAATTTTTTTAAATCTCTCTAATGCTTCATTCTTTTGTGTTTTGATGATATATACAGATGTACAACCATGTCGCGTAGTACACATTTAAGCCATACGGAAAAATGTCAAATTAACAAAATCGGACCAGCTCTAATTTTCAAAAATTAAAATTGTTACACGAGCCAAGTACCACAACAATGGTCTTATTAAATTCGAAAGACAAGTTGAGCGTAAAAGTCCATTCATCCTTATAAAACTTGTTTATTTATCCAAAAGAATACGCAATTTTATTTTATGGAAAATTCCCTTCAGTTGCCCTTTTTCTGGCAATTACAGATAAAATAATTTGTTTATCCATATATCAATTTTCTCTACAAAATATACGCTGCCAAGTTACATCATGTGTGTAACACTGATGACCTTCAGTCAGTCATTCACCTTATAATCGTTTCTTCTCTAAACGTAAACAAACAATTACGAGTATATTATTCCAAAAGCTACTCAGACCGACGACGACGCGACGATAAAAGCTTTATTTTTCATTCAACAAAATGCTTGAGTTCAAAATCCTCTCCAAATGAAAACATCATAGAAAATGTGATTCCCACATCAAACGACCTTGCAAACGAACACAACAATTTGTTAATAATTTTAAAAATACTCATAAGTTCATTCAACCCTTTTGTAGAGGTATTCTTTTCCGAGTGCAGTATTACAATTTCGTCTATTTGTAGGTCACATCTAATTGCGCGTCAATCCTTTTGTTGCAACAAAGACCATTGACACCATCAATATGCATTCACAACACCTTGGTATCTGAGTGCACTGGAATTGATAGCACTAATACTCTTCATGGAAAAGCTTTCTCATAAAAGTTCTAAACTTGGTTACTCATACTCATACTCACAAAAGCCACCCCTGCTAATAAACACTTGCGGTCTTAAGTGCATCATTGATATACACCGGTGGCGCTCAATCAGCATTAGATATTTGAGATTAGTAAAAAATAGAATCTAAACACAACGTGTATAAAAGCTTTATAAATGTTTCGAAGAGCTATCAGTCAGTGTTCAACCATTAGAAAGGCAACACAATTCTGCTAAAGAGAGAATATATCAAAACCTGTCGGAAAAAAGATGACTTCTGTGGTACTACCATCGGATTTGCTGGAGGCATTGGCGAAGATTGCCAAAGAAATGGGATTTCATCATAAGTTCATATTGGAGACAAATCAATTAGCTGGTATTGGTGAGAATTCGTACGGGTTGGTGCTGCAGGCCAAGATCACTTGTCCGAAACAATCTCGAGATCCATTTTACTGCGTATTCAAGATCGCTCCCTCCAATCCGGCCCGCAGGATTCACATGAGGGTGGCTGACTACTACAAACGGGAAGTCTTCATGTACAATCAAGTTCTTAGAGCTTTTCATGAAGTTCAGGAGGAGGAGAAGATTTCAGTTGATAAAGCTTTTAATGTTGTGGCAAAAGTTTATCACTCCTCACTGAGAAATCTTGAGGAGTTCATAATTTTTGAAGATCTGATTCAGAGTGGATTCGGACGAAATTGCCGATCGAACTTACCAACTTTTGAACTTGCCGTATCAGCATTGAGAGCTTTGGCAAAATATCACGGAATGTCATTTGTATTGCAAGCCAAGCGACCACAGCTTTTTGATAAGCTTATCGGAGAGATTCGTTTCGATGACAATCTCTACACGCCAACCATGGACCAAGTTACTGTTGAATTCGCCAAGAAATATGTTCGCCGGACAAAGTCAATGATCGCAGATGATAAGCACAGACCTAATCGAACAGAATTATTAAACATAGTGCAAATTTTCGAGGATACATTTAAGGAAATCGGTTTAAAAGCTGTCGACGGAGGCAAATGTGCACCCTATTCAGTGATCTGTCATGGCGACTTTTGGAACAACAACATTCTCTATCGTTATGACGTAAGTACCAACATATATGTATGTGAATTGATAAAGCCTTGATAGGGGTAGAAATAGTGTTTAACCTAGTTTCGATGAGAATGCGCATTGAAGCAGCTGCGTTATCGCGATAATATAGACAATAGTTTCTAAACTCCAAGGGGCGAATATACTCTGCAAACTAGTTTGATTGAGATTTGTTACCCCACTTTGTTTGTTTAATATTTGATATTATTCTTCAACGTCAGATCTTCCTAATTCCGGTGAATGGAATATCTTATCGTGGTTTTCATGGTCTTGCGATAACGTTGCACGGTTTTTATTATTTTAAATTGTTACTTTTGCTTTGATAAGAATTCTAGGATTTAATGCAACAGTCAATGACTTAACGTTGGTAGGTATATGTATATGATAAGCATAGAATAAAATGTCCATTTTGTTAGTATTATATTTGTGTGATTTCAAATAAATTTTCAAAAAAATATAGTGCTTCCTTGTGTTAGATTAAAAAAAAATTTAAAATGATCTTTGAATAACTTACAATTGTTTTTTTTTTTACTATTTCTTTCAGGAAAGTAACAACCCAATAGATGCAAAGATTATCGACTTCCAGATGTCTCGATATGCCTCTCCAGTTCTAGACATTATACACTATCTTTTCGCCTGTACTGAGAAAGAACTTCGTGATGCTCACTTCGATGAATTCATAAATGTTTACCATAAAACTCTAACCGACCACTTGCAACTCTTTAATTTGGATCCTGAGGTCATTTATCCAAGAAGAGTTTTGGATAGTCACTTGAAAACCTATGGCCCTTATGGTTTCTGTATGGCAATATTTTCGGTTCCGTTTTTCATTTGTGATTCAAGGGATCTGCCAGATTTGGATGAAGTCTCAGAGGCGATACATGAGCTTTCCTCAGAAGGATCCGACTCGGAAGACAGAAATCGAGAGGAAAATAATAACCTTGTTTTGGAAATGGAAAAGAAGAGCCGAGTTCTGGTTGAGGAATTTGAAATATTAAATGAGAAGACCGTCCCGATATTCAAGAGTCGACTGACCGGAATCGTTCTTGATTTGATAAAATACGATATGGTTGATGAGTTATTTGAATTTTGTGAGAAGGTTCGAGAAACCAAAACTGCAGCAAATTGAGAGAAGTCACTAAAACTAAAATTAAAAAACATTTGATGAGAGTTTTCAATGAGGCGTATAAAAGTTAGCTACTTATAAAGCTACAAGGCAATTGAGTACCTTACAGATTGTGTTATTAGATAAAAATAAAATATTAAAACAGTATTGTATTGTTAGTGTTTCCAAGTTCAAATCAAATTTTAATGATTATTATATCTATGTATTTTAAAAGGAACAATTTTAATATTTAATTTAATCTAATTGTTAGTTTGTATATTAAAATTTTATAAAAGAAAAATGTTGTTATTGTTTATGTACATAATCTTTTAAATAAAAATAATAAATTTTAATTTATTTATAAGAAATCATAGTTTTTGCTTGGTATTTTTATTTTAAGACAAAAATTAGCGATGATAGCCCTCTTAAAATTGATATTAAGGGCTCAAACTTTTACGAAAATTTTTTTTTTGTCATTCTGAATGATATTCTCGATATGTCTTTCAAAAAAAAAAAATAGTCAATTTTTTTGGCCCAGTCTAATATATATATATATCACCTAAAAACTAAATGATATTTTTAAATGTAACTGTAAGTAAAAAATCCCCATATAGTATCTCATTCATGAAAAAGTGCTTCTCATCAAAGCCGTTCGGGCTTAGAAGAAATTTGCAGGTCCCGTCCATTCTTGACGGCAACACGCACGCAGGAGTCGTGGAGAGTTGTTAAAAACTATCTTATTAAAGGTTATTAAGTTTCATTTTTAAGGAAAACAAAGGTAATTCTGAAGAAATTTCCAAAAATCCAGTTGTGTAGTAGGGTGTGTCAAAGTGCTCAACTATGGTATTTTCAAATGTAATAGCTTTTTAAAGTTGCATTGCTTATCAAAATTAAATCCTGCGTTTACAATTTTCATTTTAATTAATATCTTTGGCTCCCTCAAAAATAGGATGAACTCCAAAAAAATTTGATTTTTCGAGATTTTTGAAAAAGGTGTTGTTTTAAATTGCACCGTGTGGATATAAAAAAATTATATAAAATATTTTTAGGCTTTCAAGTCAAAGATAATTGCAAGGAAAAACTTTTAAGCTTATATTTGTTTAAATTTAACACTTGGTAAAGAAGATATGAAATAATAAAAGAAGGAAGAAAAATCATTTTTTTATGTAAAATCGTTTTTCTTTTTTTTCAAAAAAAAATTCTTAAAAATCAACGGAACCACCTACAATATCGTGGTATATCTTTTTGTAAAGACAAAAATTCTTTCTGTATTTTGTTAATTTTTTTTTTTTTAGTATACGTAAAAAAAAAAAAAAATGTACTGTAAATTAAATTTTTTTTTTCAACTTCAACCCATTTGAGCGAGCCAAAGACGAACGATATCTTATTTTTTTTTTACATGTTCTTAAACCTCTGACCCTAATACAACATTTGAACACTATTACATTTAAAAATAAGAGTACTTTTTTGCGGCCATACAAAAGTGACACACCCTATTGTGTAGCATGTTGCACATAATTCGATACAAACAAAATAAGAGCGTAGCATTTCGTTAAAAATTATTTCCCAAATCCTTGCTTCGCCATATTCATGATTAATTTAGTTAATCTAGCGATTTTTTTCGCAAATATTCATTTTGCTTCTGTCTAACAAGCTTAAGTTATCATTTCGCTAAGTAATTTCGCTCTTTTTTAATTCGCTTATTTTCAAACCGCAATTTCTTGTTTTCCTAAAATTTATTTTGCCAAACGTTATAATTATGTTATTGGTCTTTTGAAAGCAAATGCCCTAAAATATACAACTTTATTAATATATTTCAACATATAGAATTGCATAATTTTATTAGTTCAAGTTAAAAAAATTTGAATTTGAATTATATAAGTTTTAATTTGAATGTGTTTTGATTGGTTCTTCTGAAAAAGAATGAAGTATGAAACGAATAAATTCATCTCAATTTTAATTATTCTGCATTTTGTAATTTAGATTCTCAGTTGATTTGTATTGTAATCTATAACATGGTAATAAAAAACAAAACCATTTAAAAGCTAAGGCCTAGTACGCAGATCGGGAAAAATTTTGTCTCCCATACATTTTTTTTCCTGGGATAAATTTTGTCTCTGATATTTTTCCGAGCAGGACGCAGTTCGCGCGCAAAATTCATACTTTTGTGCATTGTTGTACAAAATGTCTTCACTAAATTTTGCCAGGAAAAAGAATGATACAAGCATTATTTTGCGGGACAAATTTTGACAGCCACCGTATTTTCGAAAGTGATTTTTGTCAAAATTGATTTTATGTAAAAGATGCCGATGCTTCTTGAAAGCATCAAGAGGAGAGATACACTACAAAACACATTAAATTAGATTTTATCTCTCCAAATTCAAACTTTTGCGTGAGATTTGGAAACGTTTTGTAGAGATTAAAATTGTAGAGATAAAATTTGTCTTGTCTCGATCTGCGTACTAGGCTTAAATAAAAAAAAGCCCAATAACAAAAACCGAAACAACAAACAGCGAAGTAACGATATGCAAAATAAAAATGAGCGAATTGATTTTGGCGAAATGAAAAATGCCAAACCAAAATATAGTCGACTGAATCGAGTGCAGGCACTTCCTATTTTGGCTAAGACGATTGTTTTTATTTTAATCACCAGCATAAGGATATACTTATTTTAACGACTAAAATCGATTATATTAAGCTATGTATGTTCGTGCAGAACCTCGTGTTATATGTTTTTATTTTGTGACTATATTACTGAAGCAGTACTTTCGGCTTTGACTGTATTAAAGCTTTGCAAGAAAAGCCCCAAACTCCATTCACAAGAAAACTAAAATGAATCGGTTATTTGGTTTGTGTCCACGATAGTTAAGCACAACTAACACACAGATGGCGTTACTAAATATTTGATTTTAAAACCGTATTTTAAAAAATGATACAAAATATTTGAATTTGAATTTATGCGTTTTTTGATAGATTTAGTAATTTTTCAATATTATTTTAAATTAAAAAAAAAAAAAACAGTTTTAAATGGGATATGATTTCTCTTCAATATTTGTCGAAAATACTTACTGAACTGACAAAGAAAGTAAGGCATACGTAAGAAATAATTCTTAAACTCTTCTAAAACTCAATTCGATAAACATGTTAAGCTAAGTGTACACGATTGGTAGATCTTACAATATTGTCAGATCTGTCAGTGAAAAACATGCTTACAATGTCTTACAACCGTGTAGTCTTACAATTAATGGTCAGAAAATTTGTCTGACAATTAATTGTTAGATCATTGTCTGACAATTAATTGTAAGAAACCTGACAATCATGTGTACGCTAGCTGACAATCGTGTAATCTTCCAATTAATTGTCAGAAAATGTATCTGACAATTAATTGTAAGACGGTAAATTGTAAGGTATTTGATAATCGTGTACACACACAATTTATTGTCAGGCCTGCCAATTTTTATCGTTGTCTGACGTTTCTAACAATGAAGAAATTGTAAGATGTTCGTTTTTTAGCATCATACAATTTTTTCATTGTCAGAAAATTTGCAGCCAAGGTTTAATTGTCAGTTTCCATAACCAACAAAAACTGACAATTAATTGTGTGTGTACACGGTTGGTAGAAAATCTACCAATCTCTTACAATTAATTGGTAGGTATTAAGCCGGCTATCTGAAAATGAATTGTCAGCCAACTTCTGACAATTAATTGTAAGAGATTGGTAGATTTTGCACCAACCCTGTACACACACAACTTATTTGTCAGCTCATTGGTAGATAATTGTCAGACATTGTAAGATCTTACAATATTGTAAGATCTATCAATCGTGTACACTTAGCTTTAGTATGGAGAAATGGTCCTTTCGATTGGCCGCCATCAAAGTGTGATTTAACTGTTCTTGACTTTAAGAGGAGCTCAGAGACAATATTAAACAAGAGATAGCGGTGGTCTCTGTAAATTAAATAAATTTGGTTTAGCAACAGCTCGAAGTGAACCAGGGCCTAGTGAATTACAACTCTCAACCATTCCTGTGTGCGTGTTACTAGGAACGGAGGGGACCTACAATTTTCTGCCGATTCCGAACGGCTAATGAGCAGCACTTTCCATGACAAGAGATACTCTTGGAGGATTTGTCAATTCCTCGCAAGAGGCAGTACACCCCTGAAAAAAACTTTCTTGCAGCTGCTGAGAATAGAACTCGAGACTTTCCGCATGACAGTCGAACGCACTATGCCAAGGGGTACTCTGTAGAAATGTGTGATGAAATCATCGAAAATTGGGTTCAGTGAATCGAATGATGCAAACGTGATGTTTTGATTTTACAGGGTTAATTTTTGTATGAATTAAATTTATCAGTTCTCAGTTGGCATTATTTGACAGTCGTATAGATATTAGATAGTAATTTATTACAATTTCAGGGAAATGACCTTAACGTGAGCGAGACTGGAGCGCTCGAGCTTTACAGTTCGATAAATAAGAGCGCCAGTCTTGGCAAAAAATCATTATGAGCGACGAAGTGTATTTCTACTTGGCTGTTTTTGTTAATAACCGTAATACCCATTATTGGGGCACTGAAAACCCTATTAAATACCACTGCACCCTCGTAAAGTAACTGTCTGATGCGAAATTTTGGCAGCGGTGTCTTTGGGCCATATTTCTTAAAGGATCCCATAAGAATGTTGTAAAATTTACTGGTGACCGCTATTTAAGATTTGTTGGAAAACTTTTTTGTGACGGAATTGTGACAATTATGCCTGCGGAACATGTAGAACAGCAAAACGTAACGATGCGAATCTTACAAGACATTCACCACCCCCCACGGAATAATGTGAAAAAGGGTGATATCGACTGGTCCCCATGATTTGACATGATTTGACGCCTCCACATTTCTTCCTAGTGGGGTACTTGAAGGAAACGGTGTACATCAACAAACCAAGTACAAGCTCGATGATTAAGGACAACATTAGAAACGAAATTGCAGAAATTTAAGCAGAATTCTACGAAACTGTTATGCAAAATATGCTCGAAGAAAACGAGGACCTAGTGATTTACAACTCGCAATCATTCCTGTGTGCGTGGTACCAGCAATGTAGAGGACCTACAATTTTCTGCCAATTCCGAAAATTTTAGGTCTTAATTTGCAGAGGCTGTAAATCGAACCCAAGACATTTTGCATGACAGTCCAACGCAATAACCATTTTGTGTTGTGATTAAATACAAATATTTAATAAGTAATACATTTTTTACAATTACTCGTACATATTACACTTAGTTCGTCTAACTAAATATTATGAAACGTAACTGCCTCAGAAACACCATTTTAGTTCCAAAATTGTCTAAGGAAACCGAAAGGTCAAGTTGCCTAGTGTAATCTTTAAGACATCAAGGATGTGCTTGCAATATTTTGCACATAGATTTGAGTATGAAAGAAGTCTTAATCAAATGAATTCCGAGATGATGCTGAAGTCATATTGGAAATTAAAGCATTTTTGAAGAATCCGATGAAATCTTAGAGAAGTATTAGGAGGTATGTTAAAACCACTTAAAAATAAGACGATTAAATGATTAAAGTCAGATTTTGTAAAACAAAATGTTTTTCTTTGGAGGTTAATCCCGGAACTTTTTGACCTATGTGATATTTTAGTTCCTGACAGGAGGGATAAGAGCACTCGTAAGAAGATTTCTCTATTTTTTCGTACCGAAAACTAAATAAAACTTACACTCGTCCTAAAGATAAACTCTACAAGAAGTCCATTAAAAGCTTAAGAAAAATTCCCTTGAAACATTTCTTGGAAAGTGTAAGTACATCGCGATAAATAATTTCATTTCATTGCAACAGAACTTAAACTGAAATATCTCTCGAAATAACTTCCAAGTCCCTCGAGTCTACTTTCCGAGGGGGATTATAAAGTATCAACATACCTGAAACAATTTGCAGAGTTGTAAACGATTATAGCAAGCCAAGTGAGTAAAAGTTTAAACAAAACTTAGCAAAAAAAAAAAGATAGAAAACAAGAAACAACTTTCGAGCTGCAAAATAAATATAATAAAGAATAACCTAACTATGTACAAACATTTATCTAATTTCAAAAGTAATTAAAACTGGGAGCAGCTGCACTAAAATACCGTTACATGCAGCCTGTATACATATAAATCCCTATCCGAACCGAGGAGGAGAGACAAATATACATCCATATAAAGGACGACCGGCGAAGAGTAACATGCATCCCCCGAAAGTATGCAGGAATTCAATTCAGGTGCATGTTTAATTACAATTTATTCTGCAAATGTAATTTATTTCCCTGTATGTAGTGAATGAGTTCCATTGTTGTAAAGTTGCGAAAGTATGTGAACGCGAAAGTTTTTATTTAATATAAAAAAAAAAAAATAAAAAAAACAACGGAGGAACGAGGAACTATTTAAATACTCATCCTCATCCCCAAAGTGAAGAGAGCAACAGCAACAGGGACATGAGTTCGCATGAATACAATGGGGTTGAAAAGTTATCCAATGGCAGCTGCATATTTCACATAATTCACACGCGGGCGTTAACAACTCATATATTTTGCCTTTTTAAGACCTAAAAAGTTTTGGGGGTACGAGTGTATGGGGTGGTGGTGATATGAGAAGTATTTAGAAGGGATTGTCAAGTACAAAAAAATGCACATTAAAATTAATTTAGATGCAATTTACTGTAATGACTCTCACTCCATTAAGGAAAGGAAGTTGATCCGATTAAATTTTAAAATTGAGGTATATGCAGGGTTTCTTACGACGACGCCGATGATGATACTCAGTATTGCTTCATGGCTTACCCAAAACTTTTCCTTTTTTACTTGCGATATAGTTAATTCGGTCTGTCTGTCTGTATGTCTGTATGTATGTATGTCTGCATGTCTGTACAGCCTAAGCCGTTGGAGCTATTTTCTTCAAACTCGGTACTTAAGGGTCTTCGGTGGTTCCCTAGAGGGGAAATTGAAATTTTTTTTTTAGTAAAATTTAGTGTGCTATTATGGGCATGAACTACATTTTGGTCAAAAAAAAAAAAAAATTGGGAAAAAATGTTATTTACGGTGCCATGGAACCGTATTTTTTTTTATTTTTGATTTTCTCATTGACAGCTCTAATGATTTTAACCAAGTTTTTTAAGGAGGAACCCCCTTAAGTTTAAAATAATATTGTATATAAAAATATATTGAAAAAATATTTTTTGGGTTTTTTGAAAACAAAATTTTATTTTTGAAAAATAAATTTCTTCAAAACGTGTTTTTAAAATTATCTCCTAAATACTTAAAACTGGCATCCCAAATTTTATTCTTGAAAAATTTTAAGGAAATTTCTTATATAAAAAATTACTTTAACAATAAAACGATTTTTGAGCTTTGTTTGCATAAATTCATACTTTTCTGGAAATCAGGCGGCAATTTCATTCATTTGAACATTTTTATCTCATTAAATCAATGTTTTATATTTATAAAATGTATTTTATATCCCAAAGTACTTTTACATAAGAGCAAGTTTGCGTGATCCAGTCGTACATTTTATTTTTTTCTATTCTTCTATCGTTTTAACAGCTCTTGACTTTGTAAATTTTTTTGAGACTCTAAAGGCGAATAAAAAGGAGAAGTCAGATTGTTATGATTGGTACTTCCGACCAATAGTGAATCTGTAAGCTTTTCCTGAGCTAATGGGTAAAAATGCTGGTATTTAGGATTGATATACATAGTTCACCGATTGATTTGAATGATCCGCGAATGCGAATATGTTGCTTTTCAACATACAAAAGTATTTCCTATAAAACATTCAAGTTGTTTTTAACAAACTGAAAAATGTGCAGTCAATATTAGAAAGAAAAAGTTCTTAGCATACCATTTTAGGTATTTAATAGAAAAATTCATCCGAAGCTGGTAAATAAATAAAATTTCTTACTGTTAATTAAATACTAGTTTTCTAGTTTTCTGCAATACTACAGAAATGTACCAGAAAAGACATTTACTACCATTTATGCAAATAGCCCAATAAATTGTTACATATATAACAAATGATAACAATTATTATAAAACATTTTATATAAAACGTTCTGTTTTTCAATTTACCTTCAAAAAGTATTTTCTATTGCAAAATGTGCCAAATATGGAGGAAGAAAAGAGGTGCCAATATATAATAACTAGAGATGCCGCGAATAGTGACTCGGTCGAATACCGAATACCGAATATTCGGCCACACTCGTCGGCCGAATACCGAATATTCAGCAGCCGAACATTCGGCCAACGAAACGATGTGTTGTGTATCTATCTTCTACGTAATTTTTGACGAGGCACAACAGTAGTTTCTGGAAATGTTTTGAGGAAGTTGCTATAGACAAAATGATCAGGCCGCCCCTCCATTAGCGTTATTTATTTCTGCTATTATGTCAGACATTATATCTGATGATTATATTTCTTTAACTCTGTGGGCAAATTATGTCGTGATTATTCATTCCTCGCCATAATCTCACCAGGTAAATCACGTCGTTTGATTTTAGCGATAAACGCAGTGGAAACACTGGAAGAGGCAAAACGGGAAGAATACAAAAGGAACACAGATTTTGGGTCAATCCATTTTTGACCAAAAGAGATTTGCACGACCGTGAAGAACATTTGCTCCAAGACATAATTGAGTAGTCCCACAAGCATGAAAAGTCTCTGAAAGCCCTAATTGATTTAAAAAAAAATAATCAAAATACTTACTATCTTTAATGTTTAATTTTGGCCTGCAAACAACCAAACAACATTATGCATGTACTTCAACAGACAATAAATGGTAGAAAAATTACATCTTGACTTCACAGGACGTAATTTCTATACGAAGTGAAAACATAACATGAGTTTGTCAATGAAATTAAGGAATGTTACATGAAAATGTGGAAATTGGTGTCAAGACTCGACGTCTTGTGAGAAATTTGTTTATAGTGAAGTTGGGATGTCGCGAAACGTCAAAATTTATATCTGCATTTATTTCTTCTACGAAGACAAGAAATAAATAGAAAAAATTATGTCTAAAAATAACAACAATCGAGACATAAGGGGGCTCCACAAGAAATATTGGCTACAGGACACATTTCTTGCAATCATTTATTTCAAGAGGAGGCTTAGTGTAAAGATGTTGAAAAAACTGCCATTGAAAACAAAATAGATTTTTTAAAGAACTTTTCGCCAATATCGGATGGCAGACCCTTACAAGTGGTGGTCAGCAAATACAAAACTGTTTCCCAATTTGACAACAATTGCTGAAATCTACCTTTCGTCTCCTGTTATTAGTGTATTAGTGAGAGGTTATTTGCAGAAGCTGTAATTGATTTCGAATATAGACGTTACACAAAACGTATGCTACCAACGAATGCTGAAAAAGCTGTTTTTATCCACCACAACTTACCATTAGTAGATTTTAAATACTAAAATAAAAATTTTTAATAAAATTACAACATTTTTTATAAGATGATAAATTTTTTTTATTCTCCATTTAATATTCGGTATTCGGCCGAATGTTGTGAACTATTCGGCCGAATACCGAATATCAAAAAAATAGGCCGAATAAGCCGAATACCGAATAGTGGCCGAATATTCGCGGCATCTCTAATAATAACTATGTCAGCTTAAGACAAAATTCGGAAATAATTTACAAATAGTTTTTTTTTTGTCAGAAATCAAAGCAATGAACATTCAAACATGATATCCCAACATTTTCATTTTTGCACTTTCATGCTTCTGGCATTAGGAGGAACGATAATAGAGTTGCACATAAAATACCATTATTTCGTCATCTAACTTTTATTCTTGCTATACATATAGGTACTATAGGGCAAGTTTTACATTTGGAAAAAATAATCGAACTCAAGATTTTGATCAAAGTTGGCATTACAATTATTATAGAGAACACGAAAAAAGTGGGTCCGGCAATTCCGACTGTCTGTCTGTATGTCTGTACCTCGACATAAATTCTTAATCTCTGATTTTCTTCAAACTTGGTATTTAGATTATTCGGTGACTCTCAAGAGGATAAATTAAAATTTTCTTTAGCTCCACAGCTTAAGGTACCTGCCATCTTGCATTGCAAAATCTTATTTAACTCTCGAAATACTCTTACGATTTCGATAAAAAACATTAAATGTTCCACTACAGTCATAAACTACATTTTGATCAAAAATATTAACTCCCAGTTTCACAGTGAGGGTTTAAACTTAAGTTCAGCTGAACCTGAACTCGAGTTTAAATTTGTAGTTCAACTTGTCCGGTTTCACAGTCTGATATGAATTTCAGTTCTATTGAACGTAGATTAAGTAAATTGTTTTCTCTTTCTATCTGAATCAAATAAAAAACAATCAAGGAAAGTTTACTTTGTTTCAGTTTTGACCTGTGACAGGAAAACAAATTAAAAAATGAAAATAAATTATATTTACAAATGTTTGAAGGGGTTGTTGAACTGAGGTTTAAACGGCAGAATAGTGTCGTTTAACTTAAACTACAGAATTAATTCTGTTCAATGTTTTAATGAAACTTTGAAACCAAATTTGTTGTTGAACTGAAGTTTAAACCAAAAGTGGAGTTTAAACTCCCACTGTGAAACTTGGGGTAAGTGTTTTAATGGTACCGGTCATGTAACCTTCAGGAAAATTGCATTTAAGACCCTGTTTACATTGAGAACATTGCGTATACTTACTACAACGTGTTTACATTGAAATCTTTGTGGCGCCTTAAAAAGAGTTCGCCTATGGTGTCAATGAATTGAAATATCGATTTTCGTGTTTTCCATTGATAGTAAGAACTAAATAATTTTATTCCCCCAACATTTCTTCACCTCTTACCCAATATGTAAAAGACGAAAGAAAAAACAATAGTTGTAAGATTTGATTGCAAGTTCATTCAATGTTTTAAACAAATCCCCTTCAAGTTAGTAATGGACGGAAAAATGCATTTTCATGGCAATTGTTTGACATTTACAACGAAATATTTTATTTTCGACTTTCATTAACGTCTTTCATTAACGTCTCTAACGATTTTGACCAACATTTTTAGGCAGGAGCTCTTTTAGGACTGAACAAATATTGTATAGCTTTTGAAATTATTTTATGAAAAGCTTACTATCTATTTAATATTTAAAATTGACATCTCAACCCTTTCTAAAGAAAATTTCTTATATACATTAAAGTAATAGAACAATTTTTTAAACTTTTTTGTATAAATTCAGTCTTTTCAAGAAATTAAATCCATTTTTTTATATTTGTAAACAATTTTTAAATTTAAATGTACTCTTGCATAATAGGAAGTACCTGCGATTCAGTCGTGCATTTTATTTTTTTTGAAATTGCGATATTTTCTAGGTAATCATCGTAGGTAAAAATGATTCTAGTCTTATTAGAGCTGAAAAGGTTATTATTAACCTCTTTTGAAAATCAAGCCAAGAAGCTTTAAGGCTACTATTTACTTTGCGAGATTACATAAAACTACATAAATTAACATATCCCTACTTATACAAACTGGCGTTGCCAGACGTCCCGGTTTACCCGGGACGTTCGGATCTTAGACATTATTTCATCTGTCCCGCCGCACTATGGGACGAAATGATGAAATCCAACACAAAAATGGTTTTGGTGAATTTCATAATTTGAAAAATCTAATGATGGGATTATATACTAGAAATAGGGTTCATCCAAACACAGTAAATTTGTTGTATCTTACTTTTGTTCTAGGTACCTAAAATTACCGTTACAAATGACATTTCGATATTTTTATTTTTAGAATTATTAGAAGTGAGAGTTTGAAGTCAATTATTTCGTATTTTTCTGGAAAGAATGTTTAAGTATTATACCTTTTTGAAAAGCCCAAGCCCTCATCTTTACAAAACAGTTATATTTTTTTTAATTAAGTTCACCAGTAAATAAATAAAAAAAAATGAGTAAGGTGCAGTATCTTTTTCATTTTTTTTATTTTCAATTGAAGTTTTCTCTGTTAGCTCCGGCTGCCTCCGTTTAGTTAATGGCTATTTTGTATTCCAAAATATTCTAAATTTGGAAGAAAAAATAAAAACTTTCGCATTTTCATGCATTTTGGTTTAAGAAGAAAAAACGTATGATGAGAAAGAAAAATAAGTTTTTAGAATAATAATTCGTATTATTATAACTTTATTGTTAAGTGATGAAAAAAATTAAAATTTGGCAAAAATGTAGTACCTTTATTGATGCACATAAATGTGTATTTCAAAAAGTTTTAGACCATTATTTTATTACTTTTAGCTCAAAATTAAAAAAAAATGTTATTTTTTGTCAAAAGTTAAAAAATATAACTGTTAAAACATGTGCAACACATTTTCATAAATATCATATACATAAGTGACTATGTTTCCACAAAATTTATAAGTTTTTATCAGTTATTTCCAATATTATTAAAATTCAAAATTTTATTTTTAGAATAAAATATTTTCTGTTTTCCAATTTTAAACTTCATTACTCATATTTATATTAAAAAAAATCATAATTAAATAAAAATAAATGCCAAGCATTTGAGGGTGGGAGGGGATGTGTGGGGTATGTTGCATATAATACAAATGTAGGTACATATAAATAACACAAAACAGAAGAAGACAAAAAGTTAACAGTTCACTTAAAAGAGAACTGCATACAATATGGAAACTGAATCGTTAGCAATACCAAAAGCAACAACAAAAACATGCGAAAAGAGCCTAAAAGGCATTGGACAGCCAAATTGTTGTTGTAACATTAATCAATGAAGATGCGAAATTCATAGATAATGTAATGAGATGATTACTAAGCTTTTATTCTCAATAAAGCGTTTGAAGGATTCGGATTAAATTAAAAAAAAAAATCAAAATGAGAGAATTTATTTGCAAGGAAATTTTCAAGATCAGCTACGAACGAAGATGTTTTACACACTTTATTATACTCGTATACATCTGATCCGCATATATCTAATCTGGGAAAACCAAGAACAAAAAATGATACCAAAGAATTGTTTGACGATACTAAAGAACTTTTAGACATTAACTAATATACCTAGTAATAAGGTGTACTTTTGAATTCCTTTTATTTTGTCTTAAGGGCGAAAAACTTTCATATATCAAAAAGAGGGGTGGCAGTACACGGATTCTATTTAAAAAATAACAATTTTCATAAATTCACTTCTACATATAAAATTTAAAGAAAAAATAATAAATAATAATAAATAATAATAATAATAAAATTTTAAGAAATGTCTGCTTTTAATGTACCTTAAGCTGAAAATAAAAAAAAGGGGAGTGAAAATAGGCGGGAAAGTGGGCAGAAAAAAATATACATGTTTAAAAAACCTCAAATACAAATTTTCGGCTTCCTGTTCACTAAAAATAAGAAAATAACAAAAATCAGAAAAATATGGGCGTGGCAGTGGGCGGATTTTACAAAAACTACTTTCAAGTGTTTTCACCGGTAAAAGGAAGAAACTGTACAAATTTCATCCAAATTGTTGCAACAATTCTTGCTCCAACAAATTTTGCTCATATAAATTAAACAAAATCTACAAAACTTGTTATTTTATTTTATTAAAAAAAAATAAAATAATTAATTTCTATTTAAAACGTTTTCATATTTCAAATTCTTGGTTATACAAGTATAAGTGTGCAAAATTTCAAAAAAAAATACCTATTCAGAAACGAAAAAGTTATGGATTTTTAAGATGGTTTGCATCATTTGGTCCCATAGTGCGCTGGGGCAGCTTTTTTCCCGGGTTGGGGCTCAAACTCACAAAATAATGCCTACTGTACCTAAATATCCTTCAGTGCATTGTGATTTAACCTTAAGTAATTGCTTTAAAAATTTCAATCAAACAAACCTAACTTAACAAAGAATGTATTTTTGCAAACTCTTATCTGCCATTAAAATTGACAGAAGAAAAATGTTTGCAAATCACAAAAAAGTCATTTAATTAGTAATTAATAAAAGAATTTATTTATTTTGATCTACACGCATAATTTGATTTTTTATTCTGTCCCGGTCGCGTATTGCCAAACTGTATATCAGTACAGAGCTCCGACGCTCTATAATAGACTACAGAATGCTCATTCAAATTAAGAGCATACTATATACTGTGTCAGATCAAAAGCAGATTTTTCTGTGTTGGTATACATTTTGCTCAGGAAACTAAGAGCAAAGTACCTGTGATTACAGAGCCATCGTTCACGTTGGTATAGTTATTGTGTGTGGTGAGTTCTGGGTTGGTATATATTTTGCTCAGGAAACTAAGAGCAAAGTACCTGTGATTACAGAGCCATCGTTCACGTTGGTGTGGTTATTGTGTGTGGTGTGTGGTGCCGTGACATAAGGCCAAGTGACAAAAGGCCAAATTTGTTTGTGACTTAAGGCCAAACATAAAATGTTTTGTCTTGAGCAACAGTACCTTGGGTGGCCCGCTTCGCGGGTTTTCAGGATTTTAAATCCCTTTTCGGGGCTCACACCCGCTCACGCAACTCCGTTGCTCCGCTTAGGGTATGTTCAGTCGCCAGGCAGGCGCCTGTAGCAACAGTTTTCCTGAGCAGCAGTACATAACTGTTAGTTGTTTACTCCAATTAATGTAAAATACAAAACTGTTGCTACAGGCGCCTGCCTGGCGACTGAACATACCCTAAGCGGAGCAACGGAGTTGCGTGAGCGGGTGTGAGCCCCGAAAAGGAAGTTAAAATCCTGAAAACCCGCGAAGCGGGCCACCCAAGGTACTGTTGCTCAAGACAAAACATTTTATGTTTGGCCTTTTGTCACTTGGCCTTATGTCACGGCACCACACACCACACATAATAACCACACCAAAGTGAACGATGGCTCTGTAATCACAGGTACTTTGCTCTTAGTTTCCTGAGCAAAATATATACCAACCCAGAACTCACCACACACAATAACTATACCAACGTGAACGATGGCTCTGTAATCACAGGTACTTTGCTCTTAGTTTCCTAAGCAAAATGTATACCAACCCAGAACTCACCACACACAATAACTATACCAACGTGAACGATGGCTCTGTAATCGCAGGTACATTGCTCGATCTGAACTAGCATATAGTTTGCTTCAGCTTTTTTAATATTTTACAAGCAAACTGCATGTGACCACAGAGCGCTCTGTGGTAGCATACAGTTTGCTCTACAATATGTAACGAAGTTACATATTTCAGCCGCTGCGGCACGGTGTGTCCCTAAACCAAGACCACGTAGGACCGCAGCTACCAATGCCAGCATTATATATATTTCCCGACAAACAAGATCGAGTCAAGTTTCCGAAGCCATCAGATCCAAACAGGTCCCTGTTGAGATAACCCGCCAGCGGTATGACCCCTTCGTTGGAATTATTCTCAAAGGACCGCAATACCGCCAATCTTTTTATATTCAGAAGCCGTGGGGACGCATTTCCATCCGTATCAACAGAAGTCGGACGCAAGCGAGCCTAAAATTTAAGAACCAGGTCAAGGTGATTGACCTCGTACCGGAAACCATGGAAGTTATCGACGAGAAGGTTCTCGTCTGATTAAGAAAGGGGGGAATGTAACGAAGTTACATATTTCAGCCGCTGCGGCACGCCAACGCTACTACTCAGCTACTTTTATAAAGCCGCCTTTTCTGCTCAACCCGACATCAGAAAGTATACACCGAAGGTACAGCTGAAAGTACAACAAAACTATTGCCTACCTTAAGGCGCCCACGGAGATGTAGGTACACACAACACGCATTGGAACTAAGTCGTCGATGATACAACAACAAAGTAGGAAGAAAGCATTGTCGGTGGCACAACAACAAATCACGATGAATGCATTGTGTTTGTCTTTTAGGTATTCACATTTGCTTACGACGATGGATGTGATATAGGGAGGTAGAAAATCGAGACCAAATCGGATTTTCTCTCGCCTATTGTTGTTGGGATACCAATTTAGAGTATCAAGGTTACAGACTATCCCCGAAACACGCTGATAGGGTACGTGGTGTGCTATTCAGACGTTTCAAAGCTTTTTGGCCCTGGCCGTAAATTGTGTGTGTGTTGTTCTGCCTTCTCGGTATCTCCCCCTTGTTTTGCCACTAACGTTTGTTTGAGGCTAAGGATTTAATCCTACCCCGTTTGTACCCTGCTGCGATTTGAGCCGAGGCTAGAGATTAATCTCACTACCGATTTTGCCAGGCGTTTCAATCAAAGCTAAGGATTTAATCCTACTTGTCTGACCGTGTCTTGTCGCTGCCTTAGGCTAGGGATCTAATCCTGCTGCGTTTTGCCTATAGCTTCAGTCAAGGCTAGGGAAGTTATCCCACCTTCTGTCACCGCCGCCCCTTGTTTTGCCACTAACGTTTGTTTGAGGCTAAGGATTTAATCCTACCCCGTTTGTACCCTGCTGCGATTTGAGCCGAGGCTAGAGATTAATCTCACTACCGATTTTGCCAGGCGTTTCAATCAAAGCTAAGGATTTAATCCTACCGTCTGACCGTGTCTTGTCGCTGCCTTAGGCTAGGGATCTAATCCCACTGCGTTCTGCCTATAGCTTCAGTCAAGGCTAGGGATCTAATCCCACCGTCTCACCCTTGTATATGAAATACCGTGTTAATTATTTAGGTATATGAAAATTTGTGAACTATATGAAATACCGTGTTAGTTATTTAAGGATTTGATATAAATGTACAAGTATATGAAATAAATTGTTAGTTAGAATTAAGATAAAACTGAATAAAGTCGGACATTATTTGGAGTTCTGAACTTTCAAAACCGAGTTTTGTGCTTTCTTCGGACTGACCCTGGACAAGCTGACGCTACCTCAGCCTTTGAATAAAAAAGCATCACATTTTGGCGCCCGAGCAGGGACTTGAGAAGGTTCAACCGAACTCCCGACCTGAAATCTTTTGGAAGGCAACTCCGACCGCCGCCGTTATCCGATTTTGAAAAGCCCTTCGCAAAAGATTTATTTGAAGCCGTGACCCTTCGAAAAGTTCCACCGTACCCCGTATCCGCCGCACAGATCCAGATTCAACATGTCCGACTCCGACGAATCACAGGAGAGTGATTTTAACCCATACAAGAATCTAGGGTTTATTTATTTTTTAAAGAAAGCTGAGCTCATCGAAGTGCTAACTACCAGGAAGTTAGACACTACCGGAACCCTACAGACGCTGCGTAAAAGGTTGAGCCAGCATTTCAAGGAACTTCGTGCGCATAAGTCTACGCAGAACTTATGCGAAGAATGGGAAGAGATTGTGGAAAAGCGAAACGACGATGACAATGCCAAGAAAATGCAGCCTAACGAAAAGCATTCAGTCGCAACGCAGTTCGCCGATACGCAACCATTTAAAAGCCACATCAACATTCCTGTACCGCCAGCCCAGTGTAATACGCCGATATTTTTAACAGTGCCAGATATAAGCAAGCCACTCACCGCTCCTGCACCGACCTACCAGACAGCTCACATGCCGACATATCAACCTACCTGCTCTTACCCCTACCAGCAAACGAGTCCTAAAGTTGCTCCGCAGCCGGTACCGCCACCGCCGAGATTCGAACTACCAGCGACTAACCAACTTACTTTGAGCTATGAGGCTGAAGTAATGAACACGGTTCGCCAATGGGGATTAAGATTCGATTCAACTGGGAATCCGCTGGAATTTTTAGAGAGGTTAGCCGAGTTAACCAGGTGTTACAATATTCCGCTGAACGATATGCTGCGAACACTGCCAGAGATGTTCCGAGGAAGAGCCCTGGAGTGGTTGCGAATAAAAGGTGATAGTTTTTGCACATGGGAAGACTTCCGAGAGGCTTTTATCCGCCAGTTTTTACCCGTTAGATATTTACATAAGCTAGAAGAAGAGATATTGCGAAAACGTCAAGGACCCCGTGAAAAGGCGAAAGACTATATCTTGTCCGCCCAATACCTTATAAGACAGCACCCCCGCATTTCCGTAACCGATAACATTGATAGAATTTTTGATAATTTACGACCTGAATATAGGTTATATATCCGCCGAAAAGACTTCAGTACATTAGACGAACTTGCATTCCTGGCCGAGGAATTCGAGTCTATCAAAAATGATGAACGGAATGTTCGTCCTTCATCGATGCCTACCGCTTTCGCCTCACCAATTCACCATGTTTGTCGTTTATTTTGTTCGTACTGTGGGGTAGATGGCCGTTTAACCAAAAACTGTCCATGTCACCGAAACCCCGTCGCCTTCGCCACTACATTACCGTCACAACCACTAGAAGTAGACTCCCGATATTTCATCCCCGTCCAAGTGTATCATAATGAGTACCAAGCTTTACTCGATACTGGCTCTACAAAGACTTTCGTAGGCCAGGCACTGAGGACCCGGTTCCAGGAATTAGACCTCCCAAGGCGTGAGCATCATCAACCGATCTTCTTGGCCAATGGAAACCTAGTTATAACATCCGAGCATTACACAGCTACGTTTACAATAGGAGGTATTGAATTGACAGGCGAAGTAACATACCTGCCTGAGCTTGTAGGCGATGCATTAGTTGGAATGGACTTTATGCAACAAGCTGGTTTGCAAATTTTCTTAGGAACCACTCTTGTGACTAGAAGGAAGCCTAATGAAATATACGAAGTAAGCCGTGCCGGTTCAGTCACTACAGCATTTTATTCCGAGCCCACCGATACCGAACCCCGACCCACAGCCAAAGCTGTGAGTCCGCCTAGGAGGAGACCTAGGAGACATAACCAGATTTCTCAAGAAATCCGTATTAACTGCCTGTCAGAACCCGAGAGTGCAACACGCCGATCACCGCCTGTTCACAACTTAGAAACCAACCTGCCCATTTTACCCCGGTTATCAAACAAATTTTTCAAGAAGAAGATTAGGGCTAAGCGCAAGAGCGCGGAAAATTGTTGGTGGACCCGTAATCCTCCAGTTCCAGAGCTCCGAAAACCGTTTAAGAAGCCGATCACCGTGTGTTCCTTGTCGCCGCCTGCGCCACCGTGTGTCCCTAAACCAAGACCACGTAGGACCGCAGCTACCAATGCCAGCATTATATATATTTCCCGACAAACAAGATCGAGTCAAGTTTCCGAAGCCATCAGATCCAAACAGGTCCCTGTTGAGATAACCCGCCAGCGGTATGACCCCTTCGTTGGAATTATTCTCAAAGGACCGCAATACCGCCAATCTTTTTATATTCAGAAGCCGTGGGGACGCATTTCCGTCCGTATCAACAGAAGTCGGACGCAAGCGAGCCTAAAATTTAAGAACCAGGTCAAGGTGATTGACCTCGTACCGGAAACCATGGAAGTTATCGACGAGAAGGTTCTCGTCTGATTAAGAAAGGGGGGAATGTAACGAAGTTACATATTTCAGCAGCTGCGGCACGCCAACGCTACTACTCAGCTACTTTTATAAAGCCGCCTTTTCTGCTCAACCCGACATCAGAAAGTATACACCGAAGGTACAGCTGAAAGTACAACAAAACTATTGCCTACCTTAAGGCGCCCACGGAGATGTAGGTACACCGGCGGTGACAGAAGGTGGAATAACTTCCCTAGCCTTGACTGAAGCTATAGGCAAAACGCAGCAGGATTAAATCCCTAGCCTAAAGCAGCGACAAGACACGGTCAGACAAGTAGGATTAAATCCTTAGCTTTGATTGAAACGCCTGGCAAAATCGGTAGTGAGATTAATCTCTAGCCTCGGCTCAAATCGCAGCAGGGTACAAACGGGGTAGGATTAAATCCTTAGCCTCAAACAAACGTTAGTGGCAAAACAAGGGGCGGCGGTGACAGAAGGTGGGATAACTTCCCTAGCCTTGACTGAAGCTATAGGCAAAACGCAGCAGGATTAAATCCCTAGCCTAAAGCAGCGACAAGACACGGTCAGACAAGTAGGATTAATTCCTTAGCTTTGATTGAAGTGCCAGGCAAAATCGGTAGTGAGATTAATCTCTAGCCTCGGCTCAAATCGCAGCGGGGTACAAAAACGGGTAGGATTAAATCCTTAGCCTCAAACAAAGTTTAAGACAAACTAAAGGGGAGATACCGAGAAGGCAGAACAACACACACACAATTTACGGCCAGGGCCAAAAAGCTTTGAAACGTCTGAATAGCACACCACGTACCCTATCAGCGTGTTTCGGGGATAGTCTGTAACCTTGATACTCTAAATTGGTATCCCAACAACAATAGGCGAGAGAAAATCCGATTTGGTCTCGATTTTCTACCTCCCTATATCACATCCATCGTCGTAAGCAAATGTGAATACCTAAAAGACAAACACAATGCATTCATCGTGATTTGTTGTTGTGCCACCGACAATGCTTTCTTCCTACTTTGTTGTTGTATCATCGACGACTTAGTTCCAATGCGTGTTGTGTGTACCTACATCTCCGTGGGCGCCTTAAGGTAGGCAATAGTTTTGTTGTACTTTCAGCTGTACCTTCGGTGTATACTTTCTGATGTCGGGTTGAGCAGAAAAGGCGGCTTTATAAAAGTAGCTGAGTAGTAGCGTTGGCGTGCCGCAGCGGCTGAAATATGTAACTTCGTTACAAATACTTTCAAATTCGGTGAGCAGAAAATGGCTGAGCACAGACTATGGAGATCTGTGCTGATATACAGTTTGGCAATACGCGTCCCGGTCGCGTATTGCCAAACTGTATATCAGCACAGATCTCCATAGTCTGTGCTCAGCCATTTTCTGCTCACCGAATTTGAAAGTATTGTAGAGCAAACTGTATGCTACCACAGAGCGCTCTGTGGTCATATGCAGTTTGCTTGTAAAATATTAAAAAAGCTGAAGCAAACTATATGCTAGTTCAGATCGAGCAATGTACCTGCGATTACAGAGCCATCGTTCACGTTGGTATAGTTATTGTGTGTGGTGAGTTCTGGGTTGGTATACATTTTGCTTAGGAAACTAAGAGCAAAGTACCTGTGATTACAGAGCCATCGTTCACGTTGGTATAGTTATTGTGTGTGGTGAGTTCTGGGTTGGTATACATTTTGCTCAGGAAACTAAGAGCAAAGTACCTGTGATTACAGAGCCATCGTTCACGTTGGTGTGGTTATTATGTGTGGTGCCGTGACATAAGGCCAAGTGACAAAAGGCCAAACATAAAATGTTTTGTCTTGAGCAACAGTACCTGGGGTGGCCCGCTTCGCGGGTTTTCAGGATTTTAACTTCCTTTTCGGGGCTCACACCCGCTCACGCAACTCCGTTGCTCCGCTTAGGGTATGTTCAGTCGCCAGGCAGGCGCCTGTAGCAACAGTTTTCCTGAGCAGCAGTACATAACTGTTAGTTGTTTACTCCAATTAATGTAAAATACAAAACTGTTGCTACAGGCGCCTGCCTGGCGACTGAACATACCCTAAGCGGAGCAACGGAGTTGCGTGAGCGGGTGTGAGCCCCGAAAAGGAAGTTAAAATCCTGAAAACCCGCGAAGCGGGCCACCCCAGGTACTGTTGCTCAAGACAAAACATTTTATGTTTGGCCTTTTGTCACTTGGCCTTATGTCACGGCACCACACATAATAACCACACCAACGTGAACGATGGCTCTGTAATCACAGGTACTTTGCTCTTAGTTTCCTGAGCAAAATGTATACCAACCCAGAACTCACCACACACAATAACTATACCAACGTGAACGATGGCTCTGTAATCACAGGTACTTTGCTCTTAGTTTCCTAAGCAAAATGTATACCAACCCAGAACTCACCACACACAATAACTATACCAACGTGAACGATGGCTCTGTAATCGCAGGTACATTGCTCGATCTGAACTAGCATATAGTTTGCTTCAGCTTTTTTAATATTTTACAAGCAAACTGCATATGACCACAGAGCGCTCTGTGGTAGCATACAGTTTGCTCTACAATACTTTCAAATTCGGTGAGCAGAAAATGGCTGAGCACAGACTATGGAGATCTGTGCTGATATACAGTTTGGCAATACGCGTCCCGGTCAATTTGTTGAAAGAACGGCATTTCTCATTATTTTAGCCACTTGTCCCGCCGAGGTGTAAGAAAAATCTGGCAACCCTAATACACACACACAATAGATGTAAAACAAAACTGGGTCAACTTCAAAACAAGTTTCGAGAGGAATTGCGTTCCACTCAATTTCTCATTTTATTTTTAATCAAAAATATACTGTAATCGGTACGAATATCTTTCTCTCGTACTGTGATTTCAAGCTTCTTGTCTTCCTAAGACTAGAAACTGCCTTATAGATATCTGATTCTTACAGCAGCAAAATCCTGAACATTTCACTTGAAAAGTTAAGTTTTGTACAAAACTCTCCCGGCGCGGTGCGTAGCACACACACAATAAAGAAAAAAAAATGTTCCTCATATGGATCACTATCATCGTCATCTACCCATTTACTCATCTCCTGCCAGCTTTTGGTTCAAACAACAGCAAACGAGAAAAAAAGTAGAGGCAAGCGCCAAAGAACGCCCGCCACCGCCAATAGTTTGCAAAGCGTTAATGTTACTGGTTTCTGAAGATGACGTGGAAAAGACGATGATGACTATGATCGGATGTTCTATCCTATAGGTACGCCAAAAAGCACAGCGCCAGTAAGCAGTAACTCGGTAGGTATACATACCTACTTCGAGGAAGAAACTCGTTAAAAGTAATTTTCTCGAGAAACGCTCCACTAGTCAGCGCTCGGAATGCAGGCAGGGGAAGCTATCTCTTTTCTCCCGAAGAAAATCAACGGGAAAAAATCTGTGAAGAAAAATGAAGAAAATTCTTTCTAAAGTTACTGCTTCTGATGCTACTTCTGTTGTTGCAAGTTGCTGCTGATATAATTCGTCCTCACTCTTATTCTTCTCGTTTACATTGTCTTCTTCGCTGTAGCAGCAGTCAACTGCAATAGGAGCAAGGAGAGGAAATAATTCCAGCTGAATGTTAAAGTTTTTGATTGTAATGCTTCTCGCATTGTTAAGCGTAAAGATAATCATCCATAATTGCAGCACTTTACCGTTGCTCCTCGTCGAAGCTTCTGACAAGGATGTGAGTGTTTGGGTGTGTGTATATCGTTCTGGCGCGGCGCGCGTACCTGCTGACGATGACGATGACGATGATATACTCAACTCACGCCATCTTAATTCTCGTTGAAATATTTTTCTTTGCTAGATAAGTACTTCTGGTAACAGAAAAGCATAATAAATAGGGAATAGCAGAGTTGAAAGATGAGGCTGCGAGGGGATTCACACTCTACCGAATAAAACAAACTTTTCCCACCAGCAGGAGCAGAGTGAGGCCCATCGCGACTGGCAGAGGATATACCTAAACGTAGATACGAATTCCACACATCAAATATAAACAAATGGGACGCGATAGATGGGTCTTGATGTTCACCAGCACCAGCAAAAAAAAATAAAGATGAGAAAGCAGATTTGAAGGAGCTGGAGGATGCATGATCTGCCACCTGCTCTATTTCTCATCCATATTCTATTAAATGAGTGAAGGGTTCTACTTTCTTTTATTTTATATAGGTATACGAAAGCATTTTTTTCGCACGCTGTGTGTAAATTTACCCTTAAGTGGATATCCTAGCATGTGAGCTTGAGCTGCACTTGTTGTTGCCTTTCTGTACGGTTGCCGCTGATGCCATCCATCGCCGCGCCAAGTCGACATATAGGTAGGCGGTGAAAATGCTTATGGCGGCAATATGGCGACCGGAACTCTGCGGAAAGTGTAAATTTATGAATAAACATATCTTTGGGTAGCTTATGGGGTTTCTATGAAAATATCTGGCAGGCGACAGGTTCAGATGTGTGTTTACAAACATTTTGGAAAGTCTTATTTTTTTTAGACCTTATCCCTTAAGTAAGCAAAGCACACTATTTGAAGTGCATCATTTGCGTGACGGGACTTTTTTTCGCGCCATATTTTTGTGCTGAAAAGAAACAAGTGCCAGTGTCATGGGAGTTACAGGAGAGGGGGTGGAGTTGTATGGTAATGTAAAAGGCGGAAGTGTACAGGTATCATGTGTCATGGATGGGAGGTTTCAAAGTATGAAAAGTGGTATATTGTGCAGGGCAATTTGTAGTTTTACTTTCTTTTTTTAAATTTTCTTTTAAAGAAGTGGAGGATACTTATGTATTCATTATTCATAGGCAGTCGCAAGGAATTTGAACTCACTTAAGTTTATCACCGATGACATTATGCTGTACTGTTTTTACTTTGGATATACAAAATGTAAGTTTGTATGAAAATACACATGTACATACATGTTCATATGTAGTATGTTTAGGCATAGGAAAGTTGGGCATTCTTTAAAAAAATCAAACTTCAACTTGGCGAATTTTAGGTCAGGACTTAGGCGTATATATAGATATACTCGTACGATATCCAATTGACCGAGCAGTTTAAAGTTGATTACCATAGAAAATGCCCTTTGTACGCTGCCTGAGCTTCGGAATGTATGAAAGAGGTACCCCATTTTGGCCGAACAATCATCTTTAGCAACCAGTCGCATTTTTAGATAAATGTCGTTCCGTATATGGGTAGACACCAACCCAGTTGCAAAAGCATACCCAAAAAGTTACCGTTTGGTGTATATTTTGTACCGGTGGCGGCTTAAGTGGCCCGTGCTACGATGATGACCAATTTCTTATGGCCCAAATTGAATCATATGGAACTAGATGCCATATGTTTTCAGCAGGACGGCACACAGCGGATGCCACGATTGACATTCTGCATGAATGATTTGAGGGTAAGGTTATATCTTTCGTAGAGGTAACGTGTATTCACTACGAAGGTCATGCGATGTGACCCCGTTAACATTTGTCTTGTAAGGGTTCCTACCTAATGTCGCAGGAATATGCGAGTAAACCACAATAATTCGATACCCTTAAGGTGAACATAACACAGACCATCGCTCAAATTCATCCGGATCTATGTGGTAGAGTAATTGAAAATTAGGCCACTCGGATCCACTGCCACTTAAGGAAACCGAGGCGGGCGGTTCAACAGTGTCATATTCCATACATAATGGCATACATGGGCCTTTTGAATACAAAAAAAAATTTTGTTAATAGTTCACAACACAGTTTATTTTATTCCATTTTAACATCTACCCGCTCTTATTGAAAAAAAAATTTAATACCTATGTTTAGTATTATTTACAATTGCTAAAGGTTCTGTTCAGAATTATTTGTTGGTTTTTTGTTCTTCCAAATGAATTGGGGAGACTTTTTAGTAGCTTCTTCTTTGAATAGTACAAGACTTCTTAAATCAGTGGGTGTCAGATCTAAAGGATTAAACCAAAGTATAAATCTAGAAGGTAGAGTCCTCGTCCGAAGCGTTGCATGCTATATTCATATGTTGTATATTGGTTCATCATTACACGTTACAATGCAAATAGCATTGCATTTTCATCCTTCACTGGGAACAACATAAAAGGGATCATCTCGGATGAAGAAATGTACCTTGTAATGAAGCATTACAACTCTGCGCCCCCACCTAGCTACGGACCCGTCCAATCATTTATTTCAGATACCGCACCATAGCTAAACCCTATTCCAACCCCGAAGCCCCTATCCAGCAAAATTCCATATTAACCTAACAAGGCACCCCCCATGCTACGGGTCTGTGAAAAATAACATAAAACGGATACTTACCAAAGCGACAACATGCTCCCATAGCATGTGTCGACAGCAAGCCAAGGCCAGCAACTGATTACAAAGAAGCTTATCAGTGAACTTAAATCAATGGCACAATTACACCACACTGTCTACTCAAACACAACAACAACTACTAGGAGTGGTGAATTGTTAGCAGGAGGTTATCCACGAAGAAGGAAGAACTCCACTGAAGGCAGCAACTGGGCAACGATCAAGAACCTCGATGGTAGGTTTTCGAGCAATAAAAAGAGAGATTGTTCGTCCTCTTTCCCGTCGCCCCCTTGTATTATCAATCATAGCCTAGAAGCAAGATGGTGAGTTAAGATAAGAGTCGTACAAGAACTGACTACCCTCCTACCGCACACCGGCAGCCATGAGTAAGTGCAGAAAGAAGCAACAACGTATAGGTAAACATGATGCCACCCGTCTACCGCACCATTTAACGTAGGTGGAGGAAAGCAATGTTATTGACAGAAAAAGCGATGACGTAACGAAAGAGATCATATCGCGTGGAAATGTGCACTTCCTAGCTTTACAGCTCACGCATGGTTTGGCTGAAAAGTGTAATAAAAGACCGCCATACATTCGACGAAAACACAGAGTGCGGTAGTCCACTATCGAGTTAACATCGGGACACAGAGTGCGGAAGACCTTCACAGAGGTAACATCGTATAACAAGGTGCAGCGCAAGGTCTCAAAATTCAGTCGGCATAAGAACCAAGGAGGGTAAGAAAAGTATTAAGTTGTAGACTTCCCCCCACCAGTGGTAAGGGGTCACAACAAAGTAACACAATATTGCCGGATTCGTCCGTTGATTTGCCGGATTCGTCCGTTGATTTGCCGGATTCGTCCGTTGATTTGCCAGATTCGTCTGTTGATTTGCCGGATTCGTCCGTTGATTTGCCGGATTCGTCCGTTGATTTGCCGGATTCGTCCGTTGATTTGCCGGATTCGTCCGTTGATTTGCCGGATTCGTCCGTTGATTTGCCAGATTCGTCTGTTGATTTGCCGGATTCGTCCGTTGATTTGCCGGATTCGTCCGTTGATTTGCCGGATTCGTCCGTTGATTTGCCAGATTCGTCTGTTGATTTGCCGGATTCGTCCGTTGATTTGCCGGATTCGTCCGTTGATTTGCCGGATTCGTCCGTTGATTTGCCAGATTCGTCTGTTGATTTGCCGGATTCGTCCGTTGATTTGCCGGATTCGTCCGTTGATTTGCCGGATTCGTCCGTTGATTTGCCGGATTCGTCCGTTGATTTGCCAGATTCGTCTGTTGATTTGTCGGATTCGTCCGTTGATTTGCCGGATTCGTCCGTTGATTTGCCGGATTCGTCCGTTGATTTGCCGGATTCGTCCGTTGATTTGCCGGATTCGTCCGTTGATTTGCCGGATTCGTCCGTTGATTTGCCAGATTCGTCTGTTGATTTGCCAGATTCGTCTGTTGATTTGCCGGATTCGTCCGTTGATTTGCCGGATTCGTCCGTTGATTTGCCAGATTCGTCTGTTGATTTGCCGGATTCGTCCGTTGATTTGCCAGATTCGTCTGTTGATTTGCCAGATTCGTCTGTTGATTTGCCGGATTCGTCCGTTGATTTGCCAGATTCGTCTGTTGATTTGCCAGATTCGTCTGTTGATTTGCCGGATTCATCCGTTGATTTGCCGAACCCGTCTAGATTCAGCTGTGAATGCCAGATCCAACTAAAGACTGTCGACATCAAGCGTGAAGTACTAGCTGGACCCGTTCAACTACTCTCAACCTGCGTACAGAAACCAGGCGAACGCACTGAAAGAATATCTACAGAGAATAAATCCACACCAAAGAACAGACCAAGGATACCAACAACGAAGACATTAATTATAAAAATTGTATATAAAATAACATGTGTAAATTAGTTTAAGTTCACTTTTCGATGATTTTATAAATAAAGGAATATTGACGTTAAAATCTGAAGTTAGTACTACTTTAGATAGAACCCCGGTAAGCCGGCGAGCAAAACCTCAGCCTTTGACAAAAGTACATCACAAAATGGCGCCCGAGCAGGGACGTTATGATTAACGTCCATCCAACATAGAAAAGAAGAAAATGTTAGCTGAAACATAGATGTTACCCGCAACCAGACCAACAGAAGACAGAGAAAATGTTCTTACCCAAAACCAGTAACCTGAAGATCGAAGCATAGATCGTAACCGTAACTAGGCCAGAAGATCAAGAAAATGATCTTAACCGAAACTTGAAACCTGAAGATCAAGAATAGATCTTACCCGAAACTCGAAGATAAAAATTTTCGATCTCAACCCGAAACCCGAAACCTGAAGATCAAAATAGATCTTACCCGAAACCCGAAACTTGAAGATACAAATGTCGATCGTAAGTCGAAACCCGAAACCTGAAGATCAAAATTTGGATCTTACCCGAAACCTGAAGCCAGAAGATCAAGCTGTAGATCTTAACCAAAACCCGAAACCCGAGACTTGAAGATAATTTTTTTATCTTAAGCTGAAACCCGAAACCGAAGATCAAAATTAAGATCTTAACCATAACAAAGATTGACGATAAAAATATAAGTCTAAGCCGACCCGAAAAGAGAGACTGAAAGCAAGATGAGAAAATCAGACAAGAAAATAATAAAAACAAAAATGTCTAACACTGAAGAAAGTTTTGACATTTTCGCCAGTATAGGTAGGATTTACCTACTCAACAAAGTGGAGTTGATTGAACGTATGACGCGCTTAGGGCTGAATACGGAAGGAACAATGGCTGCACTCCGTGTCCGTTTCAGCACCCACATAAAAGAAGCGCGGGCTCTAAAATCCACTCAAAATCTTTGTGAAGAACTAGGAAAACTCGTTACAGAACGAGAATATGCAGAAGAGCACAGAAATTTAAAATCCGCCCAACATATAAGCAATTCAGAGAATATAGGTACGAAGGAACACCTAGAATACAACAGTTATGTTCCCAGTATACCAGTTTACGGTGTTCAGACCTATAAGACTGCTTACCCGGTTGTGATTCCGTACGAGCGATTAACCAGCTTTCCGGAGAATAGAGAATGGTGCTATCCCCACAGTACTCGCCAGAGCCAAGTCCCGTTTGTAGCCGCTTCTTCAGCTTCATACCAGTTACCAGATCAAACCAGAACCCCGCCAGCTACTGCGCCTGTCGACAATTCATTACTTTGCCGGGAAGTTGAAGTAGTTAATATCGTTAATAACTGGGGTCTTACCTTTGATTCAACTGATAATGCCCTCGAGTTTATCAAAAGAGTGGAAGAACTCGCTGATTACTACAGGATTCATCTGAATGAGATGCCCCGAACCTTCCCAGTAATATTCAGAGGAAACGCTCTACAATGGTTCCGAATAAATAGGGAGAATTTTAGGACATGGTTGGATTTTTATCATGCCTTCTTGGGACATTTTCTCCCCGTACGCTTTGTTAACAAATTAGAAGAGGAAATTGCGAGAAGAAGACAAGGCCCTCGCGAAAGGGCAAAAGATTTTATCCAAGCCTTGCAGTACTTAATTCATCAACACCCCACTATGCGCATACAGGAAAATATCGACAGAATCTACTACCGGCTAAGACCCGAATATCATCTCTATATCCGCCGCAGCGATTTTGGGACGTTGGATGAACTAACCGTTCTAGCCGAAGAGTTCGAGCATATCCAGAATGAAAGTCGAAACCTAGCCCCAGCCTCAGTTAAGCCTATGCCTAGGACCTTGCCACGAGAAGCACAGATTCAGGTCCCAATCCAGGACCAATATGATCGCATGACCCATTATTGGCATTGCAAGCAGCGAGGGCACTCCAAGGCAAACTGTATCCGGCCTTTCCGAATGTTCTGCACTTTCTGCGGGGAAGATGGGCGTTTGAGAAAAGATTGTCCTGGCCACATGCATAGAGCATCTTCATTACAAGCCCTACCAACGGCTACCCCCGACCATGAGATAGCTTCCCCAGATACAAGGACCTGTCACCCCATTGATGACGTTCAGGTGACTCGCGGTATCCTGACGGAGGAAGAGCAAGCAGGAGATACAGCAGCAGATATAGGGCCAGCTTGTATAGATGCTGCCACAAATATAAATAAAATGGAACCAGAGCTCCCACATAGACAAGAACCCAGGGCCGCGCCGCCGCAACCAACACACCATGAAACCAAAAGTCTGATGGAGGAACGGCTGGAAATGCCGCCACAAGTAAATTCTAAAAAAGAAAATCGGAGCGATCTGCCTGTTCGTTTATATGGGCAAACGGACCTCCTTAAGAAATTGAATTTTGAAATGACTATGAGAGGTAGAAAAGTAACGACTACCCAAAATCTACCCGCTGAACGTCAAGATCAATTATGCCTTCCAGAGGGCAAGTCTCTTCCTCGAGCACAAAGAAAGTTACCTACATATTTGCTAAGGCAGCAATTACCGAAGTTCGAAAAACTGCCTAATACTACAAACGCGGTAGTATACAGGATACGACTAAAGTCAAATGCTCCATTCCGTCAAAAATATTATCCCAGAAACCCAGCCCCGCAAAAGATAATAAGTAAGGAGATCAAGAAAGTAATACTACGAGAGGGTAGAGTTGAACAATCAACCAGAAAAAAAAAAAAAAAAAAAAAAAACGAGTTCTAGACGAGAAGGTTCTCGTCTCCAAAGAAGGAGGGGTTTGTAATGAAGCATTACAACTCTGCGCCCCCACCTAGCTACGGACCCGTCCAATCATTTATTTCAGATACCGCACCATAGCTAAACCCTATTCCAACCCCGAAGCCCCTATCCAGCAAAATTCCATATTAACCTAACAAGGCACCCCCCATGCTACGGGTCTGTGAAAAATAACATAAAACGGATACTTACCAAAGCGACAACATGCTCCCATAGCATGTGTCGACAGCAAGCCAAGGCCAGCAACTGATTACAAAGAAGCTTATCAGTGAACTTAAATCAATGGCACAATTACACCACACTGTCTACTCAAACACAACAACAACTACTAGGAGTGGTGAATTGTTAGCAGGAGGTTATCCACGAAGAAGGAAGAACTCCACTGAAGGCAGCAACTGGGCAACGATCAAGAACCTCGATGGTAGGTTTTCGAGCAATAAAAAGAGAGATTGTTCGTCCTCTTTCCCGTCGCCCCCTTGTATTATCAATCATAGCCTAGAAGCAAGATGGTGAGTTAAGATAAGAGTCGTACAAGAACTGACTACCCTCCTACCGCACACCGGCAGCCATGAGTAAGTGCAGAAAGAAGCAACAACGTATAGGTAAACATGATGCCACCCGTCTACCGCACCATTTAACGTAGGTGGAGGAAAGCAATGTTATTGACAGAAAAAGCGATGACGTAACGAAAGAGATCATATCGCGTGGAAATGTGCACTTCCTAGCTTTACAGCTCACGCATGGTTTGGCTGAAAAGTGTAATAAAAGACCGCCATACATTCGACGAAAACACAGAGTGCGGTAGTCCACTACCGAGTTAACATCGGGACACAGAGTGCGGAAGACCTTCACAGAGGTAACATCGTATAACAAGGTGCAGCGCAAGGTCTCAAAATTCAGTCGGCATAAGAACCAAGGAGGGTAAGAAAAGTATTAAGTTGTAGACTTCCCCCCACCAGTGGTAAGGGGTCACAACAAAGTAACACAATATTGCCGGATTCGTCCGTTGATTTGCCGGATTCGTCCGTTGATTTGCCAGATTCGTCTGTTGATTTGCCGGATTCGTCCGTTGATTTGCCGGATTCGTCCGTTGATTTGCCAGATTCGTCTGTTGATTTGCCGGATTCGTCCGTTGATTTGCCGGATTCGTCCGTTGATTTGCCAGATTCGTCTGTTGATTTGCCGGATTCGTCCGTTGATTTGCCGGATTCGTCCGTTGATTTGCCGGATTCGTCCGTTGATTTGCCAGATTCGTCTGTTGATTTGCCGGATTCGTCCGTTGATTTGCCGGATTCGTCCGTTGATTTGCCGGATTCGTCCGTTGATTTGCCGGATTCGTCCGTTGATTTGCCGGATTCGTCCGTTGATTTGCCAGATTCGTCTGTTGATTTGCCGGATTCGTCCGTTGATTTGCCGGATTCGTCCGTTGATTTGCCGGATTCGTCCGTTGATTTGCCAGATTCGTCTGTTGATTTGCCGGATTCGTCCGTTGATTTGCCGGATTCGTCCGTTGATTTGCCGGATTCGTCCGTTGATTTGCCAGATTCGTCTGTTGATTTGCCGGATTCGTCCGTTGATTTGCCGGATTCGTCCGTTGATTTGCCGGATTCGTCCGTTGATTTGCCGGATTCGTCCGTTGATTTGCCAGATTCGTCTGTTGATTTGTCGGATTCGTCCGTTGATTTGCCGGATTCGTCCGTTGATTTGCCGGATTCGTCCGTTGATTTGCCGGATTCGTCCGTTGATTTGCCGGATTCGTCCGTTGATTTGCCGGATTCGTCCGTTGATTTGCCAGATTCGTCTGTTGATTTGCCAGATTCGTCTGTTGATTTGCCGGATTCGTCCGTTGATTTGCCGGATTCGTCCGTTGATTTGCCAGATTCGTCTGTTGATTTGCCGGATTCGTCCGTTGATTTGCCAGATTCGTCTGTTGATTTGCCAGATTCGTCTGTTGATTTGCCGGATTCGTCCGTTGATTTGCCAGATTCGTCTGTTGATTTGCCAGATTCGTCTGTTGATTTGCCGGATTCATCCGTTGATTTGCCGAACCCGTCTAGATTCAGCTGTGAATGCCAGATCCAACTAAAGACTGTCGACATCAAGCGTGAAGTACTAGCTGGACCCGTTCAACTACTCTCAACCTGCGTACAGAAACCAGGCGAACGCACTGAAAGAATATCTACAGAGAATAAATCCACACCAAAGAACAGACCAAGGATACCAACAACGAAGACATTAATTATAAAAATTGTATATAAAATAACATGTGTAAATTAGTTTAAGTTCACTTTTCGATGATTTTATAAATAAAGGAATATTGACGTTAAAATCTGAAGTTAGTACTACTTTAGATAGAACCCCGGTAAGCCGGCGAGCAAAACCTCAGCCTTTGACAAAAGTACATCACATGCACCTTGTTATACGATGTGTCATGGATGGGAGGTTTCAAAGTATGAAAAGTGGTATATTGTGCAGGGCAATTTGTAGTTTTACTTTCTTTTTTTAAATTTTCTTTTAAAGAAGTGGAGGATACTTATGTATTCATTATTCATAGGCAGTCGCGAGGAATTTGAACTCACTTAAGTTTATCACCGATGACATTATGCTGTACTGTTTTTACTTTGGATATACAAAATGTAAGTTTGTATGAAAATACACATGTACATACATGTTCATATGTAGTATGTTTAGGCATAGGAAAGTTGGGCATTCTTTAAAAAAATCAAACTTCAACTTGGCGAATTTTAGGTCAGGACTTAGGCGTATATATAGATATACTCGTACGATATCCAATTGACCGAGCAGTTTAAAGTTGATTACCATAGAAAATGCCCTTTGTACGCTGCCTGAGCTTCGGAATGTATGAAAGAGGTACCCCATTTTGGCCGAACAATCATCTTTAGCAACCAGTCGCATTTTTAGATAAATGTCGTTCCGTATATGGGTAGACACCAACCCAGTTGCAAAAGCATACCCAAAAAGTTACCGTTTGGTGTATATTTTGTACCGGTGGCGGCTTAAGTGGCCCGTGCTACGATGATGACCAATTTCTTATGGCCCAAATTGAATCATATGGAACTAGATGCCATATGTTTTCAGCAGGACGGCACACAGCGGATGCCACGATTGACATTCTGCATGAATGATTTGAGGGTAAGGTTATATCTTTCGTAGAGGTAACGTGTATTCACTACGAAGGTCATGCGATGTGACCCCGTTAACATTTGTCTTGTAAGGGTTCCTACCTAATGTCGCAGGAATATGCGAGTAAACCACAATAATTCGATACCCTTAAGGTGAACATAACACAGACCATCGCTCAAATTCATCCGGATCTATGTGGTAGAGTAATTGAAAATTAGGCCACTCGGATCCACTGCCACTTAAGGAAACCGAGGCGGGCGGTTCAACAGTGTCATATTCCATACATAATGGCATACATGGGCCTTTTGAATACAAAAAAAAATTTTGTTAATAGTTCACAACACAGTTTATTTTATTCCATTTTAACATCTACCCGCTCTTATTGAAAAAAAAATTTAATACCTATGTTTAGTATTATTTACAATTGCTAAAGGTTCTGTTCAGAATTATTTGTTGGTTTTTTGTTCTTCCAAATGAATTGGGGAGACTTTTTAGTAGCTTCTTCTTTGAATAGTACAAGACTTCTTAAATCAGTGGGTGTCAGATCTAAAGGATTAAACCAAAGTATAAATCTAGAAGGTAGAGTCCTCGTCCGAAGCGTTGCATGCTATATTCATATGTTGTATATTGGTTCATCATTACACGTTACAATGCAAATAGCATTGCATTTTCATCCTTCACTGGGAACAACATAAAAGGGATCATCTCGGATGAAGAAATGTACCTGTACCTGTAAATGCCTGTACTCAGAAAGGACGATCGTAGCTATCGAGTAAAGTCGTTTTGGTCGTTTAGTTTCTATGGGTTTTACGAAACTTTTCTAACCAACTGCTAGGGTTCCCTATTAAAGCACTGTAGATAGAAGACAACGTCCAACAATTTCTTACTAAACTTTCCTCCTCCATGGTAAGGGGTCCTAGTTTGAAGATTCATGTATTAATTGCCAACAGGGGCTTCGGTACTTGCTGATCTACGAAAGCGAAAGCCTGTTACGTCGGGCCTAGCATCTGCCGAACAGTGGTACTAGGGGTGTTATAAGTACCTGCTGAAAAGTATCACCAGAGGTATTGTACCTAATGATACCAGAATTCAGATGACAGAACAACCGGCGGCGAGCTAGCCTTGGCTGAAAAGCAAAAAGTATGTACATACATGTATATCACATTCTATTTAAATATACGTCAAGCTAGTAGGCAGTGTCCAGTTCTCCGCTTCATGTTAAACACCTCGTTTGCTAAAAATGTCCAAAAAAGTTGAAATAGAACTCAAGCCTGCATATTAACACTAATAGTTCAGAGAGCCATCTACCTGAAAAATGAGTATCCAGTAGAATATTGAATGATTTTTCGTAAAAGTTTGATCCCGAAACCATCAGCATTTTTAAACAACTTATAGCATAGTAGGTTGGGAACATATGACTTTTCTCAATCTTGATTGCTTGGAGATCTTAGAAGATTGCAATTCTTTCTTGTGCAGCCTAAGGGAGTTGAAGTCTGAATCTTTTCTAGTGATTTTAGATATAGCCGTTCCTATTCGTATGCTTCTATAGTTCTGATGTCCACTATGTGTGGGTTAAGTGATTTGTTAAAGTTATAGACCATTGACTTTTTAGTCAAGTTCGATGTATGAAGAACTACTTAAAAGTTAATGTACACAAGAAACGTTGAGAGGTGTAAATTACTAGGCCTGCTTTTCTACTAATTTTCGTGCCACCAAATTTAGTTTTTCTCCATATTAAGGTCAGACCGATGATTTCAAGGAATAGATCGTCTTAAAATAAGGACGTGCCTCTTTGGTTTCTATTTCAATATTACCACATTCAGTGAGCGTCAGACTAAATTACGATATACTGATATGCTGAAATTCTGCCTTTTACTCCCAGCTCTAAAAATGGGTTCTTTTAAGTCAAAAAATATCTTAAAATGTAATTAGAAATATCGTCCCAAATAAATGAAAAAAATTCCAAAAAAGTAAAACTTTCATATTCCCGATTAGAAATTTCTTTTAAAATAATTGAAAGCTTCCATCAGCCGACGCACGTTTCGACAAAGTTCCCCTTATCATGGCCTCGACTCTCGAGTAGTTGATGGCTTGTGGTTAGTTTACCATGACCCCGACTAGTGGAACCTTGTCGGAACGTTGGGTGAAAGCTTTCAATTATTTTGAAGGAAGTTTTCTAATACATATATTAAATATAAAACAACAACCAAACTTTATATTCGTATTGGTTGAGCAGTCTCTACGTGTTGAATCAAAAGTGTGAGAAATCCATTTCGTTTTTGAAAATATTCCAACTACTTTATGACGAGTTTTGCACTAGAGATGAGGTTTTAATTTAAGGTAAGCAATTACACTACACACTACAACAGTGCTTCTATTTAAGAGATACGTAACTATTTAATTGCTATAAACCATATCAAGTGAATAAAAACCTATTTCTAAGCCTTGTACATAAAATCTAGACTATCACGCAAAATTATGGTATTTAAAAAAATATTCTAAAACACTTTCTCTCTTAAACAGCCCATAATTTCAAGCTTTATTTTCTTAGCTTCCGCTTAGGAATTACGAAAATCATTTTTAAAAGCACACACAGCAAACTGGGTCATCCTCAAAGTATCTCCACATATGAAGAACTTAACGACGACGCATAAAACCGCGAAGGATGGAACATTTTTTCCATCCAGCCACACATAATAAAAAATAACTGCCACACCCTTTTCGACACGCAATAAATCAACAAATTCATCCCGCCTGCATTTCAAAAACAACCCCAAATATGAATGACTAAAACGCACATTAAAAACATAAGAAAACCAAAAATATTAAATGATCCAGCAAAATACGAGTATGTATATACATTTCCTTCCCCCGTGAAAAACCAAAAAAAAAAAAGCAACTGCGTGTATCCTTCCGGCGGAGGTGATTAATTTTCCAAATTACCCCATTAACATAAAGGAAAAGGTGTGTGGTTCTGCAGGATGACAGACGAATATAATACATCCCGTGAAGATTTTAAATTAAATTCAAAGCTCTTTAGAAGAAAAATGTTTCGTTCGACAAAGTCCTGCATAACCACAGTAGGTACCTTGTCAAAATAACACGCCGACGACGCACGGAAAATAGTTGAGTCAGAGCCCAACGGCAGGTAGTCGTTTGAGTGTTGAAAGTCCTTATCCACTGAGAAAATTAAACTAACTCCATCCCCACCTAAAACCCAAAAAGTACAATGACTGATGTTCCCGATGGGAGAAAAGTCTTCGAATCCCTTCGAGCAGAATCTTCTTTTTCAGCCAACCCACTTAAGGATAATTAAGAAATTCCGTTCTGCAGGTTCAGAAGAACAAATAAAAACACAAAGAAAGCCACCCAAACCAGAAGTAACCTTGGGCGACCTTCAATCAACACCTTGACAATCGGAAACAACAATCTGTGTGTGCACTGAGGACAGGTTCTTTCTCGTGTATTTGCTCAGAAGATTAAGAGAAACGAGGCTAACGAAACAAACAAACCGGTTATCTATTCACTCTAAACCCGATTTCATCGACATTTCCGGGCTTATTGTCCGATCCATTGAAAATCCAAAGCCAAAGCCACCCCATGGCCCAAAATACCTTATGGGTAGATATACAATAGGTACGAGTAGTGTATCCACACCTGAATGGAATTTAGAGAAATGCTTGAGCTTAATTATCTCTGGCTAAATTGAAGGTATCGAGTATCGGCTCCGTATGGTGTCGTCCTTCATCTCAAGACTTCATCGAGAGGTGGTGATGCTGATGTTGATGATGTCCAAGAGTCCTGATGTGGAAAACGTGTCCAAATTTGTTTGACTTTACAGTTGGGCGGATTTTATGATATGAAGGATGTTTTTTTTGTTGGGAGCTTTTATTTTCTTTCATTTATTTTTCTTTCTTGTGTTTATTCTTTTGGTTCTTATCGATATTATAGTGGAAAAAATGCTCGATGGCATCGCTTGGGGATGAGAGTAGAGAAGGCTCTTAATCAGGGGCGCTACTAGTTTTTAAAGAGGTTTCTTGTCGAATTGCTATTAAGCCAACCTATTTACCAGCTTAGGGGATCCGTGAAAAGTGTCGATTCCTTTTTTGGAAATGCAAAGTCAAGCAACGTGAATGTTGCGTACCGAGCAATGCAACAATCTCATAGAACGCGGGCACGCGAAGAGGAATATAAAGAGCTCAGAAGAATAGAAAAACGGCTACACAGACAAAAAAAATCAGCCTGGGAGAAGAACCTAATCTGTGAAATAGAAAATAGCCGAGAGCGAGGTCCGCACCAGGCGCGGAAGTTCTACCAATCCGTCCGAAACATGACGCAATACACACCACGCTGCACATACTGCAAGGACGGAGAGGGAAATCTGATCACCGATCCTGAAAGCATACTGGAGCGATGGGAAGTGTACTTTAATGAATTGCTAAATGGTCAGCTCACTACAGAAGAGGAGGCTCCACTACTTCAAGAAGAATACCCTATGTTGCCGCCACCAAGCATAGAAGAGGTTGAGAAGGCTATAGGCCGGCTTAAACAGAACAAAGCCCCGGGAGCCGATGGCATACCAGCCGAATTATTTTATCACGGCGGGCCAGCCTTACGTCAAGCAATTCATGATATATAATGTGCACGTATGGGAGCAGGAAGAAATGCCAGAAGACTGGCGAAAAGGCATAATATGCCCCATACATAAGAAGGGAGATGTCACAACGTGCAGCAATTATAGAGGTATCACGTTGTTGAGTACCGCCTATAAGATACTCTCCTCTATCCTACAAGACCGGATAACCCCATACGCTAAAACCGTTATCGGACAATATCAGTGTGGTTTCATTCCAGGCAAATCAACAACTGATCAGATATTTACCCTTAGGCAGGCGATGGAAAAATGTCTAGAATTTAACATCCCAACATACCATCTGTTTATAGACTTTAAGGCCGCCTATGATAGCATAGCCAGGGTAAGAACTTTACAAAGCCATGAGAGAATTCGGCATCCCAAATAAATTGACACGACTATGTAGGCCAGTTACTGGCTTACGCAGACGACATCGACATCATCGGAAGAAGCGAACAAGCTGTACACGATTCCTTCATCCAGATCGAGCAGGCGGCACAAAATCTGGGGCTGCACATTAGTGAAGGTAAAACAAAGTACATGGTGGCGTTGAATGCGAGAGGAACAGTTGGTCAAACAATCAAGGTTGCGGAGCACGAATTTGAAGTGGTGCAATCCTTAGTGCAATCAATAGTAGCAGCCGATAACAATATAGAAGAAGAAATACGCGGGCGGCTTCTCAAATCCAACAGAGCCTACTATAGTCTGTCAAAGCTCTTCAAATCCAGAAATCTCACCATAACTTCAAAACTGCTGCTGTACAGGACCATGGTCCTGCCAGTACTCACATATGGATCCGAGATTTGGGTGCTTAGCAAAAGGCACTCTGACCTCTTAGCTGCGTTCGAGAGAAAAGTCTTAAGGAGAATTGTTGGCTCCGTATGTGAGGAAGGACGATTCCGGAGACGGTACAATCATGAACTGTACGCAATCTACCTTGAAGCAGATATCGTGACAAAAATTAAGCTCGGTAGACTCCGGTGGGCAGGGCACCTAGCTCGCATGAGCGAAGAGGAACCTGCTCGGAAAGTTCTTTGTGGTACATTCTATGGTAGACGACAGCGTGGTAGACCATGCTTGCGTTGGAGAGATGGCGTAGACCAGGACGCCCGAAGCCTTGGGGTGCGCAACTGGATGGCGTCGGCTAGAGACTGGGATAGATGGAGAGACCCGGTTGTCGAGCCGATGATGACGAAAGTCAAGCAAAAAATGCTTAATGACTGTTAAGTCGAAAGATAGACATGCAGGGCCTGAATTCATCACTAAAAACAGGAAACTTGTTTGCGGAACTGCTTTCATCCAAAATATGTACTTATTAACGTGGACAATTTTGTGGAAATAGCCAACTTCCTTATGTTTGAAAGTCAAGTCCAATTTCTGCCTGCCCTCTTAAAGTATCGCCCTTTTCCGAATAACCTTATTCAAGCCCCGTTTTACAGTTCTAGCTTCCGGCCCTCTACACCTCCCCCATCCTTTTTCACAATTTGGGTTTAAGTATACGAAAATTCTTGAAAGTAAACATTTTGACGTAAGGGTGGACTTAAATAAGTATGTGTGTGGATGTGAGTATGACTCTTATGGATTTTTGGGGGTAGTCAAGTTGAATGAACTCAACAGAAGCATATTTGATAGGATGAGTGATGCTGAGAGGATAAGTGGAAAAACAACCTTTGTTCGTTATTTTTTAGTTTTTTTTTTTTTTTAATGATGCTTCGGGTTTGTTTCCTTTTTTTTACTCGGAGAAATAGGTAGACAAAAGAAATTGCCTTTCAAAAAGAATAATAGGAAATTGCTTTTATCAATATTATTGACAAGCTAAGCGATGTGGCTTTGGCTTATCCGAAATATGTACATAGGTATGTCTGTTTTTGTCGTTTTTTGTTCTTTTTTCTCTTATTGTTTTCTTTATTTTTTATGATTGAGATAATCCATTTGGTACGTTTTATAAACTTTATTTGGGTCAGAAGGCGTAATGAGGTTTTTCCCATGCCATGCTTTAAATTTATGTTAATTGTGATTGATAACATGGTTTTAATCTGCGATATGAATTTATACCTTGAGTTTATACCCGTATTGCAGATTGATTGAAATATTTAGAAAATAGACTTATTGAGAAAATCAGTAAGGTGCCCGTATAAAGGATGAAATTCAGCATTCCAATAGAATTTAAGTGGCTTGCGAGGAACAGACAAACCTGGGCAAATCTACAAATCTGGCAAATTTTAAATTTCACCAAAATTATCCTTAAAACTGTTTAAAAGGATGGAGCGATAAAAATGAACATTTTTGAAGTATCGGAGACAGGCTTTCTCTTTTTAAATAGCAATCTTAAATTTTCCTTTCCTAAAAGCTTAAAAGCTCTCCGGTAAACAAAGCCAAAAAAGATTAATTCAAATTGTAGCCACAGAAGAAAACAAAAACTCTAACTTCAAAGAAAAACATCAGGTAGGTATTGAAAAAATGGCTTGTTAAATTAACAGGATGCACTAGTTCTTTTCCATTATAAAGTTGCAAAAAACTTTCAATAGCACTACAGCTCATTTAAGATCAAAATAACACCTTATTTTCACATATTATTCTTGTTAATACAAAAATTGCCAAGATCACATTACATTACATTACATTTTACACTACTTTATAAATAAATCTACGAAGTAGAGACACTGAAAAGCACTGGCAACTGAGGCCATCGGCTTTAGACAATACAACAGAGAGAGAGAGACACACAGAAAGAAAGAACAACAGAAGAAACGCATGTCAACAACACACGGTTGGTATTTGAACGGTCCGCCATCCAAGTACCAACCGCGCACAATGATGCTTGATTTCGCTGATCGATGGGAAGCGATGCTTTCATCAAAGCCAAGGCCATGGACTTGCCAAGATTTTGACATAATTGGGGTGTTAATTTTTACCAAACTCGTGTTATTTAAAAATAGTTGACTGTAAATTTCAATTTTGCTTCATAGATTGTTGACTCAGTATTTCATATTATAGATATTTTTACAATTGTTTACCTTATGTTAATGTAAAGGCACGACAGTGTGTCTTATTGTTTTTTCAGCCTGATCCCAATGTAAGTTTTATATGACCAGGGGTCAGGTTAACAACATATTTAAGTGAGTATTGTCAAAATAGCCACACATGGAAAAACTAAACATGACATCTGTTTTAGTTAAACACTGAAACAGGTAAATTACAAATTACTATTTCAGATCTTAAAAGTCTAAATCTAATCAAATTTTTAAATTACACAAGTTCTTAGAAAACACCCAAGAAAGCATTCATGACTTTTTCATTAATTTTAAGATTTTAGAACCGTGTATGTCATTGTGAATAGAGAATATCACACTTGAAAACATCAAACACTATCCCTGAAAAACATTACGCAAAATCTTGTGTTTTTCGGACAATATCGACAAGATAAAAGGACACACATTAATGTCAAAAACTCTCTTATTTTACGAAGAAATACAATGATAAATTATTACCGTGCTGAACAGCAGTGTTACTAGTAACAAATAAGGTTAGACTCAATCCAAGATGGCGTGATTAAGTTGAAGTAGATCTTCATCGACTTGGTATATAAAATTGGAGAGCAACTCTATATATTAAGTCGGTTAGAGAGGTATATTATTCGAGGCCTACTTCTTCGAAGATTTTGACTGTATTGAATTCGAGTTTGGACTTATTCTAACCAGGGTCTGTTGAATAGCAACTCGCAACCATTCCTGTGTGTATGTTTTCGACAGAAATTCAGGTTACCTACCTAAAATATTCTCTAGAAATCAAGTGGCTAAGATGATATCCAATTTTCAGGTCAATAGGCAATACATAATTGAAAAAATTATTTGTGTTTTTAGGTGGCATCGGCTGAGAATCAATAGCCAGGCCTGCAACTCATCATATTAGTTTCTCTAACTGGAAGAAATAATCCTACGAAGACTGAAGTAATTCTACTGTGAACATTCAATCATCCCCGACATGCAATTCGGCTTTCGAGAAAAACACTCAACCTTGCATCCACTGGTAAAATTCCAACACGATATCACCACAGCCCTCAACAATAATCGTGTCAGAGTGCGTCGGATGCTTTCTGGATGTCGAGAAAGCATTCGAGGGCATGTGGATAGACGGCCTAGTCTACAAACTTCATCTTATGCAAGTACCTCCGCCATTAATAAAAATTCTCTTTTCTTTCCTCTCTTTCAGGAAATTTTTCGTTCAAGTAGATAACTGCAAGTCAAACATGAAGACCATCAGAACTGGAGTCGCCCAAGGCTCAATACTAGGCCCCTTCCTCTACAACTTGATGACTTCAGACCAACCACCTCCAATTGGGTGCGAGAACCTTCTGTATGCTGATGACTCGCACACCTACGCCACATCAATGTCACCACTAATCGCTGTCCGAAAAGTAGAAACCTATATCAACAGACTCTTCCAATTCTACCAGAAATGGGGCATCCGAATAAACACTTCCAAATCGAAACTTGTCTGCTTCAGGAGATCTTCAACAGGTGGAGGCATTCGCACCGCAACAATTTGCTGAAATCTGGTCCTGAGACTCCCTGACGGATCCTCCATAGTGGCAAGGCCAAATATCAAGTATTTAGAAGTGCACTTCAACGAGTTGCTAAGGTTTAACCTTCACTCAAGAAATGTTCTGAAAAAGGCCAGCTGGGCCTTCAGCCGTTTGTATCCATTCCTAAAAAGAAGATCAGGTCTTAGCCAACCGACAAAGATACTGATCTACAAGCAGTTCCTGCGACCAGTGATCAGCTATTCCTTCCCAGTATGGTTTTCCATCTCGAAGACAGCTATGAAGGAACTTCAGTTATTCGAAAGGAAGATACTGAAGATCTGCACTGGACTCTACTTCGACCGTCAACGAAAGAAACACAACAGGCACGAGCATCTCTACACAGAAGCGAATTTAGTCCCACTGGACAAATATCTAGTTCATTTAACGAAGAAACTAATGGGGAACATCATCGACCATCCGAATCAGCTTATGAGAAGGATGACCACAGAACAACGACATCCCGAATCGAGGTACCTCAGCATGATGGAAGCTCTGGATGACAACGTAGTCTCGTTCTACGCTGACATTGGGTCAGCCTACCACCGAGGCTAAAACGCCATCCCTGCCCACAACCCACAACAATCACCATTGACAACCGGGAATGAACACCCTAAGGACATGTCATGTAAATTTTATATAAAAATAATTTAACTTAAGTCACTGTATATAGTTAGGCCCTCTATGAGTCAAAAAATTGAAATTTTTTTTTACTTATGTAGTATCTTATTAGTTGTAAGCCAAATTGTAAATAGTATGTTCAATAAAACAAAATTGAAAAATAGTTTCTCTAACCAACGTTTAAGTGCAAAAGTCTATGCCAATAAACCAGAAACAACCACTGCCCTGGAAGCCGACATACAAAATCAATGCCAGTCAGTCTGATTTATGAGCCAGAGTTGTCGAAAATTTTACGTTTTGGATGTGCACCACCCAGCAAAGCTATAACAGACATTTGAATAATATGTTATATGTTTTCTACATAATAGCATACAAAGGCGTTTTAAGTAATTAAAAAAATAATAACAATATTATAATAATAATTATTAATAAATAAAAACTGTTCGAATAAAATGTTTAGCATTTTTACGTTATATTTTCAGTACGTTTTCAGTAATTTTATTGAGAATCTTCACAATATATTTTGAAAGTTGATAACAAGGGACATTGGTGGAAGAGAAGATTGGTCGTAACAAATCATTCTTCTCCTTTCAACTTGTGTCGTGCGCTTCAGATTAAATTAAAATAAAAAACTTAGGTACTAACTGTATTATAAATAATGATGCAGAATTTCAATAATTTTAATGATAATGGAAGTGAAATCTCAAAAAAAAAAACATTTTACGAAAGAGTCTAGCCTAGAACTATTGAGAATCCGCGTTTTTAAAAAGAATTTTAATTTATATTATTTTATATACGAGTATAAGCAAAAAAATCAAAAAAAAAAAACTTTTTGTGGTAAAAATACTAAAAGTTTTTGAATAAAAATCAATTAAAACCATCGAAAATTTTAAACGTAACTTTTTTGTGGTAATACAAACTTTTGCACAAAAATCAATTAAAAACACCTTTTTTATTTTTAAATAAATGTATTTTCATCAGATGTAATGCCATCTCATTTCCATTTATAGAACTAAAAACTTTTTCGATAAATCAAAGAAACGAAAGCGTATTCAATTCAAAAACATATTTTCATCAGATAATTCCAGTTAAAAGAGCTTAAATTAAAAAAAGAAAAATAGAACCAATTGTGATAAAAATGCAACCATATCAGCTTCAAAAACTTATGCACAAAACAAAAAGTTAAACGAAGGAAAAAAATTTAAAATAAATACACCGACATTTTTTAAAATAAAAAGTTTGATTAAAAATTTCGGTGACATTGTCAGAAAATGTTTTTTAATTAAAATGCCGACAATGTTGTCTGATGCTGTTGCTGGCAATTGTATGCATTGTAACCGATAAGGGCTCCCACAACCCCTTTTCCCTGTCCCATTTCTCCGGTGCTTCTCATGCCAAACCTATAGAGAAAAGTGGACAACAAAAAAATTACACCGAAACAGGTAAAAAATAAATACGTGGTCATCCTTTTTGTTGTAGGAACATGTTAAACCAACCAGAGCCCCAAACCAATCTGTTTAACACAACGAGCTTGTATTATGTTGTTGGGTGAACTGAGAACCTTATGCCATCAAAAGCAGAGAGCATCATCCCGATCCCGCACATTTTGGACAATGACAATTTATTTCGGAATAAAATGTGGGCATATGGAGACTGCAAGGATAACCTACCAGCCACCACAAAAAAAGCAATGGGAACAAAAACCCCTGTATCCGAGAGTTGAAATGCAAGGAATGTTCAACAAAATGCCCATTTTTTTTATTTTAATGTATAAATTCAAATTAATTGCAAGGGTGGTGCTTTGTACGGATGGATACATAATATGTGTTTGCTGTTTCAAAAATAAAATGATTTCATGAAAAAAAAAATGTTCATAATGACTGGGATTTTTGTGTTGTCTTATTTCGAGTTTTTTAGGAATAATATTAAAACGAGTCCTGGCGCAGCATGTTTGTGAATATGTATTGGGGATATTGCAAAAATTGAAAGGTTTTTGTTAAGCGTTTTGTACATTTCATATTTTTTAAATGCGAATATAAGTTGTTGAAAGGATTTTATTAATAAAAAGCTAGAGTAAGTATTTGTAGGAGGTAAAATCGAGGTGCAATAACTTGAAAAACAAACCCATAGGTATTTTGATTGCAAAACATGTAGGTACTACGTTTGTTTTTTATTCGAAATTTACGAATTCATTTACAATTACAATTCAGCAAAAAAATCGATGAATTTCAAATGAGTTTTTTAAGCCGAGCTGTTGTTTGTTTTTATTGAAAAAATATATCCGCTTTACCACCACCTACCTACTAAATAAGATAAAATAGGATACTTGCGTTCCATGTTTTCCTATTTCCGTTGAAAATAATTTTCTTTGAGTGAAAATATTTATAGCCCGGAAAATCCATATCGGTACAGGGTGTCTCCTTATTCATTAAGGATATTTTTTTTACAATGATGGGATCGCATTTTTCGGCGATTTAAGAAAAGGCATACTTTGGTCTACCCTGACTAATGTTAACAAATAATGCTCTATTATTACGAATGGTAGAAAATTCTCGTATTTTTTAGAAGATATACAAGCCTTTATAACTGCGATCAATAAAGCCCACTCGATCAGAAGCACCCTTCAGTGTACCAGCCTAACTTCAGAAATACCATTAAGTATGCCTTCTTAAGCTATACCACACGAATGTGAAACTATAGACCCAACTCTGTTTTTCATTCCCATTTCAATATCTAGCCATTTAAGACAAATGTATTTCGTTATCTTCTATTCAATTCCGTCCCTCCTCTTCTTTAGCACTCGCACTGTGTTAAAACAGCTATGTTAAAATATTAAAAGGGTATTCATAAGTCATAAAAGCTGTTGGCCCAGACGAAATACCCTCAGTGTTTTGGAAAAAGATGGGAGACATCGGGTTTAGATGGCTCATGATTCTTGTCTCCAAACTTATACGAGGTGATCGCATGCCTAATCAATGGAGGGAAAGTTACCTTCTTCCAATTTATAAAGGAAAGGGTGATACTCGAAGCTGTGATAATTACCGTTCGATTAAGCTGATGTCACACACCATGAAGATCGTTGAGCGAGTCTTGGGTAGCCGACTGCGAAAAATAATAAAATAATAATAAAAATAATTGTCGGGGGTAAGTCAACCACGGATGCAATCCAGAGTATAAGAATAATTATGGAAAAACATCGGGATTCTTTGGAGGATTTGCATGTCGTATTGGTTGATTTTGAAAAAGCATTCGATCGGCAACAACGAGATCTAATATGGGTGGCCCTCAGGCAACGGGGAGTTCCAGAAACCTATGTGCGGATAATTATGGACATGTATGATGGAGCAGTTACTAAAGTAAGATGCGCAGCTGGAGTCACCGAAGAATTCGAAATCACAGTAGGTGTACACCAGGGAAGTGTCTTGAGTCCCCTGCTCTTTATTACAGTTCTTGATTACCTGCTTGAAGGCAAAGTGACGGATCTAAAAGTGCATCAGTTATTCTTTGCTGACGATGGAGCCATCATAAGTGAAGACCCGATATCCCTACAACGAGCACTTGACGTATGGGTGGATGTTCTAGAAGGAAGTGGGTACCGCATAAGCGCGAAAAAGACAGAATATCTATGCTGCCCATTTTCTGATCCACACAGGCCTATTCCAGACATTTATTTGAATGGAGTAGTGCTTCCCAAGTGTGAAAAGTTTAAATATCTGGGGTCTATGATAAATAACGAAGCTTCTTGTGATGACGATATCAATCATCGCGTAAGCGTAGGGTGGATGAAGTGGCGGGAAAATTCGGCTATCTTCTGTGACCGAAAAATGCCCCCTAAGCTGAAAGGAAAGCTCTACACTTCAGTTGTCCGTCCAGCACTCACGTACGGTTCACAATGTTGGACAATGTACAAAAAGTATGAGAGTAAGCTAACGGCAGCTGAGATGAAGATGCTTCGTATGACAGCAGGAGTTACAAAGCTTGATCGAATTAGAAGTACGAAGATCCGAGGAAGCCTTCATGTTAAGAATACCATTTCCCAAAAAATTGAACACGACCGACTCAGTTGGTATTGCCATGTTCAAAGGAGAGATCCTGAGAACCCCGTCAAAAGAGCAATATCATACAACGTTCCAATTCGGAATAAAAAGAAAGGTAGGCCTAAACACTCCTGGTACAAACAAATGCAAAAACACCAGCATTCAGTTGGCCTCAGAAATGGAACAATACAAAACCGGGAGGCTTGCCGCCGATTTCTGAGGTCAACCCGGCGAACCCCACAGGCGGATCACTAGTGTGAAGCAGATACGTGGGAGAGTTATGATCCCCTCGACATCGAGATCATAACAGCGCCGAAGCAAAGGAAGAAGAAGAAGATTCATAACCCCTTACGTGAGTGTTAATTATATGAAAAGACTAGCCAAGGCTAAAGGGATTCAAATAGATCGGAAAAAAACATTAGTTCTACGAGTATATTGCTTTGAAAAAGGAATCGAAAGAGAATAGTTCCGTCCATCCTTCCGCCGTACCAAGGGAACAAATTTCACATCTACTTGATATAAAATCTGCAGAACAGAAATTCGATTTTTCTAAGACCCACCAATACATTTTTAGATTTTTTACTTGCGACTTATAGGTACTATAAGGCAAGTTATGCATTCGTAAAAAAAATCGAACTCGAGATTTTGATCAAAGTTGACATTACGATGATAGCGAAGACTAAAAAAGTGGGTCTCGCAATTCTGTCTGTCGGTCTCTCTGTCTGTCGGTCTGTCGGTTCGACTACAGCATAAACGGCTTGGCCGACTTTCTTCAAACTTGGTAGATATCATTTTTAATTTTTTCCCCCCACATGTTTTTTTCTTTTTTTATTTAAGACCAAAAATAACGGTACCTGCCAAACGAATTTTTTTCGAAATTTTGTAAATAATTTTTTTTCTCAAAAACTGCTCGACAGATTTAAAAAAAAAGTTACAAAAAATTTTATTTAGTTAAGGCTAGGTACTGGTTGAAAAAAATTTCCGAAAAATGGTTATTCAGGGTACCCCCCAAAGAACCAGTTTTTTAGTTTTTGATTTTCTCAAAAACGGTACAACGGATTTTGATCATTTTTTTTTGCTAAAGCTCCCTACAAATTTAAATACAATTGTGTATTCAAATTTTCAAACAATTTTTTTTTTTGATTAAAAAAAAAATTTTAATTTTTTTTCAAAACTCAATATTTAGAAAACCATGAAAAAAAGTTTTATTTTACCTAAAAATAAAGGTACCCACCATACAAATGTTAAAAAATGACTTTCAAAAATCGTATTTTTCTCGAAAACGGCGCCTAGAATTTTGATAAAAGTTTTTTTGTTTCAATTAATTTTAACGATCTTTAATTTAATTAAAAAAATTTTGAAATTAAGATATTACAGCTTGTACCTGCCATAGAACCACTTTTTTAAACTTCGAATTACTCATTATCGACATATCGGATTTCAATGAAATTTTTTTTGTAAAGATGCCTCTGAAAAGTCTAGAAACTATTGCATTTCAAAACTTAAAAAAAATATTTTTTGAATTTTCGAAAAATCATTTTTCTTATGGAAAATTCGATATTTCAAAAACGGTTCAATGTTTTTTTTGGAAATTTAATTTTCATTCGTACTGTAATAAAAACTTAAAGTTAGCATACCAAATTTTTTTCTTAAGAATCTTTTAAAAATTTTGTGTATAAAAGCTTTTTTTTAAGAAACCACTACAAGAACTTATAAATTTTGTTCTTGCATAAATTCATATTTGCATAGCATTCTGTTTTTGCCTCTTACTACTAAAAGAACTAAAAAAATAATTTTATGCTTATGAACAGTTTTCTCTATAATAAGATTCGTTTTTAAAATTCCTAGTCTATTGCATAGGAGGAAGTTCGTGCGACCCAGTCGTGCATTTTATTTTTCATCGGTTAAAAATGAATTGACAAAAAGAGCCAATCAACTTTTACAAAACTTGTTTCGGTTAAGAAAAGATTAAAAAAAAACATTTTTGTCAATCATGCTTCAAAATTAATTCAAAAATCCTTACCTGCAATATCTACATACATTTCATATCGATTCTTCTTAGAAAGTTGATAGTGTGGTGCCATTTTAAAGATTTCTTCATTGAGTGGCTTATACCTATACTCAGTTCTTATTTTAAATTTACAACATGATTTCAAACAAAACTAGGATCCGAACCCGAACCCGAGCCCAAACACGAAGAAAGTATGTAATAGATTTTCTTATTCATATATGTTTATTAGAAAATATAATAACATTTCATGAAATGTTCCTTCCGGCCAACCACCAGGACAGGATAAACATAGAAACATAAATATGGACTCCGTTTTTGTAAAGAAGCCCATTTTCAAATATACAATTATTCTTCCTAATATAATATTTCAAAAGGCAACCAAACCAAACCCAAGTCTTGCCTCGACGAATTGTGAGTTTATTTCTGTGTTCTTTAAAAAATCTTTTCTGTTTTGTTTACGGGGTGGAGATTGAGGGGTTGCTGACGGAGTTTGGTCCTGGGTACAAAGGTATACCATCAGAGAGTTCCTTGGCTTGCTTACATAGTTTTGTTATTTGATTTTGTGCTTCTTTTATCGTACCGTCCATGTATTTATTAATTTTGTTGTTGTTGCTATACTCTAAATGTCAGGTATCCTTAGGCTTAGTTTTTGAAAACAACATTTTTTTTTTGTTGCTTTCTTTGAACTAAAGCTATAAGGATTTTGCATGTTATAACGAATACACATACATATAACTCTTAGGGCAAGAGGAGCTGTGAAGGGTGCGTCTGGGGTTCGGGAGGTAGAAGATAACACAAAACAACAAACAACAAATATGTACATTATTCAGAAAGTCACGAAATTGGATTTTGCCTTGCGTTATTCAAAATTTATACGAATTTCAAAATCATGATATATATTTTCGGATCGACAACACAACAGGCTCATGGGTTACTTTTATGCATTCCTCTGGGGTTTCGATATTTCAAATATGTATTGGAAGAATGTAAACTTTAAATGTTACAGTGGTGTTGAAAATTATGAATAATTATAAAAAAAAACTTCCAGTGCCAGCGAATAGAGAAATGAAAAACTTTTGAAATTCGTGGATTTTTCGTGTTTATTTTGTTGCTTAGAGATTAGAGTTTTTACCATCCCTCTGAGTTTTTTTATTCAATCTACTTAAGAATAGCAAGATCACTACTATATACTCAATTTCTCTATACATTTTTAATCTCTAAAAACTGGCGCCCAACAAAAGTTTTTTACTCTCAAACGTTCCTTTAGAATCATATCTCTTATTGGAACTTTTCCTTTAAATGTTTTATACTATTTTATATTGAACTTTTATCAACCAATTTTAAATGGATGCAGTTTTGTCATTGGGACCAGTGTATCCGCAGATAATTTATCTATCTACTTCAAAAGACTGTTATATAACAATGCAAATGTATCTTTTTCATATGCAGAACCATTAGTCACGGATGCAATCTTGGACCCCGAAATAACGATTGACGAAATAAATATCGTTCTTAAAAAAGCCTAAAACGGAAAAGCACCAGGAGAAGACGGTATTCCATATGAGTATTTCAAAAATGCAACACCTACTCTCATGAACGAGCTGAAACAACTTTTTAACGCCATTTTTTCAACCGGAACTATCCCCTCGTCGTTCAAAAAATCTGTAATCTTCCCTATTTATAAGAAAGGTGATCCAAACGTCTTCGAAAATTATCGTGGAATATCCTTCATGAAATAAATAATAAAATATTTTGTGGTGTCCTAGTTAATAGGCTTGAAAAATGGGTTGATGACAACAATATTTTAACGGTCTTCACATAGTCAATGCATCCCAAGATCTGATCAACATGACATGGAAGAAAATCAGAATGTGTTAATGTCTACCAAGAACAGAATATTTGAATGTGTTGTCAAAACATCACTTTTGTATGCCGCTCAGGTTTGGGGAATAGGTGAGTTTGAAGAAGTGGAAAAAGTTCAAAGAAATTTTGTTAAACAACTACCAAAAAGAACACCGAACTATGCGCTGTATTTAGAAACAGGCTTACCAAAACTCTTTACCAACACCTTAAAGCTCCAGGCAGACTATATCATGAAAGTTCTTCTTTCGTACCCAGATACACGTTTGACCAAGCAAATGCACGAACTAAGAAACAAGGACTGGTGGATTATGAAGTGGCAGACTATCGGTTGTACCTGTGGAGAAGTTTTTGAGTTCAATTACTACAACCCAGCTCAACTTAAAGAAAATTTCTACAAGATTATTTAAAAAAACGAAGATTCTTTCAGGGAATCATTAGTATCTGAAACTCATCAGTCATATAGTAGAATAATTTACTCTCAACTTAATTACAATCTATTAAATAACAACGACTTTCAAGACTTATTAAACTATAAAGAAATATCGCTTATATTCAAATCAAGATGTGAACTTCTTCCTTTAAAAGGTAGCCCATACAATGGTAAATTCGACCAATTCTGTACGCTTTGCAATCTACAAGCCAAAGAAGACTGCTTCCATTTCATAAGTGCTTGCCATATATTTAAATACCAAAGAATGATATATCTAAGAAAGAAAAGCTTAACAATGTAAGAAACGATACAAGTATTAAATGGTCCTAATTGGAAATCACTTTACTGTTTTTTAAATTCAATTCATAAATACAGAAACTTGTTAATGACTGAATTTATTTAAATTGTTTTTTAGTAAATTTAAAACACTAAGTATAATTTTGCCAATCTGGCTGACAGCATAGCCAAAATTTTTAAAATTCATTATTTAATAAAACAATGTATGTATGAACTATAATACCGCGTAGTATTTGATGCTCAAAAATGTAATGCTGTCTTTTTTCGCTAAAGCGCAACCCACCAACATACCCCATGAGCAGCACTGGTAGATATCTTCGTCCAAAGCTCGAGTAAAATTCCTATATTTAGGCAGGTGCTCCAATAAATCACTTAAGTTTCTTGGATAGAATTCAAAAAAGGGCTTTAAAAATGATAGGCGATTTAAGTTTAACAGAAATATTTGAACCTCTCGACCACCGCTGCAATGTATTTTGTCTTTCATTATTTTACCGCAATTTTTACAAACAGTGTTCTAGTGAAATATCCAGTCGCCTCCCCTTTACCAATTTTACAGTAATACTCGCGCTTCGGGGAGTGCCTATCAGATAGGCCTTGAGCCTTACTTCGGACGTACTGTTAAATTCAAAGATTCTTTCTTCAGCCACATTACACGAACGTGGAATTCTTTACCCGACTCAATATTTCCCTCACATGATGATACTCACATATACAAAACCAATATGCATCGGTATCGCCTTTTAAATTCTCAAACTCTCCTAAAACGCTCGCATTGTGCTCAAACATTTTAAAGGTAGTCATAATCCCTTTAAAAAATGTCATAGAAATCATTTGGTCAAAATTGAAAAACTTTCGTAGAACGAACGAAAAAGCATTTGAACCCCACTGTAAAACGAATCAGCTTCCTTAAACCCGAATAGCTCAGTAAAATATTATAGTATTGATAACCTAGACACCATCAGCATATACTCGTGCCTTCATGGAAGGCTTAGAATTCTTCAAGGTGCCTTTGCCATAGGTATGTAGGTACATATATGTATCTTGGATCAGTTTTTCCATTTGATATGTGAAATAGCAAATCCTGTTGTTTAAGTGTCATAAAATGAAAATGTCTACCCACACACTTACTCAAGCCATTTTTAAACCCCCATCGAGCACACTACCTCTGCACACCACAAAAACACATCAACTACGAGTACACTCGTCGAAAAAGAGCGGATATGAAATTTGTGCGCGCAAAAGGTTAACACTTTGCGATTTGTTATTTGCGAACCCCGCGCTGCTCCATACCGCTGCCGCAACACAAAAATTTCCATTTACATTGCAACTACGTGTAACTTTAGCTTTTGGCAAATCCATACCCGAAACAAACTTTATATTCGGGTATAGTTTTTGTTGAATGACAAAAACGGGCCAAAACTTCATGATGGTTACGGTTGGTTGCATATACTCGTAGAAGGCATCAAACTCAAAAGTTTGAAAATCACGCAAAAATTTACTATCCCCGAATTGAGGAAGGGAACTTATCATTTTACGAGAATTTCGCAATCCGGCTTTTACGGATAGAAAAAAGAGTAGTACATATAACCCTTTGAGCGAAACCCAAATGACAGTTAGTCAGTTGCCGTTTGACAGTTTCTAGTCTAATTCAGTGCTGCTGTCATCGCGAATTCTTCATTCACAAATTATATGCTTCGTGCTGGAGAGGATAACCTGCACCTTTCCACCTTCGCCTCTCGCGACCGTGCAACAAGAAAAAGTTACATCAACCCAGCTTAAGATACAAATTCATATTTTATACATTTCGCTTCTCATTCTCATAAAATCTGAACTTTGCCCAGAAGTTGGCAGCTAAAATTATGTTTCGGCTTTACTTCATCCCCTATACGAGAGGGGTTGCGTCGTCAATGTTGGTTGGCGTTCTGAGATGAAATTTCTTCCACCAAACGCAGATAAATCTGATTTAAAATTTGAATTGAAAATGAGGGATGCTGGTGATGGAGTTGTGAGTGACAGGAGGGGGTTTTGAAATTCGGATCACATTCACACACAAAGTAACTTTTATTGTTACATAGATTTCGGTTGAATTTATGCCGTGAATTATCACAAGAAAAGTTTACACCAAATGAGGTTAAACAAGGGGATCATAGAGAGTATCAGAGGGAGAAAACAGGGGTTTTTTGTTTCCTATTTTTTTTTCAAACCTCGAGGACATGCGAGAAACGAAAAGTTCTACAACAATCATAAAAAAAAAATAATTGCCATCGAGAGATTGGAGTGGTAGGAAACTGGGGATGCTCCTTCATCTCTAAATGAATGAGATGAAGGAGAAAAACATTTAGAACAAAAAAATTATAAATAAATAGCAGATGTGAATAGCGTTTTAAATCATCTTCATAATTAGAAGTTAATGAAGAGAAACCAAGATTAATTGCCACAACATAAGGTGTAGAAAAATATGGCTTAAAGTTTAATTTTACTTTTTTTTGTGGGTACGGGTGGAGTTGGAGTGTCCTGTTTTTTCAGTTTCCTATGTTTCAATGCGGATTTTATGACGCAATTAAACTTTGTTTCGAGTTTTAATGAATTACAAACAGAAATATAGACAGAGACGATGTAATTGAGAGGGGATGTTGTGGATTGTTTTGCATTTATGTATTTAAAACGGGAAAAAAATAATAATGAAAACCAGATTTATGTAATCTATTCGCTAGCTTTTGTTGGGATAAATGATTATAAATTGCTTTTATTAGATATTAAAAGGGAATTTAATTTGATCGTTTTTTTAACTATCCTTATTAATTTTATACAATATAATATTTAGTGGAATTGCCCAGTTTATATGTGTGCTATAAAATTTCAAAAACGTATAACCCAATTATTCTGGATACCATAAGGGGATAAAATTAAAAATTTCAAAAAAAGAAAAATTTATTTTATTATAAAAAAACAATAGATAGTTAACATGCATTATAGGATCATACCTTTGTATATATAACCTATAGTATTATCATGCAGAGTGATTTCGTATTGCGAACTCTAGCCTGATGGTGGCGCTGAAATTAGCGCTAGATTTAAGAGTGGAGAGTTGGATAAGATAAATAAAATGCACGACTGGATCGCACGAACTTGCTCTTATGTAAAAGTACTTTGGAATTTAAGATACATTTTATAAATATAAAACATGAATTTAAAATGAAATTGCCGTCTGATTTCTAGAAAAGTATGAATTTATGCAAACAAACTTTAAAAATTGTTTTATTATTAAATAAATAAATTTTTTATATAAAAATTTCTTTAAAATTTTTCAAGAAAAAAATGTGGGATGCAAATTGATTTTTGGAAATAATTTCAAAAAATAATCGTTCATAGGTTTTGAAGATATTGATTTTTCAAAAAAAAATTTTTTTCAAAAAAAACCAACAACTAATTTTTCGAATATTTTTATACACAATATTATTTTAAACTTAGGGGGTCTCCTGCTGAAAATTTTTGGTTAAAATCGTTAGAGCCGTTAATGAGAAAGTCGAAAATCAAAAAAACGGTTCTATGACAGGTACCGTTAATAACATTTTGCCCCAAATTTTTTTTTACCAAAACGTAGTCCATGTCCATAATATCACACCTAATTTTTTTTATCAAAATCGTTAGAGCCGTTTTCGAGATAAATAAGGTTTTGCATTACGGGTGTATGGGGGGTACCGTTAGTTTTAGAGCTAAAAAAAAAATTTCAATTTCCCCTCTAGGGAATCACCGAAGACCCATAACTACCGAGTTTGAACAAAATAGGTCCAGTGGCTTAGGCTCTAGATCGAGGTACAGACATACAGACAGACAGACAGATAGACAGACAGACAGACAGACAGACGGAATTGTCGTACCCACTTTATTCGTCTTCGCTATCATCGTAATGTCAACTTTGATCAAAATCTCGAGTTCGATTTTTTTTCCAAATGCAGAACTTGCCCTATAGTACCTACATATATCGCAAGTAAAAATAAGCAGTAAAAAAGAGAATATTTTATTAATAAATTTAGCAGAGACAAATCTAGCAAGTACTGTTCCTATACTTAAGATGTCGCCACAATCTTTCGTCTTCTTGATAGTACTATAAGTTTTATATACAAAGATCATACTTAATTGCTCCTATGTTTAGGGAGCTTAGAATTTAGTTAGTTACAACACCACGGATTTAATTATAGAAATATATAAACCCTACTGAAGATGGAAACATAACTTCGGAAATGCATTTAAGCAAATAAATAAATAAAATATGTGTTTTTTCAAGTTAATAAAAATAATGGCTCAAAATTTTAGTCGAATCAAGTCGATGTTAAAACTGTTTTAGTATGATACTTGATTAAAACGACGTTTTTGAAAATTTCAATCGAATTTAGCATCACACTTTCTCTAACATTTTAGTAAAGTTAACTCATCAAATGTCTTGAAATATCTTGAGGAACGAAAGCGTAGCAATAGGTCCACTGGTGATCTGATGATTTATCTCACCGGATAGTGGAACAAATCTTTACATCGTTTTAGAGAAATTACAGTTATTGCACTTGATATTTCAAAAGAAAATGCGTTCATTTGATATCGATGAATCTCTTCTTTTGGACCGTTCTCTACAAGTAGTATTGGGCGGATTCAAATCTGATATCCACAAAATAAACTCTGGTGTGCCACAGGGCTACGTTTCGTCTCCGACACTTTTTCTTATGTTCATAAATAATCTTTTGTCTGAAACGTCTAATCCACTAAATTGAATGCACTTGTAACGAGGAGACAGAAAAGCTTTCAGTTCTAGGTATGTACATCACAGACCATCTGTTGTGGAGTGATCACATATTTGACATGGCAAAAAAACGCTGCTAGTTTTTAGGTTTTCTCCGCAGATGCAAGAAGTTTCTTGATCTGATCCTGATCAATTTGTCCCAATATTTCCCACTTATAGCAATGTGCAGATATTTAAAACCAAACTTTCCTAATTGCTCACAGTGTTGAACATTATTAGGGTATTCATAACCCCTTCAGTGCGCGTATAATATATATAAAAAAAATTATCTTTTTTTTTTGTGTCGTGCTAACTTCGTATGACTCTTTGACATTTACAAAGGTCATAAAAGTCTAATTTACTTTGTCTTTTGCACAAACTGTCATTGTTTTAGGCGTGCTCAAAAGCGATTTATTAAAAAAAATATTTTAGCGTGATACTAATTAGAAAATGTTTAAAATTAAAAAAAAGAGTTAGTAAACTACGTTAAACTTAACGAATTATTAAGTTGTATCATACCAATATCTCAATACTAATTTCGTTAAAAATCTTTAATAAGAAAGTTCAAAACTAAAAATAAAAATAAAAAATGGTTTTAAGTCAGGGAAACTTAATACCATACACTAGTACTCATATTTTTAGTTATTTATCAACATCAGATCCGTTTTCGAGATATAAGCCGCAATTTTTCTGAAACCAAAAAAATGGAAGAAGTTTTGTACTAAAAACTATTTTCAATTCGAATGCCAGCTCGTTAAAACATCAAGATGTCAAATTACCCTCGAGAAGAATTAGCGGACATGCAATTCTGCTACGGTTTAGCTGAAGGGCGAGATCGTGAAGCACAAAGGCTTTTCGTTGAAAGATATCCCAATAGGAGGTGTCACAGTCGTAAAAGGTTTTCAAGAATCCAATGGCGTCTTCGAGATCACGGAGTGCTATAGTTAAGTACCTTTATTGTATGATAACTAGATGCTGGATATTTAAAAAAAATATTAAAAAGACGGTTAATCATTTTATTCATTAATTGACCTAAAAGTTCAGTCACGTAGGTACTAAAAAGTGTTTTTTTTTAGAATAAAATGGTTTTGGTTATTTTTAATTTTCTCAAATAGAACAAGACATTTGAGCATACGGTTTTCTGTTTTTGAGTAATACCTTGGTATATAAATCTTACAGTCCTTTCATGAAGACGAACGATTAGGGCGACATCTTAAGCATAGCGATAGTACTTGTTAGATTTGTCTCTGCTAAATTTAATAATAAAATATTATCTTTTTTGCTACTTGTTTTGTATCTTATCCTACTTTCCACTGTAAGATCGTGCCCTAATTTCAACGCTACCACCAGGATAGCGTTGGTACTACAAAATCACGCTCCATGATATATACAAAGATAATACTAAATAACGTTAAATCTTTATAAGAAAATAGTTATTTTTTTTTAATTTTGAGTTTGAAAATTTTTGTATTCACAAAACAACTTTATTTAAAAATAAAATAAAAGAAGGGATTTCTAGCTTCACAAAAAGTATCGCATGGCGTTGTAGGTGTTACCATTGTTTTGTTTTCGTTTTTTCTTAAGAAAATATACCAATAATCTAAATCTAAAAAGAAATTAAAGTAATCATCTGTTTGCCATAGGATGTCCTTATTGTAGTAAAACTGAGTCTGGCCCGCTGCAGAGTTCCCTCTTAAGAAATTGGACTATTTTTTTTTGAAAATTTACGATATTTCAAACTCAAAGGAGCTCCTGCGTAAAATTTCTGATCGTAGTCTATGGAGCTGTCAATGAAAGTCAACACTCTTTTTCGAGAAACAAGTCTATCCAGCTTCCAATCATTTGAGAATATTAGCCGCCTTACTTCATAATAAATTGGTTAATATTAAAATTGAAATTGCTATAAAAAACAGGGTACAATTGTTTTTTAATAATTTTTTTTTTCATTGAAGTGTATAGTGTTTAATACATTTATTTAGTTTCATAATTGTTTGTAATACCTGAGGTAGTCCTTTTTTCAAAACTCTATATGGGGTTTTTACGTTGTTGTCTTTATACAATTGTTTATTCATTAATTTGGCAAATTACTTATGTTTAATTAATATTCTTAATTTATTTAAATTATGTTATAAATTAACTACATAAATATATTTTCGATCGTCATACATTTTTTGAGTAAGAGAAAACAATGATTCAAAATAGCGTTTTTGACCTTTAGTCCACAAAAATTGGCGTTTAGCCCGGGGGGATCCGGGTGATAAATTTTACAAAAGTTGCGTATTGACAAAGAACCCACTATTCAACTGATGAGTCCAAGCGAGATGGCCGGAACGAAATGCGAATTTTTGTGGACTAAAGGCCAAAAAAATAATTCCACTTGTGTGGAATTTTGAAATTTCGAGTTTTTGTGTTAATTTTTCATAATTAAAAAAGGATAAAAAGCAGATGTTTTTATGGTAGATGCTGTTATTTTTGTCTTAGTTTCAATTTTTTTAATATGAAAAACAACATTTTCGAAAACCAGATAGGTATTTGGATAAAAATATTTTTGGATAAAACAATAATTTTTTTTTCATATCTTTTATATAGTGATACACAACTTTTAATAATTGTCAAGTTTAAAAAAATCAGGCATGGGATTTCCCAAATACATATTGATTTTTCAAAAAAAAATTATTTTAATACACAATACTATTAAGAATTAAGAGTGCTTAGATCTTCAGCATAGAAACAAAATTTCATGATCAATTTCACCGTTTTTTAAAAAAAATCGAAAAGAAAAAATTGTTCTATTGGAGATATTTGTTGAGAAAAAATATATTTTCTAAAATTTTGAAAAAAGTATGGTAGGTACAATAGGTTGCAGAACCAGTTTTGTAATATATTAGATAAAGAACTGCTGCTCTGTGATTTGTCGTCTGAAGTTCTTGCACGTTGGAGTTAATCAGGAAGTGTGCCATAACGAAAAATATAGCTTTGATGATGCTTTGGGCAGAAAACAATTCGGCATTACCCATTGGCAGTATTCAGCAGTCACCACCGTTGCCTTAATCCCTTTTGACTGAACAATTCTTTAGAGAATAACGCTTTGTAATGCCTTTCTCCTGTCTATACGCTAGACTATTTATGAAAGAGTTTTCATCCGCAAAATAAAGGTTCACATTTCATTGATTCTTAGAAAGTAACACCTAATTTCTAATTTGAGGTAAATACAAAAGATATCCCTTTATACTGACAAAAGCTTATTTTGTCACTCATAGTCTCATTATCTTTTATAATCTTATTAAACACACACCAAAAATTACTACCCGACAGGAAGGCCTGATGAATATACCTCCCTTTGCCAAAACAACAAAAACAATTTTAAATTGAAAACATCTTCGATGCTCGTAAATCTTCACCAACAGAAACAAGCTTGGTTCTTCCTGTTCCATGTCACAAATTCGCAGTAGTTACTCAAAGGTTATTAACTCTAATGCCTACTTTGTTCGAAATTCTCCCGAAATCTCTTTTCACTTTACCTAGTTACATTACTATAGGCTTTTCGACCCCCATTCTTTGACGTTTGACAACCTTTAACGAAATGAATCCACTTACTCAAGCTTCCAACAGAAATACATATTCTCTAAGGCACGGAATGTAGGCAAGGGATTCCAACATATTTCGCTTCCTAATGATAACTTTCAATATTTGATCAACTTCGATTTTCCGGCAGTAAATTCAAAAAGCTTAACTGAACACAGACGAGGACACAACGATAAGATGTTAAAAAGTGTGGGTCGAAAATCAAAGCGAACACCGATGAACGAAGGTTAAAAGGAACGGATGCAAGGGATGTTGGATGAGAAATAATAAATTTCAACGCAGACGGATGGAAGTCCCTCAAGTTTATTTATTTCAGTCTTGTTATACCAAAAAGCTGGCCCCACACATAGATATAGTCGCCCGCTTCTTATGAAACATTGATGAGAGGCACTAATCAGTCCGTTATGCTACCAGGAATCCATTATAAGGATACTTAAGGATAAATTGGTTATTTTTTCTGATTCGTTTTCGTTTTCAGGCAAATGAGATTAACATAAAGCACTCTGCACACGGAACGAATGTTTTGCGATGTGATTTTCGCAGAGCCTCATATGCGACCAATTTAAATTCAGTTCCATGGTGATTACTGCTGTTGACGGCAGGAATGGAGCGGACCTATTAATTTCTGCCGAGTTCGAACGGATAAGACGAGAAGCACTTTTCCATGAAAAAAATTACTCTTTGGAGAAGATCTGCCACTTACGACTAGGTAGTGGCTTCTTGGAATCGATTAAACGCTATTCTCATTACGCCACGGAATTATTTAAATGTCGGGGTAAAGCAGGAAGTTCTTAGGCACGAGCTAGGATTTTAGTGGGTTTTAAATTTGCATTAAAAACAGCGAATTCATGTGCGGAGGGTCTTAAACTAATTTCTCGAATAAGAACTTAAATCAATTAATCTTTTGATCCATCGTCATATCGTTGCGATAATGATGACGAAAGTGGATGGACGAGGGGACTGTTTTTGCAGCTGCTGCTTTCACAAGGGTATCATCCACGAATAAAATATTTAAAAAGGAACTGTTTCCTGGGAAGAGGCAAATTAAAGTCATAAGTACATAATGATGATCTCGCCGCACTTCGAAAACCAACCATTAAAGATGCGATGACGACGCGACGGTGATGGTGGTGGTGGAAGGAAAATGGAAACAAAAATTGGCATACGAATCCATCCCACCAGCACGACTTCTACCGGTCTACCTTTCTCTAGGTATTTTCTCCCCTCGTGCCAACCTCTTGGATCTTAACTTTTTTCGGTCTGCACGAAAGCCTGTTTAAACATAGATTCGCAATTCTCTTTGGCATTCGTGCGATACCTCTGGCAATTAGCAAACATGGAACACTAATGGAAATTTAAAAACTGCACCGGCACAGCCTGGACTAAGTAAAACGGGACGATGATGGTGACACTGACACAGCCATCTCTACCCAGCCAGATGAAGAATGGGATATTTAAGGGTGGGTGAGGGTGAATGGGACGAATGTCCTTTCCATTTCCATGAGTGAACTTAGTAATTTGAAGCAATTTTTTTGTGTTCTCCTTGCTTGTCTTTTCGCTTATTTTTATTTCTCCTATTTTTGCAATTATTTTCTATTTAGTACCGTTTTCTGTGTTCGTTCCTGTGGGAATAGATTTTTTTTTGTTAATTTGAAAGCTTGCTTCGTTCAGACGTTTTTGAATTGGAAGAAGTGTGTGACAGTGAATGACAAGGTGGTCCATTGGAGTTGGTGAGAAAAAATTTAAATAAATTGATGTTGCGAAAAATTAATGGGGGAAGTTAGTTTTTCAAAACCTACGGTTTAACATTTTTAGAAGAAGTTTTTCAGGGTAGGTATTAACCGAAGGTGAATGTATGACGATGTATAAGTTTTATAGGAAACAACTGCCAGAAAATGATTTGATTCAGAGTTCTGAAAATTGTTGCTAAGAAGTTGGGACACTTTCAGTTACCAAAAACACCCAATACTTACCTCTTTTAGGAACTTTTAAATACAGAAAATTCGTCCAGTCAACTCAGATGAAATTTACATTTAATGAAGTTTTGTTTCAAGCTTCACGCAGCTTCTATGAAACCGGCTACAGTTGTAATACTTGTTCAACTTTATAACGTCAGAATTAATAAATTCCGACTTTTAACGTACGGAACTTCAAAATTCTCTATCAATGTCACATAAAACATTTAAGGAATTGACGGCCTATTGAATCATAATTTACCATAGATGAATTACTGTAGAAAATTCGAGGAGATACTCGTACAAGTTGTTTTTTAATTTTTTGACACATAGACTTGACTTACGAGCTTTGTAACTTTAAAAATGTGTGGATATTCTGCATTTCAATGGAAAATGACCCATTTTTCGTGAAACAAGAGACCATGTTTTGGAAAATGTATGGAACTACATATTAATTGCTCTCAATTTCCCACAAGTGTGCAGCTCGGTTATTGGTTCAACTCACTATGATAAAATAATTAAAGAAAGCTTTTGAAAAATTTTAAGAATCAGTTTTTCTAGCTGAAAAGGATTTATTTATTTACTTTCAGTAATTTCGTATAAATACAGACTTTTTTAATGTGCATAATGTACAATGTACATAATGTTCTTAAATATGACTTACCCAGGAACTTGTGTATCACCTCCAAATTTCAGTTAATTGAAACACTTTTACTAAATGTTACAATAACACTATTGACCAATGCCTAGTAGAACCGTGGTCGTCTTGCTTTACAATTAAACTGGGGTTCTTAAAGTGGTAGTACCCCTTGGCATAATGGTTAGTGCGTTGGACTACAGAACGGCCCGAAAGGTTGAGGTTATTAGAATTCTCTTGCAGCGTGACTTTGAGAAGATTCAGCGATATTGCGATGACTGGAAATAAATGTCCAGAAGTCGGAAACAATTTTGTTCCGAACTACGTTGGCTAGAGCCCCGCGGGATACGCGCAAGAATTGACGCAAGATGGTCATCGTTGATCCTCACGGGCAGCGATTAGCGAGCAAAAGTGTAGTGAAGTACCTCGGTATATGGTTGGATCAGTATCTATATTTCGACAGACATATAGATGCTGCGCTGGCCAGGGCCAGAGGACGAAACGACTGTTTTACAGTAGTCGGCTTGACCCCAGAGTGAAGGTAATTTGCTACATGGCCCTCATACGGCCGATGATCGTTTATCCTCCATCTCAGATGGAAAGGATTCGGGTGTTCGAGCGGCAGTGTCTTCGATGCTGTACTGGTTTGCATCGGACACCCGAATCTTCTCATGTTCACTATTATCCGAACGAGGCTCTGTACAACGGGGCTCGGATCAACAGAATTGACAATTTCGTGATAAAACTAATTCGGGGTCACATTGCGAGGGCTATGACTTCGACCAATAATTTGATTTTCGGGGCGTTCTACCCAAACGACGAATATTTTGAAAATGCAAGCTTGAGCGGCTTCATTCCACCAGAGGCATTCCTCTATTTAGATATAGATGTGGTCTGATACAGGATAGATTGGCAGTACCGCTAATCTACCACGTCAGACGAAGAACCGTGGACCGGCGGCTCCTATACATTCGGGACGTCCTGGTACAAGACGGAGAAGAGCTCCTTCGGTTCAGTAGGGCTGCGTCCGAACGGGACAAAACTGATAGGGTGAAGCAGGAGAACCAGTTTTGGTGGCTTCAATCGACATTTGATAATGGGTAGTCGGGTGGGGTTTAGCTTTTAAGTAGAGTAGGCACAGTGGCACCAACACAAAAAATATGGAAAAAAATATATATACATACTCGTATATATGTATATACATTATACATATACATATATATGTACATACATATATGTGTCGTTCAATTTAATAGTGAACTATCTCCATACAAATGAATTTCGAGATAATAAGGTTTTTGCGAAATGATGCATAGACAAAAAAACAAAATCAATGCGCTTTAAGTTAATATTTTATTATTCGTAAAAAGTCCAAGATTATAAAAATCTTTACAGATTTTATTAATTATTTTATTAAACGGACTTGTGACTTATTTAATTTTTATAGTTAAGTAATAAAATCACTTTAAGAACAAAAAACATTAACTATCGGAAATGTAATTCGTATTTGGAGTAGATTCTCTTTTATATTGAAAGATATTAACAAATATAATACCATTAAACAAAGAAATCCATTTAAAAAAAATGGATTTACACCACTTTTATAATGAGCGGCACATATACATATGTAAAAAAGAGAAAAAAAAAATAATGTGAAAACAAAAACTGACAGAATAAAAATAAAAACAAAAACATAGATTTGCTACTGTGGTTGTTCTAGTCTTTTAAGTAGATTTTAGGTAGAGTAGGTAGTTTTAATTAGTTTTAAGTTTTATTTTAAGGACCTAATTTTAAGTAGTATGTAAGGAAAAATAAAAAAGTCAAGATTATTAGTTTTTTCGAAATTTTCTAATAAAATAAAGCATAATAAAAAATAAAAAAAATGAATAAAAATAAAACATTTAGGCCGAAAGGCAATAGTATAATAATAATAATAATATAATAACTGTTATAAGTACATATAGTTTAACTTAGAGTGCCCGCATCGGGCCAGTAAGTTAGTTGTAAGTTATTGATAAGTAGGCTAGTTTTATGAATTTTTGTCTAGCATTAAGATAGTTATAAGATTGAATTAAATAAAAATGAATTATAAAAAAAAAGTGCGTTGGACTGTCATGCGGAAGTTCTCGAGTTCGATTCTCAGCCGCTGCAAGAAAGTTTTTTTTCAGGGGTGTCCTGCCTCTTGCGAGGAATTGACAAATTCTCCAAGAGTATCGCTTATCATGGAAAGTGCTGCTCATAAGCCGTTCGGAATTTGCAGAAAATTGTAGGTCCCCACCGTTCCTGGTAACACGCACACAGGAATGGTTGAGAGTTGTAAGTCACTAGGTCCTGCTTCACTCCGAGCTGTTGGACCACAAAAAAAAAAATAAAATATTATTATCTTAAAATTAGTGGTTAACCTTAAATAAAACAGTCCTATATCAGCCTTACTAGTCTTATAATTACTTTTAACCTTTTTTTTTCGCATTTTGTGATGATTTCTTGTGGGGTATTAAAAGACTCTAAAATGAATTTTTTCTGGTCTAAAACATTGCAGTTCAATGATTTACCGTTATTGTGTTTTGTTAGTAATTCAGGAATTGTTTACCGCTAAGACCATCCTAAAGAAAAAATATTTAAAAATATTAATATGGCAACATATACATATATGTAGAAAATTAAAAAAAAGTAATTCTTGTCGCAGCCTTTTTGGCAAATTCTTGGATTGATTTTAACTCAACTTTAGAAACACTCTCTTAAAATAAAAAAGTTAAAATAAAAAGTTGAAAAGATGATGGGTTTGGACGTGAAAAAAACTCCTAATGCGGGAAATAATGTCTAATTTATAGTTCGAACACTAGCTTCGCAGACCACTGGATACAGAGGGCCTAAATTTTCATTTGGTATTTGTTATGTCCAAATCCACGAATGAATAGATTTTTAAATATTCCCAGGCGCTTTTGCGATCCAATTGTTTTAAAACGTACAAGCAATACATACTATTCCTTTAGCTATGATATAAAATACTGCCTGGTACTTTAACTATTAGTCATAAAGAAATAGAAGTGGCTTAAGTTCCCTGAAGTTCTCTTTCGTAAAAAAACCAGATTCATCTCTCTTTAAGAAGCAAAAAACATGACTATCAACTATCATTGAACTGATTAATGTCCGAAACAGTTATACCTCTTAATGTCCACTTACCGTAAACAAAAAAATGTTAGCTTAGTTTCCTTAGTAAGTAGCTTTGCATGTTTTTTGATTCCATGGGATTCTTTCTGGGGTCCTTCTCCTTAATCACAAAACAATGTTTGCATACAATCTAAACATATACATATACATATTTTAGTTAAAGGCTAAAGCTAACAAAAATTCAACTTCCTTATTATACTTACGAGTATGTACAAGAGCCCAGTTGTTTTGACAAGAGTAATGAGAACCTAATTCCTCCATTAGAGACAAATCCCTCACCAGTATCAAAGGATCACATATTCACCAATTCGAGCACAAGTATACAGTATAAAGAGTAAGAACAGAAGAGAAAATATATTCCTACATAAATAAAAAAAAACCCAAAGTGCTTTTTCAATCAAAATTATAATAAAAGGACGAACAAATATCCTAAACTTGAACAAAATTAAAGCTCAAAAGAATTCAAAGATATGGGCTTATAAAAATTCTAGGATTATTTTACATCCTGGAAAAAAAACATCTTATTTTCAAATCAATGAATGGCGTCGAAACAAAAGAACACGTGTGTTATCCTTCAAAATGGATAACAGCTTCGGCAAACATTCACTTTCACATTGAACAAGGAATTAAGGAGCGTTGCTTCAATAGAGCTTCAAGCCCTAAGGCGCAAAAACGAGGTAAGAAGCTTTTCCTGTGCGATAAAACAACAACTCGTCGAGCTGTCTTAGTCGGTTGTTGAGAGCACTGCTGTGCCGAAAAGTCCCAGAGGAAATACGAAACACATTGACTAAAAACAACCACACATCCATTAGGCGGAATTAAATTTGCAATGTTTTTTAACACAACATAAAAGTGTTTATAGGGTTTTTGCCGAGCGCAAGAATAGAACCTTATTGTGTGCCTTCTTAAGTGGAACAGGCCTTACGGGCACGAAAACGAATGGCAACATCATCTTCATTCGGGAGGGCAAGGTGTAACACTTATAATATGCATCTTCTGAGAGTTCAATCAAATTTTATGATGCCAAACTCACGCACACATTATGTGTGGAACAAAAGGACGAAGTGATACGGAAATTTGAAGACGAAAGTAAAAGTCCTTAGAGTAAACCATCCGAACATACGCCTGGGGATATAAATGAATGAACGGAAAAAGGCGAGGACCTTGACAGAAAGTAAAAAAAAAGAAAACAAACAAAACAAAAACATCCGATCATGAGAATGTCATGGGGCGGAAGTTCTAAAATTGAAAAGGAAATGTCAAGCAGCAATTCTGGAAAGTTAAACAAAAAATAAAAATGAGAAAATTCTTCTTGTTGACACAGATGAGTGGGGGAGGGAAAAAAATTTCCATTTGACAAATGCAGTAATTGTTGATGTTGATAAGTTAATAGTATTTACATATTGAAATAAAATTCACCTTCAAATGGAGAATGCGATTGTTGTTTTTTGCTTACTACCTTTAAAGGCTCACTTTGAAATAAAGGTAATATGATTATTTTATTGTATCTGCCTCCATTTGCTTTTTCTTTTCTTTGAAACAATGAACTTTTGAAATATTTATTCACAATAAATCTACCAACGGTCTAAGCTAATTTACATAAAACGAGTCTTATGATATATTGCTTTCGTTAGAATCTTTTAAAATATATTATTTAACTTGCTTTTTACGAAATGTATTGGTTTCGAGTACAAAAACATCGATGTTGTAATCAAAGTTCACATTTGATCTGTCATCCCACAGCTGTCTAAAACTAAATAAAATGCACGACTGAATCGCACGAACTTGCTCTTATGTAAAAGTACTTTGGAATTTAAGATACATTTTATAAATATAAAACATGGATTTAATGAGATAATAGGTGTGTTTTGTTGAGCTTCTTAATGTACACATTAAGAAATTTTACATTAAAATTACTGAAGAGTGAATGTGCTGTTAACTTGTTGTTGTTGTATTTACATGTGCAAAATAAGCTTAATGTGTAACATTTCTTAATGTGTACATTAAGAAGCTCAACAAAACACGCCTGATAATGTTCAAATGCATAAAATTGCCGTCTGATTTCTATAAAAGTATAAATTTATGCGAACAAACTTAAAAAATCGTTTGATTATTAAATACATTTAGTATATAAAAAATTTCTTTAAAAATTTTCAAGAAAAAAATGTGGGATGCGAATTTTAACTATTTAATAATATTGATTTTAAGAAATAATTTAAAAAAATAGTCGTTCATAGGTTTTGAAGATATTGATTAAAAAAAAAAAAAAAATTTTTCAAAAAAAAAACAAAAAATATTTTTTCGAATATTTGTATAAACAATATTATTTTAAACTTAAGGGGACTCCTGCTAAAAATTTTTGGTTAAAATCCTTAGAGCCGTTAATGAGAAAGTCAAAAATCAAAAAACCGGTTCTATGACAGGTACCGTTAATAACATTTTGCCCCAAAATTTTTTTTTACCAAAATATAGCCCATGTCCATCATATCACACCTAGTTTTTTTTATCAAAATCGTTAGAGCCGTTTTCGAGATAAATGAGATTTTGCATTACGGGTGTATGGGGGTACCGTTAGCTTTGGAGCAAAAAAAAAAAATTCAATTGTTCCTCTAGGGAATCACCAAAGACCCTTAAGTACCGAGTTTGAAGCAAATAGCTCCAGTTGGTTAGGCTGTAGATCGAGATACAGACATACAGATAGACAGACGGAATTGCCAGACCCACTTTTTTCGTCGTCGCTATCATCGTATTGTGAACTTTGATCAAAATATCGAGTTCGATTTTTTTTCCAAATGCAGAACTTGCCCTATATTACTTATGTATATCGCAAGTAAAAATGAAAGTGTTTTTCAGGGCAGTACTTTTTGTAAGAATTTGACAAATCCTTCAAGAGTATCTCTCACCTTTCAAAAAAAAAAATCATCTAAGCCGTTCGGAATCGGCAGAAATTTGTAGGTCACCAACATTCCTAACGGAAACACGTGCACAGAAATGGCTGAGAATTTTAAGTCACTAGGATGCCTTAGCATACCCAGAATTGCAATTGATTACAAAAAGAACCTATAAATTGCGCAGCCTCGCAATTCAAGAAGATGAAAAAGTCGATATAAACAACACATGGAAATTTTTTAAAAAAGCCAAGCAAAAAGTATCTGGTTGTTTTAAGACGAGAACTTAGGCTTTTCGAAACAACGAATATACATAACTTGTCAGCAACCAAAGGGAAAAGTAGTTGTTTTCAAGGGGAATAGTTGTTTTTTTTGTTATAGCAGATGTTTTCAAGCAGTATTTATACCAGCTGCTAAATGGGCATGATGTAGAGCATGTAATGTGGCAAGAAGACAACCCCCTTTCAATCGATGAAGAACCAGTTCCATATTCCATTACCCAGTACAGAACAGGTAGGCTTAAACACAACAAGGCCGCAAGATCTACTTTCTAATGGCGATCCTGTCTTGAAAGAACTATTGTGACATATCCCTAATAAATGTTCCATATAAGATCCTATCCAATGTACGTCTTAAACAGTTCTATGACATATGACATATTCACATTAAGACAAATCCTGAGTAAGACAAACGAATTTAAAGTCGGTACTCACCATCTACTCATCGACCTTAAAGTCGCATTTGATAGCATTCATAACACAGGATCCCGGGAAATGTGATACAACTGTTTCGTGTGATTGTGATTGGAAAATACTTTTTCAATTTTTCCTTTTTGTTTTAAAGTGGTGCGCAGGACAGGCGTCAACACAGAGGACACTATATTCACAAAATCTGTTCAACTATTGGAGTATGCAGACGCTATCAATTTGATCGGCTAATTCCAATGTTTTCACATATCGTCCTTCACCGCGACTTCTTGGGCTTGAAGTAGGACAAGAACAAGTACATGCTATCAACAAACAAACACTCTTTTAGCGATTAAGTCAAAGCGTCACTATTGATAGAAAATATTTCGAATTATTTCATCTATCTCAGGCTCAGAGTAAGTATTAAAAAACCACACCTTTGTGGAGATCCAATCAAGAACTACCTTAAGAAATCACTACTACTTCGATTTGGCGAAGCAAATGGGTTCAAAACCGCTCACTCTAAAGGCAAAGAACGCACTCTACAAAACCCTATGCTTACAGTCCTGCTTTACGGCGGCGCCGAGTGTATGACTATAAGCAGAAACAAGGAGAGGTAATACAGGGCTCTTTTGAAAATAAAATGTTTCGATGGAAATTTGTTCCTATTTGCGAATGGATAAGAAGAAAAAACCACAAAGGCTATGAGCTGTACCAAGATTTTGATGAACTTCAGAAGCCCAAATTACATCGAGTGCTTGAACAAAAAGAATCGAGGCGACAAAAAAAAAAAAAAAAAATGAACCTCCCGTTTTAGACCAGATGTACTTGGCTGAGATAAATTGAAGCAGGTTGCTCGGAGAATCACAGAGGATGGAAAGCTTCTATTTTATAAGCAGAGACTTCTTACGGATCGGGTAAGTAAGGTTTATGTTCTCTACGAGTCGTTGGCCACTGATTTACTTATTAATATTTAACACTACGACAGAAGTCCAACAAAGTGGGCTTTGTCATACCATCTGTCAAATACTGAAATCAAACCTTGGATTTTGGAAAATACTTCAAAGTGGAATCATTAATTTTATAATTTTACCCTCGGAATCGAATGGTACTATCTAGACCAGAGTTAATGGGAAGTTATTATGTATATTTATCACTTTCATATTTATGAATTACCCTAAACCAGGGTCATTATACCAAGCAAGAAAAAGACAACTCATTCAACTACGAGAATCTTAAGTTAAGTGCATTCGGTAAAATAATTAACAAAATTACCCTTTTAAGTTCCTGGCCAACTGATCTCTGGGGAATACGTAAAGTCAAGTTGTAAAAACAAACTTTTCTGGCATCATTAGTAGCATCCTTCATCCATTATTCACCTTCTTGTCGAATATTTAGGAGCGCACAAAAAACTTACGGCCAAGTGAAAAATATCCATGACTATTAATTTATCAAAACTTAATTTATAATCATCGAAATTTTCCTTTTCAACAAAGAGGATATTTTTACCCAACAAACGCCCACCTTTACACCCAGTATATCCTATCAGCTCTGCCATTCATTGATGATGTATTATTTTTCAAGCTGCTGCCAGAAAGTATAATGAAAAGTAAAAAATAACAGGAAAAGAGCAAGCGTGTGCAATTAAACCGGGATTATTTGTAATGATTAATCGGAACGGAATTTCTTGTAAGGGGATTTCCTGTTCGCTTTTCAAGAGGAGTTATGTTACAACCTTTGTATTTATAGATGTACGTAGCTATGTATGTGTGTGTGAGTGTAATATTCATCCGATAGCATCGAAGCTGATGCTGCCTTCATTATTTCACTTGCGATGAGGTAGCGATTAAAGTTAAGATGTGCTTCACTCCTGTTTCTGCTTTTGCTCGTCGTGCTCCCGGTAAAGAACTGACTTATTTAGAGAAACAAAATATCGAACGTAGAAGCCAAACGAAGCTGAAATTAAGTATACCTTATACAAAACTGAAAGGAGCACTACAAAAAAAAAAAAAAAAAAACAAAAAAACACAATAAAAACGCTTACATTTCAAATTGATTTAATTGGTTTAGTTTAAAAGCTGAGAATGAGGAGAAATTCGAATTTAAATTTTGGTATCCTTCTTCTTTTCTTCGGCATCAGAGAGAAAGATCCTTGAAGTGCTTTGAATAATTTTGCAATTTTGCCTGGGTCGTTAGTTCAAAGTATATTATATAGCTAGTTGTTGTTGTTGCTTTTTTCTATTCTATTTCACTTTATATTGGAAAATTCCAAGAAAGGCAAATATTTATTTAAGCTTATAGTGATTGCAAATCCATTTAACTTTGACTTGCTGTGAAATTGCTTTCGATTTGTAGTTTGCTCAATGAGAGTTCTTAGTGTTTTTCCAAATATGTAGGTAACTACAACGATTGTTTAGGGTTTTGTTTGATGAATTCCGATAGATATACTCGTATGTATCGATTAACTGAGGAATTTGGTTTGTAATGAATTAAGGAGATGCCTATATATAATTGTCAAGGGTAGATACTTTGCTATGGCTGCGTCATTTATATTGGTGATGTTGACAACGACGATATTACCTCTGTACAAATATAAATATGGGTGATTCCATATAAAATGGCCTGTTACAAAAACTAGCGAGTAACTATTATAAAAGTTTCAATCTTTTATTTCAAAAGAGAAAATAACATTTGATTTATTTGTTTTGATACGTTCTTCTGTTATGTGAAATTCAACATGGTTTTATATAGAAAAAAAATTCAGGTACTAATTTTTTACAATTCTTTACTTTTGTTGTCTGATTAATGTATCGTTACAGACTTTATAGTAAAGCTTTTAACAAGTTAATTTTTTTTTATAATCTACACGCGCTCAAGGGATTATAATTACCCTTTTAAATGTTTCAACACAGCGCGGGCGTGAAGTTAAGGAAGAGAAAGAAGGAGAGGAAAGATGTGTGGCACGATGTTCTGAGACTGAAGGTTTTTATCTCCAGGGATGGCAGCTGAACTAATGCGGAGAAATGCCGTGTCTTATTTTTATGTCTCTTATAATTCGCATTATTTAATTCGTTTTCATATTTACTCAATCACATGTTGTTAGTGTTATGCCTGAACAACATGCAATGAGCAAACCAGCAACCCATTGATTGCAACTTTATAGACTTTACAGCAGGGATCGAACCTGTGATCATGAGGTTGACAGGCGAGCACACAACCATCGCGCCAAGGCCACCCCCATGAAATACTTGTAAATTAATTAAAAAAAAACTTGAACCAAATGACCATTTTGTTTGGTGGATATCTTTATACCTTAAAGATAGATACTATGAATTCATCTTCAAAAATATTAGCTCATGTCAATTTAAAGCTAATTTTGGTGTGCCTCAGGGAAGCCATATTCATAAATGATCTTCCTTCTAAATTCCAACATTCAATGGCAATAAATTATGCTGATGACGTAAAAATATTTTGATTGTGAGAAACTGCAAGAAGATGTACACATTTTGGGACTGGTGCAAAAATATCCGTTTGTTCTTAAATATATATTGACAAGTGCAAGAAAATGTGTTTAACATGGAAATGTAATTTATTTACTTATGACTATCGGTTAAATTCATCGCATTTGTGTAGAGCGCATATTTTTTCTGATCTCGGAATCTTATTAGAATCAAAATTACCATTCATTGAACACTATCAGCCTTATTTATTATTTTTCAGTAATACTGGGTTCAACCTCGGAATAGTTAAACCGAGCAGAAGCACTTATTTCGAGTTTACGCCACGTCAAACAAAACCTTATTTAATACATATATATTTTCTTAGCCGTATTAGCTACGCCTTCCTTATGTCATAAATACTGGAAAAAAAGTCACCAATCTAAAACTCTGGTTATTATACACAAACAAAAACCCCAGCAAACCTCAGCTTATTTCCATTATTATTCATTTTATTATCATTGTATGCATATTGGAAATTGGATTGTATAAAGTTCAAATCCAATAAATGAATGTACCAACCAAACCGCATTGCGTTCCCAATACCGTACAACTGTTAGAGCGTTTGGAAAATATAAATAATTTTGGCAAAATATCTATTCTTTTTGTCTTAGTAAGAAACGAAAAACAAATTGCTTACACTCCTTTTTGTAAATTTCACAAGAAGTCATCTCAAAATGACATTTAGATACTAAAAATGCCTTAAACCTCCTATGAACCAGTTTTAGCTTATTCCACCGCTATTCCTCGTGCATTTTCATTATAAATAAGCTTTTCAGGATTAGAGCCGTTGTAAAGTCGAAGTAACTTTACTCCGTCGCTAAAACGTGTTAGTAAATAAGACTGTATAATTATATTGTTAAAATAGCAAACAAAATGGTTTTCCCGTGGGTTCCGTGATCCATATTTTATTAAAATTCTCTATGTTACTTTTAGGCCGATTCTTGAATATGGATGTGTTGTATGGCTTACTTATCCATTCACATAAACAGAATTGAAAGTATTCAAAGAAGATTTTTAAGATTTGTACTTCGTTCTTTTCCCTGGGCAGATAGAATTCTGTTACCTCCATACACTCAAAGACTTCAGTTGACAAACCTTCCATCATTTTCAGTTCTGTTTCATAACTGGTTGAATAAATGAATGTATTTTATCTTCATCGGTTCTTTGTCGATTAAATTTCAATATGAGTCGTTCCAGTTAATGAAGAAACTAAGGCGCTAACAGTCCTCTTAGTCAGCTAATCGGTATATTTAATCAATTCTCTAATATTATTGCTTCTATAAATGAAAATCTCAAAACTGAAGGCTTTGAATATCATTTCTTTGCACTAAATATAATATTCACTTTTGAACATCCCACAAATGTTGAGCTAACATCGGTTTCAGTTTTAGTTTAAGTTTCAGTTAAACGCTTCAGTTTTTCCATTTAGACATCAGTTTAACTGATAGCTCAACTGAAACTGAAATGATCATCTAAAAAGGGCTTAAGAAGCTTCATAGATTCATAAATCTATAATAATTTCGCTGAGTGTATATACTCGTAAGTAAATATTGTAATGTTAACGTTAGTATTTAACGTATTGAAATAAAACAAGAATTTTTTGACTCCGAGGTAATTGAAGTTAGTTTTGGCTGTCGTCGATCCGTCAGGAAGCTTCAGGAGCAGATTTGTGAAGGTTGTTGCAGAACAACAACGGGTGCCGTTGGTAACTTGGTCACCATGCTCGAATGGTATTGATGTGGGCTTCTACTTTTTGGGTCACTATGGTTGGCGCTATCGATGAAGGGTAGGTTAGAGAATCATTCGCAAAATGCAATTGGTTGATCAGAGGATATTAGTCAATGGAGGAATCGTCCCAGCTTTGATCCTTGGACGAATCCAGCTTTTATGGATTTGGTTGAAGACTTACAGTTATTTTATTGGAAAAAGAATGTTCGGAAGGAAACAAAAGAGAATATGATTTTCTGGACTTGCAGAAACCATCTATCTTCTTGAGTCTTATGAGTACGAATTCTTCCAGAATTTTTTGCTAATATTGTTGAGGAGAGATATCAGCCTGTAATTGGAAATTACTGGCGAAGTTCCACCTTTCTTCCTCTATCCTATTTACGGAAATGAAAATAAACTAAGAAATGTAAATAAAATTCATCCAATGAGATATCATTGTGTCATTCGCCATTCGGTTTGTGATGTTGTGTTGCGGTATGGTAGTTGACAGATATCGATATTTGAATTTGAGCGGAAGCGGCGCGGCTGGGGGACGTCAATATTTGACTGGCGGTTAGATAGAATGGAAGAAAGTGTGACTTGGTTACAAATTAAGGAACTAAGCAACTTCGCAATATTGTATTAATTAGTAACGTATCAATTGATCCCTAAAATATGCAATAATAAAGCATCCAGTTTCTTATGAAATCTATCAATTTCCTGTTATTGCAAGAAAGAAGTTTTATCAAAACCTTTGAAGTAGGTTAAGAAATAAGTTTGGATCTACTTGTTTAATTCTTCTTAATTGTTAAATTGTTAAGATTTCTTTTGAATGTTTGAGAAAATTAAGTTTAAATAGCCTTGAACAGGCAGATTGCAATTCGTCAATTCCAGCTCATTTCACTAAAACAAAATAAAGTATTGAAAGTTTTTTATCATAAATCACGAGAAACCCATTCATAGTTTTTATTAGTTCGAAATTCAAGGAAACTTCTTTAAATAAAAAACAACAAAATAAAAAAATAAAAATGCATAATAATAGGATGAAAAAACACAAAACCTTGAAAGAACTCAAACGAGGCTATACAGAACTGAAATGCTTTTAACCCATATCCGGTTTGGAACTCCTTCAGACGAAGCTGAATTTTGTATTCCCCAGCAATTATTTCCATTTCAACTTTAAATGAATCCATGTTTTTAGCCGCACGAATACCAAGTCTTAGGGACACCCACCATTATCACAGCATAAGGTAAGGTGCAGAGTTGTGTAAGAACTTTTTGTCAAAGGTTAATTCTGAAATCGGATACACGAATCCCATTTGAATATGAGAATTGAAAAGATTATTTTTTTTGAAAACTCATTTTATTTTCTCTTCCTCATTGCTGCCGCAGGGTGAAGTGACATAAGAACGACAGCGGCGTCAAAAGTAATTAATTCAAGTGTACAAGGACAAAAAAGAATTTCATTCTCAAAAACAAATTGAAAAAAAAAAAGCTTAAAATTATAAAACAGTTGAAAACTTAATAGCTATGCGGTGTTGAGTTGGGAATAGAGACCGCCCACTTTGAACACGAAGAATTTTCATTCGTTTTAATTAGGAGGTAGGATTCATGAACCGACGTCATCATTCTCATCATCATCATCAACATCTTGAGCTTTCATTATATTCTTTACTTTGTGCGGGAATACCACCTGAAGTGGCACATATGTGGCTTGATTCGGTTTGAAGGAGCCAGCATCTTGCTCTAGAGAGGATTAGAAGAAAGCCTCCTGCTACTCTGATGCTGCGATGGTTGCGCCAAAAACACTTACCCCAAAAGCAAGGAAGCGTAAAGGAATCCTTTTCGGTACGAACGAGTTTAGTCAAATATACAAATACACACACTTACGCTCGAGTGAATTTTCTGTTCTAACGTATTTGCAAGGATTTCTAGGCACCAAACTTGGCTTGGCTGTGTGCTACCAAAAGAATTTGGTGTAATTATTATTTATGTAAGGGTATAGAGTGTGTAGAGGTTTCCCTTTTTGAATAAAAAAGAACTCTTCTTCTTTCATTTGGTATTTTGGTACTGAGCTTAAGTGGTCTGGTGTGCCAAATATGTATATGTACATAGACGCATAGATATGAACTGAACATGTCAGAAAAGGTCCTTGGCCACCTGGAGAGTTTGTGCCAAAACAAAACTCTAAATGAAGAGTAGGAATATTACCGCTTGCTTTGGGAAGATAGAAGAATTATATGAGAGGGAAGTGAGCAGGTACCTAATGTTGATCCAAGGAGGCTTCATTTGTGCGCTATACTTTGAGGTTATAATCATATTATTTTGATCCTAGTTAGAAAATTAAGTGCATAGCTCATTTTAAATCAAGAAATTTTCCAAAAACAAAAATTAATCAAAGCATAATTTGTAAAGAATGTTTGATATGAATGTATAAGTTGTGCAAACTGGTTAATATGTGAATGTGGAATTATAGAGAAGGAGTATGAGATGGGGCTATCTTTTAGTGGGATGGTGTTATAACGTCAAATAAACGAAGAAACTTATAGGGTGGATCAAAATTATAGTTTTGGAGTTTTTATTTAAATAAGAAGAATATCGAAGTATATAGGGTGGGCCATCTAGTGGTTTCTTTTTAAATCATAGGTTATTTTGACATTGACAGCGTTTCGAAATCTTGGGAGAAAGTCAGTATCACACCTCCGCGGAACAAAAAGAGTTACTTGCGCTTGAACAACGTTGGGAAATATTGAAAACTTATTTCCAAAGTGAGTGCTGTGTAGCCCAAACAGTGCATTTTTTGAAAAGAAGTTTTGACCGAAATGAAGCACCCACCGCGACTGCTGTACCCAAGTTTGTTCAAAAAGTGAGACTGGTATGCTAGTGAACAACACTCACAGACGAAAATGTGGCTGCTGTAGCCGAGAGTGTGAGACTCAATTCACGAACATCAACTCGCCATCGATCTCGACAGCTCTACATTTCAAGCACTAGCCTAAGGAGAATTTCGCATAAATATCTCGGATTATTGGCTTATAACGGGTGATTTTTTTGAGGTTAGGATTTTCATGCATTAGTATTTGACAGATCACGCGGGATTTCAGACATGGTGTCAAAGAGAAAGATGCTCAGTATGCTTTGACATTTCATCATGAATAGACTTACAACTTAGACAACGTCGAATTTTCAGTGAATGGGCCCTAGAAAAGTTGGCAGAAAATCCGCTTTTTTATCGACAAATTTTGTTCAGCGATGAGGCTCATTTCTGGTTGAATGGCTACGTAAATAAGCAAAATTGCCGCATTTGGAGTGAAGAGCAACCAGAAGCCGTTCAAGAACTGCCCATGCATCCCGAAAAATGCACTGTTTGGTGTGGTTTGTACGCTGGTGGAATCATTGGACCGTATTTTTTCAAAGATGCTGTTGGACGCAACGTTACGGTGAATGGCGACCGCTATCGTTCAATGCTAAAAAACTTTTTGTTGCCAAAAATGGAAGAACTGAACTTGGTTGACATGTGGTTTCAACAAGATGGCGCTACATGCCACACAGCTCGCGATTCTATGGCCATTTTGAGGGAAAACTTCGGAGAACAATTCATCTCAAGGAATGGACCGGTAAGTTGGCCACCAAGATCATGCGATTTGACGCCTTTAGACTATTTTTTGTGGGGCTACGTCAAGTCTAAAGTCTACACAAATAAGCCAGCAACTATTCCAGCTTTGGAAGACAACATTTCCGAAGAAATTCGGGCTATTCCGGCCGAAATGCTCGAAAAAGTTACCCAAAATTGGACTTTCCGAATGGACCACCTAAGACGCAGCCGCGGTCAACATTTAAATGAAATTATCTTCAAAAAGTAAATGTCATGGACCAATCTAACGTTTCAAATAAAGAATCGATGAGATTTTGCAAATTTTATGCGTTTTTTTTTTAAAAAAAGTTCTCAAGCTCTTAAAAAATCACCCGTTAATTGTCTCAGCAATTGAAGGCGCACGACCATCCGCTTCGTTATCGCTTCGCAGTTTGGCGGCTACGTTAACATACAAAATTGTCACATCTGGGGCTCGGAAAAGCCGCAAGTTTTTTTCCAGAAGGCCATACAATGCACTACTGCAAAGCCAGGCGAGGCAGCCACTTGAACGACCTTGTATTTCATACTTAATGGGATTGTTTGTTCTTACCAATAAAGCCCATAATACATGGATAAAATTTAATTTTATTCATTTTATTGCATTTTTAAAAAGAAACTTATATTTGAACCCCATTCGCATGTAAATACCTATGTACCTCTAGGTGTCAAACCACCATGGGCTACCTAAACACACAAATATATTTTTAGATTTTGTGTATCATATGTATTTTGTGAAGTAAAGTATTGTGCACTAGAGTATCTCCTCTTACAAAAGTGCAATATAAAATATTAATGTTTAAATAAGAAAGTAAAAACCTGATAATGTCAATCATAGAAGAAACGTCGTTAATAAAAAAGAACAACAAAATCTTTCATTTAATTTAATATAAATATAAAATGACCTAAAGCCCAAAATATAATAACATACTGATATTTCCTTATACAAAACTCAAAAACAAAATTAATAAAATTTTCAATACCTCGAAAACATGACGTGATGGATTCAAATTCAGGACAACAAAAACGTTGCAGTGTTTATTTTGACAATGACAATGAGGGGTGACAATTAAGAAAGAGATACTGAAAGACAAAAGTTTAAATTTTTCGAATGCCTTAATTTTTGAAAATATCGGAGCTGAGGTTAGATACCTTACGTTTATGTTAGAATTTTCTTGTCATTATTTTTTTTATTATTTATTTCATATATATGCATGTACCAGTAACTAAAGATTGTAAAATACTTAAAAATATAATATCACAAATTAACAATATTATTTTCAGATTTTTTAAACGCATTGGGACTAGCAGTTAAGTCGACTTCAGTGTAATATAGTATAGATTAGTAAATAATATTGAACGAGAAATTGACTGATTCTCAATCAGTCAGCAGGAACGAAACCAAGAATTCTATAATTGGAAACGGTATAGGCTTGAAGAATTTTTAAGAAAGTATCGAACTTGACGTAATTTAGTTGTTGAAAAAATACGGTGTGCTAAAAAAGTTTTTTATAGTAACCGCTTGAACCACAATTGTGGAAAAAATTGCGGGACCTTGGAGTTGCTAAGAATAAGACCTTAGTAACTTTTGGTGAAGTGGATTTGCAATGTTTTCAATAATAAGTTCGTCGACTTACCTCCGCTTCCTGTCATTTCTTTAATTCGTATTGATGATGATTTGCCCAACGTAATGGCCTCTTCTTAAATCCAAGTAAATCCAAATGTCTAATCATCTCAAGAAAACCTTTGGACTATTCATACTTTCCTCTAATTTTGCTGTAGTTGAATATGTAGAGACTGCAAGAAATCTTGGAACGCTTTTTAATCAAAGACTTGCTTATCATACGCACATTAATACAGTAATAGGAAAAATATATGGACTGCTCCGCATGCTGTGGGTCACGCAATATCATACTCCCCTAAAATCTTGACTTATGCTTGCTGAAACACTGGTTATAACAATATTGATTTATGGATGTGAGATATATTGTAGTTGTTTTTATAACAGTAACAGTAGAAGGAAGTTAAATGTAGCATACAATAGTATTGATAGATACATATATATGAACTGATAAGATACGATAGGATTTCGTCCTACTCAAAAGCCATACACAATCTGTCATTTGATAACCTCCGCCTATACAGAACTCTAATATTATTGTTTAAAATCATGCGAACACATCAGCCTCCTTACCTTTTTACCAGATTGCAAATGGCTTCATCACTGAGGTCGCAAAAACTTACCAATTCAGATTCTTGTGTTTAACCTCTGAACAACAATTCTTTATCAACGCTATTCGTTTGTGGAACAGACTACTGACAAGTATTAGGAGTATCGGAAATCCCCGGAAATTAAAAAAAAAAAAGCTAGAGGCGCATTTGGCCTATAACTAAAAGTCGTTTTTCTTTTTTTCTTTTAGGGGCATATACAAATTTTTAGCAAGAATAGTAAACTTGGTGAAACGATATAATATTACAATGAATCTCTCACAAGAACTATATTTTGCTTAACTCTTCTCTCCTCCAATGATCTTATACCAAGTAAAAGGCGCCTTGCTTTGGATTATTTGGCCAATTCATTTTAAGGAAAATGTAGCTTGTGAATCTCCGCGGAACGCTTTCCAAGCTATTCGAATATGTAATATTCTACTACGGGGCAGTTTTCAAGAATTGATCTAACCAACTTTGAAAATTCGTGAGAATTTCGCTTGATGAAACCACACATTGAATTTGCTTTTGCAATAATATAATCTATTTGTAAGGAAAAAATTAAACACCAAGGTCCTTCGCTTGGTTAGCAAATTGAACTTTACTCCATTTATCCATAAAGTTAAAAATTATTGGGTTATTATTTTTATAGGAAGATATAACATTACATTTGTCAATATTAAGTTTGAGGCCATTGTCATAAGACCATTCAACAAGAAGATGAAGAGCCTTTTGAAGTATAAAGCAGTCATTTAAGGATAGATAGGAATATTTTAAATCTTCAGCATACATAAGTGCCTTAACGAAAACAAAATTGGAGAGTAAATCATTTAAGAAAAGTATGAACAAAAGGTTACCCAATTGACTGCCTTGAGAAACACCACAACTTACTTCGATCGACTTCGAAGTATACATATCACCAATTGTGACCCCTTAGCTCTTACTCTATTTCCGTTAAAAACGAATACAACCATAATAGCAAGTTAGAGCGGAAACCAAAGGCCGTTAGTTTATTTAGCAAAATGTTATTTGGAATAGTCTGTGTATATAACGTCAATTTGGTTTCCCTTTTCAATACCGCTTACAGCATAGTTTGAAAATCAGTTGAAGTAGAACTCCCGGTAATAAGCGAATGCTGATTTTCAGAGATAAGTTCTTTTAATTCAAAAGCATCAATATTACTTTTCACAAGTGCTTCGAAAGGTGGATAGCACGGGATAGCAGATAATTTAGAGATACCCCTGTAATGTTCAACATTACCAGATTTTTAAATGGGCATAACAAATGATGATTTTCATTCCTTCCAAACACATCTTCTTAAAGAGATTTTTCTAAACGAAGGCATATCGAAGTTCTTAAATTCATTCCTCACTTAGCTCTAATTTAAATTTAATACGAGAAGTATCTCATAACATAGTGTATCTAAGTCTTATAACAACTTTTGCATTGCCTAACATAAGGTCTACAAGGTAAGCAGACAACCTTTTTTGGTTCTTAACTATTTTTCCCTCTCGTATGCCTTAGCCTGTACCAACATTCAGTTTCAGGAAAAATCCTTATATAAGTGTCTGAGATGAAAATATGGGTTAATTTATTCCTGGCATGCGAATGACAAGCTTCGTATTCAATGTTAGCCTAAAGCCCTAAACCGGGTCGTGCGTAAGAATAAAGGTTACTGGGTAGTTTGATTTTGTCCTCTGTTGTTGTTCCCTGCATTTAATGGGTACACTCGTTTTGTTTTTTGTTTTAATCTGCCGATTTTCTGTATAATTTAGCAATTTAAAAAAAAGGACTGCTGAGACTGACGTCAAGATAGAAAAGGACTTTCTTTATTTATCTTAAATGTAAGGAAGGAAAGTATAATCAATTCTTTCACATAATAAAATCTTTACTTAACTTCTCCCCAGCATACCCCTACCCATACAATTTTGTGTTATCCTTAAGAAAGGGATAATTATATACATATCACTTTTCTGTGCAAGGTATTTTAACAATAACTTTCATGTCGGGATTTTAATTAAAGTGCGTATACATATTATTATTATTGTTACACTATTCCATTAATTTAAGCTTCTTATCGGTTGAAAATATCCCAGTGAATTAAATTCAATGATATAGGCATGGGAATATATATAACATTATTTACTTTATATTACAATGAGTTAATCATTATCTATATGTACATATATGAATATAGTGTAAGGGAAATACGTGTGTGGATTAAAGTGATGACGATATTCGGGCAGACACAATAGATTATGAATTAATGACATTTGTGATTAGGTGGGTTATAATTTATTAACAATGTTGGGAGAGTAATAACTTCAGACTGATTAAGATAGAATATTTATTGAAATTCAAATTATTTTGGAGCACATACATATGCAATAGTGAATCTTTAATTTTCAAATCCCAAATTGATTTTCCGTATGGCAAATTAAAAATTTGAAAATCGATCTTCCCCTCAGAAAATTATTTTTCAACTAAGTTTTGCACATACTTTAAAACATTATTGATCTAATACTTATTACTTTCGACAGCACTGGCACAGTCGTGTGCATCACGATCTTTACGTGAGTCGGGATGCCCTTGTTGTATTCTTTGGTTAAACGTGGCTTGTTCCCTAGGTGTACAGCAGTAGCTTAAAGGAAATGGGCCAGGTTCTTAGATTTCAGGTATATTGGCATATTGTTTTAGTCTGTATTCTATTACTTTATCTGCTTAAGTTTAAGTACAGCTTTACTTCAAATTCAGCCTTAACTTCTCTGATTGTTTGAACAACTCTTTTCCTCGCAGAAGATGCTACCGGGTATTTTGATATCCCTCCAGTGAAGCGCAGCTCTTTTATTTGTGCATTACCCGTTCGATTGGAACCTTTGTAGATTGGTTGGTATATCTTGACGCAGCATCCGAACCCATTCAGCAGAACGCGGTGCATCCTGACGAAAGACTTTATTCTTGACGTTTCAAAATCAAAAAAAGATTTCTTCTCGAATGTCATTGCAGCGGGCCAAGCCATATTGATTGGTTTAACAAATTTTTTGAAATATACACAATAAATTTTAGTTATTAAAATGATTCAAAATTGTCGTTAAATATTTTCTGTGATTCCCTAGTCTTAAGCTAACTTTCCAAAAACTTGTTTTGCATAACGAATTATTAAATATTTTTAATTAAGTTCAAACTAAATTTGGCTTATATATACATATATATTTTTTTTAAATTTTTTTCTTAGCTACTGTACAGCTTATTTTTTACAATGTTTATTTTCTAAAGAAAACAAATATTTCTTCAAAGGTAAGAAGTAAATTGAGATTTGAGAACTTTGAACATTCACTGTGAGCGCACCCTTAAACCAATGAGCAAGGTGTCAGTAAAAATGACATTTTCATCACTGTGATGTTCAGGAGCGAAGCACGTGTGACGTCAGTGGGTGCCACAAGCCATACAGTGGGTGTAAGAATCAACATATTGAAAGCTCAATTCGAGATCGTTTGATTTTACACATCTAGCCTTTTTGTGGGGCAACGTTAAATCAATGGTATATGGCAACTCAGAGACAATATTGAACGAGAGATAGCGGCTGTTTCCTTCAAAATATGTGGCCAAGTCATCGAAAGTTGAGATGAACGAATCGACTGATGCAAACGTGTCATATTCACCTTCGAAATTCAAAAAAATTTCTTTTTTTAGAGACTAGCATAAGGCTCAAATTAATGCTATCTTCTATAAAACCATTTTCTCAAAAACAGTAAGACGGGTGTTGATAAAAGTTATCAAAAGTATGCAAAATTATCTTTAAAGTTTGAATAATATTGCGTATAAAAAATTTCAAAAATAAATTTTTGGAGTTTTAGAAAATGATAAATATTTATTAAGACTCAATATATCAAAGCATCAATATTTAAAAAAAAATATGAAAATCATTTTTTTTTTCGACCTTATATATGTGTTGATCAAAATCGAAACCGATTATATCCACTTTTTAAAATAAAATGCACGACTGGGTCGCACGAACTTGCTCCTATGTAATCGACTGGGAATTTTAAAAACGAATGTTATTAGAGAAAACTGTTCATAAGGATAAAATTAATTTTTAAATTCTTTTTTAGTCTTTAACAAAAATTATAAGTCCTTGTAGTGGTTTCTTTAAAAGAAGGTTTTATATACAAAGTTTTTAAAAGCTTTTTAAGAAAAAATTTTGGTACGCTAGTTTAAAGTTTTTATTATTGTTCGAATAAAAATTAAATTTACGAAAAGAAATATTGACCCGTTTCGGAGATATCGAATTTTCAAAAAAAGGAAAAAAATAGATTTTTTTTTCAAAAATTCAAAAAATATTTATTTCAAAGTTTTGAAATGCAATGTGTTTTAGACTTTTTAGAAGCTTCTCTATACAAATTTTCATTAAGATCCGTTATGTGGATAATGAGAAATTCAAAATTCGAAAAAATGGTTCTATGGTAGGTACAAGCTGTAATATCTTAATTTCAAAATTTTTTTTATTAAATTAAAGATCGTAAAAATTAATTGAAAGAAAAAAAATTTTATCAAAATTCTAGGTGCCGTTTTCGAGAAAAATACGGTTTTTGAAAACCATTTTTTTTAATTTTTTAGCATTTGTATGGTAGGTACCTTTATTTTTAGGTAAAATAAAAATTTTTTTTTCACATTTTGTAGATTATATTGAGAAACTATTATTTATCAAGTTTAAAAAAAATCTAGCATGGGGTTTTCGAAATATTGAGTTTTGAAAAAAAAATTTTGAAGTTTTTTTTAAAAATCCAAAAAAATAATTTTTTGAAAATTTGAGTACACAATTCTATTTATGTTTTTGGGGAGCTTTAGCAAAAAAAAAAATGATCAAAATCGGTTGAACCGTTTTTGAGAAAATCAAAAACAAAAAAAATGGTTCCATGGGGGGTACCCTCAATAACCATTTTTCGAAAATTTTTTTTTAACCAATACCTAGATTTAATTAAATTAAATTTTTCTGTATCTTTATTTTTAAAATCTATTGAACAGTTTTTGAGAAAAAAAAATGTTTATAAAATTTCGAAAAAAATTCGTATGGGGGGTACCGTTATTTTTGGTCTTAAAAAAAAAAAGAAAAAAATCTGTGGGGGGAAAAAATTAAAAATGATATCTACCAAGTTTAAAGAAAATCGGCCGAGTCGTTTAGCCTGTAGTCGAACAGACAGACAGACAGAATTGCGAGACCCACTTTTTTAGTCTTCGCTATCATCGTAATGTCAACTTTGATCAAAATCTCGAGTTCGATTTTTTTTACGAATGCATAACTTGCCTTATAGTACCTATAAGTCGCAAGTAAAAAATGACTTAGGTATGAGGTTTAGTTGGTATCATTCAAACACATACGATGGGCCCAAGTTTGAATCCCAAATCCCATTTTTTGCCATATAAATCAGACCACAAAATTTTAGTTAATTTCAAAACCCCTTTTATCACATTGAGTTTTTGTTTCAAAATCCATTTTATAAAAATGTTCGTTTGGTGCCACTCGAAAGCTAAAACCCTCAGATTCAATTTTTAAACTTAAACTGTGGAGAATCCTAATTCGAACAGTCCTGAAACAAAAAAGATCTAAAAATGTTTCGTTTAGAAGAAATAAGTTTTTCTCGATTTACTCGAAATCTCTAAAAGTGGATAAAATGGGTTTTGATTTTAATCAACACATATATTAATTTCATAGTTATAAGAACTTAAAATTGGATTACCAACATTTTTTCTTAAAAATGTTTTAAGAATTTTTTACAAGAAATATTTTTGTTTTTAAAAAAGATTCAAATATTCAAAATTTATTTTCCATAGATTCACATTTGGATAAAACGGTACCACCGATTTTGATAATTTTTTTCGAAAACCCCACACTCGATTTTTTTTAACTTTATAAATAAAAGTTTCTAAATATAATATACAAGATGTGAGAAAAAAAAAATTCATTTTACCTAAAAATAAAGGTACCCACCATACAAATGTTAAAAAATTAAAAAAAATGGTTTTCAAAAATCGTATTTTTCTTGAAAACGGCACCTAGAATTCAAATTTTTTTCTTTCAATTAATTTTTACGATCTTTAATTTAATAAAAAAAATTGAAATTAAGATATTGCAGCTTGTACCTACCATAGAACCATCTTTTCGAATTTTGAATTTCTCATTATCCACATAACGGATTTTAATGAAAAAAAGTCTTAAACACATTGCATTTCAAAACTTTGAAATAAATATTTTTTGAATTTTTGAAAAAAAAATCTATTTTTTCTTTTTTTGAAAATTCGATATCTCAGAAACGGCTCAATATTTTTTTTGTAAATTTAATTTTTATTCGAACAATAATAAAAACTTTAAATTGGCTTACCAAAATTTTTTCTTAAAAATCTTTTAAGAAGTTTGTATATAAAAGCTTTTTTTTTTAAAACCACTACAACGACTTATAATTTTTGTTCTTGCATAAATTTATATTTGCATAGCATTCTGTTTTTGTCTCTTACTATTAAAAGAATTTAAAAAAATAATTTGATCCTTATGAACAGTTTTCTCTAATAACATTCGTTTTTAAAATTCCTAGTCTATTACATAGGAGCAAGTTCGTGCTACCCAGTCGTGCATTTTATTTTTTATATTATACGCTCACTCAAGAGGTTATGACTACCCTTATAATGTTAAATACACAGTGCGAGCAATTAGGAAATTATGATAGGATTAGAAAGGAGATACCGATGCACATTGGTTTTAAATGTCTGCACATTGAAATGATTGGGAAATACTGAGCCAGCTAAAGCATTCCACATTCTTGTAGTGCGACTAAAAAAAGAATCTCTATATTTGACAGTACGTCCGAAGTTGGGCTCAAGGGTAAACTGATGGGCATTCCTAGAAGTTCGGGTATTACGGTTGAATTGTTTAAGGAGAGGAATGGAAGTAAACTTACATTTAAAAAACCTATAAGTACTCGTATGTATCGTTTGTTATAGTACTTCCTATGATTTGTGTAAACCTTACTGCATTCACTCTAAGAAGTCGATAGCTGTAACCTGAAGTTTTATCGACGGTTAAATATTTTCGACATAATAGCAATTTATTTTATAACCTTATCCGTTGAGTTGATACCTTATTGTCGTTTCGAAGAGTTGAGAGAATTTCCCAACACGCTCTCCTATATGAAGTTTTCTATGAGAAAAAAGTCGTTAGCCCACCTCAATAAATATCTAACCATAAAAAAGATAACTGCCAAATTGTACTGCCAGAAAAAGCATATTCTTATCAACTCGAAACACCTCGTTCTACTTTATTAAAGAAAAATAAATAAAGAACCTATACGGTGAACCTCCCAGCCCCTGCCACTTCCATTTTACAGCATAAATTTATCTGCGTTCACACAATTCGATTACAAGCAGCTACGCCACCTTGCCGCCATAAATCATTCTTCGATGCCCTCAAAAACTAATAGAGTTCGCACTTGCACCTTGGATAGCAACCTGCTAAACCACCAACACTACCACTGGGTATGGCATGGCATCACCATCGAGTTGCACGACTTCATAACAACTCCTCAGCGATCTAGTGTAACTAACCTTTTGCAACCTCACAAGTCTCAAGTGCTCGCGATTGCATGCAGCACTGCCATTACCGTCGCGTCGAGTCGTGGGTCGCGTAGTGGCGCTCATAAATGCGTCTTGGCTTCTCCCGTCGCAAGTCCATTAAAGTTTTATTTATTCACTAGAGATATCAATTGGTGATGGTGCTCCATCGCACTCCTCCAGCTTAAGAGGAGGAGTTCCGCACGGTCCCACCAGGTACCCTGACCAAAAAAGACTTATTCCACAGAACAGGTGTTCGAAGATTACACTTGAGTTTTCTATTTTTTGGTTCCTTTTGTTGCTGCAACTTGAAAGATACTTTGGATTGATACTCGTGTTTCACACAGGCACTCCCAAACCGTTAGATTATACACTTTGACATTTGCCAGCTTTGAAGCAGACATGCGTTTTTACCAGTGTTGGAGCAACACATGCCCTAGATTTTGGTAATTGCTGCAGGCTTGGAGTTTGGGAGCGCCCGCATGTGCTGCAGTATCAGGTTAAACCATAAAAATCACGACTTGAGTTCCGTTTTTTTTTCGGATTTGACTAATGGTTGTCTATAGGAAATGGCGTTGTTAATGTGTGCAAACATGCCAGCCAACTTTACAGAAGTGACATTTGGAGTAGGAGCTGGGGTAGACTTGGAATATTTAAATGCTTGAGGCACATTTATTTTGTTGCAACGTGTGAACATGGTATGGAAGTAACTTGCTTTTGTGTTTTTCAGAGATTCGGAAACAAAGAGATAAAATATCACCCGCTGGAGTTGGCTAATGGGAGCGTGTTAAAAAAAGAAAACGACAGCGACGAAGATGAAGATTTTTGCAAACTAAATTGAGAAAAAAGTTTAACCTCGTATAGCATCAATAATATATAGCACAACAAGGATTTGCGACATGTCCTTGGCATGTGTGGAGGAAAGATAAGTTTACAAATTCTTTTTTCGCTAGAAATTTACGATTATTTGTCGAAAAATTCTTATCCATACCTAATGGCAAAGTCGTTTACCCCACATTTTTGGTTTTCTCCGTTAAGCATTTTTTTTTAGCGTGAAGCATGAGGAAACAATAGATGAATGGGCTTTTGGTAAGGCTTATTATGTGTCCTTAGAGGATGCTAAGGAGATGATTTGTTTGTGTTGGGTTATGTAGAGGTGAGTTTTGCTGGTATCTTTTGTTCCAAGTGTTGTTGGAATGTTATTGACAGAGTTTTGGGAATACCACGTTTCGAGATCAGAAGTGGGATATAATCAATATAAATTACACTTCATGAATGAAAACAGAGTGCTGAGAGAAAATTTATGACATGAAGTCATTGGATTCGCTATTACATTAAGTACCTATATCTCTTCTCTTCGAAAAAAAAAAAGAATGAATGTGTTCAACAGTTTTTACCCTAAAATACTTTTAAAGGCGTCGTGGGCATCAAAAGCTGAAATTTTTTAAACATATTTTCACGATGTCACTTTTAGGAATACAATTAATTTAAATCAATTTTCCAGAAATGAAATAGATTCCACTCTCTATAAGTATGAATGGTATGTAAAATGGAAATTTTGTATGTTGCAAGTCCAAACTCCTGACAAAGCTTTCTACGAATTGTGATGTGAAGTCATATTCGTTTATATTAAATTCAGGCAAAATTATTTGCCCTTGCCAGATGCTAAAAAATAATCATAAATTTTCAGTTAATTAAATGCAAAACATGAACCTAAAATGGGTACAATGGCTAGTCGCCATCTTGAATTTAAGGACTGAACTCGATTATCACGGTTAATATTGGTTGAAGACAAGAAAATCTTTCACAAGAAATGTTAAGGAAAATTGTATTTTTTACTAAATACTAATTTTTTTCAGAATTTTGAATATAAGAAAATGGTAATATTACAAAATGTCCGGAATAAAAATGAAATTTTCGACTGTCAAAACGAATTAACATTTTCTTTTATTGTACACTCATTAAACGGGCTTGGATTACCCTTAAAATTTTTGAGCTTAAAGCGAGCGTTTTGGGAAAGTAGAAGAAGATTTTAAAGGCAATCGCGATGGACAGTAGTTTTGATTGTTTAATTATCACAATGGCAGGAAATATATATTGAAATATTGAGTCGCCTAAAGCTTTCGTGTAGTTCAGCATAAGAATTAAACTTCACAGTAGGTCAGAATTTGGCCTTAATAAAAGAGCAATGAGCATTCCCTGAAAAGTGAGTAATACGGTTAAATTGTGTTGAAGAAATAGAAAAAAAGAAAAAAAATTTAATCACAGATAAAATAATATGGCCGCCTTAAGCGATTAAAATCTAAGCCTTTATAATATTCGAAATTTTCCCAGAATAAAATATTAAATGAAATTCGTTGCGAATATTGTGTAAGATCAATTTAAAAAATATATTTTAATATTCAACCAGAATTAAGCGAGAGAATGGACCTTAGGGCTTTAATTATTTCGATTCAAGATGGCGGAAATTTAAAAAATTTAACGTACTTCGTGTTAAAACTCAGGTGCATGGCAATTTATTGTTGCGACGTTAGTCTTGAGATATGGCAACACCAGGGTGTGAAAAGTCTGAAATTTGTTGTGGTACTCAGAATGTTTTATCATAGATGTGCCATTTGTGTTAATTATTTGAAACATCCAACTTGATCGAAAAATGGAATTGAATGGTGAACATATTCGTGCAATGATTTTCTATGAGATCAACGTGTGCCAATCAACTTACAATCAAATCATCTCGAGCCACCGTGTTTCGCTAGTTTTCAGAATTCAGTCGGTCATACTTCGATATAGGGCGAATTTCGTAAAGGTTATCCAAAATCAGTTGTAATGACAGAATTGTGGGTGAATTGATGTTGAAACGTCTTCATGTGAAATGTCGTTAGAGTAAAAAATGCTTAAGGATTAGTTCCACTCGCATTTTTTTTCTACGCGATGGATACTGCATAATTTGACAATTGCTCATATCGATTGGTGCCAAAACGTCTATAAAATTGTGACGGCAATGAATCGACGACGAGTCAGGGATTTTTAAAATCAAAACTTCTAAGCAAATAAGCACCTGTTTTTCCGGAACAATTGAATAAGTCGCTACTGCGCCCTTAAAGCAAAGTAGAACGTATTTTTTTTTTCATTTTTCTACTTGCTTAAATTGTGTCCTATTTTTACTTGCGCTTTTAAGTTTTAACAAGTTTTATTTCTGAGATAGTGGTTGAAAAAATGTTTCCTAAAAATGGATATTAATGGTTCCTCCAATATACCTTTTTTGTGTTCGAAATTTTCAAAAAAACGCTGCAACTGATTTTTATAATTGTTTGTATGCTACAGGTCCTTAAAAGTTTGAATAATATTGTGTATTCAAATTTCCAATTTTTTTTTAAACTCAATATTTTAGATACCAAAAGCTTGACTTTTTTGAAACTTTTTAACGAAGAGTTTTTTAATACTTTCTACAAGATGTAGACATTTTTACTTGCGATATAGGTACGAGTACTATAGAGCAAGTCCTGCATTCGGAAAAAAAATCGAACTCGACATTTTGATCAAAGTTGACATCACGATGATAGCGAAAACGAATAAAGTGGGTCCGACGTCTATCTGTCTGTTTGTCTGTATGTCTGTATGTCTGTATATGTGTATGTCTGTATTCTGTATATATATTTTTCAGCTCTAAAACTTACGATACCTCGATACATCCGTAATACAACATTTTATTTTTCTCAAAAACGGCTCTACCGATTTTGTTAAAAAAAATTACTTATAATATTATGGACATGGACTATATTTTGGTCAAAAAAATTTAGGGACAAAATGTTATTAACGGTACCTGTCATAGAACCGTTTTTTATTTTCGACTTTCTCATTGACGGCTCTAACGATCTTAACCAACAATTTTCATTAGGAGCCCCTTAAGTTTAAAATAATATTATCTATATAAATATATGATCAAATATTTTTTGGTTTTTATTTTTAATTCCAAGTTTTTTTTTGAAAAATCAATGGCCCTTAGTAATGGACATTCATAGAATCGGTTTTAAAGTCACTTTTTGTTAGATGTAGAAAAGTTGCTTTTAAAATTTCGTAGTAACAGATCAAATTTACAAAAGTCTTATTTATCCCAATAATTGTGACTCATTTTCATAATTTCGTTATTGTGAACTGATACACAAACAGATTTCTATTAACCTGATTCGTAAAGTTCTATTGTGATTCTATCATTTTAAATTTAACTTAGTTACAGGAAAGCAGCTTTTAAGTATTTATAATTGAAATTTGTTTTATTTCTACGAATGTTTGGTTAAAATCGAACTTAGGCTCGATTCGGATCTATTACTCAGGGCCAATATCTTTAAATCGTGTTAACGATTTTATTTTTTGAAATTATTTCGTAAAATTTATACTATCTACTAAACACTTAAAATTGGCATCCCAAATTTTGTTCTCGAAAAATTTTAAGGAAATTCGTTATATAAAAAACTACTTTGATGATAAAACGATTTTTAAACTTTGTTTTCATAAATTCATACTTTTCCGGAAATCAGACGGCAAATCCATGTATTTGAACATTTTTACCTCATTAAATCCATGTTTTATATCTATAAAATGTATTTTTATTTCAAATTCAAGTGCAAGTTCGTGCGATCCAGTCGTTTTTTTATTTTTGTTGTATATAATAATATAATGATTCTTTTTATTTCGCTTAATATTTACGACACAAAATTCTATAAAGAACAATTTTAAATCCGAAAATTGCAGATAATATCTCCCACAGAACCATGTTTTTTGTCTTTCTCATGATCAGAATAATGTAATCTTTGGGATTTTTGTATATAAAGCTTCTAAAAAGTTTAAAAAACTTTGCTATCGAAACATAAAAAAATTTCAAATATTAAAATTGGATATCTTAAAACTGAGTCAGAATGTTTTTTTGAAATTTTTTACTTAGACTTAAGATTTTCAAATATTTTAAAAATTTAAATATACAAACAAATTTTTATTTAAAAACTTCTACAACTTTTTATAATTTTTGATTTTACAAAAATTCATATTGGCTTAAGAAATCTCATGGCATTCTGTGCTTAGCTCTAATTACTGAAGAAATAGCTTTAGCCATTTCAAAAATGAGTTATATGATTAAAAACATTTTTGTCCACTTTTTAAATTCTGAGTCTCTTAAACATAAAAGCAAATTCGTGCGACTCAGTCGTGCATTTTATTTCATAAGTAAGCTGCCTCCCACTTGGCTATTGTGAAGGCAAATTATCTGGAACGAGCTCGAGCATAAATGTAGTAAATATTTACCAACTAAATAAATCCATAAACTACAAAAATAAAACGAATTTTTAATTTCACACAACCTACAGTGATGAAAAAAAACTACCCAACACGTTATTATTAGTTAAAGTGCACCTCCAGTAAGGATATTGTCTTGCACTCTCATAGCCAAGTTCCCCATCATCCAGACAGCTGACACCACTTATTTGTTGTGTTGCCCTGTAGCGGAGCGCAAAGGAGCGTGCTCCAATTCGGACACTAAACCACAATTTCCTGCAGCACGAAACTCCATCCGGAAGATATATAGACCTACACACCACCAACAACGAAGACGACATTTGGTTCACCTCGGCGCGCGAAGCCTTCCATCTCATTTAAATTGCCCACTATCTTCCGAAACAGAATTTCCATCTTCCTTTGGTTGGCCCTTGAAGAAGCACCAGCAAGCGAGCTAGCGAATGAGCAGCGCACGGAAACCATGAAAAGTTGTCCGTTCCTTTCTTCGTGGGGATGTCTTCCTGAAATCATATCGTCGGAGTTGGTTGAAGTCGGAGGAGTCTATCGTCTAGAGAGTGACTAAACTTGTTTCCCCTCCTCTTTAGTGCCATCGCCTTCATCGTCGTCGTTGGCCGTCGTCGTAAAGTTGAATTTCGATTTGAAGATCCTATCGCGCGGATGTTTAATTTCTTGATAGTCACGAATCTGTCGTTTGTTGTGTTTTGTGTTGCTTTTTAGATACTTTTTTATCTTTTATGTGTCTTGTAGTTGAGTATTTTTTTTTTTTTCGTTTTTTCTTTAAAAGAGTTTTCGGAAGTTTAAGTTGCAAACTAACTAATAATCAAAGCGAAGAGCTTATACATTGGTTCCATCTCTGTGTTGGGACCCAAGGATATACAACTTCTATACACAATAGATACTTATAGATACTTCTTGGGCTTGTGATTTTCCGCTCATGCAAAAATCTCATAAAACTAATTTTTGTCTTCCCGTTTTCCGAACTCTGTTGTACACATGCAATGGCCCCGGCGATGTTGCTGCTTTTCGGTTATGGTTACTCAAGCCATTTCATCTTTGAACCCTCTTTACTTGTGCCTGTCAGCCGGCTGGCCCCCAGGTTAGGTGTGCCGCGTGTGCCGGTAGTGACTGGTGGTATTCGGATGCAGAGGTCTCTTTGAGCTCCAACCCCAACTTGGGCTTCTTTATGACTTTCAATAATTTAATACTAATCTCTTTTCGCATATAAAATAATGATAATTCAAAGTCAGGCCATAATGTGCTTTCGGGTTTCTTACTATTTGGATAGGGTCTAGTGTTATTTTAAGGTAAGGAGAAGGGGGACTTGTATGAAATCCACACAATATGGTGGCGGATTGTGTATCTAGATTCGGCTGCAATAAATTGCATTTTGCAAAAATCGTGACCAGAAAATGTTAGAGCGCAACCAGATATCCAAGTGTGAGATGAGTTGGAGAGACACATGCAGGGGCTTGAGCGAAGAGCCCGAAATTTTATTGTCGCACTTGGAATTTATGGAGTTCTGAGTTCGGGTTATATGGCCGTTCTTTTGTTGTGCGATATTTTTTTCGGGTGGGATTTATTGTTATTATGTTTGTTTCGTGAGATCCGAGAAGATTATTTTTTTTTTGTTTCGAGGCATAATACGCGGCGGTGTTTGCCGCCGCATCGCATTATACATATATCGAATTTCGCTACCTTAAGAGTGCTTAAGAGCACAGATTGAGCCCATTGGATGGGTACCGTTGGGGATTAAATCTTGGTTTTTAAGCACTTTCCATGATGACACATCTTATGTGCGTTATAGGCTTATTATGAATATCATTTATTTTTTCGGTAACAACAACAACACACATTTACGATGACATTATGATGTTAAATAAAAAAGTAAAAGTTTAAACATGACACGGGCTTTGGTCGGAGTTTAATTGAGATTAATTTTTCAAAACGTAATCATAGGAAAGGGTGATTGTATATTATGTATATGATTGCATATCTATTTTGAGGAGTTATTGGCATATTCCGAAAAAATGAAGAATTGTAAAGTATAATAATGCTCGCAAAATTCTAAATTTAAATTGACTGAAAGGTACTTTTGCTATAGGTACACCGAAAAAAAAAATTTTGATAATACAACTGTAAAATTGATATTTTTCGGTGATAAAAGTCGTCCAACATTAAAAATATCAAAATTGATATGTCTGTCATATCAAAATAACATTTTTTTAAATGTAAATTTAATAAATTAAATATCAAAATGACATTCAAATATCAATATTATTTTGATAATTTTGTTTACACTTTAACGTTATACATAATTATCAAAATGATATTATTCTTTGATACTTTTAAATATGCATATATTTAAAAATATCCATTTGACATTAATATACTTATACTTACCCTTTTCATTAATCGCAATCCATTTCGACCTTTTTAAATTAAAACAAAAAAAAAACGTTAAAATTTTCCAAGTAGTTTTATTTGTTTTCAAAAAGTTTTATTTCTAATTACAGAATTTCCATTTGCTAAAACATATACGTGAATTGGTGGACCAGTAAATACTTTTAAATTAATAATTTTATATACATTTAGCTTAGAGCCAACAAAGTATGATTGATAGTGTTCAGAGAATGTGTCTATTTTATATTGTTCTACCAGCATATGAGGGGTTTGACTACTATCCAAAAATATTTCTTTAATTTCGAATAATTCTACTTGTTGTTCTTCAGTTAAAGTAAGGAAATATCCTTGCTTGTAAACTGTTCCCTTATAAGTTATGAATTTTGTTACAAATGCTTTTGAAAATTGATGTTTTACTTCTTGTAAATTCATTATATTAAAATTGGTTTTTTCGATATCGATTTCAAGTTCAGAGCACTCGGAATTATTAAAAGTGTTTTCACCGTCACCGACACTTCTACTCAAACTGTTATTAAAATAAGAATTCAGTTCATTTTCCGACCACACAACACAGTTATTATAATCAATATTTTCACTTTGATCCATTACGAAAACAAAATTTATAAGCGAAATCACAAATATCTTACGTACTTCACCGGTTTAAAATCAATGACTGAGTAAAAAGTAAAAGGCTACTTAGATCGATTGGAAAGTTTAATATTTTAAGTCATCAAAAAAATGTATTTTTTACATTTTCCCATCAAATTGATATTAAATCAATGTTGTTTTGATATTTAAAAATATCAAAAATATACTATTTTTATTTTTAGTATCAAATGGATATTTAAAAAATGTTGTTTTGATATTTTAAAATATCAAAAATATACTATTTATATTTTTAATATCATTTTGATACTGAAAAACGTTGATCTTACATTTTTATTGTGAAAGTGATATTAGTAATGGAAAAAGTAGTTTTGATATTAAAAATTGATATTACAATGTAAAAAAATGATTTGATTAATTGATATTTTATTGTTTTCCTGATATGAAAAATATAATTGTGATATTTTTTATATCAGAATAACAACTTTTTACTGCAATTTTAGTGAAATTGATATGATATGTGTATTGATATTGAAAAAATATCAAAATGATATGTCTTTTTTTTAGTGTAAGGTTGAAATAGGTGGCAGAGTTGCAGCTGACACACTTAGACCAGAATTGGTCCATTTTGATTACACAGAAATCTAGAGATTATCTTCATGGTCGTTCAACCACTTGTATAGCTCCTTATGAAGAGAAAAATCGACAAAAAACTTTCGAAGATGGAACCTACGTCTTTGTTATAGCGCAGGACATGTTCATAGATGATGAGGAATTGATTCTACTTCTTCCTCTTTCATACAGCTTCTCCAAAGATGTTTTGAATAAACGCAGGGCCTCGTTGCGTGGATGGCTATAAGACAGTGTCCAGTTATGACATCAATAATTGAGCTGATGTGCAATTTACTTAAGAACTGTTTTGTTATCAAACAGGTGGTTAATTTATTCCATCTTAGGTTTGTCCCCCCTATAGCATCTTGTTTCAGCATAAGTTTACATGTAACAATGGGAATACCTATATTAGCTTTATCAGGTTATATATACATATATGAAGTGTTATTCTCCTTATACTCTGGCGCATAACATAGGTGAACTTATACTGCTGCGCCATCTCCATAAGAGACGGACGGCAATTAAGGGCTGTTATACACTTAGTACAGATCGCGTCCAGAGATTTAATAGCAAAGACAGGACTTCTTTAAACGCCATAAGTTCCATCTGTTGCACGCCAAAATGATTTGGAAATCGGATGTTTTAATCAGTCTGAGTACCAACCCCCACCAACAGAACTTCTTCCTTAAATTAAAGCTGTGTTAATCGAAGATCGAATCAATCAATGATTGATTGGTTCAAGTATTCGATCTTTTCAATCAATCATTCATTCAATCAAAATCATATTTTATCCATCCGTTTCGTTCCGATCGAGACCAAGACCGATACTAAATTTTTTCAATCGTGACCGAAACATGATGAAAATGAACAAAAATTTGGCTTTATCTACTTCTTTTCAACATCGTTCACGCCATCTTTCATTGTATATAAAATGAAGAATATACATTCTCTTTTATTTCCATTCCTAACTTGTTTTTGTATTGTGAAAAGACTGAGAACAAGTTGAATGAACGAAAAATAACATTTTCCATTCGTTTGGTTCACTTTATGTTCATCGGTTTCAGTGGCAAGAGACATTCGGATTGTTTGATTTGGTCTATTGTGATTGCAATCAATCAATCTTTTTAGTACGGGTCACAAGGACCGAATCGCGACTGATACAGCTCTACCAAAAACATCATATTCTCCTAGAAATATCTTGAAAGAATGGTGACTTAGAAGTTTTTGACAAACTGTAGCCTTCGAATAGTGTCATCAATGTGCTCAGAATGATGGAATGGCCAATTTCGTCACAGATGCATTGTCAAAAAGAAAGCTTTTATGCGGGCGGCTGTGCTTGATGCCAACTAGTAGTATAAGATCATATTGAAACACCAAGAATTATATTTAGGTATAGAAATTTCTGCAAGAACGTACAGTCTCTTTAATATGCGGGCGGGATTTTACGGCGGGCTTGAGTCGTATGGCTTGTCCAGGGCTTCACTGAACTCTCTATCGTTTTCCTCCCATACGCACAGACAGCCCTTTGCGCCTGGGTGCTGGGTTGGTCAACTTTAGTTGATGTTCTTTGGGGCCTGCTCAGCTGAATTACCAGCGAGTCGGAATACTACCTTGCCTTTAGCTTGTCTTTTCACGTTCCTATCGACCTCCTCGCGGTGCTCGTGGATAGGTTACGAGAGTAACTGAACCAACTAGATGGGAATAGAAACCATTAAAAAGTAGGAATCCGCTAAGGAGTGTGTTACAACTCACCTGAGGAGTACGCATATCTGGACGTGATTTCTACTTCGATCAGGTCTAGTAAAACGTATATATTATAAAACTGGTAGGTCTTGGGGCTTTTGTAGGAAGTACCTATCTACAAGTGTGACCCAATTGGAGGTTGCGAAGCCCACCAGATGCTATATTCTGGTGCCACGGGAGATAGTTGCCCAAGGAAAGTGAGCAGTATGTCTTCGGGCTCTCTTATTCTATCTCCGATAGAGAAGTGCAGCTGTCGCATACAAAGCGAGCAATCCATGAAGTTTGTAAACAATAGCGTATCGTCTTCGGGCTCTCTTATACTGTCTTCGGATGGTGAAGTGCAGCTGTCGCGTGCGTGTTTGCTTACTTCAAGCTATCTATGAGGTAGGCCCCCTAGTGGGTGTATCGTGGTGGCTGTGGTTTATTCCATAGCGGAGACGTATGGTTTCCAGGCGTGCCTGGATTCAAGAGGTGTAGATAGACCTCGCCTTTAAGCAAGAGGTGTTTCATGCCTACAACATGTTACAGCTTTGCTACTAAGTTGGCTTCGGCTGTCTTGGGGTTAATGGTCAGGACTCAATCTGACTCCGATGGTTGTAGGCCACTCGTGGGGTAAAGGCTTAATAGCTAGGTATCCACGTTAAACACACGACAGTTCAGTCTCTTTAATACATAGTTGGGCCAACAATTAGAATTTGATTTTAAACTTGAATAATATCAATTTTATTAATGAAGAATTTTAAATAGAATATTTAAGCTAGTTTGTCAATAAATGTGATACAATTTGCGACATAGGACAAATGACCTATATTTTCAGCTGTAGCTGGGTCATTGGACACGAATGTTTCAGCACGAAAAATCTTTGAATTGTCGCAGCAGAAGAAGAACGCAACTTATGTTCGTCATACAAGTGGAACGAGACCTCAACCAACTTGAGTTGAGATACAAACTGAAGGTAGATATCGACCCAGCTGTTTGGAAGAAGTTTGTTGGCTGAGGCCTGGTATGCCCCAAACTGTAGTGCTACCTAAACTTTCGGTAGTGCGATCGGCTTGGAAAATTATTCATAAGCTTGCAATTGCAATTCTTAATTTCTTTCCTTCTGTCTTCTGATTTTGTCCTTTTGAATTCTGATTCCCAGTGAAATTTGGTCAGGGTTTAAAAGTTAAAAAGGAAATATTTTAATCACTTTTGATGAACTACCAGCAACAATGTTTCATACAAATCTTAAATGTTGTTAACGAAAAAAATTTAAATAACAAATAATTATTATTTTTGAGCACGTTCTGTACCAATTTTGAAAGTAATTCATCCAACTTCTTGGACTGATCAATACTCTGAAACGAGACTTTACTTTGAATTTCTTGTTGACAAAAAAAAAAAGGAGTTCCATGGTCTATTAACTTATAACCCTAAACCATTACTGTGAATAAGGTTGGCAGAAATGAAGGGGAGCTACAAATTTTTGCCGAATCGGTGCAGCTAAGATAATAAATTTTTCTTCTGACAAGAAATTCTCTTGCAAGATTTTGTATATCCTCCGAAGAGGCAGTTTCTTGTAAGCACATTTATATTTTTGTAGGGTCTGTTGAAATGGGAAAATTTGAAAAATCGTTCTTGTTTTCATTTTTCTAAGTCCGGCTTTCGACTCGATTTCACATTTTTAGTGAAACAGCACTGATACCGAAACATTGGATCAATATTTTTGTATGTGTCCATTACATCATAAGGATAATGGGGGTGAAAATCTCCCAAATAGATCCCACGTCTTTGGGATAGGACAAAATGATAAAAAGGGGAAGTAGGGGTTCTCAAATTGAAATAAGTTTATTCAATAAGTACCTTATGCAATACACTAGTATCGATAATTGTGCACTACTTTTAACTACTCCACATCACACCACACCATACGAGAAAAGTGTGTATCCCGCTTGATATAACGATAGGTTTTATACGTCATGTTATTTCAATTTTGAAGACTCAACGGTTTGACAATTTCCTAGAATGTCCCTATAGCTCGGTACCCAAAGAAAGATAATATTGAAATGCTGTGCCATCTCTACCAGATAGCTTAAGGTTGTTTGCAGTGACAGAGTCAATATATTAAAGAGTAGTTTAAATGTCTCAGAAGAAACGGATATCCGAAGTTGCTATATAAGTTGAACCAAACATAATTCTGCCTGAAACACGGTATATTTATTAGAATAGTCAAATGAAAGACTTATGTTGAGCTTTTTGAGTACACGCCTCAATAAACCATATGTTTAATTTTTGATCTTTCATCTGGTGTAAAAATTGCAAAAAAGTGTATCTTCAAGGAATACCATGAATAGTATCTTGAACTTTTGTACTAAATTGTTAAAGTAGGGTGGTATATAGTTAATGTAACTTGGAAGTTATCCGAGAAATTCAACAAAACTCAGTAGGCAATCTTATCATTGGTCAACTGCGAAGAGGCTTTGAAATAAATGGCTGTGCTCTAGGGTCTAGCATTACCCATTCTAAAGATCAATCTAAATTTTTCACTGAAAATGCTGAAATTGAATGAAAACCAGTTCAGCAGATTGACTGATAGACATTTTTGTAATGCATGAGATTAATGCATCTCAACAAATACTTACTTAGGACAAACTGTTATCAAATTAAAATCCAGAAGGGAAAAAACGACATACATATTATCCTTAAATGGCTTAAAAGCTATTTGGTTGGACGTAGACAATATGTCAAAACTGGGGACGTCTTATCAAATGAAATTAAAAACCTTTCTGGCGTTCCTCAAGGTAGTCACCTAGGTCCACTCCTTTTTATTCTTTTTATTAATAATCTGCCAAATCATATTTCTTATTCTGTATGCTGATAATCTAAAAATTTTTAGCTGTGAATCAAAAAGATCTTGGAGTTATCTTTGACTCTAAAATGAGTTTTTCGCTTCAAGTTGACAATGTAATTTCTAGAGCTAACTCGATGTTGGGTTTTATTTCTAGAAACTCTTAGTCTTTTGAAGATCCTTATACTTTAAAAAACCTTTATGTATCCCTTGTGAGACCTGTGTTGGAGTATTGTTGTATTATATGGAATCCCTTTACACAATCTAATATCCATAGGATTAAAAAGGTTCAGAAAAGATTTACCAAATTTGCCTTACGAAAGATTTTTAGAAATTCGAATTTTCCTTCTTATGAGACCAGATGTACTTTAATTGACTTGAAACTTAGTGATGAGAAGAAAACTATATTCAGTGCTCTTTGCTTTCGACGTTCTGAATTCAAACATTGTTATAATCTACCCGCGCTCAAGGGATTAGATTACCCTTTAAATGTTTCAACACAGCGCGGGCGTGAAGTTAAGAAGAGAAAGAAGGATAGGAAAGATGTGTGGCACGATGTTCTGAGACTGAAGGTTGTTGTCTCAGATATTTTATCTCCAGGGATGGCGGCTGAACTAAAGCGGAGAATGCCGTGTCTTATTTCTATGTCGCTTATAATTCACATTATTTTATTCGTGTTCATCCTTGTTGGGTATACTAGCTTAACTCAATTACATGTTGTTAGTGTTATGCCTGAACAACATGTAATGAGTAAACCAGCAACCCATTGATGACAATTTTAGAAGGTTTTTACTGGAATTAAAACGACATAGACGACGGCAGGGATCGAACCTGTGATCATGAGGTTCACAGGCGAGCACACATCCATCGCGCCACGGCCACCTTACCGTAGTCTGCGACCTAGAGATGGTAATTTTCTATATGTTCCTTACCACAACACAAATTATGCTAAACACAATCCAATAACCGATTCTTGTATTGCTTTCAATGAATTTGATGTTATAATTGATTTTAATAAAAGTAGGTTAGATATTAAGAGAGATATATTAAAATTGTTGTAAGCTTTATTATTTAAGTTATTTATTGAATTTATTATTAATAGATATTATTTTTGTATAATTTAAACTGTAGTCTCCATAAGGTAATGTAACTTGATAGACGACATAAATAAATAAATATTTTAATTTTAGCCTTATGCATTATTTCAACCTCAGCAGACAAGACTTATATTCAAAAAGTTTGGATAAGACTTTGTGAAGAAAATTGAACTTTACTAATTACATTTATAAATTTTACGTAATATTATGTTGTGGTTCTGAGCTTATTTACCATCAATATTCATGCCTTATTATTAAACACATGACAGCCATTGCATTATTCAACATTTCCACCTTCAATTTTGACAGGCAACAAAGGAAGGTAGATAATTCGTTGTGCACAACTGAACCTAGACAATAAATTAACTTGTCCTTTTAACTCAGTCGAGAAATCATCAGTTTTCTTTATAAAAGTTAAACATACCGCCTTAGCCATAATTACAGTAAAGACAACAAGGAGTACAAAAGAAGAAGAAAACTTCAGCTGAATAACTAACTTATCTACCCACAAAATTGCGGTATTCATACAAACGTCCACCGTGCACCGTGCATATCTATATAAAATGACATTTTCTGTCCCCATTTGTTAAGCTCTAAGCCACCTACTACTCACCATCAGCGTTTAGTTTAAAAAAAAAAACTTTTTATAAGAACTCACCTCACCACTGTCAGATTACAAGTCGTTGCGGTAGTGCGGTCGGCTTGCAAAATTATTCATAAACTTGCAATTGCAATTCTTATTTTCTTTCCTTCTGTCTTCTGATTTCGTCCTTTTGAATTCTGATTCCCAGTTGGAAGTTTGGTCAGGGATGAAAATTCTATAGAATAAAAAAAAAGTTGAAATAATATCCCAGTATGGATGAGCTAGTGCTTTTGGTTTATGAACCAATGAGTTTTTTCGAACAAGAAGGTCCTCTGATTTGAGTATTAATATTTAATATTTCAGATGTCCACATATATCATAAGCCTTGTCTTGTCTGTTTCCAATTCCGATAAATAAATATAATAATCAAGGGTACTTTGTATGAAGTAATTTGTCATCCCTGGTGTGTAGGCTTTGAGTAATGATACTAACAGAACAGGAAGAAAAAAAGAACTTACATATTCATGCAATTCAAATGCAAAGAGCAAATAAATAAAACAGAACACAGCAGTGGCATAACGAGGAGCACAAAACTCCAACGTCGTTTTGGTTGTCGTCGACTTCATCGTCCTGACCCTCGACCTCGTCCTCGCTGCGTCATCGCAGCACACAAACCAAACCCATATCTCTCTGACTAGTTAAATTAACCCATGTTCCATGTGCATTGCGATACATGGCTTTGTATCATAGTCGACGACTATACATCGCTTGGAAAAGTTTATCCTCACCCGTTCTCTATCCTGTATTCACACACAAATAACGGTGAGCCCTCCAGAGGTGATATATGCGAGCTGTTTTGCACATTACTTGAACTAACATAACATGCTTTATTGCCAGCACCAACAATACAATTCAACACTCTTGGCACCCCCGCTCCCTGGCAGGTCACCCAAACCCAAACCCATTCTCTTTCTGTTATATATGAGTCCTTCAGGGATGCATGCAATGAGACAGCGAGTGTAGGTGAAGTAGTTATGAGAATGAAGGGATGTATGCATGAACATGCGACGAATTACTCGAGAATTATTATTCTCCATTTCAGTTAATTCCTTGGGCCTGATGCTATGATGGCGGCTCTGGCTTCTTCGTTTTCGTCTCTCGTTTACTCGTTTGATCTGTCTGGGACGACATTGTTGTTTGTCGGAGACTATGACAGCAACCCAGTGAATCAGGAGTCGAGGCAAATATTCAGCAGTGCATTTAATTGCTCTGTTGTAATGGGGGTAATCAAGTGAAAATTGTGTGGTAGCTTCTGTCAGTCTGTCGAGGGTTTGGATATTTAACTAAAGTCAAGTTAAAGAAACGCATTTCGCCGGCTGCCACTGTCTCCAGTCATAACATGAGGTCACACCTCAGATAAGTTGCATTTTCTAATACGATATGTGTGAAAAGTAATGCGTTTGTTCAACATTTTAAAAAGCTACAAGATAGAATTGTCAAGTAGTGTTTAGTAAAACAATAAGAAATTCCGGTGTTCCCAGCATCTACTGCAGCACTGACGTACAAAATTGTACTAATTTCGGGAGGAGATGTATAGTCGAGATTTCTCACCAAATGGTTCAGTTTTAATGGTGGCTAATTTTGTATTTCAATTAACTAATACTAAATTTCAAAAAAAAAACTATTTTTAATTTTTGTTGCGTATACGCCCTAGTGAACATAGTGAATTTTTCTTATTACATATATGTTTTTAAATCTCAGCATTCAAAAGAAAACATGAGCAAACTTTTCCTGCATAATTTCCCAATTTTGTTCCAAAATACTACCAGAAACAAAATTTTGATTCGCTCACTCAATTAAATTAAATTTATTCAATTTAATACATCGAAATTTGCAAAATTTGTGACATCTTAGTTTCCTGAACTGGCCAAATAGGAGTTACGAGTATTTAATTTTACTACATTTATAGGTTGGTTTCTACGATGATAGAATAGTCCAACAATTTTTTTTCTTTATATTGTTCGTCGAGTTTAGCATCTTTTCAACATTCATTCCTAGATTTCGAAAGCAGCAGTAACCAACCAACGTTGGTTGTTCCAAAAGGTTTTCAAAACTTTCCAAAAGGGTATTGCTTATTAGTCCAAAAATATTGCATTCCCAGATTAAACATATAATTGTTATATGGAAATCAAAGTACAAATCCATTCATGGGAACTATGTTATGCATGTGTAAAAATCGAACTAGGAGTTTGATTAAACTTGACACAACGATAGTGGGGCAGACGAAAAAAGTAGGGCTTAAGCTTGGCAGATAGCATTTTTAAATTTCCCCTCCTTCAAGTTTTTTTTAAGACCAAAAGCAGCGGTACCTGTCATACAAATTTTTCTCTCTAAATCTTAAAAAATATGTTTTTTTCTTAAAAACTTATTTAATTGACTAAACTAGCTAATGACTGGAAAAAAATCCAAAATATGGTCATTAATAGTACTTCTCATTGAACCATTTTTTTCGATTTTCTCAAAAAACGGTGAAAAATGTTTGCATTTTGCGCATTCGAATTTTCAAAAAAGAACAATTTCAAATTTTTGTTTTGATAGCTCAGTATTTAGAAAAGTACATACTAGATTATTTAAACTTAACAATTAACAGTTTTTTAGACTATCTAAAAGTTTTATATATATAAATATTTTTGACTTTTTCACTATCGGCGTTACCGATTTAAATGGAATGTTAAACGTTTAAAAATCATTTAATATCAAAATTTTAAAAAAGAATGCTTTTTTGCATTTTTGATAAAAATACAAATAATTTCTGAATTTTTTTATATTTAACACACTATTAAAGGAATTGTGTTAGCCATTTTAGAAAGTGAATTTAATCACCTTTGCACATAAGCGCAAGAAACAGCTCTGCATTTTATTTAGTGCATTGAACTGTCTGGCCAATTGTCTTGGTAGGTACAATTCCTAGCCTTCGTCACTTAAAAACAAAAAAAATGATTTTCAGAGGTACTGAATTTTGCGAGGAAGTAACAAATCCATGTAAAATTTTCTTCTCTTCTTAGCAATTGAACTTGACAGAAAATTGTAGGTATCCTACATTCCTATCCATAGAACGCACATGGGAATAGTTAAGAACTGTAAGTCACTAGGCACGATCTGTGGCCTATTTCACCAACTTACAAATTGTAGATTACAAGCACTTTTTTAACAAATTTGTGCAAAAATCGTTTTTTTATGTTTCACAAAATGGTTGTATTACAAAAATGTGTTTGTTGTTTACAAAGGGTAATTTGTAGAAATTTCATTATTTCAGTTTCACCAAAACTAAATTTTTTTTGTTGCTTACAAGTACAAATTTGTTAAAATTTATATTTTTTTGTAAGTTTCTGTTTCACGGAATCACGAAATTTTACAAATTTGTTCAGTTACTGAACATTTTTTGCAGAAGAAAAATCGTCTGCCGATTTGATAACAATTTGTAATTTTCGGAAAAAATCGCATTTCAAACCCAAAAATGTCCTTACGTCGAAGGCATAGTATCACAGATAGTGATATAAGTGTATATTTTGTGTTTAATAGACGAAGAAAAATATATTGACCGCGAATTAACTATGAAATTTCAAATGCTTTTGTTTTCAACGAAAAGTTTCGGTTAAAACGTTCTAAAGCAGAGGAAATAATAAGTCAAATAGGACTTCGTATTGCAAATGAGTCTGAAAAAAACTTTTCACTGACACCGATACAACAATTTCTGACAGCCTTACATTGGCTTGGAAATGGTGGACAGTACCACGGGATTGCAGACATGCACGGTATATCTAAATCTACGGTATGCAGAACTGTTCATCGTGTTTGTTCTGCCATTGTTGAGACTTTCTTTGAAAATACTGTACGTTGGCCAGAAGAACACGAAAGCATTCGTGAACATTTCTTTGATATTGCCGGTAAATATAATCTACCTAACAAATCATTTTTACTTACCACAGTATTACGTCTTAAATTTTGCCACACGACATCTCTTAGGTATTTCCAATCTGTATCTATTAAAATACCATTAGATTTTATATTGTTGAAAATTTTTTGCCACTCGCTAACTTTAAGATTATGTGTTATGATATCGGAAAATTTTTCGAATAAAATATCTTTCTTATCACGAATTAAATCGGCGATAAAAATTTTATCTTGTTTATTCATTTTTGTTATGATGTGTCGAATGCTAACAAACTTGTACAGAAACAGTTGTTATTTACAACTTTGCAAATTAAACGGTGAAACGGCTTTTTCTTCTATTTGTAAATAACAAATACAATTTCCCTTAATCTTTTCTCTTTCCAACAAGTTTGTTGGAATTGTGTTTGTAGTTTGTGAAACAGAAAATCAGTTTACAAATTTGTAATTGTAGGTAACAATTACAAATTTGTGATTGTAATTGTAATTTGGTGAAATAGACCACTGGGGCCTATTGCACCATCTTACAAAATTGTGATTACAAGCATTTTTTAACAAATTTGTAAAAATCGAGTTTTTTTCATATGTAATTTTTTTTAATCACAAATTTGTACTTGTAATTTGTAGTTGGTGCAGTAGGCCCCTGTTGTTTCTCAAATTTATTTTTTTTTTAACTTTTAGTAGAATTAGTATGACTGTAAAACTGTTTTAGTATGAAACTTGATTAAAACAACGATTTTGAGAATTTTAATCAAAAGGAGCATAATATTTTCTCTAACCTTTTATTGAAGTTAAAATCATCGAAAACCTATTTTATTTTTTTAATATCGTGCTAACTTCACATGACTCTTTGATATTTCGAAACATCACAACAGGTCTGCTTACTTAGTTTTTAAATGAACTGCCATTTCTTAAGTTGTGTTCAGAAGCAATTTATTAAGAAAATTGTTTCAGTAGTTAGTTAGAAAATGTTAAGAATTAAGAATGAGTTAATAAACTACTTCAAAGTTAGCAAATTGTTAAACAGTATCATACTAATACGTAAATAGTAGGCTGTTTAAAATTTTGCGACATAATAAAAATGAAACCAACTTAAATTTTATTTAGTTATTTATTCAATCTTTAAATATGATAACTTTACAAGACCATTAAAAATTTACTAAATATGCATATAACTTGAATATAATATGATAATAAATTTGAAATTTTGAATGTTATCGAATTGGATTATTTTTTATAAAATAACTTATTACAAATTTAAATATTTTAAATAAAACTTAATAAATTGACTTAAAATTACAAAAATTACTTATTCACAGTTCAACGGACTGTTATTAGAAAAGAGACTTTAACGGTTTGAGAGAATACTTTTTTCAGTTATTTTTACAATCATAATAAACTATCCCAAAAATATTGTGCTGAATTCCTTCAATCTGGACTATATAAAATTACTTTTATTGAGGATTCTATATTCTCAATAAAATAATTTGATATAGTCCAGATTGAAGGATCGCAATTAATTAACCATTTTGTCTCCCATGTTCCTAAAAATCCAAAAGCTTAATTATATTAATTGAGATTGGTTCTGAATCCAAATTGCTCATGAGCATATTATACAGGGTGCGTTTTATGTTTCAGGTGGATGTTGTTTTCCAATAACTTTTTAATGAAAAACAATTTTGAAATTTATATTTAATTGTTTCATTTTATGTTGTTTAACATAACGTATGGAATATAATTTTCTACAAGTGAGCGCCACTGGCCGGTTCGCAATGGCGGACTTATTTAAACACATTTTGCATAACAATTTCTCAGCCTTCTGTTGTAATTTCAGCAATTTGGTTTTGTTGTCATTTAGCATCGACCTTGTGGATGTTCACATTTTCTTTCAAGTACCCTCATAAGAAGAAATCAGCAGGCGTTAAATCAGGGAATCGTGGGGCCAGTCGATGTAACAACTTTTTGACATTATTCGGCCGTCAAACGTCTGTCGTAGCACGAGCTGTGTGTGATGTGACACCATGTTTTTAAAACCACACGCTCTGTAGGCCTAGTTCCAATTCAGGCACAGTAAAGTTTACCAACATGTCAAGAAAGCATGCGCCAGTTCAGTTAAGTTCAGTTTATTTTTACTTCTTCATTTCAATAATTAACAATATAGTATTCAAACATAAAAATTAGTTAATTACTTCTTAGTTTATAAATTTTTTTAGTTAATGTTCAATAATTAAGTAATTGTACAAGTAGTTTTGATTTTAGTAAAAGAAAAACAAGGTTCCCATAATTTGTTGCATCTTCAAAGAAATATGACGTCGTCGGCCCAAATGGCACGGAATACTGTCACTATACGACGATGTATTGGTGTTTTGTGTATCAATCGATGTTTTACAGTGCCTCAATAGTGGCTATTCTATATATTATCGGCTTTACCCTAGTCGAATTGTGTTTCATCGCTCATAATGATTTTTTATTTAAATAAAACATTTTAATAATTTCAACACGTTTTTGGTGCGTTAGATGCTCCATAGCAAATTGATATCGAAAACTCTATACGACTGTAGAATGCCAACTGACAAATTTCGTTCACTAGAAAATGGCAACCAAATAGAGTCGACCTGAAAAATAAAACGCACCCTGTATATTAATATGATAAATATTTAATTTTAATTTTTGAATTGTTCTTACCTATATTACTCATTTAGAAGTACGAGTATGTATTGAGTTCTGAGGCATGCATTATTAATTTAATTTCATTTTAAATTCCTTTATTTTAATTCAATTAAATACACCTTTGAAGTTTTATAATGTTTTTCCCTTAAATTTTATTTTATCAATAGTTATCTCAACGTTCTTTTGGCAAGTTCCCTTCAAAACTGCACAGACTGTATGCTTATATCCAGGATATTTAAGTAAACGTAATTTCGTTTGGTTCCGCTTTCGATGTTGTTGATGATGATCCGTTTTTTATGACCAAGAAGATATAAAATAACCCTTCCAGGAGCAGGCACAACATCACACCAGGAAAGTCAAACCAAGGTAGGCCACTACTCGGGGCCTTATCTACACACCGCGAAGGGCACAACCCAAACCACTCATATAATCATCATCATTATCCGAACCCCGCAGCAGCAGACCTGATCCTGGTTAACTACTACAGTGGTCTAGGACTGCACCTACTCCCAGTAACTATACCGAACCGCCAAATAAAAAAAAAAAAAAGGTCGCCTGTGATGCAGCAGGAGCAGCAGCAAAATGTATACAAAATATTACACTTTATATTTAAACGTGTACGAGTATACGAAACTCTGTCATAAAGATAAAGGATAAGTGGAAACTTTATGGTTATTACTGGCAAAAGTGTAAGGATAATAATATTAAATGTGATGTGTGTGTCTTATACACAACCCGAGCACGAGCCCACACCTTTCTCTAGATATATCTCGTGTATGCCAGGATCCCAAAATGAAAAAAATAGCGAAATAAGCTCCAACCAAACTATGTAATAAAATTTCTTATCCCGCAGCTGCTACGTTGTCATTTCGATTATAGAGACAGGAAGACATCTCTGCTCCTGTAAGGATATTAAATACAAATTAAATTAGCAAATGGATCAGTTGACTCTTTCAAGGATTTGCCATATTGTTGTTTTATTGTTAAAGAGAGAGAGAGAAAGAGATGGCGGCTTTTAATTTCCCCATTTTTGATCTGTTAAATAATTCGATAGACATAATGGGTGGGTGGACGGCCCCTTTTAGCGGATATCCTTCAATTCCATTTTGATGGAATACTTCACTCTGTTTTATTGTTTATTACAATGCATTAAGATTTGGCATAAAGTGGGACTGGGGCTATTACAACCCAAGGACTGGGAAGGCGAAATGCAAAAGTTTTCTCCTGTAATATAATTATGTGTGTGGAAATGGATTTTGTGTTTTTCTTTTTTCTGCCGTTGTTTTCCATGTTAACAGAGAGGGGCATAATGCATGAAGTGGAACGTTTTATGTTCAAGTGGAATAAGTCCTGTGGGATGAGTGGTATTATTTTTATATGAAAATGTATTTCCGAGATGAGTTTACTTCTTGTTATGTTTTTGTTTTTATTGACATTTAAGAGAGGTTTTTGTGGAATTAGATTATGAGAGGGGTCAGCCAGTCGTCTTGGAATAATAATTCGAATGAAACATTTAAAAGGAATTTCGAATATTTTTTATTTGCCAATCAGAATGCCATTATGTTTCTTGAAATGGAATTACACTTCTTGTCAGTCGAAAAACAGGGCTTAATTGGTGGGCGTTGAAGTTATTATTTTTTTCGTGTATTTGTATACCTTTAAAAAGATTAATTTTGTATGCTCCTCATTTACCTCATAATCATTTTTTTCCAAGAAGTATTAGGGAGTGCTTTTCATATCTTAAATTGTTTTTATAAAGGGAATATCTAAGCAGGACAATTATGCACTTACAAAGTTAGCCTGATGACTGCTATTTCATACGTTATTTATTATAATTATTTTGATCGAAATGTCTTAAAAACTTGTCTCTTAAAAATAAACGAGTCTTATTTTTGAGCCACGTAAGTTTAGCCTAAGAAAAAAACGTTCTTGCAGGTAATGTGTTCACAAGATTCACAAAAAAGTATAATTAGGCTAGCCGCGCACTAGCAATTTTTAGTTGCGAAACTGCTTGGTTCGAGCAACTAAAAAGTTTGTGTTTTGACACAAACTAAACGATTGCCTAAAATAAGTTCGCCATTTTATTGAACATATAATTATCTGCAAATTCACCGACATTCAACCAAACAGTTCATCTGTTTTCTATAAGTAACCAAACAGTTTCGCAACTAAAAATTGCTAGTGCGCGGCTAGCCTTATCCTAAATTGGGATTTCAATTTGTGGCTTAATTGTTTTATCTTTATTTCGTATTTTTCAAGAACCCAAACTGGTAAATTTAACTTTTGTATTGCTTCTTCAAAAAATAGATAAAAGTGTATTTAGAACTTCAGCAACATAAAAATGAAAATAAAATTAAGCTGAAGTGTTCACTTTTATTTAAAGTATTGATTACTTTTTCATTTGGTGTTTTTGTTTCTTTAATACTTCTTAAATCTTTTTAATAATGATTTTTGTATGCATTGAATCGGTATTTTTTTGATTCTTTAATACTTCTTTGAGTCTTCTCCAAATGGTATTATAAATTGCACCATTTACAAAGCTGGAAAACTAGTGCATCATTGTTTAAAATCTCCTTAAGAAAATATTCACATGTTTTAGATTGGTCGGGTAAGTAGGTAATTCACAAGAAAGGTACGCGAGTTCGAGAGCCGTTCAACTACAAAGTGAAATAATAAATAATTGAAAATAGAAAGAAAACATAAAGTACAAAAGGGCATTTAAAAGTTCAAAATAAAAAAATAAATCAGAATTTTATGACTATATATTGGCCTTAAAGAAAAAGTAAAGTAGAGCTTTTGAAGCACAAAGAAAAATCAATACCTATTTGAGAAGGAGTGATGAAGTATTTAAGAGTTTAATTTTAATTCCTTCTATCGGACCCTCACATTAGCCTTTTCTCTGTTTGATATTAACTTTAAACTTTTTACAGAAGAATGAAAGTATCACTTTCTGAATTCTGAAAATCTTTCTCTAAGTAGTTCTGTCTAGCTTGTAATTCTGGTATTCCCGGAACTTTCTGAAACTTTATCTTGAAGAAATTTCCTTAGAGTTAAGCAAGAAATTCAAACATATATATGCTTTCTAAAACAAAATTTAAAAAGAAGGTTAACAGGAATTTTGTTTTTGAACAAATAATTGCCAAAAATATTTTCCTGAACAAACAAGCAAACTTTTAAATTATATTCATCTTACAATAATGGTAGCTAGGGTCAATGAGGAAAGTTATTCAAACCGATAAACACGGCGTTTACTCTTAATATCACTGTGATTATTAAAATGTGTTGTGATTCAAAAAGTAAGTCTTATAATTCAATTTACTGTGGAAGGCTCTGCCTATGGACTATTTGGCTCCCTTCATAAGCTTATCAAACATAAAATATTTCCTGATTTCTCCATGAAAACATCTTAAGTCTATTCTTAGAGTGTTCAAAAAAAGCTGTGATATTCCTGTTTTAAATAGTATATAATTGTATAAGCAGTTTGAGCCTCGGAATTTACTTTTAATAAACAAAAATCCAAGGTACTTTTCCACAACTTCAAAAGACAATAAATAAAATTGCAATAGAGGTTGCTCGAAAGATTTTCTATTTGACTATATGAGTTGGAAAATTTTACCAATAAATTCTAGGTTTTGTAGTTGAGTAAGAGTATATTTACCATCTATGTACATATAATTCTTGTCGGTGAAGATCAGTCCTGAAATTTTTTTCATTCAAAGTTCAAAGTTCTGTCATTTATGTACAAACTGAAGATAAGTATATTGGAAACGAATCTTCGCTTAACGCTCATTAAAGTAGGTATGAATTTCGTCAGAAGGAAAGGTACCATCCTATACATATTCCTTCTAGGCATTCCTCTAATAACATAAATTATAATGCCTTTTTTCACTCTTCCATAATAAATCGAAGTCATATTTAACAAGGGAAAAATCATTAATTTGTGAGTAATTTTTTCTGAACGCCCAATTGAAATTCATTTAAAATCTGGGGCCAAATTACCACATCAGTTTTTGAGTAATACGTGACTGAATTATGTGGGTTTGGCATTACCGCCACTAATGGGACTCACTGACTCGGTCACTGAAGCGGTAATTTGGCTCCTGCTTGTTTTCGACACACTAGCTGAGTCTTTTGAACAATTATATACCGCAATGCCTTATTGCTATATTTATAAATGAGATGCATAAAACATTTGTTCGTTGAACTTATCTTATATAAATGGTGGGCCATCTAGAGGTTTCTTTTTAAATCATATGTTCGTTTTGTTTTTTAAAAGAAGTTTTGGTCAAAAAGAAGCACGTTTGTGCAAAAAGTTCGTGAGACTGGTATGCTAGTGGACAACACTCATGGTTCCCATCATCGTAGGGTGCGCACAGACTAGAATGTGGCTGCTGTATGTAGCCAAGAGTGTGCGACTCAATACACGAACATCAACTCACCATCGAGAGCTCAACGTTTATCGCACTAGCTTGAGGAGAATTCTGCACAAAGATCTCGGATTAATCGCTTACAAGTCCAAGTGACTCAACAGTTGAAGGTGCACGAACATCCGCTACGTTATCGCTTAGCAGCTTAGGCCTTAGAGCAGCTTGATGTGATTCAAAAATAGAGGTTTATGCAGGAACAAAAATTATAAGTCTTTGTTGTTGTTTCTTAAAATAATAAGCTTTTATATACAAAAATTTAAAAACATTTTTAAGAAAAAATTTTGGTACGCCAATTTAAAGTTTTTATTATTGTTCGAATAAAAATTAAATTTCCAAACAAAAATATTGAGCCGTTTTCGAGATAATGAATTTTCCAAAAAAAAAAAAAATAGATTTTTTTTCAAAATTCTAAAACAATATTTTTCTTAAAGTTTTGAAATGCAATGTAAAATTCTATATCATGAAAATTAATCGAAAAAAAAAACAAAAGCAAGATTCTCGGAACCGTTTTAGAGCAAACTACGATTTTCGAAAACCATTTTTTAACATTTGTATGGAAGGTACCTACCGTTATTTTTAGGTAAAATATTTTTTTTCTCATATCTTGTAGATTATTTTAAGAAACTTTTATTTGTCAAGTTTTAAAAAAATCGACCACATTAAGACCACATGTCTTAGAAATATTGAGTTTTCAAAAAAAAATTTCGAAAAAAAATTTTTTTTTGAAAATTTGAAAACAAAATAATATTGAAACTGCTGGGGACCCTTAACATAAGAAAATGATCAAAATCGGTCGTACCGTTTTTGAGAAAATCAAAAGTAAAAAAAAATGGTTCCATGGGGGGTACCAAAAATAATAATTTTTTGGAAATTTTTTTTCATCCATTACCTAGCTTTAACTAAATGAAATTTTTTGAATTTTTTTTTTAAATCTGTGGGACAGTTTTTGAAAAAAAAATATTTTTAAAATTTTGAAAAAAATCGTATTGCAGGTACCGTTATTTTTTTGCTTAAAAAAAAACATCCGGGGGAAAAAAATTAAAACCCATATCTACCAAGTTTGAAGAAAATCGGCCGAGCCGTTTAGCTATAGTCGAAGAGACAGACAGTCAGACAGAATTGCAAGACCCACTTTTTTAGTCTTGGCTATCATCGTAATGTCAACTTTGATCAAAATCTCGAGTTCGATTTTTTTTACGAATGCATAACTTGCCTTATATTACCTATAAGTCGCAAGTAAAAATTAATTTTGTGTATTGTATTGCATTTTGAAATTGAAACATCCTTTCGGTAAGTTATTGTCAGTTCGATTACAGTCTAAACCGCTTGGTAGATTACGCTTTTAAATGTTTCTCATAACACTTGTTTCTAACCAAAAATAAACGTGTCTGCTATTGACATTTTTTTCGAAAAAGTTTTAAAGATAAAAATTCAAAAAAATTCTTTTAGCTCCTAATTCTTACAGTTGGCCGAACAAAATTTTCTAAAAAATGGTTCCCAAAGAAACATTTTTTTGTTTTCGATTTCCTTACAACGGATTTTGACAAATTTTTGTATGTCAAGACTTCTAAGAACTTTAAATAGTGTTTTGTATTCCGATTTTCAACAAAAAAAAGTTTTGTATTAAAAAAAATATAAATTGTGTTTTTGAATACTTATTTTCTCGGAAACTACTGGCTTGAGTTTTTGGAAGCTTGACAACTGACATTTATATAAAATGTATAAAAAAAGTTCTTAATTTAACAAGAAATAATACAAATGTTCAAAATGGGTTTCAAAAATGGTATTCCTCTCGAAAATGGTCGGCACCTAGAATTTTATTAAACATTTTATATTTTTCGCTTAATGTTACAACCTGTTTCAATAAAAAAAAATTGAAATTCAGACATTACTGACAGTACCTATCATAGAACTAATTTATCAATTTTTGACTTCCTCTAAAATGTTTAAAAACATTGCATATCAAAATTAAAAAAATATATATTTTTTATACTTAGCTCCAAATACCTTCTTAGCCATTTAAAAAAATTAATTTTTGCATGTGAAAATTTGTTTCTAATAAATAACATTAATTTTTAGAATTCTAAGTTAAGAACATCTTCGTGCGGACAAGTTGTGAATTTTTGTATGTAGCGGAAAGATAAATCAACAGTTCTTGTATGATTTGTACTTAAGTCACCTGATAAGCCAACGAAAATTAGTCTTTTATAGTTTTAGTGAAGAGCTTTAATTTAATTAAATTATTTAATTTAAACATTTGGCCCTTGAAACGAACTAATCATCATTATTCCTAATTATAATTTCTTTTTATATTTTGTTCACATAGTTTAATAATTTAACTTTAAATATTAAAATTCTGAAACCTTTTTAAATAATTTAAGCCTTACAAACTTAAAAAGATTACTGTTATCTTACTTGTAAGTTGATTTGAGAAATAAATAATTTGAATTTGAATTTGAATTTAAATTTAAAGAGTACCATACATTTGGGAGTGAATGGGGGAAACTGTGTGTTTTTTTAAATACGAGTATGAAAGTAAAAATTATAGCTTTTGTAATTCTACACAAAAAAGATTAAAATACTTTTTTTCGAAGAATCAATAGGTTTTCAGAAACAATATTTTAGTAAGTACATTTAGTCGAAAAAATTTAATTAAATTAGATTTTTCGTTTTTTTTTTTTTAAAGGGAGGGGTTAGGGTACGGCCACCATTTAGAAAAAGGTGGTATTTTTATTTTGATTTATATAAAAATACATCATCCTATATTGATTTCACAAATTGAAAATTAAAATTATAATTTAAGTTAAATTAATTAAGAATTAAAAATTAACTCTGACTCACGTTGAATACATTTTGAAAAGCATTTATTTCATCATCAGCAAACACGATAAAACCTTAAAATATTTTCATTTAATAACTAAACTGATTTAATTTAATAGAAAATATTAAAGATGGTAACTTGCGGGTCAAAGTTCGCCTAGGCCTATGCGTATTCTACTTCACATTTATTTTTTCAATTTGATATTTTTCGAGAAATTAAAAAAAAAACTATATTTAACTTCCTTTATCCTTTCGCGTCCGAAAAACTAAAGCTCTGTTTCAAATTGGGGGGAATCTTTTTAAGAAATACTTATTTCTGTCATACAAATGAAGTTCTCCTCCAAATTTCAGTTTTGTCGGAATTTTGTGGAAGTTTTGTCATTTTCTTGTCAAGCTCCCTGCCATTGATTCCATTATTTCAAAAAGTATTACTACCGGAATGGTTTTCTTTCCTTCCACTCTATTAACAAACATGAACTTCATGCTATTTCAAAACTATTTCAAACTAAAAATAATTGTGACTAACCTTATAATTTAACTTAATTTTGGGGAATGCGTGTTAAGAGTTAAAAAAATCTCCCCTTTGATTGAATAAAAGTCCTTGAAGTGTAACTTTAATGAGCAAAAAACAGTTTTAAATTCTCCGAATTACCCGTTTACGCTTCCGAACAACCCACCAGCAGAGCAACAGAACATTACATTTCTTGCTTCAGCTTTTTGTGTTAATTTAATTGAGCTAATTACGTGCACGAACGGATTATAACGCCATCTTTCGAGAAACAAAATGTACTTGAAAAAAATATATATAAATAACAAAATTTACTAGTGCTCATGCAATTATTACGAAGCAAATTATTGCTTTCCTTTGTCCAGGCTTAAGCTTATATTACCTTAATTTTACATTTTGAAATCCCAGTAGTTTGGAAGAAGACGGAATTCAAAGACAACTTCGAATAAAGTTAAAACAGAGGCAGAGGTGAAAAAGAAAAGGATTTAGTTTTCCATCATCATTATGCCATGGAGATTTATTCAAAGACTGAAATATTTTTCTTAGATTTTTTGGTGTTGGGCTTTGTGTCTGAATGTTGAAAAAAAAATAAAGAAAATAAAGGAAATTCCTCGGTAACCAAAGTATGACGGGAAGAAACCTGAAAAAAACTGAAAGCAACACAAAAAAAAAGAAGGAAAATATGAGGTGAAAAAGGATCAAAATAAGGGAAGGACTTTGTGTAGTTTTCTCTTGTTAGTTTAAAAAGCGAATAAAAGTTTTTAATTACCCATGTCGTCGTTGTCGTTGTCGTCGTCATAGTTGTTGTATCCGTCGTCGTTAGTTTTGTCCTTTTAAGCCAGCCTTGTGAGTTTTGTATAAATAGAGGAATTCAGCGTCATCGTCCTAGAGTCCCATAGCTGGATTCTTCGCTCTTTACAACTAAAGGAGGAAATCTTAAGGACATTTTCGTTCTTTCATTCAAAACATTCCGCAATGTTTTCTTTTTCTTCTCATACTTTTATTTTTCTTTTCAATTTTTTTTTCTCTGAAGAAGGACTTCTTCGACAAGTCTGTGGTTTCACTTTTATGCGCTGCTTTGTTAATGTATACGAATAGGTTTTGACTTTGTTGGCTTGGTTTGGTATGGCTTTGGCTCTACTTGGCTTGCCTGATGCCTTTGCGGGCTTTAGTGGTTTTCTTTATGAAATAGTGCCGGTGAAATATTCAATTCGTTTTTCTTATTTGTTTCCTTTAGAATTTTCGGGTAAAGTTTTCTTTAATTACTGTTTGCTTTTAGTATGGTTTGCTCAACTCTTTCATCTTTTAGAAAATCTTTTCAACAAAAGGCTTAAAAAAACGAAACTAAAAACAAAATGAAACGTATCTAAAGGTAAAACAAGAGGGAATGGAAAACCAATGATATATAGGTAGAGGTTTCTTCATGATTAGTGAGTTTATAAAATGTAGACAATTTAGGACTAATTTAAAAGAAATTTCTAAGATGCCATAGCACATTGGAGATAAGTTTTTAAGAATAGAATTTTTGAATTTCTACCTATGGTGATATTTAAAATAATTAATAAGTTGGAAAATACAGTTATGAGCAGGTGGAAAAATACAACGTCCGTCTTCGATTGTATCAGTATACGAGGAACAAGAAGAACGATATGTTGTAGCCTTTCACACGTAACACCGAACCGATTTGGTTACCACAATTGATGGTTTCAGTTGGTGACAAACACTCATAACTCATACACGTGTGGTTGAGGGTATGAGTCCATTGGCTCTGGTTCTCACAAGCTTACTTGTTACCAAATGTTTCAACAAGAGTGAACAAGCAAATTTGAACTGATATAATGAGTTTAGACCCCGACCCCAATCGAATTGAAATTGTCAGGTTTCGTATTGTGGAATGCATTCAATTGAACAAGTCTCTTTTGTGAATTAGTGATCAAAATATTGTGAATATTTAAAAATTGAGAATTCATTGATATTTCAGCATTTCAAATCAAAAATTGCGAAAAGAAAACGCTTCTAATCTTCTGGAACTGGAGCAAGATTTACTGAATAAAGTTGTTATTTGCCTAATACTTCTTTAAATTTAAAGCCTTTTTTATTTGTTAGTTGTTAATGGTTCAGTAGGAATATTGCAATCCGTAATTTTTGAAAAAGAATGATGAACTTTGGACGATTTCTTCGTCCGAGTCCTTGGAGCGACACACTTTCCAGGCAGTGAGAATAGCCTCGAAACGCTTAGATCCCTTAATACGGTAATGGCTCATGCAGGGTAAATCAATACAATTTAAGTCTTCAGGTCTGAATGGCATACTGCTAATTATGCTACAGAAAACGCAAGATTTGGCAATTCCATTGTTGGAAATAATTTTCAAAGAATGCCTCTTTTTAAACTATTTACCCGAGTCCTTTAGACAAGTAAGAGTATTTTTTATCCCAAAAGTCAATAGGGTTATGTTTCCGCGAAGGATTAGTCTGAATTCTTTTGTGGTTAAAATGTTAGATCGCATTCTTGACATATAGATGTAGAGACATACGGATGTCCTTTTCAAAACTCTCAACATGTATACCTTAAGCGTAAGTTCACAGAAACGGCCCTCCATTAGGTAGTGCGTACAATTGAGAAAAATATCAAATTTTAAGAATATACGGATTTATAGGTACGTTAGGTAATATAAACTTGACAAAGTACGTTAGTGGAGAAACACCCCAGGGCGGAGTTCTGTCACCTCTTCTAATGTCTTCTAGTCATGAATAAAATTCTCGTTAAGTTGAAAGATTTGAAGTAAAGGCGGTTGCGTATGCAGATTACTTGGTACTACTAGTGTCAGGAAACTTCAGCTCTGTGTTGAGTGAAATCACAGAAATGGCCTTAAGGAGAGTTAGTTACTATGTCACGAGTTATGAACTAGATGTAAGCCAACTGAATTGATGCTATTTACTACCAAAACTAAGATACAGCTCTTAGTTCTACCCCGACTTAACGGCCAAACACTTTTGCTCTCTTCCAGTGCAAATTATCTTTTTGTTATTCTAGACCCTCAGTTCAAATGGAAACTGAATTTTGAAGAAAGGGTTAAGAAGGCAAAATTTTGGTGAAAAGTAAGGTATTCGATCTAAGACGATTTTGTGGACATACACAGTCGTGGTGCGACCGATCCTCATGTATGGTTCGAAGAAGGTACAAAGAAATGCTAGCGTTGGCTCCACAGGGGCTCTAATATCTTACCCAACTGATGCTTTAATTGTTTTTCTGTACCTTTTACCACTTGATTTAGACATTAAGCATCTAGTACCTTATGGCCACAGCGAAATTAGGGTGTTGATTCCAATAGAGATCTTTTCGACTGCACCCCTAAAATGGGAATCAGTAAAAAATTTAAGGTTATATTCCCATCAGCAAATGACTGGGATGATGACCTCATGACGATAGACTTCCACACAACAATCTTTATCGATGGCACAAAAAAGGAGTGTGGTGTTGGTTCAAGAATCTTCTCTGTGAATTTAGATATACCCTAGGTCGTTTAGGTTAACAGACTTTGCTAGTGTTTTTCAAGCTGAATTACTTGCTATCAGTGAAGCATGCAAGGTAATCAAACAAGATCCAAGCCAGAACCGGAATACGGCTTTTATAACTGACAGTCAGGCGGCTTATAAAGCCATTAATTCTAATACATCATACTTCAAATTGGTCCAGCAATGCCGGAATGAACTTTCTAGCATCAATATTAACCACAATATCACTCTCATTTGGGTTCCGGGTCATTGCGGTATTGATGGAAATGAACGGGCGAATGAGCTGGCCAGGCAAGCATCAGCCCTTTATGACTTACTTGCGGAAAGAGTCAACATTCCATCCGGAGTTACGATGGGCAAAATTCTCTCAATTTTTCTTAGCGAATCACACCGTAGGTCTAGCAGTTTAACTAACTGCATTATATCTAGAAAGATTTGGCTCACCTATGTTAAATCTTGAACACTTGATCTGATATGCAGAAACAGGCAAGACCTAGCCATAATCGTAGCTATCTGAAGTGGGCACTGTCCAACAGGAAAACATGTAGCGAAGCTAGGTATTCCTCACAGCACTCACTGTCATAGCTGTGTGGACCAGCGTGAAAAGGAAACAGTCCTCCACTTCCTCTGCAAATGCCCTGCTTTGGCCAAATTTAGAGCACAATCATTAGGAAGGGCATTTTTTGACGACATTGCCGAACTTTCGAAAATGAAAATCAAAGACTTGATCTCTTTTCTCAACGCGACGAAATAGCTCTAAAAAGAACTTCAATTACTTCTGTGCCGTGCCCTTCGTTTGACTCCTTAGATCCCGAGCTAATGGACTGATGGCTTCGACGGGGCTTACGGTGCGAGGGTCGGATATTCACTCAATGGAATTGGCTACTTTTTCATTATCAGTCAACAATCTGCCTTGCTTGGCTCAGTGTAGATGGTGTTGGATGAGTGTGGTGGTCCGCCTGAGTGAAGATCCAATTTCCGGATGTTTGTGTAGAATCAAACACACGCAATAAGATACATAAAATCCTACTAGATCCATATTTTTGAACTAAATGCAAATTGGATGACTCTGTGAGAATGTCAACACTTTCATATATCAATTCCATGCACAGGTTTATACAAGTTACGATATTAAAATGGGGCAGTTCAGCGCTTACGGGCCATAGAGCTACACGGCCAGCGGTCGCCATTTCTACCCACCTACCTACGGTTTAGTAAAAATGTTTTTTCAGCTTCAATTATGGGTAGGAAATAATATTTGATCAAATTAATGTTAAATATAACTCCAACATTTAGTTTCATCTATACATACATACATATTTTTTGTTGTATATAGTAGATATTTCAAATTTTCAAGCGCCAACAAAAAAAAAACAAATTTTCTAATGGGCATTTTTTATAAAAACCGATTGTACAAGTGTACCTACTACCCTCCAATCCATATAGAATCTTAAGCCATCCTGTGAACTTTTTGCTGTCCATATCATAACCATCATCGGTACTTCAATCATTCACTCAAAACCATACTCGAAAAGGAGTCATCATCACCCACTCGACTCACTTAAAAGAACCCTGACAAACAACAACAAATACATCGCATCCTCCGAGACTATGTATATATCCAAGGACAATATTCTACCTATACCATCGACATTTACATTTCACGTCGAGAAAGACGAAACAGGATGTTCGAATTGATGTTAGGTAGCATGTCTCGCCTTTCGTTTCAATTTGTTTATTTTCAATTAATGATGCATGAGCTAGATTCATCTGCAAATAATTTCCAAAAGTGAAAAGGGATACGATGCACACATACACACACACAAAACCACATTCCACACAAAGATAGCTCCAAACCTGCTGAGGGAAGAAGTCGCTACATAAAATGATGAAGAAGGTAAGTGCTACACTTCCGTCGCATTTAGATTTAATTTTGTTCAACGTTTCGAATTTTATTTCTCTCATTTCCATTCATTGAATCAGTCCATAGTTTTGCAAGCGCTGTTCTTGCATCGTCCTTTGGAGGTGGCAAAGGATTTAGATTCCTCTTTTTTCTTATTATCCTTGTCATTCTTCAACTTCATAGTCGTCATCGTCGTTGGTCGTTGTGCCATCGTCTTTATATCGTCCTTGGACCAATGATGGTGTTTTGTTTTGTCATTGAAGGATATTCCATCCGGCATGAAGAAGTGTGCTGCACAAGAAGTCGACGAAGGGAGGAAGACGAGAAGAATACAAATCTAATGGATTCGTACTTTTCGTTTAGTTTCCGGCACTGAAAGGAGCTTAGCATTTAAGTTTAGGAGGAGGTGATCACCATCATTATCATTTCAGGGTTTTTAAGTCTTTACCAGGCTAGCACACTGTGAATCCTTTTCATTGCATTGCAAACCTTTTTCCCTCTTCAGAGCACACCTGAATAAAATCAATCAATTTGAACTGATTCGTTTTAGTTGAAAATAGAAGAAAAAAATAATAATAAACCAAACGATGCAGAGCAACGATAATAATAGAAGAACTCGTGTTCTATTGTCTTCTGAGGTAGCACCATCGACAATGTTTGTGTTTTCACGTTGCTTACGGAAGGCGAACACTCGGTGGGAAAACATTTCGGACACTTTCATTTTATTTCGATTATAACATTTTTATCGAGCTGTTTAAAGTTTTTTCAGGACCAAAATTATGAAATATTTCAGGAGGATAAGTCGTGTGTTAATAAATCTTTTTTTTTTTATCGCGAAGAATTTTGTATTACGTTGGACTGTCATGCGGAGATTCTTGTGTTCATGGGTGCACTGTACTGCCTCTTGCGTGGAAGTGACAGATTCTCCACGAATAACTCTTGTCATCAAAAGGCCCACTCATGAGTCGGCAGAGTCGGGCCCCTCCATTCTTGTAATACGCATACAGAAATGGTTGAGAATTGAAAGTCACTAGATTTGGGCTCTCTACGAGCTGTGATAGCCTCTTATTTATCTGTTTTAGACTAACTAGAAAACTTAAGCTTTACCTCAAGAACACTCTAGAAGACTTGTTCACACTTTCGGAGTTTCGAAAGGCCACCTATTCTGAAATTCTCTTGATCTAGAGGGACAGCCAACTACGAACATACGTGCCTTGTTTCAACAAGGATGAACCCCTATCACATAACGATTTATTCTTATCATACCTAAAACTGCAGCCTACAATCCTATTTGTCATTAAGGTATATACATATCTTTGAATTCGACGTACATAAAACTTAATTTACTAATCTACAATCAATTCTCTTTTGTGTTTGATGGCAGTAAATATTTCTGTGATCAAATTGTTTACTTTTAGAAATGGATTAAGTGAATCCGTTGACCGGTCTCTCCAAGAGCTTTCGAATTTCAAAACATTGATGTTAATACGGAAAAATGTTCAAAACCTTTTGATTCCGGTAGCTGCTATACACCCATTATGCGAAATCTTATTTATCTCAAAAACGACTCTACAGATTTTGATAACCAAAATTTATCTCTGCTATTTAGGCATGGACTACTATATGGTCAAACAAAATTTTTAATACAAACTGTTATTAACGGTACCTGTCATAAGACCGTTTTTTTTTATTTTCGATTTCCTCATTAACGACTCTAACGGATTGACCAAAATTTTATGTAGGAGGGAGAAAAAATTTCTTGCATCTTTTAAGAAAACCTAAGTATTTCGCTGTGGTTTTGGCAACTACGAATATACTCGTACATGATCATTCCATACCATAAGATCATTCAGTAGAAAATGGCAAGGGTGGTATATTTCGCTTGACCGACGAAGAAGAAGACAGAATTGTGTTTTCGAAGCATTAAATTCCACACGGTTTTGCTGTCGAGATCAGAAACTAATGAACTTAGCATACACTGCCGTTCCAGTCTCACACCCGAAGAACAGGGTTGTGAGTATGGAAACGAATATGAAAAGCTGAGGGCGCTGTCGTCAGTGAAACATAAAGGCGATTAGAAGTTTCAGACAAAAGGGAAGATAAAGATAAGTGTCGGAGAAAAAACGGAATCTTAGGGGACACCAGCATTTAGCTTATGAATTACAGACTTGAAACTGTCCAAGTTGTATTGAGCGGTCGGAAAGGTAATTACAATGGCAATTAAGTTTGTTTCTCCAAAATGATTTAAGGATTGGTTCCACTTGGTGAGATATACCATCAGATTCCCAGTCGACCTTTTTCTACGAAAGCGATACTGTCAATCATTTAAAAGCTTTCGTTCTTCGAAATATTTCTTAAGCTGATTGTTGATCAGCGTTTCCATGACTTGGAAAGAAGGACGTTAGTGAAGTTATTCGGTAATTAAAAGGGCAGAAAGATTTGCCTTTTTTAGAGAGCGGCTGGATAAATGCTGTTTTCCATATACTCGTAAAGATATCCAAAGAGTATGACAGATAGAAAGGCTAACACAATGGTTTTGCTAGCGTAGAAGAACAACTCTTCTGAACCAAAAGGGATATACAATCTAGAACAGAGGATTTATGTATTTCAAGATCTTTGAGGACTCTATCAACTGTACGAGTGCGAAAGAAGATTTGTCTCATAGAACCACTAACGCTCGCAAGTACAGGAGGAGTCATAGTAAAGTGCGGAAAAGTCGAATTAACAGGAATCGGCGTTGCAAGCAAATTGGTTTTTACATGCGAGCTGACAAAAGGAGTGTTATTGTGATAGAGTGTTGGAACCGATGACTAAGAAGAGTTTTGACCATTTTTTACAAAAGACCACTTCACCACATCACTTCCTTTGGGACATTGCAGTATTTTTTTATGAACTTTGTTCTTCAAATATGAGCAGTTCAGGTATTGCTCGCTTGTCCGTACTTTTCCCAGTTCTTCTTTACAAAAATAGTGGTACCAAGAATTCACTTTGGAACTAACTGCTTTTGTCCTGGTAGGGATTAAAATTTTTCAGGCCATTGAGAATAATGCTTGTTATCATATAAGCACTAGAAGCTATGTCACTATTGAGGAAGCATAGTGAACAGTTATGAGTAATATTTCGAAAAAAGTTATTTAGTCCATAATAATTGGCTTTCTCATATTCCAAACGGTTATCTTGGGAGTTTGTTCTTTAACTGTGTTGGAGAAGCATGAGAAATTTGATGATATCATGTAGTGGTCCGACATGCCTAGAGGTACCTATACTCCTAATACTCTAAAAGTGTATTTATCAGGGTAAGATGTGAGGAACAGTGGTACCACTTTACTTCAATTGAAGTAGATCTACTTCTTTTCTTCAAAATATTTTAAAATCTAATTCCTACTTCGCACCATCAGCAAAATACTGAAATCTACTTCATTTTAAAAATCTCTGTTTCAACCTAGTACTTCAATTTTACAAAATAAAGCCCAAATATACTTTCCATATTTTTCTCTAAGTAGTCGTATATGTAACCCCATAATTACCATTAAATAAAAGAACGTCAGTACAGTACAAATAAACAAATGAGTAGTTTAATACGAAATTTCTTTAAAGTTAAAAGAAATGTATTGACAATTTTAAACATTCAGTTAAGGAAAAAAAAATTTTGTATACATTATTTTTTCTAAAAGCAAGTAAAAAGTCATTTTGAAATCTACTTCGATTTTTTTCAATTTACTTCACTTTTTTGTTCAAATCTACTTCGACTTTTTTTCCGGAAGTGGTGAGCTGGTGAGGAACAGATAAAGAGTTAAAGCCACTTTACACGATAATAGAAGTCATATGACCTGTCATCACATTTTCTGTATGATTTATCAAATGACCTTTCATTTCGAGTCAAGTCATACCGTTTTGATTTATCTATGCTTTACACGTCTATGACTTCCTCTTTGATTTTCAGAGTACCAAAATCCAAAATAAATATAAAATATGAACTGAAATAAATTTGTGTCGTTATTCCATGATGGAGAACAAAAAGAAAGCAATGGCAGTGGTTTTATCAACAATGATAGCTGTATTAATTCAAAATTTTACAGTATATATGTTAATGAGATCTGAAATATTAAAAAAAAAACCGCATACATAGTTACCTTTTCAGAATTTTTCCATATTTTGTATTCAAATGTCAACACTCCATTCAATGTTTCCCACGAAAACAACAAATCTCGTATGACTTCTCAAATGGAATTAGCTACAGTCCTAATGTCAAAAAAGTCATATGCTTTTTCGTTTGAGAAGTTATATGCGTTTAATGGGTGCGTTCAAACGTTTTGATTTGTTTTTTTTGACAGGTCATATGAGAAAGCATATGACTTATAATATTGTGTAAAGTGGCTTTTAGCTCATTCACTTTGTTTTAATTTTCTTTATACATAGATGCTTACGTTTAAAATAAAATTGACCGAATCATTTTCAAATAATTCAGTTATCGAAAAAAATTAAATCTATCAAAAAAAAAAAATAGTTTTTTCTTAACAGTTAGATAGGTCTGTATGGCCAGTATAGGTTCTGTTTCATTTTGACCATTAAACAAAAATAAAGAAGACTTTGGGCGCGATGTCTTGATGAATATCCTCATCGAACTTTAAAAGTTTTACTTACAAAAAAAAAAAACATTTATCTACACTTAAAATATCTTAAGCAATAAAATTACTAGCACTATATTACGGTTTGGATATTGTCTCGTTATTTGCACTCAGACTACATTTTCTCTTACAACACTGTTTCGATATAAAAGTTGAGTTAAAAATTAATTTCGATTTTATTATGCTCTTTTTGCAAAATCGCTTTTTAAAGTGAATTGTGAAAATTGGTTTAAGAGACATAATACTTCAGGAACGAGTAGGTAGCAATGGTTTGGATTCGACATTCACGCAAACCAAATGAAACACCATTATGGCCAATTGGTCGACATTAAATTTAAATTGACTCATTTGCGGGCCTCACATTTTCAGCACGTTATATTATTTCAGTCACCCCCACATCAACAGCTACCTCTTTATAACGCTGCCACTTATATTGAAAAATCAAAACCATAGATTGATGAAAAATTTATTTCATTGGATCGAGGGGCGGATGGCGGCAGAAGGGGCGGTCTTGCCTGAAGGCCATTGGGAATAAGCTTTGCCATAATGTTGCGGCAACATGCCATGCCCAAATCAATTGTCCATCCTCAACCCTTCTCCCACCCTGCTTCCCCATACTTTTGCAGAAAAAACAAACCGCACAAATTAATTGCCCTTATAAAATTTTATTCCAAATTCCAATAATAGATTGAAACGCAAACAACGCCAGAACCAGAACCAGAACCAGAACGACAACGATATAGTTATACGCCCATCACCACAGCTAGAAGAAGCGCTTGAAATTGTATGTAGACATAATATACATTTCCCTCACTATCTCTGGCGCTCTGGTGGTGGCCATTTTGACATATAAATGGGTTGTGTGTGTTGTGTTACCCAGAGAATAGGGATGTGCACGAATAATTAATTTCATGGCTTTGTTTATTGATTCGACGTTAAACTCCAATTAAAATTCGATGGCTCGTCGTTCGGCTATACAAGTATTAATTATTTTAATATTTTCAAAAAAAAGAGAGATGAATAAAAAATTCTGTTGTGTAAAACCAGGACGAAGAGAAAAATGCCACGAAAATAAACAGGCAATAATACATTTTTAACCCTGAGGCTTTTTCGGCTGGATAGAGTCCGTGTATAGTCATATTATGTAGAGATCCCCGTCGCCTCAACCAACTCTTTGGAATATTTGGGTGTTAATACAGGCCCGGCTGCAGGGGTATACAAATCCCCAAGCCAACTTTTAGAAATGTATATTAGCACAATATCATGAATGTCTTTCCAAGGCATCAACTCACATTTTTGTTTCGATTAAACTTCCCAAATCGTCTTTTTAGTTTCGGTAAAAGATGGAAACCTAGATTGAACTTCGATAAAACTTCTTCAGTCTCGAAGAGAGTTGAAATAAATTTTATTCAAACATTTAATTGTTCGTCTAATATTTGGCGTCACAGGTAGTCTATTTGTCACTAAATAGGACAACATCACTCTCTTTGAAAAATAACACATCAGCCCCTGCATTTTCAAACCCTGGCCTACCAACGCGTCACCTATCAGCCTCCATGGCCGTTCCAATTCATTTTCAAGCCAGTCGAGCGTTGAGACCAATAATTTTTTTTAAAAATGAGAATTTATTGCGACCTCGGCTATGGTGAGCAGTTTCGCAAAATAACAGGAAGAAAAATGAAATCAATTTGGATCCATTATTATTATTTTATTGTTGACACAAGTAGGTAAACGCATTTTATTTTTTTTTATTTTTCGGAGAGAATGGCGGAAGCTTCAAGTGGAACGAGGACCGCAAGCTCGCACCTCTGGGTGTTTGCTCATTACTTTGCACAGCGTGGTGGTTTTACATTGTTTTTTTTTTTTTTTAATTTGTCAATGAAATTTGTGTAATTATCTTAAGCATACAACATTCTATGATTCATACATTAATATTTATGTCCTCGATCCTTTTCGGTTCAGTTCGATTTTTGTATACTATTTATTTTTGTTTGGGAACGAGAGCAGTGTTGTCACTTCCATTTCAAAACCCGAGGTAGATTGAGATGAAAAATAGTGGTAGATTTAGATTTTGTGTGGTAGATTTGTAATTTCTCAAATGATGATAATAATTCAAAACGACAAAGTCCAAAAATATTAAATTTTATATCTACTAACAAATTGGGCAGTTAATATTTATTGATGTTATATTAAATTAGCAAAATAAGTGAGACATAGTTTTTATTCAAAATTTTGTATTTATTGAAAAAAAACGAAAAAAAAGCTTATAATAAATATTATATACATATATATTATACAATATAAATAATAATAAATAAAAAAATAGTTCGTTAAATCACATTTTTAAAGCACTTAAAGTCATTTATAAAGACAAAGTTTTACATATTGATTTAAGTACCTAAATATATTTATTTTGATATTTTGTTCTATATGCAAACATATTATATATCTTTAAACTTACCATCAACAAAATAAAATTTTCAATAAAAGCGGATCAATTCTGCTCAAGGAATAAAAATATCAGATTTATTTGTCATTTCCTTAGCAAAAATAAGACTGTTTATAGTTTTGACGTCAAGTTTGTTTTTTATTTTTTATTTTATTCATTTCTGAAAAGACTCTTTCTGCTGCAGCACTGCTATGTGGTAAAGCAGCTAAATTGAACATATATTTACTAAAATTCGTAAACATGGACTCTTCGCATACATTATTCTCTGTGCTTAAATTAATCCATCGCTTTTAATGTCATTATTTTTTTCCCTATCGAAGGGCAAGAGTGGAAATCGCACTCATTATTGATAACTTCCTGCGAAATATCGTTAAGAGGGAATAATCTTTTTAATGGTAATAGTTTTGTTGCCGACCTTTTTGAAATTCTGTTGGACTTAATAATTGAAGCAGCTGGAGATGCATACTTGAAAAGTCGAACCTTTTTATTAGCTGATCACAAAGCTTAATGTAATACGCAAGAAGATTTCCTTTAATTTTATAAATTTCAATTTCCTGGTTATATTTTTGAATGTGTTCAATTCAATCAGTATCTGCCTGCCTGCTCTAACTCTATCTAGCCAAATATACATAAATCAACCTAACCTTTAATTTGCCTGCGCAAAAGTGAACAGTTTTAGAATTTGATCCTATCTAATTTGAGGTACTCATCAGAATGAGCCAAATGAAACTTGATAACATCTTTATTAAATTTCCCTTTGAAAGAACATTTAAAAAAAAAAATCCCTTAATTCTGGTACATTGAAGAAAATAAGAGATTCTAGCTGGCAACAATCTGCGGATCAGTGTTCGCTAGAGTTTTCTGGCTATGTGACAAGATTTGTTTTAAGTTACATTGCAGCTACTGTAGGTGCTAATGGTTATGTGACAGTGCCAGGGCTGCAGAAAGATTGGGCTTCTGGAGCGTGGAATAAGAAAATAAACTATCACTTAGCTGGTTTTGAGATTAATTGTGAAGTTACAAGGAAGGCCACTATGTTCGAATGTGTTTTTTAATAAAATGGTTTCATGTCATACAAATTACGCTGCAAGTGTGTTTTCGAGAGCTGCTATTGTAGATTCTAGCAAAAAAAAAGTCCTATGAAAATGACTTCAACAACTCAACAACTAAAGATTTATAGAAATGGTATAAAAAGTTGAGGATGATAGAATACAACAATGGGAGTTAGAAACCGAAATGTTTGACAGTTGTTAATCTTTGTCTCCTAATTTGAATCGTCTATACAGTATTAAAAAAACTTATTAATTTGATTTTGTTTTCAAAATGCGCTGTTTCAAGTATTTTGAGCTTAAGTAAAACTTGTAAAATTTGAAGTAGCTGGGGAATTTTACAATTTTTGTAGTACGTATATATAGAACATTTTCTTGGTGAATTTCAAATAGTAGCGTAGTGACTTTGTTTCTAACTCAACAATTAAACGATAGTTTATGTTCTTGTTTCACTCACCACATTTCCATAAACTCATACATTTCTGCAATCCTGGGCTGCCACCCAAAAGCACTTAAGGTTGTTTTAATGTAACTAAATGTACATCTTGTCACAAAGAACCCTAGCGAACACTGATCCGCAGATTATTAGATACCAAATATATTCTGGTTTTATTTATTTTTTCAGAGAAGCTATTTGCATGAATTTTGTTATACTTCTATTCTTTTATTAAATTATATGAGTGCTTAACAATCTGGAGCCTAAAAATAATTCTTACATGAAATATTATTAAGGAAACTTACGTGCAAGGTTGATTATTTTTGTCTTTTTGAAAACTTTTTTACTTTCATTTTGTTTAGAAGTTGATGGTCCGCTCGAAAGATTCCTGGTTAAGAAACCAAAAATCCAAATAAGTCTGATTGAAAATGGAAAACAATTATCAAGACTTAGACTCTTGATTTTCTTATTCAAAATTTCCTCATTTTTGATATTATTAACAAGTCTGCGTTTAAAATCAATTCACTTCAAGATTCAGCTACACCACAAAAATTAACCGTTTTTTATCGATATCACAGAAGGCATTATAAAAACAATAGAAATAAGATTCTAAAGCAAAATTCCTTGGAGTGTGTGTTAGCTATACTTTTTATAGGCAAACAAAATTGTAACATAAAATGTCTTGTTGAAAAGAGTAAAATATACATAAAATGAAAATGAAACCATCTTCATGAGTAAAGAGTAAAGCAGATTGTTGTTCGTAATTTTTCTTTTTGGAGGGAATGTAAAAAATAGTGGTAGACTTTTGAACTACCGTGGTAGATGTGGTAGATTTTATAAATCTTAAAAAGTTGTGGTAGATCTACCACAATTGTGGTAAAGTGACAACACTGAACGAGAGTCTTCAAGGCGCCTCCTTTGTTCTTGTGGCAAAATTCTGTCATTCATGCGAAAACAAAATGAATTGCTCATTAGAATAACGATGCACGATTTTCTTCGATGAATGGACGTTGATTATGGATGAATTCAGTGGAAGTTCTTGGCATTACTGGAGAGGGAAACCGAGCCCCTAGCTTTTCCAGAGTATAAGTTTGGTTTTGTATTTTTTTTGTTTGAGCTGGGTGAAAATTTGTGTTAAGAAATTTTAATAGAATGCAAATTTTGTGTCCTTTTTAGTACAAATTTTTCATAATAAAAAGAGAAGAAGGAAATGGAAAAGGAATGGGAAATAAGGAGATTAAGCAGAGTATTCTTATGGAAATTATGATGGTGCTAGAGGATATATTTATTGTATGTATTTAATTTTAACAAAAATTTTACTATACAGATTGTTTTTGTTGTAAAAATTTTTTAAATTGGGAAAGGACGACAATTTTATTTGCATTCATTTGATAGAACATTTTGTTTCACATTGGAAAATAAATGATTAATTTTAAGAAATCATAAGATTTTATCAAATTAAATTTTTATTTAACTTAACAGTTTTGTGCAGAAAAATAAAACATCCGCTGATAAAACATTAGGTTTTGATTTAATATTCGTAACGTGTATAGAGTTCTTGGTTAGTTTCAAGATTTTAACAAACCGAAGGCATGCCAACTATCAATAGGATTTTTGACATTTGTCACCAAAATCAAGAATAAATTTTTGTTTGATAAACTGTGAACGATATCCAAAGTTGGGATCTATAGAGAATTGTTGTTATGCTTAACTAGTTATTGTGAAAAATATTTTTATTAATAAATTTTTTACTAAATTGCAAATTATTAGTTGATACGTATTTTTTATTTTTTTTTGTTGGTGTTGTAGCTGTAGGAACTTTCTTTGCTTTTTTTTTAAATTATAAGTAAACTAAATTCACCCAATATTTGGACTTTTTTTTGTGGGGAACCATGAAGGACCGATATTATGGTAACAATCCGGAAACGATTCAAGCACTTAAGGCTAATATAATATAAGTAATCTGTGAGCTACAACCCGAAGGCATCAACAAGATCTTATAAACTGGAGTGACAGAATGCGCTACTGCGAAGACAGCCAAGGCAGCCACTAGAACGACGTTGTATTCTATAATTAATCGGAATGTTTGCTCTTACTAATAAAGCCATAATACATGTAAGATGTAACAAATTTAATTTTGTTCATTTTATTGCATTTTGATAAAGAAACTTGTATTTGTATTTATAGAAGAACTATGCGAAAGGAAGTCAAATTAGGAAGACCAGGTTGAAATCATAATCAAAATTTCACATCATTCAATTTTTTAAATACGCATAAAAAAATAAAATAAACAAATATATGTACAAAAGATAACTGTACAATAGTTTGAAAAATAAAATGCACGACTGGATCGCACGAACTTGCTCTTATGTAAAAGTACTTTGGGATTTAAAATTCATTTTATAAATACAATGCATGGAATTGCCGTCTGATTTCCGGAAAAGTATGAATTTACGCAAGGAAAGTTTAAAAATTGTTTTATTAAAGTAATTTTTTATATAACAAATTTCTTTAAAATTTTTCTAGAACAAAATTTGGGATGCCAGTTTTAAGTGTTTAGTAATATAAATTTTTAGAAATAATTTCAAAAAATAATCGGTCACACGTTTTCAAGATATTGATTTTTCAAAAAACATTGGAATTTATTTTTTCAAAAAACAAAATAAATATTTTTTTTTCGAATACTTTTATATACCTACAATATTATTTTAAACTTAAGGGGGCTCCTGGTGAAAATTTTTGGTTAAAATCGTTAGAGCCGTTAATGAGAAAGTCGAAAAGCAAAAAAGACAGTTCTATGACAGGTATCTACCATTAATAACATGTTGCCCCAAAATTTTTTTTTCCAAAAATGTAGTTCACGTCCATAATATCACACATAATTCTTTTCAGCAAAATCGTTGGAGCCGTTTTCGATATAAATAAGATCTTGCAATACGGGTGTATGGGGGGTAACTTTATTTTTGGAGCTAAAAAAAAAATTCAATTTCTCCTCTAGGGAATCACCGAAGACCCTTAAATACCAAGTTTAAAGAAAATACCTCTAGTAGTTTAGGCTGTAGTTCGAGGTACAGACATACAGACAGACAGACGGAATTGTCATACCCACTTTATTCGTCTTCGCTATCATCGTAAAGGTAACTTTGATCAAAATCTCGAGTTCAATTTTTTTCCAAATGCAGAACTTGCCCTATAGTACCTATAAGTCGCACGTAAAAAAATATAATTGAACATTGTTAGTTATGATTTTTCTGATTGGAGAAATTGAAATATTGTTTTTCATTTAGTACAATGTGAAAATATATTCTTGCAAAAGTAACTAAAATTGTATTTAAATTGAAAAAATCTTCGAATAAATATACATTGTTCATTGTCTTTAACAAAGAGGATTGTCACATTAAAATAATTCACTATAGGCCTAAAATAATATTGCATATTGATAGGATTTCTGTTCGTTTGAAATGACTCCTTAAAACAACATGAGGTTTCCTAATAAATTAGATTGATCCTCACATAAAATTGTTCCTGCTAAAACAACAAATTACAATGTTAGAATAACACCTCCATTTAGATAAAATTAAAGTCCTTACAACATGGTTAGCAACTGTTCCAAAAATGTTGACAATTCCTTCAATAGTACACATAATTTTCATGACAGAAATAATTTATACGAGAACACAATCATGCGAAGCAACTATTATGCGATTAAAAAGTTTCATGAGCGAAAAATAACATGCGAGAAAACTATCATAGATGAAATTCATCAAGCTTCAAAGCTATCATAGGTGACAACTATCATGCGAAAAAACTATCATGTGAACTAACTATCACGTGAGAAAAGTATCACGCGATAAATAAATTGTGCGAAAAAAAACGTTATGCAAAGGAAGCATCATAGGAGAAAAGCATCGTACGTGAAATACATCATGATTAATATCTTTCATGCAAGAAAACTATCATGCGGGAAAATTTTATATCTGATTTTCTGTATTTCTGAATTGAAAGTTTTCATGCAAGAAAACTATCATGCGGGAAAATTTTACATCTGTATTTTCGACTTGAAGGTTTTAGATTCAAAAATAACGGCACCTGTCATATAACAGTGAAGAAAAAGTTTATTTATATTGAAATTTGAAAATTGCTCTTAAGATTTTTTCTGTGAACTATTGTAAGAATGTCTCAAGCGCCATTCATTATTCTTACAGAATAATGGATACAGTCGAATTCGACTAATTCACTTAGGTTCAGTGTAACTTGCGTACAGAATAATTTTGAACGTCGCGGTTTTCAACAAAACCACCAAACATGACATTGAAAAATGAATGTTTGGCGTTCATCATCAAGCCTTGCAATGAACTCATTGAAAACATCAATAAATGAATTTCTGAAAGTGCTAAATAACGTAGTCTACGTTCTGTTAGTTACTAAGAAAACTGATGTAATAATTTTTTAGTTATTCTTGCAAAGTGGCATTATTTGTTCAAAAAAATAGACAAGATTCTATTTTTGGGCTCAAAGAATTTTTGCTTTTAACAGAATGGACATTTTCCTTTGTATCAACATGGTGTCAAAGTATTAAATACTACATAACAGTTTGCTAACTTATAAGCAGTTTACTATTTTTTTCTAAATTTAATTAGCATCGTGCTAAGGTAATTTTTTAACCCGAAACATTGACAGTTTGTGTGAAATACAGACCGTTTTTGACATCTGAAGTGTCAAAGAGTCATAGTTAGCACTACATTCAAATGATAAAACAGGTATTTGTAAATTTAATAAAATGTTAGAGATAGTATGTTGTCATCTTTTTAACTTACTGTCAAAGTATATAATATTAAAGTTTAAACTCGTACTAGTTCGATTAAAATTTTGAGGCTTTAATTTTTGAAATTGCAAGATTACATTACATTAAATTACATATTACACTACCTCGTAGATAAATCTACGAAGTATAGACACTGAAAGCACTGACAACTGAGGCCATCGGCTTAGACAATACAACAGAGAGATACTCAGAAAGAAAAAACAACAGAAGAAACACATGTCAACAGCACAAGGTTGGTATTTGAACGGTCATCCATCCAAGTACCAACCACGCACAATGATGCTTCATTTCGCTGATCGATGGGAACGATGCTTTCATCAAAGCCAAAGCCGTTGACGAAATTGCAAGATTCTTGAACATAATAATAAGAACGAGCGAATTCGTCGAACACTTTATTTCATGGTCACAGTGCTTTCTTTTACTATGAATTACTTAAAGATAAAGATCTGACAAAGGATTCGAAATATCTGGAACATAAACTGAGGAATTCAACCAAATTAGTATTCAACAAACATCTTAAAACGAAGGACAACTTTCGAACGGACTAATTGTACGAAAATATCAGCATCATCTGTCATGCTATAAAACTCAGAACTCCAACTGCTTTGACAATAACTTTTCCAAAAAGCCGTCCTTTTTGTAAATTATTAAGCTGGTTTTATTGAACCAACACACAGTTCTTCAAACCCGTCACTGGAAAAAAGCAATTTCAGTTTTATTGCCCTAAACAAACCCTCATAAATTGTGAAAACCAAAATCCTATAAAAAACATTAAATAAATAACTCATTTGGAATCCAATAATTAATCCCACTTTTACGACGAAAATTCATTATAAAACTGAGTATTCCACCTCGTAAAGTCTTAAGTATTTCAAGATTCATTTGGGTTTTTTGCTTGTAAGAATAAACTTACAACTTCTCCAACAAAAATCGGGATAATCTTGTTTATATTTATAACAAAGCAGTTCAAATTGAATAAAAAATCTAACTTCACTAAAGTAGGAGGACGAAGGTTTTAGAGTCATTTTGTTTGCAACTAATTAAAAGGATTAAGTACACAGTCTACCATATACACACTCCCATGCACAAACACTTTAATTGCATACAAAATCCCTGACCACAACTTGTCCGATGGAAAATCCTTTCACCCGTCGTCCGTGCGTCGGTCTGTGGGTCCGTCTATTTGTCGGAGTCACTGTCGTTCTTCGGGAAACCCCTTCCTTCCTTGGAAACATTGAACATATGGGAAAATATCAATTTTCATAGATACACCACCCAACCACACGGGTTAGCACATACACACACTCACAGTACCCGAATTAATTACCCTGCTTACTAAATAACCTTAGGGGTGGGACTTAGCAAAACATGAGATTTCCATGTGCAAAATAGTTGTTATGGCAAATTAATCCCTAAGTCTTTGTGTACACTCTCACACCACCCACACTCATCTCATCATCAGCCCCAGTGTCGGTGATTGTGTTGTGCAGAATCTTAAGTTATCTGTGGTTCGAGTCTTGGATAGTGATGGAGAGAGGTTTCGCATCCCAAACAATGCGGGCAAAATATCTTCTAACCGAGAGTCTAAAGTTGCCTCTTTTTTGCCAATGTTTGAGGTGCCGCAATTTGTGTTCGAATTAGGGTGCTGGCTGATAGTTGGGTTTGGGTGGGGATTAGCAACTTTAAAAGATGCATCTTTCTTCATGCTGTGCTGTGTGCCATTAGTGTGTTTGTGTTTGTGTGCCGGTCTTAAATTGAAATTAAAAATCAATGACACCAACTTTTGCTAATCCGTAAGTGGCCAAAATATCGCTTTCCTACATGCTACGCCTGCTATTGCCGCCACTATACTCTGCCACTGCTGCCACACTTAAAGTATCCTAGAGAGCCACCATCATCATCAGGGTATTTTAATCCTTTCCGCAATCATTTGCTTTGCTCCTTTGTTGCATGCACCACACTCAGGATATTAGCGAGGATTAAATTCCGCATACATACATTTATGAACTGTATACACACAGAGGGAAAAGTTTTATTGTAATTCCCTAATGCATGTTGGTATAGTTTTGGAAGTTGAAATAAATTTGGTTGCCCTTGAAGCTCATAAACGCTTCTCAAGCTCTCTTCCATTAAATTTCGCCTGCAGTATGGTCTCGTGGTTTTGGGATTTAGTTTGCATGCATGTGTGTTGGTTCCTGGTCTGAAATGCATTTCCATTTCCTAGCAATATTATGATTGTAGTGGGGACTGGGCCAGTGCCAATGCCGGTCGCACTTTACATCACATACTTAGTTAAAATGGGGTTAGCGAGTGAACTTGTGGCACCTGGGTTTTTGTGGAGCCCGTGGCACTTGTTCGAATTGAGTTTACGAAAACCGACATGCAAATGGACTGAATAGTAAAGTTAGGTACCTTAATATGGAAATACCATCCATTACCTCAACAACGTTGAGTGGTGTAATGCTTAATGCTACGTGGTTATTTAATTGAAGTTTACTCACACCCCCCTACCTCAAAGTAAAACTTAATTCTTCAGGCTTTAGGGGATATGTACTTTCTTGGTCTTGATATCGAAGATACATATACATGTATATGTATGATTTATTCATTCAAGATTACTTTTTGTATCAATGAATTCAATCCGTAGAACAAGATCCAAGTCCGCACTTAGTCGGAGTTTTGAGGGCTGACAATATGTTTTTCTTTTAAAACCTTTTCAATTAGTACAAGCAAATATGATTCTCTAATGGAATACAAAAAAAAAATCAGGTAAAATAAGTTTAATTTTAAGTCCTTAGACATTATAAATTAATATTCTAAATCTTAAATTAAATCTTATTTGTATTATAAAATATGTACATATAATCTTTGATTTTACCTTTCGATCCAATGGCCCTTAGTAATAGACATTCATAGAATCGGTTTTAAAGTCACTTTTTGTTAGATGTAGAAAAGCTGCTTTTAAAATTTCGTACTTAGTAACAAATCAAATTTACAAAAGTCTTATTTATACCAATAATTGTGACTCATTTTCATAATTTCGTTATTGTGAACTGATACACAAACAGATTTCTATTAACCAGATTCGTAAAGTTCTATTGTGATTCTATCATTTTAAATTTAACTTAGTTACAGGAAAGTCGCTTTTAAGTATTTATACTTGAAATTTGTTTTATTTCTACGAATGTTTGGTTAAAATCGAACTTAGGCTAGATTAGGATCTATTACTCAGGGCCAATGAGTTTATGTGTTAACCGGAGGATGGCGCTAGCATAGTAAAGTAGATAGAGTTGACAGCTCCATTAACAGTTGTTGGCGTTTTATCTGCATATGATGTATTTTTGTTTTGTTTTCGTTCAAATTGTATTCTTGAGCCATTTCAAATATGGTATTTTTCACTAAAGATTGAAAATCCATCTCTGTTTCCACATGCCAGGCCATGATTGTAGCCCCAGGTAAGGTATAAACCATCGGCTTTGTATATTAAATATAAAATATACTGCAAGAAAAACCAATCTACTGCATTTTTTTTCCGAAGTGGCAACGCTGGTCTTCAACCGTGGATGATATTTTATTAGTCATATATATCTTCGCATTTGGCGAAGGTGAAGAACCTTTGCTTTTTCCTTAATGCGAGACTCCCCTTGTTAACTCTCTCGTGAAAGCCTATCTCCTCCGCCAAAAATTCTACGCTCCAATAAAATATCATGACTCCTCCGGTAATTGACAACGTTTACCATTCAATGGGACCAATCTTTTTTCACAATCGTGCTATTTCTAGAGTCTTGAAAGATCCGTTGGCATGAATACGAGTAGTATCCCAGCTTTTCCATCTGTCCTAATCTACAGGTCAAATTCCGATTGGATGGAAAATTACTTATGTCTTTCCAACCTCATGAAATTGCTGATCAGTTTTCAGCCTACGAAATATCTTGAAGAACGAAAGCTTCTTAATGACCAGCAGTACGGCTTTGGTAGCAAAAGGTCCATTGGTCAAAGTAAGATTATTGCTCTTGATATTGCAAAAGTATTTGATAGAGTCTGGCATCAAGTTCACTTAATTAAAATGCGTGTCTTCGGATTCAATGACTCTTTTATTTGACGAATTAGAAACTACCTTTCGAAACATTCAATACAAGTTGTACTGTACGTATTTAAGTCTGATACCCCCTCCATTCTGTCTCTTTCAAATTTTCATAAATGATCCACTGTCTGCAACTTCTAATCCATTAAATTGTTTTACTGACCATGGTACTCTTAGGTTTTTATATTCGTCTGAAGATTCACAACCTTGCAGTTCAAGTGTGTAACTCCAACAAAAACGTATGATAAGTATATTAAATTCTGATTTTTAAAAAATTGTTCACTGGGAAATGAGAAAACGCGTGGAATTTAATGTCCCGAAAACTCAATGCTGTCTCTTATTGCTAAGGCGAAACCTACCATCTGCTTCTGCTTATGAGAGGGATTTTAATCAAGAAATCTGACAAGCTTTCAGTCCTCGGTGTATGAATATCCAACCATATCCGTCGAAAGTTAGAGTCAAATTCTTATCTCTGAGCTGGTGCTTTTTCGACCCAATTGGGTCTTTTAAATAGTATTCAAAGAAAGATCTTTAAAATGATGGGAGATATTAAAATCGTTGAAACATTTACATCTCTAGAACACCGTAATGTTTCTTGTGTCACGTTATTTTATGGTTTCTTTGATAAACAGCGGTCTGCTAAAATCGCCAGGAGTATTCCTCCCTTTAAACAATTCAACCGTATTGCTCTCGAGCTCAATTTCGGACGTAATGTTAAGTATAGAGATTCTTTCTTTAACCGCACTACACGAATGTGGAATGCTCTACCCAACTCTGTTTTTCAACTCTCATTATGATATACAGAAATTCAAAACAAATGTGGATCGGTAGCGCCTTTGTAAGTCCTCTCTACTTTCCCATATGTTTGCGATGTGTTCTCTTTAATATACGAGTATAAAGAGTATTCAAATCCTCTTGATGGCGAGAGTGAGTTGTAAGAAAAAAATATATTTTTAATAAAATAAAATGATCAATAAATTAACAAGCTGCTTCTATATTAAACACCTTAAACTTTTAAGGTAAGTAAAATAAAACTGTTATTTTTTCGCCTAAAATTGTTAAGAGAATGTAGGGTTAGGCTAATTAAAGCGAAAGAATTGGTCGTATTTTTTCACTTACTTTTGTATAACCTATTTTTTGAAAAATTGTTAAATTTCAGAAAAGAGTTCTTTTTGAAATTAAATAAGGAAAAAAAACATTAAATAAACTATATTTAAGAGTGGATTCAAATAAAAATAATTAAAATATTATTTCCCAGAAACTGCTCTCGCAACCCTTAAATATAATTTTAAAAATCTGAAGATCATTTTGATTTCGGAAAAATAAACTTTCCAAATCTTAAAACGAATAAGTATGAATTTAAAATTCAAGACTTATGTAAACAGAAAAGGGTTAAACTTTATTATTGAAAATCCCAGGGGGTACCTACTTGCTATATTTAAAATGTTTAGCAGATTTTACATATAAATTAGTGACAACAAAAAAACTTAGTTTCATAACTCGTTTATTGATCTCAATGCTTCCCAACATCCGTTCGCTTAAATTATTCCCTCTTGAATGGAACTGAAATGACAGTTAAGCTTGTTTCTTTTTCCAAAGAAGCTTCCTTGCGCTAGATTTGTTATTGTAGAGCTCTTGTCCAAGTCGCAGGAGAAGGTATTCCATCACCTCTCATCTTCTCAATAAATACATAAACCCAATTCAAGCGCCCAAGTCCAACCAAACAACGTCCACGCACAGCGAGCACAAGGACATTTTAATAATTCCACTTTACCAAATTGAGTTTTTAATTTGTTCCACCACAGTGAACACGTTCGGAAAAATCAACCTCGGGGCTTTCAATAAATCAACGTTAATTAAAAAATTATGCAAACAGGACAAGGCAAAATGTATCTATACAGGAGAAGCAGCAGCAGCAGCAACATCAGCCAGGACCAAGCTCACACAAAGAGACACACAGATACAGTGCTACCGATAGAGAAAAAGAAAACCAGAGCTGCTCGTATACCTAGTATTTGCCAAAGTCGTTCATAAAGGCGACTCTGGTAGTGGGCGGGACGGCAAGCGGATGAATTTCGCAGAATAAATTAAAAAGAATACAAAAAAAAAAAAAAAAAAAAATACAAGAAATAATTAAATAATAGACGACGAGAAAGAGAGCAAAGGAACTAACAAGGAATTCCAATTCATTCCGATCCAGGCCACATTCTGTTAAGGATAAGCGGTTACGATAGGCAAGATGTTGCCTATTGCTCAGTCTACCGTGCTCGATGATGGATTAAAAATGAAAATCAAAATCGAAATGAATTCCTCTCGATGCTGGAAAATTATTCATCCCATCGCAGTCATCCTGTTCCAGTACCAGCTCCTATACCTACTTCTGATGCTGCCTCTGAGCGAAATCAAAGCAAAGGCAACTTTTCCAACGGATATTGGTTATTATATTTACATCGATGGATTTCAATTTGCTTTCAACGGATGTTTAATTGTTTGAGTTGCTGGGTTGAATATTTTCTTTCTGTATTTTTTCGATTGTTGTTGTTTTTCCTGCTCGTCCTTTGGTTAATTTTTTTTTATTTTTTAAAAGCTCACTATCCACCACTGCTCTAACAAACACAGTGTACGCAGAGTCAGTGATATCGTGCCTTTGTGCTGGTTTGTTGTTACATTGATATTAAATTCCGCTTTTTGCAAGGATATACCATCATCAGGCTTCATCAGTTGGATGGGTGGCAATGGCGGTGAGCTGAGTTACAACCTCGAAGTTCTAGTCCAAATTGAAATATAATAGAGGCAAAGGAATGCGCGGGCCGTATTAGGTTGAGGTGGTGCATTCATCAACATCAGCATGTGCTGCTTCTCATCCTAGCCAAGCCGTAGAATAAAGTATAATAAAAGCCAATTTAAGATAAAAAAATTTCACAGAACAGAATTCCTATCTACATACATGAAAGGTTGTGTGCAAGGATGCGTTGTCATGGTACGTTTTTTTCTGCATCATCTCTACGCATTTCCATTGCTCATGCTTACACCTCTCCACCTACACCTCCATCCCATACTAAATAATAGGTACACACAACTGTCAGGTTTTAGCTTTCGTACAGGATGATCTCCTTCTTCTGTGTTGGGAGTTTTTCGTTTTCTCAGTTACCACTTGCCAGAGGATTCTCGGGAATTCCATTTTTATTGTTCAATGTTGTATAAAATGCTGCGACGGAAAAGAAGGTAAACGGAGGTAAATAAAACGAGGAGCTGGATAAATATAAATAGAGTCGTTGAGTTCCTAGTAACAAATCAAGGAGACAACCTGAAGTAAAATGCGCTTCTTTTTATTTTACGTTTTTCTGTTGCTGTTGTTGTAAAGCTGTACCTCCTCGTACAAAGAGTCCTTATAGTGAAATATTTCAATTATGTTCGCATTCGTTCCCATGCGAGTACCCCGTGCTCACACGATATGCATAGCATAAGTTCACAAATACACAGCTAGTATACATACGTGGAGCGCTTGCATTTGGTTCCGCTTCGTTTGGCACGAATACAAAAAAAGTCGGGAGTTTGTAAGGGCTAAAGGACTTTATTGTGTGTTGTTAGCCAGAGAAGCTTTACAATTTGCATTCGTTTACAAATTTTCCAAGTAATGATGGCAATGACATGGTAAAGACAGACAAATTGGGAATGCTTTATGTTTGCAATTTGAATAAAATTGTCAGATGTTATTATAATATATTGGCAATTTCCTGAAGCAGGGATTTCAACTAATGTCCTTAGTTTCGTTTTGAAAATATCTCTCAATATTTGCAAACAGTAGAAGAAACTACTAAAATGTCTTTTAAACATGGACAATTTTTGTGGTGTTTTGAGCCTCCTTTGTTTAAACCGAATAAGTATCCTTAAAAAATGTACTGATGATACTAATTTTGCCGCCACAATTCTCATTTTTAACTTTGCTCTTCAAAAAGTATGCGAAATAAAGCAACTAAAGTGAAACTTGAAAACTGTATCAATGGTATTTTTTTTTTTTGCTCTAAGCTGTCAGGTAGATTAAATAAATATCTAATCAGCTGTATATAAACAATGAGTGTCGGGCTATTTAATTAGAACCTTTCTTTGAAATTTGCTGACCGGAGATCATCTCATCAACATAGAATTTTTTCAATATTTGAACCGTGAATTAAATCAGAGCAAGTTAGCCCTGCAAATAAATAAAAACCGAAGAGTCAACAAGCCGCAGTGAATAATTTAACTTTAACTTTTTGTTTTTTTCGACAGATATCAGGATTGATATCGAGGTTCGACCAGCGTTGTTACACGCTTTCACGAAAGTGTAACACATCTATACTATTATATAAAATTGTTCTTTTGTTTGCTTTGCAGTTTGGGTGTATATGACCGCAAAATCAATAAACAAAAAAAAAAAAAAAAAAAAACACTCAAAATAATACATACATACCTTAAAAATTTGTCTTATCTGTGAAGATAAGATTCCTGAAGAGCTCTGTATACTATTGAAACAGAGTCTAACGGGGATATTTTTAATTCAATTCATCCAGATAGAAACTTAAATCCGGATGTTAAGTATACAAATTCAATATTAATTCATCCGGATTTAAGTTTTAATCTGGATGTATTGAGTGAGAAATAAGACAGTATGTAAGTGTCTATTTTCATATTTATTTTACTGAAAAGGGCATACAGTGCGACATTTAGGTTTTATATGGGTCGTTTTATAAAAATTACATTTTTAGCGTTATAGCTTCTATTTTTTTTGCATTTCAATTTAAAGACTTGAAATTTGGCATGGAACTGTGTTTATATGTCAGCATTATAAGAAAAAATTTGCAGATCGATTGATGGTAACGAATAGCCATGGTAATTAATAATGTGTAATCTCCGTGGCCTTTTTGGGATGTGATTTTCATGCTTAATCAGTTTTATTAATATTTTTAATGATGAAAATGATTTTTTATTTAATTTTGGGCCTTGTCGTTTGAAAGGCCTTCTCTCAAACTTCAATTTTATGATATGCAAACAAAAAAAAATTTGTTTTGTTGTCCGAATACTTAGTTGAACGAGTGTGACAAGATTTGGAAAAAAAAACCTAATTAAAAATTTTCGCTTTTTCACACAACTAAACAATTTTTAATAATTTTTTACGATGCATTATCTTATAGTACGTCAAAAAACCTTTAATTCAATGTTTTATTATAATTTAATTATTGCAGTTAATTCCTTTAAAATAATTCTTTCATCCGAGTAAAAATTCAGTGTAATCTCCGTGGCCTTGTTATCTTTGTACCGCATAAATATTTTTTAGTCTAACCACCGCCAAAAGAAAGGTTTTTACTCATACTTGAACCTACACTGAAAATAAAAATGTACCTAATTTCAATGAATAGCGATCATAACCCGAAAATCATTGATTTTCATGCAAAATTCCTCCGCATAATGAACCTTTTCATACAATTCATTTTTCTTTTTATGGTCAAATCATTGTACATATGAAATCGCATTCATAAATAATTTCACATTAGAGTTGTTTTTGTAAATTAAAAAATTGAACATTTTATGAAATAAATCATGCATGTATGAACGATTCATACAAATTTAAAAGGGTATTTTGCACTAATTTGCATGAAGAAATCTTTAAAAGTATGATTCAAAATCATAAAAAAAAATTCCTACAGCATTGTTGTTGGAAAATCCAGCATCTAAAATTTTATGATGGCAATCATTAGAAATATGAACAATGCATAAAATTTTTACAGGGTTCTGCAGATAATTTGCATGAAGAAATCATTGAAAGTATGAACCAAAAACATAACAACATTTTTGTACAGAATTGTTGCTGTAAATGGGAAATCGAAAAGTTTAATCAATGTAAAAATTGGATGTAAAGTTCATAAAATATTATTTTTTTATGCATGAAACATTACATACTGTTTGTGTACAAAATCATTTGTTATATGACTAGAATTCATTAAAATATTTGTTTTTAATCTTATGAAAAGTTCATAAGAATTCAATGTAAGGTTCATGAAAAGTGAATTTTTATGTAGTATAAGATATTTCATACTTCTTATGACTAAAATCATTGTTTTTTGATTTTATGAAAAATTTCATTCATTATGATTTTTTGTATAATTTGTATGAAACTTTACATGTTCTACCTATCATTCGTGCATGAATTTTTTTCATAAAATCAAACACAATATAGTGAAACGTTACATGAATAGTTTATAGAAAAGTTTAATCAATCATAAAAATTGAATGTAAAGTTCATAAAATATTATTTTTTTATGCATGAAACATTACATACTGTTTGTGTACAAAATCATTTGTTATATGACTAGAATTCATTAAAATATTTGTTTTTAAGCTTATGAAAAGTTCATAAGAATTCAATGTAAGGTTCATGAAAAGTGAATTTTTATGTAGTATAAGATATTTCATACTTCTTATGACTAAAATCATTGTTTTTTGATTTTATGAAAAATTTCATTCTTTTATGATTTTTTGTATAATTTGTATGAAACTTTACATGTTCTACCTATCATTCGTGCATGAATTTTTTTCATAAAATCAAACACAATATAGTGAAACGTTACATGAATAGTTTATAGAAAAGTTTAATCAATCATAAAAATTGAATGTAAAGTTCATAAAATATTATTTTTTTATGCATGAAACATTACATACTGTTTGTGTACAAAATCATTTGTTATATGACTAGAATTCATTAAAATATTTGTTTTTAATCTTATGAAAAGTTCATAAGAATTCAATGTAAGGTTCATGAAAAGTGAATTTTTATGTAGTATAAGATATTTCATACTTCTTATGACTAAAATCATTGTTTTTTGATTTTATGAAAAATTTCATTCTTTTATGATTTTTTGTATAATTTGTATGAAACTTTACATGTTCTACCTATCATTCGTGCATGAATTTTTTTCATAAAATCAAACACAATATAGTGAAACGTTACATGAATAGTTTATAGAAAAGTTTAATCAATCATAAAAATTGAATGTAAAGTTCATAAAATATTATTTTTTTATGCATGAAACATTACATACTGTTTGTGTACAAAATCATTTGTTATATGACTAGAATTCATTAAAATATTTGTTTTTAAGCTTATGAAAAGTTCATAAGAATTCAATGTAAGGTTCATGAAAAGTGAATTTTTATGTAGTATAAGATATTTCATACTTCTTATGACTAAAATCATTGTTTTTTGATTTTATGAAAAATTTCATTCTTTTATGATTTTTTGTATAATTTGTATGAAACTTTACATGTTCTACCTATCATTCGTGCATGAATTTTTTTCATAAAATCAAACAAAATATAGTGATACGTTACATGAATAGTTTCATATTTTTTATGAATTTGATCACAATCTGGTAAGCCGAATTACAATCGAATTCATAAAATATATGAACCCATTCATGTGTCGTATGACTCAGCGTTAGATTTTATGAAAAAGTTCATGCATACCTATATGATTTGAATCATAATTTGGATGAAACTGTGCATGTTCTGCATGTTATTTCATATTTTGTATGAAAAATATATTAAAGAGAAAACCAAAGGACTTTCTCGTTTTGACACAAGCTAAACGATTGCGCGCACATTCAATTTTTAGTTGCATAACGGTTTGGTTGGTAGAAAAGAGATGAACTATTTGGTTGAATGCCCGCGCAGGTGTATATAATTATATTATATGTTACACAAAATAGCGAACTCATTTTAGGCAATCGCTTAGTTTGTATCAAAACACAAACTTTTAGTTGCTCGAACCAAGCAGTTGCGAAAAAAATTGAATTTGCGCGCCTAGCCTAAGGCTATTTTGTGAACCATATAATTGTATATATAATTACATTCAACTAAATAGTTCATCTGTTTTCTATAAGCAACCAAACAGTTGTGCAACTAAAAATTGAATGTGCACGCCTAGCCTTACACATTGGTATCCATTGGTATCCATGGAACACGATTTTACCTCGTATGTTTCTGGGAATACCATGGCCATACTGATATCATATGTGTTTTAATATATTTTCTTTCATTTGTCTCTTTTAAGGAACATTTCACTGACGAAATAAAAGATAAATATTCATTTTTACTCTTGATGCACCTGTGTACTTATTGAAATCTTTTATGATAAAAGTAACAGAAGTTTGTCTTTTATTCTTTTATGATTTTTAGCAGATTTCATAACAGATTTTGGCATACCAAAAATGCTATTCGTAAAAGATTTTTTCTATGTTCGAACGTTTGACAGTTCATAAAAGTTTTCTTAGCTGATTTTATAACAGATTATAGCGTGCTGAATACCAAAATTAAAATTCATAAAAGATTAGTTGACAGCTCAAACATTTGTATGGAAATTCATAGCAGAATAACAGAATTGAAGAATAAAAGATTTCGCCGAATAGGCCTGAATAAAAACAACACGATGATATGATTGACAACAACACATTGTTGTTGTTTCGTCGTCGTCTGCGAATGATTCGCATTAGTTTCGGAGAGTCTTAAATGTAGTCGAAAAATGTCGTACCATTGAGCAAAAGTAAAAGAGAACAAAAATAAACGAAAAGTGAGAAACTGACATTAGGGGCGCTTCATATATTTCCGTGCATTCGCTCAGTTTCGTTTGACTACTTCAATGAGCTCTCGACTTAGTTCTACCTTAAATCTTGAAAATAACTACTTTTAGTGGTATATTTACTGTTTTCAAGTCTACATCTTAAAAGTCAGTTTGCGAAACTCACACAAATAGAAAGCATCTGATTTTTCAATGACGTTTTTTGCTTATGCAAAGTGAATCTTAAAAACAGCTATAAGTAAGATATTTCCTACATTATATTATTAAGCTACTTTTTCAGAGTAAGGCTAGCCGCGCACTAGCAACTTTTAGTTGCGAAACTGTTTGGTTACTTATAGAAAACAGATGAACTGTTTGGTTGAATGTCCGTGAATTTGCAGATAATTATATGTTCAATAAAATGGCGAACTTATTTTAGGCAATCGTTGACACAAGCTAGTCAAAACACAAACTTTTTAGTTGCTCGAACCAAGCAGTTTCGCAACTAAAAGTTGCTAGTGCGCGGCTAGCCTAATGGTTCTCCCAAACGAACTTAAAACATTCGCTAACTTAGGTCTATCCAATGACCATACCTTGTTTTTCTTTATCGTGGAACAAAGCTTATTTGAACGAAAGAACGTGCATTAATTTTTTGGCACACCTCGTTCCGCTTTTTCTTTTAATGTAAGTTTCATAAAAACTTAATTTATGACCGAAATCATTCTTTATATGAAATGAATTCATATAAAATAAAAGTGATTATGTATTTTCATTGTTTTTATGAAACGAAATCATATAAATAGAAATCGGCGCACAACCCTTCAATTCCAAAAACACCGTCATAAAGTTGACTTGTGTTAAAAACCCACTCGGGTTATCCGTTCAAGTTCAATCTGTATTACCAGATTATTTTCACATTTGTAAAAACAAAATAATCTATTCATGTATCGTATGACTTAGTTTTTAATTTTATGAAAAAGTTCATGCACGAATAATTTGTTTGATACAAAGTATAAAATCTTACATGTAAAACATGTAAAGTTTCATACAAATTATGCAGGAAATCATGAACCTTTATATTAAAAAAATAACGAAACCCAGGCGTGCAAAAAATTACTGCACGTTCTTTCGTTCAAATAAGCTATGTTCCACGATAAAGAGAAAACAAAGTATGGTCATTGGATAGACCCATTACTCTAAAAAAGCGGCTCAATAATAAAATGTAGGAAATATCTTACTGTTGTTACTTAAAGCAGTTGTTTTCCAGATTCAATTTGTAGAAGCAAAAAAAGTCATTGAAAAATCAGGCGCTTTCTATTTGTGTGATTAATAATAAGCGAATGCAAAGAACACGTTCTTTCGTTCAAATAAGCTATGTTCCACGATGAAGAGAAAACAAAGTATGGTCATTGGATAGACCCATTACTCTGAAAAAGCGGCTTAATAATAAAATGTAGGAAATATCTTACTGTTACTTAAAGCAGTTGTTTTCCAGATTCAATTTGTAGAAGCAAAAAAAGTCATTGAAAAATCAGGCGCTTTTTATTTGTGTGAATAATAATAAGCGAATGCAAAGAAATTATATGATGCGCCCATAATATGAATTTTTTAATGTTCGTCGGTTTTTAACATTAGCTTTCGACAGCTTCCGAATATTATAGTTCAACTTTTAAGGTAGAACTAATTCAGAAGTTCATTTAATTTTCGTTTATTTCGTTTCTCTTTTGCATTTTTCTTTTCAAAATTTACTTTTCAAAAGTTAAAAAGTCATTGAAAAATCGCGCGATTTATATTTTTGTTTTTGTGAGTTTTGTAAACTGAGTTTCGAGATTTAGACTTGTTCACTTTTACTTTTGCTCAATGGTACATTTTTCGAATACATTTAAGGCTCACCGAAACTAACGCGAATAATTTTTTCGCGTTGGTTTATTAGGATTATTATTTAAAAAAAAAAACTGGATACAATAGGATTGAAAAATCGGGCTCTACGTTTGTCGATTTGTCAATTTGTTTTTTCACACATTTTACCATAAATATAATTTATTTTTATACCATTTTGTCTATATTTTGCGAAGAATTTAAAAAAATGAACGAAATTCCATTTTTTTATTTATTTGTGCCAATTTCATGTGAATGGGGCCTTAAAGATACGAGAAATCATAAAAACAGTCTTTTGGGTTTCTCTTTTATGAACTTTTCATACAAAATATGAAATAACATGCAGAACATGCACAGTTTCATACAGATTATGATTCAAATCATAAATACATGAACTTTTTTTATAAAATCTAACGCTGAGCCATACGACACATGAATGGGTTCATATATTTTATGAATTTGATTATAGTCTGGCTTACCAGATTATGATCCAATTCATACAAAAATATGAATCTATACATGTAACATATCACTAAGTGTTTGATTTTATGAAAAAATTCATGCACGATACATAATATGAAACTTACATGCTCTGCATGTAAGTTTTCATATTTTGTATGAAAAATTCATTAAAAAAAAAGCCAAGAGTTTTTTTTTTAATATTTCTTATATCCTTAGGCTAGGCGCGCACTTTCAATTTTAAGTTTCGCAACTGCTTGGTTCGAGCAATTAAAAAGTTTGTGTTTTGACACAAACTAAACGATTTCGCGCACATTCAATTTTTATTTGCATAACGGTTTGGTTGGTAGAAAACAGATGAACTATTTGTTTGAATGTCCGCGCAGGCGCATATAATTATATGTTACACAAAATAGCGAACTCATTTTAGGCAATCGCTTAGTTTGTATCAAAACACAAACTTTTAGTTGCTCAAACCAAGCAGTTGCGAAAAAATTGAATTTGCGCGCCTAGCCTAAGGCTATTTTGTGAACCATATAATTGTATTTATAATTACATTCAACTAAATAGTTCATCTGTTTTCTATAAGCAACCAAACAATTGTGCAACTAAAAATTGAATGTGCACGCCTAGCCTTACACACTATTGTATTTTGTATGAAAAATTCATTTAAAAAAAAAGCCAAGAGTTTTTTGTTATTATTTCTCGTATCCTTGAGCTAGGCGCGCACATGCAACTTTTAGTTTCGCAACTGCTTGGTTCAAGCAACTAAAAAGTTTGTATTTTGACACAAACTAAACGATTGCCTAAAATGAGTTCGCTATTTTGTGTAACATATAATATAATTATATGCACCTTTTCTTAATAAATTGCTGCCGAACACACTTAAAACAATGAAATTTCGTACAAATAAAAAGTAAACACACCTTTCGTGGCGTTTGCAAATAGCGCGATACTAATAAAAAATAAAATAGGTATTTGATTATTTTAACTTTAATAAAAGGGTACAGAATGTATGATGCTATATTCGATCAAAATCGTTGTTTTAACATAGTTTCATACTAAAATAGCTTCAACATCGTACTAATTCAACTAAAATTTTACACTATTATTTTCATTATTTATTTCCACATCAAAAATGTATTCGCCCTTCTATTGAGATTTGATTTTGATTACTCTTCAACAAGCATCCGACAGAAAGAAAAACGACAGAGACAAAATACGGGATAACTCAATTGTTTTCTGTTTATCGTGGAACGCTCCTATTTGAACGAAAGAACGTGCGCGGCTATTTGCACGTGCGTCGGCGTCGTTTTGCTTAGTTGAATTATAACCGTGATACCGTGCGTCTCGTCTCGTGGTCTCGTCTGCTAAAATAAAAGTTGTGCCTTAAAAAATTGTTTTCTAAAAAATAAGTAAATTAAAGTTTGCATTTCGCAATTGGAAACAGGTAAGTTTAATTTTATAATACATACCTACATATATGTAAAGTATAGTACTTGTACTTGATTTCCCTCAAGGAATCAAGTTTTTTTTTTTAGAAGGAAATAATAATGCAATAATTGTGTTTGCATATTTTATAATTTCTAAATTCATTTATTCATCATGCATGCTCGCATGTTTTAATAATTCCTAAGCATAATCATTAACAATAATTTTTTTATTTATTTCATTTTCATCAAGAACATACCTTCCCGTGCTCGTGCCTACCCAAGAAAACAAAGAAAAGTGTTTCACCAAGGAAAGTGACCTACGCAGTCGCTGCGAAACGGAATTTTTTGCCTATCGGACGTATGTACGTATGTTAAAACTATATTTCTCAGAAATTATTTTACACAGAATCGATTCTTTGTTGAAGGAATTAATGGGTGGAATCGCGTAAGGTGATAGTTGATTATCAATTTTTTGACTGTCGTTTTGACCATCGCTCTCTCTATAATTCTTCATTGATATGATAGAGAGCTATAGTCAAAAACGACAATCAACGAATTGATAGTCAACTATCACCTTACGCGATTCCACCCCAGCACCAGCATGCGTGCATGCATTTCCTTTTTAATTAATTTCTTTTCGGGTACATGACGATCAATTAATTAAAAAATTATAAAACATGCAAACACAATTGAATCCATGAGTGTGAGATCAAGTGCCATTGAAGCAAAACTAAAAAATTATTTCTTTTTTGCGTATATATTTTTCTAAATAAAAAAAATTGTTATTATTCAGCAATGAGAGGTGATTTTCAATAGAAAAATAAATTATTTTTCTGCGGGATAAAATGAATTTTCAATTTTTCGCTTGCTCGGTTCTTACACTCATCGATTCAATTGTGTTTTCAAATGTTTGGCTAAAATCCTTTCTTTTATGACGAATTCATAATTTTCTTTTCTTTATTTCATTTTCATCAAGAACATAGCTTCCCGTGCTCGTGCCTACCGAGAAACCACCGAGAAACCAAAGAAAAGTGCTACACCAAGGAAATTGACCTAGGCAGTCGATGCGAAACAGAATTTTTTGCCTATCGGACGTATGTACGTATGTTAAAACTTTATTTCTCAGAAATTATTTTACACAGAATCGATTCTTTTTTGAAGGAATTAATCAGCATGCGTGCATGCATTTCCTTTTTTAATTAATTTCTTTTCGGGTACATGACGATCAATTAATTAAAAAATTATAAAAAATTGAATCGATGAGTGTGAGAACAAGTGCCATTGAAGCAAAACTAAAAAATTATTTCTTTTTTGCGTATATATCTTTCTAAATAAAAAAAATTGTTATTATTCAGCAATGAGAGGTGATTTTCAATAGAAAAATAAATTATTTTTCTGCGGGATAAAATGTTATATTATATCTCTTCTTGAATTTTCAATTTTTCGCTTGTTCGGTTCTTACACTCATCGATTCAATTGTGTTTTCAAATGTTTGGCTAAAATGCTTTCTTTTATGACGAATTCATAATTTTTTTTTTCTTTATTTCATTTTCATCAAGAACATATCAAGTAACATTGTTGCAGCTAAATGTTATTTAAATGTTCTTAAATAGCTCTGAGAAAGTCAAATGTAAGGCCCTAGCTCTATTTCAAAACATATTGCAGCTCTTTGTAAACGAATTTGAAAATCTAGCTCTATTATGGAGTTTCTTAACAATCTTAATTAATATGCTCCATAATAATGTTTTTATCAGCTGTCGGAAAGAATATAAGCATTTTGATACTGCACCCTTGATTCGAATCAAAATAGATTCTTTTTTTTAATGAATTCGTCATAAAAGAAAGCTTTTTGGCCAAACATTTGAAAACACAATTGAATCGATGAGTGTGAGAACAAGTGCCATTGAAGCAAAACTAAAAAATTATTTCTTTTTTGCGTAAATATTTTTCTAAATAAAAAAAATTGTTATTATTCAGCAATGAGAGGTGCTTTTCAATAGAAAAATAAATTATTTTTCTGCGGGATAAAATGTTATATATCTCTTCTTGAATTTTCAATTTTGCGCTTGTTCGGTTCTTATACACTCATGGATTCAATTGTGTTTTCAAATGTTTGGCTAAAATGCTTTCTTTTATGACGCAGTCGCTGCGAAACAGAATTTTTTGCCTATCGGACGTACGTATGTTAAAACTATATTTCTCAAATATTATTTTACACAGTATCGATTCTTTTTTGAAGGAATTAATCAGCATGCGTGCATTCATTTCCTTTTTTAATTAATTTCTTTTCGGGTACATGACGATCAATTAATTAAAAAAATTATAAAACATGCAAACACAATTGAATCGTTTTTATCAGCTGCCGGAAAGCATATAAGCATTTTGATTCGAATCAAAATAGATTCTTTTTTTAATGAATTCGTCATAAAAGAAAGCATTTTGGCCAAACATTTGAAAACACAATTGAATCGATGAGTGTGAGAACAAGTGCCATTGAAGCAAAACTAAAAAATTATTTCTTTTTTGCGTAAATATTTTTCTAGATAAAAAAAATTGTTATTATTCAGCAATGAGAGGTGCTTTTCAATAGAAAAATAAATTATTTTTCTGCGGGATAAAATGTTATATATCTCTTCTTGAATTTTCAATTTTGCGCTTGTTCGGTTCTTATACACTCATGGATTCAATTGTGTTTTCAAATGTTTGGCCAAAAAGCTTTCTTTTATGACGAATTCATTAACAAAAAGAATCTATTTTGATTCGAATCCTGTTGAATAGGTATTCTTTCTAAACAAATCGATCAGTTTGTAAATGAATGACGCATTATGTTTTTTAAAACTTTTAAATTTATTCCTCTCCGATGACAATCTTAATAGGTTTTTTGTCTCAATATGAATTTTCTTTGAAATTTTTTATTTAAAAAAAAAATGAAGAGACGTTTTATCAATAAACTACAAAAACCTTTGATTGAAGCGTTTATTCTTTCATTTCTTTAAACTATTTGTATTTTAAATTTTTAAAGATGGTTTCAACTTATATTTCTAAAATTATGTTTTAGATCTTCGTTATAAAATGTTCTGTTTCATTTGCGAACAAGAGTTTGAACAATTTTGTCTTCTTATGCAACATTTAAAAAAAAAACATTATATGCGTCACGATAGTACTTTTCGTTGCTTCGAAAGAAAATGTTCCCTACTGTTTACGAAATCTTCGAGTTACAAGAGACATATAGATCGCTTTCATGCCAAAATTGATAAATGTAAAGAAGTTAAAAAACAAAAAGCAGTACAAAATGTTGAAGATTTGAATAAAAGTTCCCACTTAACTAAGAATAATAATGACAGTTTCGAGAGTAACATTTTAGTGGAACAACAATCTTTACAAAATCTTACAAAAGAAGAGTTTATATCTGAAGTTACTATAGGAAAGCTTTTTGAAAGTGCCTTAAAATGGTCTTTATCATTACACTCAAATGATACTTTTTCAAGAAAAGATGTTTACCAAATTCAAAAAGGTGTCTCAGTTTTCATAATCGACCCAATTCTTGAAATTTTTGGCAGCTTTGCTCGGTCTAAACTAAAAGAAGAGAGTTTAAATGAAATTAATAGTATTATATGTGCTTGTAAAAACCCTTTTGAGAAATGTAATTCAGATTATCACTTAACTCTTAAACTAAAAAATCTTGGATACATGGACGATGTCGATGAATTTGTAATTAATAGAGAAATAAATACGAGGCATCGTACTGGAGAGCTGCATCTTGATGAAGTTATTGATAAAGGCGTATTATTACCGCTACGTTCACAATTCAAAATGTTATTTCAAGCTGAAAATTTTCTTCTTGATATGTTAAACTATATGACATTTTTGAAATCTTATGATCGGTTCATTAATTTTGTGCAGGGAGAATTGTGGAAAACAAAGTCTGAAATGTATCCAAACAAAATACTGATACCATATTTCTTATATGCAGACGAATTCGAAATAAATAATCCTCTTGGGTCTCATTCATCAGTCCACTCCGTCTGTAACTTTTATTATTCCTTTGCTTGCATGCCACTTAATGAAGCAAAATTGGAAAATATTTATTTAGCAGCGGTAATCAAATCAAAAGACTTAAAAAAGAATGGGAATGATAAATGCTTGCGGCCTCTTATAAATGAGTTGAGAATTCTTGAAGAAGATGGTATTGATATTAAGACACCGAATGGTGATGTATATCACGTTCATTTTATTTTGGCCCTTATACTTGGTGATAATTTAGGCCTAAATACGTTGCTGGGTTTCAACAAATCTTTTTCTGGAACATTTTGTCGATTTTGTCGTTTACAAAAAGACGAATGTAGGAAAGTATGCTTTGAAGAGCCAGATAAAATGAGAAATAAAAGTAACTACAGCTTAGATATACAGAAGGAAAATCCCAAAGAAAGTGGTATTGTCAGTGAATGCTGTTTCAATACTATCCCCTCATTTCATGTTGTAGAAAATTTCAGCGTGGATGCAATGCATGATATTTTTGAGGGGATATGTCACTATGATCTTTCTCATATTATAATTCACTTCACTGAAACAAGAAAATATTTTTCGTTAGAAACATTAAATAAACGAAAAACAACATTTGAATATGGTTCAATTGAAATTGGAAATGCTTCCAATGAAATACATGCAAATCACTTGAAAAAGCACCATTTACGGATGTCAGCAAGAGAAATGATTACTTTTGTACAGTTCCTACCTCTTATGATAGGAGATTTGGTGCCATTAAGTGATGAGGTTTGGAGTTATCTTTTAAACCTTGTAGAAATAGTTAATTTGGTTCTTTGCTTTGAATTGACAGATGAGTCAATTTCAACATTAAGACACAGAATAAAAACTCACAACGAACAATATCTTCAGCTCTTTCAAGATAATTTGAAACCAAAGTTTCATATAATGACACATTATCCAACAATTTTGCAAAAATCAGGACCATCAAGAAAATACTGGTGTTTTAAGTATGAAGCAAAGCACAAAAGTTTTAAATTATATTCACATGCTACAACCTCGAGAAAAAATATATGCCTTACATTGGCAAAAAAATATCAACTTAAGTTTGCTAACAAAATCTTAAATCATACATCTGATATTGAAAAATGTATAGTCTGGAAAAAAGACGAAACACTATGTGGCTTGGCTTCTTTGATAAGCAAGAAGATGGAAGTCCAGCCAGACCAATTGAAATATTTTAGCAGGGCTGAATACAATGGGATAAACTATAAAACTGGCTTTTATGTGGCAAAATTATATGACGATTATATTATTTATGTGATAATCAATTTTGTGCAGAATTATGATAAAATTGTTTTGTTTTGCCAAAAATTAAACGAAGTTCACTATAATCCGCATTACATGGCATTTGAAATCAATACTTCTTCGTTGGGTGAATATTTTATTTTAAACTTCGAGGAATTAGTAGGACCTCCATCGACAGTAGTGAAAACAGCGGAAGGAAACACTATGATACTCATTAAAGAATACTTTTCACCGTAGAAAACATAATAGTAGGTATACCAGAGTAATAAATATGATACTATGATACCTACAGTACACAATACACACAAATGAATATACTTGTTGATAAACCTATATCTACTATAATAACTTTTAATATTTGAATAACATCTTTTCATTCTTACAGTACTATAAATATTAACTAAACAAATTAAGAAAAACAATAAAATGCAAAACACAACAATTTCAGAGGGTGAAAAAGACCCTAATCTGCAAACAACTATTTCGTACTCACAACTTCCATCCATGTATGGAGGACCCTCATTACATTCTATTCAAAACATGTCAATCATAGATATACAGAACTATTCAGAACCTGGCCCGGAAGAAAACTACCATACTTTCAGTTGTTCAAATAGAGAAATTATACATTCAGATATGCAATCAGAAACAACGGATGCGTTCAATCAACTTCTTAAGTCCTGGAATTTAGAACATTTGACAGAATTCTTAACATGTAAGATTTTAATGTCAGTATGAAAAATAATATTTCCGTAGCGATTACACTCCTTATATTTAGATTTTCAATTTATTTTAAACTTTTGTACTCCTTTTTGATTTGAATCGAATATGAAAACTCTGCCTTCCGAAATTTACTTACGCACTATCTCAGAATGCCATTTTACAAAATGGTTTCATAAAGTATTTACGAAAAGTATTCTGATAAGTGAGTTTATTTGGACTGGTGTTTTCTGAGCCTACTCCTCTATAAAAGTGAGAACAGTAAATATTTTTCGGAACAGCCAATCGAAGGCTTTTGGAGTAAAAGGAGCCAAAAGTTTTTAATTCCACACGAAAACGACATTACGAAACAATATAGCAACTAAAAAGACAACAGTTTATCGTAGGCCTGAATATTCAGGTATTGGATATAAGACTTGATAAAATAATACATTTGTTATTTTGCTTTGTAAATGAACTTTTTGTATAAGCCCGTATAGAATAGTAAAACAATAGCTCAATAATGATTAGAACTTTTATCACGGGAAATTATAAAATGTCATACATATGTATTTTAATTTTATCAATTTATGAATTGATAATTGAAAATAATGTATGTACGTTCTAATTTATTTATAAAATTAAGTGAAAGATTTTTTACTCATTCTTCTCGATTCTCTTTTGTTATCGTACTTTATTATTTTGAAGATTAATTGAAAATTGTATTATTCCTTTGGCTTTACTGCCCAAAAATATTTGTACCTTAGTCCCCAAATTGATCAATAAAAGTTCAATAAATAAGTAAAAATTAAATATCTAATGATAAAACAAATAAAGGAAATAGTAAATGACCACAAAAGAGAAAACGACACACTTATCTAGACCTTTTTCTAAGCATAAATTCAGTACATCATTTAGTTATTTTGCTTATTTTATAGCTGAAAAAATATCCATCGAAGTTTTGAAAATAATTAAACGACGTCATATTGCCATGCTTTTCCAAAATCAAAAAATTGGTGATCTGGTGGTCTTCGAACAGAGTTTACTAGAATGGCGCTCAAGTTTGTCATTGTTTGAAAACGAAGAAGAAGGGGAATTTATTCCTGAAGGACGTAATCAAAGACTTCAACCATCTCCAGCCTATCAACTACCCAAGTCAAACTACTCTTCACCAACTTCTTCAAGAGGTATACATTCACCAGATACGACTGAGTTCTCAATATCGTTATTTCAAATTTTAAATGAGAACTACAAATCAAAAATTGTGACAAATTACTATGAACAAACTTCTAAGTTACTGGAAGAACACCGATCAATGCTAATAACAATAATATGCAATTATTTTCAAGAAAATGACTATCACATGTCCTTGAGCACCAGCTATAGATTAGAAGAAGAAATTATTAGCCGTTTCCCCGGAGAAAGACTTGAATATTATCGTGTAGGTAAAAGAGGAAAACTCTACACCAAAGCTTGTAATACCAAAAGTTCTATGCGGTCCATGATCAAACGTACTTTAATCCCGGATACAGAAGACTCTTCCAACATTGGTATTGAATCAACACAATCCCCCAAAATAAAATTTAGTAAGTACTTATCTGCAAACTTTATTTTTAGCCGCCATATTATTCAGTCGTTTAATACAGATTTAGACTTTAATCCAGATTCATATAATCCAAACATTAATCTTTTTGGATTAAAAGTTCGTTTTAATTCAGGGCTGAATAAAATGGCGGTAAATGTATGCGTAGATCTAATTTCTTTAAATAATTTTTTCGTTTCAAATTATTCCAAAATGAAAGTACTATAGGTACACTAGGGTAAATCAGGATATCTTTTTTTTAACTTTTCTTAAAGCCAGAAATCTATTCTTTGATTTGTTTTTCAAACCAAGTTGCTTGAGCAAAAACTTTTATAAAAATTTATTTTCAAACTCAAAAAAAATTCTTGAAAAAAAAATTGAATTTTTGTATTCAAATGGATTTTTTTTTCAAAATTTTACGTTTTTATGTACTATTTTAAGTCAAACACTGAATCACAGGACTTATACATTTTTCGAGATATAATCTAATATCAAAAACAGCTTCGCTATTAAAAAAAGCAATTTTAATTTAAGTACAGTTGAGTTTCTAGAGTTTTGTCTGCTTTTAATAAAAAGTTTTTCTTGATTTTTTTCTCATAGAAATATATGGTTTCGAAATGCAAAAAGTAATAATAAATAATAATCTCCAAAATCGAGAAATAACAACAACTAGATACTTTCACTTTCGGAACAAAATTCAGAGTAAGGCCCCAGCATTGAGACCAAGAAGCAAAATCAGTATCTTACCTTATATTTTGAGTTCGAGTATTATTGAAAAAATTTAATGTAGTTGATTAGGTTCAAATAAAGCTACAAAAAAGATAGTTGTGTTTAAAAGTAAGAAATATTTTGTTAGTAAACTATGCAATTTTCAACGGTGGGCAGTGCAGTGTTTGCTCTAAACACGGGAGCAGAAATAACTATTTGTTCTTTATAAAGATATCGGGGTAGTTGTTTAATTCGTAAATATATATTTTTAATTCATAATAAAAATTAAATTTTAATAGAAAACAAATTAGATGCAAGTTGAAAATTACGAAAGTAATTAACGAAAAGGGGAATTACATTCATATATTCACCTGAAGCGTTAAAAACAAAAACCGTCTGACAATTAAAGGGTTCTATTTCGACCGACCGCTGTTTTGAGTTATTCATCTTTAAAGTTTTTGATGCCTAGATTTTGTATTAAATACAGTGATCCACAAAAGTCTGCGTACAAGGAAGAAATATTTTTAAAAACTGCTGTTATTCACAAATTTAAAATGATTTGTTTAAAAAAAAAATATTTTTTAATAAAGAAATGTACAAGGTTTTTATTTTCAACAAAAAAAAAACTAAAACAATTATTCATAACAAGAAGAAATTAATAACAACAAAATAAACCTCTGAAATTCTTCCACAAACGTCTGCGTATAGGTGAATATTTCTTGCATTATACAATCTTTAAGTATCGATAAATTTGTTTTTGCATAATATGATTGTTTGTTTATTTTTAATCGTTCTAAACGCGTATGGCAAATCATTGTCTTTGGTTTTTTTTTTTTGTTTTTAAAGCAAAAAATGGCAAATAGAGAGTTAAGTTTGAGTGAGCGGCAGTTGATTTATTAATCTTTACGTTAATACAAAAAAAGGCGTATGGTGAACAGCAATTTTTAAAAGAATATCTTCCTTGTACGCAGATTTTTGTGGATCACTGTATATTAAATAACTTTTAATTTTTGTTTTGTTGATAACGAATAATAGATAATTGAATTTCCTTTTAATCGGAATTCTAACTTTTTTCTGAAAATATTATAATGTATAATGTTTGTACCCAAAAGATCCTGAAGGTGATGCTGAGGAATGCATCAGAGCCATCAAATATGACAAGTTGTCGGCTGCGGAGTTTGAAAGCTGTTGGCAAGCATGCAGTCAGTATAGGATGAAAGAAATGCAGGATGCGAGCTCACTGTATACTATCTTTACAGAATGGCCCCAGTACAAGGAGCCAAGTGGTTATCGCTTAGTATGTTTTATTTTACTAATAATTACTTTTATTATTCCTATTTATTAATATTTTTATTTCATTTATTCTTAAACGTTTTTGAAAATAATGAAGATATCTATTAAACATACCAATTTTTAAAATTGTTGTTTGGGCTTAATGATCGTTTTATTGGATGCAGTTAATTAATACAAATTAATTCATTTTTCACCCTACGTTTAGCCAATTACTTGTTGGCTTCTTCAGGGGTTAATATTTATTATCTTTAGATACAAATACAAAGAGATGATACTTAATATTAATTAAAATTTAGAAAAACTAATTTTTCGGTCTATTGCACTTACTGTTTTCGGGATTTAGAGATTTTTGTTTACATTATGGTTTAAATAATAAATAAATTAGAATAAATTAACATTAATTAAACAACACATAAATAAATTAACACTTATTGGACAGCAAAACTTAAGTCTAATATTGCTTGCTATTAATATCACAGATCAATTATTATTATTGTTACAAATGGCAACACTATATATCGAGCTGATATTGTCCAAGTCTTCTTTGTAGTTCATTGTTGTTATTTTTTGCTGAATCCGAAGACTTTCTAGTGTGTAGCGGGTGGTGGTGCGGTTTTCCTTGTCCAAAATAGTAACATTGTCAAAGTCTGCGATGTGGTCTTCTATCATATGTTGTGAGAGTGCTGTAACTGTTCTTTTCTTTATTATGTCAGCTTCATGTTCGGATAATCTCACTGCAAGCTTACGTTTTGTTGTGCCTATGAATACCATGTTGCACTTGTTTTCGTCATTACCTTTGCATGGTATTTGGTAAACATTGTGATGATCTGTTTTTTTGTGTGGGTGGTTTTGTTTTTGTAAAAACTGAACTTAAGGTGTTATTGGCTTTATGTGCGAAATTAGTTTTTTCTCTGTCAAGTGGTGGTATTGTTTTGTTAAGAGTATTATTGTCAGTTAGATGAGGGATGTATGTTAATGCGAAAAATCTAGCGTTGCCAGATTTTACTTTTTGTGTTGTATGTTGTTTATTTAAGTTTTGTATTTGGTGAAGTTTATTGTTAATTAAATTATTAATTATTGTGTTTGGATAATTGTTCATTTGTAGAATTGTTTTTATTTTAGTTATATTTTCTTTGTGGTATATATTGTTACTGATGTCTAATACTTTTTTAATGAAGTTGGTTGCAGTATTGATCTTGTATTTCATTGGTTGAGAAGACAAATAATTTATCATTCTTCCTGATGAAATTGGTTTGCTATACCAGTCAAAGGAGATTTTATTTTCTTTTTTTATAAGTTTCACCTCAAGAAACGGTAACTGGTGATTGTTTTATATTTCTATTGTAAATTTTAGTTTTGTGTGATATTCGTTAAGTGTTTCTAATATTATTTTAGCGTCAAACTTTTTAATGATGGCAACCATATCGTCAACATATTTAGCTATAAATTTGATTTTTGTGTTAGATTTCTTCAACTTGTCTATTTTTTCATCTAGTAGGTGGTCAAGTACAATGTCCGCAATTGTTGGGGATAAAGGGTTTCCAATTGGCATGCCGAACGTTTGACTGTATAGTTTGTTTACATATTTGAAATAATTGTTGTCTGTTGAGCAGAATTGAAGAATTTTCAGGAACTGATTTTTAGGTATGTTTGTATGTGTTTTCAGTCTTCATTATTATTTTTATAGCTGTGTATCTCGGTATATTTGTAAATAATGAAACTACGTCAAACGATACTAAGATATCTTCATCATCCAATGCTACGTCTTTGATTTTGTTTTTCAGAGTGAACGAGTTTTTTACATTGTATTCTTCAGATATCACGGTTTTGAGGATTTGACCAATATGTTTGGATAGTTTGTAGCATGGTACATTAGTTGATGCTGCTATTGGTCATAGTGGAATGTTTTCTTTGTGGATTTTTGGGAGTCCATAAAGAACAGGAGCTGAAGCAACGGAGCAGGAAAGTTGTTCTTTTTGTTTGGCATCAATGAATTTTTGCTTAAATAATCCATTTACTATTTCATTATTGGTATTCTGTAAGTAAGTTGTGGGGTCATTCCTCATCGTTTTATATTTGTTTTCATCTTTAAGAAGTAGGTTCATTTTATGGTTGTAATCTTGTTTGTAAAGTATAACTGTTTTATTGCCTTTATCTGCGTTTGTGATGATAATGTCATTTTTATGTTTGTTGATGATATTTTTTGATATTGTTAAAGTTTTTAGGATAAATTTTTCTCTCTTTGTGTATTTTTAATTTTTCTTTTGTAATTTATAATTCTGTTTGAAAATTTTGATCTGGCAATCTCTTTTTGTTTACTGTCTTCTATTGTTGGAATATATTGTTCTATTTCAGCTACTACGTGAATAGGTGAGAAATTATTAGTGGTTATTGGAAGCGCGAATTTTTTCCCCAAAGAGAGTAACCATTTACTTTCTATCGGAAACTCTACGTTAGTTTTGTTTTCAAACCAACTTTCATTATATATGAGACCTAGTTCATTAGTGTGTTTTTCTTTTACACCCCTATTATGATTGTCAACTATCAATTTGATAGTTGATAAATTTTTAATTCAATGTTTAAAAACCCAACTGTTTCAAGTTTTGATCATTGAGAATGATTCAGACCATTGCGAAACACAAGCAAATTGAAAAATTAAAAAAAAAAAATTGATTAGTTTTTTAATAAATTGAGTTTTTTAATAAATTGAGTTTTGTTACCCGATTTTCAAGGTTTATCAACTATCAATTTGATAATTGACAATCGTAATAGGGGTGTTAGTTTATTGAATTAAGTTGTCTGAATTGATATGAATGTATTGAATTCTGTTTCATTAAGTGTGTTGTTCATCATTATTTTATTAAAACATCAATATAAATAATAATTTAACTAAAAAAAATCAATTACTTCACCAGATTGACAAGGATTTTACAGTATTGCACGGGAATCGTGCTGGAATTCTGGAAAGATGGCCCGTGCAAGCCAAAAAACTGAAGGATTTTCTTTTGACTGAAAACCGAATTAAAGACAAGAAAATTAGAGAAATGCTGCAAACGATTGAAGAAGCTGATATTAACAGTGGTACATAATTTTTTTTCATTTTACTATTACATAATTATAATTGTATTACTTAAATAAATAAAATTAGAGAAACAATATCACTTAAAATAATCTTATTTTAAAAAGCTTTATTTTCTTGAATACGCGGTTTTACAGCATTTGTATAAAATATTATATAAAAAAACACTAATTATTATTGATTATTTTTATTTTTAATTACAGATATATCAGCTGTTAAGCTGATGTGGTGTTTGCACGCGTTTCTAGTGCCGACACAAAAGGCCATCAAAAAAGATAATACTGGAAAGAAAAGTATGGTTAAATTTTCAATAACCACTTCCCAGCAGACATTCTTTTTTATTGGCAGCTCAATTCAAGAAATTGACAGCCAAATACAATTTTTAATTAACAAAGGAGAAAGTATTCAGCCATTCATTCTTGGGTTAGGAGACGAAAATTTTAAAAATGTTACTAATTTTTATGTATATTTAGACGGAGTTAAATTCGTTTTTAAAAGCTTTTTAAGGGCTATTGATATTTGCTTCAAAACATTCCATGTATTCAACTTAGAATATCCCGAAGCTTGTTCCCAAATTTGGGCATTTATACAAAACAATTTTTATGATATGAAAAATAACAAATGTACCTCTCCTAAAATGTTCGTTCTTATGGAAGCATTAAAAAATTAAATAAAAATTAATGTTATTTTGTATAATTGTTCTTTGTAATAATAAAATTTTTTAAATTAATTAAAAAAAGTACTGTTTTTAATGAAAGATTTATGATTTTCAGACAACTTACCAGAAGAAAGGCCAGGAATTATATTCAAAATATACATGAATGAAAAGAGTTTCATATATAACTTAAAAGTTCATATAGGTAAGCTACATAAAAACTCATAAAATCAATAAATTTATTCATATAGTTTTTGAATGTTCTATGGTGATTATTTTTTTTAATTAGAATAAATGTATAAATTTAGCCTATATATTTTTTCATTAAGCATTTAAAATGTTTATTGAATCTATGAATCCATTTATATTGACTATGAATGTTTTTATGTTATGTATGTATTTTTCGTAGAATAAATGTATCTATTTATATGTACTTTTTCATTTATCTTTGAAAATTATCATAAACTATACACAACTATTCATATTGATAATGAATATTTTTGTATGATTTATGTATTTTTCATTAAATGAGTGATTCCATTCATATAAAAATGGATATACATACATTCTAAGAAATAATATGTCCCATGAACACATTCACCTAAAATAAGAATGAATTTATAGATTTTATGAAAATTTTCACTGCTGTATGAAAAATTACGTACATTTAATGTACTCTTACATACAAGATAGGAATGGTTACATAAATTCAATGAAATGAATCATAAATCCCATGAATACATTCACATAAAATATGAATCCATTCATAGATTTTATGAACGTTTTCATTACTCTAGCACAAATTTCATAATTTCAATGTACTCATACATAAAAAAAATGAATGTTTACATACATTTTATGCAAGAAATTGTATATCCCATGAACTCATTCATAGATTTTATGAAAATTTTCATAAAAATATGAATGGTTACATTAATTTTATGAACGAAGTCATAAATTCCATGAACACATTCATATAAAATATGAATTCATTCATAGATTTTATGAACGTTTTCATTACTGTAGCACAAATTTCATAATTTCAATGTACTCATACATAAAAAAAATGAATGTTTACATACATTTTATGCAAGAAATTGTATATCCCATGAACTCATTCATAGATTTTAGGAAAATTTTCATAAAAATATGAATGGTTACATTAATTTTATGAACGAAGTCATAAATTCCATGAACACATTCATATAAAATATGAATCCATTCATAGATTTTATGAACGTTTTCATTACTCTAGCACGAATTTCATAATTTCAATGTTCTCATACATAAAAAAAATGAATGTTTACATACATTTTATGCAAGAAATTGTATATCCCATGAACTCATTCATAGATTTTATGAAAATTTTCATAAAAATATGAATGGTTACATTAATTTTATGAACGAAGTCATAAATTCCATGAACACATTCATATAAAATATGAATCCATTCATAGATTTTATGAACGTTTTCATTACTCTAGCACAAATTTCATAATTTCAATGTACTCATACATAAAAAAAATGAATGTTTACATACATTTTATGCAAGAAATTGTATATCCCATGAACTCATTCATAGATTTTATGAAAATTTTCATAAAAATATGAATGGTTACATTAATTTTATGAACGAAGTCATAAATTCCATGAACACATTCATATAAAATATGAATCCATTCATAGATTTTATGAACGTTTTCATTACTCTAGCACAAATTTCATAATTTCAATGTACTCATACATAAAAAAAATGAATGTTTACATACATTTTATGCAAGAAATTGTATATCCCATGAACTCATTCATAGATTTTATGAAAATTTTCATAAAAATATGAATGGTTACATTAATTTTATGAACGAAGTCATAAATTCCATGAACACATTCATATAAAATATGAATCCATTCATAGATTTTATGAACGTTTTCATTACTCTAGCACAAATTTCATAATTTCAATGTACTCATACATAAAAAAAATGAATGTTTACATACATTTTATGCAAGAAATTGTATATCCCATGAACTCATTCATAGATTTTATGAAAATTTTCATAAAAATATGAATGGTTACATTAATTTTATGAACGAAGTCATAAATTCCATGAACACATTCATATAAAATATGAATCCATTCATAGATTTTATGAACGTTTTCATTACTCTAGCACAAATTTCATAATTTCAATGTACTCATACATAAAAAAAATGAATGTTTACATACATTTTATGCAAGAAATTGTAAATCCCATGAACTCATTCATAGATTTTATGAAAATTTTCATAACTGTTAAAAATTTTCATAATTTTAATGCACTCGTACATTAATTGTATGAAAGAAATCATAAATCCCGTGTACAAATTCATTTTAAATATGAATAAATTCATTATTTCTTTGAACGATTACATTGTTATCACAAAAATAAGAAAATTTTTTTGTAATATTACATTAAATATATGAATGGTAACATAAAATTCTATGTCAGAAATTCATAAATCACATGACTCATTCTTCAAATAGGTATGAAAATGTACATACATCTTCGGATTTTTTTTTTTTGTAGGGAAAATGAGTTTTATGTATCAATCATAGGTTTTATGATTTGTTCATTCGTCTATGATTGCATTCATACGTCCATGATCAGGAATACATTATCTCAATGAATGCTTGCACTGGTGCAAAAAGAATGTATTTTTACATCTTTTCAGTGCATTTTTTCATTATTACTATGTACCTTTTTGGTTCAGTGTAATATAATTAGGATGACATTGAATTACATTTACTATATTAAAATTAAGAAATAGTCGATTTTGTAATCTCCGTGGCCATTTTCGTATTTGTTTTTTAATAAATGTTCTTTTAGTTTATAATGGCTCATATTATTATAAATTTTTTTATATTCTAGATAAATATACTGAATTTCATCATTCCTTAAATTGTTGGTACCGTAAAAGTTCCAAGAAAGTTATGTGCCGTTATTTAAAAATATTTTTTTGACTCTTTCATGCTTTTAAACAAAATCATTTCGTAAACAAACAACTTTTTTTATTAATTATCCTATTAAATTTATTTGCTTTCCACAAAATTTCAACTATTTATTGTTACTATTTATTTGAAATTATTTTTGCGCAACTCGGAGAACTCCTTTTCTACTTGTTTACTATAGATTTAGAAACTAAAACCCAAGAAAAACTGAAAAAAAAAATTTTTCAAACGATCAAACAAAAATGTCAATTTTTAAAAAATGACCCATACACCAAAAATGTACTGATTATATTAATTTTGCGTCCACAATTCTCATTTTTAACTTTGCTATTCAAAAAGTTCACATTGTCTTATGCGAAATAAAGCAACTAAAGTGAAACTTGAAAACTGTATCAATCGTTTTTTTTTTGGTCTAAGCCGTCGAGAAGATTAAATATCTAATCAGCTGTATATGAACAATGAGTGTCGGGCTATTTAATTAGAACCTTTCTTTGAATTAATGGAAATTTGCTGACCGGAGATGAAAGCTTAAGTTCCCATAGTCTTCAGAGAAGCTATCATCTCATCTCATTTCATCTCATCTCATCTCATCAACATGGAATTTTTTTCAATATTTGAACCGTGAATTAAATCAGAGCAAGTTAACCCTGCAAAGAAATAAAAACCGAAGAGTCAACAAGCCGCAGTGAATAATTTAACTTTAACTTTTTGCTTTTTTCGACAGATATCAGCATTGATATCGAGGTTCGACCAGCGTTGTTACACGCTTTCACGAAAGTGTAACACATCTATACTATTATATAAAATTGTTCTTTTGTTTGCTTTGCAGTTTGGGTGTATATGACCGCAAAACCAATAAACAAAAAAAAAAAAAAAACAAACACTCAAAATAATACATACATACCTTAAAAATTTGTCTTATCTGTGAAACATTTGCTAATAAACCATACTAATAAAATTAAAAATATACTATAAAAAAATATGGAAACAATTTGAGTAGTTTCATTTTTGAGTCTTTTGACATTTCTCTTATATTCTTGTTCTTTATGGTCATCTTAACGATAACAGCGCCAATGTTCATATTTGCCATCCACTTAATGTGGGCTTACACGCGTCTTTATAAGGCCCTGTTTAGATTGTCACTTTTCTTTATGCCATCGATGACGATTTTTTTGTCGATAAGATTCGTGAAGAACTCTGTACACTATTGAAACAGAGTCTAACGGGGATATTATTTATTCAATTCATCCAGATAAAAACTTAAATTCGGATGTTAATTATATAAATTCAATATAAATTCATCTGGATTTAAGTTCTAATCTGGATGTATCGAGTGATATTCATATTTATTTTACTGAAAAGCGCATACAGTGCGACATTTAGGTTTTATATCCGTAAAGAGATTCCATCCACCCAAAATGTACTGATGTGCCAGTTTCCATAAATATTTTCCAATTCATCAAAAACAATAAGATAGATTGATTTTAAGGCTAGCCGCGCACTAGCAATTTTTAGTTGCGAAACTGTTTGGTTACTTATAGAAAACAGATGAATTGTTTGGTTGAATGTCGGTTAATTTGCAGATAATTATATGTTCAATAAAATGGCGAACTTATTTTAGGAAATCGTTTAGTTTGTGTCAAAACACAAACTTTTTAGTTGCTCGAACCAAGCAGTTTCGCAACTAAAAATTGCTAGTGCGCGGCTAGCTTAAGGGTGTGATATGGAAATCACTCTTTTCATAGTACCAGATGTACATCTCAGTTTCGATAGTGAAACACATTTCCATAGTGTCGCACTTTGATTTTGATATTATATTTGGTAATTTACAATTTAAGTTAATTCTAAGTTGACTTAGTAGAAGAAAAGGAATTCTTTACTTTTAACCTTCCGACGACAACAGGGGTGCTATACCACCCCAGGCATTTTTATTTTAACTGTAATTTTGATTTTTCTTTATTCCTCTTTCTGTCGTTCTATGTATTTGTCGTTTAATATCTCAGGTGTCATTTGCTGATGAGTAGTCCCCGCGATAGGTTATATTTTTTGAGTGCGAGGGCAAAAGGTATGCATTGGGGTTGTATATCACCCCATGTTGTGTTCCATGTATGTGAAAAGCTGAAGGAATAAAGGGGGTTGTAGGACACCCCATGGAGTATAATGAAGGTGAGCCCCCTCCGAAACAGCAGAAGCAATCGCGATGTGCAATTTGTCCAAGGAAACAAGACCGGAAAAGCAAGATTACGTGTCTTAAATGCAAATGTCTTGTATGCCCTGAACACAGAAAAGAGATATGCTTAAATTGTACTTAACTTATTATTTCTTTGTAAATATATACATACATGTTTATTTATTAATGAATTAAGTTTTTTTCTGTTTTTGATAAAGTATATGAATTGTTGTGTTTGAATAAAAATTTTATGTTGTCCTCGAAAGTATTTTTTTTAAATTTATTCCTGGCTGAGGTGTTCTGCCACCCCTGTTGTGGTGTATGTATATTTTAAATGTGTTGTGATCGAAAGGAAGTAAGTCAAAATAATTTTATTTGTACAGTTACAAGGTAACCCGAAACAGAAACAATTAAAAAATTGCAACGTATAAATTAGCTATACAGTGTTGAATATAATTCGTTTTGATGGATAGACACAGTACTCGCGTTTTAATATATTTGGCTTGCTTGTTGTTATTTTGTTTGTTATAAGCAGATTCCTTCTTCATTTAATTTCAATCCAACTCTAAACAAATCATTCAACTCATGGATCAAAATCTTGATCCTTAAATGATGAGAAATAATGGCGCTCTACACGAATAAAAGAATCTTCAAAACGATTCTCCTCTTTAATTATATGTGAATGAAAATTTTCTAATTAGTTGTAGAAAATGTGGAATATGTGTTGTTCATGAATTTTCTTTTTAATTGACGTGATTACCTTTTAATACATGCTAGTGTTGAATTGGCATTATTGCATTTCACATCAATATGATGCATGAACTCAAAATTTCTATAAAACAAAACCCCAATGATAGATATCTTATTTACATTTAACATATTTACGATATTTGAAAGCACATATCTGTAATTGAAAGGCATATTTTTCGTCTAAAATTTATAACCTGACACTTTTCGATATTCAGTAAAAAATAATTACGTGTACACCAGTTATAAAAATCATTTAAATCAATTTTTAGCTTTTCGCAGTCTAGATTATTAGAAATGGTTTTAATCAGGCATAATACAGTTTAAGTGTTTAAAATTGATGGAAGATAATTTATAAAATATATAAAAAGAATTGGACCCAAATGTCTGCCCTGAGGAACTCCAGAATTTACTTTAAAACCTTTGATTAAAATTTACAGAATAGGATCTTTCGAGCAAATAAGAATTGTGTCAATCAATGAGTTTTACACTGAAACCAAGTTTGCTCATTTTTTGTAACAAAACTGTATGTGAAAGTTTGTCAAAAGCCTTACTAAAATCAGTTTGAACACAATTCGTTTTTTTATTTTTTAAGTAATCTATCCAAGGCACTGCGAGATGTACGAGACAGTAGAACCATGTTGATGGACGATGAACGATTTTACAGAAAAACTTAAAGTTATGAAAATAAATGTTTCGAAAAGCTTCGGAAGTCGACAATTCAGATATTAGATGATACTTGTCAATTAATTCTTTCCTTTCTCTTCATGAAGTGGAATTATGAAATATTATTTCCACACATCATTAAATTTACACAGCGTATGTATTCGGATCGGAGAATCTATCTCGTCTATATAATTATGTACATTATACGAAGACAAAAAGTTCCGAGTCATTTATCCCGTAAAACAGCTATGTTTCCGTCAGAGAAATGCCATCACAAGAACAGTTAGGTAAATTATAGTAAACATTATTAGACATTGACCGTAAGCCTCTTATAGAGCCCATACAGATACACTATGCAAACCGTTTGAGCAAACAAATGCCTTTTGTTGTTGTAAAAATGTTTGTGCAAACTGTTTGAGTAGTGTGTGGTTCGAAGAAATTCAAAAAATTTTGAATCTTCCGTGCCTGCACAAACAAATTTTGCTCAAACAGATGCCAATTTTCATGAAGTAAAGAAAAATAAACAAGACGAACGGATTTTTTGGACCAAATTCTATTTTTTTGTTTTTTTTTTTTTTTTTTTAATAGCCAAGGCAATAATGAAAGCTGCACATGCTGAATCGCTCATTGCTCCGTAGGTCTGATTGAGATGAAAAACGTCACGCAACTAATATCTCTCAAACATGTTTGTGTAGTGTGTGGCGAAGCTATGTTTGCTCAAACACACGTTTGAACAAACGTGTTTGCGTATTGAATGGGCCCTAGTACATGCTGTTACTCTGTTAGAATATATCTCTTGGTTGAGATGACGACGCCGAAGGAAGAAAATGTAAGAAAAAGTATTAAAACTTAAATTTTTTAATAGTGTAACACTTTTGTTATAATTGTAATATTGTGATGACAACGCTGAATGAGACACTATCTTAATCGCCTTCTACTATTAAAATTGAGATGGTATCACGATGGAAGTGGCCGTTTTCATAGTGTCTCACTACCATACCAATAGATTTATACAATGCATATACATATTATTGTAATGAACCATTACACTTCTTTCCCACCTACACACCCCCCCCCCGAACTACGCGCCGGCTGCTACTTCTAATTACCTCTCTCCACCGCCGCCTTCCTCCCCACGATCTACACTCCTGACAGTACTACAGGCACTAGCCGCAATACCGGACCGACCACATGGTTACCTACAGAGCACCCCTCCCTACCTACGCACCTGTCCTAAATAATAAACTTAAAATACTTACCCAACCAGCCGCATGCTCCCGTAGCATGCGTACACCACGAAGTGCGAACAACAACTAAATAATAAATCCTCTTATTATCAGTTGATAACATTTTCCCCACACCACTCAAAGGAACCAACCAGAGTAAACCAGTGTGGTGAATTCGCACGCACGAAAGGTCGACAATCAGCAAGACCTGCACTGAGGACAGCAGCACGACAACGACCATGGTACCTCGGTGGTGAATATAAAACTAAAATATATGTTGCAGAAGTTTCCCCGCATATCAATAGGAGATATAGGATGACGTCGCACGCATCATTGATTCCAAAGGAAAATAGACTTTAAAAATATAAAGCTCACATTTAGTTTCCCGAAAAAGTAGTATAAATAAGAGTCATGCGAGCCACCAAAAGTCAGTCAGCAGCAGGTACCCAACGAGGACAGGACTCCGCCAGCTCCAGAACAAGAAGGTAATTCATTCATTGGCTACCCCCCCACCAGAGGTAAGGAGCCATTGGAAAAGTAAAGAATATAAAGCCGGTGTAAACCGTTGATAGCCGGGTAAAACCGTTGATAGCCGGCGTAAGCCGTTGATAGCCGGGTAAAACCGTTGATAGCCGGGTAAAACCGTTGATAGCCGGCGTAAGCCGTTGATAGCCGGGTAAAACCGTTGATAGCCGGCGTAAGCCGTTGATAGCCGGGTAAAACCGTTGATAGCCGGCGTAAGCCGTTGATAGCCGGGTAAAACCGTTGATAGCCGCGTAAAACCGTTGATAGCCGGCGTAAGCCGTTGATAGCCGGGTAAAACCGTTGATAGCCGGCGTAAGCCGTTGATAGCCGGGTAAAACCGTTGATAGCCGGCGTAAGCCGTTGATAGCCGGGTAAAACCGTTGATAGCCGGCGTAAGCCGTTGATAGCCGGGTAAAACCGTTGATAGCCGGCGTAAGCCGTTGATAGCCGGGTAAAACCGTTGATAGCCGGGTAAAACCGTTGATAGCCGGGTAAAACCGTTGATAGCCGGCGTAAGCCGTTGATAGCCGGGTAAAACCGTTGATAGCCGGCGTAAGCCGTTGATAGCCGGGTAAAACCGTTGATAGCCGGCGTAAGCCGTTGATAGCCGGGTAAAACCGTTGATAGCCGGCGTAAGCCGTTGATAGCCGGGTAAAACCGTTGATAGCCGGCGTAAGCCGTTGATAGCCGGGTAAAACCGTTGATAGCCGGCGTAAGCCGTTGATAGCCGGGTAAAACCGTTGATAGCCGGCGTAAGCCGTTGATAGCCGGGTAAAACCGTTGATAGCCGGCGTAAGCCGTTGATAGCCGGGTAAAACCGTTGATAGCCGGCGTAAGCCGTTGATAGCCGGGTAAAACCGTTGATAGCCGGGTAAAACCGTTGATAGCCGGCGTAAGCCGTTGATAGCCGGGTAAAACCGTTGATAGCCGGCGTAAGCCGTTGATAGCCGGGTAAAACCGTTGATAGCCGGCGTAAGCCGTTGATAGCCGGGTAAAACCGTTGATAGCCGGCGTAAGCCGTTGATAGCCGGGTAAAACCGTTGATAGCCGGCGTAAGCCGTTGATAGCCGGGTAAAACCGTTGATAGCCGGCGTAAGCCGTTGATAGCCGGGTAAAACCGTTGATAGCCGGCGTAAGCCGTTGATAGCCGGGTAAAACCGTTGATAGCCGGCGTAAGCCGTTGATAGCCGGGTAAAACCGTTGATAGCCGGGTAAAACCGTTGATAGCCGGCGTAAGCCGTTGATAGCCGGGTAAAACCGTTGATAGCCGGCGTAAGCCGTTGATAGCCGGGTAAAACCGTTGATAGCCGTTGATAACTGTTGAGACCGTAAGCCGCTAAAAGATAGCGTGGACCGTCAAGATCGAGGACAGCCGGAACTCCTGAAGCCAGTTGCAGAACTACTATACGAGGACCGTAACCACTACCCGCTGCAAATAGTAAACCAGCTACGGAGCTCAAGCCATCGTAAAATCAAGATTGAATACATATCAGAATTAAAGAAAAATTAATATTGTAACTCTCTGTATTAAATAAATGTTAACTATTTTAATGAAATGGATTTGGAAATAAAGAAAACCCCTTTAAACTAAAGCTTCTGTACTTACTTTAGTTAGTACCCTGGACACCGGCGAGCGAAACCTCAGCCTTTGAGAACAAAGTACATCACAAATTGGCGCCCGAGCAGGGACCTTTAAGGTCTATTCCGAAAGTAAAATCCAACATTAAAATAAGAGAAGAAGAAATAACATTATACAAGAGGAAACAACATTATACCGAACCGGACCTGAAAATTAAAGAAAATAAAACCAGTAACGTAACCATGTCGGACACTGAAGAAGGATTCGATATTTTTGCCAGTATAGGTGCAATTTACTTGCTGAATAAAGCCGAATTGATCGACCGCATGAAGCGCTTAGGCCTGAACACTGAGGGTACTATGACCATACTACGCGCTCGATTCAGTGCCCATATAAAGGAAGCGCGGACCCGCAAATCCACTCAAAACCTCTGCGAGGAATTGGAAGAGCTTGTCTTAGAACGAGAATATACACCAGAAACTGCTACCGAAAAAGCCTCAAATCTGTTGCATAACCAAAAAGCAGCAATCACCGAAGTGAATAAGTTTCCTGAGCAACTAGGCTACAACAATTGTTTTTATCCAGTGCCGAACATACAGTCCCGAGGTGTAAGTACCTACACGACCGCCGCTCCCACCATGTCAACCGCCGCCGCCACATACCCTGTCATGCCCGGGTACGACCAGGCAACAAAACTCCCAGGGTATAGAAATTGGCGCTATACACAAAATACTAACCAGAGACAGCCAACCTACGATGCCACTACCCCGGTGGCACCCCAGATGCCAGACCCGAACCGATTCGTACATACTACCAGATCGGTGGCGCAGCCTATTGATATAACTTCATTCAACCGTGAGGCCGACGTAATAAATATAGTCAGAAAATGGGGACTGAAGTTCGATTCCTCTGGAAATGCGCTGGAATTTATGCAACGACTTGAAGAGCTTACCGAATGCTATAAAATACACCCCGATGAAATGCTTCGTACATTTCCAGAAATATTAAGGGGTACCGCTTTGGAATGGTACAGAATAAACCGAGAGGGATTTACAACTTGGGAAGACTTTTACAAAATGTTCTTAGAACATTTCTTACCGGCACGGTTCATAAACAAGTTGGAGGATGAAATCACCAAAAAGAGACAGGGACCGCGAGAAAGGGCCAAAGATTTCATCCATGCAACTCAATACCTTATCCACCAACATCCCACGATGCGTATTGGTGATAGTATTGATCGAATTTATGACCGACTGAGACCGGAGTACCACCTTTATATTAGGCGGAAAGACTTTAAAACTCTGGAAGAACTGACAGCACTAGCGGAAGAGTTCGAGTTCATCCAGAAGGAAAGTCAAAGCCAACCAACCCCATCTTCCGGAAGACCAATCCCGAAGACTCTTCCCATGTTGCCCAATCCAACACGTCAAGTACCAGCACCGCCACCAGACCAGTACGACCGCGCAACACATTGCTGGAATTGCAAACAGCGAGGACACTCCAGGGTAAACTGTCGCCGCCCCTTTCGCATGTTTTGCGCATTCTGTGGCGAAGATGGGCGATTGACTCGGGATTGTCCTTGCCATCCGCATAGGGCTTCGACGTTAATGGACCGGCCACACCCAAGTTTAGACCCCGAACCGGTTGCCCGAAAAGTAGACAACGTTGCACGCCGTACGGGAGCTTATACCAAAGAAGTAACATCGGAAACGCCTGTGGCAAGGTTCATCGAAACTGGATTAGTAGCTAATACCGAAGAAAAACTCGATACCACAAAAGGAACAGATAGGCCGTCCGATTCGTCGTTGGAGCCACCAACGCCAACATCTAACTTGGAATTATGGACAGATCCGCGATGTTTTGTGCCCATCAACATGTATGGTTATACCTTCAGTGCCCTGTTAGATACGGGAGCTACAAAATCTTTTATAAGTACTAAAATAAGAAATCATCTTAATCAACTCAAGGTACCAGTACGTTACCAAAAACATGTAGTTCATATGGCAAACGGAGCTCCAGTAACTAGTAGGGAACACTACAAAGTCAACATATCTGCAGGTAACAAGTATGTCACGGGAGAAATGACTCACCTGAAACAACTCACTGACGAAGCCGTTCTTGGTATGGACCTCTTAAAGAAGCTTAACTTCTCCATGTCCATAGAAGGCAAAGAGCTTATGCCCTTTGCAAAACCGCCAACAGAATGCCAAGATCAGTTATGTGTCCTAGGGGGCAAACCTCTTTCGCAAGAACAACAAAAACTTCTTGACGACTTACTAGACCAGGAATTGTCGAAGTTCGAGAAGCTACCCAATGTCACGAACGCCGCCGTACACCGAATACGACTCAAAACAAATGAGCCATTCCGACAAAGATATTACCCAAGAAATCCAGCGATGCAGAAGATTATAGACGAAGAAATCGACGAGTTATTGAAAGCTGATAGAATAGAACCGTCCAACAGTCCTTATAGCTCACCCATAGTCTTAGTAAAAAAAAAGAATGGAACCTGGAGAGTCTGTGTCGATTATAGACAACTAAATGAGGTTTCCATAATGGATGCTTATCCATTACCACAAATATTCGCTATATTAGACAAATTAAAACAGGCAAAGTTTATTTCGACCATCGACCTAAAACAAGGATATTGGCAGATCCCTTTAGATGAGGAATCTCGTCCCGCTACCGCTTTTACTGTCCCGGGCCATGGTTTATACCAATGGAAGGTACTGCCCTGCGGATTGAATTCCTCTGCAGCAACTTTCCAAAGGATGTTAGACTCTGTCTTAGGGCCAGACTTGGACCCGTATGCCTTTGCTTACCTGGACGACATAATAGTAATCAGCAAAACTTTCGAGGAACACCTTGGACATTTAAGGGAAGTCTTTAAACGCCTCCAAGCCGCTAATTTGAAAATCAACCGAGACAAGAGCGAATTTTGCAAAAAGGAATTAAGATATTTAGGCCACGTAGTAAGCGACCAAGGTATCAGCACGGACCCTGATAAGATCACCGCCGTTCAAGAGCTGAATGCTCCTAAGAGTGTCCGGGAATTACGTCGCGTCTTAGGAATAGCTTCGTGGTACCGCCGATTTATTCAAAATTTCTCATTGATAGCCACGCCACTGACAAAACTATTAAAGAAAAACCAGAAATGGGAATGGGGCAAACCGCAGGAAGAAGCTTTCAAGCAATTAAAGACAAAACTCACCGAAGCACCAGTATTAATGTGCCCCGATTTCGAACTACCCTTCACCTTGCAGACCGATGCCAGCCAATATGGCCTGGGAGTGGTGTTGTCCCAAAATACGAAAGGTCGGGAACGTGTGATCGCGTATGCCAGCCGAACATTGACCGATTTAGAAAAGAAATATTCAGTGACCGAAAAAGAATGTTTGGCCATATTATGGGGGATCCGCAAGATGAGACCATACTTGGAGGGATACCATTTCACTGTGATAACAGACCATCATTCGTTAAAATGGTTGCATTCACTCGAAAACCCTTCGGGAAGGTTAGCAAGATGGGCGATAGAAATGCAGCAATACGACTTCGATATCCAGTACCGGAAAGGCGCAATGAATATAGTGGCGGATACATTATCCAGAGACCCCTTGCCCAATAAAGATAGCGAGATATTAGTGTTAAAAGGAGTAGAGGAAGATTGGACCAGTAAGCGCATGAGGCAAGTATCAACAAATCCCGACAAATTTGCGGACTATAAAATTCAAGGTGACGCGTTGTATAGGAAGTTTGCGGCACACCCTTTGGCAAACCAGAACTACGATTGGAAACTCTGTGTTCCAATGGACAAAAGAGATGAAGTACTCAAGGAAAATCACGATGCTGCAACGGCTGGGCACTTAGGTATCGCAAAAACTATGGCCCGATTAATGCGTTCATATTATTGGCCAGGAATGCTACAAGACACAATCAAGTACGTAAAAAGGTGTCCTAGCTGTCTCCAGTACAAAGTATCTCAGCAGAAACCTAGCGGTCTGATGCACACGAGTAAGGTGGAAACCCCTTGGGATACCGTTTGCGTAGACTTCGTGGGACCATTGCCGCGCTCTAAAAAGGGAAATACAATGATGGTCGTATTCGTGGACAAATTCACAAAGTGGGTGGTAGCAATCCCACTACCGGCAGCCACGTCTACAGCTCTTATTAGAGTTATACGAGAGAGGATAATCTCACAGTTTGGAGTTCCTCGCGTATTATGGTCTGACAACGGATCTCAATTCATTAGTTCGCAGTTTCAGAACTTTCTGGACGAACTGGGGATCAAACAAATGCTAACCGCCCCATATACACCCCAAGAAAATCCTACTGAGAGAGTAAATCGGGTTCTAAAAACGATGATAGCTCAATATGTCCAGCAGAATCATAAAGTTTGGGATGAACATCTACCTGAATTGACGTTTGCTATTAACACTAGCGTTCACTCGTCAACAGGATTTTCACCAGCCTTCGTGAATTATGGTCGAGAACTGCGTACACCCAGACAACCGGAACCACCATCTAATGTTTCTCAAACAAACCCTGAAAATTTCTCCATACGGCAAGAGAGAATGGAAGCCCTTTATCAGCTCGTGACTACCCATTTAGAGAGGGCTGCTGAAATACAGGGCAAATATTACAATTTAAGAAGGAGACCATGGAAGCCAAGTATAGGCGAGCACGTGTACAGAAGGGTAAGAGTACTTTCATCCGCTGCTAACCATTTTACCGAAAAGTTAGCCCCCCGATACGACGGCCCTTACGAAGTGGTGAAATTCATTTCCCCTGTAATCGTTATATTGAGGTCAATTGGGCAAAGCAACAACAAAACCGCTCGAAGGCAAATCATGCGTTGTCACCAGTGTTGTCACTTTACCACGATTGTGGTAGATCTACCACAACTTTTTAAGATTTCCAAAATCTACCACATCTACCACGGTAGTTCAAAATTCTACCACTATTTTTTACATTCCCTCCAAAAATAAAAATTACAAACAAAAATCTGCTATACCTATTACAACACAATTTGTTTCTCTTAATTTTTCTAAATGCAGCAGTGAGACTTCGGGTGTATTCATAAACGCAGAAAATCTGCGCTAGTACAATCGCAGTTCTTTTCTAATGCATTTGTGAACGCACTCACAATGCAGAATGTCTGCAGTTAACAAAAAGGCCTGACTTAATTGTCAAAAATCCATTCTTTATGAAGGTGGTTTCAAACTATCCTGGCGATATATTAAGTAGCCATTTAAGGATGTCGAGGTCCACATTCAATGTTAACTTCTTTCTGTTTATTATACAGTGCCTATTCGTCCTTCTTGGTGACTGTAAAATTAATTTTATAAATTTCCGCTCTTCTGCAGCCAACAAAATTCAGCTGCACAATCTGCCCAACGCTGACGACAGTTTGACGTTTATGAATGGTATTTACTGCAGTTGGGCTAGGTTAGTTCGATCGAAGATCTGAGTTTATGAACGCAGATAATGCAGTTCTTAGTTAGGCTGACGATTATAAACTCACCCTTCTACTACATTTTCTGGACAGACTTCTTTACTCATAAAGATGGTTCCATTTTCATTTTATGTACATATATTTTACTCTAAAAGACATTTTATGTTACAATTTTGTTTGCCTATAAAAAGTATAGCTAAAACACACTCCAAGGAATTTTGCTTTAGAAGCTTATTTCTATTGTTTTTATTATTGATAACAAACGGTTAATTTTTGTAGTATAGCTAAATCTTGATGTGAATTGATTTTAAACACAGGCTCGTTAATTATATCAAAAATGAGGAAATTTTGAATAAAAAATCAACGTAAGTCTAAATAACTGTTTTCCATTTCCAATCAGACTTATTTGGATGATTTCTTAACCAGGAATCTTTCGAGTGACTATCGACTTCTTAAAAAAGTGAGAGCGAAAAAAGTACTAGTTGAGATTCATCAAGAAAATGCTCTATATCTACGTACTTCAAAAAGCCTGCTTGTAAAATTCCCCATCTACTTCAAATTTTACAAGTTTTACTTAAACTCAAAATGCTTGAAACAGCGCACAAATTAATCCAATTTTTTTTTTTAAATATGTACTGTATAGACGATTCAAATTAGGATTCAAAGACGAACACCTGTCAAACATTTCGGTTTCTAACTTCCATTGTTGTATTTAATCATCCTCAACATTTTATACTATTTCTATAACTCTGAGTTGTTGAAATCATTTTCATAGAATTTTTTCTTGTAAGAATCTACAACAGCAGCTCCCGAAAACACAATTGCAGCGTTATTTGTATGACATGAAACCATTTAATTAAAAAAACACATGCTAACATAGTGGCCTTCCTTGTAACTTCACAATTAATCTCAAAACTAGCTAAGCGATAAGCCCAATCTTCGTCTGGCTTCGTCTGCAGCGAACACTGATCCGCAGACTGTTGCCAGCTAGAATCTCTTGTTTTCTTCAATGTACCTGAGTTAAGGATTTGTTTTTATTTAATGTTCTTTCAATGGGAAATTTAATAAAACTCGAAGGCACCCCCAGATACGAGTATTAATGGGTCTATCGCAGCTTTTTATTTAGTGTCATTTGGCTCATTCTGATGAGTTCTCCAATTAGATAGGATCAAATTCTAAAACTTTGTTCACTTTTGAGCAGGGAAATTAAAGAAAAATCTCCCGATCGTTGAACACATTCAAAAATATAACCAGGAAACTGAAATTTATAAAATTAAAGAAAATCTTCTTGCGTATTACATTATGCTTTGTGATCAGCTTATAAAAAAGTTCGATTTTTAAAGTGTGCGTCTCCATCTGCTTTAATTCTAATTCTTAAGTCCAAAAGAATTTCAAAAAGGTCGGCAGCAAACTATTACCGTTAAAAAGAGTTTCTCTAGTTCCGTTTTCTCTCTTAAATGATTCTATTCATCATCAGGAATTATATATTGAAATTGAATTGTATATATTTTCTTCTTATATATCTCAGAACTGCTTAAAATCATATAATTTTAACAAAGCTAACTTCATTGAAGTAAACAATTTTCTTGATTCTTTTGATTGGATTCAAGAATTTAATGATTTAAATATTGAACAAATGTATTCAAAGTTTATATCAATTATATTTGATTCTTTTTCCAAATTTGTTCCTATCATCTCTAATTCGAAGTCTAAGAAAAATCTAAAGCTACCATGGTATAATGATCATTTATCAAATCTTAAAAATGTTAAACGTAAAGCCTTTAAAAAGTATAAGAGTACTAATAGTGAATTAGATTATGCTAAATTTAGTAAATTGAGAAAAGAGTTTTTTACTCTTAATAAATTCCTTTACAAATGTTATATTATGAATATTGAAAGCAATATAAAGTCCAATAGTAGCTCATTTTGGACATTTGTCAATGTTAAAAGAAAGTCTTCTGGATACCCGAATAACATGTCATATAAGAATATAGATGCTTCAAATACAAAAGAAATTCTCAATCTATTTGCAGACTTCTTCCAAACAGTATACTCAAATCCAAATGATGTGAATAAATCTTATTTGCCCAATTTACCTAGTAAGGTTAATATTGGTGAGTTAAATTTAAGTATAAATGAAGTTCTCTTAGAACTTAAGTCCCTTAAGCCCAATGCTAAGCCTGGTGTAGACGGTATACCAGCTTTATTCCTAAAAAAATCTGCTGATTCGCTTAGCCTTCCTCTGTTCTGTATTTTTAACAAATCTCTCTCTGAAGGGATCTTCCTAAAAGAATGGAAAACCTCGTATATTATTCCAATTCATAAGTCAGGTTCTAAGAACCTAATTGATAACTACAGAGGAATTTCTAAACTATCGGCTATCCCTAAACTATTCGAAAGCATTGTGAAAACAAAATTAGAGTTTTTAACTCGCGAATCCATTTCTGAATTACAGCATGGTTTTATGTCTGGGCGATCTACAACTACAAATTTGGCCCTGTTTTCTTCATATGTTATTGAGAATATTGAGAGGAAAAATCAAGTTGATGCAATCTACACTGATTTCAGTAAGGCTTTTGATTCTGTAAACCATTTTATTTTAATACAAAAACTTAAATTATATGGTTTCCATTCTTCATTCTTAAGTTGGATATCTTCCTATTTAATTGGTAGATCACAAAAGATTTTCATCAATAATTCTTTTTCAAAATCGCTGAATTGTATGTCTGGTGTTCCTCAAGGAAGCCATCTTGGCCCCCTTTTGTTCAATATCTTTATAAACGATATTACATCAGTTATAAAATATTCACATTGCCTTCTCTATGCTGATGACCTGAAATTGTTTATAAAAATTAACAGTGTCGATGACTGTCGCCTTTTGCAATGTGATATGGATCAAATCTCTGAATGGTGTAAATTGAATTGTTTGAAATTAAACATAAAAAAATGTAATGTCATTTCATTCTTCAAAATACAATCAAATATAAGCTTTGTCTACCATATTGATTCAATTCCCCTCTCACGGGTGGAAAAAATAAAGGACCTTGGCATTATGTTAGATTCATCTTTTTCATTTAAAGTTCATATTGATTATATGATTGCAAAAGCTAATCTTCTTGTTGGTTTCATCAAACGAAATTGTAATGATTTTTGCGATCCTTATGCCTTGCTTTCTCTCTATATATCTTTAGTTAGATCGATACTTGAGTACTCAGATATTGTCTGGAATCCTGATTTGAAAACCTATTCTGATCGTATAGAAAAAGTTCAAAGACGTTTTTCTAAATTTATATTTTATAAAATGAAATGGCCTTTTATTCCGGATTATAAGTCCCGTTGTTTACTATTGGGAATTAAATCACTTGAATCCAGAAGATGTATGCATGATATTGTGTTTGTAAGGGATATTTTGAATAATCAAATTAAATGCCCATCCTTGCTCTCTAAAATATCATTTTATGTTCCTTCAAGAGCTTTACGTACCAGAGATTTGCTTTTTGAACAATACCACAGAACAAACTACGGTAGAAATGAACCAATTTGTAGATGTATAAGGCATTTCAATGAAGTTTGCCAGAGTGTTGAGCTAACTTGGGCAAAAGATTTGTTCAAAACAAAATTATTATTAATATTGAAATTTTAATATAATTCACTTATGTTCACTTTTTGTTTTTCATTGTAATTTATTTTGTATATAATTATATATTTTTATTTGTAAATATTATTTCTAATATCTGTTAGCATAAGCTTGTAGATCAATAAATAAATAAATAAATAAATAAATATTCCCTTTTAACGATATTCTGCAGGAAGTTATCAATAAAGAGTGCGATCTCTACTCTTGCTCTTTGAAAGTGAAAAAATTAATGTCATTAAAGGGGATGGATTGATTTAAGCAAAGAGACGAATGTATGCGAAGAGTCCATGTTTTCGAATTTTAGTAAATATATGTTCAATTTAGCTGCTTTACCACATAGCAGTGCTGCAGCAAAAAGAGCCTTTTCAGAAATGAATGAAATAAAAAATAAAAAACAAACTTGACGTCAAAACTATAAACAGTCTTATTTTTGTTAAAGAAATGACAAATAAATCCGATATTTTTATTCCTTAAGCAGAATTGATCCGCTTTTATTTAAAATTTTATTTTGTTGATCGTAAGTTTAAAGATATATAATACGTATGCATATAGAACAAAATATCAGAACAAATATATTTAGGTACTTAAATCAATGTACAAAACTTTGGGCGGTATTCACCGAACGCTCATAACTTAAGAGGCTCACAAATCCATTCACCAAGCAATAATATTGAATATTTATGAGCGCTCGTAAAAGTTATGAGTGCTCCTGATCACTCATAAGTTACGAGGGCTCTCTCCGAAAACTTGTTCGAAAACATTCGAAGCAAACTGACTTTTTTTAAATTGTCACTGTTGCAATTTGATTTGTGAATTTAATTTGTATTGAAAAAACTTCAATCATAAATAAAAAAAAAAAAACATCAACAATTAAAAGTATCAACGCAATTTTATTAATCAATTTTACATGATCTTCACAATTAACAAACTTGCAACGCAGGAGAGTCTGGACGGATGAAAAGGAGCTCGTTGGTGATTCATAAGCCAGCCGCTGATGACCTTAATTTCGATGGATTCTGTGATAGGCCTTGAGCTGGGACTGGAGCAGATAAAGACTGAAACGATCAATTCGATGATTTGTTTTGAATTTCAATATGCTGTCTCTGGACGCATGTCGCTGTGTTTCTTATCGGATATTCAATTGGTTTGAATGGCAGCAAAAGCCATTATTTGAGAATTTAAATAGAATTTTTGGTTGGATTATAAAATAAATGAAAAGTTTGGTGTTCAGAAAAGACTTTCGTTTTTTGTTCTTTAAAGATGAGATGACAGTTCAAAGTTGATGCGTTTTGTTTTTATGACTTATATTTCACATTTGACTTCTCGGCTGTCAGTCTTGTTTGAAAACAGATTGAATTCACAGTTTGAACATGCCTGGTTGAGAGAGAGTAGCTCTCATTTTCGGACTTCGAAAAATTCTTATGAGGGGTTGGTGAATAGCACAAATAATTTCCAATTTATGAGCCTCTTAAATTTAAGAGCCGTTTATGAGCCTTCGGTGAATACCGCCCTTTGTCTTTATAAATGACTTTAAGTGCTTTTGATTTATTATCATTTCGGAAATTACAAGTCTACCACACAAAATCTAAATCTACCACTGTTTTTCATCTCAATCTACCTCGGGTTTTGAAACGAAAGTGACAACACTGGTTGTCACGTACGAGACTTAAAAGGAACCCACAACGAAGAGCTACAATCCAGTATTCAGTCAACCGTCGAGCGAGTAGTGCCGGTTAAAAACATGGACCCATACGTCAGAAAGCCAACGGCTCCCAGGAGGATGGGCGGTCGCCCCCAAACAACACCGGAAACCCCGCAACAACCACAACAGCAGCAGGTAACAACTTCAGAGGGGGTTGTTAAAATAAACTCCTGCATTTTGATACCTCCCTTACCCACGAACCCGGAATCCAAACAAAGGCGCGTCAAGCTAAAGCCGTCCGCCAGGCAGGAAAAGACAGCACCGGCAAAGGACCAAAGTACAAAAAAAATCGACGAGCCAACCGAAGCAGATAAGGGAAAGAAGCTACCCGTCAAGAGGGTGACACCACCAGCAACGCAACAGACACCGCCAGAAGCAAGCGCATCAACAAGCGGTGTTAATTGGCGATTTCCAGACAGGCCACCGACACCCGAAATACCAACTAACGTGGATTTGGAGAGTCTGTTCTCAATCTTGGGAACGGCTTCCACAATGCCTGACCCAGTAATGACCAGAGGACCCCCCATTAAAGCTCAGCATCATGACGGCACCAGGTCGGTAGTCCCAGCCGACCCCTTTGCGACCATCCATGTCCCCAGTCACAGCTACTATAAACCTACCTACCGCCGGCAGAAGCTTGTCTTCAGGAGGAATTGGGGACAGGTGACCGCATACATAAAAAGGCCAGGGCTGGCTGAGCTGGTTTGCGGTCAAGCGCGGAAATGGGTGACATATAAGCCATAAGCTAGCCCGATTAAGTTGATATTTTGAATTCCTTTTTAGTTTTTTTTTTTGAAAAATTCGTTAGTTTTTTTACATTTCTTATGAAGAATTTTGGGTTTGATATTTTTTTTATTATTATTATTTTTTTTTTCTCTTTTCGATAGACAGTAAACAAAAAAAAAGAAAAAAAAAAAAAACAACAAAAAAAAAAAAAAAAAAAAAAGAAAACAAGAAAAAAAAAAACAACAAAACGTACACCGCTAGACGAGAAAGTTCTCGTCTCCGAAGGAGGAGTGAGTTGTAATGAACCATTACACTTCTTTCCCACCTACACACCCCCCCCCCGAACTACGCGCCGGCTGCTACTTCTAATTACCTCTCTCCACCGCCGCCTTCCTCCCCACGATCTACACTCCTGACAGTACTACAGGCACTAGCCGCAATACCGGACCGACCACATGGTTACCTACAGAGCACCCCTCCCTACCTACGCACCTGTCCTAAATAATAAACTTAAAATACTTACCCAACCAGCCGCATGCTCCCGTAGCATGCGTACACCACGAAGTGCGAACAACAACTGAATAATAAATCCTCTTATTATCAGTTGATAACATTTTCCCCACACCACTCAAAGGAACCAACCAGAGTAAACCAGTGTGGTGAATTCGCACGCACGAAAGGTCGACAATCAGCAAGACCTGCACTGAGGACCAGGGCTGCCACTTTACTCCTTTAGCAGTAGATCTACTGCGTTTTGGCCCAAATGAATATCTACTGCGCAGCAAAACGAATCTACTCCTCTTTTGTTAATAGTACTTAACCAAAGTTTGTTCTCAACCATGTTCACTCACTCTGAATGCATTCAGTGAAAAATTCAAATTCATTTTGGAAGAATTTCCACATTCATCTGAAAATGCGGAAGTGCTCAATATGCAATGGAGGTTCTTGTTAGGCAGTAATGATTTTGTTTAAAAATACAATGACCCTTCAGACATAACAAAAGTTTTGGTCAAAAGCCAGAATATATAAAAACTCAGTAGGTGAATTTGCATTGGTGGAGCTAGCAGAATTTATGCTTTTGTTATGCTCTTTACCGCATAGCAGCGCAGCGGCTGAAAGGAAATTTTCGCTAGTCAACTTAATAAAAACTGATACTAGAAACAGCCCCAACACCCTTCAAAATATTATTTTAGCCAAAGAGCTAAAAGACCTAAAAGAGGATTGTTGGTCTCCCTCGGATTCACCAGGTATTATAGAATTTTATAATAAATTTAAATTCACAAATGGTGAATTCATAATGAAGTAATGTCATTATTTTCTTATATGTATATATGAATTTTCGAAATAATATGTTTTTTTATTTATTTTATCTACATATAATGCTAGCTACACACGAGGCAACCGTTGCAGCAACACGGTCATGTTGAAGCAACGGTTGCTTCGTGTGTAGCTGTGTTGCCGATTAATTTTGAGTTGCTGCATCACGTTGCTTCAACGGTTGCCTCGTGTGTAGCTAGCTTAAGAATTCTCAAAATGAAATGTGATTTTTTGTTTATTTAGTTTAAGAAATTTGTTTATTTTTATTTTTTAACTGTTGAATTAATTTTTTTAAGTTCTGTTGCTTTTATTCATAAATAAAGAGTATTTCTATAATTTGAATTTTGTTTTGCATTTTTAAAATCTACTGCGGTGTATTGCAATCTACTGCGCTTTTTTCTGAAAAATACTTCGCTTGATTATCTTTAGGGTGGCAGCGCTGCTGAGGACAGCAGCACGACAACGACCATGGTACCTCGGTGGTGAATATAAAACTAAAATATATGTTGCAGAAGTTTCCCCGCATATCAATAGGAGATATAGGATGACGTCGCACGCATCATTGATTCCAAAGGAAAATAGACTTTAAAAATATAAAGCTCACATTTAGTTTCCCGAAAAAGTAGTATAAATAAGAGTCATGCGAGCCACCAAAAGTCAGTCAGCAGCAGGTACCCAACGAGGACAGGACTCCGCCAGCTCCAGAACAAGAAGGTAATTCATTCATTGGCTACCCCCCACCAGAGGTAAGGAGCCATTGGAAAAGTAAAGAATATAAAGCCGGTGTAAACCGTTGATAGCCGGGTAAAACCGTTGATAGCCGGCGTAAGCCGTTGATAGCCGGGTAAAACCGTTGATAGCCGGGTAAAACCGTTGATAGCCGGCGTAAGCCGTTGATAGCCGGGTAAAACCGTTGATAGCCGGCGTAAGCCGTTGATAGCCGGGTAAAACCGTTGATAGCCGGCGTAAGCCGTTGATAGCCGGGTAAAACCGTTGATAGCCGCGTAAAACCGTTGATAGCCGGCGTAAGCCGTTGATAGCCGGGTAAAACCGTTGATAGCCGGCGTAAGCCGTTGATAGCCGGGTAAAACCGTTGATAGCCGGCGTAAGCCGTTGATAGCCGGGTAAAACCGTTGATAGCCGGCGTAAGCCGTTGATAGCCGGGTAAAACCGTTGATAGCCGGCGTAAGCCGTTGATAGCCGGGTAAAACCGTTGATAGCCGGCGTAAGCCGTTGATAGCCGGGTAAAACCGTTGATAGCCGGCGTAAGCCGTTGATAGCCGGGTAAAACCGTTGATAGCCGGCGTAAGCCGTTGATAGCCGGGTAAAACCGTTGATAGCCGGCGTAAGCCGTTGATAGCCGGGTAAAACCGTTGATAGCCGGGTAAAACCGTTGATAGCCGGCGTAAGCCGTTGATAGCCGGGTAAAACCGTTGATAGGCGGCGTAAGCCGTTGATAGCCGGGTAAAACCGTTGATAGCCGTTGATAACTGTTGAGACCGTAAGCCGCTAAAAGATAGCGTGGACCGTCAAGATCGAGGACAGCCGGAACTCCTGAAGCCAGTTGCAGAACTACTATACGAGGACCGTAACCACTACCCGCTGCAAATAGTAAACCAGCTACGGAGCTCAAGCCATCGTAAAATCAAGATTGAATACATATCAGAATTAAAGAAAAATTAATATTGTAACTCTCTGTATTAAATAAATGTTAACTATTTTAATGAAATGGATTTGGAAATAAAGAAAACCCCTTTAAACTAAAGCTTCTGTACTTACTTTAGTTAGTACCCTGGACACCGGCGAGCGAAACCTCAGCCTTTGAGAACAAAGTACATCACATTATCTAATCTAATTCAGGGTTAACCCACCAAATTTAAACGCGAGGAAGATAATTTTGAACTAAAAAACTATTCCTTAGTTGTTTTATTGGATGTGTTATAAAGTTAGCGAGTACCGATCCGGATTATTCTCAGGAATTCTCCTACCAATTACAGGTGCGGAAATACGCACTCACTTCACACTCCCATCCGATTTTGCACAACGAACACGCTCTAATGCAAATCACCCTATGTATTTAATATCACTTACCATATCCTTGAACAAATGTGGAAACAACAAGTGGCAGGTACTTTAATAACTCAAAATGTATGTCTACGCATCTGTGGGTGGTTTTAAGTTAAAAATGCGGAAGCCGTAGCATCACGTCAGCAGGCATACATATTTCTGACATTATTTCAGAACAAAACAATCACTTTCGCTGGAAAATACAGCAGGCTTCACGTACCAAGCGAAAACGCAGAAATATAAAGTCTTACCATTACTTTACTTGTGATCTAAATACAGCCCCGTGTATTCCTTTTGAAACCTCAACATAAATAACACTCTTAGAAATCCCCCCTTGCCTTCTTGCCGTGGAATTTGGTTTAATAAGTAAAAAGGTTTCCTCCTAGGGAGAACAGCGTTCTTGTGTAAAACAGCTCTCGAAAGTTACTCCCTTGACAACACAGCTTACAAATCCTGATTCAATTAGAAAAACCATGTCATCAAATGTTCTTATTTTTTTGTTGCCACAAAATGAGTCACGTGTCTCAAGAACAAAAAAAAAGAAACTTGTACCAAAAGTTTAGTCCGCGCCCAGAAATTCAATGAGCGGAAAATTCGAAAAATGGGCAAAGGAAGGCAAACAGCATCCATCATCGAAATGAACCCAGCAACATTTCTTCGAATCAATAACTTCCTCTTGCAGGATCAAAATCAAAGCCTATTGGGAAAAGGGTGCGGCAAAGGTAAACAAACAACTCCTTCTGTTATACATCAAACAATCATCAAAAGAACAACTGGGATATTAAAATGTCACCAAAGATTCATTAGAACCCACAGGCATCAAAGGAGATGACGGAAAAAATAATAATGGCTCTTTTGGCAGTCCTTCAGGACAAAAACCAAAGTCCTTTCAGTGCGTTTTAATTCCTCCTTCATGGAAAATTCTTCGTTTTTTTTTAGTTCAGTTCGAGCAGCAACTGAGCACAGGACACTGGGTTCAATCGGCCTTCCATCCGAAGACTACACAGAAATCTAATAAAAGTCGAAATCAATTTGTCGGACTCTTACAGCAACTTATTTCCTGGATAAGCCTTCTGGCTTTATATAGCTCTATCCCGATCTCGATCCTAACACTCAAAGTGCCAACATACCCGGCAGTAATTTCTTTTTGCCAAAATCGATGCCCCTTTGAGTTGTTCCTTACTTTCGTCGAAGTCAGCATCGGCAGCATTCCGTATAGTTGTTGGAGTTCGAAGCTATGTAGAATCGGAGGACCTGCGCCCCCATCGCTATTCAAAGTGGGAAAAAGTATTCCAATATTCGAATTAATTTGATCCTTTTACTTTGTTTCGCATACCAAACAGTATTTCGTTCAGCGCTGATGGGAAAATGAAGCAAGGGAGAAAGACGATGCTGGTGGCTGGGCAGGAGGAAGTTACATAGTTAAGACTATTGAAACAAGTTCAACTGATTGGGAATTCGTAAAACAGAGCCAACATCGTACACGACAAACAAACATCTGTGATAAAATAAAATAAAAAAAAAAAAATCATCAGCCAAAGGACGAATTCCTTGCACCACTAAAGTGAGGAGCCAGAAAAACCCAATCGAAATATCTATCGAGGCAATATTGTAGTCTCTGCGAGTATAGATAGTGTTACAGGATGATGGGGAAGTTTGGTGTGGTTAGTGTTTTATGCCTGGAGCCTATGTCGCTCCTTGCAAGGGATTATCAGTGATAGAATCGAATCAATTTTATCTGGCTTCACTCAGTGTGATATGCTTGAGATGGAGGGATGAAGGGAATAGACTTTGATAGCTCACATATTAAGTGGAAAGGTTTAAGTAATTGGAGCGCCTTAAGTATGAGCGGGGGATAGGAAGGGATTGGATAAGCAAGAGTATTTCTCGTCACGATGGGATTCGATATCGATTCGGTTTCTTCACATCAAGGATGTTTTATGTGGAAAAAGTCTTAAGTGCTATCGAAAGTTCCACATATTAAGTTTCTTGAATTGCTGGAATTTGGGTTCGTCCTGCCCTAAGTTTGAATTTTGAATAAACGTGTTATCTTCGTTGAAGGTTTCCTTGAGTAACATGAAGCGAATTTGAATTTTGAAGTCAATGGGTTTATCTGTGAGTATACCTCACAGAATTTTTTTTTTTTTTTTTAATTTAAAAGAAAATCGTATACTGCTTCTTTCAATGCACCAGAAACACCACCAAGCGTTGAAAAATTTAATATAAATATAAAACTCATTTACAACAAATACTGAAACAAATTTCGAAACTGCAATACGAGAAGTGTATTTTTACAGACTGAACAGTTGCACTCCTTGAATGTAGGATTTTCCACTCGGATTAACCTACATGAAATGCATTGAACAATAGACTTACTTTTCATTATTTCAGATCAGAAAACTTAGGCGAATTTTGAGCTCAGAGTTCAGAATATAAAAATAACTTCAGCTAAACAACATACATTCTGAAGGAATGAAGCGGATTATTTTCCAAGGAAAATGATTAAGAAGCTTAGGATGTATTATTATTATTATTATTACATATGTAGATATTATAGCCCTTAGTATTATTTTGTTCTTTTTTTTAAATAATTTTCTATATTTATTTTCATAAAATTTTATTACACCCTTAAGGTTTATATAATTTCACAAAAGGTATCTCAAGTAGTCTCCTATTTAAAAATAATGCAAGTAACATAACATGTATACCTAAATAGTCTCATCGTTTGTATGTGAAATTTGATATAAAAGGAGACGCTGAAACGAACTATGTATATTCATTCTTTCTCCTGCTGGGGATGGAGATAGTCGCAACAGGTAAATACTCTAAGGCAATTTCCTCAGAGATTATTTTTTGTGACGTCTTATAAGCATATTGCTCTGTTTCATTAACACTTGTGGCCATATTCCAAGGGTGTGGTGGAACAGTGGATACCCCAGTAGGAAATTTGCTCCTCAAGGAAAAATAAAGTTGAATTCCTCGTAGAAATCACGTGGCACTTTCATTGAGTAGAAGGTCTGCATTGGTTTCATTCATCAAAAGTCATGCAATGATTCAGTAGTTTGCAATCCCAGTTGCATCTTGTGCTTTGTTCTCGAAAGAAGGTACAGAAAAAATGAAACAAAGCAATATCCTTCTTACACATCCTTAATGCTAATGAATACAATGCTGAACACGTTGTAATTATTCCTCCATATTTTCAGTGGTTATTGTAATCCACAATTGAGTGTTTAATGCCTGCGATGTGAAAGAGAAAACAACCCTTTCTTTTCTTTGGAATTGAAAATCAGTAAACAACCTTTCAATAGACCAAAACTATGGTGATCAGGTGATATCGCTAGGGAAAAGGAATGTATTTTTTTATGAACTTCGTTTACTGTGCAAAATAGTCTGTGAGCTGAGAGGAAAAAGAGAGAGAGAGATTTTGACCTGCAATAAACAATCCCTTTTTTTTTTGGGTTTTTCCCGCGATGGGTCGGCGACGCTCAATGGTTCAATAGGTCTTTTTTTGTCATGAGTTATTTCTTTTGTTTTGGAATGATTTAGTGTCAATTTTGTGATCAAAGAAAACGGTTGTGCGGGGTTTTCTGTGTTTTCAATCAATTTACTCAAGATTAAATAACAACCATGGAGAAGGAAAACAATTCACCAACGGTAAATTCCCTACATTCTTTTGAATGATTTTCCAAAAGTAAATATTCCTCTTTTTCTTAGATCTCAAATGAACAGGAGAATGAAGATGAATAATCCCTAAGCTGCTCCCCAAATTCTACCAAGTGTCAAAGGAGAGTTTTTCGACCAACTGATGTTTGTGTTACGTCTTACAACAAGACAAGACAATGTAAAACATATATATATACTAACTTCTTTAAAATGTACTATAATAGTTAATAAAATAAATACGTACATAACACAAATTTAATTTGTTTTTTTCATTCAAGCGATAAATTTGCCTATACATTTCAAGCGCTTCTTCTATTGATGAAATAAGAAAAGAAATGGATAATGATTTCATTCATATTCCTTCTCTTAATAAAACATCGTCTAAATGCATTCCTTCTTTCAAAACTGGAAAAACGAGCTTCAAAATGTACACAATTCTGTAGTGAATAATTAGTATTTTCAATGATTCTTTCCCTAAGGCAATTGATTAAATGTCGACTCACTTTTCATTAATTTATTTCCATTGAGGAAAGCATCACATCAATAGAACCAGTTTTTTCATACACAAAAATTACCCATGAAATCGAAGATGCCGTGAGCATAGTGATTTCACAATAAAATATGCATCGAGAAAGTGTGTACCTCCTTCCAATGACAAGCCTGTGTTAAATTCCTCATAGGATTCCGTAGGAAATTCATGGGTGCAGCTCCTTTTCCAAGATGAAACACCTACTTCTTCATTAGTGAATTTTTGGAAATTTCCTACTGGGACGCTTCCAAAGCATTTATTCGATGTATTAAAAACCCAAAGTTTAACTTATTAAATAAAAAGAAATAAAATACAAACAGTTTTTTTATTATTTCAAAAGAAACCCCAATACTACCTACATTACAGTATTATTTAATTCAAAATATGGTGTACATTTTAGATAAACGTACAACTGGGTCGCACGAACTATCTGTTATAGTTAAAAAGTATTTTTTTTTCAAGCCTATTATTTTTATAAGCTTTTTTGAAGGCATAACGTAATATTAAGAAAGTTAAAAATAAAAAAAAAAGTATACATTATTTTTTTTTCAATTCTAGATCGAAAAAAACTAACCGAAACCGAAAAATATTATCAAAATTCTAAATGTCGTTTACGAGAACAATAAGATTTTCGAACATCATTTTTTAACAATGTGGAAACAGTTATTATTTTTAAAAAGCGATCAATTTAGCATGTGGTTTTTGAAGTAATGAGTTTCTTGAAAACAAATTTGATAATATTTTTAAGAATCCAAACAAAATCTTGGTTGAAAATTTCAATTTGCAATACGAGTACTTTTCAAACTTTTTGAGAAAATGTGTAGTTCTTGAGAAAATCGAAAAGAATGAGAGATGTTATTAATAAGCATTCTTTGAATTTTTTGTCAGCCATAATGTAGCTTTTACTTAAGGAAATTTTATGATTTTAGTTTCCAAAATCTGTTGAATCGTTTTTGTGAGGATAAAAAAATATAAAATTTTTAAGGCAAAATTTGTATGGCAAGTAACTTAATTTTAAGTCTAAAAAAAATAAAAAAAAAACATTATTTGACTAAATGTACATCAATTGACTGTACGAAAAAAGTTATACAATATTATTTGTGAACCACTACATAAACAAAAATGTTTACCTTAACTTTAAAAAACGTATGCTTTTAGAAAAATTTAAATAAAATTTCACCCGCTTTTACCATCTTTCATGCCTGTTCCAAATTAAGGGTCCATTTTAAGAAATATTTTGGACAAACAAATAAAGCTCTCCACCAAAATTCAGTTTTGCCGAATTTATTAAAGAGTCTGGTCATTTATAGTATATAAACTTATTGTGGTGTACCATTTTTGTACAAATAGACAAGTTTTTTAATTAATTAGCCCCGTGTGTTGTATTAATAAAATGCACGACTGGATCGCACGAACTTGCTCTTATGTAAAGTACTTAGTCAACGGCCTTGGCTCTGATGAAAGCATCGCTTCCCATCGATCAGCGAAATCAAGCATCGTTGCGCGCGGTTAGTACTTGGATGGGGGACCGTTCAAATACCAACCGTGAGCTGTTGACATGTGTTTTTCTGTTGTTCTTTCTTTCTGTCTGTCTCTCTCTGTTGTATTGTATAAGCCGATGGTCTGAGTTACCAGTGCTTTCAGTGTCTCTACTTCGTAGATTTATCTACGGAGTAGTGGAATATGTAATGTATGTAACGTAATGTAAAAGTACTTTGGAATTTAAGATACATTTTATAAATATAAAACATGAATTTAAAATGAACTTGCCGTCTGATTTCTAAAAAAGTATGAATTTATGCAAGCAAACTTTAAAAAATCGTTTTATTATTAAATAAATAAATTTTTTATATAAGAAATTTCTTTAAAATTTTTCAAGAAAAAAATGTGGGATGCGAATTTTAAGTATTTAATAACATTGATTTTTGGAAATAATTTCAAAAAATAACTGTTCATAGGTTGTGAAGATATTGATTTTTCAAAAAAAAAAATGTTTTTTTCAAAAAAACCCAACAAATAATTTTTCGAATATTTTTATATACAATATTATTTTAAACTTAGGGGGACTCCTGCTGAAAATTTTTCGTTAAAATCGTTAGAGCCGTTAATGAGAAAGTCGAAAATCAAAAAAACGGTTCTATGACAGGTACCGTTAATAACATTTTGCCCCAAATTTTTTTTTACCAAAACATAGTCCATGTCCATAATATCACACCTAATTTTTTTATCAAAATCGTTATAGCCGTTTTCGAGATAAATAAGATTTTGCATTACGGATGTATGGGGGGTACCGTTAGTTTTAGAGCGAAAAAAAAAATTTCAATTTCCCCGCTAGGGAATCACCGAAGACCCATAACTACCGAGTTTGAAGAAAATAGGCCCAGTGGCTTAGGCCAGACAGACATACAGACAGACAGACGGAATTGCCGGACCCACTTTATTCGTCCTCGCTATCATCGTAATGTCAACTTTGATCAAAATCTCGAGTTCGATTTTTTTTCCAAATGCAGAACTTGCCCTATAGTTACGGTGACCATATTTCTTAAAGCAAAACCCGGGACATACTTTTTTGTAAGAAATCAACAAAAATTTCAAAAACAAAAGAATACTAAATCCCAGCACAAAATGCTTAGAACTAAACAAAACCTTTTTTTTTAAATATTCAGTCTTTCTTTACAAAGACTTTGAAAAATAAACATTAATCACACATTGTCCAAGAGATTATTGTTTGTTTTTTTCCTAACAAATTTTTTAGATGATATTACCATTTTCTTTAAAATATTTTTTTAAATTCCTGGTAGATTAAATTATAATTTAATTTTACCATTAACATGGCTATGGAAGTTCCAAGTTCCAACACTCAGTTGCGTTTTTTCATTTGTTCAAATATTGTTCATTATGGAAAAGACTCTTTCGGTTGGACCATTTGAACCTGGAAGACACAAGTCGAACTCTTCAATAAATAAAAGATTTTTGAAGTTTATATTTTGTTTACGAAATTGCTCTAAAATTTCTCTCCATTTTTGGGGCAACAGTAGTTTTGTTTTCTGTCCATTTTGTTATAATTTATTAGGTTAAGAATGATTTTAGACAAACAAATTCGTCAAACAAGTTTTAAACATTCCTATCAGCTTTTGGTTGACAAAAGATAACCAAAATTCTATTTCTGGCCAGTTAGTAATGTTTTAAAAATATACCCAGAACATTCAACTCCAGTTTGTTTACAGTTATTTAAAACGTGAGCAGCACAATTAACTCCAATGAGATCGATACCTGTTACGGCTTGAAGTTTTTTTTGCTGGCCCGCCAAAACTACAGTTTAAGTTGCCATATTTTTTAAAATGATGCCAGATGGTTCCCCTGGAAGATTTTCAAAATCTAAAATCTTTACAACGATACCTTGTTGTGGTGTAAAATAACGAATTAAGAGCGGACACAGTTTTGTACAGCTATGATTGGAACAATCAGAAAAAAAACCGTTACAAAACTTACTTTGCATAGAGAAGTTTTAATTTCTTCGATGAAATTAGGTGCAACAACATTGCACAAAAGATCACATTTTGTGAGTGTAAGGAAATACATTTGATCAAAACAACTTTTTATAAGTTTCGATGCGCAATAATTAAACCTGAATGAGTGGTTATGTTATATTGTGTGGTAAGCCCAGGTGCTTTCATTAATTGCATTTTTCTTTCCAGGTCCTTGAAAATTTGATGAACTAAAAAATCATTGTAAACTTTCGCTTGAAGCGGCAGCAATGTCGGATTCTTTGTGTTTTTTTGTTTTGCTTTTAAGTGCTGTTCAATATCACCACTGCGTATTGAAAACGTGTAAGCGATTTTTGAACAGGTTACTACCTATATTGGGTTTTTCCATTTTTTTCTTTGTATGAAGAAAAATTTCTTTTGAAGATCATCGTTGAATTTACATTTTTTCTTTGGAGTTATTTTACAAATTTGTAAATTTATTGTAAATAATTAAGAGAAGTACATAAGCTTATATTTTAAAAAATGATGATTTATATATTTCAAATTTGTGCATTGTTTTTTTTTGTGAATACACATTTTGAAAAGCATCTAACAGCTCAGCTAAAATAAAATTTAAAATTTTGAACGTTATTCGAATAATAAAAATATATGAAAATACGGGACAAACCCGTGACAAAAAATCAAATACGGGACAGTTGTACGGCCCGGATTTCCTTAAAATTTAGCCAGGACAAACGAGTAAAATACGGGACTGTCCCGGGAAATACGGGACGGATGGTCAGCGTACCTATAGTACCTATATCGCAAGTAAAAAATAAGTTTTAATGATTATATTAAAAAAATTCAAGAACTAATATAAAATTTTACTGATTCAAAATAGCTTTCTTATTGGTCTATAGTCCATAAAAATTGACTAGTGAGGGCTTTGTCAATACGAAATTTTTGTTAAATTCAATTCATCTAACACAATTTTTTGACAAAAATCCAATGTGAACTATATCCAACCAAGATTGATGTAAGATGAACTAAATTTAACATAAATTCCGAATTGACGGGGCGCTCACTATTGGTGACTTCATGTTTGATCGCCTGCACGAAACGCCACTTTTTGTGGACTAAAGGCATATAAAAAAGCTTTTTCAAATCAATAATTCAACAAGTCCAATCAAATATAGTGCTAAGTCTGCAACTTGGCGGATTTATTTCAGTAGAATACGGAGTTTGAATTATAAAACCATCATGTACAATTTTACTTCCCATCCGTAAATACAGTTATTCTAGGAACCAGTTTTCAAAAATAAAACATAGGAATATTTCATTCGTGTTCATAGTATTCTAGTATTTGAAGAAACTTGTATTTTTTTTAAAACTCTTTTGAAAAAAAAAAAATTGTAACATAAATACCACTCTGGCGATATTTATTTAAATATTTATTTTTCGAAAGGTCCTAAAGCCCGCTAGAAGCGGTTCCAAATTTGTACGTACTGGACAACCAGTTTATCGCAATTACAAATATATAGTCCAAATAGTGCTTAAAAAGCTGAAAATTTTAAGTAAGCTTTTTTTAACTTAACGTAAGGCATACACATTTTGTCGAAAATCTCCTATTTCTAATATTTGACTATTCTAACTCAAAATAACAAATCTTTTTTCTTAAAATCCACCTACTTCCACACCCAGTTTTCATATTTCAAATTTTCTCAGTTTAACTCTGCAAGAACGTTGAAATTATGTATTTTAGCTTTCTTGAATGGCCAGCATAAAATCTGTCTTAAAAACAAATTCCACATTTTTACTTGCGAGTTATAGGTACTCTAAGCAAGTTATGCATTCGTAAAAAAAATCGAGCTCGAGATTTTGATCAAAGTTGATATTAGTTTCAATTTTTTCCCCCCACACGTTTTTTTCTTTTTTTTTAAGACCAAAAATAACGGTACATGCCATATGATTTTTTTCGAAATTTTATAAATATTTTTTTTCTCAAAAACTGTCCCACAGAATTTTTGAAAAAAAAATTTGAAAAATTTCATTTAGTTAAACTAGGTTTTGGTAGCCCCCCTGGGTCCATTTTTTTTTTTGGTTTTGATTTTATCGAAAACGGTACAGCCGATTTTGATCATTTTTTTTTATGGTAGAGCTCCTCCACAGTTTAAATATTATAACATATTCAAATTTTCAATTTTATATTTTTTGGATTTAAAAAAAAAATCAAAATTTTTTTTTGGAAACCCAATATTTCGAAAACCCCAAGATCGATTTTTGATAGATAAAAGTTTTTTAACATAATCTACAAGATTTGAGAAAAAAATTTTGTTTTATCTAAAACTAACGGTACCTTCCATACAAATTTTAAAAAATGGTTTTCGAAAATCGTATTTTTCTCGAAAACGTTTCCGAGAATTTTGGTAATTTTTGTTTCTTTTGATTAATTTTAACCATCTATAATTTAATAAAAAAAAAATGAAATCTAGATATTACTACCATAGAACGATTTTTTCGAATTTTGAATTTCTCATTATCGGCATGACGGATTTTAATGAGATTTTTTTATAAAGAAGCTCCTAAAAAGTTTAAAAAACATTGCATTTCAAAACTTGAAAAAAAAAATATTTTTTTCAATTTTTTAGAAAAAAAAGTCTTTTTTTTTTTTGGAAAATTCGATATCTCAAGAACGGCTTAATGTTTTTTTTTTGGAAATTAGACTCTTATTCGTACAGTTATAAAAACTTAAGATTGGCGTACCAAAATTTTTTCTTAAAAATGTTTTAAAAATTTTGTACATAAAAGCTTATTTTTTTTAAGGAACCACTACAACGACTTATAATTTTTGTTCTTGCATAAATTTATATTTGCATGGCATTCTGTTTCTATCTCTTACTACTAAAAGAATTTAAAAAAAATCTTTAATAACATCCGTTTATAACATCCTAGTCTATTACATAGGAGCAAGTTCGTGCGACCCAGTCGTGCATTTTATTTCTCTATATACTCGTAGAATATAGGTACTTTCAAAATTAATATTACCTTATGAATAATTTATAGACTCGAATATCAAAGCGATCATAATTCGAAGGGCTTACAAATTAGTTTTAGAATTTTTCAAAAGGTAGACACAAAGGATACAAGATTTCGGAACTAAAAGGAAAAATAATATTTCACAAAGTTATTGGTTCAACCCCTTCTACAAATTTGTTAAATTTTTCATATGCTTAAATGCAAGAGGATAGGTGGTAGGGAAAATAATTTGGATTGCACCAACAATTTTAAATTATTCTGGTAGTACATGGAAAATAAATTGATATATCAAATAAACTCGGAACGTACAAATATTTTCTAAACATAAAATTTCATTCTAAAAGGTAAATTCATGGGGGCACTCATCTGTCCATAGCACTCCTGTGTACAACCCTGATTTGGATCTATACAACGCAAACTTGGGAATGAAATTGCATACTATCTTCAAGAAAATATTTTTTTTTAAATTTGCGTGAACTAAAGGGAAAGAATTTTCTATCTTCATTAAAGGGAAAGACATTATACAGGGTGTCCGGTAATTCGTCTGCCATACTTTGGGATGTTATTCTTGGTGATATTCTAAGAAAACAATTGTTCTAAAGTAGTTCGACAAAATTTTAAAGGCGGTACCGATGTTCATTGGTTTTGAATGTTTGAATAAAGTAATAGGAAGCAATTATGTCCGAAGTTGGGCCCAAGCTTAAACTGATGGGCATTCCTCAGACTAAACCCTAACAAAAACCTTAAACTTTTGAGGAACATTTCTTTTTGAATAAAAAATAATTGTATTCCAAAAGTTTTGGAAAGTGTGAAAAACTATTATGATCAGGATGAAGAAACTTAGAAAATTACTTTTGTTCAATAAAAACTAGATTTTTTTATTATATCGAAGAGGTATTGTTTTAGAAACCGTTGAAAGACCATAGAGTGTAAGATTTCCAGAAGCTTCTGCATACGAAAATTGATCACAATTGGTTATACTGTTTTCGAGAAAATTGAGAAAAATATATAATTATTCTAAGGAAGATACGGTCAGTAATAATTTAGTGAAAATTGTGGTTTTGGTCTTAAGGAAGCTTTAATTTAAGTAATTTTTTTTTAGAAAATCTGTGAAACAATTTACATTTACTTTTAATTAAAAAAAAATTAAAATCGCATCGGGGGAAAACCAAAGAAACCAAGGTACCAAGTTTCAAGCAAATCGGCTCAAAATCATGAGTTCGATTTTTACGAGTGTGTAACTTATATATCGTCGGTGACGAGTGCGAAGTGTGTAACTCCATCGAACCAAATTTTACAGGAGAGCAAAAAAACTTTCTATTTTCAATTTTAATTACTAATTTTCGATAATGTTTAATATTTATCAATATTACTCAAAAGTTAAATTATTATTAAATATTATTGGATATACACACTTTGCCTTGAAAAATGTGTCGCTCGGTCGGCACTTACACAGTTTTCCTATGAAGTAAAATTTTTCTGGAACAAATAATATCATTAAGCAAAACTAGTTAAGCTTATACTTTGAAAATTTAAACATTTTTTTGAAACAAAATATAACTGGAATAAATACTTCAAATTTATTTTGAGCACGAAAATACAAGAAAATTTATTTGGTACAAATAATAAAATAAAACTAGTATTAAAACTATAACTAAATATAACGAAAAAAAAACTTTATATTCTACTATATTAAAGAAACATACAAGTAATAAATAAAGCGATTTACTTTGTGGCAAATGCAATTGCATCATAGAAAGCATGATAGTCCGACTCTAAACTTTGAAACTCTTTGAAACTTGCAAGTGGTCGTATTTTTCTTTTTTGATTTTTCTCCTTTCCAGGTAGGTAATGTTGATGTATCAAATGTCATCTGTTGCATCAGAGTTGTGCTATTTAGTTCGTTTGACTGATTGATAAATTTAGTTCAATTTACCCTACTGAACTAATTCGTTCATTATAGTTCGAAATAGTTCGTTTAACAGGAAAATTTATAAGAAACACTTTCTTTGACCCGATAGTCGGTTTTATATTGGCGCTATCTTGAATTAAAATTGAGTTTGTTTTTCACCAATATCACTATTAATTGTAATTTTAACCATTTTTGACATAAATAGAAGCAATTTGATATTTTAAATTCAAATTAATAATTTCTAACATCCCTTAAACCATGATTTTTAAAACTATCCCTAAAAGCAATAAAAACCAAAAGTGACCGGAAAGATTTTATTTTTCAAAAAATGTGCTATATAAATGGATAGATCAAAACTTCATCAAACATCGGTAAATTATTTGTATTTTATCTTTCCAGAAATATCAAATTCCTAAAATTCCAAGATTTATTTGACTTTTGATTTATTTGACTTTTCTAACAATTTTCTAAAATTTCTTATATTTAGAAAATCTGTCGACAAATACAAATACAACAATATAAATTAGTTTTCTGTATACCTATAACTGTTTAATTCGTAAATTAGTTCGTTCACGAACTACATAACTCTAGAGTTGACCCCCGCCGTGAATCTGATGTAGTCCATGCATTATCGGAGTGCTTCAATTTGAATACTGAATGGCTATCACAAGAAACGTGTATCTCCTTTTTTTCTATTAGAGACAAGTAGACAAGTGGAAATAGTGTAACTGCTTTACAACTTTTTGGGGGATTTGTGGGAAAAATATTGATTTTCTTTATTAAAAAACTATTGTAAGGTAGCTAAAATAAATAAATTATAAATTTGGCGGTGCAAAAGCTCGGAGTGAACCAGGACCTAGTGACTTACAACTCTTAACCATTCCTGTTTGCGTGTTTGCCAGGAACGGAGAGGACCTACAATTTTCTGCCGATTCCGAACGGCTAATGAGCAGCACTTTCTATGACAAGAGATACTCTTGGAGAATTTGTCAATTCCTCGCAAGAGGCAGTACACCCCTGAAAAAAACTTTTTTGCAGTGGCTGAGAATCGAACTCGAGACCTTCCGCATACCGCATGACAGTCCAACACTCTAACCATTTTGCCAAGGGGTACTAAGTTAGCTACCGGCAATTTATTATTGAATAAAAGCTATCAAAACTAATAACAAAAGCTAATACTCACAGTTTTTTCATAACACGATGTCACTCACAACCTTTTACAACCAGAAATTGTGGAGATACACTTTTTCTTCACTGAACTGACTGGTCACGGAGTTACACTTTTTTCTAAATTGCCATATTAACGGTTATTTCAAACAAAATGGGAATTCTTGGTTTGAGGGATATGTCAAAAGCAAAAATCGAAATGAAATCCTTTCGTCAACAAAGGGAATCCTCTAGTTTGTACTAGATTACTATGATTTAAAAAAAAAATTATTGATCGATGAATCTACGTATATACAACTTGGTAGCCTCTGTTCCTGGTAACACACACCCAGGAATGGTTGAGAGTTGTAAGTCACTAGGTCCTGGTTCACTCCGAGCTGTTGCACCACCAAATTTATTTATAGACTGCTCATACATAGATGTAAATGAGTATTCTAAATTTTGGAAAAATCTACAAGATCCAACGCATTGAATTTACTTTGATAAATTATCTTGAAATCGTTAGAATCCAAAAATTTTCGAATTTCATCATAGGTCCTGGGGAACAATTGGTTCCGAATTTTCCAATAAATTGTTATGTCAATCTCCTTCTGATTTTCAATTGGCTCGCCTAGCTATAGAATTTGATGCTAAAAAATACTACCATAAAGTGCCAGAGGGCAGAGCATGCAATTTGGGTGGCCTAGAAAAGAAGATATTTATATAGTAAGGTGTGTATAGTAAAGTAGCTTTTGTTATATTTTCCTCTCATTTCATCCTAGGTCCTTGGGAATTTATCTTCCTCGTCTGAAAAAGAACTAGGTATAGTTCTCTATCTTTGGATAGGTAGGTACACATTCAGAATCTCCAATCAATGATAGCTACTAACAAAGAACTTCGTTTCACTTCATTCAGCTAAGAGATGTTTTTCAGATTCACACAAAATCTGTTCCAAGCCATGTCATGCTGACAGTGTATGTCCAACCAAATAACACATGTGCTGCACCCACACCATTTTCCCAGCAACCAACAAGCAAAAAAAAAACAACAACAAGAAGAAAAAGGAATACCAAGATCCATTCCCGGACATATTTCAAGTTCAATTCAATTGAAACGTTAAGAATTTTTCGAGTAACGAAACGATTCCCTCCTTCAATTGATTGAAAAAGGCGTCTATATATCCTTCGTAATATCCTTACAAAATGAAATGAGAGAATCCAAACGGACAGCTTCTAGCAGCAGCAGCAATTCCATTCAAACAAGAATCGAAAAAGTAACTATCATCAGCAGAAAATCGAATAGGACATGAAGAATAGCTGCGAGAAGATTATTTTCTAACACAACCCTCCCACTCTGATGGACTGATGGGAAGAGAAGGGGAGCAAGAAAAAATCCAATGAAAGGCAGAAGCAGCAGAAGCAAGCATTTCTTTGCTTTTCTCCAGGAAGGCCAAATCAACTAGGACGACGATAGAGGAAAACAATCAAGGAAAACTGCACTCGGAAAAATATCCTTCGTCACGGAATTGCAAGTTGCAACTGCTTCGGATTTGGAATTGGGGATTCTTCCTCATTGCCACAGACTGCGACTGCTTGCATCCACCATATCTAACATTCTTCTTGCTTCCTATATGCGAACTGAACCCACTCACAAGACAAATGGGGATATCCTGTGAAATTGTTCCAAAAACCCTAACCCGAACTATGATCATGGATCAGCTTGATGGCGCGGTGCGGTGAAAGAGAAGCAAAAGCGAAGGCGGAGATGAAGGCAGCAGTGCCATGGTGGTGGAAGAAAATCCCATTTGCAAGTAAATTGGAATTATAAATTTGATAAAAATGGCAAAATATAGGACTTTAACGTCCTGCTTGGTTTTACAGCAGCCAGGCATGAGGAGCAGAATGATTCCCATACATACACACACACAGTTATTGAGAGTTTGCTTTTCTTTAAGGATTCTCATTTCTTGAAATTTCATTCTTGCTGCTTGTAGTTCGTATAGAAAAATAGCAGATATGCCAACGAGCAGGAGTAGGTATAGCACACAAGGAGGTCCTGTCGTTGTTATACGTCTCAATGTGTCCGTTTTGAATTTTTTTAGTACGAGTATGTCTTTTTGAACATTTTTATATTTGGACACTTCCTTCCAATTTCAATGTAAATAAATTGAACTCCATGAGGAAGAGGATCCTTTCTTTAGCCTGGGGCGCGTTGGCGTTGGCCTTGGTGGTCGAGCTCGGTCTCTCTGGGTATCCAATTTTTATCTTTTTTATACATTGGCATTGATCTCTGCTCCTGATATCCTTGCATTTATGGTTTCGGCCAGAGGATATCTTTTAAATACAAAAAAAAAAAAAAAAACACGACCGAGAAAAAACCTAAAAAGGATGTGTATGCATAATTTCCACAAAATTAAAGTTCTGAGTTGTGTGTTTGCAGTTTTTTGCTGAGCTTTTCATTTTTTCCGTTGTTCTCGGTCAAAAGGATGAAAATACTGTATGTATTTCCGTTGCCTTTAAATGCGAATAACATCCTGCATGATGCTGGACGGCAGACTCTCTGCTAGTTTAGTGTTAAGCTATGTACAAATATACATACAACGTGCGACATGAATACGGGTGACAGAAATATGTGTTAGAGAGCGCATTTTGCCTTAAAACTTAACCGAGCGTAGGGAATGGGAACGGAAATGAGAATCATTTTGCTGTTTGGTTGGTGTGCGCAAAATGAAAGACAAAAAAAACAAGTCTTTTACTAGAAACCATTGTCAGTTTTTATTTACTCGTATTTTCTTCTATTTTTAGACGAAAAAAAAAACTACACATATTTTCTTTGATGCTAGTTTGACTATAGAGAAATAGTTGATGCCAAATTGAAAGCAGCTCTTAACCAAATTAAGCAATGTTCATGGCGAAAATTCGCTCAAAACATAATGGAGCTGCAAAATTCATGAAAAACTTAGTTCTGAAACACAATGGAGGAAGAAAAAGCTATTCTGAAGAAATTTGTGGTGCTTGAGGTTAATTGGAGCGAAAATATTTGCAGTGAAACACAGAACTTTAGGAGGAGTTTTCTAAAACGGTTTCTAAACGTTTTCAGTTTTGGGGAAAAATAAAATTCTGATATTCCCAGATCTAAATGATCATATCACGAAGAATTGCATAAAACTAAGGTTGGTATGGAGTTTTCTTCAGTAAAAAGGACTAAGGAAACTGCTTGCAGTGTGTGAGTTGTTTTAATAGGGGTAAAGGTACAGAAAGTATGAGTTCTCGATTATATAATTTCGAAGGCGAATACATGATAAAAGTAATTCTTCTTAAAAAATAAGAAATAACATTTAAAAGATCTCTAATCAACTATCAAGCCAAACTAAACCAATTTCAACTCGATGCAGGTATACAAGTGGGTAGGGTAGCAGCGTTATTTAAGCTCATATCCAAACTGCATATAAAAGTGGTTTCTATCAGTTAAACACCAATAATAAAAAAAACTGCTACTATACTCTGTTCAGTTTTTATTTGCAGTACAGGCCTTATGGGAGAGCTTTTTCAGAAACACTGGTGCCTGCTGCTGTTTGCACAGCAGAAATTGCCACTGAAATAAGAAACAGAATCACTGAGTTACATTGAATTTGTGTGTGTAATATTCTTTGAGCTCACGTACATCCCCACCATGATCTATCTGCTCCCCGGGTGAAAGGAGACTGACCGCCAATTTGCAACCAACCAGACATGGCAGAAATGCCAAGATGTAGTTTGGGTTGTCAATCCAACCGCCAAATTGCAAAGTTTGATAATAAGCTAGTTATGATGTGATTTGTTTTTTCTGTGATTTATTTTTTACCTAGAACGGGATTAGGTCTACTGGGGATACTCTTAAAAAATCGCACCTGCTATCTTAGCAAAGTTAAATTCATTTTATTCAATTCATCGTTGTTTTTGATTGTAAAATGTCCGTATATTAATAAATGATTGGCAACTCTAACGGTATTTTTGTGAGATTTGCGGCAATTTTAAATGCTCACTACGGTAATCCTGTATGAGTTTTAAAATGAAGATAGCTTATTGAAATACATAATGGTCTGACTATCTTCCTATCTTCCCTGTACTGCAAATATAAATTGAACAGATTATAGTTCCACTTAAATAAAATGAAATGAAAAATGAAATAAAATAAAATAAAAATTTGCTCTTACGTAAAAGACTAAGAATTTCAAAAATTAATGGGGCAAAATTTTAGTTGAATTAGTACGATGTTAAAACTGTTTTAGTATGAAACTTTGTTAAAACAACGATTTTGCAAATTTGTATCGAATATAGCATCATACTTTCTCTACCCTTTTATTAAAGTTAAAATCTTCGAACATCCATTTTAGTTTTTTGGTATCGTGCTAAGCATGTGACTGTTTGACATTTACGAACGTTAAAATTGGTCATTTAATTTAGTTTTTTGCACGAACTGTCATTGTTTTAGATGTGTTCAGAAGCAATTTATTAAGAAAATAGCTTTATTACGATACTAGTTAGAAAATGTTTAAAATTAAGAATGAGTCAATAAACTACTTTAAAGTTAGCAAATTGTTAAGTAGTATCACACAAATACCTTAATAATAGGCTGTTTAAAATTGTGCGCCCATGTTATTAAAAAAAACTGTTTATAAGCATAAAATTAATTTTTTAAATGACTAAAACAACTCTTTTAGTAGTTGAAGCTAAAAACAGAATGCCAGGTGATTCAAACAAATATAAGTTTATACAAGAATACAAATTATAAGTAGTTTTAGTGGTTTCTAAAAAAAATAAGATAGAGAAAAAATTTTTGTACACCAACTCAAAGTTTTAATTACTGTACACATGGAAAATAAATTTGAAAAAAAAAAAAAAAAACTGAGCCGTTTTTTTTTCGAGATACATATATAGAATTTTTCAGAAATTAAAAAAAAAAACAGATTTTTTTTTTGAATTCAAAAAATATTTTTTTTTAAGTCTTGAAATGCAATGTCTTTCAAACTTTTTAGAAGCTTCTCTATAGAAAATTTCATTAAAATCCGTTGTGCCAGTAATGAGAAATTTTAAATTTGAAAAAATAGTTCTATGGTAGGTACACTCAGTATTTAACTTAAAAGTTCTTTTTATTAAATTAAAGATCTCAAGAATTAATCGAAAACAAAAAAAATTATCAAAATTATTGGTGCCGTTTTCGAGAAAAATACGATTTTCGAAAATCATTTTTTAACATTTATACTGTGGGTACCGTTATTTTTAGGTAAAATGCAATTTTTGTTCGTATGTCTTGTAGATTGTATTAATAAACTTTGATTTGTCAAGTTTAAAAAAATCGAGCATGAAATTTTCGAAATACTGAGTATTGAAACATAAATTTTGTAAAATTTGAATACACAATAATATTCAAACTTTTGGGGAGCTTTAGCTTTCGAAAAATAATCAAAATCGGTTGTACCTTTTGTGAGATCGAAAACAAAAATCTGGTTCTAGGGGGAAATGTTTTTTTAACCATTACCTAGGTCCAACTGTGTTCCAGGCAGAGCTGTTAGCAATAAAAGAAGTCCTCTCTTGGCTAAAAGAAAACGTTATATCGACTACTGATATGTACGTATCTTCTCAGACAGTCAAGCTGCCTTAAAGTCACTGGACTCTATCTCCATTAACTCACAAACAGCCCAAAATTGTCGATCATCTCTGGTGGAGATGTCAAAACAGTTTAACATTCACCTTACATCGGTGCCGGGGCATAGAGACTTTCCAGGAAATAGTAAAGCTGACGAACTTGCAAAAAACGGAACTGTAGTGATGCATTAGTATTAATTAAAATATGTATGTGTATGTACACAACCTGATAACCTGACCAGGAATAGATCATCTCTCTTTAAGAGGTTCTCATCCATCTTCAGTTGTTTGTCCTCCGCCAAGCCATAAAGTTGTATATTTAATGAATAAATAAATAAGCACTAGATTTAAGTAAAAGCGTGTGTTTCAATCATTACAGTGGCGACGAGGAATAAAAAAAAATAGATATACCTTATAGTGCAAATCGGTATTGTTTTTTCAGTATTTTTTAATATTGCATTGCGAAGCTATAAAAAAGTAGTATACCTATAATGTCGACGTCTTTTATCGGATCTGTCGAAAAATTTGATTTTCACCAAAACGATTGGAACGTGTTTAAGATCCAACTAGAACAGTTTTTTGTGGCAAATGATGTCGAGTTAGAGGCTAAAAGAAAAGCTATTTTGATTAATGCTTTGTCTGAATTGTCATATAAATTGCTTATTAACTTGGTTCATCCAGTAAAAATCGTGGATGCAACATATGAACAGTTAGTGGTGGCATTGAGCAAGCATTTTCAACCAACGGTATCAGGATTTGCTGAAAGGTTCAAATTCTACTCAGCGCAAAAAGAACATTCTGAGAGCATAAATCAGTGGGCTGCGCGGGTTAGAGCACTTTCTGTTTGTTGCGAGTTTAAAACGGAACTTGATACAGCGGTCAGAGATAAATTCGTGATGGGGCTGGAGCAAGGGGCAGCTAAAGACAAACTGTTTTTAGAGAATGTTTCGAGTTTGACATTTGATAGAGCAGTGGAGGTGGCAAATACGGTGGAGTGTGTGAAGCATCAATATGATGTCAATGTTAAGCAAGAGCCTGGTACTGAGGGCATTTATGCAATGGGACATGCGAAACAAAAAAATCACAGTAATCAAACAACTAAGGCGAGGGTACAACAGCAGAGAGAGCAGCAACAACAAGGTAGTAGTTGTGGTGGTAGCAACAGTAAATGTAAAGTTTGCGGTTCATCGAACCACACGGAAAACACATGTCGTTATAAAAATTATAGATGTAATGTATGCAAGAAGCGCGGACATCTGCAAAAAATTTGTCCGAGTAAAAAAAATTATAATTATATAAAATATATAAATAACTTTGATTTGTCATTGTATAATATTTTTTCGAATTCTGGTAAAAGTGAACCAATTAAAATCAAAGTTTGGATGAATGGTATTCCTTTAGTCATGGAAATAGATACGGGTGCATCAATATCCGCGATTTCCTTACAAACGTATCGTGATCTATTTTTGTGGCATAAGCTTGAAAAAACGAATTCCGTGTTTAATAATTACAACGGCACATTAATTAAACCGATTGGCTTTTGTGCTATGAATGTGTGCTACAAGAACAAATGTGAAACAGTTGATGTTGTTGTCGTGGATAATGGTGGTCCACCCTTGCTCGGTAGAAATTTTTTGAATGCGTTTAATATCAAATTTGAAAACCTTAATTATGTTGAAGCTAATAACAAAATAGATATTACAGACATTTTTAAAAAATTTAGCAGCCTGTTTGATGGAAGACTAGGCAAATTTAATAAAACTACGGTGTCATTGAAATTAAAAAATAATTACGTGCCAAAGTTCTTCAAGCCACGGCCGATTCCGTTTGCGTTAAAAGAAAAAGTAAATGATGAAATTAATAAGCTCGTTAAATTAGGTATACTAGAACCGGTTGATTATAGTGAGTGGGGAACTCCCATTGTACCAATCTTAAAAAAATCGGGTGAGGTTAGAATTTGCGGAGACTACAAGGTCACCGTTAACCCGCAATTGATGGTGGCAAAACATCCCATGCCTCGAACAGAGGAAATATTTTCGCAACTTCACGGTGGAGATGAGTTTACGATCTTAGATTTATCCACAGCATATCAACAGTTAGAGTTGGATGAGAAGTCTAAAGATATTACAACTATCTCTACTAGTCTAGGTCTCTTCCGTTATACTCGAGTAGTGTATGGGTTAGCTCCGGCGCCAGCAGAATTTCAAAAGGCTTTGGAGAAGTTGTTATTGGGAATAGATGGGGTTGCCATATTTTTAGATGACATTATAATGACGGCTAGTAATAGGAAGCTACATGTTAAAAAGGTTCATCAAGTACTTTCGGTGCTAAAAGATGCTGGTTTGAAGCTGAATAAAGAGAAGTGTCGATTTTTTGCTAAGTCAGTAACGTACTTGGGACACGTTATCGACAAGGACGGGTTGCGCCCTTGTTCAGATAAATTAAAGGTTATTCAAGAAATTCAAAATCCAAATAATGTAAAAGAAGTACAGTCGTTCCTAGGAGTGGTTAACTTTTACAGGAAGTTCTTACCTAACATTACTACTCTATGTGCTCCACTTTATGATCTTCTTAGGAAAAATGTTGGGTTTAAGTGGACTAGTGTGCATTCTAAGGCGGTCGAAGACATTAAAAATGGATTAATGTCAGATAGAGCATTAGCTCATTTTGATCCTTCGTTGACCGTGAAGTTGACAGTGGACGCAAGTCCTGTTGGTCTAGGTGCCGTTCTGGCACAGGTTTACGAAAATGGTCTGGAAAGACCGGTAGAATTCGCATCTAGGAAGTTAACCTTAACTGAAACGAAATACTCTCAACTGGATAGAGAGGCAATTGCTATACTTTTTGGCGTGAAAAAATTCCATCAATACCTATACGGTAAAAAGTTTACGTTGGTTACGGACAATAGACCTCTTATGCACATACTAGGTTCTAAAAAATTTATTCCCGTAATGGCTGCAAACCGTCTCCAACGAATAGCATTAGTTTTAGCTGGGTATACATTTGATATTGAATGTGTTAAGTCGGAAGCCAATGTGGCTGATTATTTCTCGAGGTTTCCTTGTGCACAAGATCAAGATGATGAAAATGAGCAATTGGTGTCTGAAAATCTGTACATTAACTACGTTAAAGAAATAGGTAGAATGCCTGTTACGATAGAAGAGGTTGAGCGGAAAACGGAAAATGATAGTTTGTTAGTCAGTATTCAAAAATTTTTACAAAACGGTTGGGTACATGACAAAATCGATGAGCGAGTACGTCCGTTTTATTTAAGACGAAATGAACTGAGCGTGGAGTCCGGTTGCTTGTTTTGGGGCTACCGGATCGTGATTCCAACGGCTTTGCAAAAATGCATGTTAAATGAGTTGCACAAAACTCACATGGGAATTGCTAAAATGAAAGCAATGGCAAGAGAATATTGCTGGTGGCCAAAACTTGATGCCGAGCTTGAGCAAATTGTTAAATCTTGTGAACCCTGTCTATCTACTAGAAGTAATCCTCCAAAGGGAACGTTGTTGAATTGGGAATGGCCTGAAGAACCTTGGGCACGAATTCACATTGATTTCTTAGGTCCGATTTTTAAGAAGTGGTTCATGGTTGTAGTTGATAGCCATAGTAAGTGGGCAGAGTGTTTGGATATGGGTAACAACACTACAAGTCGAGCAACAATAGAAAAGTTAAGACCCATTTTTGCACGGTTCGGTGTACCAAAAGTTTTGGTATCCGACAACGGAACCGCTTTCGTTTCAAAAGAGTTCGAGAATTTTTTAAAAATGAATGGTGTTATACACAAAACGACTCCAGTCGGTAATCCTGCCACGAACGGTCAAGCCGAAAACTTCGTTAAGACGATTAAAAACGCTATGAAACGGGCTTTGGATAATAAAAATAATACAAGCAATAATATCGAAATAGCTTTAAATGCATTTTTACTTGACTACAGGAATACAATACATTCAAGCACAGGTGTGTCTCCGGCAGAATTAATGCTGGGCCGAAAATTAAGAACCCGTTTAGATTTATTAAATCCTAAGCGAAATATTATTGTTAACATAAATAATGTTAAGTCACATATTAGAAAACAACAAATGAATCAAAAGCGTAATTATAAATCTTGTAAGAGTAAAAGATCTTTTGATATAAATGAAATGGTTATGGTTAAAGATTATTCTTCGCCAAACCAAAAATGTTGGTCAAAAGCTAAAATTATTAAACGTTTAGGAAGACAGACATATTTAGTTAAAGTTAATGAATCCAATAAAATTTGGAAAAGACATCTTAATCAAATTATTAAATGTGATGAAAAAGCTAATGATTCATATGTCCCAGAAATTTTAATGGATAGTAATTTGCATATAAATAAAAATAAAAGTAACGAAAATAATGTAGAAGATAGTGTCACATTAGAGAGAGAGAAGGGTGATGTGCTAAAAAATCGGAAATCATTAAATAATTTGCCTGAGACATGTAAATCATTAGCACATAACACGGATCAAAATACAAGCACAGTAAATAATTGTAACCAAGAAAAGCTAAATAGTAACATTGAAAATAATATTGTAACTGACCAGAGACCACCTGTTTATGTTAAGACACATAATTTAAGAAAAAGAAAAAAAGATTGAACTAATTGTTAACTAATTGTAATTGGTTAAGGACAAACAATTAAAGGGGAAAGTTGTAGTGATGCATTAGTATTAATTAAAATATGTATGTGTATGTACACAACCTGATAACCTGACCAGGAATAGATCATCTCTCTTTAAGAGGTTCTCATCCATCTTCAGTTGTTTGTCCTCCGCCAAGCCATAAAGTTGTATATTTAATGAATAAATAAATAAGCACTAGATTTAAGTAAAAGCGTGTGTTTCAATCATTACAGGAACAATCTTACCTTTGTTGGATAGCAAATCTAACATCGGTATACCCCTAGCCATGATACCATAAAAAAAGCTAACCACAGGTGGACCAGCACCCCAACATGCCGGTCTACTAAACTGATTTGGCCACTGTTTGATGCTAAACGCTCAAAGCAACTAATTTCTATTGGTAGATTGCATATTAGCTCCGTTATAGGTGTCCTTACTGGACACTACCTAATAGGAAGACATGCTTTTCGTCTTGGAGTTCCTGCAAATGATTTTTGCAGAAGCTGCATGGATGAAGAAGAAGAAGAGTCAATTCCTCACCTTCTATGCTCTTGTCCTGCCCTAGCGCAAAGACGTAGACTCCACTTGGGAGACTACTACTATAACGATCCTAGTGATCTAAATAATTCCGACATTCACTGTCTCAAACGCTTCATTATTAGCTCAAAATGGTTTAACGAGTAAGGGGGATTTTTGAAATCCTTGTGGTATCACAACGGACCAAATATTGGTCTAAGTGTGCTGACCTTTTCCGGTCAGCAGCCACTTTAACCTAACCTAACCTAGCTACGTATTACAAAAAAAATTAAGTTTCACCCTACCAATACGTCCCATCTCAGATGCTTTGTAGGTTATATCGTCTCGGTTTCCGACGACACCAAGAAAAAACCGAGACATTTCTCGTCCCGTCAGCCGTACTAAAAAATTCTTCAGTCATTTACTGAGAAAGTTTTTTTTAATCATCGCCGTCACAATCCCCCACCCAAAAAAGAAGTCTTCAACTTTTCATTACCCATTATAAAGTTTACGTACAAAACCAGCGGTTTAAGTCATAATCCTTTTAATAGCTCTTGGTGCCGGTGGCGAGGTCTTGAAATGACTCAGAATCCCACATAAAATTCATTACAACCGTGTGTCGTATTTAAATACTTTCCATCATCCAACATCTTAGTACATTGCTATACTCGGCAGACCGTTTTGCTCGTTGAACTATGAAAAAAGTTTTAACTCAAGCAAAAGGTTGAATATCAAAGTACCAAGATAGATAGGTACTTATGAAAGTATCGCCGCCGCATTAAAGTTCACATACGCATCACACCGTAGATATTTCAGAGCGCGTCTACTTTTCGTCATAATTTGTTGCTCCTCGCCGCCGTATAATTACATATTTGAATACCACATAAGCTGTTCGGGCTTAAAATGAGATACTTTCAAGTCTATTCGTGCGGTGTTTCGCATGCAATTACATTGCTGAAAGATTAAAGTCCCTTTTTAAAGCCTCTGTGCTGCTCGACGAGAGTGGGGTTTATAATTCGCCCCAGGTTCGTATGGTTCTTCCGAAGCGCCTCCGGCCGCCATGCCATTCAAGCTATAATTGCGCCAGTAATTACATCATTTTGTGTCTCGTTATTGCCATCCCATGTGACAGGCTTATGCTCGAAGGTCCTGACGGTCTGCTTAGTGTGTGTGTGTGTGTGTGTGTGTGTTGGTGTGACAACCGTCCTGGGTCCTTGGCTGTGCTGACGTTGCCGATGATGTAATGGGGGATTTCTGTTTGGGGAATTTTTAAGGACATATTTTCATGGACTTTATTATCTCCCAAGGACATGTAAGCATTTTTACACATTCACACGACTAAATCTATATCGATTTGTGTGTGTGTTGAGTGTTGATAGTTGTATATTAGACATCATGCTCAATCTAATGACAAACGAATGGAATTCACTGGGTGCCTGGTTTCGGATTTCAATGCTCACTGGTCTCGCATTAACACAGGACAGGACTACATAAACACACTACTGATATCCTTGTTCGCTGGATGAATCATTGCATTGGACATTGCTGAGCAGGCAAACGTTCTGATGTGAAATATTTTTTATGGGCATACCGATTGCATGCTAGTACAAGGATGGATAGGACGACATGAAATGCGGTCAAACACTGCTTCACAAGGACTAGGCATAAGGCGCAAGGAACCAGACGAACGACACACGATAGAAAGAGTCACCTCTGTCCAAGGGATCACGTACGGTAAATATTAAATTTGTTTGTGCACTTCCTCCTCAAACTCAGTCAGCCAGGTCTGTGTACCACGCCGTGTTTGCATGTCATGGATAAAACGTGTATACCTTCTCTTGTTTAACGGTTAAATAGTGCGTGTATTCCCGTTGAGTCCTGATGGCATTAACGGAGACTTTTTAAAATAATTGCTTAAAGCTGCAACCGAGGAATGAGGATAAAATTAAGTTCATTTCAAGAAGGATTTATTCTTAGCAATGTTGTATTTATGCATGTGCATGCATGGAATCGTCCTGATAAGGACACTAAATGTTAGTCTTGGCCACTGGCGGCATCATGCGTGCAAAAAGAAAACATAAATTAGAGTGATTAATGGCTTCGGTTTAATTTTGATATCAGACTATTTCCATTAACTAGACGGGATTAATGGCTTCTCGAGAGGTATTTATAAGCGCAGGATAGCCGACTCAATGGAGACTTTTAAAGGAAGTGCGTGATGGTTAAAATAAATTGAAAATCCTAGTTTAAATGAAGCCGAAAATAAGCATTACATTTACATTTGAAATGAACGGACCCAAAAATATAGACTTCTGTGAAGTTGCCTTAACAATTTTAACAATCCCCATCTGGACCACGAGATAAATTTGCAGTTGTCTACCGGATTTTGCAGTTCATCAAATTGGTCTGAAATTATCTATATTAAACTTCGCTCAGAAGATAACACGACATGATGTTACATGCACTCTGAAAAAGTCTATTTTCATTATTAAAAATAAAGCCGTGTAAGATTTTTGTTTTTAAATTGTAAAGGTAATTCCTGAATAATCAATATTTTTAGGCGAAAGGATTAACATTTGGATTTTTGATTTTTAAAAAAGCTTGTCCAACAGAATTTTTGAAAAACTCGGAAACTTACGGATGCTTTTTAAAGTTTGTTTTAACGCTCATGTATTTTAGACATAACACTCCAAATCAAATTCTATATCAGGAAATGAAAATACTGGGGAGCCTCTTATCCATTTTTGAAAACAATTTTTGAAGGCCATTTATTCTTACATACACGTTTACGACCTAAATTATTAAAAACAAATAGAGAATACTTTTTAAAGCTTGAGTAAAATAAAAGAGAGAAATTTCTAATACAGAAAACAACAACTTCAAATGAGGGTCATTGAAAGTTCATAGCTTCTCTGTTAGATTCCCAAGAACTTACGTGAATGAATGAATTGTATTGGGGGGCTTATTGCGCTGTGACCTGTAGATCTATAGTGCCCCCGCTTTTAAAATGATGAGCTCGCTCATCCTACAGTTCCTCCTCCAAACCTATTGCTTTTAGGAATTTTAGTATTTGGGGCACTTTTAGAGAGGATAGGTTGCTCTCTTCTACCCGGTATTGTCCCAGATGGGTTTTCCTTTGGTGCATGATTGGACAACACTTTCCCAGTTTGTGTTGCGGTGTTTCCTCATGTATGTTGCAGAATCTGCAAGTGGCACTACTTACCACACCAAGTAAATTAAGGTAAATTCTAAGTTTGCAGTGTCCTGTTATTATTCTTAGGTTATTCCTGCTTAAGTTAACGCAGTTTTCGAACCGTTGCCGGTTGTAGTTGCCCAGTAGTAATTTCGCCTGGCTCAGCTAAGGCAGTTCATTGCAGTTTTTGAATCTGTTTGCCTCCTCTTCTTGTTTAATTTTTGTTTTCATGACATTTTCTCCTATTCCGCAATAGGGTTCAGGCACTGTAAGAGAAGTTGAAGCGCCTATTTTTGCTAGGGAATCTGCCTTTTAGTTTCCATGAACACCTACGTGACCAGGTACGAGTACCTAGTAAAGTGTGACCCTGTTCTGTTTACCAAGTTCATTTAGTCTGCTTATGCACTCCCACACCAGCTTAGAGCTGATGGTGTATGAGCTTAATGTCTTGAGTGCTGCTTGATTATCTGACATAATGGCAATGTTCTTGTTACGATAATTCTTTTCGAGATTACGATCCACGCATTTCCCTATGGCGCTTACCTCCGCTTGGAAGATGCTGGTGGACTGCCCCATCGGTATGGAAATGTTGGTTTTTGGCCCAAGGATTCCTGCACCAGTCCCTTCGCTTGTTCTCGATCCAGCAGTGTACCATTTGATGGTATTTGTTTCAAGTGTGTAGTTACATGCATATGTCATACTTTAAGTAAAAGTATTTTATGAACGGTAAATAAAGGGAAAGTGGGTGTGGCAGTTCACAGATTTGCATATAAGATCTCTCAATTATTTAATACAACAAATTCTAAAAATATTCGCTGAATTTATTAAAGTGTTTTCCAGTTCAAAACCCACACACAAACTCATATTCGTTTGTATGTAAATTAACTTTTGAAATTATTTAAGTTTAGGGTATAAATATACTCGAACTTCCTTTACAGAAGCTCACTAGTTTTGTATACGACTCAAAACATGGGGCATTTCAGTGAAAATCATTGGTGATGAAAAGAACAGCTCCATTAGTGCTTCACAGATGACACTCTTAGACCAGAGTTGGTCAATTGTGATGTCACATGAATCTAGAGATTTGCTAAGTACTCGTTGAACCATTTGAAGCTTCTTCTGCAAACGTCAGTATTTTCAGTTTCTGCAAAAATTGTTTGAATAAAAGTCCAGCCTTACATTTTCCTGGAATACTATGTCTTTGTCGATCCGTCGGTATAAAAATATATATAAAATTATCTTCTGCGAACATTATATCCTCCCAGATTTTGAAGGATTGGTGACTTGGAAGTTTTTGCTGAACCACTCTGACCAGTTTGTTAACATTTTAAAGGCGTTTAGTAGGAGTCCTTTAATATGTTAGAAAACTTTCCTGATACGACAATAGCAACATCGTCCGAACGAGCAATCAATCGGTAGCACTCTGCTTTCAGACATGTGAACTGTTAATTTTTTTACTACCAAGTCCCATCTTCTAACAGAAAACCACCCATTTTTGAATTAATAACCCTGCTAGTCAGTGTTTGGATAATGAGTTCATTAAGTGATCCATCTTCCTTCAGTTCGGATATGACAGTTCAGATGTGATTGCAGTTGTCTCGACGTTGTTAAAAGTGATTTCTTTATCTAAAAATGCAACCATGGTGTACTCTTTATGGTGGAGGGAATATTTAATAGTTCATGCTAATTAAAGTAAGGGATTACTTGGGAACAATTACCAGCTTTGAATATGAACACAATACTAACTTCTCTCCAAAGCGCGGGAATGTGGATCAAATTTAATCAACTGTGGAACAGTTTCTCCATAGCTTCAAGGTTTAAATCTGAATTTCTTTGTAGCTTAGCTAGAATAATGCCCTCTGGATAGCTACCTGGAAAATTGGTATCCAGTAACAAGTTCAGTGATTCTTCGCAAAAGTTGCTCCACGAGCCATCAGCATTTTTAAAGCAGTTGGGCAAGGCTGGATTTTTCTTAGCTTATATCCTTCTGAATTTTCTTCTAGTCTACCACAAAGGATCCTCCCGGAGGATCTCTTTGATTTGATTAATTATTTCTTATAAAGATTGGGTAATTTCTTATAAGAGTAAATGTTTCCTTTCTTCGTGACCTTTTCCTTTTAAAAATAATATTTTACATTGAGCTCATCACTTAAGGACAAACATTATCCTTATAGGAGTCCCAATCCGACACTATTCAAGTGCGTTTAGCTCGATTAAAGCGTGTTCGGCAATCTTTTCTCAGCGGTTTAAGACTCCCTTTGGTAGGAAATGGCCAAAGATTTATTAATTGTGAAGATAAGACCATTCTCGAAGAAAATTTATTGAAAAATTAAACTGTTCTCTGTGAAATCAGCACTCATATATTAAAAAAGTCTGATATTTATGTACCCTATTATGAATAATTTGCAAGAAATAGGTATATTCTATACCATTCTATCTTGAGGTCTATTCTACTGAGAACTTGCAATATTTAACGTGATTTTGGTGAATATGAAACTAAGTCTGTTTATTATTAATATTTGCTTAAGTATATTAAATTGAAACAGAAATTCTAAAGTTATTTTTGGAATGTTTATTATATTGGTTTTAAAAGTTTTATATTAAAATTATATTGAATTAAACAAAACCTTAGTTAAGTTAATGCAGCAAGTTTTACTTTAAATGTTCTGAATTTTCTTTAAGATTTGTTATATATGTATTTATTAAAAATATTTAATAAAAAATTGTCAAAGTTTGTTTAACTATTGACTTAAACGAATTTGTTGAAAATAATAAGTTTGTAATTTGTGTTTTTTTTTTTTATTAACTTTTCTTCACTTCCTAGCTAAGTAATCTATTGGAAATTAGCTGAAACCTTCCATAAAGCTTCCATTCGAAAATATCTATACATCAATATTACACATTAATAGTTCACATCATCCATGATACGTTCCATAATGCTTGGAAAATCTGCAAATCGACCACCTTAATTACACGGCTTTCTAGAAATATATAATTGGAAGCTTTACACAAACTCAATAAAAAAAAAAAAAAAAAAAAAAAAAAATGTGGGCTTGATTCCGTAGGGCTAATTTCATTAACTATGTAACTGTACTTCTAAATTCAGCTGAAAAATATTTTCCCCGGACCAATTGTCAACAGTTAAACCTATCAAATTCATAAATCTAACAAACTTTCGAAAGTTTAACGAAAAGACTTCTTGCAAGATCTCTCAAGTTTCCTAGATCCCCCACATTCCCGCATTCTTTCTCTCACATGTTCTACACTATTGACTTGACGAAAAAAAACTTTCCAACTATGTCTTATTTTTGCCAAAAATAGTACAAAAAGAAACTATCAGTAAACTTATAACCAACTATCTGAAGGACTTCAAGCTTGTGTTCTGCATGCTTGCACCATCACCAAAGGTATTCAATAAATTATTGAAGGAAATCTTCAAAAAAAAAAAAACGAAAAACAGAAAACTTGCAGACTCTCTCGATCCCCAATGTTATCTCGCCATAATGTGCTCTTCTGGAGGTCCCCTTCTCGGAGTAAAAGAACATCATTTTACATCGCCAGCAGCACCATCAGGCTGCACACAGACAGACAGACAGAAGATTGCAAACCACACATCTCTATGATGCTTGGGAAAACAAAATATTTAAACACTCATTTAGTTAACTCGAATGAAATAGAATTTTTGTGCCATCATACCACGGTAAGGTCCTTTTCGGTGACGACAAACGGTAGATGGAGGCAGCAAAGAAGCAAACTTTTCCCATATGATAAAATGAACTAAGTTATGCTCCACCAAATCCTCACATCCCCAACACGCCCTTTGCTCCGTTTCCGTCGTCATCTTCGTCATCGCCGACGACCCCAAAAAACGAAACCCTCTTACCACAGGGCGTAAAAACACCAAGAATGTGTGTGGTGTGGTTTATGTGTCGGGGGTGTATATGGAAACTTTTTGCGCTCCCCCTGTATGAGTACCTACCTAGCTACCCGGGTTAAATCGTAACTTACTTATCAGTTCCTTTTGCGAAATTTATGCACGTATCCTTGGCAAACGATAAAAGTAAACTTTGTCATACGTGAAAGCGCAACTTTCATCTCCACATAGACGACAGAGAACCGACCTTCATAGTTAAGGTGGTGTCGTGAAACATCTGCTTTACTGTATGGAAATGGAAACGTAGCAGGGGAAGGGACTAAAATATCATTTGCTTATCCTTTGCAATAGAAGTATTTTTATATTAAGGACGATATGGCTTCGAGGAGTGCTTCTGTACTTCCACTTGGGCTATCTATCTCATTTGCCTTCGCGTCAGTACCTCATCTTTGGTGACCTTTTATGGAAAAGTCGGAATGTCTCCTTGCAATATGAGATAAGTTATCTCTGATAGAGCATATGTGCCAAAAGATATATATTCTGGTTAGCAAAAAAGTACCGCCGCCGCCACCATCATCGCTCTTTCTAATCCCGCATCCATGTTTAGGACCAAAAAAATATTTGCTCCTGGATAAGGCAAAGTTGGGTTAGACGACAGAGTTTTTTTTTTTTTATTTCATCTTATAAGTCTCAAAGGGGCTGTTAAAAGCAAATTGGTCCTTGCAAGGACCAAGGACTACGGATGCTTGTTTTATCATGTTTCCAGAACGAATGAGGATCTGAGCGCGAGCGAGGCAAGCAAGGTCCAACTTTTCAACGAGATGACTGAAGTATACTGTACCTTCGACGTTGTCTTGGGTGATTTTGCAAGGACATCAATTCTTCCTACGTTCATTTCTTCACCTCCACCTATATACCTATATTTCTGTACTTACTTGAATGGAAAATCTTTAAGATAAACTTAACTAGAGGAAAATAAGTGTTACTTACTGAGGTGTGTGCTGCTATGGAATCTCTTGGAAAGGCTATGAATTTTTAGAAGAACTAAGCTGACATTATTACATGCATCATCTCTTGAGACGCCCGAAACAGCACCAGCAACAGCAAGAGCAGCGGCATGCAGGAGGAAAAGCAATTTATTTTTACTTAGAACGAAAAGTGGCAGCGAAAAAATAGAACACTCTTGACAAGTACAATGATGATGGACATGATGAGTGTGTGTCTTACTTTTTTTTTGGATCAGCTCAGAGGATGAATGTAAAGTTTAGTGGAAAGTTTCTTCGAGGCAGTAAGAGTAGTAGTGTAATGATGGCTTACATCAGCGCTAAGTTGGATTTTTTTTTTGAAATTTTCTTTCGAATGAATGAAGGATTAGGGAGGGAAATAACAGAAAGTGAATTTTCCAAGGTGAAAGTAGGACAAATTCATATAAAGAGAATGAAGAATTTTAGCCTCTTTATCGTTGTTATCGAAGTTTAAATTAAGGGTAATTGCAATTTGCAAGTAATCGCTTTTTTCTTCAAGCTTGGTACTTATAAGTTTTCGGTGATTCCCTAGAGAAATTTATATTTTTTGTAGATCCAAAACCTGCAATAAAGTTGTTATGAAAAATCTTATTTATCTCAAAAAATGACTAACGATTTTGATAGTAAATTATTTAGTCAAACAAATTTTACACAAAAATTGTTATTAGTGGTACCTGTAATAAAACCGTGTTTGTTTTTATTTTCGATTCTCTAATCAGCGGGTCAACGGATTTCGATCAAACATTTTATTCGAAAACGTCTTCAAATTTGAAAAAATACTGCACGTAGGAATTATCGAATTAATAAGTTTTGGATTTTTGATTTTTTTTTTGGAAAATTCAATATCTCCATCTTTTAATTTTTTTCCTTAAATAAATGTAATTTAATACTAAAATATTTTCTTTTAATTTTAAAGAAATTGCGTTCATATAAAATTTATTTATTAGCAGCTTTTTTTATTGGCAGAGGACCTGTCGCATGCTTAATGGAATACTGACCCATTAGGAGATAGGTCAAAATTGAGTTACGTACAGATACAGGCTTTTTCAAGCCTAATATTTCATGAATAGTTTATCATATTTTAAGAATACCAGTATTCATGATTAATTCATAAATTAGTTTTAATTTTATCCGTCAACAAGTAGGACAAATCCTCATAGTAAGATCTTTTTTTACAAATTCCCAAAAATCGTTTTTTCGAGTTTGGTCAGTATTCCAACTAAGAATGCGATGTATTCTGTGTGATAAACGTTATTTGAAAAGAGTTAAATTTTCTGACGTTCGACAGGAATTACTTTGATTCGAAGGTATTTCTACAAAGTGAATTTTTTAATGGTTCTGTTGGTTTTCCGAGTTGACAAATTTAATTTTTTCGACTGCGAAATACATTTTTTTGGTTTCTCCATAAGATTTCAGAGGCTGACAATGAGGATACATTTCCGAGATATTTTCGATGAAAACAAAGTGTCCATTGCATTGGACTAGACACGCCGAGGGTCTTAGGTTCGATTCTGAGCCGCTGTAAAAATATTTTTCAAGATTGTATTGCAGCTTGCGAGGAAGTGAAAAAGTCTCCGAAAGTACTCGTTTCTCTTGTCATCAAAAGTGCTGCTCATATCTGCCGTTCGGATTCGTAGAAAATTGTATGTCACCTCAATTTCTGGTAACAAACACACAATATTGATTGAGAGTTCTATGTCACGATGTTCTGTTTTACGATCGCTGAGCGGGGAGTCTGGTTAGACGCTGATTTATTGTTTCTCAATGACGTTTTTCAGTCAATCCGAGTTTAGTGCGATTATTCCGTCGAGAACGAAGCAAATCTGAAACTGCAGGATGAGATGACTGTCCTCGCTCATCACCTCTTCGATCTATTGCTATCTCTACATGTATTTGAAACATTCTTTAACTGGTTCGCCCATTCGGTGATAGCCATTCTTCCATAGGTAAATTTGCAATTAATCTTACATTCTGAGATCGATTCCTCAATGTTACAGATAATCGTTCCTCAGATGATATTGATTTTCTAGTGCAACTACTTACAGTAGGTCCTTGAAGGATTCAGTACATTTCTGTGGGTGTTGTGTTAAACTATTGGGCATTTTATGAAACTGCCCGTTAAGTATCCTGACCGGATGCACACAATCCCTTTTTTTACGTTTTTGGTGTGATTTTAAACGTTCAAAAAAAAAAGAAGCTATTTTGAATCACGTTACAACAGATCCACAATACAACACTACATTTCCTATTGGTACCTACTCGTATTTTAATACTCACAAGATTTTTATTAGAATCATTTACATATGTATATCCATTTGATAAATTTAAAAAAGAAAAAAATAGAAAATATTTCATTTTAGTAATCGCTACAATTTTCAAGTCGCATGTGCGTGCATTCACATTTAACACCGCACCGTGTGTCTTACGTCTTGCGGCTAAGGAGTCGTACGATTGACTACGATTTTCTGGCCAAAGTAATTTCAATCGCAAGTATGAGCACATCCATTTAAATGCATTTGTTTTTTTTTTAACTAAAGAAGATCTAGGGGAATTTGTTCAAATTTAGACACCTAGAAAATGACGCCCGTGGTGTGGCTGATGTAAAAGATGAAGTCGTACCTGGGCGAAACACATTTGGACTAGAGGTCACAATAAGCCTTCAACTTCTGATTCTGTGCTAAAAAGGAAGAAAAATTCCTCAAATAGTCTGCTAGATTTGATTTGAGATACGAAATAAGACTTAATTATAAACTTTAGTTTTTATAAATAAAAATCAATTGCTGCAATAATGAAAGATTATCACTTGAGAATGGCTCGACGGATTTTACTGAATTTTCGTTGTTGTTCTAGGAATGCTCATCAGTTAACCTTTGAGCTTCAATTTCGGACGTACTGTCAAGTATAGAGATTCTTTTTTTAGCCGCACTACACGAATGTGGTATGCCTTACCCGACTCAATATTTCCCACTCATTGGCAATATGCAGACATTCAAAACCAATGTACATCGGTATCTCTTTTCAAATCGTATCCTACTCTCCTGGTTGCTCGCACTGTGTCTAACATTATAAGAGTATTCAAAACCCCATGAGTGCGCATATAATATAAAAAAAAAAAGCTGATTGACCACATGATAGAAACAACGATAGAAAAGTTCAATGTCGAGTTTTCAATTCCATACATTTTGGTATGTTTTCTTCCAAGAATACAACGAAGAATACCGCCAAGACCTTGTTGGAAGTGTTTGGACTTTGGAATAAGTCTTGAATTGCTGTGTTTTTTCCATTGACAGTTGTACGTGGCGTGTTCGGGAGTCGGTTTACCTTCGGAGCTTTTTTTTCTACGGACGAAAAAACAACAAATATCATTTATCACGAAGTGTTGCGATGAACACATTAAAAATAAAATGCACGACTGGGTCGCACTAACTTGCTCTTATGTAAACGACTAAGAATTTCAAAAATGAATGTTTTTGTGCTATAGATACACACGAGGCAACCGTTGCAGCAACACATCCATGTTGAAGCAACCGTTGCTTCGTGTGTAGCTGTGTTGCCCATTGATTTAGTGTTGCTGCAACCGTTCCCAGAACTATCAAAAAATTTTGATATTTTCGATCGGTTGCTCCAACAGTAATGTGGTTGCGGCAACAGTTGCCTCGTGTGTCGTGTGTAGTAAACAAACGAAACACGTTACAGCTACACGTTGCTGCTACGGTTGCCTCGTGTATATCTAGCATAAGCATAAAATAATTTTTTAATAGACTGAAACAACTCCTTTAGTTGTTCGAGCTAAAAACAAGATGCCATGTGATTCAAGCAAGTATTAGTTTATGGAAGAACAAAAATTATAAGTCTGTACGGGTTTCTTAAAAAACTAAGCTTTTATATCGGTCGTTTTACAAAAATTACATTTTTAGCGTTATAGCTTCTATTTTTTTTGCATTTCAATTTAAAGACTTGAAATTTGGCATCGAACTGTGTTTATATGTCAGCATTATAAGAAAAAATTTGCAGATCGATTGAATGTAAAGAATATCCATGGTAATTAATAATGTGTAATCTCCGTGGCCTTTTTGGGATATGATTTTGATGCTTAATCAGTTTTATTAATATTTTTAATGATGAAAATGATTTTTTTTTTTAATTTTGGGGCATTGTCGTTTTAAAGGCCTTCTCTTAAACTTCAATTTTATGATAAGCAAAAAAAAAAAATTTTTTTTGTTGTCCCAATACTTAGTTGAAAGAGTGTGACAAGATTTTGAAAAAAAAACATAATTAAACATTTTCGCTTTTTCACACAACTAAACAATTTTTAATAATTTTTAATAATTTTTTACTATGCATCATCTTATAGTACGTCAAAAAACCTTCGATTTCATGTTTTATTATGATTTAATTATTGCAGTAAATTCCTTTAAAATTTACATACAAAATAATTTTTTCATCTGAGTAAAAATTCAGTGTAATCTCCGTTACCTTGTTATCTTTGTACTATATTTATATTTTTTAGTCTAACCACCGCGAAAAGTAAGGTATTTAATCATACTTGAACCTAATATAATTTGGATGACATTGACTATATTAAAATTAAGAAATAGTCGATTTTGTAATCTCCGTGGCCATTTTCGTATTTGTTTTTAAATATGTTCTCTTAGTTTATAATGGCTCATATTATTATTAATTTTTTTTATATTCGAGAATCTAGATAAATTACACTGAATTTCATCATTCCTTACAGTATTGGTACCGTAAAAGTTCCAAGAAAGTTATGTGTCGTTATTTAAAAATATTTGTTTGACTCTTTCATGCTTTTAAACAAAATCATTTCGTAAACAAACAACTTCATAAACAAAATATGTATGTGTTACACAAAATTTCAACTATTTATTGTTACTATTTATTTTGTGGATTATTGTTATTTTATGCAAAAAAAGAACATTTTTAATACATTCGAAATTTTGAATTTTAATTTTTATCGAAAAATACTCGTCAAACGAAAAATATTTGAAATTATTTTTGCGCAACTCGGAGAACTCCTTTTCTACTTGTTTACTATAGATTTAGAAACTAAAACCCAAGAAAAACTGAATTTTTTTTTTTGAAATGATCAATAAAAAATGTCAATTTTTAAAAAATGACCCACATCCAAAATTTTTAAAATATTTTTAAGAAAAAATTTTGGTACGCCAATTTTAATTTTTTATTATTGTTCGAATAAAAATTAAATTTACAAACAAAATATTTATCCGCTTTTGAGACATTGAATTCTCCAAGAAAAATCGTTTTTTTTTTTAATTCAAAAATTATATTTGTTTTTCAAGTTTTGAAATGCAATGTTTTTTAAAAACTTTAGAAGCTCTTCTATAAAAAATTTCATTAAAATCCCTTATATCGATAATGAGATATTCTGAATTTGAAGAAATGGGTCTATGGTAGGCACAGTCAGTAATATCTTGATTTCTGAATTTTTTTATAGATCGTAAAAATTATTCAAAACATAAGTAATATTAGCAAAATTCTCGGAACTGTTTTCGAGAAAAATACGATTTTTGAAAACCATTTTTTAACATTTGTATGGAGAGTACATTTATTTTTAGGCAAAATAATTTTTTTTCTTATATCTTGTAATTTATATTACATTTGTATTTATCAATTTAAAAAAAAATCGAGCATAGGGTTTTTGAAAAAAAAAAATTGACAATGTTTTTAAAAATCCAAAAAAAATGTTTGGGAAAATTTTAAAACACTTTAATATTCAAACTATTGGGGAGCTTTAGCATAAAAAAATTTTCAATATCGGTGGTACCGTGTTTGAGAAAATCAAAAACCAAAAAAAATGGTTCCAAGGGGGGTACCAAAAATAACAATTTTTTGTAAATTATTTCATATCATTTCCGTAACTAAATGAAATTTTTTGAATTTTTGTTTCTTAAAATCTGTGGGACGTTTTTTGAGAAAAAAAAATATTTATAAAATTTTGAAAAAAAATCGTATGGCAGGTACCGTTATTTTCGGTCTTAAAAAAAAAGGAAAAAAACCTCTGCGGGGAAGAAATTAAAAATACCATCTGCCTAGCTTAAAGAAAATCGGCCGAGCCGTTCAGGCTGTAGTCGAACAGACAGACAGAATTGCGAGACTCACTTTTTTAGTCTTCGCTATGATCGGAATGTCAACTTTGATCAAAATATCGAGTTTAATTATTTATCTTATAGTACCTATGTATAAGTCGCAAGTAAAAATCAACGTATGATTGTCAAAGAAATGAATTCCGTTTATTTCATTTCAGCACATTCATGATCGTATTGCAATTGCTTTGTTTCAATTCACTTCAATTTAAGAAAAGATTCGATTGTATGTTCCTCTTTCGAAGAACTGGCTAAAGAACTGACAGACATCGCACAGTCTAAACTATTGGATACATGCAAGTCATGAGGGCAACGCCGGGCACGAAGATCTTATTTTATAATAAGCATACATATTTGTTGCAAAGGCCTAAGTGCTGAAGGCGTTAACTGTAGTAATTTTATCCTGCACTAAATTGAAGACATTTCCTCCTGTTTTTAACTCTCGGAAATGAACTTATCTCGTGCTAACTCTTATTCGCGTTTGCCTTAGCTAAAAATTTAGAAAATCTCGGTTTTTGCCATTCTTAAAAGCCGGTATTTTCTCATTTTTGGTAGCTAATTTTTTAATTTTGTTAGCAAGTTTGTGATGTTTTTAGAATAAATTGAAAAAAAAAATAAAAATGATACTTGCACCACACAGTAAATTATTTAACTGTATATTATTTATGAAAGAATAGGGCGAATCTTCTACGATAAAACCATCCAAGTAATTTGATTTGAATTCATTGCATTTGGATGCAAATTTATTTGCCATAAGAACTCACTACATCATTTTGATATAAACTTTTGCCTTTACAAATAACTTCTCCATGGAAGAAAGTTATGAATTATTCCTCACCAGTCACCAACCAAACCGAAAACAATCACTAGACCAAAATACCTTTTTGAACTTATTCCTTCGCAGAAGCCCCTTTCAAACAACGCATAGATCAAAAGAATAATGCGTATAACACACAACCTCATTTTTAGCCCGACAAAGTTGGTTCGAGCCAACTTTTCAGTCAAGGGTCATGAATTTCACACCACGTAGATTAATCAAAGCAGAAACTTACTTCCTGAGCTCGCTCGCTCTTCTCTCTTCAATTGTAATGATTGTAACTTTTTATTTTGCTATCCTCAAAAATGCAGAAATGACTTTGTCCTCGTTTTGCATTCAAATGAAACAGTTAGTTGCGAAGAAATGTATAAAATAGTTCCCGTGGCAAAAGATCCACCCCCACAATCCACCATAGGCAGACAGAATATAGTGTGTGGAGTAGTTGTTCTTTGCTATGCTTTATGAACTCGTAATAATTCCAAAATGGAAACTTAAGCCATTTGTCATCTGGGTGTGTTCGTAGGTTATGCCGGGTTTCGCCCCTTTACCCGAAGCCCGGTTGCGCGGGCGGGCATCATTGTTTGATAAATGAGGTTAACAAATTTCACAGTGACTTTTCAGCGAATTGTTCTCACTCGCTTCACACAGTCCCATTCATTCACTTGACTGGGTTTTCTTTTCAAACCTGCATCTCTCACACCCCTGAACCGGGTGAATCTTCGCCCGGCCCGTCTAAAGTATCCAATTGGAAATGGTTACTTTGTCCGTTGGTTTTTCCTGAGCTGAGACAGAATCCTTTTCCTAAATGGAGACAGAGAAGCTGCTGCTGTTGGAAACTTTTTCTTTTGGTGTGAAAAATGATTCTTCCAACCTAAGAGGTTAATGGAGTGTTAAGATTCTCTGAACAGCTTAAAAATCCATCTAGCGGGATGGGTAGGGTAACATCTCTTCAAATGAGATACGAAATGGGGGGCAATATTTTCTTAAACCATTTGCATTTTCTCGTTAGTTGTGATTGATTTTTCAATAAGTCCGTCATAAGCCCCCTTTGTCCATATCTAACCATATTCAGTGAAACATTTTAAAACCTTCAGCTTTCATAAACAAGAGGGATTGCTTGTAAATTTTTAATAGGCCAACACGATTTTACTATGGAGCAAATCGAGAAACTGCATTTAATTTGGGTATTACATGTAACACTGTTAATCCCCTAAATAAGTACATGTCTGGTTGTCGTCGTTGCGTGCATTCAGGTATTCCTGCATACATATAGTTGGCTTCAACAAAATTTGCCAAAAGTGGATTGTATTGCATGTGCCCTGTTAGTGCCGCGTGTGCATTAATTTCCGCAAATGGAATTCACCAGAAATACCAGATAATCGGATAAGGTCCTCCCATGGCTCTTATCATACCATACATCCTTTCCCATAATGCATCAGGAGCGGTTGTGATGTGCCATGCACTCTATAAGCTTTATATGTACGAGTACTATATATGCATCGACTCTGAAGTGGACTGATAGCACTCAAACTGGATTGAATCTCGAATCAAATTTCATCACAATTCAGGCAAGCGGAAGAGGCGTCGGCAGAGAGGGTAAGATGACAAAGGGAAGGGCTGGGGATTGAGGTCTGAGGATTGGGGGCTTAAAGTCAGGGCGGGTGGACGACTGCATGATTGGACAGGAATTACAGGCTCAGGAATTTTATTCGAATTCAAATTACAAGTTAATTGCATAATTCGACCCTGGATGCTAAATCATGCATAGTTTGTTAATTAACACATACACGCTCTCTTTTAGATTTATACACAGATGCAAATTATAATCTGCTATTTTGGTCGACATTGGCTTTGGCATCGTGCACTATATGGGATCTCACACACACAGCCAAATAAGGGATTTGTGCTGCTGGATGCAGGTTGGTATATATGTATGATGGGTGTACGAGTAAGCATATATGCATGCATCAGTGCAGCCGACGCCTACGGTGATCGATTTTTATGCATTCTGAATGTGTTAAAGGAGTTGTTTTGCTATGCAAGAATAGACAGCCAGTGATGCCACACTTTAGCTAATATACATGATTTTAAAATCATCAGCACAACACATGAGTTCACTTGAAATATAACTACCGCCTGGCTCTTTTAGCTCAAGGCCTAAGTATTATAAATGTATTAATAAAATATGAGGAGTGGAAGTATGAGAGTATACTAGAAAAGTTGACTTTATGATTGAAAACAGTGTCAGTTTGTGTGACAAAAATTCTGTAAATGAATCAAAAATTCCATATGACTATGATTCTCTGTTCGTTATTGTTCTTAAATTCCATTATTTTGTATTCCAAAATTCTGTATTTCAAATTCTGTATTCTAAAATTCACAGAATTTACAAGTTTAGTTATTCCAAATCACGGCGTATACGGACTTATGACCCCAATCTCTGTGGAAAAGTGCATATTTCAACACAATTTTTTTTTTAAATAATAAAGGTTTTTCCTTAAGACTTTTCTTTCTTTAAGGTACTAGTACGGTCTAGAACGTCAAAATACGCACGATTTTTGGGATTTTTTTTCTCGGAAACCTTATTAGGTAATAACATTTTTTTTTTAAATAATGAATACATACGTCAAGAGTACAAAACAATTTTTTTTTTAATTTTCGAATTTTGGCCGAATCATATAGGGCCCAACGTCGCGACGGCTCATCAAAAAATACATTGTCCCATTGCGGCCAGTTAATCTCAGGATTGGCTGGATTGAAACAAAACAAACAAAGTGGGTTATTTAAAGAAAGGTTTCTTACGAGACAATTTACCACAATTTGCTTAAAAACTAAAAAAGAAAAAAAAAATGTCAAGCTTTGAAAACAAATTTTTTTTTTCGCAATTTTTTTTGGGCCATTTTTGGGTCGCCATTTTTTTTTGTTCATAACTTTTTACTCAAATTATGATAAATTGTCTTAGAAAACATAAAAGCAATCAAGTTGCAACAAATTTTTTTAAAATCGGTTCAGTAGATCCGGAGCTTATTTGTCCGCAATGGGACAATGTGTTTTTTGATGAGTCAACGTTGGCGCACTCTATAATTCGGCCAAAATTAGAAAATTAAGACAAACAATTTTTTTTTGTACTCTTGACGCATGTCGGAAACGTCCAATTTTACCATGAATGGCTCATAAATCTGGCTGAATTCGACCAATGGCATGGATTATGTTTGCTTTCAGGGCCGTGGTGGTTTGTGGTTTATTGACAAAGAGCTGTGAATTAAGAAAATTCCACAAGAAGAAATGTAACGAGATTAAAGCGCCTGGTTTCCGTGTCTAATTCACATCACTTCCGCGAGAGATAACCATGTTAGAAAACCGCTTGTTGAAAATATCCTTTTAGATATAGACTCCGTCACACGTAGGGCCGTTGGCGGTGATGGCCTGACCAACGTTATTTTTAAAAAAAGTATGGGCCCATGATGCTACTAGTCTAAAATCCACTACCAAACAGAGACTTTCTCTAGATGGCAATGCAATTTGTTGGATCTCATGTGGATTGTGATCATCCCTAATTGGACAGTTTTGCTTCTTGGCGAGCCCATTCATCCAGAAATGTGACCCGTCACAATTAAGACCAAAATTGAGGTCAACTTCCAACTGCTCGACAGCCTAGTTATCGAACACACATCATTGTCTATGGTCGTTAATTCTGAACTCCTGAGTAACTTGAAGTTTTGTACGGTTAAGACCCCAATGACGCAAAATTCGTCAAGGTGTGGTGTACGAAAGGCCACATTTTTGTGTGGCAGAAATAACTGTCCTGGATACTGCAAACGTGGATAACGTCTGAAAAAACAAGAGCAGGAATTCTTAGGGTCCGGAATCAAATTTTCTCTGTCTACGGGGGAGTCCGCACCCATAGGTAAATCAGCCGAATGAAGTATTGAAAGAAAGTACCTTAACCAAAACATTGCCATCATGTCGGACAGTCAAGTAGTAATGAAAGCGTTAAACTCCTTTGTCATAAGTTCAAAAAGTGGTATGGAAGAGTATGGCTAGGCTAAAATGACCCCAGAAGGGGTAATAATATCACACTTTATTGGTTACTAAAATGTCGTGGGTAACGAGAAGGCAGACTCTGTGGAACTACTAACGAGGCCTAAGCTCTATTATGGAAAAAGAGATAATGTAAGTAAAAATAGAATCAAAAAATAGAACAGGAGGCCATAAGATGAAAAATATGGACAGAAATTCTAACACTGATGCAGGCCAAAATGCTTCTTGGGAGCTACGACTAAGAACCGTTCACATCTTGTATTGGTCTGATCAGGAACAACATTAGAATAATTACTGGTCTTCTTACTGGTCACTGCAAACTGAGTAGTATTCTTGGCTTGGTTAACAATGCCACATGCAGTTTATGCAATCCTCATGAGAAAACACCGGACAATAAATATTAGGTAGATGTGGTGCACCAGATATAAGAGAGTGAACTACAATATCTGAAAGTGCTCCATATACTTAATTTGCTCAAGGAAGTAAGTCTTGAGGAAGCACTGCAGAATCAGCGGACAATAGATCGAAATACTCTCAAACCCTTAAAATCTTTCATTCATTCATAGTGAACTGGGGGCTTTGACAAGGGTTCATGGTATGCAGTGTCAGGATGATCACTCGATTGAATTAGTTGCTACGACAGCATCAATCGACAAGCTGCCTAGTGTGGTAGAGTGTAAATAGTTTTGGATGTGGGTGGTAGTCCCGTTGTGTGTGTTATTCCGATTGCTGATGATTGTGCTAAAATCATCAAAACCTCTTCTATCCTATTTTGAATTCAATCTAAACTGACCTGACCGATTCCGTGAGTATTCGTCCACAATCCTCATATGAACTTCAACCACAGATTCAAACGCTATCAAAACGACGCATTTAAAAGCTAATTGGACTACAAGGCTAGGTGACCATTGTTCGATATATCACTCTCTAGCACTGCTTGTCTTTGTGTCTGCATCAAATTTTCAGCTTGCAATTGAGAGCAATTATTGCTGTCATAGATCCGATTTTTGGTCCTTTGCTGCTAAGTTTTCAAACATCAGTTTGTTCATGTTTTGAACCGAACTGTTTTTGGAAACTTTGCCGCACTCTTATCTTTCTAGGCACTAACTATACGGAGTCGGTTCTTCCTCATCAAATATTTCAAATTGCCAACTAAATATTTTTTTCTACACACTTTTTCTCCCTGAGCAATAGTTATAGTTTTGAAAAATATAGGAAGATAAATCAGAGAAAAGCTCTGGAAGAAGAACTGCGCCAAATTTTTCGCTATAGACTTTTAGAAACAATAAAATAAGCACAGCCAGATTGACTATACCATAGCTTCTTAGAATTGAATTTAAAATCAAAATTACAATAAGTTTTGTCCGTTCAACAAACTCTGGTTATATCATCAAATTGGCAACACTCTTAACGAGTAGTTAGGTTATTTTGAATTCAATATTGCAACACCAACAAAAACAGCATCACCGTACAAACAAAATTTAAAAAAAAAGAAAAAAAAAACAGACTTCATAGCCATCATGTTGGCTGTGTATAAATAATCCGAGCAAAAACAAGGTCATAATTCAATTTCCCTATCTCTCGTCTATCATCCATGATGTTATAGAGAATGTCCAAAGTTAAATTAACTTCGGCAACAAAATAATTAAATATCCCGCCAGATGGTGACTCGTTTATGTGCCTGTGGCAGGACTGACTACACATAGGCAGACATCTACCACGACGACCATATCATAGCGTTTTGGGCTGATGACGACAACGACGGACGGACGGCTCACCAGCTCTGAGCTCTCTAGCCCGGCAGATGCCAGACAGACCGGACAGTCTAAGTTTTCATATTTTAACAAAATTTTATTTTCTATATGGGTGGTTAGGTCTTAGGCTCCTACTGCAGCTGTATTGGAAGGACTAAAAAACAAATGAAGACATCTCAAGGCAGAATTGGGTAGACGGGAGTACGAGTATGGTCGCACCCCTTTTCATTGACATCGAATTGCAGAGATTCCCTTCGTCTTGCCGTTGCTATCTTCCTCGGGCCTGGCCCTGCTTGACTGTGCGAATAACTTCATTTGAAAAAGTGCACACAAACTGTAAATTTGCATATTTTCAATAGCTTTTGTGTGTATGTATTTGTTCGGTTAAGGTTCCGTCCGGTGTATGGTCCCTCGAGCCGGATAGGGTGAGTCGAGAGCTACCCGCTCGAATCGATTTTCTGCTTGAGGTTTACATTTTAACGTCCCATGGTTGGCCTAAAAAAAGGACTACATAGTGCACCATGTATATAATCGGATTCCACACAGGGTTTATGCACACTATACCGTTAAATGGTGCACTCAAGATTTATAAGTTTTAATTTTAGTTCAGGCAGTGCGGTGGCCATTTTAGGGCTTGAATCCTTGCAGAGGCCTATACCACTGGAATTCTTCCATACCAACTGACAATAAAGATTGTGCCTTTTTTGCAGTCCATACAAGGATGTCTTTTTGGGAAGGTCCTTGTGTCGTCTCTCGTCACATACCACAAGTAATAGAAGTTGGCAGTAATAGAGCTTTGGCTTAGACAACACAGAGTTACTGTCACCCGTTAAACGCCTTCATCCTACCGACTTTTTCGACTTCTGGCAAAAAACATGAAAGTAATAAAACTTCAATTTTTGCATACACATTGTTAAATTTTTGCAGTTGCTGGAACTGAGAGCCTCGAAAAAACAAAAAACTTCATTACTCCCAACAGTCTCAACAATACTCTGTGCCTACTCATCATGTCACAACTGATTGGCAATGAGCCAGTATTACTGCCTAGACCGACATTTTCATTTTATTTTTCCATTTTCGGGAGGAAAAATTCGGTTGGATGGAGAGCTGGTGTCCTTTCAAGTTCCGCAAATCCCCAATTCCATGTCGCTTTCGATTGTACATTTTGGTTGTTGTGTCGTGTCCCACAGGCCACTGCCCCACTGGGTAGTTCTGGTTAAGCTGGTTAGCAGTAGCAGCAGCAGCAGCAGTAGCTAGAGGAAGCTCCATGTGCGTTATTGTCGTTGTCGACAGTAAGCAGTTTATGGAGAACATTCTGGAATCTTTAGCTGTATTTTTTTTGTGGCATGGTTTCGGCAGGATATTTCCCTCTTGAAATGAAAGTGCAACATTTTTGTTGTGGTACTTCGGATTTGGCTTGGAGTGCAACTACAAAGATACATTGAAAATAAGAGAAGATGGCGTAGTAAATTGTATCCTGCCGGTTTCCTCTTCCTTTCGATGAGTGCAGCAATTCCTGTTTATATTTTTCTTTCCCTGTGTAGCATTGTGTGGTCCTTACTGCAGATTTTGGTTTACTTTTATGGTTGAGAGAGTTTATCTCGCGTATGGGAATTGTAAAATGAATATACAATCACATCTGGATGTGCTTGAGGGAAGATGAAGGGTTCGTTCGTCTTCTGCATTCATTGCGCCGTTACATCCTTGGATTATCCGAAACTTACAAACCATATCGAGAGACTAGATAGAGAGAAGACGGAAAAACGCAATCAGTATTAATACCCCGCTGTGAAATGTTTCGCTAGAATAAGGATTCAGTGGCTGTAAAATGAGTTACAAGTCACATCGATATATGTAGAGAGTTGAATGAGAGTCTCATAATGATTTGGCTATCAAAAGATTTTTGGTTATATTTTTATAGGTAGGGAATATCGGTTTCGACTTTAATGCATTAAAAATAAAGCTAATAGCATGGAGCGATGTTTGAACTTCCTCAAAATAACAGCGGGGGGTCTTATGGATTGTGATTTGTTTTATAGACATTTCCTGTTCAGCTTTAGTTGATGGCTTGTTTCTAAGGGAAGTCTAGGAGGAAGAACTAGACTCATCGAAAGTTTAAATACGTATCTAAATATTTGAGCCAATCATTCAGAGGGACTTCTTGTGACAGAGCTTGATTATTGTGCAAAATCGACTCCACTCCAAACCAAAACAGACCAGATTAAAGTGGTTCCGACTAATGTTTATATGTGTGTCTTGAGCTTGGAGTCAGTAAATACTGTAGTTTGTAACTATTTTCTATTCTGTCAATGCATCCTACTAGTTGTTCAAAATACAATTGACTCATATTTTTTTGGAATATCTTCTTTCCAAATCGCGATTTCGTCTCAATTTATACTGAACTGTTCCGGAAATCACTTTAAAAAATGTTTGCTACATTTTACGGACTTTTTAAAACTTATGAATTTGTCATTAATATATGACTGTCGACATAACAGATTTGTGTACCCTCTGTGATGGGATCATAGTTTTCGGCGACTTCAAGCTTTCCCATACAAAAAATCTGACTTTATCCGACAATCCATAGCATTTTTGTTTCCAATCCTAGTTATGCCAAGGAATGTCTTTTATTGAACTGTTTATTTGAAGCTCTCACAAGTGGCATTTCGAATGATTTGACCTTATACCTACAGCAGCTCACAGTTAGTCTTTAAGTTACTATCAACCATCTTTCGCATCTTCTCTCAATTTTCCATTATATTTCTTCATACCTAGATAGAATTTCCCTTAGACTATCACTTTTCAAATTGTCCGCCGTATTTTTTGTTACCTGAAATACCATTACAACGATTTTTGTATCAGATCTCCTATCTGTACCCCTTTTATAACTAACTCCGGTGTCAGGCATCCTCTTAGCTCCATATCTCTTCATTCTTATTATTAAAGATATTGAAATGGTCGTCAAACATTCCTTTTACTATGTTTTTGAAGATCATTTTCCGACTCATGATACTTCGTTTATTCAATAGGATCTCACAGTTTTCAATATAGAGTTTAAAAAATTGCTTGCAGGTTAACATTACCAAGTTTGAAGCAATCACTTTTCCAACGTTATCGCATAAAATATCTTTTCAGTCCTTGGATGATCCCCGCTTGGATGATTCACAAACTTGGCATGTAAGTGACCACAAGCTAAATTTCCTTTCATACATACGTTGATGATGTTCGTCAGAATATGCACGATTTTCGCAGAACTGAATCTTCTTGCAGCTGATGGTGGGGGTGAAATTAATGAAACGTCAATTAAATGAACTTGCTCGTAACTATAAGAGATTTAAAACTTTAAAAATTAATGGCGCAACAGTTTAGTCGAATTAGTACGGTGTTCTTTGAATGTTGAATTGCAACGGTAATATATGTTGAGCTTATTAAATTCCGATCTAAATAGCGTCGAAACATGGGGTATTAAAAATCGTGTTGAATTTAATGCTTCTTAAACTCAGAGCTGTTTTTTGTCATTAAAGCGGAATATTCCCCCTATGCCCCTATTCATGGATGGATCTTGCATCATAGAAACTGAAAAGCTATCAATTCTTGGTATGTGTATTACTGATCACCTTTTGTGGAATGACCACATATTGGATATTGCTAAAAATGCGGCCAAATGCTTTTGCAGTGGCATTTTGGGCAGTGGCAGCTCGAATTCGCCGATCCCTCACGAAGCAAAAATCATGACGCCAGATTTTGAACTATGCTCTGAAGAAAATTTGACACCAGAGCAAAAGCATTGCTCAGACGTTACGCTAATGGGTGCTATCGAAAGATCTTGTGTTCAGATGATAAATTTTTTGTGGCAAAACTTTCAAAAGAAACAATAAAGAAAAAGAAATGAATGTTCAGAAAGAAGATATAAAGAAATATATAATTGTATTCAATAGAGAGAGACTACCTGATAGGCAGAAGAATATATTGAGAGAATAAAATAAAGATAAAGGGTGATTTTTTTGAGGTTAGGATTTTCATGCATTAGTATTTGACAGATCACGCGGGATTTCAGACATGGTGTCAAAGAGAAAGATGCTCAGTATGCTTTGACATTTCATCATGAATAGACTTACTAACGAGCAACGTCGAATTTTCAGTGAATGGGCCCTAGAAAAGTTGGCAGAAAATCCGCTTTTTTATCGACAAATTTTGTTCAGCGATGAGGCTCATTTCTGGTTGAATGGCTACGTAAATAAGCAAAATTGCCGCATTTGGAGTGAAGAGCAACCAGAAGCCGTTCAAGAACTGCCCATGCATCCCGAAAAATGCACTGTTTGGTGTGGTTTGTACGCTGGTGGAATCATTGGACCGTATTTTTTCAAAGATGCTGTTGGACGCAACGTTACGGTGAATGGCGATCGCTATCGTTCAATGCTAACAAACTTTTTGTTGCCAAAAATGGAAGAACTGAACTTGGTTGACATGTGGTTTCAACAAGATGGCGCTATATGCCACACAGCTCGCGATTTCAATTCATCTCAAGGAATGGACCGGTAAGTTGGCCACCAAGATCATGCGATTTGACGCCTTTAGACTATTTTTTGTGGGGCTACGTCAAGTCTAAAGTCTACACAAATAAGCCAGCAACTATTCCAGCTTTGGAAGACAACATTTCCGAAGAAATTCGGGCTATTCCGGCCGAAATGCTCGAAAAAGTTACCCAAAATTGGACTTTCCGAATGGACCACCTAAGACGCAGCCGCGGTCAACATTTAAATGAAATTATCTTCAAAAAGTAAATGTCATGTACCAATCTAACGTTTCAAATAAAGAATCGATGAGATTTTGCAAATTTTATGCGTTTTTTTTTTAAAAAAGTTCTCAAGCTCTTAAAAAATCACCCGTTATAATCAGTTGTTGTGCATCTGTTAAAGAGGAAAGACCTTTTATTTGTTTAACCGAATAATATTTTAGTTTTTTATTAAGCAAAGTTTTAACTGCTAACATTATTAAGATTTATGCTCGGAGTTCTCAGGAAGCAAACGAAAAAATTGGCAAAGTCAAAAGGGGTCCGAACTCAGTCATAGTTTCGAGGGAAGTGAGCTACGAAGGTATCACCAAGTCGTATTTTTTGAGGACAGAGCTAGGAATGATGGCTTGCACAGAGGATATCCAAAACTCGAAAGTCTGAAATCAAGTCTTGTTCGAGAAGTGGAGGCCTGAAGAATAGTTACGTGCTTACATAGATGATTCTCCAAAGCGACTCAAGGCCTGTGTTATGGCTAAAGGTGGCCACTTTGAGTAGCAGTGAATTATATGATTTATATTTTATCATTTTTAATAAAATTTATAGCTTATTTAACATTTTTCTTTCTTATTTTATTAAAATTTAATAAAAGTCAAAAAAACGGAATAAACTTTGTGCGAGCAAGTCAACAATATATCAACAACTTGGACTTGTGATTTAGGAATTGACCGAAAATAAAATCCAAAATTCAACCTGTTACAAATTTTGGTATTTTTGAATCCTATTCCAAATCCTATTTGCCAATCAATTAATAACTCATTTTTACCCAAAATATGTTTTTTGAGCAACGGTTTTCAAAGAATACAAATTTCTCTTTATTTACGAATGTATCCAAAAGTAGTCTCTATATCCTCTAATATTCTCTAATAGAACAAATAAAGGATCCCATGTGTGTAGCTAGAAAGAGTATCTCTATCAAAAGCTATTGAAAAAAAACTAAACACGTTTCTAGTTACAGTTTTATGATCCGTGAAATAAGAATAAGCCACAAACAACATCCATAGAACATGGACCAAAAGGATACGAGTATTCAGTATTGTATACATATATCTAAGTCAACCAAAGCTTGTATACAGATCCGCACCCTTGAGAGGAAATGACCGAGACCAAAATAGATGATATTTGGTATTTTTTGGACTTCAAAATCTGTTTGAATGTTGAATGATGTCCAAACAAATACTGAATTCGTATCTACATATGTGTATATGTATTGTAATATTGCAAAAAGCTGGATCCATATGAAGACAAACGAATTGCCGCTCAAACGGATTCAGTTCGTTTAATATTTGAAGATGTACCTCTATTCCCATATGAAATGAAAAGAGTATCCTTTTCAAATTTTCAAATGAAATATCTCTCCATCCCCAAATCCTCAAATACGAATACGACCATGAAAACGAAAGCCGTTTGTTTTGTTTGTTTGTCGACTTTACATCCGAAAAGATAGAAAACATGTAAATGGAATTAGCACTAGGATAATTCTCAACAATACGTTTTATGTTGTGGTTGATATCCTTTTGAATTGCTATCTCACATATCAACATAATCATTATCGTCATCATCATTATCTCTTGTCTTGGAGCTCTTAAGAGTAAAGGATCATTATATGTCTATATAATAGAATATACCCACACACAATTCGAAAATGAAATTTGAAATTCATAAGGACCATGGAGGAACCGAACAATAAATGAACTCGCTCACACACAGAACTCACTGTAATGTACCAAAACTTACGGATTTTTAGAAATTTTTTTGTTTGTTCTTTGTGTGCTTTTGGTGAATTGGAAATTCGATACCCTTCCAGGAGCAACCCTCTACCTATATAGTTCGCATTCATTATGGTAAAATATTCATTTGTTCCTTTTTGATGTCCTAGAAATTGTCGAATCATTGAGGTTGAGTACGACAGCGCGGGGCGTGGAGCGGCGGCGTTTGGTGGCGACAAAATGATATTACGTAATGCTATTACATATATTCCTTTCTCCTAGACATCGGCTTTTCAGAAAGGGACAAACTTTTAGTTTTTCGTTTAACGTGCAGAGAGTCCTTTTTCTAATTTTCGTCCTGGTGAGTAAATTTAATTAATCGCGCGCGCATTGGAAACAATTTAATTTAGCTGGGTTTCCTTTTTGTCGTGTAAGTCGTAACGGAGCATGAAAATACAGTAAAAATGATGACGCAATCAGGAGAATCACCCAAGTTATTTGTATGCAATACCAGTGCTGTTCCTTGGTGTCCTTGCAACAACCCAAGAGAGTGTGGCTCTATTCGGTTAAAATGATTTGGGCGAAAAGCAATTATTCTGGGGACTTGTTTTCTTTACCAAGAACGTGCAGTACGAACCGCGTTTTAGTAGAAGTTACGTTATGGGTCTTGCATTTTACTTCAAAAAGCAGCGTTGTTATATACAAAATTTAGTCAAAATGTTTTTTTTTCTTTTCAATCTATGAATATTTAATTTTATTGCAATTTTTATCACAAAAAATATATATGTTCAATAGCTTTTATTCATATAATTTGAAAATTCCATTCTATAACAACCCTGTTCTCGAATAGTGCACAGAGAAATAAAGTTTTCAGTTTGGTTCTTATTAAGACCAAAGTCATCAATGAATTAAACGACGCGGCTCCTTGAGTTATTATTCCTCTTAATTTTGTCGGTACCCGCAGCCGCAAGTTTCTACCTTCCGACGCTGACTTATGTTCCAATTTCAATTCAGTAATAAAGTATTTCTTTCACCACAGAAATAAAAAATTTACTCCCCCCTTAAGTCCTGAAGAGTTGTTAACATTTTTTTTTAGTTTCTATAACCTTTTCACTATGAATTGAATGTCCTTTTTTGTGCAAGAAAAGTTTCAGCTTGAAGTGGGTTGGTAGTTTTTTTGTTCTCTTCGGGATGAGTTTCGCTTCCCCTTTTTAGTGGGAAATAAACTTTTTATTCATGGCATGGGCCGACCACGTTAATTTCTGATGTAAGAGAGAGAATGAGTCCTCTTAATTCATTCCGAGCAATGGAATGTCATTTGGAAAAACGTACAAAGGCTTGTTAATGATGAATTTACATTTAAATTGACGTCTGACAAAAGTAAGTCCTTGAATGGTTATGCTCCTCGAAACTATTAACATCTGTTGAAGGTTCGTGGTGGGCGGGGTGGACGTGACGCGCTGCGGGTGTACAAATGGAAGTTTTTTGAAACTGGATGGAAGGAATAAATAAATATTAAGTGCGGATGTTGCATTTTTAAATGACCAACCATTTTGAAATAAAATGTTTTGATTTACATAAAACTTTTCGAATGCAAAACAGTTTTCTGAAGAGAAGAAATTTTTGGATCGGCGCGGCGGATGACATGGAATATGAAATGTATTCGTTAAAGTTGGAACTTTTATACTGAAGTTAATGCCAGTGATTTTGGTAGTACAATTTTTAGCTTTATAATAAAAACTGCTTTAATTCTAATAAAGGTTTATCAACAATTACATTTTACACGTATTACAGTTGTTATTGTCAAGTAAAAATTATAGACACCCTTTTTTAAGTGCCTTAGGTAAGGTAACCTTAGGTTTAGTTAGGTTGGGATAGGCATGCCGTGCCGTATCATCTCATTTTGATCTCAATACTTTGTGCTCACCAGGGAATAAGAGCAGAGAGTGGATTTGAGGGAGTTTAGATATCGGATGCCTGAATTAACCACCCAAATGTTCTTTAGTGGCAGTTAAAAGATGGTGTCCAATTCGTCAACAAAAAATGTCTGTAAGGGCTGCTCTTCATTCTGGGCCGCCCCTACAAAAGGCCTACAAGCTAATGTCCATTGCGCTCATGTAAGTTCAGTTTAGTTAGTTTATTTTTATTTATACTTAAAATATGTACATAGGCTATTAATATTACAACGTAACGTTTTTTAATCTGCGAGCAAAAAAGGGGGGGCTCTGCTTCGATAGGTTGGTTATGTTTTCTGTTTACATTTGAATTAGATATGTGCCTTAAGTCTAACAAAGGTTTTTTTTTTAAATTTTTGATATTCACGTCAGCTTGAGCAGTGTTAACTGTCGTTGGCTGGTGTGGTGATAAAGGGGTGGGTAGATATTGGACATTGTTGATTGCTGGTTGGTGTTATGGTGGCTTCAACCTCAGTTGTGCTGCGTTCCTGCAGCATCATAGAAGTTTCCGAAGCTTTATTCCCCAGCTATTCCAAATGTTGGATCCATGATCGAGAGCGTCTGTGGCTGTCCAACCTTTAATTAAATTAATAAGAGAACTGGGATGTAGGTATGAGGGAAAAGGTTATAGATATATTTGTCAATCCGGACAATTCCTGATGCTTTGATAGGCTTTCATTGTTATAATGGCGGCAAGAGTTGGGTTTTCATTGAAGGGAGGTGCAATGGAGGGGAGCTTTTCGCTCGAATAGTTGCAATTTTTTCATATAAGTGGGGCTTATTGTGAACCATATAGGGAAATATTGGGCGAATGAGTTGCTTGTATAGCAGAAGCTTCGTCTTGGTTTGAAAACCGCCTCTCAATTTTATAAGGGGACGTAAAAGGGGTAAGGCATAATTTGCCTTATACGAAGTGTGAATTTGGTATGTTGTTTAAACTTGAACCTTTTGAAGAAGTGAACTCCAAAGTATTTAACAATTTTCTTGGGGTTGATAACTATGTTGTTATCAGGAAGAGTCAGAGAGAAATTTTTGCATTTTGTGGCTAGGACATTACGCGAGGGTCGTCTAAAACATATTAGTTCCGTTTAAGAGGGATTGGCTTATCTTCCCCATTGGAGATAATATCCCATTATCTAAGGATATGCCTTAACTCTACTGAGGACTATGTCTTGGCTAATGGATGAGCTATATGTGATGGAGTCATCAGCGAATAGCAGAGTGTTTGTCTTTGGCAGGTTTGCTGGTTGGTCGCCGCAGCTCGCAGGTGTAGAGTTTAAATAGGTCGGGTAAAAAGCGGGACTCTTGAACGACTCCGACTTTTTTTTTTTTATAATCTACCCCCGCTCAAGGGATTATGATTGCCCTTTAAATGTTTGAACACAGCGCGGGCGTGAAGTTAAGGAAGAGAAAGAAGGATAGGAAAGATGTGTGGCACGATGTTCTGAGACTGAAGGTGGTTGTCTAAGATTTTTTATCTCCAGGGATGGCGGCTGAACTAAACCGGAGAAATGACGTGTCTTATTTCTATGTCACTTATAATTCACATTATTTTATTCGTATTGATCCTTTTTGGGCATACTAGCTTAACTCAATTACATGCTGTTAGTGTTATGCCTGAACAACATGTAATGAGTAAAGCAGCAACCCATTGATGACAATGTTTTAGAAGGTTTTTAATGGAATTAAAACGACATAGACGACGGCAGGGATGGAACCTGTGATCATGAGGTTCACAGTCGAGCACACATCCATCGCGCCACGGCCACCCCCATGATGATCGATTTACGCTCTCCGTGAGATGAATCAGTCGACAAATTTCTCTTTTACAACTTTGACCGTTTTGTCGGTTTAATGGCATGTAATACCTACTGTTTTCTTGGAACCACAGCTCAGATATATCGAGTTTGTCGAGCTTTGGTCACAAAAATATGCTTAACATCGCTATATACCCGAGACCATTGACGGTAACGTTGTCACCTTTCTCATTTCATTAACCATTAACCGCACCAAACAGCCAATATTTGTGAATGCATTGTAAAACTGGCTCAAACATTTGTACATTGTGTAAGTTAAAAGATACCTGACTCTAGAGTCTATCGTATCAAGTTCTCTGAATCCGAACATCTGATAAGGGCTCTATAAATTATAATGGGAACGGGAACTTCCTAGTAAAAGCTATCGAGTCATTAGAAAGTAGTTTAACTATCATTCATATCACAAATTTTAGCTTCAGAGAATAGAGACGCTTTGTGTTTTGATTTTTACAGGGTGCGGCTACATAAAATCATTTTTTAAAATGCTGTAGCGGTTAAAGTTGCGTGTGATTGGTTTGATTCGAAAGGGAAACTTTGTATAGTTTTGCTTGCTTCAATCATATATCTATGTATTGGTGCGGGCGTCTTACAACTTACCATGCCTTTCGGACGGGAAATAAGTTATTACTTGGGTGACTAAGCTGAGAAAAACCGTAAGTTTAATAAGACGAATCGTGCGTGGATTTTTCTATTTCTTCGTGGTGATCTTCATTTCCATCTGTATAGTAGATCCGAATTGTGAAGGAACTTACTGGAACTCAATGGTCGGAAAATCGAACTGGCGGCGATTTTCGAAAATGATTTAGAGAACCCAAATGCCTTTTCAGTGATGAAGTATCAAAAAACAGCGTATGTGGTATCACGATCGATTGATTTCGTTCTTTGCAAGTTTCTTGTTTGTTTTTTTGAAACCTCATGAAGAATCCAAGAATACCTAACATCCAACATCTGTGTAAAAGTTGCCAACATAAACGGTACGTTGCTTATAAAGGTCATCACAGACTGCTGAAATCGGTTTATTCAGTGCAGGAATATAGGCAACAGGCAATTTTAAGAATTGTGTAAGACAAAACTTAAGAAATGAACTCACATAAAAAATATTATTTCTGTTTCATAAAATGCGTTTTAAAAACAGAAGTTTATGTGGCTCCACCCTTAACAGAGTTCTTAGTACCAACTTTCACCAAAAGCGCTTAAATCGCTCTCTAAACGACAATTAAGATGTTATTGTGAAACTTTGTGGTTTATTTTTTCTCGAATAAATATTTAAGCGAGAAACTTCGATCCCATTTGCCACCCTTTTAACGTTGTACATAATTTTGAAGTGACGTTATGAAAACTCCTTTTACAAGGTAAACAAAAGAATATGACAACAATAGTTGTAAAAATTGTAACATTATGCTTAAGACACGCAAATGTACATTATGTACACACATATGTATGTACTTTTTGCTATTTGTCTTTATTATACAGTTCAAAACAACCCAGAGTCCCCCAGCCATATTAAAACAAATGTAGATACGAATAAATGCTAGAATTCTCAAAATTGTAATTTGTCAGTTTATTCAAACCTTCAAGAAAAACAAACTCGAGTCAAAGGAGAAAAACACACAATCTGAAAATGCTTAATTTCGAAACCAATTACCCTTTCCACTATTTCAAGAGACCTTAACTCCAGACTGTCTTCATATGACTGCATAAAGTTTTACCTACGAGCATGCTCGTATACATATATAGGTTCTTCCCTAAAGCCCACACATTTAAAAAGACTCTCTCTTACTTTACCTTTCACATGACTCGTTACTTATTCATTCTAAAATGTAATGATGGCAATTTCATTTTCCTGTGGCTTTGGTTTTGTACTGAGAATTTCGAATGGGACTTTTGAATTGAGAGAAAATTACATAATAACCTTTAACATGCCCAGGACACTATATGTAGATACACTTAGGTACAGGACGTTTTGTATCTACATATAACACTGTCAGTACTGTTAGGCAATCGATTTCGCATTGAATGAGCTTTTGCGACGACTAATGCAGCAGAGCGACATGTCCTTGGCGTGTGTATCCTTGCAAAGGATTCTAATCACAAGCATTTGAAGTCATTTCAAGTAATTTGGATATGTGTCTCACTCTAATTGCAATGTCACCCAAGTGGTACGACGACACGGACCGTGCGTCATACGGGCAGACGACGGACGGTTGGCAGAAATTCGAAATCCAGCAGCTGTTAGTTTGTTAGTGTTGCTAAATTTCAAACATGGCTAACCATGCGGTACACCAGAACTCACTTAATTTCCTTCTAATGACAAAATAATGCCAGGGAAATTATCCTGCGCCGCCGGAACAGAGCCTCCCTCATCTACTCATCTACGCCCACTCTAAGCCTATGGTATAATAACTTAAAAGGCACTCGCGATGAAGAGAGGCTCCAGACAGGACATGGGTCTGGGTAATATGGCCCACGTCGTCGATAGGTCCTTGTAATTTGTTTGCTGAAAACCCTTGATAACTTCGTTTTCGGTGAGTCAATCGATAGTTTCAAATGTGTTCCTTCAGGAAGTGTTCCGGTTGCATAAGGACACACCGATGACAACTCCGAACGATGATGATGATGATGACGACCATGATGACACCAAGGAAGAGGCGAAAGAGTAGCTTTATATAGGAAAGTTGCCGAAGGTCTGCGAAGGTGATGGCAACATCGTCGTCGTCGTATCGTAACCGACCGATGCGATGATGATGATGTAGTGCAGCAGTTGTCGCAGCACAACAAAACACATAAATCAAAACGAGTACAAATTAATTTTCTGTCAGATATGTATCTGGGTGTAATAAATTTCCAAATGTCCTTTATATTAAAATGAGAGGATGTGTGTTTGTGTGTAGGTCACACAGAAACAGAAAGACAGAGAGGGAGAGATATGGATACCTCTATGGTTAAGTTTTGACTACAAAATTGTGCGGGAGTGAGTGTGGAGCGGGAGTGATGGTGAGGGAAACCATGAAAACCAGATGTGATTCATGGGACGACGACGACGGATGCAGTTTTACATTTTGCTTTAAATAAATGGTTTTGGAGGGTGACTCCACTTTGCCCATTCCCATAGCCATGTCTATACCAATTGTTTGTATATCCTGTAAGGATGCGACTGGGACATGATGCATTTAAAGTGACATTGGGATTTAATTTTAAAGAATGACATTCGTTTAAATAATGGTGCAGCAGAGTTAAAGAGAGCATACTAAATGTGCTGTGTTAGAGGATATCTACTGGTGCCATGTCAAATGCCAAGCAGAGAGGACTTTCAAAGTCAAAATGATGTAGAAGAAGTTCGGATAAGGTCAAGCAATCGTAGTGCACGCTGAATTTGATTAGCTTTTTGGCTGAATCGGTCTTAAAGGATACGAAGAAGTTGGATATGTGACCAATTTTGTATTTTCTTGTACATGGGAAGTTAAAGGGGAAGGAGAGAGAGTTAAAAGGGAGAGAAGAGGGGCAAAAATAAAATTTATTGAATATTGTATTCAATTATGTCGTCAAGTATTGAAAGAAATTGTATTCTTTCTGGGATATCTTACCAATGATGAAGCCCTGCATGTTAGATCGCAGAATAGAGAAGAAATTTCAGTTTTAAGGCTGATGAAGAACCCGAAGAATATCAACAGTACCGTAAAATCCGGACAAATGCATGGTTTGGTATTGTTTATGGGTTGGAATTGTAACGGAATCCCCATATTTAAGCGCTTAATGGCGATAATGTAGGATTAATGTAAAACACATTCTGTTTACATATCTTGGCTGAAAAGTTTCGAGCTTATCCACATTCACCTGATTTCCAATATCACCTGTTTAGAGACTTTGGTTTTTAGTTAATTTTTTGGAAATACAAGCGCGGTATTTCTTGCAATACAGGGCAAACAGCAATGAAGTGGTAAACATCTTCACATTCTCTTCTGTTGCACAAGTCACAATTCTGCCGAAGATCAGGGATATAATTCAGATTAAGGATTTCTACTTTTGCTCTGAAAATAGTACTTATAGCCTCAGACGAGTACTTAACGTTGAAATAGCTATCCTCAATTAGAATTTGATGGTTAAGGTTCCTGTAGAATAACCTTGAGTTCGACCATGAAGCTCTGGTTAGGTGCTGGTTAAAAATCCTCTCATCGGTCTTAGCAATAATTGATGCGAATATATTGTGCCATTTGAAAACGTTTGCCTCTGTTAAGGGCAGAGAAAGGTCATTGGATAAGGCCAACTAAATCGACTCTCTAAATGGATAATGATTCAATTGCAGTTGTCTCATCAGAATTTTTTTTATGAAGATGGGTATTACTTCTCCACATCACTTTTGTTAAATAGTCTGCATGAGCTTTTAGATTATTAATGTAGATGGGTGGTAAGCCAGATTCCTCGTGTATAGCATAGGTTGGTGCTAAATTCGGCAATCGAAAGAAATAACCGTTTCAAGAAAAATCAACAACAATGAACAACTACAAGTTCTTCGAAGGGTGTAACACCAAAGGCTTGCACTCCACAGCACATGCAAGTGTTAACTGTCGCCCTAAATACTTGATATTTTGTCGAGTGGTCAATGTTTTGGTTAGCAAAGAACCTTTTCCACATAATATTTAGCGCCAGCTTACCTTCACTGCTTTAATCCTTTGCATGCTTGCCAAAGTTCAAGTTCGATGTTAACCAAACTCCAAGATACTTGAATTCACGTACTATGTCAATCATTTCATTATTGAGACGCCAAGATTCTTCAGGTAGCCTCACCCTTCTATTTCGACTCTCAAAAATCTTAATTTTGGTTTTTTGGACATTGATGTGGAGATCCCAAGTCTTACAATAATCATCCAGACGAATAATTTGGAACTGGAGAGTAACGGAGCTGTCAGCTATTAATACCAAGTCATCAGCGCGCGTAGAGAAGAATTTTGATGAGAGTTCCAGCGAACATTACACCTCCAGGTAGCATTTCAGAGATATCATCGATAAATAGCGCGAATAAAAGAGGGCTTAGAATACATCACTGAGGGACACCTCCTGACGTCTCAAACCACTCTGACAACTTCGAACCATCCCAAACTGCTGCCCTAGATGACGACAAGAAATTCTTATAAAGCATCAGAAACTTCGGAGACACTCCAAGCCTAACCAGCTTATATATCAGAGCCTGTCTGTTGACGGTATCAAAAGGGGCTTTAAAATCAACAAAACATATATACAAGTTAAGGCAAAAATGTGATCCATTGTGGAAAATCCAGAACGATTTAGATTAGATTAGACTTTATTCAACAGATATTTAGTTGTTTACTCACTTACTACTTTCTCATACGAACAGCCCCTCGTTTGTGATGATATATTGGACTCAGTTATATCAGTCAATGAAATACAACTCGTTCTCCAAAGAGCCAAGGACTGAAAAGCCCCAGGTGAAGATGGGATACCCTACGAATATTTTGCATCCCCTACTTTTTATAACCATCTACATACACTTTTTAATAAAATTTTTGAAAATGCTGATGTGCCGTCGTCATTTAAAAAATCGATAATTTTTCCAATCCATAAGAGAGGTGATCTAAATGCAGTTGAAAATTACCGTGGTATATCCTTCATGAATGTCATTGCGAAGATATTCTGTGGTGTTCTCATTAACAGGCTTGAAAAGTGGGTGGATGTAAACAACATTCTTACGGAGGTTCAAGCAGGCTTTAGAAAGAACTATTCGACGGTTGACCACATATTTACTTTAACATCAATAGTAAAAGCATTTCAAGCCAGAAACAAAAAAGTATACACGTTGTTTGTCGATTTTAAAGCTGCATTTGATTTGGTGAATCGAAATGCTTTATTTTTTAAACTTTTCCAACTCGGAGTGTCAACAAAATTCATCCAAATAATCCGTTGTTTGTACACAGATACTGAATTTGCAGTCTGGGATGGCAAAACATATTCAAAACCATTTAAAACATTTACTGGAGTAAAGCAGGGATGTCTTCTCAGTGCTCTTCTATTTGCTCTCTTTATTAATGATATAGCTGCTCTCATTCCAGGAGGTGTCCGAATTGCTGGTACCGTAATAAATGTATTACTCTATGCCGATGACCTTCTCTTATTATCCGAATCAGCAGAAACCTTGCAATTGATGGTAAATCGTCTTACGGACTATTGTGACAAGTGGGGTTTAGTCATCAACACTGACAAAACGAAAGTAATGGTCTTCTCGCGTTCTACTCGGAGTGAAGTTAGGAACACCTGGATACTTAATGGAAGTCGTTTAGAAGTATCGAACGAATACAAGTATTTGGGAGTTTTACTAAATACAACCCTGGATTATAGCAAGCACCTTGCAGAAAAAGCAAAAACTTCACAAAGCTTGATTAATGTTACGTGGAAGAAGATTTTCTCTAACGTTCACATAAATCTTTCAACAAAATATAATATTTTCAATGCAGTCGTAAAATCCTCGCTTTGTTATGCGGCACAAATATGGGGAATGCAAGAATACGATGAAGTCGAAAAGTTTCAAAGAAATTTTTTGAAGAAAATATTCAATATTCCCTTAACCGCACCAAATTATGCAATTTATTTGGAAACAGGCCTGCCAAAACTTTTTACTTTAAGTCTAAAGTTACAGGCGGATTATTTAATAAAAATGTTTGGTCTACGGGAAACTCGGTTATAGAAAATAATGATGCTCTACGAAATTCGGAATAAGGACTGGTGGATGAGGACATGGGAAAACATTGCTGCTTCCTGTGGTGAAGTTGTGCAAATCAATCTCAACAATATTGGTCAAATGAAAACGAAGTTCTACGAAATCATCCAAAAACTTGAAGACTCTAATCGAAGTCAGTTGATTGAAAATGCCCGTCAATCGGAGAGCAGATTACTCTATAGCCAGCTTGATTATAACTTGTGTGACAAGAACTACTTCCAAGATTCTCTCTCCTATAAAGATATTTCCCTTATTTTTAAATCAAGATGCGAACTTCTACATTTAAATGGAAAACCATACAACGGAAGCTTTGACCAATTTTGCAATTTATGTAACTTGAGAGCTAAAGAAGATTGCTTTCAGTTCATCAGTGTGTGTCCAATTTTTAACCAGCAAAGAAGAGCATGCTTTGGTAAACCAACCCTATCAGTACAGGAAACGATTGAAATTTTAAATGGATCAGAATGGGCGAACCTTGTCAAATTTGTCAGAGCTAGCTACCGCTACAGAATGCTTATAATTACGGAATATACATAAATCATAATCCAAATATTTATAAAATCAAATCTTTTGTTTTTTCTCTTTTTAAATTTTTATACCATTATACATACTTGTTCAATTTGTATTAAATATTTTAAAGTTACCAGTCGAGCTGACGGCTAAGCCAATGCTTATAAATTCATAAAAGCTTTTGTAAATTTATAATGATAACTTGCAATAAATGAATATTTGAATTGAATTGAAATTGAATAGTTGTTTACTCGTAATTTTCTTTTTACACTTTTCTAATTAATGAATAATTAAGGGCGTGACAATTTATGTCGTTTGCCTGAATAGCTTTAAATTTTCGTTAATTTACATTGCAATTTAATATTAATCGGATACCTTTGGCTTTTTTTTTTTGTAAATCCAGAACGAAAACCCGCTTGAAATATACTCAAACTGTTGGTTCTTTCTATCCAGTTCGAAAGTCTTCCGTAAAGAATTCCCGCAAATATCTTTCTCAGAGAATTGAGTATTGAGATATGATATGAGGGCTTTTGAAAAAGTCGTAGGCACATAAGCAAAAGAATGTTTAAGAAATTTACGATATACGTTTTGAGTTGGTTATTGCTATTTTTGAAAAATTCAACTGGGATACCATTAATACCTTCGGATTTGTTGTTTTTCATTATAATAGATCTGGATTTTTTGCGCAATGAGCCATAACGTTATGAGGGTTTTAGCGTCTTTTGAGAAAATATCGTTTTATATTTGGATAGTTGTCGTTTATTTTGTTAAGGGTTTTACAAATGGTGTTTCATTTTTGAAGACAATTAATTCTGGACTGTAGATGTGAAATTTCACATATAAAACTGTTAAGGAAACAAAACCTGCCAAAAACAAAAAAAAAAATAGTTAATACTCTATGCCCTAGAGTTATATCCATCAACCAGAAGATTAACTTTAATCGATTAAGTCGTTAACTTTATACTCTTGGAATAATAATTTGTAAAGAAGCCTTGTGAATTGAAGGGTTAAACAAATTTCCAACCAAACGCTTCTTCCTTATGTTTGTTTTGTTTGTGTACAAATTTTCCATTTTCAACTGTCCTTTTCGCTCTCATTCCATTTATCCCAATCATGACCTTATTTATTGATATATGTACCCACCACTCCGCCCATCTAAGTCCCGAAAAAAAAAACATCCTGCTAAGGATCTCTTAAAAAATCAAATTCAATATGTTTTTCAATAATTCAGGTTTTTTTTTTCGTGAGGCATCTCTATCTTCTGTGAGTATAGTATATTGAAAAATTGAGAATCCTCTCTCCCATAGCCTGAATCTAAATTAAGGGCAATAGCTTTTCTTTTCGGAGAAACTCCATTGTTTTCTACTTGCGCGATCCCAGCACAAAAAATTTGTATCATCTCCCCGAGGGACTTGTTACTTGCTTATTCAAAAATCGGCACAAATTCGGCTTTGTTTTTGTGTGTATCTCTATTTCTGTGTGTGTGTGTGAACAAAGTTTATTGGGGGTATGCTGATGGAATTGCTTTGAGAACCTTGAACAAAGCTTTGTCGAAAGCGACATAAAGTAGAAGACAACGGCACGGTGGTGGCGCGCGGCGCGCACGGACTAATAACCATCCATATCCATAACAGTTTTCAGTTTTGCCCTTCAACCTTCGCAAAAGCCCCTGGAATCATATTTTTTCATCAATTTATTCGCTTAAGGTTTACTATGGATAGATACATATAACAAGGATGAGTAGGAGAGCAGCAAGTAAAAAAAGTGTTGCGAAAAGTTACTTCCTTGTTCCTGCTTCCGATGGGTTCTTCTTGTGTTCTTACCCCATTATACAGGCTCACAGCAGGTCGCACGCTCGTTATCCTCCACACGACTGCTGAAGTGCTGATGCTGTTGGAGAGAAAAGTCAATAACCGAGTAGATTTATGTAATGACATCGCCACCGAACAAACGCCGAAACTTCCAACTGAAGTTTCCTCCTTCCCGGGAGTGTATTTGTTTGAGTTATTCTTCCCATCCTTCGCCATTGCTACCACCGCCAAGATTAAAATTCGGCCGGCAGAGGGAATCCCTTTCAATGGATCATAGTTTTGCTTTTGTTTTTCTAGGCAGACGAGGCGATCTGTAAGTAGATTAATCTGTATTTCCTTTTGCCCGTGGGTTTGGGTATGGTTCCAGCCAGCGCCAGGACATGGGCTCAACTCCGCTAAAATGATATAGTTTTGGAGCAGCACTACCGGGTGATGATGTGTTCCGCAAACCAATCTCCGTCTTACTCAAGAGTGTGAATTACTCTCGCCGAAAGTTACATTTATTAAAATGCCCCCTCACCCACAATTACACACAAGCACCAGCATAAGACCAGGATGTAGCATTTATTATTCATGTTGTGCCACAAAATTAGTATTCACTTGGGGGTTGTGCAAGAATCAAACGAAAGGAAGCACCGGCTAAGCTCGAATCAAGGAAGAATAATTAATCGTTTTTGTGTATGGGGATTGAATAGATACTCGCTCTGATATGGATGATGGTATAACTCTGGGCATATAAGAGGATCATCATGATATGTGTGTGTGTCTGTTTTAAGTGTAATTACATAAGTTTCGACAGAAGATACATCTAAATCATGTGATTTGACTCCTACTGGATCCATCAGCACAGTTTGACGTGTGCGTCATTATGAAAATTGCTCGAATCTGCTTCGTCTGGTAGGAAGAAAAGCCAACAGGACACATTAAGAAAAGGAAACTTCGAAAATTGCTTAAGGCTCATTGTTGATGCTTTTGGAAAGAGTATTTTGCTCGAAATTTTCTTTAACTTGTCAGAATAAATTCTCTCCAAACTTTCGCAACGAAAATAAGATTCTGTGTATTAGTTGCGAAGTAGGTATATCAAGTTGCGAATCCCTCGTAATTCATTCCATTTGAGCGAGCGCTAACTTGCACTGAGGGGTAAATTGGTTATTTTTGCGTAAGGAAAAGTTAACATGTGTTGATTTGAACCTATTAACAACAATGAGTCATGATATACTCAAGCTTCAAAGGAACAGCAGGCATTCCTTTGGGGGAAACCTATGAGGTGTGGAATTATCGTTCTGTCGATTTTTTCGACTTAAAAACCCATCAATCAAGATGGGTTTTTATTTTGAAAAAAATGAAGGTATGATTGAGTAAAAGCTGTGTTCATTTTTGTTGCGACGCATCTTGATCAGCGATGGGTGATAAATAAAATTCAAGCCACAATCTGTTGTAAACTATAGACCAAATTTATATCATCGTTTCCCACTTAAACGTGGACAACTAATTGTGCAATTTCTTTCACGCAATAGGCACCAGCTCTAGGGGCTTTTTGATATCAGGCGGCATCGTAATGAAAAAATGTATAATCTTCGACTTTTGCACGTAAATCTGCGCTGTTTTCCTAATGGCAACACTGACTTTCCCTGGTCACATACTTTTCAAAACGAAGGGTTCAAAATTGAGAAAATGTTTTTCTAAGTTGATCGGAAAAAAATCTCAATTATTAAGTAAAATATTTCGTTGCGGAATTATAAATAATTTAATATTAACTTAATAGAAAATTATTGTAATAAATTGCTATAAGCTTGATGTGTATTTTTAAGAAGTAAATAAAAGCCTGTTAACTGCTGTAAGGTTGTTTTCGAAAAGGTCAAAACAACATCAATTTTATAGTCAAATGGTCATTTGTCGTCATGGTTGCAGAAGCGCATTTGAGGCTTACGAACGTACTCTCTGGCTCTTTTTGTCGTCAACTCAATTTATTTACCCTTTTTACTTGCGACTTATAGGCAAGTTATGCATTCGTAAAAAAAAACGAACTCGAGATTTTGATGAAAGTTGACATTACGATGATAGCGAAGACCAAAAAAGTGGGTCTCGCAATTCTGTCTGTCTGTCTGTCTGTTCGACTACAGCTAAACGGCTCGGCCGATTTTCTTTAAACTTGGAAGATATGGGTTTTAATTTTTTCCCCCCGGATGTTTTTTGATTTGACTTCTTAAGACCAAAAATAACGGTAACTGCCATACGATTTTTTTCGAAATTTTTTAAATATTTTTTTTTTCCTCAAAAACTGTCCCACAGATTTAAAAAAAGAAATCAATAAATTTCATTTAGTCAAACCTAGGCAATGAATGTAAAAAAATTTACAAAAAATTATTATTTTTGGTACCCCCCTTGAAACCATTTTTTTTGTTTTTGATTTTCTCAAAAACGTTACAACCGATTTTGATCATTTTTTTATGTGAAGGTTTCCCAGCAGTTTCAATGTAGCTGTGTATTCAAATTTTTAAAAAAAATTTCAAAATTTTTTTTGTAAAAACTCAATATTTCGAAAACCCCATGCTCGATTTTTTTAAAACTTGATAAATGAAAGTTTCTTAAAACAATCTACAAGATATGAAAAAAAAGAAATGTATTTCACCTAAAAATAAGGGTACCCTCCATACAAATGTTAAAAAATGTTTTTCGAAAATCGTATTTTTCTCGAAAACGGTTCCGAGAATTATGCTTAAATTTTTAGTCTTTTTGATTTATTTTTAAGATCTATAATTTAATAAAAAAATTTTTCAAAACAAGATATTAATGACTGTACCTACCATAGAGCGAGTTTTTTAAATTTTGAATTTCTCATTATCAACAAAACGGATTTTAATGAATTTTTTTAGAGATAAGCTTCTAAAAAGTTTAAGAAACTTTGCATTTCAAAACTTTAAGAAAAATATATTTTTTGAATTTTTTTTGAAAATTTAATATTTCGAAAACGGCTCATTGTTTTTGTAAATACAATTTTTATTCGAACAATAATAAAAACTTTAAATTGGCGTACCAAATTTATTTCTTAAAAATGTTTTATATTTTTTTTTTTAAAACCACTACAAAGACTTATAATTTTTGTCATTGCATAAACCTATATTTGCTTGAAGAAGTTGTTTTAGTCATTTAAAAAATTCATCTTATGCTTATGAACAGTTTTTCTCTAATAACATTAATTTTTGAAATTTTTAGTCTATTACATAGGAGAAAGTTCGTGCGACCCAGTCGTGCATTTTATTTTATTTAGAGTATGGGCACCACACCTATACACAAGCGATTGCCGCTCCTCCGGTGAAGGCGTCAATGAGTTAATGGGGCCATCATTCTCTTAAATTGGTAACATCCTCTTGGGGAAAGGAAGAGCCCCTTCGACTTTATCAGCAATACTGACATCAAACAAGAACATATCAAATTCATCTACTAGACGTTTCAAGGAACCACATGCTCCTACGGGGTTGATGGAGGGATGATTTCTTAAGTGGGGGTAAAGGAAAGGACTACGCTATTAGAAGGTGTCTACCTCTACTGAATCACGTGACGACAAACATTTCTTCAATGACTTAGAAGTATCCTCCAATGAACGTAGTCAGACTAGGATTTGGGGGAGTCTCCTGTAAATGAGTTTGAGAGTTTCTGTTATAGCATATATAGTTATTGCATCCTTTTAAGATTATTTACTCTTTTAACTTGAGACTTATAGGTACTATAAGCCAAGTTATACATTCCTTAAAAAAATCGAACTCGATATTTTGATCAAAGTTGACATTACGATGATAGCGAAGACGAAAAATGTGGGTCTCCGAACCCTGGTGTCAATCTATATGGCGACATGGTGTTAAGCAGTTTAGACTATGACTGCGATCGAAGAGGTTATTTGGTGTGAGAGGCGACAGTCACAAACAAAATATGAATAAAGATTTGTAGTAGATTCTGTGTGGACACTATGTAGTGCACGGTCAAATGTAAACAGGTTCCAATAGCTTAAGAAAACTTTTGTAGTATGCTGTATAGGTTGAGTTAGGTCGATCTCTTGATTTTTCGCCCCTAGACGTTGGGGCCCGTGTGGACCGCACACATTGCACATACGGCTGCGGCGGCCCTGGCTTGAATGACATAGGATTATCATAAATTTCAATACATTGCGGTCACAACCTATAGGACATCACAACGGATCTTCATTAATGTGGCGGTAACAAGATCAACTGCCAGCCCATTAACCTAAACTAACCTATGTATAAAATAGGTTAAAACTTAGTTCAAGCCAGTTTCAGCTGTACATACACACGAAGGCAGTAAATGAGTGGCAGAAAATATTTTTGTGAATGCAGGAAACAGACGTGGTCTTCTGGATATTATGATATCTAGACGCGGATGTGGTGCGTCGATGGTGGTAAAGGGCTTCTCAAAGCTAGTGGGACTAGCGTCATTTCTGTCCATATACAGTTAGCATATTTGTTCTTTAAAAATTAAAATTTCAATTCGATTTAAATTTAAGGTCTCATCTTTCTCTTTCACAATAAAAATTTCTCCAGCAATTTCAACAAAAAAGTTCTACTCGTTCCCTTTTATTCAATCTCTATACAAAACATGCTTCTTAGGGTCCCGACTGACTGACTTGTGGCGCCCGATTATCTTCCCAATAGAGAAGGGAATATTCAGTCAACTGAAACCTGACAGAATAGCTGATTAGAGTCGTTACCAGTATTTGAAATTGAATCTTACACTTCAATTCATGCATACACTTAAGTCCCAACCATTTGAACCCCTAATTACCGCCTCAAAATGCTTTTGATTGAAAACAAACTAAATGCAACCCGAAAGAATAGATTCACGTCTTGAAGCTTCTCGAATTCTAACAAAGTAGCAACATCATAGCAGACATCAATCTCACAGTCATGAAATCGATTAAACTCCTTGTGTAGACCATCAATTTGCCTTGCCGATCTTTTGGTTATGGTTATCGTATGATTGTAACATTGTAATAAGTTTGTAGGTATACACACAAATTGGACCGATTAATTCACATACCAATTTGAGCAACAATGTTGCAGAGCCATTTCTTGAATTGTACTTTGGTTTGTGGAACTGTGACTTGTAACTATGTAGTAAATAGAGAAAGAGCCCCGCATGCCCAGTCAGATAGTTGTGGAGGAGTCTTAATTTCAACGGAGCCACATTGCACAGTGGGGTGCTAAACATTTAAACTTAGCATAATTCAGTCCAGGAAATGAAATGTGAAGAAATACTTTTTAATATAGGTTTATATTTTTCTGATTTGACATCGATTTTTAAAAGAATTTTTATCAGCCGATAGATGATAAAATTTGAGGCGTAGTTCCATTTGTTTCAAATATCTAACGATAGTTTGCTAAGTACCGTGCTCTGTGGATGATAATTTTCGCTACAAAAATGTTTGTTTTAATTTAATTCAACACCTGCTTGCATTTTTTAAGGTTTGTTCTTCAAAAAAATATTTTTGTTAAAATTTTAGAATTTAAGCCTTTTTAAAGCCAATCAAAAGGTCCAGTGTGCCCATTTGATTTCTTTAGGTTTCTTTGTGTTTTTCCCTATTGACAGTTTACAAGTTGCAATAATATGCGACGGTCATAGTCTGCCGCAACAAAATTAATGCGCAGGGTTTTATGGTAATCACCCTGTCACGAATAATCTCAATTTTTACGGGAGCTATGTCGTTCCGATCGGTCTCGATTTGTTGCCTGATTTCCATAAAATAGGTATCTATAATGAAACTCTAGCAAGCAGTGCCGACTTTTTCTAGAGTTATTTTTCTATCGGATTTGGATTCTCATTTAAAACTTAAATTATTATAAACATATTGCATTTGTTTGTACAAGTAGTTCCAAGTTGCAATACTGAAAACGAAGAAAAGGTCGATTAGTCCACATTACATAATATTTAGCCTTGTTTCGTCGGCATCATTTTCCGGCAACTGAATTACTTTTAAATTTTACCAATGTTCTCCGGGTAAATATTGTCACTACGTGTGCTGGTGTGATAAAAATTCCCTTTTTTTATTTGAAAAATTTAAATTGGATTCTGTCGAAAAAGTGTTCTCAAAAAGGATTTTAATATTTCAATGGGATAAAGCTGTATAAATAAAAATACATACATACTACCTAAATAATTTATTTTTGGGAAGAAAATGCGTGACACCATATCAAAAGGTCTTAGGAAGGTTTTCTCTTTTTTATTGAATTGGCAGGACGAATCTGTCTTTATTTTATAGAGTTTCTTTATGTACATATACAAAAGTTTGCTGCAAATGGTGAGATAACATTGACATGAAGGAAGGGATAGATAAGTGATTGACATATGTTTGACAATAAAATCTGTCGGTGATTAGGCCTCGTGATATTTTTTACAGGTTCCAATAATTGCTACCGTGATTTTGACGGATACTTATTGACGTGACAAGTATTCTACAAGAACTCGTATCTTTCAAAAAACTGTCAGAGAATTTATTTCCAGGGAAAAGAAACAAACAAATCTTTTTTTTTTTTGCATAAATATTTGAGTAGCTCAACGTTCAAATAGAAGTTCAAGTCTATTCAAATAAAGTTGTGTATCTTATTTTCGTTTGAATAAATAATTTTGTGTTTTAAATTGCTTTATTTAAAACATTCACCCCTATTACAGAATTCGGCGAATGAGCTAAAGTGACAGTTTCAATTAATTTCCAAACTTTTGCTATTACTGGAATCCGACGACGAAGGAAAGTTAAACGAATGTCGGTAACAATCCCTGCACCACCGACTTTCTGTTCAACTTATCTGGTATTACTAAATCCGCAGCCCATTCGCACTCCATACAATTTCTATCATTTCACATTCGTGCCAATTTCCAGATGAATCTGAAGGGAATTTTTAATTAAACAAAAAAAAAAAAAAATAATAAAATGCACGACTGGGTCGCACGAACTTGCTCCTATGTAATAGACTAGGAATTTTAAAAACGAATGTTATTAGAGAAAAGTGTTCATAAGGATAAAATTAATTTTTTAAATTCTTTTAGAGACAAAAACAGAATGCTATGCAAATATGAATTTATGCAAGATCAAAAATTATAAGTTCTTGTAGTGGTTTCTTAAAAAAAAGCTTTTATATACAAAATTTTGGTATGCTAACTTTAAGTTTTTATTACTGTACGAATGAAAATTAAATTTCCAAAAAAATATTGCACCGTTTTTGAAATATCGAATTTTCCAAAAAAAAAAAAGATTTTCTTTTTCAAAAATTAAAAAAATCTTTTTTTTTAAGTTTTGAAATGCAATGGATTTTAGACTTTTTAGAAGTATCTCTACAAAAAATTTCATTAAAATCCGTCATGTCGATAATGAGTAATTCAAAATTTAAAAAAAATAGTTCTATGGTAGGTACGAGCTGTAATATCTTAATTTCAAATTTTTTTTTTATTAAATTAAAGATCGTTAAAATTAATTGATACAAAAAAATTTTTATCAAAATTCTAGGCTCCGTTCTCGAGAAAAATACGATTTTTGAAAGTCATTTTTTGACATTTGTATGGTGGGAACCTTTAGTTCTAGGTAAAATAAAACTTTTTTTCATACATCTTGTAGACTATCTTGATAAACTTTTATTTATCAAGTTTGAAAAAAATATAATATAAGGTTTTCGAAATATTGAGTTTTGAAAAAAAATTTTTTTAATTTTTTTTAAAAATCCAAAACGAATTTTTTTGAAAATTTGAATACATGATTCTATTTATATTTTTGGGGAGCCTTAGCACAAAACAAATAATCAAAACCCGTTGTACCATTTTTGAGAAAATCAAAAACTAAAAAAATAGTTTTTTGGGGGGTACCCTCAATATCCATTTTTCGGAAAAATTTTTTCATTCAGTACCTAGCTTTAACTAAATAAATTTTTTTTGAAATGCAATGGATTTTAGACTTTTTAGAAGTATCTCTACAAAAAATTTCATTAAAATCCGTCATGTCGATAATGAGTAATTCAAAATTAAAAAAAAAATAGTTCTATGGTAGGTACAAGCTGTAATATCTTAATTTCAAATTTTTTTTTTATTAAATTAAATATCGTTAAAATTAATTGAAACAAAAAAATTTTTATCAAAATTCTAGGCTCCGTTTTCGAGAAAAATACGATTTTTGAAAGTCATTTTTTGACATTTGTATGGTGGGAACCTTTAGTTCTAGGTAAAATAAAATTTTTTTTAATACATCTTGTAGACTATCTTGATAAACTTTTATTTATCAAGTTTGAAAAAAATCTAATATAAGGTTTTCGAAATATTGAGTTTTGAAAAAAAATATTTTAAAATTTTTTTTTAAAAATCCAAAACAAATTTTTTTGAAAATTTGAATACATGATTCTATTTAAATTTTTGGGGAGCTTTAGCACTCCAAAAATTATCAAAATCCGTTGTACCGTTTTTGAGAAAATCAAAAACTAAAAAAATAGTTTTTTGGGGGGTACCCTCAATATCCATTTTTCGGAAAAATTTTTTCATTCGGTACCTAGCTTTAACTAAATAAATTTTTTTTGTATCTTTTTTTTTCAAATCTGTCGTGCAGTTTTTGAGAAAAAAAATATTTACAAAATTTCGTAAAAAAATCGTATGGCAGGTACCGTTATTTTTGGTCTTAAAAAAAAAGAAAAAAACGTGTGGGGGGAAAAATTAAAAATGATATCTACCAAGTTTAAAGAAAATCGGCAGAGTCGTTTAGGCTGTAGTCGAACCGACAGACAGACAGACCGACTTTTTTAGTCTTCGCTATCATCGTAATGTCAACTTTGATCAAAATCTCGAGTTTGATTTTTTTTTACGAATGCATAACTTGCCTTATAGTACCAATAAGTCGCAAGTAAAAATTACAAAGCACAAAAATGTAATTTAAAATTTTATCATAATGAATGCTTAAGTGTTTATTAAACAAATTTTAATAGAAAACGGTCAGTTTATCGGAAACAATTTAGATAAATGGTGGAAATGATGAAGACGCAACCGGACATAGCCACAGAAATCTAACAAAAAAAAGCACACGGTTGGTATTGAACCGTCCCTCATCCAAGTATACTAACCACGCACATCGATGCTTGATTTCACAGATCGATAGCGATGTTATTATCAAATGTTAAATGTCTGTAACAGACAGCGTCAATAGGAAAGTTCATAAATGATAAGGTAATTTTAGGAATCGACAATGTAGTTCATCTGGCGAATTTCATAATTCAGTTTTACAGCGGATGCGAAAGGTCACGGATCGAGTTGACTCACCGGGAGTAAAATTCTGCGAATTCTGTAATCGACATGATTAGAAAATTTCTGAGAAACTGTCAATCTCTGAATTATAAAGCCTGCGGTCATACATATATTTGTATACAAAATTATCACAAAACAAATACATATTGTTTGTATGTAAGTATCTCTCTAAGAAGTCCTAATTTCAAGGAAATGCACATAACTACTCGTATATTGTATTGGTTAAAAGCTGTAATGTTCAAGTAACTGTTGCTGTTCTAGTTACCGCATCTATGTAAGTATGTAGGTGAGTTGAACCAAAAACTCGAGTGTTTCCTCTAGGGAATTCAATAATAATACTACTACATTATGTATGTATATGGTTTGTTTATTTTCATAGAAATAAGATACTCTCATAATTATCAGATTTGTGTTATTTTGACATTATGTCTTGAAAATTTCAAGTTTACTGCATGAAACAAGAAATTTATATCTGTTTAAGTAGAGTGGTTGAATTCATTTCAATTGAAAGTTCAATTGAATCGGTGATTGTTAAAACAACATAAGTAACACATTTTTCGAAATCACTTTTATTATGGTTTTGCACTGCTTAGGGGTAGAGCTATAGGTTGAGAGCAAAACTAGCATAATTTAATACCTGAAACACACAGAAATTCGAGCGCGAAATCAGCATTTAGTGTTAAAACAACATATCTGTTCTGCCATTTTGACAAATGAGTGCTAAAACACATTTAGTACATGCAATTAATTTCTTTTTACACCCAACGCTGGAAAACGTAGTAGGCCAACTGTTGTTTTTACTTGCGATATAGGTACTATAGGGCAAGTTCTGCATTTGGAAAAAAAATCGAACTCGAGATTTTGATCAAAGTTGACATTACGATGATAGCGAAGACGAATAAAGTGGGTCCGGCAATTCCGTCTGCCTGTCTGTATGTCTGTACCTCGATCTAGAGCCTAAGCCACTGGACCTATTTTCTTCAAACTCGGTAGTTATGGGTCTTCGGTGATTCCCTAGAGGGGAAATTGAAATTTTTTCTTAGCTCTAAAACTACATAACGGTACCCCCCATACAACTGTAATGCAAAATCTTATTTATCTCGAAAACGGCTCTAACGATTTTGATAAAAAAAATTAGGTGTGATATTATGGACATGGACTACGTTTTGGTAAAAAAAAATTTGGGGCAAAATGTTATTAACGGTACCTGTCATAGAACCGTTTTTTTGATTTTCGACTTTCTCATTAACGGCTCTAACGATTTTAACCAAAAATTTTCAGCAGGAGTCCCCCTAAGTTTAAAATAATATTGTATATAAAAATATTCGAAAAATTATTTGTTGGGTTTTTTTGAAAAAAAAATTTTTTTGAAAAATCAAAATCTTCAAAACCTATGAACGATTATTTTTTGAAATTATTTCCTAAAATCAATATTATTAAATACTTAAAATTCGCACCCCAAAATTTTTTCTTGAAAAATTTTAAGGAAATTTCTTATATAAAAAATTTAATTATTTAATAATAAAACGATTTTTTAAAGTTTGTTTGCATAAATTCATTTAAATATCATTTTAAAATAATGTTAAAATAGATTCTATATTTTTCATTATTTTGTATTTTAATGAATTTCTGGCTATAAGCTGTGTTTTTGTTTATTTTTTGTACTTGTTTTTTTTTTTTTTAATAAAATACTGAAATCTTAATAATGTGTTATTTTATATTGTATTTTATATTCAATTGATTTCGCTAAGACTAACGTGGCAAATTGAGTGTAAAAACAACATAACTTAACGCATTTGAGTTGTTTTGGCTCTCAACAAAACGTTGGGTGTTAAAACAACACAAAAAACAAAGTTAGTTTTTTAAAAATCTCCTTTACTAAAAAGATTTTTTTAAAACTTTTAACTGTTTACAACTCGCAGAACTACCACTAATCAGGTTTTAAAGTTAAAATTGTCAATGCGGCCGCGTCCTCAAAAATATAAGGTTTTTTGTCTCTCCTGTAAAAAAAACAAAAATGTCACTTATGTTGTTTTAGCAATCACCGATTCAATTGTCCTCAACTTAAAAGTACGTTTCGCCCAAGTATAACAGTCTATTAATGCTGTAAATTTTGTAAGAGTCAGTAAACACCGACCAATAATTGCACCTTAGAAGGGTAAGAGAGCATCTAACTGATGGGCCCACTCTCGTACGTGGACGAAACGCACTGTGGAGTTAAAGTCATTTTAACTTTCAATTGGGTTAAGCTTTTATGTATGTATTTAATTCAACAATAAATTTTGTACCAAATAAATTTAGCCTGGTGTTAAGTTATGTTAATCTTTATTTTAAAATATTTAATAACGGTTTTTTTAAGTTAGGAAAGAGGTAATAGTCTGATGGTGCCAAATCAGGTGAATAAGGGGGTTGGTTCAGTACACCAAATCGAAGTTCATGGAGTTTAGCCATGACAACAACCGACTTGTGTGCTGGAGCATTATCCTGATGAAAAAGGATCTTCTTTTTGGCTAATCCTGGTCTTTTTTCGGCAACTTTTCAGCCAATTTGTCCAACAGGTTTGCATAGTATTGACCAGTGATAATTTGGCCCTTGGGAAAGGTAATCAATAAAAATAATTCAATTGTAATCCCAAAAGACTGACGCCATCACTTTCCCAGCTGAAGCACACGATTGGGCTTTCTTCGGTGGAGGAGAACCGCTATGCTTCCATTCTTTTGATTGTTCTTTTGTCTCAGGAATCCATGATGAATCCATGTTTCGTCGGTGGTAATGAATCTTCTCAAGAAATTGCTGGTATTCCTCCGAAATAACGCTACATTCTCTCTAGAGATTTCAACTCTATTGAATTTTTGTTCTTCGCTCAGCAAACGCGGCACCCACCTTGCGGGCAATTTTTTCAATCCCAATTCTTCGGTCAAAATGTGGTAAACCTGCTCAGAAGAGATCCCCATGGTGTTGCTTATTTCTCGCACTTTTAACTTTCGGTCGTCTAAAACCATTTTATGAACTTTATCGACGTTTTCTGAAGAGGTGGATGTTGTTGGCCTTCCGCTTCTGCGATCATCTTCGACGCTCTGTCTGCCATGTTTAAATAAGGCTAACCACTTTTTGACCGTGGAATACGAAGGTGCAGATTCCCCCAATGTCTCATCGAAGTCATCTTTAATTTGATTTGGTGTCATATTCTTTTTGACCAAATATTTAATGACGGCTCTAATTTCATTTTTTTTCCATTTTAGTTGTTAGCAATAGGTTCGTTCAAACAAAAATTGCACTGATATAAGTACGCGACCAATTTTAATTAAACTTCACATAAAATTATTATATATATAAGGCTGTTTGAGGAATTAAAAGTTATTTATTAAAACAACGCCTTCTATGTTAGACCGAGAACTTTTCAAACAGCCTCCGTAATTTTTACTTTTCCTTATTTTGTTTTAAGTGAAGTTGTTTTAAATGAATTGTTGTTTTTATTTTTTTTGTTGAGTATTGCTTATGTTTAATTTACTTTGAACTAAGATTTGTTTAAAATAAAGTTTAAATTAAATTGAAAATGGTTTTTGGTTTACTTGCCTAGTTGATTTACTTGGACAATTTTGATCGTTGGAATTTGAAGAGTTTTTGAAAATTAAACACTTTAAATACTTTTTATTTTTTTTAAACTCGTAAAGCAGAAAAATGTAAGCGTTTTTGATTTAGCTTTGAAAAGAATTAAACATTTAAGTTCACATGTCACATTGTCCTTAGGGGGTGCCATTTTAGGCCACCTTCCCCTACATAGGTACATTATGGTACAGGTATATTATGTATGAAGACGGCTATAGTGTGACGAAGCATTGAAGGCATAGGGTCATTAGTTCTATAGAATTATTCAGTGAAAGTTAAAAAGTCAGAAGGGAATTTCTTCTCTGAGTTTTGCCTTATACTATAAAGGGTGGGCCAAATACAAGTTTATTTTCAAAAATGCAATAAAATGAACAAAATTAAATTTTTTCCATATATTATGGCTTCATTAGAGATGATTTTTCGCTAAAATCGTTGTCCAATGCAAGCTGATCTGAGGCCCAAACTGTGAAGCGATAACGAAGCGGATGGTCGTGAGCCTTTAATTGCTAAGTTAATAATCCGAGATCTTTGTGCAGAATTCTCCTCAGGCTAATACGTGAAATGTTGAACTGATGAGATCGATGGCGAGTAGATGTTGTTGAATTGAGTCTCACACTCTCGGCTGCCAGCAACCACATTCTCGTTTGTGCGCATCGTACTACGACGGGAACCATGAGTGTTGTACACTAGCATATCAGTATCACGAACTTTTTGCACAAAATTCCGTACAGCAGGCGCGGTGGGAGCTTCATTTCGGCCAAAACTTTTTTTCAAAAAAAAAAAAACGCACTGTTTTGGGTTGCACAGCACTCACTTTGGAAATAAAGTTTCAATTTTTCCCAACCTTAATCACGCGCAAAGTGACTTATTTCGTTTCGTGGAGTTATGATACTGAGTTTCTGTCAAGATTTCGAGCGGAAAACAGCTGTCAATGACAAAATAATCTATGATTTATAAAGAAACCACCAGATGGCCCACCCTGTACTTACGTTTTTAAATAGACTATTGTTTGTTTTGTTTAGAAATACATATTTGCAGTCTGCACGTGCGATATAAGAAAAAATGCTTGAGTCGTTTGAGAGATATTACATAATCCAAAAATAATCTCCAAGAATTTTAAAATACTATTTCCGATATGTGTCGATTTCACAACACAAAATCAATATAATTCAAGAGCTTTCCGAGGAATTTTCACTTCTAAATCCTCATAAAATATATATACATATTAGATAGTCACTATCTTGAAACTTATATTCTATGTGTATGTTGTCAGCAGAAGTGAAGGGGGAAGGGACAATAATTTTTTGCTAAATATGAACGGCTTAGATGAGGAGCACTTTTCGTGCCAAGGTATGTGTATATACCTCCTGCTCCTCTAACTCAGATCTCCAGCATGACAGTCTTACACACTAACCATCAAGGGTTACTTAAATCCCATATTATGTCACCAATATGAATATATGATAGCTCCAACTCTCAATTATTTTAAATTTCTTTTGATATAACTTTCCACAATATTTGTTCTAAAAGGCTGTGCTTTTTACAGAGTGGTATCGATTCCAATCTTCAACACTCTATATTCTACATTTGATACTGCATTTAAGGATTCGAAAAAGATATCTACTTTGAAAATATCTTGTTCCTTTTAACTTCCAGAAAGATTTAATGAGCATATTGAGATACCCTACCTAATTTCAATACCGCTCGTGCTATGGTTATGTTCAACATTATAAGGGTATCAAAAAAAAAATGAGAATCAAAAGGCTCAATGAAATATGAATAAGCAGGTTTTTTAGTATTAGAAAGTAAATGTAGATACATACATATGAATGATTCTACAAACAAATTTCGGCACAAAGCCAATAGTCGTAAGAGTTGTTCTAGTTGATCATTAGAAAGTCTCTTTGCGTTGTTGAAAGCTGCCAGTCAAAAAAATAAAAAATGACGATTTTAAGGAAATTTTTTTGAAAAGGGATTTTTGTTTGTATTTTCTCTTGGGTACACATTGAAATATAGAAACTAAATTTAATAAGTCTTCATAAACATACAAATTCGTGGTTAATACATATAACTTAGCATTTTATTAAAAGAATAATATAATATATTATAATCAATTTTTTTTTCGACTTAGAATCAATTTAAAATAAATTATATTCTTTTAAAAAATATTCGCAATGAAGTTCGAAGTTCAACATAACTAAAAATTTCTCACGTTTCTGAATAGAATATCATTTGTGCATTCATAAGCCAGGGGACTGAGGCCAGGACAGCGGTCAAAAAAATATAGTAGCGCATTAAAAATCCACCCTTAAATATTACAAAAGGAAAAGGTAAACTTAATAGACAATTTATACCATAAGTGATAGTCGGAATTAATATTTAGTAGCATGTCCCTTGTTAGAAATAACAGCAGTACAACGACGTTGCATTGAATTAATAAGATTTTTACATCTTTCTACAGGTTTGAACATTCAAGACTGCTGCATAGCTTCCCAAGGGGCTATGTTAGTAGTTGGCTTACAACTAGCAATATACCTTTCGACATCGCACCAAAGATTTTCTATAGGGTTGAGGTCTGGGGACTACGCTGGCCACTCCATGACATTAAGCCCCTTTTCTTGGAACCACTGCTTCGCAAGTTTACTTGTATGCTTTTCGTCGTTGTCTTGTTGAAAGACCCATTTCAGTGGCATTTTGTCCTCAGCATATGGGAACATAACTTCCTCCATGATCTTCACATAAATATGCTGATCCATAATGCCTTCAATGCGGTATATAGGATCAACACCATAGAAGGAAACACATGTCCAAACTATTATGCTGGGTCCTCTATGTTTTATTGTCTTGGCTGTGTTTGGAGGCCTTCTTACATATTGACGAGATCCCTTTCCACCATATAACGCAGTCTTGGACTCGTCTGACCACAGAATATTCCTCCACAAAAACATGTAAATTTACCAATGATTTTATTAAAACAACTATTATTTTGACCGCAACTGTATATATAATTTCATTCCAGAAACGAATATTTTTATTGAGATTTAAACAGGTTAAAAGTTTTAAAGAGCACAAAATTTTATTTAACCCGACTGTCACACCCACACCACTCATTCACACAATTACTTATACAAAATAAATTATGAAAGCTAACATTCCAAGAATATATATCAACACATAAACGCGTGACCCTCGTGAATATTGTAACTATTGGTGGGCTCATGAATCCTATAAGGCTACCTAGTTCATCATAGATTGTACTTAATATGTATTGAACCCATTCAGCAATTTTTCTTTAATACTGATTTAGTTCACAGAAATAAATTAAATCCAAAACCTCTAACTTTAGCAGCAGATTCAATTTCAATTCAATTTCACCATCACATATCATAGCACATCATCCAAAACCCCAATAGGTCAATAAATAACTCCCATTGCATACAAATTGTCTCCGAACGTTCGCTCAGATTACGAACGATAATCTTCTACTTCCTGGTGAGTGGCTTTCAATATCCCCTCTTCGACACACCATAACCGTTTCATTCTAAAAGCAAAATTAAAGACCAAAGGTTAGGATAATCCAATTGAAACTTAGTTTTTTTTTTTTTTTTCCAAACAAAGAAAACCAACAAAATCACAATCCTCTGGCCACGTACATATATATAACTTATTCACATTATCTCGAAGGCCTTCCCTATAAACCGCTCTTTCTTTTCTTTGGAACACTCAAAGAACCATAAAAGGATTCCTTACCATCATCATATTCAATGAAAATTAATATGGGTCGGAAGGGTATAGCTTGAGCTTAAGAATACCCTTATGCAATATTATATGACTTCGAGTTGAGAGAGAACGGGCGATAGTACGCCTCCACCAGAACCATCATAACATCGACCAAGTGTCTATGTTCCCTCATAAATATTCAACATCCAATACAATTTAATTGCCATGCTCCATTCTTTGCCAGGCATTTCGAGAAACGCAAAAAAGGACGAAGACAGTCTTGAAGAAGCAAAAAAAAAAAACCGTAGGAAATTTTTCTTTATTCAGTTATTCCGCACGCTCTAATGAAAATCGGATTTAATGCCGCTGTAAAATGCTTTCGCCAAAGAATAAAATAAAAATAGTAGTGTGTGTACGTTTTCCATCACTGTGAATGGCAGGATTTTTTCCCTAGCTCGCATTTTTTCGAAGCTCCTCCGTTCCGCTCTGGAATTCCGTTTGCCCAGAAAAATACTACAAGCAGAGGAAAAAAAAGAGAAATAAATATATCGACAGGATAAGGAAGAAAATACTATACTACTAGTACTTCTGCAAAACCATCAGTAAATGGTTGGCAGTAACGGCACTAAAAACATCCATGTAATGCCATTAAACAAGATCTACAACTTTTAATAAGCAACTAAATGAAAGAATTATAATGCCATAGCATCAGAAGCAGAAGCATTTACAGCGAGCAGCAATGCCATCCAACATCATCGTTATAATTCTCATTCTCATTCTCATGGCTGGAATTTACTTTCATATCCTGTTCCGGCTGTGCCTTTGCTGTGCTGAGTGCTTTGTAAGCGAAATTGCTATGACAACGACGACGCGATGCGGGCGGATGACGGGACAAATGGCGGCAATAGTCGCATAACTATTTGATATAAATAACATTGAATACGCAAGGAAATTGTGGCAATTTCAGGACTCGAAAGAAGTTGAGGGCGGATAGTCCGTTGTTTTGGGAGAAGGAAGTTGGAGGCTCTTTATTAAAAACATATGAGAATAGTGAACATAGATACTACTTTCGAAATATGTAATACTCGATTTTATCCCAAGATGGCAGAATACCTTAAAGATCTATCCGTTAATTACATCTGCTGTAACATAAGCCTACTATATGACGATATTAATTAATCGGGTGCATCTACATTCATAAAACAGGGTGTTCCGAGAAAGGCCTGCAATGTTAAACACAAATAGCTTTTGTCAATAGATGTTGAAATGGAATAAAACAATCTGGGTGTGAGGTATTAACAAAGTTCTCTTTTCATTTGAAAGCCGCATGTATATGACAGTATGTATGGAATTTATACGACATTGTTCAAATGCCTGCTTTGGCTTCTTACAGTGGCACGGATCCGAGTGGTCAAATTTTCAATGACTCTTCCGCATAGATCCGGCTGAATTGGAGCGATGACCTGTGTTGTGCTTAAAGGGCATCGGTCCATTGTGAATTATTCGCATAGACCTATGACTTCAGGAAACTCCACAAGAAAAATCCTAGCCAGGATAAATCGCATGTCCTTGATGACAATTTTTCGTCAGCTCTGCGAGAATGTGGCACACAGTGTATGTTGCCGTGCTGGACTACCATATCGTCTAGGTGCATATTTGCAATTTGAGCCATAAGAAATTGGTTATCAGTGTTCTTTTCGCCATTGATGGTGTGCGCCTCACCAACGTCCGCTTATAGAAGAAAGTACGGACCAATGACGCCGCCATCCCAAAATTTACACCAAACGATGAGGATGTATTATCACCTGATGGTGATCCTCGTGTGAGTTGGTGTCGTCCTATGTATGGTAATTTTACCTTTCATCACAACCTCATCCAAAAATGCACCTCGTCACTAAAGATGCGTTTTCGGCCAAAAGAGGGGTCCTCTCCCAGACGCTTCCAAGCCCAATCACCGAGCAAACGGCATGATCTATGGTGATGAACCTTGAGCTCCTGGATGAGTTGGTTCTGTACGGCTAAAGCCTTAAGTGCCGATACAAAATTCTGAAAGTTGAAGTCTACGAAAGGCCAAGTTCATGTGTATGGCGAGAAATCCACTGCCTCAAGTCTTGCGGTACACTTTCTCGGACCGTGTTCTCAGCCGATCCTTTGACGTACGAATGCTGGCTGATTTATTACCGAACAGGTCGTCTCAAATTTGGCTACAAAACTTTCAACGTCGAGATTGAAGTGCCACCACGTCGTGATTTGACAGATGCTAACAAAAAACATGGCCACCACACGCCGCAAAAATCTACCCATATCAATTGAAAAACCCTTTATATTAAATGGATTTCATGGAAATTATGGCGCACTATGTATGGCAATATGACATCAGACAAATGTCCACCATTTTGCTCGATTTTGACACTGGTTCCTAATAGCGCGTTTTCCATTACACCACGTAATATTTCTGGTAGCAGACATTTTATGTCGTGTCGAATATTTTGCTTCAGCTGTCTAATAGTCTTTGGTTAGTTAACATACACTCTATTTTTTTAATATCTCCATAAAAAAAACAAGGTGCAGTTAAATCTAGTGAAGAAGATGTCTAGCGAAGTGAAATTTGAATTTTTTCGATCAAAAGTTCGCCAAAATTATCACGAAGCTGGTCCATTTTTTTGGAACCACAAATAACGATTCTGCTCTCTTATTGACTTCTAAAAGTTGCCGATCATAGTTCTGTGAATTGCCAAGGTAATCCTTTCTGAAGTTTTATCCTGATTCTCGAAAGAAATATGCACCGATAACTTTTTCGGCCAAAACACCACACCTAATAGTGCACCTGGATGGTTGTAACAGATGCTGCTGTGTTGCCCTTGGATTTTTGGAGACCCAAATCTACAGTTTTTGGCTGATCAGACTCCTTTCCGTGAAACATGTGGAACCTGATTTTGAAATAAAATATTGGTGATATTCTGCGTTGCATCAAAACAATTGATCTTTGACAATCGCTTGCACATTTTATTCTTATAAACCATGCAACCATCAACGGTTTTACGATAATATTTATTAAATAAATTTGAAAAGCAAAATGTCTGTCTTTTAATGGCATATAATCTTGAATAGCCGTTATTCGGTTCGAAATATGTATTGAAAAATGTTTTCCTTTGTCACCCTTTTTCGTCAAAAATTGATTGTTGAGCATCTTCTTAAAAAAATACATGATTCAACTAGTGGGAAATACGTTGGATTACCACGTCGAAGCACTGTGATCGGTTCCCATCAGATCCCATCTAAAAATAAGAAAATCATCCGATAGGCGTACTGATTCTTGGTAGGAAGTGACAATTCCTGCGTCATGAACAGTTATTCTCAACTTAAACGTTTGGTCTTGGTAGAATAATTTAGGTTCCCTCCATTCCTGCATAACTTAATGCTTGAAAAGATTCCGTGATACAAGCCCAAGTGGCTTATGTTCTTTTACAAAAGCAACATAATACTAAATTTTTAGAGTTGTTCTTATAGCAAGTTCATTCGGGTCTTGCTTCTTAACCTACTTTGAACTGTTTCTTATGTAGGTTAATTTGCCAGGTAGGCAGCAATACCAGTAGATAGTTTTTTGATCAATAGTGCCTGTCTGGATTCAAAATCATCGGTGGTTAACTTAAGCTATATTTAATCGTCAGGCAGGCGCATAAGCAAACAGTGACAATAGTACCGTCCAAAGCGATTTTGTTTTAGTAAGGAACTGACCCTCAGCGGAGCAACGGATTTTTGTGAGCGGTACATAGAACCCAAAGAAGGAGTTAAAATCCTTTTTTTTTTTATAATTGGCGCACACTCAAGGGGTTTGTATACCCTTAATATGCCAGAGACACAGTGTGAGCATTAAGAAAAAAGGGAAGGGTTAGAAAGGAGGTGTCGGTGTACATTGGTTTTGAATTCTTGAACATTGCAATGACTGGGAAAGACAGAGCGTGGCAAAGAATTCCACATTCGCGTAGTACGGCTGAAGAACGAATCTCTGTACTTCACAGTACGGTCGAAGTTGGACTCAAGGGTAAACTGATGGGCGTTCCTAGAAGTGCGAGTATTACGGTTAAATTGTTTAAGGGGAGGAATGCAGCTGGCTATTTCACTAGAGCATAGTCGGTTAAAATAACGGTAAAAAAGGATGAGGCAAGAAACATTACGACGATGTTCGAGTGACATAAATGAGTCAATGATGTTATTATCAGCAATCATTTTAAAAGCTCTTCTTTGAATACTGTCCAAGAGACTTAAATAAGTTAATGGAGCACCAGCCCATAGATGGGAGTTATACTCAAGTTTTGGACGTATATAGGTTTTATAAATTGTAGCCAGATCAGAAGGAGAGAAAAATTTCTTGGACCGTCTCAGAAAACCCAAACATCTTGCGGCATTTTTGGCAACATCGCGTATGTGAGTGTTCCACAAGAGGTGGTTCGTGATGCACATACCGAGAATATCGAGATGTTCAGTTTCATTGATGCAAGTGCCACTCATAGATAGTGGCAAGGGGGGTATATCTCGCTTTAACGATATAAGACAGCATTGGGTTTTCGAAGCATTAAATTCGACACGGTTTCTTATTCCCCATTGTACAATGCTGTTTAGGTCGTAATTTAATGTGCTTGTCATATTTTGTCGTTGCAGTTCCACAGCCGAAGAGGAGGGATGCGAGTCTGAAAACGAATATGAAAAGCTAAGAGTACTATCGTCAGCGAAACAATTAATTGGAATGTTTTTTTTTAAGAAAACTGTTTATATAGTTCTCTCTAGCGACGGACTATAAACTTTCTGAGCTCAAAGCGATATAAGACCAAATTGGAAATTGGAAATTTTGTTAACTTAGCTTCCTCATATGTCTCAAATTAATATGGCTTTGCGAACCCTTATAAAAGCGACAAAATGCTAACTGTTACAATTTCATCTTATGTCGTTCTCTATATTGGTTCTGAATTGATAGTCAATGGGGGCTGGTTCACCGCGGTAACTGCGAGAATTTTGACTCTATATAAAAAACCAATGCTGTGTCCACGAGTCCTAGCCTCCCCTACCTGTTTGTATTTCTTCAGCGTGTATTTTTTTTTCAATAGAATCCCATGAAGCAAAAATATGTTACAGTAGATACTATCACGTTTCAATGTTATATACTCTCGGCGGCGCAGCCGGCGGCGTTCTTCTCATCACCTCACACAATGATTCGATTCCAAAAAATAATATGACGAAGATTGCAAATTTATGCTGATGCTGAATATAAACTTTGTAATAATCTTTGCATCATCATACATCCAAGCCCGTTTTTTCAGTGTTGGATTGAGGTCATTTGGCGCCTTACCCATTTTTCGTATAAAATACGAGTATTTCATAAAATGAAACAAAATTAAGGAATGTGGATTCAATTTGAGATTTTGTAGATACATATCGGTGCAGGACAGTGGCCGTTTCCGAAAACGTCAATTGCTTCAAAAACGCAATTTGATCGTCATATAATCATCAAATTTTGACGCAGGTATTGCTAATATACACAAACGGTACGATTGTATATTTCACGATAGCAACACCTGCGTCAAGAAATGACGATAAAGTTGACGTTTTCGAAAACGAGAAATACATGTACTAATGGTTAGATAACAACTTAGCCCTCGGAAACTGCTTTAGAGCTCAGCAGAAGACCGAAGAAACAGATAGCTCTGGCATCAAAGCTAGTTAAAAGTTTATACCGCCAATCGCCTAGCTTATCTTTTAGGCCTTGTCTTCCCTGCACTACTGACATATTGGTCCTCTTAGTCCTTGTGGAAGTATATGGAAGACATTCCAGGAAACCTGGTCGACATATTTATACCGACAAACATAATGGTTAACATAAATTCATATGCATTTCGAGAAAGGATTTTTCATCAGGACACAATGATATGATGGTACGATATATGATGAATAGGATACGATAAAAAAAAGAAGGTAGGTATTGGTATGGTGGTATTGATATGGTGTATGCTATGAAAGGATCCGTCACTAAATCGTAGTTGTGTATGTTGATAGGTACGCGACTGAAGCTGTGTATTGAAAGGCGACTTAACGATGAAAAGCAATGATAATATGCACTCCAATGGTATGCAAGGATCAAACATCACACTCTAAGCATCAACTGCAGCGCAAGCCTATATGCATGCACACGACTTATGTGTTTGGGTTCTTTGGCAAAAAAGCGAAAGAAATTGAGAAAATATTTTCATGTGTGTGTGATGCAATAGCAGGTGTTAAACAAAAATCAAATTGGAAAACGATATGCGACACTCTAAAAAATGAGGTAGATTTATATGATACCCTATTTTTGCAATTTTTTTTGTATAAACCTCCCAAGGCTCCATGCAGTTATTTTGTATCATACAAACAATTCTTTAAGCCATAGTTACCTATTTATCTGACTCTCTATCCATGCAGAATTATTGCATGAGACTCGGTGTCGGTAGCTGTCCGTCCGAGCGCGCTGCTTCCTTGGTTTTCTGTTCCTTTAATTCAAGGCTAACTAGTTTCGCCTGATTTTCAGCTGCTTTCTCTTCTTTTCTCCCTGACTCGATACTCTTATCTAGCTTCTCTTAATTTGCGCTGCAGAATTTTCGCATGTGCTTCATCGGTCACTTTTTTTTCAGTTGAACGTATTCTGCGTTGGTTGTTAGCCTACAGTGCCTACAGTTGCCGTCATCTTCGATGATACCGCGATACAGAGCTCACTGATTGTCGGCGTCTGTGAATGCACGAAGGAGAGCCTTTTTCTCGTGTTCTCTCTGTAAAATCTGGCAACTTCAGGCGTCCAACGTCAACATTTTTTTTTTTTTGGGGCAGATCATGAAATTATGGAAGTAAGCTCGATGATACTTCAGCCAGACCATAGGGTAGGGACAGGGTCTTTACTTTACAGCAGATAGGCAAAACGGGTTCATCAGCTCCTATCAGTTATTCAGAAACTTCAAGTTGTTCGGTTTAAATGAAATTGGAAAGTTTGGAAGATATTAAGGTTCTTCGTGAATTCTTCCTTCTTAGTCGAAGCACACATTTGGTGCAGAGAAATAGGCAGAAACGGCCTAATCAACTTCGACTGTTGGATATGGGAAGCACTTCTGCAGAACGCATTTCTGCAATCGCACAGCTCTAGGTTTCTAAGAAGTATTCACCTTCAGCCCCAACCATAAATTAAAGCTTACCCTATTGAGGGGTGAAAGATGGCATAAAATTTTGTTAGTGTATCTGTAGAGCTTTAATATGGTCTGAGAAGTTAATTTCGACTTTCGTCACACCCTATTCGATTGTGTTTGATTAAAGGATGAATTCGAAAGAAGACAGAGAGTCAGACATAAAAGACAGCCTGACAACAGCATTTGTCTGCAATTGTGTATCCATTATTTTCCTTTTCTATGGTTTTGCCATCATCAGTCTTTGAAAGTCAAACTGAGTATTTTTTCTTTAATTATCCTTCAAGTGCATTTATAGAACACATGTAGGTACATCTGAAAGACTGGCTCAATGAAAGGCATGCATTTGATGTGTGCATTCACACCTTTCTGCACCAAAACCAAAGAAAAGCCAATTTGAGTGCTTCTTCTGGTCTGACTCTGCTGCTGCTTCCAAGCTCCATCGCAATCACTATATAGGTGCCTATATTGTTAGTCTGTTTTGTATTGAGAAAGAGCTAACCTCCTGAAGCCCGCTCACTTGGTCCTATCTTTTGAAAACCGAAAAATATTCTTCATGTATGACAAATTGAGTTCCCTTCTCCGACTCCAGCGCAGCGTCGAGAAAAGCAAATCACTTACCACACGGTCTCAATCAAAGCAAACACAAGAGTCCACGACGACGACTATACAAGGACATGTCGCTATACAAAAGCGAAGAAAAAATACAAAAGGACTCTCGAGAAGGCACAAAAAACTTAATTCCAAAGAAAAACGATTCGTTCCCCGAAAATGGACTTGCAAATGAATTTTTGACGATACCATCATATCGCATCGAAACGCCCACCTAGCAAATAGACCTCAAAAGCGAGAGGTTCTTTCTGTGCTGCACTCGTGCTCGTAGTCGTATACTCAACTCAACTATACTCTCCATATACGAGTACTGCTGCTGCATCCTGTGTAAGGATAATAAAAGCATCCATTTGCTGCACAAAGGATATTTATGGAGAGCAGTAGAAGACGAAAAATAAAATTAAAAAGAAAAAAACTCGAAACATATTAACAAACAGTAAAGAATGCGGAGACCGTACCAAAAATAATAAAAATAAAATGAAATATGGATATTCCACATCCACACAGCTCAAAAAGGACCTCTCATCTCCTCACCGTTGCTTGCTGCAGATTTGAACCAACATTTATGCTAAGGATGAGGGCTTTCGTTTTTTTTGTATGTAGAAAAATAAGAAAAGTAAACATTTTCTAGTATATCCTGGACTGAGTGCGGGTTTTCTTGCATATGTCATTTGCTGTGAATTGGTTTTCTCTATTTCGTCCTGTTTATTTGGTTTCATTTTTCAAACATTTCGCTTTGCATATGTTATCATTCTGTAATGCGAATGTGAGCTTTGAATACAAGGAAGTTACTAGCACTTACTGCATCATCTGAAATGTATAGAAGGGGGAAAATGTCCATTTACCGGATACAAAACAAGGATATACCTACCTACTTTTTTTCAAATTCATCATCGTTTCTTTTTGGTCGATTTTGATGTGTGCACTTATGTGAAGTGGTTTTTTTTTTGGCCAAAGACAGAGTGGGTATTTGTGTTTCTTTTGATGACAATTTTATCTGGAAATTAAAAAATAAAAAAAGCATTGATATATTAACTGAACGCTGACTAGACTCGTTCTGGATTTAGTTGAAAGATGGTCAGAGTTTGTTTTTGATATTTAACTTCACTTGAAAATAGAACGCGAGTTAAGGAAAACATTGTTCCCAAGCCCCATTGATGTGCTGGTTCTTTACACATGCATAATAACTTTTTCGTGTAGCCATAAATGTTGATATTTGTGAAGGTTTAGGATCGTAAAATCGGAGTGCTGGAGGATACTCCAACAGATATTGGTCGAATGTGCGTTATAACCTCTTTAAATTTTTTGAGCAAGTTTTATAGAAGTTAAGAAATTTTGTCCCAAAGTCGATATTAGAACTCTAATAACCAGATACCAGATCTTCTCTACCTTTAAATGATGTACCTAATCTCTTTTGCAAGAAATGAAAATAGTTCATACATGAGCTCCACATGCGGACTCCCGTAACGATTAATGTAGAGCCTGCTTTAACTACCCCAAGTAGAGACCGCATTTACAGCTGTATTTTCATAGCAGAAGTATAGACAGAAAGTATACTCTCATGGCATGTCATTCATCATCGCGTGTTTAACATTTCGCAATTTAATTCTTTGTTGTTGGAGTGCTTTTTAATTGAGATATATGTTTTTCTTGCAAGTTCAAAAAATGTCTGATTTGAAATCGTCCGAAGAAGTCATTAATAATGATTCCCAATTCAAAAGAATTTGGAATCTGATCCATTTACATTCTTCACTATTCCAAAAAAGTTTTGCGATGAAATGCCCAGTCAATAAAATCTGACAATTCTTCTGCTCTCTGATTTCTGCTTTTCCTATTTATCGCTAGGCGAGACGGCGTATTATATAGCTTTTAATTTTTGCAAAGAGTTCTCAATAATTTAACAATAAACACAGTTGTGAAATTTTTTAAAGATTTATTTTTGCTTAAAATATGGCTTCAACCCTTATCGAAGCTAGAGTTTCTGTAAAGCTTTCATTAAAATGAATAAGTACACATTAAAGCATGAAGTAAAATAATTAGATTACGGATTCTTTTTGACACTCGGCAGATCTTGCGTTTCGTTGACTTACGAACGTCGGTGTCTTGTTCACTGAAACGGTAGATTCAAATTCATCTACTGCGTTGTAAATAATCCTCTCGGAAGGACGATTAAGGCGACCGTAAAATGTTGCTCGAACAGAAAACCCACATAATTTTGACAACTACAACTATCCATGTTGATTTCAATCACGTGTCAAAGTTTTGAAAATCCGTACTGAAAACCCCCTTACAATTGCATACAGATTATACAAAAAAACTCACTAATGCTAAGTTAAAGAAGTAGGTGTTTCACAACTTAAATGACAGATATTTTAATAATATTTTTATTGGAATCTTTACAGAGTTTCTATTCAACAATACTTAAAGTGAATAAACAGGTCAGCAAATTTTATCACGCAATTAACAAAAAGGATTAAAGTAAATTCTATTTAGATCAGTATTCAGAGTGAACATAAAGTGAATTAAAAAAGTGAGTTTAGATGACGCTTCTTTCAATTGTATAAACTAACTAACCTAACTCTGAAATAAAAATAAAATGCGTGATTGGGTCGCAAGAACTTGCTCTTAATAGTGAAGAATCTTCATAATCATACAATTCATTCTTAAAGGGTAAAACAAGTCTTTTAGTAAGTAGTTGGATATAAGACAGACATGTTATTTCATAAGCAAATAAGAAATGCAAGAACAAAAATTATAAATCGTTGTAGCGGTTTCTTAAAGAAATTAAGTTTTTATTTATAAAATTTTTAGTACGCCAGCTTTAAGTTTTTATTATTGCACATTTTTGAGATATTGAATTTAAAAAAAAGTTTTGATATGCAATCATTTTCAAACTTCTTATAGAAACTTCTGTAGAAGAAATTTCACTAAAATCCGTTATGTCGATAATGAGAAAGTCAAAATTAGAAAAAAATGGTTCTGGGGCAGGTATATACAGTCAGTAATTTCAACATTTTTTTTATCAAATTGCTGCTTTCGAAAAGAAATAAAAATGGTTCTATGGGGGGTATGAAAAACATTCTTGGGAAATTCGTAAGACTATTAGCTAGGTTTTAATAATTGAAATTTTTAATTTTTACTTGGGACTTATAGGTACTATAAAGCAAGTTATGCAATCGGAAAAAAAATCGAACTCGAGATTTTGATCAAAGTTGACATTACGATGATAGCGAAGACTAAAATAGTGGGTCTCGCAATTCTGTCTGTCTGTCCGTCTGTCTGTCTGTCTGTCTGTCTGTCTGTCTGTCTGTCTGTCTGTCTGTCTGTTCGACTACAGCTAAACGGCTCGGCCGATTTTCTCTTTAACTTGGTAGACATGGGTTTTATTTTTCCCCCCGGATGTTTTTTGATTTGATTTTTTAAGACCAAAAATAACGATACCTGCCATACGATTTTTTTCGAAATTTTATAAATATTTTTTTTTGTCAAAAACTGTCTCGCAGATTTAAAAAAAAAATCATTAAATTTCATTTAGTTAAACCTAGGTAATGAATGAGAAAAAAATTCCAAAAAATTATTATTTTTGGTACCCCCTTTGGAACCATTTTCTTTTGTTTTTGATTTTCTCAAAAACGGTACAATCGATTTTGATCATTATTACATTATTATTGTGTATTCAAATTTTCAATAAAAATTTTTTTGGATTTTAAAAAAAAATTTCAAAATTTCTACAAGACATGAGAAAAAAAATTATTTTACCTAAAAATAACGGTACCCTCTATACAAATGTTAAAAAATGGTTTTCGAAAATCGAATTTTTCTCGAAAACGGTTCCGCGAATTTTGCTTAGATTCTTAGTCTTTCGATTAATTTTTAAGATCTATAATTTAATACAAAATATTTTGAAAACAAGACATTACTCACTGTACCTACCATAGAACGATTTTTTAAAATTTTGAATTTCTCATTATCGACATAACGGATTTTAACAAAATTTTAAAAAGAGATGCTTCTAAAAACTTTAAGAAACATTGCATTTCAAAACTTTAAGAACAAAATTTTTTGATTTTTGAAAAAAAAAAATCATTTTTTTTGGAAAATTCGATACCTCAAAAATGGGGCAATATTTTTCTTGGAAATTTAATTTTCATTCCTACAATAATAAAAACCTAAAGTTGACCTACCAAGTTTTTTTTTTAAATATTTTAAAAATTTTATATATAAAACCTTATTTTATTAAGAAATTACTATAACGACTTATAATTTTTGATCTTGCATAAATTCATATTTGCATAGCATTCTGTTTTTGCCTCCTACTTCTAAAAGAATTTAAAAAATGATGATAATTTTATCCTTATGAACAGTTTTTTTCTAATAACATTCATTTTTAAAATTCCTAGTCTATTACATGGGAGCAAGTTCGTGCGACCCAGTCGTGCATTTTATTTTTTAAGTCTGTGGAACATTTTTTGAGAAAAAAAAAATTTCGAAACAAAATTATTCGGTATGGGTATACTGTTATTTTTGGTCTCAAAAACAAGAAGGAAAAAATGAAGCTATGTTGGGAAAATTTTAAAAATGCCTTTTACTAAGTTTGAAGAAAATCGGCCAAGCCGTTTAGTCTGAAGTATGATCAAAATCTCGAGTTCGATTTTTGTACGAATCAACAACTTTCCATGTAGTATCCATATTTCGCAAGTAAAAAAAAGTGGTAGAGTTTTTCTTAATTTTATATACTGTGTTGTTCTTAGTTTCGCCAAAATACATTTATTATTTAAAAAAAAAAACTCTCTTAAACGAAATCTAAGAGATGATTTCTTCGAAGTTTTGTAAAAAATTGTTTAAAATATTAATTGAAAGCATAGACCCCTCATCTGCCTTATATAATTTTCTTGATAAATAATTCAAAAACTAGTTCTGTAATATAAGTAAATCTCAAATTTTATCTTATTGATTTAAATAAAAAATAAAATGCACGACTGGATCGCTGTTAAGTTTAAACTGCTTGAATTAAAAAAAAATCGTTATATCAACATGAATGTTATAACAGAAAAATATTTAAGATTGTTAAATTCATGTTTTAAACTGTAGAAAAAGCTCTTTGAATAGAATTCTGTCTGCAAAATTCGTACAACTTTTTTATTATATTAATTATTTTATTTTGTATACAAAAATCATTTAAATCAAAAATTATTTAAAAGTTTCTACACCATTTTAAATTATTTAAAAACATCAATTTAGGAACAATATTTAAAAAAAATCATTTAACCGTTTTCAAGAAATTAAATTTTCCAGAAAAATTATTAAATATTGAATATTGATGTTTTTTTTCAATTCCAAATAAAAAATGTTCGAAAGATTTCTGTGTCAGATGCAGTTAATGTAGTCTTTGCTAAAAATAGTTTTGGCCAAAATGTAGAATAAACCTACCTACGATAGTACAACAGTTTGGTTGTAGGGTGGTGTAACAGAGCCTATTTGATTGCCTGACAGCTCGTGGATAACTAAGACCTGGCTACTTACAACTCCGAATAATTGCTGTTTTCGTATTTTCCGAAGGCGCTCAAACTTATCTACAATAGTGAGGTGCAATAGAGCCTGGAAATAATGGATAAGATGACAGGACCTTTTTTATGATGAGAGATATTTTTGGGGGATTCATCACTGAAAAAAAAACACTTTAATTTCTTTTTGGCGACAGCCACGATACTTACAAAGGGACTTATTCAACATTATTTACTAAGTGCAATACATCCCATATTAATATTAACTGCTTTATTATTTAACGGATAAAATATTTGTAATGAGATTTGTGATACAAAGATTAGGGGTACCAAAAATAGAAAACCAATTACATACAAGAGAATCTACCCTTTATGAATAAAAGGACTTTTCGCAACTTTTATAAATTAAAATTAATTCAGAATGAGGCTCTGTAATTACCATATTCGCAGACTGTCACTTTTTCCACTTATACCTTCTATCTGATTATTCAACAACAGCACTACGAAGCGCAAAGTTTAGCAAACTCTTGTAGGCATTGCTGACATTATAATATTCGGTGTTACTAGCTTCGCATTCGGGACTTTGTTACACCTTCCTTCGCCACGTTGACTGTTATTTAAATTTTCATTTTAGTTCCCCAATTACGTTTTCAATTTTAATTAAATCCAAAGCTCTCCGCAAGAAGAACGAAAAACCAAAAATTCAATGTGTATTATTCACACTCACATTCTCGTAGAAGTATTTAATTTGTTTGTTCTTTTTACTTTCGTCCTTTTTCCCAATTACTGTATAAATTGTCTTCGTTTTGATTTCGGGCAGATACATTTTCTGTTGGTGAATATTCAACAATATTCTTAAATCGAATTAGCAAATTCATTGGAAATGTATTCAATTATTTAGTTCCATAGAAACTGTCCGACATAGGAATATGTATTGCAGGACCAAAAGGATATAAGCTGATCGGAGCTAATTAGCTGCCATGAGTATCTCAGAGCAGCAATAATGAAGCAAAATCACCATCAATCTAAAGTGGAAGAGCTATACTTGGGAATGGGGAGGGATGCCTTATGCCATATAATAACGTAAAAGGGGATTAAAAACCCTTTAGACTAACAAGCGAGACAAAGGGCAATGGAGAAGGTGTGTTTCGAGAAATGCTACAGAAATCCGCTTCATTGCATTTGTTTTTCCACTAATTAATTATAATTACGAGCACTGTGTTTTGTTTCGGATCGGAAAAGGGGCGGGCTTTTCCAGCCGGCCGGCCGATTGTAATGCTGTATCTAATTTTTTATTTGACTGTGATACAAAATGGCAATTAAAATTCCATCGAAGGAAGCGAGAGCAAGATTCAATCAGATCGGAGGGATGTAATAAGAAGGTTGGCTATTCGGCATCTCGTATAATTTGAATAGGAATCTTGTCTCTGATGGAGTGAATCAATTAATTTCGGTTTATTATAGGGAGAGCTGTGTACGTGTTTTCAAGTTAATTGAATTTGCTTATGCCATTTTCTTACTGCCCTAGATATTTTTTTTCTCGGAATATGGAGTCGTGTGTTATTATTCATGGACTACGCTCGCATATAAAACGAGGGAGGATATATTATGGGGATTTTATTTACTGGCAAATAAAATGTGACTGCTGATCAGAGAATCAAGTAACTAAGTGTTTATTTCGAAACAATATTTAGCTTAAGAAAGATTTATGTATCGGGTAGGAATTAAGGTTCAACATTTGGACGCAGAACTTATTTTTATTAAGATTTCTTAGTTCTTAGGAAATATTGGCAGTGTGTAGATGCGGTAATATAGAAACGGTGGCAAAAAGGCTTTTTCGTACTTCCATCAAGTGAAATGGGCAATGATTGACAGACACTTGACCTCAAAAAGGCGAGATTTTACAAGACTTTAAAAAAAAAACAGAAATATGAAATACCTTCCAGTTATGGCTAACTGGAATTATATATTTGCTTAGATCAGTATTTATTTTATACTTGGTCTTACCCATAGCTTTCACCACAATAGGCAAAGAAAGTCTCAATGCGTTTTTTAAAGATGTAGCCGGAACATACAAACAAAGCTCCATAAGATTTACCGGATTAGGATTAGAGCCTTACTTAGATTCTCAAAGAACCTCGTCATTTTTTCTCGGTCAATATTCAAAACCGATATAGCGAAAGTCGTATCTAATCTGCAACCTAAATATTCAATAAACAAAAGCTTTGTATAAGGAATTCTTTCTGAGTGCCTTAAAACATCAATTATAATACCTATCCACAAAAAAGGCGCCAAGTGTGACCCCAACAACTACCGGCCAAAATCATTGCTATCCGTATTTTGCAAAAAGTTTTTGAAAAACATATTCCCTTTCGAATGCTTAAATTTATTGATAAACATAAGCTTTTAAATGATAGTCAATTTGGATTTCGGAAAGGGAAGTCTACAGAAGAAACGAATATAGCGTTTTCAGAAAATATTTATAAAACATTAGACAAATCTAAATTGTCTGCTGGTATGTTCCTTGACCTAACCAAAGCATTTGACCTTTTTAACCATAAATTCTTGTTATGTAAACTTTATAGATTTGGTTTTAGAAGTAATATCCTCTGTTGGTTATCCTCGTATCTTTCGAATAGAAAGCAATATGTTTCTGCAAATGCAATGATGAGTGAGGTATTAACCTGTTCATAAGCTGGCGTTCCCCAAGGGTCAGTGCTTGGCCCTTTGCTCTTTTTAATATATATAAATTCTGTTTTTAATTTTCCTCTAAATGGAAATATTGTTGCATTCGCAGACGACTCGGCTCTTGCCTACGCTGCAGTTGATATAGTTAACCTTAAGCAACAATTAAATATAGATCTTAGTTCATTAAACTGTTGGTCCAAATATCATAATATGGTTCTTAGTAGGAAGTCTAAGGTCATGTCATTTTTGCTCTCAAAAACTTTTAATCTTGATGGAATAGAACACCACGTCACAGGTTGTGAGCGCTTAAATTGCAGTTCCGAGTGCTTAAGTCTTGAACCGGTTAGTGAATTCAGATACTTAGGAGTTACGCTGGGCAATAAGTTAAACTGGAAAAGCCACATTTCTAATATAAAACAATTAATCTAATAAGTTTGAATAAAATATATCATCCTCGTAAATTTGTTCCATCGAATCTTTTAGTTACAATCTACTATGCTCTTGTAAATTCCCGACCTGTGTATGGGATAAACTGCTGGGGAAGTGCATTTATGAGCAACATGCAATCACTCATTACTGCTCAAAAAAACGTACTAATGGTAATGGTTTTCAAACATCTCTTATTTAATTTTTCCTTATTAGTTGATAATTGGTAATGTATAGAAAAATTTTAAAGTTGGTATATTTAAACACCTGACAACGAGCCAACAACAAATTTTTGGTCCGGAGGAATGTGTAACCAAAATATGCAAAAGTGTGGCAGTTTTTTTTTGTCTCTATTAGCATGGGTGAGGCGTTAAAAAGAGCAATTTTTCCTATTTTTTTTTTGTTAGGGATATAACGAAATTCTTATATTAAAATCAGAAATCCTATATTAAAATCAGAAAATGATGCTCTGTCATTTTCCATAAGCCAAAAGACCTTAATGGGCCTTGATTTTTATATAAAGTCTCCAAGAAAATTTGACAAATTTCTTTTAAAAGCTTATACAGTGCGATTCACATGATTAGACGCACCATTTTTCTCTCAATAAATTGCAGTTTTCTTTTTGTTTTTCTTCATGAACTACGAAAGAATTGCATTCATTTGAAAGGTTATTAAATTCTCTGGGAAAAAAACCTAAATTCAAGATTAGTGAGAAAGACTTTACGGTTGTTTTGATCTCTTTCTTCGCATTAGTGCAAAAAAAGCTCAAATAAATCGGTTCACTTGATTAGACGCACCTGTTAAAAGTTAAAAAAAAGAGGTTAATCAATTTTTAATATTTTTTATTTACTTTTTTTATTGTTATTGAAGTTATTTTTCACAGTTTCAATACTTTGTACAACCTCTACGATTTGAAATTACATCAAAAATTCTACTTCTAAGAGATTCATACATTTTTTTTAATAATCTGCTGAAATCTTAGACAAGGCTTCTTTAATTGCGGCAATTATCTCCTTACAGCTTTCATACTGCTTACCTTTTTCATAAATTTGATTGGTCAACCATCCAGAAAGGTTTTCAATGATGTTTAGATCAAGTGAGTATGGTGGCCACTGCAAAAATTCCACATTTTCACTGGGGATAATTGCTTTTACAACGTGCGCGTTGTGAATCGGAGCATTGTCTAGTTGTCAGATCTACTGGATAGGTCGAAAAAGGTCTCTTATGGCTCGAAAAGCTGTTTGCATAAGGGCTTTATAAGAAATTTCTGTAATTTTGTGACACACAAAACCAACTCAAAGGCGCGGTAGTATACGAAATGGCACCCCACATCCATACTTCTCCTTTCTTGGAATGATTTCGGCTCAAAAAGCATTCGGATGTCATAGAAACAAAACTTATGCCCATCAGGACCATCTAGGTTGAACTTTTTCTCATCAGAAAACACCACATTTCTTCAATTTAAAACACTTCCAACCTGCGCATACCATGTCATGTGAAGACGCGCGAACTCCAACCGCTGTTCTTTTCTTGCAGCGTTAAGTTTTTTTTTTTTCTTAAGCTTTTTGAATTTCAAGTGTTGAATACCTAAAAAAGCTCGAAGAACAGTTGATTTGATTGAACTTACCCCCGCTATAATTGTTTGATTTTCATCGTGGAGTTAGTTAAATTTGAGGCAATTCATATAATTTTTCGCTTCTCGTGTTGTGTAAAGGGTGTTTTTGTCCTTCCTTTGTTGTTTTTTTCGTAGGTGGCAGGATTTGATAAAACATTTCGAACAGCTTTATCATTTCGTTCTATTTTCTTTGCAATTTTGGGCATAGAATACCCTTCTGAGTGGTAAGCCTCAATTTTTGCTATTTCCGCCGCCGTTAACATTTTTTTTTTACCCATTTTCACTTTAAACACTCGGAAAAACTTTAATAACGTACACTCATTCCCCAAATTTAATTTGTATTACCCAGCATTAAGAAACTAACTGAATTAATTCGTGCGTCTAATCAAGTGAACCGATTTATTTCAGCTTTTTTAGCACTAATGCGAAGAAAGAGATCAAAACAACCGTTAAGTGTCTCTCACTAATCTTGAATTTAGTTTTTTTTTACAGAGAATTTAATAACCTTTCAAATGAGTGCAATTCTTTCGTAGTTCATGAAGAAAAACAAAACGAAAACTGCAATTTATTGAGAGAACAATGGTGCGTCTAATCATGTGAACTGCACTGTACATTGAGTTCTATTAACCGGATCGTCAATATTAAGGTCTTTGAGGGCTTAGGGAAAATAATAGACGAAAACAAAAAATGAAAGAAACTACATATATACAAATAAGCAATGTAGCTTTGAATAATGATGAATTAGGGATTTGTTGGAAAAGTATAACGTATACTACTATAATTGCTTAATTTAAAGATTTAAAATTAATGGTTATATGCAGGCGAAAAATTAAAACTTCAATTCGGTTGAGCTGCAAATTCATTTTGCAAGGTTTTCAATGCCAAAAATAATACTTATGCCAAAATAGGTAGTTCACTATAAACGTAACAATACTATTGAGTCGTGCTCATAATGGCGTTTATGTACACGATGTCAAATAACGGTACTCGAAAAATTCTAGTAATGAGTCAAAAACAAATCAGTAAGATTATTCTTCCTTTGCAAAATGGTGGCAACAGAATATAAGGTGTATTTGGTAACTTAAATTTTTTTACAAAATGTTCACAGTTTAATATCACAACTCGTACTAGAAACATAATTCAACTTAAGCTCGGAGAAAATCAAAAGTTCCCTTACAAGCATATTTATACAACGCCAGTGTTTTAGTCCAGAGTCAGACTAAATGTCAGTTACATTTGTCGATTCTTATGACGAAAATAATATCAGATATAATTCACAAGTCTTTATTAAATGTAAAAAAAAACTATGACAATTTCTGAGTTTTCTAAATCCTTCAAAAGTGTTTTGTGGAAATGACATTTGGGTTATTTCTATTGCAAATCTTTTTCTTTGATAATTAATGGAACGAGAGGATTTCATAATGAAAAAAAAAAAATTTTTTCCAAATGTCACCGCATTTTTCCATTTCGACTCCTACCTGACAGATAGGCAACGACTTTTATAAATGGCATACCAAGGAAGTACTAAGAACGAACTTTCATCAGAAAGGAAAAGATTAGAAAACGCATCTTTACTTATTTGATTGCAGATTCGAAGGCAAAAGCATTTACATGTTGACACAGATTACACTTAAACGTATTTAGAGACAAATTTCTTGATCACTGCGATGAACACGTTGAATATTTACATGGGTCCTTTCTTTACAGATTAATATTTAAAACCACCTCACCTTGGCTATAGTGAAAAGAAACTAAAAAATAAAAAAAATATCAACGAACACATCCCCAAATAATCAAAACCTACTAAACTTTGAGTGAAAAATATTTTTTTGTAACCCAATTTGAGTGTCATTCCATTCCAGACGTTCCGAATCTTTATCCGCACTATCATGCACTTTTATGACTGGATAATTAATCACTTATCGTTTGTTGTTGTTTTTTGTGTAAAATTTTACTGCGATGCCTGTACATTTACCAATGAAAAACGGCAATAAGGGAATGGTTTTCGTCAAGGCCAAGGGCATTAATATAAAATTCAATTTTCTGTAAATATGAATGTTCACATTTTTTTTTGTATGCCATCACCATTCGGTTAAATCAAACGAGAAGATTATTTAGTTTTAAAATGTTAACCCAATGACGTATGAATATAGAGGAAGATGGCACCCTTGCTAGAAATTGTAGAATCGAACAGAATTAGAAGGTTTTGGTGTAACACAATTCTTAAGTTTATTTGGCATCATCGACATATAAGAAATATTAGCAACTTCAAGCTATTGTTTGAAATTTTACGGGTCAAACTGTCTCTAGCCATCTACAAAAGTAGAACCAATAAAATGTTGTAAGAAGTTTGTTGACAAAAAAAATTATAAAAAACATAAAATTTTGGTGAAAACAATAAATGGATGTAAGTATTAAGTATTTCTTATTAATTTATTGAAATTAGTTGGTCTATAACTATTTCAGTTTTTTCGGAACTAAAACTTAAATAAAAAACCCTAAATGGGCAAAATGGACTACTAAGCACTCGCCTAAAATGGCATAGTATTTCATTTTATACTTCAAGTGAAGTTGTTTTAAATGAATTGCTGATTTTAATTTTTTTTTGAGTATTGCTTATGTTTATTTTACTTTGAACTGTGACTTGTTTTAAATAAAGTTTAAATTAAATTGAAAATGGTTTTTGGTTTACTTGCGAGTGTAAGAGAATGGCATACCAGTATGGCAGTAAGCCATTTTACCCGGACAATTTTGATTGTTGGAATTTTAAAAGTTTTTGAAAATTAAATACTTTAAATATTTTTGAAACTTATTAAACTCGTAAAGCAAAAAAATGTAAGCGTTACCGATTTAGCTTTGGAAAGAATATAACATTTAAGTTTAAATGTCACTGTTTTGCGAGATATGAAATATTTTCCTTATAGGGGGTGCCATTTTAGGCCACCTTCCCCTACATACATATGTGGTTGATTGTTTTCTCCTAGGTACTCGTTTAATTCTAACAGTATAGTAATTCGTTTGATTTAACCAAGATGATTGTTTAATATTGAATGTGTTAAATTAATTAAGTAATTTATTTTATTTAAGAACGTTATTCGTTTAATATAAACAGTCTTGGAAAAAGCCTAGAATTTCAATAAATATACCTAACTCAGTCTTTCAATTCAATTAACATTGTTAGTTGTTTATTTTATACAAAGTCATTTAATCGGGTTAATTGCGTTTCATTATGCAACATGCACTATGACGGTATTACCTGAGACTACGTTTGTTTTGACACATCGCATGTGTTTGACCACCAACAAACTGCTCTCGGTTGAATTTCTGGAATTTGAAAACGCCACAACTGTATCGTTTGTGAATCGGAATTATCATCTTTTTCTTGACAGGTTCCAGTCTTATCATACCTTCTTCATAAATGAGTATCTACGTCATTTATTACTTTATAAGGAAGCAATGAGCCTTTCTGCCTTTCTCTTGTCGTTCTTCAGTTGATAAACTTTAGTTTCTCTTCCTCAACAACTTTCATCACTAAATGGCGGTGACATTTCCAAATTGTAAAATTAACGAGAGTGCCTGCCTCTTGTGTCATTGTGTCAAACTCAAACAAGCTCATGTCACCTTACAATGACAAAATGCCAAGAGTACTGTTCTAGGTACTTTTTCCATTGCCATCATCTACACACATACAAACATATACATATGCGATACAAGAGAAGACAAATCTGCATATTTATGTATGAGCTGCCCTGTATGCGCCAGTGTGTATCGTCCTTGTGTTTAATTCTCTTCTTGTTCGTCTTTCAGGGCACAAAACAAAAGCACAGAATGACAGATATGTATAAAGTCACAAAGTTGTTGTGTGTGTCAAACTCCATAGAAATTGCATTGTTATTACTTTTTCAAGCTCGCTCGAGTTAGTTCGAACCCGGAATTTTGCCTCACCTTCCCGCACGCTTCACCCACAATAAATCTAAGGGCAAACTCAGCCCGGCTCTACTCATATATGCCGAAGGCAACATAACTCCATTTTGCCAGCGTCAGCGCTGGCATTAGAGTAATAATTTTAATGAAGCATTTGTGGCGAATAAAACTTTACCCAGCGACACTTCCGCTCAATTGGCGGAGGCGGCACAGGCACAGTTACAAGCAGAGCCATCAGATGCATTGGGAAGGACTCAAACAGGAAACCTCTTCTGATTCTGGTTCTGGCTCTGTACACGACACATCAATTGAACGATACACACCGCCATTGCTTACGCCCCAAGAATCATACCACACTTGTAGTTCGGATGGTATTCGTTCCTAACCTTCATGAAACAAACTATAGTGTACCCTCAGAAACTAATTACAAATTGAGTTTAGTGTACCGCCCGTCGTCGCCGCCGCCGCCATCAAACTCAGGAATTGGAATTATTGTCCTGGATTGGGACCAGCACGAGCCCGGGCCCGGGTGATGAGAACTCTGGCGCAGAGTTATGTTTTCACAGCCGAGTTGTATTGTGTGCTGGAGAAAGTTTCACCAATCGAGTTCCAAGTAATTTGTCAAAGTTTTGTATCCCAAGAATCGCGAGGAATTAGCTGTAGGTACTCTGATGGTTGTGTGGTTTTCGGATTGAACGTTGCTCATTACCTATACCTGTGGGACTCTGGAAATTTGGCCTCCTTCAACGGGAATGTGCTTGTTGCAACGCACACAAAAGCGGTAAGATATGTATTGTACCGCGTTCTATCGTAATTAGCTTTGGCTTTAAGGAGAACGCTCACATTTGGTGAGGACTGCGACACGGCGCGACGGTGAAGAAGACAAAATTGTAAGCGAATTGATTTGACGGCTTTTCTGTGGCTTTTATAGAAGTTGATTAGTTTCCTCGTTCGCCGGTTTTAGAAGTACCCCTTCACACTTTTGGAATTTTAAACTTTTCGATTCTATATGAGAGTAGGTAGGTGCAAGTGGGGTTGGTTTATTTGTTTTGTGTTGAGTCTGTATTGTTTGTCGAAGTTTAACCGTCATTATGTATTCAATGAATTTTCACTTTGTAATTACTTATTCATCAAGGTAGTAATTTTCTTCCTCGGTGAAAAGTTCATGTTCAATAAATTTTGGTGTTAGCTTAGTTTCAGTTTGAACGCTCTGTTTTATTAATTCAAATTAATCATAAACAATAAAAATAGTAGTTGCGTCAAATTTGAAAATGTGATAATTGCATTATCCCTACGGCGCGGCGCATGGGAGTATAGATGTTGAGCACATTGCAGCATAATGTAATTTTTTAAGAAAACCTAAAATTGTGGCACTAACTTGACGCACCAACAAAGTTTGCCTTTCACTTGTTTTGGAACCTCTTTGAAGCTTGTTCAATGACGAGGTAAGGCTTAAGGGTGCAATAATAAGCATACGTACCTTGGAAGGGGGATTGATTTATGCGAGGAATACAGATTGGATTGAATCAGTATTTACATTTTCGGGCTCTAATCGTGGAAAGACAGTGAACATTTCGAATTCAATTCAATTTTGTTTTATTGAACATACTATTTACAATTTGGCTTACAACTAATAAAATACTACTACATATGTGTGAAAATTTACATTCGTTGGCGCGTAGGGGGCCTAACTATATACAGTGGCTTAAGTTTAATTATTTTTATATAAAATTTACATGACGAAAAAATAAAATTTAAAAGGTCGGTTGACTGTATTGTCCTCAGGGTGTTCATTCTCGGTTGTCAGTGGTGATTGTTGTGGGTTATGAGCAGGGATGGCGTTTTAGCCGCGGTGGTAGGCTGACTACGTTCCCGTTGTCCATGATTTCGTTGTCATCCAGAGTTTCCATCATACTGAGGTACCTCGGTTCGGGATGTCGTTGTTCTGTGGTCATCCTTCTCATAAGCTGATTCGGGTGGTCGATGATGTTCCCCATTAGTTTCTTCGTTGAATGAACTATGTAGATATTTGTGCAGTGGGATTGATTTCGCTTCTGTGTAGAGATGCTCGTTCCTGTAGTGTGTCTGTCGTTGACGGTCGAAGTAGAGTCCAGTGCCGATCCTCAGTATCTTCTTTTCGAATAGTTGAAGTTCCTTCATAGCTGTCTTCGAGATGGAAAACCATACTGGGAAGGAACAGCTGATCACTGGTCGCAGGAGCTGCTTGTAGATCAATATCTTTGTCGGTTGGCTAAGACCTGATCTTATTTTCAGCAATGGGTGCAAACGGCTGAAACCTCAGCTGGACTTTTTCAGAACATTTCGTTAAACCTTAGCAACTCATTGAAGTGCACTTCTAGGTACTCGATATTTGACTTTGCCACTATAGAGGATCCGTCAGGGAGTCCAGACCAGAGACCAGATTTCTGCACATTGTTGCTGTGCGAATGCCTCTACTAGTTGAAGGTCTCCTGAAGCAGACAAGTTCCGATTTGGAAGTGTTGATTCGGATGTCCCATGTCTGGTAGAATTGGAAGTCTGTTGACGTGGGTTTCTACTTTTTGGACAGCGATTAGTGGTGACATTGATGTGGCGTGTGTGAGTAAGTCATCAGCATATAGAACGTTCTCGCATACAATTGGAGAAGGTTGGTTTGAAGTCATCAAGTTGTAGAGGAAGGGGCCTAGTTTTGAGCCTTGGGCGACTCCAGCTCTGATGGTCTTCATGTTTGACTTGCAGCTATCTACTTGAACGAAAAATTTCCTGAAAGATTGGAAAGAAAAGAGAATTTTTATTAATGGTGAAGGTACTTGCATAAGATGAAGTTTGTAGATTAGGCCGTCTATCCAATGCTTTCTCGACATCCAGAAAGCATCCGACGGTGACACGATTACTGTTAAGGGCTGTGGTGATATCGTGATGGAATTTTACGAGTGAATGCAAGGTTGAGTGTTTTTCTCGAAAGCTGAATTGTATGTCGGGGATGATGGAATTTTCACAGCAGAATTTCTTCAGTCTTCGTAGGATTACTTCTTCCAGTAATTGCCGTAGTTGGAAACTAAGGTGGAAGCACCTTTCTTCGGAATTGGCACAATCTTTGCTATTTTCCACTTCTGAGGGAAGTTACAGTTGTTGGTGCAGTTGTTTAAAATGATTGGAAGGAAAATCATTACTCCATGTGGTAGCCTTTTCAGGATGTATTAGGAGACACCATCTGGGCCAGCAGATTTTTTTGACTTAGATTTGCCGATGATTTCTACAACCTCCTCTAGATTGCATAAATTTGGACTGTCGGTGGGATCATTTGCTGGATTGATGATATTAAAATTTATTTTATCCGGATTTGGTTCCAGTGTTTGTCAAAATGTTGCCTCAACTTCTTGTAAGCAAGTTGGGTGAACATTTCGAGGCTAAGTTTGAATTACAATTACTTTCTTGTGAAAGCCATCCTACCTTTTTCTATTCTTCAAGATATCTCACAGTATGATTGATCAAAATACCATGGTTCTTGTATCCGAATAGTCTTAATGGTTGCCACAGATTCACACCACTTATTCGTTATAGCTTTAGTATAGATGCTGTGAACAAATTTGGCGTCACGTACCTTGAAAGGGTATTTCTATTTAGACTCCTAGGCAATTAACATACCGCTTTTGGCTGTTAAACCAAACCTTCTATTTAGCTTGCACTATAATTCGTAGACGAATCCTGATGCAGGCGACTTACCAGTTGAGCTCTTGATGAATTATCTATAGAATTTGGTATACATAAAATGTGCGAAATCTATATGAAAAATATTTATTAACAGAAGTCTTAAGAACATTGAAGTCATGCAGCTACACCACGTAAACGATCAAAAGCTTAATAATTTTATAGGTAACTTTTAATTTATTTTCAGCCAAGCTCCTGGCTTCTTGTTTAATACGTTGAACTGTCATGACAGACACTAAGTCCAAAAAAAATTATTTTCCAGGGGTATGGCCCATTGCGAGCAAGTGATCCCCTAAGAGTATATCTTTTCAGGAAAAGTTCTTCTCATTTTAGCCGTCCAGATTTGGTAGAAAATTGTTGTTCCTCTCCATTCCTGCACAAGGACGGTTGAGACTTGTAAGTCAATTGGCCCTGGTTTTCTACGAGATTGTGCACCCCAAAGGTCAAGCAAATCAAATATCGATCAAATTTTTCGGATTCAAGGATCAAATGTTTATTTATCCCGTAATGCTGGTGGAGAGAAACACCAGGTACCCACCACCCACTTCCCCATAAAACTGTAACCACACTCTTGCATCTATCGTCATTAGGTGTTTAGTTTAGTCTTGAAAGTTTTGCCCAAAACAAATTTCTAAAATATTTTTTGAGCCATACCTATGCTGTTCGATTAGACTTTGTAACGCTTTTCCTTGAGATTTAAGTGGTGTGTAGTCTTAAGAAGTTATAATTTCTTTGGTGTCAAGGGTATGCAACCAAACATCAACCATTCAACCTTGTCATCTCGTTTTTGAAGCGATTGTATGCAACTTCCAAGTCAATAACGGAAGTACAATATTTAAAAAGTGTGCTGATACTTAGTTATGTTGGGATTATGCATCAATTTTGTACAAGTATACATAAATAAATACTCCACAACATACGGCCCCCTTTTTACGGAAAGACCACTTTTCTCAACCCCGAACTATTTTAATGGATTACATGAGTTGACTAATTTAAGGCTTTTGGGGTTCACTCAGATAAGATTCATTCATCAAATACAAAGATTTAATTATTTTGTCAGATCCCAAATGTGTTTAAACCTTCAAACGCAGGTAGATACACACACATATGTGCTTATAAAAACATTAACAAAATTTCTTGTACCTTTCGTCTACATAGGTACATACAAATCCCATTAAAAAACAAACTTGTTTCTACACAAAAAAGTCTCTAAAGTACCCTAAAATACCGCCTATCATCGGGCATATTCCTTCATTTTATGTTGGCCTTTATAATACCATAACAAAAACACATACAATAGAGAACTACTTGGTATATAAATACACTTCCTGCTGTGGTCAGCATGTGTGATATGATTCAGCAAACATGTCCTTCTCGCACTCTGGGCATGCGGTGAGGGCAGCATGACATTCAGGAAACCCTCTACGATTAATGGCCAACTCGTACCTACTTTAGAGGTTGTGAATTGGCCCATAGACCCAGCACGTGTTCGTCTATGTACCAGACTCATATATAGGTACACACAAAAGTGAGCACTTTAAGGACGAGATAGGACGAAAGAGAGCATCGCACTCGCAACACAAATAACAAAATTGGTCAGAAAAATTAATGGTCTGTTGTCCTTGTGGTCTATTTTAAGGATATCAACAGCACACTCCGAAAGTTTGTAACGGCTTTCATATTATACTTAATGTGAAATGTTTAACTTCCTTGCCTTGCGAATGTGTGTAGGAAGAGTCACAATATTTACTCGCACAAGGGTTAACCTTGGATTCAACCGCCCTTTACCTCTTTGCCACTCATATTTATGTGATTTAAAAATCTCTCTTTAAGTGCACATTCTCCATCAGTTTGCCAAGAGTTCTTAGGAGCTGTGCTGCTTTTGGTATAGAATCTTAAAAAGAGGTCCCGCGGGACCGACAAACACAAACAACACCGATTAAAGTTTTCATATAATAGTTCGTCGCCGCCGACCCCTGCGCCAAGCCACTCACTACCGCCTGGCTCTTCCTACCATCAACAACAAAAGAAAATCCCCTCAAGGACTATTGTCTTCGAAAACTATTGTAGGAATTGTACAATAATGTACCGGAATAGACCACCGACGAAGTACGAAGAAGTCTTGAAAGTCTTCTTCGTTCTTTGGTCTTCGTTCGCAATTGTACACAGAAGAAATCCTTGATGAACCTTAAACTTAAAATTGCCAAGTAGTAGGAGTAGCAATGGGAGTTAGGAGTAGTAAGTTTGGTCGGTCGATGGGTCTTCTAGTTTCTTCCAACACAGAAGACCAAGTATGAACAAGGGGGGATTTGAATTCACCAAATGACTGTGCAAATATACACACAGTAAGTTGTAGAATGGAAAGCTAGATAGCTAAACTAGCACGACTATGGTTAAGGACGTAAGAGAGTTAGAGTAAGGGTAAGTGGGTGGATGTTGTCTCAAGTGTCTGCTTTGCCTTAGGGCACACCACCATTACCACCACCAACGTTACTTTTTGGGATAACCGTTTGCAATGTTTAATTTGATTCGACAGTGTAAAGGTTTCTGTATTTGTCTGAAGTTTCTGGTTGGTTTGTCGGCCATTGTACAAAAGTGCTGCACTGCATGGATGAACTTTGCGTAGTTGAAACCTTTGATTTTTTTACGGAAAATTGAGAGAATTTTTTGTATGGTTTTATACTTATGGTAGAAAGAGAACATTACATTACATATTACACTACTCCGTAGATAAATCTACGAAGTAGAGACACTTAAAGCACTGGCAACTGAGGCCATCGGCTTAGACAACACAACAGAGAGAGACAGACAGAAAGAAAGAACAACAGAGGAAAACACATGTCAACAGCACACGGTTGGTATTTGAACGGTCCCCCATCCAAGTACTAACCATGCGTAATGATGCTTGATTTCGCTGATCGATGGGAAAGAGAAAAAAAATGTTGTTTATTATTTTTTTTTTGAAAAACTATTTTTTACCTCTAGCAAACCCTCTGTGATATCGTGAGTGTTGGATTAATATCAGTGAACATCATAAGGTTTTTCTGCTTGCTTGCAACCAATACATCAAGAATAGAATATTCCAAATGGCGGATATAAACCAAATCTAAAACAGTGATGGTATTTTGGTTTATTTGAAAGAAAAATATGTTAAGACCAGACTTACATACTTATTTAGGTTCTCGGAGTAAGTACTTCCGTGAGGTTTCCTTGCCGGGCATAGGATCTCCACTAATCCTATGCGCCATTTTGTAAGGTTTAAGGAGTTGTATCTCAGCTCTGCCCAACTCTTTCTCAGTTATTCTTATTTTTCTTTGACCATTCATCACCAAGTACTTCTTGGTCGGCCCAATCGTCTTCTTGCCTGTGTCCTGTGTGAGTAGGTTCCATTGCATCACTTAGCTCGCAGTGCAATCGTTACCTTTTCGTAGCATATGGCAAATCCATTATCACTTATGTCTGCGTTTATTAGAAACAATGTGTGCATGGCTGGTCCAGATAATCCTCAAGATGTTTTGCAGACATCTATTCACAAACGTTTCCAGATTTCTTGTGGCAAAGAATGTGACTTTCAAGTGCTCTATTCAAAAAGAAGCACGAATTCAACATTTGAGCGAAACAGTCGCGGCTTGGTCTTGTAGCTTAAGGAGTTATTTATCCATATTTTGGACAGCATTTCGAACGCAAACTTTGCTTTCTCCATTTGACTGCATACATCTCTATCAGCTGCCTAGAAATATCAACTTGGATAGATATCCTTCCAAGGCTCGTTCAATAAATTAGGCTTTCAGAATCATCTTAAGTATAAGGCAACGTCCTTGAGTGTGACACCAGTTTACTACTTCAGAACGATTTCGAAGCCATGCATGAGAATGCTATATGTAACTACATTCTATGTCAACAGTAACACATGAGCACTGAACAATAGGCCTTGCCTTCTCTCGTATAGTGAACATGTTTCTAAAGCGTATTCCGTGCTTTGGATATGATAGGATCGTCGAAACTTTGAATTGGATCATGGTATAGACGATTTGGCAATCGAATAGTACCTGTCCTGACTCTTATGAGTAAACAGGTCTGAGTGAGATTCCAGCAAATATAAAAGGACAACCATTCTTTACAACTGTTGAATTGTTCACTTTAGAGTGTGAGAAGTTGAAACACTTACATCACCCTTTTAGCTCAATTCATGGCGTAACAATTTTTGTTTTACGTAAAATCGATTCACTTACAAGTGCTGAGGATTGTCTATTTTTTAAAATCAATATTTTATCTGTACATATTTTTAAATCGTCGCTTTAGTTCCATTACCTCGTGAAACAGGAAAAAAAATTTTGATTTTAATACAGGGGCCGAATTACCGCTTCAGTGACCGAGTGAGTGAGTCCCATCAGTGATTGAATAAAAATGTCAAATTAATGTAAATAATTGCTCGAAAACTGATGTGGTAATTTGGCCCCAGTTTGATGGTAAAAATATTCCGAATCTGATGGTAAAAGTCTCGTAAGCTCCATTAAATTATTTATATTACTTAAAAAGTATATCCCCAGACAAACTTTTGTCGGTGAAATGTCTTGTAAAACTGGACCCTGTTCTTTTTCCATTGTATAATGCCATGAAAATAGCACGTTACCCAGAAAAATACTTCGAAAGTCTAGAAATTCCAATACTTTTCAAGTCCACACGGCTTCCCTTTTTGAACAAGGAGTACTTGCACCCGAAATATTGGAAAAGTTCACTCCAGTTTTGTTGCCTTGGTTGAATAATTGTACGAAAACATCCATGCTCATCAGTTTACCCTTGAGCCCAATTTCGGACGTACTGTCAAAAAAAAAAAAAAAAAAAAACTGCTGCTACGAGCAGCAGCACAAGCTTAAAATTTTTTTAACTTGAGATTTATCAGATTTTTAATACTATCTACAATATGTAGAAAGGTAGAAATGGCGACCACTGACGTCTATCCCTGTGGCCCAATTAGCGTTGGAAGCAAGCCATTTCGTTATCATAACATGTATGAACGTATGTGGATGAAATTGATATGGAAAATTTTGGACGTTCTCTCGGAGTCATCCAGTTTGAATTAAGTTCAAAAACATGAAAAGATATTGTAGGTTTTGATGCCTGTTATTGGGTGTATGCTTTTGCACAATCATCCGGACCACCACACTTATCCGACACCATCTAAAATGTGCCAAGCTGAAACAGTAGCCAATCCGATTGAGTGGTCATCCTGCCCCCCTCACCGTTAACCACCGACATATCGGCTAGCTCGGGATCTAAAAAGTCAAACGGAGGGCACGGCGCAGAAGTAACCGAAGTTCATCCTAGAGGCATTTCGTCACGTTGAGTAAAAAAATCAAGTATTTGATAGATACTAATTTCCAAAAGTTCGTCAATGTCATCAAAAAATGCTCTTCCTAATGATTGTGGTTTAAACTTGGCCAGAGCAGAGGATTTGCTGATCCCCATAGCTATATGACATTGAGTATTGTAAGGAATGCCTAGCTTCGCTGCATATTCTCCTATTGACCAGTACCCCCTACAGCTAGCTACGATCCTGGCTATGTCTTGCCTGGGTCTGCATATCAGATCAAGTGTTCGGGATTTACTATAGGTGGGCCAAGTCTTTCTGGACATAATACAGTTAGTTAAACAGCTCCACAAACGGATCATGTATTAAAAAAGTTGTTTTTATCATAAAAAAAAACAGTGCCCACCATACGAATATTAAAAAATTTTGTTCGATCATATTTTTCTCGAAAACGGCAACCAGAATTGTCTTTCTTTCAAACATTTAAATTTAAACATTACTGTAGGTAGGTAGTGTAGGTACTACACTAGCAACTTTTTTCGATTTTTCTGACTGACAACGGATTTTAATGAAATTCTTTTAAAAAGTGTAAGAAGTGTAAGAAACTTTGCACGTTGAAACTTAAAAAACAAAATTATTTTTTTTTGGATTTTGGGAAGCAAGTTCAAATTTTGGTTGATAATTCGATGTCCCAAAAACTGGTCCATTATTATTTTTTTTAAATTTTTATTTGCACAATATTTAAAACCAAAAATGTTGTTCTTAATTTTCAATTTTTCTTTAAAAGTATTTTAAAAATTTTTAATATAAGAACAATTTTTTTTAATTAAAAAAAAAAGAAGAGAACTGCTCCAACGATTTATAATTTTTTCTTGGCATTCTGTTTTTAGCAACTACTAAAGGAATTCTTTTAGCCATATACAAAATTAAGTCTCTTAAACATAACATTGTGCAATCCAGTCATGCATTTTATTATCATAAGAGATAATGCTTATCTTCAAATATTTATTTATCTACAAAATTCAATTTTGGAAATAAAAACTCAAAAATCATTCGGGAATACGAGTACACGTCAGTAGTGACTGGCTCTCGCTAGTTGAAAAATATGTGTGAGTCTCTTGGATAACACACTGTACTTTTTGGAAAACGCAAACATTTTCGATGGTGTTCTTTGGAATTGTTGGAACAGTATTTCATGTTCTGTTTACAAGAATGTAATTCTTCAGTAAGCAATTTACACATTTCGAGGTATTTCTGCTGTTTTAAAACGTTTAAATATTGTTCTCTTAAGGATTAGTGATTTTCGCTGAGAAATTGCATGGTGAAACTTTGTTTATTTTCAAGTTTGTGTGGCAGCAAAGGTTGCAATAATCTTTATCGCTTTACACTGATTGTTCATAATTCTTTGTCGAACTTCTGTTACAAGTTCTGGCTTAGCTGGTGATGCTTTTTCGTTTGAATATGAACACTTGGCCATAGACTTACTCGTCTAATACAGGGTGGTACACGGCAGACGGATGGATTTAAAAAATAAATAAAACAAATACTGTCTAAACATTAAAATAATATAAGTTAAATCAGTTAAATACTCTATCGGGCAACTGCAGGTGGGGGTGATGGCGTGCTTGAGTAGTTTAAGGCTTATCCGGGGCTCTGTTGAACTCTGCTGGTATTGCTGCGGATGCACAATCCATGCACTAACGTGTATGGGTGCTGAAGCGGTAATGCTGGTTTGATGTTCTGATGGGCTCGTCCATCGATTTATCGGTGGGCCGGTATTGCTACCTCGCACAAAGCTGTCACTTCCGGTTCCTATCGACCTCCTCGCAGTGCAGGATAGGTTACGTAAGTAACTGAACTAACTGGAGTAACAACTCACCAGAGGAGTGCACATTCTTAGTTGTGGTTTCTACTTCGACTATAGCTATGTGTGTGTATATCTGGGGCTGACAGGCCCAGAAGTTTTGCAGGAACTTCATCCTTTTTGGTGGCGAAGCTCGACCGGAAGCTATATTCTGGCACCACGGGAGATAGTACCCAGGAGTCTGAGGGCTATAGCGTACGTCTTCTGGCTCTCTTATTCTATCTTCGGATAGAGAAGTGCAGCTGTCGCGTGCGTGCTCTCTTTCTCAGACTATCTATGAGGTAGGCCCCCTAGTGGGAGTATCGTGGTGGCGTGGTTTATTCCGAATGCGGAGACACATGGTTTTCAGGCGTTCCTGGATTCAAGTGGTGTTAGATAGACCTCGCCTCCTAAGCAAGAGGTGTGTTCATGCCTGCAACATGTCACAACTTTGCGACCGAGATGGCTTCGGATATGTCGGGGTTAATGGTCAGGACCCAATCTGACTCCGATGGAGGTAGGCTTCCCGTGGGGTAGAGCCGGAAATCGGCAGGTACTCACGTAAGGCCAAAAGACGATTCTATCGGGCAACTGGCAACCTTAACCTTTTTCTAAAGTTTTTTTGCACTATTTCAAAAATTTCTACAGAAATATGCAGAATGCGTGATCGAGTGTTCGAGGGATTCCAGAGTGCTGGGACGATCGTTATAACCAAGAGGAGCCAAATAAAGAGATGTAGCTGGCCACATTAATTCATATGCAAACTCTGTGAGCTGTGTGGGCTGTGGCTCCAGCCTACTGAAATCAGACATCTCCCAGGTTCATATACTCGAATTTAGGCAAAAATTCTGACTGATGGTCAGGTTACGTGAAGAAGTCACAGTAATTGCTTGATAATTTTCTTCAAAAAAGTATAGACCGATGGCCCCCATTCTTGATATTGCACAGCACACTGTAAGAATTCGACTTCGGATGGGAACTTGACTGCGGAGAGCGATATTAAAATGCTGAAGGTACGCTGCTGTCTAGTGCTTGAGAGGCGTTTTAAAAATAGGCTTGCACACTATAAACAAGCTGTTGCACAGACCACTCAATATTGGTTCAAATAAATTCCAATCCACCTCTTAAAAATGACCCTACATTCAACAATCTATGACCGTTGGAAAGGGATCAATGACGGATTCAAATCCCTGTATAAAAGTGGGTACAGTAATAAATAAAGACACTGCGTTAAACATTTGAAATATCACACTTAAAACCAATATTTATCTCGAAATGTAATTGAAGTACTGGCGCCTTAGTCGCTTAATCGATCGGTTACATTGAACTTTATGAAAAACATACAAAATGACTTTTCAATATCTTTGAATTCTTCTAGAATACCATGCAAAATTTTCTTAAACATTTTCTTTTCCGTGAAAGCTTCCATGGATTTTGGACTTCTCGGGATATGAAATAGCTGCCAAGCACTTTTATTCAAAAAGAAAAAAATCAGTGATATTTTTTGTATTTAGCTAGCCACCCGCTGTTTTCAAAAATTCGTTTCCTCTTAACGGTTAACAACAGACAATAATTGAAAAAAAAATAAATTAACTAATTTAGCCTTTCAATAAGGTTGAGCATGAGCTGTCAAGTGCATTCCCATTTCGGGAAAGTTAATATACAATGGACCTTAAATAAGAAGAAAAAAAAACCTTATCCCATAAACTAGATAAGGATTTTTGTACTAAGAAGCGTAAAGCTAGGCGAAAGTCTTAATTTTATTGGAAATCCGTTTTTTATTGGAGTGTTCAACTTAACTGTGTATGAAGGCCCTCTGAGTAGAGTATATGGAACGGTTCTGATGGTAACGATGATGCAGTAGCAAGGGTATGAAACTGCTGGAAACGTATATACCTAGCCACCCTCAGGTGCTCTTGATCGAACCATGTGAGGAGGTGGTGTTTTCCAAGTGATTCGCTTTAAGACTTACTCTTGGAACCGGCTTACAATAATATGGGAAGAAGTTCGATTGAAATGAAAGACGACGCACGGCGGCGGCGGCGGCAGAGGCTTTGCCACGATGCTTATTTCATCTTAAAGGATACCTTGTTTATCCTCCTTTGGCAATACCTTCAAATCTGAAATGGGTTAGGCAAAAGTGGGGGCTAGGTACCTTGCTATACATATACGTATTTTGGTGCCTCTCTTTTTTTAAATTGACAAGGATAAAGTTTGATGATTGAAAGTTTACAAAAGCTATTGTCCTTTTATGGTTTTTGGGGTCGTTCTTTTTTTCTACTCTCGGTTTATTTTTGTTGGTTTATTCGTTAGCTTTTCGTGCTTTGCCAGGTTTTCTATGTTGTCATTGTGCACTTGTCTCCTTTTTGGGATGGCAAAAGCCATTTTTTCCACCAACTCTGTCGTTCAAAGGATTTTTATTTCGATTCCTTTTTTTCAGTTGTTTTTCTTTGGCTTATTTTTGTTTTTTTTTTCGATTTGTCCCGTTTTTTCTGATGAAATTCTATTTGCTCTCCTGTTATCGCTGTAATATCCTGAAGCGGAGAGCACCTGTAATTGAATTTAATTTGTTCGACACTTATTGACTTTTCCTCTACCCTCGATGTATAGATAGCGTTATCGGGTTGTTGGTATCTGTGTCGTTTATTTAAGCAATATTGCTCGGGTGCCCTGCTAATATGCTCCTCCTTTTCGTTCACACTGACTCAAATAATATTGTTGATTTAAGGGTAGTGGCTGGCTGACTGGCTGACTGATAGTGGGTCAACGAAGGGGGAGAGATTGGATTTAGGAAAGTTTTGAAGACACTTTCGGGACCTTGTACATTATCACGTTCGAGTCGAGGCGTTAGCGTATTGATGCTTAATTCACAGAGACAGAATTTTGATGGAATTCCATCTCCTTTATGCAATTAGCACGTTTCACCAGAAGGACGACGACGATAACGCATTCCGCTGGAGGCACATCGCACTGCCATGCCAAATGATTATCATAACGAGTGTGTTTTTGTAGGGCGGTTGTGGAGGTTATATGATGGTTTTCACTCTACCCATACTATTGCTGTGTGCTGCATATAGTCGAGTGAGTATCGCATTCTCTAATCAAGTTTTCCTGTTCATCAAACCCAATCAGCAATCACTTTGTGTCCCTTTTTAATCAATTATTTCCAGTTGCAAGCAAATTTTGGAATGAGGTCGAAGAAGCCTACCCCTTCCATCCCCTATAACCGTTACAATCTGTGTGTCGTTGGATCCATCGATATGACTGGATATGGTTCTGGCTAACGGACTGAGGTGTTGACCATTTTCAGTTGTTCGAGGCGTGATGGGCGACGGCGACGGAAAGCAAAAGGACGGGAAACATTGACAACAAGAAAGTGGAATTAAATGCTTAACAAGGAGTTCCATGAAATCGATGGCCATCAGCCATACTGGCAAAAGCTGGTTTGATGAAATTAAAATAAATTGACGAGACAGATGTGAATTGTGCAACACCAATGCAATCGGTTAGTCCATGGTGTTTACAAGATGAAGTGAAATCGATTTATTGCAGTCGATTTGTTTCGTTCGTGTGGGTGTGTATCTGGCTATCGGTTTAAGTGGACAGATCTGCTGATGGTTATTTGCTTGTAAGTAATGCGGATACATTTTTTTTCTGTTTTCCTTATAACATGGGGAAGTTTAAATTCCTTTTCCATGAATTTAAGACTGAAAATATTCAAATACGTCGTTTAATATCTAGAATGTATTTTCTGTTAAAAGGCATGGAATGGGCTTATAAGGTTTAAGGAATACAATGTATAAAATACCAAGTAAAAAACGATGTAGTTTCCCAAAGGGAAGTTCATGTAAAAAATTGATTGCACAACCTGAACCCATTGTCTTTAAAATAAAATATTAGGACTAATCAAAAATTGTTTTGGCATTACCAAATTCTAACCGTAAGTCTTTACGAACTCCAGATTTATTAGTGGAAAATCTGATCTAACATTGAAGACAAACTTTTATATCTATTAAGCTATCTGTTGAAAAGAGTTCAAAAAGTCAGCTCAATGAAATCAATGGATAATTCAGGAGTTCCCCAAGGTAGTCATCTGGGTCCGCTCTTGTTTTACTTCTTGTAAGCGACCTAATTTTATATAAGTTTCTCGATGTTTAATAAATTATTTTTCAATAAGGACAGGTAGATGTTGAAATTGAAATAGAATAAAACAAGCTGTGGGTGAGTTATTAACGAAAAGCCCATGTATGCCATTATAAAAGAAATATGAAGCCTTGGCTGCTTACTGTGGTACGGATCATGGTGGTCTAATTTTCAATGACTCTTCCGCATAGATTCAGCTGAATTTTAGCAATGGCATGTGTTTTGTTTACCTTAATTACTTAAGTACATCGGTCGATTGTGGTGTATTTGCATATACATGCAACTTCAGAAAACCCCACAAGAAAAAGTAGTGTCAAATCACCAATCTACAAGAGATAACCTTACCTTCAAATCTTTCACACAGAATGTCAAAAGTGGCATTCGCTGTGTGGCACGTAGGGCCACATGTCGCCTAGGTCCATAGTGTTCAATTTGAGCCATAAGAAATTGGTTATTATCGTTCTGTATCGCCCGCAATTGACGGTGATTGCTTCACCAGCATCGATTTCGATGATGCCGCTGGCCAAATATCCACACCAAAAGGTATAACATCTTGTGTGTTAGTGTCATGCTTTTGCCAGTCAACACAGCCATTCATTAGAAAATGCGCATTGTCGGTAAAGATGATTTTTCAGCTAAAATTGAGGTCTTCTTCTAAACGCTCAAAACTTCAGTCATCAAAGAAACGTTGTTGTCCGCCAAGTTTAATTTTGCGAAAGATCGAGTTCTTGTGGACGTCTAGAAATCAACTACTTCGGGTTCTGCTGTACACTTTCACGAGCCACGGCGGCGGCGGCGATGTCTTGGCAGATTTTGCTCTTCCTTTTTGAAAAAGAAACAACAAATAGATACAGATATTCTTTACATTAAACTGAACAAGCGGATAATAGAAATATAACACACATATGGCACAGTCTGAACTTTAATGGAGAGCCATCGCTTAAAATTTCTAAAACACTTCTGGACCAGGATTGGTGATTTAGCGAAAAATTCCCGTGCTGCTTGTAAGCGTTTCCTTTGTGTTTCAGACATTCGAACAAATAGAGGCGCAAGATTGACAATGGCTTTCGAATCTTGTTTCACTAGGGTCGAAATGCTATAACTCCAATAATAATATCGTTACCCTATCAATAATTGAGTAATTGGTCGTAACTCACGTGATCTATGAGAGAATAAGTGCAAACTTAACGAATACTAATTAGATTTTCAAACCAATAATATCACTCATTTCAAAGTAAAGAATCGTCTATTAAATGAACACCATTATTGTCGTAGGCTTCGAAAGACGAAAACTATTAAGAAAGTCACTGTCGTCCCATTTCTCAAGCCCGACACATGCAAAAATCATATTCTGTCTCCTTTCAAGAATAATCAAAAACTCTTCGCCTCCTTCATCTTCGCTTTCCGAATAGCCAACATTCCCAAAAATAATTTGCTAGAAATTAATTTATCCATAGATATTAAAATTGAAAATTACTTTTATTTAAAAAATAAAGAATAAACTCTAAAACCTGTTGGAGAATCTCAAGTTTGCATGGCCGACTTCTCTTAGGAGTTGAGAAAATCGAAAGTTGTTAAACTCTAGAGTTGAAAAACGGAAGTTCAAACTGTCAAGTTTGGGTGAAAGAAAATTCTTAGATTGGGTTCAACTTCGAATGAAGAAAATCGCTCTAGATACTTCTAGTCAAAGTCTAACGAAAAACGCTAGAAAAATACCATCCGGTCCCTAATTCATCAAAATTATTATTTTCTTAAGGATTTGGTAGTAACTATTACATACAGTTCTATTTCAGACTCAAAAAAAATATTGCTAAGGTTTTTAACTCATACTTATCAGACTACCAATTACCAGTACTTGCCCTAAACATTGTCAGTTATGTAAAGTGATAATGACAGATGTATACGCATATTAGATACTTCTTACGTCTCATGGAAGAAATTGTCTTTCTAATTTTTTAGAGAAACTCATTACAATCCTTGGACAGTTCTCGTTTCCTTTTTTAACATCATAACATTAAGACGCATAATCTTCTTAGAGCATGTCACAGTGGTTTTCGAGAGAAACACTGCTTTGCTAGATGTAATAGAGGACCTTCGTCAAGCACTGGATAAAAATAAAGTAAATTTTCTAGTTCTTCTAAATTTTTCAAAGGCATTCGATACAATTGTACACGAGAAACCTACAGATAAACTTTACCAGCCTTATAACTTCTCGCCTGATGCTGTAAAACTTATATCTTCCTATTTATCCGATAGAATCCAAACAGTTAAAATAGGTAACAAATTATACAATTTGTTCCCTATTACTAGTGGAGTTCCACAAGGATCCATTCTTGGGCCATTACTTTTTTCGCTTTACGTCAATGATGTTCCATCCATCATTGATAACTGCTCGTCACATATGTATGTATGCCGATGATGTACAAATGTACCTCGACTGCGGTCTTGCTCTTACTGAAGATGGTGTTTGCCGTGTGAGTGAGGACCTCGAAAAACTAACACTTTGGGCTACGACTAATGGACTGTCTTTAAACCCATCAAAATCTAAGTGCTTGGTTATATAAAAAAAATTTAGATTAAACCTATTTCCCTCAAGTTACTTTAAATAATAAAACAGTTGAATATATATGTGAATTCCGCTCGAAATCTCGGTATAAACACGCCGATCAAGACGCTTGCAATGATTGCGAAAAGTTTAATTCTTCCCATTTTAGTCTATGGTTGCGAAATTTTCTCCAGTTGTAATAATGCCTGCAAAAGAAAGCTCAGTGTCGTCTTGTGAAAGTTTTTTTTCACCAGTTGTATTGACATTTCTTATTAAACAATGCTGTGGTCTAGCTAATCAAACTATAGTGTTAGTAAGATCTGCCATGCTGTTGTCATCTATAAAATATGGTACAAACTGGACCTATGTAACATAAAATGACTACGACCCAAACGCAAAATAGTTGGCCTACTCATCAATTAACAAATTAACATTTTGTATGTGCCTATATTTTCTGGTCCCCAAGCAGTTGTTTTTTAATTTTTTTTTTGTCGATGTAATAAATTACATTTAATAAGTAAATTAGACCAAACAGAACTAAATTCGAGAAAGCACATATGGCTCCAGTTTGCACTCTCTCAAACAAAGATAGAGCATAATAGTTGGACTACTTTCTCTGGGATGCAAAAAAGTTGGCCTATGAAGATTTAAATAGATTTTCAGTTAACCGTTATTAAAAAAATGACATGCACTTGTTTTGTTGTTTATTGATCTCTTGTTTTATGCAAGCCAGCAACAGTTTAATGTCAACCATGGTGCTTGGCGTGGCATTATCGCGAGACCTTAGGGAATCCATAATTAAAGCCTTCGAAACGGGATTATCGAGCTATAAAATCGAAACATTGGCCCTGAGTAATAGATCCGAATCTAGCCTAAGTTCGATTTTAACCAAACATTCGTAGAAATAAAACAAATTTCAAGTATAAATACTTAAAAGCGGCTTTCATGTAACTAAGTTAAATTTAAAATGATAGAGTCACAATAGAACTTCACGAATCTGGTTAATAGAAATCTGTTTGTGTATGAGTTCAAAATAACGAAATTATGAAAATGAGTCACAATTATTGGTATAAATAAGACTTTGATCTGTTACTACGAAATTTTAAAAGCAACTTTTCTACATCTAACAAAAAGTTACTTTAAAACCGATTCTATGAATGTCTATTACTAAAGGCCATTATCTCGAAGTTCAAAAATAGTGGAAATGTGGAGATCGGTAAAAAAACGGGACGCCCACCAATTGCAAAACCTCGAGATTGCCGAGTTTTAAAAAAAATAATAAAAGAAAATCGTCGTCAAACAGCCGCTGCAATAACTGCTCAATGGAGGGAAAGAATCCAAAAAAGTGTTTCAGTCGACACTTGCAAACGGACTATGAAAAAAATTGGATACAAATTTTATAAGGTTTGTTTTAGATTTATTTAAATTAGAGCTATTTTAACTCGTGAAAAACATAGGCCAAAGAAAAACCACTTTTAACACCTAAACAAAAGAAAAAGCGGATAGAGTGGGCCAAACAACGTAAAAACTGGCGGTCCGTTATTTGGAGTGATGAGTCCAGGTTTGAAGTTTGCGTGGGCGATGAACGAAAACGAGTCATTAGAAATTCAAAAGAGGTTTTTCACAAAGATTGCCTTAAGAAACGGTCAAGTTTCCAGCATCTCTAATAATAGGGGGATGCATGTCGGGGCGGCTTTTGGGCAATTTACATTTTGTAAATGGACGTGTCAATGCTGCCAAGTAAAGGAATATTCTGGAAAATGAGCTTCTCCCATCAATACCACGACTTCAAGCTAGTGATCGAGACTATATTTTCCAACAGGATGGAGGTTCTTGTCATACAGCAAGGTCTAAAATGGCGTGGTTATCTGCTGAAGCTATTCCTTTACTGGAATGGCCTTCCAGCAGCCCTGACCTTTCACCAATTGAAACTGTCTGGCATAAAATGAAACAACAAGCGCGAAAACAACCATGCCGGACCTCTTCAAGACCTTAAAGCTAAAACCATAAATATATGGGAATCTTTTGTCACCGAAGAATGTCAAAAATTAGTTGACACAATGCCACGACGCATAGAAGCAGTTATCAAGGCCAAAGGCGACGTAACACCATGGTAAAATAAAAATTAAGACCCATAGGCCAACTATTTTGCTCTTAAAAAAAAGTATCAATCGTTATTTTATTTTGTATTATTGCTCTATATCGTTATTTGATTGAAGTCATTTTGTTTTTGTTACTTATTCCTATTCAAAATAAATATATCTTAAGAAAAATACCAAAATATTGATTTTATTTCCGATAGAATTTAAGAATCAGAAGATTTTTGTTTTTTATCATAGGTAGTCCAACTATTTTGCGTTTGGGCTCGTATACTTAAGGCTAGGACCGCACTTGCGATTTTTCGTCGAGGCGATTAAAAAGTCCTAGTCGCTACAAATTATTGTCATGCACGCACTTGCGATTTTTTTGCCGCGCGATTATTTAATCGCGAAAAATAAAACACAATACTTTTAAGGCGATTTTTGTCGAGGCGATTAAAAAATCGTAGTCGCTACAAATTATTGTCATGCACGCACTTGCGATTTTTTTGCCGCGTGATTATTTAATCATGAAATGAAACCAACTACTTTTTATGTGAGTGCATGCATTTGCTACAAATAAGTAGCGACAGAAAAATCGCTTGAAAATATAGAACTTGTTTCATTTTTATAATCGCTACGATTTTTAAGTCGCATGTGTGTGCATTGACATTTAACGCCATGTGTCTTATTCATTGCGGCTAAGAAATTGTGGATTAAAAATCGCAAGTGCGTGCATGCCCATTTCTCTTTGCGACTACGATTTTTAAGTCGTAGTAATTTAAACCGCAAGTGTGTGCATATCCATTTCAGTAGGTACATTTGTTTCATTTAAGCTTACGACAATCGCATCGCAAGAAAAATGAAACAAATTGCGACTTTTACATCGTCATGATTTTTTGGTATCAAGTGCGATCATTGTTCATGTGTTCTATTTTTGCGACTAAAAAACCGCGCGATTGAAATCGCAAGTGCGGTCCTAGCCTAACTCTAAAGACACTCGCATCAATTTATTTTTAAAAATCCAATATAGTCTTATCGAAAGAAATAAAAACAAAATCATAAAACTTAGCTAACTGTCTATTTTATGAACTTAATTCCTTTTATCACAGTAACTGTCATAATATTTGTAGCAAATTAAAATAATAAAAACTAAAACCAACTTTTATATTTACTGCGATAAAAGTTAAATACACAAAGTGCTATCTTCATCCATTCCAATGTTTTTAATTCCACATAAATCCTACAACAAATCTCATGATAATTCACATATACCTACCTCTACAAAAACTTTAGAAAATTACTTTGTGGTTAACTTTGACATTTCCCAATCAAATCTTATCTTCTGTCAATATTTTTAAGATAACTTTTATCCACATACCTACATACCTACTCGTATAGCTTTCAAGCATTTTTCTATATAAAATAAAAAATCAAAAAAAAAAAAAACAAGAAACTACCGTTAGCACATAACTTCCCAGCAAATATAAAGAACCAATAAAAATTCTCTACTTTGTTTTCCCAAAGATAACGGATTCCTCCAGCCCGAAATATGTAGGTAGAATACTATATATGGGGACCGGGTCCACATCACAATGTGCACAGATCTTGAACCGTTTTTATGGAAAATTCCATCAAGACATTCCAATATCCCATCAATCCGATAAGAACTTTTGTGACTTTTGATGGTAAAACTTCTGGTCTCTCTTTCCCTTTTTGGAACACGCAAAAGTAAAGTCAATGAAAAACTTTGTATATACTTTATAAATAATATGGTCATATATGTAGGTACATAGGAGCGGACGATGAAGGCCGCAAAGCTAATAAAACAAATCCAATTATTATCGCATACTTTCCATCTCAATAATGAATAATTTAACGATAGATAGAGTACCGTATGGCAAGTCCTGTGTTACAACATCGATGTCCGCTCGTAAAGACTCCTTTTCAACATCCAACTACAAACATCAGGGCAGCCGGACGAAGGGGCAGTCTATTCCCCAAATAAAAAAGTATGGATTCCTTTTTGATCTCCCCCAGCTTAATTCTTTTTTCCATGACCCAAAAATTATCTTAGAATTAAATATCAGAGCAGACACATTTCAAAGGAACGATGATTTCATAACGGATGAAACTGTACACATGTGCTGTGATGTGTATTATGTACGGTTTATGTAGAAGGATTTTTCAACTCCGATTAAAGCCTTTTATTGTGTCCTGGGAAAAGTAACAATATTTGCAAAGGGCTTTGAGGGGTATGTCAACATCTTGCGAGTTCATGAAAATATTTAAAAAAGATTATCAAACCTGCACACAGAGCTTTAACAATACCTACCTTTCTTACTTGCAAAAACATAGGGTAAAATGACGAAAGACTCCCCAACGAGAGACCCGAATTGCATAAGGAAAAGTTTATTACAATCCTCTTCCATCACACTTTCCGTGACGTTTGAGGGCAGGTCCTTATTTTTTATGGGCCACCCAATCGATCAGGCGAAGAATGACGAAAAAACGGTAATGATACATAATAAAAGAAGTTTGCACAACCCTCGTCATAATCGAACGCCACCTACCGGGAACTCATCATCATTGCGTATGCGGGTGGCCCTTGTGACATAGATTACTAACACAGGGATGAGATATCGGACCAATAAATATTCTTATCATTTTTACGATCCCCGAGTTACTCCCTGGAACCTTATCAGCTTCCAATAATCATTTGGAGGTTATGGCGATTGATTGACACCAAGCGGGGATGAAAATATTGTCCTTATTACAAAACAGGAGACTCACTTTACCCTAATTAAGACAACCAAGGCGCGAGCACTCAACCCAGCTCAAGCGGAAGGAAAAAGAAAAACAATTTATCTTCCGGTACTCAAAAAAGAAAGAGTGTTTCATGTGGGGGGAGAAGAGGTATTTTACGAAGCCCTCCAGGGATAACCCTGCGTTAGATTCAGACAAGTTGATAGCTTTCGAGGCCGGAACCGCGTACCGCAGATAATTCTTAGTGACACGCTGAAAAGTGATTTATATTTTATGGCTGCTTGGACAAGGCAACTCGTTCGCGCAAACCTCATGGAGAGGGAGAGCTAGAGTCCTTCGAGATTTCACTGGGTGCAGCTAGAAAGGACTTAAAGGGCTGCGTGCGGTACATGGAAACCTAATTAACATTAAAGTTCGTTTGCGGGATAGGAGCGAAATGCGAAAATGAAAAATGATGGCAGGTGATGTTTGCGAAGCCGTTGGGGAAGGGGTTGTATCAATTATATCATAATATAGTGGATGACGGCGTAGACGGAGAGACGGAGAAGGCGAAAAAGTAAAGTCTACGACTTGACTATGATACCCTTTATCTCAGCTGAGATGTTAAGAGTCGGTTAACTTGAACTGATTGTAACTTGCTCAGTTAAATGCGTACCTCCAAACGTTGTCAGAAACACAAAATTTATGCCGTGAATTTTGAGTTTTGCTTTTTTTTTAGGTTTTGTTTTTTAGTATGAAAGAATGTTTGTGTGCGTTAAAGTTTGAAGGAAAAATGAATAACGTGCGCAGCCAAGCAAATGCCACTACAACAATTTGCTTCTTAGAAAGCCAAAGAGCTACGAGATTTGAAATTACAATGCAAAAACGAAAATGGCCGGGGGTAAAAGTGCTGGAAAAGACTTAGTGAGTGCGGGTTTTAATATTTTGTGAAATGTATATCTTCTAGAATTTCAGAAAGAGAGACAGCAAAAAAGGGAAGAATTGAAGTGGAAATAAATATTCCCCGGGGAAGATATTCTTTTAAGCTTGCAACTGATGTGTGATTATTCAAATAGTCTTAAGGCAGCGGAGCAATGCTTTTGATTAAAAAAAATTGTGTATTCAGAACACATAAGCTTGTGATTTCGAGAGATTTTCCAGAATTAAGAAGTCAAATGCAAGATAATAATTTACAGTAGATACGAGTATTCAATTTTAATTGGAAAAGTTGCAAATTGATTTTTTTTTATGCGAGACTAGAAGTTGAAACACTTGTTGTTTTGATTCGCAGCAACGAATAGGGAGTAATTTTAATTTAATTAAATTTTATTGGGGGCTTAACCCCCATTTATTGAGCTTAATTCAAGCTATTCGTATAAGTTTAACTTAAAAACTAACTTAAATCTAAACTTAAAACTAAGAGTGGGGGTGGGACAAAAGGAGTTTGAGGTTGTAGGTGCTGATATTGAAATCAAATAAATTTGGATTCAAATTGACCAACCGGAGCATACGGGTCGGTGGTTCATTAAGGCCATAGGAGGTGTGGTGTGATAGTAAAAGGAAAAGGCGGGGGTTTCTCTGGTTGCGGGTGTTAGTATTGAAAGAAATCGAGTTAGAGAGAGGAGCAGTCAACCGAACCAGAGAGAAGCCGATGAATGAAAAGTATGTCAGCAGTTTCTCTACGTTCCTGTAATGAGTTGAGGTTTAACAGTTGGAGGCGGTCACGATAAGGGGGTAAGATCAAAGGATTATCCCACGGAAGGCATTGAAGTGCAAAACGAAGGAATCTTCGTTGGATGCCTTCTATTCTTGATACTCGTATATGTATATCTTGATATGGAGACCAAACTTGCGAAGCATACTCAATTAAAGGTCGGACAAACGTTATGTAGAGCGATCTGGTCACGTAAGCGTTGGCAAATTCTTTAGACCATCTTTTTGCAAAACCTAATGCTGAGTTGGCCTTATGGATTATTTCATCAATATATGAAATAGAAATTTAAGTTCACGGTCACACAAAACGCCAAAATCTCTTATCTTTTCTACTATTTGTATGGGTTGATTATGAAGATAGTATAGACGGGAGTTGTTTATCTCTAGGCAATTGTTGGTAAACCAAGTTGAGAAATTGTCGAGATCTATTTGGAGGAGATATGGTGCTGCGATGATTTTGAAAAATTTCGTATTGTCATCGTAAAGGGATATTTGACAATGTTAAATGACCATGTCAATGTCGTTAATTGTAAGGATAAAGAGGAGAGGGCTTAAATGACTACCTTGGGGGACACCAGAAGTGGCTAGAATAGGATTGGAAAGCACGGATTTGAAGCGGACACAATATTCACGATTCTCTAGGTAAGAAGTAATCCATTGCAGGACAAGGGGTTCAAAGCCTAAAGAGGGTAGTTTAAAGACTATGAGGCTGTGAGAAATTTTGTCGAAAGCTTTGCTAAAATCAGTCGAGACCATATCAACTTCGTTCCCGTTTTCTAAGGTCCTTATAGTGAATGAAACGAATTCTACAAGCTTTGTGGAGGTGGATCTGCTTTTTAAGAAACCATGTTGTGCTGGGGTAATTAAGGACCTGTAACGAAAACTGATGAGTTCATATGAAATGCTTTCGAACATTTTTGGGATATGTGAGAGTTTAGCAATCGGTCGATAGTTTTTCACGTCACCTTTCGGTCCTTTCTTGTGAATTAGTGTTTTGAAAAATGTTTTTCATATCTTGAGAAATGTTCCCGAGATAAGGATAAATGAAAAATTTTTTGATAGAGGATTTCAAAGAGAGGAAAAACATTTTCTTAGGAAAATGGCAGGAAGACCATTAGGGTCCGGAGTGAATTCATCAGTAAGTTGAGAAAATTTGTTTTCTATGACTGATGGAATCAGATTGCATTATAGGTAAGAATGGACCCAGTGAAAAATTCGGTAAATACTCAAAATAGGTCCAATCTGGTTTAAAAGAATCCTTGGAAAATGAAGCCTTAAAAAATGATGCACAATAGTAAACTATAGTTAGATTATCATTGGAGGTTTCATTATTGAAGAACAAAGAGGTTGGATACCCATCTGACTTTCTTTTGTAATTAACGAACTGAAAGAAGGATTTGGGATCGTTGATAAGGTTAGATTAGGTTTTATGTAAATATTGTTGGTAAAGAAAACTGTACAGTTCGTTGTAGAGACCATTCTTTCGTCTTAAGGATACAATGGTGTTTCATGTGTTTTTGCAATTTGTATTTGTGATCTGTAGGTAGGGGCGATGATGGCGGACTAGGAAACTTTTGGTAGAAAGAAGAATCCCACACTATTACGAAGTATAGTTTAGATTTTTAGGATACTATTGTTTGCTTGGTTTTTTGCCGATGCAAGTTAATGCTCCACTATTATATTTAAGCATTTTTCTTCGACTACCTTAATCTGTTTCTCCCACATGAACTTGTTAGCAGAGAATTTCGCTTCTCATAATCAAGTCAGAATACGTTCAAGAAGCATGAATATGTACATACAAACTCAAACAAGTGTAACTTCATATCTTTTTAATTTTCTATTTCAATAAATAAAAATAAAGCAGGTATTAAATTAATAAGAAAATTATTAATTGTAATTTAGGAGTAGATGCACTTTTATTTTCAATTTTGATGTTTGCGTGCCGGCAAATAATTTCTGCCTAACCGCGTAATGTAGGCGAAATGGACCGTAATACCGATTCTAAAACCTGTGCTGCTTAGAAAGATTTTGTAGGGGTACTCCCTTATACGAAGAAGTACACAATTCACCAGTAGTATTTTCAGTATGCTCCATTCGGACTTAGGAGAAATTCTGACACCCTATCATTCCTGCCAAAAATACGCACACAAGAAAGGGTTAGAGCCTAGTGACTTACAACTTCACTAGGCTCTACTCTTCCAAGATCTGTCACGTCATCAAAATAAATTATTTTCATATCTCAAGTTTTGCATGCGTAAAAATAATCGAACTCGTGATTTTAATTAGACTGACTACCCTTGAAATGTTTGAACACCGTTCGAGCGTCTTAGGACCATTGCTTTCGAATTGGAAGGAAATATAGACTCGCGTTAAGGATTTCACATTCGTGTAGTGCGGCTAAAGAAAAAAGCTCTGAATTTAACAGTACGTCCGAAGCTGGGCTCAAGGCTAAACTGATGGGATGTTTATACAAATAACGGTAATCTAATGAAATACAAGAATAATTGCAGTGATAATTATTGAATAACAGTTAACAACTAAAAATAACTATCATACAACGTTTAAGGGTAGGGTTTGCCGAAAAATGCCAAGTGATCGTTCGTCCCATAGAATCAATTTAATTATATTCAACTTTTTGCAAAACCGTGTATCTGATTTTGATCAATTTTATAGTGACCCTTTTTTGGGATTCGGTCATAATTCTGTATTTACTAAAATTTAGTTTCCAAATTCAAAATCATGGGTTTTGAATATTACAACAACAACTTGAAAGAACTACCACTAAGTGTGTTTTTATATAGCTGGAGTTAAAGCTATTTTACGGGTGCCAAGCCGATCATGAGACTCCTTTATTAGTGGTGCTTAGCCTGGTATGCTTTCAAGTTAAATCGAAAAACTTTTTGGCCTTGACTGAGATTTGAACCCAGACCTAGCGTCTTCAGAAGCCAATGCCCTACGCATCACGCTACCGAAACCACATGATCAGGTCCTCCTCAATATAGGTTTTATTGTTTATAAATTGTTACCTGAGTACTGATATTACCGCAATCATTGAGTAGGAGCTAACGGTATACATATATGAGACAAAATGATTCCATTTTCGTCCCTGTTCATGTGTTTGGGTTCTGCATCGATGTTCACCAAAAGTAAACAATGCACAGACACACAATTCATGCCTCGTTTAGAGGTCTACAATATTCTGTCCAAGTCCATGTCACTCTCCGGATGTCTAAACTCTTTCCGCATCACCGATTTCTACATATGATTCATAAAAAAATCAATGGTAGAAAAGTGTTTGTCGGAAATGGTAAAGTTTTGTTCAATACCGACCGGTCAACTCGCCAAATTATTCAGCATTCACAAAAGCAATCTATAGTAGTCGAACTAAGCGCATGCCGACGATCTTATAGCGTTCAGAATAGCTCCAAAAGTATAGGTCACCAGAATTCTTTTACAGAGAGACTTCGACAACATTCAGCGATATTCCGATGACTAGAATTTGAAAATCAACTTTAAGAAATATGGTACTATTCCATTTAGAACCCCGTTGCATGGAGCCAGGATAAGGAAAAGAACTGTGGTAAGATAGTGATCGTATGGCCGCATGGACACCCACTGACGAGTAAAAGTTTGGTAACGTACTCGTATCATGCATGACATCTGGTAGGATCAGTATTTATATTTCCACAGACACATAGTCGCATATTCTGCTCGAACCAGGGCTTAGAGAGGCTTGCGCACTGATTAAATGCTTATTGTACAGAAAGCAGCCCGATTGATAGCAGGGTGAATGTGATTTGCTACATGGTCCACATCCAGAGTGTCAATTTACATCACTTCCACGCCAGATAGCCATGCTCGGAAATTGCTTGTACCAAATTGTCCATTTTAGAACGTAGCGAAAAAAATTGGTAATCATCGCCCAATAGCGCTAATCGTTGAGGTTGATAATCTGGCCAAAGAAGTATGGACCGATATTTCTGCCAGCCCACAATTAACACTAAACTGTGACGTTTTCCGGATGCAGTGCAATCGGGTCAATCTGGTATGGATTGTGATCGGCCCGAATTCCACAATTTTGCTTATTGATGAACACAGTCATACAGAAATGGGCCTCAATACTGATAAAAATTGTTCGACTGAAATCGGGGTCAACTTCCAAATGCTCTAGATCTCAGTTAGTGAACGCTCGTCGTTAACACTGAGCATACCAAGGTCAGTTTGACGCCATAACCCTTTATGTTGAATTGAAAAACAGATTACATAAAGGACATCTAATTTGACAGAAGTAATTTCATCAATATAGTCGCAATAACGCGTCAAAGTTCAAAAATCCCTATTGATGGAATTTCATTCAGGATGAGTATAAATAGGAGAGTCTATTCTACTAAACTTTACTAAAGTTGGCATGTGAAAGGAGTAAGCCAAAAGACAAAGACTTAAGCTTCAATCTTTTTTATATATAAGCAAAAAATGGTAATTATTCGAGTTTTTTTTCTACAACTACAGCACATTCATATAATATTATGCCTTTTCGTATTACATTACAATTTCAAATTCTCACATTGCTTGGACATACCAAATTCCATGAAATTCTTGCTTCTAATATCCGTAATATCCCAAAACTTCCTAAAACCTCATTTCTAAGGTTTATCATAAATAAAACCTTATCATCCCCATACCTAGGTAGCTTCGGATCAAACTGCATTCAATCTCACACGTAGGATGGATAGATTTGTATCAACTATGACCACAGATAACACGCATTTGATGTTATAAGACGAAAATCTAAACGTCTCAAATTATATATGTAGGTAACTGCAAGTCACACAATTTATTGGAGTAATAATTCAAGACATAGCCTTCCCGTGAAACCTGTCATAATTCACCGTTTCACCTAATGAAAGACAGACACAATCTGGAAGAGAATTTTTGTAATGCAATAAGCCATTTACAGGGCTTCTTTTGGGTTAGGTAATTGTACAGCTTCACAAAAATCTGATATATAACACATGTCAGATGAGAAAGTAGAGCATCTATCTGCTTCGTCCTTGATGTAATCGGAAATTTCAAAAAGAAAGCCAACACGAAAATCAAGAAAAAGAAATAAATAAATACCTATGCCCTCAAGTAAACTTCTTCATTACTTTTTTTCCGGTTGTCAGCCTCACACAGAGGGAACCAAATTGAGCAATATATCCCAGCTGTCCTGCTTTAACTTGTCACGGATATAACACACAACAGCAATTCTCTCATGCCTGGATGTTTCATTACTGTCAGCGTTAAAACAGCAGCAAACTTTATTACTTGTCGTCCCTGGCAATAACCAACCGCAGGGATCCCACTTCGGTCCTGTTTTTGCTGGCTTTTGTGTTTGTGTGCATCTATCTTGCTATCCAAAGCAATTAATAAGCACCGACCGACTATAAATACTCGGGGTCGGGTTGCAAATTAGAATCCTTCAAAATTATCCCTTTACATATTGTTCATCTAGTTTGGTGCGTGTCCTTAACGCTTACAGCAGCTCTGTTTGAAGATTAGTTTTTTCCGTTTTCGGTTGTTTGGGGATAAGTTGACTTGCTGCGGGCCATCTCGTCGTCATCATCCTTGTCCTGAAAAAAGGCTTCTCGATAACTTAATTTTTGGCGACAGTATTTTATTTTCGGGAGTCTATGGGATTGAGTGTGAAAGTAAGGGGATAAAAATGATGCTGTAGCACATGACGAAACATGGGCTCGGAGATCTGGGAAAAAGTCGATATTGTAAATGGGTCCGTGTTGGAACAATGCATCTCTGAGTTGGTCTAAATGATCCCAAAAAAATTCCATTCATTGGTTGGCAATCAATTATTCATGATTGCTTGATATTTCCTTCAAATTAGCTCGAAACACTCTGCATCAATGATGGAAATCACCTTCAAATTTAATATTCAGGTCACGTGCGATGATGCTATCCCACCATTAACAGTTGTTGATGATGACGAATTGGCGACGCGCGCCCGCCGCCGCCGTTCGCCTGCAGTTTTGTCACTTTTATTTTATGGAGCTTATGTCATCATTTGGGCTTCAGCTTTCATTATGAGACTTTATTTAGTACCGATACTGAGTGGCTATAGTTTGACACAATTCTTAAGGATATTCAATTTATACAAACACGTTCACACATTCACTTAACTAGACAAGGAAGACAAGAATAGCTTTGAGTTATGGACTCTATTATATGTGGATTTAAATTTTCACGGGTTGTCCTTAAGTAATGGCATCAATTGGTAATATTTGTGTATCTGGTCTTTTTTATTGGTATGTGTGAATATAGGTTTGTATATCATTTAATCCTGAATTCGAAAACAGCAAAAAAATTAAATTTGTATGTTAAATTTTGCTTCAGATGCTCCTGGGCTGGAAATATGAATTACACTTGGTAGAAGTAGTTCATCATTTCATCTATGTGCCAGTCTCATTGTAGCGTAGGGTAAATCAGGGTTTTTGGAGCCTCTTCTTCAAGGACAGCATATATTTTTTTTTATTTTATTTTATTTTATTTTATTTTATTTTATTTTATTTTATTTTATTTTATTTTATTTTAATTTGTGATTAGCTTACAATGTAAGATATAATATCTTATTTATAGTGAAGCATTTTAAATGTACAGAAGCTACAATAAAGTTTAATTTGGCAAATTCAATACATAATTATTTAAGAGATTATAACATTCATTAAAACAATATAAAGATACAAAATATTCAATTATTTCTTACATTCATATTTGCAAAATGAATTTTGAGTGCTTTCTTTAATCGAATAGTGCTGTTAATACTTCTAATTTGTCGCGGTAATGAATTCCACAGGCGTGTTGCGTTGACAAAAAACTGGCGTTCAGATGTAAGACAATTAAAACGCGGGATAACTATACTCTGTCCAACAAAAATTGTCAATACAGGCCTTATGGGAGAGCTTTTTCTAAAGCAGTGGCGCCTGATGCACCCTCACTACAATGCGTTAGGAAAAATGACACTAAAAAAAGAGCAAGCCACTGAGTTTTCTTAAGGAATTGGTGTTGTAATTCTTTGCAAAAAGTTGTACACCCCAACACGACCGTCGCACACTGGGGCCAGCGTATGCAAAGCGATACCCAAAACTAAAAAAATAAAGTCTTTTTTGTTGAACTGATTAAAAAGGCTTTCAAATACATTTGTACATATTATTATTTATTATTATTCTTCAAACATGTTTATTACATCATTATCAAACATTTTTCTTTCACATAATGGTAACTTTCGCATAAGACTTAAAAATGGGTCGGATGAAATAAGTAATCTATTGATTATATCGGTAATGTTATCAAGCCTGGAGGTTTTTCTTGAAAAAAATTCTCTGTAGGATTTAAAATCCTTATTTCTAGATTCCTGAGCCTCTTCGCTTAACATCCCGATTGGTAATAACGCGTCACGTACAATAAAAGACCCATGAATTAGAATTTTGTGTAGAGTAGGAGTCATGGGCATCCAAGGATATAATTGTACATACAGAGAAGCCGTCTCGAAACAATACTCTTCAAACTTTTCTGGGTTAATCCTGAATCCACTTGATATTGTTTGCAAAATTATATAAATTCTTCTTATGAGTTCCGGGTCAATTTTTGTGATTGAAGATGAAATACTATGATTTTGAAAAAATTTTCGAGCTACATTGCCGTCATTAGAGTTTCCAAAGCCCGGTTTTGGTTTGTCCACAATAAGTCCCAGCTGGCTTTTAAATTGTTGTTGAATGTGTTTTTTCGTTTCTTCCACCAAATCTCTGTTTTCACTTGATAAGCGCCAAGAAAGAGTTGGTAACTTATAGCTCAAATGCAGCAACGACTCAAACAATCTAATCCAAGCATGCAAAACTGAGATACCAAAAGAAACATAGTCAGTGTTTATAGGCCTTCTACGAACGATTTCAATATTGTTAAAATCTTTGGAAGTGGCGTCACATAAGTAGCATCTCAGAGAAGATTTAGTACCCGAAATCGCGTTGCATATTTTTCCATCTACCATTGTGAACATAAGTTTGTGAGAAACGGAAAATGATTGACTATCTAATGTCACTTTAGTAGGAATCAATGCTTCGATTTGCCGATCCATGTTCTCTTTTTTTGAAAGCGCTAATTCTGTTGTTTCTTTTTGATATTGAAGACTTACTGGCCTACAAAATCTGGGTGAAGATGGCTTAGGATTTTGCCACAAAACCGAAATGCCTCCGTTTTTTTCTATGGTTAGCCGTAATGGCACAAGACAAGTCAAAAACATGTATTTGTCGTCCGCATCTTCAGATACAAACTTTTGCTTAAATTGAGTGTGGCTTGAACTCCCATCGAACCCCCATTTTGAAAACAAAACCATTTTTGAACATTCAGTAGCTTTTGTTTCAACAACTGGATTTTGGCTTTGTAAAATGCGAGTTACCGTATGATTTAAAAGTGATTGCAAAGGCACTTCCGCTTCTGATTCTGTAATTTTTAGATCATTGGGATAGGAGTTCCGTTTTTCTGCTTGCACTAGTTTGTAAGATGGAAAAATTTCGTTTGCATAGCTTCGGATAATGTTATATTGATTCCTGCTTAGTTTAGCTTCAATAATTATTGAAAGAGCTTCACGGGGCGTAATTTTTTTAATTTTAACTGACGAATTGATGTCCATACAGCCTTTAGCGTAAGTTGGAACGTTCGAAACTTTTTGTATAACAATAGCTTCAGTTTTTTTACCCTCAGCTCTCAAATTCATTTGAGCTGCATACGTCAACAGATTTGAACTATGTTCAGAACGAATATCTGCTGTTTTCCTGCGCTTGGAATTTTCGCTACTTTCTTCAAAGGAAAGCGTGGGCCTACCGCCTTTATTTGGGGTGTGAAGAGTGAGTTCGCACCTTCCATTTAACCAGGCTCTTTCATTTTTAATGAACCTATTATGATGTTTACTATGCTTCACCCATTTCGTTTTTAATTGGCTTTTAAAATTGCGTAACTCATCTAATAATTTTGCTCTTTTTGTTGTACAACAGTTCGTTTCATTTGCCATCGAAACCCTTATTATTACTTTTGTAGAACATATCAAACATTTTTTCTCTTTTTATTTTTAAACTAGGCCCGGTTTCTAGAAAAATACGGAAAACGCGTATTAGACTTATTAGAGAAAAAAAATTATTTAAAAAAAAATGCACAAGTCCCTTTTACTTTTGCCTTCAGTTTCGTGTTAAAAACATTCTAATGCATAAATTACATCCATCAATTTTAAAAGTGAAATGTGCATTTTCATTTAATTTGATATTTGTTCTATAACAAGAGCCTCTACTGTAACTTCAACTATCTCTCGTAAATGTGCAACTACAATTCTAATAACTAGTTATTTTAACTCTGCTTACCTTGCTCCATAGCTGATAATATTTGATTAATTTTTATTTAGTTAAACACAGTAAAAAAAACAGTATCAATGATTACCAAAAAAACTTGTATTCGCTTAACAATGTAAAAATCTGAACTTTGAAGCCTTGGCTTGGTGACTACTTATACTTTTATGAAGATGAAAGGCTTACAAATAGAAGTGGGAGAGCATATACTAACTAAATAACACAAAAAAAAAAAAAAGTGTGAGTGCCAGGACTCACGGTCAAGATGTGTAAACATCAACGTTCGTCCGAGTGCCGAATTTTTGTTATCGAACGTACCCAATAAACATACAATGCAATCGTACTAGTTTGTGACTTTAGATATATACCGATATAATCGATAAAGTACTTCGCTTTTGTATGGGCATTTACACACCAATACGCCGACGTAGAAGTACATGCCAAAATCAGCTGTGAAGTGGTAGAGCTGTAAAATTATAAATGAAAAGTGAAAATGACCGAAAAATATTTGAATTTTAATGCTCCAGAACCACTTTTTTGTGTTGATCAGAGCTTTATTGAATTGTTGCTTAAGCCTAGTACGCAGATCGAGACAAGACAAATTTTATCTCTACAATTTTAATCTCTACAAAAGTTTTCCAAATCTCGCGCAAAAGTTTGAAATTGGAGAGATGAAATCTAATTTAATGTGTTTTTTAGTGTATCTCTGGAACGGGTTGTCTTACAAAAGTCGTTCATACCTTTTTGGAATCTCATCTTGATGATCTCAAGACAAGCATCAGCACGTTTTACATAAAACCAGTTTTGACAAAAATCACTTTGGGCTGTCAAAATTTGTCCCGCAAAATAATGCTTGTATCATTCTTTTTCCTGGCAAAATTTAGTGGAGACATTTTGAAGAACAATTCACAATTGTATGAATTTTGCGCGCGAACTGCGTACTGCTGGGAAAAATATCCGAGACAAAATTTGTCCCAGGAAAAAAAATGTATGGGAGACAAAATTTTTCCCGATCTGCGTACTAGGCTTTAGTTGCTAAAATGAAACATATGGGCTTATATGGGACACCGCGCACTTAGAGCAACTCGATTCGAGCAACTAAAAAGTTTGTATTTTGACACAAACTAAACGATTGTTTAAAATTAATTCGCTGCAGTTGAGCTGTTTTCTATAAGCGCAAGAGAGAAAAGAGTGAGCGTGAGTAAAGAGTTGCCAGTGCACGGTACTCTATCAACTGGTGATTAAAGTATTTGATTTCGATCACAGTTGCTAGTGCGCGGCTAGCCTTACACGCCATGTCGGCATACTACATGGATTCCCAAAGTTCGCACTGCCGTGTCGACACTTAAGCCTAGTACGCAGATTGGGAAAAATTTTGTCTCCCATACATTTTTTTTCCTGGGACAAATTTTGTCTCGGATATTTTTCCGAGCAGTACGCAGTTCGCGCGCAAATTTCATACTATTGTGAATTGCTCTTCAAAATGTCTCCACCAAATTTTGCCAGGAAAAAGAATGATACAAGCATTATTTTGCGGGACAAATTTTGACAGCCACCGTATTTTCAAATGTGATTTTTGTCAAAACTGGTTTTATGTAAAAGGTGCTGATGCTTCTCTTGAAAGCATCAAGAGGAGATTTCAAAAAGGTATGAACGACTTTTGTAAGACAACCCGTTCCAGAGATATACTGAAAAACACATTAATTTAGATTTATTCTCTCCAACTTAAAACTTTTGCGCGGGACTTGGAAAAGTTTTGTAGAGATTAAAATTGTAGAGATAAAATTTGTCTTGTCTCGATCTGCGTACTAGGCTTTAAGCCTAGTACGCAGATCGGGAAAAATTTTGTCTCCCATACATTTTTTTTCCTGGGACAAATTTTGTCTCGGATATTTTTCCGAGCAGTACGCAGCTCCCGCGCAAAATTCATACTATTATGAATTGCTGTACAAAATGTCTCCACTAAATTTTGCCAGGAAAAAGAATGATACAAGCATTATTTTGCGGGACAAATTTTGACAGCCACCGTATTTCCGAAAGTGATTTTTGTCAAAACTGGTTTTATGTAAAAGTTGCTGGTGCTTCTCTTGAAAGCATCAAGAGGAGATTCCAAAAAGGTATGAACGACTTTTGTAAGACAACCCGTTCCAGAGATATACTAAAAAACACATTAAATTAGATTTATTCTCTCCAACTTAAAACTTTTGCGCGAGATTTGGAAAAGTTTTGTAGAGATTAAAATTGTAGAGATAAGATTTGTCTTGTCTCGATCTACGTACTAGGCTTTATTCATTTCAAACGACCTAAAAACCTTATCGACAATATGCTTCGATCAAGTAGTTCGTGGCATGTGTTAGGAGTAAGTGGACTCCGCTACGTAACGTAAAGTTTGTTTGACTTATGTTTAACCAGGGATGTTGCTTGTGACAGCATTATATTTTTACACTTATATTCAAACAGAGATGTTATCTGATAAAAAATAGACTGTTTTTACACGAATCTGATTTTAATCTCTGTTTCTCTTTTGGCTTCCTTTCGAGTGCATCTGTGCTTTTAAACACATCGATTTTTAATATAAGTTAACTTTATTCATGCGAAAAGGAGTCATCTCTTCGCACTCCTTACTCTACTCAGTTAAGCGAATTGCACTGAGCGAACGCCAAATATAAAAAAGAAAACCACAAAGAAGAATGAACGATAACTCCGCATTTTTCTCAGCAATTGTAAGTGTATAAGTGAAAAAGTCACACGTATAGATTGGATGTAGGCTTGAAGAAAAATCAAAATCTTTTCAATCTAGCGTACTGCATAGAAATATTGTATATGCAAGGTTGATGATTGATCATGTATTTATTGGTTCATTTGCGTATAGTACGTTGAAGAGATGAGAACACAGCACGGCATAAGCACTGATTGGAATATTAAAACAGCAAACGAAAATTATATGATGAAATGGACAGACAAAATAAAACAAATTACTCGGATAAAATTACAAAAATCCCAAAGAAATTCGTAAAAACACAATTTTGCTGAAAAAAAAAAACACAAAGGGCAACGTTCTCTCGCCACTCAAATAATAGACTTGCACGTGCTTTTCATGCATTTGAACAATGTATATCTGGCTTAACGCCGCTAACAAATATATTTGTCATGCAGCGAAAAAGTCAAAACTTTTTTTTTAAAAAAAAAAACAATAGATGGAGCGTTCACCTTATCAAAATCAAACCAATCCTTTAACTTTTTTTTAGGTTTCTGTACTTTATCTTACTACCTCTGTCAGAGATTTACAAACCGATTGACATCATTCCCACCTTGTAATGGAATTATAAGTGGCAAAAACTAATTTTTTTAATACATTGAAGTCGTAGTCATCATCCAGTTCATGGCTTGAGAGATGGAGAACGATCTATATTTTGATATAGTGAATGCTAAAAGTATATTTTGATATAATAAAGAATATCTAATTCTATAATTAAAATAATTATATGGTATGCCAGATAAGGGATTAATTAAATTTTGACGTATCGAGAATATTTCATTGCAGATGTCAACTGATTGCCCTGAAGAACATTTTTTGGATTTTTAAAGTTCAACTCTGAAAATAAAATGTTATCGTCCGTCAATAACGTGAAGTGGATTTTTTAAGACATTAAATGAACCCGCTATGAAATTTTACACCAGTTGATTTGTCTTTCGTCTTTTTCACACATTTAGGCCTATTCGGCGAGATCTTTTATTCTGTGTAACATATAATTATATGCACCTGCGCGGACATTCAACTAAATAGTTCATCTGTTTTCTATAAGCAACCAAACAGTTGTGCAACTAAAAATTGAATGTGCGCGCAATCGTTTAGTTTGTGTCAAAACACAAACTTTTTAGTTGCACGAACCAAGCAGTTTCGAAACTAAAAATTGAATGTGCGCGCCTAGCCTAAAAGTTTACTTTTTTTTTCGTCATCCATTTAAATTATGTAAGATGAAATATTTTACATAATCACAGCTGATTACGATAACAGATTTAGTTCAGTTTCATAACAGATCTCGTTTTCGAAGTAGCATAAGGCCAGGCGCGCACATTCAATTTTTAGTTTCGCAACTGTTTAGCAGAGTATATCTAATAATGAGTAGGGACACTCTCTACACATATGCAAGTCCTACTATCGCAAATAAAAACAAGAACAAAAACAAACAATAAGCGTGAGAAGTTCCAAAGTATAAATTTTAATCCTTACGACAATTCACTAATGTAAGAAAAACCCACAATATTTTTTTCAAGCACAGCCACAAACAATCTCATTCGTAAGATATATAAATGCAATATTTTTTCATAAGGTTTTCTTAAAGGCGCGATAGGTTGGTTGCTTGTGTGCGTATTTTTTCTCTGTGCCGTTCTCTTCTTTTGAGTGACCATATTCTTTTTTTTTCGTGATACTGGATTTATTTCTGTCGATTAATTTTTTTTTAATGATATAGACCATATAAATGAATCTTAAATTTGTATTTCATATTTAAATATTGAAATATTCATTTGATATTTGTTTGGTATTCTCAAAAAATAAAACGAAGCCATTTTTGGTTGAGTAGTAGCAACAGTATTTTTACTTCTTAAGTATTTTTTTTAAAGAAGGTGGTCACACTAGGAGGAGTGGATTGGGAATTGTTTACATTTTTTTCATAATGTATTTTCAAAGGCGCGACGAGTTGAATTTTTATCTCTCTTTCACCATCACACTTCTTATTTTCATCTATTTCTCGTTTCTGTGTACTTAAAAAAAAATTACTGATTAGAAACACGTGGAGAGTGTCCCTACTCATTATTAGATATACTCTGCTGTTTAGTTGCTAAAATGAAACATATGGGCTTATATGGGATACCGCGCACTTAACTTAACTTAACTTAACTCGATTCGAGCAACTAAAAAGTTTGTGATTTGACACAAACTAAACGATTGCCTAAAATTAATTCGTAATAGTTGAGCTGTTTTCCATAAGCGCAAGGGAGAAAAGAGTGTGAGCGTGAGTAAAGAGTTGCCAGTGCGCGACTAGCCTAACAGACTTTTATAAAAGTTCGAACCTCTGAATACCAATCATAAAAGATCTTTTAAGGTGGAAATCTTTTATGATTCAAGCCTAGTACGCAGATCGGGAAAAATTTTGTCTCCCATACATTTTTTTTCCTGGGACAAATTTTGTCTCGGATATTTTTCCCAGCAGTACGCAGTTCGCGCGCAAAATTCACACTATTGTGAATTGCTCTTCAAAATGTCTCCACTAAATTTTGCCAGGAAAAAGACAGCCGAAAGTGATTTTTGTCAATAATGGTTTTATGTAAAAGGTGCTAATGCTTGTCTTGAAAGCATCAAGAGGAGATTCCAAAAAGGTATGAACGACTTTTGTAAGACAACGCGTTCCAGAGATACACTAAAAAACACAGTAAATTAGATTTCATCTCTCCAACTTCAAACTTTTGCGCGAGATTTGCAAAAGTTTTGTAGAGATTAAAATTGTAGAGATAAAATTTGTCTTGTCTCGATCTGCGTACTAGGCTTCATAACAGAAAATCTATAGCAGAATAACAAATGTGGCAGAATAGGCCTAATTGGTCGAGAGGTGAAGAAATGTTGAGGGATTGAATTAAGTTCTAGCCAGCAATCATCATCATCATCGGCTCGACAACCGGGTTCCGGTCCTGGCCTCTTTCAACAAGTCTCTCCACCTATCCCGGTCTCTAGCCGACGCCATCCAGTTGCGCACCCCAAGGCTTCGGGCGTCCTGGTCTACGCCATCTCTCCAGCGCAAGCATGGTCTACCACGCTGTCGTCTACCATAGAATGTACCACAAAGAACTTTCCGAGCAGGTTCCTCTTCGCTCATGCGAGCTAGGTGCCCTGCCCACCGGAGTCTACCGAGCTTAATTTTTGTCACGATATCTGCTTCTAGGTAGATTGCGTACAATTCATGATTGTACCGTCTCCGGAATCGTCCTTCCTCACATACGGGGCCAACAATTCTCCTTAAGACTTTTCTCTCGAACGCAGCTAAGAGGTCGGAGTGCCTTTTGCTAAGCACCCAAGTCTCGGATCCATATGTGAGTACTGGCAGGACCATGGTCCTGTACAGCAGCAGTTTTGAAGTTATGGTGAGATTTCTGGATTTGAAGAGCTTTGACAGACTATAGTAGGCTCTGTTGGATTTGAGAAGCCGCCCGCGTATTTCTTCTTCTATATTGTTATCGGCTGCTACTATTGACCCAAGGTATTTAAAGGATTGCACCACTTCAAATTCGTGCTCCGCTACCTTGATTGTTTGACCAACTGTTCCTCTCGCATTCGACGCCACCATGTACTTTGTTTTACCTTCACTAATGTGCAGCCCCAGATTTTGTGCCGCCTGCTCGATCTGGATGAAGGAATCGTGTACAGCTTGTTCGGTTCTTCCGATGATGTCGATATCGTCTGCGTAAGCCAGTAACTGGCTGGACCTGTTGACGATGGTCCCTCTTGTTGCCGTGCCAGAGTCACGGATTGCTTTCTCCAACGCCAGGTTGAAGAGGAGGCAGGCCAAACCGTCCCCTTGTCGGAGTCCATTAAAGATGTTGATTGGTCTGGATAGCAATCCGGCTATTTTTACTTGGCTTGTTACGTTGGTCATGGTCAACCTACATAGTCGTGTCAATTTATTTGGGATGCCGAATTCTCTCATGGCTTTGTAAAGTTCTACCCTGGCTATGCTATCATAGGCGGCCTTAAAGTCTATAAACAGATGGTATGTTGGGATGTTAAATTCTAGACATTTTTCCATCGCCTGCCTAAGGGTAAAGATCTGATCAGTTGTTGATTTGCCTGGAATGAAACCACACTGATATTGTCCGATAACGGTTTTAGCGTATGGGGTTATCCGGTCTTGTAGGATAGAGGAGAGTATCTTATAGGCGGTACTCAACAACGTGATACCTCTATAATTGCTGCACGTTGTGACATCTCCCTTCTTATGTATGGGGCATATTAAACCTTTTCGCCAGTCTTCTGGCATTTCTTCTTGCTCCCATACGTGTACTATAATATCATGCATTGCTTGACGTAAGGCTGGCCCGCCGTGATGGAATAATTCGGCTGGTATGCCATCGGCTCCCGGGGCTTTGTTCTGTTTAAGCCGGCCTATAGCCTTCTCAACCTCTTCTATGCTTGGTGGCGGCAACATAGGGTTTTCTTCTTGAAGTAGTGGAGCCTCCACTTCTGCAGTGAGCTGACCATTTAGCAATTCATTAAAGTACACTTCCCATCGCTCCAGTATGCTTTCAGGATCGGTGATCAGATTTCCCTCCCCGTCCTTGCAGTATGTGCAGCGTGGTGTGTACTGCGTCATGTTTCGGACGGATTGGTAGAACTTCCGCGCCTGGTGCGGACCTCGCTCTCGGCTATTTTCTATTTCACAGATTAGGTTCTTCTCCCAGGCTGATTTTTTTTGTCTGTGTAGCCGTTTTTCTATTCTTCTGAGCTCTTTATATTCCTCTTCGCGTGCCCGCGTTCTATGAGATTGTTGCATTGCTCGGTACGCAACATTCTTACGTTCAGTCGCTAGCTTGCATTCATCATCAAACCAGTCGTTCCGATTTTTACGACTGCTGCCTAAGATGGAGTTGGCAGTACCAATGACAATATTCTTAAGGCGTGTCCACTTCTCATTTACGCCCAGCATACTGGCTCCAGGACTTACTCTCCCTAAATCAAGTGATTCTAGGGCGAGTCCTAACGCATTACCAAAGGTGTTACTGGTGTTTTCATTGCGCAGGGCAGCCGTGTTGATTCGAACCTGATCGGCGGATGCAATGCGTCTTCGCAAGGCAATCCGCCCTCGGAAAACCATACCAACAAGATAGTGATCCGAGTCGATATTGGCACCTCGGTACGTTCGTACCGTCATCAAGTTCGAGTAGTGGCGACGGTCTATCAACACGTGGTCTATTTGGTTACGAGTGACTCCATCAGGTGATACCCAGGTGGCTTTGTAGATATCTTTACGCGGGAACCTGGTACTCGCAACGACCATGTTTTTCGATGCTGCCAATTCTAAGACTCGAAGTCCATTGTCATTAGTGTTCTCATGCAAACTATGGGTGCCTGCGTAATGCCTGAATACCGGCTCCCGACCTATTTTTGCGTTCAAATCCCCAAGGATGATTTTAACATCATACCTTGGGCAGGCATTGAGGGCCCTCTCGACTTGTTCGTAGTAAGTCTCTTTTTCTTCGTCTGAGGACTCCTCCGTAGGTCCGTGAACGTTAATGAGGCTGATGTTCGTAAATTTGCCTCGCACGCGAAGGGTGCATAGCCTTTCGCTTATAGCGTTAAAGCCGATGATAGTAGACTTCATTTTTTCGCTGACTAGGAAGCCTACCCCGAGCACATGGTGTTTTGTATGACAGCTGTAATATACGTCATATTCTTTCTTCTGTAAAACACCATTCCCTGTCCATCTGATTTCTTGGAGAGCTGTTATGTCAGCTTTATATTTTGACAGGGCATCGGCTAGCTGCTGAGCAGCCCGAGCTCTATAGAGCGATCGTACGTTCCATAAGAAAATTCGTAAATCGTTTTTCCTTTTTCTTTGCGTTGGTTGTCGTCGTGTGATCAGTCCGTTTCCGAGGCTTGTTGTCGTTCTCGAAATTCTCTTAGTTTTACGGGACAGGGAATTAACCTGTCGCCAACCTGTGGAACCAGCCTGATCATATTAGCCAAACCTTTTTAAAAGGCTTGTTTCTAGCGGCCGCCGCGAAGAGGCTATGATCACACTTCCACCAGTCCCGAATAGTTACGGCACGTGCATGTTTTCGTATGCTACATGTTGTTCCCCCTATTCGTCTGATGGCTGACCGCCAGCAATGGAAATTAATAAAATCGTGATTTCAGTACTCAAAGTCTCCAATGTAAACACGATGTCGTAAGTACCCAATATTAACAATGTAAACATGGTGTTAAATGCAATCGTCGGTAAGGTAGATTGCTACACGGAACGTGTAACCGGAACGTGTAACCGGAACGTGTAACCGAAACGTGTAACCGGAACGTGTAACCGGAACGTGTAACCGTAACGGGTTACACGGGACGTAAAAGTTTTACACACGTTTTCAATTCACTCTACCGCCGGGAAAGATGTTTACACATCAAAAATCATAACTGTATTCATTTTAAAATATGAGTTTTGGGCATCTCTCCCATACAGTGAGTCCCACTGTGCGTCGTAGCCCACTGCTGATGAAATACTGTCAAGTCAAGAGTGTTAAGTGTCACCTGTCACTCAATACGATCGTACACTCTTTATCTACATCAAAACAGAGTTACCAGTATCATTCTCAATCGCAAGCAAGGAGCTTTTTCAGTGGTTTTTATTAAGGAGCTTTTGGGATTTGAAACTTTTGAGAGCACATTTTAAGAAGATGAGTATGTTGAGTGTTGTCACATTGCTTTTCAACTCAGAAAAAAACGCGCATATTATCTTACCGCTTGGTGTTGTGGGAAAAGGTAAATTGAATATTGTTTTCAGTCGTTTTGAATCGGCAGACGGTAGTCGTACGCGTTTCTTACTATCATTTGCGGCGATTTATAATGTAAGCTACGGAATCCCTGTGAGAACTTTACAAGACGACACACTTATGCATGGCAATGCAACCAGAATGAGAGACAAACGTCCTATCTTCCCTGTACTGACAATTTTTGTTGGACAGAGTATAAGAGTCCCAATCTATTTGAATTGAAAAAAGATATTTCTTTGAAGAGATCGCCCGGTTGGTGTGTTAGAAGTATATCTCAAAACAAAATCAACGTTCTAAATTTGAGAAGATTTTCAAATGACATTCCAAGAAGCCGGGAACAGGGCTGTCGTTTCATTCTTTGAGAAAGCAGTACTTCATGAGAAAAAAAGCAGTACGGCAGTACTTTTTGTCATAAAATATTTTTTTTTATTTTATTTTTATAAAAACAAATAAGAATAGTCAAATTTATATTTATCTCATTGAATTTTTTTTTTTTGAAAAATATAAGTTTTTTTTTATCAAATTCACAATTAACAAAGAATTATACAAACAAAAACAACATTATTGAATTTTTTATATACATAACATACATATATATGCTTTGAATTTAAATCTTATAATATTAATGAGTTTTATATTTGTATGTACATACGTTAGAATATTTAAATAATAAGCAAAATTATGCTTAAATTGCACAAAATAATTTATTAGTCTGGCCAAATTTTAAAAATTTAACTCTTCTTGTATCGTTTAAATAAATTTGAATATAGTTTCCATCAATGTATCTGGTACCTGTCCAACAACGACTTGTCTGAAAGGATACCGCTTGCAGTGGTCATATTTAAGGAATTTCTAGTTTTTGTTTTTATCAAATTTACGTTTGAAAAAAACTCGCTCACAAGTAGCACTACTGTGTGGCAAAGCAAGTAAGGATCCTATAAAACTTTTGTTATATTAGGGAAACGATCTTCTCCCAAACCATTTCTGGCTGAAAATACATCACACCAGAATCATTCTAGTTCAAGTTCTCTTGACAAATCTGTAAAGTTCAGTAGAGCCCTCCACTCAAATTCCCAATCCTCAATGCTAATGTTTAGCACAAGGTTTGGAAATAAAGGATTGAGTTCTACTAAACTTTCACCTAAATTTCTTGGGCTTAGTTTTTGTATTACTATTAGGGTTTTATCATTAAAATCGAATCTTTTTTTTTATAGTCTGGCAAAGAGTTTTATAATAGTTTAGGCAAATCGATTTTATTTCAACAATTCGTGTAATAGAAATATTTTCTGCTTTTATCAAGAGTTCCGCTTTAGGCCCAATTTACTCGTAGACGTCTTTAATACTTAACAGAAGATGATTGTCATTCAAATTTATGTTAAAACTCAATATTTCGTAAGCCACATACTCGATTTTTTTGAAACTAAATGCAGAAAGAAAAATTATTTTATCTTAAAATAACGGCGCCTATAAAAATGTTAAAAAATGGTTTTCGAAAATCGTATTCTTCTCGAAAACAACCCTTAGAATGTTGATAAAAAAAATGTCTGTACGATCTACAGTTTAATAAACAAAAATTCAAATTAAGTCATTACATTACAACCATTTTTTCTATTTTTTACTTTCTCATTGTGGGCATTATCATATCGAATTTACATGAAATTTTTTATACAGAAGCGTTCAAAAAGTTTAAGAAACATTGCATATCAAAACTTAGAAAAAAGGATTTTAGAATTTGAATTTTTAATTGAAGTACTAAAAAGTGTTTTACAAAATTTTAACTACGAATACATGAGTGGCAAGTGGTAGATTTTTGAAATTTTATGAGTTTCATTCAAAGAGTTTATTCAAGAAATGTTAAAAAGGTTTATACTATGTATTTTATACTATATATTATACCTATAAACTTTATAGGTATGACGACATAAACAGAAACAAAAACAAACGGAGTGAGAAGAGAATAGAATAAATGGATCTGTATGACTAATGGCTTGTTGCTTTCAATTTGATTTTTGAGTATGTTCGTAGAGAATAGTTTTAAGTGCATTTAGATGAAGCTTTGAAGATTTTGTATGGAAAAGTTGACGAGAAGAAAAAGCAGTACTTCGGCTATGTTTGCAGTACGGCAGTACGCAGCTTAAAAAAGCAGTACAAATACTGCAATTGCAGTACTTTGACAGCGCTGGCCGGGAAGCATGTAGTGAAATACTGTCGAAGGGTCGTAATCCATGAACATATCGTATTGCACTATTGAAAGCAACAGTTAGTTTTCTATTACTTTAGTAAGCAATTTTGCAGAATATTTCACAGCCATAAGTAACCAAAGGCAATATAAGTGTTTTGACAAGTAATGTTCGGATATTCAAGGGGGTATAATACTGTGTTGACCAGAGTGTGCGAAGGACGCCATAGGTTTTACCAACAATATATGAAATATGATTTTTCCAGCTCAGACTGTAATTAAATACGACATTAAATTATTTTGGTGTGACCAACGTTCAATTTCCAACAAATCATCGTTTATGCAAGTGGCATAGTGTTCGATTAGCCCCAACGGACAACTAAGGTATAACTGAGCATCATCAGCGTATAGTCGTATAGAGCAATATTTAATAATTGTTGGAAGTTCGTTTACATAAAGGGAAAACAACAAAGGGCCAAGTATAGATCCCTGTGGGACACCATTATTGTTGGGTAGGACATTGGAGAGGACTTTGTTAAATTCAACAGCTTGTGTTCTTTTACTCAAATAAGAGAAAATCAGCTTGACTGCATCAGGAGAAAAGTTATAAGAATGGAAAAGTTTTTTGCAAAGGGTAGAATGATTTACCATATCAAATGCCTTGGAGAAGTCAAGGAGTATCAAGAACGTGATTCTTTTCAAACACCTTAGACAGGAATGGCAGTATAGAAATTGGGCGGAATTCGTCTCCTTTGGATGTTTTCGGAATAGATATAATTTTTGAAATTTTCCATTGTGTAGGAAACTCGCTTGTGGATATGATTGAATTGAAAAGATGAGTTATATACGGCAAAAGAACTGGCAGCAGAAGTTTTAAAAATAATGGGTGTATTTCATCAAATCCAATAGCATTTGATTTAATAGATAGGATTCCTTCTACTACATCCTCAGGAGATATATTTGAAAAACTAAATGAGCTCTGACCTGGTGAAAAGCTATTGTAAGCAGTGGTTAAAGCGGAAGATGGAGGTGTATTGGTGGTATGAGAACTACTCATAGATACGAAACTTGGGTTCAGTTCATCATTATCTATATAGGCAGCGGCGCCGGCGGAAGAATCACTCCGAGATTTACCAGTACCAATTTTCTTAAGATTTTGCCAGATTTGCTTGCAACTTAATGAGTCATTGAAACGGCTAGAATATAAAGCAACTTTGGCATTACGATTTGTTAAAACAGTTTTGTTAAGTAAAGATCTTAACTCTTTGTGGAAACTATCAAGACGAAAAGTTTTCCAACGTTTGTAGGCGAGATCGCGAGCCCGTATTAATCTCTTAATCTCGTTCGTGAACCAAGGTTTGCTGTGGGGAATATTTGTTTTTGTTTTTAATGGTACATGCATTTCAAAGATATTTGCAATGTTTCTGTTGAGGAAAGCTACCTTATCACTAGGTGAAGTCATTAAGAAGATTAAGTCCCAACATATATTATTGTTACGCATTTATGAACTCACCAACGCATACCTTAACTCTCCACGGAAGTAACAGCTGACGTTCTAATCAAGAACCATCTAGATTGACGAGACAAGAGCAGATGTAAAAGCGCGACACTTGAACGGTCTTCTAATAAAGTCATTCTTTACGTAAACCTCGTTTTTTTTATTCTAATAATCTTTAAATTGTTTAGCCATCCTTTCATTGAGAGCCCTAAAATTCGCGATTTCGCAACATTATGTATATCCGAATGAAGAGAAGCATAGTTTATGTTCTTGAAGTCTCTATATTGGAAAATTTCGGCGTGAATCTCAATTTGAAAGTCGAATGTTAAAAATATGAGATAAGCCCCTTTAATGCGCTCAAAATATAAAAAAAGAAGTCTGGAATATAATATCGTTCAATTAACAGTTGTTAAGTGGCGCGCTTCCGATAAAGTTAATTTTTTATGACTTTGGCGTATGGATCAAACTGAATTTGAGCGATGGCACGGGTAATGTCAATTTTGAGGTCAGGTCATCGGTATTTTTTGGGCTATTATTATAACCCTTCGACTTGATAAGACTTCGCAAGTAAAGCCTTAGTCGTGTGGAGTGCCTACCAAATATTATGATAGCTATAACTACGGTGGCCATATTTCTCAAAGCAAAACCCGGGACAAACATTTTTTTTACTTTTATTTCGTAAAAAATCAACAAAATTCTTAGAAACAAAAAAATAAAATCCCAGCACAAAATGCTTATAACTAAACAAAACTTTCATTTTTTTAAATATTCAATCTTTCTTTACCAAGACTTTGAAAAATAAACATTAATCACACATTGTCCAAAAGATTATGGTTCGTTTTTTTGCCTGACAAATTTTTTTTATGATATTTCCATTTTCTTTAAAATATTTTTTAAATTCCTGGCAGATTAAATTATAATTTAATTTTACGATTAGCATGGCTATGTGAGTTTTAACATTCAGTTGTGTTTTTTCATTTTGTTCAAATATTGTTCATTATGAAAAAAACTCTTTCGACTCGACAATGAATAAAATATTTTTGTTTACGAAATTGCTCTAAAATTTCTCTCCATTTTTGGGGCCACAGTATTTTTCTTCTCTGTCCATTTTGTTATAATTTATAAGGTTAAGAGAGAAAGGTAATCAGTCTTTTTTCACAAATTTTCCTAAATTATACTATACGAACAGTGTCGATTTTGACGTTGACAACTTTTATATCTATTGGAAGACATTCAGCTTCAGTTTGTTTACAGTTATTTAAAACGTGAGCAACACAATTACGAATACCTCAAAAACTACAGTTTCTGTTGCCATATTTTTTGAAATGATGCCAGATGGTTCCCCTGGAAGATGATTAGAAAAATCAGAAAAAAACGGTCACAAAACTTACTTTGCATAGAGAAGTTTTAATTTCATCGATGGAATTAGGTACAACAACACGCATAAAAGATCACATTTTGTGAGTGTAAGGAAATACATTTGATCAAAACAACTTTTTATATATGGTACGAGTATATGGTATGGTAAGCCCAGGTGCCTTCATTAATTGCATTCTTCTTTCCAGGTCCTTGAAAATTCGATGAACTAAAAAATCATTGTAAACTTTCGCTTAAAGCGGCAGCAATGTCGGGTTCTTTGTGTTTTTTTTTTTTTGCTTTTAAGTGCTGTTTATTGTGTATTGAAAACGTAAAAGCGATTTTTGAACAGGTTACTATATTGGGTTTTTCCATTTTTTTTTTCTTTGTATGAAAAAAAATTTCCTCTGAAGATCATCGTTAAATTCACATTTTCTCTTTGGAGTTATTTTACAAATTTGTAGATTTATTGTAAATAATTATTAAATTCGATAGAAATACATAAGCTTATCTTTTTTGTGAATACACAGATTGAAAAGCATCTGACAGCTCAGCTTAAATAAATAAGACTGTTTAAAATTTTGAACGTTATTCGAATAATAAAAACATAATGGAAATACGAGACAAACTCGTGACAAAAAATTAAATACGGGCCAGTTGTACTTGTACGTCCGGGGTTTTCTTAAAATTTACCCAGCACAAACGAGTAAAATAAGGGACTGCCCCGGGAAATACGGGACGGATGGTCACCATGCCTATAACGGAGCTAAAATGAAAACTGCCTGAATAAATCAAACGCTTCGAGCGCTCCAGATCCAGAATTGGGCTGTTCTGTTTTGTCGCGTGTGATAAAGTTGTTCCTCTGAAGATTTGTAGTCTTTATAGTAACTTGCTTTAGCATAAGTCCTCAAGTAGCGATGGCTATACCAATATCTGTCCCATCTGTTTATATATGTAGGTATTGTTGTTCAACTTTTAGTGAGCATATGAGCTTAACAATTTCCTGGAATATCCCTACCAAATGTCAGTTTTGAACTACTGCACAATCTCGACTAAAAATCAAAGACAGCTTAGGACTGTTTAAGAGTTGATAGAGTCCAGAGATTTATTAGTGACTTTGATGTCTGAGAAGATGTACATATCCGTTGCTGATATCACGTTTTCTCTAAGTGAAGATAAAACTTCCTTCATAGGGCTTATGTAACTTAACATCAAAATCTCAAAGACACAAATCACATCAACTTTTGAACCTTCAAACAAGAGTTTATAGGTATGATACTTGTGAAGTATTGTATTGTAGTTCGTTAAAATCAAGAAGTCTCCAAAGATAAAAAAGGAGGGTCCAAATCGACATCAAGACCTTTAAGAAAAGTAGGTATAAAAGTACATATATTGATTGATCCATAAGTATCCGCATTTCAGTGATACCCGTTCCGAAGTACTTATTGATCCATTAGATTTACCCGCTTACTCTTCGGGAATTTGAAGGCGCAATTTCATCCATTTATGTACAGAAAATTAAATTTTAATGCCGCGTTAGTATAACTTCCCTCCATAACAAAGTAAAAATAAAAACATTCACAGCCCTAAGAGATGTCACAATAAAAAACAACCCACCCCATTCCTTGGAATGCCTTCATTGAGCCTATAAACCAGGTAGATATATAAAGAAGCTCTTAAAAAATGTCTTCAAATTAGAATTCCCTAAAACACACAAAGGAAATAACAGAACAACAAAAAATGCTTAACGGAGTAAGTAATCAAACAATAACAAAAGAAAACAATAAACAAAAGGCTGAAAATACTCGTACATCGCTCGTTGTATAACTGTAACTGTACCTAACTCAAATCATAAAAATTAAATCCGCAAAGCAGATACGGGTATATGTATATAGCTACTCTCGTATCTCCCCCTAAAAATCCACGTGTTTAATGAAGAACAAAAAAGGCACACAGAACGTGCCATAAAAGCAAGTCCCAAAATGTCAAGCTTTGAGTTTTTCATTTTCTTAATTTCCTTTTTTGATAGATTGTTCAGCAAACACGCACGATATGTAGGTACCGGCCGGTGCGGTGGTGTGGTGCCGGGAAAAGTTCTACCTTTTAGAGTTTATGGGGTGTTAAGCTGATACACATAGGGCCTAACAGCTACCAGCCTGTCTAATTCTACATACATACGAGTACGGGTGATATAGAACGAGGCTTGGATTTTGTGTGCATCTATAAAAGTGGGCTGCAAGCCCCTGGGGCTATAACAACAACAGGAAGGAAAATCCCATATCACACCCACATGATGCAACGGCCACATTTTTAATGGTTTTGAAACCCGAAAGGTTGGGGATACCTTTTTCTGTTTGTTGTATTTTTTATTTTCTGTTTTAGGTGGAAACTGCCTTTGAGGTATTTTTTACATTGTATGTAGGATGGACTGCCTATGCCATTTCCCCTTTTAATTGCTAACATAAAATGAATTAATTTCCGATAAGGATATTTGAACAGTGTGTGCGTAATGGTGGTAAAAATAAAAAAGCTACCCAGCCAGTAATGGAGGCATTGAAATTGGATACTTCCCTGTGAATGCGGATATCGTAGATAAAAGTCCTTAAAAAAAGGACAATAAAACCTTAGCAATAACGACTGGCGTTGAATAATTGATAAGAAGCAGATTGTGTTTTTTTTTTTTCATGTGACGGTTTGAGGTGATGACTTTTCGAGAAGCCATGGGATATGGCCCTATTAGACCGTATTATTAGCTTTTGCTACACTCATAAAAATGCTGTTAATAATATTATCACAACACCTGACGCAAGATCGTAGTATTTTTATGACAATGAGCGTGTTTTATTGAGGAGGTTACTATGTGATGCAATTTTTGTATGGCAGGTAGCACTTACAACTCCGGGACGGCAGAACGTTGTTGTTGCACCTCGTACTTGATAGCAATCATATCCATAGTAAACCTTCCTAATAAAATGAGCTTAATATGTAGATAAAGTCAAGACGTTATTTGTAGCAAAGATGTTTATTTATTTATAAAAATTCATCTTTCAAATTTATAACAGACAACACCGAAAATGAAATTCTTAATGGTATTTTCTTAAAAATTAATTTAGTATAACTATAACTATAATTAAATGTATTCAACGAATTAATACATAATAATTCCAAGTGAAGGCTAAACAGCAGGGAATTTCTGTGATATTTGACACACAACAAAATTTCAAAATTCGTCGTATTTTCATTTTTTTTTTAAATTTTAAAAATTCTTAAGACAAATTTAGTTTCTGAACCTTTTCAATCCCATTGATACACTTCACTGAGTAAATACAACAATACTCCAGCAAAGGCTTGACAAGGAATAGATTACGGCTTTTAAGATTATATTTTTTATTTATTTACATAACTAAATTGGTAATTTTACAAACATTTTACAAAATTTCTTACAAAGGTTTATATTAAGATTTTATAAGGACATTCTAAGATATCTTAAATTCATTTTTTTTAATTAAGTTATAGATCTTTAGAATTAAGTGAAACCGAAATTCGTTTATTAAAAATCTAGGTGCCGTTTTCCAGTTAGAAACAATTTTCGAAATCCATTTTTTGACATTTGTACGGTGGGAACCGTTGTTTTTACATAAAAAAAAGACAATTGTCGTTCATCTTTTAGATAGTGTTAACAACAGGTTTATCACCCCTCTTAAAAAAATAACAAGAATGTGGTTATTCAAATATGTATTGACTTTTCAAAAAACAGTTTGAAAAATTGGAACACAAAATTCTATTCAGATTTTAAAAAACCCTTAGAAATAATAGTCGAACAGACTGAACTCCACTTTTGACCCTCTTTTTAGTTTTAGCTATCATCGTAATGTTAACTGTGATCAAAATCTCGACTTCGATTTTTTTACGAATAAATAACTTGCTGTATACATAATAGTAAACAAATTCAATTCAAAATTCGTCATATTTTCAATTTTTTTTTAATTTTAAAAATTCGTCTTATTCAACAATCATTGAAATTGATCAACAGATAATTTCATTCTTGCAACGTTAGGTGAAATAGGGTTTTTAATTCAATGTTAAATTTACAAACTGTGGCTAAGAACTTTTGACAGTTAAGAATCACGAATCTGTTAAAAACTAGATTCACTGGTCACTGAATATGAATGCCCAGCCAATTTCCGGCACTACACCCTTTTTACAGGAACAAACTCAGGCGGTTTTTGACCCCTCCCTATCTTCAGTACAAATGAAGTCAGAAACTTAAAATTCCGAATATTTTCTAAGCTGGTCTGGCACAGGAGGCGCCTCACCAAATTTCAATTTTCTAGCATGACTGACTGACAGATCATCAAAATTATGGAGCACTTCCCGACATCGGGTTTTTTCCATTCAGGGGGCATGGTATCCGCCCGCTTTCTCTGAATTTGAGTGTTCGTTGAATGGAGCACTTCTGACTGCTTTAAAACGATGAAATTTGATGAACCGGTAGGGCTTAAATTGCATATATAAAGGACCAAAAATAAAAATGGAGGTTTTCCATTCAGGGGGCGTGGTCAGTAATCATTAAATAATAAAATTTCTCTATTACATTGTAACTGTTACAATATTATTCTACTTTAAATATCCGGTATTAAACCTTCATGATGTAAGAACTTGGCGTACTTTTTACGGCTGACTTGTTACATAAAGGTTTTTGTATAGAAGAACTTGGTTGTTTTTAACATTTATGTTTTTGGTCTGATTAGGTTTTACCGCGCAGTGGGAAAAAATTGTAAATTTTATGATATTAATTATGTTATTATATAAAAATGTTGCTATGATGGTTGTTTGTGTTTTAATACCGAAAGTAATAATTAATCGAAACTTGTCGTACAGTTTGACATTTCAGAAATATATACGATAAATATAATATAATATATAAAATATATAAATAAACCTGGAATTGCTTATTTAAAAACATTAAATTGACTAATTCTACTTGTTACAAAAAAAGTTAACTTCTTTTACCTATGATCAAAAATTAACTTTTTTGAAGAATTTGAGTGTTTTGAAATTGAATTCGAAAGTCAAAAAATTCCGGCGCTTCACATTTTTGAGATATTCTAAAAGGATCTATTCACGCTTTTGAGATATTAAAATACGAAAAATGAAAAGAAAATATATTTTTTGATACTTTTAACATTTAAATTTCGGGAAAATCGTTCAGAATTCAATTAATATCATTTTTTTTAAACGCCGTTCCAAGTTCATCGAAACAAAAATTCCATATGAAATAAAGCATTGGCTTCTTGCACTTTTAGATACAAATATTACGTTGATTTGAATACGTATTGAAGACAACGAAAGCTTAGAAAAGTAAATATTTGACTTTTGAGTAAAAAATTATGTTGTAAAAGTAGTGTTGTCAATTGACAATTCACATGTACGATTATGAATAGAGCTTAACAATGTTTTACGAATATTAGAACAGTTTGGCGTTGATATAAAGGAATATGTAATGTGAATGAGATTTTGCATTGGAATTTGGGCATCAATTTCTGTGACTTGGTCGTTCTGTGGGTAGCAATTTTGTTTCTCTTTTTGAACATCTTTATAAGAAGGAAAAATATTTTTTGCATATCTCCTTATGACATTGTACTGATGTCGAGACAATTTAGCTTCCACCATCATTGACAAAGCTTCTAAGGTAGAAGTTTTTTGAACTTATTACAACTTTGTAATGTGTTTAAAAACTCGGGGGTGATGTTGCTTCCTTGACCAAATCAGCTTCCTGTTTTTGACGGGATGCTCATAAGCTCGTTTGAGATGCAAAAACAAATTCAGGTGTTTGAACAGTACTTAGTGATTTCGATTTTTTCAGAAGAAAAAAAATGTTTATATTATGATTTTTTGTTTTGCTGAATTATATTTTATTTTACCTTTTGTTTTTCTTCATTTAATTCAATTAAAGCGCATTATTTTCTTTTTATTTTTTATCTGTATCTATATATATTTCGAGGACTTATTTGCCTCATCATCAGTAGCAAAATTATTTTATAGAAAATTATTTTATTATTGTTTTTGAAATTAAAAAATTAAAAATTTTTAATTTTTTAATTTCAAAAACAAATGTCTTATATTAAAAACAGATTGTTATCAAATAATTTTCTATAAAATAATTTTGCTACTGATGATGAGATATAGATACAGATAAAAAATAAAACGAAAATAATGCGTTTTAATTGAATTAAATGAAGAAAAACAAAAGGTAAAATAAAAAAAAAATGTTTTTTTTTTATGTGGTATGAACGATCCCATTTTTATATGAACTGAGATTTAAAGTGTTTAAAAGCTTGTTTTCAATTGGTGATGTGACTTTGGCTGCACAAACTTTTATGAAAAAGTTAAAGAGCAAATAAAACTGCGGATTATTTCTAAAGTATATTTGTGACCCGGTCTATGAAAAGGTGGCTTATGATTCAAAAACAAAATTTCGATAAATCAGCTGTTAAAGATAAACAATGCATTTCGTCAGTTTTTCAGTAGTTGTTCTCCTTCCTTCCCATCGCCCAGTGTCTCTCGTTGTTCAAGGGCACCAAGTGAGATGCAGTGTTGCTTTTGCTCCATTTATTATGTTAGTTAATTACTTCACGTTGCTACTTTCGGATTTTCGTATCGGTAATACTGAAGTGTGTTTGAGAATGTTATCAGCTATCATCACTATCGAGCCGGCTTTTTTTCGTTATCCCGTTGGTGTAATTTTTGCTGTTTGTCTTTTGCGTTATGAAGTTAGGACTTTCTGGTTTTCACCATGTGATAGAGCGTCTCAAAAACTATCCTAACCAAAAAAAAGTGAAAAAAATTTTTTAGAGTCATAAGCCACCTTTTCATAGGCCGGGTCACATATGTTAATTTATAATCTGATTGCTTTTTTAAAATAAAATATAATAAATAAATAATTTGAATAAAATATAAAGCACAAAATTTTATAAGCAGCACAAATTTTGGGTGCCGTGAAATAAGACCAATTTTCAGTAGTTGGTCTTATTTCACTTTGACAAAGTGAAATAAGACCAAACTTTTGCCAAGTGACATTAGGCCAATTTGGCCCTATGTCACTTTTAACTGTTGTATCTGGGCAGAAGTAAGTATTTGAAAAAATTACGTATAATATAAAAAAGGGTACATTTATATTTATAAGTATTTTTTATTCGTATAATACATAATTGTTTATCGGGGGCCGACGTTCTAGGTTTTCTTGGGCAATAGTACCTTGTGTGGCCCGCTTCAGGATTTTAACTCCCTTTTCAATTTTCGTAAACCACGAGTTCGCGTCGATATTTCAAATTGTGTACGAACTACAATATCAATCGATAGCTAACACCATCTGGTGAAACTTACCATTACTAGTCCGTTGCTAAGTGGGCAAAGATTATTCCGTCAGTCGACAGATGTCACTAGGTGTCTTTAAACGAACAGTAAACTTAATTATTTGGTTGTACCAGATATGGTACAGTATGCAATGTAGGGTTAAGTCACAAACAGATTTGGCCTTATGTCAGTTTGTAAAAGCGACTTAAGGGCAAGTCCTAATATTTCGCCTTATATCGCTTTTGTAAAGTGACATAAGGCCATGAAATAAATATAAAAATGCAGTTCGGCCTTATTTCGCTTTGTCAAAGTGCAATAAAACCAACTGTTGAAAGTGAAATAAGACCAATTTGGCCTTACTTTACCTTGTAAAAGTGCAATAAGACCAACTGCTGAAAATTGACCTAATTTTACTTTATAAAAGTGCAATCAATTCCAAAGTTGCATTTTTGATTGGTTTTCGGGTTGCTCTGACAATATCCTTATTTTTTTTATTAAAAATACTGTGAACTGCAAATTTTAAATCCTACTCAATCTATAACATAATTTAAAAACCAACAGTAAAAAAGCAGTTGTGAGATTGTGTTAAAAAACTAGACTATGAATTGCAAATTTCAAATTTTATGATAAAAATTAGCTAGCAGAAATTGAATAATATTCATCGTTTTTTTTTCAAATAAATGTATACAAAAACAGAAATTCTTCAAGCCTTAAAACTTTTTTGGAGTGATTTCGAAAAATCGAAAAAAAATATTTGAGGCAAAAGTAAAGCAGTTTTGTTTTTCGCATTTTATCGGTATGGCATTCTTTAAGCTTCAGACCTGCTTGGTTCTTGTCCCAATAGAAGATATACAATAAAACCTAAAAGAAAGCCTGTAAGAAATTCCTTATTTTCATGTCAATTTTTTTAATACAAACAAATTTTTGTCTTCAGTTTTTAAACTTAAAACGCAGTCTTTATACCTTTTTTAAACTTTTTATAGATTTTTATTCTGATTTTATGGATGAAAATAAAGTAAGATTTTTTCAACACTTTTTAAATAAGCGATTCGGGCACCTTAAATATCGACTTTGCCGTTGCTTTAATTTAGCAAGCTGACATTTTTATCATCGCCATGTATGGAGAGGTCCCACTGTGTACCGTGGTAACGCAGTGATAAGGGTCATTTTTATTTCATAGCTCAAGTCTTTTTGATAAGTTACGGTGAGTTTTGCCTATCGGTGAATTTTCCAGGTCCGGAGAGACTATTTCTCTTTCAATACAAAACAATTTCATAAAAGAACTCGGGTCTTATTGAAAGTTTTTCTGTCGAAAGTTATCCTTTTGTGCTGCTAGATTTTTCTAAATTGATGACACGACTAAGATTAATCGAAATGTGGCCTTTGCTTTATATGTTATGTTTCTTTAAGTGTGTATTTCTTATAAAATAATTAATTTTTGTAGTCCTTGCTATGACTGTCAGAAGCTATGATTTATGTATGTCCTTCAGCTGGAGAACAGCACTCTGCTAGTCTGTACGCATGAATCTCCAATAGTTTTGTCGGTTTATGATTTAGGAGTCCCATTCTCAAAGTTTTATTTGTTAATTTCCTTATTTTTGTGTGTGTTTTATTTTACGACCTATTGTAGATAGGCTAAAATTTCGGCAATGAGTTAGATGGTGTAAATGTGGGGAAACCAACAAAAATAGAAAACAAATAATATTATAGCGAAAAAATTGAATACACCAGGATATGTTTTTCTGCGTGCTTTTATTATTTTGGGGTTGTATTTCCGAGTTGATTTATGATTTTCAATCGGCATGTGTGTGGATTTTTTTTCAATTTAATTTGATTTCAAGGATATTTTTGTGGTACGAAATAGAGGAAGAAAAACAAAAAATAAAAGATTTCACTGTCCGATTTCAATAAATCATCTAAAGTTTGAGGGATTTTTATTACGTTGAAGTCATAAAAAATATGTATTTTTATCTATGTGGAGTGTTTATGATTGTATTTATGAGAAAAGCTGATGCAAAATTGTGAATATGGAAAAAAGTAAGCACTGTTATCCTTGAAGTAATAAAATTGGTGAATATTCTTCTAAGCCAATTTGTGAAAGTGCTAAAAGAATAACTCAGATGGATAGAATAAAATATGATATACCTACCCAGTTGATGAGATTTTTTTGGCAGGGGCTGAAAAGGGGTGCGAAATCAATATAATATCCCATTCATTTTATCCCAACAACATGACACACTCTGTGCCAAGCGAGAGAAGGAAAACTAAAGCAGAAAGAAAAATATCTTTTATAAGCAATAAAGTAAATTGCATAAGGATAAGGATAACCGGTGAAATAGCGAGCTCACACTCACACACAGAGAGGTAACAAATAATATGGAATATCACATCGACATCAGTAAAGAAATATTGTACAAAAGTCCTTCGAGAGATATCCTTAATTTCTATGTGTGCTTTGTTTGAACCATTTATACTATTCTGCATGACTGGCTGACTGGGAAAGAATGAAATTTCTGTCCACTCACAAATACGCACTCACGGATATTATATAGATAAAACTTCAGATTGAAGTTTCAAGGACCGTGTATAAGAGATGCACAGGCACACATCGGACAAGTAGAGAGCGGATGTGGACCAACGAGCAGCACACAATCAACAAATGGGGTGTATATTGTCCATTATAGTTGCATGAATTGGATATGAAATGTCTAAGAATGGCGGAACCGGATATGGATGGAATATCCTTGTCTATATGCTGATAGAATAAGCTTTGTCTTGTCCTTTCAGAATTATTGTGTTGCCACATGACCCAATGTTGTTGTTTTTCCTTCATCCATCCATGGATATCATCAATTGTATGGACATCATCAATCGGAGCCTGGAATGCCAGAAGGGATTCATGTTTGAGATGGCACAGACGGACAAGGACTCAAAACGAAGATATGTATTGCTGCAATACAGAAAATGAATGGTTTAGTCAATTTAAAGGAAACAAAGGATAGAATGTTGTGTATATAAAGCATTTTGACTATTGATGAAATTCAATAAATATACACAAATTTTGCTTCTTCTTTGTCTCTCTCTGTCGTTCGATTTGTCCGTTGTCAACCACATCAAACTGAACTCGGTGATTTTGAAAGAATTTCTCAAGAACTTAAGAACATTCGTTTTATTTGATTACAACTGATATATATTTGAAGATATATATGGTTGTTCGCAGTTAAATAAAATCGGATTGGAAAGTAAATACAATGCATCATGTACTTCCACAAAGTTTGTGACCTCGACGGTATATTACCAAAAGTTTTTAAAGGAAGGCTCCAGGCCTTGGGTTGCCGTGGCGCGATGGTTGTATGCCTGCCTGTCAACCTCAAGATCACAGGTTCGATCCCTGCCGTCGTCGTCTATGTCGTCTTAATTTCATTAAAAACCTTCTAAAAATTGTCATCAATGGGTTGCTGGTTTACTCATTACATGTTGTTCAGGCATAACACTAACAACATGTGATTGAGTTAAAACTAGTATGCCCATCAAATATGAATAAAATAATGCGAACTATAAGGGACGGACATAAAAATAAGACACAGCATTTCTCTGCATTAGTTCAGCCGCCATCCCTGGAGATAAAAGATCTGAGACAACTACCTTCAGTCTCAGAACATCGTACCACACATCTTTCCTATCCTTCTTTCTCTTCATTAACTTCACGCCCACGCTGTTGAAACATTTAAAAGGGTAATCATAATCTCCTGAGCGCGTGTGGATTATAAAAAAAAAAGCCAGTAAAAGAAAGGGTATGTAAGCAAATTTTCGAGAATGGGTACAATCTTCTTCAGGCAACAGTAATTAATTGACTTCTCGACAAAACATTAACACAGGTTGTATTTAAAACAGATTTATTTGATTTTCTCATCAATATCCGGCGTCACTTTCTATCGGCTTGGAATGTTTAGTGTTCGTTCTGATAAACTTCCTGTTCACGAGCTGCTGACTTTCCTTTATAGCGGGGCCCTATAGAGTGAAATACCTATGTGGACTACGTGGCTGTGGCAGTATCAGCGAAGCATCCTAACACAAAGATCTCTTTCATAATGCTCTAAACAAGCTAACACACTTTGCAGATCGGTATGGATAAGAAGTTTACCTCCAAACATTTAACCGTAGCACTTTTAGGAATGCCCATAATTTGTTTATGGACCCAATTTCGGACGTATTGTTCAGTACGCCACACTTCACGAATGTGGAATGCTCTTCCCAGGTCTGATTTTCCCTCTTATTATGATATGCAGAAATTCACAACCAATGTACATCGGTATCTGCATTTAAATTCTCTCAACTTTCCCTAGTACTCTCAACTGTATTGTCTAACACTTCAGTCACAAAAAAAAAATACCATTTACTCTTCAGTAAAGAAAAAAACAAAAACCCCTTTCTAAAAAGGTTCCACTAACATTCTGAAACATAGCTTAATACCTACTTGTGTTTTATTTAAGATAAGAAGTTAAGCTGGAAATCTAACATATGTTGAAGAGTCAATAAGGGAACAGTGACACTTTTCGCTTGCAAATAAGCCTTGTTATTAAGGGGAACTCCCAAATAGGCATTAGGTTCTCGTTGGCTAGAAATGTCGGTAATTCTAATGTACGGCGTGGCAGCATACTGGAATACCTTGGCTAAATCGATACATCACGATAACTAAACAAGGTCGAAACAACAACATGTCTCTGTATAAGCGAAGCACTCCCTTCGAGATACTGGACATTCTACTCCATCTCACACCTCTCGATATTTTCAGAACACAAACAGCAGCGAGCACAGCCTTCCGCCTCACAGTCACAGCCTCACAACAGAGGATCAATAATGAAATTGGCCACTCCGCTATTCTGAATTCAATCGGATAACTCCCAATCCCAAGTCACTCTGATTACAGGATCCCACAATTACAATTACAATTCAGATGTGGAGTTCTTAGAAGATAAGTTATTTCGTTTTTACATCGATGAATAAAAGACAGAAGATGAGGTTGCATTAAATTAATGCTTTACGTATTCCAGGCGGAACTTCTAGCGGTAACAGAAGTCCTATCTTGCTTTAAGGAAAACTTGATACCGCATCTTCTCTGATAGTCAAGTTCCTATTAAGTCTTTGGAATTAGTCTTTATAAACTCTAGAACAGACCTTTACTGTCGGGCATATTCGTTGGAGATGGGTACTGGGTCATAAGGACATTCCAGGACTCGCTGAAAGTTGAAGTTGGTTGCCCATCGTTAAGTGTAAATTTTTGCTGTAGCAAGATGCTTTGGAGAGAACTAATCTAATGTCGAGCAACATTACCACTTGCTTGGCAATAAAACTATTCTGGCCAAACCTTGATCTAAGGTGCTGTAAGTGTTTGATTTGTTCTTCTAGATTGCACTTCAGCTCAGTGCCTCGTAGGTATCGAAACAGGACACTGTTTAATAGGCAGACACGCAATGCTTTTTGGCGGATTTTCAAACGATTTTTGCAGAAGCTGTTTGAACGTGGTTGTTTGCTCTTATGCACAGACTAAGGTTACACCTAGGAAACTTTGGTGATCTGACAAACTCAGATGTTAATAGTCTCATACACTTCGACTGGTGGAGCTCCCAGTGGTTTAATGAGTAAAGAATATTCATGTAATATCACAATAGATCAAATGTGGTTTAAATGTGTCAGTCTTTATTGCTGGCAGCCACTTCTACCTTGCCTTAGCTCTATGTTAAACATGTGCTTAAGTTAATCAACCTCTCATAGAATAATCTTACTAAAAAGTATAAGCAGAAAATTGCAGGAACTCCTAGAAATTTGACTGCATCAAGTGCCTCCTAAAAACTGTGCAAGTATTCTACTCAAATGTACAATTTGACTTACACAGTTATTAAGTCCTTGAAATTTCAAACCCGAATTTCTTCTTAACGAGTTTAAAATTCACTTAAAAAATAAAAAAACAAAAATCCCTGGGCCTTTCGGGCCATCTTCATGTAGATGTGTGGATACTTAGCCTGCACTCCACTCAAAATAATGACGTCTGGGCTTAAAACTCACACCACACTAGCTTTTCAAAAGCAAATGCTTCTACACCTCAAAATGCAATTTAAGATTGGTCACATGGTCTACAATCTCTACATACACTCAAAGTGCGCGCTTTATCCGTTTTCTTTTTGCCTAAAATAAAACACAAAAAATAAGAGGCCAGTAATTACATTTTTCTTCTGCGATGTAATCATATTCCTAAAATAAAAGGAGACGAAAACCGGAAGACTCAAAACCGCGCGACCTCAACATGTGAATAGGCGAGAAGGCAGTCAGGCATACACACATTAATTTCTCCCTCAAAATTACAAAAAAAAATCATCAAATTACGCGAAAAAAAAGAATAAGAATCTATAAAAACATCAAGACTGCAGGGATGATAGCCCAGCCACAGTTAAGTATCTTAAAAATGAAGAAAAGAAAAGTTTCCGCAATGCAGCATTTTTAATCACACACACATTCTCTGGGCAGACCGACAACGCCGACCGCGACGGTCCCGCAAGCCGCAACACATCACTGTACTAAGCGATATGATAAAATTAATGCAACTCCACCTAAAGACAAGGGCCAGAAGGCGGATGAAATCTGCAGACGAATACGAAGGAACAAATTATGCAAAATGAGTGTGTGGGCGGAATTGGTATAGAGATCCCTTAGATCCTTGTAATTATTTTCAACGGTTTTTTGTGTTTCTCAATTTCAGGAGGACCCTGTTTTATTTTTACTTTTTTCCGTTTCCAGTCCTGTCGTGCTCTCTCATTGAAACCTCTTGCGAAACTCGCTAGGTTGCGCTTCGTACAAAGGACAATGAATACAAGTACTATACTATACGCTGTCGTCATCGTCGACGATAAGGACAACGACGAAATATGTAAATTTTCGTGCAGAGTTCTCAAGAGCACACGCTATCACCATCACCATCACCATCACCCATCAGCCTTCACGGCATGTGTGTGTTGTAAGCATAAATTGAAACAAGGCACACACAAAAATAAGTGGAAGATGACTATACGGATGGTGATGGAAAAAAGCTCATTTGCGTCGACCCCCAGCTCTAGCATTCATCAGGCGCACCTATTCAGAAAAAACAAAAACCAATGCTTGAACAAGCACCATCACGCCTGCCAAACATAACCTTTTTTCGAAGGAAGGGAGACGATACTTGCACAATACAACCAGACTCTTCTCTTCAGCAATGTCTTTAGTTAAAATTCCACTTACCCTTCCGAAAACTCTGAAGTTCTTGTAATAAATATCAGCTGTCACATCACAGTGGGGATAAGAAGTCCGAAATGAGTTTGGTGGTGAATATTCGAGCCGATAATCTTAGACCTCCGGAATTTCACTTCTGCTTACACTGTAAATTAATTTCAGTAGCAACTTTTTGACTTTACATCCATCAGTTAAGATTTCAAACCAAATTCAATTGATTGCTAAATATACTCATATAGCTGTTCTAGAAAATTGGAATCAGATGATGTTTGCACTATACTCTGTCCAACAAAAATTGTCAGACAGGCCTTATGGGAGAGCTTTTTCTAAAGCAGTGGCGCCTGATGCACCCTCACTACAATGCGTCAGGAAAAATGCCACTAAAAAAAGAGCAAGCCACTGACTTTTCTTAATGAATTGTTGTTGTAATTCTTTGCAAAAAGTTGTACACCCAAACACGACCGTCGTATCCCACTGCTGATGAGATACTGTCAAGATCAAGACAAGAGTGTCAAGAGTGTCAAGTGTCACTCAATACGATCGTGCGCTCTTTATCTACATCAAAACAGAGTTACCATTATCATTCTCAATGGCAAGAAAAGAGCTTTTTCAGTGGTTTTGATTAAGGAGCTTTTGGGATTTGAAGCTTTTGAGAACACATTTTAAGAAGATGAGTATGTTGAGTGTTGTCGTATTGCTTTTCAACTTAAAAAGAAAACGCGCCTATTATCTTACCCCTTGGCGTTGTGGGAAACGGTAAATTGAATATTGTTTTCAGTCGTTTTGAATCGGCAGACGGTAGCCCTACGCGTTTTTTACTTTCATTTGCGGCGATTTATAATTTAAACTACGGAATCCCTGTGAGAGCTTTAAAAGGCGACACACTTATGCATGGCAATGCAACCAGAATGAGAGACAAACGTCCTATCTTCCCTGTACTGACAATTTTTGTTGGACAGAGTATAGACGTTTGCACTAGACGATAGAAAATCAAATAAACCCTTAACCTCTTGTGAAATTGAGAAAGAAGATGTGAGTACAGCAAATTTTTTGCCCAAAAACCCTTTATACTAAACTATAACGTCAAATATTAAAACTTGTTACTTACGAGCTTATAAAAAAAAAACACAAAACTTGATCTAGAGAGGCTGTGACTCTCAACCATTTGTTTGTTACTTATCTACTTGTGTTGGAAAAATGGAAGGGACCTACAATTTTCTGCCGATTCGGAACGGCTGTTGAGCACTTTTCAAAAAAAGAGATACTCTTCTCTTCATTCTTGGATTATTTGTCAATTCCTCACCAGAGGTCGTTCACCCTGAAAATTTGCATTTGGAGGATTTGCTGAACTTCTAAGTGGCGATGATCTTCTAGGTTCCTGATGGTTCTTCCGGAGAGCTGCAGTAAATACTTGTCCAGTGGTATTGACTTTACTTCTTCATACAGGTTATTAGTTGATATATATTTCTTCGTCAGTATCAGTAGGTCACAATATAGTTAAGTTCAAATGCGGAGCATCTTTCTTTCAAAATGCTTCATCTTTAATGCTTTAAGTTAAATAGTAAACCAGATGGGAAAGGCGTAGGTCAATACGGGACGCATAAGTTGTCTTACTTAACCCATTTCGCCTCCTGAGTAGCGGATGGACCAAGTGCAGAGAATAGTTGGCTCTCTTCAACATCAAGTCCGCATGCTCTATGAATTTATGTTTGTTGGAAAAGTTGATTATCAAGTACTTCGTTAATCTGAAGGTTTTTATAATACAAACTCTATATACTACTGAAATAAATCAGCCAAGTAGAAGACTTAGCACTATTATTGGACTTGTTGAATTATTGAATTATTCTTCTTCTTCCTTTGTTTCGGCGCTGTTATGATCTCGATGTCGAGGGGATCATAACTCTCCCACGTATCTGCTTCACGGAAATCTTATCCAGCTCAATTTCTTGTTTCGGATTTGGAATTGGGGAATACGTCGTTCAGTTGTAATCCAGTAGCTCGATCTGACTCTCATCTCAACCGCTGAATTTCACAAATATACTCTCTGATTCCTCTGGCTTATAAGAAATATTGTTTTTGAAAATTCTGGAGTAAAACATTGGTAGTTTTCGAAATCGTTATTTGCGTCAGAAATTCAATTGCAAGATGTTCTTAAACGCAAACTGCAAAACATAAATTGTTATGCAAAATCATTATTTTCGATAATGCAGTTATATTTTTAATAACATTATTATGTTGAGCAACAGAAAAAAAATTAAAACGAGTTGACCACAAAAAGATATTGATAAGTCAGAAGGAAGATTGCATATTTTACGATTTCTGAGTCAAAAAATGAAGATCATTTGACTATCAAATTGACGTTGATTTGACGTTTTCGAAAATGGCCATTATCTTAACTATAGGTACTCGTATTTGAAAACACCTGTGGTCGAGCCTTTATTACCGATATACTTTTTTAAGAGCCAAACCAAAAAATAAGCCAATTTTCTTCCGTTATTATGTTTTTTCCTTCCGTTATTTAAATATTTTGCGAAATGCCGAAACGCAGTTCTATTACAATCATTCTGCACATTAGAGGTATGCAGTTTAACCCAAATTTCCAGAGCCGTTTTGAATAAAATGCAACTGGCTACTCCGAATGAGTATTACTTATGAAAGAAGCGATAAAACAAGGAAAGACATGAAGCTTTCCGATCGTGTTCAAGTGATAGGAATGATTCTATCCAATAAATGAAGAGCAGTTTGGGCTGTATCGCTTTAGTTGCAGTGAATTGCATAAGTCCATCGTATATAAAAGCTCTTGCTGCGATGTCGTAGTATGGTTAATATGGTTTCAAGTTTAATTATTACGGTATTAGCGCTATTACCAGTTAGGGGAAATTGAGGAGGTTTGTAAAATCACACTTTTACCCATGTGGGTTATATTAGTTATTTTTAACTGCCGATAACTGTGAATATTCTAGAATATAAAATTTAAAAACTAAAAAAAATGGTTGTTTGTTCCAAATTTCAAAAATTTCATTTTATTTAAAATATACAGGGTGTCAAATAGTCAAGAACAATTATGGATATGATTCCTGGATATATTCTAAGAAAAAAATGGTTCCATAGTAAGGGGTTTTCTACAATGTTGAAAACATTTTCACCGTTTTCAGGGAAATAAGAAAAGGCTTACTGGATGTACTCTAACGCATGTTAAGACAAATCGCTAGCATGTGTACATAATTATGTACAGTTACTCACAAAATTATTGGGCCAAATTTCTTTCCTGATATAAATGTTAAATCAAAAAGAAGCAACGTACAAAATGTGTTTTTAAAAAATAATGGTTTATTTTAAAACTTGTAAGTAACAATTAAAACGAGAAAATGCATTCCTTGGATGTAAGGAAAGTAAAAAATAAGAAAAATTGCATTTTAAGTGTAGTTTTTAACATCACAAAATTATTGGGTCAAAATACTTAAATATTATTTGGACACTATAATTTAGATATACATAGTAATTTTAATGTTCAGTACTCTGTTGGATTTCCCTTCCTATGAATAACACTTTTAAGCCTTCCTTGCATAGATTCAACCAAGTTTTGTGTTGTTGAAGACCTAATTTTACTGCATTCTTCAAATAAAACTTTTTTAAGACCCGTTTAAAATGCAATTTTTCTTATTTTTTCTTTTCCTTACATCCAAGGAACGGATTTTTTCATTTTAATTGTTGCTTACAAATTTTAAAATAAACCATTATTTTTTAAAAGCACATTTTGTACGTTGCTTCTTTTTGATTTAACATTTAAGTCAGGAAAGAAATTTGGCCCAATAATTTTGTGAGTAACTGTACATGTGTAGAAAATTTGTTTAGGATTACATTTTTCGAACAAATATTTGCTTTTCTTACGGTCGGTGGGTGTTTAAATAGAGCTGATTATTTTGTTAGGGTCTTCAGATATTCAAAGTCTAAGGTTTGTTAATTTTGTGCTGACCACGCAAAATTTTTGTTTGAAGTAAATTTTTGTCCAGAAAGTGCATAATATACAAAAAGTTTTACTATTTTTGCTTATGAATTTAAAAATAAGATTTTAGGTCCAAAAATAACGGTTCCTGCCATACAAATTTTCTTTGAAATTTTAGAAAATTCAATTTGGTAAGACCTAGCTTATGATTGAAAAAAAGTTTAAATAAATGGTTATTAATGATACCTCCCCTAGAACCATTTTTTTTTCTATTTTTCAAAAACGATGCAGCGGAGTTTGATTCAATAATTCATTAAAAGCTTAAAAGATATAAGAATACAATAGTATTCCATTTTTTTTTTTTTTGATTTAAAAAAATCAATCTTTTTTTGGAAAACTGTATATTTTGTTTGATTTTTCTGAATCTTGATAACTACCATTTTTTTTAATACTATTTACAAGATTTAAAAAAAAAAATTATTTACTCTGAAAATAACGGTACCCAACTACTAAGAGAGTTGGCTTAGCCTGTGGCGATCCATTAATTTACTTTAAGTATTATATTCCACTTAGTTTTAAAAATAATAATATTTTACTTAGCTTAAGAACGACTCATCAATCATTCATAGAATAATTTGTTAAATTTGTTTATCGAATGTAAACAAACGTATAGTAATAATTATTGCGAAGTTTTCTCGAAAAATAAAATAAATTACATTGGTTTTTGAAAAAAAACGTGGAATATCTCCGGCAATTACCTTACTTATACAAAAATATTTTATTTCAATCAAAATGTTTAAGAAAAATATTTAAAATGATAGCTATCAACAGTATTTTTTATTTATTTAACTTTTATGTTATTAAGAATATTAGTTTGGCTCTTAGTAAGAAATTCTCTTATTAATGTTAATAAATTCTTCAGTGCTAGAAAACCGTGTGATGCCTTCTAGTTCTGAGAAAATTGAGAATTTTGTATCTCACTATGTATACATACTACATATATGTAGTAGCTACATACTTTCTTTATTTCTTTTTAGAAATTATTTTTTTTTTATTTTTAATGTACTCAAATATTTCGTATTTCGTATTTTGGTAGATATGTCATGTGTATTTATATTTTTCGACTCCACTGTATGTGTCACAGTGCATATGTGTAGGGTGTATACTTTGCTTTAAGTGTAAAGAACGATATTTGACACTTTTTAATTATACAATACGAGAGTTAGTGGTATAAATGCTGAATACCCTCCCAGCAACGTTGCCACAATGTTACAAGTGTAACAAAAGTGTTACACTTTTCTTAATTTTTTTGTATTTGTTACTATGTTACTTTTTTTTTCTTTTTGTTACACTTTTTTCTCCAAACTTTTTTTTTCTTTAAAAATTTACTTTATGATTTTTTTAATCAGTGTGAAGTGCGCTTAAACAACACTTCCACCTATTTGTACACCTACGTCCTAAATTGAGTTGAAATCACCTTCATTCGACTCGATCGAACTCGTTCAGTTACAGTTTAGTCGAAATCTTGCTATCTTTCACTTCAAATTCAAACTCGATCTCTCGATCCAGCATATAAACATGGTTAGATATCCATTCCTCAAAGTATTCCAGTTTCCACATTCCATGTTGGCTCTTTGCAAAATCCTCAAAAAGAAAATCTTTTTGAAAATATAACAGAATTGGTTTATAAAATATTAAGTTTACCACACAGTTCTACGGCAGCAGAACGTATTTTTTCAGAGCTAAATTTGATAAAAAATGATTTAACCAATAGGTATCACTTGAATACCATTGAATCAATAATGTTTGCAAAACAAATAAAAGATCAATTCTCTTAATTTGCCTAAACATGTTTTATGTAAAACTTAAAATGTGTCTTACTTATAATAATTTATTAACTTATTATTTAATGTATAGTTTTGTACTGAATTTAAAAACTGTGATGAAGAAAACTTATGTTCCTATTAAAAATTAAAAATTGAGTTCAAGAGCATTCTTTGATTTAAATAATTTTTTTCAATTTGTTACATTTTTTTGGCTTTTGTTACGTTTTTTAAAAAAATGTGTTACACTTTCGTGAAGCCCAGCGGCAACGCTGCCTCCCAGGGCCCCTTTCTGACACACATGAATTCACGTATCACTGTCGGATCATCTCATCAACATCATCATTATGGCCGTAAGCTCTACTTGAACTTTGAGCTTCGTGCTATATGCCGCTGCATACAATAATGATGGCAAACGGTACACTCCAAGGCTTCTTTTAACTTCCATGTATGTAGGTATATACTATGCATAATCAGCCTAAGCCCCTGATAAGGGATGAAGGGATTTATCATGATAATCATTAGGCATATGAGTTTCAACACATCTTTCAATCCATAGAGTCCAAAAGCAGACAGCATCCTCACAGCAGGCATAATGTTGATGGAAGATTTTCAGTGTTTGCCCTCGCTCCTTCCATACACACATATAGACATATAGGTAAAGAGGCTACATAGAGCCATGATTGCAAAGCCTCGCAGACAGGCCTTGAGACTCAGTCATCTATAAGACCAATGATTACGTAAAATGGCAAGGAGCATGGATACAATAGAGGCAAAGTAAACTACACAATATCGTCGACGCACACATGAAGAAGATGAAGAAGTAAACGAAAAACATACAACAAAAGCTGCACAAAAGCAGCAACACCAATAACAAGGACATCCATACAACACACAGGAACAAAACAAGACCATGATTAATACCAAGATCCAGAGTGAAGACGAAGAGAAATACGATGTAATAATTACAATTCCACAGCCGCCCTTAAGCCCATCACCCTCTCAAGCCGCAATAAAACCAACACCCACAGCACAGCCCATCCCTGATGTAGACACAATGACATTGCTTTGTTTGTACTTACGGTAATTTTCGCAATTTTTTTTCGTCCTTTCGTTTCGTTTACTTACTTCTGCCTTACACCATTGCTCTTCCCTAAAATCTGCGGGAGGTAATGGTAAATGAGTTTTTGAAGGCAACGAACAAACGTACCTATGCCAGGTTATGTAACACACGATGATTAATAACAGGGTGTTGGAGTCACGAAATGGATAAAATGGCGCGATTACACACTGTGCATTTATGAAGGGGCGAGACACAAGGAGATGAGAATTAAGGGATAGGGATGGATAACATGCCCTTCTGATGGATTAATAGGGGTTTGGGGGAAACAATTTAACTCGAAGAAGAGTGCCTATGATTTAATCATAAGATGAGTAGCTGTCTAATTGATGTTAAAAGAGTACGTGCATTGAATTGACGATGAATAATCTTCGCCAGAGGAAAATTTGATTGGGAGGGCTTGGAGAGTGATTTACAATGCTTCAATAGAATAAACGATATATAGGTACAAACTGATTGATGGCTTAGAAAAAGTAAATCAATAATTGTTAAATCAAAACCTGTCGTATAAACGGGAAGAGAAGGGAAAAATTTTAAGATTTCAGAGTGCAGAGTACAAACAAGGATTCAATTTGCATATTTAATAAATTTATAAATTGTAAACTCTACAACCAAGTCTGATACCTACCTATGTAGCGATTGTAGGTTGTTTGACTGATATCTTTAGAAAGGAAATCAGAAAAATGTACATAAAGCTAAATCAAGTCTTTCCTACAGGCTTACTGATTTTGTTTCTACAATATCAGACCCTAAGTTATCATAAGCTAGAAATAGCAGAAAGTAGGAGACACATTAGTTTTTCTTTTTTTGTGGAGAAATCAAAAGAATCTGAAACCCGATACCCAACAATTCCCAACTTAAAAAAATAATGTTGTTTTCCTGCGCAATGCTTCTTGAAAAAAACTGACGAATACTCCAAGAGTATAGCTTCTCATGATAATGCGCATTTCAGACTCGGAATTATGATGACATGGTAAAGGATACGAGGGATCTACGTAAGACTTGATATATGGCAAGACCATATCAAAAATTTTACATTGCAATCAAAAAGTTTGACATTTTTAATCGTTATCGTACTCAGAACGTTTTGTAATAGGAGTGCTATTTGGATGGAAAATGGAATAGAATCATAAACATTTTCGTTTGATGATTTTTGATCGGGATTAAACCATAAACATCGTGTAATAAAGCATGTTTGATAATGAAACACCATTTCGAGCCACTGTGCTTAGCTGATTTTTGGAATTCAATCATAGTCGCACTTCGGTGTAGGCTAAAGTTCGTGAAGGTTGCCCAAAATCTGTTGTCGTGCGTCAACTGATGTTGCAAGAACCGCTTGTGTAATACCGTGAGATTAAGGCATCCGTGGCATTAGTTCCACTTGTATACATTGAATATTGATAGAAGATTTTGTCTTCAAAAAGATTTGTCCACGTTGGATACAGCATAATTTTACAATATCGCCAAAAACTTTTGAAACAAAACTTAATCGCAACTTTCAAAAACATGTCTATAAAATCGTGCATCGACTTTCAGGACGAGTTAAATCCAACAAAATTTGCTTGCGCACGAAGCACTTATAGAAGCAAATGGTCGTCTGTTTTTATATCGGAATAATTGGACATGTCGCCAGCGTGCTATTAGAAGACAAAGACCATTGGTTTATTCTGAGAAGTATACCAGCATCAATTTACTATAGATATGATCGGAAAAATAAAAAAAAATAATTCCAGAAGACGAACCACTTGCATCACAATATTGAAAGCTGTCACACATCTGCCCAAACAAGTGCATTTTTGAGCCTTTAAAACATCAAATTGATGTGTCATCCGCGTGCAGTTCTGATTTGGCACCTAGTGGTTTCTTCATATTCCCGCACTTCAAACACAAAATGCATAATTTGGAAGTACTTCAATCTCTAGATAAAAAGTGTTTCGAAAAGCCGGTCAACCGTATGCGAAAGTGAGGAATATAGAAATAGAATATAGAAATTAAAAAAAAGACATTTACGATTATGAATATTTATTTTGACTTTCTTGTCTAAAAACTTAAGTATCAACCTCCATTTCTGTGACCAATCGCTGATCTAACTAGTTGAGAAGATGTGGCGTGCAGAACAAGAAAGAAAAATATTTAATATGTATACCTTAAGGTGTGTCCACACCAAAGAAACATTTTTGAAACATTTCAGAAATTTTTAAAAAACATTTCAGAAACAGAGAAAAATTTCTAAAAAGTTTCTGAAATGTTTCTTAAATGTTTCTGACGCTCGCGAAACATTTCTCAAATGTTTCTGGAATGTTTCTGAACTATTTTTTAAACAAATAAGAAACGTTTTTTAAACAATTTTTCCTGAAATGTTTCTTTGGTGCGGATAAACCATTAGAAGTAAGAATTTGTCACTAGTCAAGTCTAGCTGATTTTGAATCACAATATAAAATCGTAGCAAATCAAAGCTTCTTGCTAGGCTTTGGAATTTAACGCTGAAAAATCACTGAAATATTTGATGCATACAGTTACATACTGGAGTAAATATCTATTAAACATTTTGAAATTTTTCATTACATTTACCCTTATCAATCAATCACCTTACACCTCAGAAATTTTTTGACTTTATAAATATTTAAAGGCTCGAATATAAATGTTTCTCATAGCGCCACAACTTTCTTTTAAAAAGCATCTAAAGGGTAAACTCATAGATTCAAAAAAGGCTATCAACCGTAAATGGAAGGGAGTCCTTGGGAAAACATATGTGCGCCAAATACAAACTTTTTGAAGCGGTTATGCGAGCAATTATGTACTATGCTGTTCAGGTCTGGGGCTTTCGACAATTTGATGAAGTAGAAAAATTGCTAAGGTACTTTCTCAAAAAGATATTCGACTGCTGGAAAATACACATACATACATATATACTGCACCTGGAGACTGGTGTATAGCCGCTGTACATTTTCTCACTCAGAACGCATTTTAATTACGTAAGAAAAATATTAGCCCTCCCAAACCATCGACTACCAAACATAATTGCAAGGAATCTGTTGCAGCTAAAATCTCAGGTTTTTGCGGAATGGTCACGGCTAGAACTTCAGTATAACGTCGAACTAATAGAGAGAGGGTTGGAGGATTGGAGTAGAACCTTTGAGCTGTTGCTGACAAAGATCGAGGAAACATGTGGAAACATGGGGAAAATTGTAAAGCTGTTGAAGCCCTAAACGGCTAAGAATGGACTGTGTTATATGGTTACGTGAAAAACGCCTTAATATATCGTAATCGAATTTTAAATGAAGCATTTTAATCACTTGAGAAAATTTTAAACTTTTAATAATAGCTTACTATAGATACATATGACTTAAATATTTATAAAACAAATTAAATCATTAGAAAATAATACTCTTCTGGCTGACGGCAAACGCCAATGCTATATACTCGTATTGTGAATTTTTGCAAACATGATTTTTTTAAATTTTTGTTTGTTCAATAAAATCACACTTTTACTACTACTACTACTACTACTATAAATGTTTCTACATCTATTATTCGATTTTCCATCCACTAGATCAAAAGTTAAAAATAATTTAGTGAGATTTCATTGAAGTTTCTTATAATTTGTTTAGACCGTAATTAATACGGTTGGTGGTAGGTTGTGAGGGAGAAAGACTCACACATATCTCTTTTGGCCAGGATTCGTAGTCAGGATGATCTCTTGGTGCAGATTTGGTAATCTATGACCCGCTTTGGTCTTCGTAGAAACAGTAGTAAAATTGGTTCAAAGCATCATTCAAACCAAATGCCTGCAAAGTGAAGTGTAAAAATATACCTAAGATGGCCTTAATTTGTTAAATGTGGAATTATAGGGTGGGATTTAGTAACGTAAGAAAAAGATAATTCTATTAACCAACGTTTTAGAAATTCAAAGTCCGAGTTGGATGCCATAGTGGAAACGAAAATTTAATTTAGTTTCACAAATTACTCCCTGGTCGCGAAGAGAGATTCACCATTAACCAAGTATTCCCTCTGTGATAGCGAGGAACCTTCTGGAGATAGTTAGTTCCTTAATATTAAGTTTCAAGAAGGTATTTAGGCACCAAGTAAAGAATTATTTATTTTTAAATAAGTTTGGTATACATAAGATCAGTTCAACATTATTTAAAGCCAAAACAAAGATAAGAGGGCAAAGGTGGTTTCCTTGAGGTACGCCAGACAATGCATGAATAGCTTTGTAACTTAATTAAATTAGTGTATTTTCTATTTTATATTTATAAGAAAATTTTCATGAATGAAACATTTATAGACAAATTGATTGAAGAATTGTGAAGAATTTTTGGACTTTTTTATTCAAATTTTAATTATATCATACTACATAGTGTGAAAAAATCACAATGAAAATGCAAATTAATTTTTTAGAATTTTGTTTTGACAAATTTAAAGTTTTTTGTGGCAACATTCAACATATTTACTCCAGTAATGAGAACTATATACCTAGTCCTGCCATAAGTTCTGTCCCTGACAAAAACACGTTTTATTTAAAAAATAAAAAAGCAATCAAAATTCTTTTTACGCCATTTATTAAGTATTAAATTTACGATATAAATATATAAGAAATTATTCAAAATGCCCCCCCTTAGCCTTCAAACAATTCCTTAAACGACCGCCTCGCGTCTATCGCCGCACGCACGACTTCCAGTGCAAACGAAACTACTGTCTTCAACAAATCACCTTTGAAAGCTCAATATTTCGGTGAGGCTTACAGCAAGCCTTCTTCTCCAAAGTGTTCCACAACCGGTAGTTCAGCCGATTAAGATCGGGGCTGCCCGAGGGCCAATCTTCTGCGGCAATAAACTCTGGTAAATTGTCCTTAAGCCATTGTTGTGTTGTTTTTGCTTTGTTGGCCGGCGCAGAATCTTGCTGAAATATCCAGTGCTTGCCAGCCGGGCAGCCCCGATCTTAATCCGCTGAACATTTTGGAGGAGAGGGCTTGCTGTAAGCTCACCGAAATATTGAGTCTCTCAAAGCTGTTTTGTTGAAGACAGTAGCTTCGTTTCCACTGGAAGTCGCGCGTGCGGCGTAGACGAGTGGCCGGATCGTTTAAGAAAGTGTTTGAAGGGTAAGGGGCGGCATTTTGAATAATTTCTTATATATTTATATTGTAAATTTAATACTTAATAAATGGCGTAAAAAGAATTTTGATTGTTTTTTTATTTTTTAAATAAAACGTGTTTTTGTCAGGGACAGAACTTATGGCAGGACTAGGTACAATTAGCGCCTAAGTGCGCCATTTTGATACCATAACTCGTATGAACCTGTGGTTGCAATTGACATGGGAAATTGTGAACAATCTCACGGAGTCATCTAGTTTGGATTTAGTTCAAAAATATCAAAGGATCTAGAAGGTTTTGATGTCTCTCATTATAAGTTTGCTTTACTTCAATCATCCGGAATTTAGATCACTCACTCAACTGGACCACCAAATTCATCCGGCACCATGTATACTGTTCAAGCTGTAAATACTTCGTTAATACATTTTGAGTTCCGATTTGAATTAAGAAAATCAAAAATCTTGAGTAATGAATAACATGTGTTCGAATTAAAAAAAAAATGTCTGTTAATCTTGGTGAAGATAAATATTTTTTTTTCTCAAAATGTGAACAAATTTAATTTTCCATGCCCATTGTCGCAATCAAAATCGCTTAAAAAACTTAGTTTGCATAATAGAATTCAATTTCATATTGAAAGACTTGTTGCCTAAAATATTAGTAACGAATGAACTTTTTGGTATCAAAATCGTAGGTAAAGTTAAAAAAAATGGACTTCGTCATAGAGGCTGAAACCGAGAAATCAGACAGGCAAACAGCGAGAATTACAAGACTAACACTTATCTGCCAAACTTGATCAAAATCTCGAGTTCGATATTTGTGGGAATACTTACTTTGCCAAATAATATCCGTGTGAAAATAAAGAAGAGAAAATAAAATCTCCTTTAATCCCAAGGAAACTCATTCTAGTAATTCAAGTTTATTAAGCATCACCATTTCATCCTTGATTAAACCCCAAGGCTTAAATATCAATACGCATACAAATGTTCAGTCTAGTTTTCGCATCCATTCAGGGCTTATCGCTTAAAGTTGCATCAATAAATAAAGGAAAAATTACCCAATTTCTTTGAATGCCACCGGTACTTCTTTTGAGAACCTCAACTTCAACCATGCAGGCTCAGCACTTCAGGCCTTCCCAAAACGACACGCATTTATCTACACATTCTATCCTCGAATCCAATCTCACTAAGTAAATCAGCCAGTACCCTTTTCCAAACCCATTTAAATTTAATCCTCGAATTGGCAACTACACTCTCATTTGCATTTTTTTTTCTTTTGTTGTGTGTTTGCTTCTTCTTCTTATTTTGTTGTCCTTCAATGACTTAACCCAATGAATGAAAGCACCATTCTGACCACATGTGTGATGTGTGTTAACTTAATCCATCCCTCATCCTTCCCCACACATAAAATGCAAGATAAAAATGTCCTTCTTGTTCTTTGACAAATAGAAGTCCTATTTAGTTTCATCTCGAAACAGAAAAATTTGTTTGTATTGTCACACAGGAATGGATATAAATAGCCAACCAAGAAAAAAATAGTTCAAACGAAAAGTTCTCGAAAAGGATACCAATTTCTTTGGCAAATATAACCGAGTGTGCAGTTTGTGTTTTCCTTTTGTAGCGCTTCATCTGCGAATGTCCTCTGATCCTGAATGACATCCTTTTACAAAAGGTTCTATTAAGCAATTGTCCTTGCTGTTGCGGCACACATACACAAAAACTCCCCCATTTAAAGTGATATAACAAATATACCGCATTAATTTGGGAATAAATAAAATCGTGTCCTCTGTTCGACGACAACGCACGGTTAAGGCGATACATCAAGTACCATTATAGGAAACAGATAGTAGTTGCTGTGTCCTGATCACCCCAACAAATAAACGTATGTTACATTGCTTTATAACACCCTCTTTGAAAAGAAAATGGCCAACGTCCTCGGCGAGAGCAAGGGCAAAATGAAACGTCCAAGCCAGGTCCAGAGATAAACGGGTGACGAAAAAGGTTATCTTCGCGAAAACAAAAAAAAAACGAGCAATAGAGTACCAGACTAAAAAAGAAACTAAAATGATGACGATGATAAAAATCCCCGAAAACGGACCAACAAATTTTGGAAGAATAAGGGCATTACGCCCGGTTTGTTTTATATGGCAATGGGGGTGAACTGGAAAATTTATCTCGCAAAAAAGGTAGCTGTGTGTGAGGTTGAGAATGGACAACAAAAAACAAGGAAGTCGATTTTTTTCACAGTCAAATGCAGAGGGGGCCTTATACGAATACGCACGCAGGACAGTTTTCGTCCAAAAGTGAAGGCAGAAAAGACAAAGATAATATGCACGACTGGATTGTGCGAACTTGCTCTTTTAGTTTAAGACTACTACATAAAGTGGCAAACCATTAAAAAAATGAAGTACTAGATTATTTATTAGTACTTGCTACCGAATTTGTATTGGAAAGTTCGAAAAACTCAAAAGTATATCAAAACGTGAAAACCCTTTTTCCGTCATGTACATTTTTTCCCACAAACCAACAAACTTACGCAATTTAATCAAAATCGTTATTTTCGAAAAAAAAAAACTGAAAAACCGGAATTTTTGAGTGACAGCTTTACCAGTTCTAGATAAACTAAAACAAAAATGCTCTGTTCTAAATTTAAAGCAAATCATTCAAACCTTGTAAGCTCTAAACCGACGACTTGTAGTGGAACCACATACTCACCAGACATACAGACCATCATATTGAATATTGAAAAAAATTTGTTTGAACTTCTACATCTTCATTATGTCCAACATTCCAAATTCATTCCACTGACATACTTTTTCCACAAAACCAATACTTGCCCTATAGAACAAGTGAGAACAGATGAAATTTTAGAGAGAAGGAAATGCAAAATTTATTGCTGATTTCTTGACACCGCATAAAAATTACATAAATCCTAAAGTATGGAAGAATTAAAAACTCTTCTTTGGCAGGGCTTTAGGAGAGAGCTATTGGTATTGAACTGAGAAAACGAAATTCAAATGATGGGCGGAATAAATCTGAAACTATTGCGTTGAAAAATAAACGACCAACATTTTTCAAAATAATTTAGAGTGGGTGCGTTTATTGAACGTAGGAGATTGAGAACTAACGTAACTCTCTAGTTTTCGATTGGTCAAACCTTTGAAAACGAAGGAACTTTTATGGGAAAGTATTCTGGAGTTACCCCGAAAGTCGGTTGGCGGGGGTATGAATTCGTAAAAGATTTCCGGCCAATTCTTCTGATATTTTTCGTGTTTGAACGCATTTTAAACATCCATATTAGAAACATTCTTAATGGATGTCCTCTTGAAAACTCTCAACATACATACCTATAAGGTAAGTGCAAGGAAACGGTTCTTCGGGATGTAGTACCTATTAAAACTATCAACTAATAAGAATATATTCTCGCTACCTTCTTAAATGCTGAAGGGGTTATCAAGAACGTTGGTACGTAATCTGTTCTCGGGTTCACTAGTTGACTTTGGTGTAGAAGACTATATCAGAGAGTTGGTCATATCAACGCTGAGCGACAGAAGGATTTAAGGTTTGTTAAGTAAAGCAGGTTTGACCAAACATGTGAGTAGCTTTTAGTCATGAATTTTGCTAAGTTGGAAAGATGTGGCATGAGAGCGGTTGTGTTACCAGAAGATTTGGTACTATTGGTGTCAGGAAAATTCACTTTTGTGTCAATTGAATTCACGAAAATATTTTAAGAAATTTTAGTAACTGGGCTATGAGGTGTGAACAAGGAGTAAACCAAAGAAAAACTGAGCTTATAATATTAATTACCAAAACTATGATACACCCCCTCACTCTACTCCGACATAACGGCCAAGCAGTCTCTTCGAGTGCAAAATGCCTAGATTTTGTTCTTGACCCTAAACTAAACATTGAAGAAAGGGTTTAGAAGACCTGTGTATAGCAAAACTTTTGGTAAAAAGTGGAGTCCACATAAACGATTTGATTGTGCTTTGTCCCGCACATACCATCCACACATATATCATCGATACATCTCAAGAAGGTTCAAGTAACTGCTAAGGTTGCCACCACTCTAAGATCTTGCCCAATTGAAACATTAAGCGTTATTTTTCCCTTCTACCACTTGATTTACATATTAAATCCTTGTATCTTGGACCGCGTAGAGACTAAAGGAATCCAAATCTTAGTTTAGCAACTTTTATGGTCACAGTAATATTACCGATTTGTTTTCAATAGAGATGTTTTCTACTCCCACTAACTAGTACACTCTCCTAGGGAGACACTTCTTCTAAGATGGGCGAACTCTCATATATTCCGAGCAAAAGCCCGTTGAAATTTATTAAAGCTACCAAATGGGTTGAAAATTGCCTTCAAACTCAGTCAAAAGACATAAAAAGGGTCCAACATGCCGATGATAGAACGAACGAGAATGACTGAATGACGCACGTATTTCTTGTAGGAGCAGCAACAAGGGGAGAAGAGGCACCTCACCAATACACCAGCGACTGCCATTCCTACTGTGAACATCAGCTTTAGTGAGTTGATGGGCCACCTCACCCTTATATTGGTAAAATCCTCTTGAGGAAAGGGACAGTCTCTTCTAATTATTCGGCCATCCTGACCAAACAAACGGACACATACACCAACCGCACTGACCTATCAAACCCATCTACCAGACCTTGCAAAAATCCGCATGCTCCTACGTCCTGGTATGATGGGATGATTTGGCAAGTGAGGATAAAGGAAAGGATCAATCCCTTAAGCGGCGTCTCCTTATCCAGTTGATGACCGACATTTCTTCAATGACTTCAAAGTACCCTCCGATATTTCAGGATATAGTTTACTGAAACTCATTAACACCCATAACGAGCTTGAAAGATATATGTTTCATTATACATGGGAGTCACAATCCCTTGGGTATCACAACGGATGCACAATAATCTAAGTGTGACGGTAACAAGATTAAGTGGCAGCCCATTAACCTAACCTAACCTAACTAGTACACCCATAATAGAGCATCAGTAAAGATTTTGAGATTATGCTCACATTCAAGAAGAACTAGGATAACGAAAGAATTCGAAACAACTATAATAACTGATTGCTCAAAGATGAAGTGTGTTGGAGTAAGGAATTCTTTGAGGTCTCTACATATCTGTAAACCTTTTTCGGCTACCCTGACTACTACTACTACTACTACTTTGCTAATGTTTTTCAAGCTGTATTACTGATCATAAGTATGTAACTCAAATATGATCCAAATCATAATGCGAATACGGCGGCAGTCATGCGGTCATTCTAGTACATTATCCGGGACCGAACGGGCTGAAGAGATTGGGGAAAGAGTCAACATTCTGCTAGGGCTATATTCTCCCAATTTTTCTTACCGAACTTGGAGCAGTTTAACTAACTGCATTATAACTATAAAATTTGACTCACCTATTATAAAATCCTAACGCGTGATCTGACATGAAGACCCAGGTTCCTATAACGGACAATGGCTAAGCTATGCTAGACATTTCTCACATCTGAGAGGATCAGCAAGAAAAAAACAGTCTTTCATTTCCTCTGCAAGTGGCCTACTCTTGTAACGAAGTTACATACTTCACCCACCGCGGCACGCCGACGCAACTACTCAGCTACTCAACTAAAGCAGCCTTTTCTGCCGAACCACCTAACATATCAAAACCATTGCATACCTTAAGGCGCCCACGGAGATATACATACAACACTATATTGGAATGTAGTCGTCGGTAGTACAACAACAAAATACGAGGTGTGCATTGTGTTTAATTCTATGTATTCACATTTGCTGACGACGATGGATGTGATATAGGGAGGTAGAAAATCGAGACCAAATCGGATTCTCTCTCGCCTAGTGTTGTTGAGGTACCAATATAGAGTACTAAAGGTTGCAGATTATCCCTGAAACACGCTGTTAGGGTACGTGGTGTACTATTCAGACGTTTCAAAGCTTTTTGGCTCTGGCCGTAAATTGTGTGTGTGTTGTTCTGCCTTCTCGGTACCTCCCTTTTATTTTGCCTTAAACTTTGTTTGAGGCTAAGGATTTAATCCTACCCCGTTTGTACCCCGCTGCGATTTGAGCCGAGGCTAGAGATTAATCTCACGACCGATTTTGCCAGGCAATTCAATCAAAGCTAAGGATTTAATCCTACCGTCTGACCGTGTCTTGTCGTTGCCTTAGGCTAGGGATCTAATCCCACTGCGTTTTGCCTATAGCTTCAGTCAAGGCTAGGGAAGTTATCCCACCTACTGTCACCGCCGCCCCTTGTTTTGCCACGAACGTTTGTTCGAGGCTAAGGATTTAATCCTACCCCGTTTATACCCCGCTGCGATTTGAGCCGAGGCTAGAGATTAATCTCACTACCGGTTTTGACAGGCAATTCAGTCAAAGCTAAGGATTTAATCCTACCGTCTGACCGTGTCTTGTCGCTGCCTTAGGCTAGGGATCTAATCCCACTGCGTTCTGCCTATAGCTTCAGTCAAGGCTAGGGATCTAATCCCACCGTCTCACCCTTGTATATGAAATACCGTGTTAATTATTTAGGTAAATGAAAATTTGTGAACTATATGAAATACCGTGTTAGTTATTTAAGGATTTTATACAAATGTACAAGTATATGAAATAATTTGTTAGTTAGAATTAAGATAAAACTGAATAAAGTCGGACATTATTTGGAGTTCTGAACTTTCAAAACCGAGTTTTGTGCTTTCTTCGGACTGACCCTGGACAAGCTGACGCTAGCTCAGTCTTTGAATAAAAAAGCATCACACTCTTGCCCAAAATTAGAGCACAATAAAACGTAAGACTTTCGTAAATAAATATCCAAGTCTTCATCTCTTTTTAATAACACGACGAAATGGCTACAGGACGAATTTTGATTAATTCTGTACCGTGTCCTCCCATGGATTCCTTCGACCCCGAACTAGCGGACTGAGGATTTTTAGGGGGGTTTATGATGCACAGTGGCCAGATGATAACTCGATGGGATTAGTTGCCACTTGAGCACCAGTCAACAAGCTACCTAGCTTACCATATTGAGACAGTATCGGATGCGGATGGAGGTCCGATTGAGTGAATGATCGGATTACTTATGATTGTGTACATGTGTGCATGCCACAAGTATATGACCACCCATCGTCGCCATTTATTAAATTTATTAATCAAGTCTACTGCGTCTGTGTCAAATATCAGGTGATTCAACTTTATCGTCTGAAAGCAGCGTGAAACTTGTTTGGACAATATTTCTTTGTCGTTTGGCTACATGCAGAAATGTAATGCACTCTTGCATCTTGGATGTCAGTAGATAGAAGAGAGTGAACTAAAATCTCAGAAAGAACTCCCTATACTTATGTTTGTCAACGAAGCAAATCTGGAAAAAGAGCTATAGTTTTAGCGATCTTAGTCTGTTCTTGACTGAGGAACAATAGATCTAAGGGTCGCAGGGGGCTTATACCTCAAAATTTATCAACATAGATCAAAATGTTAAACTTGCAATTCTGTTTTGCACAAGGCTTGATTCCCTAGTGGTGCCAAAGAGATAAAGCGAAACCTCTACCACATATTGATATTTTCAAAATCAGGGAGGATCAGGAAAGCTAAAATAAGTATAAAAAGTTGTATTTTGTTAACCTATTTATTTTTAAACTACAGTGTCGGATGATTTTCATCACGATCTGTTACTAGCATCCAAGGTTCTTCTCTGAAACGTTCTCATATTGAAAATGTACGTCTCTGGACTAAAAGACAAAAGAAAAAAAAAGAAAAGATTTAATAGCAAAATCTCAAGTTGCACGTTTGTCGTATGTAAATTACTATACTTTTCGCGAATCGCATGCAACATGAGTGAGCAGAACATCACTAAGGGATTGCGGATTCAGAGCCAAGCTCTTCGACATCTCTAAAGCATGGCATTCACCCTCTTGCTTGCCATCAAATAAGTCAGGGAGCCTTAAGGAGAAAACAACACAAAAATAGAATAAGAAAAGAGGACACATAGAAGGATTTTCCTTGCACGGTTTATGGAGATTTATTGCCAACAATTTACGCTGTGAAAATTGCTCGAGGATTTTTTACACAATTGTTTTGTTTTTTTTTTGTGCTCAAACTTCCAATATGTCGCACATCCACCTAGATAACATTCACTTTTCCTTCTCCTATACTCGCACATTTCTCCTCACACATAATGTAAGACCACCAAAAATGCGTTGTTTTATTTCCCTTGCCATTCATCATGATGCCTTTGGCTGTGTAAATTTACAACTTGAAGTCAATCATCATTTGTGTCAAGTTTGCAACTTCTCCAGATGCAGTTGATCATCGTCGTTCCTTATTACTCGTTGGTCCCGGTCCTTATGTGTCGTTGGACTACCATCAGCTATATTTTGATTTTGATATGCCCCATTGTCCCATCAGGCGCACTGTTATTGCCGTTGTCTGTCGTCTCGGTGATGGCGATATGGTGACGCGGTGGTGTTGACGGTGAGGCAATATATTAGTGTATTAGGGATCAATGGAACGGACTTTAAGGATATTGCAATAATTGAATTTCACACTCAGTGAACTGCAAAAGTTGAATTGTTTGTATTTCACTCAATATTGCATGAATCAGCAGATCCTTTCAACCGTGCATCGGGGGTATCATGATGATGATGATGGCAATAATAATGCACAGCACACACATCGCCGAGAAGAAAGGATATACATATACCCACCCCACACAGGACGTTTGTGTAACATCGGGTGCATCTACTTTATGAGATTAATGATGTGAATGGGTTTTGGTTGAGGGGTATCCCCAAGCGGGCAGTTTTGCCTCTAGCATTTTTCCAGCCCTTTAACCCCACCAATTGAAAAATCGAATAAATTATCATTTTTTGTTGAAAATATTCTAATAGTGAATTAGGCGCACGTCAAGACCGCATAGTCATAACCATCAAAATCCCTTAGAAGCTATTAAGAGGCCAGGCAAAGAGGTCGTAAAAATACAATAACCAAACTATAAGCCAGTACAAGAACTCAATGAAAAATCTTAAGTGAGTTTTCGTGTTTGGCCTTTTTGCTACGGATCTGAAGGAGTTTTCTGCATAGCCTCACTCTCCGCCATTAAATCCAATCTCATCTTTGGCTTTTCTCAATAAATCCAAAACAACACACAACTAACCCAATAATGCGGATTTTAGGAGGTCGCGATTTTATACGTTTTTTTGATGGCCGAAGGAGTTTTATTGGGCGAGTGCGGTAATGGTAGGGTGAAAAGATTGGCCAATATCAAAATGTTATCATAAGCAGTTAAATATAAAAATATTTGTGCAAGAGGCTTTCATTGTTATGTTTTCCGAGCCATCCGTTAGGACCATTTGAAAATAAAATTTTATTGTTGTTAGCTGTGAAGCCGAAGTGCTCTACTCGATGTTTATCGAGAAACAAGAGACAAAAATTCATCTTTATTTAATGGAGACCAAGGTTTAAAATCAGAGTAATAAGTACCCCTTGTCAAATGGAGAAAAGTATTACGTATCCGAGTAGTACTACTAAATAAACAAACTCTGTATTCGACAGAACGTCCGAAGTTAGTCTTAAAGCTAAACTGATGACTAGGGTTCGGATTTCCATGCAAATTAATATTTTTTTAGGAACACTTTGGAAGCCAGGCAACGAATTTTTTATACGAATTAGGAAATTTCCTTTAAAACGGTATTCAATCGTTAGTGCATATTCTTGCATATTTTACTATAAATGCATATTTTGCATAGTTTTCCATATTTTTATAATAAATTCATATTTTTAGAGTATAGTGTTCAAAAATTTAATTAGACAGTAAAATAAAATGCACGACTGGGTCGCACGAACTTGCTCCTATGTAATAGACAAGGAATTTTAAAAACGAATGTTGTTAGAGAAAACTGTTCATAAAGATAAAATTAATTTTTTAAATTCTTTTAGTAGTAAAAGACAAAAACGGAATGCTATGCAAATATGAATTTATGCACGAACAAAAACTATAAGTCGTTGTAGTGGTTTCTTAAAAAAATAAGCTTTTATATAGAAAATTTTTAAAAGATCTTTAAGAAAAAATTAGTACGCCAACTTTAAGTACTTATTATTGTACGAATGAAAATAAAATTTCCAAAAAAAAATATTTGGCTGTTTTTGAAATATCGAATTTTCCAAAAGAGAAATGATTTTTTGTTTTAAATTTAAAAAATATATTTTTCTTAAGTTTTGAAATGCAATGTTTTTAAAATTTTTTAGAAGCATCTCTTTAAGAAATTTCATTTAAATCCGTTGTGTTGATAATGAGAGTAATTCAAAATTCGTAAAAATGGTTCAATGGTAAGTACAAGCTGTAATACAGGGTGATTTGCATAAGGTGTGACAAAAAGCTAGGGCGTGTAGGTTGGACTTAGACAAGAAAAAAATCGTATGGGAGGGGGGGGTTTATTTCCCCCCGTTTAGGCGGGAGGGGCAATTTAAGAAAAAAATCACTTAAAACAGAAAAAAAATTATTAAAAAATAACGGTGATACCTACAGAGTAATGCTATAGCATTTTGAAAAGCCAGAAATACATTCTTTAATTTTGTTTTTAAATAAAGTTGTTCGAGTGAATAGTTTTTGAAAAATTAATTTTCAAAATCAAAATTTTGAAAAAAAAAATGAAAAAATTTTTTTTAAACAATTTTTTTTCAAAATTTTACGTAATTAAGTATTATTTTTGTATTCAATATTCAATGCTCTTATTAATTTTTGATCAAACACAAAAAAACCGGATGTCAAAATGTTTTGTATTTTGAGAAAATCAAAAATAACAAAAACTACTTTTGTTCTAAGAATAGCCTTTTATTTTAGTTTTTATACGTCTTTGGATTCTTAGGTGAATTTACGATTGAAAGGATTAACTTTCTTTTTAATATTTTTTTAATTATCGTCTTATAAACATACAATAATGTGACAAAGTACTGAATTAACCATATTTCACACATTTTTTCATTGAGAACACCTGCGTGAGAGCATTGGTTTAAAATTGACCTGCCACCTTTTCATTATGGTGGGTTCGGCTTGGCGTAGGTGGATTTACGAAAAAAAGTATTAACTTTTTTTGTAAAATTTTTTTATTATCAGTCTTATAAGCATACAATAAAGTGACAAAGTACTGGATTAACACATTTTTCATTGAGAACACCTGCGTGAGAGCATTGGATTAATATTAACCTGCGAATGTTTTTTAAATAATTTTTTGTAATAAGCTTTAGTTAAAAAATAGTTAAAAATTTAAATAAACAGTAATTATGTATTTTATCTAAATATGCATGTATTTCTTATTTTAATTGATTTCAAGATTCAGGAACATTCTTGTTCTTATTTCGCAATTGCACTTTTCTGTCACTAGTTAGGGCGTGTAACGTTGCATTATTTAAAAAACATTCGCAGGTCAATATTAATCCAATGCTCTCACGCAGGTGTTCTCAATGAAAAAATGTGTGAAATATGGTTAATCCAGTACTTTGTCACATTATTGTATGTTTATAAGACGATAATTAAAAAAATATTAAAAAGAAAGTTAATCCTTTCAATCGTAAATTCACCTAAGAATCCAAAGACGTATAAAAACTAAAATAAAAGGCTATTCTTAGAACAAAAGTAGTTTTTGTTATTTTTGATTTTCGCAAAAACTACAAAACATTTTGACATCCGGTTTTTTGTGTTTGATCAAAAATTAATAAGAGCATTGAATATTGAATACAAAAATAATACTTAATTACGTAAAATTTTGAAAAAAAATTGTTTAAAAAAAATTTTTTCATTTTTTTTTTCAAAATTTTGATTTTGAAAATTAATTTTTCAAAAACTATTCACTCGAACAACTTTATTTAAAAACAAAATTAAAGAATGTATTTCTGGCTTTTCAAAATGCTATAGCATTACTCTGTAGGTATCACCGTTATTTTTTAATAATTTTTTTTCTGTTTTAAGTGATTTTTTTCTTAAATTGCCCCTCCCGCCTAAACGGGGGGAAATAAACCCCCCCTCCCATACGATTTTTTTCTTGTCTAAGTCCAACCTACACGCCCTAGCTTTTTGTCACACCTTATGCAAATCACCCTGTATAGTAATTTCAATTTTTTTTTTTATTAAATTAAAGATCGTAAGAATTGATTGAAAGAAAAAAATTTTATCAAAATTCTAGGCACCGTTTTTGAGAAAAATACGATTTTTGAAAACCATTTTTTAAGATTTGTATAGTGGGTACCTTTATTTTTAGGTAAAATACATTTTATTTTCTCACATCTTCTAGATTATATTGAGAAACTTTTTTTTTATCAAGTTCAAAAAATCTAGCATAAGGTTTTCGAAATATTGAGTTTTGAAAAAAAAAATTGAAATTTTTTTTTTCAATCCATATTTTTTTTTTTAAATTGACTACACATTTCCATTCAAATTGTTGGGGAGATTTACCAAACAAAAAATGATCGAAATCGGTTGCACCGTTTTTGAGAAAATCAAAAACAAAAAAATGCTTCTTTGGGAGACCCACTTTTTTAGGCTTCGCTATTATCGTAATGTCAACTTTGATCAATATCTCCAGTTCGATTTCTTTTACGAGTGCATAACTTGCCTTATAGTACCTATAAGTCGCAAGTAAAATTTTTATGATCTATGCAAATAAAATTTTTCAAAATCAGAACAATGTTTTATGTTATTTTTAATTATTTATTTTAATATTAATGTTTACGTTAACTGTGTTTTTTTTTTTAATTTTAATTTCGCTATAAGTTATTATTTTATTTAATAATAAAAATAAAAAATTGAACCGAAATTAAGTTAAATTGGTTTCAAGCGCATATTTTCAGATTTCAAGTGCATGAAAATCCGAACCCTACTAATGGCCATTTAAAGCTAGACGAGTGGCATAAGTAACGTTATGATTTTTTTATTCTGATTTTATCTAACTTTGCAGTTAATTAAATTCTAGATTATGGTTTGGAAATATGTTATGGAAAGCGTTAGTTAACTTCTTTAAAGTAAGCAAATTGTTAAGTGCTACCATACTTATACCTTAACACTAGGCTGTTTAAAATTTTGCGACAATATGTCTCAAATGGTGTACACTGTTGGCTTCGACCTTCGACTTTCCAAAGCATTTTCCATTGCTTTTTTAAAAAAAATTAGGTCCAATCAACGCCCTCACTTCTTCTCGGATATCGGCCTAAGACTGTTTCATGGTTATTGGCTTATTGACAAACACCTTGATTTTTAGATTGGTTCCCCCAAAGAAAAAATTTGAAGCCAATAAATCGGACGAACATGGTTGCCAATTAAAATCAGGAAAACTCTATATTAACGGAGCACCAAAGCTTTCCGTCAGGTGAGCCGTAGTTTAATAAGCTGTGTGAGTTGTAGCTCCTTCTGGTTGAAACCACAACTCTGAGTTGTTGTCTAACCTCTAAATTTAAAAAGTTTTCAATCATTTAAGGCAGATGCTATTTTGGTTAGGTCGAATGTAATGGTCATTTAATACGATATGGTCAGTAAAACTCTTCTGTTTTTATGCAAGTGCCATTCATGACTAATGGGATGGCACAAACAGCAACTTTGTGTTTTCGAAACATTATTTTCCAAGGGGGTGTTAATACTCTGTTGTTAAGTTCTAAGTCCTAAGAACATTGGAAAATCTGGATGCAATTATGAAAAGATTCTAGTGAAACAATAAGCTGGATTATAAGTTTCAGACAAGAACATATGGAATAGTGTTGGAGACCCAATGGAGCCTTGGGTCATACCAGCAATATTTTTTTTGATTATCAAACTTAAAACCTGACAGAACTACTTGAGTTTAAGATATTTTTAAAGCTGATTGAAGATCAGTATTTTCATTGCTTTGCAAAGAAGGAACACGTTTTTGTTAATTGATCCGTAATTGGAGAGGAAGGAAAATTCGACCTTTTAACGGAGTGGCTAGAAATCTACCCTTCCAAACTATTCGTAAGAAGTCCCCGATTAGTGGGACAAACGGAAAAAGGTGGTATTCTGTTTTTGAAAATATAAAAAAACCTACAAAAAAACCTATAAATGCCTATGTATGTGTAATTAGGTCTGAAAGTTGTGATGAAGTCGGTCCCAGAAAGTGGTGTCTGGAAATGGACCGAGATCTAACTGCGACCGACCATCAGATTGATCTATTCACTCAGAATGCCATCGATATCGTGGTAATAAACTCATTCCCAAACAGCAGTATTTCCACGAGCTCACCGAAAAGAATGACCATCAAATGTGAGATTGAAATAAAGGGTGTTTCCATAAGGTCCGTGAGATGTTAAAATGAAATAAAACAAGTTGTGTGTAAGGTATTAACAAAATTCTTTTTTTATTTGAAAAACCTATCTATGGAATCATCGATATCTTCGTCAGGGCTACTTACTCTTCCGTACAGTGGCGGAATGTCATATAGCTGCCATAAGAAATAGGTTATCATCATTCTGTACCGCTTGCCATTGACGATGACCGCCTCACCAAGGTCGTTTTTCAAAAAGTATGAACCAATGACGCCATCGGACTCAAATCCACACCAATCGGTAACTTTATAAGGATGCATTGTCACTTGGTGAACTTCAAATGGGTTGGTGTCACCCTCTATAAGGAAATTTTGCTTGTTAACACAGCCAATCATTAAAAAATGCGCCTTTGTTGCTAAATATAATATTTTAGCCAAAATTGGGGTGCTCTTCCAAATGCTACGAAGCCTCATCAGCAAACAAACGGCAGCGTTGTCTTGAGGTCCTGGGTCAATTGGATCTTGTTCGGGTGTAGGCCCAAGTCCATCAGATGCACAATTCACCAAGTTAAATTAGTGAAGAATTTGCTATACATTTTCACGGTGATTTGGTTTCAGTAAGGGGATAATAAACAACAGATTTGACAGATGTCACCAAAACAAGAATGAGAATGAAATTCAACCGGGAATTACATAGTTACACGAGGCCGCTGCCATTCTTAATTTATCAATTTTAACCAAGTGGCGACGAGACTAACTTGTTAACTTCCCATAGGGAGTTATTGTAATCGGTCCGATTTGTCAAATTGGAATTTTTGACATTTCTCGACGTTTCAAGGTCCCTAGAGGCTATATCAATCATTTTTAGAGAGATGTCTGTGTGTGTGTGTGTACGTACGTTCGTACGTTCGTACGTCCGTACGTTCTTGTACCATTTTTCGTCGTCGATATCTCAAGAACGAGTAAAGATATCGACTTCAAATAAATTTTATTTAATAGATAATAACTTCGAAAGAGGCTGAAAGGGCGTTTATTAAAATTCAGTGAGTAGTTTTTTCACTATAACGGTTTAAGAAAAAAGTAAAAATTTTGGTTAGTTTCAAATATCTCACGAAAAAATAATGCTATTGATTTCAAATAAAATTTAATGTACTCATTATAAGGTCATACAGATTTGGTATGAATTTGGAAAAAAACGAACTTACCGTTATTTTTTTAAAAAAAATAAACTGAAAAAAAAAATTTCATAACCCAGATATTCTAAGAACGGAAAACAATTTGAAACTCAAAATAATTTTATTTTACGAAAAATAATGTGTTTGGCAACTGGTGAAAATTTAAAAAAAATTCAGTTTACAGTTTTTTTACAAAAAATAAAAAACTATATAAAATTCTATTGAAAATTGGTAAAAATTGTTTTTCGACTCAAATTTCTCGAGAACTAGTAGTGATATTGACTTTTAATTAAGTTTATTTTATACATAGTATAATTTGTACAATTGGTAAAATTTTGACAAATATTAAATTAATAGTTTTTTTTTAATAAAAAAAACTACATATTAAAAATTCTAGTGAAAACTAGTTAAAATTGTATTTCAAGTCGAATTTCTTGGGAATGAACACCGATAGTTCCTTCTAAAGTATGTTATTTTATACATCGATACCTTCCCGTAAGAATGTATAAGCGACATTTCTAAAATTGTTCAGGAAACGAAAAAAACGAAGAAAGTTCTAGTTGAATCATAGTGTGCTAAGAGACAATTTTGGTTAAACTAAGTGACATCTAACAAAATTTTTTGTTGCTCACGACAATGAGATCTTTATTAATGTCGCTTAGCATAATTTTTTTGGCGGATAAAACAAATTTCAGGGGGCAACATTATTTTAATGAGAAAACATGGCAGTTGATAAATTTTTTTGTTTGTACTCTAGTTTCCTTTTCATGCATATTAGGTTGGCGAAACCCAGGCCAAAACGTGGCCCTTAACATATAGTATATTTCCTCATCAAAAAGTCATTTTCGAAAAAAGTGTCGCTTAGTACATTCTTATGGGAAGGTATCGACATAATACAATTATTAACACATGGTTAAATTTTGACAAGTATCGAATTGACAGTTTTAACAAAAATATAAAAAAAATCTACTAAACAGTAGTAATATTTGTTTTTCGACTAGAACATCTTGAGAACGAGCAATGATATTGACTTTGCATTATTTAATTTTATACATAACAAAATTTCTAACAAATGGTTTATATTTGACATATATCTAGTTTTAGAGCGGATATATTTTGTAAGTGACCTTCCATCAATAACCAAACCATATCTTTATATTTGAATATTTCGTTTTTAAATTTTTTTCAATTTAAATGTTTGGAACCGAAATAATAAAGTAATTTCTATAATATAATACATTTTGAAACAACTTATACATTAACAATCTCAATTTCAAATCTCTTTAAATAATTAAAATGCTTTTCAATCTTAAAATAATGCTTGTTTGAATTTTACAGCTAAAGTTTGTTTCGCTGAAAATTTGGTTATTTGAAAAAAACTTAATATAAAGTTTTCAAGACCACAAATGGGAAGTTATCAGTGTGGGTCGCACCCAGCCTCTTTTTTAGTTTCTTCTCATGGCCATGGCCAGGCAAAGTCAGTCTAAAGAAGAAAGACTCTAAAGGAAGTTGGGCTCCTTTGGTAAGCGTTTCTGGGTGGTAATGGTACACAGTGAATGTAAGGTTCTAACCCTAGTTTATTCTTTCCCATATATTCTCACCTTTAACTGAACACTCTTGTGATGAGATTTCAGGAGATCCCACTCTATTCTCCATCTCAACACCACTCTGCCAAAGAAAATAAATATTTTCTATACATTTTTTCGTTTTTTTTTTTTTTTAATTTTCGATGACAATTCTTTAGTAAAGTTCGACAAAATTTAAATAAAACGCAAACATTTATTTTGATTTCTTTTACAAAAAAACTAATTTAGTATAAAACAAAAAAATGATAGGCATACAAACAATATTCTTAATCTTCTCCTTCCACACTTTCGTTCTCTTTCTTTATTGACACGTTTTGGTTGTGCACCATGATGGGAACCCTGCCAGTCTGTGTAGATTGTCCAGGTGGTCGTCGATCAAAGGAAGATTTGTTTCCGAAAAATCGTCTCGCTAAGGCCCTTCGCGTAGGTGGAATTCGAAAACTACTTTTTGACACCAACATCGGTTTCTCTTTCTGAGGAAAGTCTTTGGAGTCACTCAACACCTCTTCGAGAGCTAGAAAGATTTTTGCTTTGAATAATATTTTCTGCCTGGAATTCATGGTTTTTATTTCAGGCAATAAGCTTTTTAAAAATTCAGAATCCGGATCCCTGTTTTGTGGCTTGCTGGTGGTTGGGAATTCTTCGGAAATATTTCGACGACGTTTTTTGGCTTGATTAGACTGTTCTACGTAATTCGGTTCTGTTTCTGGATCTGGCTCGATCACGGGATCAGGATCTGGTTCGGGCTCTTGCTCCGGCTCTGTTTCAGGTTCTGGCTCGGGTTCTGAAATCGGAACACGTTTCTCTTCTTGAGTTTTTTCACGAACTAATGGAGGTGATGATGAGGAGTCCAAGGTTATTTCATATGTGCAATTATCATCTGTTTGATCGACAGATTGTAGAGAACTTTCGAGGTTTTCATCCAATTCGGTTGGAGTTAAGATACGAAGACTTGGTAGACCTGGTCCTATGTGCTTTGTTAGAAATTGTAACTCATCGTGTAGGTAATAGCGTTTGTGGCGATTAGGTCCAGAAGGTGTTTTGTAAATATTCACCGAGCGGGCATATGCTGTGCGAATATTTCTCCAGCGTTCTTTACAAGACCCAACTGAAAATAAATACAAAAGTCATCAAGAGGATATTATTAGTTATGTGCAAGTGTAGCCTTAGCTATAGTTAAATATCGTTTTTTTGCTTATCCAAACATTCATCAATATAACGTTACAAAAAATAGTTTAATAAATACAAAAATAACTTATTGTTAATCTCCATGATCAAGAGTTATGGTCTGAATAAGTAAATTGTGCATCTGGTCTCTTATGTTTCAACAAACATTTTTAGAAGTTTAGAAAAATTAAAAAAATGTTTTGTTAATATTTTGCAATATTTTGTTAAGATCCTGTAAAGCTAATGTTATTGTCCTGATTCCATCTGGAAGTGAATGAAATAGACGGAAGTAGGGTACTGATAAAAAGTTTTAAGGGTTTCGAAGAAGATTAATGAAAATTGAGATTCCCAGATTTCATGTAGATTAGTTTGTATACCTTACACAGTAAAAAGGAATCACAGAACAGAAGGAAGCTAGAATGATCACAAGATTTACGAAAAAATTGTCTGATGACATATTTTGGCACAATAAACAGTGGTTGCATTATTTTACGATACGCACCTCCCCAAGACACCAAATAGCAAAAATGACGCAGTTTCATCTACCTTCACTCTTTGCGATCTATTTAGTGAGTTGAACAGCTATTTCTATGGTCGACCATATGGTACATTTGGTACATTTTTTACCATCGACCTGTTACACTATCATAACAAAACTGTAAGAATGCATCGTCCGTTGAATTGCCTTTCAAAAAACCAAATTGTACAATATTTAAATACTTAGTTTTATCTACAAAACCCATTTTTCAATTTTTCATAAGTTTTTCGAAAATTTTGCTAAAAACTGAAAAACAAAATAAGACAATCTTATTTCTATCACGTGAATTCTACGGCAAAAAGCTGACAAAAAAATTTAAATTAATCTTCTAGACTAGAAGTCCAACACGCACTTGGCGCTATAAATAAACTTACTTTTAAGAAATTCACTATCATCTTTGTCGAAATTCGTTAGACACCAGGGTTCGAACCTCAGTCATAAAATTTCGGAGCAAATTTGAAAAAAAAGTGGAACAAATGTAAGATTTTCGGACTATATTTGGAACAAAAAGAAAATCCTACCTTTTCAGGAAAATTAAAACATACATATTAACATAAAATAAAATGCACGACTGGGTCCTATGTAACTTGCTCCTATGTAATAGACTAGGAATTTTAAAAACGAATGTTATTAGAGAAAACTGTTCTTAAGGATCAAATTAATTTTTTAAATTCTTTTAATAGTAAGAGACGAAAACAGAATGCTATGCAAATATGAATTTATACAAGAACAAAAATTATGGCCCTTAGTAATAGACATTCATAGAATCGGTTTTAAAGTCACTTTTTGTTAGATGTAGAAAAGTTGCTTTTAAAATTTCGTAGTAACAGATCAAATTTAACAACAGTCTTATTTATACCAATAATTGTGACTCATTTTCATAATTTCGTTATTGTGAACTGATACACAAACAGATTTCTATTAACCAGATTCGTAAAGTTCTATTGTTATTCTATCATTTTAAATTTAACTTAGTTACAGGAAAGCCGCTTTTAAGTATTTATACTTGAAATTTCTACGAATGTTTGGTTAAAATCGAATTTAGGTTAGATTCGGATCTATTACTCAGGGCCTATAAGTCGTTTTAGTGGTTTCTTAAAAAAAGCTTTTATATACAAAATTTTTAAAAGATTTTTAAGAACAAATTTTGGTACGCCAATTTAAAGTTTTTATTATTGTTCGAATAAAAATTAAATTCAAAAAAAATATTGAGCCGTTTCTGAGATATCGAATTTTGAAAAAAAGAAAAAAATAGATTTTTTTTTTTAAAAATTCAAAAAATATTTATTTTAAAGTTTTGAAATGCAATGTGTTTTAGACTTTTTAGAAGCTTCTCTATACAAAATTTCATTAAGAACCGTTATGTAGATAATGAGAAATTCAAAATTCGAAAAAATGGTTCTATGGTAGGTACAAGCTGTAATATCTGAATTTCAAATTTTTTTTTATTAAATTTAAGATCAAAAAAATTAACTGAAAAAAAAAATTTTTATCAAAATTCTAGGTGCCGTTTTCGAGAAAAATACGATTTTTGAAAACCATTTTTTTAAATTTTTTACCATTTGTATGATGGGTACCTTTATTTTTAGGTAAAATGAAATTTTTTTTATCACATCTTGTATATTATATTAAGAAACTTTTATTTATCAAGTTTTAAAAAAAATCAAGCATGGGATTTTCGAAATATTGAGTTTTGAAAAAAAAAAATTGAAGTTTTTTTTAAAAATCCAAAAAAAAATTTTTTGAAAATTTCAATAGACGATTCTATTTAAATTTTTTAAGAGCCTTCGCAAAAAAAAAAATGATCAAAATAGGTGGTAAGCATTACCTAGATTTAACTAAATGAATTTTTTTTGTATTTTTATTTCTTAAATCTGTCCGTCCAGCAGTTTTTGAAAAAAAAAAATATTTATAAAATTTCGAAAAAAAATTCGTATGCCGTTATTTTTGGTTTTAAAAAAAAAAAGAAAAAAACGTGTGGGGGTAAAAAATCAAAACCCATATCTACCAAGTTTAAAGAAAATCGGCCGAGCCGTTTAGGCTGTAGTCGAAGCGACAGACAGACTGACAGCATTGCCAGACCAACTTTTTTAGTCTTCGCTATCATCGTAATGTCAACTTTGATCAAAATCTCGAGTTCGATTTTTTTACGAATGCATAACTTGCCTTATAGTACCTATAAGTCGCAAGTAAAAATAGTATTAGCAAAAAAGAAAAATAAATCAAAGGTTTCATTGAAAAACTTAGTATTCTTTTCAAAAATTGTTTTCTGGAAATAAAAAATCACAAATTCAGAAAGAATTTTTAACAAAGGCTTAATGGTTTATTTCAACAATGTCATATTTGTATATAAATTAAACAATTTGTCTGTGTGGAAAAAGTGGAGTAAATCTCGAAAAATCGGAGCGTTGGAGTAGATTTTTTTTCCTTCAAAAGTGGAGCAAATTTGCTCCGAACGGAGCAAGGTTCAAACCCTGTTAGACACTAAACCAATGCTTTCCTTACAGATGAAGTTAAAAACGGACACTTAAGACTTCATTTTTATTTCCTTTCTTTGCATGCATAAATTTTCTATATAGGGTAGAGAAATAGAGGAAATATGATCGATAACCTATTTTGTATAGCTCGTTAATTTTGTTCACTCTTTTATTAAGAATTTAAGCTCAGCTGTTATTATTGAAGAAACATGCATACAAAATGTTGGCGTTTCAAAAAAGCTATAATTATTTTTAGATTCAAAAATTAAATTCTTCATTCACATAGCAGAAATCGATCGCAGCAACCCTAAACCAAATGCTCTTATCAACATTTTCAGCGCAACCAAATGAATTCAGCAATGTTGCTATGACTATGCCGCACGCAATATATTTTTTATCACACACCATCACAAGAATTAATGATATTCTATCCACACATACATACCAGTGTCGTTCACTTCAGCTGAAATTTTAGCCCATACGCGATCAACATAGTCTTTCTTCATGTAATTCGGCGCCGAACGATCGTACATAGAAGGGTGGGCTTCAATCAGGCGGCATAATTTGGCATTCAGCTGATAATACTCCGTCTTGTGATCACTCATGCTGTCTTTTGATACTTTTGTCATCACCAAAAAAAATATTTAAATCGCAGACACTCTTTCCCACAACGACGTCATTGAGCAACTGAATTTATCAAAACGCAAATTAGTTTTATCTGGCGATGAAGTCGGGAACAATAACAACAATCAACAAGCTTAGGCAACAACTAATATCAGAAGTCAAAGCAGACCAGGCAGCAATGTGGAAATGATATTTCGATCGAAACACATTTCACAACCAAAAATAATCTCACACACTTACTGTACCTGTGCTCGTAACTGTGATGTGAGTGAGCTGCGATATATCTCATCAACTGAGAGAGTATTTAGCAGATAGCGAGCGGAGAATGGAGTGTCCAATATCAGTTCAGTGGTGATTATTTTAATGTGATGTGAATGTGAGTGGTGCCAGCTGAAGGTTTTCAAAAATAGGTTTTTCTTCAACGTTCTCGAGATTGTAGTATAAATGAATCGAATAGTGTATGATTGATTGTGTGGCACATTTAAAACAAAGAAGCACATACGGTACCTATGTATGTATGTACGTATACATTTTAAGAATTATAATCACTTCTATCTGCGCTGTATAGCTAAGGTATTCGCCGAAAAGAAGTGCATATCAATTTAATGTTTTCTTAATATCAAACCGACACCATATAAATTTTTAAAAACTTGCTGCAAAATGTTATATACATATTTATAGCAATAAAAATATCACATTTATTTCTTGGGCATAATTTACAATTATTTTTAATATTCTAATAAGTATCAATTCATCTTATCAATATTTTGATTCACATCAAATGATAATGCCAATACAGGTTGCGGTTTTAGAGAGGGCATCTTAGAGAGTGATAGATAACATTTTATTAGGGAGCATCATCTAACGCAGCAACAACGTCTTGAAATTATTAAAAAATATGTAATAGACTAGGAATTTTAAAAACGGATGTTGTTAAAGAAAACTGTTCATAAGGACAAAATGAATTTTTTAAATTCTTTTAGTAGTAAGAGATAAAACAGAATGCTATGCAAATATGAATTTATTCAAGAACAAAAATTATAACGCACCTCCGGTGGTACAACGACGTAAGTGCAAAAATCTCGATTCTTCAGAAAACGCGATTTAACATTTTGAAGACGTTTTTGACTAAAAAAAACATACAATTTTTCTTTTTTTTTATTGAACAAACTTTTTAGTAAAGGAAAATTAAACATAGCAAATAAGTCGTTGACTGACTAATCAAAGTGTTGTTTGTTAGATATTTGAAACACAAGTGACATTTAAGGCTATTTTTTCGCAATATATTAGTTTGAAAACAATGAAATGTTCCAAAGAAATTTCTGTCCCCTGGATGCAAATAGTACATTTTCAATTGGGTCTTTGTTTCATCGGACGGAAATACGTTTTTTTAGAACTATGGCATACTTAACTCAGAAAATTTAAAATTTGCACTTACGTCGTTGTTCCACCGGGGGTGCGATAAGTCGTTGTTGTGGTTCCTTAAAAAAATAAGCTTTTATGTACAAAATTTTTAAAACATTTTTAAGAAAAAATTTTGGTACGCCAATCTTAAGTTTTTATAATGGTACGAATGAGAGTCTAATTTCCAAAAAAAATATCAAGCCGTTCTTGAGATATCGAATTTTCGAAAATAAAAATTACTTTTTTTTCTAAAAATTGAAAAAAATATTTTTTTTTAAGTTTTGAAATGCAATATTTTTTAAAGTCTTTAGAAGCTTCTTTATAAAAAATTTCATTAAAATCCGTTAGGCCGATAATGAGAAATTCAAAATTTGAAAAAATCGTTCTATGGTAGGTACAGTCAGTAATGTCTAGATTTCAAATTTTTTTCTATTAAATTATAGATCGTTAAAATTAATCAAAAGAAAAAAATGTTAGCAAAATTCTCGGAACCGTTTTCGAGAAAAATTCGATTTTCGAAAACCATTTTTTAACATTTGTATGGAAGGTATCGTTAGTTTTAGATAAAACAATTTTTTTTCTCAATTCTTGTAGATTATGTTAAGAAACTTTTATTTATCAAGTTTGAAAAAATTTGACCGTGGGGTTTTCGAAATATTGGGTTTCCAAAAAAAAAATTTGAATTTTTTTTAAATCCAAAAAATAAAAAATTGAAAATTTGAATATATAATAATATTCAAACTGTAGAGGAGCTTGACCATAAAGAAAATGATTTAAATCGGCTGTACCGTTTACGAGAAAATCAAAAACAAAAAAATGGACCCAGGGGGGCTACCAAAAAAAAAACAATTTTTTGTAAAAGTTTTTTCAACCATTACCTAGTTTTAACTAAATGAAATTTTCCAAATTTTTTTTTTAAAATTTCTGTGCGACAATTTTTGAGAAAAAAAAAATTATTTATAAAATTTCGAAAAAAAATCGTATGGCAGGTACCGTTATTTTTGGTCTTATTTATTTATTTCAATACGTTAATGCTAACGTTAAACTTACAATATTTCTTAAAATCTAAAATTTATATATAAACAAAGTTTGTTCGATTTTGAGCATAGAAATTATTTTTAAAGAGTTCAGATTTGAGATTGACATTTGTAGATTCAATAAGAGAAGAGAATTTATTAAAAATATTTATTAGCTGGTTAAGAGGACTATAAGCGCCATAGTTTGATCTACTAAAAATAGTACAAATTGGTAAATTTCTTCTTAAACTAGAACGACTTATATTGAAATTTAATCGACAAAGAACCGATGAAGATGAAATAGATCCATTCATTACTCCAGTTATGAAACAGAACTGCAAATATTCTCTGTGAACAGAAAGAGATGGAAGGCTTATCAACTGAAGTCTATGAGCGTATGGGGGTAATATAACTCTATCTGACCAATGGAAAAAACGCAGGGCAAATCTTAAAAATCTTCTTTGAATATTTTCTATTCTATTTGTGTGTACAGAGTAGTATGGTGCCCATACTACACACCCATACTCAAGAATTGGCCTAATAAAAGAAACATAAAGAATTTTTATAACATATGGATCACGGAACTCACGGGAAAATCTTTTTACAAAACCAAGCATTTTGTTTGCTTTCTTTACAATATAGTTATAATGATCAGTGAATGATAATTTTGAGTCTAATAAGATTCCGAGATCGGAGAAACTATACACTCTACATAAATGTGACGAATTCAACAGGTAGTCAAAAATAAATAAATTACGTTTGCGTGTAAAACACATAGTCTTACACTTGTCAATATTTAAAAACAAACAGTTATTATTGCACCATTCATAAAATCTCCGAAGATCGTCTTGTAGTTGTTCACAATCCGCAATGGAGTTAATTGTTCGAAAAATTTTCACGTCGTCAGCATAGATTAAAGCCATAGAATGTTTTAATATAGAGGGAAGATCGTTTATAAATAAAACAAATAGCAAAGGGCCAAGATGACTCCCTTGAGGTACACCAGAATTAACTTTAAATTGACGCCAACGGTTATTTCTGAATATTACACTATAAAATCTATCTTTAAGGTATGAAGATATCCACAAAACAAAACAATGGTTAAATCCAATATTCCTTAATTTATCTAATAGTATTTTGTGACTTAATTTGTCAAAGGCTTTACTAAAGTCAGTAAAGATGCAATCTACTTGAGAGTGTTTTTCAAACGCATCTAGACAAAAGGTAGAGAATTGTAATAAATTTGTGACCGTGGATTTTTTCTTTACAAAACCATGTTGATTTTCACATATAACGGATGAACAATTAAAAGCAAGTATGTCACAGACCAGAGATTCGAAAAGTTTGGGGATAGCTGATAGTTTCGCAATAGGACGATAGTTTGTTATTAAATTCTTTAGGCCTTTTTTATGTATTGGCGTTAAATATGAATTTTTCCAAAGAGCAGGAAATTTCGAACTTCTAATCGACTCGTTAAAAAGAACATATAACGGATAAGATAGGTAAGACACACATTTTTTTAATATAAATGATGGAACACCATCCGGGCCAGGACTAAAACATTCATCAAGTTTCAAAATATTGTCGTGTATAGAAGCTTCTGTAATCGAAAAATTTATAAAATTAAGATGAGTGTATTGTTGAGTATAAGAAGGAATGGAAGAAGAAGTATTCGAAGAAAAGTCTTCAAAGGCACTCTTAAAATAATCAGCAAACATATTAGATATCGTTTCTGGATCATGATTTGAAGAATTTTGATAGTTCATACTGACTGGGTAACCATCAGATTTCCTTTTATTATTGACATACTTCCAAAATTTCTGTGGATCATCTTTAAGCTCACATTCAGTGTTTGAAATAAAATCAGAGTAAAGTAGATTTGAATAGTTTATAAAGTCGATTTGCAGTTCTTGATATTCTCGAAATGTCTCTTCAGTCTTCGATAGATTAAATTTCAACCAGGCTTTATTTCTTTTATTTTTCAATTTTTTTATGTGCGAATCAAACCATGGCGGGTTATTATTTAAACATTTTGCTTTGCGAAATGGAATGGTATCTAAAAAATAATCAAACAAAATTTCATAAAATCGCAAAATCATTTCATCTAAGCTCAAATTTGAAAATAAATCATCCCAATTTGTCTCCATTAATAATATAAAGAGTTGATTAAAATCACATTTTTTAAAATTGAACTCAAGTTGATTTTTACAAGCATTTAGAATTGTACATACACATAAATTCAATGAAATAGTTAAGGCTGGATGATGGCGATCTTCTTCAACAATCTTTGAATCGCATGAGATAACGGCAGCATCAGTATTCAATACATCAGAGAAGTAAACAAGATCTTAAAACAAAAAAGAAAAAAATGTGTGTGGGGGGGGGGGGGAATTAAAACCCATATCTACCAAGTTTGAAGAAAATCGTCCAAGCCGTTTAGGCTGTAGTCGAACCGACAGGCAGACAGACAGACAGAATTACGAGACCCACTTTTTTGGTCTTCGCTATCATTGTAATGTCAACTTTGATCAAAATCTCAAATTCGATTTTATTTACGAATGCATAACTTGCCTTATAGTATGTACCTATAAGTCGCAAGTAAAAATTATTAATGTGCGGAGATATACTGTCTATAATTTCACCCACTTGACCGACATAATTTTCCATACATAACGGTAAAGTTAATATTATCAATGAATAAAATTTTATTTGTATTTCATTTAAAGGTTATTGAAAAAATAATCCTGATAATTTGATAAATACCGAGAAATAGAAATGACAAAAATTGAGCATCTAAAGGGTGGTCCAACGAAAACACGATGTTAATTGTAAATAAAACAAAAAGTTTTCAGAGAATTATCTTAATATTTTTTATTATGATAGAAGGATCTATGACAATTAAGTGTGAAACAAAATATCGGTTTCGGTGGCATAGCTCTATCTGACGGTCCATATTTTCAATGACTCTGAGATATAATTGAGGTTCACTGTTGTTAATGAACCGAATTATCTCATTCTTCAGACTTGAATTGTTCTTGGCTTATTGACATACACTTTTTCTTTTAAATATCCCCAAAGAAAGAAGCACAACGGTGTCAAATCACATGCCATGATGTGAGACAACACGGCCATTGAATTTCTCGCGCAAGAGCCATTGTTTCGTTGGCTGTGTGGCAATTGGCCCCATCCTGTTGAAAGCACATATCGTCCAGGTCAATATCCTCAATTTCTGGCCAAAGAAGTCCGTTATCATCTCGCGATAGCGAACACCATTCACGGTAACTGCTTGGCCGACCTCTTTTTCGAAAAAGTACGGCCTGATGACGCAGCCAGCCCATAAGCCGCACCAAACAGTCACTCTTTGTGGACGCATCGGCTTTTCAACAATCACTCGTGGATTTCCATTTGCCCCAATGCGGCAAGTCTGCTTGTTAACGAATCCACTGATGTGAAAGTGTGCCTCGTCGTTGAAGATAATTTTCTTTGTAAGGTCACCATTTGAGCACCCATTTTCGTAAAAGGCTGCAAAATCTTAACGCGCTGCTCAATTGTGTACCTCTCCATGGTTGAATTTGTCAAACAAGCGTCATTTTTGGATACATTGCTTCTTCATGAACGTTTTGGCAAGTTTAAATAAATTTAGTTGGTATAGGCTGAAACATAGCGCAACATTTTGCTTACTCCTTCATTTTGTGGTGAAGGAAAAAGTCGTTAATCGTTCGAGTTGTCGACATTGGTGAAAATTGTACTATCTTACTTACAAAATATTATTTTTCTTATCCAATTTTCGTTACCACTTTGATCTTTTTTATTCATCATTATCACTAATTCCGTAAAATCCATGAATTTCTCTACCATAATGTTCTTTACTTGCAACTTATAGGTACGAGTACTATAAGGCAAGTTATACATTTGTAAGAAAAATCCAAGACGAGATTTTGATCAAAGTTGAAATTAAGATGATAGGGAAGACAATAATAGTGGGTCTCGCAATTCTGTCTGTGTCTGTCTGTCTATTCCACTAGAGCCTAAACGGCTCGGACGAAATTTTGTAATTTTTTTTTTTTCAAAAACTGTTTTGATTTTTTACCCCCGGATGTTTTTTGATTTGATTTTTTATGACCAAAAATAACGGCACCTGCCATACGATTTTTTTCCGAAATTTTATAAATATTTTTTTCTTCTCAAAAACTGTCCCTGCGATGTTCTTAAAAAAAAATTCAAAAAATTTAATTTAGTTAAACCTAGGTAATGGTCGAAAAAAATTTTCAAAAAAATGAGTAGTTTTGGTACCCCCCTTAGGACTATTTTTTTTGTTTTTGATTTTCTCAAAAACGGTGCCACCGATTTTGATCATTTTTTTTATGTTAAAGCTTCCCAGCAGTTTGAATATTATTGTGTATTCAAATTTTCCAAAACAAATTTTTTGGATTTTTAAAAAAACTTTCAAAATTTTTTTTTGAAAACTCAATATTTCGAAAACCCCATGCTCGATTTTTTCAAGACTTAATAAATAAAAGTTTTACCTAAAAATAACGGTACCCTCCATACAAATGTTAAAAAATGGTTTTCGAAAATCGTATTTTTCTCGAAAACGGTTTCGAGAATTTTGCTTAAATTTTTTTTCTTTCTATTATTTTTTAATATCTGTAATTTAATAAAGAAAATTTGAAAACAAGATATTACTGACTGTACCTACCATAGAACGATTTTTTAAAATTTTGAATTTCTCATTATTAGCACAACGGATTTTAAGAAAGGTAGGCCTAAACACTCCTGGTACAAACAAATGCAAAAACACCAGCATTCAGTTGGCCTCAGAAATGGAACAATACAAAACCGGGAGGCTTGCCGCCGATTTCTGAGGTCAACCCGGCGAACCCCACAGGCGGATCACTAGTGTGAAGCAGATACGTGGGAGAGTTATGATCCCCTCGACATCGAGATCATAACAGCGCCGAAACAAAGGAAGAAGAAGAAGCACAACGGATTTTAATGAAATTAAAAAACATTGCATTTCAAAACTTTAAGAAAAAAAATTTTTTGAATTTTGAAAAAAAAAGATCAATTTTTTGTTTTTTGAAAAATTCAATGTCTCGAAAACGGCTCAATACTTTTTTTGTAAATTTAATTTTTACTCATACAATAATAAAAACTTCAAATTGGCGTACCAACATTTTTTCTTAAAAATGTTTTAAAATTTTCTTATATAAAACCTTATTTTTTAAGAAACCACTACAAAGACTTATAACTTTTGTTCTTGCATAAATCTATATTTGCTTGAATCACATGGCATCCTATTCTTACCTTTAACTACTAAAGAAGTTTTTTTTATTCATTTAAAAAAATGAATTTATGCTTATGAACAGTTTCTCTAATAACATTCATTTTTGAAATTCTTAGCCTTTTACATAGGAGCAAGTTCGTGCGACCCAGTCGTGCATTTTATTTTTCTTTCAATTCACAAGATTTTATTTAGGTAAAGCTAGATTTGTTTAAAACTTGGTACTTAAAAGTTTTTTAATACAAACTACAAGATGTAAGAAAAAAGATTTTATTCTATTTAAAAATAATGGCATCCACAGTACAAATTTAAAAAAAAGTTTTCGAAAATCGTATATTTTCCTCCAAAACGCCACCTTGATTTTCGGTTAAATTTTACGATATATAATTTAATAGAAAAAATTAATATATTACTTTTGATATTAACCATAGTACCATTTTTTTAAATTTCTCATTATCGACATAACGTATTTTAATAAAATTTTGTATAGGTAGAAAAGCTTCTTCAAAGTTTGAAAAACATCTAAAACAAATTAATAAAATTTATTTTTTGAAATTTCGATGTCTCAAAAAACAGGTCCATATATTTCTTTTTAAAATTTAATTTCTATTCGTACAGTAAAAAAAATTTGAAGTTGGCGTTCTAAAATTTTTCCTTAAAATTTTTTTAAAAATTTTGTACAACTATGCTTTTTCGAATTTTTACAAAGAAGTTACCTCAAGGTTTTTCGTAACATAATACATAATGGATTTATTTTGATTTAATTATTACAAACAGAGAAAAAACTAATTTTATTAACGTTCCTAAACATCTTCTTCAACACATTCCTTTTCTTGTTTTACTAATACTTTTTCCATGGGAAGAACCCTGACCCCCGAAGTCTGTAGAGATTCTTCGGGTACTACGTTTTGTCTTTGGTCAGTAAGATCTTTTTTTCTGAAAATACGTCTAGCTAATGTCCTTCGCATAGCTGGAGCTGAAATTGGAACATTTCTTTGCGGCACCAAGGGCTCCTCTTTTTGAGGAAAGTCCTTGGGATCACTGAACACCTCTTCGAGAGCTTGAAATATTTTTCCTTTGAAAAGTATTTTTTGTCTAAAATTCATGATTTTCATTTCAGGCAAAAGACTATTTAGAAAATCAGAATTACGATCCCTATTTTGTGGGAATCGGAATTTTTCAGAAATATTTTGACGACGTTTTTTGGATTGAGTAGCCGGCTCCGCGTAATCTGGATCAGACTCGGGTTCTGGTTCCAGTTCTGGTTCTGGGTCTGTCTCTGGCTTTGGCTCTGAAATCGGAACATGTTCTTCTTCTTGATGTGGCAATGGAGAGTCCATAATAGTTAGATCATTTATTTCAGACTTATAAAAACTGTCGGAAAATTGATCGATAGAATTTTGGGAATTTTCGTAGATTTCTTCCAATTCTGTTGGACTTGGTTGACGTGGTAATAAGTGCTTTGCCAGAAATTGTAGCTCACGGTGTAAGTAATAGCGTCTGCGTCGATTCGGTCCAGAAGCTGTTTTGTAAATATTCACCGAGCGGGCATATGCTGTACGAATATTTTTCCAGCGTTCTTTACAAGACGCAACTAAAAAAATGAGAAACAATATCAAATTATTCATTTTATTTAAGAATTAATATTTAATTAAACGTTTTATATTATAAAATAAATACAAAATTAAATTTTTGGTAGGGGTTTTTTAAGCAATAATAATATTTTACGCAAAAGAGAAATAAATAAAATTATGAAGTTTTTGTATGAAAAAACTTAATTTAAGCCGGTTAAACCAATAAAAGGAAAATGAAACTCATTTTTGAATTTTTGAGTTTTCATGAACTCCATGATGTTTTCGAAAATTTTGTTAAACAATCCAAGTTTTAACAATAGCATTACATTTTTTATAAAAATCTTTGATAACCTTTTCGAGAAACTAAGAAATCAAACAAATGATACAGTTAATACTCATTTACCTATTTCGTAAAAAAAATTAATCAAATGGTATAGTTCAATAAAAGTATGTAATTCATGGAATTTCAAATGCATTGGATTGCTGTCTGATTTCCCGAAAAGTATGAATTTATGCAAACAAGGTTTAATAATCGTCTTATTATTAAGGTAATTTTTTTGTATAACAAATTTCCTTAAAATTTTTCGAGAACAAAATTTAGGATGCCATTTTTAAGTATTTAGTATCTAGTATAGATTTTAAGAAATAATTTCAAAAAATAATCGTTCACACGATTTAAAGATATTGATTTTCAAAAAAAAAACTTACAATTTTGTTTCCAAAAAAACACAAAAAATATTTTTTTTAATATTTTTATATACAATATTATTTTAAACTTAAGGGGCCTCCTGCTGAAAATTTTCGGTTAAAATCGTTAGGGCCGTTGACGAGAAAGTCGAAAATAAAAAAAACTGTTCTATGACAGGTAGCGTTAATAACATTTCGCCCCAAAATTTTTGTTGACCAAAATGTAGTCCATGTCCATAATATCATCCATATTTTTTGTATCAAAATCATTAGAGCCGTTTTCGAGATAAATAAGATATTATATTACGGGTGTATTGCTCTCTAGGGAATCACCGAAGACCATTAAGTACCGAGTTTGAAGAAAATAATTCCAGTTGCTTAGGCTGTATATTGAAGTACAGAAATACAGACATACAGACGGAATTGTCGGACCCACTTTATTTGTCTTCGCTATCATCGTAATGTCAACTTTGATCAAAATCTCGATTTTTTTCCAAATGCAGAATTTGCCCTATAGTTGCTACATGTGTCGCAACTAAAAAATCGGGGGATGCACTAAAGAAAGGTGTAAGGTGTGTGAAGCCAAGGTTTAAGAAAATAAAACCATTCGCTTAGACCGTAACCGAATCCGAACCCAATGCCAGTTGTACTTTTCTCATCTTATCTTGTCGACGTTCACAAAATAAAAACCACATTGACAGTTATCGCCACTTAAAAGTCATACGAGCTTCCGATAATGCTGATTCATTTTGGGCCACCTTGTATACCTACATATAGGTATGTATAAATGTATATCGTTATCAAATCAGATAAAATATTTATGTACGTTATTCATCTATATACATATATTTTAATTATGATAAACTATCAAAAAATTATATCAACATTTTCAGTGTATCAAATTAAACTCAGAAATATTGCTTCAAATACCTACAACATATTCGATTTTTCATCACACACATCATTACAAGAACCAATGTCATAAAATACATTCACACATACCTGTGTCGTTCATCTCGCGTGATATCTTAGCCCACGCGGAATCAACATAAACATAATCTTTCCTCAAGTAATTCGCTTCCGAACGATCGTAAATACACGGGTGAGCTTCAATAAGTCGGCAAAATTTGGCATTCAGCAGATAATTCTCTGCCTTGTGATCACTCATGCTGTCGTGTTTTTTAGCATTTTTTTTATCACCACAAACAAAATATTTAAATCACAGACTCGAACAAACCCTCTTCGTATAACCACGTCGACGTCATCGAGCAACTGAATTTATCAAACATAGTCTGTCTGTTGAAGGAAAGGAACGAACGGAGACGATGACGATGAGTCAGTCAGCCCAGCAACAACAACATCAACAAGATGAAGCAACAACCCTAATATCAGAATCGAACGTCAAAACAGTGCAGCCAGCCAGCAATCTGGAAAAGATATTTCGTTTTCGTTACACGTTTTTCACAACAAAATAATCACTCACATTTGGTGAGTGTACCTGTGCTGTGACTGGGAGACGACCATGAGAGCTGCGACTGCGATATATCTCATCAACACGAGAGAATTTATTTATATAGGCAAAAGGCAATAGCAGATGGCACTATGGCAGTATGCTAGATACGCGATGTCAAATAGCTCAGAGAGAACGCAGATTGGAGAATATCAGTTCAGTGGTACTGGAGAGTATCTAATGTAATTATTTTAATGAAATGTGAGTGCTGCCAGCTAAAAGTTTTTGATTGAATTGTTCTTTTTTTCTTAAGAGTGTGAAAAACCAACAGAAAAAAAAATATATTCCTTTTTAAATATAATGCATGTTTATTGTTTTGAAATAATAATATGATATTCGGACTAAATTTATTTTTGAAAATTTGAATTATTCAGGCAAATTTTTTGTATAGGTTTGATATATGCCATGATTTATTTTAATAGTTAATATGAAAGATAGAGTAGGACATTTTATTAATAAAAAATATAAGATACAATTTTATTTAATTCCAAAGCTTACAAAAAATAAAGATAAACTGATAACAAAAATATATATTTACCTTTATAAAAAAAAGAAGAATTAAGAAAATATTACAATATTTCTTTAGGTTTATATTTATGATTGAGAAAAATGAATTCTTATTTTGTTCTTTAATCCGGTAGATTCATTCATTTCTCTTAAATTGTGCGGTAGAGAGTTCCATAGTCGAATCGAGTGAGCGTTGCCACCTCTTACAAGTGTAACAAAAATGTTACAAGTTTTTAAAATGATTTTTGTTTGTTTTTATGTTACTTTTTTTTCCTTTTAGTTACACTTTCTTCCAGAAAATATTCGTCTTGAGTTTTTTCTCCTTTAAATTTTGTTTAAATTCAACTAGCAACATTTTTCCTATTTTTGGTTTTTATTTCACATAATTGATAGAAATTATGTTTGTATCTATAATGGTTAAAATGAGCTTGAACTACGCCTACTCCCATTTGTACATATATCTGCATCGAGTTGAAATTGGCTTGGTTCCACTGGATAGTGTAGTTGAATTGACATCTTGCTATTATATGTATGTTATAATTTTCCTTATTTTTTTAAGAACTTTCACTTCTATCATAAATACGATGGTCGGCGCGATTTTTTTTTATTTCTTAAATTTTTTTTACAATTTGTTACATATTCGCAAAGGCCTGTAGCAACGCTGAATGGAATAAATGAAAAGCTGACCCTTACTGACGTGTTAGTGAATCAACAGTCTTTTTGAAAGACGAGGCAAAGATGCCTAGCTTGTCATATCGGTGAGATACTGGGGTTGATTTTTCAAGGGCACTATACTTAAGGAATTCTCGAAACTCATACTGAGTACCTATACACTTCGAAAAATTTTAAATACCGCCGTAGCTGCCGTAGTCCATAAATGTAAGGTGTTACGCTATTGACAGTGACTTTAAGTCTTCTTTTAATTACAGTATCACCATGGGAATACATTTCACAATCTTAATTAGGGGTAAAATACTTCGTTGGCCACAAACATCTAAGAACAAAATACACTGGGTCACAGCTTATTTGACCCACACCTTATATTTACATTAAATAGAGTATGGCTCCTGAACAATAAAAGTTATTTGGAAAGTACAAACACAGAAAGGTTTATTAAGATTTTAACTTGAACATGACATTTGAATCAATTAATTTTATTTTAAAATACCATGTTTAACTTAAAAAAGAAAAGAAATAATTACATTTTCTAGTACTACAGCTTATTTGACCCACTGTGTTTAGAGATCACTTTCCTTAGAAAAAATATCGAGATAACCGGTGGTTTTTGCTTCTTTCTCTTATTTATTTTATATTCAAACGAAGATGGGATAGCGAACAACAGTTGAACAGCGTGAAATAGTGCCTTATCATCATAAAATGGACTTTATCGGCGAAAAATAGCCGAAATTGTTCTCATACCAGTTGGCACGGTCAACGCTATTATCCATACCGTTTTGTATTCGAGAATCGAATTGAAAATAAAGGAAGAAAACCTCCGAACAAAATATTTAGTGCATCGGATGAACGATATATTGTGCGAGAGTAAATCAAAGTCCAAAGCTATCGGCACCAAAACTGGCTAGTGAGATGGCGAATACTCATGGAAAACCTTATTGCCCCGAAACCATTCGCCGGATCCTAAGAGATAATTATTTGCATGGAAGAGTAGCACGCAAGAAACCTTTTATCAATAAAAAAATCGACTTAACCGTTTTCAGTTTGCAAAGGAGCATATAACAAAGGATTCCACGTTCTGGAAGAGTGTTATATTCGCAGATGAATGCAAATTTAATATATTTGGATCCGACGGGCGGTCTTATGTGTGGCGAAAACCGAATACAGAGCTTCAAGACAAAAACTTAAGAGCAACAGTGAAGCATGGAGGAGGGCATGTCATGGTATGGGCCTGCATGTCTGCAACTGGAGTCGGCAAGTTGCAATTTATTGAGAGTACCATGGATAAATTAGTGTAAAATAATTTGCTCCAAAGCGCAGAAAAACTAGGCATAAAGGATACATTTCGATTTTATCAAGACAATGATCCGAAACATACATCGGGCATTGTTCAAACTTGGCTAATTTATAACTGCCCTCACGTCATGAAACCGCCAGCACAGAGTCCAGATTTGAATGTCATCGAAAACCTTTGGTCAATTTTGGACACAAAAATACGCGAGCCCCATGTTTCTAACAAAAATGACCTAAAGACGGCTTTAGTTGAAGAATTTGCAAGAATACCTGTGGAAACGACAAAAAAACTGGTGGATTCTTATCAAAACCGGCTTAAGGCAGTTATAAATTAAAATGGAGAACATGCCAAATACTAAAATTATGCAAAATGTGTCTTTTTATTAATAAATAATAATAATTTTACTCGATTTTTAAAATGGGTCAAATAAGCTGTTACCGTGAAATATTGATTTTAATTTATTTTTGTTATTTTGTTTTCTAGTTTTAATTAAAAATAAATAAATGAAGTTGTTATGTTTTAGTTAAAAACTTAATTAACATTTCTGCGTTTTTATTTTGGTGATTACTTGCTTCGTTGAAGAGATATTCTCTTTTAAAGTTTTGAGTAAAGGGTGGGTCAAATAAGCTGTGATCCACCCTAATGTTTAACCCATAACATTCTTTATGTGCGGTTATTCCATTTAAAGTCCGATTTTTATCAGTTTCAGCTTATAGCACTGTGGTGTTTTGAAGGATCATGGAGAAAAGTGATAAATATAAACTAGGTTTTTTAGAAATCATAATGAAAAATAATTTTCTGGGATTCAAAACAAGACTATTTTCTGGGACTTATGCTAAATGTTTTTGAGACCTTCTTAACACAACGCGCAATGTGCTCTTTAAGACTTATCAGGCAACTGACGTATGTACAGTTGCAACAAATTGGTATATTTTTTATAGAACAATATTAAACTTTTAACCGTAATTCGTTAACTTAAAGTGACAACAAAAGAGGATCGAAGACAGAACCCTGTGGCATACCACACGGAGTTGGAAAAAAAAAACAGACAAAATTTTGTATACTTGAACATACTGTTATCTATCTGTTAAGTAGGAGAACAAAAGCTCAACCGTACAATTTGTTACTAATTAATTTTTAATAATTTGCTTGATTGTATATTTTGGTTTGAAGGCGGCAGAAAGAAGAAGTCAATTTTTGTTCAAGCAGATTTTTGTTAAAATATTATTATTCATAACTATTATATCATATTTTAGGGAAGAAAAATACAGGTTTTTAACAAGAAAGAACTTAAAGTATATGAAGTGCATAAATATGTTCGTATGTTAATGTTTTCAATATAATATAAAGTTCGTAAAAAATAGATTCACATCGTGAACGTTCAATCACATCAAACGCCCTGATTGTGCATGTCACCACTAATATCTACATAATAGAAACGACAGAACTGTCAAATATTCGTTTGATTTGTGATACAATCACGCTATGGCACGTATCGTTCTTTGACTTTGTTTAAGTTATTTTTGAAAAAATGATGAGCAAAAGTACGTGTAAAAGCCGAGTATCAGCCCCGGCAACTAAGTATATCGTCGTCGTTGAATGAATGACTAAAGCTAGAACTACACTTATCTCGAGTGGTGTGTTGTAGACTGGTGTGTCGCTATCGCTCATATGAATTTTATATGATTAGTACCATATTTGTGAGATGTGTGTGTGTTGTGTCGAAATCCTTCGTGTTCCTATTTCATCCATGATTTTTGAAGGTAATGGAACACCAATCTTGATAATAGTGTAGTATGCACAGTCGATTCCACAACCTCAACTCAACACGAGACAAATATAGTCTACACTTTATGCAAGACAGAGGTTTTTCGCTCTCGCAATCTCTGTAATTGTAACTCCAGCGAAGCAAACGAGAATCGGAAATCTCATGGACCAAATATCTGGTGCTTGATGAAACAAAGTTGAATTTCTTCCGGCCAAATTGTTGAACGGCTTCAATATGTCATTTTTTCAGACAAAACCGATTAGTTAAATGCATCAAACATGGTTAGTATGAGTGGAAAATTGTCACCGACATTGATGTTCACAACGCACAATTTTAATGTCTGTAATTTATTCACGAAGGATTTTGTTGGCCTTAAAGAAAAAATAAAACTGTTTTGAACGAAGATATATAGAAGTTCAAAAAGATTTCAAGAAACTGAAATTGGGAGTTTGTTTGAAGAACGCAGGCAAGAAAATATAATATTCTTTGATTTTCTGTGCCAACTCTTGTAACGCGCTTAAATAATTTATTGACAATTTATCTCCCATGAAAAAATTGGCTGCAGACGAGGGTGATGTAGATCCCTTTTCGAGAAAACCATACTCGAACTTTTCAGTTTGTTCCAAAATAGCGAATCTTCCTTTGCTGCAACATGCAAAGAATGGCTCGATTTGTTCAACCAAGTGGCAGACGGGGTTCAAACTCGCCCAAACTCGTTGCATGAAAATCAACGTCTTAAAAAATGCTACAATGCTGTTCTACATATAACAGGCACTGTCTTAATTTCAAAAAAAAAATATTGAAGTATAGATCGTAAAAATTAAGCGAACATTCTACGTGGCATTTTTGAGAAAAATACGATTTTCGAAAACCTTTTTTTAACATTTGTATGATGGGTAACATTATTATTAGTCCTATATCTTATAGATAATAAATTTAAAAAATGTTAATTGCCAAAATTAAAAAAAAAATCGAGCATTTGATTTTCGAAATATTGAGTTTTTAAAACTTTTAAGAAAATGCAAAAACATGTGTATTTTTTTTTTTTATTTGAATACACAATACTGTTCAAATTTTTGGAAGCTTGAGTATAGAAAATTGACCATAATCAGTCTTACTGTTTTTGAGATAATCGAAATCCCAAAAAAAAAGTAGTACTTTTGCACAAACCATTAATAAAGAGTTTTTGGAATTTTTTTCAACCATTAGCAAACTTTTACTAATTTCAGTTTTAATCTGTGGAATCTGTGGAACAGTTTTTGAGAAAAAAACTAAATATTTTTCGAAAATTAGGAAACAATTTAACATTTTTGGATAATAGGTACCGTCATTTTTGGTCTTCAAGAAAACACGTAACCCTCATCTACCAAATTTATAGCAAATCGTCCGAGCTTTTAAGGTTGTAGTCGAACAGATTGGCAGACAGGCAGACAGACTTTTTTCGTCTTCTCCATCATCGCCAAGTCTGGTCAAAATCTCGAGTTCGACTTTTTTTATGAATGCATAGCTTGCCGCCAATTCATATGATATCATGATATGAAATTCATTTTCTAAATGACTAAAACAACTCCGTTCGTAGTTGGTGCTAAGAACAGGATGCCATGTGATTCAAGCAACTATTAGCAAGAACAAAAATAGGTGTAGTGGTTTCTTAAAAAAATAAGCTTTTATGTACAAAATTTTTAAAACATTTTTAAGAAATCATTTTGGTACGCCAATTTAAAGTTTTTATTATTGTTCGAATAAAATTTAAATTTATAAAAAAAATTTTGAGCCGTTTTTGAGATATCGAATTGTCCAAAAAAAATAGATTTTTTTTTCCAAAAATTCAAAAATAAATTTTATTTTAGAGTTTTGAAACGCAATGTTTTTTAAACTTTTTAGAAGTTTTCTCTATAAAAAAAATTCATTAAAATCCGTTATGCCGATAATGAGAAATAAATTCAAAATTCGACAAATGGCTCTATGGTAGGTACAGTCAGTAATATCTTGATTTCAATTTTTTCCATAAAATTATAGATCGTTAAAAACAATCAAATCTTGTAGATTATATCAAGGAACTTTTATTTATCAAGTTTTCAAAAAAAAAATTTTTAAATCCAAGAAATAAAAAATTGAAAATTTGATTAATATTCAAACTTTGGAGGAGCTTTAGCATAAACAAAACTGATTTTAATCGGTTGTACCGTTCTTAACTCAAAAACAAAGAAAAAATGGACCCAGGGTGGCTATCAAAAATAACCATTTTTGGAAAATTTGGAAAGTACCTATAGGTCGTAATTTAAAATACGAAAATAATAAAAATAAGTAATGATTTCATTTTGAGAAATATTTCAGCAGAAACTTGTAAATTTTTTAAAAGAACGCAAAATTAAGTTCCGAAGCAATTCAATATACCCAAAGAGAGATCGCCGGAACGAACAACAAATTTTTGGACTCTGGACTAAAGGACAGAAAGCTTCTTCAATCATTAGCTGTGTTTTTTTGGAAAAGTTATCCATAGTACAGTAGGATTTTATATGAATAACAAATACAACATCCGCAATATAATCACTGGCGATACTCGAATAAACGTCAAATACTCGTATCTATCCGCAGCAGGATTTCACTTCTCCTTTTATCGGCAGTGATCCTACTGCGGATGTTGTATTTGTTATTCATATAAAATCCTACTGTACTACGGATAACTTTTCCAAAAAAAACACGGCTATCAATTCAACAAGTCGAATTTAATAGGGGTAACGCTTCTTCTTGGCTAATTGCTTTCAGTAGAATAAAAATGTAGAGTTTGAATTATACAAAAAGTAATAAAATCTCCACTTTTACTTAAATGGCACTAACAACTAGCTCTACAACCGTCATCATCATCATCATCGGCTCGACAACCGGGTTCCGGTCCTGGCCTCTTTCAACAAGTCTCTCCACCTATCCCGGTCTCTAGCCGACGCCATCCAGTTGCGCACCCCAAGGCTTCGGGCGTCCTGGTCTACGCCATCTCTCCAGCGCAAGCATGGTCTACCACGCTGTCGTCTACCATAGAATGTACCACAAAGAACTTTCCGAGCAGGTTCCTCTTCGCTCATGCGAGCTAGGTGCCCTGCCCACCGGAGTCTACCGAGCTTAATTTTTGTCACGATATCTGCTTCTAGGTAGATTGCGTACAATTCATGATTGTACCGTCTCCGGAATCGTCCTTCCTCACATACGGGGCCAACAATTCTCCTTAAGACTTTTCTCTCGAACGCAGCTAAGAGGTCGGAGTGCCTTTTGCTAAGCACCCAAGTCTCGGATCCATATGTGAGTACTGGCAGGACCATGGTCCTGTACAGCAGCAGTTTTGAAGTTATGGTGAGATTTCTGACAGACTATAGTAGGCTCTGTTGGATTTGAGAAAACGCCCGCGTATTTCTTCTTCTATATTGTTATCGGCTGCTACTATTGACCCAAGGTATTTAAAGGATTGCACCACTTCAAATTCGTGCTCCGCAACCTTGATTGTTTGACCAACTGTTCCTCTCGCATTCGACGCCACCATGTACTTTGTTTTACCTTCACTAATGTGCAGCCCCAGATTTTGTGCCGCCTGCTCGATCTGGATGAAGGAATCGTGTACAGCTTGTTCGGTTCTTCCGATGATGTCAATGTCGTCTGCGTAAGCTAGTAACTGGCTGGACCTGTTGACGATGGTCCCTCTTGTTGCCGTGCCAGAGTCACGGATTGCTTTCTCCAACGCCAGGTTGAAGAGGAGGCAGGCCAAACCGTCCCCTTGTCGGAGTCCATTAAAGATGTTGATTGGTCTGGATAGCAATCCGGCTATTTTTACTTGGCTTGTTACGTTGGTCATGGTCAACCTACATAGTCGTGTCAATTTATTTGGGATGCCGAATTCTCTCATGGCTTTGTAAAGTTCTACCCTGGCTATGCTATCATAGGCGGCCTTAAAGTCTATAAACAGATGGTATGTTGGGATGTTAAATTCTAGACATTTTTCCATCGCCTGCCTAAGGGTAAAGATCTGATCAGTTGTTGATTTGCCTGGAATGAAACCACACTGATATTGTCCGATAACGGTTTTAGCGTATGGGGTTATCCGGTCTTGTAGGATAGAGGAGAGTATCTTATAGGCGGTACTCAACAACGTGATACCTCTATAATTGCTGCACGTTGTGACATCTCCCTTCTTATGTATGGGGCATATTAAACCTTTTCGCCAGTCTTCTGGCATTTCTTCCTGCTCCCATACGTGTACTATAATATCATGCATTGCTTGACGTAAGGCTGGCCCGCCGTGATGGAATAATTCGGCTGGTATGCCATCGGCTCCCGGGGCTTTGTTCTGTTTAAGCCGGCCTATAGCCTTCTCAACCTCTTCTATGCTTGGTGGCGGCAACATAGGGTTTTCTTCTTGAAGTAGTGGAGCCTCCACTTCTGCAGTGAGCTGACCATTTAGCAATTCATTAAAGTACACTTCCCATCGCTCCAGTATGCTTTCAGGATCGGTGATCAGATTTCCCTCCCCGTCCTTGCAGTATGTGCAGCGTGGTGTGTACTGCGTCATGTTTCGGACGGATTGGTAGAACTTCCGCGCCTAGTGCGGACCTCGCTCTCGGCTATTTTCTATTTCACAGATTAGGTTCTTCTCCCAGGCTGATTTTTTTTGTCTGTGTAGCCGTTTTTCTATTCTTCTGAGCTCTTTATATTCCTCTTCGCGTGCCCGCGTTCTATGAGATTGTTGCATTGCTCGGTACGCAACATTCTTACGTTCAGTCGCTAGCTTGCATTCATCATCAAACCAGTCGTTCCGATTTTTACGACTGCTGCCTAAGATGGAGTTGGCAGTACCAATGACAATATTCTTAAGGCGTGTCCACTTCTCATTTACGCCCAGCATACTGGCTCCAGGACTTACTCTCCCTAAATCAAGTGATTCTAGGGCGAGTCCTAACGCATTACCAAAGGTGTTACTGGTGTTTTCATTGCGCAGGGCAGCCGTGTTGATTCGAACCTGATCGGCGGATGCAATGCGTCTTCGCAAGGCAATCCGTCCTCGGAAAACCATACCAACAAGATAGTGATCCGAGTCGATATTGGCACCTCGGTACGTTCGTACCGTCATCAAGTTCGAGTAGTGGCGACGGTCTATCAACACGTGGTCTATTTGGTTACGAGTGACTCCATCAGGTGATACCCAGGTGGCTTTGTAGATATCTTTACGCGGGAACCTGGTAATCGCAACGACCATGTTTTTCGATGCTGCCAATTCTAAGACTCGAAGTCCATTGTCATTAGTGTTCTCATGCAAACTATGGGTGCCTGCGTAATACCTGAATACCGGCTCCCGACCTATTTTTGCGTTCAAATCCCCAAGGATGATTTTAACATCATACCTTGGGCAGGCATTGAGGGCCCTCTCGACTTGTTCGTAGTAAGTCTCTTTTTCTTCGTCTGAGGACTCCTCCGTAGGTCCGTGAACGTTAATGAGGCTGATGTTCGTAAATTTGCCTCGCACGCGAAGGGTGCATAGCCTTTCGCTTATAGCGTTAAAGCCGATGATAGTAGACTTCATTTTTTCGCTGACTAGGAAGCCTACCCCGAGCACATGGTGTTTTGTATGACAGCTGTAATATACGTCATATTCTTTCTTCTGTAAAACACCATTCCCTGTCCATCTGATTTCTTGGAGAGCTGTTATGTCAGCTTTATATTTTGACAGGGCATCGGCTAGCTGCTGAGCAGCTCGAGCTCTATAGAGCGATCGTACGTTCCATAAGAAAATTCGTAAATCGTTTTTCCTTTTTCTTTGCGTTGGTTGTCGTCGTGTGATCAGTCCGTTTCCGAGGCTTGTTGTCGTTCTCGAAATTCTCTTAGTTTTACGGGACAGGGAATTAACCTGTCGCCAACCTGTGGAACCAGCCTGATCATATTAGCCAAACCTTTTTAAAAGGCTTGTTTCTAGCGGCCGCCGCGAAGAGGCTATGATCACACTTCCACCAGTCCCGAATAGTTACGGCACGTGCATGTTTTCGTATGCTACATGTTGTTCCCCCTATTCGTCTGATGGCTGACAACCGTACAGAATTTAATTGCACCCATTATACCTTCATTTTACAGCTTTATGTTGTTGTTGTTACACTCAAGCAAGTCAATCATCACAATAATATTCAATATGTGTGGGTTTTCATAATCGGTGTTGATCAATCAGATTTATGTACCCTGTGTTTTATATTCCGCCCAAGTTCAAGTAAAAACTCTTCAAAACGCCTTTTTCTAGATGACGGATGATGTGTACTTTATGTGTTTCGTTTTATATTGTTTATAAGAATATTACCATTAACAAGGCTTAACAATAATACAATACCAATTCCTTTAACTGTCACTCTGAATAAAAAGATTCACTTGTAAAAAATTCCCAAATGTATTCTCACATTTGCAAGCTTGCAACCGTTCTATTCCTTAACGTATATGTATATTCCCTTAAAACATAACAACAATAATCATTCTCGTGTAAAAGACTAACATCACTCCGGATGCTGTGCCAGCCAGCAAGAGTACCTACACCTGGGTTCTACATTTGGATTTACAAAATCCATCCAATAAATTTCCATTCTAGAGCTTTTAGATACAATATCACCCGCCACACTCGTTTCTTAATGGCTTTTCGGAATCTGCAGAGATATAATGTGCAGATGTACATATATTTTGTAGGGTTTTCGGTCTCGTCCTGTGACGAATTTCCATTAAGATAGGCACATTCGTATCCTTGGACTTGTTGTTTGGTAACAAAATGCGACGAAACAAAAGTGCGTAACAAATGGAAATGAAGATGTGTTTGTGCAAGTATGGGAAATTCCTTTATGGGTCCTTTTGTCTTTTTGAATTTCATTTCAGGTAAAATGGGAATTTATTTGTGCCTGCGTCACAGTTTAGAGTGAACTGATAAATTCCATTTACTGCAGGAAGCACACCGATGGGAAATGAGAATATGGCTATGGCTATGGCTTTGTAAGTGGAATTGGAAACAGAAATGGGCTTTCTCGAATGATCTGGACCAATTTATTTTATGAAATGGTCATGTTCGAGCATAAATCAGATAGTTTTGGGCGAACATTTTTTCATTCGGCCAAGCTTGTGTAAAGGGGTTGAGCAATTCGATTTTAGAAGAAGGCTTCAAAATATATATTTTGTCTCTAGAACCCTTTCGAGAGGACTTCGTCTCTTTTAATGGTAAAATATTCTTAAATATTGGGAGGTAATTCACCAACATCTTCTCATCCCTTATGGAAACCTTGCAGGTTTGACATTTTATTAAGCACAGCAAAACCTCACCATAGTTGGACCGAAGGCGGGCAATCTCTTAAAGAACCCGTCTGTTCTTCTCTGTGCAACGATTAATTATCCCCCTTTTTTGGTCAGGGGGCCGCCTAAAAGCATTCCTTAATAAATCCTCCGATAGTTCCTCCTTTTGCCATTCAGTTTTTCTTTAATTCCACTAAAAGTAAAAGCATAACAATAAGTGGCCTTATAAAGTACTTTGTAAGGGTTTCTTTTTACCTTCTGATGATGGCTGATGCGGAAATTCAAAGGCGTTCCGCACGGGTGCTACTTTTTCCGGTCGATGGACATAACGCGTATACAAAATACGTAAGTGAAATGCTACATAAATCTTTTGAGTACGATGAGAGGTGCTTACGTAGGTATTTTATTTTGTTCTGTCTTTTTTTTTGTACTGAAATGAAAAAGTTAAAAGGTATTTCCTGTTGCCTGGCAGCGGGTTTGAAATAGGTGGGATTTTTAGTGGAAAGAATTGTTTGCTGGCTATAATGCTTGACCAAACTTTTTCTCTGATCTGGAAAACTGTTCTTAAGCGTTTTTCTTCGAAAATATACCCGAAAAATGTCTATACAAATACCGCTGTTAAAAATGGATAAATCACAAAAGGAAAAAAAAACACATTCAATAATGATACAGGAAAAATCTCAATAAAATAAGAACAAATATTAATATGTGTAATTCTATCTTGCTAATTCAAACTTAAAGACACATGTATGTACCTACACAAGAACTCGAACTACTGAAGTTTTCAAATTACAATTGGATGCTTTTTCCTTAATCAAAATTCCTAAAAGTAAACTTAACTAAACTTAAAAATCACTGGCGAAAAATTTTAAACAGCCTAGTATTAAGGTATCTATCCTACTAAAGCTATTTTCTTAATACTTAATAAATAGGTTCTGAACACACCTAAAACAATGGCAGTTTGTGCAAAATACCAAGGAAACAGACCTTTTTTGATTTTTTCACGTTTGTAAATGTGAAAGAGTGACATGAAGTCAGCACGATACTAAAACTAAAATGCACGACTGGGTCGCACGAACTTGCGACTAAGAATTTCAAAAATGAATGTTATTAGAGAAAAACTGTTCATAAGCATAAAATTATTTTTTTAAACTTCTTTAATATTTGTAGGTGATTTAAGCAAATATAGGCTAATGCAAGAACAAAAAATATTTATAAGTCTTTATAGTGGTTTCATAAAAAAATAAGCTTTTATATAAAAAAAATTTTAAAACATTTTTAAGAAAAAATTTTGGTACCCCAATTTAAAGCTTTTATTATTGCTCCAATAAAAATTAAATTTACAATAAAATATTGAGCCGTTTTCGAGATATTGATTTTTCAAAAAAAAAAAGTTTTGAAATTCAATGTTTTTTAAACTTTTTAGAAGCTTCTCTCTAAAAAATTTTAATTAAATCCGTCATGCCAATAATGAGAAATTCAAAATTTTAAAAAATCGTTTTCATATTAAATTATAGATCGTAACAATTAAACGAAAAAAAAAATTTCAGCGAAATTCTCGGAACCGTTTTCGAGAAAAATACGATTTTTGAAAACCATTTTTTTAATATTTGTATGGAGGGTACCGTTATTTTTAGGTAAAATTATTTTTTTTTCTCATATCTTGTAGACTATCTTAAAAAACTTTTATTTATTGAGTTTAAAAAAAAACGAGCGTAGGGTTTTCAAAATACATATTGAGTTTTCAAAAAAAAATTTGAATTTTTTTTTAAAAATCCGAAAATTTTTTTTAAAATTTGAATACACAATAATATTGAAACTGCTGGGGATCCTAAACATAAAAAAATGATCCAAATCGGTTGTACCGTTTTTAAGAAAATCAAAAACAAAAAAAAATGGTTCCAAGGCGGGTACTTAAAATAATAATTTTTTGGAAATTGTTTTTCAACCATTACCTATGTAGGTTAAACTAAGTGAAATTTTATGAGTTTTGTTTTAAATCTATGGGACAGTTTTTGAGAAAAAAAAATATTTATAAAATTTCGAAAAAAAACTCGTATGGCAGGTACCGTTATTTTTGGTCTTAAGAAAAAAAACATCCAAGCCGAGCCGTTTAGCTGTAGTCGAATAGACAGACAAACAATATAATGCCATATTCGAGAAAAATTTTGACGGTACGTTCGAATTAATGTCGAAATAATTAAACTTTCAAACAAAAATACAATTTCTAAAGTGGGATACTTTTTGTGCCGATTTACCCTATAAAAAGAACCTAATTCTGTACAATATTCCTACCCTTAATCTAAAGGCTATCGTTTAAGGCAAACGGCTAAACCGAGTTCGATTAAATGAACCGAAATACTCTCAAGCAAATACCGATGATTGACTTCAGTTACTTCAAGGGTTTCGGTACCAAGAGCATTCTTACAATAAATAGTAAGTGTACTTTGAGTTTTGTTAAAAAAATAAGGGCGCGTTGATTTTGTAAAATGAATTGGAATAAGCTATGTAAGAAGTATTAACAAAATTCTTTTATTTTTCAAAAGCCCGTGTATGGAATATGATATCGTTCAAATGCCCGTCTTAGCTTCTTATTGTGGCACGGATCCAAATGGTTCAATTTTCAATGACTGTTCCGTATAGATTCCAATGAATTTGAGCGACGGCATGTATAATGTTCACCTAAAGATTATTGGTCGATTGCGGTTTATTCGGGCTTCAGGAAATCACACGAGAAAAAGTCTGGCGGAGTCAAATTGCATGGCCCTTGTGACGTGACAATTTACGTCACCATTGCGAGAGATAACCTTACCCTCAGATCGTTCATGTAGAATGTCAAAATCGTGGTGTCCCCTGTGTCATACGTAGCGCCTTCCTACTGGAACCACATGCCGCATTGGTGCATATAGTTTCATTTGACCACGCCATCACCGTCGTTTTCAAAAAAGTATGAACCAAATTTGTGAAAATCCGCACCAAACGGTAACTTTTTGTCACCTGGTGAACCGTGGATGGGTTGGTGATATCCCATTTTGCTTGTTAACATATCCTTTCATCGAAAAATGCGCCTTGTGTCTATATACAATTCTTAAGCCAAAACTGGCGTCCTCTTGCAAACGTTCCGAATCCTAGTATCAGCAAACAAATTGCGTTGTCTATAGTATAGGCATGATCTTTTACGGATGTAGGCCAAAGACCCCATGTAAAATTTGCCAATTTGAAGTCTTTAATTCCGAGTTCATGTTCTGACGTACGAGTCGATTGATTACCGAATCGGTCGTCTGAAGTTCGGCTACCAAACGTTGAAGAGCTGACTGTAAGAGGCCACTACGGCTACCATTATATGGGCGCACGCGTAACACGCACAAACTTTGCACTAACGAAAATTCATTTTGATAAAGAAAAGAAGTATGACTTTTATGATATATTTTCGCAAAAATACCGTTTATTACTAGCAACACGGTATACGCCCGTAAAATGATTCGTACTTATGCACCTGGGCTTATTGCGTTACTAGTCCAGCGCTATAAATTTTAATAAGTTTTAGAAATTATAATTCTGATGAAGTACTCTTTAGTTCTTACCAATAAAGCGTCTCCAATTTGTACTTTTATACATTTACGTACTAAATGGCAAGTTATGCGTTCATAAACAAAAATTGAACTCGAGATTTTTTCTTTTTTTTTAGACCAAAAATAACGGAAGTATCATACAATTTTTTTTTTCGAAACTTTAGAATATATTTTTCTATCAAAAACGGATTAAAAAAAAATAAAAAAAAATCTTTTAATAAAAGTTATCTTAATTGAAAAATGTTTCCAAAAAATGATTATAAATGGTATCTCCAATAGAATCATTTTTGTTTCTTTTCGATTTTCTCAAAAACTGTAGACTGGATTTTGCTAATTTTTTACACTAAACACATAAAAGGTTTGAATAGTATTCTGTATTTAAATTTGTAAATAATGTTTTCTTTTTGATTTAAGAAAAAAAAAACTTCAAAACTTATTTTTGAAAACTCAATATTCGAAAACTTATTTTTTTAAGCTTGACAGTTAAAAGTATTTTAATACTATCTCCGAGATGTAGAAAATAATGGTAGCCACCATACAAATGTTAAAAAATGGTTTTCGAAAACTTTATTTTTGAATTTTTACCATCAATAATTAAGTAAAAATTAATTTAAATTAAGACATTACTAACAATATACCTTCCACAGAAGCATCTTTTTGATTTGTTACTTGGTCAAAATCGGCTTAGCCGATTATAATTAAATTTTGTACACAAAAACTTCCAAAAATTAGAAAAAACATTGCAATAAAATTAAAAAAAAAAGATATTTTGTTTGTTTTGAAAATTAGATATTTCAAAAATGGGTCTATGAATTTTTGTGAAGCTTAATTTTAATTCGTACATTAAATAATAGAAACTGAAAATTTATCTCAAAATGTTTTTTAAAATTATATACTATATATAAAATTATATATTATATATAAAAAGATATTTCAAAACACTTTACAAGCATTAAAATTTTGTATTTTTGCATGAATTCATTTTGGCTTTGGAAAGAACATGGCATTCTTTTCTTAGCTTCAACTTTTAGATGAGTTTTTTCAGTCCTTTAAAAAATGAACATTTTCTCTAATAACATCAATTTTTTACTTGCGACTTGTAGGTACTATAAGGCAAGTTATGCATTCGTAAAAAAATCAAACTCTAGATTTTGATCAAAGTTGACATTAAGATGATAGCGAAGACCAAGAAAGAGGGTCTCTCAATTCTGTCTGTCTATCTGTCTGTTCGACCATAGCCTAAGCGGCTCGGTCCATTTTCTTAAACTTGGTAGGTTTTAATTTTTTCTACCATCACACGTTCTTTTCTTTTTTTGTTTTTTAAGACCAATAATAACGGTACCTGCCTATTTTTTTTTTAATTTTATAAATACATATTTTTGTTATACAGAATTTAAAAAAAAATTGAAAAATTTCATTTATTTAAAACTAGGGAATGGTTGAAAAAACTTTTAGAAAAAAATGTTATTTTTGGTAACCCCCTGGGTCCATTTTTTTTTGTTTTTGATTTTCTCGAAAACGGTTCAACCGATTTAAATTATTTTTTTGTGCTAAGGCTCCTCCAAAGTTTGAATATTATTACATATTCAAATTTTCAATTTTGTATTTTTGGAAACTCAATATTTCGAAAACCCCATGCTCGATTTTTTTTTAAACTTGATAAATAAAAGTTTCTTAACATAATCTACAAGATTTGAGAAAAAATTTGTTTTATCTAAAACTAACGGTACCTTCCATACAAATGTTAAAAAATGGTTTTCGAAAATTTGCATTTTTCTCGAAAACGGTTCCGAGAATTTTGTTAAAATTTCTTTTCTTCTGATTGATTTTTACGATCTATAATTTAATAAAAAAAAATTTAAATCTAGATGTTACTGACTGTACCTACCATAGAACAATTTTTTCGAATTTTGAATTTCTCATTATCGGCATAACGGATTTTAATGAAATTTTTTTATAAAGAAGCTCCTAAAAAGCTTAAAAAACATTGCATTTCAAAACTTAAAAAAAAATATTTTTTTTTGGAATACTCGACATATCTCAAGAACGGCTTAGTATTTGTCTCGGAAATTTAACTCTCATTCGTACAATAATAAAAACTTAAGGTTGGCGTACAAAAATTTTTTCTTATAAATGTTTTACAAATATTGTACATAAAAGCTTTTAATTTTCGTTCTTGCATAAATTCATGTATTTATCTCTTACTACTAAAAGAATTTAAAAAAATAATTTTATCCTTATGAACAGTTTTCTTTAATAACATTCATTTTAAATTCCTATTCTATTATATAGAAGCAAGTTCGTGCTACCCAATCGTGCATTTTATTTAAATTCCAAGTCACTTGAAAATAAGTGTAATTTGTTTGATTCTTGCGTAATTATAATTAATTTTCTGGCGATGCATTCATAATATAAGCCAGGTGACAAAAGTTTTGAGTGGAATTTTGAAAAGCTGATGTTTTGAAAATGTTAGCAAGAAGTAGATTCAAAAATTTCGGTGTTGTTTTCGATAACAATTATTTAAAGTGAATTAAACAAATTCGAGCAAATGTTTTTTTTTTTAAATACTTCATAAAATTTTCAAGAACTAGCTAATTTCGAATTTATAATTTAGGTATATTAACTCCTTTACATTTAAAGAACATTATTTTAAAATGGCTGTGAATTGTCAACATAGTTTCTGTATATTAGAAAGAAGATGTAATGGCGAATTGTTATTTTAAGAAAAAATATAGAACTAAACCATAGTTGACTTGGTGATCCCAAAAATCCAGGTGGCCTCCAAAATTCTCCTTTAACTGTTTTTTAGATCTGTACAAAGCGCATCTATGGTAAGTTGGGAGAAAAACTTCCTTCATTTTTGAATAACTTAGGTGGTTGAGTCGGAAATGTATAGTATCGATATATATTTGAACGGATACATTTTGAAAACCAAGTCTTTGAGGTTCTTGTAGTTGGATTCGGGGTTGTTTGTGTTAATTTATCATAATTGCTTACATGATCACAAATGTTTTTACTTCAGAGTTTCAATTCAAACAAACAATTCCCCCAAACAGAAGATGCAGATTTTATGATTTCATACCTACCTTATACATATTATACACCTCCATAACATCTATCTATAATTAGTTATACTTCCACCTAATTTGTGGCCCGTGTTTTGTTTTTGGGTCATCTGCAAACCATTAATTTCATCCCATACCCATTACTTCTTCTCGAAAACAAAAAAAAAAAAAGAAACAGGTCAACAACTTCTCAAATCAAAAGAAGGTCCAGCAGACTATGTTGCAAGCATATGCTCATCAGATCATCTCTTCTTGCTTAAGACTTGCCCGTCGGAAAGAGACAAATGATCGCTCATTCAGACGGAAATCTGATACATACCTGCTCGTACATCGCTGGCTTTAAGATTCTGCTGTGTGTAAAGGTGTAATAAAACCAAATTCCAGGTACCGATAAGTAAACAAGTATCTCTCCAAGCTGGGATTGAGATTTACTTTGCCATCGAAGAATCAGAATCTGACAAATGATTTTAGAGCTGAAGAATTTTTTTTTAATTTTTACTATTTGCTTTCTATGGTGTTTTTTTTTGTCAACTGCGAAATCCACACTGCCATTCTTCCAGTTATTTTCCATCTCAAATGCGTTCTCAAGCGGTACGACTGGCTTTTGTTCTGAAATCTTGAGTTTCTTTATTAGCTTAGTGTATAGGAGTGAGTTGATGTGTCGGCAGAGGGGAAAGCCAGCCGATTTGAATGTTTGCCTCGTCGTCGTCGTCGGCGGCAATGGAAGACTTCTGTGAACATGAGTGTGTTTGTGGGTTATTGGCGACTTGGCGTTCTACATCGAGATTTTACTATGGAATCGTGTCGTAGCGATTAACAGCATCAACTCATTAGCTAAAATACGGACTCAGGGGGTTAACATTGTGACATTGATGGATTTGGGAAAAAGCATAAGAACAGAGAAGACATATTAACTCTCACTAGGCTTTTAGTTGAAGTTTCTAGGAAAAGTTGATAAAGTTTGTGCTATAAGCTTGAAAACTTATTATTTTAAATAATGGTAAGTTTTCACTAAACTTATAACTAGCAGCTCATCAATTAAAAGTGAACAAAACGCTTATGTCCACGATCTAGGCCCCAAATGTGAAATAAACTGTTCACCGAACTCGCCTCTCAATTGGCCCAATGATTCCGCCAGCCCATAATCCGCACCAAACAATGACTTTTTCTGGATGCATTGGTAGCTCTTGCAATGCTTCTGTCTGCTCTTCACTCCAAATATGGCAGGTTTGCTTGTTCACGTATCCATTCAACCAGAAATGAACTTTGTCGCTGAACACAATTTTTCGATAAAAAAGTGGAACTTCGGCCAACTTTTCAATAGCTCATTCACAAAAAATTTGACGTTGTGGTAGGTCGTTTGGCTTCAGTTCTTGCACCAGCTGTATTTTGAAAGGCTTCACACCTACATCCTTCCGCAAAATTTTCCACGTAGTAGAGTAACAGAGGCCCAATTGATGCGAACGGCGCCGAATCGATAATTCACGTTCATCACTAACATTAGCCGATAAAGCTGCGATATTTACCTCAGGTCGCACTCTACGTAATCGTGTTGGTGGTTTAATGTCCAACAACGTAAATTTGGTGCAAAACTTAGTCACAACAGCCCGAATAGCCGCCTCAGTAGGTCGCTTAAACTGACCATAAAATGGAAGAAGCGTGCGATGAACTTTCTTAACAGAGCACGCTTTTTGATAATAAAATTGAATAATTTGCAAGCATTGTTCGTTTGTAAGACGATTCATGGTTAAATTATAGACCAAACTAAAGATTTTTGACAGTAACACAAAACACGAAACGTGCGTGAGCTGTCAAAACCAGTGCTGCCAAAAAGAATGTAGCAAAAAAAAATCACCCATACAATTAAATTAAGCGCTCTCTAAGATCTCAACATTTTATGGTTTCGTTCTTGTTTGCTTGTTGAAATTTTCTACTTTTCATAAAAAAAACGATTGTAGTCACTTGATGCATTTTTTAAAGTACGTGCTTAAAAGCAAAGTAAACGTAAAACTCGTGTAAGATTAAACAAGTGAGACGGCTAATATATAGAGTGGGTATCTAGTGGTTTCTTTTTAAATCATAGGTTATTTTGACACTGACAGCTGTTTACCGCTCGAAATCTTGACAGAAAGTCAGTATCATATCTCTTCGGAACAAAATGAGTCGCTTTACGCTTGAACAATGTTGGAATAGATTGAAAACTTATTTTGAAAGTGAGTGCTGTGCAGCCCAAACAGTGCGTTTTTTGAAAAGAAATTTTGGCCGAAATGAAGCACCTACCGCGCCTGCTGTACGCAAGTTTGTGCAAAAAGTTCGTGAGACTGGTATGCTAGTGGACAATACTCATCATCCCCGTCGTCGAAAGTTGCGCACAGATGAGAATGTGGATGCTGTAACCAAGAGTTTGAAACTCAATTCACGAACATCAACTCACCATCGATTTCAACAGCTCAACTGCCTGAGGAGAATTCTGCACAAAGATCTCGGATTGTTCGTTTACATGGTCCAATTGACTTGAACGACGTTGTGTTCCATAGTTAATTGGAGTGTTTGATCTTACTAATAAAGCCATAATACATGGAAAAAATTTGTTCATTTTATTGCATTTTTAAATAGAAATTTTGGTCCACCCTTTACATCCTGCCAACTTACACGGATAAAATTATACCACTCAATTCGGTAATTTAATTACAGAAAAAAAAATTGATGCCTTGATTTAACCAATTCGGTGTGGATTTTAACAATCTTCAGTCAGTTGAAATAAGAAATTGTTTTTGGTGTTTTGATCATCACCATTCTGTTAAATCAAAAGAGAATTTTGTACTTCTAGGTATTTAAACCTAGGTATTTACTAAGAGATATCAAATAGACATGGTTGATTGGCTTAACCAAGATTACTAGTTTATTTTAAAATTCAGAACAGTTCTAGACACATGTTAAACATTAACATATATCTACTAAGCCCAGAGATTCCATGCATAAGTACCTAACCTAATAATATAATATGATAAATACATAAAATGAGCAATAAATCGATCCTCCCAAAAAACAAGCATTTTTTTAATTCCTCGCGCAAAGTTACTATACATATTGATACTTTTTTGTCTACTTTTCCATCTGTTAAATAACTTTTATTTCTTGCCAAAAATATTGTAGGTACTTGAAATATGACTTGTGTCCCTGACCTAGATTTCCTTGAACCAGAAAAAAAAGTAGGAATATGAACAAAGCACACATATAACCACGCTGAGAATGTGCCACTAAGCTCTTTAATTTCAACTGCAGCTAGCCATAGTTACTGGCCTTAATACCCCACACTGCTTCTCTGATACGAGAGCTCTCTTCGTCCACTGGGACTGCTCGCAACACGCTATTCCTCCGTTCATCCCTTCTTCGTTTTATAAATCCCCATGGCCAAAAACGGAGCATGGCAAACATAATACAGCTATAGCAGCTTACTGCTGCCAAGAGTGACCCAGCCGCAGTCGGAGATTTCTTCAGCTTTTTCTTCGTCAACGTCGTCGTCGGTCGAGTCGAATATCTTTGTATCTTTTTCTTCGTTGTGGTTGCCCGACTGACAGTGGTTGGCTCTTTTGGCTGCCGGCTACCCTTCGGTTCCCCCAGACTACCTAGTTCTTTTTTTCAGATGGTTCTTTCAAAAAAAAAAATTCGACTTGTCACTCAGCTGTGGCGCGTCCGGCGTTATTTGGAATTGGATGGCTATGGTTCGGCGGTTATTGTTGTTAGCTCAACTGATGACGAGTCGAAGATGATGATGATGTTAATGATGATCATTCCTGCTTGATTTTGCTGATTCCAAGCGCTATGTGCTGCCTCCACGCCCAGCTATGTGAAACTTGGCTATGTAGATGGATGGATGTATTTGTATCTGAAGTTCGTAGGTATACCGAAATGTACCTAAGTATATTATGCTCAGATGGAATAAAATCCAGAGACAGAGAGCGTTTGAGTTTTCAAGAGAGAGCTATGACTATCGACGAATTTCAAGCGAGTAGTTGATATGGTGGAGTGTCTGTGGGATACGCATAGCATAGCTGATGGTTCATGGTTGAAAACGTTGAGGTTCCTCTTCATGGAAATTGAAGCACACCTACGTCGTCGTTGGTCTGTTTTAGCTTATAACTACGTACATATGTAGGTATGTGCTATGTGTAATTCTTTGTGCGTCATTTTTACCTGTTTTCGTTCTTTTTCGAATGTTGCCCTTTATAACTTGTCTGTCTGTCTATCTGTCTGTTTGCCGGTTGCCGGTGTCGAAGTCGATTTAAGTCAATCTGCCACAACCAGAACCATCATAGTAGCTGGTGTAGTTTATAAAAGAGGGCGCAAAAGACATATTCTACAGTGGTGCGAAAAAGAAATAACCTCATGCGATTATTTCAGAATTTTTAAAATGAAGTTATCATATATGATACATTTCGTTTTCGTCCTAGAGGCAAGTGGTAATAAGTATGTCTTTTACGTGTAAGACTTTTTTTCAGTTCTTGATTAACGATAAGACTTCTTAGATATCTTCCTAAAGTATTCAATCTGATTAAAAAAAAAGACAAAGTTTTTGGCTATAAAATAAGGTACCTACTTATCAAAAATAACCGGAAATATTTATTTGATGATTTTGCCATTTTTTGACAATTTTTGACTGTATTTCCTTCCATTTTGTAAACGGAAATCACTGGAAAACAATCAATGGTAAGCTGTCAGGCCTTTATTTCCCATTATTTTAATATTTATATGAGCAAATTAATGATCAAACATTAAGTACCTACTGGCAGCCTTGCAAGCTGGTGCTTAATGAAACCTTTAATAAACAAACTTCTCAGTAAAAAAAAATAGCCTTTCACCTATTGGGAACTGATAGAATTATTAGCTTAATTAAAGTTAAACTATAAAACAAACAAAAAGTAGTTAAATCAAGCTTTGGATAAATCTAGCTTTGGTTATTTCTATGTTTTGACAAGTTTTTTTTATATATTTTCAGCTTTTTATAATAAGCTAGTGCCCTTTTGCATAATAGTTAGTGCGTTGGACGGGGAGAGTACGATAACTTGGCCGCCAAGATTTGATAACGGATTTTTGTAGGGGGGTCAAAAACAAGCACTTTTAACTATGGGACGGGGGGGGGGGGTCTATCTCCCCCCGTTTAGGAGGTAGGGGCACTTTTAGAAAAAATGGTTTAAATTGAAAAAAAAATATTAAAAAACAACGGCAACACCTACAATAAAGTGCTATACTGCGTTTGAAAGCCAGAAGATTGTTCTATAATCCTGCATTTAAATTAAATTACTCATATCAATGGTTTTTGAGAAATTCGCATTTAAAGTCAAAATTTTGATAAAATAACGTGAAAAAAAAGTTTAGACCCATTGTTTTCAAAATTTTGAAATGAAATTGTAAATTAACTTATATGTGATCTATGTATCTATCAGTTCTTAATCGAACACAAAAAACCGCATGGTTCTATGTGTTCTAGTTTTTGAGAAAATCGAAAATTACCAAAACTACTTTTTTTGATTTTTGGTGGTGACTGTGATTCCATTTTAAGGATTAATGTTAATAAACATAATGAATCTTTGTTAGTTCAGTACCGCAATTCATTTAGCGTTACCCAGAATGCACCATGAGGAGGTAGAATTGCATCTGGGTCAGTTATTTTGTCAGTTAGTCAGGAGTTAGTCAGTCATAGTTAGTTAAAAATGGTCAAAATGTATTAAGAAGGTGTCGTCAATAAAGCCATCGTCCGTACTATAACTGTCGAGTTCGTTGAGTTACTCTTTTATGGTGGGAAGCCGAGGATGTTTTGGCGGTAAAACACTTTCTAAATTTTCGCTCTGAAGGGTGGGAGGATCGATGTCTTTTAACTGTAAACATTCACATATATCACCATCGGTATAACAAGGGTAAACTTTTTTTACATCTGATAAAAACTCTATTATTTGCGAACATGGTGAACATGGTCGGAAGTTTGTTTTGGTTTTCAAGATCGTTTATTGTATTTTATATGTATTTAGTGGACATTGGATAAATAGAATAAATTTGAATTTTTTTTAAATACAGATTCTGTGAATGCAAAAGAAACTTTGCATGCACCCAACCTCGCACCTACCCCAAATCCTATAGTGTGCCCAAGCAGGGGGGTTGCATACATATACATACCATACCATACATACTTTACTGTTTATATATTGTAATGTTGGAAGCTAGCACTGATTTATTTATGTAAGGAAGCAAAAAATATCAAACATTTTGTAGAAAAGTAGTTTTAGTTATTTTCGATTTTCTCAAAAACCAGAAGACATAGAACCATGCGGTTTTTTGTGTTCGATTAAGAACTGATAGATACATGAAACACATGCAAGCTAATTTACAATTTCATTTCACAATTTTGAAAACAATTGGTCTAAACTTTTTTTTTCACGTTATTTTATCAAAATTTGGACTTTAAATGCGAATTTCTCAAAAACCATTGACATGAGTAATTTAACTTAAATGCAGGATTATAGAACTATCTTCTGGCTTTCAAACTCAGTATAGCACTTTATTGTAGGTGTTGCCGCTGTTTTTTAATAATTTTTTTTTCAATTTAAACCATTTTTTATAAAAGTGCCCCTACCTCCTTAACGGGGGGAGATAGACCCCCCCCCTCCCGTAGTAAAAAGTGCTTATTTTTGACCCCTCTACAAAAATCCGTCATTAAATCTTGGCGGCCAAGTTATCGTACTCGTGCCCGTTGGACTGTCATGCAGAGGTTCTCGGGTTCGATACTTTGTCGCTGCAAAAAAGTTTTTTCAGTAATGTACTACGTCTTGCGTGGAATTGACAAATCCTCCAAGAGAATCTTTTGTCATGAAAAGTACTGCTCATTAGCCGTTTAGAATCGGCAGAAAATTGTAGGTCTCCTCAATTTCACCAAATATTTGACAAGCGCAAAAATGGTTGAGATTTATAAGTCACTAGTCTCTGTGAGCCGTTCCGTTAGGGTCTCTAATTTATTTATACATACGTACATTAAAGCTTCAACTAAATAGTTAAAAACTTGACGAAACAATATAAAAGATGACGAAATCTTTAACCAGCGTACCTAAGCCCAGTCTTAAGAATAGAAACAGGTTGCATTTTTCTTTGAAAAATTATGTGAATTTGCTTGAATGCGTATGTTAAAAAAGTACGTTCAAGATTTACTAAAGAAAATAAGATTTCAATAATTTATTGGACTTATTGCACTGGATAGGAACATCTGTATTTGCATCTAGACCTTAGTAAGCAACAAATGTAAGTCATTTTTCATATTTTGCGAGCACCAAAGAGATCTTAGCTACCCTTAAAATATGATGAAAATAAATAAAAATATGAATACTAAGTACATAAAGTTCTAGTTAGTGTGTTGATGACTAAAACTTGTTCTTAAAAACTTCAAAGACTATTGACTTCTCAGCCCTTCAAAAAAAGAGACTTTAAGTCTCAAAAACTCAAACTAAAACCATTTTATACAATAACATTAAAAATTATTTTTTTTTAATAGTTTGCATATAAAAGTTTCATTTAAGAAAAATATTCTAAAAATTTAATTACAAAAAAAACATTCTACGGAGATGTTAAACAAATCATATTTCTAGAAAACTATGTTACATCCCTGTCTTTGTTTGTTCTTACTCGGGTATTGCTGTTTTTGTTTTTGGTTTGCTTACATTTTGCATCTGAGAAGAAAATCATTAAAGTAAATAATCAGTTTTGATACTCGTAGATTTTAAACTTGATTTAAAATAGTGCTTGACAATTTTGCACTCTTTCTTAAGTCCTCAGCACTTTCGATCCAGTACTGTGCACAGGCTATGTTCTTCTTTTAAGTTTAAACACACTTTTTTGACACTTGGAAATGTCATAGTGACGTATGAAGTTAGTATGAACCAAAATGTATAAAATAGTTTTTCCGTAGTTTTAAAATTATATCAACATTATATTTTTTTAAAATTCTAGTAAATGACATTTTGTGACTTTTCGGATTCAAAATCCCATACACTGATATGCAGGCAATTCGAAAACCAGTTTACAAAGTTCTTGTAGCCTGTTCGTCCAATGATTAATTTTTCAACATCAAAGAATCTTTTTGTAAGTGGCTTAAATTATTGGCAAAACGTAAAATTTCCAAACACCAGAAATAGATACTCTTCCTATTTTTCAAGGGAAAGCTAGCTACCCATTGATACATTCCCTTCTAGCACCACTGTACTACATACTTACTGTATTCCCAGCTCTACTGTTTTGGAACAGATGAAAAAACCCACACAGAGAAAGATAATCGAGAACAAAATACAACAAAAAAAAGGAAAGAGCGAGTATGTACCCAAAAGCAAAGCGTGTTTCGGCTATGGACGGCTGGAAATGAGAATTCACCAACCCGAACCCGTAGCCAAGCAGCAGCTGCTTGCTCGTTTCATAGTCGTCTTCGTTCATTGTTGTTGTTGTTATTGTTAATGCGCTTGGATTTTCCCTGCTTTGCTCTGGTCTCTGCTTCTGCTCCTCTAGTGCTGTTGTGCCATGCTAGCCCCAGCAAGGCAGCAGCAACCACCAGCACCAGCAGCAGCTGTGAGCTCTGAGCTGAGGTGTCCACGAACTGTATGTATGTCGCACGCTCTGCTGCTACTTTGGTTTGGGTTGTGGTGTTTTTTTTTATATTTCTATGGAACTGGATGATGACGATGATGACTGAGCTCTAGCTGGGCTCGTCGGTTGCATAGCTTGCTTGCCAACGCTGAAACGTTTAGTTGAGCGTGGACTCTCTGCTGGAGAAGGTTACCGAGTATAAAATCAGTTTTTGTCTTCTGCGCCCTCTTTTATTACCCTCACATACTTATCTGTGTTGTTGTTGTTGTTGTTGTAACGCTGTCGGAGACTTCTTCCTGTTCTTCTTCATTTGCCGCCTGACTGACTGTCAGTCACTGAGTCCCAAAAAAATAAAGTTGAATAAAAAATAAAACAAGTAACCGACAGAAGGCCAAGTCAGCCCGAAGAAGAAGCAGTAACGGACCGGGAGGCATCGACACACACACACCAACAAAAGCGCCGCCGGGAGTGAGACCACCATCCATTGAATTCCTTGCCAGCCAGCTGACACTCGAACTCTCGAACACTGTTGGTGGTGGTTGCTTTTGCTTTTGGGTTTTTCGTAGCTGGGCAATCGACTTTGGTTCGGCTTTCGGCATTTCCTGCTGCTGGTTGCCTTTGCTGTGACGTGCTGTGTTCTGCTGCCCCTAAGGAGACACACAGATAGGGCGAATACATAGGCTCATAATACGCTACGCATACAGCTACGACGAGCGTTGTGTATCAAAAAAGTGGAGAGCACTCTTTTTGCCGAAGCTGAACGTGAACGTTCTCAATCATTCATTGGAGTGTCGCGAGCGCGCAACAACCACCGGCACCGGCATTCATCACCAAGCAAAAGCTGTAAGAAGAAGCGAGTTGTGAGCCCTAGCTCTACAAGCAGTATCTACGACAACAGTAAACAAACAAACAAAACATGGCACTCAAGGGAAACTCATCGATTGTTCTGAACGTGGAAAAATTTATCAAAGATGTTGAAAACCGACCGGCGATATGGAATCGCAATTATCACTGCAACAAGCCGTTCCTCGAACAGATGTGGGAAGAGTTGTCATCCATTCATCAGTTGCCAAGTAGGTTGATCTCTCTGTTTATGTTTAGCTTGGCTAATGGCGGCGATGTGATGGCGACTTGCTGGCTCATCAGTGAGTCAGTCAGTCAGCTCTTCACTGATTAGTTTTATTACTTATTTATGTATTGGCTTCTACTAATTGTTTTTTTTTTTATTTTTTCAACAGAAGTTGTACTGAAGGCGAAATGGAAAGGCTTGCGTGACAATTTTCGAGTGGAGTACAAACGGATACCGCGGGGGGATAATGGCGATTTCCTGATCCAACCAGCGGAACATGAGTCCAAGTGGATCCACTACTATGCCCTGTTGTTTTTGAGTGAGTATTCGAGTGCTTTATACTGCAATGTTCATAGATATGTATGTATGTAGCATGCAGGGATTTGGGGTCGACTTTGCCTGTGTTAAGCAGGGTGTGTTGCAATTAAGGGTGGTTTTTGTGAGAGGTATTAGATATTTAAGTGAACTAGTGGAAATAGTAGAATATTGCCGGTGTTTACATTGAGTGATTGTTTCGAGCAATATCAGTCGATTGAGTAAAATATCGTGGGAACATATTTTGTTGTTGAAGTGTTGAGTGAGATAATGGTTGGGACAATAAAATGTACTCGTAATAATGAATCCGTATATTGGATTATGTGTGTGTTAAATAATAAGAAAATGTATTCTGTGATTAGGGTTCGAAGTTCAATTGATTATCCTTGGAAATGCTTAAGAATCCATTTAGGCAGGTATAGGATTTATTAAAAATTACTTTGTTGATGTTGTTTAAGGGCATTTTTTAAAATAAATATTTAATAAATAGGTAGATATAGGATAATGGTGTTCGATTTATTAGTTTGATAAATCATTGACATTGCTAAATTAAAATTGGTTTTTCGTAATAGGACCTAGGTCACTAAGGTTTTGTATTATTCAGTAAATCAAATAAAATGCTAGAGAAGATCGCGATAGAGTGTTCCCGTGGCTCCAGGCTCTAAAATGCCAAGAGATGGAAGGTTAACAAAATGTCAGTTTTAAATGTTTATAATTAATTGTTTTGTTTGATACAATTACAGAGTTTGTAAAAAAAAGTGTAAACAAAGCTAAAAGTAGCGAAATATCGTAGTATTTTTTGTAGGTACCTACATTTGAATCGGTCATTTCAAAAACCTCTTAAGTCACATTTTTTTTCCAAAATGCTTTTTTTGCTGAAAATGGTTCCTTAAAGGGAGATGCGTATTCTGGGTAAGAATCACGTAGGTCTGTACATTCATTCCTCTTCAAATAATACCGTAGGAAAAACGTTCATTGCATAAACAACATAAGTCAGTGACTTAAGAGGTTTTCGTATGCACTACCAAAATGGCGGGAGTAGTTTGATATTTTAAATTTGATTTGCTCTGATTGGTTCAACAATATTCAAATCTTCAATTTGATAACAACCGTCATCAATGTCAAATTCGCGTTTTTCATACAACTATTTTCTGCGAAAAGTAATTTTGGCTTTAAAAATGTCTTCAAGTGAAACAGAGAGTGATGGTGCGCCGAAAAAGAAGAGAACGTTTAATACCTTAATGAAATGTTATTATACTTATCTAAGAGATTTGAAAAACCGAGGAACTGTTGATATCAAGTTGCAGAGGAGTAGAATCATATGTCGAAGTAAGATCATTGAGCTTGATATTTCTAAGGCATTTGATGGATTTTGGCATCAAGCTAGGTATTATATTGAAAATTTTGAGTTTGGTATCAATGAAGCCCTTATTCGTTGGATTAGAAATTTTCTACTGGATTGTTCAATACTTTTTTTTGGAAGGTTTCAAATCGGATCTTCACAAAATAAATGCTGGGGACCCCAAGGTTTCCGTTTAGTCTCAGACTCTCTTTCTCATTTTTATGAACGATCTCTGAAACTGAACGATCTGATGATTTGCACTTCATTGTCTATCTTAGCTTTTCATATTCATCCGTCACGTCTGTCAAAGTATGTTCCAAATCAATGGAAAGTCGCAGAAGTAATAATGGTCTTAAAACCTGGCAAACCATCACATGAAAAGAAATCGTACAGGCCCATTTCACTTCTTCCTGTAGTGTCGAAGGTCTTTGAGAGAATATTTCTTCAGCGTCTTCAGCCCATAATAGAAGAAAAGGGTCTTATACCTGAACACCAGTTCGGTTTTAGAAGTAAGCACTCGACGATTGATCAAGTGCATAGAATCACCGATGTCATCGAGAAAGCCTTTGAAGAAAATAAAATTTGTTCAGCGGTCTTTTTAGATGTGTCTCAAGCTTTTGACAAAGTGTGGCACGAAGGCCTCAAATACAAATTGAGACAAGTCCTATCTGAAGGACTATACAACATTCTTAGAGAATATCTAGAGAAAAGAATTTTCCGCGTTAGGCACGGAAATGATTATTCAGATTTTAAAGAAATAGTGGCTGGGGTACCACAAGGTAGTGTTCTAGGTCCCATTTTATACCTTTTATTTACACGCGACATACCCCAAACAGACAATACAATTGTAGCTACTTTTGCAGACGATACCGCAATACTTGCAGTAGGCAAAACGGCTAACGAATCGACATGTAAATTGCAAAATGCTCTTAACAATGTCAATGAATGGACAAACAAATGGCGAATAGCGCTTAACGAATTTAAGTCAGTCCACGTGGACTTTACTTATAAGAAAATTAATAGATTACCAGTCTTTATTAATACAACTCAAGTTCCATTTGCAAATGAGGCAAAATATCTCGGGATGACTCTTGACGCGAAATTAAAATGGAAGTCACATGTTAAAAATAAATGTGATCAATTAAATATTAAACTAAGGGAAATGTACTGGTTACTCGGACGACATTCTAAACTTAGTATCGAAAACAAATTATTAGTTTACAAACAGGTACTTAAGCCTGTCTGGACATATGGTATTCAACTCTGGGGTTGTACCCACGATACAAATCTAAATAGTCTACAAACTTTTGAAAACAAATTATTAAGGTCCTTTGTAAATGCGCCGTGGTATATTAGAAACGAAGATCTTCACAGGGATCTTGGAATCCCCACGGTTCGCGAAGAAATAAAAACTTTTTCGCAAAGGCATAGAAAGCGTTTAGTTGAACATACCAATAGAACAATCTTAGAAATTCTTGACGAAACAAATTTAGTACGACGTTTGAGAAGGACCAAACCTTCCGATCTAGTACGGTGAAATTATTGTACTGTATTATGTATATTTAAATCATCGCTTAAAATAGAAAGAAGCTATTCAACTAGCTTATAATTAAACCAGTAGGAACTTTCACCGGAAAGTTGCCTACAACACGTTACTTAACTTCGAGAAAGATAAACTGCTAGATAAGTTCCATATGAACTTAGTTGCAATCGGGAGGAGGAGGTGGTTTTAGTGCGGTCGGCCTGATTAACGGTCTGCTTGCATAGAGTCTTACCTTCCGTAAGGCTTTATGGGGGCAAAGTTGTTGGTCGGGAGAGTCCCACATATCTATGAGCGCGCGTTTTTCGGTCCTCATAGAATCTTTTGAAGATTTCAACACCTACCCACGGGAAAAAAAAAAAAAAAAAAAAAAAAACGTCTGTCAAATTCACGTCCATCTCATTCGAAATTTAGAAAATATAGTCATAGAGGTAAAAACTGAAGATGTTTTGGAATTCATGAAATTGTGGCCAAATTTGTACAAAAAAACATGTTTGTTAACACTGAATCTTATAGAAAAAAATCCCACAAAAACAGAAAAAAACACCTTCAATACGAGCTTTAAGCATAGAAAAGGTACATAGAAAAGGTACTATCATAGGTAGATATATATTGATGGATTGATTTGTTTGAGCATGAAACAGTTTTTATTGATTCCTGAAAAATTCTAATTGAATGACTTATGAGGTTTTTGAAATGACCGATTCATTTATATAGAAAAGGTATTGTTTTTATAAAATTTGACTTATTTGCACCGCTGAGAAAACACCTTTTTATTAACAAGTAAAAAGTACTTTTGGGTACTTCCGGTGCGGCAGTAAACCTAAAAAGGGAAACATTTTTGATTTAAGATAGCAGTGGGTTTAAATAGAAACCTAGGCTTTAATGATTGATAATTGTAAGATATACAAGTACATGCATATGAATTCGAAAATGACTTATAACAATAACTTAATAGATTATGTACCTATTGGTAAAAATTCTGTATAATGGCTAGTGCGTTGGAATATCAGACAGACGGTCTTCGAGAAGATCGTCAGCCGCTTTCATTTTTTTTAGGTGGAACTGATTCTTGCGACGAAGGGACAAAACCTCCAAGAGTATCTCTTGTCATGAAACGTACTGCCCATACAAGGCGTTAAGCTTAGGACAAGGAAGACAATTGTCGGTCCCCACCATTCCTGGTAAAACGTACACAGGAATGGTTAAAAGTTGTAAGGCCCTAGCTATAGATATCTACCATTGAAAGCCATCATTGAACATTTTGTTTTCACTTTTTGGGTAGTTTAACTATGAATATTGAGAATGGTTGATATACAATTGAAGCTAATCAATTACATATTTTACTTTTGCAAATAAAATAAACAAATATGTTAATTATTTCTCAAAAAACTACTTTTAAATTTTCAATGATGAAAATCGTTTTCAATGAACAGCTGATTTTCGTTCCAACAAAGTGGAACACAATCGTTCCAATGATTTGTGTTCGATTCTCTTTCTATTCTCATGTGTCAGTTTTTTTTTTAATGATCAACTCTAACATCAAAAAATTATTCAGGTTGTCTTTGTAATTTAACGTGATGGGTAGGATACGAATTAAAAATGAGTTTGTATGAATTACTCATTTTTCGAAATGAGGTAGTAGGTATTTTGCCTCACCTCAAATGTCCCATAAGACATACCTATTTTAATGGGCATTTTCAACAAAAAAATTCAATTTTTCAATAACGTCTCTGCAATTCTAATGATCTCTTTTCAAACAAAAATACTTCAAATGTCACAACCTGCGAAAATGTCACAACCTGCGAAAAAGTGATAGCCTGTGACAATGTCACGAATTTTGTTCGATTAGGGCATTTGAGTAAAAAGTACTGATAACACAAAACCATTTACAGGAAACATTTTTCATTTTAAGACAATCGTCCTCTTCCTCATCCTATTGCTATTGGTTTGGTGGGACAGAGAATGTATTAATGTAGTAAGTGCGAGGCATTTCCTCATACAATCAACTAGATTCTTCATCAGTTCTCTTTTTCGTTCATCGACAACGGCAAGTGAGAAGTAAGAATAATTTTTTTTTTCTTGCGAAAGGGTAAAGAGAAATATTTTTTGTTGTTTTTATGGTGAGGTGTGACATTTCGGAGTGGTGTATGCGACATTTTGTATTACCTCATGAATGGGGTACCCATCACTAGTAATTTAGCAAGCATCCAGATCTTTTCACTGACAGCGAAATTATTGATTGCTATAACCGACTTGCCAACAAATATTCCACAGTTCCACTGATTTGTGTTTCAATGATGGTTTTCAATGATAGCTATAACTGGCCCTTAAGTCACTATACTTTGTCCAGAAAAAATAGTCCGGACAGGGAAAATAGGGGTATTTACCTCTCAGTTTGGCTGTAATGGCTTTTAAAAAGCTATCTCTTTTTTAAGCATTTTCAGGGTTGCCATATTGAGCAGTATGAATTACCACAAAGTTATGAGAATTATCAGTAGGGTTGTTATCTGCTGATTTAGATGAGATAACTGAAAAATATTTGTATTTTGAAATCATCTGAATTTATAGTTTTTGATACCACCAAGTTATTTTCTTAAAATAAAAAGAAAAACTGTGAAAACCCGAAGCTAAATATATCACTCACTTTTTAAAATTATTTATTTGTTCTCAAAAAATCAAAAAAGCTTATATTCTCTTAAGTTCTTCAATAAAAAAAAAAGTAAAAACGTATTGTGCGTGACGGTCAACTGTATACATTTGGCATATTTACATTTGAGGGCTTGCAAATTTTGAGGAGGTTTTATTTTAATTCAGTTTACTAACTGTCTCTAGTGAGAATTGAAAAATCCTCTCCATAAGCCCAGTACTGACAATTTTTATTGGACAGAATATAGTTCCTGGTTCACCACCAAGTTTATAATTTTTAATTTATAGATACTAAAAGCAAAATAGATTTTTTTTTGTTTTTTGGTTCATAAGAAAATAGCATTAGATATCAAATATGGTAGGTCTTGATGGCATTTACCGAAATGTTGAGTATATACTTATGTACATACATTCTTTAATTCAAACTTATTTAAAATTTTGTTTTGAAAGAATTATAAATAGATTATTAATAGGAGGTCTTCTTTGTCATTATGTATAAGTTATAGCAACCTCTCAGATAATCTCTGAGTATCTCATAAGTTATCACCCAAAAACCTACATATATACATATCTGAAGTATTAAAAGAAAAAATTTTATCTATTTTTTTTCAAAACCTAATATTGAACATTCTTTCCATTTCCCTATAGCCGAACACATGCGCCATCGTCTACCGAAGACCGAACAAGATACAATGTTTTACTTCAACCAATCTAATCCCCAGGAGTACGAACAGACTCTTGTCGAACCAGACCTTACAAACGGCCTAATACGTATTCCGGACAGTGATGAAGAATTTGACGAAGACGATGCAGACGAAGATGAGATGGAAGAACAACAGAAACCTCTTGCAAACAAACATCAAGAATACATCCCCAAAAAGCGTTCCCCTCAACAACATAACTCCTTCAACAGTATCTCCGACAGTAACAGCTTGTACAATGATAAATCACTATCATTTTCAAATAGTAATATTCCGTCTCTGAAACTCAAGCGACAGCGTCTCTCCGAAGACAGTAACTTTAATGGTTCATCGACGATGGAAAACTCTGCGGTTCCTGAAGATGATGACTACCATTATTTGTTGAGTTTGCATCCTTACATGAAGCAGCTTAATTCAGCCCAAAAATTACGAATCCGTACCAAGATACAAAAGTTAATTTTCAAAGAACTCTACAAAGAGGACCTGGAGGAGAAGTGAAGGAATCCCATACCCATATAATGGGCTGCGTCACCCGAAACATTCCAAGATTCTATTAACAAGGAATTTCTCCGAACAAATGACCTCTGTCACAAATAGTCATAAGATCAGGAACTAGATATAAGCTTGTTTTTGACTTTCTATTATTTTTATATTTTATTTAGATTAGACTAATCATTAAATAATTATGGCCTAAATGTATATAATAAGACTGTGTTATGTTAAGCTATTTATTTGTTTTTTTTTTCTTGAGAAACAATCGCTACATCTAGATGTGCCGAAGTTTTATGTATGTATGTATTTTTGTATTAGAAATATAAAAGACATCAAATTTCTTGAATATCAAATTCTTTCTTAGTTTTATCAACATGTCTAGCTCTGAATGCGCTTAAAGCGACCTTCTTATGGAAGACTACGGAATTCTTTAAAATATCCGACGGGAACCAAGTGGTGTGAACTGATTTGAAATTTGAATATCAGTAGATAGTTATTACAAATTTCTCTTTCAGTTGAAGTTGAAAATGTTATCGCTTTTAAATTTCGAACTTCAACTTGATTTAAGCTCCTAGAAGATTTGATTCAAGGTACATAGAAAGTAGTGGTCTATAAAATTTTTATTATCAAGTACGTTACATGTATAGGTATTATATGAAAAATCTTGAATTTGTAAAAAAAACGTCGAGTCTCGCAATTTTGTGTGTTTCTCTGTTTTAGCCCTATTATGAGTATCATTTTGAAAGTCGATAATTTCTATCAATTATTTGATAATTTGGTGTTATGGGTATCAACTGGTAATTTTAGACCAATTGTGAATATCTACTTATCAAAAAGTTCATTGTGAATGAGTTTTGTTTATTTTGTTAGACGCTTCGCGTTTGAAATATTTATTTGTTTTTTTGTTGGCCATGAAAAGGTAAACTCTTTGTGCGAAAATGTAAGTTGTTCTTATAAAAAATTCATCATAACTCCTCAAATAACAATAATTCTATCGAAGTCAACGTTCTTTTTAACTTTGGTCGCTTTTAAAAATCCCGAATAAATTTGTATGTTTACGTTTCAATCAAGAATTTGATATCCGTAATACCATGTCTATCAAAGAAATCATTCACAGTAAGGATAAAATCAAATAAAATTCACAGTCGATAAAAAAATGTTGATAGTTGATAGTCATAATACCAACTCATTCAATTTGTTGATATGTACCAAGTATCTAGTTGATAATTGATAGCTATAATAGGGCTGTAAGCATTCTTACAATACTCATTGTCGTAGTTGTAGTAATCAGTAGGAAAAGGAAACAGTAATACATTTCCTCTGCAAGTGCCCTGCTCTGGCCAGAATGAGAACCCAACTATTCGAAGCGTTATTTCTCAACAACCTTAACGAACTATAAAAACGGAAAATCAAAGACCATACCTCTTTTCTTAACAGGGGTGCCAGCACGTAACTTGATACAATCGAGCATTGTCGATCGTAGGTCAACTCGAAACAAATTAATTTTGGCAGCACGTAATTTGAGACGAGTTTCTTTGTGACTTCCATTTAAAAATATCATTGTGAACTATAAAGTGAAATGTCAAATTGGTATTCTTCTGATATTTTTTGATTCGGAAAGTGAAGATGAGGAAGTACTTAATGCTAAAATCATGCATGTACCTCGGCCGGTGCCTTTTAAGTGAAGTTTTTTTACTTTTTAGTATATTTTATATTAGGTATGTAACTTGTAAGAAAATTTCTGTTTTTCCTGCCTTGGGTACTTTTAAGCATTCCTATGGCTAAATCATGGTGAAAACTCATAAAATGTTTCGAAACAACCCTCTGTTTCTTATTTATTGACATTTTTTTGTTTTTCCATGCTATTTCTTAAAAAAATCACTGCCAACGATAACTTTTTTCTGTCGAGTGAAAAATTTTGTTTCAAACCCCATTTTCAAGTTTGTGTGCTGTCAAATCTGACGATACAATCGAGGACACTCGATTGAACCAAAATAGGTGCTGCCGAGGCTCGATTGTATCGATTAAACTCGATTGTACCAAGTTACGTGCTGGCCCCCAGGACGAAGTGGGTCTAAGACTTATTCCCGATAACTTCTGTAAAAAATACTCGTCGATCTTAAGAACTCAAGCTAGCCAATTTCAGTGTAGAAGGGATCTCATGAATCCCTCATCATATCTCAAAAACTCCCTAGGTCAAACGAGTTTCTGGTATCAAAATGGCACACTTGGGTCACCGAGCAAGACATGCTCGTTGTCTCCATTTCAACCTACCTATATATTTATAAGCTGATGGAGTTTTTGCCAACAACATTTTTAACAACAATTTAAATTCACTCTAGTTTTTGTTCGTAATATTGAAACCCTTAATTTGATGTTAGCCTTTTTAATTTTTACTTGCGACTTATAGGTACTATAAGGCAAGTTATGCATTCGTAAAAAAAATTGAGCCCCAGATTTTGATCAAAGTTGACATTACGATGATAGCGAAGACTAAAAAAGTGGGTCTGGCAGTTCTGTCTGTCGGTTCGACTACAGCCTAAACGGCTCGGCCGATTTTCTTTAAACTTGGTAGACATAATTTTTAATTTTTTCCCCCCACAGTTTTTTTCTTTTTTTTTTTAAGACCAAAAATAACGGTACCTGCCATACGAATTTTTTTCGAAATTTTATAAATATTTTTTGTTCTCAAAAACTGTTTGACAGATTTAAAAACTAAAAACACAAAAAAATTCATTTAGTTAAAGCTAGGTAATGGTCGAAAAAAAGTTTCAGAAAAATGGTTATTGAGGGTACCCCCCATGGAACCATTTTTTGATTTTCTCAAGAACGGTACCACCTATTTTGATAATTTTTGTTTTTGCTAAGTCTCCCCAAAAACTTAAATAGAATTGTGTATTCAAATTTAAAAAAAAAATTGGATTTAAAAAAAAAAAATTCAAATTTTTTTTTCAAAACTCAATATTTCGAAAACCCCATGCTAGATTTTTTTTAAACTTGATAAATAAAAGTTTCTTAATATAATCTACAAGATGTGAGAAAAAAAAATTTTATTTTATTTAAAAATAAAGGTACCCACCATACAAATGTTAAAAAATAAAAAAAAATGGTTTTCAAAAATCGTATTTTTCTCGAAAATGGCGCCTAGAATTTTGATAAATTTTTTGTTCTTTCAATTAATTCTTATGATCTTTAATTTAATAAAAAAAATTTGAAATTAAGATATTACAGCTTGTACCTACCATAGAACCATTTTTTCGAATTTTGAATTTCTCAATATCCACATAACGGAACTTAATGACATTTTTTATAGAGAAGCTTCTGAGAAGTCTAAAACACATTGCATTTCAAAACTTAAAAATATTTTTTTTTTATTTTTGAAAAAAAAAAATATTTTTTTTTGAAAATTCGATATCTCAGAAACTTATCAATATTTTTTTTTTGTAAATTTAATTTTTATTCGAACAATAATTAAATTGGCGTACCAATATTTTTTCTTAAAAATCTTTTAAAAATTTAGTATATAAAGCTTTTTTCTTAAGAAACGACTTATAATTTTTGTTCTTGCACAAATTCATATTTGCATAGCATTCTGCTTTTGTCTTTTACTACTTAAAGAATTTAAAAAATTAATTTTATCCTTATGAACAGTTTTCTCTAATAACATTCGTTTTTAAAATTCTTAGTCTATTACATAGGAGCAAGTTCGTGCGACACAGTCGTGCATTTTATTTAATATGCCAAATACGTGTGCTAATTTTAGCTTGGGATTTCTTAGAGAGGATAACTTTTTTGGAAATATCACAAATAACTTTGAAGGAGTGTGTTATATTTTTTTCAAAAAAATAGACAGTTACGACTTTTTAGAATGACCTATTTGGAAACCTTGTCATTTAACTTAACCTCAAAGTCTCCTTTCTAAATGAGAATATTTTTAAAACCGCATATGATGGAGCAATCATGAGATCATATTAGTTTTCTAGCCACATAAAATTTTTTGAAAAGTGTGTTTTACAAAATTTGTGCTTGAACTTTGTCGACCAGAGATAATAAGAAAGTTTAAAATATATCATTACCTAGAAATAGTTTGCTTTTTGAAGACATTGCACTTTGCTTTAAGTTTTCTTTAAGTAGGCAACAACGACAAATCTCATCATGTTACGACAATGACATTATTAACGGGCTGTGTCCACTTCTTAGCTGGAGAGCAGGTTAGCGTGTGTGGCACAATGAAGCTTATTTAATTGTTGTATAACTACGAATTTATCTTTGGATAACTATTTTTTCCAAATCTAAAATCTTCAACTTGAAAAATATTACCAGCTTATTTTGGTCTCCTAGCTACAGTGCGCTACTTAGCTGACGGTTGCTTAGCCCACGCATTGATTTGAAAATAAATTTTATGGACCAAACTTCATTTGCTTAAATAAATTGAATTTTACCTAATTGCTCGTAAATAATTCCAAATAATTCCGAAAATCAAGAACAACTTCTAAATTCTAATCCTCAGATCGAATCGGGTACAAAAATAACTTGACATTTAGTTGTTCTCTTTAGAGAAAAACAACAACAGAATATCCCTCCCTGAAAATCAAAGTAATGTTTTTTAGTCTTCGGAAAACATCATGTCCATCATAATACATTAAGTTGATAATGGATTTCCCCAAAAAATATCTTCAAAGGTACACCGCAAATAAAATAAAACTTTAATTCATCAAGCCATTAATAAATAATCATTTCCAAAACCTTTTAAAATAAAATCAACAATCCTCAACAAAAAACCCACATCTTTTCTTCGATTTTATATTAAATTTCAAAATAAATCGAAATTTAAAATTCACAACTACTTACAGAAGCTATATGTCCATAACTGCTGCCAGAAACCTAATTTACAGGAATTACTTCTTTTTATGCATCCATCAAATCATCTCAAGGCTTATCGACCTCATGTTACCACAGCTGGGGGAAATGATGATGGAAAAAATAATTTGGCTCATGTGTAATTTAGCATGGGAAATTTAAATCCCTAATACAAATATATGGACCTCAATATAAGCCCAGCTCCTCCCCTCCCCTCTTTCCGCCTACCATCGAAGACCTTCAAACAAAAATAAGACGATTCCAATATCCCAACCAACGATATAACATCATCTTCTGCTCCTGCCCCCGAATCCTACGAACGAAGACCAAAAATGTAAACCAATGCCACATTAAATACAATGAAATGGAATTTCAATGAGGAAATGATTTAAAAAGATATCCTTTCCCTTATTGCAAAAAATGCGAAGGGGCGGGTGGGGACGGAGAAACGAGTATTCTGGTTCTGGCTGGCCAATCTACCGTCATCAATCCATATTAATATTGAACGCAAATCGATCTATAAGGGATATGCCATGTGATTTGAGTTGATGGATTCGAAAGGCGGAACATGTGCATAATCTTCCTTTACAGTAAAATAAGAACAAATCGGAAAAAAAGGATAATACGAAAAATCCTCCCACTCAATAACTCATACCTGTGTGAGCTTGCTGTTGCGGAATAAATTTTAACTTGCGTGCGACAAGAAAAAGAAATAATATTTCATCAATAAAATTCACTCCTACTGATGCGAAATGTCATTTGTCGGAGTAAAATAGTCCTTTTGGAACAAAACGTTTTAAGCGGCAGCGCTTTCGTTTGTGTTTGATTGATTTGGTTGTTTTTTCTTTTTGCATTTACCCCACATATATTTACCATTTTAATAAAACGATATGGCGTCCTGGTTTCCGTTTATCCATTCAGCAGGAACAGCCCCATATGTGATGGGATGTTAAGCTTGCAAGACAGTTGAAACAAAGCGTTGGCAGAAAAATATGACAGGATATTTGGATCTCTGGATGGGTTACTTTCATCCAGTTGGCACATTGAATCGGTACCCAAGATCCTTCTTATGGATTTGCATTCATTATTCTGTCTTTCGCCATTTTCTTTGACAAGGACTTCCACATTTTCAAACCACCCCGTTTTATCCGCTCCTACAATATCAATTTGAAAAAAATATGTATAATAGAGCGATTGTCTTTCGCACTCAATGTCCTTGGAGTTGGAACTGTAATACCGTTTTTAAAGAAAAGAATAATCGCAAAGCTGAAAGCGAATATTCATTTTTATGCAATTTTTGTTAATTCGGAGAAAAATTCGTAATTTTCCCACTTCTGAAAAATTTTCCTTCAAATTGTGAAAATGGCGTGAGATACAGTTTGCAAGAAATATCCTTGATTCATTTACAGTGTGAAGTAGAAGAAGTGCAAACATATTTTTGATCGGTTCATAAATCTTATTCCTTTGTTGTGCTAGAATGGTATGCGTTAGACATAGGGTGAAAGCGATGGACTAAAAAGAGAGTCCAAAGCACTACTTTATGAAAAATGAAGGATTTTAAGTTTTAGCTCAGAAACCAAAGGGTATATACAATATTTCATACACAAATCTAGTTAGTGGCAAAACCATCTCACTTTTGGGAATAAAATACTAGAATTATGAACTTTGAGGAAACCGAGAGCAGCTCTCAATTCTCAGTAATTGCACCAAAGACACACTTGTGTGGAATGACCACTTATTCGACGTTGCTAAACACGCTTTTAAGTGTTTAGGTTTCCTTTAACGTTTGCAAGAAATTTGTCACTTCTTCTGATCTGGGTCTATATTCACCCAAGGCTTGAAGAATAGAACTGCGATTGAAAAAGAAAGAAAAAAATTGGTTTGAAGTTACAAATGTGTACGGAGAATAATTGAGTCTTAACTTTTGTCAAAAGTATTTTTAAGTATGTTCTGGCCATCGCCAAATGTTGTAGCAAAAATATTTTACCAATCCAGATTGTTCATAGTGTGGCCTATCAGTCTATCTTAATGAAAAACCTTCCATAAGATTCCGATTTTTCGATTTTTTACGGTGAGCTAAATTGTAGTTGAAAAATGACCCATATGTTCCCTATGCGACGAAATTTTCCTGATCATCTTGTGTTGACATTATATGAGTTAAGCTCTAAGGACTAAACACATATTTGTTCATGTGTTCATATGCGAAAATATTTGGTGAGTAAAGAGATTTCTTCTTAGCCAAACCACAGGAATGTAGAACGAACACCTTACCTGACATTGCCTCCCATTTATATAATTTCAAAAAGTATCCTCAGCATTGTTGTCTTCTTTTGTAATTCTCGAAAAATTATATTCTAATATACTCGTAATAAGTTATAGAGTGGCGCAGAAGAAGCGTTTTGTGTTACTTTTGAACGATTTGTTTATTTTCGTATTTTTGTTCTTAAATAAGCTTAGTAAAACTTGAGAAATGTTTGAGGGAAAAACTCAGCATATCGATAATTGGAAAACAGTTCCGAAAACAACCTTCAGTCATTATACGAACCTGCAACACAAACAGCTCGTCACAATACAGCTTCCCTGAGGGAAATTTTTTGCGTTCGAATAATATCGGATTCACCTGATTTTGACTGACCATCGTGTTTGCCCAAATTTACGGCTTAAATTTTGTTTTCCCGGGGGTAACCTTAAAGAATACATTCTTATACGTCAAAAAGATAGAACACATTAAGGCTTATATCCAAGAAAAGTATGGGCGCTGGGATATGAAATTCTAAGAATGGTTATCGGAAATGCCCCGAAAAGAGCATGACAGGTCAAAGTGACCAATGAGCACTATTTAGGGAAATATTATCTCAAAAACAAAATTGGAATGTATTTCTAGACTATATTTTAAAATTCAATAAATACTTAAGTTAAATAAAATCAGAAAAAAAAATTATTCATTAAATCAGACTTTACTTACAAAAAAAAAAAAAACAAGTATACGCCATAGTGCACTGATTTCTGAATCGATAGATCTTAAAGAAATCTCCCATTGCAATCATTAAGAACTCGAGAAAAGTGTGTCGCGCAATTTTTTCTGTCTGTATGTTTATATATACGTTCATATATATGTACATACATACATATATGTATATATATACCAGTGGCGTGCCGTGCAAAAATTTGAAATGGGAAGTGCAGGAAAAAAAGAGTCACCTACAAACTCAAGATCCTCGTTTTTCTATAAGAGGTGGAAAACTTTTATTTGATTAAAAACATAGACAGTTTTCTTAAAAGTTCATGACTTTTGGATATACATATTTGAAAAAATTTGAAAAAATTTGAAAGATAATTAACGGCTCGAATATGATTTCGGGCGTGTGGCCGCCACGTCCGGCACGTACCGGACGCAAAGATCTTCACGCGAAATTTTCTTTAAGCTAACCTCAAAAGAACAAAGAACTTTTAAATCCGCTGTGAACGATAACTATATTGCCAGTTTAAAGTTATCCACCTCTAAATAAACATCCTTTATTGGACATTTGTTTTCCGTATTAACTCAAAAACAGATATTTTTTTCCAGTTATTAAAAATATATTTGAATTTATAGTGAGCTTAAATCATAATAAAAGGGGTCTCTAAATAAGTCGCAGTATATGTATAAAATAATTTAAAGAAAATTCAAAGTATTTTAATAATTAAACATTACCAAACTTAGTTTTATTTTAATGAACCTTTGAATTTGATCATGTCCCTTAGACCATCAGTGCTTTTTACTTTCGATGAAGATAATACAAAAATTAAACTCAAGATCTTGGTCAGACTTAATAGTACAGTGATATAGAGATCACGAAAAAAGTGTGTCGTGCAATTTCATCTGTCTGTATATCCTTACATCGACGTACAGCATTAGCCGCTTAAGTGATTTTCTTCAAACTTGGTAGTTAAGAATCTTAATTTTGCTCCAAAACTAATGGTACCTGTCATATAGCCATTATGAAAAAGTGTATTTATTTCGAAGATGGCTGCTCTACATTTTGATAAATCAAAAATTTTAAGAAAAAATTATACTAACTGTATTTTTCGTATAACCTGTTTTGGATCTTCGATTTTCTCTACCGATATCAATCAACATTTTTGGAACTTCTTCGATTTTGAAATAATATTGACAAGAAACTTTGAAAATTCAATTTATGAAATGAGGTGATCAGGTGAATGATACTTAAAATTATGTCCCTAAATGTATATTTGTAAATAATTAAAATTGGCATATCCAATTTTTGTTAAGAAAGATTAAAAAAAAATTTGTATAGCTATAAAAAAATTGTTTATTAAAAAACGCATCTAAATACGATTTCTTAATGTTTCTTAATAAATTGATATTCTTTCCTGAAATCAGAAAGCGATTTTGTTATTTTTCGAAGTCATACTATTTAAGGAGTTATTTTATAAAATGTTAATAATGAGTGTCATATGAACACTTTTATCCAATTACATCCATGTTTTTCCTTATACGTTTTTTAAATACCAAAGTACTTGTGCAAAAGAACAAGTAAGTGCGATGCAGTCATGAATTTTATTTAAGTTTCTAAAGTACAACAAAAAAGCTTAACTATCTCAATAACAGACTTAATGATTTTGATAAATAAAAATGTGAGTATAATTTTAATGCTGGTACAAAAATGGGCAACCACACGGATCAATTTGTCGATGTTTGACTTTATCTTCAGATAGTCAAAATTAAAAAGGGGCCTCCTTGAATTTTTCAGTGATATTTTGTATTAAAATTTTGAACAACAAGAAAGACTATTTACCTAAAAATGATATACTTTCATTTCTTGTAAGTTCTTTGTCGCGAAAACGGGGTGCTGATATTTTCAAAGAATTTGAATGAAATTGGAATACAGAATTTTTCCAGCTCTATTCGGCAAGTATTGGTTTTGTGTGGAAAGAAAAATTAGAGGTTCTAACGAAACTTATCACTTCGATAATTGAGAAGACTAAAATAGTAGTTTTGTCATCCTGAGCCTTAAAAAGAAAATTCCCATAATACAAATACAATTTTATCGATATATTACATTTGATAAGTTATATTTGTTTTCAGCTAATAACCATGGGTAGAATGGTAAATGCGTTGGATTATTGTGATGAAGATCTTGGATTTGATTCCAAGCTGCGAAAAATGTTTTTCAAGGGTTCTCTGCCTATTGCAGGAAGTGACAAATCTTCCAACAATATCTCTTGTCACGAAAACTGCGTCTCATTTTCGTACTTCGGACTCGTCAGAAAATTGTATGTGTTCTCCATTTCTGGTCCTTGTTCTTAACGAGCTATTGCACCACAAGCATATTTATTTCTATTGTTTTCGGAATATTCTTGTATATTCCGTTATTAACAAATATAATATTTAACTATTAATTAAATATCCTGATTTATAAGGCCTTTAAGCATGGCATTTATTTTTTTGCAAATACTAATTTTCCGCATTTGATAGTTTTCATTAGAAAATTGGAAAAATACGGTTTTCCAATACGAATTTTTGAACCTTGAGAGGTGATTTACCATATTCTGTCAAATTGAGTCTGTCTTGCCAAATAAACTTGAAAAGCTAAGTCATTCAACCACATGTTCAAATAATTAAATTTTTTTATGAAAGTGGGTCTATTCGAGCAATATTTGGAACGCTTCGCCTATTTTAAGGTCGTCAAAATCTTCAATCTGAGAGGACTATTTGCAACCTGGTGTATAAATTTGATTCGACAGGGTCAGTGAACAATCCATACTTCAACGAAACTCAAGAGAGTAGGCAGGGTAATAAGAGTCAGGCAATTCTCGACTTGGGCTTTTACAAACCAGGAGTCTTAAAGTTTTGCGTCGTAACTTTGGCCTACAGCGTGACAATTTTAAAATGATCCAGGAGCTCAGAGCTAACGACAATAGGCTACGACATGTGGGCTCTCTAGCAGTTTTCAGTAACAAGGCACATATCTGGATGAATGTTTTTGTCAAGAAGCAAAATTTCTGAATTTTTGACGATCACAAATCACACGAGATCCACCAAATTGAAATGCATCCAGAGAAAGTGCATTTTGTGCTTGTGGCATCATGGGTTCATATCCTCACCGTTAAGGGCAAGCGTCTTCAGTCGATGATTACCAATTTTCTTTCGCCCAAATTGGATGATATGGACACTAACGAGATGTAGTTTGAACAGGACGGTACTACCTTGCACATAGCCCTTTCGACAATGGACATTTTGCACTATCGATTTCCGAACATGGTTATCTCACGCGGACCAAGATCGTGTGATTAAAACCCGTTAGAATTTTTTCTTATAGAGATTTCTTAAGTGCCAATAAACCATAAATCTCTTGCCTTGAAAGCTTACAAATAATCAATGTCATTTGTCAAGTTCAGTCCGATTAATTGGCCAGAGTTATGGCAAATTGGACGTTTGGACAATGCCACGTAGATATTTGAATAACATTATAACCCATAAATAATGGCATACATGGCTTTTTAATCAAACAAAAGGCTTAAATGATATCTGACTCACATTTTCGCTTACTCAAACTTAAAGATAGTAAGTTTTTAATGGAAATCTTTTAGTTGGGATACAATTTGCACCTATAAAAAATCAATAAACTACATTATTTAGTACGAGTACATACCTCCTTCATACCTCCTTAAAAAAATTTACTTAACTTACAAGGTTTTGGTCTAGACAAAAGCCATAACGTTCGTGGAAGTACCTGAAAGTATCACTGGAAATGGAACCTGTTCTTTAGGACACTAAACCATATATTGGCGAACAATTACAAGTAAGCCTACTTATTTGTGTGCATAAATCTATCGTCTCTCCAAGGTTGAGTTAATACAAGAAAAATCAAATAATTCTTCGTCTGATGTCAACTTCGACAAAATCATTCTAAAAACCTAAACAACAGAAAACATCAAAATCAATATCAGCCTGTCATTGGGATATAATATTAATGACATTGCAATCTAATTCCAATGTCTCCAATGCTCCTGCTCCCTATCATACATCCTGTCTCAAACTACTTTCACAATCTTCTTATCGCTAACATTTCCTAAAAGCCAAAACAAACACATTCCCAGATATTGACAAGAAGAAGAACAACAACAACAAATCCCCATACACTACTATCAACAATAATAAAAAGGAAATACTACACATTAAGTAAATGACTTTTAATCCTGTGAGTTACAGGAACACACACACATTTCAATGAGCGGAACGAAGGAGGAAAAATAATAAATACATCAGTTTGTATAGACTGATGGGAGGTGAATAATTTTCAAGGGAAACAGCGCGCAATATTTATTAATACAGATAAACAGGGCGAGTAGATCAAGCGTGAACCGTTGGAAATGTCAGGGATATCATTCTCCCTAACCTTCTTGTATAAACAATACATTAGATTGATGAGCTATTGACGACAGCTTACCATTTCGAGCTTGACGAGCGACGCCATCAAGAAGACGCCTGATTTCTTCCCTGACTTTGAAACAATGTCCTTGGCAAGAAGGCCCAATTTTTTGCTTCTATCCAAATGGTGGTGGATAAAAAAGAGAATGTATTCACAAATTTGTTGCCGTATTTTTTTGAAATTTTATATTCACGACGCCGCCGCCACCGCTGGCGCTGTTTGGCTAAAGACCCGTCAGAAAGGGTTAAAAAAGATCTCTTTCCATTTCATCAACTGACCTTTACTGCAAATGGGCAACAACAACTATATATCAGCCTCCATCAAACCCCCACAATGACAGTGATGGATTACACTCGTGGCCTCCCTTCTATTAATATTGATGGATTCAAAAGCGACCCCAGCCTATAATCCTTTCGAAAAAGTGCCATTTTAAAGCAATAAATTCGCACTGACTCACATGTACTCGTAGTGAGCAAGTATTAACATAAACAGGACATCACTGTGCGAGAATCAGGACGCGATGACAATAACAACAACAACAACTACAAAATGAAAGGATACAAAATTGATGATGACCCGGCAGATCCAGAGAATGTGTATTTATTTGCAATAAAAAAGGAAACAAGTCGTATGGACTAAGCTCGCCTGGCGCACAGCTGGAAAATGTCAATTTCCGATTGTGAATCCGATTGAGTTTTATTTAAATTCATTTTGTCAGAATCTCTCACTTTATATATACATATGTACATGTGTGTATGTATGTATATCCAAGCAGTTCAAGGCTTGGTCTTTATCCTGGTGCCAACGCCAACGCCAACGCCACCGCCCGTTGACAAAACATGGACAGCGATATATTTACGGATTTGTGTGTTTATTTCTTTTTTCTCACTCACGCAACTTCATCCAGGACACGGAAATCCTTTGTCGATAAGCAGTACAGCTCATAACTCTAACCGAAATGCAGGAGCGGATTTTCTTTTTTACTACGGCACATGTACTCAAATAAATGTGTCTCTCCAAAAAAGAGGTGTAAATACCCACATAATATTTATTATTATGGGACAAAAATAAAAATAAAGGATCAAACATTTTTGTAAAGCCCAGTGCCACGGTCTAGTGGTTCGCCTCATTGTCCGCATGCCTATGCCCCTTTTGATTGTAAATCCCGCCCTCTCAGCAATCCGGTCAGTATGACTCCCGGTGTGAGGAAAACCTATTTTCAATCGAAATCCTAAACCTCCGTGTGCCCCCGACCGATGTCCCTTTTTGAATTTTATATGTGTGCGATTGGAGGGATTTGGGAGGTTGCAATCAAAGGCTATTTATCTCGCATGCTTCTCTTCGAATATCTGTCATACCGTCCACTAAGCCCCTTTGTTCCAGCGCGTGTATGTTGAAAAGTATTTTCTTTTCAAGTCCTAGCTGCTGTGTTGCCAAACAACAAAAAAGGGTATTCCCAACCGAAAGAAAGAAAGAAAGATAGAAAAAAACAGATTCAAAATTTAATCTCAGCAGTTTTTGATTCCCGATAAATGAATGTGGGCGAAAGGACGATTTTATTAGATTTTGCCTTTAAAATTTGTGCCCCATGCAAGCTGCCCAACAAAAGCTGATTTGGTTTTCCTGATAATTCACTTTCAATCATATTTTTTGTATTTTTTACACAAAGGTGCTGGGAGTACAGCATCCTTTGGGTTGGCCTCCAATATGGCGAAAGTGTAAACGCTATTTTGCACCTATTTTGGATCCAATGGAAATGGAATGAATTTTATGTGTGTGTGGTTCTGTTGTGTTGCTTTGAATTATTAGGTCCTTTTTGTGATACAAGCAGGGCTGGTATGCTTCTGAATTCCCATGTCTGCTGCAGTCCAAATCAAATCAAATCAAATATTTTGAAATACAAAAGAAGTGTCCATGTCAGTATTCTTAGAATATTTCTATCCAGTTTTTCCTGTCTGTATGAATGCATATGAATATATCGATGGGAATTGATTGTCTTCTTTGTTTATTTCAATTCTGTTGTGAGAACTCCCTTTTTGTATCTACCTTTGAGCGAGAAGTCTGATATTTTTTGAATGAGAGATATGTTAGAATTGAATGTGAATATTCGTAGATATCTCTTGTGACAAATGAAAAATTTTGTAGTTTTCTAGAATTATATAAGAGTTAAGGGTTATTTTTTGTTGTTTAAAAATTAAAACGAGAATGAATGAATGATTTAATTAATTAATTGGATACGATATGCTTTCTCCCTCTGTAAATAATTGATTTATCTTCTGGCTTGTATCTCTCTTTTAAAAATTTCATATATGTAAAATATTTTTCGTCCCGAGAAGTCAAAAACATTTCACATTTTTTTTCAATTACTGGCTTACGCTAGCCATACAAAACGAACATGCTCGCCGAACTTGTTCGTTTGCGTTATCCCCTACACGGCGATCATTCATTTCGCGTTGATTCTTCACAGAGTAAGCATTAAGCATGTGCGATAAAGAAGCGCAAGTGGTTACTCTTATCATCCGCGATACTTGCAATATCCGATTCAGCTGAATCTGCAACCGAGCTCTAGATAAAATTTCGGTATGGACTAAGAAATTGCGAATTGTTTTTAATGAGTCCAAATCAACACATGTTAATTTTACTTACAAAAAAAATTATTAATCTGCCCACTTACATTAATTCGGTGCAAATACCATATGCTTATGAAGCAAAGTACCTAGGAATGACACTAGACGCTAAGCTTAAATGGAAAACTCATGCTAAAAAGAAACGAGATCAACTTGAAAATAAATTACGTGATATGAATTGGCTTATTGGAAGATACTCGAAACTCAGCATCTACAATAAATTGCCTACCTATAAGCAAGTGATAAAAGCAGTATGGACGTACGGTCTACAACTTTGGGGTTGTACTAAACCAAGCAATAGGCAATTATAATAATCTTATCAGAACAAAGTTCTCAGATAAATCGTTAATTCTCCGTGGTACATTAGAAACAGTGATTTATACAGAGACTTACGATAACCAACTGTTGAAGATGAAATAGCAGTGCCCCATCTCAAATGGAAAAGATTCGGGTGTTTGAGAGGCAGTGTCTTAGACGTTGCCTTGGATTGCACAGAACACCAGAGTCGGAGTACAAACATTATTATTCAAACGAGGTTCTATACAACGGGGCCAACATTAACAGAATTGATAATTTTTTGATAAAGCTGATTCGGGGTCACATTGCAAGAGCGATGTCCTCGACCAACAACCTAATTTTTGGGGCTTACTACCCAAACGATGATTACTATGAGAGTGTACGTCTTAGCGGCTTCATCCCGCCTGATGCATTTCTCTACTTAGATAGACGAGGGCTGGTCCAAGATAGAATGGCGATTCCGCTAATCTACCACGTCAGCCGTAAGACTGTTGACAGGCGGCTCCTTTATGGTCGAGACGTCCTCGCACAAGATGGAGCAGAGCGCCTTCGGTTCAGTAGGACTGTGTCCGATAGGGACCGGAGGGACAGGGTGAGACAGGGGAACCAGTTCTGGTGGTTGTTGGATGATAGAGAAAGTTGACGAGGACATATATATGTCTTGGCCGACTTACATAGATTTAAGTGTAGGTCGTTAGGTAGGGACAGTCAGGGTGGCACAAAAAAAAAAAAAAAAAAAAAAAAAAAAAAAAAAAAAATAGTACATGTTTCGATGTACATAAAAAAAAAAAAAAAAAAAAAAAAAAAAAAAAAAAAAAACACTGCTGCTGTGGCTGTTCTAGTTTTTAAGTAGTTTTAGTTTAGTTTTAGTTTATTTTAAGTAGTTGAAGGTAGTTTTAATTAGTTTTACTTTAGTTTGTAAGTTTTATATAAAAAATTAAAAAAAAAAGTTACAGAATCCGAGTTTTTCTTAATTTTCTCGAGACAACAAAAAAAAAAAAATATATATACATAGTTTGAATTGAAAATAGTTTTTTAGGCCGAAAGGTATTAGATTTAAGATATAGTTTAGCTTAGAGCGCCCGCGTAGGGCCAGTAAGTTAGTTTTAAGTTATTGCTTGGATAAGTAGGCTAGTTTTTTTTATGAATTTTTGTCTAGCTTTAAGATAGTTTTAAGATTGATGAAAATAAAAATGAATTAAAAAAAAAAAAAAAAAAAAAATGAAATAGCAGTTTTCGCTGGGAAGCTACGAACTCACTTAAATGACCATAGAAATAGAATTATTCGACAAACAATTGATGAGACAAACCTTGTGCGCCGACTTCAAAGAACGAGACCGTTTGACCTAGCGCCATAAGGAGTATCTGCTTTCAAATGCGGTATCCGCAGAAATTAAGACTACTTGATAAGGTAACTTAGTTGTAGTCGCACGGACAAAAGTGAGGTGTTTTTAGTGAGTAAGAATCTCACACTACTTATGAGTACCGGGGTCATAGTGTCTTTGAAGATTCTTCACCTGCCACACAAAAAAAAAATTGACAAAAATTAAAAACGGTATTTTGAGCACTGTTATTTATGAAGAGGACCCACTGCGCGACGTTCACAGCAAAAATAAAGTTTGCTCGCTAACATGGGCCTACATGGCGAACATCGAAGCCAACGAACACGACAAAATCGAAATTTTTCTCCAACAGCGAGCGGCTCACGAACCAGGTCCTACGCGAGGAAAACATAGCGAGCACGAACAGGTCCGGCAAGCATGTTCGTCGTTTAGGGCTAGCTTTATCAAAATCTTAATATATATAATTCTTCTGTGAGTGTGTATGTCACTGAACTTCTCTTAACCGACTGGACCGATTTTGATGAAATTTTTTGTGTGTGTTCAAGGGGATCTGAGAATGGTTTAGATTCACAATTAAAAAAAAAAAATATTCGTAGTTAGCAACGCGAGCACGGGCGGCTAGTATTGTATAAATCAATTGAACTTCTTGTGAGCTTGTGACCTATTGTTCAAATACGTTTTGCGCAGGTACTACAGTTTGGCGCATTAGTTAGATGCTGTCGTAACCTTCTAAGGGTATTGTATTATTTTTGATGGACAAAAAACATTTTGCGCAGAGGTCCGCTGATTCACTGATGCAGTCAGCGTGAATAGTGAAAAACTAAAAAACTAAAATTTTTGAGCGTTTGCGAATTTTTGAACTGACGTTTGATTTAATGCTTGTAAGATTTAAAAATGTTCACATATTTTCGGTTTTTAGTAATTTTTCTTAGTTCGAACATATTCTGTGTTCAAACTTCCATAAAACAGTCTACAACGGCTTTCATGTTGAATTAAATCCTGAAGTGGTTTTGATGAAATTTGCAGTCATAATGAACAACGGTATAGAGAAAATGTATTTTCTTGAAAAACTACTAAATCAATGCTAGAAGCTGTCAAAAGACTATCAAGGTGGTGGTGAAGGAATGAACATAAAACAGTGCTCAATATGCCCCCTAATCGGTCTTGGCTTCGATTCCCAGTAGTTGCAAATGAAGCTGAAGATCGCTGCATCGAAATTTATGTTTTCATTTAGGATAGCAGATCTCGATAAGTATCAAAGATATTGGAATATTTTAAACGCCAAAATGTTGGGCGCAAATTTTCCTAGGGGCGATGTCCGTTACTTTTTTTAAATTGTATCTCGTTATATTTTATTTTAGTGAGTTTTAAAACTTTTAAGACAAAAAAATTTTTAGGAGAGGATATAGACCGCAATATTTTTTTTAGAAATAAAATAAATAAGACCCAATGTAGAATATACGTTTCTCTAGGGGCGATGTTTCTCCTTTTTTTTTTATTTTTTTTTTATTAAGCTTATTTAACCATGATTTAACCATGAAATTAACAAAAAAAAACAAAAAGTTTGGACCCTTATAACTTTGGATTGACTAATCGTAGGTAAAAAATCGGTACATGAAAAAATTAGAATTTCCAAACTCTAGGGGCGATGTTTTTTCTTTTTTTTTATTTTTTTGTCTATTAAAGTTTTTTAAACATGAAAGTTAAAAAAAAAAAAAAAGTTTAGACCCTTATAACTTTGGATCAACTAACCGTAGGTATAAGAACGGTACATGAAAAAATGAGAATTTCCAAACTCTAGGGGCGCTGTTTGTTCTTTTTTTTATTTTTTTGTTTATTAAATTTTTTTAAACATGAAAGTTTAAAAAAAAAAAGTTTGGATCCTTATAACTTTGGATTGACTAATCGTAGGTAAAAAAACGGTACATGAAAAAATTAGAATTTCCAAACTCTAAAGGTGATGTTTTTTCTTTTTGTTTTATTTCATGTTCTTGAGTCATTTGTTGTCTAGCAACAAATTACAACAAAAAGGAAAATACATATCTACGTTTTGTGTTAGTTAGTTAAGATGTTGGTTATTTGTAATATTTTTATCTTTTTTATTGCATTATATTAATAATTGTATATTATCAAAATTATAATATATACTTCATATGAATTTTTTCTTTTCGATTCAAGTTTTAATAATTCTGATAATACGAGTAATTATGCAAAATTGGAATTATATAAAGAATAGATTAATTGTTATTCAAACAAAAACAAAATTTCAGCAAAGACAAAGAAAAAGAAAATTCCAGAATGAATATACTTTATAGAATAACTATTATAATAATTAGATAGAAATTATGAGATATGTTTAACAAATTTGAATTGAAAAATATTTATTGCTTTTAGTTTAGCTATACCAAAAAAGGATGGTGTTGAGCTATTAGTTTAGCTAAAACAAAATTATACTAGGTTTAGTTCTAACGATGATTCAAGTTTTATTCCTCTTGTAATGACAGCCATCTAGAACAACAGTCACATCTGAAGAGAAAATATACATTTTGTAACTCTTCCTCAGTTTTTTTCAAGTAGTTCAGACATCCAAATTCTGCCCACCGTTTACAAGTATGGCACTGGCACGAAGTTTGCTAGAACACAAATGACACAAGAACATGAAATAAAAGAAAAGAAAAGACATCGCCTTTAGAGCTTGGAAATTCTAATTTTTTCATGTACCGTTCTTATACATACGGTTAGTTGATCCAAAGTTATAAGGGTCTAAGCTTTTTTTTTATAACTTTCATGTTTAAAAAAATTTAATAAACAAAAAAATGAAAAAAAAAAAAGAAAAACCATCGCACCTAGAGTTTGGAAATTCTCATTTTTTCATGTACCGTTCTTATACCTACGGTTAGTTGATCCAAAGTTATAAGGATCCAAACTTTTTTTTTTTTTAACTTTAAAAAAGTTTAATAGACAAAAAAATAAAAAAAAAAGAAAAAACATCGCCCCTAGAGTTTGGAAATTCTAATTTTTTCATGTACCGATTTTTTACCTACAATTAGTCAATCCAAAGTTATAAGGGTCCAAACTTTTTGTTTTTTTTTGTTAATTTCATGGTTAAATCATGGTTAAATAAGCTTAGTAAAAAAAAAATAAAAAAAAAGGAGAAACATCGCCCCTAGAGAAACGTATATTCTACATTGGCTCATATTTATTTTATTTCTAAAAAAAATATTGCGGTCTATATCCTCTCCTAAAAATTTTTTTGTCTTAAAAGTTTTAAAACTCACTAAAATAAAATATAACGAGATACAATTTAAAAAAAAGTAACGGACATCGCCCCTAGGAAAATTTGCGCCCAACATTTTGGCGTTTAAAATATTCCAATATCTTTGATACTTATCGAGATCTGCTATCCTAAATGAAAACATAAATTTCGATGCAGCGATCTTCAGCTTCACAGTTGCAAACATTTTTTTTAGGAGTGAACTAACTCTTGCGAGGAAGTGAAAAATCCTCCAGGAGTATTATTCGTCAAGGGAAACTGCTTCAACTTAGCTTCGGAATCGGCGGGATATTGTAAGCCCTCTTTATTTCTGGAACAGTCGAAGAGTTTTAAGTGACAAGGTATAAGCTTTCTACAAGCCATTAAAACCTGTTTCCAGACATTAGAAGACGAGATATAAAATATGGCATACATTATCATCTTATTCTCATTTTCAAACTTATCATAGGTGAACAAATGCCTTACCAGTGAAATTAAAGTTTGTTTTTCTGGATTTATAAAGACAATGATGTTATATGAACCTGGAACAAATAATAGCCATTCGAAACAGTATGTTTGAGCACAAGCTTTGAGAGGATTCAAAAGAAGATACTGATGTCCATTAGAGAGATATATGAGGCCAAGCAAGGCAATCCACATTCGTGTTGTGCAGCTAGAGAAAAAAACTGTGAATAAAACCTACGTCCGATGTTGGGCTCAAGGTTAAAATAATGGATATTTACTGAAGCGTGAAAATCGTTGAGTCGCTTAAGGGAGAAATACAACTGGATATTTCAGGAGAACGCTATTTATAGAAAAATCCATGAAATAATGAAAAACAAGAACCATTGCGAAGGTGTTAGAGATATTCAAATGTTTCTGCTAAAGTTCTATTATTTATCTATCATTTTCAAAGCTGTTTTTGGGTTCTATTCAAGAAATTCAAATGTGTTTTGGGAGCTGTGGTCCAAATATTGGAATGATACTCAAGCGTTAGACAAATGTTGGCCTTGTTTATTTTGCAGAGAGATCAGAAAGGGTGAAACATTTCATAAAGGAAACCTAAGCACTTAGCAGCATTTGTCATTCTACACAAGGTGATCTGTGACCCAAGGACTGAAAACTAGCCGGGCTCTTCAATTCAAGTGATTTTCATGGATAGTGGTAAAAGGATTTGCGATTTAACGAAAGAAGAAAGATTTGCTGTATTCTCTGCGATTTTTTATGCTCGATTCGAAAATTCTGTCGAAACGCTTGCACTGTATTACGCAATATCAATAAAAGCGTAGTCATAGCCCCTGAGTGTGTGTTAATCTAAAAAAAAGCTGACGAAATCAGCATTTTATGAGCTTATTATACGCCGCTGTTCTACTTCCTTCCACATCCGAAAGACAAGGACATAAATCTAAAAACGAATATAAAAAGCTGAGGGTAATCTTCAGTAAAGCAATTTCATAGAAGAGAAGATCTGAGAGAAAGTCTTAACGTCAAGAATACCATCTTGGATCTCAAATACCACCTCAAAAACCCTGATGCTTGTCTACGTATTTTGACACAACACTGCAAAATCCTACATATGGATTCAGAGTGTTCAGCAGTAAAGTGAGGAGAACCCGCCGGAAACGGAAGAAGAAGAAGATTGCGATTGTCAGATTATATACATAGTTGACAGATGAACATAAACGGTCCATTTATAATCCAAGCCAAACCGATATTTCGATACTAATTGCACTGAATCAAGAGAAAAGTAAAATTTACCAGAGTTCATTTGAAGCTGCAGGCACGTCAAATGGTCACCAATCGAAACATGTCGGGTTTCAACAAACATTTTGTCGAAAAATTTTGGGGAAAAAAAAACAGTATATTTACTAAAAATAAGAAAGTCTCAACTATCCATCTAAATTGGAGTCCCAATTGGCAACAACTAAACATGAGCAGAATTGTCAATAGCTCTTCTGACTCGTGTTAAGGGCTCTCAAGATGAATTAGTGAAGGAGGGCTCATCTCACTTCCTGGCTGAATGCTCCAGCCTAGGCAGAACTAAAAATCATTCCAAAATTTATTCATAATTCATGATGGTTCAAAGAGGCATTAAATATCTATCTTACCTACATCCTCTGTAGCGCAATGTATCCATTGAGATCAGATAGAGATGGTACTACTGTATCATCACCCTTTATAGCCTAACCCAATCCATAGATATAAATATGTAAAAAAAAAAAAAAAAAAAAATAGTCCTAATGCCGCATTTCTCAGTTTTGGAGTCAATTCTGAGCTTAAATCAGAATTATTCTATCCAAAATTGAGCCCAAGTTAGCTAATGAAGAGTTTTTCAGTTTTTACTCTGTTTAAATTGCACTATCGAAATCAGCATACCACCGCACTGCTTTGGAAATCGCTTTCCGATAGTGTCCTATTTTGACTTTGTCTCTTAGAAACATGTGTTGAGTTAACTTAAAATCTAAATTGGGTGTGACGAGTTAAGAATTGAAATTCAGGAACCATAAGGTATATACTATTTTTTAGTTACGTTTACCATGAAAAGAATCTTTCTTTGTCCTTAAATCAACAAACTTTTTTGTACCTTCAAGTTGTATACATGTGAACTAAAGAGGTGTGGCACCATAAGTCTGACTTCTTGTACCAAGTTTTGAGTAGAAATCCAAATTTTAGTTTTACTTCCAAGGAAATACCAGTTTGCGCGTAAACACTAAACTATAAATTTTCTATAAACTCAACTTTATTTCTCCCCATCCAAAAAAATAAATAAATTTTAAGTATCGTTCGAAATATACGTGTTCCCAATAGATATCCCTTTTCCCTTATTCCCTAGAGGTATAAAGTTAAAGGTCAACCTATACCGTAGTTTTACGTACAGCACTCAAAAATATCGATTATTTGCGGACATGTCATCCCAAATCATATTAAAGCCTTAGGTTAGCACTCTAAAAGGACCCATCATGCCTTCAACCGCACTGCCTTAAATATATAATTTCCCTTCCCCTTCTGTCAAAGATAAAAAGGAAAAACTGAAAAGTTTCTCCATAGTAAATGAATAACTTTTAAACAAAAAAAAAAAACCTTTATAAACTTCTGTGTTGTTTTTTTTTATTTTCTGTTTTGTACTTCCTCATGACTCAGCTCTAAACCCTTTGCAGACTTTTGACAGGAAGTTAATTTAGTTATTCAAAACCCATCACATAGTTTCATCTTCATACATTTCTACCTCAAAACCCTCCAGGAAAAGGATTATTTCGTCTACGGCACTTATTGGTGTTCTTGTTGTTGTTGTGATGAAAATCCGTTTACTCGAGGACCTTAAATAATTAATTAAGATTTTCTTAGTTCATTGTGAATATCATGCGAACAGATGAAGCTGCTACTAGCTTTCCGTTACCACACCGAAATATGGCTCTCAAATTTGGTTTTTAGAAAGAACTGCCGCAAGGACTAGTTTGAAAAAAGGCTTAATTTGTCCTATGTAAAAGGATTTCCGTTATCTTTTTGGCGTTAAATAAACGAATTTATTATTAATAACACAGTCTTCAGCCCTCCTCACCTAATCGTACTCACTCACTCACTCGCATAAAGGCGCATTAAATTGTTATTAACGATGTAAAGCTCTGCTCAGCCTGACAGCAGCCGAGAATGGCAAAAATGTCCTCGGCCAATAAATAAATTCAACCCGTATCCTGGGCGTTAATTTTAATCGAAACTCGGGATAAAGGGATTTTTACGTTTTTCTTTCTTTTCGCCGAGTACATAAAAATTGATTTTGATTGATGATATTATTTAGATGGATTCAATGCATGTGTGTGTTCAAAAAGTTAGGGTAAAGTAGAGAGGTTCAACAAAGACCGAGGTGTGTACCTGTTCGTCTTTAATATGTACATATATAATATATACATATGTAGTTGATCCGACACAATCCCTGGATCCGAATATGCTATAGCTACTTGTATATATTTTGGTCCTGTGAGATAAAATGAAGCATACATAATGGAACGCAAAAATAAAAGCGACATCTGATGAATGATGAATTTCCAGGATATACATATGTACTCGTACTCCTATGTATGTTAACATATCCTTTTTTTAAGCAGCTTATCGTTTGTTCGGAATAATTGAAAATTGTTCGATAGGGATTTTCCTTCATCTGAATGGATCTACTACACATAATTCCGGTTCTTTTAGGTAATAAAAATAAAAAGACAGAACAAATGCTAGTATTTTGAAAAGCCTCTTAAGTTTGAATGGAGGGCTATCGGGGGAAGTTGAGATTGAGATATTCTTCGAAACAAGTGAATTATAAGTGGTCTTTATCCTTCTTAAATAATTCAAAGTTCACAGCAAGATAATATAAATTTTCAAAATCATTAAATACCAATAAATATCAATCTTAAGCCCATTTGCCATTTTATCGCCAACAAACACCCCAAAATTTTTACGCAAACATCCACAGAAAAAAAACTCTTGCAAAGTACAAAAGAAATTAATAATTTATTACGCGTTTATTTAGCAGTTTTTCTGTTGACTGATAAAATCACTAAAAGTACTCTCCAATGCCCCACTCATTAGGGTGGAATTAAGTTCTATTTTGTGTGTGTGTGTTTGTTGAAAAATAAAAACCAAACCTCCTCACTTAATCATACAATAAAAGTCATAATTCATACATTATTTACGCGCTTTTCTTCAAAAACACTTTTAACACACACCCAAACAGAAATGAGGATCTATCAGAAGCAGGGAAAACTCTCGGCGGAAAATCGGCAAAATATAAATCAGAGATATTTATAATGTTTGTGTTATTCACGCCTGATTTATATGCATAATCTCGCCTTTATGATTATGAATTGATTTTGTATAAGCGATAAAGTATTCGATAGTTCATCCCCATTTTTACTTATTTATATATACTTGAAGCAGTTAGCAATCGTATCAATAAAATTGTGGATTTGGAAAAAACTTTTTTTTTCCAATAAAGCGATAGTGAAATGCTAGAGCTGTTACAGGCTTTCGCAATTAAAATTAGCATACGAAATTTGTCCGTACATAAATGGCCGTAGTTGAAGTCATTAGATTGATTGTAAAGCACGTACTTATCGGATAGAAAGATGAAGAAATGTGACACATACTTTTGGGGATAGATGATCATTAGCAATTATTTTTAATTGCATATCTGAAGGATGAATTTTAGATTTCCAACCAGATTTGGAGCTGTTTTATTCTAATAAGAAAAACCATACTTTCTCCGCATTTATTCAATATTTAATTGATAAAAAGACTTAAATGTAATAGAGCAGTGCTGTTGTATTGGCCATGACAATTTTAAGTTTTCTAGCTTAAATTCTAATTTGATCTTCAATAATGGATATCATTGCTTCAGATATACTACGTACCTAGGAGCATTAAAGATATCCTTTAGAAGATTTTGAAGAAAGCTGAAAATTTAGGTACAACAGAAAGCTATTCACTGTACATCTATAACGGGACCACTTGGTTTTTAGTTATACTCTATAAAAAAGATGTGAATTATAAAATTGCAATAATGGAGAATGTCTGTGTTTATTTTTCTTCTTTCAGACCAGACCATATAAGCAGAGGACATAATTTATTACAGTAGAATTTCGAAATTTTGTTTAAACCTATGTGATACTATTAAGTGTAGACATCTCCATGTTGTGTTTTTTAGTATTTAATAAATATATATTGGTAATAAAATCGAATTTGTGTATATACATATGTATATAATTTGTTTTTATTTTGTTTAAGCAAATAAATTTTCACAACATTAATTTATAAATTTAATATAAGCGACGCGTTTCGGATTTTCACACATCCATCATCGGACTTTACTGTTGACTTATTGTGTAGTTTGACAAACTTAACTTACAACCCCACAATAAGTTAAGTTTGGCAAACTTGAAAATCTGAAACGCGTCGATTATATTAAATTTATAAATTACTGTTGTGAAAATTTATTTGCTTAAACACAATAAAAACAAATTATATACATATGTATATACAAAAAATCGATTTTATTACCAATATATATTTATTAACCCTAGAAAGGTAATCTTCGTCGATTAAACGAACATCATTTTTTCTTTTTAAAATTTCTCATAGATTCTTCATAGATCTTTAAGGAGAATAAAAAGTCACAAATCTAAAAAAATAAAATGAAAAGTGTGTTTTTATTGAAAGAAAGGTTTGATAAAAATAAATTATTAACATCTACAAGAATTTGTTAATAAATTTTCGAAAAAATTGCATTTAAATTTTACTTCGTCGATTCGACGAATGATTAGCTTTAACGTACTAAAAAATACGATTACCTTTCTAGTGTTAAATACTATGTGATACTTTACAGCGATTTTTTGTTGTTGAATTTTATGGAAAAAGCAGTAAGGTTTTGAAATTTTCGAATTGATTGAAAATTCGAACAATCTAGATTTCTCTGTAGTTATCCTCTTCGACGATCCAAAAATTCCAAAACAAAGTCCTTCGTGGAATACCAAATAGCCTTGGTACATACGAAATAGCAATATACATATGTACATCGCGACCTTCAAATATAAATGATCACAGATTTGGTTAAAGAACACGCAGAAACACGCAAGATGGAAACCATCTTAAGCGTAATAGACAATGTTTGGAGACTTAGAAGAACCAAGCCTCATAGGTTGGTAGTCTAAAAGCTATGGAAAAGTGACAGAAGTTTAAACTTCCCGGTAGTTTTCATGTGGTAAGAGTCCTACACAACTAGGTACCGAATATTACCAAGTGTTTTTTGAAGATTTCCACCGAAAAAAAAATCGACAATTGAAAATGTGTTCTCAAGTTACTTTCGAAAATTGGAAGTTACAGCTAAAATTTAATAAAAATCGACAGGCAAGTGTGTTAAATATAATAATAAATTAATTGTCAGTACTAATTACACTCAACGCCCCCTCACACAAATAATCTCTATTAAGTCTAAGATCACTTAAATCCAAAATACATTTCCTGTAACCTTTTTTACTTTGTATTATAATATATGTACATCTTACTTAACGTGGGCGTTTTATTTAATCTCTGGACATCTTCTTTCATAACTCTGGGATTCTACAAAGTGCTTAGGTTATGTAAGGCTGGCTAGGTTTAAGTAGCTGCCAGTATCGCAGGTCACACTTAGATCATCACGTTTGGTCCATTGTGATAAGCGTTGCCATAAAGTGTCAGATCAGGCCATTTGGCATCATGTTTTGACTTTTGGCCCAACTAGCAAAGGCCCACAATTCTTATTTTTTTTGCAATCATATACAAACATTCTTTTAAACACATTTTGCTAATAGAACATGAAATGCTAGATTCTATTAAGTTAAATATTATTAACCAAAAGATTTTTTTTTTTTTCAAAATTTGTCAAACATACCATCAATTGTTAGTTCTTTTGACTTTTTATAAACTTTATAATGAATTCTGCATAACATGTGTTTTAAGTGTCATATTAAAATGTTAAAGTTATATTTTCTTTAAAAATGTTTGTATAACAAAAATGGCCCCAATATTTTGAAAATGGCCCCCTAGAAGGCCCTAAATTTTTTTTCCATTGTGGCAACGCTGATTGTGACTGGTCAAGTTTTTAAAACCTTTCGAATTGGGCATAAAAAAAACTTGCCAAGTAAGCCCATCAAATTTTAGTCAGTAACCATTAAATAATAAAATTTCTCTATTACATTGTAGCTGTTTCAATATTATTCTACTTTAAATATTCGGTATTAAACCTTCACGAAGTAAGAACTTGGCGTACTTTTAGATCTCAGTACTTTTCACGGCTGACTTGTTAGATTTTTGTATAGAAGAATTTGGCTCTTTTTTATCATTTATGTTTTTGGTCTGATCTCACTCCTTTTTGCAAAGATTTTAATATTTTGCCATGTCAAAATCTCGAAAGATACGGAAAGATAGAAGGGTGGCCTCATCCTACTAAAATCAACTTAGTTTATAGCTTCCTATATCTGTTGGTATATTTTCTTTTTGTTATTGGTTGTTTTGATTTGCGCTTCTATTGTTTCTTCTTGTCCTGGCAAGATACCTACCTAACACTACCATACCTACCTTAATTATAAATACTAGTACCTACATCCGCTCAAAGTAAAAAAAAAAGCAATAATTGTTGAGGATGCGATGTTAGTTTTGTTGCAATTTTAACTTCTTTTTTTAAATGAAGGTAGCCCACCAATTAATAGCCTACTTAGTGGTTTGATTATAGTTCACATCACAGTTAAGATTTTTTTTTTTTATGTAAACTCATAATTTTTTCAGGTATGCAAATGTTTTCTTTTTTCATACATGTTAAAATAACATAGAGTACCAAATCGAGCACTATAGTTCTAAGAAAAGTCCTGAGTTTTCAAAATGTATGTATAGTTTCAAAAGGACAATAAAAAGACACTTCGAATGAAAAATCTTAGATTTTATATTTTTCGCTTGGAGTGTACATTAAGCTTTACACCACTCTACCAAATTTCATCATTCTACGGCAATCGGAACTGCTCCATATAAATTAAACATTTTCTCAAAAAGTGGGCGGATACCACGCCCCCTGAATGGAAAACCTCAAATTTTCGATTTTTTCCTCTGCTTGCATGACAAGACCTACCGTTGTGCAAAATTATAAGACTCTACGATGTCGGGAAGTGCTCCATAATTTTGATGATCTGTCAGTCAGTCAGTCAGTCAGTTACGGTTTTTGTGATTTTTGAGGCCTTATATCTCCGGAACCGCTTATGCTAGAAAATAGAATTTCGGTGAGGCGTCTGTGCCTGACTAGCTTAGCAAATATTCGGAATTTTAAGTTTCTGAGTTGATTGGTACTGAAGATAGGAAGGGGTCAAAAACCGCCTGAGTTTGTTCCTGTAAAAAGGGTGTAGTGCCAGAACTTGGCTGGGCACTACCGTGCCCTTTGATCTCTATGTAAAAGAGCAGAACATGTAAATAGAAAATGATGAATTGATTCTACATCTTCCTCGTTCATTTACAACTTCTGCAAAAATCGTTTGAATAAACGCCAATCCTAGTTCCGTGTTTGCCTTTAAGACAGTGTCTAGTTAAGTAAGACACCAATTACGGAGCTGATATCCAATCTGCTTAAGGATTTCATATACTTGAAAGTTTTAGATCAAGCTTCATATACTTGAAAGTTTTAGATCAAGCTTCATATACTTGAAAGTTTTAGATCAAGCTTTTGGCGAGTTCATCAGCCTTACAGTTTTATGGAATGTCCATATGCCTTGGCACCCAACAGAGGTGAAAATTTAACTTAAAATCAAACTTTTTTATTTGAATGACCCATGATTCTTAAGGTAGATTGGATCTGAATCGAGTTTTCAATGATATACTTCTGCATAGATCAGGTTTAATTAGAGCGGAGGTCTATATTTTGGTCACCTTAAGGATATTGGTTTATTGTGGTTTATTCGCATAGACCTGTGAAACCCCATAAGAAACCGTCTAGCATGATCAAATCGCATGACCTCCTGGTGACCAATTTACGTCAACACTGCCACAAATCGTTCATGCAGAATGTCAATACTAGTGTGCCTTATTCGGCATGTAGACGTAGAGCTGTTCAGATGGAACCACTTAATCGTTTAGGTCCATATGATTCAATTTTGGCCATAAGAAATCGGATATTATCGTTCTGAAGTGGTCGATAATGACGGTGACCTTCTCACCCATGTCACTTTCGAAAGAGTACATACCAATGATGACGCTGACCCAAAATCCCCACCAAACTGTAACTTTTTAAAGTATCCATTGTAACCTAGCGACTCTGGTGGGCAGTTTTATTTGTTAAGACAGCTGTTCATCCAAAAATGCGCCTCGTGGCTAACGATGATTGTTTTAGCAAAAAATGGGGTAATCTTCCAAACGCTTGGAAGTCCTGTCAGCGAACAAAAAAGCGTTGTCGATGGCTATGAACTTTTAACTCCTGGGGTCAGGTGGATCTTGTACGGGTAAAGGTCTAAGTTCCGATGCAAAATTCGTCAAGTTGAAGTCTGCTAAAGGCTAAGTTCTAGTTCACCGTGAAAAATCGACTTCTTCGGGTTATGTTGTACACTTTCACGGACCATGGCGATGTTCTCCGCCGATCTTGGGTTCTCTGGCTGATTTGATGAATTGATATAAATCTCTGAAACCTCGACTTAAGCGATCAAGTCGCGCAATAGAGCCAATTTATTACGACTTATGTGGCATCGCTGACGTTTAAAGGATTAATTTCAGTGAAATTCTGTCAATAAACCAATCCATTGAGTGAACCAATCGCACACTTTCGAGGAAATATGGCTCAATGACATCGGCACTTGAAAATCCGTTTAAAACTTTCATTCATTGTGAATGAAATGATTGCTTCAATATTACTGTTGGAGACTACTCCCAGAGTGATTTTTTTTTGAATCGCACACAACTAACACTGCTAGAGGAAATATTCAATATTATTCCGTTTTAAACAGAGGGCTGACGTTGACGTTACTTTCCGTTCGTTTGAATTCTCTTACAAACTTTATATTCTCCCAGTTGAATTAGTCCAGTCCAAGTGTATTCTATTCTCTAATAAAAACACATAAATTTAAAAAACTATTTTCAAGAACAGCAAAAAGTAAAATGAAATGTAAGGCACAAAGCTCGTAGAGAACCTGAACCTAGTGGCTTTCAACTCTGAAACATTCCTGTGCATGAAATCGGTAGCAATGGCATGGCGTGAACATACAATTTTCTGCAGAGTCTTATAACATCTAAGATGAGAAGCTCTTTTTAAAAAGAGATTCTCTTGGAGGATTAGTCACTTCGTATCAAGCGGCAGAGCCCTGAAACAAAATTTTGTTTTAAGGTGAGAGGTGGGTTCGTTTCTTAGCTGGTAAGAAACGAATCCACCTCTCGAACAAGACCGTCCAACGCACTAACCGTTATATAAGGGCCGCAAGGTAGTGACAAATAAAATTTACTGAGAAATTAATATTCCAAACTTTTGAATAATTTGTTCACTTCTTAACTGCAGTGCATTAATTATGCACTCGCATACATGCAAAAGTAGTTACTTCGACTGAAGTCCTTTGTTTCATTATCCTTGCCAAATTGATTTATTACAATAACACCAAAAATACTTTTCTTCATTTGCATCTTTTACATTATTTCAACTTTCTTCATTTAACTTTTAAACAAAAATGTTCATTGAAACGCATGCAAACTTATGTACATCATCCTTTCTGCAGAGTTTTTGTTTTTCTTACTTTTTGTACTTTTGGGGCGAAAGCCAAAGATTAATGTTGGAAAAGTTTCACCTCTCAACTCTCATTCTGTCTGTCTGAATGTTGCTAGATATTTTTTTTCGCAAAGAATGCACAAATATTAACCCCTGATCTCTGTGAGAGAAAACAATTACAACTGAAAATCGCCCAAGTCATTCCGATATTTACAGCCTAGAGAAAAAGTTCGAAGAACAAAGTCGCAAAAAGCCGACAACTTTAAAACACTGAATCAAAAAACTTTTGTCATGAGAAACAAACGACACGACAGAAAAATACTCGTTGAAACTGGAAAAGTATTCTCTCGAAATGATCAATTATTCTTGCTGCAGGAGTTGAAGTCATTAAAAATGCTCCAAAACCCCCAAAAAAAAAACGAATACAAATAGGCGTTAAGAAGGGTTGGGGTGGAATTTTAAAGGAGTATAGGTACAACTTTTTGAGAGCGATATATACTTTGAAACACAATGTTATCTGGAAATGTTCGTGTTGCTTTTTTGCTTTTTATTTTTAATACCCGGCGGATGAATCGTAAAAAACGAACACTAAATGATAGATGGGGACAAAGAGCCCGAGCAACAAATAAAAGGGTAAGAGTGGGAATCCTTTGTTGGGAACAATTGACGGTTAAAGCGATGTTACGCATTGACAGCTTAACCCTGTAGGGAAAACCCCCTTTTGTAAAGGTGAGGGTAGGAAAAGCCTTCGTTTTTTTAGAGAGTCTAAGCAGTTAAAGGCAAGTCCACTTGTGTGCTTGAAATTTTTTTAGTTCCCAACTTGGCTCATAATTTTTTAAAATTGAATTTCAAATTTATTATTTATTTTTTTTTTTCTTGTTTTCTGTTAGGAACTCCGCTTTCAGAATAAGCAATGAGATGTTTTGAGCGTAATTTAGACAAACTGTTGGGGTTTTTTTTTCTTATCAAAACCCAGCAAACATAGAACATAGATTTGATTTGGTTAATGGAGGGTTGGTAACATGATGCGTTTGTGTTACGAGAAACGTGGCATTTATTGTTTTTGGACTTCCAATTATCAGACGGACGCGGTCGACAGTGTCTAAAAAGAAAACACAAAACTTTAGAACTTTTTTTTTATGTTGTGCAGGCACAAAACAAGGGTGAACCAAATTAAAATATTAATCCAGATTTATGATCTTTCAAGGAAAAAACAAGGTGAAACAGGAACAAATAAAGCTCCGTTAAGAGTGTTATACAGGTAAATGGGTATTAAGAAAAGAAAAACTTTTCTTATTTTTCATAAAAATGAATTTTTACTTTTTGAAGATTCACGTTTGAAAAGGAGGTCATTTAAATGTTCCTTTTGTTGAACTTGAAGTATTTTAATTAAATCCATTGAGTTAGATTACATGCTTCAAAGAGGATACATGGGGCATTATTGTACATAGCTTCCTCATCAAGGCGAAATTGTTCTCTTGTTATTTCGAAATCATATTAAATTGCAAGGTCAAGACAAATAAACTTTCAACTTCAAGGCAAGTTATGTTTTATTAAAAATTTACGCCTCAGGATGCGTAACTTAACGCCACTCGGCTGACTCCATCGGATAAAGCCCCTATATTCCCACTTTATACTGTTGAAAAACGTTTACCCAAGTTCAAATATTTAAGAAAGAAAAAGCGATCCGTTCATTATTAAATTCAAACTTTAATTCAAAAAAAATTTTAAACAAACTAAAAAAAAAATAAGCAGAGTTACCGAATCTGATGACTGCAATTTAATAACTAACTTTTAAATTTAATGACAAATGAAATTAACTTATTATGTATGTATGTATTAAAGCAAAAGAATAAAGCTTTCAATTATACAGGGTGTCCCGTAATTCGTGTGCCATACTTTGGAATGTGATTCTTGGTCATATTTAAAAAAAAAAAATGTTTTACAGTTAAGTCTGATTTTCAACTTTGACATCACTTTTTGACGATTTAAAAAAACGCTAAATTTGGTGTACCCCGACCCATGTTAAGTTCAATTTCTCTGTTAATACTAGTAGTAGGGACCTCATTTTGGATTGTTTTTTAGAAGAAACACTTACCTTTCAAACTACGTTTAAATTGAGCAGATGTATTTTTAGGGTTGCCAGATATTCAATTTTAAATGGTGTTCAATTTTTCTTGCCCGAGCAAAATTTTGATTTTGAGGTCAATTTTTTTCAAAAAATGCGTAATAAACATAAAGTTTTCTTATTTTTCCTTCTTGAAGGAAGTTCCACTGCCTCAAAAAGTTTCATCATAGTACCAACAATATGGTGCTCCGGCCCATATCGAAGGATAGTCAGAAATAGACCAATTCACTGGCCTGCACGATCTCCTGATCTCACTGTACTGGATTTTTTTGTATGGGGACGAATGAAAGAAGTTGTTTACTCATCTGAAATAAGAACTTTAAGTGAATTAGAACGACGTATTTCGGAGGGATCACTAAAAGTAAGGCAAGAGTTATCGAGAATAAACACTCAAAATGAAATCCAAAAACGGGCTCTAGCATGCATTCAAAACGCAGGAGGGCACTTTGAGCACTTATTATGACTGTATTTGTGTGTACATAGAATACAAAATTACTTTTAACTAAACAGATATTGTTTTATTCAAACCCTTTATACCTCAGGGCAAACATTTTTTTTTTATTTTTACCTGTTTTAGATTTTTCCAAGTATCATAATATGTATGGGTTTTTTGGTGCACTTATATATGAGTTTGTTTTATTATTGTTTTGTTCATCAGATAAAAATACGAAAATTTTGTTTATTACGCATTTTTTGAAAAAAATTGACCTCAAAGTCAAAATTTTGCTTTTGGGCAAGAAAAATTGAACACCATTTAAAATTGAATATCTGGCAACCCTAAAAATACATCTACTCAATTTAAACGCAGTTTGAAAGGTTAGTGATTCTTCTAAAAACAGTCCAAAATGAGGTCCCTACTACTAGTACTAACACAGTGATGTCATAGTTGAAAATCAGACTTAACTGTAGAACAATTTTTTTCTTAGAATATGACCAAGAATCACATCCCAAAGTATGGCACACGAATTACGGGACACCCTGTATATGTATATAAAAAAAGCACAATCATAATGCAACAAAATAATGCTAGCAAATAAATTCATTTACGTTATTATGAAAACAGTGTTAGCAGACGATAGCTAACAAAGATTTTTGACATATTGTTTAAAATAAAATGCACGACTGGGTCGCACGAACTTGATCCTATGTAATAGACTAGGAATTTTAAAAACGAATGTTATTAGAAAAAACCGTTCAAAAGGATAAAATTATCATCATTTTTAAAATTCTTTAAGTAATATGAATCAGACCAAAAACATAAATGTTCAAAAAAGAGCCAAGTTCTCCTATACAAAAACCTTTGTCTAACAAGTCAGCCGTGAAAAGTACTGATATATAAAAGTATGCCAAGTTCTTACTTCATGAAGGTTCAATACCGAATATTTAAAGTAGAATAATATTGAAACAGCTAAAATGTAATAGTGAAATTTTATTATTTAATGATTACTGACTAAAATTTGATGGGCTTACTTGGCAAGTTTTTTTTTATGCTCAATTCGAAAGGTTTTAAAAACTTGACCAGTCAACCCATAAAATTTTAGTCAATAATCATTAAATAATAAAATTTCTCTATTACATTGTAGCTGTTTCAATATTATTCTGCTTTAAATATTTGGTATTAATCGCTAAAGATTATATTTGATTTTTGTAAATTTTTCTGCAAAACAGCTGCAATAATTTTGATTAAACTTCGTACATGCGATTCGTAAGTGATTATGAAAAAATGCGCTTTTGACACATTTAGTGGAAATTTGATCTTCAAGTTTTTAGAAAAATTTCATAACTTTTAAATTTTTCCAGTTAATGCCTTAACATATTGCTACGCATTTATGAATTCACCGAAGCATACCTTACCTCTCCACGGAAGTAACAGCTGACGTTTGTAATCAAGAACCATCTACAATGGCGAGAGACTATGAGATATCAACAAGAGAGACTTGGGTTGTGCGCTAATAAAGTCATTCTTTAAGTTAACTTCGTTTTTTCGTTTTAATAATCTTTAATTTGTTTAGCCATCCTTTCATTGTAAGCCCAATATAAACATGTAACATACTATATAAAAGGTTCTTATAATTTAAACTCTATTTACTACTGAAATAAACCATTCAAGTAAAGGGTGGTCCAACGAAAACGCACGATGTTAATTGTAAATAAAACAAAAAAGTTTTCAGAGAATTATCTTAATATTTTTTATTAGGATAGAAAGATCTTTGGCAATTATGTGTGAGACAAAATAACGGCCATATTTTCAATGGCTCTGAGACATAATTGAGGTTTAATGTCGTTAATGTTCTGAATTATCTCATCCTTTAGCTCTTGAATTGTTTTTGGCTTATTGACGTATCCTTTTTCATTTAAATATCCTCAAAGAAAGAAGTCCAACGGTGTCACATAATCGTGGCGACCAATTAACATCGCCTCGACGTGAGATAACACGGCCATTGAATTTCTTGCGCAAAAGAGCCATTGTTTCGTTGGCCGTGTGGCAACTTGCACCATCCTGTTGGAAAAACATATCGTCCAGGTCCATATGCTCAATTTCTGACCACAAGAAGTCCGTTATCATCTCGCGATTGCGAACACCATTCACGGTAACTGCTTGGCCGACCTCATTTTCGATGATGACGCCGCCAGCCCATAAACCGCACTAAACAGTTATTCTTTGTTGATGCATCGGCTTTTCAAAAATCACTCGCGGATTCTCATTAGCCCAAATTCGCCAATTCTGCTTGTTAACGAATCCACTGAGGTGAAAGTGTGCCTCGTCACTGAAGATGATTTTCTTTGTAAAGTGACCATTGACTTCTGTCTGTTACCAACCATTCGGCGTATTGACGACGCTTGAAATGGTCAGTAGGCTTCAGCTCTTGAGTCAGTTGATACTTGAAATCGTGTAAATTCAAATCTTTATTCAAAATTCGTATCAGTGATGTTCGTGAGGTGTTCAATTGTTGGGCACGACGACGAGTCGAGGTTGACTGCTCTTCTTCCACACTATCGCGAACGAACTGGGCGAGCACGCACAAGTGTTTTCACATTTTCTACAGACCGGGTTTGCTGAAATTTGCGCACAATTCTACCGATTGTGGACACAATTGGTCGATTATGCTGACCAAAAAAATCACGAAGTGCACGAAATTTTGATTTGAACGCCCATTTTCGTAAAAGGCTTCAACAATATTAATTCGCTGTTCAATTGTGTACCTCTCTATGGTTGAATTTGTCAAACACTGGAACAAAGAAATGTCAAATTAAGTTGGATAAGAAACTTGACGTAAGGTGTCACTCACAATTAACATTGTGTATTATGGAAGACTTAGGGCTAATTTATTCACACTCAATTAAAAACAATATTTTGTCAAGTTAGCTAAATAAGCTTTAAGATATTAGCGCAATTAAGTATTCTCCATTTAAATTTTCTATTTATTCACTCCTCTTTAGTTAAATACTTGTTTTGAATAAAACATTTAAATTTAAATGTTTGTTATAAAAAATCCCAGGGATTTTTACGTTTTTGTATATAGAAAACTGCCAACAGTTTGAATATTTATAATAATTTAAAATTGATATATTATTAAAATGTCGACAAAACTTGAAAGGACTTCAAATTTTACAGAATTGGAAGAAAATATTCTCCTTGAATTCATCTTACGAAGTTCTAAAGTAATAGAAAATAAAAAAACCGACGCATGCACCCTGAAATAAAAAAAAAAAACAGCGTGTTTGGGAGGAAATTGTATTTAGAACTTCTCGCTAGCTTTAGCCATTTCCAACATAGTTACAGGCATCCGAATAAATCTCGATCGATTTTTAGCGATTGTCCTGTTACTTTTGGCAATAAAATGCAAACGGAGGAGATGCTTACACCAAAATCAGCAATAGAGATTAGCATTGATCCAAGTGCAAAAAACGTAATGTAATCACTAATCAGTAGTTGTGCGATTGCAGAAGTATACGGTGACACAAAACAAATTTTATTGAAATGCTATCTTAATTTAACATTTTTAACATTGTCCACCTTTGAAGAGAGTACTCCACATATGGTCGAATAATTTCAAGGACCTTAACCACTGTTTGGTTGGTAAGAAATAACCTTTGGAAGAAATCTTCATCATCCCATTTTCCCATGTTAATTCTATCAATTATTCTATACTGCCATCGTTCGGGTGCAAGCAAATTTTCGTCGTTCTTAACACTTATACTCGTATCCAACAAATATTCTAGATTATTATCCATTTTGCAAATGTTTTAATTAAACACCGATGATAATTTATTTTTGTACAAAATAAACAAAACCTGATTGTCAGAGCTAATTGAGAATGAATAAATAGAAACACTTCAGTTAAATCCTATTAGCGCTCAAAATCGCTCTTAAAAGGTGTATTTTGTCGTTTTAGTAAAACACGTATTTAGATTAAATGTATAATTAGTTAATGAAGGAAACGTCAATTTAAATCGATAAATGTGGGTGAATAAATTATATTTTCTTAAATCGATAAATTTCCCATTCTTAATGATAGAATTAAATTTAATTGAGGTTCAATAAATTGGCCCTTAGTACTATTAATTTAACTTATTGAATTATTGATTAAAAATAACTTTGGCTCGGCGACCTCATATAGACGCATCAGTTGACTACTGAGGGCCTGGCCAATATCAATGTAAGATAAGCTGAATTTAAAAAAAATTTGCGTATTGACAAGGCCTTCACTAGACAACTGCTCAGTTCGTGTGAGATCACCGCCCGAGCGATACGCAAAAAAAAGCTATTTTCAATCTATGATATAAAAGTGTGTCTAAATGATTGAATTTTTACTACATTCCAGAGTCCTACAAAAAAATCCTTTTTCAGAAAAGAAACTTAAGATCTTGTACTTCTGGATTTTTGCACATTCCTGTACTTGGGATTTCATTTCAAATCTAATACTGCGCCTTTAATTCTTCCTAAAATTTAATTTCGATTAGAGTTAGCCTTATAGTAATCTTCCGTCTTAAAACGCATTTAATAAGCTTACAAAAAAGTCCCTTTTTTTTAGTGTATACTGAAAAAGTTAAGCAAAATCGAGCATAGAGTAAGATTGTAAGGCGATTTGTAGGGTAACTCATGTAATGTTCCCGTATTGGTCACAAAAGGGCACTTTAACTCTTTTTGAATCGAGTGCTGAACACTTTTGCATCGATTTGAAAACAGATTTGATATTGAGTATATTTTAAAGCACGGTAAGAATGCTTCAACGTAAAAGTTTTGTTCGCCTTGAGTTCGACCTTTGTTTTTAATAAAAACGAAAAAAAAAACAGCAAAAGAAAATCAGCAATTTTAATAATGTTGATTCCTATTTTTTGCTTGTTTATACCTACCCTAAGCCATAGCGGTAATAAAAACCCTAGTTACACTCGATTAGGCACAAAACTATAAAACCCCGGAATGGGCGTTTATGCTTCTGTAAATTGCCTCTATTTTTACAGCCCTATTTGGGAATTTGAAAATACTTTCTACCACGTATCCAATTGTTTCTATTTAGTGATTTTTTTTCTTATGCGCCGTGTTTGTTTTACGATTCTCTCAGCGGAAATAAAAATTTCAGAAAAAGGAATTCCCCATTTTCGAACTCAACCCTTTTTTTGCCCGGATCAAAACTATATAACGGAGAAAGGGGGTGTTCTATACGATAGCAGCTAACACACATCCAACACTTTGGAATACCCTCTGCCTTCTGCGGATTTTATTCGTGGAGTTTTTACGAGTCTTTCGTAAATTTTATTTCCTATATAATACACCAGAAGGTCCTGCCTCCTGGCAAAGCACAACCATCACCATCATCGTCGTCGTCCTCATTGTCGTCATCATCATTCGAATCACGGTCACGTACTCTTTGGTTTCTGGCTTAATTCGAAAACATTTGAATCTTATTAACTCTCGAGCTCCAACAGTAAGCGAGTTGGGGCTCGGGGTTGTTGGTACTCGTATATAGTACCTATAGCAGGAGTATGGTAGTTTACGACTCTGCCATTACTCAATGGCTCGAAAACTGAAACATCATTCAAATATAAAATGAAAATAAAACGAAAATTCAAATTCAAATTCCGGACGGGGAGACATCTTGGGTGAATTGATTCAGAAAGCTGAGGGTTTGACTATGGCGATGGCGATGGCGACGACGACGAAGACAACAACGATGACGATAATTCCAATAGATATTCCCTTTTGAAAGACCATCGCAGAGCTTTGTATTGGCGGCACAAGGTGGCTGCGGAGTACGGATTGGATACTGGAGCTGCAATACGCCTTGCTCGCTTTGTTTTTTATGATCCACTTCAGTGTCCTTCGTTTCACTTGTGGAACTTGTACTTTCGAAATATCTCGTTTGTTAAGTGGTTCTTTTGAGAAATATGTTTTCGTTTCATTTTGTTTTTTCTTTTTCTAAATTGGGAATTTATTTGTACGAATTTTCCTTCTCTCTAATTTGAATATTGTAAAATGTGAAATACCAATGGGCGTTTATGCTCGGATGGAATTGATATTAAGGAATCTAATATTTTTATTTTTACTGGAACCATCCATCATTGTTGATATAGGAGTTGTTATCTTTTTTTTTTACTAATTTTCTCTCTTGTTGCTGTCTTGGATGTCGAATGGAGGTTGAAGATTCAGTTTGTTTGAAAAGTATTTTGTTTGTTTGTTTTCTTGTCAAAAAAAAATTCAAAGTTTTAAACAAAACTAATTTTACCATGATGGAGAATTCCGAATTTTGAAATGACTTCCATTGGTCTTTTCGTTTTGGCATCTAGGTTTAGGCCAAATACAAGTTTCTTTTTAAAATGCAATAAAATGAATAAAATTATTTTTCTTTGTATTATGGCTTTATTAGTAAGAGGAAACATTCCCATTAATTATGGAATACAACGTCGTCGTTCAAATGGATGGCTTCGCAATAGTGCATTCTGTCACTCCAATTTTCCAAGACCTTGTTAATGGTTTCGGACTGTAGCTCAGGAATTGCTTGAATGATATTGGCCTTAAGTGCTTGAATTGTTTCCGGATTGTTAGGTTTCTCACAAAAAAAGTCCAAAGGGGTCATATCGCAGCTCTAAATCGGCCAATTGACATCGTTAAGACGGCTGATAACACGATTTGGGAATTTGGTGTGCCAAAGACCGATAGTGGCATGAGGTCCGTTGCTTGGCACGCCATCCTGCATGAACTAAAGGTCATCCAAATCCATGTATAATCCGAGATCTTTGTGCAGAATTCTCCTCAGGCTAGTGCGAAATGTTGAGCTGTTGGATCAATGACAAGTTAATGTTCTTCAATTCAGTCGTACACTCTCAGCTACAGCAGCCATATTCTCACGACGGGGACTATGAGTATTGTCCACGAGCATACTAGTCTCAGGAACTTTTGGAACAAATTGCGCACTGTTTGGGCTACACAGCACTCACTTTAGACATAAGTTTTCAACATTTCCCAACACTGTTAAGCGATTCTTTTCGTTCCGCGCATGTATGATACTGACTTTCTGCAAGATTTCGAGCGGGAAACAGCTGTCAGTGTCAAAATAACCTATGATATTATTATATTATTATATTATTATAAAATAACCACTAGATGGCTCACTCTTTACATCGGGCAAGACGGATTTGTTTAAAATTTGGTACAGAACATTTGTATGCTCATCTAGAAAGGATAGTTCCTATCCTATAGTGTTTAAAATTTTCTCAAAAAGCGTCTAACTGCTCGGCTGATTCTCTTTTTCTTATTCAATAATAAAAAAACTCAATATTTTGAAAACCCCTATTTGGTTTTGAATCTTGAAAGCTAACAAGGAGTAAAAACAGTTGTTACAAGAACAACGGTACCCACCATAAAAATGTTAAAAATTTGTTTTCCAAAATTGTATTTTTCACGAAAAAGGATCCTAGAATTTTGATAATTTTCTGTTTCGTTTAATTCTTACCATTCACAATTCAATACAAAAATTGACGTATAGACAATACTGACAGTAACTACCATAAAACCATTTTTCTGATTTCTTACATTCTCATTATCAGCATAATGGATTCAAATGAAAATTTTCATACTGGAGCTTCTACAAAAATTACAAAATATTGCGTATCAAAGCTTATAAAAAATGTACTGATTTTTAAAAAGATTAAAAACATTTTGATTTTGCAAAACGGGTCAACGGTTTATTTTTATAATTTGGTTTTTATTTGTACAATAATATTAACTTAAAACAATTTAGCTCCAAATACTAAAGGAATTATTTTACACATTTTGAAATGAATTTCATGCTTATAAAAACTTATTCTATGAAAACATCCATTTTTCTAAACGGAAGAGTCAATTCGTGTGAACAAGTCGTACATTTCATTTCAAGTAGATACTATTGAGTTCTTCACACATTTTCTTCAATAATGTTCTTATATTCAAGAACGGTTCTACATCTTTGTAATTTAGCCTCATGATAGCCTTAAACCACAAGAGCAAGTTCGTGCGAATCAGTTGTGCGTTATATTTTACCTCAATTTAACAAAAAGAATAAAATATAAGAGGATTTAGCCCCAAAAAGTGAACAAACTATTCTAATATGAATGCCGTCATCTGGGTGCCGGAAGGTGCTTAGTCTTAGAAAAGAAAATTTTTGATGTCAACACAAATCAATTTCTGGACAATTTCCTCAAATTATTCTCGTGTATTTTAAAACAGTTGTTGCAAATCCTTTAAAACAGATTCAGATTTTGTTAATGCAAGCTGATTTTGTTTCTTTTTCCTTTCCCGTAGAAGCCTTAGAAGTCTTTCGAATTTAGGCGACTATATTATTTTTAAGGAAATGTTCTTGGGAACTTGAAATAAAATCCCAGTTGGTAAAATAATCTAATGTTCAGTTTGTTCATATTCATCAAACAACTTACATACTTAGATGTAATTTGGATTGAATTTAGTCTCCAACCAACAAGTCTTTCACATTAGCCCGGTTCTTAGCTTACTGTATTTATCGTAATCTTCAACATCAACAAATTTTATAATTTAGAAAAGGGTTCTTAGAATGGAAAAAATAATAGTGTGGCTAAAAATCTTTCTCTTCAGCTGCCTTTTCAAAAAGTTAGTCAACTGAAAAGCTTACTTGTTTCCATTTGACTTCATTAGCCAAGAAGAACCAAAAAAGAAAGCTTTTGGCAATATTAATTCTAAAAGTATAAAATATCTAAAAGGATTTTAAGTCTCATAATAAATATATTTACATATGATTGAATTTCCTATCGAAAGTAGTCTTAAAATTTGGTTGTTCGAGTCGTTTCCAAAATGGTCTTATTGCGAGTGTCGATCAACGACCGATTCGACAAAAGCCGATCATACTCGTATCAAAACATTGGATGCGCTAAGATTTTTATCAAAACTTATCTGGATAGAATTATAATACAAACGAATTGTGAAAAGACAGTTGATGGCACTTAATACAACAACATCGTCAAAAACCTTACATTTTGGATGATGGATTTTCGACAAAAATCGTTTATCAATTAACAAAACGACACTCGCAATAAGGGCTACTGTTTAAAACGCGTTTCTCAAATAAGCAATTGCAGCACCACTCTTATGAAGAAATTTCTTGTCTCTGCTAAATGGTCTTTAGGTTCGATTCCGCTTCCCGTTGTGCACAAACTCGAGGTGATCCTCTCCTGCCTAGTTTTCCAGGCTTAGACTGGAAAAGAGTGAGTGATGAAATTGATGTCCATTCGCCATCTGAGTCGCGAAATCAGTATTTCTTTGACTAGTATTATATCGGTGTATAACTTGTTAGGAAGCCCGTTGGCTCTATTCCTGACAACACATACGGTGTCAAATATGTTGCATGGAATGGTTGTTCGTTCAAAACAACCAAGAACAAATTCTTTGTTCTCACTCGTTCTTTATGAAGCATTGCTGAACGTAAAGAACGTGTGAAAACATGAGGCTCTTATTCAGAAACTTCTTAGTTCGACGGGTGAAAACCTTACCGCCAATTGAACAGCCTTAAGCCCGAAAAAACTGAGATTGTCAAGGTAATGATCCTTCATTTGATTTCTTGATTGCTAATACGATTAATTATCAATAAAGTCTTTTATATGAAATATATAAAGTTTAATTGAAAATAAAATTCTTTAAATAATTCGGTGCGATTTGAGATCGTAAATGATTCTGTTTCATTTTTTCGTTTTTCTTTCTGAATTTGGGACTATTTTCACATCAGTTTCGATATTCAAGCAAGTTCGTGGTTAGACGGAAGGGTTTCTTCTCTCTGAAGTCTCAACTTACAAAATAGGACCCCAGAAAATAAATGTGAAATGAATTTTAGTAACTTCTTCAGAAATTCTATTAAAAAAAACAACAACAAAAAAACTCCTTTCTTATGCCAGAAGGCACTGTAAATTTGATGCTTATTGCAATTTATACTTAATTTATATTTCTCCTCATCCTGGTGCACCACACATTCAAACGGTAAAATAAAACAAAACGACTTTATATAGCTCTCACACTGTGTAGCTCAGTTCAGGAGAAAAAAATGAAATCATAAAAAATAAACTCAAACGAAGTCTTTGAGCCGCATCCTATAAAACATCCTGCATAAGCCTCACTTTATACCTAGGATACTGCCTGCTGGTTTTGAGTGCGTCGTAAAGGCGTAAAATTTGCATTTCAAAATTTATGCAGGTTAAGGATTTTTTCTCCCTTCTTCCATTTAATTAAATCTGTTTTTTTTTTTTCTAACAAAATACAAGTATAAGGAGAGGTACGTTTTGTCCTTGAGGTACGAAAAGATAGAATGGCATTCGGTTTTCTTTAATTTAACGAGTTCATCATTTTGACTTCCTCCCCCACGAAAAAGGGATGTCTTTGCCTGCAATTCTTTCGCCTTTGTAGTAAAAGCTGAGAAAAAAGAAAATAAATTAAGATGGGAGTGTGGGAGGAGTATTTCGCTAGCCTGTTCAAACCTGGGTTCTTACATCAACGATACTAATCAGGTCACAGGAAATCTCTCCAAACTCATCGTTCTTGAAGTTGGATTCACAATTCACATTCTCCTTTTCGTCTGTTTTTTATGGAAAATTTAATGACAATTTTAAAAAGTCGTAAAACGCTTTTCTATCGCCTGGATGCAACAGAAACCTTTGGTTATAATCACGCTAGGTTTAAGTAGGAAGAATCGTAAAAAAATATTCGCCTTTCTGCTGCGTGAGGCATCGCAAATTAGAAACACTCTCAAACTCACAAGAGGAGGGTTTCTTGTTTGTTTGTTCGTTATTTTTTATGAGATTGATGGGTCTTTGGATGGGTGGGTGGTTGTTCTGGTTTTTGATGAATTGGGTCGAGAAGATAAAGTCTTTCCATTGTTCAGGGCTTGGCAAAAGTGTAATGAGAGGAACATAAACAATTTTTCTTGAAAATATTAATATTTACAATTTCCAGTTGGTTAAACACAAAATGACGAAAAAGGGACCAACAGAACAACAAAGTATAGATGGGGGTTAATTTATCATTTTGGAATTTTCAATAGAAACCTAGCCTACAGCTATTGCGGGTGAATAGAACAAACAATCAACTGTCTTTGATTAATATATATTTAGCACAAGAAGGGGGAAAGAAAAAGGTTATACGAGAGATGATAAGTCTGTAATGCTTAACAACTACGAAATCGAAAGGTAAATTGGGTAGAAATAGTCTTATTATCAAGTAAACTAGGCGAATATCAGTCTTCAACTGGAAATACTCGACATTACTTTTGTGAAGCAAGTGAAGTCATTGACACTGAATGTAAGGAGCTGTTTGGAAAGTTCACAAAGGTAAACTTATGACAACTTGGCAATATTGGTTTTGTTTTCAAAGCAAATAATATGGCTTCCGCTCTAAAAACACGCTTTTGATATTTGGAATTTGTATAGAGTTAGGTACCGGTTGCTGTGTGTAGATGTAAGATAAGGTTAAAGTTTTCAAGTTTAACTGGTTGGATCTAAGAGCTATTGCTCATGTTACTACATTTTCCTTAGTGCAAGTGGTATTGATGATTTTGTGTCTCTCCCTTAACAAACATTGCACAGCAATATTGTTATTAAATAAATAGAATAATAAGTGGATTTTGGAACTCCTATTAATATAGCTTTTTGTTTTACGGAAATATCGTCAAGAATAACTACGAAGATGTAAGGAATCAACTTAGACACTTAGGCTGAGTAAAAAAAAAAAAAACAAAAATGCAAGAACTTCTCTGGTATTTCTGTAGCTATAAACGCATGTTTTAGTTTAACCTGATTCCAATCATATTAATCGAAACATGCTCGTATACCGAAAATTAAATGCAGATAGGATGTGTTGCTTTAAATATTATTTCTTAGATTTAGTAGTAGAAAATGGCCTAAAATGTCACACCAATGTAAAATGGCCCCCTTGCTAGAAATTGTAGAATCAAACAGAATTAGAAGGTTTTGGTAACACAATTCTTTAGTTTATCTGGCATCATCGACATATAAGAAATATTAGCAACTTCAAGCTATTGTTTGAAATTTTACAGGTCAAACTGTCTATAGCCGTCTACAAAAGTAGAAGCAATAAAATGTTGTAAAAAGTTTGTTGACAAAAAAAAAAACATAAAATTTTGGTGAAAACAGTAAATGGATGTAAGTATTCAGCCTTATTGTGAGTTTCGCCCGGAAAACATTCCCCCGAAACATTTTTGTTCCCGCGAAATTTTAAAAGCTATTATGAGTTTCGCCCGAATAAAAATTTCACTTCGAATCAGGAGTGACAGTTCGAAAAATAGGCACGTTCAGCAAAATGAGGCCCGCAGTAAATTCTCACTCCACTGCTATGGAAACGGAGAATGAAATGCAACCTCCAAATTCTCTTTTAACTAAAACAGTAATATAATTGAATTTGGGGCATCAGTTATTTGTCGAAATTACTTGCAATAGAGATTAAATTGTGGCTACGCTAGCAGTGGCACTCATTGTGGCTCCCAATTTTTAATTGGATTATCTGAAACGAATAATTTGCACACCTATTTTTAAAGAGCGGACTTATCGCGTTCGGAAAATGAACAGCCCTTCTTGTGAGTTTGAACAAACATATGTTTGTTTTGACAATTGTTAAATATAAAATTAAATTGTTATTTTATAATAAAGAAAGGATAATTATCATAAATATGGCATAGCATAGCGCTACATATCTTGTCTGAGGAAGAACAATGTTTGAGGATTACTCATTCTGAACCCAAAGAAGCAACCCAACAAAACAACACAATACAATATTCTCTCTTTTCAGTTTTATCTAAATAACTAAAATTTGTTTAATATTATTGTTGTCTTATAAACAATCAAATAAAAAATGCATTAATTTAATCAATAATGGACCTCTCGCCTTCAGAATCTATTGATAAAATCCAACAAATTAATCCAAACAACACCCCATCAGAATCCACCGGGACTTTGACAGTCGACCAGATCGATATCGAACTTTTACCTGTTATATACGACATCATTCGTTGTGTGGAAAAGGATCCTCTTGATAACGCAGCCAAACAAAGAGAATCTCAGAAGTGTAGTCAAAATATCTTAGAGCTACAAAAACGTTTCGAAAGTGCTCGCAATCAAATCAAACAATTGCCAGGCATAAATTATAACAAACAGGAACAACTTCAGAAGCTAGAGCTTCTCAAGAGTCAACTCCAACTGAAACAGCAGTTCATTAGAAAATATAAGAATATAAAATTTAAGAAAATGGTTCTCCGAATCCTCTTCGATATCTGGCCAACAATGAGCTAGCTCATTCAGAAAATGTCCGAAAGCTATCCAATGAGAAGGGCTGCCCACCTGGTTGTTGCAATGATGTACTAAACAAGACGAAGAGCATAGCCAATCGGCGTGGTTTGACTGACATGACCCCGGGGAAATTTAAGGAGTTTGTTAGGGCGTTCAATAACAATCTGAAGCAAGAGATCGAAGACGTAAAGGAAGAGCTTAAAAGAAAAAAGTGATATGTTAGGAAGCCCAAAATAGAAACTTTGTTAATAAACATGGCCTAAGCAATATTAATCCTTTGTAGATGCGCTAGTGTGAAAAGCAATTAATCCTTATTTTTTTTCCAAATTACATATATCCGTACTACAGGCATTTTCTTCCAAAATTAGGCCACTTTCTCTCGATTTGCTTTAAGTGAAGCCCTTGGCAATTTCAGGATTCTCCTGTATTTTATTAAGCAGCATATCACTTTGGTCTTTTTTTTTTATTGTTTTGCTCCTGCATTGTAACAAAAAACATGAATTTTAAATTTTCTTATCTTAAAATAAACAAACAACTTACATTTTCCGCCTTATTGTGCTCTCGTTCGCCTAATAAACATACATAAGTGAAAATGATGGCTGTCAATGGCATAACATTCCGCCCGAAATGATTGTTTACAATAAGGGGAATTTTTCGAACATGAATAATTTTTCGGGTGAAACTCACAATAAGGCTGATTAAGTATTTCTTATTAGTTTACTGAAATAAGTTGGCCTATAACTATTTCAGTTTTTTTTTCGGAATTAAAACTTATATAAATAAAAAACCCTAAATGGGCAAAATGGCATACTAAGCACTCGCCTAAAATGGCATAGTGTGCCATTTTATACTTTAAGTGAAGTTGTTTTAAATGAATTGCTAATTTTTATTTTTTTCGTTGAGTATTGCTTATGTTTATTTTTCTTTGAAATGTGATTTGTTTTAAATAAAGTTTAAATTAAATTGAAAATGGTTTTTGGTTTACTTGCCTATAGTTGGTTTACTTGCATACTGGTATGCCATTTTACCCGGACAATTCGTTGGAATTTGAAGAGACTTTAAATACTTTTTGAAACTTATTAAACTCGTAAAGCAAAAAAATGTAAGCGTTATTGATTTAACTTGGAAAGAATATAACATTTAGGTTTGAATGTCACTTTTTTGCAAGATATGACATATTTTCCTTAGGGGTGCCATTTTAGGCCACCTTCCCTTAAGTTAAATCAAGGTTTGAGTTTTAAGCAAATAAATCGAGTATTTCCAAGCCGAAAAATACTCAATGGCTATTACTATTTAATGGAATTAAGCCAAATAAGTAGGAGCAGTTGTGGGCTAAGAGGTTATATAAATGAGGGAAGTATGACAGGATTTGATATTTCATGCATATATTCGCGTTTTTCCTTTCTTTTTTCTATACATATAAAAGGGTAAAAATCATTTTGAATCTCATTTGGTACATTTAAAAAGAAAGTCTGCCATTTAAAAGGTCAGTAAATGGTTTTTAAATGTCAGTTCCCGTAATAGATGAGAAGTCATAGGAATTTTTGGCACTTAGTTTGTGGAATATTCGCAACAAATGTAGCAGTAGTAAAAAGTAATCATTTTTTGACATTTTGAAAAGGACTATAAAAGTAACAAACTTCACAATTATACCATTTGGCTTTTTTCTTCTGCCAAATATTTATAACACTTGAAATAAAGGCTCTAGATTTGTATAATGTCAACTGGGTATATGAAATAATAAAATTATTTCGATTTTATTTAACATTCTAGCTGTGTGAATTTATTCAAGTTCCTCTAGAAAAATAAAATTCACAGTGTATTAATGTTGTGAATATAGACCAATAATTGCGTCTTAGAATGGTACGACAGCATCTAACCTGGGCGAAACGCACTTTGTTGTTGAGGTCGCTTGAACTTTCAGTTGAATTAAAGTCAACTACTTTCAGTAATTGTTCAGCCATAGATTTTATTGTGAAATTTTAAAGGTCTTTTCTAATACTTTTGGAAAACCCTTTAAAAAAAAAAAAAAAAACGAATCTTCGGCTGACCAGTTCTTGAACACAATTGATCTTTGATCACGATCTAGTGAACTTTCGGATGGTATATTTTTTTCGATATCCAAGAAACGAGCTACTGAAGTTTTCTTTTGTCCCAGAATGACCTTGAAGAACTTTAAGCCTTGTTTACAAATTACCTAGCGTTGACCAATTTCTTAAAGTAGTTTTTTGACCAAAAACATGACATACTTTTTTAATGATACATATGTATACAGGGGTGCGAAGATCCCAGAGCCTTGATTAGATAAGGTTATGAAAATTGCAGAAGTAAGCCATCAACAGAAGTAACATACTGCAGACCAATAATACTCGTACTTACACAAATCATAACAAGATTTTCAAAACTTGTCCTGAAAAGGATTGACAAAATAATAGAAGAACAATCAATTTGAATTTAGCAAAAACATTTCACTATTGAACAAATGCATTGAATTACTGATATTTTCAAAAAATAACCATGTTCCGCTCATTTCTTAAATGTTGTTAAATTCTTTGACAATGTTTGGCACTTTGGACTGAATTACAAGCTGCTTAGAGACCTTCCCAGGTAGTATTTCGCATTACTAATATCCTTCGTAACGTAACTGCCTGACACCTTATGTTAAACAAGAAAGTGTCCAAAGACCCATCCTGTATTTGATATATATATATAGGAGGGCCATTTAGTGGTTTCTTTTTTAATAATCTGTTATTTTGACACTGACAGCTGTTACCCGCTCGAAATCTTGACTGTAAGTCAGTATCGTACCTTTGCGGAACGAAATGAGTCACTTTATTTATGCTTGAGAAACTTTGGGAAACATAAGTGCTTATTTTGACATTCTCTTTCGTTCGAAAGTGAGTCGAATTCATTGAAACTTAATTTTGAGACTCGGTGATTAGAATGTTAATCGAACAAATCGAAAGTTCACCCATCCATAGAATGTTCATTCATTTGCGAAAGCTAATTCAATTTTGACGTTCGAAAGAATAGAATTAAATGTCATTTTTGTGTCGTTTGAATTTTTCTGTCGAGTAAGCAACAAAACATGTAATTTTTTAATAATTTCATGGAAAATAAACCACTTTTATTAATTTTTTTGTTGGTTTATGTTTAAAGGTCGCATTCCAACTGGACAAACCGCGAACATAATGAAAAGTTAATCAAAATAATGGAAGAAAACCCGGAGGTAGCAAAGGGTATTTTTACCACCCGCGTTGATACGGAAAGCATCCACTATCCTTCTCCTCTGCACTTCTTCAACACCATCTTCATTTATAAACCAGATTCTTCAACAAAACAATATATTTGAACTTGGTCAAACATAATTTAATTCATTTATAAACAACACAAATGCCATATTTTTATTTTTTATTTATTATTTTATGTTCTTATCAAAGAAATTTAAATTATTAAAAAATAAACAAAACATTTACAAATAAACAAAGATTTCACTTTTTGGTTTTGACATTTCACAAACACTTCTCTTTTGTTTTTGATATTTTAGTGTGACCAAGTGTATACGAAAAAAAAATGAAAATTTAGAACGCGTCATGAACAACTTATTTTTTTTTAAGAATAGTTTCAAAACAGCTGAGTTGACCCAAAAAATGTAATGAATATGTAGTTCTTTATGGTTAAACTTTACTTTATAATGAAAAAGTGTATTATTTATTTTGTTTCTTGATTCTTTATCCAACATCTATAAAATGTTTAGAAACAAAAAAAAAAATGGAAAACGGTCATACTAATTCAAATAGAAATATAGTAAATTTCAAACAGCTGATAATGAAAATGAATCTTTTTTGAAGTTCATTTTATGCTATCTTTCGCAAATGAATGTTATTCGTTCGAATGTCAAAATTATTCGAAGGAATAGAATCATTCTAACGAATAGACTATTCATGAGAATGTCAAAATAAGCATGATTGAAAACTTATTTCCAAAGTTTCTATGCTATGTAACACAAGCAATAAGTTTTTTGAAAAGAAGTTTTCCGAAATAAAGCACCCACCGCAACTGCTGTGCAAAAGTCCGTGAGATTGGTCGTACGTTGCGAACAGATGAGAATGTGCCTGCCTTAGCCTAGAGTGTGAGACTCAATTCACGAACATAAACTCACCATCGATCTCATTAGCTCAACATTTCAGGCACTAGCCTGAGGAGAATTCTGCACAAAGAAATCGGATTACTCTCTAACAAGGTCAAACTGACTCAGCAATTGAAGGCGCAGGACCTTCCACTTGAACGACTTTGTGTTCCATAATCAATGGGAATATTTGCTCTTACTAATAAAGCCATAATACATGGACAATATTTTATTTTGTTCATTTTATTGAATTATTAAAAAGAAACTCGTATTTACTAACGAAATATCATTGGACTTCAACAGTAAAAATGATCTGATGGTAGTTAGGACATTCATATCTCTTGCCTATCTACCCAGAACAAAATAATGTTATACAAGTAAGCTCTGAAACCCGTTTGGACGTATGGTATCCAGCTATGTCAACAAATTCAAACACAAAATCCTTCATGGAATATTAAATGCAACTTGGTTCATAAGAAACAGCGTTCTACTTCGTTATCATCAAATAAAAGTAGTCACAAAAGTGGTTAATAGTATATCACACAATCAGCGACTGCAGTGCAGTCATACCAACTCCTAAATAGAAACCATCTTAAATGTACCTTGTTTGACCACTCAGAAGAACCAGACTAAAAAGTTATGGGAAAGTAATACGAGTTTAAGCTCCCGCCTCAATATAAGTTTATGTTAATGTTTGCCGATCTTTCCAAGATTAGTCCTGATTCCAGTAGTTTTCGAGCGGTAAGAGTCCCACACTACTTGGTACCGAAAATTGCCAAGCTTCTTTTAAAGACTTCCACTGAAGAAAACAAACTTGTTTGTCCCTCATAGAACCTACGATTCATGCTTAAAACACGAAATTGAGCGTGAGACAAATAAAAAGTTTAGTTTGTTGCAAGTGGTATTGATACCTACTATATTTTATCGAGCCCGTTGAGTTTTTTAAAATTAAAACGTTCAAAAATTAAAATTAATTTGCTCAAAACTGATGAAGTGCCTACTACAATTTTATCAAGTGGATTTATCAAAATTCTTTTGAATAAAATCTGTAAGGATGTGTAGCTATATCTTGGAAGAGCCATATCATGGTTTTGGAAGCACTTATCTTCATCAAGGCTTTTCTCAGAATTTTGAATAGAGAATTTGTATTTCTTTCCTCGAAACTGATAAGTCCTGGTACCGCTATCCAATTTTATATAAGATTTTTCAAATCCCAGCCAATCAAGTTAATAAAATATTTTAAACACCAATTGCCTACCAACAAGATCGCTTCTTCAATCACATCATAATCCTCTTGGTCCTCAAGTTTATGCTTTGTTTCTGATAAATCCCAGTATTAGAATCCAATTTGAATTGCTTTCAAATTGAACCGCTTTATCTTGCTCGTAAAATCCTTAATTCCATTCCCAACACACACACATACACACATAGATAGTACCATTGGAAGAAAAAGTTACTGACTAAGCGTAAGCAGCAGTAGTTAAACTCTGATAAATAGTCTCATGTTGTATACAACCCTCATTATCGGCCAAACTTATCGTATCTATGGATCCGAAAAATATACTCACTCCCTTTTATGCACAGAACACCAGAATATCAAGTGCTTGCAGGGTAATTTCATCCTTATTATCCTTTCGAAATCCATAAAATTTTCAATTTACCATACCGTTAGTCCCTTTTTTAAGGACATACATATACGAATACATCCAAAATACTATTTCAACCATTATTTGAACACGAGAAAAGAAAAAAGAATCTGGAGAAGCAGTAGCAGAAAAAAGGAAGACGAAGAGTAGAACACAGCAACCACCTTTTCCATTGTTCATTTCGGGATTTCAGGTCGGAGGCAGCAGGCGGCAGTCGGCAAGGAAGCAGAGTTAGAGCTTATCCCAAGCATCTGCATTCATTTGATGTTGCCGGAATACTTACCATTACCCAGGCACCATTACCCGGGAACGCTGCCGCTTGCACAAGCTTGAATCTCGCTCTTAGGCCCCACCTCTCTCACCCATGTCCATCATCACATTTATAAAACCAAAAAAGGGATCATGGGCAATCGCCTTTCTCTCATATAACAGTGAATTATTGTGAAATGGACTTTAGTAAAAGCTGCTCTTGTTCCCGAGTGCTCCTTTTGTTCGAGCTTGAGGGTTGTTGGTAAAAAGCGGTTGAATGGATCTGGCACTAAGTTCAAAGATGGATTTATTTCCGAGCTGAATAAGGCTTACGTTCCTCTTTACATTGCACTACCATTCCAGCACACCAGCAACAGCAGTGGGATTCTGAGTAATTTTACCACTATACACTCCCTGTGAGGTCTGCAGGCAATTTTATGGCAATGCAGGTGAAACGACAAACAATGCTTACCGTCCACAAAGTAGGTACAAACCATCACTGCGAGAGTTGTACCTAAATAAAGGTTACCAACGATTCACCGAAACGAACGACTCCTCCAAGCTAAAGTGCCTTCTCTAGCTTGCTTTCGTTTTTTTTTTTTGGTCTCGGTCGACGGACGGACGCTTCAAAATGAGTTCCGTTATCAAAATACCGTACAATAAAGATTTGGCCCTGTTTTTTGTGGTAATGGCGATGTTGGTAATGGTCGTGGTGAACTGTTATTACAGGAAATTGCATTTGCACAAACAATTTTCGAATTGATGATATTGTTAAGCGGGTACACGAAACTTGGTCGGGGGATGGGGGCAGAGCAGTGCCACAACTTTATCTGCAAGACCTGGCAAATCCTCTTGAATAAAACAAAGGTGCACTGTATAAAGACGTATAGTTAGCCCATGGGAGAACAGTATCATGTTTTTGGGGGCACTTCTCTCCATCAGCGCTTTTGTCAGGTTTTTGAATGAAGGATCTGTATTTGTATCGCCAAGACCGACATGAGCAGAACTTTACATAAGATTTTTCAATTAGAAAAGCTTGAAGGATTTTTAACATGTAGGTATGGGTAACTTTACCTTTTCTTTTTTCTTATTCAAAAAGTCAGACAGGAGATCAACAACAAAAGTCTTGGCTGTCTGTCTGTGTTTGGTTGGTTTGTGTGTAGGTATTTCTTTTGAGATTGAAAAGATTCCACCGGAAACAAAACACTTTGCGCCGTGATTTTACTTATTTTTTTTTCTACAATTTTTGACAAACAAAATAAGAGAGGGCGAAGGACTCGACGGTAGGCGACGCACAGGAGAGATGGAAAATATGAATTTATGATGGCTCCAAGGAGGCATTTTCCTTGGTGTGGATATTTTCTCTATATCCTGTCTGGGCTGTCGACCTTCCGTATTCGTCGTTGTCGGTGAGAGAACAGAACATCTTCTTCCCCAGTCACATAAATTAAAATAGTGTTTTTTTTTTTCACAAACACTTTTTTCCTTGCTTCTATTGTAAAAAGGAGGAATTGACGGGAGAAAATTCATTTCCGGTCCAAAGGGGAGAAATATAACATTTTGTAAGTCATCGTTTATTTTTTTCTGTGCGAAGTTATAATATATTAAGTGACGTTGGCATTTGATGAAGCAAGCTCATATATTGGAAAATGTCTGTTCTGATGGTAGCGAAAAGACTAGGTCAGCATTTTTGTGAGCTGCCAGACTTTGGGGCTAGAATGATTTATTTGTTGAGTTTTGTCACTTTGGAGTTTTTTTTTTTCTTAATCTGGTGGTCATGGTCATGTCAGATACATGCAGCTTCCATAGGAATTGAACTTTTTATAGTTTTTTGTTAAAAATATTGAAATTTGAACATAAATACAAGGATTACAAAGAAACTTATGTAAGGGTCGTGTAAGATTAAAAGTGTACGAATAAATCAGTTATCATTGATGTCAAAAAAGTTTGAGGAACTCAACAAGATTTGTTACCATTTTTTGCATCTTTATTTTGTAGCTGTGTAAATTATCTTTAATATTTATACTTAACGAATCATGAATTTTCGTTGACTGAGACACGTTGACTTTCTTTCCAGTATTAACATTATCAGGATTTGTCTTTAAACTAGATGTTAGATCTTCCTTGTCGCGTCTAAACTGACGGCTAAAATTAGAAACTCTCCTGAATGGGGCATTTTTACCCACTCGGTCGATGTGAACGCGCCACTGATGTTGTCGACGTGTTCTGGCTTTCTGTACGACAAAAATCTTTGTATAGCTTATATAGTCACGGTTGTGTCGTCGCTTACATACGCCCCCCTTTCACAGAGCCACATGTCTTTTGAAAGAGTTTAGTATAATCTTTCACCCTTTCTGCTTTTAGTTCAACATTCGGCGACCTAAGGAAGGATTGGCAATAAAAGGGTTTTGTAGAGCATGCATTTCATATTTCATTACAGGATTTTTGAAACAATTCTTTTCGCCAAACCTAAGTAGCTAGCAAGCAGTTTCTTTGTTTCGTGTTCACTAAACTTTCTCCAAGGAGGATGAACTCCTCAAATACTTTGAAGTTGCTTCTATCAATAGAGACGTTTTGTTGAAGTTGGCAACTGGAATACGGAATGCGTATTTTATCGAACGTCAATTTAATTCACCGTGGAAATATTTTGTTGTTTACGAAATGGCGGAATGGTGCCCACTGCACAGAGGTCACTAAATGCAACTGGAAGAAGACCTTATATGCTTATCGTAAGAAACATGCTTAAAGAAGACTTTATAGAAGACAAAATCCTTATAGACAGGAACACGGAATATCAAGAAGCTTCTTATTTTATAAATCCAAAGAATCAGTTGCAGAATTCGGTTCAAAGTTTTTAATTCAGCGGCTTCGGCAATTGCCAAAACCATAACCTTAAAATCTAGGAGTTGACATTCTTCAACAGCGTCGAAAACAAATTTATTTTCAAAGTCGAAACTGCAGAAGATTCTCTTTGAACGATAAAAACAGAAACAGATAAAATATGAAAAGCAGTTTTTGGAAATCGACATGGATGTTAAAGAGATTATTTTTGAGAATAAAAATGTTAAGAAGTTTTACAAAAACCAATCCTACCAAGTGACTGAATAGTTTTGGTTGTTCTTTTTGTTATATTTTTAAATATTCTCTTTTAATTTAATCAATTATTTAGCAAGGGTGATACTCGAAGCTGTGATAATTACCGTTCGATTAAGCTGATGTCACACACCATGAAGATCGTTGAGCGAGTCTTGGGTAGCCGACTGCGAAAAATAATTGGGCTATCTGATGACCAGTGCGGGTTTGTTGGGGGTAAGTCAACCACGGATGCAATCCAGAGTATAAGAATAATTATGGAAAAACATCGGGATTCTTTGGAGGATTTGCATGTCGTATTGGTTGATTTTGAAAAAGCATTCGATCGGCAACCACGAGATCTAATATGGGTGGCCCTTAGGCAACGAGGAGTTCCAGAAACCTATGTGCGGATAATTATGGACATGTATGATGGAGCAGTTACTAAAGTAAGATGCGCAGCTGGAGTCACCGAAGAATTCGAAATCACAGTAGGTGTACACCAGGGAAGTGTCTTGAGTCCCCTGCTCTTTATTACAGTTCTTGATTACCTGCTTGAAGGCAAAGTGACGGATCCAAAAGTGCATCAGTTATTCTTTGCTGACGATGGAGCCATCATAAGTGAAGACCCGATATCCCTACAACGAGCACTTGACGTATGGGTGGATGTTCTAGAAGGAAGTGGGTACCGCATAAGCGCGAAAAAGACAGAATACCTATGCTGCCCATTTTCTGATCCACACAGGCCTATTTCAGACATTTATTTGAATGGAGTAGTGCTTCCCAAGTGTGAAAAGTTTAAATATCTGGGGTCTATGATAAATAACGAAGCTACTTGTGATGACGATATCAATCATCGCGTAAGCGTAGGGTGGATGAAGTGGCGGGAAAATTCTGCTATCTTCTGTGACCGAAAAATGCCCCCTAAGCTGAAAGGAAAGCTCTACACTTCAGTTGTGCGTCCAGCACTCACATACGGTTCACAATGTTGGACAATGTACAAAAAGTATGAGAGTAAGCTAACGGCAGCTGAGATGAAGATGCTTCGTATGACAGCAGGAGTTACAAAGCTTGATCGAATTAGAAGTACGAAGATCCGAGGAAGCCTTCATGTTAAGAATACCATTTCCCAAAAAATTGAACACGACCGACTCAGTTGGTATTGCCATGTTCAAAGGAGAGATCCTGAGAACCCCGTCAAAAAGGCAATATCATACAACGTTCCAATTCGGAATAAAAAGAAAGGTAGGCCTAAACACTCCTGGTACAAACAAATGCAAAAACACCAGCATTCAGTTGGCCTCAGAAATGGAACAATACAAAACCGGGAGGCTTGCCGCCGATTTCTGAGGTCAACCCGGCGAACCCCACAGGCGGATCACTAGTGTGAAGCAGATACGTGGGAGAGTTATGATCCCCTCGACATCGAGATCACAACAGCGCCGAAACAAAGGAAGAAGAAGAAGAATTATTTAGCAATATAAATTAGTGATTTGAGTGGTTTTTTAAATGTTATGCGTGCTGATTAATAATAATTTTGCCCAAATGCTTTTGCGTGCATTTAAAAACATGTTCTTCTGTTGTCGGCACGGTAATTGCAATCGTTTCTGTCTCCATTTTCTCTTTTTTTTCTGAACATAAAATAATTACCTTCTACACTTGAGTTTCGAAATATTTGCAGGTACATTCCGAACAGATAGATACAAAGTCACAAAGTCACAAGAGTTGCACTGAAGTGCGCAAAATAGTATACAAAAGGCCCATTTTCGCTTCATTCACAAGGAATGTTCACTCGAAGCAGCCAGTTGTATTCCTTACAGCGTTACCACTTCTGGACAAAAAGTCGAAGTAGATTTGAAGAAAAAAGTGAAGTAACTTGAGAAAAATCGAAGTAGATTTCAAAATGACTTTTTAGTTGCATTTAAAAAAAAAATAACTCAAGATTTTTATCAGTTGATATTACAACACGAAAAAGTAGTGATTCAGTCTGTCCGCGAAATTTTCATAAGATTCATGCACTCATGTAAAATTACTCATTTGTGTATTTATATTGTGTTGACACAAATTTTGTTCATGGAAATTCTGCGGTTATATACTACCTAGAGTAAAATAGATAAAAAGAAGTAGATTTGGGCTTTGTTTTGTAAAATTGAAGTTGATTTAAACGAAGATTTTTAAAAGGAAGTAGATTTCAGTATTTTGCTGATGGTGCGAAGTAGGAAGTAGATTTTAAAATATTTTGAAAAAAAGAAGTAGATCTACTTCAATTGAAGTAAAGTGGTAGCACTGATTCCTACCCTTCATCAGTTCACCCGTGATACCCGCTTCGGTAGGAATGCTTATCAGTTAACCCTCGGGCCTAATTTTGGTCGTACCGTCAAATATACCTAGGGATTCGTTTTTTAGTTGCCATTGCCATTTCACTTTGCAAACATTCAAAACCAATGTTCATCGAACCACCTTTCAATTCAATTTTCAATTCAATTAGGTTTTATTCTCACTTAAATTATTTTAAATATTTACAATTTTCCATAAAATATACTTAAATTTTAAGTTAAATAATGAGAATAGGTAGTGGTATCTTCTTATTAGGAAACTAATTGAGATAATGTCACATTAATAATAAACTTTACCTCACCACAGAATTTCCTCATTGCCCGTGCTGTGTTTAACATTATAAGGGTCTCTTTACATTCCCTTGAACGCGTGTGAATTATAAAAAAAACACACACACACATACCATACTTAAGCCTCCATGTTGGCAATTCCCAATATGAAAAACTAAATTGCAAATGTGAAATTGGCGCTTATAGAACTTAACTTGACAGATTTTTTTCAGCAACACTGCAACTACCCCTACAATATTTTTTTTTCCGTGTCCAAGTTGATCCTCAATCTTTCAAAAATAGATCAAGATTTCGACTTTATTTGACCGTTTAAGCCCTCAATTCCCTTCTTTATCACAATATGAAGTTTTCATTTTTACTTGCGACTTATAGGTACTATAAGGCAAGTTATGCATTCGTAAAAAAAATCAAACTCGAGATTTTGATCAAAGTCGACATTACGATGATAGCGAAGACGAAAAAAGTGTATGTTCGATTACAGCTAAACGGCTCGGCCGATTTTCTTCAAACTTGGTAGATATGGGTTTTGATTTTTTACGCCCGGATGTTTTTTGATTTGATTTTTTATGACCAAAAATAACGGTACCTGCCATACGATTTTTTTCCGAAATTTTATAAATATTTTTTTTTCTCAAAAACTGTCCCTGCGATTTTCTTAAAAAGACTTCAAAAAATTTAATTTAGTTAAACCTAGGTAATGATCAAAAATAAATTTTCAAAAAAATGAGTAGTTTTGGTACCCCCCTTGGAGCCATTTTTTTTTTTGTTTTTGATTTTCTCAAAAACGATACCACCGATTTTGATCATTTTTTTTATGCTAAAGCTTCCCAGCAGTTTGAATATTATTGTGTATTCAAATTTTCCAAAACAAATTTTTTGGATTTTTAAAAAAACTTTCAAAATTTTAATCTACAATATATTAGAAAAATAAATTCATTTTACCTAAAAATAACGGTGCTCTCCATACAAATGTTAAAAAATGGTTTTCGAAAATCGTATTTTTCTCGAAAAAGGTTCCGAGAATTTTGCTTAAATTTTTTTATTTCTATTATTTTTTAATATCTGTAATTTAATAAAAAAAATTTGAAAACAAGATATTACTGACTGTACCTACCATAGAACGATTTTTTTAAATTTTGAATTTCTCATTATTAGCACAACGGATTTTAATGAAATTTCGTAGAGGGAAGCTTCTAAAAAGTTTAAAAAACATTGCATTTCAAAACTTTAAGAAAAATATTTTTTTGAATTTTGAAAAAAAAAATCAATTTTTTGTTTTTTCTCAATGTCTCGAAAACAGCTCAATACTTTTTTTGTAAATTTAATTTTTATTCATACAATAATAAAAACTTCAAATTGGCGTACCAACATTTTTTCTTAAAAATGTTTTAAAATTTTCTTATATAAAACCTTATTTTTTAAGAAACCACTACAAAGACTTATAATTTTTGTTCTTGCATAAATCTATATTTGCTTGAATCACATGGCATCCTATTCTTACCTTTAACTAAACTAAAGAAGTTTTTTTTAGTCATTTAAAAAATGAATTTTATGCTTATGAACAGTTTCTCTAATAAAATTCATTTTTGAAATTCTTAGTTTTTTACATAGGAGCAAGTTCGTGCGACCCAGTCGTGCATTTTTTTTTTCTATCTGTGGGGATTATAACTGACGGGAGTGAAAAGATTATAAGATGAGGGATAACCTGCATTACCGAGTGAAACTTCTTTGTGAAAAATTGTTTGTAGTTTCTAAATGTTCCCTTGGATTACAGTTGCTCTACAATGTATGGGTCTTCTAGAAGGAGCAACATTTCTTGTTATTTTATACACTGCGCATTACAAGCAATTCTATGAAGGTCAGGTATTAAAAACTAAATAATGCACACTAAAAATCTATTGAACATGTTTACATGTACATACCTACATGTATCATAATCTCAGTGCTGTTAGAACTTGTAAGCTTGCAGAAACTGGTAATAATCTTCTATTCCGCTGTTCTTGAATGTGAAGCAAATTTTCTATGGAAGATGCTGTTTCTTTGTCAACACGATATCTTGTGCAAGAATCTTAAGATAATAAGAATTGAACCTTACTTACTTACTTTAGATGGCGATGGCGCTCACAGTCCAGGGTGGACTACGTCCTCAACCAACAAGCCCCTCTAGCTAGCTCGGTCCCTAGATAGCTGCCTCCAGTTACGCACTCCAAGTTGGTTGAGGTTGCTCTCCACTTGTGCACGCCACCTGAGGTGGGGTCTTTCTCTGCTGCGCAGACCATCAAGGCTGGATTCGAAGATTCGACGAGCTGGTGCGTCGGTGTCCATACGCTCTACGTGTCCCAGCCATCACAGCCGTTGTATTTTCAGCTTCTTGACTAGGTCAACGTCGCTGTAGAGTCCGTACAGCTCGTTGTTGAACCTTCTCCTTCATACTCCATCGATACAGACTGGACCGAAGATCAAACGAAGAACTTTTCTTTCAAAGCACCTAAGTAGATTTTCATCCGTTTTAGACAATGTCCATGCCTCTGCCCCACACAGCAAGACCGGGATGATGAGGGTCTTCTACAAGGTCTCCTTGGTTCTTTGAGATAGGGCTTTATTACTTAAATGCCTTTTTAGCCCGAAGAAACAGCGGTTGGCAAGAGTAATTCTTCGCTTGATCTTTGCACTGATTTCGTTTTGCGATGTTATAGTGGAGACCAGTTAGACAAAGTCTTTGACGACTTCGAAGTTATACCTATCCATCGTGACGTTTTGCCCGAGTCGACGTTGAGATTCCTTTCTCGATGATAGCTCGAAAAAGTTACCCAAAATTGGACTTTCCGAATGGACCACCTAAGACGCAGCCGCGGTCAACATTTAAATGAAATTATCTTCAAAAAGTAAATGTCATGGACCAATCTAACGTTTCAAATAAAGAATCGATGAGATTTTGCAAATTTTATGCGTTTTTTTTTAAAAAAAGTTCTCAAGCTCTTAAAAAATCACCCGTTACTTCGTCTTGTCCTCATTAACACCCAAATCCATTTTCGCCGCCTCCAGTTCCATACTTACAAACGCACCGGTAACAGCTCGCTTCGTCCTCCCAATGATATCAATGTCATCCGCATAAGCAAGCAGTTGAACTGGCTTTTGAAAAAATAAGAATTGAACCGCTTCTCTTATACTTTTAGTTTTCTTACTTTGGCAAAGTCTCAGTTTAATTTACCAAATCATCCAAAATATCAAAATATTTATCAAATTCAATATCAACTGAATTGATATTTTTTTTTTTAAACTAAAACTGGAGGTGTTCTTAAACAAATCTTAGTAAGAATTTTAAAAGTTAAATATTTTTTTATATTTTCGCAGTACGAACAAAGTGACATGTGGTTTTTATAAATTTTGATTCACAGAGGGCATAAACACATTGAACAACCCTTATATCACAACCCGCATTTTATTTCAAAAATATGACTGAATAAAGTGTTTATTTTGAGAAGGCATCTTATTGTAAAATTGTTTAAGAATCAAATCCAATTTTTGAACGAAATATTTACAAATATAAATCTCAAACATTACTCTATTTTTTCGAGCTGGAACTTAGCCTTACTCATTCCGAAAGTTTCGTTGCAATCGGTTGAACTGTTTCGTAGATAGCACTCAATGAAACAATTCTGCTTATGTACTCGTATATTAAGAAGATGTATGCAAACATGTTGTATATCAAGAGTCTGTAGCAGATTGTTCATAGTTTTATAAACTAACAGTTTTAATATAAAAATTAATTGGCCCATGGGGGGATCGAACCCACGACCTTCGCGTTATTAGCACGACGCTCTAACCAACTGAGCTAATGGGCCACGTGAAAAATACAGTTTTAAAATATTTTACAAAATAGTTAATAATACCTAGGTAGTTTGTCAGCTTTTAATTAATTTTTGTTAATTAATAGGGACCTGAACTATAACGATCGCTGAATTCTGAGACAAATAAATAAATAATTTCTTTATTTTTCTTGCTAAAAATTTGCATTTGGGTGACATTTGAGCCAAAGCAATTTATACCAATTTGTTTAGTAATGAAAAATATATGCATTCTTTTCTATTAATTCGCTTTGAAAAAAGTCGACAAGGCTGGATTTGGTGGAGAGGTTTATACCCAAAATTTGGGGTGGACCTAAGGCTTTTTCGTGGAAAAATGGTGAAATTCAGTGTTTAGAAATTTTTATCGAAAACTATCAATTTTTACTTGCGACTTATAGGTTCTAAGGCAAGCTGTGCATTCGTAACAAAAATCGAACTCGAGTTTTTGATCAAAGTTGACATTACGATGATACCGAAGACCAAAAAAGTGGCTCTCGCAATTCTGTCCGTCTGTCTGTCTGTTCGACTACAGTTAAACGGCTCGGCTGATTTTCTACAAATTTGGTAGATATGGGTTTTAAGTTTTCCCCCCGGATGTTTTTTTCTTTTTTTTAAGACCAAAAATAACAGTACCTGCCATACAATTTTTTTCGAAATTTTATAAATTTTTTTTTTCTCAAAAAATGTTTCACAGATTTTTAAAAAAAAAATTCGTAAAATTTCATTTAATTAAAGCTAGGTAATGGTTAAAAAAAATTTAAAAAAAATGTTATTTTTCGTACCCCCTTGAAACCATTTTTTTTTTTTTTGATTTTCTCAAAAACGGTACGGCCAATTATTTTCTGTTTTTTATGTTAAGGCTTCCCACCAGTTTCAGTATTATTGTGTATTCAAATTTTCTACAAGATATGAGATACAAGATATGATAAAAAAAAATATTTCACCTAAGAATAACGGTACCCTCCATACAAATGTTCAAAAATGGTTTTCGAAAGTCGTATTTTTCTCGAAAACGGTTCCGAGAATTTCGCTTAAATTTTTTTCTTTCAATTAATTTTTAGGATCTAGAATTTAATAAAAATAAAATGCACGACTGGGTCGCACGAACTTGCTCTTATGTAATAGACTTTGAATTTTAAAAACGGATGTTATTAAAGAAAACTGTTCAAAAGGATAAAATGAATTTTTTAAATTCTTTTAGTAGTAAGAGATAAAAACAGAATGCTATGCAAATATGAATTTATGCAGGAACAAAAATTATAAGTCGTTTTAGTGGTTCCTTAAAAAAATAAGCTTTTATGTACAAAATTTTTAAAACATTTTTAAGAAAAAATTTCGGTACGCCAACCTTAAGTTTTTATTATTGTACGAATAAAAGTCTAATTTCCAAAAAAAATACGAGTTTTTTGTTTGTTTTCATTTAAGTAAAAATTGAATATCATTTTACAATAAGATAAACTAGAAAAACGTTTAGAGAAAAAATGTACTAAAGTTTGACTTTTTAATGCAAGTTGTTACGTCTTTAATAGTAGTATATTGTAAGCTTATTTTACGATACAAATTTAGTTTGCCCAGCTTTTACTTGGAAAGTTTTTTGGTTTCTTGACTCTATGCCATTTCAGTGAGTTTTGGACATACAATGGTCAAGAATATCTTATCATGACTGAATATCAGACTTCTCAAAAAAAAAAAAAAAAAAAAAAAAATAAAAAAACCTTGGCATTTTAGTTGGTTTGTTAAGGGAATCGGCACCTGAAAAGGGAAATAAAATTATAAGAACCTGCGAAGTCGACCACCCACAGTATTATTAAGTTAAGAGACTGTTAAAACTGCCTGGCGACTTTACCTACTGGGCCTATTGCACCAGTTTACAATTTATAACCACAAATTTGTTATTGTAATTTACAAATACAAATCCTGTATACGATTTTTTGCTGCACCATGTTCAAATGAGTGTGTTGACAAATTTGTAGAAATATTTACACACAGTCTTTTACCTGTAGACTTTTTTCCCAACCTGAAACAAATTTGTGATCGCTTTATTATGGTGCAACAGAAACCCACAAAAAAAAGAACTACAATTTTCACAAATTTTAGCTTGTAATTAACAACTACAACTTTTTTTTGTGCAACGAAAAATTCGATTTGTCAACAAATTTGTGACGTGTAGTTCACAAGTACAAAGTTGTGTTTAACAAATAAATTACAAATGAAAAAATCACAAATGAAAAAATCTCGATTTTTTCAAATTTGTTAAAAAATGCTTGTAATCACAATTTTGTAAGATGGTGCAATAGGCCCCAGGCCTCTTTCAGTACTGTTTGTCAAGAAATGACCTAAAAAAGTTAGGTTTAAAGAAAAATTAAAACATTTTTTCTTATGATGTAATGGTGTTTCTTCACTTAAGTATCTTAAATCTGTAATATTAAGACCACTAGCTAAATGTTCATACATATCAGCAAATAGTAAATAATAAACTTAAAAATATAGCTCTACTTAAAAAAATAAAAAAAATAATTCCCTTATTTTATTCATCTCTGTTACTACAAAACGATTGATCAACTGGGGTCTATATTCTAGGTGCCTTAATTTAAACAAATTTTCCTAGAGTTATAAAATTCACAGTACATTCATATAAACATCGACCAAAAATTGCGTCTTAGAAAGGTAACCCTGCGTTCAATTAATATGCCCATTGCCTACTATTTATTCCTTGGAAGAAATTAGTATTTAATTTTAGGTCACTTGAACTTTAAATTCTTAGAAAAAAGTTGCGCAATCAATATTTTAAGGAATAAATAAAGCTATACGAAGTGTCTTGTATGAATATCTCAAACCGAGGATCCACCACGGTTTGAATCCGGCTAAAAATAGGAAATAATGTGCCAAAAATGCAGTAATAACCAATAAAATGCTTGAACTCTGGTTGAACCTCAGGTGATTTAAAATCTTAAATCAAAATTTTTATAAAGTGAGCCATATGTGTAGAACTGGCATTGATTTTTCAAAAATCATTTATAACTGCTTAAAAATAATTCTTAACCGCTTTTTAAACCCCTATTACACGGTTTTACTGAGCCTTGAAATAAGAGTAAAGTACTGACTTATACTTTTACATTAAAAAAAAAATCTACTACAAAAATTAAGTATGTATTCTCTTCTTTATATTATTCTCTTCTCAATATTAATTTATTGTCAATTGCTTGTATTTGCTTCTAACTTGTGATTTGGTGTTAAAACTGGAAATTAAATGACAACGACTGCTCTTAATCCAAGATTAAATTATAAGCCACCACTAAACCAGTTTTAATAATTTGGGTGTACTCGTATCTACGTGTTCCACAACTTGAAGCTTTTCTCAAATTATGTAACTTTTGATTGCTTCGAAAAAATAATAATTTAATAAGAACGAAAATCAAATAAAGCGAAAAAATACCATTATTCTTTAAAATTCCCACATTTATTAATTTATTCTTAAAAAATAACAGAGGCCAAAAATTCTGGCAAATGAAATGAACAAGCATTTTAACAGATCATTATTTTCCTCGTGCTCATACACCACAACCAAAAACACTGACTCACAACACCTCAAGTGGTTGGTTGCCATATCTTTTTCTATTCCGTGAGCAACAATAGTTTTCAATGTCGACGTGGCATGAAAATATCATCACTGATCTAGTAACCAGCCCCTCGAAACTTTTACACATCAGCAAATATTACAACTGCCCGGCTAGCTCAGTCGGTAGAGCATGAGACTCTTAATCTCAGGGTCGTGGGTTCGAGCCCCACGTTGGGCGAATTACTTTTTTTGTTTTCATTTCCTGATGTAATAAATCAACTTCATCAAACAATTTCATTTCCGAGCACAAATAAAATTCAAAGTCCCCACAAAAGGGTCAAGAATTAAAAGGAAGAACAGAAATACGGTCCAATCAGGTCGACTTCCCCATATCATTTTGTTATTTGGAAAGAGCGAACATTTCAAACCCTTTTTTGCACTCGAGTGCGCTCACCTCATTTGTCATCTAAGAATTGATGGCTACGACTCCCCGTTCTCCCAAGTGCCGGAAACAAGATTATTCTCCTCTTGGATGACTTTTTAATAGGCAAGGGGAGATATCATCAATCGGCCCAGGGTATGCGCAATATTGTGCTCCCTCCTGCTGAAAGCCTATTTAATGTGTGACCGCAATAATTCATTGCTGGAACCGAATTAATTACTTGCACATTTTCCATTTGTGAATGTGGTTAACCGCAAAGCCATCCTTGTCCCCTTTCCATCACCACACCGTTTCAGGTTGGTTTGATGAAGTGGGAAGTTATATGGGGTTGGAGAAAAAAGGTATCATTCGTCTAGCTTACCACCTTCCACCCCTTGGGGGCGGGGGAGAGAAGTGTTGTTTTGTTATGACATCGGCTGGGATGAGATGATAATTGGATTTTACTATGTAAAATGATAAACAGATGATGATGGCCGATGGTACGGGGGTTTATAAGAGGAAAATTGACATAAAATGAATCTATTCGAAGCACAGTAGCACATACTTTGATGGAAGTGGCGGTGAACTGGCGGCGTTTTTGGTCAGATGACCAAAGCATCAGTATGCTAATTAATTCAAACCACACTTTCACATATACACATAAATACATACAAGATGACATTATGTAGATACACATAATTTACCTATGTATACGTATAGTAGCTTGGGTTAAGAATGACATTTTTGGGAGGGTGTGAGTAAGGGCTCAAAGAGCTGAGTTGGGATGACAAAATTGGTTAGTTTAAAGGTGAAATGGGTTCGTTTAAATTTTAATTTTTCAACCTTGGGTGAGTTATCAAACTGCTTCGCTTGGACACTTTTTAATCCCTGAGTGGCACACAAACTTTTCAATTTTAAATGTACTTTTAAGGTAAGGAAGGCATTACTCACACTTCATAAGAAAGTATTGACTTTAATCCTTACTTAAAAAGCTAAACGTTCTCGAACATATTGGTTTTCCAACAAGATGAACATCATTTTAAACCGTAAGATATTTTAATCCGATTCCAAGGGTAGGAGTAGGAATCTGTTATGCCATACTTTATTCAAACACTTCCCTTCTATGTGTATCGGCATCAAAGGTCTTTTGGATCGAACAAAATTAATTGCTTTTGAATAATTTGTGTGGATTCCATGTGTAATCGGCATGAATATGGTTTTAATAATTAATATGATGTATGGCGTATGAGTAACATTTCTGAATGGAAAATGGATTTTTGCAGATGACTCAAATACTCGTATTATCCGCTAAAGTTCTACCCATGAAAAGTTAGCCCAAGACGTGAAAAAATTTGTTCGGTGGCTGCTTCATTTATTTCTTTTTGTTTTATAATGAACTAAAGTCTGTTTCTAAAATTTATATCAAATACTCGTATTTAATTTCCTTAATTTTAATTCGCATTAAAATGTGTTACCTACAATATAGATTAACTCAATTAATTATAAAAGCATTTTGAGAAGGGTCTAATGTCAAACAGAAAACTGCTTAGTTCATTTTACTTTTTTTTGGCTTAGATACATAAACATATGTACATACATTATGTATGTATTATGTAGCTATATGTCAGTAAAAAATAATAAACGAAAGACGTACTTTTGACAGAAAAATAGAGAGACGAAATTTCATGAGTCTGAGAAATGGGGGAATAAAATGGAAAGGAAAAATACAAAATGGTAAAGTTTTGCATTAGAAAAATACGAGTATACTTATTTTTATGTTTGTTCTTAAAGATATTACTTCTACATTCCTATCTGTAATTCATTTTTCGTTGACTTCAAAGCTGCTTTTGATACTGTTGATTTAAGATCACTATTCTACAAGCTATACAACGCTGGAATGACGTCAAAGTTTGGAAGGAATTTAGAAAATCTATATGATGGAAATCATGCTGCGGTCTAGAATGGTGAAGAAATGTCTAATTGGTTTGAGACAACAATGGGAGTTAAACAGGGTTACCCCCTGAGTCCTTATCTGTTTGCTCTTTTTATAGACGATCTGGTTGAGTGCTTGCCAGGGGGAATAACGTTTGCTGGAATATTGATCAAAGCTCTGATGTTCGCTGATGACGTTGTTCTCTTTGCATACTCGCCTGAAGCACTTCAACTTATGATCAATCGTCTTGTTGTATACTGCAGATTGTGGAACCTGACAGTGAATCTAACCAAATCTAAAGTCATGGTGTTTAAATAGGGAAGTGGTAGAACATCCAGAAATGAGAAACGGTATTTATACAACGAGTCAATTGATGTTGTAAGATCTTACAAGTACCTATAAGTTTTTATAGCAGTAGCTGAATCTGTGATGCTGTATGCGGCTCAAACTTGGGGTTATGAGGAATACGAAGCAGTAGAAAAATTGCTAAGATTTTATGTTAAGAGGTGTTTCCAACAACCGAGGAATACTTCAAACTATATGGTTATTATTAAAACGCAGGGCCGAATTAACCCTCAACGGGGCCCTAGGCAACCATCGATTCGGGGGCCCTTTTTTCACGTCCGTTCCCTTCTTTTTTCGATTTAAAAATACAAACTTATATCTTTCATAAAAATTTTATTGTCACCATGTAATAATATCAATAAAATTACATCTACATTTTAAACATGTCGTTTTCTACATTTGTTTTCGGCAAATTCATCAATTAACCTTTTCATGCACTCAACAAAAACAAACACTGCTAGCAATAGCAAAGCAACTTTTAACTTTCAACATCAACTCGTTCTCGTTCTCAATCTCATTCATACATGATTTGAGAGCAAAATGTATCCACTGGAAGTATGCTCAGATGCTCACTGAAAAATAAAAAAGCTCTCAACTCACGTTGTTGTATCACCCATAACCCATAACGACGTTCATGTAGTTTGAGAACGAAATGTATCCACAGAAAGTGTACACACACACAAAAAAGTATAGCTCGTATCGTACCAACCGGTTCGTTCGAATTAACTGTGAACGGATCCACAAAGTGGCGAAGAGTACTCAAAGTTCTTACACTCTCACTCAGAATGGGAATAGTGTTGTATCTTAACTTTGTTTTGTTCTATTCGTGCTGGAAGAATATGAACAAAATGGGAAATTCGTTTGGAATTTTTGTACTGAATAGAGTTTTTTTTAGTGGAGGTAAGAAAACGAATTTTCTTTAACCTGTAAATAAAAATTTGGAAGTTGTTTTTGTTTATTAAAGTAATGCTTTTGTAATTTGCGTGTAAAATTTAACTAGAAATTGGCATCAAGTAGTGAAAAAGTTGTTATTAAAAACCGTTGTGATTTTGTTATTGAAAAACTTATAAACAAACCATTTTACAAGTGGAATTCAGTAGACAAATCTGCAATTATAGCGACTGAAAGACCTACTCCATTGCTGCCGGACTTGACAACAAAATTTTGCAATAAAAAAAAGTGTTACTAGAATTTTATGTTTGTAAGAAAATTTTAGAAGTCTTTTTCATTTTTCGGCAACTGCCTATTATGCCTACTTGTTAATCCGGCCCTGTTAAAACGGGATTGTCACCACTGTTAAAAAATTACATATAGACTATGTTTTGAAAGTGTTAAATATGCCTGATAGTAGACTCCAAAAATTATAGCCCAATATACTATTCAAAGGAAAAGACTCTGGTTTGAGAAATTAAAGGAGCTTGCCGAATATTGTCACTTAGATCTTAATCTCAGCAAAAACAATTAATGGGATACTAATCACTAATCACGCATCGTGGGAATTTGCCGGTTATTTGTAGCCTTTGTAACCTGTCAGTGAGGGAAGATGTCATACATTTTATTGGAATCTGTCCTATCCTTAAAGAAGTTAGAAGAACTTTTCTTGGCAGTGATACGAAAACGGCAACTGAAATGCTTGCGATGCTTAATTGCGAAGGAGAGTTCACTCAACTGGTTAATTTTTTTCGAAGAGCAATGAGTTACAAAACCAAAGCCAATAAAACAAGCAAAACAAAAACTAATTCTTTTTTAAAAACCACAATAAAAATAGAATTTTATATAAATTTTCTTTTACTTTCTGTTAATGTATGTGATATTAAAAAATTACTTATTTACTTGCAAGCTTATAAGTGTCAATCAGACAGACGGCAAAGCCATGCCTTAATGATTTTTTTTGTACTTATAAATTATTGTTATTTGTATGTTTTTTGAATCAGATAATAAATCTTATAAATCTAAATCTATAATTAAAAGAATTTTAGTTACTAACTGTACTTAAATTTTCAACATTTAGATCCCAAAACTATTGAAGGAGGGAACAAATTCATCAAGAGTTTTAACAAATAATTTTCATTTGCATTAATAATTTTCAATATTGAAGGTTTTGAATATTACAAAAACAACTTCAATGAGTATACATAGTAAAGTGTATATTATGGGCTGGAGTTCTAGCTATTTCGCAGGTGCCAAGCCGATTATCAGGCTCCTTTTTGGCCTCGACTGAGATTTGTACCCAGATATAAGTTCTTCTTCATATTTAATGCAAGTATGTTATCATACAACCCCTCCTCCCTTTCATTAATAATTCGGATTGAAACCAAAATGAATAGGCATTAAATGGCTCAGTAAACTTCGTTCCGCCGAAATTCGTTTTAGGTTAGGTTAGGTTAGGTTGGTGGGCTAACAGTTGATCTTGCTACCGTCACACTTAGATTAATGTAGATCTGTTATCATTCTCTGTACCTTGGTAATGATTTTAAGGTTGGTAGGTTTGTCTAATGCATTCTACCAGACTACGTTACCGAATGTCAGTACAGGTCTGACTATGACCGTATACATCCGTATAGCCGTATACGTCTTATTAGAACTGCGTTCATCGCGAGTGTCTAGAGAAAGCGGAGAAAGCACCCCACCTTGTGGAGTACCTCTAGAAATAGACTCTTTAATCTGTACTCCTCCTAGCTCCGAGTTGATCTGTCTGTTTTTTAATATGCACATTATCCAGCTGATGATAGTATTACGCACCTTAAGATTTACGAGCACTCCTTCCACCGCCTCGTTTCGGACATTGTTAAGAGCTACTTCAATGTCTAAGAAGGTAGGAAGGGTGTATTCCTTGTTTTTGAGCGTTTTTCAACCGTGTAGATGACATTGTGTAGTGCTGTCTCAACACTTTGACCTTTAGTATAAGCATGCTGGCTGGATATATTACCTTCGAGTTCAGTGTGCTATGTATATATATGTCTATTAGTCTTTCAAACGTTTTTAAGAGAAAAGATGTTACACTTTTGACTTCTCGCCACGCTTTAGGCACATTTCCCCATTTCAGGCTACTTAGGAATATGTTTTTTAAGTGTGGTATAGCATGCAAATATCCCAGTGGTTTTTTGTGAAATTTCTAAATGGTTTTTGAGGATCTTTGTGTCGGATATTAAAAATTCTATGAGCTTGTTGTCAGAAAAAGATTCGTCTTTTAACACCCTCCACTGTTCTACGGAAATAGTGTCCGAGTTGCTTATAAAAGTAACATTGAGCACTTCGTTAGGATTTTTGGGTCATTGCCCCTATTTGCTACTAAAATATTATTTTCTGTAATAAATTCAAAAAGTAACTCACCTCTATCGTTGATGCCGGTACTTCCTCACTGCGAATGGTGTGCGTTGGCATCACAGCCCATAACAACATCCCATTTCTCCAGTGCAGTTTGTTAGATGATCTATTTCGTCATCTCAGCCGGTGGTCCCTCTACTCCGTCACGCGGCATGTAGCATAATACTATGACTAGTGGTGGGAGCCCGGCACGTTCAAGTTTGACAGTGCGTCGTTTGGTCTAAACAACTATATAATGTGGATAGAAGAAAGAGTTAAATCTGTTTTATAGCTACAATAGATGTTGTAAATCTACTGTTAATGCCTACATTTGTAGCCTTGTACAGCGTCAAAAATCCAGGGTTCTTGAAAATTCGTTTTTTATGTGGACTTATTTTATTCATCAAAATATCAATTGCATTTTAAATCAAAAGCTTACGAAAATACCGGACATTTTAGCTTTAAAAAATTGATCCAACTCAATAAAGTTTCATATGATGGCAATGCCATAAGTTAGACATGTCTCAGGTGCCGTGAAATAAGGGCAAGTGAAATAAGGCCAACTTTCAAAAATTGGCGTTATTGCACTTTGATAAAGTGAAATAAGGCCAATTTTCAGTAGTTGGTCTTATTTCACTTTGACAAAGTGAAATAAGGCCAAATGATTTTGAGAAATAAGACCAAATTGGTCTTATTTCACTTTTTGAAAGCGTAATAAGAGCAACTGAATGTGGTGCCGTGATATTAGGCCAAGTGACCTAAGACCAAATTTGAATACTTGGCCTTATGTCACTGGGTTTTCTTGGGCAACAATACCTTGGATGGCCCGCTTCGCGGGTTTTCAGGATTTTTACTCCCTTTTCGGGGCTCACACCCGCTCACGCAACTCCGTGGCTCCGCTTAGGGTATGTTCAGTCGCCAGGCAGGCGCCTGTAGCAACAGTTTTTCTTGGGCAACAGTACATAACTGTTTGTTGTTTACTCCAATTAATGTAAAATACCAAACTGTTGCTACAGGCGCCTGCCTGGCGACTGAACATACCCTAAGCGGAGCAACGGAGTTGCGTGAGCGGGTGTGAGCCCCGAAAAGGGAGTTAAAATCCTGAAAACCCGCGAAGCGTGCCAACCAAGGTACTCTTGCCCAAAAAAACCAAGAACGTCGGCCCCGATAAACAATTATGTATTATACGAATCTAATGGCAAAAACTACTTTTTTTATTTTTAGCGAAATATTTTATGCTTGGCCTTAAGTCAAAAACAGGTTTGGCCCTATGTCACTTTGTAAAAGCGACATAGGGCCAAGTCCTAAAATTTGGCCTTATGTCGCTTTTGTAAAGTGAGTTAAGGCCAAATTTGTTCATGAAATAAACATAAAAATGCAGTTCGGCTTTATTTCGCTTTGTCAAAGTGCAATAAAACCAACTGTTGAAAGGGAAATAAGACCAATTTGGCATTACTTCACTTTGTAAAAGTGCAATAAGACCAACTGCTGAAAATTGGCCTAATTTCACTTTATAAAAGTGCAATGAGGCCAATTTTTGAAAGTTGGCCTTATTTCACTTGGCCTTATTTCACGGCACTCATGTCTCAATAAACTCAATAAATAAGCCTGTTTTAGTCTTGAAGGTATTCATGTTGAAGGCATGACGTATTTTCAAGGCAAAGTAAGAAACAAGTTTTTAATGCAAAGTTAGTAGATTACATTTTTGGAGTTTTGAAGAGGTAAACAAGTGCACCACGACTATGCAACTTTCTCTGGTTATTGGATTTTATTGTTGAAATTTATCTCGAATCGTGCCAATCGTGCCAACAAAATTAAATAAATCCATTAGGTTTTTAAGATGCCTACTCGTATATGTCTGTAGTTGCATTGAAGTTGAATCCTCGCTGAACCCCTTTTTATATATAAAATACATATTATCAGTAGACGGTATTGTGAGGTTATGAAACGAAGACCTATAAAATTTGAAAATATGTTCGACATTTCAATAAAAATTAACCTTTCGCTTTATTTAGTGTCAAAAATGTATTGGTTATCTTTGATTTGCTCAATGAAGGCAAAAGAAAAATATCAACATTTTATAAATATTTTGCAATTGAAGTATTTCACTTAGAGGAAGGTTTATTATTATCAGCTTCTACCATATTGATTATTTTTACCAAAGGACTGTTGACAGAAGAATCTAGCGCATTTTATGATTAAATATGATTTTAAAACCTTGGGAGAAGCTTGGAATTCCCAACAAAATTGTCTGATCTCTTGAGCTCATCTGGCCCATTAGCTCAGTTGGTAAGAGCGTCGTGCGAATAACGCGAAGGTCGTGGGTTCGATCCCCCAATGGGCCAATCTTCTTTTTAAATGTGTGCTCTGTTTGTTGTTTGATAAGATTAAACGGAAAAATTGATTGCCCATGTAAAAAGTGTAAGCAATCAATACTTTTTGCACATATTCTATTACATTTAGGTACAAAAATAGAATAGAAATGAAGATAGATTTTTGGTTTATTTGTTAAGGTTACTGATGCAAAACTTCGTGTTAAAATCCTCTATCACAATCCATATTTGCTTCCATTGAAAATCTTCTGTTACGTAGTATAATGATATGTATCTTTAAATAAGCTTGTATCAAGAAATGAATAAATAAATACATATAAACACATCTAGCTAATACTTGAAGTGTTTTATGTATTTATTCGATAGTGTCATTTTATCTGAATCAATAACAAAGTCATTAACATTTTTTACTTGCGACTTATAGGTACTATAAGGCAAGTTATGCATTCGTAAAAAAATCGAACTCGAGATTTCGATCAAAGTTGACATTACGATGATAGTGAAGACTAAAAAAGTGGGTCTCGCAATTCTGTCTGTCTGTCTGTCTGTCTGTTCGACTATAGGCTAAACGACTGGGCCGATTTTCTTTAAACTTGGTAGATATCATTTTTAATTTTTTTCCCCGACACGTTTTTTTCTTTTTTTAAGACCAAAAATAACGGTACCTGCCATACGAATTTTTTTCGAAATTTAATAATCATTTTTTTGTCTCAAAACCGGTTCGACAGATTTAAAAAATAAAAATACAGAAAAATTTCATTTAATTAAAGCTAGGTAATGCTTGAAAAAAAATTTCCGAAAAATGGTTATTGAGGGTACCCCCCATGGAACCATTTTTTTTGTTTTCGATTTTCTCAAAAACGGTTCAACCGATTTTAATCATTTTTTTTTTGCTAAAGCTCCGCAAAAACATAAATAGAATTGTGTACCTACTCAAATTTTCAAAAAAAAAATTTTTTGATTTTTATAAAAAAACTTCAAAAATTGTTTTAAAAACTCAATATTTCGAAAACCCCATGCTAGATTTTTTTTAAACTTGATAAATAAAAGTTTCTCAATATAATCTACAAAGTGTGAGAAAAAAAATTTTATTTTACATATACAAATCTTAAAAAATTAAAAAAAATGGTTTTCAAAAATCGTATTTTTCTCGAAAACGGCACCTAGAATTTTGATAAAATTTCTTTTCTTTCAATTAATTTTTACGATCTTTAATTTAATAAAAAAATTTTGAAATTAAGATATTACAGCTTGTACCTACCATAGAACCATTTTTTCGAATTTTGAATTTCTCATTATCCACATAACGGATCTTAATGAAAATTTTTATAGAGAAGCTTCTAAAAAGTCTAAAACACATTGCATTTAAAAACTTTAAAATAAACATTTTTTGAATTTTTGAAAAAAAAAATCTATTTTTTTCTTTTTTTGAAAATTCGATATCTCCGAAACGGGTCAATATTTCTTTTCGTAGATTTAGTTTTTATTCGAACAATAATAAAAACTTTAAATTAGCGTACCAAAACTTTTTCTTAAAATGCCTTTAAAATGTTTGTATATAAAAACTTCTTTTAAAAAAAACCACTGCAAGGACTTATAATTTTTGTTCTTGCATAAATTCATATTTGCAAAGCATTCTGTTACTACTAAAAAAATTTTAAAATTAATTTTATCTTTATGAACAGTTTTCTCTAATAACATTCGTTTTTAAAATTCCTAGTCTATTACATAGGAGCAAGTTCGTGCATTTTATTTTTTATAAAATTATTTATTTGAAAGCGTTACCAGTCAAGTCAAATGTTCACATGTAGAATAATAACAACATTTTCGTACAACCCACATTATACATACCCACATTTTAAATATCAACTTTTAAATATTTTCATTTCACATGAAATGTCTTCAATTTGATTTTATGTTTCACATTAGCATGTTTTGAAATTTTAAATTTACATTTATCGGAAGCACTCGGGCGTATGTGGAACATTAGTAGTCTAAGTTTTAATCATTCGTAATTCGTATCAATATTCTACCAATCTATTCTGAGTCCATTAGGAAGACTTAATAATCTTAAAGCCAAATAATACATTAAACGAAATTAATTTTACCATTAAGGATTTATTATCGACAATTTATACTTTATTCCTGAAGCTATCTGGCCCATTAGCTCAGTTGGTTAGAGCGTCGTGCTAATAACGCGAAGGTCGTGGGTTCGATCCCCCCATGGGCCAAGCATACATTTTTTATATCAATTTAGTATATAAAAAAATTTAAAAAAAATGTTGGCTTACATATTTAGATTTTGGTTAGTATAGCCTTTTCAAAAATAACAAAATATATTCGAAAGTGTTAGTTTTTGAGTAAATTTTGGTGCCTTATAACACTCAAGAGTCATGAGGAATGTTAACTATCTCCGCAAGTGAGCTATGAAGAGCTAATTCTTACATGGTAAGCTCGTCATTCCATTCATTTCCCTCTATTCCACTACTAACTGAACTCGGATAAGATTGAAATTGAAGTTAATGTTCCGGCTCGGAAGCTCTTCCCATTGCTGAACCCTCCCTAGTACCCGCACTTCTATGTTCTATGTAGGGATATCTTGTTGAAATCTATGACCAAGGGGACCGAGTTCTCAGCAAATTCTTTAACTGTATGAAAAAAATACTTCAAAAATATTAAAAATTTAAAACACATATTTTTCATAAAATTGAGCTATTGCAAATTCTGAAAAATTTAAATATATTACGAGAACAATAATGTCGAACAGTGACCTAGTTTAATATCGGTAAGCTAGGAAGTTTTGTTGGTTATTGAGAAAGGTCGGTTATAAAAAAGCGTCATAACAGATTGCGAATTACTGATAGGAATAATGGATAACTGGTACGGATACAGATAACAAATATATATAGCAGACATAACATAAATGACAAATAACAGATAATGAGTATCTGATAACAGATACGAGCATAAAGATAACAGGTAACATATGTAACCTCTACGAATAGATAATGGAAAACTGAAAACAAATGCTGCTTACAGATTATATACTACGTTTTACGGATTACGAATAAGTTTTGCTTCAGCAGATTACAGATTTCAGATAAGAGAGACATATGGAATATGGATAAAAAACTACGGATACAAACTACTCATTGCGGGTCACGTGAAGGCAGATATGATATTACTGTTAACAACAAGTAACTGATAATAGATAACGCATTACAGACTGCAGATAACGAATACGGATTAAAAATAACGGATTTCGGACTATGGACGTGGATTACGAGTTACCGATTACGATTATGTTTAATGGGTTACGAAGTACGGATAACAGAAAAAGAAGAAGAACTTCGTGTTATTGATTACGGGTATACGTGAGGCATTATGACTTCATCACGGATTAGGTTACATGGAGTCATATCCGAATTGCGAGTTGTCAATACAGATTTCAAATAACGAATATGGACTTCAGATAACGGAAATGTATTAAAAATTACAATTACAGATTACGAAATTACGGACAAGTATAAGGGATTCGGATTACGTATTATGTATTAAGGATTGCAGGTAGTGGATTATGAAAAAGTGATAATGGATATGGATTACACATTAAAAATACGGGTAGTGAAATCTTTTTATTTTCAAACAACATTAACATTTTTAGAAGATTGATATATTTGACAACCCTGTCCTTAATTACAATACATACTTTAATTAATAATGTGCGTTATCAATTTATCAAATATAGAAGTGGTCTTACAATTAGGACACGTAGATGTTGAAGTAGAATGAAGCAGGTTGCGTTTGAGGTATTAAAAAAATTCTTTTTTATTTGAAAGTCCGATTAAATCGCAAGGCTGTGATGGCATATTCCCATCACCTCAAAGAGAGATAACCTTACCCCCAAATTGGCATCCTTCTAAAACCACATGTCATCATACAAATTTTGCGTATTACCATTGATGGTAACTGCCTCACCAACGTCGTTTTCCTTGTCGTTTTCCTTTTCGGCCGAAATTTGAGTCCTCTTCCAGACTCTCCAATTCTTAGTTAGCGAACAAACAGCGTTGCTTATGGTCATGAACTTAGACCTCCTGCCTTAGTTTTATCTTGTACGGGTGAAGTTCCAAGTCCGGACGCAAAACTCGGTAAGTTGAATCTGCGAAAGGTCAAACTCTTGTTCGCATCAACTGTCTCGGATTCTGCTGTACAGTTTCTCGGGCTGCAGCGATGTTCTAACCCAATTTTTAATTCCTTTGACGCAGGAACGTTGAAGACTGGCCACCATTTCTATGTAAGGAGCAGATTTGTAGCTGTAGGTGTAGCTAAAACAATATGGTTTTCTTTGTAATGAAGAAAATTATTATTCGCATCACGGACTTGGGCAATACAGAAATTTCCATTAGAAGAATCAAACACGAATTGTGTTGGCACAAATATTGAACTAACTTGTTAATCAACCACTTTCTCCTGATTACTCAAAATTAACAACTGACAGGTGTAAAATGGTCTAAATCAAAATGTACACAATCGGTTACATCCTGTTCTGTTCTTCTGTTCTGATTTTAGTTCTATTCTCACCGAACAAAGCTCTAATCAACCATTTCCCGTTATTTTTTCAGAACTTTATTTTTTAAACATGTGATCATCTGGCCCATTAGCTCAGTTGGTTAGAGCGTCGTGCTAATAACGCGAAGGTCGTGGGTTCGATCCCCCCATGGGCCATCAAATATTTTGTTATTGCACTTCCGCCTTTATTTTTTTCATCCATTGCTTATTCCTGTCTAATAATTTCCCTTTCTCATGTACTGCTTTATCCAAGTTATGCACTTTTATAGCACAAAAATACACATTACAGACCCGTTTTATTCGCCTATAAAAAGGTATCCGTAAGAACCTCTAACAAGCACCCATTGAACAGCATGTAACTGCCATTTGGACTTTATTTCTATTTTTATACCTTCCTGCCTCCGGGTCTATAGGACTAGGATGCTGTGTCTGTTTCTATTTTTTTTTATTAACGGTATCGGAAACAACTTAAACCAGAAAAACTTATAAGTCGTACCTCTCTAGTATACAGAATTACATGGCATGCAGTGGAGGAATCTCTCCTTTAGGCGAAACTACCGCATGGCTAATTGAATCCTCGAACACCGCAAGATCGAAAACTCATTGAATTTTATGACAACATACGACAACGATGACGACATCGATGGTTGACAGTGGTGGCTGCTGCAAAATTAAACTTTCCGTCGAATCGGGGCTGCGCAGCGATAAAGCGATATAAAATTTTACGATTATTATTTTCGATTGCTACGCTTCCTTGCGCCTTTACTGTTCGTTTTGGATTCGACTGGCTCTGGCTGATGATGGCTTGTTTGTGAGCGACATACTCGTACAGTGGCACAAAGTAGGTGATTTTTGTACACTTGTACATTTCGTCTGTCGTCAGAAGCGGCAATAGCAGTAGCAGCAGCGATTGAATGGCGTAGTTGTGAGGCACGTCATAAATGTTGTAAGTGATTAAAATGACAATAGAAACAGGAGTGATGGAGTGGGTGTCACTGGGGCGAACAGGACATGTGAATAAATTGGGCAGGACCCTCGGCAAATCCATTTATTTTTTGGTTTGCTCTTTTGCTGTGTTGATGTTTGATGTTTTTCTAATACCCATTGTTTGGCCTATTTCATATACACATATAAATATCCCCGTAGATACATAGATATTTGTATGTCACGTTGACAAAAAATGATGACAATATCTCGCGTCCCCATTCTGTCTGAAAATGACAAACCTCTCTATGTAAAAACACACTCACATATACATATTTTTTTAATGCTTTTTGTGTCATAAGGGTAAAAATTTTATCGGAGCTCGTAATAATATTTTAGGTTTTTGTCTGTGCTCTCATTGTATTTTAGTATGAATAACGAAAATCTGTATACATTCATAAATGGCATTATCTTGACTTTTGGAAAAGATAATAAAATCGCATAACTTCAAATTAAGAAATCATGAGTTATTTTTAGTATTAGGAGGGCAACATCTTAAGTTTACAATAAATTTCGCAAGCTAAAGCTAGAACAAAGTTCAACAAAAGTAACACTTTTCTAATAATAGAGAGTGTTACCATATACCATTTATCACATTCCAAGTCTTCGTTTAAAAAACTGCTAAATCCTTGTGAATTCTCGAAATTTTTCGCATTTTTGAATATTTTGTAACTGATCGCATCCCAAAATCTTCATTTCGTTGGGAATCCATGTGCGCGTTTGACAATATAAAATTAAAACTCAAGCCCCACAAGATATGTTTCTGGTATTGTTCAACTTTTAAGCTTATTTGTGGTGTAGTAACTCAGTGTAATAAACTCCAATTCGCCATATAGTAAAGTTAACACACCTCGTCACATTTAAAAAACGGCGCGCTGGACAGATAAACTATTTTACAGGTTTATTAAAAAAAAATCACCACCTTATAGAAAACAGATGAACTATTTGGTTGAATGTCCGCGGAGGTGCATAAAATTATATGTTACACAAAATAGCGAACTCATTTTAGGCAATCGTTTAGTTTGTATCAAAACACCTACGCGGGCAAATAGTTCATCTGTTTTCTATAAGCAACCAAACAGTTGTGCAACTAAAAATTGAATGCGTGCGCCAATACTAATTAATTAATTTTTTTACATCCTTGACAAAGAGCCCTTTGTTTTTCCTTTCCTTCAGGTAAGGGTTTACCCGAAACAAAGGTTGCTTAGCTATTTTTCTGCTAGCAACAGCATTAACTACCTCCGTAGCACACACAATTATAAATTCTTCAATTTGTTTCGCGTAAGAATTTTTATGAAAAATTTAATAACAGAAACGATTGCGGAAATTGAATGAATAAATCAGCTGTTATCAATCAGGTCGACATTTCAATTTATCTCTCCAACTTCAAAATTTATCTTGGATTTTAGCAAACAATTGGAGAGATAAAAACTGTAGAGATAAAATTTATTTTAGCTTGAATTGCGTACCAGGCTTTAAGTCTCAATTTTTCGATGAAAGAGAAGACTTTACTCTTTACAGAACATTGGCACGGGTAGATTTGACAGTCTGTGGCGGCCATGTTGTTTTAAAAATATCTGTCAAATCTCTTGTTCATTTCTCAGTTACAGATGAAAAATTACGCTTTAGAGCAACACCACCGAACAGAATGTCCAAATGATAAAACTTTATTAATAAAATGTGTGTTTCTTTAGTGCAAACGTTCTTGCTTATTTTAGGGTAGACGTGGTGGCCTTTAAAAATCAATATTTAGTAGCCATAATTGAGACGGCCAGTTAAGTAATCGATATGCCAAAATTCAAAAGTCAAAGGAACGCAAGATCGGCTGAGAACATGGCTGTCCGTGAAAGTGTACAGGAAAACTCGAATCAGTCAAGTCCTCGCCGTGCACAAAAAGTAGACCTTCCGTTTAGTTAACCTTGGGGAATTTTGCTTCGGGACTTGGGCCTACATCCGTACAAGATTCATTTGACCGAGTTGACTGAGGAGTTCAAAGTTCGTGACCATTGACAACACCTTTTGTTCGTTGACAGAGCTTTGGAGAGTTTCGAAGAGGACCACAAATCAGGACTAATGTCTAGAAAATCATCATTTACGGCTGTATTAACAAGCAAAGTTAAAATATTTTCGGACGACACCAACCCACACGAGGTTCATCGAAGCAATGCATTCACAAAAAGTAACCGTTTGGGGCGGATTTCAAGCCAGCAGCGTTAATGGTCCGTATTTTTTCGAAAGTGGTCCTAGAAACCTAGACCCTCTAGGTTTTTTCTAATGACGTTTCCTGAAGTCGCAGGTCTATACGAATAAACCAAAATTGACTGATAAAGTGAACATTACACAGACCATCACTTAAATTCAGCCTAATCTATCCGGAAGAGTCATTGAAAATTGGATTACTCGGATCCATGCCACCGAAAGAAGCCGAGGCTGGCATTTAAACAATTTTTTATTTCTTATACATATCTATAGATGGGTTTATTCCTTTTCATCATCTACCCGCTCTTCTTGAAAAAACCCTTCACTTCACCTGTGAAAAGCGAAAAATTCTGCAACTTTTTAAAGTTAATTCCGTGACTAATTCTCAACCAATCCCTAGAATACTTATCCTTAATGTCTCATAAAAAAGTAACAAAGATTAATGGATGGCTACTCCAATTAGCCGTTCCATTAAAATAAAATAAATGACACTGACACTGACACACACACACAAAAAATACAAAAGAAACAAACAGAAATACTCTCCATATGCTCTTATCATAATCCGATTTTCGTAATAACCAACAAATTACCACCAAAATTTTTCACTCAGAGCTTTGAAAGTCAATTATTATGTCCCCTTCATATACACACATCCACCCCATCATCAACATCATCATTGAAACAAACAAAACTTCCATCCAGAATATCTGTCAACGTCAAAACCAGCAAAAAGGACATTTAAGCAAACAGAGCTAAAACCCAAAACCACCTAACCAACAATACTCGTGATCAACTCACCTGTCACAATGTTCACATATTTGTTCACGTTTTCGTTGTTTTTTTTTTTTTTTGTGCTTGTTTTTGTTTGCGGGAAACAGAACTCAACGACTGAACTGAGTTGCTTCGTGCAACTTTGATTAAATCATCGCTCAAAAAAGGAACCGTTTCGTGCGACTCGCGCGAAGGACATTCCCGTGGACATGTTTTCCCATTTTCACTTTATTTGTACACATTTTTCTGGAACGAATGTGTTTATATTTTTTTTGTCTGACGTAGTCATTCGCAAAGCGAATTAACCAATCCATCATAATCTTCGTCCTCCTCATAGAGAGTTTGGTGTCAAGAACTGACGGGTGTTGCAAAAGCAAAGCTTCCCCTGCTCTTAGGCATCCAAATCGTGCAAAATAGTACCATACATGTGAGATTGGGGGTGGCAATACACTGCAAGGATGTTTATTTAGGGAAATATTTATTTAGAACGCCATCGTGCTACCAAATAGCTCAGCAATTTAAAGCGACAACAACTGTGTGGTGGGAGAGACGAGGGAGCTAAAATTAATTGTTTAATTTCCATCTTTCCTCAAACTCTTCTGTTCGTCATCGTCAGAAGTCCTGTGTGACAAAATCGCAAGGAGACCATATTTAGAATGCATATTCACATTCTGACACTTTTTTCCAAGTCGAGCAGGGATTAAGATGGCGACGAGCGTAGTTTTAGTTCAGTGGTTTCGGTGATGACTTGGTGCTGGGTGCTTTGTGGGCGTGGTAGTTTATATTGAAGCAAATTAATTTTTTAACCCACACCACAGTTGCTACCACAATCCGGGACATACAGCAAAATTATTAGATTTAGTTATTGTCAGATGTGATATTACAAGTTCCTTCATATTTTTGGGTTGACACGAAATTTGTGGAAATAGTGGGGTGCTTTGTCATTACTCATTACCATTCGCGAAAGTGGGAAAGGTGTGTTGATAATAATAAGCAAATTGCGGACAAGAATATCAAACTCGGTTCTCGTTGTAACCCTTGAACTTAAATTGTACAGTAGAGATGGAAAGTATTGAATAATTTGATTAAAACAAAAATTATCCCATTTTTAATCGCTTATTCGATGGATATCCTTCTTGCTAAAAAAAACTTTTTGTTTGATCGAACTATTTATAGCTTAAAGGTGGTATTGTGTATTTGTATGTATTTACTTTACTGTATCTCTTTGGCATCCTACAATAGAAAATCAAAATGGCTTCCACAATTTCGATCAAAGTGGGACGAATTAATGTGTATCACGATTGAAAAATTATCATTTGTTCCTTTACGAGCAATGGAACTAAAGCATCTAGTACGCTGTTGAAGCTTTATAGAAAACTGACAAAGGAAAGCTTTCATTCTGCTTTTCTTTCTGCAGTTTGCTGTTCGAAGAGTAAAATTGGCAGTAGTAACAGATTCTGTGGAGAGGTCTCCACTATTTATTGTCGCACGGAGGAATTAGGTGTTGGGGCAATTAATTGTGTGCGCGGGAATGACACAATAAGTTAAAAAAAATTTCGTTAAGAAAATTGAACAACTCCATCAGGTCATAATAAAAACCAAATCATTCATTGCCCGTTCAAAAGGTAGATTTTGTCGTATTTCTGCTTTTAGGCTTAATGAGGTTTCTATATATTCAAATCTCAAACATTTCTGAGCACGTTAGAAGTAATGGTCTGCGCCTACTATTTTATGCCGAGTTCGAAGGTATAAGATAAGAATCTCTTTTAATGACAAGTACTACCTTTGGAAGATCTGGTGCTTCTGTTCCATCCTGTCACTCCAGTCCCGATTAGAGACAGTCCTACTGAACTAAGGACGCTCTGATCCCTCTTATGCGAGGATGGCACGTCTATATAGGAGTCGCTTATCCTAAAGCAGATCTTGTATTCCTAATTTCGTTGTTTGTATCAAGTTTGATGCTTCCCAGTTAAGGAAAACTCTGAATTTTCTCGATCTCTTGCCAAGTAAAGTTGATTTGCTGGGCAAGGAGTTAGTATCAGGGTTCGGACTTTACTTCGATTTTGAGAAAAAAATTCAATCTACTTCCATACTTCTCTTTCTTAGGATCTACTTCCCTTTGAAAAAAATTCTTAACCAACATATTTACCCCCTATTATGGAACACAACTCAACTATAGTTTAATTGTAATTCTTAGAATTGGTATTATCGATCACAAGCATTGGACTGTCAAAGCACAACCAGTTGTCGATTAGCAGACAAAACAAAATGGCCGACTTTTCAGTTGTCTCTTTGTATTATGTAAGTAAGTTGAGTTGTGCTTCGGTTGTAATAAGCGTCGAAATCAAACAACTGGTTCGAAGCAGTTGTGTAGAACATTTTAATGAAATAATCTGCATTCGGATAAAAAATATGAACACAAAACAGTAAGTTAAACAACAATGTTAATAAAAATAGAATGTAATAAGTGTATTTTAGTTTGAAAACTACATGGCCATCACAATTTGAACGACTTGTTGCTCTATGTTAGCTGAGCATTTATCCATTTTCCTCAATCATATCTACCACTTTTTTAATAGAACTTTACACTATCGATTGAGTCAGTCCTAAATTAAAATCATTGCCACTACACTTTTGACAACTTTCTTCGCTCATTAAACGAAGAGCAGTAGCAAGTTTAACAACTGGTGGATTCGCTGAGGAACGTTTGTTGTTTTAGCAAAACTTTATTTCGAACTAAAAAAATGCATACTTTAGGAATAGGAGTGTAAATAAGTTTATTAAATATACGGATATTCTTTTTTTATTTTGACTACATTAAGGAAATTCTCATCTTCCAAATCACCGAAAAACAAATCGAAAGAACTTTCCATCATACAATTTCTTATTTTTGCTTTTGTGTTTCGTGTTGAGCAGCTGGTTTTGACAACAAATCGACTCCTAAACGACGGCAACGTATTTTTTCATTACAACTGATTTTAGTTAACTTGCATAATACGAAAAAATTGTTTGGTTGCCTAAGAGTTGATAAATAAATTTTTGTTAAGAATTTTGTTTCGATTTTTTTTTTAATTTCCTAAAACTTATTCGAAAATTTTGGATCTACTTCAGTATTCTTCCGTATTTACTCCGAGAATTTAAAACCTAAGTCCGAACCCTGGTTAGTATGTTTAAGAGTTTGCTCTGCACGGTATTTATTTTAAGCCCAAGTCTTCTGCTTTCAGTTTTTAGTTTCTGATTCATTTGTTGGCAAATATCATCATGGTACTCGAGTTGGTTTAACAAAGACTTTTTATTAATTTTTCATTCAACTTCTCTGTATTCTTTGGATAGTGCTACAAAAGTAACAAAGCTGTCGAACTCTGCCTTGGAACTGTATGTGAACTTGAGCAGGATGTACGTTAGCTCCTTATGAAGTGAGAGAGACTGCAAATGTTTATATTATCTAGACCAATAGGTTTCCTTTAAAAAGACTCTACCAGATGGAGCCTATACGTCTATAAGAAAAAGCAGAGCATGTACATGGAAGATGAGGAATTGATGCTTCCCCTTGCTCGTCTATACAGCTTCTGCAAAAAACATTGGTATAAACGCCAAGCCTCCTTGCGTGCTTGCCAGTGTCTGGTTAAGACACCAATTACGGAGCTGATGTGCAATCTGCTTAAGGATAACAAACACGTACAGTGTTTCAGCAAGAATCGGGCACATTTGTTTTGTCTATCATATCTTCCCAAAAAGATTTTGAGGAAAAAGTGAGTTGGAAGTGATCCGAATAAGATCAGAGGCCAATTTCTTTATTGATCCCTTGTGAAGAAGCTCTTAGACGGGCAGATGGAAAAGAACATCTAGTTTGGCGGAGGGGTTAGATCGTAGTGATCTGCTTATGCACAGGCAAGATGATCGTAGGATACCATAGGACATACAGTTTTAATAATAGCCATGGATTTTCAGGAATATTTCCCTGGCTCAAGAGGCTCTCTCCAGATTTGAGATACCAAGCGTCTTTCTAAAATCGATAAACAGAAGGTAAAGTGGAGACATATGCTCAACACATTTAGCTGATACTGAAGGAAACCTGTACTTTCCACATCGAGATGTAATGACGCAGGACGAGGTTCTAGCATAGGTATGAGCCTTTAAGTTGAACTAAATCCTCATCAGCAAAAGGCACCCAAACATCGCTCAAATATACAAAGTTCACGAAGGAACACATTTTTTTTAAATTTCGTTTTCAGTCCGATTGGTGTTAGACCACAGTGTGCAATTTATTCACTTTATCTCATCCACTGGCTCCGAGGAAATTCATTAAGGCAAATGACGACTGGGACCGCCACTACCTCCAAAAATGTGACAAACATAAGTTTGGGGATTTGCAATTTCTTTTTCGGTCGTATACCTACTTTATTTCGCTTACTTAAGGGAAAACAAATGAAATGCCATGGAAAGGCAGAGTGAGATGTGGGAGTGCACAGAATTTTGAAATTATACGCAAGCACTCTGCTTATATCCTTCGGGAATTTTCAGCAGCACCAGCCGGATTTTCTGAATCTGATTCCAGTTACACAGCTTGTGTATGTAAATGTTTATAATTTTTCTTTTTTATATTTTTTGCAACAATATTCAAATGAATTTCACTTATTTGCTCTTTCAGTTTTTTTTTGTTGTGTCCTTGTGTCATCTTCCTGTGTATATTTTATTTTTCTGTGTCGAAACAGAGGATTCTGTTTTTGCTATTCGGAGCGATGTTTCACTTTATCTATGGAAGAGAGAACACGTAATGAAATTATGTTGTTTGCTGAGTTTGTTTTTTTTTTTTTTTTTGCGCTGTCGTTACCGACCGAGTCCGGGTCCTAGATCCTGGAATGAAGGAACGAATCAGTTGACCTTTTTTTGTTGTGTTTTGTTTTATTATGTTGATATTTTTGTTTGTTTATTTATCCACTGTTCTTGTCAGGTTTATGGAAGGGAAGGAGTTGGGTCTTATGTTGGTTAAATTTGTTCACCCTTTTGTTACTGGTCCCCCGATTTGATGACTCAATTTCCCAAAGTGTTTCTGACTTCTGAATGTTAAAGTCATGCTCGAATAAAGCGCCTTACCTCTCACGAAATAAATAAATTCCATGAATGTTTCGATTTTCTTCCTTTTCTATAGAAATTCTAGAAATTCCAATCGATACGACCTAAGGCACGATTATTTTTTGTTTTTGATTTTTTTTTATAGAGGCTTCGGAAGTTCGCGTGATAAAATTAGGTATTGGAATTTCCAACTTTAGCCAATTACATCGATACCGATACCTCATTAATTCAAAACATAAATCACTGTGGGTATATCGTTTGAGAATTTAAGAACCTTTTTAGTTAACTCTGAGCAAGAATGGTGACAGTCTTGACTACCCTAAGTAAGCAGGTTGGTAGAGGTAACGAAAATGTATCCTATCAAAATTCACTAAAACTGCTGTCACTTTTGTTTCCAAGGCGTTTTGAGATGTTGATGACAGGAACTCATCATCTTTATAGGTGGACTTAAAAGGACGAAAAAATTCGAAGAAGAAAGGATGACTCCCGAATGAATAATTGCACATTTCAATTAAAACTCGTAAATCCCATCTATCTTTCTACCCTCTGCTTCTCACTATGCCTTCTTCGGTCGGTAGCAATTCATTTGGAAAATAACGCGAATAAAGCCTTCACAGTTGAAATCTTTTGAAAAACTCCTGAACGAACATAACAAAAAAAAAATAATAAAAATTCTAAAATAAAATGAAATCCTTAAAATTACTTTTCTTAGCACCCTTTGTATATACCCCCGCATCTCATCATGTGCGCCGGGGTTCCGGTGTGGAAAGTGGAAATCTTAATCATCTTGTATTCAATTGAGTGCTTCACCATCACCAGTAGAGCGCGTCCATCGCTTTCATGCGGACACACGGAGGGCGGTGGTTTTGAAGATGCTACGTTTTCATTAGAGTACTGTTGTACTTGGTAACAGCGATGTCCTTGAGAGAGCTCTGGTTGTCATTTTCATCATTATGATTGCGCGAAGGCAATCAATGAGTCGCAGAGTGCGGAGAAGTCCTTTGGGTTTGTCATTTCTGCTTCCATAGCTGGGCTTGGAATTTCATTTGACACCGTTCAAAGCAGCAGAAGCATCGTTCGAGTAATTACTGCAATCATTTTCAGGATTTTAAGATATTTCAATTTAAGTTAAAGTGTGTGGGAAAAGGACTTTTCTAAGAAGGTTTTTTCTGCTTTAACCGTTTTGATTTTTTACTTTTTTTTTTTAAATTTTTTTTAGTGAAATACGAGGGAGTTTGTTTGTGTGTGGATTTATTATAAGTGTGGTGTTTTTGTACAGGTTGTGGACAATTTAAGGACTTTATGCAATTAAAGTGCATTTAGATAATGATTCGGTTATGATTTTAGTTTTGTTGGAGTAGGGACGATATGAGTCTTCAAATTACTGAACTATTAAGCACTTTAAAGATAGTTCTTGACCTAGATTGAACAGGAAACATAGATTAAATAGCCAAAAGCATAAATGGTTTAAGAGAAAAGAGCTTGCACTCAAAAAATAACACAGGAAGTTAGCCTGAAAGATCGAAGGCACTGCAATTCTTGCATGGGGCATGCAACTGGAATGGAAACTACAGGTTATGGGTTCGTTTGTTTTTAGATAAAACTTTTATTTTCATATAGTTTTTGGATCCTGCATTATTATTGGACTATAACATCATGCAAATTTACTCTACGGGAGTTTTTGGACTACTCGGTTCTGACAAGATAATTTTCGATGACTTTTTCGATAGATTTTGGGAAATAACTCGGCCATGACTTGGCGACTATTTATTATACTTTGCACGCACTCATGGGGTTATGATTGTTCCTCTAATATTAGGATGGAACACAGAAAGTGCAGCGAGGATATAGACATTGAAGACATTGGTCTTGAAAGCTTGTCACTATCAGGGGGAAAGAAAAATCAAGAAGAGCAAAGTATTCCACATTCTAGTAGTGCAGCAAGAGAAAACAACTCTATATTTGACAGTTCATACATACGTCTGAAATTAGGGTCAAGGGTAAACTGACGACCATTCGAAACCAGGGTTACCCGTGGGATACTTTAGTGTCAATTTGACACCTTTTCGTCCCCCGGACACCAGGACACCTCTTTTTAATAATAATCGATTTTGGACACCTTTTAAAAATTTAACAATCTTTTGCTCACTTTTTGAAATGTTGGTTGATAAGTCCTGTTTAGATGTCGGGAAGTAATAGGTTCACAGAACTTTTCATATCGGTTTCCGTAATAGATGTACATATCTCTTATAAGTTTTATAACATAAGTTTTATTACATAAAAAATCCAATGTGAACTATATCCAACCAAGATTAAAATTGTAATCATTACCGCTGGAAGATTTTCCCCGCGGCCTGGCATTGTTTCTATATAAAGGTTTTCTTAAAATACAAACTATATACTACTGAAATAAATCAGCCAAGTAGAAGACTTAGTACTTGTTGAAGATATTGATTTAAAATATCGTCCTTTAATATTGTAGACAGATCAGAGGGGAATACAATTTCTGCCTCTTTTGAGAAAAACTAAGCATTTCGCTGCTTCTTTGGCAACATATAATTGTTGATCATTCCATATGAGGTGATCAGAACTGTAGATATGTTTTATAGTGAGCACCTGTCAGTTAAAACTTAATCTCACTACTTGGCCTACACTATCAGATTCAATGAACGGCTATTGAACAAAGTCCCCAGGACATAGTCCCAGTTGCATTTTATCATGGAAGAAAGGTTGCAACTCCTTTATAGCTCGAGAAACCATCTCGACATTGCTACCCATCAATATCTCATACACTCCGTCTCGGAATTCAAGCCAGCTTCCATACTGTTCCAAATTTGCACTGTGTAGCCAGTACCACCTTTGGTCCGTGTTTGTCCATCTAACTATTGTTGGTAACAATAGCCAACCGCTTGACTTGGTTGGTATAACCACAGCCACCTCGTGCTCTCTTTACAGAGGGCCTACCCAACTAATAATGAGACCAAGGTTTTTACACTCTGGGGGCTTTAATTAATTTTCAATCTCATTATTCCCGATGTACCCCGAGGTTATGGAGTAGAAACTCCGTGGTGCAGACCATAGCCAACCACATTTCTGCACCAATACAACGAACTAGGAACGATAGTCCTAAGCAATCTTTTTTGATTTTTTAGCATTGGCAAGGACCATCAATTATCCAGATTGCTTAAGCCAAAACATCGAGCAAGAGAGCTAATGCTTCTCAATTGCTTTTCTTTATGTTTTGGCAGTGATGTCAACAATAAATAGTAATAATAGGGATCTGTAGCTCTGATACCTGATATAGTATATAGCACTAGATTTTTTTGGATACAGCTTGAGCTACAACTATTATCCATAATTATTTGAATTAGTCTTTATTCGCCTTACAGCAAATTAGGAAGGATAGTCCTAAGCAATCTTACTTAACCATCATCTTAAATCATTCCATAGATTGCTAGGCCAATACATCATCGCAAAAGAGAACACTATCTCAATCGCTTTTCTTTATGTTTGGCCGTGACTTCTCTGGTCACTTTTGGGTTTTCTTAGTTGCCTAAATTCCCAGCTGTATTACCAGAGAAATAGACATAAGCCTAACCACCACGACAAGGTAAAACTCATCGAGGAGGAGAGATGATGGCCAGTAATATACATACCGCCAATGGAAAGCTTTTCGGTTTCTTTGAAACAAATGCCATTCATATGGGTATAATGGTATAGATTTAGTATATTTCGATTAGCCGACAGAAGACAGCTGTGTGTTCAAAGCATTACATTCCATGCAGATCTTAAAACTCCAATGTATGTTGCTCGAGATATCACAATATAATGAGCATATCGTTGTCGTTTCTGTTCCACAACCAAAGCGCAGGATTGTGAGTCTGGAAAGCGAATATGAAAAGCTGAGGGTGCTGTGGTGAGCGAAAAAATTAACTTATTTAGAAATTTTAGATAAAAGATCATTTATGAAAATAATATGAAGAGTGTCAGAAACAAACAGAGACTTGGGCACACCAGCATCTATCTTATACAAAATAGCCTTAGAACAACTTGAATCGAATGGTCAGAAAGGTTATCGATACCAGATTAATGCATTTTCGATAAGAGAGCTTTGTGCCAAACTCTATAAAACGCTTAAAAAATATCAAGAGTAATAACCTTTCGTTCTCCAAAAGATGTAAGAACTTATGCCACTGTTCAGTTAGATGTAGAGAGCACTGGGAAAGCAGTAATGTCGATGTCGGTCATTGAGAATATTTCGTTCCTCAAAATATTTTTTGAGCTGATAATTTAACAGTGTTTCCATGATCTTGGAAAGAAGGGACGTATCTGCAACTGAACAACAGTTAAAAGGGTAAGAACATTCGACTTTTTTAGTGACAGGCTGGATCTACGGATCTATATGGATTTGGATTTATTTTTAACAAGTATTAACTTTTGGGATCGTGCTCAGTGTTCCCAGGTTTTCAAACAAAAAAATCCCCTTTTTTTGGCACCAAAACCTTTTTTCCCCCTTTTTTACTTTGATATCCCCTTTTTTTCCTCGTTTTTCATATATTTTTTTTATTTTGTATAAAAAAAAAATTATTATAATCAATGAAAAAATAACAAAAATAAAAAATAAACATAACAAAGGTCTTCAGGACTAAAAACTAAATCACAAAAACAAAAAATATATTCTTTAAATATGTTAAAGTGGCCTTTTTTGCTCAAATTAGTTTAGATTTTTTTTTTATAATCTACTCACGCTCAAGGGAATATGATTACCCAACGTTTCGTCGATTTTCGTGACTTTTTCAAGGGTTTAATTTATAAATGTTTTTGATTATTTTTAAATAAATGAATTAGTAATACACATTTTAGGAAATTAATATAGAAAACAATACTAAATAAACTATCATTTATTCAATCATTTAAAAATAATCAAAAAATATTTATAAATTAAACCCTTGAAAAAGTCGCGAAAATCGACGAAACGTTTGGAAAGATGAAATAATTTGTCATATCACCACGCAATCATCACCATGTAGACAAGCAACGTTGTCCGTTATCCGTTTGACAGTTTAAGTTTCTTTTCTCTTTTGTATGCTCTTTCGTTTGTTATATGTACATTACATGTACATCAGTTATAAAATGTCAAAAGAATTATTAAGAAGTTGCATGCGCTGTTTTTTAGAGCATGTTGTTTTTTTTTATTTTGTAATTGGTTGTTTAGATTTGTAAATTTTCAAAGACAGTTTTTGATAAGATTATATTTTCCCCGTTTATGTTTTTTCCCCTCTTTTTCCCCGTCCCTATTTTTTCCCCTATTGGTATAAAAAATCGGCAAAAATGGAGGTTTTCTCCTAAACCTGGGAACACTTCCTGCTCTCTATCTGGTTCCAATAATTAGTTCTTACTCTGCCGGGTTGATTGCTTGTTATGGTAAAATAGTGTTAAAAAAAAGACAAGAAACATTTTAAAATCAACAAATATAAGGAAAAGAGAAGTGATCATACAACAATACTGCGGATATTATCCATATCGTTTTACTTTCAAAGGTTGATATGTATGGATCATTGACGATAATAAAATACGACGAGTGTTTGAACCGGTGACGTAGCAGTGTTTTTAATATGTTGTATCAATACCAGAAGTTTTTTCTACTTTTGGGATATTGTTGTATTTTTTTCGTAGATTTTCGTCATGAAGAAACTTTGTTCTTCGAGACTGAGCATGCAGACATTCCTGGCTTTGATGTACTTTTTTCGATTTTCCTCAGTTTCAATTCTTTTTGGAATTTCTTCCTTAAGTCTTGTTAGATATAAATTATTTCATTCTACTGAGAATAGTGCTTGTTTACATATTATTACTGGAATCACTGTTAAGGAAGCCTAGTTACCAGTAAAGGTTTCGAAAAAAGTTACTGAAACTGTCCCAATTTTTTTTTCTTTAACTGCTTTTTTCGTGCATAGGAAATTTTAACGAAGTGAAACAGTGATCCGAAGTACGTAGGCGGGCTAATTCCCTAATTGTTTATTTATCAGGATCAGATGTGAAGAACAATTACGCCTTTTGGCAGAAAAACGGCCAACGTCAACCTAAGTTATATCGCTTAACTCAGCAAAGATATCTTTCTTCGTGTGTTGTCCGCCCAAAATATCGAAGTCAAGAAGAATTTTCAATATAAATATCGATTTCAGAGCGAAGAAAACGGTCAAATTGCTATTTAATTTAACTCGTTCTCGTTCATAAATTATATGTACTTTTATTCCGAAGTCCAAGAATATTCCAAAAACTATACCTATTGTTTCTTATCGGCGTTAAGCTATAAACTTCTTTATATGAAGAAGAAGAAAAACCTTCCCAACCAATCAAGGACGCACCTACCCACTCAAAGCTTCACATAAGTCACCCCATTTCTTGAACCACACTGCCAAACTTTTGTAATAGAAATTATTTGATCTTTCAGAAGCTAATTTAATATGGTTGCCATTATTCTCTTATCATGACCAGCCTATCCATTGTAACTAATTCGAAGCCCTTCAATTTGGTAGAAGAAACGTCAAAATAAAATAAAATAAAATCAGAACATGAAATTCCCTTTTGGACAGCTGCCAATATGTGAGAAACACACATTTTTATAGCCCAAACGAGTCTTAATAAAAACAAGCAAAGTTACGAAATTCCCAAAACAGGCGATTTTATTTTTTTTAATTACCATTGGCAGGATATCAATGTCAGTGTTTCTTTACAGAGACACATATAATAATTTACGATCATACGTCACTCAGAGACTTTCAGTCATTCAACTCTCAGTCAGTTGAATGACAGAGGGCAGAAAGGCAAAAAAATGAATACAACTTTTATGGCCACCACTATCGTCAGTAACTGTCACGCATTCCAGCAGCAGGACTCAGGGCACATATCCCAGTGTACTTAGGTTCTACATGCATATACCTTCATGTGTACATGTATCCCTACGTAAAAGCATTTTTACGACTTTTAACAACAATGCTCTGCAATGGAAGTAAGTATAGCATTTGTGTTTATGGCTCAGCCCGAGGACGCTTCTGGGTGCCTGTCGAAAATGCAGGATTAATTTTATGATATAGCAAGGCAAATAATTTAAGGACTCACTTCCCTAAACGGTCCAAACAACCATACAACGGTGAATATTGCAACATATTTTTGACAACTTTCTGGGTGGTGCGAATGCCATGAACACACGCAGCTACAGTATATGTAGCTAAGGAATAAAGCTACCGTTATGGTGAAATTTATGAAGGATAATGACGCGATTCCACTGATTATACGCAGTAAAGACGATCATAAAACGATTGCTGTTTGTATTGGTAATGGCAAGGTGGCGGGTGTCGGTAGGATATACAAATACATACGGGGTGCTTTCTTATCTTGGGGTTATAAAACGAGAAACCTTTAGGTAAGCCGATTTGGGTGATGACGCGGCGTCGTCGTCGTCGTAGGTCGGTCGTAAAGGACGAAAGCTTCGGGAGTAAAATTTCTTCTAAACTCGCATGGAAAGGGTTTTTCTACGTTCCCAAATTGAAACGGGAGTCTACCTACCTATCCTTAAATTGGAAAATACAATCATACATATAAGACTATTTAAATTTGCCTAAGGGACTTCATCTCTGTGAGTGTCCTGCCTGCAGTCATAGTTTATTCTCAACGTATAGCTATACCAATTTTCTACAGAAAACAAAACAAATTCCCAACTGTTCCTCCGGGTCCAAGCTCCAAGAGTACTATTCCCAATGGGATAGAATAGAATTACCAGAAAGTATATGTCAGTATGCGTAGGATACAGAGAAGGAAGTTCTGCATAGCCTCGAATTCCTATACCTATGTGAAATGAATTTGTGTTTGTTTCTACGCCCATACCTCCGCCGCACTTACACAACAACAAAAAATACAGATGATACTAAAATCGGAAGGAATCCTCCTTTTAAATGTTTCTTCGTGAATTTATTGCTCTAGCTTAACATTTCCAATTAATTTCGATCACTGTTGGCAAATTAAGTTTTTACTATAGAAAAGTGCCACTCCCTATAGTATTCGAATTCTGGTACTCGTACCACTCGCTCTCTAAAGTAGGATTATCCTGTGGGGGCGTTATAAAGAGTGGTTCGGTACTTTTCATTAATTTCCCTCTATATTTTGGCAAAGTATCTCAATATGTAGATACATAAGAGTGTTCAAGAGTCTATTTTGGGGATGCGGAGCTACCTTAACGTAAACTCACCTTAAGTGTGGCTTTTTGGGGTTTTCTAAACCACTTTCCACTAATGACTGGCATTAGATTGATCTAGTAAATTTGTTGGCATTGGCGGGAGGTGGGCTGGTGTGTTTGTGGGGTGTTGTTGGGTATGGCAAAACAGTATTTGGGGACTGGTTTAAGTTTTATAGCTCTGCTGTGAGAAATAGAGAATGTCACATTTTTTTTGTGAATACGGTTCTTTGGATGAACATTAGTACTCAGGGTAGAGGTGATACTGGTGTGGTTTAAGTATTTGTTTGATTGATTTTGCTTAGAAAAATATGTGCCATACATACGGATATATATGTAGATATAAAGAGAATATAATGTATAATAAAGTTTTCTTTAATAATGATATAAAATCTAAGCGTGTAGGTAATGTGTAGACTACAAAATCGTATAGGAAGGAGTCATTTTCCCTCCGTTAAAGTGTAAGAAACATTATATTCAAAATGGAAAAGAATATACTAAAATACAGTGCCAACACTTGAAATGTTATATTATAAAACCAAAGTTAGTGGCGCAAAGTTTTAAACGATTTAGTAATATGTTAAAGCCTTTTTAGTAAATTACTAAGGATTTTGCAAATTTTAAACGATTTTAACATATTACTATCTCTTTAAATCACAAACTGGCTACTTTAACTTTTAGTAATTTGCTAAATCCATATGACTGCTGTCATTTTCCTAGTACAAAATTTTTTGGCAATTTTATTTGAAAGAGTTAAATTGTGCTTTTTTTATGATTCGTGAGCTAATTGTTTTTGAAAGTAAACAAAATAATATAAAATGTTTTCGGAAGACGAAGATTTCGATATGTTTGAAGACTTTGTGCAGAAAAGTGCGATGTTTTAAGTCCCCAGAAAATTCTTTTGAAGATCTGGATGTTGGAAAATTTTATTCCAGGAATATGTTTGACAAGAAAACAGTTCAATTCTTGGTTGAAAATCCAAGACCGAATTACATGCCGTGGGACTCCAATTTCACCAGAACTACAAGTATTAGTTTCATTACACTTCTTTGGGAGAAATAAATTGTGGTTGTCGCTTTGACTTATGACAAATCAAATTATTAGGTCTCTTCCTCAGATTTAGTTTTTTTTGCTCTGTATTTTTTCACGAACTGTCATTGTTTGGACGTGTTGAAATGCACCATTTTTCATGAAACGCAATTAGTAATTTGCTTATTACTAAATCGAAAGAAAAGGCTTAAAATTTTCGAAGAGTTAGTAAATTACTAAAATTTGAACTTGATTTACAAAAGTAAGAATTTTCACAGAAATCTGGTATTCTCAGACGGTTGATATGCCATTTGCTCAGTGGCGTAGCGTGCCATCTCGGCGCCCAGGGCGGGAGACCCATTTCGCCGCCCCCATTCAATACTAAATTAAAATTAAATTTCGAGACATTATTTCACAGGCAAAGAGGTATGTATCTTTTATTGAAGGTAAAATAGTATCAGCGGTTTCATAAACGGATTTTACGGGCCTTACGAATGAGGCTCGTGAGACAAAGCTGCATCTGCGGATTCATCGCCATGCATGCGTTTTTTTCTGCGAATTCTTCTCGTTTTGAGTTCGATTCCGAGTTTTTCACAGAGTGTCTTAGAAAACTCGATTGCGGCTTTGATGAAACGGTCTATGCTCTCCACTAGGAGAGCTTTTAAAACGCAGGGTTTCTGAGCACACTTATCCACACTCAGTCACACGTTGCTGCAGGTAAATCTGTGCGTCATCTTCTTCGGGTATCTCTGCAGCTCAAAAGCCAAGAAAAGTGAGGAAGTTGAATGACTGCATGACTGTCAGAAGGAGACTGGCTCCCGATCCGTCAATTCTTCCAGTACCTCAAGAACTTCCACAAACGTATTTTTAAGCGTCTTTACAGCTTCATATCTTTGCCAAGACGAGGTTCATTTCTTCTGTAGGCTTGTCACTAGATGCTTGAGGTACTTCTGGTGAGTCGACTTCGTCTTGACCCTGCTCTGTGTTGGGACTAGAACGACTTCCAACTTCGACGGCAGGCACGTCTTCTTCTTCTGCCTGCAAGATAAGTTATGCATTCCCATGAATATTGGCCGGAGGACAATTCTAGGCCCCTCACGATTGTAGATGGAGGAATCATACTAACATTGGAATCATTTCCGCTGCTGCTGGATGCTGCCGAAGACGTTAACGTAGCTTTCGAACCAGAACTAGAACTGAAATATTTCAGTAATGCACTTGGAGACTTCTTCGCATCTGCTTCTCTCTTAGCCTTTTTCTTGTGGTATTCCGCGCCGCTTCCTTTATCTCTTTTCATTTTCAAAAACTAGCTCAAAGGTTGAGTGAAGTACTAAGTTTTAAGTTTTAGAAGATTCAACAATATTAAACTATAAACAACACAATCGAAATAACTTTCTGTGATGCGCGAGGCAGGAAAACATTGAGCTGGCTGAGACTAGAACAACGTTTCGTCGAATCCTAGTTATCTTATCATATCTCGTATATCGGCATATCATATGTTCCGGCACGCTCCCATTCAGTTTTGCAAGAGTTTCGGAACGTTTTGTTTTAGTTTCGCGAGTCACGCGACAATACGAAATGCACTCTTACGGCCCTACTCACCGTTTACGAATTCACGGAAATCAGCCGAGAGCGTCAACGACGAACTACAAATAGGGTGGCAAATTTCTAATTTACATCATTGTTGTTTGTTGACTTGTCGAACGATCTGTCATGAAACTTATGATTTCTACTCTACCCGCATCACCTGTGACATTTTGCCGCCCCCTAGGCCTGCCGCCCGGGGCGGAACACCCCCACCGCCCCCCCTCGCTACGCCACTGCATTTGCTTATGGGATATCTTAGACGTGAGTTTATTTTGGGGAACAAACGCCAACTCTGACTATTTCCTGCTTATAGGAAAACTATTTGTTCTATTCTCGAACGAAAAAAAATTATGAAACGTCTAGAAAAGAAACGTTGCAGAGGAACGTTCTATATGCAATAAACTACCACAGACACCAACAAAGAGCTGACCGAAACCACCGTAGGTTACACATCATCCCAGAGAAAGAACCTGTGGAATGAATTTTGAGAAACTGGGTAGTCCACTGAATGGCAAATTCAAATTTTTTTCCTTTATATGCGCCGCAAGATCTACAAGACCTACCTTCTGTGTCGAGAAGTTCTCAATAATTTTGATGATCTGTCGACTGACTGAATCATTCATTTACCTCCTTAACGATGTTTGAAGTCCCATATTTCAGAAACCACTTACGCTAAAGAGTTTAAATTTGGTGAAGTGCGATTTTTTTTATCAGCTCGGACTTTATTGCTACCGAAGTTAGAAGTAAATGAAATATCTCTTGAGTTCGTTCTTATAAAATAGGAGTAAGGCCGTAAATTTGGCTGGGTACTAACGTGCCCTTAGGTTGATTCAGTAGAACAGACGAAAAGAAAATCCTGCGTTGACATTCAAAGAGACGAATTTCCAAAGATTTTTACTTGCGACTTATAGGTACTATAAGGCAAGTTATGCATTCGGAAAAAAAATCGAACTCGAGATTTTGATTAAAGTTGACATTACGATGATAGCGAAGACCAAAAAAGTGGGTTTCGCAATTCTGTCTGTCTGTCTGTCGGTTCGACTAAGCCTTAACGGCTAGGCCGATTTTCTTCAAACTTGGTGGATATGGGCTTTGATTTTTTCCCCCCACACGTTCTTTTCTTTTTTTTAAGACCAAAAATAACTGTACCTACCATACGGTTTTGTTCATAATTTTATAAATATTTTTTTTTCTCAAAAACTGTCCCACCGATTTTTTTTTTAAATTTGTAAAATTTCATTAACTTAAATCCATTACCATTACCAAAATGGTTGAAAAAATTTTCCAAAAAATTGTTATTCTTGGTAGCCCCCCTGGGTCCATTTTTTTTATTTTCTCGAAAATGGTACAGCCGACTTAAATCATTTTTTTTATGCTAAAGCTTCTCCAAAGTTTTAATATTATTAGGTACATATTCAAATTTTCAATTTTTTATTTTTTGGATTTAAAAAAAAATTCAAAATTTTTTTTTGGAAACTCAATATTTCGAAAACCCCAAGATCGTTTTTTTTTCAAACTTGACAAATAAAAGTTTCTTAACATAATCTACAAGATTTGAAAAAAAAAATTTGTTTTATCTAAAAATAACGGTACCTTCCATACAAATGTTGAAAAATGGTTTTCGAAAATCGTATTTTTCTCGAAAACGGTTCCAAGAACTTTGCTAAAATTTTTTTCTTTGATTAATTCTTACGATCTATATAGTTTAATTAAAAAAAAAACTTTGAAATCTAGATATTACTGACTGTACTTATCATAGAACGATTTTTTCGAATTTTGAATTTCTCATTATCAGCATAACGGATTTTAATGAAATTTTTTATAAAGAAGTTTTTTTTTTGGAAAATTCGATATCTCAAGAACGGCTTAGTATTTTTCTTGGAAATTTAACTCTATTCGTACAATAATAAAAACTTAAAGTTGGCGTTCCAAAATTTTTTCTTGAAAATATTTTAAAAATTTTGTTTTTTTTTAAGGAACCACTACAACGACTTATAATTTTTGTTCTTGCATAAATTTATATTTGTATAGCATTCTGTTTTTATCACTTACTACTAAGAGAATTTAAAAAAATCATTTTATCCTTATGAATAGTTTTCTTTAATAACTTTCGTTTTTAAAATTCCTAATCTATTACATGGGAGCAAGTTTGTGCGACCCAGTCGCGCATTTTATTTTAAATGTAAAGCCACTGGGTCCTATATCCTTATATCCCCTCCCAACTAGTTGGTTTTGAAGCAAGTAAGTGAGGACAATACCATTTACATGCTATCTATCAATAAACATCTTGCCATCGGGTATTGCTATTGCATTTTCGGTGTATTTTAAAAGAGTTCACTGTTCTTTATTATTAAGGGTTAAAACATGGTACAAAATCTGATGGTCAAGAAATGGAAAGTGAAACATTATCCTGTCCGTTTGACACTTATGTCTACCTGCATACCTGGAACTCAAATGATTTTCCAAATTTCAGGATAAATCGAGATGTTAGGAAGATTTTGTTCGAACGCACCTAAGGACTCTCATACCTATTCTTACTTAGATACTAATTACTTTTGAATTAACAATCAACCAACAGTCGGACCTAAGGTCTTTTAAAAGAAGTCACCACAAATCGTCGTGTCCATTAAATGAAAAAAAAAACCTTTTAAGATTAGACTTATAAAAATGTGCCCATCACAGACGCAACCCTAACTGCTGCGCTGCATATAAGATTTTCATGAATCGCGATAAAATCTGTCTATGCCCATTCCAACATTCGTTATTCTGGACAAAAGTAAATGTTGTCATTTCACTCCATGAATAGGGACAAAATAAATAGAAAGAAAAGTCCACACTTCTTTTTGTTTTGTATTTTGCAAGAACTGCCAGCGTAGAAGGATTAAACAAAAATAGTAAAAGACGGGATCGAAAAAAAAAAATAAACCAAAGGATTGACACTGAAGGTATGTGTGTGTTGCATAATCTTGAGGAAGCCAAACATATCACAATGAGGAGAAGTATCCTTCTCTGGAAATACTTTTCCGTCTGTCTGGACGACGACGTCAAGAGCCCTTCCTTTTCTTCAGCATTTTTTTTTTTATTTTTTTTTTTTGTGAAGCTTGTGTCTACTTGTTTTTAATTTTCCAATTCAAAACTTTCGTTTTCCTTTCATTGCAGGACTTTTTTTTTGTTTGTTTATCCTGTCAATTCACTTTAAATGCGTGTCAGTGAGTAGGAAGGACACATTTCTAACTTTAAAAACCCAAAAGAAAAATAGCTGTGACTTAGCAACAACAAAAAAAAAAAAAAAAAACAGCCTGAACCAGTCAAATGACCAGTAAAAGGTAAGAATAATAGATATAGAAGATGCGGTGGAGGTGCTACAGGGTGTTGCCATTATAATCAGGATGAGCAAAAAAATCTTGTGTATCTGTGTGAAGAAGAGTCCTCTTTTCAATTTTTGTTTTCTTCCTTTTTTTGTCTACAAAGTCTTAATTTTTGTTTTCTCTTCCTACCTTAGAGTTCAGTCCCGGTAGAATTGAATGGTCTTCGCCTGAATGTAGAAGCTTTCTCTGCCTCGTTGTGTTGAATGAACCGAAAAATAATAATAATCCCCATGGAGCAATGTGGTATGGCCGCCCTTCCGGTTTATTCGAAAAATTTCAGAGGCAGCTTTTCCTTGTACAGGCATATACCTAGATACCTGCATAGCTAAATTTTGATGGAGAGAAATGGTTGCGGAAAAATTCTCTGTAAAACAAAAACCATGAAGAAAATGAAAAAAAGGACATCACTACCTCATCAACTCATCTGGGCTTCTATACTTTTAGATCCAGAGGTAAGTTGGTGTATGCTTATAGGTTATAGGTAAGTATAGACGGAGGTATATGGAAGAAATTAGTTTCACGGCTTGTTTTGGGAAAGCAACATTGAATTTTCAATTAAAAATGAGGATTCACACCACAACTGCACCCTTCTACTGGCCAGATCGGGCCGGGTTGGTCGACCATTGGCTAGAGTCTGGGTCTTAAGTTCGTTGTTTTGGCAAATAAGGTGTTGAAAACTTAATGAGTGATTTTTCATCATCATTTTGCAGACATTTTAGCAAATCTCTTTTTCTCTCTAACCAAAGAATAAACTTCCTTCCTTCCTGTCTAAAATGAGTTCCTGGAGGGAACGTGAATATTTTACTGATATCGTCCTTGCCTGGGCAGAGGCACAATATGTTTTATACGCATGCAGTGATGAAACCTTAAATAAATTAGGTCCAACATTGCATTTTATAAACTAGGCACAGCTTAAGAATGATATCATATATAAATTGAATAACGTAAAATATAAATTATAAATTAACTAAGAACTATAAAGATTTAAATACAGAATCACCAAGTGTATTGCCAATATTTCCTTAGAAGAATCTGGTTGTAAGCTGTATGTAAGTAAGTGGTTAAGAAAATCAATTGTTTGAAAAGATAAAGAGCATCCAAACTATGCAAATGGAATTTGTATAGTGTCATCTGATAGTTTACGTTTTTTGTACACTTAAAGTCAAAATATATCGTCTTAATGCGTTAAAATCGATCAGTTCAGAAGTGGCGCTTGAAAAAATTCAATGATTTTACGAAAGGGAAGTTGGTAAGTCCATCCCAAAGATGATTTGTCCTCAAGGAATTCGCGAATTCAAGAACCAGTACTACCACCGAGTTGATTCGTATGCAGAAAGGAAATTAGTTACTGAACATTTTGAAAGTTACTTTTCTTAGAATATTCATGTTTCTTTTGACATTCTCATGAATAGTCTATTCGCTAGAATGATTCTATTCCTTCGAATGAACTTTCTTACTTTTGAGATTCGAACGAATAACATTCATTTGCGAAAGATAGCATAAAATGAACTTCAAAAGAGATTCATTATCAGCTGTTTGAAATTTACTATATTTCTATTTGAATAAGTATTACCGTTTTACATTTTTTTTGTTTCTAAACATTTTATAGATGTTGGATAAAGAATCAAGAAACAAAATAAATAATACACTTTTTCATTTTAAAGTAAAGTTTAACCATAAAGAACTACATATTCATTACATTTTTTGTGTCAACTCAGCTGTTTTGAAACTATTGAAACTATTCTTAAAAACATAAGTTGTTCATGACGCGTTCTAAATTCTTATTTTTTTTCATATACACTTGGTCACACTAAAATATCAAAAACAAAAGAGACGTGTTTGTGAAATGTCAGAACCAAAAAGTGAAATGTTTGTTTATTTGTATTGTTTTGTTTCTTGTTTAATAATTTAAATTTCTGTGATAAAAACATAAAATAATAAATAAAAAATAAAAATATGGCATTTGTGTTGTTTATAAATGAAGATGGTGTTGAAGAAGTGCAGAGGAGAAGGATAGTGGATGCATTCCGTATCAACGCGGGTGGTAAAAAAAGCCTTTGCTACCTCCGGGTTTTCTTCCACTATTTTTATTAACTTTTCCTTTTGTTCGCGGTTTGTCCAGTTGGAATGCGACCTTTAAACATAAAACAACAAAAAAATTAATAAAAGTAATTTATTTTCCATGAAATAATTAAAAACTTATATGTTTTGTTGCTTACTCGACAGAAAAATTCAAACGACACAAAAATGACATTTAATTCTATTCTTTCGAATGTAAAAATTGAATTAGCTTTCGCAAATGAATGAAATTTCTATGGATTGGGTGAACTTTCGATTTGTTCCATTAACATTCTAATCGCCGAGTCTCAAAATTAAGTTTCAATGAATTCGACTCACTTTCGAACGAAAGAGAATGTCAAAATAAGCACCATTATCTATATCTTCAATTTTGATCAAAAAATGTAAAACAGCAGATCTTTTATTTGTTTTTGGTCCTAGTTTTAGTTTATACATAAACAGCCCTTTTTATTAGATTTTACTAAATCTCGGTCCAACTTCGGAATAGTTAAGGCGAGTCGAAGCATTTACTTCGGGATTACGCCACGTCAAACAAATACTTATTTATAAAATATTTTCTTAGCCGTTTTAGCTACGGCTTCCTTTAATGATTTAATTTTGCTTTTAAATGTGGTTCTATACTGTTTAAGCAACATTTCGCTCGCTTCGCCGGTCAAAAAATCACATTCACGACACGAGGCTCATTTCTGTAATAATGGGTTCGTTAGCAAATAAAATTTGGATTGATCATAACCAATTTCTTTTGGCTCGAGATAGTCCGTCCTACAATGAATTTGACTCCTTTAGATTACCAGCTAACATCAATGTCATTTGTCAAATTCACCCTGGTCAATGCCCCAGAATTATGGAAAATTTGACGTTTCGAATGAACGCTACTAATAGTTTGCTTGATTCAAAATTCAAATGGAAAACCATTTACTTATAATGCTAATGTGGGTGTTCCTCAAGGTTCGGTTCTCGCTCTTATACTGTATAATATTTTTACCTATGACTTTTATTTCATTGGAAACTGTGAAAAAAAATCTAATTTAGTAATTCAAAACTTTTACTATTAGTAAAAGACTACTACTACTACTCTGCTCTTCAGATATCAAAGTCAGTTAAAATGATAGGAAAATTTATATAAATGGTGATTTTTTACAGTGTGTTTTGCACCTAACAATTATATGAACTTAAGTCAAATTAGCATGATTTACATGATAAGTTTCTTACTTTTATATTCCACATTCAAGAAGTTGTTAAAATTAAATAAATAAATTGGAGTAACACCCATTCTTTACTCATTCAGCGTTCTGGTGATTTTATCACTAGATCTAGTGGAATTTCAACCAAATCAGCGACAAAAATATTTCGATGGCGCTAGATTATTTCTAGCGATTATTGGAGACAAGCATTTTTGAGTTATGACATGCTAATAAATTTTTTTCTCTAAGTGCCCTGGTAATGTTACACCCCGGCATTTAAATAATAATTTACCATTTTCTATTTCGAAATTCACCACTTAAAAATGTGAGTGCGATTGAGACGGAATTGTTTTTTTATTAATTTTATGCTAATTTATTTTAAATTGGTCGCAAAAATGAAATGTTATTCAAAGAGAAAATATTTTTTTAAGTTCGTTCTACAATTTTTTTGGCTTTTAGAATTTCTGCATATCAAGCGACTCTTTGGAGGTTGTCCTAGCGACTTTTAATTTCAGTTGACGGTAAAACTGGTTCCCGCCCTGTGGAAATTGTGTAATAAGCCACAGTCTTAGGCTTCAAAAATACCGAAATAAAGTTTTAAAAATATTTTTATAATTTCCCGTGATCTTTTTTAACATCAAACCAGCACAAGATTTCAAATTTTGAATTATGTCTCGACTGAAGAGGTAAAGTATTAAGTCGACTTGAGATATTTCGCGTTTTCTTGTTGAACCTCAGTGCCATTCTAAAGGGCTACCGTTTTTCTGTCTTATCGGCATCCCTCTATCTCACTCCTTTGCTTTTTTATAAACAAAAACAATTTCATCTTATGTTCAAAAGACACATCTCTACACGAGGTAAAATATCTTAAGTCCACATAATATTGTGTGTTCTGCTTAATTTTAAAACCTAAAATAGACTTAAGATTATATTGGCTTAAGACTTTTTTACTATTGTGAAATCGTTAATCATATTAAGTTGACTTAAGATATTTTCGCGCGTGCAAACAGAAACAAAAGTCATCCTTAAGTCGACATACGATAAAATATTTAAGAAAAATCCGAAAAATTGTGAAAACGCAAATCATCTTATGTGAACATAAAATGATTTTTTGAATTTAAAACTGAACTTTTTCTCTCCCGAAGTAGTCATAGGATATTTTACCGTTTGCAAACCTAAAACATTTCTCGTAATAACAAGGACATAAGATATTTTCAAGCGTAGTTTGGTTCTGGATTTCTTTTTGTGCGAACGTTTTTCTTTTAGTGGATGAGTTGATAAGTCAGTTCTTTTTTCATTTAGTGTTTCAGACAGTGTTGTTTCATACAACATTATTACATATGAAACACATACATACCACAAAAAAGATGTGAAATGCGTGAAATGCACGACTGAATCGCACTAACTTGCTACTAACTCATTCATAATTTTAAACATTTTCTAACTAGTATCGTACTAAGAAAATTGTCTTAATAAATTGCTTCTGAACACACCTAGAACAATGACAGCTCGTGCAAAAAACTAACTAAACAGACCTTTTGTGGCGTTTCTAAAAGCACGATACTTTAACGATAATTTTAACTTTAATGAAAGGGTAGAGAAAGTATGATGCTATATTCGAATACAATTTGCTAAATCGTTGATATAACTTAGTTTCATATTAAAACAGCTTTAACATCGTGCTAATTCAATTAAAATGTTGCGCCATTCATTTTAGGAAATAATTTCAAAAAATAATCGTTCACACGTTTTCAAGATATTGATTTTTCGAAAACAAAAAAAAAAATTAGATTTTTTTTTCAAAAAATCCAAAAAAATATTTTTGCGGATATTCTTATACCTATACAATATTATTTTAAACTTCGGGGGGCTGCTGTTAAAAAAAAATTGGTTTAAATCGTTACAGCCGTTAATGAGAAAGTCGAAAATAAAAAAACGTTTCTATGACACAAACTGTTAATAATATGTTATTCAAAAATTTGTCTGAACCAAAATATAGTTCATGCCCATAATAGCACACTTAATTTTTATTTTATCAAAATAGTTACAGCAGTTTTCAAGATAAATGAGATCTTACACTTCGGGTGTGGTACCGTTAGTTTTGGAGGTAAGAACAATTTTCAATTTCAACTCTAGGGAATCACCAAAGGCCCTTAAGTCCCTTAGGTAAATCGTTTCCAATAGTTTTTTGTAATTATTAATTTTACTTTTAAAACAATGTTACATGAAATCGATTTAAGTTTTTTCCAATAATTTTTTTTTTTTTAAATAAATTAATAATTAATAATAAATAATTTATTTTATATTTTATTATAATAATTTTTAAATAAATTAGTTAAATAAAACTAAACTGTTTCTTTTTGTAATTAATTTTTTTCTCTGAAACAAATGTGTTTTTATAGTTTCTTTATAAGAAATTCAAGTCTATTTTATTTTTATTTTTTTAATTATTAAAGCAAATCGCGACCTTAGAACAACAAGGTTCTAACCGACAATTTTGAAAAAAATGAGTTTTATATCAAATCTGGGTAAATTTAGGGTGCTCTTTCGATTCCCGTAATCCATTTTGCTCTATCTCTTTCCATTTCCATGATAGACAGGGCTACAGAGTTCTATCTGCATATTTTCCATTTGAGATTTAATCAATAAGGTTCTAACTGCCACTTAGAACCTTGTTTCACAAAATATCCAGAGCTACAGAGTTCTATCTGTATATTTTCGATTTGAGATTTATTTAAAAAGGTTCTAACTTCCACTTAGAACTTTGTTTCAATAAATTCAAAAAAAGAAACCATGCATATAGAACTTTGTTACATATTTAAATGCAATTTTGAAATAGAATCAAGTAGATTTTGAGATTTATTTCAAGTAAATTTAAATTTGACCATTATATTTTTTTTCGTGTATTTATCAGCTGTAACAACAATATTATTTGTTTATGTACTATCTTTTTATTAACAAAATAATATTCCACATCTCTTTCACAATAAAAAAACTTATTTAAATCTTTTTATTTCATCCAATCTCAATTATCCTCCGTAATCGAAAAAATTAAGTTCACAAGGTTCTAAGTGCTACATAGAACCTTATTGTTCTAGAATATAGTGTCGTATCGTTGAGCAGCAAAGTCCTATAATGATTTTTAAAGTCAAATTTAAGGGTTAAAAATCTGGTTTTATTAGGTTTTAAAGTAGAAATTTTATAGATTGTGTGCATATTCATCGGGTTATAAAAAAAAATTTTTAATTTTTTTAAACAGTATCCGAATAAAAAACTTCAAATATTCAGATGCGTTTTTCTCAAAACACACTTTGGTGTACTTAGAACCTTGTTGTTCTAGGGTCGCGAAATGTGATTTTTTCATATTAAGGACTTAAATGAAAACCAGAAAATATCATCTTAAATCTGTTTTTTTTTTCCACTTTTGCACACGCAACTCATCTTAAATGGATATAAGAATTGAAAACGTCCTTCGAAAACGCGAGGCAATATATCTTATCTCAACTTAAGATTTTGGAAATTAATATAAAATTCAATTTAAAGAAAAGCTAAACTATCTTAACTCATATTTTTACTATTAACGACCGAAATATTAAAAATATCTTTTTGAAATTAATTTCATAAAACAGATCATAAAATTTTACATATAAATGCTTTGTTGAATAAAGTCTACATTTAAAAGGTAACTTTGAAGTGTTTTTTTGCTCTCCTGAAAAATCATCAAAATTGACTTAAGATACTTTACCTTTTAAGTCGAGATGTAGTCGTAAATGAGCAATATAAATTTTTTTGCATTTCTTCCATTTATATTTTCTGAATTTATATTTACTAAATTAATTGATGTGTTTGTTAATTATTTTCATAGTTATTTATTTAATTACAGTTAATTTATTTATTGTTATATTTCATATTCTTATTTTCGTTTGATTTATTAGGCTACCCAAAATGTATTAATTGTTTGAAATTAAAAAAAAAATCCATTAAAATGCTTTTTTTTTGCTTATGGTCTAAATGGATGATCATGTGGGCCAAATACAAGTTTCTTATTGAAGGTGCAACAAAATTAATTTTTTCCATGTATATCAAAGCTTTATTAGTAAGAGCAAACATTTCCTTTAATTATGGAACATAATGTCGTTCAACTGGCGGCCTCGGCTGGCTTCGCAGTAGCTAATTCTGTCACTCGAATTTTCCAAAGCCTTGTTGATGACTTCGGGATCTAGCACACGTATTGCTTGGCTGATTTTGGACTTAAGTGCTTGAATTGTTTCCAAATTGTTGGCATAATATCGATCGTTCACGATTTCCCAAAAAAAAGTCCAAAAGGGCAGTTCCGGGGTGGCCAATTGACATCGTCAGGGTGGTTGATAGCACGATTTCGGAATTTGGTGCGCAAAAGATCGACTGTGGCATGTGTTTTTTGACGTAGCCACCTAGATGAAAATGCGCCTTGTCAGAAAAGATGATTTTTTGCCCAAAATCGTTGTCTGTCCGATTCAAGCTGCTCTTAAGCCCTAACTGCGAATCGATAGTGAAGCAGATGGTCGTGCGCCTTTAATTTTTTAGTCAGTTGGACCTTGTAAGCGAATAATTCGAGATCTTTTGGCAGAATTTTCCTCAGGCTAGTGCGTGAAATGTTGAGGTGTTGAGATCGATGGCGAGTTGATGTTTGTGAATTGAGTCTCACTCTCTCGTCTACAGCAGCCACATTCCCGTCTGTGCGCACCGTACGACGACAGAAACCATGAGTTTTGTCCACTAGCATACGAGTCTCATGAACTTTTTGCACAAACTTGCTTACACCAGGCGTCGTAGGTGCTTCATTTCGACCAAAACTTGTTTTAAGAAACGCACTGTTTGGGCTACGCAACACTCTCTTCGGAAATAAGTTTTCATAATTATTCGAGCGTAAAGCGACTTATTTCATTAAACACTTCGAGCGGGAAACAGCTGTCAGGCTCAAAATAACCTATGATTTAAAAAGAAACCACTATATGGCTCACCATTTAGACACACAGTTGGTCTGGAAACAAACTGAAGAACGCTTTAAACGAATACGACTTGGAATTTCCCATAATCATAATGTTAGTTTCGATTAAAACTTCGGAAATTTAGTTTTTCGGACGAAACCATACTGGCAATAAAGAGCAAGTAAGATACTTCAATATTTTGAACCTATTATTTAAATTGTAATAATAAAGCTTTAAATATTGAAAGAAAGCTCATTTTTGGATGATTTTTGAATTTAATTTAACTTAAGATTCTTAAAAAAAACTATGAATTTAAATTTACCAAAATCTACATCCGCAGCCATTTTCACAATCTAAGTAACAGTCCGTTTTCTACTTCTAGGACTTAGTTAAAAGCATATTGTAAATTTTTTAAGATCTCATACAATAATATCCTGTTTTATTTGCCCTCCCATGGCATGGTTGAGTTAACTCCCCCTTTATTTTTTTATATTTCCTCGTTTTACATCTTAAAAAAAAGTATAAAACTCAGAGCGAAATTTCCTATAAAAAAAGTTAGGAATCTGTTGCTATCATCTGCGGATTACTGACTTTTCAAAATTAAATTCCTTATTCAATCGTATCAAATTCTCTTTTTGTTTATTAACCTCTGAATCCCGTCTGGCGCAGTTGTTATAAGACACAGGAAGTGGGTAGACTTTCTCTCGTATAGTATATTATTATATCGCAACGTTGGATTCCGGTCATAAAAATCATATCAAAGGGACATTTCCTCCATCAAGTTACCATTGTGGGCCATTTGACACCCCTTGGAGAACGAATTCACGAGAACGGAGGATGTTACCTCATCACTCCTTCTGTTCTCCACGGTTTTCCCTTCTGAGATTCGAAACGGTCGTTAAAAATTAAATAAAATAAACGCACAAACGCAGAAATTTATATAAGTGCACGCGCATAGTCTTCAAGAATAATAAAAGAAGTAATAATAAAATGCCAGCCGAACAGTTTATTGCTTACCCATAAAAACTGAGAGTCTTATTCTACTCAAAAGGAAAAGCATAATAAAAATCGTATACTTATTTAAAATGCAAGGAAAATCGTTTACCGAAAATTATGGTTTTCCTTATTTTTGCTCAACAACAACTGCGTATCAATTCTCATTTAAATTTTTGAAGCATGAAAGAGAAATGCATTTGCACCACAAAGGACTAAAATGTTCCTCCTCTCAGTGAGATAATCATCGAACCGGTACGGTAAGGACACGACTGGGAAAAATGCAATTGTTTGTGCTTTGAATTTACGAGTATTTGCACAAACTATTGCATGCACTTAAACAAATTTCTAGGAGGTAACTATTTTCATTGTTGGCATCCGGTTTCGTCCCCCGAATCTTCCACTCATTGTCCTGGTTATTATAGCCGGATTTTGTTGTGCCGCCCCTTTCCTTTGTCGCTTTCTAAAATTAATAAAAAAGAAAATTACTACCGAAGGATTTTCACGTGCGTCCTGAAAAATGCTGCGGAAAACCTAAAATTACAATCTTCCGCACAGCTCAGCGTGTGTGCTTTGTGCTTGTAAATTCAAAAGTACATAAATCCGTGTTGAATCCTTTTTTATTGTTTCGATATGTTTGGATCTCTGAAGAGAAGGATTCCTCTTTTTGCTATGAGTGACTGAATAGTTTTACCCTTCGCGGAATCCTGCTTTGCCGATTAAAAAAGGAAAACTTGAAATGCGATTTTATTATCCGCGGATGGGTTGTTGCGATTGAATTGGTTTCGTTGTGCTACAACTTTTTTGTTTTCTTTGAAATTTTTTTGGAATTGCATAAACAAAGGGATCTCGAGAGTCGGTCTAGGGGATGTGTCCTAGATTTTTTTTTTGTATTCTTGTTGAGTTATTTAGGGAAAATCAAAAAAGGATAGAAACCTAAACCCATATCAGACAGCCGGGAAGCGGGATAAACTCGAATACTTCATGTGAACGCATTTCAATGTAATGGATTTCGAGTGCAATCCGCCGCGCTACTGTTTCGCTGATAGGTAGTATGCAGAAGTAGGTATGGCGATGAGTGATGGAACGAATTTTTTCGTTCATGCCTGACTGGTATGCTGGAATGCTTTTGGGGTCTTTTTTGTGATGAGGCATGTCACTCGAATTTTATAGAACGAAATGTGTATTGTTTGGGGCCCTTTCTGAGGCTTAAGTGCACTTCGCTTTGTATACCTACTGCTACTGGAACATGGAAATTTTTGAGAATGAAGATTTAGGAACGGTATTCCAATTGAAAATTTAGAATAGTAGACAGCCAAAGAAAAAAGTGCTTGAATTAAACTAATTGGTTCGATAAAACACACACAAAACAAAGCGGACAGAAGTAGATCCAAATCTGAGAGAATTCTGGTTCATTAAAATTTTGTTAGCCGAAGACTCGGTCTGACGAACTTAAAAAAAAATATATGCTTCCATCTAGGATTTAGGCTTTTAAACGATACAAATCGTTTCAAGTTCAATTTATTATAAAGGGTGGTTAAATTTTAAAGGCCGATGATGAATGTGAACCACACCTAAACGTCAAGTTTTTTCTGTATTTCATTTGACATTTCTCAATTTCAGACCAACTCAATTTGAACCATGGAAAGATACACAATCGAGCAACGCGTTAAAGTTATCTAGGCTTATTACGAAAATGGGCGTCCAAATGTGCGTACAATCGGAAAAATCGTGCAAAAATTTGAGTAAACCGGGTGTGTAGGAGATGTAAAAACACCAGTGCATGCTCGTACAGCTCGTACTGCAGAAAATATTGCTGCTGTTCGCGATAGTGTGGTTGAAGAGCCGTCCACCTAAACTCGTCGTCGTGCCCAACAATTGCACCTCTCACGCTCGTCGTTGATGAACATTATGCATAAAGACTTGCATTTACACGCTAACAAGGTGCAGTTGACTCAATAACTAAAGCCTCTTGACCATTTCAAGCGTCGTCAATGGTCAGAATGGTGGCAAAAAATGGTAACAGTGGATGATCAATTAATTTTTGAAGAAAATCATCTTCAGTGATAAGGCACATTTTCACCTCAGTGGATTCGTCAATAAACAGAATTGCCACATTTAGATGAATGATAATCCAAGAGTGATTGTCGAAAAACAAATGCACCCACAAAAAGTGACTGTTTGGTGCGGTTTATGGGCTGGTGGCATCATCGGGCCATATTTTTTATTAAAATGAGGCCGGTCAGGCAGTTACTGTGAATCGTGTTCGCTATCGTGAGATAATAACGAACTTTTTATATGGCCCGAATTGGAAGATATGGATGTGGACGATATGTGGTTTCAACAGGACGGTGCCACTTGCCACACATCTAACGAAACAATGGCTCTTTTGCGCGACAAATTCAATGGCCGTGTTATCTCACGTGGTGGCGTTATCAATTGGCCGCCAAAATCATGTGATTTGACACCGTTTGGGGTTATTTGAAAGAAAAGGTATACGTCGATAAGTCAGCAACAATTAAAGAGCTAAAGGATGAGATAATTCGGCACATTAACGGCATAGAACCTCAATTATTACACTCAATTATATTACACAGACCGTTTTTAAGCCGTGAAATGATACAATTCATGCCGCGTCTACACTTATCTTGGATATCCAATAGAACAAAACTAAAAAGCAGTGTACTGATGCTTGTATCGATTAGGGAGCGGTTAGCTCGCTGATTATATTCAGCACTTACACCAGCCTGATAGGTAGTCTAACTCAGGAAATTGCAAATGTCAACGATCTACTAAAACAGCTCCAAAAGTCGAGATCATCAGAATTCTTTTACAGAGCGACTTTGACAAGATTCAGCGATATTGCGATAACTGGAAGTTGAGAATCAACTTTCAGAAATCTGAAACGATTCCGTTTAGGACTCCGCTGCATGGAGCCTCAAGGGATATGAGAAGGAACTAGCACAAGCTAGTGATCGCAGGGCCACATGGACAGCCTCTGGCGAGTAAAAGTGAAGTAAAGTACTTTGGCATCTGGTTGGATAAGTAATTGTATTTCGACAGACATATAAATGTTGCTTTGATCAGGGTTAGGGAAGGCTTGGAAACGGTTGTCTTACAGCAGCCGGCTTGATCGCAGTGTGAATGTGATTTGCTACATGGCCCTGATTGCCCTTTGTTGCCCGGTGTGGTTTAAAGTTGCTTCATCTCAAATGGCAGAGATTCAGGTGTTTGAGAGGCATTGGAAGATGTAGTGTCTTATACGTTGCCTTAGATTACACAGCACAACAGAGTCGGAGTACAAACATTATTATTCCAACTAGGTTCTATACAACGGAGGCAACATGAGCAGAATTGATAAGTTCTTGAAAATGCTGATTTGGGTTCATATTGCAAGCGCGATGTCCTCGACAAAGAACCTAATTTTTGGGACTTGCTACCCTAACGATGATTATTAAGAGAGTGTGCGTCAAAGCTTTTCTCTACTTAGATAGTCGAGGACGGATCCAGGAAAGAATGGCGATGCCGATAAGCTACTACGTCGGCCATAGGACTATCGGTAGGCGGCCTTTATAGTCGAGACGTCCTCGCACAAGGTACAGCAGAGAGCTTTCGTCCCTATTGAGATCGGGGACACAGGGTGAGACAGGTGAACCAGTTCTGGTGGTTGTCTGATGGATGATAGGAAAAGTTAACTAGCACTTCTATGTCTTGGCCGAACCTGCTGCTATGGCTTTTTTAGTAGTTTTAGTTTATTTCAAGTAGCTTTAAGTAGTTTTAGGAAGTTTTTATTAGTTTAGGTTCAGTTGGTAAGTTTTATTCATACGCAAAAAAAAAGACAAAAACAAAATTAAAATACCGAGTTTTCTTAGAATTGTTCTTCAGAATAATAAAACAATATAGTTTGGTATACAAAAAGATTTTACGACGAAAGGTATTAGAATTAGGATGTAGCTTAACTAAGAGTTCCCGTTGTTACGATGTAAGCTGCCCATCACGAACGATAAATTTAACGATTTTCATGACATTGACACTTATCATCTTTTCTTTATGAATTTAATACATTCGCCAATAATCAACCATTTCATATATTCATTAATTCTAACTTACTTCTTTTTATTTTAACCCTTGGAGCAAACGGGTGGTGTCTTATTGCACAAATGTAAGAAAGTAAATTATATTTTTCAAATGTTTCCAATTGTTAATTAATGAATTTTAATAAAGATTTAAGTGCTATATTCGACTTAAATACGTGTTTTACTACATCCGGTCCGACCGCTCAACACCCGTACGCGTACATATATGGCCTGTAAGTTAGATAATGATAAGTAAGCTAGTTTGTTTTTTATGAATTTTCGTCTAGCCTTAAGATATTTATAAGATTTATATTAATTAATAAAACTGAATTGAAAAAAAGAAGAATTATCGGTATGACCACAGCCTAGTTTAATTCGAAAAAATTATATTAAGTTCTTGGTCCTTACAGCAACTTATAATATATTCTCATAGTTTTTTCGTATTTTGGTATTTATTTTAGTTAATTCCCTATCACATTTTTAAGTACTTAATTTTTTTTAATATCCAAAAGTTCTAAGTTAACTAATTGTTAACTGAATTTAAAAATACACACATTTTTTGGTAACCGATAGCCCCAGACTTGACTACGCCACTGTTTTTTTATCGTGGCCCATTAGCTCAGTTGGTTAGAGCGTCGTGCTAATAACGCGAAGGTCGTGGGTTCGATCCCCCCATGGGCCAAGCAATTTTTTTTTTTTATTTCATGTTTGTTTAAATTAAATCTATCTAAGAGAAAATTTTTCAATTATGAACGTTTCCATGATTGTTTTTCACTTTCGGGTTTTTATTCAAAAATTCAATTTTCTCGGTCTAGATCGATAAGTTAACAGGCACTTTATGACTTTTCAGAGTGAGGTTCTTTGAAATATTCCCAATAAGCTGTCAACAATAAGACGCCTCAATCTATCACAGAACTCTTTTCAAGATGTATCTTCCCTTGACACGAGTATTTATGCAAATAACAAATCGAAGAAAATATATTTATTTCAATAAACGGTATGCAGGCATTTTTGTAGCTATTTTCTCCCACGTGCCAAAGTACCTTTTTTCCAATAAAAAAAAAAAACGATATCGGCGTTGGAACCCAAAAGATACCAAGTGATGAGGAAGGAGCTTCATCCAGCTTCTGTACCCCGCAATACCTTCAATCTATTCAGAGGGTTGGATTGTTGCTGTGTCGCTGGAAATGTTGGCATTGGCATTGGCAGATTAGATTTATTTGCCCGGAATGGAGGTAATCAAATGAAGTCAAGTCACCACAGAATCCGCAACTTGATTCTTCGTGCCATCATCTCTAATTGGGTAATAAAATTTCATGGCACATCTCTTTGGCTGTGCAAGCATTTTTTTATTTAACTTCGCTCATCTATCTGCCGCGGTTAAGCTGCAACCTCACGCCCCAGTGTGGCTGAATACCTTCGATAAGCGATCGAAGTTCGGTTGGAGCTTTGATACAAGTATAGAATGGCTATGTAAGTGCTCCAGCTTCTCCTCGCAATACAGAAGGACGAAAAAGGACTCTTGCAAAGTGCCAATTCGCTGATTAATGTTTTGGGTTGTCGGTGTCGGATGATGGTTTAATTTAAATTTCGATGAGTTTTACGATCGCCAGTTTGTGTCCTCGAATGTTAAGAGTTCGTTCTGAGTTCACACCTATTTGTGTGTCGTTGGCGTTCGTCGCTTCGAACGGAATAAGTCCTCGTCGCTGTGTATAGAGTACTTCATCATTTGAAGTGTCTAATTGAATTTTCATTTCAGTGTCGATACCATCGACTGTGTTCTCATAAAAATGACATAAAACCAAATGATGAGTTTTAATTGAAATAATTTAGCAATGAAGAACTTTGAGGTCACGATGTATAGTGTTGAATAATGTAAACACAAACACAAATGTACTGGAAAGCGCATTGGCACCAATTTTTAAGGACGCATAGTCGAATCCAGCTGTAGGTCTAGGGAATAATAAATAAAAGCAATAAAAAATAGAGTTAACAGGGTCTTAGCTAAATTATTAAAGAAAGAGTCAGAGAAATATCTATTTTGAAATCGATAGATGATTTAATTATATATAAGATAGATAAAAATTCAAATGTCGAAAACGGGAAAAAAATATGAAAAATTATTTTCAATGAATCAGATTTATGGGTGAATTTTAAATTGTTGGAAGAGAAATGAAACAAATTTAAGCCATTGTAGGTGAATTTATCTGTTTCTTTTTAAGACCCCATAATTTTTTAGATTAACGTTTAAGAGATCGTTTTCAAAACTGTATGCCATGGTTGAAATTTTGTATACAAATTCTTCGTGTTAAATATGTAATCATCACGTATTAGGTACTGCACAAAATAATTGTAGTACAGATGCAGTCAAAATAATAGTAGTTAAATAAAATCATTGGTAAGTCCCTGAATTTTCCTGTTTTTGTGGAGGAATATTCTGTGGTCAGAGAAGTCCCAGATTGTGTTATGTGGTGGAGAGGGATCTCGTCAATATGTTAAAAGGCCCCCAAACAAAACACAGAATATAATCCACGCTTCACAGCTAAGACAATAAAACATGGAAGATCCAGCATAATGGTTTGGCATGTTTTTTCTTTTATTGTGTTGGTCCCATATACCGGATTGAAGGAATTATGGCATTTTTATGTGAAGATCATGGAGGAAGTTATGTTCCCATATGCTGAAGATGAAATGCCACTGAAATGGGTCTTTGAACAAGACATACAAGTAAACTTGCGAAGCAGTGGTTCTAAGAAAAAAGGGTTAATGTAATGGAGTGGCCTGCGCAGTCCCCAGACCTCAACCTTATAGAAAATCTTTGGTGCGATGTCAAGAAGTATGTTGCTAGTTGTAAGCCAACTACTAACACAGCTCTTTGGGAAGCTATACAGCAGTCTTGGAGGTCCATATCTGTAGAAAGATGTGAAAATCTTATTAATTCAATGCAACGTCGCTGTGCTGCTGTTATTTCTAGCAATGGACATGCAACTAAATATTAATTTAACGTTTAAACACTCGACTATCACTTATGGTAGAAATTGTCTATTAACTTTCCTTTTTGTAATATTAAATGGTAGATTTTGAATGCGCTACTATTTTTTTGACGGCTGTTTTTCTAGATGACTTGGATAGATTTGAAGTTACCAACTAATTTATTGAATTTGAAAATGGTTTTTTTCTGAAATTAAAAGCCTAAAAACCATTCATTTGAAAATCATGACTATTTGATCCTTAAAAAAGTTCACTACTATTATTCTGACCGCAGCTGTTTATTGAATTGTTTTTCGATATCAATTTAGAGGTCTTAAATGCCTGCTTATATAAATTTGGATTTCAAAAGTATAATAAGAAGACAGAACACGAGTTTTTTTTTTGTTTTATTTATTTATTTATTTTATCAAATGATCTTAAGGCATCTTTTGATTACAAAAAACATAATTGGTATTCATTTATTATTATTATTTAAAATTAGGCTCATAGTTTTTTTAAACTTAATTTTTGGAATTGAAAAATCGATTTCATTACAAATTGAGTTACAAAGTGAACACAACATCGACTCGTTCAGTCCATAATTTGTTCTATGCGATATGGAACATAATAAAGAACATGTCTATTTCGCCGCAGTCTTTCAGGCACGGACCAAGAAATTAAATACAGAAGTTTCTCACATTTGATCGTATTATCTACTATATCTTTAATAAAAAGTATGCACTGACTTTGTCTTCGGCATTTTTAAGTCTTAAAATCAATAAGCGCGCATCTAGCATAATAATCAGGAATACCGTCGGACCATCCTAGATTTCTTAATGCAAAGCGCGTAAATCTTTTTTGAATTCCTTCAATTCTCTAGACAGCATTATCATACAAAGGAAACCAACGAACACAATTGTATTCAAGAATGGGTAACACCAAGGACAAAAAAAGAGTCTTTAAGGTGTAGGCATCCTTAAATTCAGTTGAATTTCTTCTTAAAAATCCTAATATGTTGAAAATGTCATCCTAAGGTCGAAAGTAACTCCCAAATCCTTCGTTTCACTTACTATTTTTAGTAAATTATTTCTAAATGCATACTCAAAATTTATTGGAAATAATGAACGATAAGCTTTAAGAATTTTACATTTCGCTATATTTAGTTTAAGATGATTATAATCACACCATTCTAAAAGAGTTGATACCTACATCTTCCTGAAATTTTTCACAGTCAGGAATTGACGATATTTGAGTATATACATATTTGCATTCAAATCATCTGCAAATATCAGACAATCTGAATAGTTTAAAGTTGAGGGTTTAGCAATTCAAATAACAATGGTTTAAAATGGCTCTGTAAAAATGCAAAGATTTGTCGTAGTAGAGCGACCACTTAAAAATCGATCCTGCTTAGGTGAGATTATATCCTTGACAGAAAAACAATTTTTCCTGTTATTAATTTTTCTAAAAGCTTACATAGGTACAGCTGATAACTTAGATATAGGACTGTAATTTTTGACTAAATGTTTGAGTCCAATTTTGTAGATTGGAGAGACGAAAGATATTTTCCATTCATTTAACATATATCCACTTTGTAAAGATTTATTAAAAATCAACTTAAGTGATCCACAAAGCGTCGTAGAACACTTGGACAACAAAATTGGAGGAATGGAATTAAAACCAGGTTGTTTGCTTACATCGAGTTCTTTTAAACCATTAAGAATTTCATTTTCAGAGAATGCAGAGTAAAAATGTGATTTATAACTGAAGAAATAGGGGAATATTTGTCACTGATATTCAGAACGCTATCACAATTATAGGAAGATTGAAAATATTTCGCAAATAATTCACAAGAAGTTTGAACATTAGTAGAAATAAAATGTTCAATTCCATTGACTTTGGGATTCATTCTCCGTTTGGAATTTAAAAATACCCAAAAACACTTACTGTTTTTACTTGCGACTTATAAGTACTATGAGGCAAGTTATGCATTCGTAAAAAAAATCGAACTCGAGATTTTGATCAAAGTTAACATTACGATGATAGCGAAGACTAAAAAAGTGGATCTAGAAATTCTGTCTGTCTGTCGGGCTGTCTGTCAGTTCGACTACAGCCTAAACGACTCGGCATAATGGTTAGTGCGTTGGACTGTCATGTGGAAGGTCTCGAGTTCGATCCTCAGCCGCTGCAAAGTTTTTTCAGCGGTGTACTGCCTCTTGCGAGGAATTGACAAATTCTCCAAGAGTATCTCTTGTCATGGAAAGTGCTGCTCATTAGCCGTTCTGAATCGGCAGAAAATTGTAGGTCCCTCCGTTCCTGGTAACACACACACAGGAATGGTTGAGAGTTGTAAGTCACTATAGGTCTTGGTTCACTCCGAGCTGTTGCACCACCAAATTTATATATATTTATTTAATTTAATTTATATTGGTAGATATCACTTTTAATTTGTTCCCCCCACACTTTTTTTCTTTTTGTTTAAGACCAAAAATAACGGTACCTGCATTAAGAATTTTTTTCGAAATTTTGTAAATATTTATTTTTCTCAAAAACTGTTCGCCAGATTAAAAAAAAAAGATACAAAAAAAATTCGTTTAGTTAAAGGTAGGTACTGGTTAAAAAAAAAATTCCGAAAAATGGTTATTGAGGGACCCCCCAAAGAACAATTTTTTTTGTTTTTGATTTCCTCGAAAACGGTATGACCGAATTTGATCATGATTTGTGCTAAAGCTCCTCAAAAACTTAAATATTCAAATTAAAAAAAAATTTTTTTTGGATTTTAAAAAAAATTTCAAAATTTTGTTTTCAAAACTCTATATTTCAAAAACCTTATGCTAGATTTTTTTAAACTTGATAAATAAAAGTTTCTCAACATAATCTACAAGATGTATGAAAAAAAGTTTTTTTTTTTACCTAAAACTAAAGGTACCCACCATACAAATGTTAAAAAATGGATTTCAAAAATCGTATTTTTCTCGAAAACGGCGCTTAGAATTTTGATAAAAATGTTTTTCTTTCAATTAATTTTGACGATCTTCAATTTAATAAAAAAAAATTGAAATTAAGATATTACAGCTTGTACCTACCATAGAACCATTTTTTTTAAATTTTTAATTACTTATTACCGACATAACGGATTTTATTGAAATTTTTTGCAGAGATGCTTGTAAAAGTCTTAAAACCATTGCATTTTAAAACTTTTAAAAAAATATTTTTTGAAATTTTGAAAAAAAAAAATAATTTTTTTTTGGAAAATTCGATATCTCAAAAACAGCTCAATATTTTTTTTGGAAATTTAATATTCTTTCGTACAGTAATAAAAACTTAAAGTTGGCACACCAATTTTTTTTTTCTTAAAAATCATTTAAAATTTTTTATGTAAAAGCTTTTCTTTAAAGAAACCACTACAACGACTTATAATTTTTGTTCTTGCATACATTCATATTTGCATAGCATTCTGTTTTAAATTAATTTTATCCTTATGAACAGTTTTCTCTTATAACATTCGTATTTAAAATTCCTAATCTGTTACATAGGAGCAAGTTCGTGCGACCCAGTCGTACATTTTATTTTATTTATGTTTTGCTCTGTTTATACAAAAATCTCTTTAAAAACTCGAATTCTTTTCTAAACTTTATTTTTTTTAAAGTACCTACCACACTTTACTGTTTTGCCATAAGCTTCGCACGAGATGCACTTATTATCTACAGGGTGTCCCTTAATTCATGCATAATATCATAAAGGGTGATTTTTGGGTATATTCTAAGAAAAAAAAACAGTAAGGGCCTATCTCCAATTTTTATATCATATATAGCGGCTTTAAGAAATGGGTTAGTTTAGTCTACCCTGACCCATGTTAACGGTGTTTCTAGCAGTTTCTAGCATGTTCCGTTTAGATAGATGGATAGATTCAACACAGAATATGTGAAAAAGTGGCTTCATATGAGGATATTCGGACATACTTTTAAATTCAGAGATTCTTTCGTAAGCTCCACTACACAAGTGGGGAATGCTTTATCCAGCTCAATATTTTCCTCCCATTATGATATTCAAAAATTCAAAACATATGTGCATCAAAATCTCCTTTTAAATCCTCTCCAACTTTCGTAAACGCTCACACTATGCTCAAATATTATTATAGCAAAAGCAAATGGCGTCGCTTGACTTCAAATATTAAATCGTTGGAAATCCTCAGAATACGTGGAATCATTACGGCAATGGATTTGAATTTCCCACCGATGATTACACAACTCCCCAAAAAAAAAAAAATTTTAATATGGGATCAGACCACCTTTACTATAGATTTTCGGGGTCGCTGAATCCGAATCCGATCACCATTTTACCCTATCACGTCAGGATATTTTGCTTGCGTTTGAGGAAGTTTGTCTATTTTTGTATCCCTGCTCTGCGAATGATTCCCTGAAAGAGCTAAAACTCTGGTGTCCTAGGTTTATTGGGGTTAACCTGGTTGGGTTTTAGGGAGTTTGAACTTTTTTGCACCTGTCATCCTTAAGCTATACCATCCGAGAGCTTCAACTCGGGCACCCTGGGTCACTGGGGGTTGACACTGAGGTCACTGAGGTTATGAAAAATCCTGACGTGATAGGGTAAAATGGTGGTCGGATTCGGATTCAGCGACCCCGAAAACCTATAGTAAAGGTGGTCTGATCCCATATTAATTTTTTTTTTTTTTTGGAGCTGTGTTATGGTACCTAGATTAAATTTGGTGACAAATTTTGATGGTCGATCTCATTCCGTTACACAGCTTTGGTGCATTTGAGTTGCGCAGTTGTGAAGTTGCATCACCGGTGATCTCACTTTCAATACTAATACGTTAGGCAACATTCCGGGTGGTTCCAATAAATTCAGAAATTCAGTCGGATAATTCACGGTTTGTTGATCGTCCAATACCGAGTCCATCGATTTTTATTTGACTTTTTCGCCAGGAAGATTTAATTCAATTTGATCATTGATCTTGTTGACATTAATTTTTTGGTGCTAAAATTGCACTCCCCCACAGCCGATCTGGACTTTTTTTTTATAATTGGGAGAACCTTTTCGACAACGACTGAAATATTCAGTTGCAGCAAATGTACACGTTTGGTCGTTGATAGCATGATTTTCTCGACTCTGCTCCAAAGATACTATTTGGTTGGTTCCTCAAGTCGAGCGATTTCTACTAAGCCCAAGTGATAATTTTATATGATTTTAAGGGCAAATTCAATGGAAGCTTAAGTACTAAGTGAGCTGTCGTCCGCCTTGAAATAGCGTTGATGCAATTCAAATATTTGTGTTTCCGAAACGTCTTAAAAAAAAAAACAATACAAGCACTAGAGCTTTTTTACGAATAGAAAATGAACTTTATTTATTGAGGTATAACTTACAACTAACTTGGAAGGTTAGAAAGACTGAACTCAGAAAATATAATAATATGGAAATACCAGAGGAATGTATTTTTGATTTTTGTGGAAACGTAAATCAAAAGAAATTTGATTACTGGGAAAATATGGATAGACGGAATTGTGTTTACTTCGTGTCCGATATGTAACCCACATATTGTTTTTCCTGGTTTACATCGAAGTGCAGTCCTCGCACCAGTTCTTTATTTTGGACACTGTTTTTGTACCCTACCGGAGCCGAAATCATTTCCAATTTGGAGAAGGAATTATATTGTTGAACGAATATGCACACCGATTTTATTCTAATCTGGATTTTTATAGAAATAAGTGCAAATCATAAATTATGAAAACTATATGTCCCGTTGTCTAAAGCATTCGATTTGGGCTTGGTTTCAGTATATTTAGTTTTGCATTAAATTATTTCAGGTTAGGTTACATTGATTTGCAATTTGGCTAAATATATTTGCGAATGGTAGGTATAAAGATAAATCAGTGCGAATCATTGACTTGCTGTTTTCTCGAATTCAACATTGAATACGTTTCTTTCAAATACGATTATTGCCGATCTGCATCCCACCGTGAGCGCACGCGTGGGAGTGTGGTCCATTTGCTCGTTGTGTTGTTTTTTCCAATTTAACAATAGAAACAAAAACAAAAATAGATCACAAAAAAAAAAAAAAAAACAATAATAATCAAAGTCCTTATATATAAATAAATAGTGTTAAACCTTAACTATCAATAATACCTACCGCGCCGCGCGCCTCCGTGATAACAAATAATAAAAAAAAAATAATAACAAAAAAAAATAGTGCAATATATAAGAACTCCATTACACACTGCAAAATATAACACAGCGAGTTTAAACTGTGCTCCCTCCCTCTCCGTTCCATCACCGCTCACAGTTGCTCAGTGTAGCTATTGTATACATTGTGTGGTAAACACCTTACAGTGTTGCAATAGACTATACATAGCAATATTGGATAGATTGCGGTTGTTAATTCTGGTTGTACAGGAGCGGATCAGTGTGATTTTCCATTAAGGCATAACACTAATGGCAAATTGCATTGTGAAGTTTCTTTGATGCCCAAAATTAATTACCTTCATAGTTAATTGTCTAGTTTTGGTTTTTTTTTTGTGTTTGTGTACTGCAATGACTGGTAAGTTTTGTGTCGAGTATTGTAACATTCGGGGGCTCCGAAAAAATTTCTGTGCTGTGTACGTTCACACTGTTTTAAACAGGCCAGCTGTTTTGGCACTAAGTGAAACCCAGGTTGGTGAAAACACCGATCATACGGAGTTTAACCTACATGGGTATATTTTAGTGCCATTATTCTTTTCCCATCATGGTCTTGCCGTATACGTACGTAATGATGTTGCCTATCAGCTTCTACCACAGTATGGTACCTGTGTAAATACTAATTTTAATTATATGTGGTTCAAATTCACTGTCCAAAGGCGCATCATTCATACATGTTTTATTTATCGCAGTCCAAGTTTGGATAGTAATTCGACTTCAAATGAATTCGATGCCCTGTCCGACTCTATCCAGAGAATTGTTTCCCATTTTCCGCACAGTGAGATCGTTGTTACGGGCGATTTCAATGTACACAATTCTTCGTGGCTGCGCTATTCTGGTCAGACAACACCCGAAGGAAGGTATGTTGAGATTTTTGCTGAGTTAAACAATCTAACCCAGCTTGTTGACGAGCCAACTCGGATTCCTGACGTTGCAGGTCAATCGGCCAACACTCTAGACTTGTTCCTTACCTCAAACCCTGATAAATACACCATAAATGTTTTATCGCCTCTAGGCACTTCAGACCATTGTGTCATATCTGCGAATTTCTCGTGTCAACAATCTCCAGTTAAAGAAAAAAACCCTGTAAGAACCGTTTGGCTGTACGAGAAAGCCAACTGGAACGGTCTTAATAAATTCTTCGGGAAATTTAACTGGTCGCTATGCTTCCTCGGTAGTGATGTAGATTCCAGTGCAGATATGGTCTCAAATCTGATTCTCTATGGTATGAGAAATTTTATTCCGAATAGGACAAAATCTATCAGACCGAAAGAAAACTCCTGGTTTGATTCGAGCTGTAAAGAGGCTATCAAGGTAAAAGAAGTAAGTTTCCGTTGTTTTAAAGCCAATCCCACTGAGGAAAACCGGAATAAGTACAAACAAGCTAGAAAGACCTGTAACATTCATATCCGACGAACTAAATTTTTATATGATCAAAAATTACGGCAAAAAATACTATTATGTCCCAAAGGCAGTAAAAATTTTTGGTCATTTGTAAAAAACATACGAAACACTGCGTCATCCTCAGTTCCAACGCTCGTCTTCAATGACATTCCTGTTGTAAGTTCGATAGATAAAGCCAATTTGCTTGCAGCACAATTTGCTGTTAATTCGACACTACCAGAGAGTGACATGACTCCTCCTGTACTTGAGAGCGTAAACGATTATATGGGACGAATCTTCTTTCGCACTCGTGCAGTTGTTAGAGTACTAAAAGATCTTGACATTCACAAATCCGCTGGCCCGGATAGTATCAACGCTATTGTTCTGAAGAGGTGTTCTTCAATCGCTGGCAAAACCTCTACGTAAGCTTTTCCATCTGTCCTACTCTTCAGGTCTCTTTCCGAGTAGATGGAAAACAGCATTTGTCCAGCCAGCCCCTAAAAAAGGCGAATCCTCCTCCCCCTCTAACTATCGTCCAATTGCACTTACGTCCCTTCTTTCCAAGGTCATGGAAACGCTGATCAATTTTCAGCTTAAGAAATATCTTGAAGAACGAAAGCTCCTTAATGACCGGCAGTATGGCTTTCGTAGCAATAGGTCCTCTGGTGATCTGATGGTATATCTCACCGAAGAGTGGAACAAATCTTTACATCGTTTTGGAGAAAGTAAGATTATTGCGCTTGATATTTCAAAGGCATTTGATAGAGTTTGGCATCAAGCTCTCTTATCGAAAATGCGTGCATTTGGTATCGATGAATCTTTCTTAGTTGGATTAGAAATTACCTTTCGGACCGTTCACTTCAAGTAGTTTTGGACGGTTTCAAATCTGATATCCACAAAATAAATGCTGGTGTGCCCCAGGGCTCCGTATTGTCTCCGACACTCTTCCTTATATTCATAAATGATCTTTTATCTGAAACTTCTAATCCACTTAATTGTTTCGCTGACGACAGTACCCTCAGCTTTTCATATTCGTTCTTAGATTCTCATCCCTGTCCTTCGGATGTGGACTTCCAACGGCAGCGTATGATAAGCTCATTAAATTCTGATCTTGACAGCATTGTCCTATGGGGAATCAAAAACCGTGTAGAATTTAATGCCTCGAAAACTCAATGCTGTTTACTGTCGCTAAAGCATAATCCTCCCTCAATGCCACTATCCATGGATGGCACTTGCATCGAGGAAACTGAACATCTTTCAGTACTCGGTATGTGTATCACAGACCACCTTTTGTGGAATGATCACATATATGATGTCGCCAAAAACGCTGCTAAGTGTTTAGGTTTTCTCCGCCGATGCAAAAGAAGTTTTTTACCCCTTCTATCTGGCTGTAATCTACAAGGCATATATTCGTCCAAAGCTTGAGTACAATTCCCATATCTGGGCAGGTGCTCCAAAAACCTACTTGAGTCTCTTGGACAAAATTCAAAAGAGAGCTATAATAATGATAGGTGACGCTTGTCTAACTCAAACATTTGAATCTCTCGAGCACCGCCGTAATGTTTCATGCCTATCATTATTTTATCGGTATTTTCATAAACAGTGCTCTAGTGAAATAGCCAGTTGCATTCCTCCCCTTAAACAATTCAACCGTAATACCCGTACTTCTAGGAATGCCCATCAGTTTACCCTTGAGCCCAACTTCGGACGTACTGTCAAATACAGAAATTCTTTTTTTAGTCGCACTACACGGATGTGGAATGCTTTACCTGGCTCAGTATTTCCCACTCATTGCAGTGTGCAGACATTCAAAACCAATGTGCATCGGTATCTCCTTTCTAATCCTATCCTAATTTCCTAATTGCTCGCACTGTGTATTTAACATTATAAGGGTATTCATAACCCCTTGAGTGCGCGTATAATATAAAAAAAAAAAAAAAAAAAAATTGCGTTCAACTACCTATTTAGTTTTAGATGTTTTTTTGTTTAAATTATCCTCACTTATAACAAACCGTATACAGTATGAAAAAAACTACTTTATTTTTCATCATTGAAAGGCTTAAAACAAAACTCCTATAAATTTAACACACCCTTTGCTTGTTCAACTGATCCAATTCCAAACATGTAACTGAATTCAAATCTAAAAACTCAACCGCCTCCATCCAACTCGAACCTTCAAAAGCCTGTTATGGATACCTCGCATTTAAATGTTATATCCCTTCACAAAAAGTGTACCAAAAAAAAATAAATTTTTCAAAAATCTTTAATTAAAACTCTTGTTCCTGGTCAACGCACACGCGGCCAACCACCAACCTAATAATCGAGTTTCTGAAGCTAGAGCATCCGGATCTGCATGGCAACACAAATCCAAATAAAAAAACACCATTCGCCCGGGAGATAGAAAAAAGGGTCTATTATTGGTGGTTGGTTTTGACCCAGCTATTAACTTCGTTTCCACCAGTCACGTATGCAGAATACAGCGCGTCCTTTATCCTTTATCCTAAATCCTGTTTTCTGATGAGTATGATGTATGAGAGCATACAAGATTTTTTTTTCTATGTTAACGTCATCAACCCCCTTTGAACTCGGACAACCCTTAAATGATACACACACAACACAATGGCCACTGGATATTATTCTGCCTAGGATTCTCGACCCTTTTTTGTGTATTTTCAGAACTTTTCAATATGGTCCTTGTTGCTATGGGACAAAACAGAAATCGAGGATCATAATTGCAATCATCAGGCCAGCTAGCGTAGCAACAGTGTGCGGTGTGTGTCCTGAAATCTATTTCATCATATCACAATACAATGTGAGTGATGATGGTGGTGGTGTTGTGCACCTTTCTCGATTGCATAATGGAATCTAAAATTTCAACAAGTAGCAAAGAGTGGTAGATGGTTGTTCTCCGCACATATTCAATTCACTTCAAAACCAGGGTAAGAGATGAGTGTGTATAGCGAAAGCAAAAGCAACAATCAGCCCGGCAAAATAACATATATCATAATAAACAACCCCATCAGAGGATTTTATATGATTATAAAGGTGGATGGAAATAAAAATTTGAGTCCTTTGGCGAAGCTCGTGAAAGTGGGAAAAATATATAAAAAGGGGTTGGGTTGACGCTAGTTCATTAGCATATTTCTCGCGTAGAGCGGTGGAATAAATTTTCAGCTCACAATAAAAGAATAAAATTCTTATTCTCTCCGCTTTTTTTCTTCTTCTTTATTGTTTAATAAGAAAGAAGAAACAAACCCGCGGGACTTGCATGCAGCACCTTTCCCCACGGATCATTATGCAATCGCGAAATACCAAAATGCCATGTTCCCTGTTATTTTAGTCGTCCTTTTTTGTTGTTGCTGTTGTTGTATTGTAGTTTCTTTTGTTTGATGGTGTTCTTTGTTTGTTTATTTGATTCGCCCTTGACTGCGCTAATTCGCGGGCATTACGGGTTCTTTTGATCATGAGAGGGGCGAAGGATAGCAGTTTTGCTGTATAGTTTTTGACAAGGACAACAAAAGATTGTATGTATGAGTGATGAGTGAGTGCATGTTGTGCGAGTTGAGTGAATGCAATTTTTAAGATTAATATTTTTGTTGCATAGTTATGTGTATGTATTTATATTCGGGTGAAAGGACATATAGAATGGTGTTGACAATTGACATACTTTCTAATGCGACATTGAGAGATGCTATCAGTGTCCTTAAGCTGGGATAAGTTTCTGCTTGTTCCCTCTTCATTTGCATATTATTTAAGGAAAATTGAATTGATTGCGGGTCCCGCTTGAGGAGATCATGAGAACTCGTTTCGTTGAAGTGCTTTATGACTCAAACACGAAATTTATGAGAAAAAAGTGAAGAGACCGTGAAATGAATTATTAGCTGCAGAGAAGAATAGTCAATGAAATATTAAAGCAATCAAAAGAATAATTCTTTTTCTAGATACTCATCACGAAAATATTGTCGACACTTCACTTCATTTGGCTAAGTTCACACATGTACATATTATTTATGTATACACATTGCATAATACATACAGGAACTCATAATTAGTCCATTTTCGATGTCGTTATTAAGGATGAATACACTCATTTCTGGATCAATAAGTCCTTTCATCATCATTGACTAAATATCTATTTTGTTTTGTTTCACCCATCTTTTCCATATACCCACAAACTGACTGAGATAATGACCCATTATCCGACAGCAACAATTTCATCTGGCACTTACTTTGTTTCGAAACTAGCTCTCATTTAACAGATGGATAAATCATTAGATAGAAAAAGATTGAGTTTCATGTGACTTTTTTCTGCAATTATACATCTTCCCGCCGCCCACAGTGCTTACTTTTTGATTTTAGCTTGATGATCCGACATCCTTTTCTCAGTCAATATTAGTTTTCTAGGATGCAGAACAAAGCTCCCAAGGGACGTTATTAGTGAAATCCCAAAGCGAAAATTGTTTGTTTCTTATTCTGCGCCCAAGGACATTCAAAACGAAACGCAGTGAAGGATAGTAAATGGCTAGGGGCTTTAACGTTGGCAACTATAAATAGAAAGTTGTGCTGTGGAAAATAATTATTTAAATCTTAAGTTGAGCACTTCCTACTTATGTGAACTTTGTATACAAGACTCTCAATATGATCTGAAAAAAACTTAATTTCTGCAGTACTAGTAAATGACAGTTATTTTGTCATTTTCTAAAATTTTGTGGAATGTACTAATTTCTCGTTAAACGAATTGTTAAATTTTATAAACTTTTCTTAAGAATCTGCTTTCAAATTCAAGTCCTTATAAATTGTATTATTAATAATGAAATACATTACATAACTGTTAGTTTTTTACTCCAATTAATGTAAAATACAAAACTGTTGCTACAGGCGCCTGCCTGCCGACTGAACATACCCTAAGCGGAGCAACAGAGTTGCGTGAGCGGGTGTGAGCCCCGAAAAGGGAGTTAACATCCTGAATCCTGAATGTATTATACGAATATAACGGCAAAAACTACTTTTTTATTTTAAACGAAACATTTTATGCTTGACCTTAAGTCACAAACAGATTTGGCCTTATGTCACTTTGTAAAAGCGACATAAGGCCAAATTTGCTTATGAAATAAATATAAAAATGCAGTTCGGCCTAATCTCGCTTTGTCAAAGTGCAATAAAACCAACTGTTGAAAGTGAAATAAGACCAACTTAGCCTTACTTCACTTTGTAAAAGTGCAAAAAGACCAACTGCTGAAAATTGGCCTAATTTCACTTTATAAAAGTGCAATAAGGCCAATTTTTGAAAGTTGGCCTTATTTCACATGGCTTTATTTCACGGCACCGCGTCAATAGTACAAATATTTTTTTTTACAAAATATTTTTTTTTAATTTTCGAATTTTGGCCGAATTATAGAGGGCGCAAACGTCGACTCATCAAAAAATACATGGTCCCATGGCGGACACTTAATCTCAGTATTGTCTGGACTGAAACAAAAAAACAAAGTGGGTTATTTAAAGGAAGGTTTCTTACGAGACAATTTACCACAATTTGTTTAAAAAGTCAAAACAATTTTTTTTTTTTTTAATTTTTTTGGGCATTTTTTTTTTGTTCATAATTTTTTGGTCAAATTGTGGTAAATTGTCTTAGAAAACATAAAAACAAAAACAATCAAGTTGCAACAAGTTTTTTGAAAATCGGTTCAGTAGATCCGGAGATTAACTGTCCGCCATGGGACCATGTATTTTTTGATGAGTCGAAGTTTGGGCCCTCTATAATTCGGCCAAAATTTGAAAATTAAAAAATATTAATTTTTTTTTGTACTCTTGACGCATGTATTCATTATTAAAAAAAATTATGTTATTAGCTAATAAGGTTTCCGAGAAAAAAATTCCCATAAATTGTGTTTTGGCATTCTAGACCGTACTAGTACCTTAAGACAATTACTGTAATGATAATTTATCGAAATTATTAAAGTTTTTATAAAATTTGCGAAAAGTATAAAAGTTTGATAAATATTACTCATCTCATACAAATAGTGTGTACAAAAATTTTAAACTAATCGGTCTATCAGTGAACGTACAGAAGACGCATTGACATACAAACGTACAGATGTACTGACGCACAAACGCGCAAGCAAGCGAAATGAGACAATCACCACTTGAACTTCCCATCATCGGAATATTATACCTTGGACTTTTTTCACGGAACTTAGGCTAGGACCGCACTTGCGATTTCAATCGCACGATTTTTTAGTCGCAAAAATAGAACATATGAATTTAAATGCGAATGAACGCACTTGCTACTTACAAATCATGACGATTTAAAAGTCGAAATTTGTTTCATTTTTCTTGCGATGCGATTATCGTAAGCTTAAATGAAACAAATGTACTCAAATGGATATGCCCACACTTGCGATTTAAATTACTGCGACTTTAAAATCGTAGTCGCAAAGAGAAATTGGCATGCACGCACTTGCGATTTTTAATCCACGATTTTTTAGTCGCAAAAAGTAAGACACATGGCCTTAAATCTGAATGCACGCACATGCGACTTAAAAATCGTAGCGATTATAAAAATGAAAAAAGTTCTATTTTTTCAAGCGATTTTTCTGTCGCTACTTACTTGTAGCAAATGCGTGCACTCACATAAAAAGTAGTGTGTTTTATTTTTCGCGATTAAATAATCGCGCGGCCAAAAAATCACAATTGCGTGCATGACAATAATTTGTAGCGACTACGACTTTTTAATCGACTCGACGAAAAATCGCAAGTGCGGTCCTAGCCTTATACTTGTCCTATTGTATAAATAATGCCACATTTCCATGAAATGTGTTTTCTAGTAGGGGCAGGTAGGTCTTAAGATGAGACAAGTTGTGTGTCATACTTATATCAACATTTTTATCATTTAATAAAAGCCTTACAATAAAGTTATCTGCGGATATAACATGTTCCAAAAAAACCCACTGTGGATTTTCGGGTTGGTAAGCATCCGTGAGACCTAATCAATGGGCCAATGGGTGCTTGCATTTATTTATTGAAAACTCTTAAAGAAAAAATTTAAAGATCAATTTTTTCAAATACTACATAAATATTACCTTGCCTGAGCCAAAAGAACTTGGTCATCATCTAAAAGTAGCGTTCGCCGTTTATGGTGATCGCAAAGTCAGCACGTGGCCTACACGAAATTTACCAGAAACATTGACTTTTTGTGGATACATTCACCCTTATTCCGATAGTCGGTTTACTAAAACGCCAGTAAAACGACAAGGCTCTAGAAACGGAAATTGGAATTTTATTGAAACGACTATCGTTATAATGCTTAGAAAAGTGAAGAACATAGAGAATGCTACCCTTTTCGTGTTATTTAAACCCAAAATGTGGTCTCTGGAGCCTTCTCGTTTTAAAGGCGTTTTATTAAAACGACTATCGGAATAAGGGTGATTTAGTTTTTATGAGTTTCTTATCCGTCCACTTTTCATTTAATTTATATAAAAAATAGTTCAGTTTTAATTAAATAAATTTAATAAATTAAACAATAAAAATTATAATTAGAAAAAATTAACTGATTTACTTGCCTTTGACTTTAATTATCCTTTTTTTGCGATTACTTTTCGATTGATTATTTACTTTTTGAACTGTACATTATTTTATGATTGATTGCATGATTTTTAAAGCATACACTTTTTGGCTTTACTTTATAATGTTAAACAAAATATACTATTCCACATACATTGCCATTGTAGACTTATATGATCCCACATCGAGCATGTTTGCTTATTGAAGTACCCGTTCATCCCAGAATTGGCTCATTAGTTGAAATTGATTTTTTCAGTGAAATCAGGTTCCGGTTATTAACTTATAATGGTGATTTATCTTGTCTGAAAAATAAAAATATAAAAATATTAGCACCAACATTACCGACTTGCATTGTTAACATCTAACCATTCTTATTGGAAAATACAATCAGTTCTGAGGAAATGACAAATTCGGGCGAAAATCCTGGTCGGGATAAGATTGTATATAGGTTCCTCACATTCCTGCCGATTACACGAGCACCGAAATGGTTTAGAGTTGTAAATCTATAGGTCCTGGTTGGTTACAAGGTGTTCCAATTCAAATTTATTTTTTCAAGTTTCCATGGTTTCTATAATTGGAAAAAATCGAATTCATAATATATCCTTAAGTGAAAAAAAAACAGGAAACATTTAGAAAAAATCAAATGTTGTGAGAAAAATTATCAAAATTCGGTCTTAGAATTAAGAACTATTCGCATGAGAGCAATCATCGAATAGGGAAACATTGAGGGTTTTCTAATAGATATATCCGAACTTTGGCAGCTGATTGCGGCAATATTCTTGAAGCTTCACCAATTTCGCTGTCATTTATTAAATCTGTATTGTGAAATCAATATGGAGAGTAATATATAAGTTTAACAACATGTGCAAATGACTAAATTGTTTTATGAAAATGGGTCTTCTGGACGTGCAACATTTCGGATGCTTCTCCCATTTCACGCCGCTGTCCGTAAGAGTTTGTAGAAGAATCGAAGGCAGACAAACAAACGCCGCGCTAAAAAAAATCGGCCTTTACTCGACCACATCTTTGCGAATTCTGGGTTGTGGCTTGATTTTACACCTGCACAAACTTAAATTGACCCAGAGGCTGAGACTTAAGAACTATAGAATATGATGCTTGTTTGCTAACTGAACTGACTGACGAGCATTAGAAAAATAGCCCCAAATTCGGTCAAAAAATTATATTCAGCGATCACCGATGAGGCCCATTTCTCGGTGAATGGGTTCATCAACATGCAAATTTGTTGAATTTGGGCCAATTACAATCCACACCAGATCCAAGAAAATATAAATTCAGAAAAAGTTACTGTTTGGTGTGGATTTCGAGCTCGTCCAATAATTGGTCGTTCTTTGAAAACGACGTTGTCCGGACCATCACCGTCAATGGTTATCGATAGTAACTAATTTCTTTTGTACCAAATTGTCACCGACTACATGTCGTTTCAATAAGATGGCGCTGCGTGCCACACATTTTAAACGTCATTCGCGACAAATGCTGTGTGAACGAAATGTCAAAATTAACGAATATTCATTTATTCGTCGGTCATTGGTCACTCTCATGTAAATAGCTATTTACCTAAGTATGTATGTATATATATTATAGCTTCAAATCTGGGTGGAAATGGAAGACATATCTCTTTTACACGAGATTTTAGGCTGAATATTTTTTCCTGTACTCACTGTTTCTCTGCGAACAATAGGAAAAAGTTAGCGAAATGGGAAGGTGGGAACATTCTTTGTCGGCTTTTCATTTTGAGAAATAATGCAATGCAGAAATGCAGTCTTTACATTTAATTGTGATGAAAAAACCTAATTTTATTGTGACAGTAGAAAAGAATCTCGTACCAAATTTTAATCAAATCTCTCTATCCGTTTTTCGTTTTTGGACGTACGGTTAAATTCAGAAATTCTTACTATAGCCATACTATACTCTATACCGGGGCCTTCCCTCTCACATCGTTATTCAAACATTCAAAACCAATTGAGGACCTTGCATCAAAAGGGGGGCAGGTCCACATTTTGGTGCAAATGAGGGGCAGATCAAAAATTTAAAAAATCGCAGTAATTACTAGTATTGTTTATTTAACCTAAAACTTGATTAAAAAAATGTGAAAATAAGCAAATTTTTTAACACCATATCATTTTTTAACATTTTAGGGTAGTCATAATCTTTCAAGTGCGCACGAAATATAAAAGAAAGCGCTCTAGATTTGATCTGTGATCTGTTAAAGGTGCTCCTTCTGATAATGATTCCAGATATATTCCGAGGATCAATTGCCTTGTCAGCTAAAATTGAACTGCAAGTGTTCATGTTGGCCCAGGATTAGGTCTAGTTAAATCGCATGATCGTCCAATTTCAACGCTTCGTACGCTCCAAATTTTCTGAATGATGATGAGGAGTACCTTCTCAAAAATTACTGATCTCATATTAAGATAAGAGGGATTTGTTTCCTTTGAGAAAATAAGGAAGGACCATTTGGTCTTAATTACTAATTGTAAATTTCACTTAAGGCTTTAAAACAAATCCGCAAACTTAGTTTTCGATTTGAAGTTTAAGGGTGATTTAAGTTACAGTGAACTTTTCTGTAGCTAGGAATATCAACATTTAACCCGTGAAATTGATTTATGATCTGTTTCTAAAAGTAAAGATCCCACGAATATTTCATTTGCCAAATACATATACTTAAGGCAATCGCTCCGATTCGCTACATTCCCTATTCGAACAATGAAAAGGACGAAAAGGTCATAATAATCGTATAGCTCTAGATTAATTTTGATAATATTGTTTGAGTTAAATCACCTTCGGCACCCCATTGGAGAAAACAAAATTGTCCGTTCACTGAGCACAACTATATCATTTTGAATCGTATTTATCGAAGAATTCACTTTCTACGCCACTATACCTACTACTGGAAAACCCCTATATATATTCCTAGACCAAAGACCACCACCGACCGCTACAACTATTTATGTCTAACCCTTTTATCGTTTCGACCAGGACACCGAGCAGCAGAAGCAATAAGGTAATTTAAACGCGCAATCGTTTTGCATTCCAATTCTGGGCGATTAAAGTGAAACCATTGCCTGAGATTTATGCGAAAGGTTTTATTCTTTCGCTTTATCCTCTGCTTCTAGGATAACCCTTGTTCTATTTCCTGCATGCTGTTCTCTGCTACCGCCACAGCTATAGCATAGCTGCAAAATATACACACACCAATCTGAATGAATAAATAAAGCCATCAATGAACTGGAAATTTTAATGCAATGAGTTATTGCTCAGTCATAATTCATATATTGCCGTGCCATACCGTTGTGTCGTGTTGGTCCTTGGTCCTAGATCCTGCCATATAGTGTTTAAAGGATGTATGTGAGTCACAAAGTTTTCTCCTTGTTACGCTTCTTGCGCATTGTTTCATTGTTTCATCTTTTAACAATCGCACCGCGACTCGACTACTATGATGGGCATACCAGTTCGGGTATATTGGGGTATTGGCTTTTGTTTTCGTAATATGTGTTTATAGATATCCTCGCGATATGTGGTGATGCACAAACGCAAAAGCCGAGCATCTATAGGTATTGTATTATGGTTACAAAAGATACTCATACACACAGTTATATAGCGGAAGGAAGCAGAAGGATATGTGAAATGCGACGACACGACCGACGTACCCAAAAACTGGGAGATGTATTGTTGCTTTTTTCTGTCAGTAAAAATTTATATTTCTACCTACATATATATTTTTTTCGGTTGTCTTTTCCAATTTTCTTTTAACAACGGGTGTTATCAATTTTTATTAGGTGGTGGCTTCCATAAATTTTCCGCGAGCATTGTTTCGGGATATTTTATGTATGATTTACAGATACATAAATCATTTCGGAACGCATTATGATATTTTTTTCCTTTGAAGAAAGAACAAGTTTTTATCCTCAAGCAAAAATCCTGATTTTGGATTCACAAAAAAAATTATTTCAAAAATTCTCTATAAGGATTCTTTTTATAATTCACGAACGGTGAGAAAATATGATTTCATAAATTTTTGAACAAATTGGAATTGAATACTTTCGACACGCTTGTATACTTATTTTTTTGTTTAATAAGTGCTAATCACTCGAGATGTAGGTTAATAGCAAACAAACTGTGGTATTTCGCTGCAATCTCAAGACTCCTTCTTTCTGTCAATTCTCCAAGTTAATCTAAGTTCGAAGAATAATTCTTCTGAACCTTGTAGCAGTTTTGTAGATAAAATGGAATTCAGTGGATCGGCTTTATTATTTGGATTCGCTTGTGACAAAATTTCAAACTCGAGAAACGAACACTTTGAATTTTTAAAACTTCGTGAGGTATTAAATTAAGTTTACACAATTGATAGGGTAGATCATACAATATTGTCAGACCAGAGAATGTTTGACAATTATCTACCAAAAGTTGTGTGTTTACACGGTTGGCAGAAAATCTGCCAATCTGTTTCAATTTACTGTCAGAAGTTGGATGGCAATTTATTGTCAGATAGCTTGCTGAATACCTAATAATAATAATACCAATCGTGTAAGCACACAACTAATTGTCAGTTATTGTTGGTTATTCAAACTCCATACCTTCGCCCAATTTTGTTCGATGTTTTTCCAGATGGGAATTAAATGTCGTTCGCAAATTCTCCCATCTCCACTACATTCAGCTATGGTTATAATTTATAAATATCTATAGTAACTGCGACTTCGTGCCATTAAATTTCTTTTGGCAACTTACAGTCAGGCATATTTCCATTTCTGGTCTTTTCTTATTGTTTACTATTAAATAAATGCAATAATTACAATAAATAAAATTTTGAACAATTAACACCAATATCTACATTAACCTCAAATCAACGTCCAATTTCACTGCAAATTTTCTGACAGTCAAAAAATTGTATAATGTTAACAAAAAGTGCATCTTACAATTTCTTCAATGTCAGAAACGTCAGACAACGGTAAAAACTGGAAGGCCTCAAATACTTTACAGTTTATCGTCTTACAATTAATTGTAATTGACAATACCGTTTTAAGACATTGTAAGCATGTTTTCATTGAAAGGTCTGACAATATTGTACCTAGCTTTAGTACCTTTTCATACGAAAAACGTTATAATTGTACAAACGTTCGACACTTACAAATAAACTATGGCTCCGATTGTTCCGGCCACAATTCATTATATTATTATTAATATTATTAAAACTTTAAAAAATTTAATCGGTCATATTTTCTAGCACCTTATATCTATGTATTTACTTTTGATATTTGTATGAAGCTACTAAAGAGCAAGTTCGGTATCTCTTTCAAATCCTCTCCTACTTTCTTTAAACGCTCGCACTGTGCTCAAACATTTTAAAATTAGTAATAATCCCTTTAGTGCGTGAAAATTATAAAAAAAAAAGTTTTGCCCTTTATCGGGATCTTCAATATTTCCCTATAAGTAAAATTGAAATTTTGTTTAGCTCCAAGACAAATGGTACCTGCGATACAGCCTTTTTTTTTGTATGTCTAAAATAACTCTAATGACTCTGAAAAAAATAAGTGAACTATTGGTCAACATTTTGATAAAAGACATGTTAACAAAAATTTTGATTAAGGGCACCACTCATAGTATCGTTTGTTTGATGTCCGACTTTGTCATTAACAGCTCTCCTTATTTTTTCGATTTAGTTTGAAATAACTTCCTCGAACTTAAAATAATATCTTATACAAAAATGTTTTACAAATATATACGGATTAATGATTGTTTTTGAAATTATTTCCTCTAATATATGCAATAAAATACTTACAATTTGCGTACCATGATTTTTTGATTTAAAAGAAATTTTGTATATAAAAAATTAATTTCAATTAATAAAAATCCTATCAAGATTTTTTTTAAATTCTGTTTGAATAAATTTATTTTCTCCAAAAATCAGACGACATTTTTCGAACTCGAATTTGTTTTGGTGAAGTGTTTCGAATTTAAACAACGTGTTTCATGCATTTTTGTCTAATTACATCCATGTTCTTAAATTTACAATTCAAAGGTACTTGTACATGTACATAGAAATATTTTTTTTTTTTTTTTTTTTAATTAAAATTCATAAAAAAAACTAGCCTACTTATCCAAGCAATAACTTAAAACTAACTTACTGGCCCTACGCGGGCGCTCTAAGCTAAACTATATCTTAAATCTAATACCTTTCGGCCTAAAAAACTATTTTCAATTCAAGCTATGTATATATATATTTTTTTTTTGTTGTCTCGAGAAAATTAAGAAAAACTCGGTACATAGAAATATGCATACGTGTGGATGGATGGATTTTGACTTGAAATAATTAAACACAGCGTGAGCCAGGTTTTGAAATTCTGAATATCAAGGGCTTAAGAAAGAATCTCTAAGCATTACAGTACGCCTGAAACGGAGCCCAAAATTAAATCGGTGGATAAGAGAAACTGGCTATTTCACTGTAGAAGATTGTTTAAAAAAAATCTGATAAAATAACAAAACAGAAAAAGTACTCATACGCCCGAGTGCACAATCGAATTCCTTTGTATACATACAAAAATATTGTGTAATAAAAATGAAAAAAATATCTGTACTACTATAATTTGTTCTAAATATTTTAAATGCAGGGATAGCATATAATATTCCTTTCGTCCTTTCGTTTATTCGTTAAGAAATATGTTACTTTTTACTACTCAAATGATCTCAGAAGTCTGGATTCAAAAAATCTTTTCAATAATAAATACTCTCATATTTAAAAAACAAATTGTCTTAATGTATGTATGTACATAATATGTATGTATGTAAAAACACAAATTCTTAAAAATGGTACATTGAGTAATTTTCCAAATTTTCTTATCAACTTCTGCAATTTCTGTTTAAAATTAGATAAACGACAGTTAACTAGGTATATTCGTCGGCACTTTTCAATATTTTTTATCAAAAACTTAATGCCCATGTTTTTTTCTTTAAATTCTTTCATAACTTGGTTACGCTCCCACTATGCTAATTAGTTTTACGGCCAAAACTCTACTAATTCAAATTTAAAAAAAAATATCTTAAACACCTATTGTCTGTAGTTTAAATTAATAAATAGTTAAACCTTTTCGCTTGACTTTGTAAGGCAGAATATCTAGGTATATACCTATTTCCAAATTAAATAATGATGAATAATCACCCCTATCACAGAGTCCCTCGTAACAAGTCCCCGGAAATTTTGCTACGCTATGAATACCTACGAATAAATTTACATCATAGGCCCCGAACGAAATCAAAAAAGCATTTTCCTAATTTCGGAGTTTCAAAATCAGTTGATTTGCGTCAAAATGTAAAAAAATAAATAAATTTCCGTTGTTCATCTTTTGATTTAATTTTAATTTTGTTGCTCTTTGAAAATGGATACCATATTGCCGTTGCAATCTTTGTAATAAATGTAGAAAATACGCGAAGAAGACAAACACCAAAAATGAGATTTATTACGGAAGGATACCAATATTTCTTTGTATTAACGTTATTTGCCCTTGAAAAAATAAAAAATATAAACAAATTCACATGAAAACAATAATAAACATTGTTTTTACTATATATGTACCTATTTTATTTGCATGTCCTTTATTTTCGTTCGCTTAGTTTTATTTGTGTTTCGTTTTAAATTGAGCTCCGATCAAAATATCTGTTCGTAGAAAAAACTGTTCAACTTCCTATTCATTCGGGGCTAGTGATACCATTATTCATGACCACCGAATTTCGTAGTTTTTTTTAGTACGACGGGAGCAATGATACCTTTTTTCGGGCTTCGTATACTACGAATCTATTACGACGAGGCCTGTGATAAGGCTGAATATTTTCCGATAATTTAATTTGAATTTTTATTTCTAAAAATGTTTCCAGTGTCTTACTACAGGATGCATACTAATGTCTACATAATTACTTGTTACTTTTCATAATGTTTACCTCTTTTTTTCAAATCTATTTGCCATTTCCTTACCGAACTTCATTTTATAAATTTTCAAGTAAAGTTAAAGAAACTCTCTACCTTTAAATTATGTCTCAGATGGATGTATTTAATGCGCACATCATTGCATCTAATCGATAACCCCCAGAACCAAATTTTTGTCTTTATTCATCAAAACTGAATATAATTATGTATGTATATGTACATACATTCATATATTCCTTGCTAACCTGTAAATCATTTTCTTTGTACTATCTGCCAAACGGAAGCGTTATTCAACCCCCAAAATAATATCCGGAAATTACGCTGTAGTAATACCTACTCGTATACCTCTCTTTTATACCAATTGACTTTGACCATAAGTAAGGTCTGATCCACTGCCATGCTGATAATTTCGCACTTGTACCCGTTTTAACATACCCAAAGCTGATGGTAGCTTCTTTCCCGCATTGTCATGTTAACATCGTGTTCATTCATCACCCATACTTCCTCTGACAGCCAGGAAAACCACCGCCATATTGGACCGGAATAGAGAGTAAAAGTAAATATTTACGCAAATCACGCACCGAATTTATGCAAAACAGGTCCAACAGAAACATTTAACCTCATCTCCGCCCGCCTTACCGGTCATGGGCTTGCTTGAATCCTTTTAAAACTCGGATCGTAGCAAACCTACACATTCCATTCCATCCCTGGCTTTGTAACCCCTTGTGTGTAACTTCTCCCTTTCGGATGACAACATCTGCGTCCGAAAATTCATTTCGCATTTCAAACACAACAATACGCTCCACCGGCTACGATAAATCCCATTTATTCTGGATGAATCCTTGAATTTAAAGGCCCAAACTCCACAAGTGACGTAGTTCTTAATAAAGCTTGGTGCGTGCTGGGGAGGAATTTTGAAGCAAAGCTAGCTCAACAACAAAGAAAATGAAAACGCAACCACCACCCCAACTCCAATTCCTGTCGCTGTCATTCGACGACGATTTATTTGTGCAAGGATATTGAAACTGTACACGCAGCAAAAGCGTCCTTTTTACTTTGATGCGTACATACTATACAATGTCTTCCAAATTTTCGGCGTCCTTTTGCTTTGTATATCAGAGAGCTAGCTGTGCAGCTTTTGCAGCAGGCACAACATTCATGATGTTCGTATATCGTAAACGACCGACTCTCTGTGTTAATCCTCGAATAAAATCTATTACGCAATAGCATCGAATTGCGTCATAATTTGGTGGCAACAAGCTCTTGGTATATAAAACTGTACACAAAGTTAAAAGTTGACTGGAAAGGGGATTGAAGGACGCGCAACGACAATATACAAAAAAACGCCAGCAGGGAGCTTCAACATCAACTTACTTAAATCGAACAAAGGATGCGACGACGATGTCGACGACGACAACGACAACGACTATGGCAATTGTGGAATCACGGGGAAAGGATAAAAACAAGAACTATAGAGAGCAGCAACAACAAAAAAAAACAAGACCTAAAGACCCACATTCCACATTGAATTACAATGAGATATGATTTTGATATAAGAAAAGGGTGGAAACGCGCTCTACCTGTATGGTTGGCATTTGGCATACATTTTTTCGTTGGCTTTGTTCCGTTTTCAGAAGGACATTTTTTGTGTTCATATATTAATTCCCCCCAACAACAACGGGAAAAATATCCTTTGTTCAGGTTTAAAAATAAAAGTTCAAAACACAATGATTCATGTCAAACTCTCGAGAGGGACTTATCCGCATGGTTAGTGCATGAAAGGGGGATTTATGTGAAGGAGTTGATTAAAAATATACACATCCTTTTATGCATTGAGAAAAAAATAAATAAAAAAATCATTCGCCCAACGTGGGGCTCGAACCCACGACCCTGAGATTAAGAGTCTCATGCTCTACCGACTGAGCTAGCCGGGCAGTTGAATTTTGGTTGGCACAGCAAATACTAGATGTGGAGGTATTTTTTGTTAAATCAAAGATCGAACATGCTTTGAAGAGAAACTTCTTTGGATAGGGATTGCGTGATTGAAAGCGATTAATAAGATAGAAATTAAGTAAATTATTATTTGTGTGGGCTGTCAAGTTTGCCCTTGGTGATAAAATGACTGTCTGGTATTTGCGTCATTGGTGATAGCGAATCGATACAAAATGTCTGATACAAAAATAATGATAAGTGGATACCTATAAATAATTTTAATAGAATACAAATTAAATTATGAATAAAAATAAACAAATCTAAGATTAAAAATTAATAAAATTTTGTGTTTAATGGGTAGAAGCAGACCCCTCTTTACCACTGGGCCCACTGGGCCCAGGCCCAGGGCCCCGCAATCACCAGGGGCCCCCAATTGTTGAAACATCACTTAACCTTTATTGGTCTATTTTCAAGAAATAAAATATTTCGATACAATTTTAGATGCATAAAGAATGATCAGAATTCGTACTTTCTTTGCTGAACAACAACCTTTGCTGAACATTTTAAATCTCATTCCCTGCGGAATTATATTCAAATTAAAACAGAAATATGAAGCACCTATAAACAATGCTCCGCTGTGAATAACTCTCGACTGAAAAGGTAAAGTATCTTAAGTCGACTTAAGATATTTCGCGTTTTTTATTGAACCTTAGTGCCATTCTAAAGGACTACAGTTCTATCTTATCGGCATCCCTATATCTCACTTCTTTGCTTTTTTATAGACAAAAACAATTTCATATTATGTTCAAAAGACACATCTCTACACGAGGTAAAATATCTTAAGTCCACATAAGATTGTGTGTTCTGCTTAATTGTAAAACCTAAAATAGACATAAGATTATATTGTCTGAAGACTTTCTTATTATTGTGAAATCGTAAATCATATTAAGTTGACTTAAGATATTTTCGCGCGTGCAAACAGAAACAAAAGTCATCCTTAAGTCAGCATAAGATAAAATACTTAAAAAACTTCCGAAAAAGTGTGAAAACGCAAATCATCTTATGTGAACATAAAATAATTTTTTGAATTTAAAACTGAAATTTTTCTCTCCCTAAGTAATAATAGGATATTTTACCGTTTGCAAACCTAAAAAAATGCCCGTTATGACAAGGACATGAGATATTTTTAAGCGTAGTTTGGTTCTGGATTTCCCTTTGTGCGAACGTTTTTCTTTTAGTGGATGAGTTGATAATTCAGTTCTTTTTTCATTTAGTGTTTCAGGCAGTGTTGTTTCATACGCGATTGAAAAGTTATTACTAATAAAACACATCTACATACAACAAGGAAGAGTTGAAATGCACTATTGGATCGCACGAACTTGCTCTTATGTAAAAGTGCTTTGGAATTTAAAATACATTTTATAAATATAAAACATGGATCTAATGAGATAAAAATGTTCAAATGTATGAAATTGGCGTCTGATTTCCAGAAAACTAAAGCAAACAAAGCTCAAAAATCGTTTTATTATTAAAAGAATTTTTTATACAAAGAATTTCTTTAAAATTTTAAGTAATTACATAGTAGTATTGCTGCAAAATTCTAAAAAGACTAGCGCAAAATTTTAAACAGCCTATTATTATTAATTGCTTAGTATGATACTACTTAAACATTTGCTAACTTTAAAGAAGCTTACTAACTCATTCATAAGTTTAAACATTTTCTAACTAGTATCGTACTAAGCCAATTTTCTTAATAAATTGTTTCTTAACATACCTAAAACAATGACAGTTCACACAAAAAACTAAGTAAACAGACCTTTTGTGGCGTTTCTAAAAGCACGATACTTTTACGATGATTTTAACTTTAATAAAAGGGTAGAGAAAGTATGATGCTTAAGTTCGAATAAAATTTGCTAAATCTTTGATTTAACTTAGTTTCATATTAAAACAGCTTTAACATCGTACTAATTCAATTAAAATTTTGAGCCATTAATTTTAGGAAATAATTTCAAAAAATAATCGTTCACAAATTTTGAAGATGTATTGATTTTTCAATAAATCCAATTAATATTTTTGGGAATGTTCTTATATACAATATTATTTCAAACTTCGGGGGCGAAAATAAAAAAAAAAAAACCGGCAGGTACCGTCAATAACATGTTATTCAAAAATTTGTCTGAACCAAAATATAGTTCATGCTCATAATAGCTCACTTAATTTTTATTTTATCAATATCGTTAGAGCCGTTTTCGAAATAAATGAGATCTTACACTACGGGTGTGGTACCGTTAGTTTTGGAGGTGAAAACAATTTTCAATTTCTCCTCTAGGGAATCACCAAAGGCCCTTGAGTCCCTTAGGTCCTTAAGTTTAAGTTTTTTCCAATGAATTTAGTTTTTTTTTAAATAATTTAATAATAAATAATAAATAATTTATTTTATGTTTTATTTTAATAATTTTTAAATAAATTAGTTAAATAAATCTAAACAGGTTCTTTTTGTAATTATTTTTTTCTGTGAACCAAATGTGATTTTATAATTTTTTTTTAAGAAATTCAAGTCTTTGTTATTTTTATTTTTTTATTATTAAAGCTCTATAGAACAAATGTGATTTTTTTATATTAAGTACTTAAATAAAAACCAGAAAATATCATCTTAAATCTCTTTTGATCAACTTTTGCACGCCCAACTCATCTTAAATGGACATAAGAATTAAAAACGCCCTTCGAAAACGCGAGGCAAAATATCTTATCTCAACTTAAGATATTGGAAATTAATATAAAATTCAGTTTAAAGAAAAACCAAACTATCTTAAGTAATATTTTTCCTTATAACGGCCGAAATATTAAAAATATCTTTTTGACAATTATTTCAAAAAAAGATCATAAAATTTTACATACAAATGCTTTATTGAATAAAGTCTACATTTGAAAGATTTTTGGGAGGCAGCTTTGAAGTGTTTTTTTGTTTGAATCGCCAGTAAAAGAGGATAATTACGATATATGCGAGGAGACATCAGATGCATCGCTCATTGAACAATTTACTTATACCCAGCAGGAAGCAGAAAAAGGACAGTATGGATGAAGTTCCGTTAGATGATTATCAATCAGACAAATAATTATCCTAAATTACTCATTACTTGCACCGTTTTCGTCATTTTCAATAGTAGTATTTTTTAATTAGATACAAAATTTTTATCTCAACAGGACCACAATAGATCGTGGAACAGGCCTATCGGGGAAACCACGTTAAAAAAAAAAAACCTGCCAAACTACCTCACGGGTGGGTGGCGCGAAAACGTGTGCATATTATTATTATGAAGAACACAACTTTTTCAACTTTTTGCGTAGCTGTTTCCCCAAAATGGTGATTCTTAGGAGAAAAAGTGTATGGACAATTTTTATAGATACTTGCATGATGAATAATTTTTGTCTCACCTATTTTTATGATAAAACTTGCCATTAAGCTGAAAAATGCAAAAAAAAAACAATTTTTGCAACATTTGACCTTGAATAAATTTTTTCCACACGTCGCCGTCGGATCGATCGGGGCTTTCGACAAATTATTTGTAATAGTGTTAACTCAACATTCATGCCAATTTTCAGCTTTGTGCGAAAGCTAATTTGACGGGGCTAGTAAATAGTTTTTGTTTTTGTGCATTCAATGAGATAGATGAAAGATTACGTTTCTCACTATTTGTTCTATAGCTCAATAGTAAAGAAAATGATAAGCGTATGTTTTCGCGCATGCGGAATTTTCAGATATACTCTGGTAGTGTAAGTGTGCGACTTTGCTCATTTGATTTTTTTATCATCGTTCTGTGTCAAGTTTGTAATGTATTTTCAATTTGTGTTTTTCTAGTTAAAATGTTCCGTTCTGATCATCGTTCTGTGTAAAGTTTGCGTGTTTCATTTGTGTTCTTGAAGTGCATACAAATATACTATATTAAATCAAAATACATATGTCTAAACGATCATACGTAAGTGGATCCGAAAAAGGGAAAAAATGCTGCAATAATTATTTATCTTTTTAATGAATTAAAAAAAATATTATTTATTTAAAAAATTAAAAGAATAAATATTAATTCAAAGTTATGTGATTTTTTCTGTATACCTTTATTACACAACATGACATTTTTATATAATCATACAGGGGCCTCATTTTCGTAAAGTGCCCAGGGCCTCCAAAAGTGTAAAGACGGCCTAGGGTAGAAGGTGCTCTGAAAGTTTCGATTCTAAATATTATTTAATATTTCGGTTTCTCTGGGAAGTATGGTGATCATTTGACGAGATTTTTTTAATTAAATACCGCACTAATTTTTTGTAAATTGAATAGAGAGTAGGTAGTTATTTACTTATTCTGATTTTCAAATCAAAAGATACCTACTTAAAAAATGTCTCCAAAATTTCTGTTCATAGGTAAGTGATTATATTTTCGAAGCTTTAAAAATGAAAGTGTAACAAATTGCTGGTGGTAGGTACGAGTATAATAAGCGAAACAATTATATTTATGATATATTAATTACATATCTATATATTTAAAAATAATAGCAAATATTAAATGAAATCTTGCTCTTGTGGGATAATTTCAAAATAAATGAGAAAGTATAACACTAGTGCATTAGATTTGAGGTATCAAAAATAAAGACTGTCCTTCTTAAATGATTAGTATATTTTCAACTTTTCACGATCGGCAAAGAATTAACAAAAAAAAAAAAAAAAAACTACATACATACATATGTATGTAGGCCATGAAAGAAAATTATTTGACTTGTCTGGTTTTACAAAAATACTCACAATAAGAGTAAGGAAATTTTCTTTTTATATTTTGTACACTCAAAGGATCATAACGACTCTTATAATTTATTTTAATTTTTGTATTGCTGAACTCTTTATAACTATGTATGTATATACTTTTGTATTTTATTTTTGTATTCCTCCTTAACTTCAATAAAATGCTATTTTAAGATTTCAATTTTTACCAATATATTTCGAGGTATTAAATTCCTCATCATCAGGGTCTAAAAAAAAAGAAAACGTTTTAAACATTTATTTTTAGACCCTGATGATGAGGAATTAAGAACCTCGAAATATATTGGTAAAAACTGAAAACTAAATTTTATTAAAATTATTATTATTTATTAAAATTAAGATGAAACAGTGGAAAGGAATTTAAAGGAGACGTCGATGCACATTGGTCTGGAGAGCCTGTACATCACAATGAGGGGGAAAATCGAGTTGAGCAAATTATGTCACATTTTAGTAATGCGGCTAATGGAAGAACCTCTATAATTGACAGTAGATACATCCGAAGCTAGGCTCAAGGGTGATCTTATGAACATTCACGGTTAGATGAGTATTAAGGTGGAATTGTTTGAGCAACTAGCCATATATCTCAACTAGAGATATCTTTCAGACAATTTTTCCTTCTTTGCTACTCGTATAAAGTAATGAAGGACATATGATAATTCCATAAGAGAAAGTCGTTACCATAAATACCGACCATATGGAAAGCTTTTTCATTTGCGATTCATAGATAATGGTCCACAGAAGACAGAATAGGTTTCTGGTTCAATTTTAATAAAATTGATTAATCTAACAACGAAAATACAGGAATAATAAAAAGACTAAATAATAAATGCTCTTTAATAATTGTTTCTTCAAAATTTGTCTTATCAGTTTGAAATCTTTCAGGCAGCTACCATCATGAGAAGGGCCGAAATAAGATTCCGAATTTTCCGTACAAGAAATCGTAAACATGCTCAGCCAAATTTATAAACTCTTTAAGCGAGTACATAAAGGTATACCTATACAGCCTATATAATGCCTCGAAACGTAAAAGCAGCAACGTTACTCGTATAAGCTGAACGCGTTTGGAGATTGAGTAGTGGCTATTTATGAACATTTTAGTATTGAACTGTTACTTTCACTAAGACGTCACATTAAATATTGCGATTACCAAAACAAAAATGCCTTTTAGTTGACATGAAACTAAAACCTTCTATTATTTTTATTAATTGAAAATAAAATGTTGTATAATATTAAAAACAAATTAAATTGAAAATTGTCCAGAATTAAATAGGTGAATATACATACGATATGTACTTATTGGTGGTCTCTATCAACGCATGCGTGCATGTTAGTGTTGCAATTTAACTTCTGATTATTGTGATTTTGTGCCCAATAAGTTGTCTGAGAAGTACTTGCAGATTATGACAAATCGAATATCAATTTGATTACCAGTATTGATATATCTTATCTGACGAATCCCAGTTAATTGCTCGAAATCTTAAAGCTTTTGGTAATTCCATTTTTCACCGGCAGACCAGATGTTTTTTTTTTTTTTTTCACAAACAGCTGAGATTTCCAGTTGTTTAGCGAATTCTAATAAATAGGGCTGGCTATGTTGGAAATTTGAACCAAATCAGGCTAACCGTTTATCTAGTTATAGATAACTCTAAAATACTCGTAGCATGCAATTTTTATTTATTCTTTAAAATTTCTATTTATTGAAATTTCTACTGATTTGAGGGAAAAAGTCTGTAAAATTTTAGGTTTTAACATTTGCTGTCATACAGGCCCGACTCTTTGTAGTTATACTGCAGGCATTCTAATCTATGACAATAAATGTTCAAATACTTTTTGCGGAAAAACATCCAGCTTGGATCTGGGATGGGAGAGTAACTACAATAAATTGAACAATGACGAAATGAACAAAAGGTTAGGAAATCGAAAATATTAGTACAGTATTCCCCGCTTAATTGCACTGACCATTTTGTCAGATTTTTCGGTCAATTATCCGGGTGGTTCAATTAACGAAACCCCGCTTAATTGACCGACCTGTTCAATTAAACGAAACCCGTATAATTGCACGAGTCGGTCAACTAAAAATTAAAATATTCATCGCAGAAATTTACTATGAACATTTCATTTTCAACTTACGAAAACCTTGAAAAAACTGAAAAAGAATATACCTACACACAAAAATATTTGAACACGTTTTATTTAAAAAATAAACATACATACTAGGGTGGGTCAAAAAAATCAAGTATCTTTTTTTTTGGATCCGACACATGAAAACAAGTTCCTAGGTACCTCTAGAAAGTACTTACCAAATAATAGCTCTTAATATTGACGGGAAGATTATGCTCATCATAGTTTTCCATTTTCAATTTAGTATCATATAAAAATGGTCATATCTTCTCAATAATAGATCGTTTAACCGATCGCATAGTCAATATTTATAGGAAATTGAACGCTCTACAAAAAGATCTCTGTAGTTAATCGATTACTCTAGCCATTCTAAAGATATTCGCAGTAGAATTCCAATGCCTACTGATTTTAGTAGTTTTTCAATAAATATTCCCAATTTACCCAGTTAATTTTTGAATTTTAAGATAGTTCATGTTCTATTTCAGGAAAAGAAGGTTTTTATTTAAGAAATATAATTTAACATGTCAGCAGAAAAAAAATTCTATTTCACCATATGAAATTTTATAATTTAAAAAGTATTGATACAAAATGATTCAAATTTGAACTAGTTTTCATGTGTCGGATCCAAAAAAAATATACTTGATTTTTTTGACCCACCCTAATACATACATAATTAAAACTATGAAACAGAAATAAATTATTCTTAAAAAAAAGTCACTGTTAGCTTCGAAAAGAATAAAAAAAAAATAATGAACATAATAGTAGATATGTACCTCAAAAGGCTCATAATGGTTATTTGCATACATTGGTTTGAAAAAATTTGTGATTTGATTTTGATTGATTGTTTTGTTTTGAACAATGTCTTCTTGTTTTTCAGCTCAACTGTAAATTTATTTAGTGGTAAGAAGTATAAACGTAGAATTGCAATGTCCTGAAGAATTTCGAAAGTCGATGGTAATATGGCTTCAACATCTTCTTTTTCTTTAACCATTGTACTTAAGTATGTTGTCTATGACCACGATATCATTTTCCGGCTGCTCTTTATCTTGAATAATACCTGTCTTTTAAAAAACCACTTCAGACGTAGGTTAAGTAATAAAATATTTCTAATATTTGTTTCCTTAAAATTTATTGTACGTCCAATTATCCGAAAAATGTCCATATATTTTTTTTTTCGGGTGCATATTTTAAAGTTCAATTAACCGAGTAATTCAATTAAGCGGGGTTCAATTAACCATCTAAAAAGCTATGCTACTAATACGGGAAATTTTGCAAAGCAAATTTTTCGGTCAATTAAGAGGGATGTTCAATTAAGCGAGGTGCAACTAAGCGGGGATTACTGTATATATCATTGAGATGTCATTACGATACGAGTATTTCTTACAAACAAATTATTTCGTTAACATACATAAGCTTGAATATGGCAAAACAAAATATTTTTTTTTAAATTTAATATTGTAATATTTCAAAAATCTTAACCAATTGAGCAGTTTTAAGAATGATTTCACATACCTACAAAACCTTTAAATATAAATTCCGAAAAAATAACTTGTCTTGGCCAGCAAAATTTTTAAAAATTTTGTTGATTTATGTTCTTGCATCCAACTTAGGATCGCTTAAAAATTCAATTCTAAAAACCATTTCAGGATAAACTGATTAGTAATCCTACCAAAGCCGTTATCACAGGTGATCCCTTTCAAGGGATGAATGAAACTGACTATTTCGAATGAGCATTGGTTGAAAAAGAAATGATAACATAAGGAAAGACATGAATGTTTCGACGGTGTTCAAGTGATGCAAATGATTTCATAATAGTTCTGATTGCTATCAATTTCAAAACTCTGTTTTTTATCATATCCAGGAAATGATCGAGTTTTAGACTTATAAAAGCTTTATAAATGGTAGTCAGGTCAGACTGACTTATTAACGATTGGTTAGCTTCTTATCTCAAAAATCGTACTCAAAAAGTAAAATTACTAATACAGATAGTGTTATGTTCCTGGTCGAATTTATTTCGTTGCCATTTTGGTGTTAATGAAATTTCTCAGTTGGCATTTGAAGTTGTACAGTGGTCGATAATTATTATGGAGCATCTAAAATTATAAAAAAATTTAAATAAGGCCCTGGCCATGTAATGAGAGGCTCGCGGCAAAATCCTGAGCGGCAAACAAAAATCAAACATATAAAGTTATATGAGGGTGGCCAAGCAGTCGTTGAGCGGCAAGCGTCATTTCTGAGCGACAGAGCGGCGCGCGCCGCTCAGCTTTCAAATCTGTTCTATTAATTTAGTGTAATGCTGAGCGGCAAGGTATAATTATAGCAAAAATCAATTTAATGAAATAGAAAATCTTGAAATAAGAGGAGAATTTCAAAAACATTATTTTAAATAAGTTATAATTAAAGGAATAGTACTTATTCAAATAAAAACGTGTGTTTTTTAACCTTACCTTAGTGTTAAAATTAAAACAAGCCTCTGTTCTGCAGAAATTGGTTTTCTTTGTTTTGTATTTTTTGTCGAAACTTATTCAAGCCGCAAATCAAATGGTTTTATTGACATTCGTATAAGTATTGTCTAAACCGATCCTCATATTTTCGCAGGTTATTATACAGGTTGTCCCTTAATTCGTACATAATATTTTAGAGATTCTTGGGTATATTTTAAGACAAAAATCGTTCTACAGTAAGGGCCTATCTCAAATTCGTATATCCGGGGATTAAAGAAAAGGTCTATTTTGGTTTACCCTGAGCCATGTTAACCGTAATTGCGCTGTTTTTACTAATGATAGAAACTTCATTTTGGTCCTTATTTTAAATAAACATGATATCCTATCTCGGTCTTGAGATATCTAGTTTCTAGTATGTTCCGAATCGAATCATTCGAGGTGAAATTTTTCCATTAGCGAACTAACACATTCGACATACTACGGTTGGCGAACTTTATAATTCGAGTTCGAAATTTGATTGCTTATTAAAAATATCAAATATAAGACATTTAAGTCGAATCAAAGTTTCTCGATTCGCCAACCGTAATACTAATTTCTCACACTCACATGTTTATTTGCTCGACTCGCCAGCGGTAATAAAGAGGTTGATGATACTTGGGAAAACATGAAACATGTAAAATAAAAAAAAGGTGTTTTTTTATTTTAGACACGTTTCTAAAAACAGTTGACCATAAAAGTGGTTTTCCAAGAATTTTTCTATGTTTTTTTTTTTTTTAAATAGAATAGCGGTTTTAGAACGTGCTCATTTATCTGAGTACCTGTCAAAGCTCTCACTTTCTTTCCCGAGATAGGCCCTTATTGTAGAAAGAGTTTTTTCAGAATAAACCTAAGAACCGCGCCCTCAAATAGTATGCACAAATTAAGGGGCACCCTGATAAATAGTGAAATTCGCCCCAACTTCCTCTTTTTCGGTTAATTGAATGAACACCAAGTCTTTTTTCAAACGTAAAATAATTTTCCAAATTTTAAGGCGACTTTCACGTGAAACACTATCTTTAACAGCACTTGATAATGGCATTTTCACAATTAACGGCTCTGCCGCTCAAGAATTGGCGCTCATTAAATGGCCAGCTGCCGCTTAAGCTTGTCGCTCTACCGCTTTTCCGCTTGCCTCTCATCACGTGGCCAGGACCTAACTGTTTAGTTTTAAATAATTTTTTTAATCTTGAAAAAATCTTTAACTGATATTTAGCTAACTTTTGTAAATTTATATACAGTACAAGCTCGATTTACGCAACAAAAAGAAATTAAGGCAGTTGCAATAACTGAGGTTGTTGCACTTACTGGGTTATATTTTTTTTAATACAAAATTATAGTTGTAATGGCTTATTTTTTTAGAGATAACGAAAATGTTATAAAACAACATTAGATATTGAAACCAAACAAATTGGTTTTGTTGGTTTGATGTTTTGATTTTAATGAACAGATGCATAAACACAAGAAGTTGCATTAATTGATGTAACATTTTTCAAAACTAGCACTTATAGAGTAAAGATGTGCTTCAATGTTCGTGTTGCGAAAATCGAGGACTTGCGAGAATCGAGGGTTGCGTTAACCGAGTTCGTACTGTAGCTTCCAGTATATTTTGAGAATGAAATCAGGACTTTGGAAAAAAAACTTATAGTGCTGTAGGATTCCCTTCTGTACCTTAAATACAAAAACCCGAATTATTAATTTTCAAGAAAGTCACATTAACAAAAAAAAACCTTTTTTCAAGTACATAAGCATCTTAACTTTTATAGTAAATTAACCCCAAGGTGCAAATTCTTGATTGTCCTTCGTGGTCAATTCTGACTCAGTTTACCCTTTATAACGGGTGATTTTTTAAGAGCTTGAGAACTTTTTTTAAAAAAAAAACGCATAAAATTTGTAAAATCTCATCGATTCTTTATTTGAAACGTTAGATTGGTCCATGACATTTACTTTTTGAAGATAATTTCATTTAAATGTTGACCGCGGCTGCGTCTTAGGTGGTCCATTCGGAAAGTCCAATTTTGGGTAACTTTTTCGAGCATTTCGGCCGGAATAGCCCGAATTTCTTCGGAAATGTTGTCTTCCAAAGCTGGAATAGTTGCTGGCTTATTTGTGTAGACTTTAGACTTGACGTAGCCCCACAAAAAATAGTCTAAAGGCGTCAAATCGCATGATCTTGGTGGCCAACTTACCGGTCCATTCCTTGAGATGAATTGTTATCCGAAGTTTTCCCTCAAAATGGCCATAGAATCGCGAGCTGTGTGGCATGTAGCGCCATCTTGTTGAAACCACATGTCAACCAAGTTCAGTTCTTCCATTTTTGGCAACAAAAAGTTTGTTAGCATTGAACGATAGCGATCGCCATTCACCGTAACGTTGCGTCCAACAGCATCTTTGAAAAAATACGGTCCAATGATTCCACCAGCGTACAAACCACACCAAACAGTGCATTTTTCGGGATGCATGGGCAGTTCTTGAACGGCTTCTGGTTGCTCTTCACTCCAAATGCGGCAATTTTGCTTATTTACGTAGCCATTCAACCAGAAATGAGCCTCATCGCTGAACAAAATTTGTCGATAAAAAAGCGGATTTTCTGCCAACTTTTCTAGGGCCCATTCACTGAAAATTCGACGTTGCTCGTTAGTAAGTCTATTCATGATGAAATGTCAAAGCATACTGAGCATCTTTCTCTTTGACACCATGTCTGAAATCCCGCGTGATCTGTCAAATACTAATGCATGAAAATCCTAACCTCAAAAAAATCACCCGTTAGATCCATGCATACATTTATTTTTTGTCTATCCAGGAAAACAAATATTTCCAAGACTATCACGTCTTCTCTAGCTATAGTTTACGCATTAACCTTATTCCATAGGCGGCAAACAAAATCCTTTTACTCAATCTTGTGAAATGGACCCGACAAAAGCGATTCTTTGTTTGTTTTTGTGGCAGGAACAACAACACTTACCTAATATCATGACGCATAATACCTCCAACAAGCTGCAAAAAGAGTCTTTCGTGAAACTCATTTCATATTACAAAAAAAGGAAGGGAAAATCCACCAAAATCCTATTCTGCTTAAAAATAACGGGGATTACGGGGTAAGCAAGAAAATATGAGTAAGAAAACTTGCATAAAGGTACTTTTCCAGCACAAAGCAAGTTCCTAAGATGTTGCTACTAGAGAACCATTTGCTATTACGCTGTCGCATTGTTTCCGCCAATGCTTCAATGTGAATAGAGCAACGCAGGATAACACCATCATCCATTCCAAATGAGGAAAGGACTTAGGAGCTAGGAGGTACAAACAAAATACACAATAATCGAAGAAAAGGCCAAGTATAAACCCCACCATGAGATCAAATCGCTTTCGTCCCTTTATTCACATTTATTTTTTTTTTCATCTTGTTCTTGTTATCCTTGCAGCAATGGAAGGCAATTCAACTTAGCTTGAGCAACTCGGTTCCTGTTCGAATAGCAGTACGCTGTGGTGGTGGTTTTTTGCGTAAGGAACAAAAGACAAATAGCGGGTCTTTGGAATGGTATACTAACCTATAATTGATTACGTCACATAAGGATTACACAAGTCGTTACACAAGCTTCTTCTGTGCGTCCCGTGGGCTCAACGCAGCATCAGCCCTATTCTGTGGATCTTTCTCTTGTTAGCCGCATTCAATTCGTTATCCTGGCGCGACCTATTTCAAAGGACATGGATGGATATAAATTCTGGAATTTATTAATTTTTTTCTTGTTGTTATCGTTGCTACATTCATACTAGCTTGAGTTTTATGCGTGAACAATGCTTCAAGGAGATGATGGCATTAGTAAGAGAATTGTGCGTTGGATTACGAGTCCTTTTTTTGTCGGTTTTTATCAAAGCAGAACTTTTTTCCTCAACGACTGTTGTTGCTTTGTTGCCGGTGTTATAAATGGTGAGGTTTGTCGTAGAGTGGGAAGAATTTCCTTTCGTCCTTTTTTTTTCTTCTTTTTACCGCACTAGGGTGACCAATTTACCAACCTTATTCGTAATTGGATAAGCAGTGGTTTTGCGTGGGTAGTTTCCTCGGAAGCAAGTCCTTGAACGGAGCCCGGAGTTTGTTCAAATTTCGATAATATGGATTTATGAAAAGTTATAATTTTTTAATAAACCTCGTCCAAAAATAGAAGGAATTACTATTAGTAAGGTTTCGTTCATTTTTTGCGTGCACGGACTGCGTAGGTTGTATTCTTGAAGGGGAGAGGTAAATTAATGGAACTTTTTGGGTCCATCTCTAGTAGACATTTTTATAGGTTGCTTATGGTCCTTTATACACACCTTTTCAAGTCGTATTTTTTCAATTTCTTTCCATATCCATCAACTGGACCCTTCTCGAACACAAGACTCTACATATACATAGGTGCCTGGATACAAACACGTACAAAAACTTCGTGTCCAATGTCCTTGCAAAAATTACATTTATGCGCATACCATCGATCTTTTTTTTGTACTTTCCTGTTTTCCTTATTTTCGTTCAATACATCGACGAAGAAGAATAAAAAACGTAAGGTGCAGGTATTAGGTTCCGTGGTAGGTGTATGAATTGGAAATACGACAAAGAGTTGGATTTGGCAGTTTGATAGGTCCCAGGCATTGGATGAGACTCCGCATCGCCCCCATACTGGGATTGGGAATGGTTTTCAATTGCTTTCCTGCATCTGATTCTACGTTTTTATCTTTTTTCCCTTTTTTTTTTTCTTTTTTTTGTTTAGTGTGCTTCTTCTTTAACAGTCGATAACTGTTGTGACAATATATACCTATCAGGGGAATGCCCAGCCCATAGCCCCTGTCATACCTACCTCAGGGCAAGAATAACACGAAGAATTTTATATAGCCATGGTTTCCTGTACATATTAAAGGTACACAACCCAACCAAATGGTTTTGTGTACCTAGGTATAGTGTTTGACGTCATTTCGTATTGGGTTTCATGGGGCTATATTTGAACGGCTGTTAACTAAAGTAGGTACTCTGGTTGAATTTATTCCTAATATATTATTAATGGTTCAGTGACTTGCGGGAGGATTAGGCATGTTTCAATGACATTTATAGAGGTGGACAAGTTGTTGTGGCCCATTCAAAAATTACAGCTTTCTTCTTTGACACAAGAAATCGAGATATACAACTGTTTTTTACTGGTAAATTAGACATTAAGCCTTAAAATATTTCATCTAAATAATTCCACATAGTTAAATCATATTATTTAGTAGAATATCCGTTTTTGTTTTTTGTAAAATCTAAGTTTTGGTAAACGAACGGAGAATTATTGTTAATAATCGTTAAGAATACGATTATTGTTTGGGTATAAGGCCTAAGACCTAGAAACTTCTCGTTAAACGAAAAATGAATACATTTTGAAATATTCTAATAACAATATTAAAAGTTTTAGCAGTGTTGGAAAAGTTTAAAACTAGAAAATCAATTCAGTTAGCTTTGACCAAAAATAGAAATGTTGAAAATTTCACGCTAACTAGTGCCATGATATTCATTTCATTTATTTATAATAAAAAAAGCGTTGAACAATATGTGCAAATGTTTTTATTGTTTCATGAAAATGGGTTCGAGCAAGATTTAGCGTGTTTCGTTCGTTTTATGGTCGTCATAAGTGAGTATGCAGGAGAATTCAAGGCAGTTTCAAAGACCACAACTTAGTGAATTTGGCGTCATTACTTAGGCCTACACACGTTTAAACTTCAACTCACCCAGGAGATCAGGAGCAATTAGAAGTTATCCCGAAATTCGGTCGAAATATCATATTCAGCGGCAAGGTCCATTTCTGGATGAATGGGTTCGTCAATAAGCAAAATTTTTGAAATTGGAACAATCACAATCCACATGATTTCCACAAAATTTCACTGCATTCAGAGAAAGTCACTGTTTGGTGTAGATTCTGGGCTGGCGGCACAATTGGTCCATAGTTTTTTGAGAATGATGGTGTCCAGACCCAGAGGCCATCACCATTAACGACTATCGCTATCCGTCGATGATGAACAACTTGCACGAATTAGATGAATTGGATACCGAGGATATGTGGTTTAACAGAACGACGCTTCATGCTACACCACACCACCCGTGCCAAAATGGACATTATTCACAAGCGATTTCTGAATAAATCGTGCGATTTGACCCCGTTAGACTACATCCTGAGAGGTTTTCTTAAGTATAGATTTATGACAATAAACCACAAACCATCATTCTCCTGAAACCCAACATTATCAATGCCATTGTGAAATGTGTTTTTACGTCTATTTTATTATTTTATTTACCAGAATTATAGAGTTCTTTAAATTTAATGGCGAATAACAAATGAAATCTTAAAATCAAACATTCCTGAGTGCATTTTGTTAGCAGGAATGCCGAGTCCGAGCAACTTAGGTGAGAGCTGAGCTCTTCCGATCAAGAGACACATAATAGGTACACATTGATAAAATATTCTTTTGTGCTTCATTCAGGAAATCCATTCCAAGCCTTTGACGTGATGGTCCAATATCAACATTAATTTGTTGTCTAGCTTCTTTTCATATGGATATATTAAATATTTTATTATTATTAAAAAAACAAACTGTTGCAAAACAAAATTTCTTTCTCATTAGAGTGCGCTCTAAACTTTTGGATAATCTAAATAGTTGAAAAGGTGTTATACACACATTTTTTACTTCGCAGCGAAGAATTTTTTGAAAAGTAATTTTTAATTATAAAAAATCAAAGTGCATTTGTTTCTATATTTCCGATTTTCAGATATACAAATTATTTTTCTAGTGTAAAGTTTCCATTAGGTAGTAAATTTTTATGTAAATAAAATAATAGGAGATGATAAGATATTAATTAAGATAAGACTGCTTACATATAAAAATTGTGGAAGTTAAATTATTTTAAATACCATCAAATTGTAAATTCTAACTATATGTAAATAAGTACCAACCTACAAATAATAGTTGGGAAGTTCATTTAATTCTTAATTTACACAGGAATACTCCGGTATAGAAGAATACAGGGCTATACGAGTTGATCTTAAATGGGCATTAAGGTAAAGCTGATTTAGAATAACTAGTGGTGAGTCAATAAAAAATTATTCTTCTGAGAACTTTCTGATTTTCGAACATTGGTAATCTCATAAAATTAAGGCGATTTTCATACAATGGAAGATGATGATTTAACTCTCATTTTCTCTCGTTACCACTTTATTTGAAATAGAACTATAGAAATTGCGAACATTTCAGCACTTAAATTCCGATAGGTATAAGTGAGTGGTTACGAACTCTGTTCATTTAAAAATTTCACAAACAATTTACGGACAATGTAATTGAAACTACATTTTATTTTAAAAAGACTTAGATTTTTTTTTGAAAAAGAGAAGTATAAATGTGCAGGGTGGGTCATCTAGTGGTTTCTTTTTTAAATCATAGCTTATTTTTACAATGACAGCTGTTTCCGTCTCGAAATCTTCATCAAATAAGTTAAAGGAGATGTCGTACTTGCTTAAAATTATAAAAAAGTTAGACAAAGCCTCCAAACTAAACGACTGTGTTAAGTAGAGCCGGTTTTATTCCTTAATCAAGCAACGCCATTCTCTTTACACGTTTTCATGAAGAATTTATTGTTCTAAGCCATTTTAAAATCAGAGAAAGCTAATTTCGATTTAGAGTGGGTTTTACTTAGGACATACATATATGCAGGTACTGTATGGCAAGTTATGGATTCAGAAGAAAATAGAATTCGAGATTTTGATCACACTTGACATAACGATGATAGGGAAGACGACAAAATTCTTTCTGTTTGTTCAACTCCAGCCTTAACGGCTCGGCTTATTTTCCTTGAACTTAATAAATAGCACTCTTCGATTTTTCCTCCTACACTTTTTCTTAAGCCCAAAAATAACTAAAAGTTTAATAATTTAGAATTTTTCGAAATTTAAGAAAATATTTTTTGTTCCAAAAATTGCTCCATAGATTTAAAAAAACGAAACCAAAAAATTGTATTTAGGAAAAGCATTAAATTTTAAAAAAAAAATTGTTTTTAATGGTTTCTCTCATAGAACCATATTTTTGGTTTTCTGTTTTCGCAAAAACATTACAACCGATCTTGGTATATATTTTTGCTTTTGAAACTCCTTAGAATTTTAGAATTATAGGTCTTCAAATTTGGAAAAAAAATGGATCTTTGCTCCAATTGACAATTAATCAATTTCTGATATTATCTACAAGATGTAGGCAAAAATTATTAATTTGATTTTTAAATAACAGTACCCACCACACAAATATTAAAAAAGGGATTTCTAAAGTCCTATTTTTATCCAAAATAGCGCCTTGAGTTTTGATCACATTTTAACGGTCTAATTGAATCAGAAAAATTTTGAAAGTATTTCTCACAAAACGTACCATTAGAACCCTTTTTCGATTTTCTTATTATCGGAATAACAGATTTTCGTGCGATCCAGTCGTGCATTTTATTTTTAAGACAATCATTTTCCAAAAATAAAAATGCAGCAATATAATAAAGTTCTATTAACTATATTCTAAAAGTTTTTCTAACGTTTTTAAGCTTTTTTATGAGTATTTAAAAATCAATTTTTTTTTGTACATACATACATATGTACATTAGACTGGGCCAAAAAAATTGACTATTTTTTTTTTTTGAAAGATATATCGAGAATATCATTCAGAATGACAAAAAAAAATTTTCGTAAAAGTTTGAGCCCTTAATATCAATTTTAAGAGGGCTATCATCGCTAATTTTGATTTTTAGTCATAATTTCATGTTTTGCGTCAGAACTGACAAAACATTGAAGTAAAAAAAATTCATTTTGACTTACTTTTATATAAAATTAAATTCCCTACAAAAAAGGTCTAATTGATAATTTTCGTCAGACAAGCCGTTTTTGAGTAATTAAGCTTAATAAATTGTTATTTTTCGTTAGTTACAAAATTCCAAATTAAAAAAGTAAAATCGAAGAAAAATAACAATTTATTAAGCTTAATTACTCAAAAACGGCTTGTCTGACGAAAATTTTCAATTAGACCTTTTTTGTAGGGAATTTAATTTTATATAAAAGTAAGTCAAAATGAATTTTTTTTACTCCAATGTTTTGTCAGTTCTGACGCAAAACATGAAATTATGACTAAAAATCAAAATTAGCGATGATAGCCCTCTTAAAATTGATATTAAGTGCTCAAACTTTTACGAAAATTTTTTTTTGTCATTCTGAATGATATTCTCGATATATCTTTCAAAAAAAAAATAGTCAATTTTTTTGGCCCAGTCTAATGTACATATATGTATGTAGTTTCATAGTTTTTCTCTTTGAATTGTCTACATTTGCCTTATGAAAGATCGAATATTCTGATAGCAATTAATAATAATTATTGTCAGATGTCACAACAAGTGGGTTTCGAACAGAAACATTTAGCTATTCATAACTAGTACGTATGTACAAGCCTTGGCCAAAATAATTGCGCACCCATTATATTTCTCACTTTACGTGCAACTGTTTAATTTAAATAAATTCAAACACTTTGTTTAGTATAACATTGTTTTTTATTAAACAAATATCAACATTTAGTTGGACCGCCCTTTGCCTTTATCACGGGAGCAATTCTTTTTGGCAAAGAGCGTACAAGCTTATTGCACTGTTCTGCACTTAATGCCCTTCAGTCATCACGCAGGTGGCGTTTTAGGTCGTCTTTGTTACTGATTGTGTTCTGCCTGATCTTGTACTTTAATAAGCTCACAAATAGTCTATGGGGCTTAAATCTGGGGTCTATGGATAGGCCAATCAAGAACCTCGACGCAATTTTCCACGAACCAGGTCTTTGTGCATGCAGCTTTGTTGTTGCTGGAACTTTACTCTATTCATGTTTGTAACGCTAAACAGTTAGAAAAATGAGGGCAGGAGTGCAGTTTCCAGTAAGTTTATGTACTTCGTAGAGTCCATGCGATCGTGACACACAAACATTTTGCCTGCCCCTGAAGAACTCATACACCCCCAGACCAACATCGTATGATCTAACTTATCTCGAAATTCGATTAGTCTGACCACAATATTTGACCAATATTCTTCAGTAAAAGTTTGGCATTTTCGAGCCCATACAAGCCACAACTTTTTGTTCTTTTCAAATAACCATGGTTTTTCCTGGCTTTATAACCTTTCATACCAGCTTCTTGGAGTCTTCTACGAGTAGTTCCAGCAAAAATTGGCTTCTTAAATTCTGCTGAAAATTCGACAGCGAGCTATAAGGTAGTTTTTTTGCGATTTTTAATTGGAGCTTCGTACCAATTTTCGGTCCTCGCGGTTTGTTGTGATTCGCATGCGCCCAGTTCTTGTCCTATTCTCATGCTAACCGGTCTCTGTGAACAGCTTAAGAGAGTACTGGACAGATCGATGCGAATATTACAGAGTTTTGGAAATTTCTACCTGAGATTTCACTTGATCATGTATCTGCTGTACCTGCGCACGTTTAACTAAACTTAGTTCGCTTTTTTTGGGCATTTTCCAATAATACTAACCAATACTTAAAATGAAACCTACAAAAAACACTTGAGATTTCACAAGAAGAGGCAAATAAGCAAACTGATCAATAACTAAGAACATGTGGAAATGACTAATCTTGAGATGACGGATGATGTATTTTCAATACAACGTAGATAACGGTTTTTTAGTTTATCTGAGACTAAAAAATTACTTCACCACCAACTGTATTTAATTTAATTTGTAAAAAGCATGTACGCACGAAATTGATAGGGTACTCAATAATTTTGGCCAAGACTGTATATGTAAGTATTTCGCAATGAATTTTTGATTATTCTTTGGATACTTTAAAGAATGTTTACATTGGAAAAGTTTTATCTTGTGTGTTTTCTTGGATAATCGCTTATATTTTAACACTCAGAGTGCTTAGCAAAATTTTTTCCAGCTTAGCTGTCAATTATGGAGAAGGAAAATAGTTGGATTCGATTTATACCACCTATGATCAATATTTTTTTGTTCAATATTTTGATTTAAATGAAAGAAATTACAAAACCGATGACTGTCACCGGGTTTTCATCGGCCCATTAGCTCAGTTGGTTAGAGCGTCGTGCTAATAACGCGAAGGTCGTGGGTTCGATCCCCCCATGGGCCAGAATTTTTTTTTTTAATCTTTTTTAGTGCAGCAATGAAAAGTTTTGTTTAGTCAAGCTATGTAATTGTTCATGTTTAGAGAAGCCTAAAATGACATTAAGCATCTTCCTTTTTTAAGTCTGAGCAGTGCACCGAGCAGAAATTGAATGAAATACACTGGAAAACTGAATTGTCAAAGGCGTCGATTTTCATTTTTTGTACTTGTTTGGTTTTTATTTGTTGCCGTTTGGAAAATGTCTAGCCGATTTCGCTTAATTCTGGGGGTCAATTCTCTATCTGTGAAACTGTGAAGTGATAAAAAAGTTATCATTTCAGTTTTCACAGCTTTTTTCCATTTTTACATTTCATGAACTCACATAATGCGATTCTGGAAGTCATTCTGATAAATGTTTGTCAAAACATGTAGGTACTAAACAGTACTAAAATGAAAAACGCTCTCATTTTTTATAAACTATACTCATTTTTAAGTATAATTTTGTTTTTGTAGTTTTCATATTTTATCAGGGCTTTTCACAAAATCGTTTGAGTGTGAAAACAAATTTAATATTTGAAAATATTTCGACATTTTATTTATTTTTTTTCATAAATTGCGAATCAGATAGTGTGTGAAGTTGTGAAAAAACTTATCACCGCACAGTTTCACAGATAGAGAATTGACCATTAGGTCGTTGAAATTGGCGTATTAGGTGTCTTGTCAAAAATGCAAAAGTACTGGATTGATGGTTTCGACAGTTTTGAGACATTCTGCATATTTTAGGGATATTCCAGTATAAATAGTTAATGTATCAACTTATTCTGTTCCAAAAATTGTGCATACAAGTAGGTTGACTAATATTTATTTCCAAAATTAAAAAAAATAATAATAAATAATAATAAAATATTGAACACTGTTGTCAATGAACAGCCTTTAGTAATTACCAGTATTTTTCAATGCATGTTCTTGTCGCATACAAAACTTATTCAAAACTTCCAAATATGTTACGTTTGTTGTTTGTATATAAAACCTGATTACCTTCTCCCTCTAAACGGTCACTTATCCCATTTGATAGTTCAAATAACCAAACTTTTCCAATTTTCTCTAATTTTCTGTTTTGGAAAGAACAGAGCAAACAAAAAACAACAAATCATCAGACACGATGGAGGAAAACAACATCACGCTAGGAATTTTGAAATTTTTTTCAATTAACCATGAAAAGTTCTATCCATTTCCATCACTCTACGAGTAACACTTTGGGGAGGGTTTTCGTGTCGAAACCAACTATGAATGCAATTTGCCCCTTGTTTTACTTCTTTCGTTAGTTTTTTTTTTTTCTTTTCCTAAACTGGGTTCGAGCTTCTACTAAAGTTACCTTGCCTAAGGGCCAATTACAACATCGACTCGAACTCGAAACAGCATTAGACGAAAATTGTCCTTCCGGCAAAAATAACACTTGGAAAGTCTTCTACTCGAAAAGAAAATCTCGGACCGACACAACAGAGTGAAGGATACCTATACCCAACATAAGGACGAAAATATAGCACGCAACATTTGTAGTATAGAAGAATCCTCTCCGTGAGCACACACATACATACCTCCACCATCCATTATGAGGATCTCAGGATACGATGAAATAGTGTGAGGTCCAATTTCAAAGTCAAAGTAATTTCCGGGTCGCGCAAACTTTTTCATTAAAACTTGTTGACTGCTGGTTAAGTAAATTTTTGTGCGCTTTCCTTTTCGGTTAAGGTTTGGGTAGGGAATCACGAAAGGCAATGGGGACACAAGGAGAGGGGAACACTACTTCTGATACCGCGGGGCATCGTAAATTCTGCCGCACTGATGATTTATAGAAAATTGTCTCTAGAGTGATTTATTTTTCCATTCATTTTAGCAAACACACAAACCTATTTATATATGTATGTGGGTACATATATATAATTATATTTTTTTTTCAAACAAACATACGCTTTGGCATCTTACGATAAAAATGAATTAAAGTTTGGGGTATAGAAAGTTGTGCGACAAAAAAATAACCGAAATTACTTTCGAAAACTATTTTCTACTCAACTACTGTAAGTCGCTCTCACTCGGAGTGTAGAAGAAGAAGTAGATTGCTCACTACTTCTGCACAAGTTTTCTCATTCCATGGTTTTTCGGTGGCGAAAAGTAATACTACAGAATTGGCAGAGGTTCTGAACAAAATTTGAAGTAATTTGCTTCTATACGATGACGTAAACGACTTATTCATAGTTTCAAAAACTTTTCTTGCTACATGTCTACAAATATTTTTCTTAGTTTGTTTACACTCGTAATCATTTGCAAAAGTTGTAGCTGTAAGGCTGGAAACGTTTTTGACACATATCAGTGAAAACATAATAATAAAAATATTCAATGAACATTATTTCGAATTCTGGAATTAATAAGTATCCAACTGAGAATCGAATTGACTTTATATTAATATAAACATTTAGGCTATTTTCTGAAAGCCAATCAGCATTTACACCTAATGCAGTATACTCAGCAGGTGGAAAAATGACTTTGACTTTTTCAAAGATTCAAAAGAGTCCAATTGTTTTTGGGGAATTGATTTGTTTTTAAGGGGAGGGGGGAGTTTTATTTCTTATTTAAATTTGATTTTGTTGCAATTAAGACATAGGTAGAGAATGACAGCTAAAAAAGGAATTCGAAAATTATATTTCACCTTGTCAGAGCACGAAAAACATAATAAGACTTTTTTTTAAAGGAAATTTAGATTGTGTTTAGGACTTTGCGCATTAGTGTGAAATGAAAAAAAAGTGACGTTTTTGCTAAAAAAGATTTCCAATAGGAATTTCTGAACTTTGACAGTGATTGCGGCCATATTGTTGTAGCTTCATCTGTCAAATTGGCTTTTATTTATTGAATCAGTCTTGCCATATTAGTAAGTAGAGACGCAGCGTTAACGAATATACACAAAAAGATGTATTCGTTAATTGGGCTCTCGAGTAGTTGAAAGTTAATCCCAGTTTCGATCGACAAATTATGTTCAGGCAAGAGGCACATTTCTGGATGATGATGAGATCGTTCTATTTGATCGTGTTTGGCTTCTTCTTGTAGGGTTTTCTTAAGTCACAGTTCTATGCCAATGAACCAGAAATCACCACTGCTCTGAAATCCAACATAATCAATTCCATTGGTCAAATTCGGCCTGATAATAGTGATCGCCTTAAAAAAATAAGAAAACAAGAGTTTTTATGCGCCGTACTTACTTACTTACTTAGGTCCTCAGACCTTTTATGTCTGTGGGGGACCCCTAGTGGGGCATAGGGCGTCCACAACACCAGCTCTCCATCGTATTCGGTTCCTGGATATGAGTCGCAACTCCCTCCAACTCTTGCTTAGTTGGACTGTCCTTCTCGGTTATGCATAACACATGAGCTTCTCGGTCGTCCAGCTCTTTTTCCTTCTTGAGTGAGCGGATTCCACTGCATTGCACGCGCCGGAATACAGTTGTTGCCTTTTCGAAGCGTGTGTCCGATCCACTGCCACTTTCGACGTCGTATAATAGAGTCAAAAGGTTCCTGACCCGTTTTCCTGAGGAGCTCTTCGTTTGATATACGATTGGGCCAGAGAATCCTAAGGATGTTTCGTAGACATCTATTAATGAACGTTTGCTGCAACAGTAATGTAAAACGGATTCGACGTTGGATCGAAACAGCCGTAGCTTGGTTCTTAAGCATACCGAAAGCAGCCTTTGCCTTCCCGATTCGACTGCTGATGTGCTGTTGGTGCCACCCTCGGTAGAGATGATAATTCCAAGGTATTGGAAGCTCTGTACTTTCTCTACGGTTGTTGAGAAATATTTATGAGAGAAGATGACAGGGTTCCTAGGCTGACCATCTTTGTTTTGCCGGAGTTGATTTTCAGCCCCACGATTTCTGCTTCTCTCTCCACCCCTGTTGACATTTGGTAGAGATCCATGATCCTATGAGAGAGCAAGCATACGTCGTCCGCATAGTCAAGATGTTTCAGGTGAGACGTCAGAGTCCATTGAATTCCTCCGTTTCCCGTGAAGGCCACTCGAAGGACATCGCTTATCACCAACAGAAATAATATTGGTCACAGAATGCAGCCACTTTGGACTTTAAATTTTTCTGACAGCCTCCCTTCGTGCACAACGTGACATTTAGATCCATCCATCATAAGCTGCCTTAATAATAGCTATTAATTTATCCGGGTTCCGGGATACCCCTCCTGCGTAAAGCAAGCCAAATAAATTCTCTATTGAAGCTATTGAAAGCCTTCTCAAAGTCAATGAATAGCAGGTGAAGCGGTGATCGATATTCGACACGCACTGCTCAATTATGATCCTTAAAGCTTAAAGTATTGATATGATCAATGCATGAGGATCCAGCGCGGAAACCTGCTTGTTCGGCATCGAGTGTGGCTTCTAGATGTTCCCATGATGCACTATTTTCGCTAATATTTTGGCGATGGCAGGCAGGACGCAAATCCCTCTTTAGTTTTCGCACTGTGTTACATAGGTCTCCATTTTTAGGGAGCTTGACTAACATTCCCTGTTTCCACTCATTCGGAAATCCTTCGGAGACCCAAGCTTTCTTTATGAGTGGATGCAGGAGTTCGTTCGATGTCGTTGGCGCTGCTTGTAGAAGCTCTGCAGGAATGCCATCAAGTCCTAATGGTTTGTTGGCCTTCAGTGCTTTGATTGCGTTGCAGATCTCATCTCTACTGGGGGGTGCAATGCGGGTTCGGGAATTTGTTGTTCCTGTCAGCTCAGCAGGTATCAGTTGCTGCGCATTGATGTCGGTAACTCGGTTCAATACCGACGCAAAATGGTCCTTCAACCTTCTTAGCTGATGCTCATCCGAACTAAGTAGCGATCCGTCTAAGTCTTTTACCTTACGAGCTGTTGTTTGGAACTGCGAGCACCAACCAGTTCCTTTGTAATACTGCAGACGTTTCTACTGTCGCATCTGTTAGCAGCATTTTCTGCTTGTTGGGCCAAAGCGTTGATGTGATTACGCTTGTCACATCTTACACTGCGGTGAACCTTTCTCTTTCTCATGCGGTACAGGGATTCTAGCTCTCTTATTTCTACTCCAGTTGCAGCTGCAATACGGGCCTTGAGTTTTTGCCGTTTTATGCGCCGTATTTATGGAAAATTGAACGTTTCGGATGCTCGCTTCTCAGCAAAGTTGCAAGAAATATTTTAATAATGTCATATTTCATAAATAATGACATATTCTGGCCTTTTAAATCTCAATCACACTTTGTTATATTCCAACTTTAAGATAGGAAATGTTTAATGGAAATCTTTTGGATATTACATATACGTTGAACTGTCCTATAATGCATGAACACTTCAAATTACTACTGAACCAAGATACTCGTACTCTAAGCTTTGATATGATTCACAATGTGCAACCAGGGACCTATATTTCATATCACTACACCACTAATATTTATTTCTAAATTCACTTATAGGTTGTAAATTCAAATCAAATACAAAATTTACAAGTATGATGAATTTTTTTTGATTCATAAAAGTATTTGAATAAAAAATTTTTAGCGTCGGACATGTAATTACATTTTATTATTTGTGCAGAAAGACTAACAAGATCAAGATTGTATGTAAATATTGGCTCACTTGCGGTTTAAATTTATTGATTAATTGACGTGTTAGTAAAAATATTTAACATTATGTTTTCGAGCAGTGTTGAAAATGAAGACCAGGGAAATTTTCAGGCACTAGAATAGAGTCTTCAAGGTGGAATATGGAGATCGCTTCGTTGATCGATATAATAACCACTCCACTAATTGCATGCTCGTTTGTGACTGCACTTGTAATTTTACTATGTCAGTGCAAGTTCACGATTTTAGGGTTTTGTAAAACAGTGTGCTATGTTCTAAGATGAATAATTATGGTTGGATGCTTCGTCCACGATCGATTTTATTAGGCTTTGTTTTTTTTTTTTTTTTTTTTTATAATCTACCCGCGCTCAAGGGATTATGATTACCCTTTAAATGTTTCAACACAGCGCGGGCGTGATGTTAATGAAGAGAAAGAAGGATAGGAAAGATGTGTGGCACGATGTTCTGAGACTGAAGGTGGTTGTCTCAGATATTTGTATCTCCAGGGATTCAGACGCCATCCCTGGAGATAAATCGGATCGGAGAAATGCCGTGACTTATTTCTATGTCACTTATAATTCACATTATTTTATTTGGTATTCATCCTTGATGGGCATACTAGTTTAGCTCAATTATGCCTGAACAACATGTAATGAGTAAACCAGTAAACCCATTGATGACAATTTTAAGAAAGGTTTTAATGGAATTAAAGCGACATAGACGACGGCAGGCATCGAACCTGTGATCATGAGGTTGACAGGCGAGCACACAACCATCGCGCCACGGCCACCCCTGTTTAAAAATAAGTTTGGCTGAAAATATATATTTGCTCAAAACCACTTTATCTTTTATTCCAGGTGATTCTGGATAAGGATCCCTTGAATTAATAATTTCTTTTCATATTGCAACTTTCAGATTTCCAAATCAAGTTTGATGTTTTGTTTTTGTACATGAATGATGTCAATAAATTTTCCTTCTTCAGTTTTGCAAATTATTTGTCACGAATTTTATATTTTCTTTTTAGTTGCAAGTATTAAAAAAACATGAATGCATATTTTCAAGGCAACAATAATTTTTATCACCAGATGTACTTGATCGAGTTATTAATTCACCCTTCTTTAAGCTTATGCTTTATTTTGATCAGAAGAGCATAAATCGGGTCTACATTCTTCCAATGTAACATAAAATTCATGCTCAGCTTGAAGCAATTCTGACACTGGTAGACCGATAATATCGGGAGCATCTCTTACCAAAATCTCCTGATACTATCATGGAATCATTCTCATCTCTTGAACACCCTCGGAATGTTTCATGTAATTCCTTGTTTTATCAATTCTTTCACAAGCAATGTTCAGTCGAGGTACCCCAGTTTCATTCCTCCTCTCAATTCACCCGTGATACCTGTTTCGCTAGGAAATCGTCAAATATCGTGAAATGAAGAAATTCGTTTTTAGTCGCACAACACTATTATGGAAACATTTAGTCGACACGGTTTTCCTTGCAACTTTAATTTGCAAACATTCAAGCCCAATGTTTATCGACACCTCCTTGCTCTCCGCGCCGAATTTCCCCATCACTCTTGCTACTTCTATCTTGAACATTATAAGGGTCTCACAATAAAAATAATAAAAAAAGAATTATGTTTTTTTCTTGTTCAATACTATAGCCCGAAATGCTTTGATGTATGCTATGTCAGATGTTTGGGTTGTGAATTTTCATCCATTTTCGGTCAGTTCATATTTTTAGATTAAGAATTTTATTTTTCAATTTGTTTTATTTACAATTTGACTTAAAACTAACTTATTACTAAATTAAATCATGTTGGCTCAACAATAGGGGCCCAACGTTCTTCATTTGACCTTACATAATAGGGGTATTCACGATCTAATGCAACAGGTCTAGTATCATTGTACAAATCCAGAAGTGTAAAATCTTACACCACTTGAACAACAAAATATACGGAGTGCAATTTTGCAATAGTGTCGCTCTTTAGCTATACCCGAAACCTATTGCAACAGTAAAATACAACGGTGTAAAATTTGCAGTCGCATTTTTGACAGCTCAGCAAGAGCCACTAGCTTTTAAAATTTAAATGTCTTTGGAAGCCGAAAGAAATATCTTATTGTTTTTTTCATTTTATTAAATTAAATGGACCTAAAAGAAAAAAAGAAGCGCCGCCGGAGGGAAAACCCTGTTAACAAGTGGAGCGAATCGGAAATAATAATGATTCCAGATTTCATTCATGAAGCAGGAAATTTTGAGGTAATTCACAGTGCGGCCGATGGCCCCTTTTTGCGGCCAAAAGTCGAAAAACGTAGAGAATGATGCACAAATTGGTATATAAGGGTTTTTGGGGTCGCTGATTTCGAATCTGTTATCAGAATCAGCAAATTCAAAATGGCCGACCTAATATGGCGTCATGTCATACGAAAAAACTTAAAAATGAAACTTTGATAGTTGGTTAAAAAATTTTGTTTTGATATATTAGGGCATGTACTTGAAAATTTATTAAAAATGAACAAATTCAAAATGGTGGAATGCTATATGGCAATATTATATAACAAAAAAAAAATGGAAAAAATTTTTTTTATAATTTTTATTGAAATCGAACACAGTAATTTATAAATCATAAATTTAGAAATACAAAATGCAATATGAGCAAACAATAGGTGTATAAGTTAATCCGATATTTACACGAAAAATGTTTCATTGACCATCTCGTAACAGTCACAATCATCTACATCTATATCTGTTTCAGAAGCGGAAGAGCTGTCAAAAGTTTGTTGTTCATCTTCTGTTCGATTTTATTTATAGGTGGAGGTGCTAAAAAATTGATACAGTCCTTACACAAAGATTTAAGTGGTTTTAGAGGTAATTCCCGACAACTAGATATGAATGGATCGGATGCGATTAGGAATCCTTTAAAAACATCTTCCATTGTCTTTTGACGATAATGGTTTCTTGCGAAATTAGCTTGATAGATTTAAAAAAAATTATTACATGCTTCTTGTGCATCTTCTGACAATTGACAGATAGGTAACACTGAATATTTTATTATTTCGGGGCCATGTATTAAAAGTTTGTGAACTAGCGTGGGCATGCAATACTAGGGATATTGTTGTAAGTTAAGGTACTAGTACGGCCTAGAACGCCAAACAACGCACGATTTTTGGGATTTTTTTTCTCGGAAACTTTATTAGATAATAACATAAATTTTTTTTTAAATAATAAATACATGCGTCGAAAGTACAAGCAAATTTTTTTTGTCTTAATTTTCTAATTGTGGCCGAATTATAGAGGGCGCCAACTGACTCTTCAAAAAACACACTGTCCCATTGCGGACAGTTAATCTCCGGATCTACTGAACCGATTTTCAAAAAACTTGTTGCAACTTGATTGTTTTTATGTTTTCTAAGATAATTTACCACAATTTGACCAAAAAGTTATGAACGAAAAAAATGGCGACCCAAAAATGGCCAAACAAATTAAAAAAAAAATTATTTTTAAATTTTTTCAAAGCTTGACATTTTTTGTTTTTTTTTTTGTTTTTACTTTTAAAACAAATTTTGGTAAATTGTCTCGTAAAAAACCTTTCTTAAAATAACCCAATTTGTTTTTTTTTTTGTTTCAGTCCAGCCAATCCTGAGATTAACTGGCCGCAATGGAACAATGTATTTTTTGATGAGTCGACGTTTGCGCCCTCTATAATTCGGCCAAAATTCAAAAATTTCAACAAATTTGTATTCTTGACGCATGTATTCATTATTTTTAAAAAAAAGTATGTTATTATCTAATAAAGTTTCCGAGAAAAAAAATTCCCAAAAATTGTGCGTTGTTTGGCGTTCTACACCGTACTAGTACCTTAATGCACACAAAAACTCAACGGGCAGCTAAGGGCAGCTGAATTTTATTTTATTTAGTACACAATACTTTTATTAACTATCTCAAATAGATTTGAGAACAAGAAACAGCAAGAAAAAAAAGTTTTCACTCAAACAAATATATTTTTATTTTTTTTTTAAGTAAATAAATAGTGTTGACATATCTACTAAAAAAAAAATAAAATTTCGCATTTTTATTAGGCTCGTTGCACCTAATCGAGAATACCCCTAATGCTATTTGCTTACAATATCATATTAAATAATTAAATAAATTTGGTGTTGCAACAGCTCGAAGTGAACCAGGACCTAGTGACTTACAACTCTCAACCATTCCTGTGTGCGTGTTACCAGGAACGGAGGGGACCTACAATTTTCTGCCGATTTCGAACGGCTAATGAGCAGCACTTTCCATGACAAGAGTATTGTCAATTCCTCGCAAGAGACAGTACGTTCTTGAAAAACTTTTTTTGCACCGGCTGAGAATCGAACTCGAGACCTTCAATATCATTGTAAATGTTTTCTTAATCTAATTCATGATTTTTTTTGACATTAACTGTATAATAATTTATGATGAGTGAAGGTATTATTCCCTGTAGTACTGAATGTTCTTCTTCTCGTAAAAGGGTGCGTTGTCGTTATGGATGATTTCTTCAAATTGATCGTTAGCGATGGCTCGGGTCGCTATAGTTCATGCTGGAGGAGTTGTTGCACTTCTGAGTTGGGAAGATCTGCCTGATTCCTGATGCTGTTTCCGAAGAGCCGCAGCAAATACTTTTCCAGCAGTATTAACTTTGCTTCTTCCCACAGCTTCTAAGTTGGTATATATTTCTTCGTCAGTGGGTTATGGTATAGTCCAGTGCAAATGGGAAACATAGTTCTTTCAAAATGCTTCATGTTCTTCATTGCTGTAGGTTAAATAGTAAACCAGAAGGGAAAGGCGTAGGTCAGAATGGATCGGATAAGTTGTTTGTATACAAGCAGCTTGGTCTACTTTTACTTAGTTCAGTACTTATGACAGTCACTGGTGTTCGTTCGGAAGCAAATGAGTTCGGTCTGTTCGCTGATTATCTTCAGTCCCCATTTGACATTGTATTCCGGTAAGTTTTTAATGTACTCTTGCAATTTCTGGTGAAAAAGCGGTGGCGTATGTGATGGAGTCGTCAGGGCTGCGGTTGGTGCAGTTCTAACAGCACTGGTTGCACCTATTCACGCAAGTTTTTAAATTTTTGTCATAGTTTGGGATTGGTATCCTTACCTAATGCTGGCTACCAGACCACGTGTACGTAAGAGTTGGCCTTAAGGCTTTTGTTCATCCATTGATAAGTTTTGGGGCTTACACTACCCCATCTTTTAGCGAAAATTCTACTTCAAGTTCTATTCCCAGTTAAGTTTACGACCAAGTATCTCAACATATTTAGCCGTACCCGAAATCTGAAGAGGAATTCCGGTAAAGTTTGGTGGCTAAATGTTGGGAATATTGCATTTCTGTCTTCAGTGGGAGAATGTTAACCAAACATATATTGTAAGATTGAAAATATTAAGCTAAAAATATTGAATTTGTCTGCTTCCATGCTCAGCTCCACATGAATGAAAATCTGTTACAATGTACATTAAACGACCTAAGATGTTTTTCAAATTATCAAAATTCTTCCTAAAGGGACACCCTTCGCTCAAAATATTAGAACAAAAACGTGAAGCTTATAAACACAATTTACAAACGGAAGTTTCTCATATTTCTAAAAAAAAAAACTTCTACAGGATACTGTAAAGAAACGGTTCGGACCTGGGTGTCCTTTTTGTTAATTATTTCCCTAAAAACGGGTAATTATTTATTTTTTTCATACCCCTCAAAACGGGTAATTAAAAAGGTGTTCACGCGGAATAAAAGAAAACCATCATAAATATTGAATGTACAAAAGGACACAATATCAAAAGACCCCCGTTGTTAAATAACAATTATTTATAGGTATATACTTCCCCGGGGAGAGTCGATTCAATCCATAAATAAAAAAGAGCTCCTTCAACTAAGCTCTACTACCCTCTGGCCATTAAATCGTGTACTGAGCTTATAATTCATATCTCCGAGCAGAAAACAAAACTTAAATGAAAAACATCACTAATCTATTCCATTGCGGAATTATGCTTATTATGATCCCTCCATGGGGTCCCACCAACAATATTGCGATATCTATAAGGTTCAGGCAGAACTACACGACTTCTTGTAACCCTGTTAACGAACCTCCATTGACCCAATCAGGATGTTATTTACAGCATATTTTCGTTTCTCTATTTTCATTATTTTTGTCATTTTCATAGTTTTTCCGCACTGTATTACACATTTTATGTTTCATTTCACAATATTGAGCTTTCACACGCATTAAACCGCCCGTCTGTACATAGGACACAGATATAAGTAAAGGCAAGGGTGTATATTATAATTGTTTCTGTGCTTACAAAAAATTCTTTCCACAGGAAACGTTAGAAACGCCATTTAATTGGTGGAATTGTTTACTCGGCACAGGGTTTTGTATTTTGGTTGTTCGTTCGGAAATTTATATTAAGGGTTCTTTGACATGACCACTGACTGCAGTGGCCGTCAAAATATAACTCATCGTTAAACCGAGGGCCTCAACCCATTAAACGATTCCTTGACACGAATTTTAAGGGACTCCCCAACCCCCAACACAGTCACATGTGTTAGAGACAGGGGTGTTGTTGCATGTACTTTCGGACACTTCGTGCTGGTTTATATTGTCTAAATGGGAATTTGTCAATCGGTTTATTGTTTTATATTGAACAAACGTGATGAACCTAATGTATTATGACATGGGGCTTAAATGTTCGTGTGCTTATAAAAAATTAATTTTTCTTCTTTTTCAATGTGAACGGTGAAAAGTTTTCGGACATTAGCTGCAATCGCTTTTTATGGGTATGCTCGTAACTGCAATAACAATACTCGTAATGATTTGACGAACAATTTTATTTGGTCAAATAAAACAAGAATACAAAAAAATGTTATTGCTCTAAGTCATCGTGGTAGGTTTTTGGGGGATAGAGGCGCAGCCCTTAGTCATACAAGCAATAATTATTAGGGTGGGACAGATTGATTGGCGGCTTATTTGTTACAACTTACAAGGTTTTTTTAAGCAGATAGCCAGACTTAATGGGTGAGGTTCTTCCTTAAATAATATTTATTGATTTTGAACGATAATAAAATTCGACTTTAAGACATTTGAGTGACAAATATTAGCCCTGCCCTACCTTTTCAAGAAATTCAATTGATCTACCTTGCCATTTATATGTATTGGGAATATATATATTAACTCTATTCTTAAAGAATGAAAGATGTCTTTTAACAGAAAAGTCGATACAGCGGTGTCTTTCCAATCGAATTTGGTATATGCGACAAATGAGTCAAAAACCTATGCAATATGGGATTATTCAAAAAATCCTTTTACGAATGTCTGGAAAAATGTTACTTTTTAAGAACAATAAGAAATCGAAAGAGTCCTTAGCAATATATTATCACAAAAGTTTTTTTTTGTATGGGGACATTTTATTTAGGTGCAATTGCGGAATATTTAATGTACAAGACAACCGATTCAAGCCCAAACTAAGTTATAGTTTTTTTAAAAAAGAATTTGGCTGTATTTATCCCGTAAGAACAATAGGTAAGAAGATAAGAACAATAAATCTGTCAACTATGACAAGCTAGACACACGAAGTTTCATCGTGCAATTTATTTTTTGAGTGTTTCCTTTAAATATTGAATCAATAAAATTATAAAAGTGTATAAAAAACTGTCACAAGTTGTGATCATATTATTCTTAAGAAGTTACAATCAATGTCACTTTCTAAGTCCTATTAAATCAATCCTGTACCACCTGTTCACAAGAAACATACAACCTGACCCTGGAGATGATATGTCCTACAGTGCAAAAAACAAATCATTGCTTTCGGGTTGTTGACCCCGATAGTGCCAATCGTTTTGATTTTCACTGGGTAGATGATGCTGATATTTTGAGTGCCATTCTCAAAATAAAGTCAAATGCAATGGGCTTTGACGAAATACACCCACTGTTCATAAAAATAATTTTACCGCATATTCTCCCCGCCCTTACCCATATTTTCAACACAATAATCATGACATCGCATTTTGCCATCCTGTTGGAGAACTGCAAAAGTGATTCCGGTCTTTAAAAAAACCTGCAACCCGCTTATCTCAACAAGAATTCCGACCAATATCAGTTTTGTCGTTTATATCCAAAGTACTTGAAAAGCTGCTTCATAATCACATTTAAGCTTTCTTAAGCGCAATTAAACTTCTATGCCCTCAACAATCCGGTTTTAGAAAAAATCACATTTATGTTTCTGCCATGTTTCGGACGATATAGGAACTGCAATTGATAGTGATCTATTATCGTTTCTAGTGCTTTTGGATTTCTCCAAAGCCTTTGATGCGGTCAAAATTAAAGGAACAATTTCTGTTTTCAAATAAGAACTGCGGCAAAAATGATTCATTCATATCTAAGTAGAAGGAATCAATCAGTCATTATTGATGTCAAAATGTCCCGTCCCTTAAATCTTCTTTCAGGAGTGCCGCAGGGATCAATACTTGGTCCATTGCTTTTTGTAATTTTTATCAATGATCTCCCGTTTCAGGTTAAATACTCTTCAATAGATTTATATGCTGATGACGTGCAGCTTAGACTAAGTTGCAAGCTTGGTATGGTTGAAGATGGTGCCGATAAAGTTAATACAGATCTAAGAAGCATATTAAATTGGTCAAATGCAAATAACCTGCATCTCCACCCAGGCAAATCCAAATGTTTAGTCATTTACCAAAATATCTTTTATTACAGCAATTTCCCTAACTTGTATTTCGGCGTTCAACAGATGGAATATGTCGAAAAGGCAAAAAATCTAGGTGTGATTGTCAATCGTACCCTTACATGGAAAGATCATATCTAAATGGTTATCGGGAAGGTATATGGATCTTTACAAAGTCTCTCTCTATCAAAGTAATTTACTCGTCAGCATATTCGTCTAAGTTTAGCGAAAACATTAATTCTTCCAATTATAACTTATGGATGCCAAGTTGTAAGTACTCATAATTCAGAATCGAAAAGAAACTAAACAGTAGCGTACAATAATGTCGTTCGTTACCGCTTTAGGGTTTCAAGCTACACAAAAAAATTACTGGTCGTAGTCTTTACGCATATTTCAAGTATGTTGCCCTAAAAATTCTGAATAAAATTCTATTTAGTAAAGAACCATCATACCCCCATGAAAAAATACAATTTACAAACTCGTCTCGGTCCTTTTTTTTATACAATCAAGATTTACTTGTCAATTTTGTGTTAATGTTATCAGGCAGTGGAACACTTTACCATATGACATGAGAAGTTTGATGCGGCCTTATTCAGATACCTCAGCTGTCATACAAAACACAATGTGCTCGGGGTAGGCTTCCTAGTCAGTGAAAAAATGAAGTCTACCATCATCGGCTTTAACGCTATAAGCAAAAGGCTATGCACCCTTCGTGTGCGAGGCAAATTTACGAACATCAGCCTCATTAACGTCCACGGACCTACGGAGGAGTCCTCAGACGAAGAAAAAGAGACTTACTACGAACAAGTCGAGAGGGCCCTCAATGCCTGTCCAAGGTATGATGTTAAAATCATCCTTGGGGATTTGACCGCAAAAATAGGTCGGGAGCCGGTATTCAGGCACTACGCAGGCACCCATAGTTTGCATGAGAACACTAATGACAATGGACTTCGAGTCTTAGAATTGGCAGCATCGAAAAACATGGTCGTTGCGAGTACCAGGTTCCCGCGTAAAGATATCTACAAAGCCACCTGGGTATCACCTGATGGAGTCACTCGTAACCAAATAGACCACGTGTTGATAGACCGTCGCCACTACTCGAACTTGATGACGGTACGAACGTACCGAGGTGCCAATATCGACTCGGATCACTATCTTGTTGGTATGGTTTTCCGATGGCGGATTGCCTTGCGAAGACGCATTGCATCCGCCTATCAGGTTCGAATCAACACGGCTGCCCTGCGCAATGAAAACACCAGTAACACCTTTGGTAATGCGTTAGGACTCGCCCTAGAAACACCTGACTTAGGGAGAGTAAGTCGTGGAGCCAGTGTGCTGGGTGTAAATGAAAGGGACACGTCTTAAAAATACTGTCATTAGTACTGCCAACTCCATCTTAGGCAGAAGTCGTAAAAATCGGAACGACTGGTTTGATGATGAATGCAAGCTAGCGACTGAACGTAAGAATGTTGCGTTCCGAGCAGTGCAACAATCTCATAGAACGCGGGCATGTGAAGAGAAATATAAAGAGCTCAGAAGAACAGAAAAACGGCTTCACAGACAAAAAAAATCAGCCTGGGAGAAGAACCTAATCTGTGAAATAGAAAACAGCCGAGAGCGAGGTCCGCACCAGGCGCGGAAGTCCTACCAATCCGTCCGAAACATGACACAGTACACACCACGCTGCACATACTGCAAGGACGGAGAGGGAAATCTGATCACCGATCCTGAAAGCATACTGGAGCGATGGGAAGTGTACTTTAATGAATTGCTAAATGGTCGGCTCACTGCAGAAGTGGAGGCTCCACTACACTAGAAGAATACCCTATGTTGCCGCCACCAAGCATAGAAGAGGTTGAGAAGGCCATAGGCCGGCTTAAACAGAACAAAGCCCCGGGAGCCGATGGCATACCAGCCGAATTATTCCATCACGGCGGGCCAGCCTTACGTCAAGCAATTCATGATATTATAGTACAGGTATGGGAGCAGGAAGAAATGCCAGAAGACTGGCGAAAAGGTTTAATATGCCCAATATATAAGAAGAGAGATGTCACAACGTGCAGCAATTATAGAGGTATCACGTTGTTGAGTACCGCCTATAAGATACTCTCCTCTATCCTAAAAGACTGGATAACCCCATATGCTAAAACCGTCATCGGACAATATCAGTGTGGTTTCATTCCAGGCAAATCAATAACTGATCAGATCTTTACCCTTAGGCAGGTGATGGAAAAATGTCTAGAATTTAACATCCCAACATACCATCTGTTTATAGACTTTAAGGCCGCCTATGATAGCATAGCCAGGGTAGAACTTTACAAAGCCATGAGAGAATTCGGCATCCCAAATAAATTGACACAACTATGTATAGGTTGACCATGACCAACGTAACAAGCCAAGTAAAAATAGCCGGATTGCTATTCAGACCAATCAACATCTTTAATGGACTCCGACAAGGGGACGGTTTGGCCTGCCTCCTCTTCAACCTGGCGTTGGAGAAAGCAATCCGTGACTCTGGCACGGCAACAAGAGGGACCATCGTCAACAGGTCCAGCCAGTTACTGGCTTACGCAGACGACATCGACATCATCGGAAGAACCGAACAAGCTGTACACGATTCCTTCATCCAGATCGAGCAGGCGGCACAAAATCTGGGGCTGCACATTAGTGAAGGTAAAACAAAGTACATGGTGGCGTCGAATGCGAGAGGAACAGTTGGTCAAACAATCAAGGTTGCGGAGCACGAATTTGAAGTGGTGCAATCCTTTAAATACCTTGGGTCAATAGTAGCAGCCGATAACAATATAGAAGAAGAAATACGCGGGCGGCTTCTCAAATCCAACAGAGCCTACTATAGTCTGTCAGAAATCTCACCATAACTTCAAAACTGCTGCTGTACAGGACCATGGTCCTGCCAGTACTCACATATGGATCCGAGACTTGGGTGCTTAGCAAAAGGCACTCCGACCTCTTAGCTGCGTTCGAGAGAAAAGTCTTAAGGAGAATTGTTGGCCTGGTATGTGAGGAAGGACGATTCCGGAGACGGTACAATCATGAACTGTACGCAATCTACCTTGAAGCAGATATCGTGACAAAAATTAAGCTCGGTAGACTCCGGTGGGCAGGGCACCTAGCTCGCATGAGCGAAGAGGAACCTGCTCGGAAAGTTCTTTGTGGTACATTCTATGGTAGACAACAGCGTGGTAGACCATGCTTACGCTGGAGAGATGGCGTAGACCAGGACGCCCGAAGCCTTGGGGTGCGCAACTGGATGGCGTGCGTCGGCTAGAAACCGGGATAGGTGGAGAGACTTGTTGAAAGAGGCCAGGACCGGAACCCGGTTGTCGAGCCGATGATGATGATAACTATTCTCTATATTTACTTTTACTAAAATTTAATAGGCGCAAGCCCAATGTAAAAGATTCATTCGAATAAAAAACAAATGTACTTTGAAGACTCCAATATACCTAGTAAAAAAAAAGAACAGAAGGTTCTCGTAAACAAAAAGTCTTCCACCCAAGATATTATTTTGGACTCCTTTGTTTCGTTAATATTTCTATGTTAAGATTTTTTCGCCAGCTTACCGGATAGGTGTCATGCGTGGCAGAAGCTTTTTCTCAAGAAATAGTATTAAAGTCGTCTTTGTAGGATCGATTGCTTTTCCTTTTGACACCATTTTCTTCTAATTGTTAATCCTCTCTAAATGAAATCATAGAGAGATTCTCCAAAGTTCTCTTAGGGTATAATAACGATGTCATCAATGAAACCGATACAGTGCATGCCTTGAAATGTTTGATTTTCTAGCAGTTCATCCACTCCAAGACTCCACAGCAAGGGTGATAGTAGTCCCCGCCCTGTGGACACCCTATTATTCTGATGATAAAGGTGATTGAGTACCTTAGGAATATTCATATTTTATTTAGATTTTTCAAAAAAGAAGAACAAGTACCCTTCTACTCTTAACAATGACCTTCTAACATTTCTTGTGTAGTTCTTCAAGCATAAGTTAAACTTTTAAAACTAGAACTCACGTTTTTCATTAGTTTATATTCACTTCTTAAGAACAAAAAAGGGGAATTCAACACTTTTTGGTTGTTTTTTGGCTGTCAAGTTTTTAAAAAGATTTTTTTTTCATTTCTTTCCTTACTAAAGACTTTCAAATGAAAATCCTTAACTCTTTGGACTTCTACTGCATTCTACAACAATTAGTTTTTTGTTTCTTTTTTTAATTAGTGGTATATTGTGTCAAAACTTATTTCTAGTGAATTTTTAATTTCCAACTTAAGTTTTACAAAAAGTCAAAACAAAGAATGGACAATATTATCCTTCGTTTTTATTTCAAAAGCAAAGCACTCTGCTGCTGAATGTGCATGTCCAATGTCCAGATCTACTTATTTCTTATTCTTTGCAGCAGCAATAGCAACATCCTTTGCACAAATGCATCTTTTCAGCTTTTCAGAAGGATTTTTTGTTCGTCTTCTTCCTGAAAAGAAACTTAGCTTTGAAATAAAAAATTAAAAACGAAAAAAAAAAACAAAATAGAAATGAAGTATTAGTGTGGTGGGGTGTTAGAAGGGATCAGAAGGATACAAAAACTTAAAATTTCTGAAACTAAAAAAGTAAACGACAGTAAGTTAAGTCCGCACTTTTTTCCAAATCCCTCCCCATTCGCCAGTTTATCCTTTGGACAAGGAACACATTTTTAAGTTTCACGACGTTTTGCAGTAGAATGACATTGGACAGAGTGTGTTTATTTGAAGCACACACACCATGACACATACGAGTACACATAAATGGCATGGACAGGGACACCATCAGAATTTTGGAGTCCAAAAATGAATATACGAGATACTCGTACTGTACAGTGTACATACTTCTATTATGATGGTAAAATAAGGACTATGTAATAAAAGAACATGACTTTGAGATTTGCCGGTAGAATCACTTTGCAAAAGGAAAACATGAGATGACACTATTCAGGAGCAGCGTTGCCACAATGTTACAAGTGTAACAAAAGTGTTACATTTTTCTTAATTTTTTTGTATTTGTTACTATGTTACTTTTTTTTTCTTTTTGTTACACTTTTTTCTCCAAACTTTTTTTTTCTTTAAAAATTTACTTTATGATTTTTTTAATCAGTGTGAAGTGCGCTTAAACAACCCTTCCACCTATTTGTACACCTACGTCCTAAATTGAGTTGAAATCACCTTCATTCGACTCGATCGAACTCGTTCAGTTACAGTTTAGTTTAAATCTTGCTATCTTTCACTTCAAATTCAAACTCGATCTCTCGATCCAGCATATAAACATGGTTAGATATCCATTCCTCAAAGTATTTCAGTTTCCACTCTTTCTTGTCTTGTCGATGTTAAAAAAGAAAAACAATATTACTCGAGGCAAAAAAAAATCAAGCCACCATAGACACAATTAACGGGTGATTTTTTAAGAGCTTGAGAACTTTTTTTAAAAAAAAAACGCATAAAATTTGCAAAATCTCATCGATTCTTTATTTGAAACGTTAGATTGGTCCATGACATTTACTTTTTGAAGATAATTTCATTTAAATGTTGACCGCGGCTACGTCTTAGGTGGTCCATTCGGAAAGTCCAATTTTGGGTAACTTTTTCGAGCATTTCGGCCGGAATAGCCCGAATTTCTTCGGAAATGTTGTCTTCCAAAGCTGGAATAGTTGCTGGCTTATTTGTGTAGACTTTAGACTTGACGTAGCCCCACAAAAAATAGTCTAAAGGCGTCAAATCGCATGATCTTGGTGGCCAACTTACCGGTCCATTCCTTGAGATGAATTGTTCTCCGAAGTTTTCCCTCAAAATGGCCATAGAATCGCGAGCTTTGTGGCATGTAGCGCCATCTTGTTGAAACCACATGTCAACCAAGTTCAGTTCTTCCATTTTTGGCAACAAAAAGTTTGTTAGCATTGAACGATAGCGATCGCCATTCACCGTAACGTTGCGTCCAACAGCATCTTTGAAAAAATACGGTCCAATGATTCCACCAGCGTACAAACCACACCAAACAGTGCATTTTTCGGGATGCATGGGCAGTTCTTGAACGGCTTCTGGTTGCTCTTCACTCTAAATGCGGCAATTTTGCTTATTTACGTAGCCATTCAACCAGAAATGAGCCTCATCGCTGAACAAAATTTGTCGATAAAAAAGCGGATTTTCTGCCAACTTTTCTAGGGCCCATTCACTGAAAATTCGACGTTGTCTAAGTTGTAAGTCTATTCATGATGAAATGTCAAAGCATACTGAGCATCTTTCTCTTTGACACCATGTCTGAAATCCCGCGTGATCTGTCAAATACTAATGCATGAAAATCCTAACCTCAAAAAAATCACCCGTTATATCGGCGAATAAAGAAAGCAGTTTGGCAAGCAAAACAAAATTTGCCGAATATTGTCTGGTGATGTTTTGCATCGTCCACCATCTTCCAATGTCAATTTTGGATACGTTGCCAGAAGTGTTAAGAAAATACTTCCCGGACTCCTTAATTGTTAAAAATATTAAATGCGCGAGAACCAAGGCCACTGGAATTGTATAAAATTTTATCTTTCCCATATACTTGACATTGTTACAACTATGAATGTAGTGTTTCAAGCTGAAGGTTTTCGGCTCCATAAAATGTATCACACCTTTGAAGACAATTTTAAATTGATTATTTCCTTTTTTATCAAAAAAGACATTATTTTTAATACAGAACACATATCTGAAATAGATGTTTCTGAAGATTCTAACTATTTACCATTAAATGAAATTTACATTGGCGCAAATGCAGAAACATATATCAATAATCTCAATTTAAGCAGTGAAGAAGAAGGAAACATTAAACTGAAAATGCTGGAGTTGTATGTAGAATTATGCTTGCAGATTAAAAAAAGATTTGATTTTAACAGTGTTGCATTACAAAACATTTCACTGGTAGATCCAGAAAAAATAGTAAATGAAAATGTTTCCATCTTACCTTTACTGACTAATTTCCCAAATTTGTATAACTTTGAAAAAAAAAAGAAAAAATTTGTACTGAATTCAGAAAGCTACAAATACAAAAAAACTTAAAATATACAGAAGATGTTGAGAAATTTTGGGGCCATGTTGGCTCTTTGCAAAATGCTCAAAAAGAAAATCTTTTTGAAAATATAACAGAATTTGTTTATATAATATTAAGTTTACCACACAGTTCTGCGGCAGCAGAACGTATTTTTTCAGAGCTAAATTTGATAAAAAATGATTTAACCAATAGGTATCACTTGAATACCATTGAATCAATAATGTTTGCAAAACAAATAAAAGATCAATTCTCTTAATTTGCCTAAACATGTTTTATGTAAGACTTAAAATGTGTCTTACTTATAATAATTTATTAACTTATTATTTAATGTATAGTTTTGTACTGAATTTAAAAACTGTGATGAAGAAAACTTATGTTCCTATTAAAAATAAAAAATTGAGTTCAAGAGCATTCTTTGATTTAAAGCCTAGTACTCACCTAGCGTGAAATGAAAAAATAAATACATTCCAAATTACACGCGAAGAATAAAAATGAAAATAGAATAAACTTTTCCACGTGAATTTTTGATACTCACTTTGAATGAAAAAAAAAATGACAATTATTTTTAAACTGATTCGTCCTTTCTGTTTATAAATTTTCAATTTTTTGTTTTAAAACAAAATATTCAAATCAACTGACAAATGTCACAGTTTTCCAAGTTGCCTTAAACTTTTTCCTGATGGTTGTTCATTGAGAAATGAAAATCATAGCGTGGAAAAAGTTGTGGAACATATTTGTTTTTCCAATCCACATTTTAGTACTCACCTCTTTATTTATTTATTTATTTATTTATTTATTTATTGGCATGCTTGCATATTAAGATACAATATCTTATAAACTAATACAAGCATTGATTTGTTATTTTATCATAGCTTTATACAGATGTAAGATATATAATTGAAATATCTGATAATTAATTAATTCAAAAAATGATTGCAATTACAAAATTCTTATTTAAAATTAAAATTTTACAATTATTATTAATAAAAACAATTTATAAAAACATTTATGTTCTGCAGGTCTTACTGTAAGGAAAAGTGTGTCTTTAGTTCATTTTTAAAACACTTCAAGGTTCTTATTACCCTTATTTTTCGTGGAAGATTATCCCACAGCCGCGTAGCATGGACGAAAAATTGTCGTTCGGACGTTAAGCATGTGAAACGAGATTGTAAGATTTGTTGAGATCGAACTGATGAGGTCATTTGTATTCTGGAAAAAATGTAAGAAGGCTGGTGAGTGAGCATAGTCCGAAACAACAAAATTAACGTTCGATAGCGGATTAGATTATCAAATGAAATACCATATACAGATTTAGAGAAGAAGGAAACATGATCAAATCTTTTTAGACCATATATGTATCTAGCGATACTATTAAATGCCACATTAAGTTTCCTTCTGCTAACTTGGTCGCAATTGCAGTAAATTTCACATCCGTACAAGAGTATAGGTAAGATCATGGTTTTAGCAAGCATTAGTCTTGTTTTAGGTGGTGTATAATATTGTGTTGGCCACAGTCTGCGGAGTACTCCATAAACTTTCCCAATGACTATGTTTATATGCGTTTCCCATGTTAGTGTCCGATTAAACGTAATTCCTAAATTCTTTGCAGTCTCAACATATTCTATAGTAGCCCCATCTAGCTTAATTTTTGGGAACTGAGAAGGGTCAAGAGGTTTCTTTGAGATAATAATACACTTAGACTTGGAAGGGTTCAGGAAAAGTCCATTACTCTTAGCGAAATTTGAAGTATTATGTATGTCATTGTTGATATGGATGACACAATTGTCAACTTGTCCAAGAGAACAACTTTTATAAATTTGAACGTCGTCAGCATACATTTGAACAGTTGATTCAGAAACTGTTTGAGGGAGTTCATTGATATAGAGGGAAAATAGAAGAGGACCGAGAATCGAACCTTGTGGAATGCCTCTCGTTGTAGGGAGAAAGTTTGATAGGTTTCCGTTTAACATAACAGCTTGTTTTCGACCTTGGAGATAAGAGTTAACTAGTTGAACTGCTGAGTTTGAAAAATTATACAACCTTGATAATTTTCTACATAGACTAGTATGGTCAACCGTGTCAAAGGCTTTTGAAAAGTCCAAAAGTACCAGGAAAGTTATATATCTGCTGTCTAGAGCTAATCTGATGTCTTCAATAACGTTAATTAGAGCTGTAGCGCAACTGTGCTTTTCTCTAAAACCGGACTGTTTTGGTGATAGAATATTACTCCTGCGAAGATACAAATTTATTTGCTTTTGAACTATTTTTTCAAAAACCTTCGACAGGAAAGGAAGTATGGAAATAGGTCTAAATTCTTTACTACCTGGTCCTTTCTCAACTGGTATTATTTTTGCCAGCTTCCACTGATTAGGAAAAACGCCAGTTGTAAGAATAGTGTTAAAAGTATGTGTGACATATGGTAAAAGTATGGGCAGTATTGCATTAAAGAAAATTGGGTGCATTCCATCAATACCCATAGCATTAGACCTAATCGACAAAAAACTTTCTATCGTACAACGTCAGTGCTATTAACACATGTGAAATAGAACGCATTTATATTATCGTTTTGAGAGTATTGGGGTGAAACTATTGGAGCACAAGGAAAAGGTAGCTCGACAAATTTTTTGTTAAGTTCCTCCACATTAACATCAGCGGAATCGGTTTTTTTTTCTTAGCAATACCAATCTCACGAAGATTATTCCATAATTGCCGCCCGCCCAGAGATGGATTCAATTTGCCAGATAACATTGTTGTTTTCGCGGCTCGGATTTTACTTACCACTGTGTTACGTAACGTTCGATAATTTTGTCGAAATACCTCTAATCTATAGTTTTTCCAGTTATTGAAAGCACAATTTCTTAGCTGCATAACCTGACGAATTTCCGAAGTAAACCATGGCCTATGTTCATGTTTTCGTGTGCGTTTACGCACAGGAACGTGTGTATTAAATAAGGATAAGGTTTGGGTATTAATGAATTCGATTTGATCAGAAGGGCAGGGTAAACAATAAATATGGTTCCAATCTATAGAGCGCAAATTGTGTTCTAGGACATCGTAGGTATTCAATATGTTTGAAGTCCCTATATTCAAAAGTCATATCATCATACTGAAGATCGAAATCAAAAGCCATATAAATAAGGTCATGTCTTGAGAAACCTGGCACAGGGAGCTGATCTTGAAAGAGAACCTTACGTAAATCACTCACAAAGCAGACGTCTAAGAGTGTACTTGAATATTCACTAAAGTGTGTTGCAACAGTAGTATTTAAAGGAAATAAGTTAAAAGTACACATTTCATCCACTAAACTTTTTTCAAGCAAGAGATCGCTGTTGAAATCACCAATTATTAAAATCTGGGATGATAGAGCAGATATATCTTCCATAAATTGAAAAAAAGGGCCAAAGCTAACGTATCTATTTGGTCTGTAAACTGCTCCTATAAGTAGTTTATTTTCACCATAACCTAAATCTACAAAAACATATTCAATTGCACTACCAGCTTTTGAAACATATCTAAGTTTGCATGGAATGTTATCACGTACATATATTGCCACGCCACCTCCAATACGACCTTGTCTGTCCGAGCGAAAAACCTTATATCCTTCTAGTTTACATAAAGCATCATTGTGGGTGTTTTTGAACCATGTTTCGGATACACAAATGACATCAACTCTACTGCCACCAAACACAAACCTGAACTCATCAATTTTAGGTAGCAAACTTTGTGCATTCAGATGACATAATTTTAAACCATTACTTTGATTTGTCAAAACGTTAACCATCGATCGCAATATTCCGTCTCCAGCCGCGAGGCTATTAATTCCGAAATTTAAAGAATTCATTACACTAGAGCAGAAAATAAATGCTTCTATGCTTTAATTTTAACAAAATTTGGCAAAATTCCGACAAAAGTAAAAGAAATAAGTTGTAAGAGATTAACTATAAAATATAAAACTAAAAATAAAAACAAGAATAATATAAGTTTAAGTTTGAGAAGCTATTTAAATTTATGTGAGCGTTTCTGTAGGCCTGGCAGTTCCATTAAGTTCTTCGTTATTTTTTATCTCTTTTGCTTCTCCATCTGGTTGACATTTAATGTAAACAGCTCCTCGTATTGTAAATACCGATGATAGTTTCTTAGCCTTTTTCAACTGAAGTGCGCTTTGCAGCAACAAGTAATTTTTTTTTGTTAAACATTCGCGAATAAATATAGGACTCTCTCGTTCTATTTGTTTTAATCCTACGTGGCTAAGAAAAAGTTGTTTATTGTTCGACTCGCTGCGGTGTTTCGAAATAGCTTTTAAAACATTATTTTTATCGAACGGAGATGCAAACTTGATAAGAATGCTTGACTTGTTGTTTTTGTTAACTGCGCGAGTACGAAAAATGGCTAAAAGTGTAGGTGGCTTAATGTTGAGAGTGTGGCACAGGTGATTGAAATAAGATTTTAAATTCTCATCTTTGACGAATGGGATGCCATAAAGAACAGCGTCCGCAGCGACATTTTTGTTGTTTTGTTTTTCTTGTGCAAATTCTATTTCTTGCATTTTCGTGGTCACCACGGCCAGCTCAGTTTTGACATCATTGAGTTGCGTTTTTGTGCTTAATAGAGTGTTTTTTGTTTCTTTAAGTTCATCTTCGATTCCTTTCATCGATGATCCAAGTTTGTTTACGTCGGTTTTTATTGCTTCCAGTTCAAGATGCGTTGTTGAATTTGTGCTTTCGAGTTGTGTTATACGTTTGTTTATATCATTCATAGTGTCATTTATTTCAGTTATTTTAGTTTCAATGTTTTTAGTTACGTTCTCCGCAGATTCTCTTATTTGTGTTGTAATTAAGGAAATGATTGACTTACTTTGTTTTTCTAAAATATCATTCATTTTCTTGATGGTTAAGCTGTCATCTTCTTTGCCCGAGACAGTATGTATTGGAGTGGACATTTTCGGAGTTTGTGGTGAATTTTTTGAAGAGGCAATTGTTTTTACCCCTTTTTTACTTCCAGACATATTAACTTTGTATGTGAGCTAACGTTGTTTTAAAGCTTTCTTTCACGTTACACAAAATAATAGAAAATTTTTTGTCTTTTTAGAATTTCCACAAGAAATTTATAATTTAAATTAAAGTTATCAGTTCAGATTAAATAATTTCACTTTAAGTTATTATAGTAAAAGTCAGAGTTCGGAGTAATTTGACACAGTTTAGATGAAGGAATGAAAGTGATTACTATTTAAAAACTTAATGAAACAACCGCCAAAAGAAAAAGACGTCTACTCTGTAGCTAATGACATAATAGTATCTGCGGATTTCATGCCTCGTTGCGGATTTCATGCCAGTGAACCAGCAGTCACTTTTATATGAAATTTTCATTTTCACTTGAACTGAGTACTAGGCTTAAATAATTTTTTTCAATTTGTTACATTTTTTTCGTTTTTGTTACGTTTTTTAAAAAAATGTGTTACACTTTCGTGAAGCCCAGCGGCAACGCTGCTCAGGAGTATATTGGGGAGTTCGAGTTTATTTTTATTTACTAAATACAAATTTGTTTGCATTAAAGCGGAACGTTAAACGAACGAAGAACTGCACTAAGCATTTTTTCAGAAGGAAAAGTGATAGAGATTCTGAATGACGAACTTCGGGATTGAAAACAGAAACAATAGTAGAATGAAACGAAATGCTTTGGAAATTTATGGCGAAAATTGCTACGAAAATAAATTATAGGGAATATATTTAACACCACAGGCTCTAGCGTCTTTATAAAAAGACAATTGTGAAATTGTAGTACCTCGACATTAGTTCGGATTCAGAAGGAAGATTTCGTTAATTGACAAAGTGCATAAAATCACTCACTTGAATCATGAAAATCCTTTCATTTTAAATTAAGACAAATTCCTCCTAAAGAGATCTTATACGATTCTAATTCTTGTGCAGTTAAGCTTACGTCTCTTCGTCCCAACGCTGATATATTATGAGTTCAAGAAATATCTTGAAGAACGAAAAGTTCTCTATGACCGTCAATATGGCTTTCGTAGAAATACGTAAGACTACTGGTGATCTGGTGGTTTATCTCAACGGACAGTGGCACAAATATCTATATCATTTTAGAGAAAGTAAGAAAGTAAGATCATTGCACTAGATATTTAAAAGGCATTTGATACGGTTTGGAATAAAGCTCTTATATCGAAAATGCGTGCATTTGGTATTGATGAATCTCAGTCACAAGTAAGAAATTCATAAAATAAATGATGGTGTGCCACAGGGCTCCGTTTTGTCTCCGAGTCTCTTTCATTCATAAATGATCTTTTTTCTGAAAGTTATTATTCATTGAAATGTTTCTCAGATGATGAGCACAATCCCCTTTTCATAATCGTTTTTGGATTCATTGTCTTGTCCTTCGGTCGTGCAACTTTAACGGCGGCATATTAAAAGTTGACTTAATGCCGATCTCGATAGTATTGTCCAATGTGGATTCAGGAACCAAGTTGAATTTAATACTGCAAAAACTCATTCTCTTCTGTTGTTATAGCACCTTTTCCCATTCAGCTATGTATGAGCGGCACTTGTATTGACCAAACCCAACAGGTCTCAGTCTTCAGTGTGTCCTTCACAGACCACCTTGTATGCAATGACCCCAAATTCGACGTCGCCAAAAACGCTGCCAAGTTTTTATGTTTCTTTTTTAGTTGCAAGAAATGTGATTCCCATTTGAATGTCTCGAGCACCGCTGCTATTTTTCTTGTCTTTCATTATATTACCGTTCCAGTGACATAGCAAGTTGTATTCCTCCCCTTAAACAATTCAACCGTTACACTCGCGCATCAGGGAATGGCCATCAGTTTATCATTGAGCTCAGCTTGACATGTACTGTCAAATTCAGAGATTTTCCCTTTAGCCCCACTACACGAATGTGGAATGTTTAACCCAGCTCAATATTTCCCTCCCATTATGATATTCAAACATTTCAAACTAATGTACATCGATATCTCCATTAAATCCTATCCAACTTCCTTAAACACGCGCATTCTGCTCATACATTTTAAAAGTAGTGAATATCTCTTCAGTGCGCCCAAAATTGTAAGAACAAAATCTAACATATTTTTTCCATAATAATTAAAATGACCAATAAAGCGGAAGCAATCAATGAAATAATTGAAGTTTCGATATGATTTTTTAATCATCAAAATAAATTGAAACCATTTAATCTGAAGAAAGCTTTTGATGTCTACATACTTTCATTTCTATCTATCGCATTTTCCAGAGCCTTGATTTCCCATCAGAAATCATTTGAGTTATTGGTATTTCTCAAATAATTAAAATTTATCTAATTTCCCTTGAAAACGGATTTCCGATCACAAAATCCAAACCCACCCTTAATTCGATCACCAGCACCATTCAGCACACATTGTTATCCAACACAACCCACCGGTATAGGCTACCAACGAAAGAAGAACAACAAAAATCCATTTCCGAATCACACTCGGAATTTAGGCAAAAGCTCTATAATCTCTTGTCACAAAAGCCAATCGGATGTTAAAATACCGCGCCTTCTATACCCCCAGCAACGAACAACGCCCCCAACCACTGCATATCACTATATGTAGCACCAATGTTTAACAAAATAAATTTCCAATTTTAACGCCCCATGGTAGATTGAAATCAGCTATTTCATTTCCCCTCTCTAAAAAAAACCCAATCTACCAGCTTAACTTCCGCTTCCTGATGCGGCATCACACACAGAGATTCAAACACACAGGACTTGGGAGTTCTGCTCTGCCTGCCAAAAACGAATTAAATTAATATTCGTGACCAAATGGCATTTTATTCTTGTAGGTTCATGTGGTAGAGCTCTATGATTTTCGAAGACGCCTTTTTTGAACACAATAGTATATTATTGGCCTCAGTTTATACAAAGGCAAATGTAAAGTAAACTAACGGTTAGTAGACATACGAGTAAGCACACTCTTTGTCTCTGGACTTTACATGGAAGTTCCGGTCAGTTTTTTTGTGTGTACTTGCTTAAATTACTTAATATGTCTTTATGATGGAAGCAGGTTGTGTGAAGGAATCTATTCAGAGGGCATAGTGGATGAAGCCTTCATCTATTATTTCAATTTCTAGCCAAATTAAAAGGTTCAACTAATTGTTGGCTATAGTTATTGTCCTATTCGTATAATCGTAAAATCAGGGTTGCCAAATTGGTGGTTTCGATTTTTTTTATATTTTACGCGCACTAAGGCTAGGAACACACTTGTGATTTTTTGTCGAGGTAATTAAAAAATCGCGGTCGCCAGAAATTCTTATCATGCACTCACTTGTGATTTTTTGCCGCGCGATCATTTAATCGCAAGCAAATAAAACATATTACTTTAAATGTGCTCGTATTTGCTACAAATAAATAGTAACGATTGAAAATTTTTGTTTAATTTAGCTCAATGTCACAGATAATCGTTTCTGAGGTGATATTGAATTTCTCTATTTAGTATTTATGCACAATTCTGGGTCCAACTAGTTGCAGTACTTCCTTAAAGCATTCGATACTCAACTCATTCTATAGTACTCGTATTGCACATATTTCTGTGGCTGTGGAAACTGACCGTAAAGTAACTTGCCATTTATAACCGGATGTACTCAATACTTTTGTGCTTTTGAGTAGACTTCAAACGCAACAAAAGTGCCACTAAATAACACTTCCTAATGAAACACAATTTAATACTGAAAAGAATTTTATTAAAAAGTCGCAGGTGTGTGCAGGATTATTTAAAACATTTTGATCTACATTATTTGATTTCGCGATAGTCAAACCGCTTGAAAAAATAGAACTTGTTCGAATTTTATAAATGCTTCGATACGCCATGTGTCTTATTTCTTGTGGCTAAAAAATCGTGCGATTAAAAATCACAAGTTCGTGCAAACTAATTTCTTATGATTTTTGAGTCGTAGTAATTTAAATAGCAAGTGTGAACGTATCCATTTAAATGCATTTGAAAAAATGAAACAAATTTCGACCTTTGAATCATCACGATTTTGTTGGTATCAAATGCGTTCATTCTTATTCAAATTCGTGTGTTCTGTTTTACCGACTAAGAAATCGCGCGGTTGAAATCGCAAGTGCATTTTTAGCCTTAAGCGATTTTGATTACCCTTTGAATCACACTTCCTTATGAAACATAATTAAATACTGAAAATAATTTTATTAAAAAGTCGCAAGTGTGTGCAGGATTATTTAAATGCTTTTGATCTATTTAATTTCGCGACAAAAAAACGCTTGAAAAAATAGAACTACTTCGATTTTTATAAATGCTACGATACGCCATGTGTCTTATTTCATGTGGCTAAAAAATCGTGCGATTAAAAATCATAAGTGCGTGCGAGCCAATTTCATATTGCCACTACCATTTTTAAGTTGTACTAATTAAAATCGCAAGTGTGAGTATATCCATTTAAATGCATTTGTTTTATTTTCACTTACGACAATCGCATCGTTGGAAAAATTAAACAAATTTCGACATTTGAATCATCACGATTTTTCGGTATCAAGTGCGTTCATTCTTATTTAAATTTGTGTGTTCTGTTTTACCGACTAAGATATCGCGCGATTGAAATCGCAAGTGCATTTCTAGCCAAAAGCGATTTTGATCTTTGAGCATATTCCAAGCGTTTTAGGAAAGTTGGATAGGATTTATAAAGAGATACCCCATGCACATTGGTTTTGAATATCTGAATATCACAATGGGAGGGAAATATTGGGTTGGGGTAAAGCATTCCACATTCGTGTAGTGAGGCTAAGGAACCAATTTCCGAATTTAATAGAACGCCTGAAGTTTAGCCGATGGGAATTCCCTGAAACGCGAGTATTATGATTGAATTGCTTAAGTGGAGGAATGCAAAATATTTTTGAAACTTAAGGACGTTGCCAACACGATTTGGCCCAGTAAATCATAATCATTAACTCAGAAATATGTGTCAATTTGTCTGTAAATAGATAAATATAAAGAGGTTCTTTAGCAGCTAAACACATCAGCACAGTAAATTTTTAATGAACCCTCTGACGAAGAATATATAAACAGACCCTCAGAAAGCTTACCTATTAGAAATTATTTATCCACTAACAAAATATATAAACGTGTTTAAAAGGTTTCGAACCTCGTAAAAAACGGAAAAAGTTCCAAAATCCTTAACGTTTAGTCGAAACATTTAACCTCAATCAAATAAAGAGACTTTTTTTTTAATATTTCGCCGCAGATTTCTCTTAAACTAAGCAACCGGCAACCCTCAATTTCAAAAACTTTCAATGTTTCTATTGTTTAAACTAAGAAGCGTGCTAAGTCGACGAAGCCGAAAGTGATCGATAGCGGTTCTGGACCTGCACCTTGGGGAATAAACAATTTCAACAACAACTGCGTGCATATAAACGCGGTTTAATTGCTTCAACTTAATAGATATTTGAAATGAGATTTTGTTTGGCGCATAGTTCGGATCCCGTGACTTAAAACTAAACTAACTCACAGACCCCAGCACCAGATCACTATCTAGGGAGGTTGCTGGCATTGTAACAATCTGTTAATTAGTTTTTTAAATGCTAATCAGAAAACACAGCAACAACAACAACGAACACAGAAGTATTTCTTGGAACGAAACGAGTAGGGTTTGCGTGAATTTGGTTGTTCCAGTGACTTAATTAGAAGGGAAGGTATTTCGGCGGAAGAACTCTAAGGGGTGACCCGCTGAACTTTCTGTTTGTTCTGGTTCGTTGGATATGACATCATTGTTGTTTAACTTGAGTTCGACGGTTCTTGTGGAAATTCGAATTTTTTTCCTTCTTCGTTCACTTGGTATTATTAGCAATCTAATTAGCACCTGGGTATTATGCCGGTATGCAGGTAATTTCGTGGACCTTTTATTTAAAATTTGTCAACAATTATAGTCTAGAGGTGTTTTTTCGTTTTTTTTTTTTTTTCATCGCCAAGAAAGTTGAAGAAAATTATAGGAAGGCCAAGTCAAGTGCAGGGGTTGTTTCCGTTTCTGTGGTATGGAGTGCGTGCCATGATGACGATGATGATGGTTAATGACTGAAAGTTCTTTTGGGTGTGAAGCGAACAAAATTAATGAGATGTCGTTTTAAATTTTTGCATAAACCTTGAGATATAAAACAAAACAAAATAAAACAAAACATACACGAAACACATTTTGGAAAAATTTGTTTACTTGACTTAAGTAAATTTCACAGAGATTTAAAGGTAGATTTAGTTTGTAAAATTAAGGTGAAGCCCGTGTGACTTTGATAAAACACCAGGATTAATTACTGTTTGAAAAAAGAATAGCTTTTGAAATTAGGAAAGTATTGCTAAGACATTTCAATTAAGATTTATTCGGACATTAAGGTTAGCTCTATCTATCTAACCATATTATGAGATCAGATCTATTTCTCCTTAAAGGAGTTTGTAGTTCAACTTGCAATACAGATTTGTATGTTATTTTAAAATTATTTAAATTGGTTTTTATGTAAAACGTATATTCTGAATTTTGCATAGCACGAGAGCTCTATGTACTGGGTACATTTCACATAAGATACTGGCAACAATTCACTGGTACCAATTGAATCCTACAGCTAACACTTTAATAAATTCATAAATTATGTATTGCGAATTAGCCTATAGTGTTTAGTTCACTCTTTGTGCCTGGAAGTATCCGAATTCAAGTACAAGTATGTAATAGTTGACTTTTTTCAAATAAAATAAATCAATGTTTATACCCTCTCATAATAAAGGAGAAACAGTAATCACCCAATTTCAGATAGAGAAAACTCATATGTAGATTAGGTAAGGCTAGCATCACAGCTGACACACTTAGATCAGAGTTGGTCTATTTTGATTCCACGTAATCCAGAGATTTTCTCCCTCGTAATGATTTCACCTAATCTAGAAATTTTCTCCCAACTCGTTGAACCATTTGGAGCTCCTTCTGAAGCGAGAGAGACTGGAAATTTCTATATTAATTAGATCAGTAGGTTCCTCGAAGAAAATTAGGTATATAGGATATTGCAGAATATGTACATAGAAGATGAGGAACTAAGTCTTATTCTTCTTCGTCCATACAGATTCTGCAAAAATCATTTGGATGAACGCAAATCCACCTTGCGTTGATGCCTATAAAATAGTGTTCAGTTTTGGAGTATACATATGTGCAATCTTCTTAAAAATATCAAAAACTTATAGCGTTTCAGACCAAGCATTGGCCAGATTTGTTTTGTCATCAAATAGATTTGTCCTCTCTATACATAATATCAGAATAAATTTTCATGTAGCTATTAGTATACAAGCCTTATCAGGTATTATGTTCCAATTTTGGCGAGTTCATCAGCCTTACAGTTCTCTGGAATATCCTATTTCCTAGTACCAAACAGAGGTGAATATTGAACTGCTGCGTCATCTTCATACTCGTAAGAGATGAACGGCAGTTCAGGGGTGTAGAGATCGAGTTTAGAAATTTAATAACACCTTGACTATCCGAGGAGATGAAGATAGTAGTTGATAACATGTTTTTTTCAGCCAAGATAGGACTTCTTTAATAGCAATAAGTTCCACTTGAAACAAGCTACAATGATTAAGAAGATGACAAAGAGAAACATAATTTAAGTCTATCTGAGTACACATCCCCACCAAACCCATCGTCAGTTTTCGTTCCGTCGCCATCGGTATAAAAATGAATAGAATCATCTTCCAAGAAACTCGTAAGCTCCCAGAGAGATCTTGAAGGAATGGTGACTTGGAAGTTTTTGCCGAACTGCAGTGTTCGGATACTGTAATCAATGTGACTTGGAAGTGTTCAGATTTAATTCAGAATTATGTAATGGTCAATTTCGTAACTGATCTATTGTAAAGAAGCTTTTAGGCCAGCGACTGTGCTCGCTGTCGTCTGATTGCAGAAAATATCGATGGATGGAAGATGGAAAAGAACGCCTAGTGTGGCAGAGAGATTCGTTCATAGCGCTCTGCTTATGCAAAGGCCTTTCTTACTTTCCACAATTTATAGCATTTTCTAGAGCAGTTCACATTTCTAGTCCCTCTTTTTTCAAAAGGAGCTCTAAATGGTTCAACTAGCTGGTAAAAAAGATCGGTTTGATTATAGAAAATAGAAATACATAAATAGCCAGTGAGTAATGCGGAGGCCCCATTTGCTCCCAATAGCTTTTTCGCACAAGAAGCATACCATGGTCTTTTTGGCTCTTACTTGCTTACTAGGTTTCCAGCTTAATTTTGTATTTAAAATTAGACCCAAGTATTTTGATTCTTCTGAGAAAGCTAGTGAAATACCTTTGATAAAAGGCGCATCTACATGAAGAATTTTATATTATAGGGCAAGTTCAGTTTTGTTAGGTTTGACTCCAAGGCTACACCGCTCTGTCTAGTTTTTTAGCTTGCTTAGAGTATTTTGTAATAGGCCTTTGAAGATGTTAGGATACTTTCCTGATACTGGGATAGCAACATCGTACGTATAAGCAAGCACTCACAACAGCTCTGCACTTTCCAGGCATGCCAGCAGCTCATTTACTACCAAGTTCTAGAAAAGGGGAAAAGAACTCTGCGTTGCGGAATTTCTTTATTGATAGATCTTCTAGCGAAAAACCCACCCAGTTTTAAATTTGTTAACCTTGCTAGTTAACGTTTGCTTAATCAGTTCACCAAGCGACCTTTATACGCTCAGATATGATAGTGCAGATGCGATTGCAGATGTGTGGACGTTATTAAAAGTCCGTCCTTTATCTAAAAAGCAATCATAGTGTACCCCTTATGGAGGAGGAGATATTCAATAATTCGTTCTAGTGAATGTGCAGTACCTACCGATATACCTTTCTAATATATATGTTGAGCCTCAGACAAAAGCCTGGTATCGATGATAGGGCGTAGATCGATATCAATCAATCTTTAAAGTATTTTTAGAAGGAATTATAATAGACTAATTGTTAGATCTTTTACACCCATATTAATAAAGATGGTTTAGTGGAGGTTTATCGTTAAGTCCTGGACTAAGTGCGAAATTTCATTAATAAAACAAATTTTCTGTTAAGTGACGTTTACTAATTATGATTAAGTTAAACCACCGAAGTAGGTGGTTTAGCGAAGGAATAAGAAATAGAAATGTCCACAGTCAGACACAAGCGATTGACAATCAATTTAGGTAGCCACAGAATATAAAAAAAGAGATTGCTTACTTTTGTAGAAGATTTTCTTAAACGTCATTTTACTATTCCGGGAACATTTTGTTTTTATTAATATAAATATTTAAGCCAGGACTAAACTCCTATTCTATGGTTTAGTAAGACAGTGGACTATAGAAGGAATAAGTGTTTTTTATTAATATGGGTGTTAGGGTTTACTTGGGAACATTCACCAGCTTTGGACATGAACACAACCTAAACGTCAGATTTAAGCTGCTGTGAAATAGTGTCTATAGAATTGGTAGAATTAAATATAAGTTAGTTTGTAGTTTGGCTTGAATTCTTCGCATGACATGGATGAATTTGTATAGAAGATTGTTGTTAGCCTAGGTTCTTCTAAAGTTTGCGGGACTCCTTATATGAGTCCCAATTTGACACTATTCAGATGCGTTAAACTGATATTTAGTGAGTACAAAAAAAAATGTATTATAACACTAAATTTTTGTTTACAACTAATGGTGATGAATTCAATAATTCAGTGTAAAAGTACTCTTAATCCATATTTGAAATGAGTCGCGTAGCATACTTATGATTTAACAGTATATTTTATTGGGTACCTACATATTTTTGTGATAAGACTCTTATTAGGTTACAAAATTGTAATGTTCTATGGAATTCCAATCGGGTGTTTATGTAACATTATTGTGAATGATTTATCTGACTTACATTAACTTTAAAATTAATAGCAAGGGAATGTGTTTTTTTATAGTTTAAACTTAACAATAATAATGAACTTAACCTTCCATAAATGGGACTATTTTAGGCATATTTTATGCTTGTTCTTATTTATTTATTTATTTCTAAGGAAACCCTAAAAACAAAGGGAAATCAATCAAAAACCAAAATGTTGGCATAGGTAATTGGATTCACCCCACTGTATGTGTCATGTTTACAAATTAATACTATCATCGAATTTAACTGACAAACTGCCTGGAAGTAAGCTTAAGTAATTCTACTTGATTACTTGGTACAGGAGCACTATACATTGAGCTGGTAAGGGGAAATTGAAAATTAGATGGGATGGTTAATGCCTATGGATGATGAGACCGTCACGCCCATTGGTAACAACAACAAAAAAAAAAAAACGAATCGATTGCAACATTTTTTTTTCTTGATTGGACTTCACAAAAGTTTTGCTTATCCGTCGCCTCTGCTGGCGCCACTATAGCATTGATAGCCCACACACACACTCTACTTAGGTATATTCACGCAGCAAATCTTCGCACTAACCAAACAACCTGCGTTGTATATGTTTTGTAATTATCCTCGAGTGGCGGGCACGCAAACACCAACTTTTTCACTCCGTGACAAATCAAGCAAGTTGGGTATTCCTCATCCGTCTAGCAGAGACACTTCCCAAATTCAATGGGGGTAGATATCAATAATTCTATTAAAAGGCCTACCCCTTCCTCTTTCAAAGTTAATCAAAATTTGGCGATAACCCATCGGGCGTAAAGTACAAAGGACCAAAATTAACTTGAGCATCTACATGATTAACTTTTAACTGAAATTTCACACGCGTTCTATAGTTATGCAAGAACACCAACCAATTATAGTCTGTTGGGTAAATGTGCCTGTGCATGTGTAGAAATATGTGTGCGATGTATATGGGGGTATCCTTTTGGTCGTGTCCTTGCGACGGGGGCGTCAAACTGATTAATTGGCTTCCCAACATCAAAAAGCCAGTCGTCATCATCATCAACATCATCTTGCTTAAACTCCAACGTTATCGCACCACATCGTCCAAAACTGGAATTTTCAAAATTTCCATCTGAAAATAAATTACTAAATTAACTATTTTTCTATAAGATGGTGAATTTCACCAGTCCCCTGAAATGAAGTTGAAAGGGTTGGTTTGTATCTGAGAAATAAGCATTTTCCCAATCCTTGTTTACTCACAATGTAAACTAGGCTTAAAGGTATGACATTCGTTTCCAAGTTGGAACTTGAAGCAATACAAGTGTTGCCGTTCTCACAATTTCAAATCAGTCTTTTTTTTATGTTTCCACCCACATCTATTCTAATTCAACAACAATTTTGAATTTGGAAATATTAACCTTAAACAAAAAGTTTTGTTAATTTTTTTATAAAGTTTACAAAATTTTAAATTTCTAGCTTTGAAAAAATGCTTTGTGTTTAGTATTGCCTTCGAATAAAAAACAGAAAAAATGTTGGAACCTAACTTTGGCTTCTCACTACTCAACTCAAAATATCGAAACATACATTTTCCGCAAAAGTAGCAGAACGTGGGTTTTCACTAAACAAAAAGAAGGGGAAATTTTATGAAACGTACTTCATTTTCGGCTAACTTGAATATACCCAAAGACAGAATTGAAGATATCAAGTTTTTCAAGAAAGTAAATTTATTAAAACTAAATAGAATTAAATTAAAAATTATTTATCAAAAAAAACACTGAGGTAAATCCACAGGCAAATTAAGATTCACCCGGTGAATTTCATTATATCAATGATAAATTGTTCCTGACTTAGTGAATCTGTTTATTAAATAAGGCATTTTTCGTTGAGCCAATGAACTTATTTAATGTATGAAGAAATCTTATCCCAATTAATGAATAAATTCATTGACTCGAAGACAAATTTGTTGTTAAATGAACACTTCATCAAAGTATGTACGACTTTTCATTTACCCAACGAAATCCATCATTGGTTAAATTTTAATGTTCGTAAGGATTTGGTTCAGTGTAGAGTTTAGTTTGTAAGGCTCGACGATTCTGAAATTCTCCTGATTCATGTGTGGGCACAAACAACTCAAATACAAATATCTACATATTTTCCCTCTGCTGTCTGTGATGATGATGTGAAGGGATGAACTGACATAGCTCTGGTACTGGCAGTCGAAGTTGGGAACTGGGACTTTGGTGGAGGGCTTGGCATCCAGCTCACCATCAATGATATGCGGAAAAGTAATTAAGTGAACATGGAAAAAATTTGATCATGCGAAAGGATGAAACTTTTCGGAATTAATCGGATGAGCTTTGCGGCAGGGAATGAGGCTGCAGCACATATATTATTGCGGGGCTGGTCGGTGGTGTTGAGTAGAAAGTAGCAACGGAGCTCGGTATGACTTTCATTTATATAAGCACTCACAACAGGCAAAAGTACATCATTTGCCAGACAGGACGGTGCGGCGCATCGGCATCGGCACAGGCTCAAGCTTCTCACATCATCAAGCTCAAGGCACAGGCACAGACCTACACAGTCAACTTGGATGAAAACGTGTGCTCACTGTACTGTATCTGATGGATGGATGCTGCCAAGGCAGGAAAATGGTTCTCTGTCTTCCATTAAAAAGGATAATATTACGTTTTGCTTCCGTGCAATTATTCATGTTTCCGGAAATTTACTTACATGTGTATATATTTGGTGGTTCTGGTAGTGGTGGTGTATAAGTTCTCAGTTTTGGTGTTGTTGTTTTTGTTTATGTTTCCAAAGCTATAGAGTCACCGTACACATGTACCTAAAGTACCTAAGTAAGCTAAAGTGCTCCTCTTTCAATATGGTTGAAGGCTCTTTCTTGTATCTTCATTGCTTCAGGGACTTTATGCCTTTTTATATGTCTATACTCGTACTTGCATCTAGGATTGAAATCGAGACAAGAGTGTAACGGAAAATATTTTGTAGAAAAACATTAGTGGTGAGAGAGTGTGCGGCGGGTGATTTTAAGAGTTCCTGTTTTTTTTATTTGATTATGGTTTAATTAATTTTAAAAATTGATACATACAGTAGCTTCATTGTATTTACTCAAAACCTGGATGCATACAAAGACGTAACTCTATTAATTTAGGTCGCTTGTCATGTTCAACACAGCGTTAAACGTTAATATAAAATCTGTTTCATGTTGTATGTCCTTTTTTGTGAAGAGATTTTCTACAAACGACAAGAAGAACAGAGATGAAACTTTTTTTTGCAAAAGGATTTCTGTGATTAATTAAAATGGATGATATGATTTTATGGTGCTGGAAATTTTCTCGTACCTAAGGATGATGATGATGACGATGACTATATATACATATATAAGTATGTATACGACAAAGAGTGATGATGGGTTTTATCATACGTCTGTCTCTATATGTATGAGATCGAGGGGATTCTCAGTAAAATATTTTGACTTTAATTAGGAGATTTCGAATTAAGTCTGAATGGGCTTGCTCTTCACTATTTTTATATCTATGTATCTTTGTATGCAGTAGATTTAATGGGAAAATCAACACAGAAAATACATTTATACTTCAAAATCAAATGGTATCTACATATATATGTATTAAGGACTCGACTCGAGAGCCAAGTCCAAATGTTCCCAAATGATATATCTTTAATTAAAAAAATTTTCACCTTTGATGTGAAAGAAGAATAAAAAAAACAACATTTTGACAAAGATTCTAAAAATTGAAGCATCAAAAAAACATTGAATGTCAAGAATTCAAAGCAAATTGTTGTTTTACCTTTGACTTAAGTAATTAGAAAATTTTGATTCAATGTTAATAGGAAGTTATTGAAAAAATAAATAAATTTACTGAAAAAACCTTTTTGCAGCCGATGAGAATCCAACCCAAGACCTTCTGCATGACAGTTCATTATACATTGTTATCAACAACTCTTTACGACTGTCAAACACCAAATAAAATCGTACAAAGACAACCAAATAAAATCGACTTCGAACATGGGACGCACCCTGTATATTAGAAAACAAAAAATACATAAAACACAAAATAAATTAAACATTAGTACTCTTATAAGATCTATATGTAATATAACATTCTATGAATCCTGATACGTTTCTTTTATGTTTCAAAAAAAAATTCGTATACATAAATATACATATAAATCCAATAAAAAGTAAAAGTTCGATGATATTGCAAAATTACGTAAAATTTTTTTCAGAACGACATTTATTTATGCAGTCAAACTTATCTCTGAATCTCTTGATTTAAGTCTAAAATTTTTCAGTCCCTCCAAATGACATATAGCTGCATTGTGCCTACGTTGTGACAAACGATGAGTGAAATTGAGATAAGAGTGAATTCATTTTCTTTAAAACACAGGTAGCAGTAAATTGTATTAAATGTTATAATAAGAGTGTATTGAAAATGGAAAATTGTATCGACGTTGACAGCCCTGATCGATACGCTCTCGCTACGATAAAAATTAAAATAATCTTACTATAGAAATAAAGAGAGGAGCGACAGCATTCTCCGCTTTAGTTCAGCCGCCATCCCTGGAGGTAAGATATCTGAGACATTCTTTCTCTTCCTTAACTTCTCGCCCGCGCTGTGTTCAAACATTTAAAGGGTAATCATAATCCCTTGATCGCGTGTAGATTATAAAAAAAAAAAAAAATGACCATCCATCTGGCTCCCTTGCTTTGGAAAGTAATACTATACTATACTACCTATGTCTTAAAACTCTACCTAATAGAAAACATATTTTCAAATGAATTCAAATATTGCTGCAAAATTTTAAACAGCCTAGTGTTAAGTTATTAATATGATTATACTTAATTTACTAATTTTGAAGTAGTTTACACACTCTTTCCTAATCTTAGCCATTTTATAACTTCTATCGTGCTAAAGATATTTTTTTAATATATTTCTTCTGAACACAGTTAAAACAATGGCAGTTCGTCCAAAAACCAATGTCAACAGAAATTTGTTGACGCATGTATAAATCCTAAGGATTCATATGAAGTTAGCATGATACTAAAAAAATAAAATAGCTATTTAATTTTATGTTATGTTTGATGCTAGACTCAATTAAAATCGTCGGTTTAACCAAGTATTAGACTGAAACAGTTTTGACATCGTACTAAGTCAACCAAAATTTTAAAATTTTTCACCATCGACTTACAGTTTTATTCAAAACTATAATTTTCATATCTCAAATGAAAGTCGTTGGTGAACTAAGGATGTTTGGTTCTTCCAACTTAACAATTAGTTCGAACAGATTTTATGTTAAAAGCAGCTTTAAAGTTAAACTAAGCAACTTTTGTTAAAAACCTCTCATCTGAAAAAACTTATTAAAAATAAATAAAAAAAGTACTTCGTCAAAGTCAATGGGGAATGCTTTCAAACGTCTATGGAACGTGCCAACCTTTGGATTTTTTCAACGACAGCACTGGTGTGAATACAGTTACTCATTGCTTCTTGTCATCTTGTGTAATAAAATAATGCTTAATCGTATCGAGAGCGGGACTGCATTGGCATCGTTACATTGAAGGCACTTTAGTCAAAGTCAGTGTGAATCTGGACTTATCGGAGCGAGAACGTATCGAACGTTTGGGTCCGATTTCTATACATTTTTATCTTTCAAAACTTCAGAGATAGATTGTGCATCGGTGTTATGGCGAATGAACAGTATGAAAAAGGTATTTATGTGTAAAGTCATAATTATTTTGTGATTAGTGATATGTAGGTTCTGTTGTCATAAAATTCAACTATTTTTACATGCAATTTGAACTTATGTAGGTACATATGTACATAGTATCGATTGCCTCGGGGAGGTTTATCTTAATGTCTCGGAGTTTTGTTATTTCATGTAAAATGTAAATGTGAACTTTATTTTATCGTTATCTTTTTCATGCGATTTTACTTTGTTTCGACTTTAAATTAAGCGTTTCTTATTAAATTGCAAAGTTAAAAGACACGAAAAAGATAACGCAGCTAATAAAGCCGTATTTATATCATTAGAAAATTAGGGAACTTAAACTACAATTTGGAAATACCTATATAGAATATAGATAATTATTAATTAAATTTGTAACATTATAAAATAACAACATTATTTATTTGCACAATTAAAAAGCTTCACTATAAATAAGATAATATATCTTACAGCAGGGGGTCAATTCCCTATCTGTGAAACTGTGAAGTGATAAAAAAGTTATCATTTCAGTTTTCACAGCCATTTTTCATTTTTACATTTTATGAACTCACATAATGCGATTCTGGAAGTCATTCTGATAAATGTTTGTCAAAACATGTACTAAACAGTACTAAAATGATACAGCTCTCATTTTAGATACACGAAACACGATATTCATTTTTGAGTATAATTTTGTTTTTGTAATTTTCATATTTTATTAGGGCTCTTCACAAAATCGTTTGAGTTTGAAAACAAATTTAATATTTGAAAATATTTCGACATTTTATTAATTTTTTTCATAAATTGCGAATCGGATAGTGTGTGAAGTTGTGAAAAAACTTATCACTTCACAGTTTCAAAGATAAAAAATTGACCCCCAGACCAGAAATAAAATAAATACAAAATACTTTGGCTATGTAAGCAGTACGCCCGAATCAAGTTTTCAAGAGCAGTAGGTACCCGTACCAGGGATAGAAAATTCGGTACAATTGCACCGAATTCGATACTATTGAGTTTGTGCAAGTACAAAAGTACAATTTGTCTCAATTCAGTAGAATTTCAAAATTCACAATTTTATGTATTTAAAAAAAAAAACACATAAAAGAAAATTAAAAGTTGAACACATCATCCTGGCCTGAATGCATTCATTTTCATACCAGAACAATAACTCTGAGCTGTTAGCCCTTATAACTCTTAATTATAGTTTTCACTTCTTGATGGCGTCTTGTTTTTTGTCTCTTTATCGATCACCTTTTTTCCAGACATCGCATCGTTTTGTTTACTAAACAAAAACTGTAAACAACCATTTTTTGTTTTATTCCGCTTCTTTGCGTATTCGCTTCTCTTTCCTAAAAACTGAGTTTTCTACCACCAGAATTCACCCCGAAATCACTTTTCGTAGTAGATTTTTTTTAAATAATCGCAGTAAGACCAAAACTTTTGTAGTAGAATTTTAACTTTAGACTTTTCCATCGCTTTATTGACTTTTAATAAATTTTATTAAACAAAACAAAAACCAATTGCATATTCACCACTCATTCCACCATTTTCGAAAACTCATACGATTCCTAAAAAAAAACTATTACCATATCCGTTCGTAATCAAAATTTTTACGAGATTTTGCAATAAGGTGGATTCTGTTTTTTCATAGTTTGTTTTGGGATTCGTATCAAATTTTCGTATACGATGAAGTTCGTGATAAAACTGAATATTTTAGAGAAAGTCTTTAGTAAAAAAAATGAAACGAAGTTATTAATTATAATAAATTTTCAGTCATAAAATTTAAACTTTTTCAAAAAAAATTTCTAACTAGTATCGTAGTAAGACTATCTTTCAATAAAGTCCTTCTGAACACACCCAAAACAATGACAGTTCATGCATAAAACTAAACGTAAGCAAATGCTTTTCGACTTTAGTAAATGTCAAAGAGTCATATGAAGTTAGCACGATTCTAAAAGAATCAAAAATGTATTCGATGATTTAGGTACACTTTAATTAAATGGTTGATATTATAGGTTCGGTTAAAATTTCAAAAATCATCGCTTTAACCTAGCAACACACTAAAACAGTTTTAACATCGAACGAAATCAACCAAAATGTTGCGCCATTAAAATACATTAAAATACCAGATCCGTAGTTTATAAGGTTTTGAAACATGGTTGATATATGACATGAAGTTACGAATCATTGATACTGAAATTCAGTGATTTTTTATGAGACTTTGTATACAATTTGAACTGAAAATGTTTTTTGAAAAACAGCCAACCTCACATAATTTTTACTTGCGACTTATAGCTACTATAAGGCAAGTTATGCATTCGGAAAAAAAATCGAAATCGAGATTTTGATCGAAGTTGATATGATACGATTATAGCGAAGACCAAAAAAGTGGGTCTCGCAATTCTGTGTGTCTGTCTGTCAGTTCGACTACAGCCTAAACGGCTCGCCCGATTTTCTTCAAACTTGGTAGATATGGGTTTTGATTTTTTCCCTCCACACACTTTTTTCTTTTTTTTTAAGACCAAAAATAACGGTACCTACCATACGTTCTTTTTTCGAAATTTTATAAATATTTTTTTTTCTCAAAAACTGCCCACAGAATTTTTCAAAAAAAAAAATTGAAAAATTCCATTTAGTTAAAACTAGGTAATGGTAGACCTCCTGGGTCCATTTTTTTTTTGTTTTTGATTTTCTCGAAAACAGTATAACCGATTAAGTCATTTTTTTATGCTAAAGCTCCTCTAAAGTTTAAATATTATTTAATATTCAAATTTTCAATTTTTTATTTTTTGGATTTTAAAAAAACAATTCAAATTTTTTTTTTGGAAACTCAATATTTCGAAAAACACAGGATCATTTTTTTTCAAACTTGACAAATAAAAGTTTCTTAACATAATCAACAAGATTTGAGAAAAAAATTTTGTTTTATCTAAAACTAACGTACCTTCCATACAAATGTTAAAAAATGGTTTTCGAAAATCGTATTTTTCTCAAAACCAGTTCCGAGAATTTCGCAAACATTTTTTTCTTTCGATTAATTTTTACGATCTATAATTTAATAAAAAAAATTTGAAATCTAGATATTACTTACTGTACTTACCATAGAACGATTTTTTCGAATTTTTAATATCTCAATATCGACATAACGGATTTTAATGAAATTACATTTTCAGATTCAAGGTTGATCGCATTAGTAAAATCTAAACCAGGCTTGTATGACCTAGGATCACCCTACTATACTATTAATGAATATAAAAAAACAGCTTGGGCTGAGATCGAACGCGCATTGGATTTTCCAGGTAAGAAAAATTAGCACATAGTACATAGTATTTACAATTACAGATATAGATACTTAGAAATGAAATATATTTTATATATTTATTTGATATCTATGTAGGCAATTATATACGATGTTTGTAGGAACATAAATTAAGTTACGTTTCTCATCACCAAAACGTGATCCTTATGAGTTAAAACAATTTCTAAAAATCTGTCCCGTACGTAAAGCTTCGGAACCCATATTTTGTTGGAGCAGTTTGTTCAAAATATTTCTTGGAGTACAATCATATTATTTTCAACGGTGACAACGTATAGTCAAGGGAAGTCAGATTAAAAAGTTCTCAAACAACTTTGAAAAAAATTTAAAGAACTTGAATTTTTATGAAGAACTTTATTTGTTTGTTCTTTCAAGATTTTCTTTAAAAGACCCTTAAATGGGGAAATTAAGAATTTCACATTTGTGCAAATTTTAGACTTACAGTTTATTATTTTTATGAAATCTTTGTCCACATTCTTATCAAATTCTATTGCTCTAAAAAAAAAGTTGTACCATTTTCTGCAGAATATTTTATGGGTAGAATATTATAAACTGGAATTGTTCCCCTTGTACTTCTTAAGACGAAAAACAAAGCTCGAAAATATAATCGAAGTGATTTAAAGTAATCATATTTTGAACTCTTTGGATTCTTGGTTACCATGATCAATAAAATATCTTTTGAAGTTACACCAGTTACCAGTTATTTATTTTATATTTGTATGATAATCTTATGGGCTTGGTTTCATTAGATCCGCTATTAATACGTTCCTCAAAAGATTGATCAAATGCTTAGGGCACATTTTTTTATAACCCGTTTCCGTTTGGCATATGCCTCTTCTTATTTTGACACTGGGAAACAGATTCGTTGCATCAAATAGAATTTAAAATTTAAGCATACTTCTATTGATCTAGGTTCTACTAACTCGCCATCAGGACACCCATTAAATACAAATATTTTATATACTTTCGCTGCATTATTTTTATTAAATACAAATTGGGAGGTGCAACAACTTGTAGAGAACCAGGACCTCTAGTGGCTTACAACTTTCAACTATTCTGTGTGCGTGTTAGCAGTAATGGAGGCCGCATACAATTTTCTGTCGAGTTCGAACGGCTTAAGTGAGTAGCATTTTTCATGACAAGATGAAAATCTAATGCAAGATACTCCGTTCGACAGTTCAACGCACTAACCATATTGCAATGGACACAACTTTGTATCTTAAGTTATTGTATTTATTAGAAATTTTGGTATAATTAAAAAAATCACTCTTGCAGCCCTTAAACTTGCGGTTTTAGTTCTTGAAAAATTACATTTTTTTTATTCATTTTTTATTAATAATTAAGAAGATGAGAACTCTTAAGCTTGCCTGATGTTATTTCACTTTCTACATTCCATACCATATTTACTATATTTAACTAATTTAATGAAATTTTCACATACAAACATTTTTCCATTGTAGAAGCGAAGTTTCGTTGGGAACAACTTCGATCTCAACATCGGAAATCTTTGAACAAACAAAAAAAGAGAAGTGGTCAAGCATCTAAAAGAAAGTCAAAATGGCGATTTTCAGACCAGATGGCGTTCATGGATGAAAATATTTCCAACAAAAAAACACGAATATCTTCCAAAGAATACGATGAAAATAGTGATTGTGTTGAAGAAAATACTAATTCTTCGGTAACAACCGAAAATAATGATAAAATAGAAGCTGAAGTAGCCAATACGTCTGGGAAAAAATTGTTCCATTCCTCAACAGTCCCAAAAAGAAAAAAAGAAGACTATGCTATGCCACTGGAAAATTCATCATCAACTTCGACAAAATATATTTTACAAGAAAAAGAAGAAGAACCTCCTGCAATGGGACAAGTACATCCAATAGATATTTTTTTCTCACTAATGGCGGAAACAGTGAAAAGCTTTTCTCCAAATGATCAGCACTATGTAAAGACACAAGTGTTTACTTTGGTCAATAAAATTGAAGAAAAATATTTAACTCCGTTTCCTTCGACATATTTACCACCAGTTGATCAAGCTGTGATCTCTCCTGCGGCAAATTCGAAACCTCTGAATACAGCATCGTACTTTCCCCATTTGCAAGATGATTATGAAGAAGAGAAATATAACAGCGAATCGGTACCTACGTAATAGCAAAAATGAAGACACCATCAAGAAAATTACCAAAAAAAAAAAAAAAAAAAACAATAGGTATAGACTAGATTGTTCAATAAATAGTTATGTGAATTCAACTTAAAAAGACTAGATACAATTAAATGTTTTTAATAGAAATTATGTTTATATAAAAAAATTAAACTACTTATTTAAATAAAATTAAAGGCGCAAGATTTTAGTCGAACTATGCGATGTTCAAACCATTTTTAGGCACTGAATTGGAGACTTCTAAATAATCTTTTTCGGCTTATAAGACTGGTAGCAAAATATTGAACACAACGTTTTTTTTTGTTACGAGTATAAAACCCAAACTATATTTTCCCAAAGACCTTCTGCATGCTGTGACAGAAACTAAACTATACTTTTCCAAAAGTTCTTAATATATTCGGACTTTTCTGTCGAATCCGAGGTCAGTTCTATCGCGTCAAGTTTTTGAAATATTCCCATTCGAAAATAAAAAAAATCCTTTTTCGCTTTTATATATTTATTTATTACCGTCTTTTAAGTTACAAGACTTTATGAAGACTACCCTTAAAATAACTTTAAATATATAAAATTTTTTAAATAGATCAAAGGGCACGGTAGTGCCCAGCCAAGTTCTGGCACTACACCCTTTTTTACAGGAACAAACTCAGGCGACTTTTGACCCCTCCCTATCTTCAGTACCAATGAAGTCAGAAACTTGAAATTCCGAATATTTGCTAAGCTAGTCAAGCAGAGGCGCCTCACCAAATTTCAATTTTCTAGCATAAGCGGTTCCTGATATATAAGGCCTCAAAAATCACAAAAACCGTAACTGACTGACTGACTGACTGACAGATCATCAAAATTATGGAGCACTTCCCGACATCGTAGAATCTTGTAATTTTGCACAACGGTAGGTCTTGTCATGCAAACAGAGGAAAAAATCGAAAATTTGAAATTTTCTATTCAGGGGGCGTGGTATCCGCCCACTTTCTCCGAATTTTGGAGCACTTCCCGACATCGTATTATGGAGCACTTCCGACTGCTGTAAAACGATGAAATTTGGTGAACCGGTAGGGCTTATATTGCATATAAAGAACCAAAAATAAGCACCAAGGTTTTTCTTTCAGGGGGCGTGGTATCCGCCTACTTCCTCAGAACTGATGTAAATTATATATGGCAAACTTCCGATTGCAGTAGAACAATGAAATTTGGTAGAGCGGTAGGGCTTAAATTGAATACTAAAAAAAAATATAAAATTTGAGATTTTCTATTCAGGGGCGTGGTATCCGCCCACTTCCTCAGAACTGATGTAAATTATATATGGCAAACTTCCGATTGCAGTAGAACAATGAAATTTGGTAAATTACATACAAAGAAAAAAATATACAATTTGAGGTTTTCCTTTCAGGAGGCGTGGTATCCGCCCACTTTCCGAGAAAAAGTTTTATTTGTATAGAGCACTTCCGACTGCTGTAGAATGATAAAGTTTTGTGGAAGGGTATATCTTAATGTACATTCAAAGCGAAAAATAGAAAATCTAAGATTTTTCATTCGAAGTGTATTTTTATTGTCATTTTGAAACTATACATGCATTTTGAAATTTCATAACTTTTCTTAGAACTAGAGTGCTCGATTTGGTACTCTATGTTATGTTAACATTAATGAAAAAAAGAAAACATTTGCATACCTGAAAATATTATGAGTTTACATAAAAAAAAACTCTTAACTGTGATGTGAACTATAATAAAACCACTAATTAGGCTGTTAATTGGTGGTCTACCTTCATTTAAAAAAAGGAGTTAAAATTGCAACAAAAACATCATCGCATCCTCAACAATTATTGCTTTTTTATGACTTTGAGCGGATGTAGGTACTAGTACGAGTATTTATAATTTATTAAGGTAGGTAAGTTAGGGTAAGGTATCTTTCCAGGACAAGAAGAAACAATTGAAGCACAAATCAAAAAAACCAATAACAAAAATAAAATATACCAAAAGAAATACGAAGCTATAAACTAAGTTGATTTTAGTAGGTAGAGTCCACCCTTCTATCATTCCGTATCTTTCAAGATTTTGACATGGCAAAATATTAAAATCTTTGCAAAAAGGAGTGAGATCAGACCAAAAACATATATGTTAAAAAAAGAGCCAAGTTCTTCTATACAAAAACCTTTGTCTAACAAGTCAGCCGTGAAAAGTACTGAGATCTAAAAGTATGCCAAGTTCTTACTTCATGAAGGTTTAATATCGAATATTTAAAGTAGAATAATATTGAAACAGCTACAATGTAATAGAGAAATTTTATTATTTAATGATTACTGGCTAAAATTTGATGGGCTTACTTGGCAAGTTTTTTTTATGCCCAATTCGAAAGGTTTTAAAAACTTGACAAGTGAACCCATCAAATTTTTTTCGGCCAAGTTGGGGTTCTTTTTTACCACTGTTATTAATTCTGCTCGAAAAAAGAGTGGAGACTTTGCAAATAATTTTCTGCTATAAAAATTATCAATTTAACTCGATAAACGAAATTTTTCGTTACTGATTGTGCTGTGTGATTTTCTTACAGCTATCAATTTCCCCCAATAAGAGTTTAAATTTTATAATGGAAAATCAATAATTGTTGACCTTTCATAGATTGGCCTTGATCCACAAATTTGGTATTGTACGAGTATTATAACAATTTTCTGAAACTAATGAATGCCGTTTCGAAATTTCAATATTCACCAAATTAAATATATGAATTAAATATTACTTTGTTTAAGAAAATAATGATAAAAAACACTGCAAGAGTACAAAAACACGGTTAATATTTATGACCAAATCGGTTTTTTTTTCTTTTAATTTATTGCTGAATACCTTTTCAACTAGGGGGAACGTAAAGTACCAAAGGTTTTGGAGCTCAAACATAAAATTGTAATGAATAAGTAAGATAAGCCCCTTCCTAAAAAGAAAACCGTTTCGAAGTGGTCAAAATCACCTTTATCACCGACCGAACGTTTCATCAAACACAAAGAAAATTATATCGGCCAGTTAAAGTTCATTCATTTATCACGTGACTCATTACTTCTTGCAATCTAGCTACTATAGCCTACTTAATAAGATAACACCAAATGGCTACTTCATACAAACAAAGCATAAAATAGCCCCCGAAACCTGATTGTATGCTGTTCGAAAAACATAACCGATTAAGATTAACACTCCATCAGAACAACCATATCACATACCCCGATAGCAAAACAACTCAGCAGCACTCATGTGATTTGGTCATATAAATGGGACATTAGGCTCTGCTGGCACTTGAAAAATGGTTAGCTCAGTTGATTCGTTAACCTTTTCCAGCACTTTCAAACTCTCTCCATCCCTCGGCGAGTATTGTATGCTGTTATCGAGACCATACAGATCCATTAACGAAAAACATCTCGAATAAAGTAACAAATACAAAAAAAAATATCATCCGAATGCTCCGCCTGCTCCACTATACCACCCACCTTCGTGTTCTCCAGATGGATGATGATGATGCCGAGTCCATCAGCCCCGAAGAATGTAGGAGGCAGCGTATTATAGCCTGGGTAAATAATACTCTTTCGAAGCGAACTTTTTCTCCTTTTCGGCCCTAACGAACCAACGGACAAACGGACGCGAACGTTTGGATATACGAAAGGTCGAAATGAATGGAACAGTATCGCGCACTATAGAAATGATAAATGTCCAGCTATTGTATTAATAAACCATTAGTCTTCCCTCTTCCTTACCGACCAAGAGCAACCGTTGATGGACGAACAAACGCTGCCGCCCATCATTCCTATGTTAGGTATGGTATATATGATGCCCTTCCGATTGAAGGGATGATTTTTGTTGTCTTATAGTGACTTTGATGGATTATCCACAAAAATGGTTTACTATTCCTTTGTGAAGTTGAAAAGAATAGAGATTACTCGTGGCCTCGCCAGCAAAGCTTCTCCACCCGAATTACCTACATATATGCAAATTTTGTGAAAGTTGAATGCGCGGCTTTATGGACGTTGCTAACTTTACTGCCACGATTCATCGGCTGAGGATGGTGACCGCACGTTTTAGACCAACAAATTTGACTGATGAGCGGACTTCCTGCGTGCTCTACAAATTCACACAGAAAAGTATAAATACACTCAGCGAAAAACTTCAGTTCGGCAATTTTTTAAATTACTGGTCGTAGAAATTAAGCGAAACAGAAAAAAATTCTACATCTTACTTTCGAAAAAAAGAGAATTTTAGAAAACCATTTTTTAACATTTTCATAGTGCGAACCGTTATTTTAAGATAAAATATTTTTTTTTAATCATTCAAAAAATGGAGCATGTGGTTTTCGAAATATTTTGACATTTTATGGAAAAAATCAATACACAATACTATTGAAACAGAGTCTTATTCTATTAAGAAAAAATTAATCGAAATCATCTGATCGTTTTTATTTTCTGAGATTTCGAAACAAATTGTATGGCAGGTACCGTTATATATAGGTCTTAAAAAAACTGTCAGGAAAAACGTTTCCTGAAAAGAAATTTTCTGAAAGTAGTTTTTCAGTGCGAGATAATTGAAGAACTAATTAAAAATTAAGATTATTTTGTGTTTTCTGTAATTCGAGAGAGTTCAAGTCCATAAAACTCTTGTTTTCTAGTCGGATTGAAGATCGAAAAGTTTATAAAAATGATTTAAGCATCGTAATTTGTTATATTAAGGGAAATTTATAAGGAGTGAAATTAACTCTGATCACTTAACTTAAATTTTTGGCGGCCATCGTGAATTCAAGGTGAATTGTTTTTTGTGAAATTGCCTGCCTATTTTTGGTATATGCAGGGAAATGCAAATCTTCAAATTACACACAATATTCGGTAGTATTGCGGGACTATAACCGCAAGAAATCAGGATGAAACTATGAGAGATCGACTTGTGATGAAGCTTGGTTCTTTTTAATTTTAGAAGATTAGGTATCACATATTTTTAAGACGTCTCCATTTTGGATTTATTATGACTTTTCAGTCGTTAAATTAGTTATACAGCATGGTTTGTTACCATTTATATTTCTAGGCCATAAATTATATACCTAGCGAGAACCATTATCGACAAAGGTAAAAGATGGTCTAAAACTTATTTTCTTGAAGATGTGCTCTTCTACGTTGACAAAACGAAAGCATTTTTATCTATCTTATTCTCTTGGCCATTTTACCTATAAATGAAAAAAGCCACTTGTTCAACTCATTTATCTTCACCTTCCAACAACCGCCCAACTTCTCTGACATCCCTTCTTTCCAAGGTCATGAAAACGATGATCAGCTTATGAAATACGAGTATCTTGAGGATCGAAAGCTTCTTAATAGCCGACAATAGCGTTATCATTTTTACAGATCCACTGGTGATTTGATGGCTTTTCTAACCGAAATGCCGAATCAATCATTATACAGTTCTGGAGAAAGCAGGATTATTGCGCTCGATATTTCTAAATCATTTGCTAGAGTTTGGCATAAAGTTTTCTGTTCGAAAAAAAAAACAATACTTTCGGTACCAATATGTCACTCCTTTACTGGATTAGCAATTACCTTTCTGGGCGTTTATTCCAAGTTATTTAGGACGGTCATAACCCAGAAGTTCTGAAGAAAAAAAAACCCTGGTGTGTCCCAAGGTTCCGTATTGTCTTCGACACTAGTTCTTATCTTCAAAAATGATATTTTGTATGAAATAAGACTAATCCATTAAGCTGTTCCGCTGATGACAGCACACTTAATTTTCTATACTACTTTCTATATTCACATCTCTTTGTTCATTAAATTCAGACTTAAGCACTATAGTGAAATGAGGTATTTATAATCGTGTGGAATTTAATGCTTCTAAAACTCAAAGCTATCTGCTATCGCTAAAAAGGTATATACTTCCTTTAGTACTATAACTGAAAAACTTTCGATTCTTCATGCGCGATACTGAGCAACTTTTGTGAAATAACACCATATTAGATATTGCTCAAAATGGAGGGAAAGACCAAGGTTTTCTAAGACATTGTAAGTCCATTTTTACTTGCGATATAGGGCAAGTTCTGCATTTGGAAAAAAAATCGAAATTGAAAATGGAGATTTTGATCAAAGTTGACATTACGATGATAGCGAAGACGAATAAAGTGGGTCCGACAATTCCGTCTGTCTGTCTGTATTTCTGTACCTCGAACTACAGCCTAAACTACTGGAGGTATTTTCTTCAAACTTGGTACTTAAGGGTCTTCGGTGATTCCCTAGAGGGAAAATACAATTTTTTTTTAGCTCCAAAATGGTACCTCCCATACAGCCGTATTGCAAAATGTTATTTATCTCGAAAATGGCTCTAATTTTGATTTTGATTTGATCAAAAAAATTAAGTGTGATATTATGGACATAGACTACATTTTGGTCGAACAAAAATGTTGGGGCAAAATGTTATTAACGGTACCTGTCATAGAACCGTTTTTTTGATTTTCGACTTTCTCACGGCTCTAACGATTTCAGCCAAAAATGTTCACCAGGAGCTCCCTTAAGTTTAAAATAATATTGTATATAAAAATATTCGAAAAATTATTTGTTGGGTTTTTTTGAAAAAAAAAAAATTTTTTTGAAAAATTAATGTCTTCAAAACCTATGAACGATTATTTTTTGAAATTATTTCCTAAAATCAATATTATTAAATAGCTAAAATTCACATCCCACATTTTTTTCTTGAAAAAATCAGACGGCAATTTTATGCATTTGAACATTATTATCTCATTAAATCCATGTTGTATATATATAAAATGTATCTTAAATTCCAAAGTACTTTTACATAAAAGCAAGTTCGTGCGATCCAGTTCTGCATTTTATTTAGTATCGTGATATTTGCAAACGCCCCAAAAGTTCTGTTTACTTATTTTTTTGCACGAACTGTCATTGTTTTAGGTGTGTTCAGAAGCAATTTATTAAGAAAATTGCTTTAGTGCGATACTAGTTAGAAAATGTTTAAAATAAAGAACGAGTTAGTAAACAACTTTAAAGTTAGCAAATTGTTAACTAGTATTATACTGTAATATTTTTGCTAGGTTCGTTAAATAAAACTTATTACTCTTTCTAGTATCTCTTCTTTATTTTTACTTTCCAAATCACAACAATAAATCTCAATTTATAATCAACTCAAATACTTTATTCAATTTAAAATCACACTTGTTTTAAACTTTACACAATCCAATAAGCAGAGTTTTGCACACTTCCGTAATCAAAAATCAACTGTGTCGTGCTCACGGCGAGCACTCCCTTTTATACTCATGTTAGTTGTTCTCGAAAATTCGCGAAGCTTCTCGTCTTGGAATGTTCTAGATGGTTGGAATAAGGGGAAATACATTTGACATTGGAAAAGAGCTTTTTGTTTCTTCCATAAATTAGATATGTAATTTTCCAACAGATGGCGCTGTAGTAGTATAAAGCTCTGTTCACAACAATACTAATACCTTAATAATGGGCTGTTTAAAATTTTGCGCCTATATTACTAAACACTTAAAATTGGCATCCCAAATTTTGTTCTAGAAAAATTAAATAAAAATAAAACGATTTTTAAACTTTCAGACGGCAATTCCATGCATTGTATTTATAAAATGTATTTTAAATCCCAAAGTACTTTTACATTCGTTCGTGCGATCCAGTCGTGCATTTTATTTCTTCTTATGATTTGGAAACTATTTAAAAGCATACATACTCCTAAAACTATACAGTATATCTCCCATATCCGGTCTGGTGCATCCAAAACATTGCTGAACCTGCTGGATAGAATACAGAATAGAGCCTCAAAGCTTATAGAGGCGATAGATCAATTTGTTTCATTGGAACATGTTAGAAATGTCTCTTACTTATCAGTGTATTATCGCTCTTCTTCAAACTTTATTTTAATAAAATAGCCAGCTGCATTCCTTCCCCAAAGTAATTGCAGCATAATTTCTGCTCCGTCAGGAATGCCCATCAGAACCGTTAAGTTTAGAGATTCCTTCTTTAGTGTTGAATAAGTTAAAGGGTAGTTATAAACCCTTACGCATTTAAGTCAATTATAAAAAAACTCATGATATTATATTTCACTGATATAGCTTTCTAATCTTCTTAGCTTCCGAATACTGTTGATGAGAAAGAACTTTAAAGAGTTGTTGGTCGATATAGTTTATGATTTCAATTTTTCGTAGTATTGCCTGGTAGATCTCTACGCATTATTTTTCGAGTTTAAAGTGCCAAATCTTATCACAGGCTTGAACAACATCTAAAAAATGAGCTGGAATATTTATTTTATTTTTTTTTTGAAGAAAGAAAACTTGAAAGTCGGTAGTTCCAAGAACTTGGTCTTTAAATTCTTAAATTCATTGACTCAAAGAAAAAAAGTTTTGCTTAATAAACAGCTTCGTTAACGTAATGATCGAATGATCCACTATATAAATTGGCTCAAGGAAGGCCATCATGGGTTGAATTTTAATTTACATACGCAAGGATCTTCAGTGTTGTTAACAAATTAATATTTCAGCTTCTTGATTTTGGGACAATCCATGACTAGTTTTCTGAGGTGAGAGATATAATTTCTTCAAGTGTAGCGGTACGATAGCGAACATGCTTTTTAACTTGGTTTCAGCAGGTTCGCGATTTTTTTCAGAGAGCTTTGTTGGCGCTGTCATCGCAATCACAATTTTGCCGTTGAGAAGTGAGTGTAATAATGGCACTTTCCCCATTTTCCTTTTTTTGTGTTCTTCTGTTATTTGGGAAATCTCTGTCCATAGTCAAATGAGCACAGGTTTGGTGGAAAATTGTGCGCGAATTACGCGCGCGAGTTACGAATGCCAGTCGTCATTGTAGATGTATGCATTGCATATGGGTTGCGAATTAGAGAAAGGTTCGTTTGCTTTGGCACGGTTAGTGATTTAGGCGCTGGCCCGCAGTCTTTTTCAGATGCTGCTCTTCCCCCTCTACTCCATTTTGTTTTGTGTAACTTTTTGTATCTTTGTATACCTACTCGCTGCAATATTGAAGTCAGATTCAAATTAATTCGATGTAACCGAGTTGGCTGAATTCAATTATGCCAGGTTGTTTTTTCTCTTGGATCTCTGTTTTTTATGTAGAATAAGTGAATTGGAAACAATGTTGTGTCGGATCAGTCGAGCCTATTTGAGTCTTTTTTGTTTGGTGTTCCGATTTCGACTTCGGCGGCACCCTCAAGAGAGACACAACAGTGGTGCCATTAATGCAATTATTTTGTGTGGCCTGAAATGAGATTTGTATACGTGATCCGAAACTGCGGTGATACATTGTTCATCATGAACAACTTTTACTCACTGGAACTGCTGATGGCAGCTGAAATGAATTGTAATCAAGGGGTTTTATTTTTTGTATGTGCTTGCTAAGGGTTGTCAGTCAGGACTTCCTCAATTCTACGAAAAAAACTTAATTTCAATTCTTAAATTATTTAAACGAAAATGAAATACGAGCGACAGAGAATGAACAAGATTTTGTATAACAGTCTTTGTGATGGAAGTCAAAATCTCCTTATTAAAAATAATCTTATATTATTCTTATCACGTTTAACTTAATGGCATTAAGAACACATTTTTCGGGGCTTAAATAAACCTAGCAGTAGGTTCTCCTTGGCGTTATGGTCAGATCTTTAGAATTTCTTTCATGGTTATTATGTTAGTCTCATGGATTAGGTATATTTAAAAGAATAGCTTGTCTCCATTATTGCCGTATACCGGAACGCACAAGGGAATGTTTGGTCCTTATGTAAATTTGAGCTGTAAATCACTAGGTCTCGATAGTTTTCGGACGTACTGTTAAGAACAGAGATTCTTTTTTAGCCGCACTGCATGAATGTGGAATGTTCTTCCCAGCTCTTTTTTTCCGTCTCATTATGAGAGACCGATATTCGAAACCATTGTTCATCGAACTTCCTTTTAAATCCTCTCTACTTTCCTTAATGTTTGCACTGTGTTGTGTTTCACATAAAGGGGATTCATATCCCGTTGAGTGTGGGTCAAATTGAAAATATGAATATATTGACTAACTTTTGGAGTGGGGGTTTTAGAGTTTTGAAATATCTTCGAAACGGCCTTAAATAATTTTGTAACTATACTTCATATCTTAGACATTTAAATATCTCAGTACCATGTTTATTCCAAATAAATAGAATAGTTGCTATTTGGTCTTGAACGTTATCTGAGATATTCTCATGTTCTAATAGTTTTTCGACACGAGCTCCACCAATTTTGTTTCAATTTTGGAATCAGAGACTTTTATATGGTTTAACCCTAGAAAGGTAATCATATTTTTTAGTACGTTAAAGGTAATCATTCGTCGAATCGACGAAGTAAAATTTAAATGCAATTTTTTCGAAAAGTTATTAACAAATTCTTGTAGATGTTAATAATTTATTTTTACCAAACCTTTCTTTTAATAAAAACACACTTTTCATTTTATTTTTTTAGATTTGTGACTTTTTATTCTCCTTAAAGATCTATGAAGAATCTATGAGAAATTTTAAAAAGAAAAAATGATGTTCGTCTAATCGACGAAGATTACCTTTCTAGGGTTAAATAGATTTTGCATAAAATGAAAATAAATATTTTTATAAACAAATATAAATCAAATAAAAAATCAATTGCTTAGTACTTTTAGAGTCTACGTTAAAGCGTTCACAAAAGCAAGCCTTTGCAACCGAGCCCTACTTATATTTCTTTCTTAGAAATTGCAGTTATTTTTATTTGTTTTGTCCTTATAAAAATGTCTTACTGTTTGTTATAAATTTTTTAAATGTAAATCTGTACACTATAAGACACTTCATAGAAAAGTTATATATTTTCAAAAACCCTTCGACTCTTCCTGATAAATCCGACAAGTAGCTACCTTGAGCTTTATTTAATAGACGCTATATGCAACACAAAACCTAGAATCAAATGCAGATTACGTGCCGCTGCATGATGTTAATGGCACCATTGTGTTGCCGTAATGCCTTTGCTCTTTTACGGAACAGCAACTGCAGTTTGCTACTGATGCTGATGCATCTTCCCCTCGGGCATTTTTTTTTTGTTTAGTTACCATTGCTAAGTATATTTAGTTTCCAGTCCTCCCGTCACAGATGTTATGTCGTTGCGTTCGCAAAATTAAGTTTGTAAATTTGCAGTTGAATTGAGAGTTTTATGGTGTGCTGATTGCATAGGGTCTTCTCCTCGCTGCCCCAATCTCTTCAAACCCCCAATGAAAGGCAAACAAAAAAGTGAGCAGTTCCGTGCTGGTCTCTTTTCATTTCCCACTTAATAAGTGGGCGTTTTGCGATGCAATTCACAAAATAAAACAACAACAACAACAAAATATACAATATAGGTAGGAACATACATTTAAGTACGAATTACCCCGAAGAACAAAAAAAGGTGGAACGAACTGAATTCGAAAACAGGTAGTTAAATTAATTTCTGCACACAAAACGCAACACGGTTACAGCTTTTTAATAATACATTAACTGAATTGCGGCGCAGCGGGCCACACAATAATAAAAACGGCTATAAGACTTAGTTTGGGTTATTATTATATCCCTGGCCTCCGTGATTGCGGTGAAAGTGGATATGAAGGGTTTTTTTTCCTAGAGAGGGTAGGTTAGGTATATAGGAGGTAAGGTAAAGGTACACCATCCGACATGTTGTTTATCTTTTTATGTGGGCAAAAAACCCTTTTGGGTTTGCATAATTTGGTTAAGAAAAATTAGCTCTGCTGCTGATTCGTATATAATTAAATTTATAATGATGAAGGGCTGTGTAATGGGAGAGTGCTTGAAACAACATACTCGTAAGCGCACGGTACCCAATTCGAAAATGCTTAATAAATTGAAACACTTAAGTGTTAAGATGCTTATACATATACATATGTATATATACAAGGAAGAGAACCGTTTAATTAATATGATAATGAGAAGTAAATTGAATTTTAAGAAATATATTGAATGATGAGAAAAGTGGTCTAAGGGCGCACATCTTTTATGGAGGAGATTATTTCTATATCTTGGAAGTGAAGGCATGTTCGATCTCAAGACCGAATAGTATCGAAGCAAATATAAGAGATAAAAGACAGATACAAATTAGAAGGTTTAAAAGTTTCAAATTCTAGTTTAATATCAGGAAGGAAGTTGATCTTCTTACTATACCTTTCAAGCCTAATCACTTCATTTGTCTTCAGAATACAAAAACCAACTAACGACAGCTTAAATTGAGATCAAAGGGTTCAGTATGGATTATTCGCTATAAATTTATTGGAGTCTGATGGTACACTACTTGAACTATAATGTTTTGTACTTTAACTTATCGATAAACAATCCTAAGCATATTTGGGAACGATTTGGAATTTATTATTACACAAATTGTTTCCTCTTCTGGAATGGGGAAAGATCCTAATAACATAAGATGCACTCTGAATGCATTGTGTGAAATGTTTCAAGAACTCAGTATTTTCTCTTTGAATGCTGAGAGTATACCACGAAATATACCATGTTGGAAATATGCACCCATAAGTTGGATGTCATTTTGATATCAATATCGTTGCTGAATAAGGATGTTGCTGATGCAAATTTAGACTTTCCAAACGGCATATAAATGACGGTACATATAAGGTTGGGAGTGGTGTCTGTATGTATTTGCGGCTAAATTTAATAGCTTCTACAGTTTTAAATCAATTAGACCTTGTATAAATTTAGTATGACTTGAACTAAGGAACTCATTTGAAAAATGCCTACTTGTTGCCGGTGATATTCCGGCAAATATGTGTGGTTCAGAGATGTATAGGATGGCAGTGACTTAAATGCGAATTACTTCTGAACAATAGTCAAACTCTATGACTTAAACACTTCTATGATAAAATTGGTCTTTTAGTTGTAAATACTTGTTGGAGACCAGGTTTTGAGTCTGATACAAGCCCATCGCAGCTATACTCTGTCCAACAAAAATTGTCAGTACAGGCCTTATGGGAGAGCTTTTTCTAAAGCAGTGGCGCCTGATGCACCCTCACTACAATGCGTTAGGAAAAATGCCACTAAAAAAAGAGCAAGGCACTGACTTTTCTTAGGGAATTGTTGTTGTAATTCTTTGCAAAAAGTTGTACACCCCAACACGACCGTCGTATCCCACTGCTGATGAGTATGAGATACTGTCAAGACAAGAGTGTCAAGTTTCACTCAATACGATCGTGCGTTCTTTATCTACATCAAAACAGAGTTACCATTATCATTCTCAATTGCAAGCAAGGAGCTTTTTCAGTGGTTTTTATTAAGGAGCTTTTGGGATTTAAGCTTTTGAGAACAAATTTTAAGAAGATGAGTATGTTGAGTGTTGTCGTATTGCTTTTCAACTTAAAAAAAAAAACGCGCCTATTATATTACCGCTTGGTGTTGTGGGAAAAGGTAAATTGAATATTGTTTTCAGTCGTTTTCAATCGGCAGACGGTAGCCCTACGCGTTTTTTACTCTCATTTGCGGCGATTTATAATGTAAACTACGGAATCCCTGTGAGTGCTTTAAAAGGCGACACACTTATGCATGGCAATGCGACCAGAATGAGAGACAAACGTCCTATCTTCCTTGTACTGACAATTTTTGTTGGACAGAGTATAGTTTCAATTTAAACGGTTTCGTGACTTTAATTATGAGGACATAATGTAAATATGAAGTTTGATGTATTAGAAGGGAATGCGATTTATTACTTGCCAAATATGAATACTCAGGTTACACTGGTTAACAACTTATTGAATCAGCTTTTTGAAACCTATGTATTTTTTGGTTACAAAGCAATTTAAAGCATATAACATTAAGCTTTTTGTTTAGGAGTGAGGGTAATTCTATGAAAAAATTAAGAAAAATCCGTCTGAACGTAGCCCAAGACGTTGCATCCTTACTCGAAACAAGATTACTTCTCGAATTCGTAACGCCAAGCTTACATATACAGAGTGAGCCATCTAGTGTTTTCTTTTTAAATCACAGGTTATTTTGACACTGACAGCTGTTTCCCGGTCGAAATATCGATAGAAAGTTAGTATGATTTTTGATTTGAATTTTGGAAGTTCGTTAATAATAAAAGGAAATCTGATGGTTACCCAGTTAATATGAACTATCAAAATTCTTCAAGTCATGATCCAGAAACAATATCTAATATGTTTGCTGATTATTTTAAAAGTGCCTTTGAAGACTTTTCTTCGAATACTTCTTCTTCCATTCCTTCTTATACTCAACAATTCACACATCTTAATTTTATAAATTTTTCGATTACAGAAGATTTCTATACACGACAATATTTTGAAACTTGATTAATGTTTTAGTCCTGGCTCGGATGGTGTTCCATCATTTATATTAAAAAAATGTGTGTCTTACCTATCTTATCCGTTATATGTTCTTTTTAACGAGTCGATTAGAAGTTCGAAATTTCCTGCTCTTTGGAAAAATTCATATTTAACGCCAATACATAAAAAAGGCCTAAAGAATTTAATAACAAACTATCGTCCTATTGCGAAACTATCAGCTATCCCCAAACTTTTCGAATCTCTGGTCTGTGACATACTTGCTTTTAATTGTTCATCCGTTATATGTGAAAATGAACATGGTTTTGTAAAGAAAAAATCCAGGGTCACAAATTTATTACAATTCTCTACCTTTTGTCTAGATGCGTTTGAAAAACATTCTCAAGTAGATTGCATCTTTACTGACTTCAGTAAAGCCTTTGACGAATTAAGTCCCAAAATACTATTAGATAAATTAAGGAATATTGGATTTAACCATTGTTTTGTTTTGTGGATATCTTTATACCTCAAAGATAGATTTTATGGTGTAATATTCAGAAATAACCGTTCGCGTCAATTTAAAGTTAATTCTGGTGTACCTCAATTGAGTCATCTTGGCCCTTTGCTATTTGTTTTATTTATAAACGATCTTCCCTCTATATTAAAATATTCTATGGCTTTAATCTATGCTGACGACGTGAAAATTTTTCGAACAATTAACTCCATTGCGGATTGTGAACAACTACAAGACGATCTTCGGAGATTTTATGAATGGTGCACAATAATAACTGTTTGTTTTTAAATATTGACAAGTGTAAGACTATGTGTTATACACGCAAACGTAATTTATTTATATTTGACTACCTGTTGAATTCGTCACATTTATGTAGAGTGTCTAGTTTCTCCGATCTCGGAATCTTATTAGACTCAAAATTATCATTCACTGATCATTATAACTATATTGTAAAGAAAGCAAACAAAATACTTGGTTTGTCAAAAGATTTTCCCGTGAGTTCCGTGATCCCTATGTTATAAAAATTCTTTATGTTTCTTTTATTAGACCAATTCTTGAGTATGGATGTGTAGTATAGGCACCATACTACTCTATTCACCCAAATAGAATAGAAATTATTCAAAGAAGATTTTTAAGATTTGCCCTTCTATTTTTCCATTGGTCAGATAGAGTTATTACCCCCATACGCCCATAGACTTCAGTTGATAAACCTCCCATCTCTCTCTATTCACAGAGAATATTTGCAGTTCTGTTTCATAACTGGAGTAATGAATGGATCTATCTCATCTTCAGCGGTTCTTTGTCGATTAAATTTCAATATAAGTCGTTCTAGTTTAAGAAGAAATTTACCAAATTAGCCCAAACCACTGATCTCTATAATACACTGGATAGCGCATTCATCCAAAAAAGTTGACTCCATTTGAACATTGTTATATTATGAAGCTGCCCACGGTGCCGTATAACAGTATAACTGTATAACATCTAAAACAGCATCATAAAGCGCGGAACAGATTGAACCAGCAACAGCACTGTCAACAGCAACAGCGGCCGCCATTAATTTAAAACCAATGCATTTCAATTGTTCAACACACATAAGAATAGCAACAGCAACGCCAACAGCGTCGTTAGGCCAAAGTCCTAAACTTGCTATTGCTGGTGCAGTATTGTCAACTTTCCCACTGCAATATTTAGTGGCATCACAATGCAATAAAAAACAATAAATAATTGTTGATGCACTAAAATTGCAAAATTAAGTGACCACAAAGTAATAAAGAATAAAAAACTATCGTGATTGTTAAAAAATCGCTGAATAAATGAAAAAACTACTGTGCCTGCCAGTCTTTTGCCTAAAAAACAGAACTGAAACGACATTCCTTCAATTTTATTAAATTGTCAATTTGTCAATTAAAACAAATGATTTTTATTTTTAATAATAAATATTTAAAATTTACAAATAATGCGAGAAATAAGAGAAACAGATTGACGGTGTGTCAATCTGTTGCTGTAACTTCAACAGCAACTTTAACAACCACGTCACTGTTTTTAGGGCCACTGTTTTAAATGGCTTTGATTACATTAAGGCTAGGCGCGCACACTCAATTTTTAGTTTCGCAACTGTTTAGTTCGAGCAACTAAAAAGTTTGTGGCTTGAGGCGAAATTTGTCAGTATTATCAACACTTAAATGAAAATGTAACAAACATCTTTTTGATTCGTCTAAGTATTTATTTTGGTTTTGACAATGGAATAATTGCTAAAAACAAATAAATTTTAGTACGACAAATTGTGCAAGTCATATACATTGACGCAATTTACGTTAATTTTTATCGTTAAATGTACGGCAAAATCATTTCGCATTTGAATTTATTTTGATTATATGCTGTCAAAAACGCTATTCACGTTGTAATCTATTTCACAAGACTTTTGATGTTGAAGTTTTCGTTGCTGTTAGACTAGGCAGGCACATTCAATTTTTAGTTGAACAACTCTTTGGTTGCTTATAGAAAAGAGATGAACTATTTGGTTGAATGTCCGCGCAGGTGCAAATAATTAGATGTTACACAAAATAGTGAACTCATTTTAGGAAATCGTTTAGTTTGTATCAAAACACAAACTTTTTAGTTGCTCGAACTAAGCAGTTACGAAACTAAAAATTGAATGTGTGCGCCTAGCCTTAAAGTTGCTGTTGAAGATGCTGTGTCAATCTGTTTCCCGCATAAACAAGTGCAGTCACATTTGTTTTCCTCTTTCTCATGTCAAAATATTTTTTTTTGTGAAAAGAAGACGTCAAATTATGAAGCTGCCCAACACCTGTCATCTTCAATTGGAGTAAAAAAATCTGTTATACAATGTAGGGAATGCGCTATCCAGTGTATTATAGAGATCAGTGGCCCAAACAGTTTTGAAATGAAGTTCCGAAATAAAGCACCTACCGCACCTACTGTACGCAAGTGTGTGCAAAAAGATCGTGAGATTGGTATGCTAGTGGACAACACTGATAGTCCCCGTCGTCGTACGGTGCGCACAGACGAGAATGTGGCTGCTGTAGCCGATGGTTAGAGACTCAATTCACGAACATCAACTCGCCAACGATCTCAACAGCTAAACATTTCACGCACTAGTCTGAGGAGAATTCTGCACAAAGATTTCGAATTATTCGCTTACAAGGTCCAATTGACATAGCAATTGAAGGCGCACGACCATCCGCTTGAATGCGACCTTTTTGTACTTGGCTAAACTTTTAGATTTAAATCTTTTTGCTTCAATATAACGTATATATTTCTTTGAAATAAATGCAAATGAAATGTAGGCCTTACACTTGGAAGACACTTTTGTAACTGTATCCCATCATAAACCACTATACCTGTACCACTTGTTAGATTTTCAATGCGTTCTTATACCAATATATGCTGAAAAAATATTCTTGATAAAGATATGAAATTTGGTTTACCTACAACAACTGGTTAGGTACGAAATCCCGAATATCCAAGAAATCAAGAGTTCCCAAACCCCAAATAAACAAAATCCCGAAGGCCAAAATTCCGTCCCGCTCAGTACTTTCTTTAGTATTTAACCAACTTTTATAATTTTTGATTAGAAATCGCTTTTATTGCTCTATCATTGCAAATAAGGTGATATCAGCTGGTAGTATTATAAATATCTGGCACAATTAGACAAGATATTAATGCTCCAGATTTTATATAAAAAAGTCCAAAGCCTATTACGAGCCAGATTAAACTGACCACGCTTGTGGTACCAAAAATGTTTTTTTTGTTGATTTCAAAATGTTTAACTTGATTTTAGAATGGTCATTCTATTGTGATAATCGTATGAAGGCGAATATTGTATCCATCCAATTTCTAACCACCTCCAAACCCTCAACTTTAGGATTCATTTTTTTTTTTCATTGAACAACCTTCTAGATGCTGGCGAGACGTCATGATAGATTCGTTTCTAAGTATTTTCTGTATAATAAAGATTAATAAGATAAGAATAATACATCTTCCTGTCTCGTATACTTTAAGCACCAGCCTCCAGACTTCTTGAGGGATTTCTGGTGCCGTTATCGCTAAGGTGTGGCAAGTTAAAGTATCAAAGTTGAAGGAATCATCGCTGATAATCCCATGGCAGCAATTTTTCTGCCCACTTCAAGCCAAACGACTCGTTACGTTAACAACGTGGACAGACATTGTACAGTTCTCAACACCAAATCCAACAGACTTCACACAGGACTAGATACGAGTACTAAGCTTCATTCAAGCGAAAAGTCCAAGACAAGTGATTCCGTTTGACTTAAATAAATACAGTTTTTTTTATCTCTATGTCATATGTACGTACTCGTATGTTGAGAGCAGTTTTGATACGGAAACTAGAGCGTTGAACTTTCCATAACCAAACTAAGGCCTCAACTAGTCGAATCAAAATGAGCGAAAAAATAGAAACCTGCTATATGGAAACTTTGTCTCCAAACGACAACCCAACTACGACGACGACCGACTGACGTTTTTCTGTGCTGTTTTGTTAACTGTCTTAGCTGTCCAAGAGCTCACGTAGAACATACAACATAAATGGTAGGTGCGGCAACTGACAGGCCTAGAGTACATAGATAAGACTTCTATATGGAGCTGCAGGTTACACCGAGTCAAATGTAGAAAAAAATGTTTTTTTAAAAGAAAAAAAAAAACGAAAAGCCTCGCTTCTATTTAAGGAACAATGACACTACTGCGACTCTACGAGTTGTGTGCACCACTGATACCTTGTGCGGAGATTATTCGAGAAGCAAGAAGTGGTTGGGTTCTTGATGGTTCAAAGCTGCTGCACCAAACATCAATTTTCAAAGATCGAACTAAGGTGAAGGGTGAACACAGCTCTACCGGAATGATGGATGCTATACAGCCTCGGGCACTGCTTTTACGCCGCGAAGAAGTTGGCCATTGCAAAAGATCAAACTAGTGAAACGGGTTCCTGTGTTTGGAAGCAAAGAAGAAGTAACAAAAAACGTATACTTAGAGCTGAGTCGAGACGAAGTGTATTGGAGGAGCTGCAGTCGATGCAGTGGTGCCAGATACGATGATTAAAAATTCTTGAAGGCGTTTTATTTTACTAACCATGCGAATGTCATGGAATTTAAAAAAGACATTTTTGACAGGCCTCATAATACAGACATTTCTGAAATAACGATGTTGGGGGTCCAATCCATCTAAAGGACTTTTCATATAAGACTAAATGAATGAACATTGTTCCATTTTGACATTTCGTTCGCAAAGCAGTTTTTTATTCGTTAGGAATAACTCTTAAAAGAAACAAACATTCGTTGCGGTGTGGATGGTATGTGGAACGATAAAAGAGTTTGACAGTTCATAACAATCGGATTGGAATTCGTAATGACCAATTTATTTGCTCAAATTTGTCTAATTTCAGCCATTGGAATGCAAATTTAAGGATCTTAAAATTGATCGGAAATAGTTTTCTACTATTTTGTAGAGATTTTTTGAAGAAATTAGACTTATAATTTTTTAAAGTTCTTTTATTAATCGGTCGTAGGTCGCTCTCATACGAATATTCCTTAAGACTAGCATTCCAGACACGTTTTCTGACTACTGGTGCACTGCTTTTTGAAATGTACCCGACGCTGCCAGTTGTTTCAGTTATACAATTATGAAATTAAGAACCTTTCAATACCAATATTTCACGTATTTTAATACTAATGGTGATGACTACTTCCAATCGGCTTATTGGTTCCATAATTTGTGCAAATAGATGAGGGCCAAATGAAGGTATGAATAAACTTACAAACCCTGATGTGAGACATTTCAGAAGTTTCTAAATGGAACTGTCAATAAACACTTTTTCTTGAACCTGATAATTTTTATAAAATCATTTAAAGCCGAAGAAATTGACTTATCTAACAAATTAAGTCTATATGTATCTCACTGCCAGTCTATCAATAAGTGGAATTCTGGTTCTGACAAACTCAACAACTTCTAATCCATTAAATTCGCTTGTTGAAGAGAGTACTCTAAGCTTTCCATATTCTATTCTAGATTCATGTCCTTGTCCTTCCGATGTGGGGAACCCGTAAAACGACATCGTATGATAACATTTTAAAATGGAGAAATAAAGATCGCGTAAAATCTACTGCCATTAAAACTCAATGCTGTCTCCTGTCCCTTAAGCAGAACTCAACCCCCATTCCGCTATCTATAAGTGACGTTCTGTTTGTGCATTTTAGATCACACCTTGTGTGAAATGACCAATTATTTGATGTCACCAAAAACCTTGCTAAATGTTTTGATTTCCTATGACGCTGCAAGAATTTTTTTTACAACTTCTGATCAGCCTTTTATCTATAAAACCTATATTTGTCCAAGACTTGAGTACAATCCCCATTTTTGGAAAGGTCCCTCATATAGTTACTTGAATCTCTTATGAAGAATTCAAAATACAACGGAAACATTTACCTCACTGGAGCTTCTCGGAATGCTCACCAATATGCTCTTGAGCTCTTTTTTGGATATGCTGTTAATTATAGTGATTCTTTCTTTAACCGCACAACACGAATGTGTAATGCTTTGCCTGATCTGTTTCCCTCCCATTTCAATATCCAGAAAACGTATGTGCTTCTTGAATCCTTCCCCATTTACCTTCCTCGCACTGTGTTAAATATTTTAAGAGTAGTCAAGGCCCCTTTAGTGCTTAAAATTCGATACATTCATCGTGGGAAAAAACTTGTTTTGTGATACACAATTTCTTTAAAGCCGATATCGTTTCTATTACTCTTAAATGAATGGCAATGCTGGTTTCATCGTTGGATCAGAACACTGTGTTGCACTTGTGCTTTGTATTATAAACATATAAATGCAGAAACTTGTAACCGTTTCTTTGTAGCACAACAAATAAATTGCCATCCAGTACAACCGAACCGCGCACCGATGATGACGCGGGACGTAGGTGAGTTTCTATACAGACTTAGACCGCTAACGGTGCCGGCCGCGGCCGCTTGGTCAGCGCAATCTCAATACCTTTGGCCTGAAGCTAGACTTTTCAGTCAACAGCCGCTGTTACCTATAACGATGCCAATTAAGATTGATACAAATCGCTACCCAAGTCTTCGTCTTCGCCGTCGTCGTCGGTTGCAATCATCGTCGTCTTTTGGTTGTTTAAATTGAAGGCACAACTCTTCTATACATATGAAGGGGAGAAGATTGTTGAGGAGTCATTGCAATTTGGTGTTTGAGCTCTGTATCTGTTTCTGTGTATTGTGTCAGGAGAGGAGATTGAATTTAAGAGCCAAAGCTATGTCGTAAATTGGTTTTGAGCCTCTGTGGCTCTTTTCTACCATAAGGCCAATAGTTGGCGACTACGATGATGATGCCGCACTGCCGGCCGTCGCCGCCGCTACTGAAAGAATTGTTTCGTCGATTGTTGACGTTTTGTCATTGGCGATAATTCAAGTGTTATGGCTTGTTGATTTGTTAGCGATGGTGTTTGTTGGGTACATATCGCCCCGAGTCAATCGAAAAGGAGTTTTCACTTTGATTTCCTGGTCTTTAATTTTTTTGTGTGTTTGTTTTAAGTGGACTTCCTAGAAAAGAGCCATTAGATTGTGGCAGGGTAAGGTAATTTACACCTCAATAGAAGGAGATCAATTGAAGTTTGATTGTGTTTTTTAGGGAAGTTGTTAAAAATCAAAATAAATTGTCTTAATGGTGAAGTGCAATGTATTTATTCTCCACTATGACCTACTTGATAATAAGTTACAGGTTTTAAAAGGAGTCCGCAGTATTTCCATGAAGATAAAGTTTCGTCTGGGATTAATTCCCAGGCACAGCTCACGGAAAAAGACATTTTTTCAGGGGTACGGAATTTTGCGAGGATGTGAAAAAAATTTCAAGATTATCTCTTTTATTAAAAGGTGCTTCTTATCTTAGCCATTTGAAGTCGGCAGAAAATTGTTGGTTCTTTCAATTTCTGTGGACATCCCACATGCAGGAATGCTTAAACCTCTATGAGCTGTTGTGCGTCAAATTTTTTTTCAACTAGAAAGCCATTTTCTAATTCATAGAAAGAATAATTTAATGTCAAAAACCCCAGACACGGTTTATTTTTACTTTTTTCATGAAACGGTTCAACTTATTTTGATCAATTTTTGTATCCCAAAGTTTTTAAGAAAGTGCAAACTATTTTTTGACATTTTCGGTCACATTCAAAAGGTTGCTAGTTATTTTCAAGTGTATCCAGTCAGCTTTCGATTGTGATCTAAAACTTGGCTGATATTAAACTTACACTTAACCTAAACTACATATTTTGAAATCTTTCATGTTGAGTGATGTGAAAAAAAGTAAAGTCCGATATGTATATTATATTGACAAATGCATCCCCGCATATGGATCAGAATAGATCCATATAGTGCTACTAAAAATCTAAGTGAGATAAATAAAAGATTGTGAGATTTAAAACAGTGAAGGGGTGAGTAATTTTAAAATTAGGTAAAATAAGTCTGCCTTAATCCCATCCTAAATACAGAATGCATTTTAGGATTTTTCTTACTAGCCTGTCTGCTCATATGGTATAGGTATCTACTGTTTACCATCTGTTCCTGGCCAGATTTGAGGAACCCTGGTGTATTCTATACTCTTCTCTGGCTCCAGTGCGTTCTTAGTGATAACCCGTTTCGGCCAGTTAATTTTCCATATTATTTCTGTAAGGTGCGATGTGCTTTTTGCTTTCCAGCCGAGGTTTTGCTCGCCGGTCTTGTCTGGGTTGTCCTAGAAAACACGAAACTTCAGAGAAAAAGGTCTTCAAAAATTATGACAAAATCATTGAAAATAACTCTGATATTTATAACACACAATATTCTGCTACTAGTATTTCAATTGATTCTGGCAATCAAATGATTCGCGGGTATCAACTCTTCTGGATTCTAGTCTTGCTGTTTCGTATCGGTTGTATTAGTTGCTGATTATTGGGATTTCGATTTTATAATCTGGTACTTGGTTTCGAATATTCTGGCTTCTGGTCTTATTATTCGGACTTCGGGGTTATGACGGGATCGGAAAATACTATGCCCCTGGTGGCGCTTGAAACCGCAGGCTAAGACGCACTGGTACATCAGCATGTACAACGCTCCTGGTGGCACTAAAACAGCAGGCTAAACCCTCTGGTTCATCAGCTGGTACAACGCCCCTGGTGGCACTAAACCAGCGGGCTAAACGCTCTGGTAGATCAGCAGGTACCAAAGCCCCTGGTAGAAATTAAGACGATAAACTTCAAACTAAGTCCTCTCACCACTTGTGGAGGGAAGTCTTAGTGAGAAATTGTTGGACAATCTCACCTACCTAATTTGTGTTTCCACGAAACCCCTTACCACTGGTGGGAGAAAGCTCCGAGAAAGCAAGAAAAGCTTAAATGTCTACGACTGGATATTTCAAATGGTCAATAAAACTAATTTACTATGTCGCCTGACCTTGCGTATAGTCGAAGGGGTACTTTTCGTTCACCGAAGTAGGTCCTCAAATTGAGTCAGAAATCATATGACATCTGTCAAACTGACAATCACTATATAAAGAGTTGTCAGTTTGTAATCCAAACCTCTAAATACACACATACGAGTATAATAACTCCTGATTAAAATTTTTCGCTTTCATGGTTGATAACAAATTGCTTAGCTTTAAGAAAAAAAAACTTATAACAAAATGATAACGTTTAATGAATGCATTATCTGACCAAATGACCCATTTACTTCAACCATTACGCTGTATCTGGACATTTCGATTTTATTACCCGAACTTTCACAATAAAAATTACAATTATTCTGGAAGCCTTCTGGTCTGAGTACAACAATATTCAAGACGGCTTTTTCCTTTTAGTTCAGTTCAAAAACACACGCTTTATTTTTTTTTTAATAATGAAGTAGCAAATCGATAAATTCAAAATTTTATTATCGAATGTTTATGTTGTATCTTTTTGCCTTGAGAAAGTGAAATTTCCTGTCTTGTAATATCTCCACTCGAATCGATCTATTCTAGTTTTATGGTTTCAGATTGATGTCTTGTATATATAATTCCAAGAGCGCGCAAAAAGGTCGTAAAAAAGTAGTAAAATTTTGTTTTTTTTTCTCCTCCAGTGATTTCTTAAAGAAAAAAAGAAAAATGAAAAAAAAAAAAATCTTTCTCTCCAAATGACAGGAAATCAATTAAAACGTGAAACAGTGTGAACGGTTAAGGATCTCATATACCTTGAAGAAACATGTGCTATGATGTTGCTGTGCCACATAAGATATTACATCTTTAAGATATACATCGATGTTTTCCAATGGAATAAAATAAACAACAAAAGATACTACTTCGGAGATAGGAAGAAAACAATAATGGTAGAGATATACTTTCGTGCTGAACTAAAGACAGAAGGGAGTTGCGGTGTGTATACTTACCGAATATATAAACATTCTCCTGATGATTTGTCGGGTGGATACTGGATGGCTTACTACAGCAGCATCACAAGCCTCCAAACATATTTGATAACATTTTTTTTTTCTCGTGTAATTTCGTCCTATTTATAGAATTTTATTGCATTGTAATGGCTTAAACATGCCTCATGCTGATGTTGCTGTCGATTGTCCCAGTTGGAGAAGAAACGTGATGGGTGGGATGCTTCAACAGGCCAGACAAGACGAATTCTAAAGAAGTGATAACAATAAATTTGAAAGTGAAAAAAATTATTTGAACCATCGTCGCACTGGAGTGGATTAATAGTTCTTGGGTGATCAATAAAATTTCTTAGGTTTTTTATGACATGATTAGAGTGGAACATTGACATTCACTACAGTGCACTAGCTCTTAAAATTTCATCATAATTTCCATTAACGGAATACATATGATTGTTTCGAATTTTTCTTAAAATTTGTAATATTTGTGTAGGTATCTAGTAAAAGAATTTTATTTATTTATAAAGAAGAGGCTTTGTGATTTTTAATCACAAAATTATAAAAAAATTATCACAAATTCACTCTTAGGAATATTGAAGAATCGTTTCGGGCTCAACAACAGTCTTCTTACGAGGATTGGAAGGGAGCTTTTGAACCTATCGACTTAGAAAAGTTAAGTTTGAATAAGTTACCACAAATAATTTAATTATTTTACTAACAAAAGTCCTAAATATTGTTAAGCTGTTAAGCCACACAATCAGAAGTATGATATGACATGATTTAATCAAAACTCGGAATAAAACAAGGTTGTGTACTTAATACTCTTTTGTTCACTATATCAGCCTAATAGTATTTCTACCTAAATAAAGTGGTGGGATTTTGGTGGACGTACCTTTGGTATTGGCGAACAGACTGAGGAAGTTAAAAAATTACAAACATTTTTTTTCTCAGAAAATATTGATGAAACTGCGGACTTACTCTCCAAAAACTATTTGCTTTATTAGAACCGGAAATTTTAAAATTACTTACTGCAGGTTAGAAGCTTTTATTTGATTTTCTTATTGAAACAACGGCTTATTTAATGAACCATCTGCTAAAAGCTTATTTTATCACATGATATCTCTTTCAAAAGTATGGCACATTTTGGCAAGGAAATTTAACTTAATTCGAAATGTCTCGGCTTATAATTCGGATCTAGAGAATATTTGCACACTTTCATAAAGAGATTGGAAGATAAGCTGAGAGATGCGTTAAACGAGCAAGGGCAGTCAACTATTTACAGATAGTATAATTACACAAAAAACTTAGCTATGACTAAAAATCGTACTTTAATCTATAATCCAGAATTGATCAATTTAAATTCTAAACTACAGAAGATTGACGTTCTTTAATTCTGCAGTTAAGTGTAGTTCTGCAGTTGGTGCTCGGGATGATAGATTCCATTTTATCACACCACAATTGTCCTTAATGAAAAGCTCATCTTTGACTGCACAAAGCCTGCTCTGGAGAAATAAAATTGAAACAGCTGTGAGAGATAGCGCGTCGTTTTATTATGTAAGGGAACAGTTACAAACCCAAAATAGTACCTGAATAATAATATTGTGCCATATTTTTTTTACAACAGAAAAAAAATCAACGCACGCAAATAGCATTTTTTAAATTTGATTTCTCAAGAAAAGTAGCTTATTATTTTAATTGCCATTGGATGCTTTAAAATAATAAAAATAATAAAATTCTATGTTAAGCGACTATTGTAAAATCTTGTAATCAAAATTAATTTTAGTATTTATGAATCTCTTCTTGGTTGGATTAGAAATTACCTTTTGACCCGCTATATACAAGTTGTATTAGATGGATTCAAGTCTGTCTCTCAAAAAATCAATGATGGTGTACCTCAGGGCTCTGTTTTGTCTCCAAATCTCTTTTCGTATTCATCATTGATCTTTTTTTTGAAACTTCTAATCAATTTAAATTGTTTTGCTGTCGACAGTACCTTCAACTTCTCGTATTAGTTTCCAGATTCACGTCCTTTTCCTCTGTATAAAGATTCAGAGCGGCAACTTATGATAAACTCCTTAATTTTTTATTTCCATGGTCTTGACAAATGGGAAACCATAAACCGCGTACAATTTATTGCTTACAAAATTCAATGCTGATCTCCTTTCCTTAAATAAGAACGCACCCCTCATGTCGCTATGTATAAGCGGCACTAAAAACCCTGCTAAGTGTTTAGGTTTCTTCGACGGTTTTTTGTCTTTAAATTTGGTAGAGTCGTTTATAAGAGATCGAAAATCGAAAAAACGGCTGTACGATGCGACACGATACCGCTCATACCATTTTTTGTTAAAATTTTCACCAAAATGTAGACGATGCTCGCAATTGTGCGTATAATTTCTTATCAAATTAGTCAAGGTACAGACATACACACAGGAGGAATTGATAAACCCACTCTTTTCGTGTTGACAATGTGAAGTTAAGTCATTAATTCAAGGTCGATTTCTCCCCAAATGCAAAACTTGCCCTTAGTGACTTAATCGCAAGTGAAAATTCGGAAAAAAATGTAGTTCTGATTTCTTTGAAACAAGTTTTCTAGCTGTCTTCCGTCCGAGCCTAAGTGGTTTTGGCCATAGCTTTACCCGAAACAGTGATCAAACTTTCTGAAATCAATAGATTTGTTATCAGGTCAAGATATTTTTCAAAAATAGTTTTCTTCTAATATTTAATAAAATATTTTTCTGAATCATATGGCTTGCGGACTTTATGAAATACCGATTTTTTCGACTCATATTTTAAACTGTTAAAAAAAATGTTCCCAAATCAAAAAAAATCAGGTTGAAAGTCATAAATCATGCCACACTATTTTATCAACATAAGTTTCAAAATTGAACTCCTAAAAAACGCATTTAAACGCTGCGCAATAGAAGTCCAGCATCAATGCACAATCACAACATGCATAATTCATCAGTGAAGTTAGTCACATCATGCACGGCCGACCGTTCGCTTGGCCAATCCTATGCTAAATTCGTACAACGGTGATGTGACAGTCTTAAATTTCCTCTCCTGCATCCCTTAGACCAAGTAACACATACGAAATTTAGACGAGAAAAAAATACACTTTTTATATACAACACACTAAAACTATGTATACGATGACAATGGCAACGTGATTAAAATTCACACGTTCCGAAGCTAAAACAAAAAACAACGGCAACAAACTATAAAACCTTCCTCTAGACTCGTCAAGCGTCAACGTCAGTCACCCAAATCGATTGTTCATTTGACAGTTGACACTGTCACGGTTGATCCGTAAGCCCGATCCAAAAAGACAAAAAACCAGGCTTAAGAAAAGCGGCAACTTTCTTCCTGGAATTAGCGGACTGATCGCTATCATTCTCCCGACTTGTCACGTAGAACACATTCTCCACGGATTCATGCGGTGCACGCTGCTGATGGTGCACATAAGTCTCGAAGTTTTGAGTTTAGCTGAGTTGGGCCATTGGGCGCTGTTGGGGTGACATAAAGTTGGAGCTTGTACGTATGTATGTATATGTATATTTTTTGTTCCCTTCCTGTTTTGTTCGTGTTTTTGTTTATTTTCGTCTTCTTGTCCCAGATGAACGCGTGTGCAAGTCTTCTTATTCTTTGCTTCAAACACAAGTTTTTGCGCTGCTACCACTCGCTACCAGCACTATATTGTACTTTGCCTCTTCGAGTCTTTCGCTGTTTTGTGTTCGTTTTAAATGCATGAGTTCACAGGAAGAGAATGCATCACGTTCTCATTAAAACATTAAAAACTTCTTGGGATTCATGGATTTATAATTTTTGCAGAGACATGCCACAGCGAGATACTTAATTTGTAAATTGCCAAAGTGGAAGCGATGGTGCCAGGGCGTAGGGACGAGTAGTTGTTTGCGATATGACGTTGTCGCACATAAAAACACAAAATGCTGCCACTTCTTGGCAAGAGGTGTTAGAGAAGGAAGCTTGGCAACTTTTTGTTTCAAAAGTTGTTCTCGAAGGAAAGAATACAAAAGAAGAAAATTGTTAAAGGTGAATATGAATTTACTAAACTTTGACGGCGAGGGTGACGATAGATGGATTCTTGATTGTTATTGGTCTGAAGTTGAGGAAGCTTTAAAAGTTTGAATTTTTTAAAAAGTAATTGGGTTCTTAATCAACCATAGTCACTGCGGCGACTTAATGCCTTTTCCAAAGTTTACAGAGCTTGATTAAGCGATTTTTTTTCGAAGGCTTTGATTGAGCCCTTGTCTTCTTTTGACGCTGTAGTAAAATGTGTGTAGGTATGTATATCTATTCAAAATGTATTCGGTAACTCCCCGAATTTATGTAAAATTGTCTGATCCAGCCCGTAGGGTATCTGTGGAGATGGACTTCGCATCTTCAAAATTCTTATAAATCTCATTAATTCTATATATAAATCCCGAATTAGTATATATATTTCATTTTAAATTTCAAGTTCCCTACCTTGCAAATAAAATCCTTTCGATTAAGGTTCTTAGTTTATTAAACATTTTTTGGGCAATTGTTCATATTGCTGAATTAACTCTGACTTAAAGAGCTACAAATGGTTCAACGAGTGGGGAGAACATTTCCAGATTCATGTGGTATCACCATAGTCAAACTCTGGTCTGGGTGTGTCAGATGCGACTCCGGCAGTCACTTCAACCTAACCTATCCTGAATCAGAATTAGTTAATCCTACAAATAAACTTAGCTCGAGAGAGCTCATGATTTAGTTTTTCAGTGGAGGAATAGTTGGTCAACTATTTAAGTTTTTTCACTTCTGTCATGTGTACTGCGCTGAACTAATTTTTTTTTAATGTTACTTTTTTCAAGCTCGTGTTACAATTTCTCAAACAAATTATTACACTTTTGGAAAAGCGGCAACGCTGGTCGCAATTCAATTAAGTAAGTTTTTCGACCCATACAATGCAGCATCTGTCTGTTGAGTTAATTTAAAATCACCACGGAAACTGAATTCACTGAACAACATGTTTCAGTAGTTCAAAAACTAGGATGATCTCGCACTGAAAAACTAGGCTCATAAAATCAATTATAAGTACATAACATGAGTATAATCAAATTTTCGATTGCAAGGAAATATGTATGTAGGGGAAGGTGGCCTGAAATGGCACCCCCTAAGGAAAATGTGTCATACCTCGCAAAAATGTGACATTTAAACTTAAATGTTATATTCTTTTCAAAGCTAAATCAAAAACACTTATATTTTTTTGCTTTACGAGTTTAAAAAGTTTCAAAAAGTAATTAAAGTATTTAATTTTCAAAAACTCTTCAAATTCCAACGATCAAAATGCCATTTTACCCGGACAAGTGTAAACCAACTAGGCAAGTAAACTGAAAACCATTTTTAATTTAATTTAAACTTTATTTTAAACAAATCATAGTTGAAAGTAAAATAAACATAAACAAATACTCAACAAAAAAAAATAAAAACAACAATTCATTTAAAACAACTTCACTTAAAACAAAATAAGGAAAAGAAGAAATTATAACAATACTCAAATATTGCAAATATCACATATATGTACTTTCTTTTGACGGCATTTACTATAAAGAAAATGAAAATGTAAGGGTAAGTAAAATATGGCACAGTGCCATTTGAGGCGAGTGCTTAGTAGACATTTTGCCCATTTAGGGTACAAACAGATTGGAGCGGAGAGCAAAGCTTCTAAATCCATCAGAGCAAAGAGCTCGAGCAGCGAGCAAGGATGATGACTAGCCAGAGTGAGGAGCAAGGAGCAAGAGCAAATTAGAAGAAAACAAGCAAGAGATTATATTTTTTTTCATTTAAATATTTGTATTTTTCAAATAAAAATGGATTCTAATAATTTGAATCTGTACTTTATTGAAAACCTATTTTTAAGCATATGATATTTTCTGAACCGCGGAAACAGAAAATCATGTTAAGTTTCAAGCATATTTCCGAATGACCATGAAAATATTCGGTTATTTACTTGACAAAATTCAAAACAAGCTTACGAAGAAGTGGACAGATTTCGTAGCAAACCCGATTCTAGTCAATAAAACATCTTGCAGTAACTTTAAATACAAAAAACAGTTCAAAATTTCACCACTTCTAGTTAAAAATCGCAGCGATGAGAGCGGAGAAATCAAACATGTTTGAAATCGCCGCTTTGCTCTCTTGACGGCTCTTTGCTCTATCTTCGAACTAAGCTGCACTCTGTGTTCTACCCTTTCAATGCACGTGTTTGATTTCTCCGCTTTACTCTTTGCTCGCTGCTTTTGCTCACTCGCTGCTCCACTCTGTTTGTACACTTAGGCGGGTTCTTTTATTTATGTAAGTTTTAATTCCGTACACACTGAAATAGTTATAGTCCAACTAATTTCAGTAAATTAATAAGAAATACTTAATACTTACATGCATTTACTGTTTTCAACAAAATTTAATGTTTTTTATATTTTTTTTTGTCAACAAACTTTTTACAACATTTTATTGGTTCTACTTTTGTACTCGTAGATGGCTAGAGACAGTTTGACCTGTAAAAAAGTGTTTCTCCTCCATAATTTGATGTTTTTTATCAACAGCAAACACTTTTTTATCGATTCGTAAAAAAAAAATTCATTTTAGTGGGGGGGGGGAATTCCGAATAAGGTCCCGTTTATGTCAGTGATGCCAGATAAACTAAAGAATTGTGTTACCAAAAATTTCTAATTCTGTTCGATTCTACAATTTCTAGCAGGGGCCATTTTACCTTGGTGGGCCGTTTTAGGCCATCTTCCCCTATATAAAAAAGAAATATCTTTTTTCCATTTCATTAAAACATTTTTTTTTGATTGGACTGACCTTGTTCCTTCTCCATAACACGTTTCGTTAAAAAAAAAAAAAAAAAAAAAAACAAATGAAAAAAAATATCAAAAGAGAAGATGCACCTCATGCACGTTGCTAATACATTGTATTATTCCTTCCACGCTGAACCCTATCATCACAATTATCATCATCATCTTCAAAAATCGTGACCATCGATCGTCGTCATTGCCCACAACAATACCACGGTTCCTACACTGGGGCAGAATAATTTAGGAAATGGAATTAAATCACCGATGCATGCAGATTACCGTATGTCGAGCTTAAAATATTTTCTTTAAGCTAAACATTGAAGCACACCCACAAAACCAACTTGCCACAAGTTCATTTAAAATACGAATTTTAGAAAAATTAGTTTAAATGTTCGATTTAGTGTGTTAGAAAAACTTTAAATAAGTCAGCTTATGAAGTACGCCCACAAATACACCCACTTTTTATACATTCATATTTATGTACTTGGTTAAGGGTTCTCAATTTACAATCTACGTGCTGTCAAATTATGAGAAAGTTCATTCTAATACAGATGTGAAGAAGTGAACGTTAAAATAAATTATTTAATGAAATTGACAGTTCTTAGGTCTTTTGTATTTAGCTTACAGCTCGAATTAATTATATTTCGACTTATTTTAATTATTTTTATTTTTAACTTTATTTTAAATTTTTTTAAAAGTTACTATTAAATAATTTAAGAATATTTAAGCATTTAAGCAGATTTAGCCATCTGCCGAGAAATTACAAAAGACATTCGAGCAAAATTTAAGTCGAATTAATACGATGTAAAATATGTTTTTGTATAATAGTTGGTTAGAACGACAATTTTGCAAATTTTAATTAAGTTTAGCATCATACTCTCTTAAGCATTTATTTTAAGTTTAAAATTATCAAATAGATGGTTTATTTTTTTTTTGTATGGTGCTAACTTCACATGAATCTTTGACATTTACAAACGTCAAAAAACGTATTTTTACTTAGTTTTTGAGCGAACTGTCATTGTCTTAGGTGTGTTCAGAAGCCATTTATTAAGAAAATTGCTTTAAAAATGTTCAAAATTAAGAACGAGTTAGTTAACTACTTTAAAGTTAGCAAATTGTTAAGTACAGTAAAACCCTCTTAAGAGAAATGTCACAGTCTTTCTTTCACTTAAGCGGGTTTTTCAGTTAAACGAACCCCGCTTAAGTGAAAAATAATTTCACTTAAGCGGAGTTCGCATAAGTAAAAAAAAATTTTACTTAAGTGGATTTAAAAATTCCATTAAGCGGAGATTTAATGCTAGAAACAATATTTTTTTTTATCTTTTGGACTTGCCTTGAAAGAAGTTAAATAAAACAACGATTAAATAACACAAAAATAATTTATTGAAAAACGAAAACTAGCAAATTTTTGTTCTGTTCTATTAATTTTTTTTTTCACTTAAGAGAGCTTTTTCAATGAAAAATATTAAAAATTAACTGAAAATATGTTTCAGTTATCCGGGTTTTTCACTTAAGCGAGTTTCACTTAAGCGGAGTGTTTTAAGGGAAATTGGTCGGAAAATACTTGGGGATGAAAAAAGTGTTTCATGTAAGCGGGTTTTTCTCTTAAGCTGGTTTTACTGTAGCGTCATTTTAATACCTTAAGAGACTGTTTGAAATTTTGCGCCAAATGTAAATGCATTTTCACCATCAAGAGCGAATTATCGCGTGGTGTTTCTCGAATCTGCGGTATCATTTTCCCTTAAATCTATCAGGATGTTATATTTCGTTGCGACCGACGTTTTCGTTCTAAGTGCCTTCATGACGAGAACCTTCGCCAGCCATGAGTCAGTCATCTTCCTCGTTTAGGACTTTGGTCACATAGATCATGTTGAGTTAAAGTGTATGTACAAACAGAGGTGACGTACCGATTGTTTTGAAGTTTGACCCTGGAATTAGACATGAGATTTGTCCAAGTGGAATTGATTGCTTTTTTCGAATCAGTGGGTTTCATTTTAGAGTGTTGTTTAAATGAAAGGTCGTAATTGATTGTAACTCCCAGATACTTGTATGATTTGAAAACTTCGAGATCTTCTCAGACGTATTTCCATTTTTTCGATCTAACTAATGTCGAGCTGTTTTATTTGCCATCATATTCTAGCTGTAGAGAGCTATGTGATTCTGCTAGGATTACCAGATCATCAGCGAAGAGTAAGGTCTTAATTCTAATGCCTTCAACCATGATCCAGTTGGTAAGTTCTCTGTGATCTTGTGCAGAAATAGTGAGAATATCAGGAGACTTAGAAAACATCCCTGTCTTACACAAATTTATATTCCAAACCAATCCGACAGCTTATCTCCATTTCATGTTGCTGATTTATTATCGCTACATAGATTGACAAAGATATTTAGGAAGTTCGTTGATACGCCGATTTCGGCAAGTTCGTAAAAAAGACAGTTTTCGTTGACCGTGCGAATGCTGCACGGAAGTCAATAAAAAACGCATACAATTTTTTCCCGCGCCTTAAGAAGCCTTCTGTAAATCAAACCTGGAATTGGCTTAATTTTGTATTTTCTTCCATTTTGTTAGACTTGTTTTCAACAATCCAGTGAACATTTTTGCTATGTCATTCATAAAAGAGATACCTTTAAAGTTCAGTGCATCATTGGGGTCAACATTCTGAAATATTGGAAAGATTATTGAGTTCTGGAATTCTTCAGGCATACATGACTTATATACTTTTAGCATGTTCCAGTTTCTGAGATGTCAAGATGTCAGAGATTTTCGTCCGTCAGTTCGAACTGAATAAAATTTCTCGTCAAGAACTTAAAAGCTTTATCCATCTCTATAGTTCAACTGCGATAAGAAATTATTCAGCAAACGAATCCAACAAATTTCAGTCTTTGCTAAATTTCACTCAGCGTTTTGAGAGAGATCAAAATTTTTCTCGAGTAAGGTTTTGACAATTTCTTTTATTTTTTAAGTCTATACGGAATTCCTATATAGTATATAGCTACTTTGCAAAAATAAAAACTGAAAAAAGAAACACTTGGGACATACGATTTATGGCAAGCATTTTTTTTTTTTTGTTGATTAAATTAATTTGAAATCCTTAAAACAGGTAATTTGCGATGCTTTTAAGTCAAAATTTATCTAGAATTTCTGCAGATGTAGTGCTAAGATTAAATGCGAGTATAGACTTAATTCCAATTTTTGAGTGTATGATCGTAGAATTTTTTTTTTTCGAATGTGCGCTATAGGCTACCCCACTGTGTGAGACTTCGCATCCGCTTTGTTCGTGTGTGGGAAGGAATCACCAAAAACCTCAATACTCTCGAACAAACCGAATAAATTCAAGACACGGGCGACCGACTTCTAGTCCTCAAAAATAAAATATATATTTGATATGGTCAACAAAAGACTTCAACCAGAAAAAAAAAACAGATTTGACGATGGAAAATTTATGGAAGCTGAAAAATTAAATTCAATTAAATTCTAAGTTGTTTAATTAGATCATAAAAAAAACCGTTCCATATCGAGTCGACTCATGTGGGGGGAAGGGACGTTTTGTTCATGTTGGATGGATGGCTCTCAGGACCCCGTAATTTACTATGAAAAAAGTCTGCAGCTCTGTTTTTTTTTTTGTTTCATCTGACGGACATACATGGGCTGTCTATGTCCCGACCGAATCCATTAATTGTCCCAAAACGGGTGTTTTTTCTTCGTTAGAAGACAGTGATGGTGTTCTACGACGACAACGTAGAAGAAGCAGAGGAAGGTGGGATCTGTGACCTTAGAACAAAGTTTGGTTCTCCAACGACCCATGCATCGCATCGGTCGACGGACGAGACAGGAGGAAAAGGAAAGCATTTTGGGATGCAAAGAATCGAAAAATTAATTTCCTCTCTGGTGTTTTTCTTTTGGTGAGTAGCGCGAAAAGTTTAATTAAAATATATCCAATGGCCTCGCAATGGCTTGGATGATTCTGGATGTTCTAGTGAGTGTATAACTACATTATGGCGAGAGGAAGATGCCAGTCGTCGACATTTTGCGCTGGGTGGGTTGTTGGAACTGCTGACTCCAGAATTATTTCATCCGCGTAAACATCGGAATCGAAAGATTGTTTACATTTCCATCGCAGCCGAGCACTGCCGGGCGCTGCTTGCTGGTTCAAACGTTTTGCCCGCCAAACTGAACTTGTGAACAAATTTTCTTTTTGTATTGGATTGGATATAATAATGAAAGCGACTTCCTCTTTGGCTGTCAATTAAAGATTTTGGAGCAGACCCCGAAGGGAGCTGAGATCGAGGTGAAGAATATTTCTTCTCTAACTGGCAATGATGGCTGCGCAATGTGAAACGAAGAAGTTCTAAGGGAAAAAAAACAAATCCGCGGATACATTGTAGTTGGTGTAGATATCCCAATTTAAGTTTATAAATGTGTGCGAGTGTTTGTTTGACGAAACTGTAAAGGATGCGAAAGGCTTATCATAATCAGGGAAGAGTTTCATTTTTTTACTCAATAAAGAATTCTGAAGTGTTTATTTCGAGACGTTCTAGTGGAGAATTTAATTTCTAAGGATTCTTTGATATCCGTGATTCCGATTTGAATTCAAGAAGAGTTAATTTAAATTGTATTTTTGTCTCTTTTTTTGGATTTGATGGGAAGGATAACTGACTTGAAAGCTGGGTTAAATGGGTAAACGAGTTTTGAAAGTCCTGCTGAAGCAAACTTGTGAGGAGTTAAAAATATCGTTAAATTCTGAATTACAGGATCTTACAACAAACTCAATATGCAATTTAATTCAAAACAATAGGAGCAAAAGGTGCGATTCTTTTGATATTTCCATTTAATTGTATTATTTAAGCGATGAACACTATAGACACCTTAGTAAAGTAGCTACAAAAAATTACAAAATTTTTTTAATTACTTCCGCATACGATCTTCAATGGCCATTGGAGAGTCCAGCTGCATGCTTCACCTTAATCGAGGTTCGTAGAACTTACCGTCCAACTTAAATGATAAAAATTCAACCTTTCGATTCGAAAATGTGTTCTTATCTGGGAGATCATTCTTTCGAGATATTTCTTGTTTTGCTGTCGTTTTAAACTACCAACGAAATGATTCTTTCCTCGAGTGAGTTGAAATTAACTGAATATTGACTACCTCTCACCTGCCTGTAAACTTCAAAGGAAATGGAATTTACTGCCGACTCCAAAGATTCCAAAGGCCAAAGAACAGCACTTTTCATGGCAAGAGATAAAGGATTTGTCAATTTCTCGTAAGAGGCAGTACACCCCTTTTGCAGTCGCTGAGAATCGATCACTCAAAGGTGAATAATCTTCATAGACACTATGAGCCCGGTACTCATAGTAGTGTGAGATTCTTACTCACTAAAAAAACATCTCCCTTTTGTTCGTGCGACTACAACTAAGTTACCTTATCAAGTAGTTTTAATTTCATAATAAAATCACGTTTGGCAGGTAGCTCTCCACTGAGAGGACCTGCGGATACCACATTTGAAAGCGGATACTCCTTATGGCGCTAGGTCGAACGGTCTCGTTCTTTGAAGTCAGCGCACAAGGTTTGTCTCATCAATTGTTTGTCAAATAATTCTATTACAATGGTTATTTAAGTGAGTTCGGAGCTTCCCAGCGAAAACTGCTATTTCATCTTCAACAGTTGGTAATCGTAAGTAAGTACCAGGGAGCATTAACGATTGCTCTGAGAACTTTGTTTTGATAAGATTGTAATATTTCTTCATTGCTTGATTTAGTACAACCCCAAAGTTGTTTACCGTACGTCCATACTGGTTTTATCACTTGCTTATAGATAAGAAATTTATTATAGATGCTGAGTTTGGAATATCTTCCAATAAGCCAATTCGTTTCACGTAATTTATTTTCAAGTTGATCTCGTTTCTTTTTAACGTGAGTTTTCCATTTAAGCTTAGCGTCTAGTGTCATTCCTATACTCTGTCCAACAAAAATTGTCAGTACAGGCCTTATGGGAGAGCTTTTTCTAAAGCAGTGGCGCCTGATGCACCCTCACTACAATGCGTTAGGAAAAATGACACTAAAAAAAGAGCGAGCCACTGACTTTTCTTAAGGAATTGTTGTTGTAATTCTTTGCAAAAAGTTGTACACCCCAACATGACCGTCGTATCCCACTGCTGATGGATGAGATACTGTCAAGACTCAAGAGTGTCAAGTTCACTCAATACGATCGTGAGCTCTTTATCTACATCAAAACAGAGTTACCATTATCATTCTCAATTGCAAGCAAGGAGCTTTTTCAGTGGTTTTTATTAAGGAGCTTTTGGGATTTGAAGCTTTTGAGAACACATTTTAAGAAGATGAGTATGTTGAGTGTTCTCGTATTGCTTTTCACCTTAAAAAAAACGCGCATATTGTCTTACCGCTTGGTGTTGTGGGAAAAGGTAAATTGAATATTGTTTTCAGTCGTTTTGAATCGGCAGACGGTAGCCCTACGCGTTTTTTACTCTCATTTGTGGCGATTTATAATGTAAACTACGGAATCCCTATGAGAGCTTTAAAAGACGACACACTTATGCATGGCAATGCAACCAGAATGAGAGACAAACGTCCTATCTTCCCTGTACTGACAATTTTTGTTGGACAGAGTATAGGTACTTTGCTTCATTAGCATATGGTATTTGCACCGAATTAAAGTAAGTGGGCAGATTGGTAATTTTTTTGTAAGTAAAATGAACATGTGTTGATTTTGGACTCATTAAGAACAATTCACCATTTCTTAGTCCATACCGAAATTTCATTTCGAGCTCGTTGGAGCTTTTCGGTTGCAGATGCAACTGAATCGGATATTGCAAGTATAGCCGTATCGTCTGAAAAAGTACCTATTATGGTATCTTCTTCTTGAGGAATATCGCTAGTGTATAGTACGAACAGAATCGGACTGGGAACACTTCCCTAAAAGTCAACGAAAAAAGCCCGATGATGGATGCAAATCCGAAACGCGTCGTTTAATAAGTAAAACTAAAAAGAAATAATATATGTTATGAATAAAAGTTTAAATTGAAATAAATAAAATAAAAAATTCCTTTTTTAAATTTTATATTTTAATTCTTTAAAATCAAAGTTATACAATCAACATGGAGACTGAACCACAAAGAAATGTAGATACTATATTTTTTCCGGAAAGACCTGTCGCAGTTTAAACTTAAGGCCATCGTCCCAGACCTTGTCGAAGGCTTGAGAGACGTCTAGAAATGCGCTTGAACATAATTTTTTTCCTTCTAGTGATTTGTCATTGGTTATTCTGTACACTTGATCAATTGTTGAGTGGCTTTTCTGGAAACCAAATTGATGGTCAGGAATAAGCCGCTTTTCTTCGATAATAGGAAGCAGTCGTTTTAATAAGATTTTCTCAAATACCTTGGAAATCAGTGGCAAGAGGGAAATCGGTCGGAAATCGGAGTTCGGAGACTTTGATTAAAATTTTATTTGTACTATTCGAAGAATTTGTACTATTTATAATACGAGTATATGCCCTTCATGTTCTTTTCGAAAGTTCCGAAATATGTAGGATCTTGACATTTGTTGAGAAAATGTATTTTATATTTTTTGTTTGTGTTATCCCGGTTTATTTTCTTACTAGTTCACCCAATTCTATTAAATTTCATAAACAGGTAGGCATTTTAAAGTATTTTAAAGCTGAACTTGTGGACCGGGGCAGACGTTGTTCTGTCACAGAGAAAAGCTTCATTATAGAACGTGTCTTATATAGAACGTATTTTATGTGTACCGCATTTTATCTTTTGGCGCTGTTGTTGGATATCTTATAAATTTGACATTAAGAGTATGCAAGTATGCAAGTCACATGCACTGTTGACATTATTTTAACGTTTCATCTGATCGCTTTTTGTGTCTGATTTGACAGGTATTTTGACAGAAAGTTTATCGAGCTGAAATTCTCATAATAAATATTTAAACCCACATTCAATTCGTCAAGTCTTTTTGATAATATTAAAACAGTGAATAAAGTTGTTCATTCAACCTATTTATGTTGACGTAAGTTCACACAATCTTGCTCAAAGAGAATGTAAAGTCAACGTTCATAAAACCAAACATTTTTTTTGAAATTAAACTTGATATTTGTAATTTAATTCACATAGAGTAAAGTCGGGTAATATGGACCACCAATCATATTTTTTGTTAATAAAATACAAACGGTGTAAGTTTTTTTTAAGGATATTTAAATTAAAAATACATCAGTTAATTCTGATTAAAAAAGTAGCAAGAAAAAAATAAATTCACTTAATAAAAAAAAAACAAAAAACAAAAAATTAATTAACTCTAAAACGTAACAAAAAAAAGTGGGGGGTAATATGGACCACCTGCTCTTCTATCCATTGACGGCTATTTATCTAGTTTGGACTCTGACATATGCCTTGCCAAACAATTCACATATATTCAAATCATCAATGGTCGATCATCCATCCTCATCCAGACCCGAAACTTCTTATATTGAAATGGCGGGTAATGTGGACCACTAGTCCATATACTCCTTTCCTCTCGTGGTCCATTTTACCCGCAACGTAATGTTTGGAAAAAAATCAATTTTACTACAAAATGAGACTCTTTACAATAGTTTTATAAACAAAAGCCTTTAAACAAATATTCACTTCTTATATTTAAAAAATAAAAGGAGAACAAAATATATTTTTAACTATAGAAAAAAGGAGAAACACCTACAACAAAAAATAATCAATGCTTTGGATTTTCTTTTAATCCAAACAACTTCGTGACGCGCTACTCCTGACTACTCAAACTATACTGAGTTAAGTTTTAGGAAGTCACGCACAATCGCAACCAATCGTCTCCTCGATTGCATTTGTGTAAGGCGAGAAAAGCTGGTGGTCCATATTAGCCGAGTGGTCCACATTACCCGACTTTACCCTACTCTTGTTTAATCAAAATTCCGAATCGAAAGCATTTTAAATATTGGTTCAAAAGGGAAAAACGACAGTAAACCAGGTGTCAAAATAAATCCTGCCTCACTTTGACTTTCCGATCTTACAATAAAGAACAAAGAGGATAGATAAACGGTTCACAGACGTCCAGAGAGTCCAATGAATTGCCGTGCATGGGACGACACCAACCCACACGAGGATGACCAGGTGACAATACTTCGTCAAAAAGTTACCGTTTGGTGCGGATTTTGCGCCGGCACCGTTATTGACCCGTACTTTTTCGAAAACGACGTTGGTCACCGTCAATCATCATATGGACCAAGAGGACATTTGGTTCCAGGAGGACGGCGCTACGTGCCACACACAGGAAGCCATGATTGACATTCTGCACGAATGATTTGATGGTAAGGTTATGTCTCCCCAGAGCTGACGTGCATTGCCAACCAATGTCATGTGATTTGACCCAGCTCGAATTTTCTTGTGAAGTTTTATGTCCATATGAATAAAACACAATCGATCGATACCCTTAAGGTGCACACAACAGAGGCGATCTCTCAAATCGAGACGGATCTATGCGAAATAGCCATTGAAAATTGGACCACTCGGATCAGTGCCATACATGGCGATACATGGGCCTTTCAAATTTCATTAATATTTTGTTAATATCACAACAACAATCGAAAACCCTTTATTTGAAAAGTAATGGCAAGTTCTCCCTTTTCGACCAAAAAAGGTCTAAACTTTTAAATCTGGAAAAAAAAAACTCTAATAAAATCGTCAACTTTGAATGTTTCTTATCTTATAATTTTAATTTATTCACTAACTTGACAATTGCACCAGCGATACTTTGCCCGGGTGATTATATCCTATACGTGAGCAAAATTACTTTCGACGTACCCACCTATCGATGGGAACAACTAAAATAACCAACAACAACAAAGACAATAAAAGAGAAAAAACAACAAATGATTGTTTGATTATTGCAGCACTACAATTTAGTAGTGTATTGTTGTGCATTACAAAGGCGAATCAAAAGAGTAAAATAATAATGTGCTATAATTGAGCCGATTTAAAAGTCATGACAGGCAACCTAAAGCTGGTAGCAACAGCGTGCTTCGAATGCGAATTCATGAAACCGCCTACGGGCCAAATTCGTTCCGCTCACGATAGGTACATTGTTGCAAAGTTGTAGGAAACTGAAGAAAAGAAAAAGACCGAGATGATCGCGAGTATAGTCAAATTTAAAATATGGATGAAACATCTCAGGGCGTATTAGTTGGCATGGCAAGGCATACAAATGATCCCAATTCAAAAAGGCTTCAGTTTTTGGCATTAGAAAGGGCGACATACATACGTACAACCATATATGCGGGTCAAATGCTCAATTTAGCTGCTCCGATCACGTACGACCGCGCACTTGACGGAATAAGAAAACTGATTTATTATTAAAACCGCTCCGATCAAGATTTACAAACACACGTATTTTTATTTTCTTAATTCAAAATCTACACGGACGATCAAATTAGTCAAATGGCAGAGTACGCGATGTGCTACGTTGGGCAGAATATGATGTATGGGGCTCAAATTTCAACCTTAGTAATATATTGGCCCTATGTAGTCCCTTCTCTGCTGTGCGTGCCCTGAAGACACGACTTCGATATGGAAAGATTTGTATCTCAGTGGCGCGGTGCGGTGCAGAAGAGGTTCGGTCGAACCAAGGTTAAAAAATATTGCCATACGTTCGTCGTCGTTCGTTAGCAACACAATGGAAAGCAATACTTATATGGGAATGGGGATTGATGTGATCTTTCGCTATACAAACGGTGAAGCTGCGGAACAAGGAAACGAAAGATGGAAAACAACTTTAGCCTGGTGCACAGCCATGAGTACAACAGTGAGGAGAGAAAGCAAAGGTACAGCAATTCTTTTGACTGATTGTCAAAAGTTTTCGTATTAACAGAAATAAATTGTGGATCGTACTCAGTTTTGCAATTGAATGGAGGTTAGTATTGGCTTAATTTGCGCAATTCTTTTCTTCGGTTCGGAAGTAGTTAGGCTCGAAATCAGATTTCACTTAGGTTGAATTTTGATAGAAATAATAAATCAAGTAAATTTAACATTAAAGTGTCCTTGTTTAGAGTTTCACATCCAACTCAAGTCTACCTTTACAAACAATAAGCAAAGAGAAATTTCGAAGTTCAAGTTCTACACAAAATTCCATTCTCTTGATCTTCATAGTTAAGAAAATGAGAATCTTTCAAAATATGTATTCAATTTTAAATTTGTGAAAAAATAAGCTACTGAATCAACTATGAAATGTGGAAAGTAAGGGTGGAAATGCTTTTGATATTTATAATTTACCGAATCGGCGAAATATTTTTCTTGGAAGTACCCAAGATAATATGTTGACTCCTCATAAATGCTTTTCTACGACAAAGTCCGAAAATATTTTGGATCGTATTTTTTTCTCATTTCATTGAAGTAAAGAGAGCTCCTTTCTCCACTTTAAATTTATTTTTTTGGAACTTCATGCACTTACATCCTCTAATAAATCAAAGCTTCTTAATGACCGGCAATACGGCTTTCGCATCAATCGTTCCACTGGTGATCTGATGGCATATCTCACCGAAGACTGGAACAGATCTTTACATTGTTTTGGAGAAAGTAAGATTATTGCGCTTGATATTTCTAAGGCATTTGGTAGAGTTTGGCACCAGGCTCTCTTATCAAAAATGCGTGCGTTTGGCATCAACGAAACCCTTATTATTTGGATTAGAAATTACCTTCTAGATCGTTCAATACATGTTATATTGGATGGTCTTAAGTCTGATCTTCACAAAATAAATGCTGGTGTTCCCCAGTGCCCCATTTTTTCTCCGACTCTCTTCCTCATTTTTATAAATGATCTCTTGTGATCACCACGTCCATCTCCTTCCGAAGTGAATTTGCAACGGTATCGTATGATAAGTTCATTAAACTCCGATCCAACCAGTATTGTTAAATGGGGTATAAAAAACCGTGTGGAGTTTAATGCTTCGAAAACTCAATGCTGTCTTTTGTCGTTGAAGCAAAATGTCCCTCTTATACCATTGCCACTGAACCGAAAAGCTCTCAGTACTCGTTATGTGTGTTAACGACGATCTTCGTTGGAATGATCACATTTTCAAGACCGCCAAGAATGCTGCTAAATGCTTAGGATTTCTATATCGAGAATTGTTCAGCCCTTCTGATCTGGCTACAATTTATAAGGCATTTATATACGTGCGCAAAAACTCGAGTATAACTAACACCTTTGGGCAGGTGCAGCACAAAATTCTTCCATTTATTGGATAGAATTCAGAACAGAGCGTTAAAACTGATAGAAAACAGAGCTATCATGGATTCATTCCCATCTCTTGAACACCGTTGGAATGTTTCATGTGTGTCCCTGTTTTATGGCTTCTTTCATAAGCAATGCTCACTTGACGTAGCCAGTTCCATTCCTCCCCTTTATTAATTCACCCACCAATGCTCATCAGTTCACCCTTGAGCCTAACTTTGGTCCTTCCGTCAAATATAGAGATTCGTTTTTTAGTCAACACGATTATGGAATAACTTACTCGGCACGGTTTTCCCTCGCCATTTAAAATTGCAAACATTCAAAACCAATGTTCATCGTCACCTCCTTTCTCTCCCTCTTCCGCCACTATTTGGTCGTTCGACCGAGAACTCAGCGGCTGCGGCTGAGGATGTCAAAGAGTCATTAGCAAACGTTTCTTCCAACGAATTTTAGTAAAAGGCTTCTAGATGTTCCCGTACATAGTACAATCCGTTCACGAGTTGATGCCTGCTAACCGATAAAACAAGGTTTATTTAGTCACACCTCTGCTAAGCTTGGTACAAGAAGAGAATGATTTCGTTTCCAAAACCATTTTGTGCCATGAAGCCCATTTAAATTTAAAGGGTTATATTGGCAAACAAAATTTGCATTGCTGGAATGCAGGGAACCCACATGAAATACCCAAAACATACCCTCAAAGCGACTTTTTGGAGTTGCATATGCAGTGAAAGAGCGATTGACCCTTATCTCTTTGAGGACATTAATGGAACCACCATACTTTCTGCAAGCTAAACTTTTTCCTTTGGGGCTTTTTGAAATCTTGCATTTAAATACTGAAACAAACCACAGACCCTGCAAGTCTTGAAAGCTTACGTTGAAGGAGTGACATGTTTTGCAAGCAACAAATTAAAATGCCGTATTTTAAATCAAAATGATTTAAGCAAGCAACCTTCAGTACTGACTTGAGGGGGTTTCTGTACAGCTTTGTTCGAATTGGTCCAGCAGGTTGAACAGTACGCCGGATACCCGAAAACTTGCTTTGTTTGTTTGTATGCCTAGTCTAATCTTAGTAACCACAGACCGAATTTGGAAAATTCTTTGATGGTTAGTGGACTTAATAGTTTTCAAAGTGTTGCGAGTGAAATGGATTAAGAACAGAAAATGGTAATCGAGACTAAAAATTCTTTTTAGTTTTGAAAGGTTATATTTAGAGGAAGATCTATAATTGTATGGCCTTAAATTTCCAAAAAGTTACCGTTTTAAGAGATAGAATTGGAAAAAAGCGGTAGAATTCAAGAAAGCTAATATTAACATTTCTAAATATTCCTTTTTAATGGGGCTACAAAGTTCACCAGGGCTTACTAGTAATGTATCAACAAGTTGCCTTAAATTCAATCATATTTCCTACTATTGGTCTGTTTTCGACTGCATGGTATACAACAGTTGTCCACCCTGTTCCTAAACAAGGCAAATTTTCCTCATCATCTAACTATCGACATATTACACTTACGTCTTTTGCTTCCAAAGTCATAAAAATACTGATAAATTATCAGCTCAAAACTATCTTGAAGAACGAAAGCTTCTGAAAGGCCGGCAGTATGATAATCTGATGGTTTATCTCACAGAACAGTAGCACAAGCTCTCTAATCGAAAATGCGTGCATTTGGTATTGATCAATTTCTTATGGATAAGAAAATACCATTTTAACCTTTGAATACAATTTGAAGTAAGTCTTAAGCCTGAAGTTCATTAAATAAATGCTGGAGTGCCACAGGGCTCCGGTTTTTCTCCGACTCTCTTTCTCATATTCATCATTGATCTTTTGTTTGAAACTCCTAATCCATTAAAATGTTTTGCTGACGACAGTATTCTCAGCTTCTCATATTGCTTTCCAAATGCACGTTCTTGTCCTTCGGATGTGGATCTGGAATGGCAGCGTATGATAAGCTAATTAAATTTGATCTCAATAGTCTTGTCAATAGGGAACCAAGAACCGCGTAGAATTTATTGCTTCAAAAACTCAATGCTGTGTCTTCTTATTAAAGCGGAAAACATCCTCAACCACATGCATTGTAGAGCTGTGCCAATCGTTCAATTTGAAAGATCGGATCATTCATTGATTGATTGGTTCAAGTATTCGATCTTTTCAATCAATCGTTCATTCAATCAAAATCATTTTTTATCCATCCGTTTCGTTCCGAATGAGATAAAGACCGACACGAAATTTTTTCAATCATTCATTCAACTCATTCCAATCGTTTCGTTCAGACCGAGACCGAAGCGATGTAAAAATTAATGAAAGTATTGCTTTTTCTACTTCGTTCACCATTGAATATAAAATGAGGAAGATACATTTTATTTCATGTCCATTCCTATTTGGTATTGTGAAGTGATTGAGAACAAGTTGAATGAACAAAACTTAACTTTTTTTCGTTCGTTTCGTTCATTGGTTTCAGTGGCAAGGGATTGACATTAGGATTGATTGATTTGGTCTATATGTACATTGCAGACATAGTCCACATTACCACATATTCAACGTCACCAAAAACGCTGCTAATTTCTTAGGTTTCTTTCGACGTTGCAAGAAATTTTGTTAGCACTTCTGATTTGGCTGTAATCTAAAAGGGCTTTATTCATCCAAAGCTCAAGTACAATTGCCATATTTACGCAGGTGCTGCGATAACCCACTTGAGCCTAGTTGACGTACCCATCAGCCCAACTTTGGACATACTGTTATATTCAGAAATTTTTTCCTTATCCGCTCAAATGTACAATGCCTAACCTGACTCAATATTTCCCTTCCATTATGATATTCAGACACTCAAAACCAATGTGCATTCTCCAACTTTCTTAAGCGCTCGCACTGTACCCAAACATTTTTAGGGTTGTCAAAATCGCAATTTCGTCTACTTAATCTTCTATGTTGAGTTCATCAACATCAAATCATTTCTAGTTGCAAGATACGCCAAACCTATATCTATTTTAAGGCTAAATTTCTTTGTGAAACTTTTTCATGATCAAAATTTCTGTACTAGGCCATTTAAGATTTAAAGTTAAAGTAAACTATTGTTTTGAAATAAATTCAAAAATGAGAAGAACTTGTATCAATTTCCTATGAAATAAGTTCATATTTCAAACCAGATGAATCTATGATATTTTGAAGAAATCAATAACATCTTTAAGAAACAACACTTGAAGCAGACTTTCCTATAACTTTTGCTGATTCCTTCTCATTAAGTCAAAAAATTCTGACACCATTGGAAAACCATGAAATATATTTCCAGAAAATACAAATACCACAGAATCTTGAACCATCAAACAAGCATTTGCTTGTATATTACTCCCGAGGCTAAACATGAAATTCGAAAACCACACCTTCCGTAACGCTTATTAAACGAAATTCCCCCCAATCAGGGTAATTGAAGTTATGGATACAGTTAGAGTATAGAATAATAATGTACAACCGAAACAGTATATTACCACAAAATGGACTCCTTTACTTCATCATTTTGGCAAAATTTGGATTTCTAATTTTACCCTTCGGTCAATATATATGTAAGTACTCGTACACACTTAGTTTAATTAAATTCAAATCTTAGTACACACCCTAGCATCTCACCCTACCGACACAACCCGCTCAGAATTAATTTTCACAGATCCCTATTGTTTTATTCACTATTCTCTTCTAAGAACAGGACCTCCTCATTTTGCTCCTTGGAGGAGTAAGAAATTTGTTTCAGTTGTTCTTCTGTTCGTTTTTTTATTTTTGGATCAAATTCAGATGAAAGCCATTCACTCCATGTACTAATTACAGACAATGACCATCATCATCATTATCATCATCGTTCATCTATCTCCCCCATAATTATCATCACCATGACCATGAGTCCATGAAGCAGCAGAGTCCTTGGAGCTCTGGGGGAGATACTGGAAACAAAAGGATAAGTTTCATCATGGGAGCTAAATTGATTCCATTCGGGGAGCATAAATCATTTTGCTTTTGACTATAATTGAAATGACAAAACTATAATGTACATCACTTCGTTTATGTGTATATATATTATGACCCCTAAGCTCTATCTGGGTCCCGCTCCAGTCTCCGGGTCTGTGTTATCCTTACCTGTGCTGTTGGACACAATAGAATGATTCTCCCTTCGAAACCAAATGCTGGCTCCTTTTGTCTGATTAATAACATGATACTGGCTCTTCAAAGTACATCACCATCCAACCAGTCAGCCGAGCCAATAGTCAGCCAGGACGAGACCAGGATCACAACGGAGAACACAGCCCAGGCCATGAGCGACGAGCGACAAGCGACAACGACGAAACAAGAAGAGGTTACCTATCTGTATTAAAAGCAACACACACACACACATGTATTATGGACGTGGAGCACATTATCATCATATCAACACTATGTTGTTGCGGCACAGTGCCATCCATGCCGATGATGATGCCAGGAGCCAGGAGCCAGTGTCAGTAATTACTATTGTTTCACATGATATCATCCATGGGCGCTCTTCAATCAATCTTCCATTATTATTATGAGAAGTTTGTCATAATGTTATCGTGTAATCATTTTAGCTCGTCTTCCTTAACTTTTATTTTCTTTTTTCCTTTTTTGTTTTGTTGTTGGTGTTAGTGTTCAGTCCCACACCCAACTCCCATACATATTCCGTGTTAAAGGATTTTCTTCCGGGTTTGTTGTAGAAGCAGAGTGGAGATGAGATCATATAGAAATGTGCGTTCATTAGGAAAATGGATTATTGATGTTATTTACAGGATGTGTTGTGGTTATGTGTATGCTCGTCCTCAGGGATGCATACGAACAGTAATGTTGTTCTGATTCGGAGAATTTACTTGACACGCATCAGAGACCCGCGGAAGAGGCAGCGACAGCGGTGTGATTGATCTTTTGTTATTTTGCAGTTGTTAGAAGTGGTAGCTAGTGGTTACCTTGACAAAGGATTTTCTAATGGAGTGTAATGTATCTTTTTTTTGAAGATGGTGTAGACAGGCTCTAATTGTTTCACAATGAAAAGTGATAGATACTTTGACAAATCTTTTTTTGCAAAAAAAACTGGTCTCCGTTGATATTTATTGAAATAAAATCGAAATTAAATAAATATTCTTCCTCAGTGAGATCCATTTATATTAAAAGCGAACAAAACTGTGTCTTGAAAAACATATAACCAACCTTATGGCGCTTTGAGTTGGTGGAAATGAGTACTCGAAAATCAACATTAATATCTACCTAGATAAAATATAAAAATCTACTGTCACTCTCAGAGTTGTAAGAGAATGCAATCCCATTATAAATTAAAAGATTTCATTCATTGACTTCCCTCTGTGACTGCGACTTCCATTTTTTCATTTATATCGACCTTACATGAGGCTGAATTTTGCTCTTTTGTTTTATCTAACCCTAAAAATTCATTTCATATTTTGACGTTCAAGTGGTTTAAGTGTGTTTAAATTGGATAAAATTAACAAATGAATGCAAAGACTTCAAATGACTTCAAAATGATGCAAAGAATGTAAAAGAATTCAAGGAAATCAAAAGAGTGCATGGATTCTAAAAAAGATTATAATCAATTAATTGGTCGCTGTATAATGAACGTTGAAGAGTCGACTGTGAAGGGCCACCACGTCTACCGTAAAATGGACGCAACACTTGTTTTGATAATATAGTTTTATCATTTTAACGTGATCTTTAATCGTGTTACTTAACATGGTTATTTAGCATTAGTGACCAAATAATAAACAACAGATTTGACAGATGGCACCAAAACAACATGGCCGCCAAAATCTTCCTGGGACAATAACAAAACACTTAATTTCTATTTCATTGTTTTTTGTATTGTTTTTACTATACAAAAATCTTTGTGTAACAAGTCAGTCGTGAAAAATACTGAGATCTAAAAGTACGGCGAGATCTTACTCGAAACAGCTGCAATGTAATAGAGAAATTTTATTGTTTATCAAAAGTCATGAATTTTCAAGATGCATGTATAGTTTCAAAATGACAATAAAAAGACATTTCGAATGAAAAATCTTAAATTTTCTATTTTTCGCTTTGAATGTTAGTACATTAAGCTATACCGCTCTACCAAATTTCACCATTCTACAGCAATCGGAAGTGCTCCATATAAATTAAACATTTTCTCAGAAAGTGGGCGGATACCACGCTCCCTGAATGGAAAACCTCAATTTTTATTTTTGGTCCTCTATCTGCAATTTGAGCCCTACCGTTTTACAAAATTTCATTGTTCTACTGCAATCGGAATTGTGCCATATATAATTCATATCAGTTCTGAGGAAGTGGGCGGATACCACGCCCCTGAATGGAAAACCTCAAATTTTATATATTTTTCTTAGTATGCAATTTAAGCCCTGCCACTTTAATAAATTTCATCGTTTTACAGCAGTCGGAAGTGCTCCAGTCAACCAACGCCAATTCAGAGAAAGTGGGCGGATACCACGCCCCCTGATGGGAAATTTTTATTTTTGTTGTTCAAAATGACAAGATCTTACGATGTCGGGAAGTGCTCCATAATTTTGATAATCTGTCAGTCAGTCAGTCAGTCAGTTACGGTTTGTGTGATTTTTGAGGCCTTATATCTCAGGAACCGCTTATGCTAGAAAATTTGAAATTTGGTTAGGTGTCTGTGCCTGACTAGCTAAGCAAATATACCGAATTTTAAGTTTGTGACTTCATTGGTACTGAAGATAGGGAAGGCTCAAAAATCGCCTGAGTTTGTTCCTGTAAAAAGGGTGTAGTGCCAGAACTTGGCTGGGCAGAGACCGAAAGTTGAATCAGGTTTTAGCTCCTTGTAAGCCTGAATCGAATTGAAAACGGACTACACGATTCGATCCCAATAGATGAGGTAGATCGAATCGAAAATATGTATGTAGACCTGAATCGACGAATTGGAGAATCGAGTTCACAGTTGGTTGTTGGTGTGTGTGCCTAATAATTGTGTCAGTTACGTTTGGCTTTTTTCTGTTGCATATTGTTTCTCCTTTTCTACACAATTTGCACCGAATTTGCGTGATTTGCAAAAATAAATAATATTGATTTCGCCATTTTGAATGATACCCACAAAAACGCACGCACACAACTACATACATATATCCAGACTGTCAGTTTGATTCCATTTAAATTCAATCTTTCGATTCAGTGTGGCCATATACCTGGATCGCAATCTCAATTCGAATTCGACTCGATCCCCCTAACCGTTATGCAGTCGGGGAATGTAGATTATGACTTACTCGTATGCAATTAGACTTGAGATTACGATGATAAAGAAGATGAACAAAATGTTCCGCATAATCGTCTGTCAGTTCGGTCTAATCCGAATAACTAGTAAACATCCGGCATTAATCCCACAACTAACCAAAACTGTCACATTTTTTTCTCAAAAATGATTAGCGCTAAAATTAGTGTGATCTCCATTCTTTAAGAATGATCTCTTGGTCTTAAAATCTAACCAAAAATAAGATTTTCAATTTCGAAGAATCTCTCCTCTTTAAACGATAGATGGAAAATATGGTACATATACATATGTAATTTGTTTCTCTTAAAGTTTTAATTTTGTTAACAGACAAACATCGATTTTAGCGGAAGGTTTTCGTAACATAATAATTTAATATCAGAAAATCTTCAAAACTTATTTACATAAATTCTTATGGTCTTACAGTTTTTCTTAATCCCATTGTATTGATAACCCACTTGCTCTCTATATGCCCTACAAATCACACCCAAAAGCCTACAACAATAGCCAACAAATGACTAGTCAGTTCTGAACTTTGGATTCGTTTAAGAACTTCTTTGTTCTGTCCAGTTCGAAAGTAGCTCTTTCTTAAAATAATTCAATTGTCCTCGTCCATCTAATCTTTCAACGTTAACCATCAAAGAGAAAAAAAAATATTACACAAATAAATCCCATCAAATAAACGGGAAAATATTCAGAAAAAAAAAGCCTCAAAAAGTCCAAATAATAAACACAGCAATTTGGTCGCCAAACAAAGATTTCATTTTGATCGCTCATATATCTAGCTCGGGGGCAGGCAGGCCAGCAGACTAAACGACATCGGATTCGGTAAAGATGACGACAATGAAGACAAAGACCACGACGACAAAGACGATGATGGATTCAAGTCAATAAGTCATGTCAAATCGATCGGAACGACCCCAGCTCCCCAGGGGGCCCACAGCCGCATAAAAATGAATCCAACGAACCAAACAGCCAGCCAACCGCATGATGATGGAACCACGACGACGCGATGGGAGAACAATGATCGAGATTCGTCGAGGAAAAGGGCATAGATTGTGTGTTTATTACCACATTAAGTTTCATCATCGTCATCATGATGAAGATCACTGTTGATCATAGTGATTAAAGCCATGATAATCGCCGTCCACATCCAAGATCCAACACACGCAGCTGGGGGTGATCTGATTATATACATACCTTCGTTTATATATTATACTGGCTCTGTGTTGCTCTGGCAATGGATCTTGGATGTATGAAAATTTCTCGAAAGGAAAAAGAGAAACTCTTTACAGTCTGGTTGACAGGAGAGTTGCATATTGAAAAAAAAAAACGTTTTCCTTCCACCAACAAAAATTTTGCTATTCTCTTCAAAGTATCTTCAAACATAAATCGGATATGTAGTTTTGATTAAATAGCTACTTAGATGTATTATTTTGGGTTACAAGAAATAACTTACAGTGTATTGGCAAAGCTAAAAAAAAAACAAAATGGTTATGCACGATAGTGGGAGTCCAGAGAACTCCCGGTAAGAACGAACTTCCAATATTATTTTTTCACAGCCACACCTAGCTATAACTCTTAGAAATTAGGGAACAATTTGAATGAAGTATGATACGAGTATCAGACAAATATTCATTATTTTGCTTGATACACACAATGGCTCTATTTAGCCCGTTTTCAATTAGACCACATAATGTTTCGTGTTGGAAATTCCGCTGCGACTATCCAGTAGTCCCTGGTTTTACCAATATTAGTCCAGTCATTTTAGGCATTTAAAACCCCAATCTGCGGAAAAATTCCTAGTGAGCTGAATTTTTGTATACACCTTTATTACTGCATTGTAATGAAGATGTGAAAAATCGACATTGATATCGTGCCGGCTAAAAAAGTTATAAGGGTCAAAAGGTCACGAAAATCAGTTTTTCGCAAATATCTCGCGATCTATTGCTCAGAGGTCAATAAAGGTCATAATAAAAATTGTTTGTCGTGAAATTGTCTACAAAAAATGTATCTTGCATTTTTCTGTAAAATTAACCGTTTTTGAAGTAGAGAAAACGACTAGAATGCACTCACATACGGTATTGTATACCGTACGGCGTATATCAAGGCATAAACTCTATTGCTTTTTATTCATGTTTATAAGTGTGTTGTTAGTAAAATCTACTACATAAACAGACATATATCACTAGTAACACTAGTATAGACAGGACATTCCGTACCCGTGAATGCCTCAAAAAATGACTTAAATATGGCAAAAGTCCTAAAAATTGCATTTTATCATAAAACCTAAAATGCTAACTTGGTAGATAGAATAGCTCTCATCCCAAAAATAGAGGACAGGTAAATTGTTAGGAACATGTGTTCAAGTAAAAGCATAATACTTTTCAACTCTAAAAGTCACCAGATGTAGATGGTATCTTCCCAGCTTTCTTGTAGAAGGGAAAAGAAAACCTTATGACCTATCTCACTAATATTATTCGTAGTAGCATTGCTTTTGGGTATATACCAAGTATATGGAGAACAGGAAAGCTAATATTTATTCCCAAAATATAGAAAACAGATACAATATTAGATGCGTTCTTAGACAACACATCCCACGAGGCTGTAGGCAAAGCTTTTGTTAGGAAATGCGTACCGATCACCATAACTAGATGGAAATATTAGGCACTAAAAATACTGTCACAAAAAGGACAAAATGTAAAACAAAGTAATCACAACAAGAGGCTGTCCTCAGGGTGGTGTATTATCACCCTTGTTTAAGAGTCTTGTAGTGGATGAATTGTTAGAAAATCTTACTTCCCAAGGTATATTCTCCATTGGATTTGCTGATGATGTTGCTATCATAGCCGTAGGTTATCCAAAGAGGACTAACAATTACACGGAAATGGTGTCTATCTGTAGGATTATCAATAAACCCCTCCAAGACGACAATCATACCATTTACAAGGAATAACTTCTGCCACATCTGAAACCTATCCATCTAGCTGGTGAAGTGATTGAAACGCAGAGAGGGGTAAAATATCTAGGAATTCTACCAGATAGTAGATTCCTTTTAAACAAACACTTAAAAGCTATAGTCGGGAAAGCCGCAAAAGCCCATATGATTTGCAAGAGACTTGAAGGCAAGTCATGCAGATGCAAACCGAACATCCTTAGCTGGATATACACTATGATGGTAAGACCAATCATTACATATGGGGCGGTTGCATTGCACAAGAGAACCGAATTATCAAAAACAAGGAAAGCTCTAGAAAAAGTCTAAGGGTTCGCGTGTATCTGTATTACAGGAGCAATGTGAACCTGCCCTAACGCAGCTATAGAGGTTCTCCTCTATCTATCCCCTCTACACTAGGCCATCAGAAGTGCGGCAATGGGAGTTATCTTGAGATCCTCGAAACAAATATCATCAAGTGGCACACTGGTGGATCGAGTCCTAAGCAGAATAGTTTCAGATTTCTGAAACTGACTTCCATATCATCGCAACATCACTGAATCTTGTTGAAGTCACAGTGCAACAGAATTCTGATGACCTCGACTTTGGGAGCTGTTTTGTATACACTATTAGGTCGACGGCATACACAATTGCCCGAGTTAGACTACCTATTAGATAGCTGGTGTAAATGCTGAATAGAATCAGCGAGTTAACCGCTCACAGCTGAAGACCATTTTTAATATCGAAGATTGCGGTATGCAATTGTTAATGACACAGAAACTGAAGATATCGACAATGAATGATAAAAAAAAATTATATACTAAAGTTAATTTTTCTATATTTTTCCGTATTCAAATAAAAAATTATTCACTCGTAAATAAAAAAAAACCTCTTATAACATATCATGGATTATGCCTACGGGGGAAACCATGCAAAAAAAACGCGCCCTGCATTCTACCACGAAGGTGGTGAGGAAACGAGTACATCGTCATAATATAGTCACTTTCTCAGCGCTCTACTCCGAAAACGGTTAATTTTACAGAAAAATGCAAGATACATTTTTTGTAGACAATTTCACGACAAACAATTTTTATTATGACCTTTATTGACCTCTGAGCAATAGATCGCGAGATATTTGCGAAAAACTGATTTTCGTGACCTTTTGACCCTTTAGCCGGCACGATATCAATGTCGATTTTTCACATCTTCATTACAATGCAGTAATAAAGGTGTATACAAAAATTCAGCTCACTAGGAATTTTTCCGCAGATAAAACCTAAAATGACTGGACTATATGTAATTTGCTTTAAATCTGCTGAACGAGGTGGCCAAGGGAAATCTAGATTTTTTGGAATCAAAGTTCTGCCAATAGCGTCGGAGCAGGTCTATAGTTTGCCTTACAGTGCGTGCAATCGCTTCATCTTGTTGTAACCACAAACAAGAGTTCTTCTCCGCTATTTCCCGCAAAAAGTTGACGATCATTATTCTTTAAGAAGACTTGGAAGTCGCTTGTGGCGGTTGGGGCGATTATTTTATTGGCTATAATACCGCAATAAACAGTGCATTTGGTGTAACTGATTCTGGTGTGTCAACCTTGGATTTTCTGAGACCCAGAATTTTTAGTTTTTGGAAGATCAGACCTGCAGGAACTGATCTTGAATTAAAATATCGGCGATATTTTCGCTGCGTGATGATAATTGATTGTTGGCAAGAATATAACCTAGTAAAAAATTAATTAGGAGTATATTGGAAATTTAAAGAAAGAAATGGTAGGTATTATTTAGCAAATGCTGTACAAAATAAATGGTTTTTTGATGAAAGATTACCCCGATGCGTAATGGTAAGTGCTTTGAACTGTCAGACCGAAGGTATGGGGAAGATTCCCAGCCGCTACTACTCAAAAACAAACATTCTATAAGAGAACTGCCTCAAGAATGCTTGAGAGATGTAAGTCACCAATTTTATGCTCTGTTCGAGCCAATCTACTTCTATTTTTTACTTGCGACTTAGGTACTATAAGGCAAGTCATGCATTCGGAAAAAAAATCGAAGTCGAGATTTTGATCAAAGTTGACATTACAATAATAGCGAAGATAAAAAAACTGGGTCTCGCAATTCCGTCTGTCTGTCTGTTCGACTACAGCTAAACGGCTCGGCCGATTTTCCTTAAACTTGGTAGATATGGGTTTTATTCTCTTCCCCTGATGTTTTTCGATTTGATTTTTTAAGACCAAAAATAATGGTACCTGCCATACGATTTTTTTTCGAAATTTTATAAATATTTTTCTTTTCTCAAAAACTGTCCCACAGATTAAAAAAAAATTCATAAAAAAAATCTCATTTAGTTAAAGCTAGGTAATGGTTGAAAAAAAAATTCCAAAAAATTATTATTTTTGGTACCCCCTTGGAACCATTTTTTTATATTTTTGATTTTCTCAAAAACGGTACAACCGATTTTGATCATTTTTTTTATGTTAAGGCTCAACAGCAGTTTCAATATTATTGTCTATTCAAATTTTCAAAATTTCAAATTTTTTTTTTGAAAACTCAATATTTCGAAAACCCCATGCTCGATTTTTTTAAACTTGATAAATAAAAGTTTCTTAAGATAATGTAAAAGATACGAGAAAAAAGAATTTATTTTACCTAAAAATAAAGGTACTCTCCATACAAATGTTAAAAATTGGTTTTCGAAAATCGTATTTCTTTCGAAAACGGTTCCGAGAATTTTGCTAAAATTTTTAGTCTTTTTATTAATTTTTAAGATCTATAATTAAATAGAAAAAAAATTTGAAACCAATACATTACTGACTGTACCTACCATAGAACGATTTTTTTAAATTTTGAATTTCTCATTATCGACATAACGGATTTTAATGAAATTTTTTATAGAGATGCTTCTAAAAACTTAAAGAAACAGTGATTTTCAAAATTAAAAAAAAAAATATTTTTTGAAAAAAAAAATCAGTTTTTTTTTAATATTTTAAAATTTTTATATATAAAACCTTATTTTATTAAGAAACCGCTACAACGACTTATATAATTTTTGTTCTTGCATAAATTCATATTTGCATAGCATTCTGTTTTTGTCTCTAGCTACTAAAAGAATTTAAAAAATGATGTTAATTTAAACCTTATGAACAGTTTTTTTCTAATAACATTCGTTTTTAAAATTCCTAGTCTATTACATAGGAGCAAGTTCGTGGGACCCAGTCGTGCTTTTTATTTTGTACTCATTACAAAATTAGAGGCGGATCATTAAATTCTATCGATTCTATATAAATGCTGCAATTTTCTTGAGATTTTTTAAAAAGCAGAAATCAACAAAAAAAGTCTCAAAAGAAAGCCCATATAAGAATCGGATAAAAAGTTTATATCTTGGGTTCTATTCATCGGATCATCAATAGTGAAAATGACAAAGCATCATTTCTTGTATTTAATAAAGGAATTGAAGTCGTTATACCAATACCACCTTAGGAAAAATCCTCTACCAGACTTTTGTATTCGATATAATGACGCATGCCGGTCATACTCGTATTAATATTTTGGTTGTACCTAAATAAAAATAAAATAATTTTTTTGTGGCAATAGCTCGAACTGAACAAGGACCTAGTGACTTACAACTTTCAACCATTCCTGAGTGCGTGTTAACACGAAGGGAACGGAGTGGACCTACAATTTTGTGTCGATTTCGAAAGGCTAATGAGCAGCACTTTCCAAGACAATAGATATAATCAGAGGAACTTACAATTCCTCGTGAAAGGCAGCTTTTAAGTTTTGTTTGATTTCTAAATATTTTTAAACAAGAAATTGGCACTAGTATAGTTATATAACATTGAAAATAATGAATATACAAATATGGAAACTAACAATCTCAAAAATATACATGGTGATTAAATACTTAAAGATATATGAAAAATAATAATTGGACGTTTATAAAAATCACACTATCTATTTAAAAAAATTATTTTTCCGTTAAAAAATTAAAAGTTACAGATTTACTAATGACACCATGTCGATTGGTTTTTTTTTTTAACTAAAAATTCTTCTTATTTTTGTAAAATAAATAAAAATTAACTTCTGTTGCAAACATTTTAAAATATTGTTTAACATAATTTGAGGAATAAATTAAGGCAATTACTCTTATCTTATCTTTCACTCAATCCCAATTTTAGTGTTAAGATTACCCAAAAATTTTACGTAACTTTTATTATATTCTCACCGTAAAAGATTTGATAATTTAAACTCTTGTTTAACCCACGTTTAAATCACATCAGGGTAACCAATGTATAGAGTGTAATAATAACTCTCCAATATCTATTATTTCTTCACTCTTCACACTATCAGTGTATCAATGTGTTGTTTCTACTTGGCGATTGTAATTGTTTTTGTCGGTTATGGTTTTCGTCCACTACAATTGCCTAACCCAATTGAATTTTTTTAAATTGTCTTACTCAAAAGTTGTAAGGAAATAAGTGTAGACACTTAAATAAACATCTTTATATACGGTGGTACTTTAGGAAGTCAAATTCGTGTGTTTGAACCAGCTATAGTTAAAGATAAACACAAAAACTCAAAAACTATTCAAACTCAGTGTTTGATACTCAAAACTCTGAATGAATTTTCAAAAATGTCAAATTCATAATTTTGCGAATCTTCGGATTCTACTTCCACTATTTCAAGAGATAAAAAACCTCCGATATTTCACCTTAAGAAATCACTCTTGTTCAAAAACTCCCAACACCCAGAAAGCGACGCTTTTCAATGGTGTACATTTTATCCTCATTTAATGTACCCTTCTGATTTAAAGTGAATTATTTATCAAGTACAGATTTTTGCATTTTCATTTTCTTAATATCTTGAAAACTGATTTTTCTTCGAGTTTTTTTACCTCCATTTCAAAATCCTTGAAATGCAAGCAATCAACTCTCTGTCTTTAAAAAATAAATGCTCGACCTTGACTTGGTTCTACCTCTATTTAACGTTGTAGATTTAAATTTCAAAATATCCCTTCTTAGTGTGCATAAATGTTCATAAATGTGCTTTTGATGTAAAATTCGTTTTATGGATTAGAGCCATCAAATCTGTCAGTTTGCATAAATTTACCCCCCTCTAAAACCTGCCAAAAACAACTTCTTAAAAAGAAAATAACATCAGATAAATTGAACGTGATTTTGTGGCTATTTCCATCGTCTGAACCCTGCTGAGTCATTTCTTTGTTTCGCCAATTGCATGCGCTAAAGTTCAAAATTCAATTTCTAGACATCACGAATCATTTTTGGTGACAGTTTTTGAATTATTTTAAAATTAATGACAGTTGAGAGACAAGCTGACGACATCCAACAACACGTGCCCCAAAGAATGATAGCTGCCTTCGAATAGAAGACATTAAACTTACGTAGGCGTACATAATCTATATCGCTTCAGTCCTCACCCTTTAAAAAGTTTCGTCAGTCATTGTTCGTAATAAAAATAAGCTCCTATATCAATCACAATATAACTTTAATTGAAACATCTTAAAAAAATAAACTCCCATTAATTGTCACGTTTGGTTTAATTGTGACGCTCTCTATAAAACCGTTCTGCGCCATTAGTTTCCCATCAAACGTGCGCAAACGGATTCACCACGTTAATGCCATACATGGAAGCCCCCACTTGTAGAGAGCTACCGAGCCGAATTCAGCGATCGAAAAGTTAAGTTTTTTTCTATTTCACTTTTTTTTTCATTTTTTTTCTCTTACAAGAAAATTAGTCCAAACGACTGAAAAGTTATTTTCTGCTTCAATGGGTTAGGGGCAGTCGAGGGTATGCATAAGGAGCAGATGCCATAGGGGCCAGAGTCCCAGATAGATATACTCGTAGAGTGTTCATTTCGAATCCATATAGTGGGACCGTATCTTAGTTTAGTAGCACTTAGCTCAAGCTCTGTCTTTAACTGCAACTACTTCGAATCGCGACTGCGTTCAATGCACGCTTAAAGCCTTGACTTAGAGTGGTTTATTCAACTTGTTGCTGCCGCAATATTGCTTGATTCTAATGGTTGCATGTAAGCTCGTGTGTTCATTTGTGATAGAGGTTTGCTTTTTATTTCTGTTTTTTTTTTTGTTGTAGATTTCAATTGGGGGTACCTACTGTGCTGTATAGTTGCAGCAATAGATATCTTGCGAAAGTTGAATCGAGTGTGTAGTTTGTTTTTTTTTTTTTTAATTTTTGCACAAAATTTGCACAAATGAAAAGGTTAATAGTATGTATGAACATTATTTCGAAAAAAGTCGCTATTCTATGAGAGATGATCAATGGAGAAGGTTGTGAATACTTATTTCAACAAGTGTTGGTTAGGCAAGATTGGGTTTGTAAATTAATGGAATTTTTTCGAAGTTCTTAAATCATATATGTACCTACCTAATTGAATTATGTATATACCAAAATTTCAGAACAAAAGTAGAATAAGTCCATCCTTGACGTGATCTTTTAGGGCTTCAGAATAGACATTTGATAAAATTTTGAATGAAGAATGAAAAACACAATTTTGGTTGCCGAAACAAAATTACACTTTAACGGAAGTTTTTGACTCCAAACTATTTAACTGCTTTAGGTTTTCGAGATATTCAAATCTTCAAGGTCTATAAAATATTTTTTTTTTCTTTGATTACAAATCATTTTTGAAACAATCTTTTAAATGGTAAGTATTTATCAACGAATACATTTTTCTGAAGAACCTATCAGAACCGCAAACGTTTTGTGCATTTGTTTCTATCTTGGTTGCGAAATGCAGTCAAGTAAAATGTATTGTATCATGTTCGCTGATTCACAACCATGTGTTCGTGTGAAAGTATTTGTGATTTTCTGTCGCCTGATTTTTCAGTTGCAAAATGTACTAAAATAGTAAATAATAGTAAGCGCACTTTTGTTTTTCTATTCTTGCGACTGTTCAAAGTGGCTGCAGTCATATATTTTTTTCTTTAATTAATTTTCATCCTGCCATGTGTTTTACTAGCCTAAACTTTAAAACTAAATTATTTTTTAAAACCGCTGCGTCTTTTTAAAGAGAATATACTTTGACCGTTCAGTCTCATTTCCTGCGACTTAAAAATCGTGAAACTGATAACGATACAATTTTTTCGTGCGAATATGTACATATGTATGTAAAATATTAATTAAAATATTAAGAGATGTATTTATTTTGAAAGTAAAATAAGTAATGAAAATAATATTAAAAACATTTCAAACAATCTCGACGCTAAAAAATCAAACAACAATCGATTTAAGAAATTATAGCAAAGTAGTTTTCGTCAAAGTAACTGGACGGCTAATGCTATTGATATCCATGAAGGATGCTTCTATACTTTTACATGTATGTCTTTCTAGTCGTATTTCTTTAAAAATCGTCAGTATCAGCATATACTTTATATATTATTAAAAAATTCTTCCAGCATGTACTATTAGGCAAGTTATGCATTCGGAAAAAAAATCGAACTCCAGATTTTGATCAAAGTTGACATTACGATGATAGCGAAGACAAAAAAGTGGGTCTCGCAATTATGTCTGTCTGTTCGACTAAAGCCTGAACGGCTCGGCCGATTTTCGTTAAACTTGGTAGACACATCGTTTTAAATTTCCCCCCGAAATTTTATAATTATTCCTTTTTTTTTTTAAAAAACTTTTTCGTAGATTTCCTTGGAAAAAACAAAAAATTTCATTTAGTTAGAGCTAGATGATAGTTGAAAAATTTTTTCCGAAAAACGGAACCATTTTGGAACCATTTTTTTGTTTTTGATCTTCTTAAGAACAGTACAGCCGATTTGGATCATTTTTTATGGTGAAGCTTCCCTAAAGTTTAAAAATTATTGTGTATTCAAATGTTCAAAAAAAAGTTTTTTTGGATTTAGAAAAAAATTAATTTTTTTTTTGTTTTAGAACTCAATATTTCGAATTCTTTTAAACTCGGCAAATAAAAGATTCTAAATACAATTTATAAGATGTGAGAAAAAAAATGTATTTCACCTGAAAATAATAGTACCAATCATACAAACGTTAAAAAATGGCTTTCGAAAATCGTATTTTTATCGAAAACCGCGCGCCCCTAGAATTTCTATATATAATTTTTGATTAATTCTTATAATCTATAATTTAATTAAAAAAATATTTGAAATTAAGATATTGCTGACTTTACCTACCATAGAACCATTTTTTTTGAATTTCGAATTTTTCATTATGGACATAGGGGATTTTATTGAAATTTTTTATAGAGATAGCTCTAAAAAGTTACAAAACTTAAAAAAAATAAAAGCTTATTTTTTTAAGACACCACTACAACGACTTAACTGTGGCAACAAGGAAAAACGACATAAGTAAATTTTTGCAACTTTTCAGGAGAGCGATTTGAATGTTTAGTTTGTAATATAAATCAGGCACAAGACTTTTTTTCTTTTGTCTGTAATTCCTTAAACGTTTGAGATAAAATCACGAAAGAAATCTGACAGACGGAATGGCTTATTGCGCATCGGATGGTATCAAAACTTCATTTTTGACATAAGTCGACCTATGCTGTTATTCCTGGTTGCCACAGTTATAATTTATATTCTTGCATAATTTATTATTTGCTTGAATCACATCATATCCTGTTTTAAGCTCGAACCTCGAACTAGTAAAGGAGTTTTTGAAATTCTTAGTCTTTTGCACAAGAACATGTACGTGCGACCCAGTCGTGCATTTTATTTTATATATTGAGTGCACTAAATGTATTATGACTACCCTTAGAATTTTTGAGTACACCGCGAGCGCTAGGAAAATTGGAGTGGATTTAAAAGAAGATACTTGTGCAGATTGTTTTTGAATGCCTGACCATCGTTTCAACGATAAAAGGCAGCATAGAATGTTTGACGCATCCAATTCTTCTCGGTTTATGGATCCCCTTTTTAAAATCATACTCTGCCTTTACTTATCCAAATCAGAAGAACAAGAACTTGATTCTACTAGAAAACGAAGTCTGAGAGTACTCTGCCGTCAGCAAAACAATTAAATGGACTAGAAGTTTTATATAAAAGATCATTGATGAATATAAGAAAAAGATTCGGAGTATAAACGGAGCCCTGTGACACATCAGCATTTATTTGATGAATTTTATACTGAAAATCATCTACTAGAAATTGTATTGAACGATTTAAAAGGTAGCTTCTAATCTAATGAAGAAGATTTGATCAATACCAAATGTACGTATTTTTGATAAGACAGCTTGATGCCAAAGTCTTTCAAATGCTTTTGACATATAAAGTGCAATAATTTTCCCTTCTCCTTTCTTATATTAGAAATCTGTGCCACAGTTCACTGAGATATACAATTACATCACAGGTGGAGATATTGCCATAGCCGCCATAGTCATTGAGAAGCTTTCGTTCAGTGTTTCCATGCGTTCGGAGCTGAAATACGGAGTGTAATTAAAGAGGGTAATAGGAACCAAAGACGAAGTAATATTTCTTAATTTCCCATAAGTTTTCAGTTCAGTTATCAGTTAAACTGATGTGTAATTACTTTTCAGTTCAGTCGTCATTTCAATTTCAGTTGGCGGTGAATCAACATTTTCGAGTTCTGTTTTTTTTTTCAATATGTCGAAACGGAATGATAATTTGGTATATTTTATTGAAATAAGGCTTTAATCGTTCATTACGCGATGTATTTCCTCGGGTTTTTGACTGCTCACAAGGAAAATGAAAGCTCAACTCAACACTGGACTGACGTCTAAATACACTGCCTTTTTTAACTGAACTGACAGCTGAACTGATAACTAAAGGAACAACTGATCATCTAAAAGAGGCTTAATACTCATGAGTTCTTAAACAAACTGATTGAAAAAAATAGAAATAAAAATACAAAACCGACTTTTGAAAAATCGGTAGTTTTTCTTCAATAACAAATTTAATTTCGAAGATTTCTTAATCAATATTAATTACATAGAAGAGGTCGTTTGGATCGTTTGCCTAAGATTAAAGGTTCCGACCAAGCTGTAGGCGAAAAGCTACAAGGGAAAAAAGTAATGGCTAGAAAAGTTTTCATCTTCTCCATAGCTACCAACTTATTTGGGTTGTTGCGACTATTCATTATAAATATAAGCTGGACTAAACTCGACGGAACCACACTTGGCATGCTTGCAGAAGGCACAGCTAGGAACGTCGGTGGGCGAGGTTCTTGGTCCGAGAGTTTCCAGACGCACGCAAAAGATTATTATTTCATGCCAAGATTTCAGCTAAAAAAAAAAACAACGGACGGACACTTTCACTCGGCTCGGTTCTGTTCTCTGGGCGATGACAGGTGTTGATCGGCCCGGGTACCTTGTCTAAGATATCCCTCCCTCTGACATTGCATGTCTTCCATGATAGCTCGTACCCCCTTTATTCACGACAAGATCGCTATCCCTGCAATTGCCCGACGAAACGACTCACATCATCTCATCGGCCTTCGAAAGTCCACTTACCAATCCACACGTAACCCCGAAAAGAATTGAGACTAGTTCATTTCAAATGGTCAACTCACGATTTTATTTATAAATAATGCATGAATGCATGTTTTAGGTTCTAATGACAATTATGGCTGATTTTTGATTTTAGAGGAATGCAGGTTAGATTTAAGTTTTGTATAGGAAAATATAGTAATTCAATCTTGTTGCAATATAAATAGCATTAATTTCGTTTTTAATATAATATGTAATTAATCAATTTTGTAAATAAAACGTTACTGAGGTATATAAATATTCGCCTTATTTGTCGTGACAGGTGAACTTGACAAGGGATAGTTTTGTCTCATTCTCATAGAGGTAGTTTCAAGAAAATTAAACTATTCAATAAAAGAAAACTCACCACTTACGGGATCCAGATATTGTGCACAATCTCTGCCGTTGTTCGATTTGATGACGTAGCAAATGCAAAGTTGAAAATATTCCGCAGCTTGTCAAATTCATATGACGCACTAAACACACGCTATATAGATATACCCGCATGCACTGTTATATATGAAATATCTTCTTTTTTTTGATATATAGACAAGATTGAACACTTTTAAATTAGATCAATTAAATTAGGCTATTTTAGATAAAATTTAATAACGAATATATATAAAAAAAAAAGGACACAATAGGTGTATTCTAAAAAAGGTAGGTAGGAAATGTGGTTTGATGAATATTGCAGCAGACTCCAGGGTACTGCTGGGTATGTCAGAATTTCACGATGGGGTAGCTGAGACTCCCCTTTTCTGCCTAATACCCACTGCCGCACCGCACACGAATCACTTGGCCACGACCCGCTTGATCACTGCACCACGCTCGAGGACGTTTTGAAGATCGTCGCGTCGTTGTCTCGAGCTTCAACGAGAACTGAGAAAGTTCTTCGTCTCGTTTGCAAGTGCAAGAACTAGTTTGTGGATTAGCGGTCGTGGTAAGTTTCTATCCTTAGACAATTTTCTCTTTGGTGCTCTATGTGTGATAAGCGAGGAGATATGGATAACTGGGCTTCTCCTTCTCGATAAGGTTGTGGGAAAAGCCCCGTTTTCTGTCAGCTCAAGTGATTCTTCTTCTGCCGATAAGGTCAACACTGTGTTTTTATACCAAAATAAGGATACTTGATGTTTAGTTCGGGTTCTTTTATTTCTTTTCTTGGATCGAAAGTTTCTTGGGTTTGCAGAGTATGCCAAGTCAGTCCGACTGGCTTGTGGTCAGCGAGAGAAAAGAAGGATTTACAAGATCTGCCGACGAGATAAGTGACAAAATGGACCGATGTCCGGTCAAGTAGGTGTTTTCGAACATGATTGCGTCAGACAATTCGAACTCAAAATTTTACAGGGTGATCGTGTGTTGTTATGCGGAATTCCATACGGAGTTCTGCTGACGTTCGTAACAGGGTCGTTTTAAAAAAATTACATTTTTAGCGTTAGAGCTTCTATTTTTTTTGCATTTCAATTCAAAGACTTGAAATTTGGCATGGAACTGTGTTTATATATGTATCAGCATTATAAGAAAAAATTTGCAGATCGATTGATGGTAACGAATATCCATGGTAATTAATAATGTGTAATCTCCGTGGCCTTTTTGGGATGTGATTTTGATGCATATCAGTTTTATTAATATTTTTAATGATGAAAATGATTTTTTATTTAATTTTGGGCCTTCTCTTAAACTTCAATTTTATGATATGCAAAAAAAAAAATTTTTTGTTGTCCCAATACTTAGTTGAATGAGTGTGACAAGATTTTGAAAAAACAAACATAAATAAACATTTTCGCTTTTTCATACAACTAAACAATTTTTAATAATTTTTTACGTTGCATCATCTTATAGTACGTCAAAAAATCTTCAATTTCATGTTTTATTATAATTTAATTATTGCAGTTAATTCCTTTAAAATTTACATACAAAATAATTTTTCCATCCGAGTAAAAATTCAGTGTAATCTCCATGGCCTTGTACCATATTAATATTTTTTAGTCTAACCACCGCCAAAAGAAAGGTATTTAATCATACTTGAACCTAATATAATTTGGATGACATTGAATTACATTGACTGTATTAAAATTAAGAAATAGTCGATTTTGTAATCTCCGTGGCCATTTTCATATTTGTTTCTTTTAGTTTATAATGGCTCATATTATTATTAATTTTTTTTATATTCTAGATAAATATACTGAATTTCATCATTCCTTAGAGCATTGGTACCGTAAAAGTTCCAAGAAAGTTATGTGTCGTTATTTAAAAATATTTTTTTGACTCTTTCATGCTTTTAAACAAAATCATTTCGTAAACAAACAACTTTTTTATTAATTATCCTATTAAGTTTATTTGCTTTCCACAAAATTTCAACTATTTATTGTTACTATTTATTTTGTGGATTATTGTTATTTTATGGAAGAAAAGAACATTTTTAATGCATTCGAAATTTTTAATTTTAATTTTTATCGAAAAATACTCGTAAAATGAAAAATATTTGAAATTATTTTTGCGCAACTCGGAGAACTCCTTTTCTACTTGTTTACTATAGATTTAGAAACTAAAACCCAAGAAAAACTGAAAAAAAAAATTTTCAAACGATCAATAAAAAATGTCAATTTTTAAAAAAATGACCCATATACACCAGTTGTTATTTGGTGACGTTGAAGAAAGATCTGCAGGGAGTACCAGAAATTGGTAGGTTTCCTTTTTGTGAACATGCATAAAGGTTTTGTTAAAGTTTGTGTGTATATGCAGTACATCTTATATTTACTAGCATATGTATTTATATCATAAATATATTTCTCAAGGCCCTTTTACCATTAAAGCTCAATCAATTGACTATGTCACGATTTTTTTTTTGGTTTTTCTTCAAAACAAATCAACAATTATTGTTTTCCACAATTGCAAACTGCGCAATATTGATCTTACAAACTGCCTCAGTATAACAAACTTTTCCAAGGATGTGTAAAAAAATAAAATTGAACAAGAAAAAACTTTGCTCTAGACAAAACATTTGAGTAATAAGCACGATTTTCTCTAAACTTGGCAAATTGTATACAATAAAGTGATAGTGAGCTACCCAGACCGAATCACACTTCAATGTCTGACCAAAATCAAACAAAAAAAAAAATAGAAAACTAAACAGTAAGAGTCAAGAACACTCCTTAATTATGTACAAAATAATATTCAAAAAAAAAAAAATAATTACAAACAAAAACAAAACAAACAAAAGTGGGAAACATTTTCTATGCTTTGGTCACGTTCATCGACGAGCCATGTTGTGAAACCTAAATAAGGGGCTTCTTGAGCACTATATGCTGATAATGCCTCGCATTTATGCCTCGTAAGCCTGCCAGCAAGCGTATAGGTTTATGCGATATAAAACAAAAAGAATTGTGAAAACAAATTAATTAGCCATGCATCAAAGGCACCATTTTGTTTTGAACGGATCTAGGCACACAACTGTATACAGACTAAGTCACCCACCCATTACCCTCCCCCACCATTGTTTAAAGCCAAACATCATAATAACAACATCGTCCGCAGCAATACAATCTAAATGCGTTGTCTTTTGTTCCTCATATGCAAATAAACCTACATTATGAAAAACAAATCAAAAAATTGCTTTTCATGTTTTATGTGCCGGACCAATGAGGGTACACGAGAGCAACCCAACAACAACAACACCAGCAATTACAACAAAAGCGGCAGTCAGCTTTTGGAAGCCTGTTTTTGTACAAATTCATAATTTATTCCGAGTGTACGTGATCAAATTTCCAGATAGATTTGCGATGGCGAGGGCCAAGCCCGATGCTTAGCTACCCGCCCGACACTGAAAGCCTCGCTCCGAAACCCCAAACCAATCTCGAGCGCTGAGTCGAATGCTCCACACCAACCTTTTTGTTTGGGTTTGTTCCAATTTAGCAGAAACAGACCAAAAGTCAGAGAAGCGAGAACGCGCCCAGCTACTCGTATCTATGGAGTTCAGGAAAAAGGAAGAAAAGTTTACGAGTATGTTGAGTGCGGCGCTGGACGGTTCCGCCATGTACAAGTTTTCCTTTTTTTAGTTAGTTCTGGGTTGGGTTCTTCATTCGCAAAGTGACTCCGTTATCTAATGTGGAGCATTAGCATAATCTAGGGCGGATATGGAGGAGGGGTAGTTATGAAGCGATAACGGTTGGCGGTGAGCATGGATTCGAACCCACGCACATTGCTCTGTATGTGCGCTGTCGGTTGTGGTGTTAAATATAATAACTCATGGTTTTGGCTTTTCACTGAGATAGGTTGTTGTTTCTGCAGCTTATTGGGAATACGGGGGACGAGAAAATCGTAGGAAATGAAGTGATAAATACCCAGACAGGTGAGCTATATAGGGGATGTCTGCAAATGAGATATGAGACCTCTTTCCCAGTGATTGTCTAAAGATTAGAACTTTGAAAATGTTTTACTAAACAATCAGTTATAGATAAGAATGCTGGAAAGGATTTATTCATCTGCATAGTTTTGAAACTGCTGGAATTGACTTTGTAATTATTTAGTGAAAGGTATTTTGTAGGAATTCATTATGACATACTGCCTGGTGATTAGTCAAGGATGAAGGAGATCTATCTTTTATGATTAAGTGGAGTAGATATATCGATTGGAGAAATGCGGGAGACTTCGAATGATTTGCTTAAAAGCTTTTACAAAGGTATTATACCTTGTGGTTCGTTTTTCGAACGTGGTGTTCAGCTTCCCTTGTTTCCAAAATATTTAAATAAAGTAGAAAATTTCGGGAAATTAATTTTTGTATTGTTTTTAAAGGCAAGAAGATTGAAAATCTCTTTTTTGTTCTCGGTTCTTAAGGAGGAAAGCTTAAAAAAGCTAAAAAAAACTTTGGTCCCGGGGAATCCACAGCAGTCTTGCAGTTATAACTGGGACTTTATAACGGATTGGGGCGGAAATTCGGTATGGGTCATAATTCTGCTTTTAAAATTCTGCATGCCAAAATTCTGTTTTGCATAATTCTGTTTGTACAAAATTCTGGATGTCCAAAATTCTGTATTACAAAATTCTGCATTTCAAAATTCTGTACGTTCAAAATTCTGCTTTCAAAATTCTGTTTTTCAAAATTCGGTTTTTAAAAATTCTGTAAATATGTGGTAAAAGAGAAATGGTTTTGATAATGTAAAAAAGTGCGCACTGATTTACATTATCAAAACGATTTCTCTTTTACCACATATTTACAGAATTTTTAAAAACAGAATATTTGTTATGGAAAATACATAATTTGAACATAATAAGAATATACAATATATGTATACACTTAAAACGATTTTAAGTTTAGTGGGTTGGGGTCAAAATTCTGCCGGGGTCAAAATTCTTTTGTCAAAATTCTGCTTTCAAAATTCTGCTTTTCAAAATTCTGCTTTCAAAATTCTGCTTTTCAGAATTCTGTTTTTCAAAATTCTGCTTTTCAAAATTCTGTTTTTCAAAATTCTGTTTTACAAAATTCTGGAAATAATAAAAATATGGTTTGGAAAATGTTAAAAAGCGCGCGCTTTTTAACATTTTCCAAACCTTATTTTTATTATTTCCAGAATTTTGTAAAATTATCCTCTCGCTTGCATAAGCGAGATGTTTAGACGGGGTTGGGGTCAAAATTCTGCCGGGGTCAAAATTATATTGAAAAACAAACAAATAAAGAGAATAATTAAAAAGAGAACAGATCTCAGCCATGTAGGTTATCTAAAGCGTATTGCTAAGAATATTAATCTCTCCACTTTAACGTAATTTGCTTTTCGTTTTTTAATTGTTATTATTTTTTGTTTACATTTTGTTTTTGTTGTTGTTATTTTTGCTCTATTTTCACTTATTGTTTATAATTATTAAAAGACGAAATTTTGATTTTTTTTTGTTAAAATTGAAACAAAAACCATGTTAAATTGAATTTTCCGTTAATAAATATACTATTAAAAAAAAAGCAGAATAAGCAGAATTTGTTTTTTAATATAAATTTCCAGAATTTTGAAAAGCAGAATTTTGTAAAGCAGAATTTTGAAAAGCAGAATTTTGTAAACCAGACAAAAAAAAAACCAGAATTTTGAAAAGCAGAATTTTCGTTAAAAAAGCAGAATTCTGAAAAGCAGAATTTTGAAGCCAGAATTTTGACCCGATCCCAATTTTAGTACCTACTGACAGGATTATAAAATAGTACCTACTACACAGTTTTAATATTGCAAAAGAGGGACGCATATTCATCACGCTTAGATTGAAATCATAAATCATATGTTATCATATTGATATACATATTTTTTCACGTGAATGGATATTTTTCTTAGACAGAATTTCACTGCTCAGGAAACAGAATTTTGCTCATGCAGAATTTTGAAATACAGAATTTTGCATTGACAGAATTTAGTAATCCAGAATTTTGGACAAACAGAATTTTGACCATACAGAATTTTAATAAAAAAACAGAATTTTGACCAAACTGAATTTTGAAAACCAGAAATATGACCCGCTCCCCTTTATAACTTGACTATTTAATAAGGGTGATGAAGCGAAGCGGAAACAGTTTTCATAGAGCCATCTAAATTAGATTGCTGCAAACCGATGCAACACCTTTCAGTAATTGGAACCAACTGGCGCTATCTCACTATATCAGTATTGTCTGAAGGTAACGTTAAAGAATATCATGATATATTTGCAACAATTAAAGCTAAGGTTGATGACAAAATATATGACCAACACTTAACAAGAGCGTCCTCCTCGGCTACCAGACATCTACCGCAATCTAGATCATCGATTACTAACCCTAGGAAATTATTTCAATGTTAAATATTCATCTAAAGTAATAAGCACCATTTACAGAGTCCGAGTCGAATTATTGAATTTAAATTTCATTCCACATAGAACCGATCTTCAGCAAACTTGTAATTTATGTAACAGGAGAGAAGACGAAAGTGTGTACCACTTCATTGGAGTGTGTTCCATTTTACAAGAAATCCGACATTTATACTTCCAAGAAAGTTTTCTGTATATAATCTCTACGAAATATTAATTGGTTCTCGGGGCTGGCTCGCTCTATATAAATATTGCAGCCATGCTATGACTTATCGTAATAGTTTTTGTAAAGTCAAGAGATACAACAAGTCTATATTCATTGCGAATTTGAATGTTTATAACCATTTAATTTTGTTATTATGTTTATGTTTTAAATCATCAAAATTAGAAGTTTTTTTTTTATGTTGCAAATCATCAAAATTGTCGACAACCTCCAGGTTTCTCGCTTTCCTATCAACTAAGTTTGAATATTTATTTAAATGTATTTAAGTTCTCATTGAGTATTCCATTATGTTAATTTTTCAAAACAATTATGTAAACAAGAATTAAAATCTCTTACTCTTTTTATGTTTTAAATCATTAAAATTAGAAGTGTTTTATGTTGCAAATTATCAAAATTGTTCAAAACCCAAAATTTCTCTCTTTTTTTAAACTTATTTTGTATATTCATTTAAACGATCGTGTGCAGAAAATCCGAGGATCTTACTCGAATAACAAATAAAAAATCCGCCGTAGAATTACTGCCAATAAAAACAGAAGAAAAATCCTACTACAGATTGGTTCCTGACACCAATTTAAGTCCCGAATGGATTCTTTTTCTTGGTGGTTTTGTTCTATGATTTTTGTGTGATAGATGTGATGGCTGTGATCTTTTTCCGTTCTTCTTTGAATAAGATCGTTTTTCCATTTCTATTTCGCAGCTAAAAACATAGCCTACTGAATTTTCAGTTTTGCAGAAAAACCTATTTCATTAGTAAGTCCATCACTCAGCGAAAACATAATAAAAAATCTAAAACATAATAATTAACTTATCAGTTATCAAGTCTTGATTTTTCCATACAGTTGGCTCGCCCACATTGTGCGAATGAATAACATCGATACAACCAATAAAGATTCTTCAAATCCCTAAGCTCGAGAGGACAAGAAAATCCGAACCTCCAGTTTAAGAACGAAGCCATCACGGATATCAAAAATACGTGCATTTGGTATTTATGAATCTCTTCTTCATTGGATTAGAAATTACCTTCCCAACCACCCAATACAAGTTGGTTAGGAAAGTTTTAAGTCTGAAGTTCATAAATATAATGATAGATAAATAAATGCTGGTGTGCCACAGGGCTCAGTTTTGCCTCGATTCTCTTTATCATATTCATCAATGATTAGGAAAAATTCAAACCCAAAGGGCGAAGGACCAGTACTGTACGAAAGGGCAGCCAAATAAAAAACCAACAAACCAATTTCAAGAAATGATTAGACAATTTTATTTATATTGTACTTATCTGGTTGCAAGTCGTAATCCAAGTGACCGAGAGCTTGGGCATGAGAGAAGCTTATACCTCAACTTTTCTACAATATAAAAGACTACATAATAAGTGTGAAATTATACAGGGTGTCCGGTAATTCGTGTTCCCTACCTTGGGGTGTGATTTTCGGTCATATTTTAAGAAAAAAATTGTTCTACAGTAAAGTCATATTTTCAACTTTGACATCACTTTTTGACGATTTAAAAAAAGGCTAACTTTAGAGTACACACTACTAACGCTACGGATCTCATTTTAGATTTTTTTAGGACTATACTAACCTTTAAAACTGCGTTTAAATTGAGCTCATATGTTGTTAGGGTTGCCAGGTATTCAATTTTGACTTTCAGGTCACTTTTTTTCAAAAAATGCGTAATAAACATAAAGTTTTCTTATTTTCACCTGATGAATAAAACAATAATAAACAAAAACTGATTAATAAGTGCATTAAAAAGCCCATACATTTTATCATACTTGGGAAAATCAAAAACAGTTAAAATTTAAAAAAAATGATTTTTTGCCCTGAGGTGTAAAGGGCTTAAATAACACAATAATTTGTGTAGTTTTAAGTAATTTTTTATTTTATGTACATACAAATACAGTCATAACAAGTGCTCTCCTGCACGGCTAGAGCCCGTTTTTGGATTTCATTTTGAATGTTTATTCTCGATAGCTCTTGCCTTACTTTTAGTGATCCTTCAAAAATACGTTGTTCTTCTAGTTCAGTTAAAGTTGTTATTTCAGATGAGCAAACGAATTCTTTCATTCGTCCTCATACAAAAAAATCCAGTGCAGTGAGGTCGGGAGATCTTGCAGGCCAGTGAATTGGTCCGTTTCTGCCTATCCATCGATCACCGAATTCTTCATCCAGCCATTCCTTAACTCACGACCATAGCGAGCCGGAGCACCATCTTGTTGGAAATATGATGAAGCTAGTTGAAGCGGTGGAAAATTCTGGAATAGGTCTGGTAGATTATTTTATAAAAACTGCAGATAGTTAGTAGAATTAAGTCGGAGTGGTAATTTTAATTTGAAAGGCCCGATTATTTTTTTAAGTTTTAAGATTTTATAGTAGGTATTATATGAAAGTTTGGTCAACTGAAACTTTTATAAATAATATTAACTGAATGAAACTAATTTTGATACGACAGTACTCTCAGCTTCGCATATTCGTTTCCAGATGCACGTCCTTGTTCTTCATATATGGATTAAGAACGGCAACCTATGATAAGTTCATTAAAATCTGGTCTTGCTAGAAAATGGGGAACAAAAAACCTCAATGCTATCTCCTGTCGTTGAAACGGAAGCCAACCCCATGCCGCTATCCATGAGTGGCACTTTCATTGAGGAAACAGAATAGTTCTAGGGAAGTGCGTGACAGATCGCCTTGAGTGGAGTGACCGCACATATGCGGCGTTGCCAAAAAAACGCTGCTAATTGCTTAAGTTTCCCTCGACGATGCAATAAATTTACTACTCCTTCTGATCTGGTCGTAATCTATAAGGCCTAGCCTCGAGTATAATTCCCATATTTGGGCAGGCGCTCAAATAAATAACAACCTGATTCTCAAGCAAAGCAGGGTTGCAAAAGCTTAAGTCGCTTTTTAGCTAAAGTTTGGCTTTAATTCACAAGCTAGTTACTGACTCATGAATTTAAAAAAAATAATTTATAAGTCAGTTGGTGACTTGTGAATTAAAAGAATTTAAATCATAAGCTTCTTAGTGACTTATTAATTAAAAAAAATTAAGTCATGAGCAAGCTAAAAAAAAGTCAAAAGCCAATGGATGAATTCTGATTTAAAAATTTTTAATTAGAAATTTATGAGCTAGCATGATAATTTTATGACGCACGAATTTCTCCAAAATCTTGAAAACTACTTTCGTTAATAATTAAATAATTATGTACCTAATCAAGACAAGCTTAAAAATTTCCAATCTACCAACTAGCTTATGAATTAAATTTTTTTTTTAATTCTTAAGTCACTTAGTAGCTTATGAATTATTTTTTTTTTTAAATGACAAGTTACTAACTAACTTCACAAGTCATCTGCAGACTTATGACTTAATGCGTTTTTAATTCAAAAATTTGCAATCCCGAAGCAAAGACACTAGGTAAATGGATTGGGAGAAAAATAAGTAAGAAAATAATATTAATTAAAAAGGATTTGATGTGACCCATCTCCTAATATAATTCATCGGAGCTCGGTCTGATGGTGAACTTTCCTCACGTTTACTATATCGAACCTTTGCTGATTTATCTAAATACAAATTCATAAAATATTTCTGAGTCTTCGAGAAATGTTTGTCTAATTTTCCTGGACTATTAAACACCAAGTACTTCAACTGGAGAACTAAGCTAATGAGTTTTACATGATGTGTGGTAAAAACCAAATCATTTTTCGCTGGTGGGCCTCTTTTTTTTGCCGTTTTATAGAATTCTCTTATCTGACAAGTTTCAATCTTCAAACTTGTTAAATTCAAACTAATTTGTAAAGCTGTATCCAGTTTAAAGTCTAATAGCCCTACGGCCATTGGTTTTATAATTCTTTCAAATTTCATAATGTCTTATGAGCCCATCAAAATCTGGGCTCGGCAAAGAACAATGATGATAAGTATAATGTTTTGTGCCCATAACTCTTTCATGCAATACGGAAATAACCTTCCAAAAAAGAACAAAACAAAAAATCACGTCACTCTCCCTTCATGTATGTATTATCTACCGCCTTCAATTACGAACTTTTGAAAAATAAAATTAACATAGCCATAATCATAAGTGGAGGCGGATTGTTTGCCTGCCACTAAGACCCATCACAAAAGGTTCCAAAAAAAATAAATAACCCTCTACTATAGGTATTCTAGGTCCAAGTCTTGACTTACATTTATTATTTCCCTTATAGACACGAAAAAATACTCTCCATTAGCACGTTTCGTAGAGTGTTTGTGGTAATAATTTATACCGCCGATAGCCAACAACTTTTATTGCTGGCATTATTATGGCCGGTTCTCATCTTGCCGAGTGTGTTTATTTTGTTCTACTTGAGGTCACACATCTCTTCATATGTAAGCATAACCCAGGCCCAAGACTATAACCAACTCCAAAACTTTGACCGTAAATTTTATAGCCTTCCCTTTTTATGAGTCTGTTTTTTTCTTTTTTGGTTTGGTTAGTGCTTCATGCCCTTAATGTTTGGAGCTTTTTTTCACAAACCAACAACTATCTATAACTTCATCAGCAAACTGTTAATTATCAGCTAAACATAACAATAATTCATCGCATGCATAATTAATGAAGCTGCCTATTTTTGTTCTGTTGTTGTGGTTAGATTTAGTCTTGGACAAAGCTTAAGCATAGAAAATTCGACCCCAAATCGGGCAAACACCAGCAAAACAATCGCGTCCATTGTGTTTTTTTGTTTCACTCTCTCTTAATTTTATCCAAACACAACTTAGTTGTGCCCAATTAAGTCCCACATTTAGACATACTCGCCTCAAGCCCCTCCAACCTCAAGTTTTCTATTTAGACTCTCTCAGAAACATCTCAAGCTCTGGAGTCTTAAAAATAAAGATTAATTGATGCACACTGCTTCATCCAGCGCGAGTGAGTTCAAGTTTCGTCGTCTTGCTGAAACTGGGTAGGTACCGCTGGAATTGGTCCCTCACTTCGGTCCCCGAGTCCATACTTCTAACCAAACCGAATTGACTTCGCTTCTAATTTGCTCACTATGGCCTGTGCGATAAATTACAACTGACAACTTGATGCGGGCGATATAATTATACATCAGCGCTTTATAGCTTTTGGCCAGGGGTAGAGTGGTGGTGGTGTTTATTATTGTGTGTGCCATAACTAAACCTCCAACTACAATTTATGCAAATTAATCCTTGATAGATGTTGTTGAATTACATTTGACCGACTAGGCGGTGGAGCGGTCGGTGTAGCTTTGCTACTGCTGGCTGATGGTGGCGGTGACGGCAGGCGGCAGAAAGATAAACAATAACAGCGCAAACAACAATAAAATTAAATTAATAGAATATGCTAATGAGAGTAATTAAATTCTGTCCATCCAACCATAACCATCATCAGCAGCAGCAGATCAGCATTCGACACTTTGTAACAACAACAACAAAATCTACATTGCATGAGCATGAGAGTCTTGCAGATGCGTTGCCGTTGTCTATAATAATGGCGGCCACTCAACACTCGAGTGGAGACTTCATTTCAAGAAAATCATGGAAGCTGTCAAAAAGCAGACAATGAGGTTTTAAATTGAGAAGAAAAGCCTTATTTAAATCTCGAACTTAAGAAAGAAAAAAAAATAAACAAATAAACGTGACTTCAAATTATGGCATCATTATAATTCTGTGAGTGTAGAATTGTAGATACAGATCGAACTCAACTTAACTGCTGTTAAAGCAACGATCGTTTTGAGTTGAAGAGCTCTGTCATCTGTCACCAATCAAACGTTTTCATTTGTTCAAATTTGAATGTGACATTTGACATTGATTGTGTTTGATCGAACGAATTGATGCTTTTGTTCTGATCTGTCTTATAATGTGGGTTATTTCAAGTAGATATGGGGAGAGCAATGAAGAGTTATTTGGTTTTACAGGGTCGTCACTCAGAGGTATGAAGGTAAGCAATCGCCCTTCAGGAAAGAGACTGTTTTGTTCAAAAATTGAATTTGAAGAATTTCTTTTCAGTGGTCGAAATTATGAATTGAGATTGGCAGGTTTTCAACTTTTGAATTTGGCGATGATATTTCTGCAACCAAACCTCGCAAAAGGTTATAGTTTTCAGTGTAGAGTACGAAGGCACTTTAATTTGTATGTGTGAAGCTCTTACGTACGCACTGTTGAAAAAAATGGAATTTTGAATGTTGTTTTCGAATCACACCCACCGAGTTGTTCATGTACACAAAGGAGACACCATCCGTTCTGAACATTTTTCAAGAACTGGTTGTCGAAATTTATATAGTTTGAAGATTTTTCTCTTAAAATATAACCACAATCCTTCTCGTTTAAGCAAAAAAGTAAAATCCGCCTACGGGCCTGTGCTTTTGTTTGAACCTTACTCTGTTCAGGTTCAGTTTCAGTTGAACTCTATATAGTCGATGTCATGTTCGGTAGAATTATAATTGCTGAAAAGAAGTTCTGGATTGTATAATTGCGATTTAATTCAGTTTCTTACAGCTGAAAGTACATTTATATTATTTATGGTGATCGTGCGAGATATCAATGGATTCTTTGATTGATGTTGTTATTGAAAAAATAAATCGAATACAATCGTATGATTGTTCTGTTTAATAAATAAATCGGGGGCCGTCAGTTTTTATTTGAGCAGACTTATTCTGATGATTTTTTTTTTTATTAAGTTCATATGTTTCGATGTACAAGTAATAAGAACATTTCGAGGGGTAATGTGGGTTTTAAAATTAAATTTTATTTTTGCGTTATTCATCTTTGTACACACAGAAAAATAACGCAATGTAAAATCAACATGACGAATTATTGATTTCGATTAAAAAGATGAATTTTTAAATCATTGGATTTCATTTTGCTTTAACACGTTTTCATTTTATTTTAACATTTCAAAATAATAATTTAATACTAAATCCTCTTAATTTAAAATTGAAACACAAGTTAACAGGTATTTTATTTAAAATTAAACCGTTTTCACTTTGTTTTAACTTTGAAGTTGTGTTGAAAATAAAAATAAAAGTACTCCATATTAAAACAAGTGTTTTTCATGTTAAAATAACAGGACATACACCGAAACAACGTTTGTGATTTTGATTCAACATGATTTTTGTTCTAAAGGAAATATTATTAAATCATCGAGGTTTCATATAAAAATTAATTCGTGTGTGATATCATGTTGAAATAACACGATTGAATAATTTTGACATTAAAATAAAATGATTAACATATTAATTCCAAGTAAAAAGGACTTCATGTTAAAACAAGCGTTTTTCATGTAAAAACAACATGGCTACACTAAAACAACGTTTTTCATTTTGATTCAATAAGATTTTTGTTCTAAAGGAAATATTATTAAATCATCAAGGTTTCATATGGATACGAATAAGTTCATGTGTGAGTTCATGTTGAACTTATTTTAAAATTAAAATAGTATAAAAACAAAACGATTTGGATAATAACTCTTAGCTAGAAATTTCAAAACAAATAATTTTCATGTTATACACCTGAACAATTTTTTTTATATTGAATTTACATATTTATTTATTACCTATTTAATCAACATTATATAAAACAAATATCCATTAATAAAATAAATGATTGATTCTAACAAAATTAAATTGAATATCCACAAAAAACTTTGTTTTTTTTTGTTTCAGTCCAGCCAGTCCTGAGAAATTCAGAAATTCTTTAACTTATTTTACGCACCTGCAGCTATTGAATCCATTTTATTGCAATAGATTTGCTTGGAAATAAAAACTCTAACACGTGTTTTGATGGAAGTGTCCATTAGCCTATCTGAACGACTCGTGACTACGTTAACTTAGCAGCCACATTCAGGCTAAGATTATGGGGGGGATTTGCGGCAAGAGATTCTACTACGAACATTTTTCGTCTCCTGATAACAAAAAACCCCATCGGCCGCACTGTGTATAGGCCAAAACGTCAAATAATTGGAAAAAATGTCGGTGTTTTTTTTGGAAATATTTAATTGCTTTTACCTTAGGAGTAAAGGAGGCAGGAGAATGATATTGCTAGGTTTTATGTGTTTTGAGCTATTTTGATTAAACTCTTTGATAGTTTGTATCGTTTATCAAATAATTTGTTAACTATGCACAAAATTACCTCAAATTCACATTAAAATACAATTAATATTTTCTCTTTCCGTTATTTTTTATCCTTATACATAGAACCATATGCATTTACCATTACCATTTTAAGTCTTGATAAATTATCTTCCCATTGATGTAAGTAGAACAAGTTGGCCTTTCTTGGTTCACCCTGCATCGTGGCTTGTAAATCAACGTGGAATCATATTGAATCAATTTGAATTCCTTTCAAAACAAAATCATTCAAAAGGAAATCGTGTAGAAGTATTATTGTTTCTAGTTGAATTCTACAAAACTTGAAAGATCCCGTTATTACTTCCAAGCTAACAAATATTTTGGTCTGAAGCCTTTTTGAAGCTCTTTTTCGGCCGAGGCTAATTGCTATATCGTCGCTGTAGATCGAATACCTCGTAACCCAGAAAAAGTCGATTTTTAGGTAATGATGCAATTATATTGTGAAAAAAAATTTCGGATCTAATGAAAAATATCCTGTGAACCTAAAAACTATAATTGCAGAGCCACGCGCATAATTAACAACACGTCTCCCATTTCCTCTCATTGATATAATAATAAGTTTTTTGTCTCTCCTGAAAAATCGACTTTTCTGGGTTACTGGGATCTACAGGGACGATATGTTTGATGCTATTTCAGAGTGTAGAATTTAAACATACATATGTATATGGGTCATTTTTTAAAAATTGACATTTTTTTTGATCGTTTGAAAAAATTTTTTTTTCAGTTTTTCTTGGGTTTTAGTTTCTAAATCTATAGTAAACAAGTAGAAAAGGAGTTCTCCGAGTTGCGCAAAAATAATTTCAAATATTTTCCATTTTACGAATATTTTTTGATAAAAATTTAAATTTTAAATTTCGAATGTACTAAAAATGTTCTTTTCTTGCATAAAATAACAATAATCCACAAAATAAATAGTAACAATAAATAGTTGAAATTTTGTGGAAAGCAAATAAATTTAATAGGATAATTAATAAAAAAAGTTGTTTGTTTACGAAATGATTTTGTTTAAAAGCATGAAAGAGTCAAAAAAATATTTTTAAATAACGGCACATAACTTTCTTGGAACTTTTACGGTATCAATACTGTAAGGAATGATGAAATTCAGTATATTTATCTAGAATATAAAAAAATTAATAATAATATGAGCCATTATAAACTAAAATAACATTTATTAATAAACAAATACGAAAATGGCCACGGAGATTACAGGCCACGGAGATTACAGGCCACGGAGATTACAAAATCGCCTATTTCTTAATTTTAATATAGTAAATGTAATTCAATGTCATCCAAATTATATTAGGTTCAAGTATGAGTAAATACCTTTCTTTTGGCGGTGGTTAGACTAAAAAATATTTATACGGTACAAAGATAACAAGGCCACGGAGATTACACTGAATTTTTACTCGGATGAAAAAATTATTTTGTATGCAAATTTTAAAGGAATTAACTGCAATAATTAAATTATAATAAAACATGAAATTAAAGGTTTTTTGACGTACCATAAAAATTATTAAAAATTGTTTAGTTGTGTGAAAAAGCGAAAATGTTTAATTAGTTTTTTTTTCCAAATCTTGTCACACTCGTTTAACTAAGTATTCGGACAACAAAACAAATTTTTTTTTTTTTGCATATCATAAAATTGAAGTTTGAGAGAAGGCCTTTTAAACGACAATGTCCAAAATTAAATAAAAAATCATTTTCATCATTAAAAATATTAATAAAACTGATTAAGCATGAAAATCACATCCCAAAAAGGCCACGGAGATTACACATTATTAATTACCATGGCTATTCGTTACCATGAATCGATCTGAAAATTTTTTCTTATAATGCTGACATATAAACACAGTTCCATGCCAAATTTCAAGTCTTTAAATTGAAATGCAAAAAAAATAGAAGCTATAACGCTAAAAATGTAATTTTTTTAAAACGACCCATATGAATTTAAGTTCAAAAATCATTTTATTATTAAAGTAATTTTTTATAGGTTAGATAATAAATTTCTTTAAAATTTTTCAAGAACAAAATTTGGGATGTTTATTTTAAGTATTTAGTAGTATATATTTAGGGAAATAATTTAAAAAAATAATTGTTCACGCGTTTTTAAGGTATTGATTTTTCATACAAAAACATTTAAAAAAAAAAACCGAAAAATATTTGTTTCAATATTTTTATATACAATATTTTTTTAAACTTAAGGGGGCTTCTGCTTAAGAATTTTGGTTGAAATTATTAGAGCTATTAATGAGAAAGTCGAAAATAAAAAAACACTTCTATTACAGGTAGGTACCTAAAACTTTTTTTTTGACAAATTAGTGTATTCCCATAAATTTTTCTTATCAAAAATAAGATAAAGAAGATTTTAAATAATCGGTGCATGGGGCGTACCTACAATATGTACATACTATATCGCAAGTAAAAAACTTAATTTAATTTAGAAAATTTTCCGAAAAGGATCTCTATAGACCAATATATTTCTTGTAGAACAAGTTGTTCTCTCACAGACTTAAAAATACAAAAACGAGAAACAAGAGCTGTCAAAATGCAAATTAGCTGATGGCAGTTTGGCGAAAATTGGAATTTCAAGAAAATTTGCCAAATTTTTACCATCAATTCTGATGTAAATAAATATATTTTGACGTAAAATTTGTTGTTTATTTGATTCATTAAATGGTTACTGACCCAAAATGCCAAAATATACTTTAGCGAAATGGGAAAACCTCTGAAAATTCTTGAAACCACTTGATGAAACTTCTGCCTCGCGTGAGTTCGTTGTAAAATAAAAACCTGAGCAGCTCCGAGTAAAATGAAAGGTAATTTTGCAATCTTTTAAGCAAAGGTAAAAATTTTGACTAAGCTTTTTGATAGTTTTTTTTTGTTTTATATATATTTAATGGATGGATTATTTCAAATTCAAATTTATTTCTTCTTCAGTGAAATCATGTAACATGGTAGAATATTTTGTACATATAGAGATTAGAATACAATGATTCTTAGCAAATAAAGATTGTATAATATGGAAAGTTTTTGTGAAAGTGGAGATTAGTATGAGAAAAATTGTGAGAAAAAAAACTCAATAGTAGTGATGGATTATATTTTTTTGTCACCAATAAAAAGCTTAATAAGTCACCTGTATAATTTTGTATCGTTTATTAAATAATTTGTTAACCATACACAAAATTAACTCAAATTCACATTAAAATTTATTATTTCCTCTTTCCGTTATTTCCACTAATTCTTATAGAACCATAATATGCATTTTCAATACCGTTTTAAGTCTTGATAAATTTTATCTTCCCATTGATGTAAGTATAACAAGTTGGCCTTTCTTGGTTCACCCTGTATCGTGGTTTGTAAATCAACGTGGAATCATATTGAATCAATTTGAATTCCTTTCAAAACAAAATGAAATCTCTATCATTCAAAAGGAAATCGTGTAGAAGTATTATTGTTTCTAGTTGAATTCTACAAAACTTGAAAGATCCCGTTATTACTTCCAAGCTAACGAATATTATGGTTCGAAAAAAGTTAAATCATTTTCGTTTTGGTCGCGACGCAAGTAACATCATTTTATGAGTTTCATGTGAAGTGGAAAAAAAATTTGTTATTGGCTGAGATAGTTTAAATAAGTGATATAAGAAGAAGAAGTTAAGACGAAAAATATAAAAAAAAATGTATAGCTTTGTTTTAGTGATATATGTGATATAAGTGAAGCCCAGTGCATCGATTTTTCTACTGATCACGAGGGTAACATTGTGCTAAATATTCCGGACAGCAACAAACAAAAATTGGATGACTTTCTAATAAAATCTAACCTAACTGAAGCAAAAAATTTCCTAATTGGTGAGTATTTGCGACCATTTACATATTTGTTTTCCAACTCGCAGTCTCAAGCCTAGACTTACCGCATTTAACGGGCAGGGAATGGGGATAAACTATATATTTGTGATTGTCCGGTTTGACCAAAAAAACTTAATTGTGTTGCTTTTGTGAATGGCTGTTTGGCAGTGGCAGTCATCATTTAGAAGTTGTTGCGCATTGTATTTTTGTTTTTGCAATCCCCTGCTGAATAATTTGGTCGCAAAGGATCAAACATATCTTTTTGTCATCCTAGAGATTTGTTCTTACAAGCAGCAATATAAATTTTTCATCTTCCAAGGACGAACTAGTCCAAGGTCTGAAATTTCTTTTGGTTCGTCCTCCAAAGATTTTTTTATTAAAATGTATAAGTGTTATTGCTGCTAGTAAGAAAATATCTCTTTAATGAGAAAAACATAATATGTTATATATATATTATATTTATTCTCTATAGGCCAAATTCTTCAGCCGGGAGTAGAAAAAACACCAATAAAGCAGAATTCAAGCAAAATTCTTGGCCCGTAATTGAATAGGTTTAACATTTTTCAATTTTAAGCTTTTACTGTAGAGGTTATTTTATTAATGAAATATTTGTTACAGTTGAAGATAAGTTTCGGGATAATTCAGGGAACTCAGATTGGGATTCAAAAAATTTTTCAGTCATCCGAATTAAGAAATGACAGCATAGTTTACGATCACTTTCAAGAAAATCATGATATTTTCATGAAATTCGTGAAAATGATAGATAAACTTCAAATAATTCTGAGTTTTAGGAATTCATTTGGCTAGAATTGAAATTCAAAACCATGTAAATCATCCAAATAAAGCCTGCAATTACGAACTGGGTGTTTTCTTGAATTCCATATGAATTTAACATGAAAATCTTTAAATTCGTCCTAGAAGGCAAAAAATTGAAATTTTTGACCGAACTGAAAACGGACCTTAGAATTACTTAGAAGATTTAAATTAAAACTAAGAAACGTTTGAATCATACAAATCGTTCAAGAAGACTCCAACTGGGAGCTTCGTATCGATTTACATTTCATATAAAATTCATATGGAATTCAAAAAATCGATACTTATACGAAGGTCCCAATTAGAAAATACGTAAATTATCATGGGAATCAAAAAATGTGAATGCAAGTTTTTAGCGAATTAACAATCAAATAATAATATGTAACGTTTATCTCCGCAGGCCGTAGGAAGAAAGGAGTTGATCCATTTCGCACTTTAATGTCTTTGACACCAAGGCCAACGGATATAAATGTTCTGATTACCGAAAAAAGATAATAATTTTTTTTACGTTTTCTGTTGTAGAAGCTGAAATAGATTATGAAATCTTAAGATTTCAGTCGAAGGAGGATATACAAAAAGCTATAAAACCAATCGGGATGCGGGCTCGTTTTCGGGAAACTCTTTTTCATTGGATGAAAACTGAAGTATATTAACTTGTATATTTTCTTAATAATAGTAGTAATTTATGGTTTATTTATTTTTAAGTTTGGAGATGACGACGATACCTTATCACAATCAATTGCCAACAAAGTAGTTTCTTGGCTAGGAAGCCAATCCAGTATAGCCTCGAAAACGTCAACTTAAATGTCAAGTCCGAAAGTCGGAAGCTCAAAGTTGTCTAAGGTAAACATTGGTATAAATACGTCATTAAGTAATTTCTTACATTTTTGTTTTATTTACAAAAAACTCAGAAACTGAAACTTACTTTACCAGAGAGTTTCAAGGCGCTCAAAAATTTCCCTATGATTTTGGATGAACTAAGGGAGCTTTTTCCAGCTGAAACTTAGGTAAGCATTTTCTATCTTATGAAATTCTAATGTTATATTATAAATATGTTTTTAATACCTAAGCACTAAATCCTTGAGTATTAAAATTGTTTTAAGATTAAAGATTTTTCTAAAAGCTTCAATACAAAATTTGATTTTTTTTTTAATTTCAGGAATATTATTTCAGCCCGCGTGAGGCAACAAAAAATCGAGGGGGAACAACAAGACAAAAAGAACTCAAATCCTCAGCAACGAATTTGGATTTTTTATGTAAATGGCCTTTATATTCAAATCAAAAAGTAACCAACTGGTACGTGAACTGAAAATAGTTTTCTATTTTTTTAATATTATTCACTTAAAAAAAAAAACTTAAAATAAACTGCACTTCATTTTATTTAGATTTTGATAAGAAAAGAAAAAATTAATGTAACAAATTTGTAACAGTATTTAAAACAATTATTAACAATTATTAAAATAAAACATGAAATTAAACACTGATTTTAAATTGCTTTTCTTTTTTGCCAAGGAAAATAAATTTTTTTGCAGGATTAAAATGATGATCATGGTAATTCAACATGAAGATAATCGCGATTCCATATGATGATCATCGTGAACCAACATGATGATCGTGGTGATTCGATTAGATGGTCATCGTGATTCAACATGATTTTCGTCGTGATTTAACATGTTGATCATGTCGATTCATAATGATGATCATCGTGATTCAAAATGATGATTATGGTAATTTAACATGATGATCATCGTGATTCAACATGACGACCATGGTAAATCAATATGATGATCATAGTGATTTAACATGATGTTAGAAATGATTTAACATGATTATAATGGTGATTTAACATGATGATCGAAGTGATTTAATATAGTGACCATGGTAATTCAATATGATTATCATCATGATTCAACATGATGATCGTTGAAATTCAACTTGAAATCATAGTGATTCAGCATTCATTTGGTATGAAATTCATTTTAATTTGCAGGTTTTTTCTACTTATTTCAAAATGAAAACATATTGATTTAACAATAAAAACGTTCTCATTTTAACATGATCTAATATTAATTTCCCTTATACAAAAATCATGTTAAAATAATACGAATGCTCGATGAAGCAAAAACATTGGCAAAATATGTTGAATCAACATTGTTTTTTTTGATTTTACCTTGTTTTTTTTCTGTGTGTATGTTCATCACACATTATCTAAGAATTTTCGTTTTGCTATATATTTAGGAAAAGTTAATAGTTTCCAAGTTATAAGTAAAAGACCGCTGAAAAATGTGATATTTTAACTTTGCATGCTAAATAATCATAAAGTATAGGCGAGTTTTAAACTACTCCACAAGTTTCCCGCTTGGAGCCTTTTAGATCACAGATTGACTGGCTTACAAGTTGTATTTTTGCTTTCGTGTATAAATATCAAAGGAACATTTTGTCAACCCCAAAAAAATAATCCAGTGTCCTAAAGGCATTAGAAACTTTTGGTCATTCGTAAAGAAAATTATAAATTCCACCTCTTCGTCGGTTCCCACGCTCATCTACAATGATAACCCTGTTGTTAGTTGCATAGATAAGGCTAATTTGTTTGTAGAACTACTTGCAAAAAATTCTTCTCTGCCCGATAGCGACATGAATCCGCCGATTCTTGAAAATGTAAGCTTTTCAATGTAAAAAAATTATTTTCGCACCCGAGCAGTCGCTAGAATATTAAAAGATCTCGATATTCACAAATCTGAAGAGGTGTTCTTCCACATTGGCAAAACCACTGCGCAAACTTTTCTATCTTTCTTATTCTATACAGGATACTTCCCGAAGAGTTGGAAAACAGCGTTCGTCCAACCAGCCCCGCAAAAATGCGCATCTTCTTCAACTTCTAATTATCGGAAAATCGCACTGACGTCCCTTTTGTCAAAGGTCATGGAAGTACTGATCAATCGGCAGCTTAAGATATATCTTGAAGAACATAATATTTTTAATGACCGCCAATATGGTTTTCGCAGTTATAGATCCAACTGGCAACGGTTTCAGCAACACAAAATCAATTGGCAACATAGCTACACACGAAGCAACGGTTGCTTCAACGTGGTTGTGTTGCTGCAACGGTTGCCTCGTGTGTAGCTAGCATCAGAACGTTTTGTCATACGAGTGCTAATTGTGTTGTTTATAGTAATGTATTTGAAACATTCATCGGGGCCGAAAATTGAATCGTGAACATTTTCATGCATTGATTTTCTACTTGAATGTAACCAACTACAGTTTACCGATCAACTCGCTTCGTCTTTTGGTAATGAAGCATCTATCGATTCACGTGTTTCGCTGGTTTTCCGAATTCAATTAAGGCTGCACTTCGATACAAAAGCAATCTCGTGATGGCCGTCAAAAATCGATTGTTGTGCCAAACATCGATATTGTGCTTGAACTAATACGGCTATTGCATGATTTTCATTTGACTTACCGTCAGATTGAGGCATTAAGCTTGGACATTAGTTCTACTCATATACATTCAAGTTTGGGTAAACATTTGGCCATAAAAAACATCTGTTAAAACATAATTTGACAATCGCTTAAAGAAATGGTCGTTGCAATTGGTGAAAAAAGGTTGAAGAAATCAATTCGCGATGTTTCAACTGGCCTCTATTAAATCGTGACAGCCGACGTAAACTGGATCTTTGCATATAATCCCAAAACTTAACAACAATCGACTGTTTCGGTCTTTTAAGAGGAACACAGCTTTTCAAAAGTTGTTCGAACATGGACATATTACCACCGTGCCATTAGAGTAAATGTAAAACGGTCAATTCTGGTTGGTACACCAAGATTTGCTTGCCAAAAGTGTTTAGAAAAATAGGGTAAATCCATGACAGAAGAAGAATTATTCTAAGCAATTAGAGTGAAAAAATTACTTCGAAAATCGGTTCATTCAAAAATTAAAGTTCCACTTAATTGTTAAGACGGCTAACAAACAATATTACAAAAGATATATGTAGCTACAAATTGAAGCAATTCCGAAGCACTGATTTTTTATTGAAATTGACAGTCATGTACAGTAAATTTCATCTTCCTCTCGTTTGCTATTGACCATTCCAATGACTTTAAGCACTTTTGTATATTATTCTTTTAGACACTAGTTTATTATTGAAACGTGCCTTTCGACCCGAAATATACGTACACCCGATATAACAGCAAAATCAAACACCCAGAGACATCTTTACAAAAAAAGTTTTGAATGAGTTGACGCATTTGCAAGAACTTCGGAAACAAAAAACAAATATCGGGCTTGCCAATAAGGATCAAGACTGTTTTTTAATAAATCACTTTGAAGTACAAACAAATCATTTATGTGTGGAATTTGATATCGTGCATATGTCAACCATGGACACGTTTTCAGCGGTCGATTCTTTGAACACAATTTTCAATGAATTGGCCACAGATCGCGACGGAGCTACTCTAACGAACGCTGGCTTGTTGGCATAGACCAATGGCTTATGGAAATTTACAAAATAATGCATATTCTGTTTGTTGGCGAAGGCGTTTAGCCAAAAATGAGCTTCATCGCTGAATATGATTTTGCGATGAAATTCTCCGTAGGGTGGTCTTATAGCGCTGCCTAATTTGAAGAACTCCGTAGAATCGACTTATTCGGTTCAATTGCGACGAACGCTTGAACGGCAGTAATATCTTAGCATTTCAAACAACCCATTGCCTAACTGGCACAGGAACATCCAGAAATCATCAGCCTCTGCAAAAATGTTGTTCAAGGGTGAACTGCCTCTTGCGAGGAAGTGACAAATCCTCCACGTGCATCTCTTGTCATGAAAAGTTCTGCTCATCTTATCCTTTCAGACACTGCAGAAATTTGTAGGTGCCCTAGATTCCTGAGAGTTCTAAGTCTCTAGGTCCTAGTTCTCTACGAATTTGTATACTACCAAATTTAGTTTTTAATTTGAAATGAAATTAACCTCATTCCATGGACAATAATTTTTAAGACATTAGATACTTATGAAATGGTCTTTCAGAAAATCAACGAGATCCCTTATGTTGGCCCAGTTTTTACGTATGTACAAATTAGCTCGCTAAAAAGCGGAACTTTCCTATGTTTGATAATATCTCCAACATGACTTATTGAAAAAAAATTGTTGGTTAAGATCAGCTTTACATGAGCTTCACATCGCTTGCAATGTTATTTTGGTCCTAATGCATTTGGTTCGACCTCTTTTCTAACTTTTGATAATTTCTGGCAGCAGCTTCAGTCGGAAACTTAGAACTTGCATTAAACTCTGTAGTATGTCATGTACCTATATGGACTTGGAGATTTTCTTCGAATGACAACTGATGTTCTCTCAGGCAATATTTAAACAAACTAAATTGCTATTTCTTTCAGATATTAGTCAAAGTAATAAATCATCTTAATTGTTTGAGAAAATACTTTTGCAAACTTTGTTTAATTCTTAATGGAATTCACTACCTTTGCCAATGCCTTTAGAGAGTTTACACACAAAAATCAAAAAATTATTTTTAAATATCAGGGGAAACCATCCAATATTCCCTCATCGAACATTTTGACAGATCAGAAGAACTTTTCGTTCATGGCATTATTTTTAGTTTTCATTCTCCAAAAGCATTCAAAGAAGGCTTCAACCGAGCTTCAAAAGTAAATCCCTTCAAATAATTATAAATAGTGGTTATGCCTTGCGACCCAAATAAATTTACCAGTCCCCGAATAATATGTCCTACTTTCAATTGGAATTCGTTATCACATTTCTTCAATCAGCACTGCCACTCTCATGGTTATGAAATGACACCAACAACCCCCATCATCGGAGCATCCTTGTCATTTTAAATTACATCAAGTCACAATATGATTGATAAGAGACCAGAGCAACTGATTGAATTTCAGTTTTCAATCGTATCCAATATCAGAAGTGCTCGACTCGATTTATTTCAAATCCTTGGAAACAATTGTTTTATTCGTACCCTTGCACACGCAGCATAAACGCGACAACCGCGAAATCGATTCATTGACACTACATATCATTATTTGCCTCTAGAATTTCAATTTCGGGCAGGCGCGTGGAACTAGAAACGCTGAAAACAAAAAAAACCCTCCAGGCTCGCATGGCAACCATCAATGTTTAATTTTATCAATGTCACCCGAAAATTGGCAATTCTAATTTTGTATAATCAAACCCGCATATTGTCCTTGAATGTCGAACGAGACTGCTGCCGCCAGTCCAGCTAACCCATATTCTGAGTGCATTTAACTTTACCCTTCAACTCATTGAAGCCCCTCCACCTCTCCCTCGCCAACGTGTGTGTTCGCGAAAATGCTAATGAATACCGGCTTCATCACGATGCTAACGATGACGATGTTGACGCTGATGAAGCCTCTCGGATAAATCTAATCGTTTCAGGTGATGCAACAATCACACAATTCGTCCAACCATCCATCACAATATTCCGACATGCCAGAGATTCTCAATCAGGGATCTCGTTCTCATCGGGTGTAGCTATATACAGAACCAACCTACAACCCCTAGTGGCAATGGGTTGTGTTGTGAGGGCAATGGTGTGTTTCCATATTGTTTGTGAGTTCTCAAAGCGAACTGCTTCTCCAGCTCTGGTTCTGGTTCTGTGCTATTCAGTGATCCAACGAACCGTGTCGGCGTAAACACTTGAGATTGTATATTCTAATTCCAGCTATATTGAACATGCCGCACACGCCCCCCTCGACTCTCTACGCTGTCGATTCTCCGCTTTCATAGACAACCGAGTGGATGGCGGGTCGGGTGAGCTAGAACCACTTCGACCGGCCGCTTCCATAGTGTCATCATTACATAGCGAGGAGCTGGTGCCGCAACCAAGTCTCGTTGAATTTGTTTGTGCGAATTCGCAAACTCAATATGACATCACTTTTTATGTAAGCAATAGCTCAGCAAATGATAGACATAAAGATACAACACTCGTGCTTCGTGCATCTAGTTGATATCGGAGAAATAAAGCGAAGGGAGTGATGAGGGTAGTTGAGTATTCTATTAGGCGCTAGAATTGAATTTCAAATTAATTTGTTGTTTAGCAAGCGAGAATCCCTGAAATGCTGGTTGACAAACAACAGAAGACTGGTGGCCAGGCAGGGGGCTGGGGGAGGTTCTCGTTGTATTTTTGGGAAATTGGTTGTCAAAATTTCGCTAGAGATGGTTTTAAGTACTATCATCATTCTGTAGAGGGGAATCGGAATTCCTTTTGCATAACACAGGAGACCTTCAACTTTGTTCTGCGATTTATATACATACATACATAGACGTATGTTGAATCACGACGCTTCTTGAATCACAATTGGGACTTGCATAAGCGAGAAACAATGAAAAACAAATAAAAACAGTCCTATTTAGGTTTGAATTAAAAAGTTAGAAGTTTTTTTGTTCGGGTTAAGGAAGAAATTATTGTTTTTAGCTTTTAAATTAACAGCTGGAAGAGTGGGATCGCGTTGCGTAAGACTTGAATGTGTTTTGATAAAATTTTGTTATTTTAGCTTAACCTTGGCTCTTCCATAAAAAGAAATTGTGAACTGTCCAGAAGAAGAAATAGGTCATCTAATCGTAACTCCAGTTCCCAGAATTTGCAGAGAGCAAATGAGTGAGAAGCTCTCTCTAAGGATTCTCAGTCCAATATTGCGATATTATCATGTTACCAAACCGCGCAATGTTGATAAGTCCGTTCAACTCAAAAAAGTGACGAAAGATGGGCGGAAGTGATAAGAGAGCCAGTCTGCGTTCAAAGAAGAGTGCATATTCCTCACAGTTACATGAAGACAAAAAGTGTCACGATCGAAGCAACACTCAAAAGATTCATGAAAGAGCTAAGCAACTGGTTAATAGAACTTAGACCCAAAAGCAGGGGCCAAATAACCGCTTCAGTGACCGATAGAGTGAGTCCCATCAGTGATCGAATGAAAATGTCAAATTTGTGTAATCGATTGCTCGATGACGTAAGCGGTAATGCCAAACTCACATATTTCAGCCACGTATTACTCGAAAATTGATGGCCCCAGGCTACTAAGGATACCAAACCATCGAAGTGCAAAGAATAGTAAATATCTTTGCAGCCGCTAAATGGTTATCATGGGGAGTGAATGTCTTTGATTCAGGCCGGAAGTATTGGCATACATCAAATTATCAACTAAGTTTTGGTGGATGGAACAACTTGTGATGACTGGACTATCTGAACCTAATGCCCCATCTACAAAAAAATGATCATATGTCCTTCAGAAATTATGGAGACATCTCAGCTAAACGTCGCTTATAATATACTATCCAACATACTATGTGAGCCTTTTAAAACGTTCTGCAATAGTGTGGCTTTCAGATCGGCATACTGAACAACTCCTTACACTGAAACAAATTCTAGAAAATATCAACGAATTTCAAGTGGAAACTCACCATCTTTTCATCGACTTTAAAGCCACATATGTATGATCAAGTACATCTTCAGAAGTTCTCTTCAGTTTTCGGTCTGATACTACACATTTCTCGGTGCAATTCCAAACATACTTAGTGTTCCACCAAAAGCACACGGTATCATGTGATTCCTTCAATATCGTTTTGAAGCAGAGAGTGCAAAAGTTAATAGAGACAACACGATCTTTAATGGCTATATACCAAATACATAGACCCCATTTGGGAGACTTCTACTGCAACCTTCCGAGTGATTTTCTAGTACTGAAATTCCGTTTTTTACCTGTTTTCCAAGTATTATAAAATCCATGGGTTTTTCGGCAAACTTGTTATTGGTTTTAATTGTATTATTATTACGTTCATTAAAAAAAATAGTAAAAGAAATAGTTAAACAAACAATGGAGAAAATTTACCTCAAAGTAGAAAATTAGCGTGGGTAGGGAAAATTAAAAAGCTTTGAAATTAGATATCTGAAAACCCAATATAATATCATATTTATTTAAACAAAGTTATACAGACTTATATATATATGTATATATCTTATAAACATAAAGTGCTAAGCTCAGATACTCAGATACTGTCTCAAACCTCGAAATTTAATGCTGTATGCTTTTTTTACTTACATTTAAGGGCAATTTTGGCTTTTACCAATTTATCTTTAAAATACTTTTCCATGCTTAATAGTAGATATAGTGTTCCATGATATTTTCTATTACTGTTGCAGAAGCATTTTTATTTTCGCATCTTCTTCCTGCAACACTTTTAAGACTAATATTATAAATCTTTCTGGATTCACTTTTAAATTCCGTAGCTTGCAGAACTCAAAAAGTTTATTGATCATAAATCATAAAAAAGAAAGTAGATAATATTTCTCTTGGTGCCCAAAACTGTAGCCTGATAGTACCAATGCCTTTGAAATTAGTTTAAGTCCTCCCTTGAATTTGTTATTAGCTCCAAAACGAATTCAATGTTTTTCAGATTATCTCCAGTGGATGATTTTATTGTTGATTACTTCTTCCATGCTTCGGAATGCAAAAGTGATAAGCTACCAGAGAGAGATTTTTGATCGGTATTTTAAGCGACTTAAATTGTGGTGGTAAATTTTTTTAGTTCAAAAAGGGAATGAATTTAAATGCGTACTCAGGGCTCTAACTGTTGTAATGGGTGATTTTTTGCCATTTTCTTTTTGGCAACACTGGGTTCGACAGCTCACGAACGTTTCGTGTTTTGTGTCACTGTCAAACATCTTCAGTTTGATCTATAATTTAACCATGAATCGTCTTACAAACAAACAACGCTTGCAAATTATTGAATTTTATTATCCGAATGCGTACTCTGTTAAGGTACTATAGTACGGTCTATAGAATGCCAACAAAAAAAGCACGATTCTTGAGAATTTTTTTCTCGGAAATCTTATTAGGTAATAACATTTTTTTTAAAATAATGAATACGTGCGTCAGAGTACAAAAAGAATTTTGTTTTTTTTTTTAATTTTCGAATTTTAGCCGAAGTATAGAAGACACCAACATCGACTCATCAAAAAACACATTGTCCCATTGCGGACAGTTAATCTCCGGATCTACTGAACCGATTTTCAAAAAAAATTGTTGCAACTTGATTGTTTTTATGTTTTCTAAAACAGTTTATCACAATTTGACCAAAAAGTTATAAAAAAATGGCAACCCAAAAATGGCCAGCAAAATTGCCAAAAAAAAATTTTTTTTCAAAGCTTCACATTTTGTTTTGTTTTTGACTTTTTAAACAAATTGTGGTCAATTGTCTGGTAAGAAACCTTCTTTTAAATAACTCACTTTGTTTTTTTTTGTTCCAGTCCAGCCAATCCTGAGATTAACTGTCCGCAATGGGACATTGACATTTTTTGATGAGTCGACGTTGGTGCCCTCAATAATTCGGCCAAAATTCGAAAATTAAAAAAACAAATTGTGTTTGTACTCTTGACGCATGTATTCGTTATTTAAAAAAAAAATTATGTTAATACCTAATAAGGTTTCCGAGAAAAAAATTCCCAAAAATCGTGCGTTTTTTTTTGCGTTCTAGACCGTACTAGTACCTTAAGAAAGTTCATCGCGCGCTTCTTCCATTTTGTGGTCAGTTAAATCGACCTACTGAGGCGGCTATTCGGGCTATTGTGACTAAAATTCGCACCAAATTTAGACTGTTGGACACTTAACTACAAACACGTTTACGTAGTGTGCGAACTGAGGAAAATATCGCAGCTGTATCGGCCAATGTTAGTGATGACCGTGAATGATCGATTCGGCACCGTTCGCAGCAATTGGGACTCTGTTACTCCACTACGTGCAAAATTTTACGAAAGAGTTTAGGTGTGAAGCCTTTTAAAATACAGCTGGTGCAAGAATTGAAGCCGAACGACCTACCACAACGCCGAATTTTTGGTGAATGGGCTCTTGAAAATTTGGCCGAAGATCCACCTTTTTATCGAAAAATTGTGTTCAGTGACGAAGCTCATTTCTGGTTGAATGGATACGTGAACAAGCAAAACTGCCGTATTTGGAGTAAAGAGCAGCCAGAAGCATTGCAAGAGCTACCAATGCATCCAGAAAAAGTGACTGTTTGGCGCGGGTTATGGGCTGGCGGAATCATTGGGTCGTACTTCTTTAAGGATGATACGAATTGCAACGTTACTGTGAATGGTGAGCGCTACAGTGCGATGATAACAAACATTTTTTTTGGGCAAAATGGAAGAGCTTGACTTGCATGACATGTGGTTTCAACAAGGCGGTGTGTGCCACATGCCATACAGCACGCGTTACAATGGACCAATTAAAAGGTGAGTTCGGTGAACAGTTTATTTCACGTTTGGGGCCGGTCGATTTAACGCCTCTGGATTATTTTTTTGTGGGGTTTTGTTAAAACTCATGTCTATAGCAACAAGCCCGCTTCGATTGATGCACTGGAAGCCAACATTGAAGCATTTATTCGTGAGATACTGGCCGAAATGTTAGAAAGAGTAGCCAAAATTGGACTAAGCGGATATAGCATTTGAGGCGCAGCTCTACCAACATTTGTATGAAATAGTCTTCAAATATTAAATTATATCGACCGTACTATCGATTCAAATAAAGATTTCATGCATTTTTTCCGAATTTTATGTGTGTTTTTAGTTTCCGATAGGTCTTAAAAAATCACTTGTTAGTTTGTGAAAATGTTTTCCTATTTTATTTCGCTAATAATTAAACAACTGATTTCAAATTTTGTATCTTGAGTAAAAAGAAATAATATTTTGTTTAAGGATCCTGTTTTAGTTTCTGAGATTTCATAAATATAAACTCAAAATATATTCTTACAATCCAAACCCTAAATTCAGCCTTTTCAGTGCAGTGCAATCGCCTGAAGCTCTGCTTCGAACTCTCATTAACTTCTGCAATATCTTTTTATCATTTCAAATACGAGTATCTAGTTTACTGGGAGTTAATCACTAAATTTGGTAAAATATCTTATATTTATATTATTATGCTAAAATATAAATTACAACTTAATTAACTACACTGAGTTACAAAAAAAGTCATACTTTTTGAAGTGTTGTTATCATTTTGATAATATGCCGCCATATTCTTGCAGTTTTTTTTTTTTATTTTTAGTTTAACGTTACATTTTTGTGCCTGTTTGCATAATCTTTTTCAAATTTCCTTTTGATACGAGCATAATATTGATGAAAACCGCATTTTAATCATTAGTTTAGTAATATAGACGGGAGTTATATCAATTTTGGCTTCCGTGATCCCGTAAATGTTTTATTAAGTTTATTGTTGTGGGTTTATTTGAATTTGTTTATTTATTAGTTTTTAGTGATTTTTGTGGAAAAATATGCAAATAACGACAGAAGAAGTCGCCAGCGCGCTGGCTTTAGTTGAGAATGGACGAAATGTGCGGTATGCAGCCGCTAAGATTGGAAAACCAGAGACAACGCTAAGAAGAGCTATTAAAAGGTACAGGGAAACCAACTCCTTCACCTGGCGTCAAGGCTCAGGGTGCCCAAGAGCAACATTTGCAATGGATGATCGATATTTGGTGCTTCAAAGCCTTCGCGATCTTCACCAAACAGCAGTTGAGCTGTCTCACAGACTGCGATCCGTTAGAGGGATAGCTGTGAATGCTCAAACGGTAAGGCGGCGATTAGTGGTTAGTGGCTTGAGAGCAGGAAGACCTGCTCGTGTACCGAGACTCACGGTACGGCACAAGCGACGTCGGATGCTCGCCTTCACCAAGATTGGACCGATTCTAAGTGAAGTAGAGCCCTTTTCACTGATGAGTCCAGGTTTTGTCTGCGCTAACCAGATGGACGTTACAGAGTGTGGAGACGATCAGGTGAGAGATACTCTTCGTCAACAGTTGCCCAGCATGAAAATTTCTGGGGAGGTTTCGTCATGGTGTGGCCAGAAATTTTCATGCGCGGAAAAACCAAGCTGTGCATCGCGGAATGATCGGTGAAATCCATAGATATTATATCAACAACATATATTATATCAACAACAATATGTGGTTCCATTCGCACCATTTATTGGAGAAAACTTTCTGCTGATGTAGGACGATGCTAGACCACACGTTACTAGGTGCGTTACCGATTACTTGCAAGAAGTGGAAATCGAAGTGATGGATTGGCCTGCGATCCCATTGAACACGTTTGGGACCTGCTGGGAAAAGTGATAAAGAGGCGACCTGCCTTTCCAGAGACACTTAGTGAGCTGAGATCTGCTCTGATCGAGGAATGGGATAATTTGGACGATAGCACTGTTACTAACCTTATTCAAAATATGCCCAGGGGAATAAAAACTTTGTTAGACGTTCGGGGAGGCAATACCCACTATCAAAGAAACAACGACTCGTTAAAATTTTTTTTTTTAAATCCAAAATACTAAATTTTGAAGTTTTTGCCATTTTTTCTTAATTTATGTTTAATTTCTAGGTTATTCCAATTTTTTCTTTTTGATATAAATACTATGTAAGTTTTTTTTTTTATTTTCTTGAAAGTAAGTATTCTAAAATTTAAAGATGCGCCACTTTTTTGTAACTCAGTGTATAAAAATTATACTTCATAAGTTTGAATTTTTAAGCGTTTATTATTTTATTCATAAAACTCGTATAGTACCTACCTGCATTTCCCTTTCTTTTTAGATATCAAACAATTAATCAAGCTTAATTTACAGCTGTCTATGGTTCTTACTATCAATCAATTTGTAACACCTTAAGTCTAGGTTTCACTTTTTGTATTAAATATTTAGTAAAAGAGGAGAAATGAGTTCACCAAGAAAACTGTGAAACACTTGCGACATAACCTAAAGGTATAGTCTTTCTTAACATACACATTCTACATGTGTAGGTAGACAGTATCATCTTATTAGAACAGGTGATATAAAAGACACTTCACGTGACATAGCCAGTTATATGCATTTTCTGCATCTATAGACTCTGGAAGAAGAAACCAGCGAAGTCTCTCTTGAGTCCGCACTGTTTACGCCAGACAAATATTAAAATTGCAAATTAGCATAATGGACAAACCATTGGGACGCCATCCATATCAAATATAGACATAGTAGGTTTATTCCATTAGCGGAACAATATTCAACTATTGTTTAAGCAGCACCTCTCCCCAAGCAATCTTATACATATAGGATAGTTAAATATGTGTGATTCGACACTACACAGCTAAGGTACGATAGATCTTACATTTTCCTCAGGTTTTCTTTTTTTCTGACACCTTGTTGTGGTTGGATCCGACATGAAATACGACGGTGATGGTGACGATGACGATGCGACCGACTGTCTTGTCGTGGTCTTCACTGAAATTATTGCTGCCTTCTATAATATCTAGCTTTTCTCTTAACCTCATGTACCTGAATGTATCTAGATATAAAACAGCTCGGGCTTGTTATTTGTTGTTTTGGATATTGCAACACCTTTACAAATTTGAATTCGACTCTGCCATACCATCTTTGTTAGACCTAATGCTGTTGTACGTGCCGTGTAGCGGTGTGAGGAGTTTGTATAAAATTTTGGATTTAGGATTTTGAAGCCTATTATATGCGGTTCCCGTTCCTCTGTTTTCTGCTTATACCTACTTAATGGGGTTTCTTATTTTCTTATTTTTTTTTTCTCCATCTCTCAGTCTCTGATTTTGTGTTTTGTGATTGCCATGATTAGGTTGCCACTTTGAATACATAATAATCCAATCTGAAATGCAAAGTGTGTCTCCCTCGATTATATTGTTCGAGTGATAATTTATGGGTTTTGAAGTTGTTTTCTATTGTATTGCGGGTGCGGGCGGGGGCGAAAGCCCCTGCACGTTTTTCGACCCCGGCACTGGTTTTGTTACCCTGCTGCATATCGTAAAGTATAGATATAGATAAGAGCGAGTAGGTACTCGTAGAATCTATTATAAATTTCACTGATGATTTATGCCCGAATTGATATCTGTTCCTGCTCTGTGTTATTGGGTAGGTTATAAGCAAGTTTTGGGCAATGAGTCCTCTAAAATGTTCCAAATATGGAAATTGTTTTAGTTTTTGTTTGAGGAAAACAACAAATTGGCAATTAGAATGTTTAATCACGCACCAAATTATCGCGTGTTCTTTCATATAAATGTCTTATTAGGCTTCTAAGGAGCGAAATTAGGTGAAATGTGTTTGGTGCCGATCAGGGGTTCGATTATGAAGTTTGAAAGTCATATAGAATTTTATTGACATACTATGATATTCTATATACATAATAAATAATAAAACAAGTAAATACAATTTAAGTATCCACCCTCTGAAAAAGAAATCGGGTTTTTGGTGAGCTGACCTTAAGTTTAATCACTAAAATGATACGTACACATTAAGTCACTTATGCTAAAATTCAAGAAGAAATATTTTTCCACTCAAATCCCTACAATATTTGAAAATTTTACTTTCAGCACTTACTGACCATTAAAACTCCATTTTTAAGAATTTTCCGTTAATCATCATCAAAGTTTCACCCCGTTCTTATCTTATCAACAAATTACTTGTGAATCTAAACAGCCACTATTTCAGTAGAGATTTGGTAAAAGTATGGCAAAGACGAAGGAAGAACTTATAGAAAATACCATTATCTAACATATCAGATAGTGCGCAAGAGTGGTGTTAACCTGGAAGGCACTATCTTCAACAGGTCTTCCCAACTGCTTGGCTATGTGGACGACATCGATACACTGAAAATAAATTCCTAGGTAATATTGACAAAAACGTTTTGTTGACCTTTAACAAAACAATTTTATCGTTTTGATAAAATTTTTGTCAATACGAAAGAATGATTTTGTTGATTTCACAAAATTTTTATAATCCAGCATGATTTTTTGTCAGTTTAACAAAATATGCACTACAAATAATATTGTACATTAAACAAACCAAGTTTTGTTAATACAACAAAATAAAACAGAGATTTTTGTCACATCGACAAACTTTTTTGTGATGTTAACAAAATGTTTGTTGTATCTACAAAAAATCTGTTTTGTAAATGTTTGTCAATGTCACAAAGTTTTTGTTAATTTTTTTTTGTCAATTTAACAAAAAATGAAAACATTTTTGTTTAAATGACAAATATTTTGTTTTGGGGTTGAATTATTTTGTAATATTGATAAAATAATATTATAAGATAGATAAAACTATTTTGTAAGGAAACCAAAAAATTCTGCGCGTATATTTTTTTGATCATGACATTTCTTTTGTGTATGATATAGTTCACATTTGGTTTTTGTAGAAAAATCGATGTAAGATTAACTGAACTTAACAAAAATTGCGTATTGTCCATACGCCCTCACAGATAGTTGCATGTGAGATCGTAGGGACGAAACGCAAAAAAAAAAAAATATTTTGACGAAATTAATTTTGTGGATTCAACAAAAGAAATTTGTAAAATTGACAAAATATTTTGTTGAATTGACAAAATATTTTGTTAATTTAACAAAACAATTTTGTTAATTTAACAAACAAATTTTGTTAATCCGATAATAATACAAAAAGAAATAATAACACTAGCAAAAAAATTGTTAATACAACAAAAGAATTGTTAATATGACAAATTGATTTTGTAAATTCTACGAAATTTTGTCACATTGACAAAATATTTTTGTTATTTCAATAAATGAATCTGTTAGCATAACAAAATAATTTTGTGGATACAACAAAATATTTTTTTTTTACCTCAACGAAATTCTGTAATTTTATTTTCAGTGAACGTTTGCATTAACGAACACTCATTTTAATAATAAGCTTTTATCATTTGGAAGCGTTTTTCAATCGTGTTACTTGTGAGGGTAATTTAGCATCAGTAACTAAAAAATACAAAATAGATTTACCGATGTCACCATTACACCATGACTATAACAGGCCGCCGAAATTCACTCGTTCCAATTAAAAATCCCCTTTACTAATGTACTTGTCAGGACTGATTTCTTGAAATACTTACGTACTTAACTATCCTTAGAACTTGGTTGTCTAGTAATGACAAATCCTACTCCAAGTCCTAATTAGGGTACTTCAAAGAAAATGGTTAAGAATTCAGTTTTCTCAGAATTTTCTTGTAGTGAAAAATTGTGCAACATAAATTCAAGTTTCCCACAATTCACTGCGTTCCAAATTTTTTTTAAATACTTTTAAAAGTGAACTTTTCCCCTAACCTATTGCAGCGACCCCACTGTGAATTATTTAAGTAAGAGATTCAATCAACAAAACAAAACATCAACTAGCGATGAAACTAAAAACGCTTCCTGAAGTGGGCGCAGCATAATTTAGATCAGCAGAGCCAGAGGTAGAAGCAACGACACCAGAAAAAATATTAGATTAACCGCTTCCTACAATCCCATCGGGTATTTGTATACATACCTACTCTGTGTCGCAATTTCAATCCAAGACGCGTGCACACTAAATATGGATTTTTATGGCTCAAAACTTTCGGGCTATTATGTGAAGGCTATTAACTAAAATGTTTCCATAATTTTATTTACTTGATTGGCTTCTTATGGCATGTTGACTTTATTAGTTACTGCCGCTTGCGGCAGATGTCGCACTTGAATTTTAATTTGTTAATTCTGTCATTGGGCACAATCCAATCCGATAACAAGTACGGGTACACCCACAATCGTTCTTATAAAACGAGTATGGTTGCATTAGACTGTTCGTGTTCTCAAGTATCTTTGATGATATTTAGAACTTTTGTTTAAAAAAAAAAAAAAACTTGAATTTTAATTTACATAATAATTTCTCAATTATTGTTGGCATTGAAATTGTGATAAGTGAGGCCAACTCAAACATACCTCTTCAGTTTTGAGGTCGGTATTGGATTGAATCTGCTTGTACCGCATCGCATCAGGGGAATCTCAAGTGACGTGCTGGTTCGATGAAGGATTTTTTCGTCGATTGAACTCGATAAATGCTCTGCTTTTGAGAAAACAAAATTAATGAATACGAATTAATTTTTGTCTTATTTATTTTTGTGTTGAACGAATATCAACAACCAGTCGGAACGCCCGCCAGCACCCAGGCGCACTCTACTGCTGGTGTACTACATACGTATTTAATTATTTGAGGAGGCTGATGAATAAGCGTGTTATGTGCACACTTAAGCGAAGCTCGGACGTGAAACGCGTAATTAACCTGGAAACTCATTTGATAATTTACATGTTCTGAATCTGAAAGCGATTTCTGATCGAGAACGATTATTATTTTATAATAATTCTTTTAGACAGTTTGTGATGCAATTATTGGTAGGGATCAGAGACGACAAGCTGCAATTATCACTGATCGGAATATAAATGATATTATTTAACGAAACGTTTATGTCCGCAGAGACAATTTGCCTTTAATGCAGGAAATCGAGCGATAGTTTTAATATTAGACAAGCAATAAAAATAGTTTCTTATGTAGATTAATCGGTTTGAATAGACAGCTACTAGCAGATCAGTACTGTCGTTTCTTAGAAATATGTTCATACCTGCACTTTTGATTTTTACTAGATGACTAAAGCAATGTTTGGTACGTGAATTTGTATTAAAAAAAAAACAGATGTTTCGAAACAGAATTTTCGAAAAATAAGACGTAGCTCCTCAAGGGGTTACCTGCTTAGGAGGAAAGGAGAGGAGACTTAGTTGAACTTCGTCGCGCCACCTATTCTTGCGGACACAATTTCACCTTACTTGTTGAAACCAGGCTGAGGAATGATCATCTTGACGGAGACATCTTCAACTCTATGTGGCGTGTGCTAAGATGCGATCGGACTCTCCTTTCTGGACAAAGCGCTGAAGCTGTGTTTTACTGGCAATATATAATTTCTTGTGTTGTTTTCCTGTAACTATCGAGGCGTTTTCATCTGATATCTGATTACAATTTACACCAACAAGTTTGGGCTAAAATTGCCGTCGAAGATAAAAATATTTATGTTGACTATAATTATTACACAAGCCAATTCAACTTGTGGAAGCTAACGAGGCAGCGACTAACATTATTTCATACGTTTTGAATTCTCTCTATGATTCTGAAGATTTCTTCTTTTTTCGCCGATTTCAATCTACCATGCCTTGACTGAATTAATAAAATGTCAGAGCAGCAATCTTCCATCAAAGTCAAATTTGTAGCTTAACAAATAATTTTTCTTATGTTCTTGATCTTGTCTTAACCAATTTTTGTGACAATTTCGTTTTAGTCTTCTTTAGTCTTTCATAGAAGTATTAAGTTTTGCTATTTTAATCGCGATAGAACTCATTCTGCATTTTAATGCAAAAATATCAGTCTTTGATTTCAAGAGAGCTAATTACGAGTTAATTTAGGCCTTTTCGAATGGTTTCTTGATTCAACGATGGTTGATGCTAAAGTTCGAAGTCTGCCATCAGTTTTATACATATTTCGTTTTTGAAAATTCTATTCCGAAAAAAACTTGTTACTTCCAAAAAAATCTCCTCCTCAGTATTATAAAATATTGACAAATTTAAAATATCGCAAAAAACAAAGCCGATGGGCAAATGGGTACTCTCCGTGGATTCCAGTAGGGGTTATAATATTTCCCGTTGTTATGATGAAAGTTATGCCAAATTGTGCTACGATATAGATATATTCTTAAGACAGGTTCAATGGTCAATTTTACAAATTCGTCAATCTTAAAGTAACTTCCATCGACAATGCAGTCGTTGTATATCCTGAAAGAAAGCACGTACTGTTAAATTCAAAGAGTTTTGTTGTATATTCTGAAAGAAAGGACGTAAAGTTAAATTCAAAATCCGCACTACAGTATTGTGGAGTGCCTTACCTGACTCAATATCTCCTTCCCATTACAGATTTCAGGTATTTCCTTTCAAATCGCCTCCAACTATCCTAAGCGCAGAACATTTTTAAGGGTAGACATATAATTCCTTAATAAAAAAAAACTTGGGAATTATTCGCTTTGTTTTTCGAAACTATGTACCAAACTACTAATATAGTATATACGAGTAATAACAACGATTTCCATCATATCTGGAAAACAACTCAGTTTTAAGACAGTAACAGTGTTTGACATTTTTAGCGAACTTAAACCCCTAATGTCGGAAAAAGGTAGTAGTGATATTCCACCATTGTTTCTATGAATAGCTGTTGTCAAATCATTTCTTGAGAATTTCAACCATTCAATTTCCTGAGGTTATTTTCTAAAAATGTTTTAATAGTTTGCTAATTTTTGAAAATTTCGAACGAACTTGCTCTCATGTAAATGACTAAGAACTTCAAAAATGAATGTTATTAGAGAAAAACGGTTCATAAGCATAAAATTAATATTTTAATAGACTTAAACAAATCCTTTAATAGTTGCAGCTAAAAACAGGATGCTATGAGTTTCAAGCAAAATATAAGTCTTTGTCTTCTTAAGTCTTCTTAAAACATTTTTAAGAGAAAAATGTTGGTACGACAATCTAAAGTTTTATTACTGTTCGAATAAAACTTAAATTTACAAAAAAAAAATAGTGAGCCGTTTTTGAGATATCGAATTTTCCACAAAAAATAGATTTTTTTTTTTCAAAAATTCAAAAAAAAATATTTTTTTTTAAGTTTTGAAATGCAATGTTTTTTAATCTTTTTTGAAGATTAAGATCCGTTATGTCAATAATGAGAAATTCTAAATTTGAAAAAAATGGTTCTATTGGTAGGTACAATCAGTAATATCCTTTTTTTTATTTTTTTTTACTAAATTACAGACCGTAATATTTAATAAAAAGAAAAAAATTTTAGCAAAATTCTCGTAATTCGTAAATCGAAAAATGCGGTTTTCGAAAACCATTTTGTTAACATTTGTGCGGAGTTATTTGATGGTAAAATAATTTTGTTTTTCTTACATCTTGTAATTTATATTAAGAAACTTTTATTTATCAAGTTTAAAAAAAAATCGAGTATGGGGTTTTTGAAATATTTAGTTTTGAAAAAAAAATTTTAAATTATTTTAAAAATCAAAAAAAAAATTGGAAAATTTTAAAACACAATAATATTCAAACTGCTGGGCAGCTTTTGCATGAAAAAAATTATCAAAATCGGTTGTAACGTTTTTGAAAAAATCAAAAAAATGGTTCTAAGGGGCTTACCAAAAAATAACCATTTTTATGAAATTTGTTTCAACCATTTCCTAGCTTTAACTAAATGAAATTTTTTGAATTTTTTTTTAAATCTATTGGGCAGTTTAAAAAAAAAAAATATTTATAAAATTTCGAAAAAAATCGTATGGCAGGTCTTAAAAAAAAAAAAACATGTGAGGGGGGGGGGGGGATTCAAAATGCAAATACTATCTACCAAGTTTGATGAAAATCGGGCGAACCGTTTAGGCTGTATTCCAAGAGACAGACAGCCTTATAGTACCTATAAGTCGCAAGTAAAAAATTAAAAAATGACAGTAGTGAAAGAAATAAAGCAATTAAAAATTATGACAGTTGGATGATGATGTGTGCTAAAAATAATAGCGAGCAAAATTTACATTTATAAATGTTATGTTAAAATTCATCAATTTTGTGGTAAAAAATGTCTTGCTTGTCGTTTTACATGCGATATTTTTTTTAACGAAGGTGTTATGATATGAAGTCGACACTATCGAATTAAAATCCCGGAATTAAGCATAACAGAACTATTTTATTTATATACAAATACTAATGTATGAAACTTTTATATGCAATACATAATGTCAACTACAACGATAGAGTGAAATAAGGTTCCGAGTTGGTGCAGAACAGGTTTTTACTTCCGATTTATATATACATTAATTTGTGCCTATGCCTAAAAATCAATATTGTGTCGATATCTCCTAAGGCTATGAGTTTCGTTAAAATTAATAAAAGAAGAGAATTGCACCATAAAAATACAATTTTTATAAGATTAGTAGCTTCAATAAAATTACAAGTTATGATTTTTAAGAACTCGTTTGTGAGTTTATGAAAAAAAAATCGTTTTTTTCTTAAAATTATTAGAAAATTACTTTTTATATTTTTTTTATTGGAAATACATTTTATTTTATTCTTGAATAAACGGGTTAATGATTTTTTTTTAATTTTATTTTTATTTTCACATTAACAGAACATTAAAATTTGAGTACGAGTACCTACCAAAACTAAAATGTTTTTAAAAATTGTACACGAGTATATGGTCGGACTATTGCAAAAGTCACTGACTTAACATTTTTATAAATTTAAAATGATCGAGTTTGATCATTTTTCCTTCTATTCAATCAGAATATTGTGAAGTTCTTGAAACTATTTTTGAAACTTAATTGAGTTTGAGTTAAATTGATGGTTTTGTTGAGTAATTGTATTGATAAATATGGTCGAAATTCATAACTTCGTGTTATTAATAATGGATACATTCTTCAAATTGTACATATATAGAGGACCGATTCGGTAATCAATCAGCCAACAAACGTAGGATCGTCCGAGAACATCGCTGCGTTCCGTGAAAGTGCTCAGCAGAACAGGAGGCAGTCGATTTCTTGTCGTGCATAAGAACTCGGCTTTTCGCAGACTTCAACTTGGCGAATTAAGCTTCGGAATTTTGGTCTACTAGAAAAAGATCCAACTGATCCAGGAGCTTAAACTTCATGACCATAGGCAACGCAGTGTGTTCGCTGAATGGTCTGACGGATCTATGCGGAAAATTCGCTGATTCGTATTTAATTAAGAAATCTAATGGCATTTTTCCACAAACTATTAAAAAAGTTGTTTAAGCTCAAATTACTAAAATTATCGATCCAACTTCGATCGATCCAAGATCTTAAATATTTCATGTCTAGGTTAGGTTATTTAGCTTATAGAGATTGAATTTAGGGAAAGATTGGAGAAATAGAAACTACTGTGAAGGTTAGATTATGTAGGATAAATATAGTTAAAAATTTTGTTTGTAGATCCTTAAAATTATCATGCAGGTTAGAACATTCTTTTCTTAATAGAATATAAATTTACACATCAATCCATAAAGCAGGTACTCCATGGACACGATCAAAATGCTCAACATTTAACCAATACTTACATGTTTCATGTATTGATCACACACGAAACCTACTACCTAAAGCATAATTCATTAAAAATGTTTTGATAAGAAATGGTATTTGTCTACGATCTTCGAAGGACCTCCCACAAATAAGTAATATGAGATACATATAGCTAAGCTCCAACGAATTTCCGAAAAATTCAAATTACAAGTTTTACAAGTCTTATCCGAAATAAATAATATATCAGTAATTTTCGTAAGAACGCAATTCGCTAAAGTACAAGTACCTTGATATCTAAAAATAAATTTAAGTAGGTAATACAAAAAATATGAAGATATTTATAGCATCCGTAGTCTTTCTTTAGCCATTTTAAAGCTTATCGCAACCAAGTCCGCTTATCAGTTAAGAACATACGATTTCTACAAAACACAATAACAACCTAATTTAGCAATCAAAGCCTTCCTTCCTGGCATAATGATTGCATCAATAAAAAAAAATATCATTAGCTAGAGCAATGCCATTAGGAAAAAAAGAAAACCAAAAAACACTTCCTTTCTGGTGCTATCTCTAATCAACACTTCACACAGACACTTCAAACACCTCTTACAACGCACCACACAAAGTCAACATAACCTCATTTTGCTGCAATACGAGTATCAAGTCCCAGCAGCGGAGCCTATGCATGTTGTATGGTATGAACTCAGCTGCCCGACAAGAAAGTGAACGGAGCGGAGGAGCGGGTGAATGATACCCTTCCATTTATGCGGCTTTGGAAAATGTTCAATATTCAAAGGCTGTCATGAGCACAAAGTTGCAGAAACATAGAGAGCTCTAGCTCGGGTGCTGAGTGCATTGCCCCAAGCAAAGGCTTACTCGAGCTTGAGGTTGAGGCCTACACAACCCTACACCTCCCCCAACCACGCTGTTCAATTTCGTCGATTACTCAAAGTGTGACAGCGTTGCCGCTGCTGCTTTATTGATCGACGTGATTAGATATCGATTCGGAATGCTAATTAATATCACAAACACTTATGTATGTGGATAGTGTGGCAAGAAAAAAAAATACATAAAATGTAGGCGTTTATATGGTGTTGCTGCAACCTGCAACCACAGCAATTATGAGAATGGATCGAAAGGTACTTTGTACTTTTGCAACTCTTGGCGTGGCTACGCGACTGTTTGAATAAAAAATATTACTTTCTTACCTTTTTGAAATATTTCCTTTTTTTATAAATTATTTTTTATTATTTTATGTTCGCTCGTTGTTTTGTGCTTAATTTTCATTTTGTGCAGTGTAACGTCCGCTTATCATGGATAATTTATCTTGATGAAATTTCGTTTTCGCTTTTTTCCTGGTTATTTTCTTCTTAATATTTTGTTTTTGCTAAAAAATGAAACAAAGAGGTTTTATAGCTCCTTTTTTATGTTTTTTTTTTTTTTTATTTCATGCTAAGCCGCAACTTGTAGATTAATGATAGTAACATAATAATACTTATTTTCTCCTCAACTTACAACGTATAGGAAGACTCTGGGAGGTGTGGTTGGAAAACAAGACCCAATGGTTTGCTAGTTAATAAAATTATAGAAATATGCAGGTTTTGAAAAGGTATTACATACATGTGTGACGTGTTGAATCTACGATTGGTTCTAAGAAGGTGCCTTAATAATTTACAAATCAATATACCAATTGGTGGATATAAAATGTTGGAGAAGGTACAGAAAATGTCAAATAATGTCAACAAAGCGACCGAGTTTCAAATGCGATACGAAAAAATAAACTGTAGAAGATTTCGTTCAGAAGTAGGAGAATACCTCCCAGAAGTCAAAAGTATGAACAATCCGACCAATAATAATGAAATTGATAGCACCATCTATCAGCCCCACCATTATTCAATCTACCACACCGAAAGGACCTTCAACAGGGAAAGTTATGAATACCGGCGGTGACTGCATTTAGAACTTCAGTTCACCAACACGATGTTCAAACAGGTAATTAAAAATCACGACAAAGAGGTTCAATGATATTAAACCTGGTCCTTACACATTTAAAAAAAATCAAACTGATTTTTAGAAGACCTAACTCAATACCTTCACGGACAAGAGCTTCGCCATCTGCTGCTGAACAAACAGAACCGTTCGACAATTTTGAGGATAGTTTTAAGGACCACCATCTCATACGTCTCCCTGACTTTATCGAAGAAGTAGAAACTCGAGATATATGTTACCCCTGCACAGACTTATTTAACAGAGAAAACCTCTCATAGTAGCCCCACTGACTGATGTTCTTACTTATCCTGAAGAAATGACTGACTTCATCATCACTGCTTGCTACAAAAATTCAAAACAAAGCGATATGATTTCTAACTAAGCATTTAAAAAGTTACCAAATCCTGATCTTCAAAAACAAGCTGAAAAACGACTAATTTCCTGCAGCCTAGATTGTACCCGTCTTAACGAATACAAACTGCGAAATCGAGGAACGATATTGGCCGATTTCGATGCTGCAATGAACAACATACTGAAGGTATTAATATTGAAGAAACTCGACGTATTTTGCAGAGAAAGAAATATCATACCGGAGTTCGAGTACGACTTTTGGAATAAACACTTTACCATACATCCACTGGTGGATGAGGACTAAAACTTGCTTGCTGGACTTCGAAAAAGCTTTCAGCAGCGGATAAAAGGACTACTTTTCAAACTGTCGGAACTTGGACTTCCTAATCACTTGGTAAAAATAATCAATATTTCCTTAATTACAGAATTTTTTAATGGACAGTTACCCCCCGTTTCACAGTGGGAAGTTAAACTCCACTTTTGGTTAAAACTTGAGTTCAACAACAAAATTGGTTTCACAGTTCCATTTAAACCTTCATTCTGTAGTTTAAGTTAATTGGCACTATTCAGCCGTTTAAAAACCTCAGTTCAACAACCCTTCACACATTTGAAAATATTATTTATTTTGATTTTATAGTTTTTTTTTTCCTGTCACAGGTCACAACTGAAATAAATCAAACGACCTTGATTGAAAACAATTTACTTAAACTACGTTCAATCAACTGAAGTTCACATTGGACTGTGAAACCGGACGAGTTAAACTTCAAATTTAAACTCCAGTTCAGGTTCAGCAGAACTTAAGTTTAAACTCTCACTGTGAAACTGGGGGTTAGGCAAACAAAAATCATCAACCAGGAGAATAAATGCTGGAGTGCCTCAAGGATGAAAACTTGGACCTCTGCTATTCAAAAAAATATTCTGTTGATCGACCAGTCGACATACCAAGAAGAAAGATGTATGTAGCTTTCTGCAGACGGACGACTCCATTACATGTCCCACCACAAATTGATGCACATTAAAAATGTATGGGAATATTTAAAATTTTAACGGATTTGAACGAATCTATAACTGTATGACACACAACGATGTGTAGAAAACACATCAATTTATTTTATTTCTTATTCATAAATAAGTACAAATTAAAAAATATCACAGAACCTTTAAAAAATGGTCTCTCACTTCAATAAGAAGGTATGCAGAGTTGAAGCAAGATTGAACTACATTTGAACCCTTTTGTATACGAACTGCGTCTATGTTAAATTGAATTAGGTTCGGTTCAACTCGATTGCTCTCGATCAGTAAAGTTAAGCCGAAATCTTGTTACTCGGCATATATCCACTTAGTACATATACTACAGTAGTACCATTTGGCATAATGGTTAGTGCGTTGGACTGTCATGCGAAAGGTCTCGAGTTCGATTCTCAGCCGCTGCAAAATAGTTTTTCAGGGGTGTACTGCCTCTTGCTAGGAATTGACAAATCTTAGAAGATTTGTATATCTTTTGTCATGGAAAGAGCTGCTCATTAGACGTTCGGAATCGGCAGACAATTATAGGTCCCTTTCGTTCCTGGTAACACGCACACAGGAATGTTTGTGAGTTGTAAGTCAATAGGTCCTGGTTCACTTCGAGCTGTTGCACCACCAAATTAAATTTTTTTACATATACTACACGGCACAGTGCCTGGAATGTAAAACATTTTGGAGTGGGTTGAAGAAATGTCAACATGTTAATAACGAATGTGTCGACGATAAAAGTAACGGTAATTACTTTGATGAACCTGATAGATGTAAAATTGCGAAATGAAAAAGGTGATTTTCATCATTATTACGTCACGCATTATGTCAGTATTTGCTTTCAAAAACAAACACACAATGTGATGCTTCTTTTCCTTCTGTTCCTCTTGTCGGGGAGGTGCCAGGATCGGTCTTGGTCGAGTCGGTATCCTTTTACAAGGATCCGATTCCTGAACCTCCCTTTCAGCTGGGGCTAGGCGGCGGTTGATTCTAATTCTTTGGTCCATCCTGATCGCTGGTTGACTGGAAACTGCTGTTGGTCTGTTCGGCTCGGTGGTCGGTTGCTGAATGATTTCAGATAAATTCGGTGAGTCGGTTTTAGCTGCTAAAGCGTTAGCGCCATGCCCTTTTAAATCTCGGACATGGGCTCGGAATTTTTGTTTGTACTCTCCTTTTTTCTTAAGGAGAACTATAACTGGAGAAATAAATTTTAATACTTCATAAGGGCCGTCGTATCGAGGGGCTAATTTTTCTGTAAAATAGTTGACTGCGGATGAGAGGACTCGTACTTTTCTGTACACTTGTTCCCCGATACTGGGCTTCCATGGACGTCGTCGAAGATTGTATGCTTTTGCATACAACCTTCGGTTTCTATATTCCGGGCGGCGAGCATTTCTATAAGCTCGTTTTTCTTGAGCATGTATATGAAACTGAGGCTCCTGAACGGATTGATTTCGTCCATGGCGGCGTTGGCTTCGTTTTCACTCATTTTATATAGACGGTCGCTGGCCGGCGGTCGGTAGTCGGCGGTCGGTAGTCGGCGGTCGGTAGACGGCGGTCGGTAGTCGGCGGTCTGTGAACGGCGGTTGGTAGTTGGCGGTCGGGGATCGGTGGTTGGTAATCGGCGGTCGGTAGTCGGCGGTCGGTGATCGACGGTCGGTAGTCGGCGGTCGGTAGTCGGCGGTCGGTAGACGGGTGGAAGACCTCTAAGAATTCTTTACGGCGGATCGGTCGGAGTTTGGACGAATTCTCTAAAGGTCCCTGCTCGGGCGCCAATTTGTGATGCTTCTTTTCCTTAGGCTGAGGTAAGCTCGCCGGATTCCAGGGTCGTCTCGAGAAAGCACGAAACTCGAGTATAGATAGTCGACCAAACTGCTCTCTCCAAATGAAAAATAGATTTTCCTTTTTTAGATTTTATTTTTATTAATCCAATAAAGCGGCTTAAGACTAACCAATATGATACCTATAGATAATAATACCTATTATATACGAATTTAATCATAAGATCAAGAGCCCATCGACACCGGAAGGGTGAAGGGGAATAACTTAATAATACGACAAGAGCCCGTCGACACCGGAAGAGTGAAGGGGAATAACTTAATAATACGGCAAGTGCCCGTCGACATCAGAAGGATGAAGGGGAATAACTTAATACTACGGCAAGTGCCCGTCGACACCGGAAGGGTGAAGGGGAATAACTTAATAATACGGCAAGTGCCCGTCGACACCGGAAGAGTGAAGGGGAATAGCTAAATAATACGGCAAGTGCCCGTCGACATCAGAAGGATGAAGGGGAATAACTTAATACTACGGCAAGTGCCCGTCGACACCGGAAGGGTGAAGGGGAATAACTTAATAATACAATGTTTTTGTTGTTACCACACAGCACGCTATGGAGCAACGGCCCATCGACTCTTAGTAGAGAAGGGGAATATCGGGGGAAACTTGTGCTTCTGTATTATAAAGTAGAAACCTTAATAACCATCGGCGAGCAAGCTTCGAATTTCTTTGGATTTCTTGGGTCCATAAGGCAATTCTCCTGCAGGAACCAACTGTGAACTCTATAACGATGAACCACAATATCGCGTATATTTTGTTTTTGTATTTCGGCTGCGTGTTGTCTTTGGTTATTTCACTTGGTGGGTATGCAGATGGAGGTTGATTGGTGTCGGTCGGTCGTAGGAGTGTGACGCTTCGTTACAACAATTGTCAGTTTCATCAAAGTGGAGATTTTTTTCGTTTGTGAAGAAATAAATCTTTAAAAGTGTTGAAGCCTTTTTAGTCGATGTTGCCTCACTTGTGAACTTGAGGAAACAAAATTTTTAGGCTTTAAAAAAAAAAAGATACAAGAATGTCATTTCCTTCAAAGAATACATTTTGACGTTTGTGAAGTAGTAACCAAACAAATCTAAATTGAAAATCTGCTTATGGGTAGGTAATCTATGAAATAGTGAAGAAGGGTTTTTAGTTGATGTTGCATCACTTGTTCAGTTGAGAAAATGACAATAAAAAAAAGATATTAGTAGATAGTCTAAATTTTCAATTCCTGATTTTGTCAGTCTTGTTTCTTGAAAGATTTCGAAGTGAAGTTAAGATATGTTTTACAAAATTTCGTACAAATGTGTTTATTGACATGAATTAATTATTTTTTTATCAAGCAAATTGTCTATGTTACCGTTGATTAATTTTACAATGAAAAAAAAAAAACATATTTTTTTACACCTGTTCTAGTCTATTTTTATGAAATTCGTAATGAGGTGACCAAACCTGACAAGCGTATTCTAGAATGGTTCGAACAAAAGATATAAAAAGCTGCTTTATCACGAAAGGGTCGGAAAATTTTTTCGACTCTCTTTTTATCCAACCAAGAATTGAATTAGCTTTATTGGAAATAGAGTTTATAATATGTTGAATGAATTTGAGTTTGCGATCAAATGCGACACCAAGAATAGACATAACTGTTTCACGAGATATTGATATACTATTAAACAAATAGTTGAACGAAATAAAAGAAAACTTTCTTCTAAAACACATAGTTTTACATTTATCGATATTTAAAAAACAGACAGTTATGAGTGCACCAGTCAAATAAGATCACATTGAAATTTTTCACAATCACGAGTATTTGAAATAGTTTTGAAGATTGTTACATCGTCGGCGTAAATGAGGCACTTGGAATATTTTAACACAGATGGTAAGTCGTTTATAAATAAAATAAAAAGGATAGGGCCTAAATGACTACCCTTTGGTATTCCTGAATCGATTTTAAGTTTATTTGATTCCCAATATCACCGAATAAGATCTATCGAATAAGTAAGATTGAAGCCATCTTACGAAATTTTCGCTAAATCCTAATTTTCTTAATTTAAAAAGCAGTGAAGCAGCAAGTGATGTACACTGTTTTTCAAAATAATAGAGGGTATACTATCAGGAACTGCTATACAGCTGTCGTCAAGGTAAGATATAAACATTACAATGTTGTCAATATCAATGTTAAAGTTCATATCAGTCAAGTAAGTAAAAGATTTCAAATGGTCGAAGTTTTAAGCCATTTCGTCAGATTTATCACAGATTGAGAAATAACAGTTATAGGTATCACAGTTTGAAGTATCACAGTTGAAGGCATTTTGAAAGAGGTCAGAGAAAAGTTGCGTTATAACCAGTGGGTTATGACTTGAAATGCCATATAACAACACTTTGTTTCAATCAGTATTGCAAAAATCTTTTAATAGGATTTTGTTTTTAGAAAAACACCGATGCTATCAATAGTGAAATATTTCAATGCCAAACCTTTTTTACCTTAACTTAGCAATAAACTTTAAGGGCCCCAAATAAAAAAATTCTACTCATAAAAAACTCATAAAAAACTCATTAAAACTTGGTCGAGACCACCAACTGAAATCTTTTTACTGGATTTTTCCTTTTATCTATTGCCAACTTTTAAATAACAATTACAAGAAAGGTTTTCTTGTTAAGATAAAAAAAAACTATTCAAGTTGAATCACCACATAACCTACCTACTTTCACCTCTCCCATTCCACTTCAACCAACATTACATACGGATATTTTCTATAGCTACATAAACATGCGGTTTAACTCGAAACCGCAGATGGTAAAGCCAACTCCCTAGGTCGGGCGGTTGGTCGGTCTCGTTCAATGGCAACTATATCGTGTTTCCTAAAGTGCACACACTAACTACTTTGGAAGTTGAAGCTCTGTCATTCTTCCAGCCTACGGCACACTCCCCTGGAGCTTGGTGAATAAGATGTTGCAAGGACCACACGACTATACGACTACTGCACCCAAATGGTAGCTCAAACGGAGTCATTTGATAAGCCTTTGGATGCTTGAGATTACAGTTTACAAATCTGTGTAACCCTAAAGACCACAAGCCTACAGCATCACGTAGCGAAATAAATAGCACTATCTTTGGAAGTTAAACTAACTTGAACTCAAAATCATAGCTGAAGCTGGTTTAGCATTTAGAGTCTTATCTCTCAACAGTTGAAACCGGCAAGTGAAAGATTAGAGAATTCTAAGGCGGCTCAACTTCAAGGGGTGCCTTGATGTCTATCTGCGCGTTTCGTCTCTCTAAACGGTTTGCATATAAGCTAAGTGTTTGCATTTAGACTTTCCTCGTTATTTGCTCGGTAATTAGGTCCCAATTGTTGGGCTTTGAAGTCGCGCGGTCTCGTCGTACAAACAAAGGAGCGTATATAGTTACAGCATTGTATCTTCTGCTTTTTGACTATCTAGAGGTCGATAACCATAAGGTGAAGCTAGATAGCATACTCGCAGTTATAGTTTGTAGGGTCTATGCAGAGAGCGGATCATATTTACAGCGCTTCCTGCACTTTATGGCCCATACCAATACACGCAACGCACACGATCGTAAAAACTGTCATTTCCAACCCAAAAACTTTGAATCTTTTCGAATTTATATCTTTGGCTCTTCTTCGGTCTTCGGTTGGACTGTCATTAAAAGAAGTAAGACGTGCTATGAAAGTGATGGTAATGTGATGATGATGATGATGGTGGATGCCAGGAGGACGCGATCGTAAAATAATTCCAAAGGCAATTAATTCGCGTTTATTCTCATTTAGTGAAACAGGCTTTTTAGTTCCTATATAGCTTGTGTCATTAATGGACACGGACTTGCGTGTTCGAAACCTCAGGCGTTTATTTCCTCTTCTGTGCATGGGTCGTTTTTTTTTTATTTTACTTTATTTTCATTGTTTTTGGTTCGATAGAATAGAAGGTGGAGGCGTGGGTCTTTTTTATCGTTTGTAGTCTTTTTTACGATTTTTTAGAGTAATTAAATAAAATCATCATCATTGGTAGGAGAACCAATACGAACAATACATAGGGCAAGGATTTTTAATTTACAAATTGTTTTCTTGTGGTTGGGGATAGTTATCCCCGAAACCACTTAAGTGTCTGCATAAGACTTCTCATCACGTTCGGTTGAATAGATTTATGTATGTATGTATGTGAATCCTATGATCCTTGTTTATTTTTGGTGGATGGCTCACCGACTTCCTTGCATGAGAGTATCGGTTTGTAAATATGAAGCTTGATGCATATTATTCTGCGTGAATGTTTATTAGAATGTAAGAACTCACAGCGAATTTTCAAAAAGTTGGAAAGTTTTGGTCATTGAGGTGAGGCGTTTTTTTCTATTTCTAATGTGCGCGCGGGGTTTTGACTACTCTTACAAATAAGAAACACAGTGTGAGCATTAGCAAAATTGAAAATAATTTATGCGGAGATACCGATATACATTGGTTTTTAAGTTCTTGATTTCAAAATGGGAGGGAGAAACAGAGAGGCATCTGTACCTTTCCACATTCATGTTGTGTGGTTAACGAAATAATCTCAGTACGAAACAGTATCCTAGATTGGACTCAAGGGTAAATTGATGAATTATCTTATGGGAGAAATACACTACCTTACCAGAATTTACTTTAATATCAGATTTAAAACAATCTAGTACGACATACATATATTGAGCGGTTCGAAAGATAATTTCTAATCAAACGAGTAAGATATTCATCAATAATAAATGCCCGTATTTCCTGCAAGAGAGCTACATGCCAATTTGTATCAAATGCTTTTGAAATATCAAGTGCATTGATCTGAATTTCTCCACTGCGTTTTTGTGTGGGAAAGTCTCAGCGAGGGTAAGGGTTACTGTTGTAAAAGAAGGACATTAGGGAAGAATTCCAGACAACTTCCATAGTGCCAAAGTCCAGCAATGATTTCAAACAGCTCAATTTAAGTCTTTCCATAAAGGCGGGGCCAGTAAATCCATGAAAAATTAAATAAAAACACATTTTTTTCTCAACATATTCCCCTTTTGGCTTAATAAACTTCATCCAACGTTTCTCTAATTTTTTGATGCCCTTAACATAATACGAATTCTCTATAACCTGAAAATAAGAGTTTGTTTCAACGATGACCTCTTTCTTCGACCCACATCACTTACTTCCGAGAGAACCATGTAGCAAATCACCCTACTCTCAAGCCAACTGCTGTTGTTTCGTCAAAGCAAACACTCCCCTAGCCCTTCCCAAGGCAGCACTTATATGCCGCTCGAAGGTACTTAACTACACTTTTCCTCATCAGTGGCTATCCATGTAGCCCAACGTATCCTTTAGAGCTCCAAGTAAAGGAGTCCCAAAAATAATAGATTCAGTTTTCTGAAAGTTGATTTTTAACTTCCAGTCATGGCAATATCGCTGAATCTTGTAAAAGTCACGCTGCAAGAGAATGGCTTCGTCTTATGGAAGAGTTCGGTACACTATAAAGATTGTCGGCATACGCAATTCACTGAATTAGACTACCTATCAGATAGAAGGAGTAAATGCTGAATAGAATCGGCGAGCTAACATCTTCTGGCTGAAGACCATTTTAATATTGGAGATTGAGGTAGAACTCACATAGCCGCTTTTGACAACAAACTTTCTATCGTTGAGCATGTCAATAGTGGTTTGCTTATGCCAAGCTTTAAACCAGACAGACACCGACAGACACTGCCTATAAGATGTGTTTCCTTGGATATCACAGATCAGCTTAGACGCGTCATGAATTGCTTTCTGTCCCGCCTTTAAACCAAATTTATCATCCGGTATGATCTTCTTGTCCTCCGCTCACTTGGACATAGTTCCATCAATAACCTTTTCTAATAAACAGTGTGGTGTAAGTTTCCACTGCCTTCGAAGGTATCACTCGTAGTACAACGTTGGATATACAATCGACCCCTGCCGACTTCTTTTTCCTTATTTTATGGCTATATGTAAACAAAGATTTTAAAAAATGCTTCAACTCGAATAACTTAAACGCATATAAAATGCGAGATAACTTTTATATATTTTTTTTAAATTTCAGAAAAATATTGTAATCTGAATTTGAGATAATTTTTTAAGACAAGTTTCACAAACGAAATTTGTCAATACCTGTACCTTATTATTTTCGAAAAGAATCTTCCGAATTATAAATGCTGAGAAATTCTGATTGCGGCGTCATTTTAAATTTTCTACCTTAGGAACAAATCTGACGAAGTAATTTGAACAATCCTACTGCCGGATGAAACGTCCTTCACAACCAACTATTAAGGTTTATTTTATCTGGAACAGTATAAAGAGTTTTAAAGACACTCCGTCTGCTCTCAGAAAAATGACAACATTCCATTCTTATCAATCCACACGGAATCGCACTTTTCCATCAAAATTTCATTTCAGTTTATTACCTTGCCTATTAAAGAATCTCCAAACGACCTCAGCACACATTTTAGCTGAAGTATCCTCAAAATATATTTTTACTTAACAATCACGCACAAACCTTTTATTACGCAATAACACTTCGAATTGAAAACGTATTCCTTGCTGTTTGAATCATTCATTAACTAAGAATGCCAACATTTTAAGGTATTCTAGACTTGTAATTATAGTCATAAGATTTTCCAGCAACACCTTTCCATATATTCCTCATCAAAACACTCGAGTCGTGAATTCTTAAGTAACCCGTATATTTTTCTCCAAATTAATCCCAATGAAAAACCTCCTATAACACAGTAATAAAAACAAAGACTTTTTCTCCAACAAAATAAGACATACGAATGTTGCTCCAATCTGTCAAGCCATTAGGAACAAAACAAAAAAATAACAACCCATTACGAGCTTCTTTCACACAAATATGCGCCATTTGGTTAAACGTAAAAACCCCTAATAAATACATTTGCTTTCGGAAAGAGATTCTTGCCTGAACTAAGTAAGGCAATTACCCGGCACATCTCTTTCTGAGAGAAGGAGCGACACCTTTTATTACGTACATGCATCACGTGAAAGTATAGATCATAATCAGCAACAAAACGGTAATGCTTGCAAAAGCGTATACCAACCTACGCAACACATTCATAAAAGATAAGTACGACACTCTAATATAATAACCTTCAGAAGCAGTGTATCTAACCAGCAGCCAACATGCACATAACATTTGAAACATCAAAACCATTAAAATCCTCCAAAAACATATCCGAGTGGATCATACCCATGCCCGCTCCACGCGCACTCTCATTAAAAACAATCTCGTGTACACAGTTTAACATTCGAAAAGACGGACTGGAGGAACATTTGATATCTGCTTACCAACGAAACGTACGAAAGAACGGAGAACTTTATCACTTACACCTAATCAGCTTCGCTTAAGCAGCAATAAAGTTCATCCTATATAGCCTACATTATATGCAATAAACACCGATAGTACTTAGTGTATCTAAGATACCTTTCCATCTCGCAACGGCTTCAATGAAAAGATACTTAGTTAGACAACTGCGGCGGTGTAGTGTTGTATTTAAATCTGAGTTTGGCTTTTTTGGAGTGGAGCTTGTTCTCAAGCCCGTCCGTGGTTCCATCTTCTTCGCTAAACCACATCAGAAGCACACTTAGGGTTATAAAACAATATTTTACCCTAAACCCTGAACTCCCACCACTTGGCCACCCTCTTAGAAGCGAATCTATACAAAACGTATAGTCGAGGATGAACGTTAACAACAACAACAACAACAGAGCATTAACGAACAAAAAGATACAAGTATATCTATTCCAATTGAGAGAAAACCAGATCCACAAATATTACTAACTAATATATCTATATTGTTGAGTGTGTAGAGTCGTTTATCCAATTCAAGGTTCCAAAACAACATCACTGGAGTGTAATGTGCTCACATGGTGTTCCAGATTTGAGAAAACCATATTTCTATTAGAAAATGAGGGCTCCCACTTACTTTCCCAGGTGAAGTTTTTAAAGTGAAGTAATGGATTACTAATACCACGAAATGCATACTTAGTGCAAGAAGCAGTTTTTGCTCGTGTGAATATTTTGCTCAATAAAATAATAAAATAAAATGCCCGACGAGATTTGATATACATATTCGAAAAATGTATGACAAAAAAAATCGAAATGCTTTAGAGCAGTTTTCTCAAAAATCAATTCCTATGAGCTTTTTTAAAAATAAATTTGGGATGGCAATCTTAAGTTTTTACTAATTTTCGCTTAAAAAAATTATTTCAAAAAATTGAATTCTTAGAAAAAGAAAATTGATTTTTTTCTTAATTCAAAAAAAGTATTTTTTTGAAAATTTTGATAGGCAATGTTATTCAAACTTAAAATGAACTTGTATGTAAAAATTTTGATTAAAATCAATTTAGGAATTGACGAAAACGTCGGAAATATGTCGTCCTAAGAAGAAATGAGCGTATCTCCATTTTTGTAGTTTTGAGATAAATGCATTTATCTCTTTCTAGTTTTCACGACCTTCAAATTCAATGTTTTTTGAAAATTAAAACAAAACTAGCTAGGACTTGCGCATGTTTGCTTAGTTTAAACCAGAGATGTTGAGATATGCCTTTTTTGCTTAGTGAAGACACTAAAAAAATGCTTAAAATTTTATTAAATAAGTTGGAAATCATTTCTTAAATAAAAATGAAGTGGCATGGCATAAGCAAAAACAAAAAAAAAAAAAAAAACAAAGAAACTAAACATAAAAGCGCAAAGCAAAAAGCTCGTAACACACAAAGCACATGAAAGCAGGAAATTTTGGGATATGGGCCTTTTTCTACTTAGTAAATGGCAGATAAGCAAATATGAATTTATGCAAGAACAAAAATTAAAAGTCGTTTTAATGGTTTCTTTAAAAAAAATAAGCTTTTCTATACAAAATTCTTAAAAAGTTTTTACGCCAACTTTAAGTTTTTATTAATGTACGAATAAAAATTAAATTTACAAAAAAATATAAAGCCGTTTTTAATATACTGAGTTTAAAAAAAAAAAAAATGAGAAATTCAAAATTCGAAAAAATGGTTCTATGGTAGGTACAGTCAGTAATATGTTAATTTTGTCCGACCACTTTTGAAATATGCATCTCAGGTCTGGTCACCTTATTATCAAGTTCACATTGATCGTATTGAAGCCGTCCAACGAAGATTTTTACGTTTTCCCTTTAACCTTCCTCCATATGAAGAACGTCTAAAGCTTCTAAGTTTACAATCTTTATATGCGCGCCGTAACACTTCTGATATTATCTTCGTACATCAGTTATTAACATGTAACATTGACTGTCCCTGTTTACTACAACAGATCGGTTTTAATACTAACCAACATCGTTTTCGATCTACGATTCTTTTTGACTCCAATACCAAGAATGTTGAGTAAGGTAAATAATTCTAACATATTTGACTTAAACCTTAGTAAACCCTAACTTAAACATGCCCTACTACGCTACCTCTCCTGATACTTATCCAAATTATCTTATTATTAATCAATTTATTAATTTTTAGACTTAAGTACTTAATATTAGACTTAAGATATTTTTATTGTGATATAGTATAAGTAGCTTGTATTAAGCTTAATTAAAATTACTACAAAATTACTAATTTCAAATTTGTTTTTATTAAATTATAGATCGTAAAAATTAATTGGAAGAAAAAAAATTGTCTCAAAATTCTGGCACCCGTTTTCGAGAAAAATACGATTTTCGGAACCAATTTTTTATCATTTGTATTGCGGGTACCTTTATTTTTAGGTAAAACAAATTTTTTTTCTCAAATCTTGTAGATTGTATTAAGAAACTTCAATTTATGAAGTTTGAAAAAAATCGAGCATGGGGTTTTCGAAATATTGAGTTTCCAAACAAAAATTTTGAATTTTTTTTTTAAATCGAATAAATTCGAATACCCAATAACATTCAAACTTTGGAGGAGCCTTAGCATAAAAAAATGATGAAAATCGGTTGAACCGTTTTCGAGACAGTCAAAAACAAAACAAATAGTTCCAAGGGGGGTACCAAAAATAACCATTTTGTGGAAATTTTTTTTCAACCATTTCCTAGCTTTAACTAAATGAAATTTATAGATTGTTTTTTTAAACTCTCTGGGACGGTTCTCGAGAAAATAAATATATTTATAAGATCTAGAAAAAAATTCGTATGACAGGTACCGTTAATTTTGGTCTTGAAAAAAAAAAAAAAGAAAAAAGCGTGTAAATGTAAAAATCTAATTAACGATACTTATTATAGAACCTTTTTTATTTTCGACTTTCTCATCAATTGCTCTAATGGTTTTGACTTAACTTTTTGAACAGGACCTCCTTTAAATTTTAATTAATAATATATACATATATAAAAATATTCGAAAAATAAAAACATTTTTTCGATTTTTTGAAAAAAGTTTCAAATTTTTTTTTGAAAAAATCAATATCTTCAAAACAAGTGAACGATTATTTTTTGAAATTATTTCCTAAAATCTATATTACTTAATACTTAAAATTGACATTCCAAATTTTTTTCTTAAAACATTTTAGAGAAATTTCTTATATAAAAAATGTATTTAATAAAAAAACGCTTTCTCAACTTTGTTTACATAAATTGATAGTTTTCAATGAACATTTGAATATTTTTATCTCATGAGATCCATTTGTTATATTTCGTTTAAAGCATTTTTTTAAATTCTAAAGTACTTTTACATTAGAGCAAGTACGTGCAATCCAGTCGTGGTTTTTGATATATTAGGGCGGCGAAATGGGTATATGGATTGTACCGTTTATATCATTTATTTAAAAAATTGTTTACCTAAAATGTAGGTCAAACTTAATATACACAGATTAATTTCTATCAAAATCGGATAATTCGTTTTTGAATTGATATAGTTACAGTTGTTTTCGGAGATAAAAAAAATCAACTTCACTTCTTGTTAATCTGCAAAAAATCGAAAGTCCTGATTTTGAAAAAAATCGTTATAGTTCGAACCTCAAACATAGAGACGAAACACTCGTTTCGATGTTTAAATGAAATTTCGTAATAACGTCGGGTATCGGTCAGTCATGAATCTATTCGTCTGTATTATCTGTTTAAAATCGTGCCAGACAGTTAAAAGGTGGATAGACTTGTTTCAAATTTGCTACAAAGGCTTTTAAAGGGATTCATCAGGGGAGAAATTTGAAGGCATATTTAAGAATATCTAGCGTTATAGACCGAGTTTGCTTTTTAAAATTATTCTAAAATGTTTCTAATTGTTTTTTTTTATAAAATTTTTTAAGTAGTGATATTGTAAATAATTGTAACAAAAGTGGAAAAAAATGGAAAATTGGTTTTGGAGATTTTGGATAAAATTATTTATTTTTGGATTATTTATATATGTTTTCAGCGCTTTATTTTCTATAATAAGCATGTTTAAGCATACTTAAATTTGTCGAATTCTGCGTCAGAGCTTGGGCCTACACCCGTACAAAATTCAATTGATACAAGAGTCAGAAATTCATTCAAGTTCATCATTAGCAACGCTGTTTGCTTGCTAACTGCACCTGAGCGCTTCTAAGCGAAGCCAAGTTTTGGCTGAATAATCGTCTTTATTGACGAGGCGGGCATTTGAGCGGTGTCATATTCCATACATGTATGCCATGGGCCTTTCAAATGGAAAAAGAATTTTGTTAATACCTCACACACAGCTTGGTTAATAACTTTTCAATATATACCCGCCTTTATACAAGACACATAATATTACATCTAAGCAACTAATTTAATTTTTTTTTAATATTCTTTAGAAAAAGTTGAATTACTACTTGAACTATAAATCAACTTAAACTCCACAAATCTACTACAAATCAAATGAACTTCTAGTACATTTTATAAATGTGGGCTGTCAAAAAAAAGAGCTGATTAACTAATCAGTGAAAAAGAGAACGAAAAGCAACTGCATGCCTAGTTCCACACGAGATATAGGTATGTATGAAAAATGTTTGAACATTTTTGAAGTTTTGATGTAATAACATAAAACAGAACACTTAGACCCTGCCTAACGGCACCCGCACATATTACTACAATTTTTTTACATGTACAAGAAATCGCTTGAGCAATCACTTTAAGCCTACGAAAATTTTGTTCCAGCCCCACTCTGTTGTATTTTAAATCCTTTTCGAGCCACAATCAATTCAGTTTGATTCTGAGAAATTGAGAGTGGAGATGGAGACTTCTGCTAGTAATCTATTACATTTTTAAATTAAGCTCAATGAAAAATGTACTACAAAAAGGAATAGAACGAAAATTTTGGTTTGTAATTTATTGTGTCTGGCATTCCCCTTTAAGAGGTATTTAGAGGTATACTTACATTATATTAAGAAGCCTTCAAAATGTACTCAAATGAGCGTATTTCATGAGCTTCTCATTCTATAAAGTATTTCTTAATGTCTTATTATTAGAATGACATACCTATTTAAAACTGAAACACACTGTGTAGCGCGATGTTTTTGTGTTTGCTTTTGATTCGTTTTTTCTGTTGTTTTTTTTTTTTCTATGTTATTTTAGTTTGCTGCAAAACGAAATTTTGTGTTGTCGATGTACGAAGTGCAGTAATATAGCAGCAACAATAAAAAAAGCCAACAAAACGCTTCTCCCACATCCACGTCGCGCAACTCCACCGAAGACCGATTCGACCACGATCTGTTCGACCATCCAGCTAGCTAGAGCATCTAACAGCCAGCACCCAACACAGAAGATAAAACTCTTCTAATGGAAAAGATTGAAGGTAAAATAAAATTTAAGTGTAGTCAAAGCCTGAGTGTATAAAGCTCTGTCTGCATTGCTGCTGCTGCTGCTGCTGCTACTGCCACTGCATTCCGTCGCGATGCACCCACCGCAACAACTTCCACTTGATATGAGTGTTTGTTCATTGTATCTGGAGCAGATAACACAAAATGCAAAATGGATTTGTTCTTATTATACACACCGAGTACGATAAGTTTTTTAAATATTTTTTTTGTGCGCTACACAAAATACCACACTTTTCGACGCCTCTTTTGTTCCTTTTTTTTTCATTTTGGCATTAAAAACGGGCCAAGTCACTTCTTCTTGTTCTGGTGGAAAAGGATGTCATGAGAAAAGATTTCTGTGGGAAGATACTCGTATACGTAATGTAACATTTAAGTTTTTGGTCACGTTTGAATTTTAGAGGTCAGAGGAAGCACCTGCGGTTGGTCTCATTTTATGGGGATTGTTGTGTGTTCTAGTTGTCTTCACTTTTTAATTTTTATTTATTTTTTGGGGGCTTGTGAACATATGAAGTTCATGTCAAGCTAATATGTACCAACGCAGGTACTTTTGATAGAGAGAGAGAGTTTTGTGTTATAGTAGCAGTAAGGTTGGAAAGTACAGGGTGGCGGACGGTATTCGGGTGGATTTGAATCGGTCATCCTTCCTGACGGTCGTATATTGTTAAATGTGGGGTTATTTTAAAGATGGGAACTTAGTTTTAAATTGCCAAGATGTAGCCTATTTTTTAGATGCCCGGTCGATCGTTCGTCTTCGTGTGCAGCGTGACTTCCATTCACATTTCAATATCGCTCCCCGCGGTAGATTTCCCATACGAAATCGAATTCTTACATGGGCTTATACCTTTCAGAGTACATGAAATCTGTCCATCCTACCGATTGGGCCTTAGGGAACGATCTGTACCACAGAAATCATCGAGAGGATACGAACTGCATTTGAGCAATTTCCCAGACGCTCACTTCGAAAAAAGGTGGGTTCCCTCTACATTTTGAGGCATTCCATTCAACTAATAGTTAAGGAACATCTTCATATACAGATACACCATAACTAGATGAATGTCATGCAAGAATTTTCGGCAATGAATTTGAAGCCAGACAAGCTCGCTTTCTAAAATAATCTTGCTGCGGTGCTTCTAAGCGTTATCGATTTCTTCTCTGACGAGGCACATTTACACCTCATTGGATACGTTAATATATAAAATATGTGCTGCTGGAGTGAGAAGAACCCCAAGGACTCCATCAGAGTCTCTTAAATTCTGACAGTGTGATCTGCAATGTCAAGAATGGAGATCATCGGTCCTTATTTTTTGAAGAAAATTATCGAACGGCTACTGTGACTTCTTAACGTTACCTCACCATGGCTTAGAATCTGTTCTTACCCAAATAGGAACATATTGAGCTGGAAGATCACTGGTTTCAGCATAACAGATCCACAGCCCTTACAGCCAGAGTTTGCATAGACTTTTTTCAAGACAGATTCTCCAGGTGCCTTATTTCCCTAATAGAAGATTCAATGTGGCCAGCTGTCTCTACTGATTCGGCCCCCAGTGATTTTTTTCCGGTGGGGATATCTAAAATTTCACGCTCATCACAATCTTCTCAGAACTCTGGAAGATGGCATGTGTTATGTTCAACGTACGGACATCGGTCAATTGAGGTTAATTCGCATAGACCTATGACTTCAGGAAGCCCCATAAGAAAAGGTCAAGCGGGGTCAAATCGCAAGCCCTTGGTGGCCAATTGATATCACCTCTGCTAGAAATAACATTACCCTCAAATCGTTAATGCAGAATACCAATCGTGGCGTCCACTGTGTGGCACGTAGCGCTGTCCATCTGGAACCGTATGCTCTTTATGTTCATATGGTTCAATTTGAACTACGAAATTGATAATTTTCGTTCTGAATTGTGTCGTCATTGACAGTGACCGCCTCAACGTAATCTTCGAAAAAGTACGGTCCAATGACTCCGCCGGCCCAAAATCTACACCAAACGGTGACTTTTTGAGGATGCATCGTCACCTGGTGAACCCCGTGTGGATTGGTAATACATACGGCCATTTTACTTGTTAACACAGCCATTCATCTTAAAATGCGTTTCGTCGCTGTAGATGATTTTTCGGCCATAACTTGGGTTCTCTTCAGATCGCTCCAAAGACCAGTCAGCGAACAAACAGCGTTGAACTTTGAGCTCTTGGGTCTGTTGGATCGTGTACGGGTGTGGGCCAAAGTCCCGAAGCAAAATTCATCTTCGTCAGCTCAAGTTCTTGTGCACGGCGAGGAATACTCAGGTTCTGCTGCATACTTTCACGGACCGCGGCGATCTCTTCGGCTGATCTTGGGCTACGTTGACGTAAGAATGTTCGCTTTTTGATTATCGAACCGTTTTCTCAGATTTGGCCACCAAATGTTGTCTGTGAAGGCCAAAAATGTCTACCGTAAAATGGGTTCAACGTGGACGTGCTTGTCATTATGGTTTGGCATCAGTCACTGAATAATAAACAACAGATCTGACAGATGTCACAAAAACAACATGGCTGCCACAGGTTGTTAAAATTTACCCGACCCAATTGCAGAACCCTTTAAAAGAATCGAACCATATTATCTACAGAGAGACTTTTTTAAGTACTCATAACTTTATCTTAGTTGGCAAAATTTACAGTGATAAAATTAATTCTGTGCTTTTTATTCATATACACAATGATGACAATGGAGAAAAAGATAGTCATTTTCGCCGAAAACATCATAGTAAAATCGGAAAGATGAAAAGAACCGTTTCACAGCAACAATTTTCTGAAGATGATCAGATTGTACTCGAAAAGATGAACATTTAACACGTACATATCTCAGATGAATGATCTGATCTTCAAAGCCGAAGTGCAACGAAATTTGTTCTACAGTCGTTTCCTATTTTACTAGCTCCCGCACTATGTTTACCTATTTAAAGTGGAAGTCAAACCACCTTTAATGTGCACTTACTTCCCTTAATCTCATCGCTGAAGCTTACAACATATATTATTACTTCAAACAAATGAACAGTATGTATTTTTACTTCATAATAAACGCCTTGGATCTGATCCACAAGCTCATTAAGATTTAAACATACCTCAAGCCCTAAACATTTGATTTGTTATCGTTGTCAATGATAACGTATCAGAATGCTGCGCACTTCATTTAAAAACCTCAACGTCCTCCCATACTTCTTCATCTATCTCTCATCTGGTTATCATATACATATATGCGTTCAATTGGCCTTTAACTGTAATTATTGACATATCTCTTATCTTTATCAAGTGCCTATAATAATACACTATGACAGCATGCAACAGAGATTGCATCCAGTGCGAGTTCAAAAGGTCGCGTGCGCACTTACATGATAAGAATGCAACTTCTTTACACCAGATTCAATTGTTGTGTTCGAAGTTTTGGTTTCATTGTTGTTTTGCCTTCTCCCCCTTTCCCTACCACCGCACTCTGCACCATCACTTCCACCATATTGATTGCATTTCACAAATCAATCGGTGAACCGCTTGAATCCGGACCTCTTTTAATGGCCAATTTATATTTTTATTATTATTATCGATGATTAAGGCTTCGGTGTAGATAACTTCAAAGTTCACATCCCGTTGATAGCCCAATTTCGAAGATGCACTGATTGCTGTATTCATAGTGAAGTGAAGTTGAGAAACATTCGAATTAACCAGTTTTTTGTTGACCATCTTGACCATATGGTCTAAATGATTAAGTTAATAAGGAAGTCTATAGCTACATAATAATTTCTTATATCAGGATTAACCAGACGCAAACTTGTTTTTTTTTTTTTTTTTACTTTGAAGATCATTGCCATGTGACGTTTTGGATTTATGAACATACTTATAAATATAATGTGAATTAAATTATCTTTCAATGAAAAATAAAAATAATGAAAGAAGGAGAAAATGAAGACGAACAAAATGAAAAGAAAATACAAATGGGCAAGAGTTTGAATTTACTTTTTTGTATGAATTTTAAGGGCTTGGTGGGGAAACATGCCTTCAATTTTGTTTTTAAAATAAATTATTTATTTTCTGTGTCTCTTAAATCGACACGTGTATTGTTCTTGTTGTGTGGATGCTTTGTTTGATGATTTATTTTAAGTTTGAAAAACAAAAATTTGAAACAAAAAATATGATTATGAATTTAGCTTGAAATTTAGTTCAAAATCAGAGGATTTCCTCGAGAGTGCGTCATTTGCTTTCTTATGATTAATGAGAGAATAAAAGTTCAGCAACGCGAAATGTTAAAAGTTGATTTTTTTAAATAAAAATGATTTTTAAAATTCAAAAACAAGGTAATTTGTTAGAGGTGCTTTTTGAAAAAAAAAAAAAAATTCTGGCTTCTTTTTACCCCTCTACACGATGGCCCATCAAGATGGTCCACTAAAACTGACCATGCATCGTATAAGGATGTGCTAATTGCGTCGGATAGCTTATGACCTTGTGCGATGGACTAGGATGGTCATGGTGCTTATAGCCCGGTCAAAATAGACATTCAAGGTTACATTAATTCGCACAAAGCTGAAAATTGGCATGAATGTTGAGAACACTATTACAAACAATTTGTCAAAAGTCCCCATCGATCCGACGTGTGCAAAAAAAATTATTCAAGGTCAAATTTTGCAAATTTCGGTTTTTTGCATTTTTCAGCTGAACGGCAAGTTTTATCAAAAGATAGGTGAGACAAAAATTATTCATCATGCAATTATCTAAAGAAATTGTCTTAACACTTTTTCTCCTAAGAATCACCATTTTGGAGATATAGCGAATCAAAAAGTTGAAAAAAAATTATTCAAGGTCAAATGTTGCAAAAATCGTTTTTTTGCATTTTTCAGCTGAACGGCAAGTTTTATCATAAGACAGGTGAGACAAAAATTATTCATCATGCAATTATCTATAGAAATTGTCTTAACATTTTTTCTCCTAAGAATCACCATTTTGGAGATACAGCGATGTTGAAAAATTTGTGTTCTTCATAATATGTTTGTCAATTACCGTTATATACATTACACAACGGTAATACAAGTAAAAATATTAGTTTTCGTGGCGTATAGATACATATTATACAATTCTAAAGCCAGATATACACTGTTCAAATGCATGACAAGCACGCGCAAGTGTATTGGTGAAAAAATCACACGTATAGATTGGATTTAGGATTAAAGCAAAATGAAAATCTTTTGAGTTTCTTTCAATCTAGCGTCCTACATTGAAGAAGTGTATATGCAAGATTGATGATTGACCATGCATTTATTGGTTCATTTGCGTATAGTTCGTTGAAGAGATGAGAACACAGTACAACATAAGCACTGATTGAAATATTAAAATAGTAAACAAAAAATGTATGATGAAATGGACAGACAAAATAAAACAAATTACCTACTCGGATAAAATTGAAAAAATCTCAAAGACGTTCTTATATTCACAATTTCGCCGAAAAAAAACTCACAAAGCGCAACGTCCTCTCACCACACCGTCCATGTTAAAATAAAAGATTGAAGACTCATGCTTGGTGTGTGTATATGCAACTTTAATCCGAATTTTCGAATACACTTGCACAATGTATATTTGGCTTAAGAATATAAACTCGAAAGAAAACCCAGTCCCTCATTTTATGTGACCGTACGGCCTTGAGCAGCATCTGTCTGCGACGCTCGTATACCAGCTCCGTTTCTAAGGGCCCAAACAAAATAGTATTAGTCCCAAGCGTTCCTTCGTAGTAAGAACAAGTAGTTATTGCAAACAGAATTTGTGCAGTTTCTTGTTTGTAAGAGAAATGTATCAATTTTGCTTTATTTGTAGTAAACATTTGGCGGAAAAAGTACACTCGGAAGAGAACCATTACCGTAGTTAAAAGACGTCACGAACAAGAACAAGCTGGTACATCAATAATAAGTCCTCCTCGTACTAGAGCACGCGTAAATGAATCAGTTTTTTGTTTAGGTTACATTACCTTAGGTTAAGGTGGCTGCTGACCAGAAAAGCCAAAACACTTAGACCAATATTTGGTCCGTTGTGATACTACAGGATTTCAATAATCAATCTTACTCGTTAAACCATTAACAATGAAGCATTTGAGACAGTGAATGTCAGAATTGTTTTTTGTTTAAAAGAGTGCTGTTTATTCTGTGGCAATGAATTGAATAAAGTGTTTGAAATGAAAAAAAGCACTGCAATATCGGCGTCAAATTTGTAATGTAATTAGGTGCTTAGATAAGTTTTGGTACTTATCTTTTGTAAAAAATACTCATAATCGCTTTCGTCATTTCCAATAGTAGTATTTTTCAATTAGATACAAAATTTTCAACTCAATAGGACCACAATAGATCGTTGAATAGGCCTACCGGGAAAGCCACCTTTAAAAAAACGCGCCAAGTGTACTACTTCACGGGTGGCGCGGAACCGTGTGCATATTGTGAAGAATACAACTTTTTCAACTTTTTGCTTCGCTATATCTCCAAAATGGTGATTCTTAGGAGAAAAAGTGTTAAGACAATTTCTATAGATAATTGCATGATGAATAATTTTTGTCTCACCTATTTTATGATGAAACTTGCCGATCAGCTGAAAAATGCAAAAAACCGAAATTTGCAACATTTGACCTTGAATAATTTTTTTTCAACTTTTTGCTTCGCTATATCTCCAAAATGGTGATTCTTAGGAGAAAAAGTGTTAAGACAATTTCTTTAGATAATTGCATGATGAATAACTTTTGTCTCACCTACCTTATGATAAAACTTGCCGTTCAGCTGAAAAATGCAAAAAACCGATTTTTGCAACATTTGACCTTGAATAATTTTTTTTGCACACGTCGGATCGATGGGGACTTTTGACAAATTGTTTGTAATAGTGTTCTCAACATTCATGCCAATTTTCAGCTTTATGCGAATTAATGTAACCTTACCCTTATTTTTGAAGCTAATTTGACCGGGCTAATGTCGTCCGCAGATAACAGGCCAATGATAGCGGAACACGTCGACACGTCTTCCACTACTCAGTGTTTGACCAACAACATTGCAGCCGCGCCAACCAGCTTCTTCTTTCATCTTCTATAGCAAAATCAAAGCTGAACGTAGCCAACTAGTAGATGCAACCCTTGGTGGAGGCAACGTCCTCATTTATAAGGTTTAAAGACCTAGTTATAACTATCATTGAAAACCATCATTGAAAATTTTGTTTTCATCTTTTGGGGTAGTTAAACTATGAATATTGAGAATGTTGGAAATACAAATGAAGCTAATCAATTATATATTTTACTTTTGCAAATAAAAATAAACAAATATGTTAAATATTTCTCATAAAACTACTTTTAATTTTTCATGATGAAAATTGTTTTCAATGAACAGCTGATTTTCGTTCCAACAAGGTGGAACACAATCGTTCTAATGATTTGTGTTCGATTCTCTTTATATTCTCATGTGTCAATTTCTTTTTCAATGATCAATTCTAACCTCAAAAAACTATTGAGTTTGTCTTTGTAATTTAGCAAGCATCCAAGCGACAGATCTTTTTAATGACAGATCTTCTCAATGACAGCAAAATTATTGATTGCTATAACCGACTTGTCAAAAAATATTTCACCGTTCCACTGATTTGTGTTTCAATGATAGCTATAACTATGGCCTAATACAGGCTTTATTAATCTAACTTAAAGATAGATCTTATTATAATCTAGGATTGGAGTGAATTTAAAGTATGATTAAGAAGATGGAGCTTAAGACGGGGTGAACTGAGGTTAAATTCGAAATTAGGAAGAGACGAGGATTTTTTAGAAAACTTGAATTAGTGTTGAAAAAGATGGATTTGAAGATAGTCGTGCTGTCAACAGATCCTGGAAGTGGTCGATGAATGAAGAGAATGTCACTTAATGCTGACATACCACAAAAGGCAACATATAGGAAACGACGTTAAATGCTCTCGATTCTGGATATATGCATTTGTTGATTAGGGGCCATACTTGGCAGGCATATTCATGAAGGGGGAAAACAAAGGTTATAGTATAAAGGCATAGAGTCAGAGAAATGCTTGGACCATCGTTTTACAAAGCCTAGTGCCGAGTTAGCTTTAAGAATAATCTCGTGAATATTTGTGAGAAAGTTGAGCTCGATTTCACCAGAAAAACCCAAGGTCACGAATCGACTCAGTGGTGGATTGGATTGAAAATGAAAAAGCTAGAGACGGCGAGGAGATTGGCTGTGAAAAAGTTTTTGAATAGTTTTTGGCTATATTTAGCTCTAAGCAGAGAAACTTTCGAGATCAAGTTGAAGAATATTAGAATCATAATAGACGTGTTTTTTTTTGCAAGTCCATAAGGAATTGTAGAAAATAAAATGCACGACTGGGTCGCACGAACTTGCTCCTATGTAATAGACTAGGAATTTTAAAAACGAATGTTATTAGAAAAAACTGTTCATAAGGATAAAATTATCATCATTTTTTAAATTCTTTTAGTAGTAAGAGACAAAAACAGAATGCTTTGCACATATGAATTTATGCAAGAACAAAAATTATAAGTCGTTGTAGTGGTTTCTTAACAAAATAAGGTTTTATATATAAAATTTTTAAAATGTTTAAAAAAAAACTTGGTACGTCAACTTTATGTTTTTATTATTGTACGAATGAAAATTAAATTTCCAAAAAAAATATTGACCCATTTTTGAGATATCGAATTTTCCAAAAAAAAAATTTTTTTTTTTTTTTCAAAATTCAAAAAATATCTTTTTTCAAAGTTTTGAAATGCAAATGTCATTAAAATCCGTTATGTCAATAATGAGAAATTCAAAATTTTAAAAAATCGTTCTGTGGTAGGTACAGTCAGTAATGTCTTGTTTTTTAAATTTTTTGTATTTAATTATAGATCTTAAAAATTATTCGAAAGACTTAAAATTTAAGCGAAATTCTCGGAACTGTTTTCGAGAAAAACACGATTTTCGAAAACCATTTTTTAACATTTGTATGGAGGGTACCGTTATTTTTAGGTAAAATAATTTTTTTTCTCATATCTTGTAGATTATTTTAAGAAACTTTTATTTATCAAGTTTTAAAAAAATGGAGCATGGGGTTTCCGAAATATTTAGTTTTCAAAAAAAAATTTTGAAATTTTTTTTAAAAATCCAAAAAAAAATTTTTTGAAAATTAGAATACACAATAGTATTGAAACTACTGGGGAGCCTTAACATGCAAAAAATGATCAAAATCAGCTCTACCGTTTTTGAGAAAATCAAAAACAAAAAAATGGTTCCAAGGGGGGTACCAAAAATAATAATTTTTTTGGAATTTATTTTTTCATTCATTACCTAGGTTTAACTAAATGAAATTTTATGAATTTTTTTTAAATCTGTGGGACAGTTTTTGAGAAAAAAAATATTTATAAAATTTCGAAAAAAATTGTATGGCAGGTACCGTTATTTTTGGTCTTAAGAAATCAAATCAAAAAACATCCGGGGGAAAAAATAAAACCCATATCTACCAAGTTTAAAGAAAATCGGCCGAGCCGTTTAGCTGTAGTCGAACAGACAGACAGACAGCCAGACAGACAGAATTGCGAGACCCAGTTTTTTGGTCTTCGCTATTATAGTAATGTCAACTTTGATCAAAATCTCGAGTTCGATTTTTTTCCCAATGCATAACTTGCCTTATAGTACCTATAAGTCACAAGTAAAAACGACATGGGGACTAAGCGCTTTACATGTAAATACAACAACTACTTAAATCTATACGGACTAAGCTAAGTTCAGATAATTTTCGAGACTTAACCTAAATCGTGATAAAAACGGGGATGTCCAAAATAATATTACCTATATGTTATCGATAATTTGTTCAGGGAAGTCAAAAGTGACGTTTTTGGATGCTTCACAGCGTGCACAGTGCTTCCAAATTTTTGCAAAAAAGTTCCTAAGTCCCTATTTCTCTTTTTTCTACAATTCTATATGGACTTGCAAAAAAAAAACAGCTAATATGAAATATTAAAAAATTGTATTGAAAAACTTGGTATTGTCGGAATGGAGTATGATACGAAAGTATTTGATGACCATTTCAAGTATGTAAGAATAAAAAGGAGAGGTCCTTGGTGGCTGCCTTGTGGAACTCGGAGGGTTGCTTTCTTGTTATTGTAACATTGTTGGGAACAATCGAGAAGCAATTGTGCGAAGGAAGTTACTATTTATTTCATATCTTTGTTTTTTGTTTTTTGATAGATTGAAATTATTTTTCATGTGAAAAGTAGGTTACACTTGATGGATATGAAAGAGAATTAAATTGAAAACTAAAGATAAACGAGGAGCGATTTGAAAATGCGACTAGTTTTTGGAAAAGGATAAGACTTGACGGGGTTTCTGCTGGCATAAATGGTTAGTCTTTCGCTCGTGGGAAGGTATTGGTTCTTGACAAAAACCATGCAAAGCTTATTCGAACAGGTGAAATGACGCTGCAATATAACTTGTTAAGACACACCCTTAATATTCTATCCTTATCGAGTAATCCTTACAAAATAACTTTTATTTCTTAAAGATTTTTTCTTTCAAATTTCAACAGTTACTGTGTTAAAGTCCAATTTTCTTAGTGATTTTTAGGCCAAAATGCTCCGAGACCCAGTGAGCGAACAAACGGCGTTGTCTATGGTCATAATCTTTGTGCTCATGAGTCAGTTAGATCTTGTGCCGATATAGGCCCAAGTTCCGACACAAAACTAGCCAAGTAGTTTGCCATGGTAATTTGGCATCAGTAACTAAATAATAAACAACAGATCTTACCGATCTGATCAAAACAGCATGATCGCTACTGGCCACCAAAATCTACCTGCGCCAATAGAAGAACCCTTTACATAATGTACATCGGGAGTAAAAAAAAAAGAAGTTAATCAAAAACCATTCAGATTTAGTATGGATTGACAAGTTATGAAATTCTTTAAATAATTAAGAAAAGACAAAACTTATTATGAGACACCCTCAACATTCTGATAAGCGATAGTTTTACGCTACGGATACCATAAATTGTCTACATTGTTGTTTAAAAAGCTTTAAGTAAATAACAGAGAAATGTCGAGGTTTTGCTCTCACTAGATATAGGTTGTTTATTTATTCAATGTAGAAACATACAAACTTGGAGTTTTATTTTAATGTATATTATCAATTTATTAAAAAACTATACAAAATGCTGTATCACGACTACTAAAATATCACACCAATATTTTTAAGATCAGGTGGATAGTTAAATTTCAGAAACACACTCCGTAGTAATTGAGATTACTGCTCAATGCAATCAATTTTTATCTATCAACAATTTAAGTAAATTATTATAAACAAAATTCAGATATCACAAAACAGTTCATAAATCTTTTCTATTTATTATCAAAATAGCCAGACTCTTGCCATTTTGTACGCATTAAGAACTTGCAAAAATAATTCTAATTTATTTAAAGCCCGAAAATACAATAAAATTCGAGGCCTTAAGACTTAAATGTTTTATTCTTTTATTAAATTAGCACATAACACGTGTGGCAAGAATGTTTGCATTTGATTAACTCTTTAACTTTTTTTTATTTATTTGCGGCAAAACAACATAAACAAAATCTTAAAAACAATATAAACACTATAAGCTACACGTGCGGCTATTTCAAAGTTTTTATAAAGTTTATTTGGGTTCGAGGAATTGAGTCATTGCAATAAATGATAAGATTTCGCGAAGCAAGTCTGCCACAGACTCAGGTTTGTTTTTGTGTGAACTTTTTTTGACCTACATACAATAAATCTGGTGCGACAGGCCTAGTAAAATTGTTTAGTTTTATAATTTTAGATCGACAACGTAATGTTTGTAATCTGTGGCAAGACTTAAGCAAAACTCAGAAATTTACATTTCTTCATAATTAAAAAGAAATAGAAGACCCACATCAATATTTGTTCAAAATGAAATGATCAACAGTTTGCAAAACGAAATTACATTTTGTTGACTGTCAAACAAAATTACAAATTTTACACCATTCTTTCAAGACTTTTGCACTTTAAGGCCACGAACCCATAAGCAAAATTTATTTCCGAAATAAATACTCGTATTGGTAATGGGCACGTGTCCTAAAAGTGCAAAAGCCTTGAAAGAATTCGATCAGAATATTGCATAAGAAAATGGCTGTTTTCGAAAACGTCAAATCAACGTCAATTTGATTGTCAAATGATCGTCATTTTTTGACGCAAATATTGCTGTCGTCAAATATGCAATCGTCCTGCCTGCACAAAATCTTTCTGATCAACGTCAGTGAATTTTCTTGCAAATGCATTTGACGTTTACGAACACAGTCAACAAAATTAAAAATGGATGTTAAAAATTTTTCAAAAATTGTGGTTGAAAATTGTTTGAAAAATTTAAATACGTGCTATTATAGCAAAAAAAAATATTTTTAAAATTAAATTATTTTAAAAAAAAAGAAGGCGATTTGGTTTAGGCTCTGAAGTTCGAGCCGTAAAATTCCAAAGGTGCGTATGCGTAATTATATCAAGACAATCGAAAAGTTTTTGGATGAGGCATTCTTCGGTCATTTCGGAATGTCAAAGCAATTATTTCTTGTAAGTACAAGCAAATGAAAAGTCTAAATTCATAAAAGTAACATTCTTAATGAATACCTAATTCTAGGGATTGAAGGCCCTTTATGGAAAAACACAAAAACAGGACGCCCAGGTACAGACTTAGAACAAAGCATATACATACATACATTACTCTTTGGGCTTTAAGCGACAAAAATTCATACCCAGAAATCGGAGATCATTTCAACAAATCTATCAACTGCGTAGGTATTTAATACTTTAATTAGAACTTGTAAAACAATATGTGCATCTACTTTAAAAATTTGTGAGATGGCTAACTACAAATGAAGAAGTTGATAATATTGTGCACCAATTTAACTACTTTCACCCACCAAAACACAAAAAAGACAATCTAAACTCTATTTTCTGAACTTCAACTATTTTTGTCGTCAACTCGATTTTTTTTTTAAAGATCGTTAAAACTAAGCTGAAGGAAAAAATGTTATCAAAATTCTAGATGCCGTTTTCGAGAAAAAATACGATTTTTGAAATCCATTTGTATGGTGAGTACCGTTATTTTTAGATAAAATTAAATTTTTTCTCACATCTAGATTTTAAGAAACCCATGTTTATCAAGTTTAAGTTTTGAAAAATTAAATTGAAATTTTTTAAAAGTCCAAAAAAGTGTTTTTGAAAATTTGAATACACAATAATCTCCAAACTTTTAGGAAGTCTTATCATTTGTATGGTGAGTACCGTATTTGCGCCGCAAATGATGTTATCGAACATAAATGACTTAAGCAAACTGCGTTATCGATAATAATGCTTTTGCATGAAAATTTTGTTTTAGGTTTTCGAACAGTTGACTTTTGCAGTTTGCGTTTAAGAACGTTCTGCAAATGCATTTTTGATGCAGATTTTCGAAAATGGCCAATGGTTTGCACATTTACTGGACCAGTTCCTCCGATTCGTTAATACGAATCAAACAAAACAAAAATTTAACTATAGATATTTAAAGAATAAGTAAATATTACTTTCGAGGTCATGAATCGTCCACAATTGGGAGTTTAAGTGTACCACTCTGTGTTGAGGCTTAAAGGATTTCATACCGAAGATCTAAACACACTTCATGTATATATATAAACGTTTTTAACTTGCGACTCATAGGCATGTTCTATAGGACCAGTTATGTATTCGTAAAAAAAATCGAACTTTTAATTATTAATTATTCTTATTATTAACTAATGCCCCACCCCTGTGAACCATTTTTTGTTTGTTTTTTTATTTTCTCAAAAACGGTACAACCGATGTTGATAATATTTTTACGCTAAAACTCCCCACAAGTTTTGATATTATTGTGTATTCAAATTTTCCAAAATTTTTTTTTGGATTTTTAAAAAAAATTCAATTTAATTTTTCAAAACTTAAACTTGATAAACATGGGTTTCTTAAAATGTGTCGTTCATTATAAAAGTGGTGTAAATCCATTTTTTAAAAAAATGGATTTTTTTGCTTAATGGTATTATATTTGTTAATATCTTTCAATATAAAAGAGAATCTACTTCAAATACGAATTATATTTCCGATAATTAATGTTTTTTGTTCTTGAAGTGATTTTATTATTTAACTATAAAAATTAAGTAAGTCACAAATCCGTTTAATAAAATAATTAATAAAATCTGTAAAGGTTATTATAATCTTGTACTTTTTACGAATAATACAAAATATTAACCTAAAGCGCATTGATTTTGTTTTTTTGTCTATTCATCATTTCGCAAAAACCTTATTATCTCGAAATTCATTTGTATGGAGATACTTCACTATTAAATTGAGCGACACAAATCTAAAAGATGTGAGAAAAAAAATTTATTTTATCTAATAATGGTACTCACCATACAAATGTTAAAAAATGGATTTCAAAAATCATATTTTGCTCGAAAACGGCGCCTAGAATTTTGATATCATTTTTTCCTTCCGCTTAATTTTTACGATCTTTATGGCATAACGGATTTTAATGAGCTATAGAAAAGTTTTCTGGAAAAACATTGAATTTCAAAACTGAAAAAAAAATATTTTTGAATTAAAAAGAAAGTCAATTTTATTTTTGAAAATTCGATATCTCAAAAACTGGTCAGTATTTGTTTTTGAAATTAAATTTTTATTCGTACAATAACAAAAACTTAAAGTTTGCGTACCAAAATATTTTCTTAAAAAGGTAGAAAAGGATCAGTAGGGTATAGGAAGCCTTTCATCCCGAAATGTAAATAAAGTTCTAGAGGAAGGTTCTAATAATTGTCTGCTGATCGATATATTTTTAAGGCTTGGGGAGAGAATAGGAATAAAGTATTTTACAAATAACAATGCCTTTAAAAAACCAACAATTTTTAAAATAACATAAAGAAACGGTACTACGGTCCACCTTTTATCCTTAAGTCATTTTGAGATCTGACTACCTTTACCGATGTTTTCAATCAGAGGCTCCTTTTTTTGGCTTAAACCAGTGCTCGTGTTATTACACATGCTGCTTGCCGGCCGCGATTGCAATATCAGACAAATTGTAAATTAAAAGCACGTTCAATTGCCGACATTGTATTGTTGATTCTGAAAGTTTTACTTAATTTATTTATTGCTCGGTGTAGAAAGAGGAATGAATTAAGAAAATAATCTCATTATATCTCATTTATAAAATGACTGTCAGTGTTTTGTTTTGCTTTGCATTTTATTTTAATTTATTTTTCGTGGGGCAAAAATGGCAAATTTACGTCATTTGGCTAAGCAGCAGCACGACGAATATTGAGTTTTTGGCAAATGTTTCTGGCATTAATGCCAGACTCAGGCGATGCAAGCGTACACTCAATCAAGATCGCTGTCGAGCGTAATAGATTTAGAAATGTTTTCCTGTCGATTTGACGTTTTTAGTGTTTTTCTGTCCGTTTATTTTTTTGTTGTTTGTTTGTTTATATTTTTATTTTGTTTTCGAAATTTATTTAAAGTTATTTATAAAACAATTTTTATTTTGTAGAGAAATAGGTGTTGGTCGCTTGTGCATATAATGCATGTATGTGCAATACAAGTACGAGTACATATGAAGTTCAATAGACGAACAATGAGTTGGCATCGATACTTATTTTTTCGCTTTCTGGGAGGATGCCTTGTGACAAATATGGTAAATATGTGACAAATGAATGTTTTATCAACAAAAAGGTCGAAAAGGTCTTTTCATTTATTTTCTAGATAATTCTCGATCAAAGAAAAATTTTTTGGGTAAGGTTACATACATACTTGTAGTTTTTTTTTTTTAATTGAAAACAAATTTGCTTACTTCAAAATAATGACATGCATTTTGGAAATCCGATAAAGCAAAATTTTTAATGATCTAAGGTGAAATAATCGCTGATAGTATATGCCAATATAGAGACCGAGAGAGCAGACCGTCTAATCTCTTAATGTACGAGTATCATGTAAAAGATTCTAATACTAAAGGTTGGTCCAACCATAATGCACGATGTTAATTGTTGTTTGCCTAACTTAATTTGATATTTCTTTATTTCAGTATTTGACAATTATGGAGAGGTATACAATGGAGCAGCGCCATAAGATTGTTGAAGCCTTTTACGAAAATGGAAGTTCAAAAACCATTTCGTGATAATCATCTTCAGCGACGAGGCACACTTTCACCTCAGTGGATTCGTTAACAAGCAGAATTGCCGCATTTGGGTAAATGAGAACCTACAAGTGATTGATGAAAAGCCGATGCATCCAGAAAGAGTGACTGTTTCGTGCGGTTTTAGGGCCTGGGGGCCGGCGTCATCGGGCCGTACTTCTTAGAAAATGAGGTCGGCCAAGCAGTTACCGTGATTGGTGTTTGCTATCGCGAAATGGTAACGGACTTATTGTGCCAAGAAATTGAGGATAAGGACCTGGACGATATGTGCTTCTAACAGAATGGTGCCACTTGCCACACAGCCAACGAAACAATGGATTTTTTGAGCGACAAATTCAATGGCCTTGTTATCTCACGTTGTGGCGATGTTTATTGGCCGCCACGATCATGTGATTTGACACCGTTGGACTTCTTTTAGTGTACGTCAATAAGCCAAGAACAATTATGAGCTTAAGGATGAGATAATTCGGCGCATTAACGACATTGAACCTCGATTATGTCTCAGTCATTGAAAATATGGACCATCGGCTAGAGGTATGCCACCGAAGCCGTGGCTAGAATTTGGCCGATATTTTGTTTTACACATAATTGTCATAGATCCTTCTATCATAATAAAAATATTAGGATAATTCTCTGAAAACTTTTTGTTTTATTTACAATTAACATCGTGCGTTTTCGTTGGACCACCCTTTAGTTTAACTGTTCGACATCATCCTACTTTGGGTTGGACCTGAGTTTACTCCTCAAGGTTTGCTTTCCAGCCAAGTTAGAATCCAAGTTGATTCAACAAATTTTGGCAAGCTATATCTGGGATGAAGTAAACAGATATTTCTGACATATACATACCGTCCACGCAATGTTTGAAGGTTTAAAATTACTGGCGCAAAATTTTAGTTGAATTAGTACGATCTTAAAGCCGTTTTAGTATGGAACTAGGTTAAAACAACGATCTCGCAAATTATAATCGAATATAGCATCATACTTTCTCTACCCTTTTATTAAAGTTAAAATCATCGAATACCTATTTTATTTTTTTACTATCGTGCTAACTTCATATGACTCTTTGGCATTTATAAACGTCAAAAAAATTCTGTTTAATTAGCGTTTTGCACGAACTGTCATTGTTTTAAGTGTGTTCAGAAGCACTTTATTAAGAAAATTGCTTAAGTACGATACTATATAGAAAATGTTTAAAAATTAGAACGAGTTAGTAAACTACTTTAGAGTTAGCAAATTGTTAAGTAGTATCACACTTTTACCTTAATAATAGGTTGTTTAAAATTTTGCACCACTATTTTTCGATGATTCTGTTTCAGATGTTTCAGAAACGTCTGAGACCTAAGTTTTTCAAATCAGGGCACAATCATCTTTCGTTTTTATATAAACTAACACCAGGCGACGTTCTTGGTGATGTCTAGGCGGTCTTTGCAAAGTATCTATCCACAGTTACAACTTTTTCGATATAAGCTTCGATTGGTTCACGAGTTGAAGGCAAGTGATCTTCAAGTACGCATTCAGTATGATCATGGTTTTTAGGAATTGTTGCGAGACAACAACGAGTTTATTCACATACTCATAATGAGCTATAAGGTCCATTTTCACCTTAATGGTAACATGAATAACCAAATTTGCAGAATATTGAACATTGAAAATCTAAAAATAATTGTTGAATGTCAAATGCACCCACTTAGATGCACAGTGTGGCGTGGATTAATCATGGAATTGATCATTTTTGTTTTTATTTTTTCGAAAACGACGAACAAGTTGCGATGAATGTGGAAGGCTCTCAATACTGGGCAATGTTTAAAAAAAATTAAGTCCAGGAGTAAAGAACAATCCAGAGTTGTTTTTCCAAGAAGATGGCGCCACAGTTCACACAGCTCTCCTAACTATGATTCTCCTTAGGGCAATTTTTGGTGATCGGATAATATCACTTTTTTCTGATTTTAACTGTCCACCACGTTCACCCGATTCAATGGCTCCAGACTTTTTTCTTTGAAGATACCTAAAAAGTGCGTTACTTAAGAATGTGGTAATTCTAACCAAGATTGTCGTTAACAAATACACCAAGCACTGAGATCTTCTGCATGACGTTCCTTTTGGATTCAACAGGAAAGGTGGTTTCAAAGAATTAAACCGCACACGATTTTCGTATCCCTATTTAGCAATACTGCAAGGATTTCTGTTTAATGATCTTATCATAGGGTTCCCTTGTAATTCTACTTCTAAAGGAGATTGACGTGAATATGAGAACCAGCAAGAAAAGTTGAGGGTAGAGTCATCGGAAAAACAATGAAGTGAATTAGAAGTTTCAGATAAGAGAACATTTATAAAAATGTGGAAGAGATTCGGAGACAAAACGGATTATTTTGTTAAGATAAGACCCTCAATACAATACGAGTATGTATCGAATGATCTAGAAGGTATATTCTAATTCAGAGAATATGGGTTTAATTGATACCAATCGCACGCATTTACGATACGAGAGCTTCGTGTCAAACTCTTTGAAACATTAAGCGCAGTAATCTTACTTTCCCCAAAGCAATGGCAAAATCTTGTCCACTTTTCGGTTATCGTTGGAACAATTTCTACCAGTTCGGTATTGCAGAAGCTTTGGTCTTCGACATATTCCTTGATCATGACTGTTATAAGAAGGAACGCAAGTGTTATTGGTCGGTAGGAAAAGTCGGACTAAAGTTCTTTTTCATCTTCCAGGGAATATTCAAGATCAGTAGGAGCGATTGAAAAGATCAACCAACGGTATTGCCAACGATGAACAAAAATCTCTTCAGAAGAAGAGGACAAGGCGATTTATATTTTTATCAAGGCATGAAGGACTCTCGCATCTGCATGAATGCGAAAGTATACCTGTTTCGTTGAATGATTTGCGTTCTTATGTACAGAAGCACCAATGTTGCAATCTGGCAACCTTAAGCTAGCAGCTGCGAGTACATTTGCCCTATCTCAAGAACTAGTTATAGAGTTGTTGTTGTTTATGAGGGCTGGAGCTGGAACCCAATATGATGATGCGTTTTTTTATGTTCTTGACAAATTATCAGAGATTTTTACTGTCTTTGGAACATTGCAGGACTTGTTGTCTAAAAATCTGGATGTTTTTATAAAAGATATGCAGTTTCTTCTGACTTGTCTCTACTATTTCAGATTTTCCTAAGTTGGGTTGGTTTTATAAGAGCGGACTTACTTATTACAAAGCCTGATAATTTCCTTACAGTTTGTATCGAACCAGCACAGCAATCCCGCTGTAATATTCGATTAGCTTTAAAATTAGTTTACTTTTGGGTCTAACTAATTAACCACTCTACTCGAATGTAGACAAATTTGGCTTTCTCGGGTTTTCAACCTCACTGTGATGTACAAGGTTTCAAGGCTAATGTTCGGTATCTCTCCTCTTAAATTAAAATGCGTGTGATTGAACTTTCATCGTTTAAATAAAGTGCTTATGTGGGCTAACACATTGTTCATGTCAAAGGAAGCTCAGTTAATGGTAAGGAATTTCATAACTTTACTGAGAATGTTGTTCAGTGTATCTGGAATAATCTAAGCAGATTTTAGCTGTTATCTTATATAAGTTTTAGTTCGAGTGGAATTTATTCCAGGGCAAGGTCACGGGAATCGAGTATTTGAGGGCCAGAGAACTACCCTCGAAATTCCCAATTTTACCCAAAATAATCATTTATTGGTGTTTTCCTAAATTTATTTCTGAAGGGCTTCTAAGCTGCAATAATCTGTGTTAAAATAATACATTTTCTCAAATTCAAAATGTTATGTTTGAGTCGAATTTCAGTTAGCTTAGTTCAGAAATTTGCAATTTAAGTAATCTGACCCTATGCTGGCTATACCCATGGTCGAATAGGTGATTCATGTTTCACTAAATTCTCAAATTACCTCCAAATAATTTCAATGTTACCAGACAACATTCATTCTCATTGTGTTTCTGAAAATCCGACACAAAATGTCTGCTATCTTTTGACACATACGAGTATCATATCTCGAAATGAGTACACTTATTTTGCATATACCACATACTGTAGCACATTTATTAAGGTGTTTTTAGTGTCAAACTCGATTTAAATTTAGTGCCGAGATAATGATCTCACCACCAAGGCCATAAAAAGAAACTTCAGTCCATATTCCACGCAAAACTAGCGTCAACATTTTCCATCTCGAAATCACCCCCAATCCCAGATCCATATAGCCGAAGCTAAAACAACACACATATCCAAGGCTAAAAGCTTCATTTCAGTGTTGTTTTTGAGAAATATTACCATTTGGCGCCACTAGCACCATCATAAAGACTTTCCGAATTACTTTCCGAACGAGCATAATGGCCACTAGAAAACAACTGTAATCTTTTTATAATCACACAAAGCAGCAGTAGTCTGGGCATTGGGCATTGGACATTGAGCATTAGACAATCCAATTCAAAATCGTAAATGTTATGATCCTCATCATATTCGACAGAATGACTGACCCCTTTCCAGACCAGAAGTTCCTCATTTATATTTCTGTTTATCTATTCGGATGTGGATGTGGACATCAGACATGGCCCGCCCTCTCCGGAGATATTCTTCCCATAACGCTGCTTTGTGTGTGAAAAAGTTTGTCAATAATTTTCTAGTTTGTCGCCGTTTAACCTAACGCAGTTCATCTTTCTATTTTCTGGGGACGGGGATGGGGCTTCCTGTTTCCCGACGCCCACCACCTAATTGCCAAAACAAAACATTAACATTACCATAAAACTGAGAAAACGAACATGGAGCGAAGAATATTCCCCATAACATCATCAATATAATGGGCAATTAATTTCCGAGGGAGAATAAATCGAGCAGGGGTTGTGTAAGGAACACACAGCAATATATACGGTGCACGGATACTAGCCCTATTCTAGCGCAGTGGCCATAAACAATGTAATCCTGGCTACATGCATCGGAACAGGGCTTCGCGGTGTTTAAGCCACTCACGTGTAATGAACTATTGTGCCTGTAATTTAAATGACCAATTAACCAGGAGGAGCTTTTAGCTATCTGGTGCAAGGATTACATCGTTGCCATAAAACCCCAAACTCCAGATCGCGATCTGGAGCCTTGCGCTGATGCAGATACAAAGTTAACGTCATAAAAGTGGAACTTTTGTGGTTGGCGCTTTTTATTGCGTACCCTTGATTTATGCTTCCGAGGACGACAACGTCGTCATTTCCCAGCGGTGCTGGTAGCATCGGTGGCGGTGTCCAAGGCCAACACCCGACAACAATGATGGCGATGATGAGACCGTGGCGAGGGCGACTATAGTGGAACGTTCTTCCTGGGCGCACATTAATAAATTTAACTGGAATTAGGACCTTTAAGGAATATCTCGAGCATCCATCTCCAAAGCTGATGGGTTAGTGGGTCTTTTTGTTCCTGCAGCGGAGAACAGAGCAGAAGAGGATAAAATTAAAGCGATTTAATGTTTTTATGGCACCCAATTTGGGTATAAATCCCGAAATGGATTTGCCAGCCAGATGAGAGTTTAGTGGGTCGTTTGTTTTGTATATTGTTGTTTGAGGAGTCAGGGGCTCTAAAATGATGCCATTCCACAAAAACGCTTTGGCGAAATACAATTTGTCGCATGGCATGGCTCCGGCTCCTGGGCTTCTCCCAAGCGGAATTCTGCCCCCGGAAGCTATTGCATCTACTTAAACAAACAAATACATCTTTACTATCCTCCACAGACAACACAAGCACAGCTCTGGAAGGTAACATAAAACTGTAGGCTGGTTTTTTTAATAATGACAATGGGCCATAAAAAGAATCCTTCTCTGATTGCCTTTGGCAGAGCGCAGCTTATAAGAGATTAGACTTTATTGAAAATGACATTAAGACAGCTACTGATGAAGAATTCCATGGCGAAAATAGAGGATTTTGTAGATCCGTTTTAATGCAGCACTGGCTCGGAGGTTAAAATGACTACCAAGTCGAAAATGTAGACGAAATTTGTGCGTTCTTGGATCTTGATGTAAGGGAACAACACAACTTTATGACTCAGGGATTTATTGGATTGTTTTATGTTATGTAAAATATATCAATATACTGCAAACTTAGTAGATAAATTATAATTTTTAATTAGGTACTTGGAAACTTTAGATTAAGAACGTAAATAACCCGGTAATGGCTTTTGAAGAATTTTTAGGATCATAATAAAGGAATTTTAGAACAAAACTTTGTATAAGGTTAGGTTTTATAGTAATAGAAGAAGTTACTTGTATAGATAAAGCTGATGAGAATTTCAAATTGGATTTTGTAAAATTTCTGATTATTTCTTTAAGAGGAATTCGTTGATTTATCGTCAATAATTTCACACATTTACTAAACGAGTCGCGGAATTTGTAACGATAATCGATTCTCGTAAAATATTTAATGGGCGGTATTTGGTTTGTCATTTATTATAAAAATAATTTGCTCATTGAGTATTTAGTAGAAAAACGATATAGTTCAGATTTTATTTCTTTAGAATATTAACATACTTCTTTGTATTTAAATAATTTGGCTTGAATATTTCTATGAAAGAAAGTTGCGGCTTATGCTTGTTTCCTTGATGAGTTCTTTGAAAATAGACATACATATGAATTATAATATCTCAAAAATGAGTTTTTCAAGTGTTTCTTATTTATCTAGTATTTAAAGTAATAGTTTCCAGTATCAATAATCTTCCTAAAAAACAAGAGTTTTTGATAAAGTTTTCAGTGAAAAAGTCTTAAATATCATAAATAGAAAGAGATTTTTTAGAATACGTTTTAAACATCAAAATTTTTGATTTTTACATATGCATTCGTTTTAAAATCGAACTTTTGATTTTTATCTGAATTGACATTGCGATTATAGGGAAGAAGAAAAGAGTGTGTTTTTGGAATTCTGTCTGTCCGCTTTGTAGATAATACTTTTCAATTCTCCCGCCACACATCGTTTCTTTTAGAATTTTATAAAATATTTTTTTTTTTTCTCAAAACCAATTTTTTATCGTATTCCACATTTTTAGGTTACATTATTCCACATTCGTGTAGTGCGGCTAAAAAAAATCTCTGTAAAAGTACTTAAAAGTACGTCAAGGGTAAGCTGATGAGCATTCCTAAAAGTACGGGTATTACGGTTAAATTGTTTAAGGGAAGGAACGCAACTGGCTATTTCACTAAAGCACTGTTTATTAAAATAGCGGTAAAATAAATGTAGACATGTAACACATTGTGGCGGTGCTTGAGAGATACAAATGTTTCATTTAACAACAATCGCCTATTATTTTTATAGCTCTCTTTGGAATTCTGTCCAAGAGACTCAAGGGGTTTTTGGAGCACCTAAATAAAGACTTAATAGATAACAACCAGATCAGGTGGGGTACAAAACTTCTTGCATCGGCGGAAAAAACCTAAACACTTACCAGCGTTTTTGGTGACGTCAAATATGTGATCACTCCAAAAAAGATGGTCTAGGATGCACATACCTATAACTGAAAGCTGTTTAGTCTCCTCGATGCAAGTGCCATCCATGGATAGTGGCATTGAGAAAGAGTTACGCTTTAGCGGCAGTTAACAGCATTGAGTTTTCGAAGCATTAAATTCTACACTGGTTTTGATTGCCCATTGCACAATGCTGTCAAGATCACACACTTTGTGGATTTGAAACCGTCCAACACTACTTGTGGTGAACGATCCTAATCCAACGAAGAAAAAATTCATCGATACCAAATGCACGTATTTTTAATAAGAGATTTTAATGCCAAACTCAATCAAATGCTTTTGAAATATCAAGTGCAATAATCTTACTTTCTCAAAAACGATATAAAGGAAGCTTTCGTTATTCAAGATATTTCTTAAGTTGAAAATTGATCAGCGTTTCCATGACATTGGAAAGAATAGTCGTAAGCGCAATTGGATGCTAGTTGGTGGGAAGGGGGATTCACCTTTTTAGGGACAGAGTGCACAAATGCTGTTTTCCATCTACTCGGAAAGAGATCTGTAGAGTAAGAGTGGTTTTGCCAGCTTTGAAGAATACCTCTTCAAAACAATAGGAGCATTAGTGAATGTCAAGACTAGTACTCTTGCAACTGCACGAGTGCCAAAGAAGATTGGTCCCATACACTCGTTCACGCTCTCAAGTAAAGGAGGAGCTATGTCACCCTCTGGTAGCGTCGAATTAACAGCTAACTTCGCTGCATGCAAATTGGCTTTATCTATCGAGCTTACAACAGGAGTGTCATTAAAGATAAGCTTTGAAACTGAGGAGTTCTTAGTGTTTCGTACGTTTTTTTACAAATGACCAGAAATTTGTACTACCTTTGGGAAATTGCTGTATTTTTTGCCGTAATTTTTGGTCATGTACACATTTAGTTCATCGGATGTGAACTTTACAGGTCTTTCTAGCTTGTTTGTATTTATTCCGGTTTTCCTCAATAGGGTTTGCTTTAAACTACGTAAACTTTCTTCACTAACCCTGATGGCCTCTTAACAGCTCGAATCATACCAGGAGATTTCTTTCGGTTTGATAGATGTTATTCTAAAAGATTCTTAAAAAAATAAAATAAATTCTTTTTTTAAAAGCAATCTTATTGTTTAAAAGATGGTTGTACTTCCCATATAAATAGTCTTTGTTTTCGATTTTCTCAAAAACGTTAAAACTAGTTTTTGATCAAGTCTTCTTAAAAAGTGTTCAAATTTTCAAAAAAAATCTAAACTGTTTTGAACACTCAATGGAAAATTTCAAAATTTTAATTTAAGCAAAAATAACAATTTGAAATAAGTTCTATAAGACAAATTTTGGTACGCCAATTTAATTTTTTATTATTGCGCAAATAAAATTTAGAGTTAAAAAAAAAATTAATTTTCAAAGAATATTTTTTTTAAACATTTTTATATGTAATGTTTCTAAGCTTTTAAGAAGCTTCTGTATAAAAACTTGCATTAAAATCCCTTATGCCGATGATGAAAAATCCAAAAGTCGAAGAAATGAGGCACTGTCTTAAAAATTTTAGTTTCAAAATTTAACTATAGATCGTTAAAAATAAGTAAGTGCCCTTTTCGAAAAAAAAATAAGATTTTCAAAACCATTTTTTAACATTTAGACTTTGGCTACTGGTATTTTTGGATAAAATTAAAATTTTGTTCCCAGATCTTTTACATATTACATTTGTATATATATAACCTATAGTATTATTAGCCTGGTCGTGGGGCTGAAATTAGCGCTAGATTCTTCAGTGGAGAATAGGATAAGATACAAGTATAGTAAAAAAGAGAATATTGTATTATTAAATTTAGCAGAGACAAATCTAGCAAGTACTGTCCATATACTTAATTAAAACATTTCTTAAAAATACAAAACTAAATTTTTTTGAACAATTTTAAAGCAAAATTCTTTTTAAACTTTTTAGAATCATAAGAATAAAAAAATTTTAATCAAAATCTGTTCAACAGTTTTTGAGAAAATATAAAATGAAAAAAGTCGCTCTATGTGGAAGTACCATTTACGATTTTAAAAAAAAATGTCGACAATATTATCTAGCTGTAAATAAATGAACTTTTTGGAAATAAAAAAAATATCTGTGGTGTTTGGTACAAACATGATAAGTCCAAAAATAATTTGCGTTATTACGTTCACTCTACATTGAGCTAGGTCTGAAATGGGTTGACAGATTTTTTTCAAATTTGGAAAACTTTTGAAAATATTCTTTGAAAAATTATTTTTTCAAATTTTAAGAAAATCGGTTTACCCGTTTAGGTTCGAGCTCGATATAAAGTTAATGTAAGCATGCAAATTATTTTATGGAGTTATCATGTTTCTACCAAACACCACAGATATATTTGGAACCGTTTTTGAAGAAAAAATTTCTAGGGGATTTTTAAAAATGTTATCTATCAAGTTTAAAGAAAATCGACCTAGCCGTTTTGTCTATAGTCGAACAGAGAGACAGGCTGGTTATGTCAAGTCCCATCGAAATCTCTAGTTTGATTTTTGTTTCGAATCCCTAACTTGACATAATGGTACTTAAGTATATACCGCAAGTACAAAAATTCGCGTGGTACAATATGCCCCCACCTGCCCTACCCACCGTTTTTTCAAAACGGCTCCAAGAATTGTGATGCAATTTTGTCCGTTTCTCTTATGGGGTTTTCTACTTGCAAATTCAAATTTCTATCAAAAAATTGAAACAAAGCTCAGACCCTATTTGTAAACTGACAGCTGAAAATCGTTTTGTTATTAGTATAGGGAGGGGTAAATCTGCCGTGAAATTTATTTTTTTAAAAACGATTTTAAATCAAAAAATAAATCAACTGCTCTGCTCAATGAAATGGAAAAATTGCCAAAATTGGTATTTTGACAGATCAAAATCGACAAAAAAAATTTATTTTCGCAATGGAAACCCACATTAATATTATTATTTTGAATTACCATTCAACAAAAAATTTTAAATTATGACATTATCGACAGCACCTACCATTTTTTAGTTTTGGACTTTATCAATATCAATATAACCGATTTAAGAAATATGTTCTTAATATTTCTGAAATATCAAAAAACTAAACCAAACTCCCCCGCGTTATTCCAAATGTTTGCTTTGAAAAAGCTTAGGCTGAAATTTTTTGATTTCGCATACTCAATTATTTTCTGTCGCAGTCAATTAATTTACGAGAAATAGCCAGAAAGTGCTATTGACTTCTTGCGGATCAACCTTATTCAAATTTCTCCAAATGTCGCACTGACGGTCTTAAGAAAATCTAAAAGATCTCAGAAACATGAAATTAATTTTTAATTTTCTCATTATTGCATGGTGTTAGAAGATATACAATTTTGTTACGAAAAGAAATTTTTAGATTTCTCAAAAAACTAGCCGGTGCAGGGATGTATAGCGTTTAGTCGAATTAGGTGAAATTGAAAAAGAAAATCAATATCCAAATTTGACATATGAAGTTTTACACTTTTGTGGAGAAAATTCTGTTGCTGATGTAACATTATCTACACCATAGAGAAAAACACTTTTTCCATTTCTAGATTTTTTTCTCAAAATTATCGAATTCTGTGAATTTGTAAAATTAACCCAACATCAACTTTCAACTTCAACAAATCCACTTTTCATGTCTTCAAAGATTAACAACAACTGGTTCTTTGTCAAATTACTGAGCTAAATTGGATAAAGTACCAATAAAAAGCCTCTTGATCAATTTATGTATTTAAACATTTTTTCTTTTTTTTTCAGATTATTTCCCTGCAGCTCAAGTACCCCAATGCTGCTCGCTGTGTGAAATCAATTTAAGCGCGAATTAGTTGATAAGCGTTCCACCCTCCAGCCTGCCTTTTAGCTTATCTGTATCTATTGATGTGCAAATGTTTGTCGACGTCGTCAACCAACGGCGCGGCGGACGACAATTTCCAGTTCATGTGCTGCTGCTGCGTTCGTCCTCGCAATAGCTTACTGCTGCTGATAAAATTAAAACTGCGTAATTTGTTCGATAATAAATTTTCTATTTTTAAGCAAAAAAAAAAAACTATAAGAAACAATCAATGGCCGGCCCGAGCCGCTCATATACATAGATAGAGCAGCGAGACGGATTGCAAGTGTGCTCGTAGTTGGGGCTCTGCAACCTGCAACCGTCCTCATGGCGTGGCCCCCCGTGGGGTCCACTGTCCGTCCGCAGTATACTTGCTCGTCCATCATAATCATCGCTATGATGGTGTTGTGGACGTTGTTGTTGCTCCCGCTGCCGCTTATGTCGCTCAATTGAGGCGAGGGCATGTTTTCTGATTAGACAGACAAAATAAATAAAAAAAAAACACTTAAACTTAAGTGCGATTGATGAGAGATCTGTCTCGAGCAGTAGATACTCGCGGCAGTAGCAAGCAGCGTTATAGTTTGCATTCGCAGCGAGTAAACAACCTGAGGACCGCACCTAAGGTTTTAGCTTGATGTTGATTGTTGGGGCAGGTAAGTAACACTTTCATGAAACCCCACCCCCTCCCAATACTGGCTGATAAAAATGTTAAACGAAAGCTGCTATGAATGTGATTAAGCGCCGCCGCCATCGCCAAGCCGGTTAGAGGAGCTTCTAATATCTATTTTATAGAAGTGAAGCCCTGTTCGAGAAATGATTGATTCAACAGATATGCGACTTTCAAGTTACAATTTTAATTTATGCTGATCTGTGTTACAGGCAGCAACTTACAGGCATATTATTAGCTGGTGATGGTGGATGGTGCTGATGTGGTGGGATGATAAATAGAATCACGTCAAGCCGGACAGGTTTTGGTGTATCTACGGTGCCTGGTATCAGGTCGGGACTGAGGAAAGTTCGGAGATGTTAAGCTGATGAAATCTTAGTTTAATATTACAATAGCTAAGCAACCTTATAGGATTTATGTAAAGCTATGGTTACGAAGCAATTGACAGATGAACGACTTGTTTACAATTAAAACAGTTAAGCTAGAGCTGATGTTTATAGATGAGGATGCGGATAGAGTTGTTGTTGTTTTTGTTGTTGTATAAGAAAATCGAGTGAATACTAATTCATGAGAAGCTTATGAATTTATGTTTTAAATTAAAATAAAATACATTCGTTCTGTCTGGAAACAATAAAATTTCCTGAGACTGCCAGTCTAACAGATAAATCAATATGTTAAAATCTGTCATGTTAACGTGTCTGATTGAGGCTATTTTGATTATTATGTAAATACGAGTAATCATCAGGAAAATACAATCGAAGTACATACATATTTGTAATGGCTTGATAATAGTTTAGAATTATAATTCTATGCAAACACTTTAATGAAAAAAAATGATCTAATTAATATTTTATCGATAAATTATTCGTATAGCTTGAACTTGAAAATTCATCATTAAAATTGAATTTTATTGCTTATGTTTTTATTTAATTATGTAATTAAATAAAGAAAACATACAATTTATTCAGATGTTGTTGCAATAATGTATGTTCCATTTAATACGTTTTCATCGGATTGCAAGAAGATTAGATTAAGAATTTTTTTTATATACAATTTGACTCAAAACTAACTTATTACTAAATTAAATCATGTTGGCTCAACAATAGGGGCCCAACGTTCTTCATTTGGCCGTACATAATGCTATTCGCTTACAATATACTTACATACTAGTGACTAGTATGCGTGTTACCAGGAACGGAGGGGACCTATAGTTTTCTGCCGATTCCGAACGACTAATGAGCAGCACTTTCCATGACAAGATTATATACTCTTAGAGGATTAATTTGTTAATTCTCGCAAGAGGCAGTACACCATTGAAGAACTGATCTCGAGACCTTCAATATCATATTAATGTTTTCTTAATCTAATTCATGAGTTTTTTTTTTAATATTAGCTGTGTATAATAATTTATGATGAGCAAACGTATTATCCCCTGTAGTACTGATTGTTGTAAGGGTGCGTTGTCGTTATGGATGAGTTCTTCAAATTGATCGTCAGCGATGCCTCGGGTGTATAGATACCTGTCACTAGGCTACAGTTCATGTTGGAGGAGTTGTTGCAGTTATGTGTTGGGATGATCTTCTAGGTTTCTGATGATGTTTCCGGAGAGCTGCAGCAAATACTTGTCCAGTGGTATTAACTTTGCTTCTTCGTACAGCTCCTTAGTTGGTATATATTTCTTCGTCAGGGAGTTCCGGTATAGTCCAGTGCAATTCTTTCAAAATACCTCATCCTTTTCATTGCTGTAGGTGAAATAGTAAACCAGATGGGAAAGGCGTAGGTCAGAACGGGTCACTTAAGCGGTTGCTTGTACACAAGCAGCATTTTCTACTTACTTAGTCCATTTCGCCTCCAGAGAAGCGGATGGACCAAGTTCAGAGAATAGTTGGCTCGTTGCAACATCAAGTCTGATTCCCAAGTACTTCGTTGATGATTTCACTGTCACTTCAGTGTCCTCCCCGATGAGTTTTACGTTGTCGTGGTGGGGAGGCTTACGTCTATTTCTCCGGCTTGCTGGGGATTTAGACAACTAAGAAAATAAGACCAGAATGGTCACGGCCATACATAAATTAAAGCGATTGATATGTTCTCTTTTGCTCAGTGTATTGGCCTAGCAATCCATGGAATTGAATTAATAAAAGTAAGATTGCTAAATAATAGAGACAAAATTTTGAAAGAAAAATGAAATCAGTTGTAGCTCAAGCTATGTCCGAAAAAATTTAGTGCTATATTCTATCTCAGGTTTCTGAGCAACGGATCACCGGTTCTATTTATATAAAACTTGAGCGATGTGATCACCATGTCACGGCCAAAACGTAAAGTAAAGCGATTGAGTTTAAAATTTCTCTTTTGCTCGACGTTTTGGTTTAGCAATCTTGGAAATGTGATGTTAAAATAAACGATCGTTGAGATCAAGAAGATTGCTTAGGAATATCTTTCCTAAAACAAAGACGAAAAATAATAAAAGAAAGCACACTCTGGTGGTTGGTTACTACCTTGATCGATTGCTGGGTGTGTGTATCATTTGGTTGACAGGCTCTGAGTTTTGCAGTAACTCATCTGTAAGTGACCTTGGTTGACCTCGGTTGCGAAGTTCCACCGGAAGCTATATTCTGGCACCACGGGAGATAGGGCCCAGGAGTTAGAGATGGGTTTTAGATAGACCTCGCCTTAAAGCAAGAGTTGTGCACATGCTGCAACATGTCACAACTTTGCTGCTGAGTTGGCTTCGGCTGACTTGGGGCTAATGGTCACGGCTCAATCTGACTCCTATGAGGGTAGGCTCTCCGTGGGATAAAGTCTTAACTGACAGCTCACGTTAAACCAAACATAGGTTCTGTCACTTCAGTGTTATCTGGAAACTTTATTTTGATTGCATTACAGCGTATTGCAAACGCTCGTCTTCGAATGAAAGTCACTGGTGTTCGCAAGCATATGAGTTCAGTGTTTTCGCTGTTTATCTTCAGTCCCCATTTGACATAGTATTCCCGTAGGTATTTAATATGCTCTTGCACTCTTCTGGCAGCAATTTCTGGTGAAAAAGCGGTGGCGCATGTGATGGAGTCGTCTGCATAAAGCTTGGTTTTTGTACCTGGTATGTTGGCTGGTTGATCAGCAGTGTAAATGTTGGATTGCAAGAAGTACCTTTCCTTATTCTACTATATTTTTCGAACCAGATTGGTTAGGTTAACTTGACGTAGCTGTTAGCAGGAGAACCGATCTTAGATCATAAGTTGATCCGAACCACATTGAATCTTGGAGACTTCTCCGTTATCGTAAAATCTTCCTCTAGAAGCGAGCGAGATTGCCTATATTTGCCAGATCACTAAGATCATCGTAGTAGAAATCTTCCAAATGGAGTAAACGTCCTTGCGATAAAACAAGACATGTACAGAGAAGGAAAGGGATCAATTTCTACTCCTCTTCAACCAAGAAGCTTCTGCGGAAATTGTTAGCGTAAGCTCCAAGCAGTGTTGCGTGTTGGTGTAACACCTATTATGGCACCGATGTGTGATATGTTAGATGTTGAACAGTTGGGGCGCTTAAGATTTAGCACTGACCGAATCTGTTATGTCGCCAACCAGCTATAAACAGAATATGTACAACAAATGCAAATTGGACTAATGGAGAGAAATTATAATAACATTCGTGATTCTAGTATGGAAGAATTTGACAAGATGGAAGATCTCGGAACAACTTTATATGATAAGAAAACCTCAACAAAAAAAAACTTTGGTATATTCCTCAAGCAAGCGAACTAATTCAAAAACACTAAACAAGCGTTTTAACAAGAGTATTATTTTGCTTCTTTTTGAATCGCAAATCATTGTTTTGCTAAAATGTATCGATAAGTAACCAGAAAGGTTGTAGAAATTATATGTTTCTACTATCAACCTTATTATGATATTTGATTATATGTAGAAAGCGATATATAGCATCAAAATAAACTTGCTTTAATTTTTTAATAGCATGACTATCGGAGAAAAACCTCTACTCCAAAAACTCATTACTCCTATAACGCTACCATAATGTACTTCAGAGAATGTCTAAGCGATTAACCTCCCACCGGAAGGGGCTTACGTGTTATAAAGTTGCGAATATCAGTGAAATTACCGATATTAAAAAATATATTATTCTTCGTTGGGAAGTTATTCTATAGTCGTGTTGTATGGGTAAAGAAAGAATCTATTTAGTTGGCGGTGCTTCCAAATATAGGACAATAAACAACCTGATGTGAATTCTTAAAAGAGCAAGAATTACGGAGGAATTGTATGCAACTGAACATTTTAGTGGAACACGAGCGATATAATAGTGCTGTACCTAAATAATCATCCCATCAGACAAGCAGTGGACTTATTTCCATGAAAACCGTGCTTCTAGTTTCTTAATGCTCTCGTTCTTTGAGAAATTTTATTAGCGTTTTCGTGATTTTGAAAAGAAGGAACTTCAGTGCAATTTGTCGATAGTTTGAGGGTAAAGAAATTCACATCACTTATTAATTGGCTGGACGAGTGCTGTTTTGAGAAAAAGACCAGTGAACAGGGCTGTGTTGAAGAACAACTCTTCAAAGTACTTGAAATACTATCTGAGTCAGCGAAGTTATGTGCATCATCATCAATCAATACTCTTGCAACTTTCCGAGGGCGAAAGAGAATTTGATCTATGGAATTTACATCCTCAAATACATTTGAATTCAAAAAATCTGTGATAACGTCGAACTAACAGGAAACTGCGCTGCAATGTTTCCAATTCCAAAAACATCAATCATTTTGTCTTATCACTTAAGGGCTTAAAGCTAGTGACCTACAACAATTCCTGTATTTTCGGAAGGAATCCGAACGGCTTAGATGAATAGAACTTTAGATGACAGAAGATACGAGTACTACTGGAGGACTTATCATTTCGCAAGATGCCCCCCATGAAAACTTTTCTATTTGCTATTTTTAAATGCCATTAAATAAATCTCAAAGTAATATCCAATAAATCAATTAGGCTTTTGGTTGAAGTGGAACCTAACTTAAGTACTCATATGACAGTTTACGCTAAAGCTAAGTGTACACGATTGGTAAATCTAACAATATTGTCAGATTTGTCAGTGAAAAACATGCTTACAATGTCTTACAATCGTGTAATCTTGCAATGAATTGTCAGAAAATGTATCTGACAATTAATTGTAAGACGGTAAATTGTTAGGTTTTTGATAATCGTGTACACACACAATTTATTGTCAGGCCTGCCAATTTTTATCGTTGTCTGACAATGAAATAATTGTAAGATGTACGAATTTTAACATCATACAATTTTTTAACTGTCAGACAATTTGCAGCCAAGGTTTAAATGAAGCAGTTTCCATAACCAACGAAAAGTGACAATTAGTTGTGTCGTTGTGTGTGTACACGGTTGGTAAAAAATCTACCAATCTCTTACAATTAATTGATAGGTATTAAACCAGCTATCTGAAAATAAATTGTCAGCCAACTTCTGACAATAAATTGTAAGAGATTGGTATATTTCTTACCAACCGTGTACACACACAACTTAATTGTCAGCTCATTGGTTTGTCGAACATTTTCAGGTCTTACAATATTGTAAGATCTACCAATCGTGTATTCTTAGCTTAAGGATTCGTATCGGCGACCGAGTCTAAGGAAAATAGCAATCTGGTGTTAACAGCCACTATTATTGTGTTTCGCTATCTAAAAAGATCACCAAACTCTGTATGTTCACAAACTCCTGGATAGCCTAAGGCAGCCCTGAGTAAAGGGTTTGAGATTTCAATGAGATTTGGAAAAATAAAATGGTGACCACCGACAGTCTAGACCTGTGGCCCAATTAGCGCTGGAGTGCGCCATTTTGATGCCATAATTTGTATGAAGCTGTGGATGGAATTGATAATGGGAAATTGTGGAGATTCTCACGGAGTCATGGATTAAATTAAAAAATATGGATCTAGTAGGTTTTGTTGTCTCTTATTGTTTGTTTGATTTTGCACAATCATCCAGAAATTGGATCCCGGACTCTGACGGACCACCTAGTAACCTCACCAAAGTATCAGGTGCCTTTCACTGGGCACATAGTGCTGCTTTTATAGTCACCGGATTTTTAGTATCTCTATAGAGAGCAATTAATGATGTCCCGTACAAACAAAATCGAGATTTCAATAAAACGTATGAAACCTATAAGATCCCAAAGCTATAAGCAATTTCTTTGGGAAACAAAAAGTTTTCACGAATATTAAGGTTCATATTTGTCTTAAGATCCAAAGCGAACTCTTAGACGAAGAAGTTGTGGCTAATACTGTTTTCCACTCAATTTATCAAAGTATTACAAAACTTCTACTACTCTTAACAAATAATACCTTGTAGTCAATCTTGGTCACAATGAGTACGGCCATTTTCTAACAGGGGAATAGCCTTCCCCTTAATGCAGTAAAAACAGGTTATTCCAAATCAAAATATTTTAATATTCCAATTCATAAAAGATTTTGTAGAGAAAAAATTAGTATTTGAACTTTCTTTCATTAAACTCAATTAAAATCTAAAAAAAAAATTACTCAAAACTGCACATGGCAGGGCATTTGTCTGTTATCACAAAAACACAAAAACACAAAAACACAAAACGAACACTTACGACAACTAGTTCAAAGCAGTCCATGAAGCTTTATCGAGATCGAAGCATAACAAAGCCACGCTCCACAAGGGAGGAGAATCGTACGAATATAAAACGAAACAACACAAAAAAATGTCATAAGCACAAGTAATAAATTTATGAATAATAAAACAATAAATGGGGGTATTCGAGTCGAGTACTTACCTATACATTGTTTCATGCGATAAAGATACTTTCTGACTCGGATAATGGAATGAGCGACCGGGTACCGGGGCGGGGGCACCGGCGAATGGCCAGCAGGAACAGCATCAGCAGACGTTAAAGTCGAAGCGAGAATAGCAATTTGAACTTTCGTCAGGCACATTATGATAACGTCCGCGGGTAATTGAGATGAATTTAAATAAAAAATTTGTTTTTGATTTTCTGTTGTTCTCTGATGCTGGTTTTGTTGTTGTTGTTGGATTTATTTGTGAGGGTCCGAGTATTGTTGTGACATTGAATCAGTTGTTTATTAAATCAGATGCAAAGGCTGAAAATTGTATTTCTATATGGATTTGGAGGACTGAGCGCGAACGTCACAAACTTGTCCAATAAATTATGTGGCTTTAGAGTTGAAAATGGTAAAAATAAACTCAAGGCCGAAGCAGAAAAAACAAACACTTTTTAAATAAGCATGTTTGTGATAATATTTTTAGAGAATTTGGTTTCGAAATGCCAAAAATACGTCTATGCTTGTGTAGTGGCTTAGCCAACTCAAACAACGTTATCAGTCTTCCTCCAGAGCTACAGCAATTAAGAAATTTGAATGTTTAAAGAGCAAATTGCCATTTCGCAATACCGACTGTACCAAATGATGTATCCTGCCTCCTTATAATGAATCTTTCATCAAATGCATTCGGCCCTCTTCCCACTCGGATTAGATCCCGAAATCCCAGTCGATAAATATTTGATTACCAACTCCAACGATGTACGAGTACAGTCCTTGATGGGCCAATTCCCTAATCACATGCAAACCAAACTCCATTAATTACTTCGATACTCTCGTTAATCCTTTCCGCTTCATAAACATATTCAAACGTAGATACTCGTAAGTGCCCAGTTGACATAATACAGGAGCATATCTGAAAACGCTTTTGAATTCCTAACTGAAGCATAAATCTTATTTCAATCCCCGAAATCCCCGGTATTGGAACCGACTTACTGGCTTTTGGCTTTCGTAGAGGTCAAAATAACGACCCCATTCCCAACTGACTCATCAATTGTCCTGCAAATTAGCCGAAAATTAATGGGCACTAACAGCAGAAATGCTTAAGCGATGATACGAGGTCTTTTCTGAAGGTTTTCAGGTGGTTGAAAGTTTAACAACATCAGAAACACCCTATACCTCTACGGTGTGCTCATCTCAACCATTGGGTACTATCGTCATACCCAATGGGGAGGGGACAAAGGACAATTTTATTCATAACTCTCTAGGCTGCTGTTGATATTGATTCATCTATATCCTCTCACCTCACACACGAGAGGTAGTGGCCCGAAAAATATACGAAAATATATTACCTGCTCATAGCTAGTAACACATCCATGCCACAGGCCCACTCAATCCTGAAACTGAAACATCAACATAAACCTACAAAATATTATACGTGAGTGGCGGAGGGCAGAGTAGGGAAAAGGACCTGCAAAGGACCGGCATACATTTTGGGGAAAATACTGAAAATCGATAGAACGGAAATCGCACCCCGCTGAACCTGTTAATGGCTCTCTATACACTTTGCATCGATTCAAAGAGCCGACAAACATAGAGGGGCCATTAAGAGCGAGAGTGTGGGCAAGAAAGAGAGAGAGAGAATAGAGGAGGATGTAAAGGATCAGAAATATATAGAAAGTGCTGGCTGTGTCTAAAATAGAAATGTATCCCACAAAGGAGCACATAGGAACATACATGCTGGATGTTGCTTATTTTGTGCTGCTCCTAATGCTCCGCTAGTACATATACTCGTATCCGAATGGAAATTTCCTCTCTCCCGGTCTGGAGCAGTGAATATGCTTAGATGGCTGTAGGTAGGTATAGTTGAACGGAGGATGAATCTGCGAAGAGGATTTCGTCACAAGGTCAAGGATGGATATTTTAGGTTCCAAACTAACCAGCCAACTCAGTCTTTTTTATTATATTTTTTGTACATTATACTCGTACATGGGTGTGGTACACTTCAGTTCTTTTCGCCACTAGAATTGAGTGTTTTGCCAGCTTTCGTGTTTGAAGGTGGATTTTGAGGATATTTGCAAAGTGCTTGCAATAGGGAGTTCTATTTTATAGGGTATTGCACGTTCCGTATGGTAGTTTAAATTATAGAATATAAAGAATATCATTTATTCATTTTATTTATTTTTTTTCTTGAGAAGTTATAGTACATTATTACTATAATATCTTATTGTATTTTAATATAAGCTGACCATCTTTCAAAATCATAAAACTTAAACGCCTGATGACTGGTTCAGACAAACTTTCTCTTGTGAATCAATGCTTTAACTAACTAACGATTTTTTAAGAGCTATCGGAAATTAAAAAAAAAACATACAATTAAGACAAATACATGAAATCTTCAATGTTGGCTTCCAGTGCGTCAATCGAAACGGGCTTGTCGCTATAGACATGAGCCTTACCATAGCTTCACAAAAAAATAATCCAGAGGCGTTAAATTGCACGATCTAGGCGGCCAATTGACCGGCCCCAAACGTGAAATAAACTGTTTACCAAACTCTCCTCTCAACTGTTCCATTGTTATGCGTGCTGGTGTGGCATGTTGCACCGTCTTGTTGAAATCATATGTCATGCAAGTCAAGCTCTTCCATTTTGCGCAAAAAAAAGTCTGTCATCATCGCACGGTACCACTCACCATTCACAGTAACGTTGCGATTCGCATCATCTTTGAAGATATACGGCACAATGATTCCGCCAGCCCATAATCCGCAACAAACAGTAACTTTTTCTGAATGCATTGGTAGCCTTTGCAATGCTTCTGGCTGCTCTTCACTCCAAATACGGCAGTTTTGCTTGTTCACGTATTCATTCAACCAGAAATGAGCTTCGTCGCTGAACACAATTTTTCGATAAGAAAGTGGATCTCCGGCCAACTTTTCAAGAACCCTTTCACCAAAAATTCAGCGTTGTGGTAGGTCGTTTGGCTTGAATTCTTGCACCAGCTGTATTTTAAAAGGCTTCACATCTAAATAATTCCGCAAAATTTATCATGTAGTGGAGTAGCACAGTCTCAATTGCTGCGAATGGCGCGAGGCCGAATCGATAATTCACGGTCATCTCATCACTATCACTGGCCGATACAGCTGCGATATTTTCTTCAGTTCGCAGTCTACGCACTCTAAGCGTGTTGGTGGTTTAATGTCCAACAATGTAAATTTGGTGTGAAATTTAGTCACAATAGCCCGAATAACCGCCTCTGTAGGTCGATTAAATTTACCATAAAATGGAAGAAACGCGCGATGAACTTTCTTAACAGAGCACACATTTTGATAATAAAATTCAATAATTTGCAAGCGTTGTTCGTTTGTAGGACGATTCATGGTTAACAACCACACTGAATATGTTTGACAGCGATACAAAACACGAAACGTTCGTGAGCTGTAAAACCAGAGTTTGCCAAAGAGAAAATAGCAATAAAATCACCCATTAGAATAGCATTATCAACTTCAATGATATATTTTTAATTACATGTGCAGCTTTTGTGTTCCAGGTCGATAGTTTGTTTTCAATAACTTTTAATTGAAACCAAATTTTATAATTTATATTTTATTGATTTATATGGTCCTTAACGAGCTCTTTTAAACACATTTTGCTAGTAGGATGAATACCAAATAAAATAATGTGAATTATAAGTGACATAGAAATAAGACACGGCATTTCTCCGCTCTAGTTCAGCCGCCATCCCTGGAGATAAAAATATCTGAGACAACCACCTTCAGTCTCAGAACATCGTGCCACACATCTTTCCTATCCTTCTTTCTCTTTTTAACATTAATCGGCCGGGAAAAATTTCTCGTCCAATTCACATCGTAGCACGAGCTGTGTGTGATGGAGTACCGTCAAGTTTTCCAACATAGCCCATATCCCGAAAGCGGTCACCAGTAACTGTTACACCATTTCGTATGGCATCCTTAAAGAAATATGGCCCAATGACACCACCCGGCTCAAATGGTGCATCATACAGTTGCTCTACAACGGTGTATTGGTATTTGGTGTATTAATCGAGAGTTTTCATTAGTGAAACAGTTCCGGGTACTCTGTTCATTAACAAAGCCAGTCAAGTCGAAATGTGCTTCGTCGCTCATAAGAACGAAGTGAGCTATTACTGACGCGCTTGCAAGTATTAAGTATTGAATCGGAGGCGGTGAAAATGGGTTTAGCTGTTAATAAGGACAAGACGAAGTATATGCTAACATCGAGAAAGGAATCTTAACATCGTTGACTCGGGAAAAACCTCTTGATCGATGATACAACTTCGAAGTCGTTATGGGCTTTGTCTACCTGGGCTCCATTATTACATCGCTGAGATCAAACAAAGAATCACTCTCGCCAATCGCTGTTTCTTCGGGCTAAAAAAGCATTTGAGTAGTAAGCACATCTCTCAAGGAACCAAGGAGGTCTTATAAAAGACCTTAATCATCCTGGTCCTGCAGTATGGGGCAAAGGCATGGACCCTGTCCAAATCGGATGAGAATCTGCTTGGGAAGGAAGATTCTTCGGGTGATTTTCGGTCCAGTATGTATCGATGGAGTATGAAGGAGAAGAGTCAACAACGTGCTTAACGGGCAGTACATCAACGTTGACCTGGTCAAAAAACTGAAAATATAGCCGCAGAGATGGTTGGGACACGTGGAGCGTGTGAATACCACCTCACCAGCCCGACGAGTCTTTAAATCTACCCCTGATGATCAGCGCTGCAGAGGTAGACCCCAACTTAGGTGGCGAGCAGAAGTTGAGAATGACCTCAACCAAATTAGAGTGCATAGCTGGAGGTACCTAGCTAGGGACCGAGCAAGCTAGAGGAGCTTATTGGTTAAGGCCGTAGTACATCCTGGACTTTAAACGCCATCTAAAGTAGAGTAAAGCAAGTCTAAAGCGAGTTATAAGACTTCAGCACTTCTTTCTATGCTCTATAGTAAATTGCTAAGGAATATTTTTAATTAGAATATTCCCTCTATCAATGATGATGTACTATGGTTGGGGAGGAGACTTTAAACATTTTCGAAACATCTACAATCGCATCTCAATTATATCTCTAATATTGATGCATCAAATGCTGAATAGCAAAACTTTCATTTGAAACCTTTTCAAGAAGTTCTGTATACAGTTGCACGACCTTCAAGAAAGATCGTTGCTAACCACTCACTACATAAAACAAATTTTTCTCTTCTCTAAATAAAATATGAAAATCATCCTCCCATCAAGTCCTATTGGGATCATATTTAAGATAAGAAGTTAAGCAGGAAACGCGACTTTAAAGAAAAACTCAAAAATACCCCAGCGCTATAGTTTTCCCGGTAGCAGGCTCTTCAATCTAACCTAATCCTTACTTATGTAAGTATATAGATTACCCCATTGAAAAAGCCAATAATTGGGTAATATCGCGAATATTCCAGAAAAAATATAATAAAGGAACATAATTTTAGACTTGAACATGGCGCAATTCAAGATAAGCTGCTTTGTACCATATTCGCACAATACCCTGTACAGCAATTTAGTCCATATGTCGGCTGGTATATTTTTCTGTACTTCGACCGGCAGTCTTAACCCCTAATGTGGTCATCTTCAATGTTTCTACTCAATGGTTTTAGGAGTCTATAAGAGAAATTTTTGTTTAACTCAAAAAATAACGGTACTCACAATACAGCCATAAGTGAAGAACTTATCTATCTCCAAAACAGATTTTTATACAAAATAAAATGCACATAATGTAATGGATGTTATTATTGAAAAGTGTTTAAAAGCTAAAAATTAGTCTTTAAAACATTTTTCTGAATTAGTTGGAGCCAAAAACAGAAACCAATAAGCAAATATGAATTTATGCAAAAGTAACAATTTTGAATCGTTTATATCGGTTTTTTAATAAATAATGCTGGTACGCCAACTTTAAGTTTTTATTATTATGCAATGAAAAATTAAATTTAAAAAAAATAATGGACCGTTTTTTGAGATAATATTATAGACCGCAAAGCGATAAAGTTTTTTCTCAAAATTCTGGCTGGCGTTTTCGATAGAAATGCGATTTTCTTAAAAAAAAATTCTGACAATTGTACTGTTATTTTTAGATAAACTTAAAATGTATTTTCCACATCAATTATTAAGTTCTAAAAAATCGATAATTTTCTTTTCGAAATATTTAGTTTTCAAAAAGAGGTTGAAATTGTTTTTAAAAATCCAAACAAAAAATTGGAACCAAACTACTATTCCAAATTTTTTAAGAGTCTATAAATAAGAAAATTAAAAAAATCAGTTTTGAGTAAATTGAAAACCAAAACAAATGGTTCCATTGTAAATTGTCAAAGTATTTTTGTCAAAAGAGTTGCCATTAATAACAATTTTTTGGAAGTTTCTTGTAAGCCCTTATCTAACGGGTGATTTTTTAAGAGCTTGAGAACTTTTTTAAAAAAAAAAACGCATAAAATTTGCAAAATCTCATCGATTCTTTATTTGAAACGTTAGATTGGTCCATGACATTTACTTTTTGAAGATAATTTTATTTAAATGTTGACCGGCTGCGTCTTAGGTGGTCCATTCGGAAAGTCCAATTTTGGGTAACTTTTTCGAGCATTTCGGCCGGAATAGCCCGAATTTCTTCGGAAATGTTGTCTTCCAAAGCTGGAATAGTTGCTGGCTTATTTGTGTAGACTTTAGACTTGACGTAGCCCCACAAAAAATAGTCTAAAGGCGTCAAATCGCATGATCTTGGTGGCCAACTTACCGGTCCATTCCTTGAGATGAATTGTTCTCCGAAGTTTTCCCTCAAAATGGCCATAGAATCGCGAGCTGTGTGGCATGTAGCGCCATCTTGTTGAAACCACATGTCAACCAAGTTCAGTTCTTCCATTTTTGGCAACAAAAAGTTTGTTAGCATTGAACGATAGCGATCGCCATTCACCGTAACGTTGCGTCCAACAGCATCTTTGAAAAAATACGGTCCAATGATTCCACCAGCGTACAAACCACACCAAACAGTGCATTTTTCGGGATGCATAGGCAGTTCTTGAACGGCTTCTGGTTGCTCTTCACTCCAAATGCGGCAATTTTGCTTATTTACGTAGCCATTCAACCAGAAATGAGCCTCATCGCTGAACAAAATTTGTCGATAAAAAAGCGGATTTTCTGCCAACTTTTCTAGGGCCCATTCACTGAAAATTCGACGTTGTGGCAGATCGTTCGGCTTCAGTTCTTGCACGAGCTGTATTTTATACGGTTTTACACCAAGATCTTTGCGTAAAATCTTCCATGTGGTCGAATAACACAAACCCAATTGCTGCGAACGGCGACGAATCGACATTTCACGGTCTTCAGCAACACTCTCAGAAACAGACGCAATATTCTCTTCTGTACGCACTGTACGCATTCGTGTGGTTGGTTTAATGTCCAATAAAGTAAACTGAGTGCGAAACTTGGTCACAATCGCATTAATTGTTTGCTCACTTGGTCGATTATGTAGACCATAAATCGGACGTAAAGCGCGAAACACATTTCGAACCGAACACTGATTTTGGTAATAAAATTCAATGATTTGCAAGCGTTGCTCGTTAGTAAGTCTATTCATGATGAAATGTCAAAGCATACTGAGCATCTTTCTCTTTGACACCATGTCTGAAATCCCGCGTGATCTGTCAAATACTAATACATGAAAATCCTAACCTCAAAAAAATCACCCGTTATTTATTTAAAATCTATGTAACAGTTTTTCAGAAAAAAAGACATTTCCTGAAATTTTGAAAAAAATTGTATTGCAGGTACTGTTATTTTTGCTATTTAAAAAAAAAAAAAAACGAAAAAAACCTGGAGGAGATTGAAAAATAAAATATACCAAGTTTAAAGAAAATCGACAGACAGAATTCCTTTTCCGTCTTCCCCATGAAAGTACATAACATGTCGTACGTAAAAATTTATGAATTATTGCTGGTTTCATCTACATTTTTTCAAAAAGTTTTTGTTGCACAGCACAACAAGCTTTGTAAGGAAAAATCACTGAGCGACTTACGAGTTACGAGTACATTACTACAAATATAGGAATAAAATCGACTCTCTCAAGAACACGCCCTGATCTCAGATCAAATTCGAATTAAGGGCATCAGAAAAATTCCGAATACTAAAGGGTTTTCCAATAAGAGGTTTCATTTAAATTTGAATAGCCTGCTATTTGACATTTGACAAGTAAAAACTATGCCACTACTAAAAACGGAACGATACACGCTCAAAAAACGCATTGAAATTGTTAAAATTCACTACAAAAATGGTCACAGTTCGCAAAACTAGAGCACCTTTGGGTCATCGTGAAGCACCTTCTTGGCCGGCAATAGTGAAACTGGTGGAAAACCTTGAGCTCATGGGATAAGTTAGTGATGTGAAGAATCGAAACCGTGTGCGTCGCTCAAGAACAATTGAGAATATTGCTGCTGTAGTTGGCGTTGGCGAAAACCTAGGTTTTCGATCGATCGATTGGTGCGGTTTTTGAACTAGTGCAACTGTTACGGTGAATGGATTGCGCGACCGAGCTAGGATTAATGACTTCTTACGGCCGAAATTGGAAGATATTGATGTGGACAACGTTTATTTTTAACAAAACGTCGCTATAAACAAAAGAAAAATTTTCATTTCGGACGAATGTGTTTAAGTGTTTTTATCAAATCAAACAAATTATTTCAAAGAAAATTAATTTGAGTTTTTCTGTATGTTGTCAAAAATTGCTGTAGAGGTAGTGCTGTCCTGGGAATTAAAAAAAAACTATCATAGTGCGAACTGTGGTGGTTTTACTTTCGGGTATGTGTTTTAGTTGTTGCTTTTTTAGTTTGGTCTATTCAAATAAATACATCATGTATGTATACTGGCCATTTGTGAATATACATACATTAATTTCTAAGCACCCATCACCCACTGCTAGTGTGTGGTCATGGAACTGGTGTAATTTTTGATTAAGGAGAAAACTTTTCATGTTTATTTATTTGCACTCAGTCGAAATGGATTTTTGGTTTTGTTCGTACTGTACAGATTGCTATACCTCGTATATATGTACCTACCTTCGGCCTTAAACGCTGAAGAGGGTGTGTCTCTTTGGGATTTCCAAAATGTGAAAAGTTATGTGTGCGTTTTGCACTAAAGGTCTAAAAGTACAATAAAACTGTTAAGTATAGTAAAGTACCCAAATCAAAAGGGTATCATAAAAAGTCCGTCCTTGGTAATAAAAATACAAAAAAAAATTAAACAATACATTTTTGTTTGTTCGCATATAAAACAAATGGACGCGGACGCAGCGATTCTGTGGTCATAAAATCCAAAAACAAACTTTCTAATCTATTTCCGGTAAAACGGAAGGTGTAAATGGGGAAAATGTGTATGACAACATGGACACACGGAACAGCACACAGGTATGTTGTTTGCAGTATTTTAACATGAAATTTATGTACAATGGGAATTAGTGGTTGGAGTTGGAATCGATATAGCGCAAGGACATAGCTGTGGCTTTTTTTTTATTGGGGTTTCTGGTCTAAAAACAGGTTTTTGTCTAGAAAGTATAACTAAGGATTACTTATATGGAATAAGTTTAAATTGTTGGTTGAGGACTCTTAAACAAAGCAAGGGCGAAACCATGGAAAATCAATCTTGATGACATCAAAGTATAACCCAAAAAATCGATCACTGTAAGTTTATATTTTTGAGCTATGTGGTAAATATTGTACAGTTGTTTTTACAAATTTACTCGAAGACGTATCTAAAATTGCATCGTTCTGAGTGGCCGATATCTAAATGAGTTAATGCTGAACCACAATATCATAGGACAAATGACTGGCATTCTCCTTAAGACGAAAAATGACATATGCATTACGAGTAAAAATGAAATAACCTCCAGGCTGATTCTACAAAATCTTTTAAATGTATCGTACACACCGTCAATCTTGTTGCATGGTAGTCTAAAGGGCTTCTTAATTAGCGCATTTAGATTTTAGCGGCCTGTACCGGCCATATTGATTTGATCCCATTTGAGATTGGTTCTTTATTGTTCAGTTACTGATACCAAATTCCGATGGCAAGCTAAGCGATTGAACATCTCGTCAAATGGTTAAACTTTATTATCAAAATTAATGGTCTTTAGTGCAAACGTTGCGCTCATTTTACGAGCCACCAGTTCACAGTCGACTCTTCAACATTTGCTGGCCAAATTTCAGACGACCGGTTGGTAATTAATAAGCCAACATTCGTCCGTCCAAGGAACGCAAGATCGGCCGAGAACATCGTCGCGTTCCTTGAGAGTGTACAGAAACTCAGCCTTTCGCAGACGGGAACTTGGCGAATGTTGCGTCGTGACTTTGAGCTACACCCGTAAAAGATCCAACTGACCCGGAAGCTAGAAGTTCATAACCATAGACGACGCCGTTTGTTCGTGGACTAGGATTCGGAGCGATTGGAAGAGAACCCCAATTTTGGCCGAACAAAATATCATTAGACACGTGTGTTTTTTGATGGATTGCTATGTTAAGGAGCCAAATGGCCGTATAAGGGAAAAAAGTTTGTTACGGATTTTGGAACGGGCAGCGGCGGCATCTTTGGTCGGTCGACCTTACTGAGGCCATCATCGTCAACAGCAAAGGCTACATGTCAATTATAATGATTTTTTTACTTGCGACTTATAGGTACTATAAGGCAAGTTATGCATTCGTAAAAAAAATCGAACTCGAGATTTTGATCAAAGTTGACATTACGATGATAGCGAACACTAAAAAAGTGGGTCTGGCAATTCTGTCTGTCTGTCTGTCTGTCTGTCTGTCTGTCTGTCGCTGCGACTACAGCCTAAACGGCTCGGCCGATTTTCTTTAAACTTGGTAGATATGGGTTTTGATTTTTTACCCCCACACGTTTTTTTCTTTTTTTTTTTAAGACCAAAAATAACGGTACCTGCCATACGATTTTTTTTCGAAATTTTATAAACATTTTTTTTTCTCAAAAACTGTTCTACAGATTTCAAAAATAAAAATACAGAAAAATTTCATTTAATTAAAGCTAGGTATTGGTTGAAAAAAATTTTCCGAAAAATGGTTATTGAGGGTACCCCCCAAGGAACCATTTTTTTTGTTTTTGATTTTCTCAAAAACGGTTCAACCGATTTTGATAATTTTTTTTTTGCTAAAGCTCCCCAAAAACATTAATAGAATTGTGTACTCAAATTTTCAAAACAAAATTTTTTGGATTTTTAAAAAAAACTTCAAATTTTTTTTTTCAAAACTCAATATTTCGAAAACCCCATGCTAGATTTTTTCTAAAATTGATAAATAAAAGTTTCTCAATATAGTCTACAAAGTGTGAGAAAAATTTTCTTATTTTGCTTAAAAATAAAGGTACCTACCATACAAATGCTAAAAATTTAAAAAAAATGGTTTTCAAAAATCGTATTTTTCTCGAAAACGGCACCTAGAATTTTGATAAAATTTTTTTTCTTTCAATTAATTTTTATGATCTTTAATTTAATAAAAAAAATTTTGGATATTACAGCTTGTACCTACCATAGAACCATTTTTTCGAATTTTGAATTTTCTCCACATAACGGATCTTAATGAAAATTTTTATAGAGAAGCTTCTAAAAAGTCTAAAACACATTGCATTTCAAAACTTTAAAATAAATATTTTTTGAATTTTTGAAAAAAAAAATCTATTTTTTCTTTTTTTGAAAATTCGATATCTCCGAAATAGGTCAATATTTCTTTTCGTAAATTTAATTTTTATTCGAACAATAATAAAAACTTTAAATTGGCGTACCTAAATTTTTTCTTAAAAAGCTTTTAAAAAGTTTGTATATAAAAGTTTTTTTTTAAGAAACCACTAAAAAATAAAAAAATAAAATGTGAACAGTTTTCTTTAATAACATCCGTTTTTAAAATTCCTAGTCGATTACATAGGAGCAAGTTCGTGCGACCCAGTCGTGCATTTTATTTTTTAACGAATTGAATGATATGGACATGGGCGTCGATAACTTGTGGTTTTTAAGGAAAGGACGGCGCAATATGTTACATAGCGAATGCCACAATGTAAATACGCATTTTCGATTTGAAGTTAGTGTTAAATCTCGCGGAGACTTCCACTGATTTAAAGAAAAAACTCAATAAAATTGTATATGGAAGAAGCTAGGGTAAATAAGTTTGATGGCACATCAGCTCGTAAGGGACCAGTACCTAGAGACTTACTACTCTCAACCATACCTGTGTGCGTGGTATCAGATATGCAGAGGTTCTACAATTTACTCTTGAAAGATTTTTCACTCTCTCGCATTAGGCAGTACACCCCTGAAAAACATTTATGCAGTGCGGAGAAACGAACCCAAGACCCTATGAATCACAGTCCAACACACTAAACGCTATTCCAAGGGGTATAGGAACTGTAAAAAAATACTACCTTATGAATCTTATTTCAAATACGGTTCAACTGATTTTGAACAAATTCCTAAGATTTTGGATAGTATTTTTTATTAAAATTTTCAAAAATAATTGTTTTGGATTTTTAAAATATGTAAATTTTTTTTTTTTGAAAAATCAATATTTCGAAAACGCTTGAATTTTTGGAAACTTAACAATGTAAATTCTTAAAATATTATATTATTAAGACGTTATAAGCAAAAAAAAGAAAAAATAGTTTTCGAAAACCTCATTTTCTCGAACACGGCTTCTTCTAGAATTTTGGTAAAATTGTTTGTTTTGCTAAATTTGTATGGTCTTATAATTCAATAATTAGTCGTTTTACTCTTTATAATTATCATCAAAACTAATTTAAATAAAAACAAATATTTTTTGGGTTTTTGGAAAAAAAAAGAAATTTTGGTTTTGGAAGCCTGATAACTGAAAAATGTTTTTAAGTTTAACGTAGGTACCACATTTTGTTGCTAATAATTTTTTAAGAATTTTATTTACTTATTTTTTCTTAAATCACTACAATAATTTATAATTTTTGTTCTTGTATTCTGTACTTAGCTCCAACTGCTAGAAGAGATGTTTAAGCCATTTTAAAAATGATTTTTTTGCTTATGTAACGTTTTTTGTAATAACATAAAATTTTAAAATTCTTAGTCTTTAATCAAAGAGCAAGTTCCTGCGACCCAATCGACTATTTAATTGATTATTGTAAATGTGTTAATAAATCTTAGCTTATCTATGGCCTTGAACCATAAGAGCAAGTTCTTGTGTTTTATTTCAAATTTTACTTTGTAAGTATTTTAAATTTACCTACTTCCGAACTCCAATAAAATTTGTTAAATTGGTACTTAACCTATAAATTGTTATAAGAACTTCGTCAAATCATTTTCATCATCATTATCTGAATCATCATCTTTATTTTTCTCTTCATAGAACACTTTTTGTGTCATAAGATTGTTATCTTTCTGCTTACGCATAATTTCATCAAAAGTTAAAAAAAAAATAAAAACACAAATCAACAAATCTGGCAAAAAATTTGGTAAACAAAAGCAAATCCAAAATAGTAATCATAAAGATTGCTCAGCAGTATTTCCGGCCTCAGAGCGTCTGATGTAATAGACTCTTCCAATTGCAACTATCGAAATTTCATCAGCTTTGTCGTCGTTATAATATCGCTGGTCAAAGCTTATAGGAGTGTCCGGCGGTTGATCGTCGTCGTCGCTAGATTGTCCTTGAGAAGTGTTGATCTGTTGATGGCTATTTTTCAGATCGCGTTGATCTCCCCATTTGAATAAAAAAACAAGCAAACATATATTTTTTTTAAGTTTCGAACAACAAATCGAATTTTTGATTATTTTTACAATATTTTTCTATTTCTTAATTTATATCATGGAAACAAGTAAAAGTCATAAACAAAGCCATTATAATCGCCCTCTCCACCGAGCTACTTACAGATCTGGACCATTCGAAAAGTTTCTTGAACCACTCTCGCCATTATGGATACGTGCGAATGCGATGTAAATATCTCCTCCCACTGACGATAGGCGCATTTATCTAGCACGCGAATAAACCGAATTCAAACAAATAAATTAAAGTTATAAAAACCGAATTTGTTGGTAATAAAATTGAAGAAATTATCTTGTAACATGGAAAACAAATATTTTATCGGCACTTGTGTGACGTAGATCGCTACCGCAACCGACTGAAGGAGAAAGGTTTTTGTTGGTTGAATCTATGTATTATTGTTATTGCCCCACTATGTGTTATTATGATACGAATTTATTTGAGGTACCACCACCCTGATGAAAGGTGAAATTAATTTCCAATTTCGATTGCCTCGGAAACGGGTGTTTTTTGAATTTGGAATTTTCATTGAAACCGAAAACAAGAAGAATTATGGGGGAGATTTTTTTTTGTTCAAAACAATTATCGACTATTGGCGCCTCTTTAATTTATATACAAAAACAAGGCGCCACCCGTGGTTTTTGAAGAAGAAAAAAAATTGAATTTATGGTGTTGCAATATGCTTAGCTCTTTCAACATAGAAAAGTGCTGCTAATGAACTTTCAACACTGAGTGTTTAGGGAATACAAATAAATCAGTTCTTTTTCTCTGTCTTGATATTGCTTTTAAGAGATTGATGGACATAAATCTGACGGGTTTTGCAAGTCAATAGAAAGCTTCCCGAGTTCTTTGAAGTGCCTCAAGAAATAAGACAAGTAGATGACGTATTGTATTGATTCTGTCCTTACCTGCAATTTAGTGTTTGGTGACTACAACAGTGGGAATATGGAACAGATATTTTTAGGAATATTGAGACTATTGAACAAGAAACAACCAATATTTTGGCAAAGCGTTAAGATTTCTTAAGCTTTTAACTCACAAGTGGTAAAATTAAAAATGTACAATGTTACACATGCTTAAAAACTATAAGTATATTACAGCTGCCACAGCTGAAACAAAATAGGCGCACCAACCTCACTAAAAACTGGGGATAGCATATTGGAGTTCATCACAATTCAATCGCTACTGAAAATGGATTCCGTCAAAAGTACAGGATCATCCATTTTGTGTTTTTAAAAGTAAATTTAAATATAACACATTCATTATATAAATTCAGAACAAACTTTAATTTCGAAATATAGTTTGAATCCTACAATAATTCAAGGTACCTGAGTTCTTGCAGAACTGAAGTCTCTCGATGACTTTGCGACACATATTGCGCAATAATTGCATCATTATTATACTAATAATCGTTTTCAAAGGGTCAATTTCACCGAGTAAAAAATGAGCCTCATCGCTAAAGAAAATTTTATGTGAAAATTCGTTAGACGAACGTAAAGATTCCATATTTTTTTCAGTAATTTAACAGAGTTTTAAGACGTCCAGCGATTGTTAAACACAATTCATATTGTAAAATAGGAAAACCTTAAATAAACAAATGCAGCTATACAGTTTCTGATGACAGTTCGGTTTGAAGTTTGTGATTGAAGCAGAGATGTCACATACGCACCACGAATTGGGTGACAGTACCAAATATTTAAAAAACTAAAACTGTTATTATTGTATGTATGTATGTGTTAGAAACATATTTTGTATTTTTATTAATATCAATGAGCATAATAAAATATTATTGAACAAATAATTAAAAATTAATGAACAAAATTTATAAAATCGGTGTTCTGTCAGGATCTGCCTGAAATCTGTGAGAGGTATGTACATTCATCAAAAGCTCGAGTACAATTCCAATATTTAATGAGGGGCTCCAATAACCTGCTTAAGTTTACTGGATAAAATCCGCAAAAGAAACATTTGAATGTCTCCAGCACAGCCGCAATGTTTTGGTTTTTCATTATTTTATCGTTATTTTTAGAAAAAGCGTTCTAGTGAAAAAGTCGGTTGCAATCTTCCTTAAAACAATTCAACTTTAATTCTCGCGCTTCAGGGAATACCTATCTGGTAACCATTGAGTCGTACGTAGACGTACTGTTGAATTCAGAGAGTCTTTCTTTGACCACAATCTCATGAACACAGGTTCTATCCCTGCCGTCGTCTATGTCGTTTTAATTCCATTAAAAACCTTCTAAAAATTGTCATCAATGGGTTGCTGGTTTACTCATTACATGTTGTTCAGGCATAACACTAACAACATGTAATTGAGTTAAACTAGTATGCCCAACAAGGATGAACACGAATAAAATAATGTGAATTATAAGCTACATAAGGAATAAGACACGGCAATTCTCCGCTTTAGCTCAGCCGCCATCCCTGGAGATAAAATAAAAATATATGAGACAACCACCAACAGTCTCAGAACATCGTGCCACACAACTTTCCTATCCTTCTTTCTCTTCATTAACTTCACGCCCGCGATGTGTTGAAACATTTAAAGGGTAATCATAATCCCTTGAGCGCGGGTAGATTATAAAAAAAAAAAAAAAAAAACACTACACAAATGATTAACCTGGCTAAATATTTCCTCCCATTATAATATTCAGACATTCAAAACCAATATGCATTGGTATCTGCTTTTAAATCCTCTAACTTTGCTTAACGCTCGCACAGTGGTCCAACATTTTTAGTGTTCTAGTCAAAAAAAATTTCAGGCGTTTTTTCCATGTTTAGAAACGGAAAAAATCCAGAAAATAAAGTTTTGAAAAATGAGCAGACATCAAATTTCTGCCATTTTTTTCTGAGAAAAAAAATCCAGAAAACTATTTTAAATTAATTGCAGTTAATAACTAACAGTTATGTACTGTTGCCCAAGAAAACTGTTACTACAAGCGCCTGCCTGGCGACTGAACATACCCTAAGCGCAGCAACAGAGTGAGCGGGTGTGAGTCCTGAAAAAGGACCCGTGAAGCGAACCACCCAGCTCTTTCAGCTCTTTTTCAAAAATCTAATTTGGAAATTAGACCAGAATAAATTGATGTTCTGGCCTAATTTCCATTTTGCTTTCTGGCTCTTTTTTCATACCTAGCTGGCCCAATTTCCAACATTTCTAGCTCATTTTCCAAGATAATTTCTGGCCATTTTTCCAATTTTGAGCAAACAACATTTTCTGGCGAATTTTTCAAAAATAAATTCTGGCGTAATTTCTGGGAGACGGGTTTTTAATAATACAAACTCTATTTACTACTGGAAAAAATCAGACAGTTAGAAGACTTAGCACTATTTAATTTGGCTTTTTGAATTATTGATTTAAAATACTTTTTGTTAGCCTTTAGTCTACAAAAATTGGTAGTTCGTCCCGGCGATCTCACTTGGGCTCATCAGTTGATCGGTGAGGACCTTGTGAATATGCAATTTCTTTCAATGCTAAATCTTGTTGCTACAAGTTTGGTGAATCGTAACATAGAAGCTAATACCTGCCTGTAAAAAAGACATGTCAGCTTGAAATATGTAAGGCCTGAAGCTCTTTTATCGAAAATGCGCGCATTCGATATCGATGAATATCTCCTTCGTTGAGTTATAAATTACCTTTTCATATCCTTTTATAGATTCAAAACCCAAAAAATTACATTAAATTTGTTCCCCTTCAGTTCTATCCACCATCTGTAAGCCATAATAACACAATTGTAACGTCCCATGTCTTTCATAGTTTTTTCATTTTTGTTATCAGTTGCATTCCTCTCCTAAAACAGTTCCTCCGTAAAACTCGTCCAGCTATAAGTACTCATCGGTTCGGACGTACGTCAAATTTAGAGGTTTTGTCTTAAGCGGAACTACTCGAATGTGGGATACTTTACCTCTCCTGATTTTTCCCTCTCATTAAGATACACACTATTCACTGTGTTAAAATATAACATTATCTGTGCTTTTTAGGATTTTAGGCATAGTTCAGTAAAACATTTCTAAAAATCCCATCCGTAGCAGCCAGTGTTTTTTATTTTATCTTGTTGATACTATCGAACAGCTGTCGGAATAATTTGTGAAAAAAAAAATACAAATGGGATTTGTTCGTCGATTACGGTCAAAGTTAAATGTCGTTGTTTATGTAGCATGAGTAACGACATCTACTACATGAGACATAAACAACGACATTTTACTTTGACCATAATCAGCGGTAATTTTTGTTGGATCAATAAGAACATGATTTATTCACTGATTTGTATATAGTGTTTTATTGATTGATTGTTGAAGCTGATTGAATAAAAGATTCTTATACATTTGATTACCATGGAAGTCCGATATTGTCAACACAACCTTGGTATACATTTTAGTGAGTTCAATGGACAGCTTACAAGTGACAACCAATCTTTCCTAAAATCAATATCAAATAAAATTAATTGATTTGTTTAGTTGAATCGTGTTCATTAAGAAAATTTAAAAATTGTAAATGAAAGAAAGTATTGAGTTCAGAAGAAGAATACAATAAAACAATAAACGTCAAATGTAAACAGTATCTGTAAGCTTTAAGCCTTTAATAGTAGAAAACTGTTCACTTTTGGGCAGCTAATGAGAGGCGATATTCTATCCTAAATTTTAAATTTAAACGAATTTTAAAACACAATCAAACTAAAAATTTTATACTAGTTTGTCAAATATTTTTCGTGTTCTTTCTAAATAGAATTCACATTGGACAAGAAATCTTAACTAATAAAGATCAGATCCTAAAATTTATTGTTTCTTCTGTAAAATGAAAAATAAAATAAAGAATGTTTTTTTGGTGCTGAAGAGAAAATAAAAAAATCGAGAAAAACACACATCTACTCGATGAACACATCCATCGAAATACCAACATATTAGATCAAAAACACAAAAATTCCATTCGAAACTCGAATAAAGGTCTGGAAAATTCTACTTTTGCTTCTGTTGTATTTTTTATTTGTGGCTTTCGGAGATATCATCTGGGAAATTTCGAGATGTCCTAGCTTAAAATGAGCTTACTTCAAAAAACGACTAGTATAGATGTTTTTCTACGTAAAAGCTTTACTTATTGAATTAGTTTTAATTAACCCAGTAATGAGAACTGAAAACCTAACGTTTTTAATTGTGTTCGTGGAGAAATCTATTAACAGGTTAGTATTATAAGCAGGGCAAGGATTTCTATGTTAAAACCATATGTTTTTGGATAAACATAGAAGGAAAAAAATCTTGTTTTTCGAATCAGTAAATTTCCTTAAAAATGACATTCAATTTTTAGCATATTTTATTATAAATGCCAATAAATGCACATAAAATGCACAGCAGCCAAAAGCGCAATTCGGCTTTAAAAAATGGGCTCTTGGAAGCGCAGCAGTCATGGTCATGGGTCTATCCTGCAAAGGTATAACAAAGTGGCAGGGCTTAATGTGACAACTGACTACTTACCACCCAGAATAGATTTCAACATACACTTCTCCACTACTATACCCGAAAGGCAGGAATGGGAATCCAACTCACTAATTAGTGAACAAGGTATTTCATTATACACCGATGGGTCAAAAATGGAAGCAGGAACAGGAGCCGGGGTGTTCTGTGAATCTCTCAATATTAAAGAGTCATTCAAACTCCCAGATGAGTGTAGTGTCTTTCAGGCTGAGATCTATGCTATTGAAAAGGCGGCAGAATTGGTACGCACAAAAAATTGAACTCGTCGGAGATCACATTTTTCGTGGACAGCCAAGCTGCCATCAAAGCTTTAGCCAGTGAGACTATAAGATCCAAGATAGTAACAAAATGCCGAGACATGCTGAACAATATTTGCAACACTAACCAAGTTAATTTCTGCTGGGTTCCTGGACAAAGTAATATAAGGGAATGAAATAGCAGATAAACTGGCAAGGAAAGGGTCAGTATCAAATAAAAACAGCAGTAGCCATTTAAATTTGGGACCAAAAATCCCAATTGGCGTGATTAAAAAGAAAAAAGACCTAATAACGAAAGAGCGAATCAATAACTCCTGATCCTCCAAGGACGACTGCGTTATCTCTAGAAGTTCATGGCCTAGAATTAATGAAAGGAAACTCGATATATCTTATCGCTGAGTAAAAAGAACATCAGGATCCTGATTGGTGTACTAACGTCACTGCGCCATTGGCACAATGGCTAGTGGGTGCATTTGCACCCGATTTCTGTAGGAGCTGTCAGGATGTCGAGGAGGTTGAAACCATTAAACACCTACTCTATGACTGTGCGAACCTCCAAACAAATCGCCTCTGGTACTTTGGAAACAGGTTTGTTGGAGAACTAGACGAGCTAACGCAGGTCTCAATGGCAAATATGAGAAAATTCATTGTAAGCACAGGCTGGTTCGAAAGTGAACCATTCTACATAAGACATTAGTTAGGAGCATCTCTGCTTTTATTAATAGGGGATCACAATGGACCAAGAGGCCCCCGTGTACGCAACAGCCTATGTGCTGGGCACGCCTCTCCTAACCTAACCTAACCTCCAACAACCGCGAAAACCGTAAAAGTTATATATATGTTTTAATTTACTCAAACTAACATTGTTCCATTTTATCTATTCCTTGTATGTCAACTTAAAGCAGGCGAAATCAGATAAGAGATCACCCACCTTAACATCCCTTCCGTCACGACTATGCCGGAGATTATTATTCATGAAACTCCACATAAGCCATCTTAATTGCTCCTCATGTAACCTGTCATGCATAAGAAGGTAAGGTGAACTGATCTAGAATATATATATATATATTCTTCAAGATTATTGGGATTCTTTTTTTTTCCACTGTAATACGGAAACGATTGGCCTAAAACATCAAAAAGTACTTTGGTTCCACTTAGAGCAGCCATCTATTTTCAGTTCTAAAACTTGTTATTCTGACATGAAACTCTTTTTGGGTAACTTTTTTTCCAGTAACCGTTCATCTATGCCAAGCAATCTCCATCACGTAACGTCACGCACATACTGCCCACAAATTGTAAATTTCACCTAAAAATTAAAAAGACAAAAAAAAGACAAAAATCCAAAAAAGCGTATTAATTTCCATTCGAGCTCCACAGTTACCATCAGCAGCAGCACTAACACCGCCTTGACAGACTTTTATCTCCTAAATTGCATCGAATCACGTGCATAAAGCAGAATCTACAGATCACACAACTTGTAAATCCAGTTTCCCTGTATCTTGTATCTTTAGGTTTTTTTTTTTTTAGATATTCTTCGTTTTTTGGTCAGACAGCAGCATCACCAGAGACCAGAGTCAGAGAAGAGAGATTCATCTGTGCGGTGGACATATTTCTCTGTCGATGTTCGAAACCGAATCTTTAACCAGGGGCCAGAGCCATAAACTAAAATCAAACTCTGGCCAAAGAAGAGGCGTCCCCTAATTTCGTATGCGGGTCTCGTAGTCACAGATGCACACAGCTTCTTCATCCCACCACCACAATATAGCAATGCAGCTGCCCAACGGAATCAGAGCCACCATAACCCCATAGACGAAGAAAAGACGACCAAAATTTCCATAATTCCCTATAGATTTCTGTATAAAAAGGAACGTACCGAAAGAGGCCGATTTGGCTGTTCCGTTCGTGTCAATCATTGGGAAACTTATTTTGTCTTATTCTGGGTTTTTATATAGAAGGTAAAGTGTATTTTTTTCTCTTCGTTTTGGAACCTGAATTCATTTGAATGACTTCTTGATTCAATTTCACCCAAGAAAGTCGTAGTCGTCTCGCGTCGTGTCGGGTCGGGACCAGTAGTAGCTACCTACCTAGAGTAGTTTTTGTGCACTAAGTGGAAGTGGAAATGGAAAACTCGTTCACAAATCACGTTGCATCTCTCATCCCATCGTCATCAAGCCATCAGAAGAGCCCAAACCCAGTTCCATAGATGACGTTTAAATTACCACAGATTTATGAATGCACTCGAACAACAGGATTTCAATTTTCCAGTATACTCGTAGATGCCCTTCTGCTGTGTTCTCCAGTGGCTTTGATCTAATTAGCCTCAAGTTGTTGGTCACTATACATAGAAATTAAGGAAGCTAGCTATACCTACATGTGCTGAGGCAGAGGTGTTGGATGTCATAGGAAAGGGTCTTACCATCAAAAAAGTATCTAGTTTCTAGGTAAATTGGGATAAATTATGCATAAAGTATCGGGTTGTGTCCTTTTATTTGTCGTTCCGGTTTTCCTTCTTTTTCTTGATAAATCATATTAACATTTTCGGTGACTTGCTATTCAAGAAAATACCCACAAGCCACGAAAAAAAACTTCTTGTAATTTACAAAAATTACTCCCTAAGTGAACAAGGACTTTAATTTATCCCTGTTCGAGGTACTTTAAAAAGAAAGAAAGAAAAAAGGTCTATTTAAGTCTAAAGAAACTTTTGTTGCAAATTTTCTTTAAAAATGTTCGTCTCAATTATGAAATACAAGCCAGGGCTCATCACAGGTTTCGATTTTCTGTGTTGAGGAACAACTGAAGAGACCTTTCATTTAATTTCCACGAAGTGCGCTTTAATAGCCTTTAAAAGGATTACAAACAGTTATATATAATAAAATGGTATATTCCTGCTCTAATAAGATCCAAAAACAATATGATTAGAGGCAGGATTAGTTGCCGAAATGTTGTTCTTGGTTTTCCAATGGTAAGTGTATTATATGATTCAATAGTAGGGAAGGCGATTAAAAGGTTACATTTTAATCGGGGCTGAAAAAAAAGAGGATACCAAGTGATAGTCTCAGTGCAAACTTTTTGGAAAAACCACTGCTCGAAAAAGCGCAGGTGGGAGTGTAGAGTCGGTACTAGTTTAAGGCATGTCCGGGGCTCTGAGAGACTTGACCAATGGACTTGTGTTGCTACCAAACCATACATCAGACCATGGCAGCGAACGTAAGTCCAAGATTATGCATGGCGTTGTGGCATGCCAGTCCGCGTACAGCATGCGTAATTCCACGATCATAATGGGTGACGGCTAGCATAAGGCCATGGTTGGTTGGTGGTGGTGAGGTGGTAAATGCATGGTTCATGGTCTTGACTCCGACGAGCTCGTCCACAATTTGACAATTCTGCACTCCAGGTTCCTCCTCGTGGTGCCTCTGGATAGGTTACGTAAGTAACTGAACCAACTAGATGGGAACATCCTGGACGGTGGCCTTAAAGTAGGAATCCGCTAAGGAGTGTGTAACAACTCACCAGAGGGTTGCACATTCTTGGTTGATGGTTTCTACCTCGACTATAGCTGGGTGTGTGTATATCTGGGGCTGACAGGCCCTGAAGTTTAGCAGGAACTTCATCTGTAAGTGACCTTATGGTGGCGAAGCTCGACCGGAAGCTATATTCTGATTCCACGGGAATAGTGCCCAGGAGTCTGAGGGCAATAGCATACTTCTTCGGGCTCTTCTATTCTATCTTCGGATAGAGAGATGCAGCTGTCGCGTGCGTGCTATCTTTTTCAGACTATCTATGAGGTAGGCGCCCCCTAGTGGGAGTATCGTGGTGACGTGGTTTATTCCGAATGCGGAGACATATGGTTTCCAGGCCTGTCTGGATTCAAGAGGTGTTAGATAGACCTCGCCTTCTAAGCAAGAGGTGTGTTCATGCCTGCAATATGTCACAACTTTGCGACCGACTATGTCAGAGTTAATGGTCAGGATCCAATCTGACTCCGATGGAGGTAGGCCTCCCGTTGGATTAAGCCATAATCGGCAGGTGCTCACGTAAAACCAAAAGACGATTCTGCTCGAAAAAGCTTTTTCAGGCAGCTTAGTTTAGAAAATCGAATATTCAAATTATCATTTTTTTAAATTTTACGCACACTGAAGAAAGAATCTCTGAGCTGAACAGTACGTCCAATGTAAGGCTCAACAGTAAATTGAATATAAGTGGTAATTCCACATGGATAGTAGAATGGGCATCAAGTCCTGCTTTCACTACAGAGAACAGCATTGAGTTTTTGAAGCATTTAATTTCAAGTTCAACAATCCGAAGGAGAAAGACTTGAATCTATAAACCGTGAAAAGCTAATGGTTTTATCGTCAGTGAAACAATTAAATGGACTGGAAGTTTCAGACGAAAGATTATTGATCAATGTGAGAACAAGACACGGAGAGAAAATAGTCCCCTTGGGCACACCAGCATTTTATTTATGAGATTTTCCCATAGATCTACGACTTCAAGAAACCCCACAAGTATGACCTTGGAGGCCTATTCACGTCTCTTCTGCGAAAGATAACCTTACTCTTCAATCGTTCGAGCAGAATGTCAATCATTGCGTCCACTGTATGGCTCGTAGCGCCCTCGTTCTGAATCCACATATCGTGTTGGTCAATACGATTTGCCTTGGACCTTAAAAAATTAGTTATTATCGTTCTGTAGAGCTCACCATTGATAGTGACCGCCTCACCAATGTCGTTTTCGAAAAAAGTAAATACCATTGACGCCACAGCCGGTCCAAAATCAACCCCAAACGGCAAGTTGGTTGGTATCGTCCTTTATACGGCAAGCCTTTCACCAAAAACTACGCTTCGTCGCTAAAGATAATTTTTTGGCCAAAATTGTGGTCTTCTTCAAAACGATCCGAAGTCCAGTCAGCGAACAACCGTCAATGTCTATATGGTCATGAACTTTAAGAGTCCTACAACAAAGACTAAAGCCCATTTTTACATAGAAGTTACCATTATCGCGTTGCATAAATACCAAACAAAACGTAAACCTTTTTGCGACAACGTTGGAGAATATTAATTAGGAATAAGCACTTCCCCTTTTACCTCTTTGCGGGAAATAAGTCAGTGCATTTATCAGTGGACAATGACGATAAAAATCCCTACAACTTTTGATATTCCCGTCGTAATCTCTATGATTGAGTTCACGGAACAAATTGTTCCCTACATAAATTAGTCATAATGTCACTCCCAACCCTAGTAGGGCTTTTTCCTTTGATAATTTGATATATGTATCAACTCGTACATTAAATAATGTATCTCTCCTAAAAACAAAAATTAATTATGTTCTTTCTAAAAATAACCTTTAACATTGATTAAATATCGCCCGAGCGGAAAAAATCGCTCTTCTTCTGTCATGTAATTACGTATTCTCCAATTCTCTCCCCATAACCACCCCGTATAGACATATTAATGTATGTAAACGAATTCAACCCCCATGAACGTGTGGAAATGTGTGTGCAAATAATACTTAACGTTTTAGTATGTGTTTTATATTTAACCAGCACTCTCCGCAATATATTTGTTCAGCAGTTCAACCTAAAGCCCCATTAGTCCTCGCCTCCACAATCCAAATTCAGCCCGCCACCCCCAACACCCCTATTACGTTGATGCGAATAAGGATGACAAACATCAATTCTGGCGATGGCAATCCTTCCGACCTGCTATAAATGCTCAAGCTCATGCTCATGCTCTTGGCACAGCGCGGACTGACTAAGTATGTAAATTAAATTATAAGCGCTTAATTGGAAGTTATCTCGAGACACTCAAACGTATACATGTAGGCTTGTAAATGCGTTCTCTGTTATATGCATTCGGAAATATTTACATTTTTTTACAAGCCCCCAAGGGTCGCAAAAGTTAAAAGGGGGTAAATGCGCGCAGTGAGAGTGTCTGCCGCGCTATCGCACCGAGATTAAAAAACCATCCTCCTTCTCCACGCCCCTTCACATCTTTTTAATGCGACAGTGGGTCTTGTTGGGGCTCAGCTCGGCACAGTGTTTCTTTTTTATTCATCTGCTATATGTACACATTAATTGAAAACACAATGTAAATTATTCCGATGTTATTTGTATATTTAATTGAGTATAATTAGCACATTCGAGATAATGTTGTTTCGACTTTCGACACTATAAGAAGTGTATATGCCCGGAACTAACGTACGTACCTAGAAAATATGTACAAAATAAACTAACATGGGCTTCGGATGAGAGTGGCTGGATGAACTTCTGAAGCTACCATGTCAATTTTGAACCCGTCAGATCTGGAACATTAAAATTGTGCACGACTGTATCGCACGAACTGGCTCTTGTGGTTCTAGGATATGCTATAGCCAAGCATGAGTGCTATAAGTAGTGTTGCCAGATTTGTCTTACACCTCGACGGGACAAATGACTAAAATAATGAAAAATCCCGGGATTTCAACATATTGCCCGGGACAAAATAAAAAATCATAATATGCGTGTTGTTCAAAATAAATAAATTCTTTTATTGATTACTAATATAATGACTCTTTTGTCATTTGCAAATATTTTTCTTTTGTCAATTTTAATGACAGATGTCAGCTTGCAAAAATATATTCTTCATTAAGTTAGGTTTGTTTGATTGAATTGCAATTTCTGTATATTAAATCACAATGGAGCGATTGTTCCTTCTTAATGAAGGATATTTAGGGGTACATTAGGCATTATTTTCTGAGTTTGAGTCCGAACCCGGGAAAAAAGTTGCCCCGGCGGGACAGATGAATTTATGTCTGAAATCCGGGAAGTCTCGGTTAAACCGGGACGTCTGGCAACGCTAGCCATAAGGTTATTTGTTCTTAGTCTTTCTCATTGTTTGTTACGGGAAGGCATCATTATTATTTTTATTTGGAAATACCTTTTTACAAAAATTGCTGAAGCCATTTCCTGGAATATACGGGAATAATCTAAAAATATCATAATTTTCTCAAAAAAAAACCTTTAAAACGCAGTTTTATTATTTATTATTCCACATAAAACATCAATGGTACGAAGTTTATTCAAAATAACTTTGAGCCGTTTTGGAGAAAATTTTAAGAAAAAAAAAACAAAATCTTAGAATGTCAGCTACCCGCTTCAGATGCGGTTAAACAGAAACACGAATTTATCGTTGAGGAAAGCACATTTAAAGGTTGTGTAACATTTGAAGAAAATCGGTCTACTTAATTTAGGATCTAGTTGAATGAACAGTGGATGCCCAGACCGGACGTACAGACGCAAAAATGCACAAAAGAACGGATGCCCAGAACGTTGGGCAAGATGATGAATACAAATTTGATGAACTTGTCGAAGTTAGATTACATGAATGGATAAATGAATTATATATTGGGGGTATTGCAAAGAGAGAACCTATGTTTGGTTTTACATGAGTACCTGCCGTTACCGGCTTAACCCCATGGGGGGCCTACCTCCATCGGAGTCAGATTGGGTCCTGACCATTAACCCTGACATAGCCGAAGCCATCTCATACGCAAGGCTGTGACATGTTGCAGGCATGAACACATCTTTTGCTTGGAGGCGAGGTCTATCTAACACCTCTTGAATCCAGGCACGCCTGGAAACCATGTGTCTCCGCATTCGGAATAAACCACGTCACCACGATACTCCCACTAGTAGCCCTACCTCATAGATAGTCTGAGAAAGATAGCACGCACGCGACAGCTGCACCTCTCTATCCGAAGATAGAATAGGAGAGCCAGAAGAAGTACGCTATTGCCCCCAGACTGGGAACTATCTGCCGTGGAACCAGAATATAGCTTCCGGTCGAGCTACGCCACCATAAGGTCACTTACAGATGAAGTTCCTGCTAAACTTCAGGGCCTGTCAGCCCCAGATATACACACACCCAGCTATAGTCGAGGTAGAAACCATCAACCAAGAATGTGCAACCCTCTGGTGAGTTGTTACACACTCCTTAGTGGATTCCTACTTTAAGGCCACCGTCCAGGATGTTCCCATCTAGTTGGTTCAGTTACTTACGTAACCTATCCACAGGCACCACGATGAGGAACCTGGAGTGCAGAATTGTCAAATAGTAGCAATACCGGCCCACCGAAGTGGACTAGCTCGTCGGAGTCAAGACCATGAACCATGCATTTACCACATCACCACCATCCAACAACCATGGCCTTATGCTAGCAGCCATCCATTATGATCGTGGAATTACGCATGTTGTACTCGGACTGGCATGCCACCACGCCATGCATAATCATGGACTTACGTTCGCTGCCATGGTCCGATGTATGGTTTGGTAGCAACACAAGTCCATTGGTCAAGTCTCTCAGAGCCCCGGACATGCCTTAAACTACTACCGACTCTACATCCCCAGACTAGATTCCTAAACAAACCAACTCCACACCGGTCTCAAATGCTTCATCGTTGGTCTTGTCTTCGGATTACGAGTCAGCCATCTCCAGACTGTTCCAAATTTGTACTGTGTAGGCAGTGCTACCAGATCAGAGAGAGTTACAAATTTCTAAAGCCGATAGAGAAATTGTAAGAATTTAGCCGCGTTTTCGGCGGAAAGCGATCAACTCAACGAAGACCTTCGCTGATACACATACGGAGTACTGAGAGCTTCTCGATTTCTTCGATGCAAGTGCCATTAAAGGACAATGGCATAAGGGGACATTTTGATTCATTGACAATAGATAAAAACTGAGTCCAATACCACTTCCAAATGAGATGGATTTAAATTTGAGAACGAGTATGAAAAGCTGAGGTTAGAGTAGTGCGGAAAACAATGAATTGCATTAGAAGAAGAGGGACAAGACTGGGCTCTGGGAACACGAGTATTTGTGTTATGAAGATCAGACACATTCTGCCCTATGCAGAATGTATTGAACTATCCAGAGGGTAATTTCTAATTCAAGGAATAAATATTTGATTGATACTAAGCCCTCGTATTTTCGATAAAGAGCCTGGGGCCAAACTCTATCAAATCAAGGAAGATGCAAGAAAAAACGAACAGCCGACACTATCTGTTATAATTTAAGGAATTTTTAGAAATGGAACAAATGTGGAACAATTCGTAGTTTATCTTTGTAGGAATCCACTCATTTCATTTAAGGAATTTACTCGAATCATTTTTTAAATTTCTTAACCGTTTTGAAATTTAGAAAATTTATTTAATGCATTTCATTTGGGTAGCCACTGATTTGCCATTTCACACGAGACTTTCTTTAATCTCTAAATTAATTCCCTTTATCCAGTGGTGTACTTTTTTTCTCAGATGATTGGAAGTGTATTAAACTTTTTCCTTGTTTTCCAAACCGTTTTCTCTGTAGGTAATTTGTTTGGGATTTATCTTTTACATCCATTTCATCAGAAAGTTAAAATTTTATTCGAGCAAACTATGCATTATTCGCCGAAGAATTTGTACGTTATTTGAAGATAAATTATAACAAATTCGTCAAAAAAGTAGACAAACTAAAATTGCTCGATTTATTCAGCTATTTTGTTACGCTGCCAAAAAGTCCATGTTACAAACCATCAATTAATATTTCAATTAAAAAATATCACAGTAGATTCGAAGTTTTTTTTTTTCAGAATTTCTGCAATATCATAATGGGTTTTCCTATCTAAGAAGTTTTAATTTCTAATCGAACACCAATTTGTAAAGGTCAAGCATTTATTTCAAAGCATCAATTACACTCAACTAAAATGGTTGAGAACCCTCAATAATGAATATTCTGTATACACTATTGAAATACAAATGAACAAACACATGCAACCGTTAAGAATCATACAGCTACATTATGTTTCTCGGAAGCTGACTCTGATGATATGGTTCATTCCTAAAATTCTCCGAATCTTCTTCTTATTTCAAGTCAAAAATAACAAGCTGTCAAAACAATTTAAAGCTGATACTGATATTCAATGATTGTATTTCATCTCATAACACATGTAAGCTTGTATATTTTTCGCCACTTCGTTATAATCATTTTGAATCTTTTAAGTTTAATATTACTTTGCCATCGAAACCACAGAGAAAAACATCCAAACAGCCATAGTTCAACACTTCGTATGACATGAAATATGGTAGTTAAAATAAACAAACATCAACAAGGTAGAACAAAAATATCTATAAAGCCGAGATAATATGACAACCACAGTAGGAATTTAATCCTAGACTTGATTAACGCGAGTTCATTATAAATATTCGACTCAAATATCAAAAATAAAATAAAATATCTACCAAGTCAGTAGGTAGAGGGAATACCTTGAGTTTGCATCTGTTATTTATGTTCATTATGATTTATATATGAATAAAATAAAATTACAACAAATAATCCTTTCAAGCCGACATGAGGGTTTCATTTTAATTTACACATCAATTTTCGCTCAACTCAGCGAAACTTTAAATCCAATTTATTCATACAATTTTCCGAGTTAAATAGAATTAAAAATATTTTTTTGGAAGCAAAAATATTACATATTTGAAATGCATACGCAACAACAAAAACGTATCCCCAGTCCCAGGAGAGTTACAGCTGGAAAATAAGGAGGTACTCCATCCCATACTAACGAGTTATTCATATTTATTCTTTTTCGATTTGGTTTTATCATTTTTATTATTTATTATGCTCTGCTTTTCTGAGTTATCAAATGAGGAAATAAAAAACGATTTTGGATTACATTTGCAAATATGTTTGTTTTTATAATTTTTTTTTCATTTTCATTTTTGTTTTTTTTTTATTTATGCCAGGAATGATGCTGTGTGCAAGGGCGGATTTACTATACACATTAGGAAATCTAGGGCCGCAGTTGGGATTTATACTATGTTCCCACCAAAAACAATACATCAGATTTCGGCTGAAAACTTTTGATATTTTAAGTTGATGGAACAAGATTTCATGGAGATTTCAACGAAATAAATACTCTTATACACTCTGCGAACCCCTTGCTAATCTCTTTTAGCTTTCGCTTTCAAAGAGTACGACTCCCTCTGTTTTCGTTGCAAATCAATTTCTTCTCCACTACAACACGGTTTCCTAAAGGGTAGGTCCACCGCGACTAATCTTACCCAATTAATCTCCATGACACTCTTGGCACTGATTTCAATACAGCATTCTACAAGATCAGTCACCAATTTATCTATGTCAAACTCAAAAGGCCTCACCAACAATCAAATTAAGAGACGACTTTAATATTTGAGCGAAATGAAGCATTATTTAATAGACTCTATATATCTGACCGTATATGCTGCATTTTATTTTTTAGGTTGCGTACAATAAATGGTTCATAATTTAGAGTTCACATAAATATTAAGTTCATAACATGTATGGTTAACTTTATAGAGCTCTTTAAATAATGGTCCATTTCGCTCAAATATTAAAGTCGTCTCTTAATTTGATTGTTGGTACGGCCCAAATTGTTTGGTTTTTTATCATTGTTTATAAATGCTTCAAATCATACCTCGAGAATCGTGCATATAGGGTTGTTTTCAGAAGTGCAGTGTCTGATCCTACATATACCTCTTAAGGTGTTCCTCAGGGCAGCCATCTTGGCCCACTTCTATTTGTGCTTGCCATTAATGATGTGAGCAGAATCAGACGATACTAGAATAATAAAAGTAATCCCATCTTCTCAAGATTATTCTCTTCTTCAACATGACCTAAATACTTTTCTTATCTGGTGTAATAAAAATTCCTGAAACCTAATGTTAATAAATGTTAATCTATGACTTTTTCCCGTAAACGCTCACCATTAAATCCTAGAACCTATCAGTTTTGTAACGTATCCATCCCTACCGTTTCCTCTATCCGCTATCTTGGGATTATAATGTTATAAGGAACTTAATTTCCACTTCCTCATAGATCATGTCTAAAGAATTTTCCAACCCCTACTTTAACAAATCTCTATACACCACATTCGTCAGACTTAATCACTGAATGAAACCAGTGGAAAACGGCATAAGTGAATTGATGGTCACCCCACCGTCTATTAATGAAGTGCGTCTAATTTCAGTTGATGAAGTGGTTTAATGCGCCCCTGGCACAGAGCAATTTTGTATTACTTTGCCTAGTTTTTTTTTTGTAATTTTGTTGTATTTATAATACACATGAATAGATGGGGCGACTCCAATGGTTGGTATTAAGCTTAATTCATAGTATTTTCCTATGTTGTTTTAGTATAGTGAAATGATAGTGTGTGCTACATGGATAGTTCATGCTCAGCCACAACACTGTCCAGAATTTTTGTATGGGCTTTATAGACCGATAAGGCTAAATGAAAGGTTGTTTAACCTTAATGTTATCAACTAACAGATGTGAACATGAAGAATTTAAATTTTTTTTTCTACTTTTTTTTTTTTAATTACGAGTATATTCGTATGTAGATAAAGTATACATATATGAATGAAAGTAATGGGAATTTGGGATGAAGTGAAATTGATAAGAGAAGCACTTAAGAGAGATTGCATTCAGAATATTTATTAAAATTACAAAGCTTTTATTACACAAAAAAAAAATAAAAATACAAAGCAATCCAAAACTTATCAGAATTTTTAAAAAACGCTTTTATCTTTTGTTTTGCGTTTTTCTGTAAAAAAAATTATCATATGTCAAAAATTATAAGAAGCTTTAATATAACTTTAACAATTTTTGATATTTTTGCAGTAAAACATATACCAAAAGAGAAAAAAATGCATAGGAACAAAATTCTTTAAAAATTTCTTTTGGGTTTCTTAAGACCGTTTGCGCTAAAGATTTGACATCAGTGGGTAATTATTTATTTAAAAACTTTTTAAAAAAGAAGTGTATAAAAACTGTTCTGAAGTAAGGCCAGACTTAATTACAAACTGAAGTTTCATCCATCGAATTCATTCATTCGATTCCTAATAGTCTGTCCGATATTTAGATAAAGATTTTTTTTAAGAAAGTTGAGCTGAAATTCTTGGCCCCTCACTTTTTTGGTTTTCTTACTTACAATTTATGCATTCGTAAAAAAAATTGAACTTGAGATTTTGTTCAAAGTTGACATTACGATAATAGCGAAGACTAAAAAAGTGTGTCTCGCAATTCTGTCTGTCGGTCTGTTCGACTACAGCCTAAATGGCCCGGCCGATTTTCTTTAAACTTGGTAGAAATCATTTTTAATTTCTTTCCCCCACAGGTTTTTTTCTGTTTTTGTTTTTTTGAAGACCAAAAATAACGGTACCTGCCATACGATTTTTTCGAAATTTTTTAATTATATTTTTTTCTCAAAAACTTTTCGACAGATTTAAGAAATAAAAATACAAAAAAATCTCATTTATTTAAAGCTAGGTAATAGATGAAAAATATTTCCCGAAAAATGGTTATTGAGGGTACCCTCGATGAAACCATTTTTTTTTTTTTGTTTTTTTTGATTTTCTCAAAAACGGTACAACCGATTTTGATATAATTTTTTTCCTAAGGCTGCCCAAAAATTTGAATAGTATTGCGAATTGAAATTTTCAAAATTTTTTTTTTGGAATTAAAAAAAAAATCAAATTTTTTCTCAATATTTCGAAAACCCTAAGCTAGATTTTTTTTAAACTTGATAAATAAAATTTTCTCAACATAATCTACAATATGTGATAAAAAAAATTTATTTTACTTAAAACTAAAGGTATCCACCATACAAATGTTAAAAAATGGTTTTCAACAATCGTATTTTTCTCGAAAAGGGCACCTAGAATTTTGATAAATTTTTTTTTCTTTTAATTAATTTTTATGATATTTAATTTAATAAAAAAAATTGAAATTAAGATATTACAGCTTGTACCTACCATAGAACCATTTTTTATAATTTTGAAGCTCTCATTATCGACATAACGGATTTTAATGAAATTTTTTATCGAGATGGTTCTAAAAAGTTTAAAAAACATTGCATTTCAAAACTTATGAAAAAAATATTTTCTGAATTTTTGAAAAAAAAGTTTTTTTTTTGGAAAATTCGACATCTCAAAAACTACTCAATATCTTTTTTGGAGATTTAATTTTCATTCGTACAGTAATAAAAACTTAAGCTTGGCGTACCAAATTTTTTTCTTAAAAATAGTCTTAAAAATTTGGTATAGAAAAGCTTATTTTTTTTAAGAAACCACTACAACGACTTGTAATTTTTGTTCTTGCATAAATTCATATTTGCATAGAATTCTGTTTTTATCTCTAACTACTAAAAGAATTTAAAAAATTATTTTACCCATATGAACAGTTTTCTCTAATAACATTCGTTTTTAAAATTCCTAGTCTATTACATAGGAGCAAGTTCGTGCGACCCAGTCGTTCATTTTATTTTTATATTTTACCCTTTAAATGATTTAACACAGTTCGAGCGTCTATGAAGAGGAGGGAGGGGCTTACGATGTACATTTGCCTTTAAAGCTAATATTCAGATTTATAATACACTTCTCCAAAGTGTAAGGCACACACCCTCCCTCCCAATTTGAACTGAAAAATTTCATATGTGGAAAAGGTTCCGCTTGCAATTTTTGAACATTTGTCAAAGATCCGATTATATCTAGTTAGTGACGCAATGCTGTCATTCCAATAAAGTGTCAAAGTGTCCATATATGTCAAGGGACATAACCTGTTAAAAATGATGCACTGCACAACTTACATAATTTTTCAATTATGTGCTTGTATTTTTCCTCAATTACAAAACAGGTTTGTTTTGCACTTGTTATCAAAATTAATCACGCAAAATTATTCATAGCAAGTGTCCTCTAATTAAAAATAAACAAATGATGCAACATCTTCCCTCGGTTTCAGCACCATGCAAAAAAAAAACAGCTTACGACGCCTCATGCATAAACAGTGTAATTTAAAATTTTACGACCAAATAAAACCAAAACAAAAACACCTATTAACCTTGTGGTAGGTCCTGTGCAGTTCCTGATCGAGCATACATTATATTTACTGAAGGCACCTGTTCATTATACCTACAATCCAGGCCCTAAAAATGTACTTAAGTATACATAATTGCGGACAAAGAATAGTCCATAGACACCTCATGATCATCACTCAGGTAGGCACTTACATTTTCGTCATCTTGACGCCTCGCCTTCAAAAATTGATTTCTCAAAGAAAGTCCTATGTAGATGCACACAAGTGCGAGTGCCATGCGATTTAAATTGCTTAAGAAAACCAATTTTATAAAATTGGCAACCAGCTTCGAGTGGTTCCATAAATACTTTCCACCCTGCCCACGATATCGTACGTCTGTAAAATATTTTTAAAATTGTTTTTCTTTGAGTTTGAGTTTTTCATTTTCGTTTTTGATAATTTATTGATTAATTTACATCTTGGATGAAAGGATCATCTGCAATTTTAGCGGATGTAAACAAACTCATTTTTATATAAAATCGGTGCAGGTGCGGGTTGATGGGTTTTTGGGAGGATCTTAATTTTTGAAAGAGACTATTTGTTGTTTGGATTTAAAGAAAGAAGATTTTAATTAGTCGGAATGCCCTTAACCACTCTTGGATCTTTGTTTCGTTTAATTTCTTTTAATTTAGTAAAATGTAGCGAAAATGATCAGTCCAAGAGAAATACCAATTCAATTGAAAAATGGGTTAGTAACGAATCTTCAATTCTTCGAGTAATACCGCAGATATACAGAAATAAGGGTGCACACTGCCTGGGGGCCATAATCCTCTTGATTCACCTGTATTCATTTGTAGATAGTATACACTTTCTCTATTAATGGGTAAAAGGGCAGTGCTCAAGCATTTTCCAGGTGGGAGAAAAAGAAACTACCAAACACACAAAAATTGGCCTCATGCGGGACATCCAAGCGGCACTCAAATCGTTAAGCTCTTATGCCATTAGTTCTAAACTGTTATGGGACTGTAGAGGCAGGCTTAAAGATCTCGGAAAGCATAACATTGTCACCCTTCATTGCGTAGCGGGACACTAAAACACTGGTGTTAAGTGAAATAAAGGGACAGGCTGATTGGAACAAATGGGGGAAAATGACACTACTTTGGAACTTTTGTTTCTTATATACATATTATACGCGCACTAAAGGGGTAATGAATGCCCTTACAATTAAAAAAAAAATAAAAATACAAAAGGAGGTCAAAACATGAAAAATATGGACAGAACTCCCAAAATTGAGGGAAGCTAAAATGCTTCTTGGGAAATACAACACAAAACGCTTTACATTCTGCATCGATTTAAGCAGGGACAGTTTAAATATAACTACTAGTTACCTCACTTATCACTGCAAACTGAGAAGAGGTCTCAATATTCCTGGCCTGTTGAGCAGTGCCTCATGCGTACAACACCGGACAAAATTTTAGATAGATGTGATGCACTCGTGCATAAAAGACAGAGGTCTTTAGGACGTTCGTTTTCTCGACTTTCTCTGCAAGTACTCAGCATATTAAATTTCTCAAAAAATCAAATCTTCACGAGGAGCTGTAAAATAAGGGATCCAATTTAGTTCTAGCCGGGGGCACAATAGATCTAAAGGTGGTAGTGCACTTATTCATTTATTAAATGAATTGACTCCCTTGAGTCTTGGTCTAGATAGAACTTTTTTTTACGTGAGAAGAATGCTTTCGGCATAATTTCAGCAGATATTAGAAAATACAGTACCCCTTGACATTATGGTTAGTTTGTTGGGCTGTAATACAGATGGCTTAGATTTCAATTATCAGCCACTAGGAACAGGTTTTTTAGGGGTGTTTTTCTGTTCGAAATCGGCATAAAATTGTGGGTCCTCTACATTCCTGTTAACACGCACACAGGAATGGTTCAGAGTTGTAAGTCACTAGGCTCAGGCTTCCCACGAGGCGTAATAGCTTCTAATTTATTTTAGTTCTTATTAGAAAATGAGAAACTCTATGCCCTTGAAACATTGTTGGGAAATAAGGACTTCTTATCAAAAATTTTGTGAAAACTATCAGCAAAAAAGTCTTGGAAACCCTTGACAATATCTTGAGATGTACTTACCCAACTTGGAAGGGGAGTTCACAATGCCCCAGCATTTCTCATGGGTTCCGCACTTGGATAAGAACCATTTTTCGCACCTTCTTCTATTAATATCAGAAGAATACAATCTTCAAAGCACTCGCTGGCGGGCGTTAATAAAATACATGTTTGTGATTGAGTTTTTAATAATTTTCCCTGTTTGTGAATTAAATTCACTTTTCGTACGAACGCTTACACAAATAAATCAGTGATCTTGTTTTTGAGCTTTTTGACAAACGCCCGTCGAAGGCCGGACGTATGCAATGCGATCACTGACCATACGAGCTAATTTTAATGCCTCACCAGACAAGTTGAAAAACATCAACAAATGATGCTTTGTTTTGGTCACTTTCAACCATCGGCAAAAAAGTAGAACTTTGAGTAAATATTTATCTTGGATCACCTGTTCAGTGTTCAACAGTCAATGTGGCCTTATTGATTTACGCAAGACCTAGATACTTTGAATGAAATTTGTTATTCAAATTAATGCGATGGATTTAGTCATGGCACAAACCTAATTAAACAAAGCACTAATTGTTTATGTCAACATACTCACAATTAAATACATATACGAGTGCATGTGTCTATAAAAGTAGGTAATCAGTCTTAAGACGTGTGCGAGGTAGATTATGTGTTCAAAAATAAAAGGTTTATTCATTTTAATACAAGCTGATACGGGCCGTGCGGTATGGACGAGTTGAGCGAGACACACCCACATGATGTAAAAAGATGACCAAATGAAGACGGCTTATTATGAATGCATATCGTTATTTTCGACTCATTTCATATGGAAGATTATGGTATAAGGTACCCCCATTAGCCAGATCGTGCGTCAGAAAAAGAGTAATGGGACCACCTTTTGATACAGCAAATGGAAGAGAAACTTGGAAGATTTATTGTTGTGTAATAGGACAACGCGATTTCAATCCAAAACTTAAATCTTTGCGCTTCTTTCTATCCAAATCGATTATCAGACGCTGTTTGTATCATCAAGTTTGTATGTTCTTGAGATTATTCAAATGGTGTTGATGTGATTTCACCATGGTCAGCTTCGAACACCATATTGATATTTCTTCGGCGAAGACTTAATTTAAAATGTTGCTGCTAGAAAATTATAGTCTTCATCTTAACAAGCACTAAATCCGAGAAGGTTTTGTCCAACTAGTCGACCAAGCAATCCGATATCGGACCAAAAAATATCAGTCTAAGAAAGAGCATCATCCTTTCTCGTTCTGCTTATCGTGCAACTCTCACCGCCGCCGCCGTATAGAAGTACAATGTTTCCTAGAGTATTTCTTCTTGGGATCTTCACTAAGGTGTCAATCGTGAAGTTCCTATTTGAACTCCTTAACTGCCTGTTATCACTGGTAGCCTTAGCAATTGATCAGAAGTTTGTAGGTTTATTCATATCACAAACTTTGGAATATCGAAGTTTACTTCAAGTCGAATTACGAGTAGTTTCACGTCTTGATGAATAAAGGACTATGGTATGGAAAATATTGCCATAGGTATTAATGTTTCTTGATATAGAATGAATCGAAAACAATAGTCAAATAGAGAAAGTATTTTGAAGCGTCTTTTGCGTTCTCCAGAATCTGATTATTCGGATGTAGATTCGCAGGCAAAACAATGAAATAGATTAGAAGTTTCAGACAAGAGGTCATTTATAAAAATAAAAAAGGATAAGGAGACACAACTGAGCCCTGGGGAACACCAGAATTTATTTTGTGAAGTTCAAACTTGAAACCGTCCAATACGACATGTATATAGAACGATCCAGAAATAAAATCTAAAGAATAAGGGTTTCATTAATACAAAATGCACGCATTTTCGTTAAGAGGGCTTGATGCTAAGCTCTACCAAATGCCTTAGAAATATCAATATTGTTAGATAACTTTACAAAAACTTAATAGTTCCGATACCTGACTTAAGTGATCATTCGAATCAGCATGACTATCCAAGAATTTTTTAAGTGGACTGTTATTATAAAATGCATTTTTAAATTAATTTGTTATTATTCAAAAATTAAATTTCGACAAAAAATTATCTAACCGTTTTTGAGATATTGAATTTTCAAAAAAAAAAAATATTTTCTCCAAAAATCAAAAAAAAAAATTTCAAATAATGAGAAAGTCAAAAATCAAAAAATGATTCCATGGTAGGTAGTATCACTACTGTCAACTGAAGATATTCATTTAAATCTTATTTTTAATTATTAAGAGTTGTTTTTTATTAGGGCGAGTAGATATTGAAATTAATTAAAGAATCTGTTTGTCCATACATTCCACTACTTGGCGGCCTTGGCTTCTTGTGATGGCACGGATCCGAATGAATTTGAGTGATGGCCTGTGTTATGTGCACCTTAAGATTATCGTTCGATTGTGGTTTTTTTTGTATAGGCATGTGGCTTCAGGAAACCCCACAAGGTTGCATGACCTAGGTGGCCAATTCGCGTCAAATCATTTATGCAGAATATTAATTGTTCTATCCGCTCTGTGGCACGTAGCGCCACCCACCGTCCTCCTAGAATCACATATCGTCTAGGTCAATATTTGATCTCCTGGGTCAGTCGGATCTTGTGCATGGCCTGCCTCGGGTTCTGCTCTACACTTTTGCGGCAAATTGACTACCGAACGGGTTGTATCAAATTTGGCTACCAAAAATAGAAGAGTCGACTGTAAAGGGCCATTACCTCTAGCCTAAAATGTTAGCACTAACAAACACTAATTTTGATAATAAATTCGTATTATTTAGACATGATTTTGATTTTGAAATAACTAGTTAATAAATAACAGATTTTACAGATGTCTTCAAAACAACATGGCCGCGCCATTGTAAAAAAAACTGTATTTCGTAGAAATTAAGCGAAACAGTTTAAAATTCTTCATCTTCGAGAAAAATAAAATTTTTTAAACCATTTTGTAACAATGTCATAGTGAATACCGTAATTTTTTTTAATAAAAGAACATTTTTTTCTACAGCTTGTCGATAGTGTGAGAAATTGCAAATTGCCAAAATACAAAAAATCGAGTATGTGGCTCCCTCCCAAAATATAGATTTTTCCAAAAAAAAAATAATTTGAAAAGTTTTAAAAAAATGTTTTCTATAAAATTTAAATACAAAATTCTATTAAAATCCTTTAGGAACTTTGAACCGTTTTTTCAGAAAATCGAAAACAAAATAAAATGGTTCTGTCAGAGGTACCAATAATAACAGATTTTTCGCAAACTTGTTTACAACCATGATCCATCGTATTGTCAAGTCATATCGAAGCAAGTATTTGAGGATATTATGCGAGCGGGATTGGTCTAATTCTGTCAGTTTTGTTTACTTACAATTCTGTCGCTGTCATGCAATATGAAGAGCATGTTGCCGCACCCAGTACAATGTATTGGAAAAGAATAGGAATTTGAATAAACATTCACCACAAATCTGTTGATTGCCCTAATAGCAATGCCATTTCCTTGTTTTACATATACACACATATCAGAAAATATAATATGACAAAAAACACATTACGGATAGTTTATATAAAAAAACCTATTGAATATAGCTTACAAAAATCCATTATCCATTATTGTGTGAAAAAAGTTGTTGTCACTTTTTTATATATTTTCTGTAAAAGTGAATATAATACAAAAACTCTAATCGATTGTCCCAAATGAACTAGGATTACGCCCATTTCTAACCAAAAACACATATGATTCGCTATAATATCAAAACTTCTCTTTCTAATCTAAATCCAATAAATCGAAAGATTTAATTGAATTTACTTCTATTCACCTGCATATTAATGTATCGTGGGTATCTTCCATATAAATAGGGACAGCAAACTATCATAAATTACCTCCTTCTCTTCAAAACCCTCCCCAGACACTCTAATCCCCAATTTAGTTTCTTAATACCATTCACACCATTCATCCTTGCAATCCATTACGAAAATTCCAGCCATGTGTCAACTACAATAACCAGAATCTTAGAACTACATTCAATAACGTTGATGTCGTCGTCGACTTCGAGGACATCGTCAATCAGAATTAAACTCAAAAACATAAAAAAAAAAAACAAAGTAAATCCTAAACCAAAAGCCAAATAATAATATCGAACTGACGACCCAACTAAAGGCGAAAGCCCTGGGGTGGAGTGACTGAATTGGAAGGAAGGCCCCATAGTTTATTTTCTGTAAGGGCCCAGGTTCCAAAAGTTTTCGGATGTCATAAGCACAATTAATTGAATACCAATTTGATATATGTACATATTTCGTTAGATAGGGGATCAAGGCAAAATGAGTCACCATCAAAGCGTTTTAGGAACTCGAGCAAAATTTTGAATGAAAGCTTTTAACGATCAAAAAGCGTTTAGAATTCGATTTAAATTTGAATTTATGGACCCAATAGGGCTCGAACATTTTATAATTTCCTTAACGGTATATAAATAAAATGCACGACTGGGTCGCACGAACTTGCTTAAGGATAAAATTCATTTTTTAAATTACTAAAACAACTCCTTTAGCAGTTGGAGCTAAGCACAGGATGCCATGTGTTTTAAACAAAAATTAGTTTATGTAAGAACAAAATTATAATTCGTTGTAGTGGTTTCTCAAAAAAAAATAATCTTTTATACAAAATTTTTCAAACATTTTTAAGAAAAAATTTTAAGAACGCCAATTTAAAGTGTTTATTAATGTACGAATAAAAATTAGATCTACAAAAAAATATTGATTCGTTTTTGAGATATCGAATTTTCCAAAAAAAAACAAGATTTTTTTTTTTCAAAATTCAAAGAAATATTTTTTTTTAAAGTCTTGAAATGCAATGTTTCTAAAACTTTTTAGCAGCTTGTCTATAAAAAATTTAATTAAAATTCGTTATGCCGATAATGAGAAATTCAAAATTCGAAAAAATCGTTCTATGGTAGATACAGTTAGTAATATCTAGAAAAAAAAATTTTTTTATTAAATTATAGATCGTAGAAATTAATCAAAAGAAAAAAATTTAGCAAAATTCTCGGAACCGTTTTTGAGAAAAATACGATTTTCGAAAACCATTTGTATGGAGGGTATCGTTATTTTTAGGTAAAATAAATTTTTTTCTCATTTCTTGTAGATAATATTAAGAAACTTTTATTTATCAAGTTTTAAAAAAATCTAGCATGAAGTTTTCGAAATATTGAGTTTTCAAAAAAAAATTTGAAATACATAGTTTTTAAAAATCCCAAAAATTATTTTTGGAAAATTTTAATTCAAAATAATATTTAAACTATTGGGGACCTTTAGCAAAAAAAATGATCAAAATCCGTCATACCGTTTTTGAGAAAATCAAAAACCAAAGAAATGGTTCCAAGGGGGGTACCAAAAATATCAATTGTTTGGAAATTTTTTTTCAACCATTAGCTAGCTTTAACTCAATGAATTTTTTTTTAATTTTTTTTTTTAAATCTGTGGTACAGTTTTTGAGAAAAAAAAAATATTTATAAATTTTCGAAAAAAAAATCGTATGGCAGGTACCGTTATTTTTGGTCTTAAAAAAAAACAATTAAAAAAACATCCGGGGGAAAAAAATAAAGCCCATATCTACCAAGTTTAAAGAAAATCGGCCGAGCCGTTTAGCTGTAGTCGAACAGACAGACAGACAGACAGACAGATAGATAGAAAGACAGATTGAATTGCGAGACCAACTTTTTTGGTCTTCGCTATCATCGTAATGTCAACTTTGATCAAAATCTCGAGTACGATTTTGTATCCGAATGCGTAACTTGCCTGATAGTAAAAATAAGTTTCAACTTGTGTGGAAGGGGCTGACATCTGATATTTACTTAGTCAAAAGAGGAGAGTGGAGATCAACACGCGTCCTTATTCCGAAGTTAGACTTCGTCTGTTATCTGTTATCCTTCAAGAAGAATCCAGAAATGAAAGATACACTAGTTTATTATACATACATATGTCTTAAGTTGCAAGAATTAACTGATATTCTTCGAGTTCACCCGCCTTAAATACCATCATAAATACATATACTCAAGGCCTCAAATTGAGAACCTTGAGATTTTCCCTTATCCAGCACACCGACTTTGATGACGAACCCTTCCTTGACTTCAACCGCCTTATATTACATTAGTTCCAGCGTGTTGTCCACAAGAAGGGATGGAAATTTACTTCAGAAACTTTCAACGGATAAGATCATGTAAAACCTGCACTTCGGTGGGTGTATATATCTGGCAATACAACGAAACATCTCATGGGTAAATGCAAATAAGGATTGTAGTTCCAGAAAGAGTGGTGGAATTCCCACGGATCTTTTGTTCTTATTTAAAGTAATCCTTGTGTCAATTGTACGATGAGTATGTATTACTCGGAACAGTAATTAAAAATAAATCTACTTTTTGAGGTATAACATTCATCCTCTAAATCTGTTTAGCAATACCTGAATAAGCTTTTGAGCCTGAACTTAACTCAATGCCACTCTTATCAGGGTTCCGGGTCACAGTGGAATTAAGGGAAAACAAAATGTGCTGATGAGCTAGCCAGGCAAGGATCAGTCCTCCATAACTTAATTCCAGAAAGATGTGGCCGACCACAGCCAGGCAAGACCTAGCCAAGAAAGTTGCAACATGCACTGGACACTGGCCCAATAGGAGAACACGCATAAAATCTAAACTTTACCAACAATATTTATTGTCGTAGTTGTGGGGATCAGCAAGAAAAGGTAGCAGTCGTTATTTCTTCTGTAAATGTGCTGTTATAACGAGAATGAGAGCCCAACTATTTGGAAAGTTAATCCTCGACGTCCTTAACGAACTGTTTGAACTGAAGATCAATGACTTGATGTCTTTTCTCTCTGAGACGAGCTTCGCCTCATGAATCCCCCGTCATATCTCATGAAATCCACAGGTCAATCGAGGTTATGGTATCTATTAAAACGGCGCACTCCAGTGATATTTGGGTCAAGACATGCTCGTGGCCGCCATTTCTACCTACCTACCTATGGTCTAACATTTTGCCACTTCCAATGAAGAACTTATAAAATCATCCTTCACGAGCTGGTATTGGACGCTGTTAGCGAACTTTGTTGACGATTTTCTGTCTTTCATTGAACTTCATCATGATCCATTTAGCCAATGGCTCAGACTGTAAATTTTTGCATTCTATCCCCAAAAGCCACACACTTAACGTCTTTTAAAATTTTTAACTCCAACCCTGGAAAAAAGCTGCCGAATCGGACAGACGATTTGTACGCGCTTTGTCTGTATTGCGTTGGCCGAATCCAGTAGCAAAGCCAAGTAGCTGGCGGTGCCATGGGCAACGGACTGGCGGAGTGTCGGAGCGGGGACCAAGCGATAGGAGATTTTAGCCTGTTACGAGTGCAACCACTAAAGTAGATTAAATTCTATTTATATTCTAATGGCTTACATTCGGGTTAAGAGTCTCACGACTCGCAGCTCGATTGGTCGAACTGCCTATATGTCACCCACTCGTACTTTGGCCAAGTATCCAAATGCAATCCCCAGCCTTCCCCGATACTGACCGGTCCTATATTATGTTTGCTGTATTCGGAGAGAGAACTGTGTGCTTATGGTAGGCCACTTGACGCTGAGTTGGCAGGGTTGAGGTTAGACCGTGCGTCGAGGGTGGATGGGACGAGGCCCGATTCCCATATCATAAAAAGCATAATCATTGAATTTATTGCAGTCGTTCTGCGTTTTGCGTTTGCCGTTTGCTGTTAGGCTGGTTTTGTGTACTCGCTGCCGATGTTGCTGTTGGGCACATTTATGGCTCGACCACAATAAATTAATTAATTTATTTTATTTCTGTTTGAAACAGAACAACAAACAGCAAATACGCGTACGCACGAACACAAGCGGTGTGGTTGTATCGTTTTTTTTTTTCAAGAGTGTGGTTTTTATTCAATTTTTTTTCGCATGTTTCTATACATTTTTTTTTTTAATTTTAACTTTTTGTTTTTATTTCGAGTCTCGTTAGCAAGTTTATTAAAAATTATCATCGTCAGGATGCACGTATAGGGTGCATGATGTTGTGTGCTATTGCACTTCAGTATTATTTATTAAACAAATGAATTTTAAATGGTAAATATATTTTTTTTAATTATTTGTTGCTGTTTTTTTGAAGAGCCAGATGCACTTGTCAGATGAGCTGACAATCGTTAGTTTTGTGTTGTGTGGCTATGGCTATGGCGAATGCGGTATAAGGTGGCGGTCGTGTTCTAAAGTGGATTTCATGGCGGAGGGGTGGGCGTATAAATGTTGATTGAATTGAATCTCATTGTTAGGCTCTTGAAATTAACGACTGTTGGTTATGGCTTTGGTTATGTGACGACCATATAAGAGAAGGTGCATACTGATTGCATTTGAAATTTGAATAACGTATGTGTCAGATTTAATTGAAACATCTCAAAATGAAGGGCCTACATACATACATATATACAAGTTGGTATATGTAGATGCATTTTTAGTTATTTCTGTAAACTGGTCATCAGGGGTTATCTTTGAGTTAAGACGTTGTGAAAAGATTGAAATTAATAACACATGTGGACAGCGTATATAAGAATGTGAATTTTCTGAAAATTTGGAATGCTTTTAGGAATTTTCAAGAATTTCTTAGAGGGAAATTTGGATTTTTGTTTTAAATTTAAGTGACACATGTATAATTAAAATATTTTCAAAAATTAAAATTCTCAAGTCTAAGACACGAGTGTTCTCTCTTACAGATAGCTTGGAATTTGAGAAATTTATTGAAGAGAAACATAAAGGATATTTGAATCGTTTGAGTAATTGAGTGCTTGAAGCCGCATGAATTCTGGTATAAATGAAGTAAGAGTTAAAGTATTCATTTATGTATGTATGTGTAATGTGTGGAAGAATTCGTTAAGAAAAGAAAGCCCATTTTGTGGTTAAGCTGGAAGGTGAAAATATCTAAGACGACACCAATATACACTAGTAAGCCTTTAAGCTTTTATTTAATCTTATGGTGATGATCCATTTTTGTTAAGTAAATATTTTAAAATTCATGCAAATATTCATCTGATTTTTAATTAAAAACAAATTTGGAAAGCAAAATCTCCCTAGTGACTTTCAACTTCTAAGCCGAGGAAACCTACAATTTTCTGTCGAATCCGAACGGCTGAGATAAGAGGCACTTTTTCATGAAAAGAGTAATTCTTGGAGGATTTTTCACTTGCACGCAAGAGGCATTACCCTATAAATAAAATGTACGACTGGGTGGCACGAACTTGCTCCTATGTAATAGACTAGGAATTTTAAAAACGAATGTTATCAAAGAAAACTGTTCGCATAGGGATAAAATGAATTTTTTAAATTATTTTAGTAGTAAGAGATAAAAACAGAATGCTATGCAAATATGAATTTATGCTAGAACAAAAATTATAAGTCGTGATAGTGGTTCCTTAAAAAAATAAGCTTTTATGTACAAAATTTTTAAAACATTTTTAACCCTTAGCTGCACTTGTGGGGTCCAGGTGACCAGACCCCTCTTTACCACTGGGCCCACTGGGCCCAGGCCCAGGGCCCCGCAATCACCAGGGGCCCCCAATTGTTGAAACATCACTTAACCTTTATTGGTCTATTTTCAAGAAATAAAATATTTCGATACAATTTTAGATGCATAAAGAATGATCAGAATTCGTACTTTCTTTGCTGAACAACAACCTTTGCTGAAAATTTTAAATCACATTCCCTGCGGAATTATATTCAAATTAAAACAGAAATATGAAGCACCTATAAACAATGCTCCGCTGTGAATAACTCTCGACTGTAAAGGTAAAGTATCTTAAGTCGACTTAAGATAATTCGCGTTTTTTATTGAACCTTAGTGCCATTCTAAAGGACTATAGTTCTATCTTATTGGCATCCCTATATCTCATCTTATAGACAAAAACAATTTCATCTTACATATGTTCAAAAGACACATCTCTACACGAGGTAAAATATCTTAAGTCCACATAAGATTGTGTGTTCTGCTTAATTGTAAAACCTAAAATAGACATAAGATTATATTGTCTGAAGACTTTCTTATTATTGTGAAATCGTAAATCATATTAAGTTGACTTAAGATATTTTCGCGCGTGCAAACAGAAACAAAAGTCATCCTTAAGTCGGCATAAGATAAAATACTTAAAAAACTTCCGAAAAAGTGTGAAAACGCAAATCATCTTATGTGAACATAAAATAATTTTTTGAATTTAAAACTGAAATTTTTCTCTCTCTAAGTAATAATAGGATATTTTACCGTTTGCAAACCTAAAAAAATGCCCGTAATGACAAGGACATGAGATATTTTTAAGCGTAGTTTGGTTCTGGATTTCCCTTTGTGCGAACGTTTTTCTTTTAGTGGATGAGTTGATAATTCAGTTCTTTTTTCATTTAGTGTTTCAGGCAGTGTTGTTTCATACGCGATTGAAAAGTTATTACTAATAAAACACATCTACATAACTACAACAAAGAAGAGTTTAAATGCACGACTGGATCGCACGAACTTGCTCTTATGTAAAAGTGCTTTGGAATTTAAAATACATTTTATAAATATAAAACATGGATCTAATGAGATAAAAATGTTCAAATGTATGAAATTGCCGTCTGATTTCCAGAAAACTAAAGCAAACAAAGCTCAAAAATCGTTTTATTATTAAAAGAATTTTTTATACAAAGAATTTCTTTAAAATTTTAAGTAATTACATAGTAGTATTGGTGCAAAATTCTAAAAAGACTAGCGCAAAATTTTAAACAGCCTGTTATTATTAATTTCTTAGTATGATACTACTTAAAAATTTGCTAACTTTAAAGAAGCTTACTAACTCATTCATAATTTTAAACATTTTCTAACTAGTATCGTACTAAGCCAATTTTCTTAATAAATTGTTTCTTAACATACCTAAAACAATGACAGTTCACACAAAAAACTAAGTAAACAAACCTTTTGTGGCGTTTCTAAAAGCACGATACTTTTACGATGATTTTAACTTTAATAAAAGGGTAGAGAAAGTATGATGCTTAAGTTCAAATAAAATTTGCTAAATCTTTGATTTAACTTAGTTTCATATTAAAACAGCTTTAACATCGTACTAATTCAATTAAAATTTTGAGCCATTAATTTTAGGAAATAATTTCAAAAAATAATCGTTCACAAATTTTGAAGATATATTGATTTTTCAATAAATCCAATTAATATTTTTGGGAATGTTCTTACTTCGGGGGCGAAAATAAAAAAAAACGGGCAGGTATTGTTAATAACATGTTATTCAAAAATTTGTCTGAACCAAAATATAGTTCATGCTCATAATAGCTCACTTAATTTTTATTTTATCAATATCGTTAGAGCCGTTTTCGAAATAAATGAGATCTTACACTACGGGTGTGGTACCGTTAGTTTTGGAGGTGAAAACAATTTTCAATTTCTCCTCTAGGGAATCACCAAAGGCCCTTGAGTCCCTTAGGTCCTTAAGTTTAAGTTTTTTCCAATGAATTTAGTTTTTTTTTAAATAATTTAATAAAAAATAATAAATAATTTATTTTATATTTTATTTTAATAATTTTTAAATAAATTAGTTAAATAAATCTAAACAGGTTCTTTTTGTAATTATTTTTTTCTGTGAACCAAATGTGATTTTATCATTTTTTTTTTAAGAAATTCAAGTCTTTGTTATTTTTATTTTTTTTATTATTAAAGCTCTATAGAACAAATGTGATTTTTTTATATTAAGTACTTAAATAAAAACCAGAAAATATCATCTTAAATCTCTTTTGATCAACTTTTGCACACGCAACTCATCTTAAATGGACATAAGAATTAAAAACGCCCTTCGAAAACGCGAGGCAAAATATCTTATTTCAACTTAAGATCTTGGAAATTAATATAAAATTCAGTTTAAAGAAAAACCAAACTATCTTAAGTAATATTTTTCCTTATAACGGCCGAAATATTAAAAATATCTTTTTGACATTAATTTCAAAAAAAGATCATAAAATTTTACATACAAATGCTTTATTGAATAAAGTCTACATTTGAAAGATTTTTGGGAGGCAGCTTTGAAGTGTTTTTTTGTTTGAATCGCCAGTAAAAGAGGATAATTACGATATATGCGAGGAGACATCAGATGCATCGCTCATTGAACAATTTACTTATACCCAGCAGGAAGCAGAAAAAGGACAGTATGGATGAAGTTCCATTAGATGATTATCAATCAGACAAATAATTATCCTAAATTACTCATTACTTGCACCGTTTTCGTCATTTTCAATAGTAGTATTTTTTAATTAGATACAAAATTTTTAACTCAACAGGACCACAATAGATCGTGGAACAGGCCCATCGGGGAAACCACGTTAAAAAAAACCTGCCAAACTACCTCACGGGTGGGTGGCGCGAAAACGTGTGCATATTATTATTATGAAGAACACAACTTTTTCAACTTTTTGCATAGCTGTTTCCCCAAAATGGTGATTCTTAGGAGAAAAAGTGTATGGACAATTTTTATAGATACTTGCATGATGAATAAGTTTTGTCTCACCTATTTTTATGATAAAACTTGCCATTAAGCTGAAAAATGCAAAAAAACAATTTTTGCAACATTTGACCTTGAATACATTTTTTTCCACACGTCGCCGTCGGATCGATCGGGGCTTTCGACAAATTATTTGTAATAGTGTTAACTCAACATTCATGCCAATTTTCAGCTTTGTGCGAAAGCTAATTTGACGGGGCTAGTAAATAGTTTTTGTTTTTGTGCATTCAATGAGATAGATGAAAGATTACTTTTCTCACTATTTGTTCTATAGGTCAATAGTAAAGAAAATGATAAGCGTATGTTTTCGCGCATGCGGAATTTTCAGATATACTCTGGTAGTGTTAGTGTGCGACTTTGCTCATTTGATTTTTTTTTATCATCGTTCTGTGTCAAGTTTGTAACGTATTTTCAATTTGTGTTTTTCTAGTTAAAATGTTCCGTTTTGATCATCGTTCTGTGTAAAGTTTGCGTGTTTCATTTGTGTTCTTGAAGTGCATAAAAATATACTATATTAAATCAAAATACATATGTCTAAACGATCATACGTAAGTGAATCCGAAAAAGGGAAAAAATGCTGCAATAATTATTTATCTTTTTAATGAATTAAAAAAATCTTATTTATTTAAAAAATTAAAAGAATAAGTATTAATTCAAAGTTATGTAATTTTTTCTGTATACCTTTATTACACAACATGACATTTTTATATAATCATACAGGGGCCCCATTTTCGTAAAGTGCCCAGGGCCTCCAAAAGTGTAAAGACGGCCTTGCAGGTGACCCCAGCGCTATTACAATAAAACATAAAATTTTAAAAAAATTGGAATTGTGGCTCCATCTGTTATTAGTTGAAGCATACCTCTTTCCCCTGAAACCCATAGTACGATGATATGCGCGCTAGTATCGTTCTGGCAGTCGTTGGAAGTGGTGTGGTGCCGTTTAAGACCCGAGTGTGGCAGTTATGATTATTTAAGTACTTTTTTTTTTTTTTTTACTCTGTTTTGGCTCTATTTCTCTTAAATAATCGGAAGTATAATATTTTGACTGCTCAGAATTTTTTACAACGTTTATAATATTTATAATATTTATTTTAGTATATTTATTCGTTATACCATTAGATGGCATACAATTTGCGCAATAGGACATTTCGACAAGAAATGATCGAGGATGATTGTAACAATGGCGTTGCTGACAATATTTCGGATGCTGAAGTCGATGATGGTTCTGAGTCTGAATTCAACGTATGTATCTGATAGTTCATCCTAATCGGAGTTAGATGTAGAGATGGAAGACGCAACTTTCGATCCACGTCTTTTACAGTCTCGAGCACGCTGTCGACCTACGTCGAAGCTCTTCATAGTACAAAATAAATATACTTTTTTTCTAAGACAAATATGAAGTATTTTTTTTCTTGAGTATCTCATTAAATTTTTAGCTCAAAATATTAAAAAATGAAAAAAATAGAATTTTTTTGGTGAAAATGATCATTTTCACCACTTTTTTTCAATTAACAATTTTTTATTAATAATAAATATGAATATTTTTCTTTAAACCTACTTCATCTTATAAAATACATATTAATGATCAACACAGAATTTTTTCAAGCAAAAAAATTCAATAGCTGGCTCACAATACGATACTTTGTTGTTGGGGCATTTCGTACACCAGTGTGGCAGCTATGTTATTCTAGTGTGTGTGGCAGCTAAGGGTTAAGAAAAAATTTTGGTACTCCAACCTTAAGATTTTATTATTGTACGAATAAGAGTTAAATTTCCAAGAAAAATACTAAGCCGTTCTTGAGACATCGAATTTTCCAACAAAAAAATGACTTTTTTTCCAAAAATTGAAAAAAATTTTGTTTTGTTAAGTTTTGAAATGCAATAATTTTTAAACTCTTTAGGTGCTTCTTTATAAAAAATTTCATTTAAATCCGATAATGAGAAATTCAAAATTCGAAAAAATCGTTCTATGGTAGGTACAATTAGTAATATCTAGATTTAATTTTTTTTTATTAAATTATAGATCATAAGAATTAATCAGAAGAAAAAAAATTTAGCAAAATTCTCAGAACCGTTTTCGACAAAAATACAATTTTTGAAAAACATTTTTTAACATTTGTATGGAAGGTACCGTTAGTTTTAGATAAAACAATTTTTTTTTCTCAAATCTTGTAGATTATATTAAGAAACTTTTATTTATTAAGTTTAAAGAAAATCGAGCATGGGGTTTTCGAAATATTGAGTTTCCGAAAAAAAATTTTGAAATTTTTTTTAGATCCAAAAAGTAAAAAATTGAAAATTTGAATATGTAATAGTATTCAAACTTTGGAGGAGCCTTAGCATAAAAAAAATGATTTAAATCGGCCGTACTGTTTTCGAAAAAATCAAAAACAAAAAAAATGGACCCAGGGGGCTACCAAAAATTACAATTTTTTCTAAAATTTTTTTCAACCATTAGGTACCTATAGTTTTAACTTAATGAAATTTTTCAAATTTTTTTTTTTAAATTCTGTGGGACAGTTTTTGAAAAAAAAAAATATTTATAAAATTTCGAAAAAAAATCGTATGGCAGATACCGTTATTTTTGGTCTTAAAAAAAAGAAAAAAAAACATGGGGGGAATTAAAATCCATATCTACAAAGTTTGAAGAAAATCGGCCGAGTCGTTTAGGCTGTAGTCGAACAAACAGACAGACAGACAGAGTTGCGATACCCACTTTTTTGGTCTTCTTTATCATCGTAATGTCAACTTTGATCAAAATCTCGAGTTCGATTTTTTTTACGAAAGTATAACTTGCCTTATAGTACCTATAAGTCGCAAGTAAAAATTTATATATTTTTTTAAAGTGACAGCGGTTAAGATTGATATTGAGTTTAACCATTACGCCAAGAGGTACTGCTGATTAAATTGTCTATACATATTGAATAATGGAAGTTAACTATGTCCCGAACCTACTTATAAAGGATGTTCCAATGCAGACGGAAGACTGAATAAATCCAAGTTGTGTGTGAGATATCAAACAAATCTTTGTTTTATTTGAAAGGACTATGAGTGGAATATCATCCAAATGGTCACCGTGGTCTTGCTGATAAGTCTTCCCTTTCGCCTCAGGTTGCATACTGCACTTCTAAGTCACTCCTATGACGAGTATAATTCAGAGAAAGTATCTCACCTTGTGTTTTTAAAACCATTGACAGTGAGATATTCGGCTCTGAAATAGTTACTTGTTTCTAAATTGATTTCTAAAGTTGTTCTTTTAAAGCGCATATATTTTAACTTGCAATAAGGTTCCTAGGTTCCAAACGTGTTACACTTATGAGGTCATAGAGTTCGCTTTTCGACGTGTCCATCGCATTGCTTTGCAGTGAGACTGTAATGCTCGCAGTACTCTGCTAACTCCTTACAAAACTCGCAACATGATGATGGTTGTAGAGTAATTTTTTTTCGAAAACGAGCTAGTGCCTCACTCAGTTAATTTTTTATTCTTGACCCAATCGTAAAAGCAATTTTAAAAAATTCTTCATCTTTCATTGGTGGGGCCTAAAAGCGATATCCCTCTATAGTTTCCAGGGTCTCCTTTGGCCCCTTTTTAGAAAATTGGACAGATGATTGCCCTTTAATACACATAATTTATTTATTTTTATAAATACCAATTCTTTACCTAGTTTAGGACTTTTATCAGGATTTCTATGTTACGAGTAAATCCACTGCTTCATTTATAAAACTCTTGTGGTATACCATTTGATCCCAGGGACTTGTTGTTTTGGAATTCACTCAATACTAATTGATTAAATGCTTAATAAATAACCTGAAACTTGGTGACTATATTGTTTTTTTTTTCGAAATCAAGTCACTTCTATTGTACGTTTAGCTAAAAGGAATTACTTCGCTTCAAAGTTTAATACTGACCTTTCTTCTAAGCAACTATGGACTAACCTTCGTGAAATTGGTGTTGGAAAACGGAAAATTTCTTTATGTAAAATAGGCCCGGATGTACTCAACACTCACTTCACAACCATGACTGCAGTGCCTACCTGTTTCGAACCCAAATCTGACTTAGTTTACAACGATGTTGGGCTATTTAGCTTTGAGGTTGTTTCCGAAATCGAAGTATTGAACACTTTTAAAACTCTGGAGAAGACGGAATTTCCCTTCGTTTCGTAAAACTTGTTTTAGCATATGTAATCAGCGCACTTACTCATATTTACAACCACTGTATTGCGTGTTTTACTTTTCCAAATGCATGGAAAGCAGCCAGGATAACGCCTGTTCCAAAAAAATCTTGCCAAAGGAACTTTCAGACAATCGGCGGATTAGCATTTTACCTTGTTTGGCTAAGCTCTAAGGTGTTTGAAAAAATACTACCGAAGCAAATAATTGAACATCTTACTTCAAGGAATCTTCCGTCTCCTCTACAATCAGGTTTTCGAGCTAATCACTCTTGTTCTACTACAATGGTTAAAATCTTGGATGATACAAGACTGCAAATATGATCAAGATAAACTCACTGCTCTCTGCCTATTAGATTTTTCTAAAGCGTTCGACAGAGCCAATCTTCTGTTCTCTGTGAAAAACTAAAACATTACTTTGGTTTCTCGAATTTGGTAGCTCGTTTTATTCAGAGTTTTCTGACAAACAGTATGCAACGTGTCGCTGTCCAGAATCATCTGTCACAACCTACACATTTGAAGATGGGAGTACCACAGGGCTCTATTTTGGGCCCAATCCTTTTTTGTATGTTTATAAACGATTTTCCATCTATTTGTAAAAATGTTTGTTTTCATTTGTATGCGGATGATATTCAAATCTACCAGGGGCGAACGCAGGTAGGGGTTTTAGGGGCCTAAGAGCATGGGCCGATTTTCGTTAAATGTTCCTGTTTTTAAAACCAAAAATAACGGTACGAATCATCTTTTGGAAGCCCTCTTAGAACCATTTTATTTTGTTTCTTTTTGATTTTCTCGAAAACAGTACAACCGATTTTAATCTTTATGAAGCTCCTCCAAATTTTAAATATTGAGCGTTTTTCTTTTTTAGTTCAGAGTAGTACCTGAACTGTCAAACAAAATATCGTGTTTCTTTTTTAGCTCAGATTTTATAACAGTTCAAAGATTGTGTTTCTTTTTTCGTTGAGATTGTTCAGAGTGCACTCTATGAGCTCGGTATAAAATAGCTGAGTAGACAGAGTTAAATGCTGAAATCATACAGAAAAAAAAACTCGCGTGTGTTTATAAAACAATTCAGAGCTCTTAGAACACACTCGATTCGGAGAAAGTTCAGAGCATGTTTGACATGCTCATGCTCTGTTCAGTGCTCTATTCTGAATGAAAAAAGAAAAACGCCAATTATTTTTTTTTTTGGAAACTCAATATTCCGAAAACCCCTGCTCGATTTTTTAAACTTGAATAAATAAAAGTTTCATAAAATAATCTACAAGATCGGAATGAAAAAAATTGTTTTAACTAAAAATTAATGTACCCACCATGCAAGTGTTAAAAAATCTTCTTCGAAAATCATATTTTTCTCAAAAATGGCTCCGAGAATTTTGATAAATTTTAATTTTAATTTAGATAATAAAAAAAAACTTAAATTAAGGCATTACTGCGTGTACCTACCATAAAACCAGTTTTTCGAATTTTGAATTTGTCATTATAGGCAGAACAGATTTCAATGAAATTTTGAATCTTCTAGTTAAAATTGGCGTACCAATTTTTTTTCTTAAATACCTATGTTTTAAAAATCTTTTATAAAACATATTATGTGTTTAGCTCTAACTACTTAACTACTATTTATAAAATAATAACTTAAGGAGTTGTTTTAGTCATTTAAAAAATGAATTTTTTGCTTATGAACATTTTTTCTATAGAAATATTAATTTTTGAACTTTTTACATAAAACCAAGTTCGTGCGACCCAGTCGTGCATTTTGTTTTATGTGTCTTCGTATTTTAACGAAACTGTCCTATTATGAATTGATCATTAACAAATAGACACACGAAGCCAGCAGCAATTGCATTTTTGATGATTATTATGTGTTTAAGTATATGGGCAGTAACGGAGCAAGTTTGAGTTTTTGATGGCTCCAAGATCGGAGTGAGTTTGTTCGAAAGTTACAGTTACTGATGAGTAGCACATAGCATCTTCTGGAAGCGTTGTGGTTATAACTATGCAGTATAGTAATTAACGTAGGTACCAGTTGAGTGTCCTTATGTTTTCGGATAACTCTTTTTCGTATGATCACAAAAGTACAACAAGATATGATTTTACGTATTAATAAATTCCGGAAATAATTTATTAATGAAAATCTCATATTTTGTTTGAAACCATACAAATTTCTTTTCTGCGTACGCCCCTGAAATCTACCTTTCTCGAAAATCCGGTTTCGTAGAATATTTAATTTTTCGCATCAATGAGGATCTCAGTAGTATTGGTAAATGGGCTGATGCTAATGGCCTCACACTTAATCCTGAGAAAACACAAGTTTTAATGATTTCAAAGAAGGCGCTTTGTTATGAAGACCTTCCCTTGATTACTATAAATAAAAAAACAATATCATAATATGCGAACTCTTTGACATGTCTTGGTTACAAAGTAACTAATGACTTGGCCTGTAGAGAACATATAAATTCTGTTGTTGGACGAATATATGGAACTCTAAGGAAACTCTGAATTGCAAATAATTTTACTCCCAAGGAAACGAGGCTTCATTTGATGAGAACTTTGTTAGTTCCAATAATATCTTTCTCTGAAGTTGTATATCCTAAGCTTGATTCTTTGTCTGAACATAAACTCCGAGTGGCGTTCAACGATATGACAAGATATGTTCACGGTCTTCGAAGATATGACCATGTTTCTCCATATAACTCAAGTATTCTGAATTGTACTCTCCTTGAATATACAAATTACCGTAATTGTATCTTTTTGCATAAAATAATTCAAACAAAAACACCTCATTACATTTATGAAAAAAATCGGTTTTGTTTTCCTTCCAGAACAGTAAACATAGTAATTCCTTCCTTTAAGTATTTTAATTCGTCACGACTATTCTTTGTAAATAGCATTCGCCTCTGGAACTCTTTGCCAATCGTCATAAAACAAATTAGAGAGATAAAGATAAACTATATATTTTAGTAGGTAATGGAGAAAACATTTAATTTCGGAAAAGTAGTTTTTAATAATCTAAAAATGTGTACATGCTTTTTAATTAATTCTAAGATCAACTTTAATTGTCCTTATAAATTTTATATAATATATTTTTTTTAATGTTTATATATAACCAATCTGTAAGATACCTTAAAAAACTATGTCTTAGTGTATTGTATACCAATAAACTTGAATAAACTTGAAACTTGAATGACAGCTAATTTGACAGATGTGGCCTCAACAATATGGCCGTAATCACCTGTCAAAGTTCAAAGATCCTTATTAGGAAATTCTTCGTATGTATATATGTACATATATTTGTAGGTTCGCAAAAATAATTTTGTAATCTTTGAGTGCTTTCTATAGCTTGAACTTAATTTAACAATTGTGAATTATGTCATCATCAAATTACAAATCACAATTTTCAATACAAATGCAAGGATGCGATCATCGTATCAAAAACCACCAATTGCGATTGTCATTTTGACACTTTCATTTCCAATTTGATGATTTCATTGACAGTTTACAATCAGGAATTGTCAACATAACGAGCGATGTTTTTGTCAGTGTAAACCTTTGATAAAAGAATTATGATTATTACCCTTTCCGAAGGTCTACGTTTCATTCCTAGCCGGTGTAAACATGCTTCCCAGAAGTGTACTGTTTCTTGCGAGGGAGTAAAAAATACTCTAAGAGTATCTGTGGTCATGTAAGTTGCTTCATGTTTGGAGTGACCAAGGGAAAACGATGTTTAATAAGTTCATCAGCCTCATTAACTTCACAGATTGTGATTGATTGATTCTTAACAATGTCCAGCTGTGTAGATTACATGAGTCCTTTTCAAATAAAAAACTAAATATTGAAAATATTTCAAAAATGAGTTTTTACGAGTATAATACAGATACAGTTCAAAATACACAATGCCATCAGGTAAAGAGCAGACAAATTTAACGGTTAATATTGTGCAGCGATATGATAATCTAATTACTAGACACTGCGCTTGTAGAAATAACATGGCATCTACTTAAATCAACTACAGAGTTGTGAAAACTGTTTCTGCGTCCATTTAACATAGAGGTTAGGTCAGGTTAGGTTGAGGTGGCTGCTGACCGGAAAAGCCAACACACTTAGACCAATATTTGGTCCGTTGTGATACCACAGGATTTCAAAAATCACCCTTACTCGTTAAACCATCTGGAGCTAAAAATGAAGCGTTTGAGACAGTGAATGTCGGAATTTCTTAGATCACTAGGATCGTTATAGTAGAAGTCTCCAAAGTGGGGTCTACGTCTTTGTGCTAGGGCAGGACAAGAACATAGAAGGTGAGAAACTGACTCCTCTTCTTCTTGATCCATGCAGCTTCTGCAAAAATCATTTGCAGGAATTCCAAGACGGAGAGCATGTCTTCCTATTAGGCAATGTCCAGCAAGAAAACCTATAACGGAGCTAATATGCAATCTACCAATAGAAATTAGTTGTGTTGGCAAGTTGGGGTGCTGGTCCATCTATGGTTAGCTTTCTTTATGGTATCATGCTTTATCATAGGTTTACAAGTAGCTAGGGGTATACCGATGTTAGATTTGCTATCCAACAAAGGTAAGATTGTTCCATTTTTTGCAAGTTCGTCGGCTTTACAATTACCTGGAATGTATCTATGGCCCGGCACCCATATAAGGTGAATGTTAAACTGTTTTGACAACTCCACCAAAGATGATCGACAATTTTGGGCTTTTAGTGGGTTAATGGAGACAGAGTCCAATGACTTTATGGCAGTTTGACTGTCTGAGAAGATACGTATATCAGTAGTCGATATCACGTTTTCTTTGAGCCAAGAGAGGATTTGTTTTATTGCTAGAAGCTCTGCCTGGAACATGTTACAGTGATTGGGAAGACGAAAATATAGACAAAGATTTAATCTTTCGGAGTATACGCCTCCACCGACCCCGTCATCGGTTTTAGATCCATCTGTGTAGAAATTAATCGCTTCGTCTACCAAAAGTGACTCATTTTCCCAGGTAGACTGGGATGGACACTTGAAAATTTTTATTAAATTTTGGATAAGGGGTGGTGTAATCGACGTTAACGTTTAGCATAGAGACATCGTGTACATTTCTGATATTTCTACAACCTTATATTGGAATATGGACTTAGCAGATTTAACAATGAATTTGCTGATTTTCTACCTGACGTATGTATAGTTTTCGTTCAAGTTCTGGATGTTAATAATATTCAAAATTAAAAGCTTGACATCAATAGAGAATGGATATTATTGTATGTTTCCCAAGTGTTGTAACACTTTGTGCTCAGTATCATATAAAAGATCTCAATGATTGTTATACATACATATGAACATTTTTTACTAGATCCATTAACAGTGGGTAATGTGTATACACTATACATACTGTGTGATTGCATTCCACAATGGATGTCAATTTTCCTCTTGACCATCATTACTCTAATATATCAATCGTTTGACAATCTCATTGCTTTGCAAACAAAAGACCCAACCGAGTGCAATGATCATCGCTTATCGAGCCTTTTTGCCAAAAAGAAATCCTCTTTCTCCTGCTACGTATAAATACCTGCCATAAGCACAGTGCAATGCATGTATGTATATGGACAACAAAAAAGTACACCTCATTTACAAGCATTGTCAAAGTCGTCAAGCACTTAAGGATTTTCCACTAAAGTTCATAAATAAAATTTGTTTCACATGATTAATGACAGCATTGTATATTCACATTGGAAAAAAAATTATCAAATGCACCATTGTCCCTTGGGGTCCTTTCTTCAACTATACAGAAACAGAAGCAGTAGTTCTTACAAAAGAAACATGATACTAGATGGACGTATGGAGGGCTCGGGTCTGCTGACAAATCGGATTCTTTTTTTTTTATTCGACGACACGGGAAGAACAGAAGATTAAACACGACTCAACAATTAAAAACCTATAGAAAATATTAAATGATCAGGTAGGTAGATGGGTGATTCGTTTTTTTTTTTTTTGTTCTTTTTTTATTGTTGAGAAAAATGAAGAGGGAAAAACCTTTCCCGGTTCTTTGGAAAATTTTCCACAACAACAGGTCAGCTCACGCATGTTTTTAATATCTTTTTGCCTTTACCTATGCATAGATTAGATTCAGATGCATACGTGCATCGCAGCACATCGCGCTGAATGACAGTCATTGTTTGTTGCATCCACACGGTCAACTTTAACGATATCCAAGTAAGCCAATATGCCTCGTTAAGGGCATCTCATGTGGAAACGAGTTTTGTTAACACCGTCGTTCTATAGTCAAATGGCTATTAAGACTTCATTGCTTTAGGCCCAGTGATCAGCCTTTACGAACACATCCCAGGACAGGTATAGGCCTCCGCCGGCCGTGCCGGCCAGAGTAATCGATAATAATTGCATGCAGCAAACATTTTATACTTTTAATCGAAAAGCATCATGTTATCGTTTCCATTACAATGTAAAATTTCAGGTCTAAAGACATAAGCAGGCTTCGCTTGGCAGAAGACAAAACGAACGTACAACAAAGTTTAGAAAAAAATGGAGGAGGACAAAAGATACAAAACTCATCTAATGGTTCAATTAGTACAATACAAACACGCAAACAGTGCAAAACTGCAAAATCAAACGGTTGCATGAAATTCTGCTGCAGCATTGCACTGAGCTAAGTGAAGTGCCTACCATAGAACAGTAAAGGAAACCCTTTGATATAAATATACGTCCATGTCTATGGGCGCACCAAAGTTGCCATAATGCTGTAAATGCAGTAATTCTGCTTCGAGTTTGTAATGAAACAACCGAACTAAAAAGTTGTTACCATTTGCAAATTAAGGCGAAATAATAAGGCATATTAGAAAAGTGTATATTTATTTCGGCTTAACTATTACGTTTTTCAAAAAAAATCACAAAAATCAAATTATCTACAGGATTAATACATACATACAATCAATTTGTTTTTATCTTTGAAACCGTTTTATATAGACAATTTTATGAAATAATCGCAGTATGCCAGTTAACCCGTTTTAGATCATTTTGAACACTAATTCGAATGTCTTCTCTAAATCAAATTTTTAGTAAATCGGTCCATCCTTTTAGGTTCTAAGCCGATGAACAGTGGATGGACTGACTAATGGATGGTATGACGAAAACAACTTTGTAAGACTTCTTCAATATCGTATTGAAATATCAAATTTTTTCTTACACGAAACCCACACTTGACCCATAGAGCAAAAACAAAAATTTGAAAAACAATTCCGAGTTTTTCAAACATATAATCAGCCTTATTTTGAATTTCACCCGAAAAATAGTTACCCTCACAATTTTTCGTTCACCCAGATTTGTTTTAAAACTATTCTCAGTTTCACCCGACCAAAACAAAAATCTTGGTATCACTTGTTATTCCTTCTTTCGCCTCGAAAAACTGAGCGAAAATTTAAGCCTCTAAATGCGTTAAATTTCGTCCGAAATAACTGCTCACAATAAAGGAAATTCATAGAACATTAAACATTTTCCGGGTAAAACTCAGAACAGGCCAAGAGTGAAATGTCAATTTTTTCAAGTGGAATGTTGTTTGGCTGAATATTTTCCATATGATAGTATCCAATCGTATTTTTCGTTTAATCGTACTTGTAAAATTCCTTACAATTGCAAACTTTTCGTAAGGGAATAATGAATTGGCCGCATGAAATACTCGATTTAAATATTTGCTTTCCCCTTTACTATGGACGGACTTTGATAAAATCTTTCGTAATCTTTTGATGGAAATTCATTGAAATATGTATGTTGTTACCTAAAAGTTGACTCACGAAAAACTAAGTTGGTGTTTGAAATTGTTTGTTATTCAATATACATTAGGGGGTGCAAAAGTTGTCATACAACATTCTTTGGCTGTTTTTAACAGACGTTAAATGTCAAAGTAAAATTGACATTTACCACCATTTGCCAAAATTATAGCATCTTCCGATAGGGTGACTCTACCATGCGTATTAAAACCAAGTAAGTAAATGAAAAAAATGTATCTCCAAATATAAAAACCACCTGTCAAAGTTTATCTCTGAAATCGCCCAAATGATTTCAAAGAAATTTTGTAACTATATTTGGTTGATTCCGGTTCGAAATAGAATATAGATTTGGATAAGGTCATTATCAAAAATAATAAGATGCCATAACGGCTCGTAGAGAGCCAAAACCTAGTGATTAACAACTGTCACCAATTCATGTGTGCGTGTTAACAGGAATGGATGGGCCCTACAATTTGCTGCCAATTGCGAACGAGCAGCTTTTTTAATGACCAGAGATAATCTTAGAGGATTCGTCGTAAGAGGCAGTACAACCCTGAAAAGTTTGCTTACATCATCATTATCGGCTCGACAACCGGGTTCCGGTCCTGGCCTCTTTCAATAAGTCTCTCCACCTATCCCGGTCCCGACGCCATCCAGTTGCGCACCCCAAGGCTTCGGGGGTCCTGGTCTACGCCATCTCTCCAGCGCAAGCATGGTCTACCACGCTGTCGTCTACCATAGAATGTACCACAAAGAACTTTCCGAGTAAGTTCCTCTTCGCTCATGCGTGCTAGGTGCCCTGCCCACCGGAGTCTACCGAGCTTAATTTTTGTCACGATATCTGCTTCTAGGTAGATTGCGTACAATTCGTGATTGTACCGTCTCCGGAATCGTCCTTCCTTACATATGGGGCCAACAATTCTCCTTAAGACTTTTCTCTCGAACGCAGCTAAGAGGTCGGAGTGCATTTTGCTAAGCACCCAAGTCTCGGATCCATATTATGTGAGTACCGGCAGGACCATGGTCCTGTACAGCAGGAGTTTTGAAATTATGGTGAGATTTCTGGATTTGAAGAGCTTTGACAGACTATAGTAGGCTCTGTTGGATTTGAGAAGCCGCCTGATTGTTTGACCAACTGAAAAGTTTGCTTACAGGGGCAGCAAATCGAACCCGAGACCTTCTGCCTGACAGTCCAAATCATTATGCCAATGAGTACTACAAATTATTAACATTATTGGCTTCATATTATGCTCGTGCAGTGTCTTGTGCCTTGTGCCCCTGGGACTCAACTCCCGATGTGTGAAGTTATGAAAATTTTAAGTCTAAGTTTATAAAAGCAGGCATTTTTCATTGAAACTTTGCTGTGTGATGTATCTTTACGGTACATCTCCAGTCCGTTTGTTTACGTTCGGATCAAATACAGAAATCGTTTCCATGCAATCAAAAACACTTAATGCAGATGTCCCAAAAATATAATTGATGAAAGTGGAACGTTCCAAACACAAAAGACATATAACGGAGATTTTTTAAGAGCTATCGGAAATTAAAAAAAAAACACACATAAAATTCAGAAAAATGCATAAAATCTTTATTTGAATCGATAGCACGGTCGATATAATTTAATTTTTGAAGATTATTTCATGCAAATGTTGCAAATGGTCCAATTTTCGCATACTCTTTCTAACATTTCGGCCGGTATCTCACGAATAAATTCTTCAATGTTGGCTTCCAGTAAGTCAATCGAAGCGGGCTTGTCGCAATAGACATAAGCCTTAACATAGCCCCACAAAAAATAGTCTAGAGGCGTTAAATCACACGACCTAGGCGGCCAATTGACCGGCCCCAAACGTGAAATAAGCTGTTCACTGAACTCGCCTCTCAATTGGTCCTGTGTGCTGTGTGGCATGTGGAACCGTCTTGTTGAAACCATATGTCACTCAAGTCAAGCTCTTCCATTTTGCCCAAAAAAATGTTTGTTATCATCGCACTGTAGCGCTCACCATTCACAGTAACGTTGCGATTCGCATCATCTTCGAAGAAATGCGGCCCAATGATTCCGCCAGCCCATAATTCGCACCAAACAGTGACTTTTTCTTTATGCATTGGTAGCTCTTGCAATGCTCCTGGCTGCTCTTTACTCCAAATATGGCAGTTTTGCTGATTCACATATCCATTCAACCAGAAATGAGCTTCGTCGCTGGATACAATTTTTCGATAAAAAAGTGGATCTTCGGCCAACATTTCAAGAGCCGTTTGATCAAAAATTCAGCGTTGTGGTAGGTCGTTCGGCTTCAATTCTTGCACCAGCTGTATTTTGAAAGGCTTCACACCAAAATCCTTCCGCAAAATTTTGCACGTAGTGGAGTAACAGAGAATCGGCACTTCACGGTCATCACTAACACTGGCCGATAAAGCTGCCATATTTTCCTCAGTTCGCACTCTACGTAAGCGTGTTGCTGGTTTAATGTCCAACGATGTAAATTTGGTGCGAAATTTTGTCACAATAGCCTAAATAGGCGCCTCAGTAGATCGAAACTGACCATAAAATTGAAGAAGCGCGCGATGAACTTTCTTAACATCAGAGCACGCATTTTGATAATAAAATTCAATAATTTCCAAGCTTTCTTCGTTTGTAAAACTGAAGGTGTTTGACAGTGACACAAAACGTGCGTGAGCTGTCAAAACCAGTGTTGCCAAAAAGAAAATAGTTAAAAATCACCCATTACTTCAAGCCAGTGCAGTTTTAAGAATATAGGACAGTGCCGGTCGCATTTTTAATTATTTACTATCGCACGGAAAAATAAGCACAATCTGCTGAAATGTTTGATAAAAAATAAAACGTCAAAAATGTCTATGTATGTCAATGTCGGACATTAGCGTCAAAAAATAAAAGGCGTTCTTCATCCGATAGAAGCTATGTATCTATAGCCATACATAGTTTACTCAGGGCCACTAGTAAATTAATAAAAATCAAATTTCAATCTGCTTGTTTACCTTCCAGAACAACAAATTGCTACTAATTTTAGTCTTGATTTTTGTCATAAAATCTGTTAGTAGATGAAAGGATTGACAATAAATCTAAACAATCTAATCAAAATAAGTTAGAAATTCAGTGTTGGAATCAATAAATTTAAACAATAATCAGTCTTCTTGTGAAAATCTGAAATTCATGTGGTCGTAGTGTAATGTTTTACATAAACTAATGAAGTTAATTCATTAACTAAACGAGCAATTAATTCACTTAAAGCAGCGTCCACATTATGTTGATTTGTATAAATTATCATCGATGATCAACTGTGCCAATCAACTTTTGTTGTCCAATTGGCGTTTTTTTTTTTTAAGTTGAATCGTTTAGATGAGAAGAACAGTAACTTCCTCACTCATAATGAAATAATTTCAATGACTCATTGAAGTCGACTTAATGTAACGAAGTCCAACATCGGTTGAGTTTTAATGAAAAATCGTTGAATTAATAAAAATGTACGTTATATTTTGGTTATGGCTTCTTAAAGGAATGGTTTACTTTTATAGGTTTTTATTATTTAATCTAAGACTTTGTTTGAATGAGGTCAATATAGATTAACGAAGTTCAGGTGTCAGCAAGAGGAATTAATCAAGGCATATCAAAAAGAGTCAATATATTTTAATATTAAGAATATTTTATTGACAACATTCGGCATGCAATTTTTTTAAGAGTTTCTTGTTTGTTATAAGAGAGCAACAATTTTCTAGTACATAAGATGGCTCTTAGTAAATTTTGATTTTTTAAAAAAAGTTACAAAAATCTATTTAGAATCATTCCTAATGGTTATGGTAGATGAGATCAATTAAAGAAAATAAATTAAACAAAGTTTATCAACCAATCAGGACGTTGTAAATAGCTTTATTTTACTTATTTATTATTTATCGTCTATAAATAAGAAAACGATGGTAATATTTTTAATTTTTACTGCGAATTGTTAACAATTTATACAGACACATATTTTACAAACTAAAACTATCAATTCAAGATCCAAAAATCATTAAATTGAATAAATTTCTCTTAATGGAGACTTAAAATTTAATGAAGAGTCCATCAATTGGTTTCTTAAATCCCTATATCTTACAAAAATCATTTAAATGAGTAAAATTTGTTAACCTTAAAGTTTTTTAATATCTTTTATTATATTAGTATCTCTAAACACCTTTGAACAAGGTTTAAATTTTAAATAAATTTAGTAGAAAAGCCTACATGGAAGACATCGTGCAAAATATTTGTCTACTGGCAACACTGTGCGCCAGAGTCTTATTTCCTTCTATCTCTCTTTTTCTCTTTATATGAATCGCAGTTGCGTTTAATGAGGCTTGAGGCTTTATATACGAGTAGTTTATAGTACCACTGAAGTTGAACTGGAAGTTGAAAAGTGAAAATCTGATTTATTGTATTTCATTTTTTTTTGTTGCATTCCTTTGTGTTTTGTACTATATTTTTTTTCTCATTATTATTCTGCAGTTAGTTAAGGTAATTTTCCGGGAAAATTATGATTGAAAACGAATTAATTTTCCGGGTAAAAGAGATGAGCTGACATGGAGGAAAACTGAAAACTGAGTATGCTATGAAATAATAAGTGCACTATGCGAGCAAAAGGCTTTGATATGGTTGTTTTTATTATATCGCATTATTTAACCGGAGAGTTTGGCTTTTTATAAAAGGATTTCAGTTTTCTATGAAAGAAAATATTTTGTACAATGAACACTATGCCGTGTATGTATCTACTTGAAGCTCTTTAGTTGCGAAATTTCCTAGAACAGAAATACATACACCGCATGCCATTCACAGAGTGTTTTTTAAAAAAAAAAAAGAGTAAGTAGCTGCTTTCATGAATTTTTATTTCAAATAAAATTTTTTGTTTTTTTTTTTAACGAAAATTTAAAATGTTGAAAAAATTTATATGTAAAGCTAATGCATTTAGTAATAATGCGAAATACGAAGCAGAACACTTGGCAAATATTCGGTACCAAGTACTGAGCGACTTTTATGAAAATTTACGAAAATTATGGGAATCAGGACCGATCTATTAAAGATCAACAAATGATTTTTTTTCTTTAATTTTGAATCACATTGAGGGAAGCTTAAGCTTTTACTGCTTTCTCATAGCTTTAAGACCATATGCACATGAAGCTAATTTGTTCTTAGTCTCTGAACATTTTATTCGTGTTTATTTATTTATTTCATCTACCGAGTAAATTAACTCTAACAGATTACAAAAAAAAAAACGTCAAGCTTAGATCCTCTATTTTTGATGTACCCTTTCCATGTCAGTTTTGCATCTAAAGTCATTCCAAGGCATTTGGCAGTATTGGCCTAAAGAACACCTTGGTTGTTGATAAAAATTGGAAAATTATTTACCTTTACAAATTTTGTTTCATTTAATTTGATACGCTCATGTTGGATCCGATCTCTAACTTTATAGATTGTATTTTTCAATTTTTCTGTAGCTATCGTAACGGATTTATCAGACACTAATACTGGAGTATCATCAACAAAGGTAGTGATAGCATTGATTACCCATAGGAATATCCCTAGCAAATACAGAGTTGGTCCTAGTATACTTTCTTGAGGTACACCAGCTTCAATTTTTGTAAGTTCCGAGTAATTTTGGTGGTATAGTATTCTAAAGAGTCGGTTCATAATGTTGGATTTCAGTATTGCCTGGGAAGGTCCCAATGCATTTTGTACTCAAGTCCAAAGTATTAAATGATGAGCAACATTTTAGATAAGAGCTAACCAACCTTCTTGTTCTTCAAGAGTCTTTTCTAAAACAACCCTAATTCTTCATACCTTATTGTTATTATCTATCAGGGAATCTTTATAGTTGGGGCTTAGCCATCTTTCTTTTGTTTTAAGTGAGCAATTGTTCGAAAAATGTTGTGACGGCATTATTTGTCTGTTAAACTTCTTTTGTCAGTGGCTTACTTTGATAGCAGTGACTTCTGCAATTGTGCAATTATGCATTTTTGTTCGTTCAATTATATTAACACATGCTACATGTAAATGATCAGAAACTGCTGGCTTAGAGATATTCTGAAGGTGTTCAGCGAAGATGCTAGGCTTCCGATATCGATTTCGAATCAAATTTTCATTTTGAGATTTCATTGGCGGGTTTTGTGTCTGAGGTTTTGCTTTTTTGAAAATTATCTTAAAAGTTAGGTACCTACTCAGATTGAAGCAATAAAGTTGTATTGCTCAATCCTACCTCCTGCATATGTATGTATATTAGTTTTCAATGTAGAAAAAAACTCTTTCAAAACGGAAACATCATTTTGCTGTTTCCATTGTGAGTTTTGCCCTTGGAAGCTCATAGTAAAACCATCATATGACGGCATTGGGCCTCAAATAGTCATGTCATATAATGTAGTCGATCTTTTATTCAGCTTCATTTAACTGTTATTGCCACATTTGATGATATCTCAGTATCAGACAAACGAGAATGCTTTGGTTTCATCAACTTTAAAATTTAATTCCCACAATGTTAAAAAGACTATAAATGAAAACTTAACCAATTTCAAGATAAAATATTCTTAGCCACATTTATTTGTTACATAAACATTCCCTATAAAAATTTAAATTATTAGAAAAGTCCCCCGACTTAACCATCCCCACCCCGAAGGACATTGACAAATTAGCAAAGCAAGACGACCAGCTCTAGTTAACCATATCCAATATAAACATATGTATATCGCATTGTAAATTTTGCGATTAGATATGTCTTCCCATAACGTGCCATTAAACCCGGGGGTTTGCTATTCTACATATTTATCTGTCATCGCTGTCATTGGCTAATGTTAAGCATTTGTTTTCCAAGTTCATGATTAATGTGAAATTCACCCTTTCTTCCAATGCTTTCTTCTCGGTCTTGCTCTAAGTGTCAAATCTACATTTGTTAAGCAAAAACATGATAAGATCATGACAAGTCATACTTCATGCGCCCATAAGAGAAGCCCCAATTTGAATAAATTTAATTCAAAGGGAATTCTTTATAAAATTTTTTATTCTTACCAGAAGAAAAAAATGTCGTAAATCTAATAGTGCTACACATCTTCACGTACAAAGTTGCCCAAAAGCATATGGATGAGGATGGCACAAACAATAACAAATCCACCACTCACTATGTATAGATAATGTTGGTGTTGGGAGGGGAATAAGTCACGGAGTTTTCAGTTTCCCCATCCTCCGTCTCAGCAAAGCGAATCAGCCTTTATCAAGAAACATTCGGACGAATTGTGAACAGAAAAAAACTCTACAAAACATTTACAAACAACATTTCAAAAAGGCCATAAATTATGTGTGCACATGAATAAAGTAAGGAAAAAAGCTAAAAAAAAATCTACACATCGCAATCTCTATTCAAACGACCACGGGACGGCCAACTACACCCAGCAAGCAGATCCAGATACAAAAGTATCTACGCACGTACGAGTACATTTAACAACTTGGAGCTAAAACTCATTTCATTAGTGATTTTATGTTCTTAATAGTTTCGGACAATATGGAAGATTGGAAGAATATTATTACGGAACGCAGCTCGCTGTGTCTCGGGCGGCCATGCCAGAGAGACGATCTTTGTTTACGCATTGAGGGCCCTCGAACCATTTTCGAGTCGAGGAGGGGCCATATGTAAATAGTGTTTACTTTTTATTTTATCGCCCAGATGCGATGTAATCAAAGCAAATAGAAACTTAGCAGCCAGGCGAGATAGGGGAACAATGTAGTTGCTTTGTTTGGTGGACTGAGCGTGGAGCAACCTCCAATGGATCCCCTTAGTGTCTCCCCTGTTCTGTCTTTCAGCAGCTTACAATAGAGCTATACTCTGGGGCTGATGATGACGATGAGATTGTGGTGATTACGGCGATGATCGAATGTAGTAAGAGAGTATTCGAAGGGAGCAAATTAAATCGACTGTCTATATTTTATTAATTTTAAAGGTAAATATGTATTTCTAATTTGAATGTCGACTTTTCGTTCAAAAATTCATTTTGAATCTATTTGATAAATAGTAGGTTTTTTTGTGGCGTGGGTAGACGAATTTTCTGAGGTTCTTCCTTATTCTTCAAAAATATTTCATTTTCCATTTGGCAATCACACTGTGAACTGAAAGGTACGGAGAAATGACTCTTTTTTGCTTGAACAAAGATAACTTTCATTAAAAATATTTGTGTTTAAAATCATCTATCCCATCGGAAGGAAATCAAAAGAAAAACAGAGATTAAAATTCGCTTTCACGTAACAGCACTCTTCGCGAACTCAAAAGCTTGGTCAAACTTGACGATCATTGAGATCACGAACAATGTGGAACTCGCAGTTCTGTTTGTCAAACTTGGTTGGGATTTCTTCATACTTGGTTCCAGGTTTTGACAAAGAGGTACTTCAAGAAAAAAAGAGCCACTTTTGAGCATATCTTCAAAAAGATTATAATTCGCAAAACATACATTTTTAAAATAAGTAATTTACCTGTATTACATATGTAGATATAAAGTTCTGAAGCAATAATTATCTTTTATCAAACATATGCATGGTGATACACCGAAAAGTTTTAGCGCATATTTTGAGTTGGGAGAAAAATTTCTATAGAGGCCAATTTTCCAATTTTCGAAAACTGACTGAAGATTAAAAAAAAAATGAAAAATAACGACAGTTCTAGCAAAAATGCTTGAATTTTCTTAAACCCAGAATTCCATTCTTTTCACCCATGTTGTGTATTTCACTTATTGTGAATTCGAGCAACAAAAGTGAATTTTGATGTTCTGCATTCCGCAAAAAATGACTTTTGTGATGTGTACATTCCGAATGTGAAATGTTGGTGTTCTGAATTCCACCCGAAATGACGATTGTGAATTGAGTTTTCGGAGATGAAAATTCGTGCTCTACATTTACAATTCACTCAGTTTTTTACTTGCGACTTATAGGTACTATAAGGCAAGTTATGCATTCGTAAAAAAAATCGAACTCGAGATTTTGATCAAAGTTGACATTACAATGATAGCGAAGACTAAAAAAGTGGGTCTCGAAATTCTGTCTGTCTGTCGGGCTGTCTGTCGGTTCGACTACAGCCTAAACGACTCGGCCGATTTTCTTTAAACTTGGTAGATATCACTTTTAATTTTTTCCCCCCACATGTTTTTTTCTTTTTTTTTAAGACCAAAAATAAAAGTACCTGCGATACGAATTTTTTTTTCGAAATTTTGTAAATATTTTTTCTTCTCAAAAACTGTTCGACAGATTGAAAAAAAAGATAAAAAAAATTTCATTTAGTTAAAGGTGTTCTTGAGGGTACCCCCGAAGGAACTATTTTTTTTGTTTTTGAGTTCCTTGAAAACGGTACGATTGATTTTGATAATTTTTTTTTTGCTAAAGCTCCTCAAAATCATAAATAGAATTGTGTATTCAAATTTTCAAATAAATTTTTTTTGGATTTTTTAAAAAAAAATCAATTTTTTTTTCAAAACTCAATATTTCGAAAATCTTATGCTAGATTTTTTTTAAACTTGATAAATAAAAGTTTTTCAATATAATCTACAAGATGTATGAAACAAAGTTTTATTTTACCTAAAAATAAAGGTACCCACCATACAAATGTTAAAAAATGGTTTTCAAAAATCGTATTTTTCTCGAAAACAGTGCCTAGAATTTTGATAAAAATTTTGTTCTTTCAATTAATTTTAACGATCTTTAATTTAATAAAAAAAAATTGAAATTAAGATACATATTACAGCTTGTACCTACCATAGAACCATTTTTTTAAATTTTGAATTACTCATTACCTACATAACGGATTTTAATGAAATTTTTTGCAGAGATGCTTCTGAAAAGTTTTTAAACTATTGCATTTCAAAACTTTAAATTAAATATTTTTTGAATTTTTGAAAAAAAAACAATTTTTTTTTTTTAAATTCGATATCTCAAATACGGCTCAATATTTTTTTTGGAAATTTAGTTTTCATTCGTACAGTCATAAAAACTTAAAGTTGGCACACCAAATTTTTTTCAACTTACAACTAACTTACGCTGCTTCTGGAAGATCTAAAATTTTGTCTTTACCACCAACTCTCTTTGATTGATTTTGGTCCCTTCTACCACTTATTAATAATAATTATAGTGAATCTATTTTCGTTTTGCGCAAGAAACAATGTTTGAATTAATGATGCAAATTGTCTTTCAGTTGATTTTGACATTTCGAAAATAAATTCGGAGTAAATTAAAAAAAATTGAATTCACTCGGAATGCAGATAATGCTGTTTCATTTACAGTGAAATTGAAATTCGTTTTCAATTCACTCGGAATACAAAACATGGGTGTTTATTTTGTTTTTAAATCAAACTGTTTTAAAATGACAGTTTAAAAAAAAATTATTTCTTAACTCAAATTTTCAAACTTCAAAATATAATTGTTGAAAAAAATACAACTAATCAAAAATTCAACATCAACTAAACAAAATGTATTCTGTTTGCTGTTGTTGTTGACAGAGCAATTACGTTAGCTTTTGTCACTCTTAAACACAGTCGTAACTTCTCCTGTTTTTCATTATTTTATCGGTTTTTCTTCAACAATGGTCCATAGAAATAGCCAGTTGCATTTCTCCCCTAAAACAATGCCGAATTACTCGTCTAGGTATATATGCACATGAGTTTATCCTTGAACCTAACCTCGGACATACTGTCAAATATAGAGATTCTTTCTTTGTCCCCACTAATTGTGATGTTCAACCTTTGTGATGTACAACCTTTCAAAACCAAAGTGCATCGATATCTCCTATTTAATCCTCTCCACTTTTCCAAAACGCTAGCACTGCGTTACACCATAACATTATCAGGGTATTATGACTACCCCTTGAGTGTATTATATAAAAGAAAACAACACCCCTTCTTATCTGGGCTATAATATATAAAGTATATACTCGTCCAAAGCTTGAGTACAATACAAAACGGGCTTTAAGGTACTAGTACGATCTAGAACGCCAATAAACACACGATTTTTGGGAATTTTTTTCTCAGAAACTTTCCAAGGTAATAACATTTTTTTTTTTAATAATGAATTTTTTTTTTTTTTTTTTAACTTTCGAATTTTGACCGAATTGTAGAGGGCGCCAACGTCGACAAATCAAAAAAAAAGATTGTGTGTACTGACGTACGCGCGGTTGAAGTAAAACTTCTTTTTCCTCAAGCAAATCTTCTGTAAGATTATAACCTACGAACAAACATTTTGTATTCTAAAAACATGTCGCTGTCTTTGACGGATAACGTGGCGTTTTGACATGTCACTGACAGCTGTATAGAAATTTTTTTACCCCCAACGCCGGAAAAGAAGTTTTACTTCAAAAAAACATCAAAAAGATATGTTTGTTTGTTTTTTTTTTTAAATGGATAGTGGTTTCTGCTTGTTAAATTGGTCGATTACATAATTCACAAACATTTTGTATTTTTAAAACATGTCGCTGTCTTTGACTGATAACGTGACGGTTTGACATGTCACTGACAGCTGCATAGAGAATTTCTTACCACCAACGCCGGAAAAGAAGTTTTACTTCAAAAAATTGAATGTGCGCGCCTAGCCTTAAATGAAATCGAGAAGAAAAGTACAAAACTCCCATGCCACTTGACAAGCAAGTTGCCTTGCTTTGTTTGTATTACCCTAGGGCTGCACGTGCAAGTATTGGCAAGCATGTTGTAATCTTGTAATGTACACAAGCATTTCTCATTAACCCGTACAAACCCGAGCAACTTAGTAGTCACCTGGCATTAATTCAGTATCCTGGCAACTTGGAAAGCAAGTACACTGACAGCGGCACTCTTGTTCAAATTTATAAATACCAAAACAAATGTCGGTTGCGTGTGCGATTAAGCTAATAAATATTATTAAAAAGTATAATTTCAAAACTTTCAGGCAACCTGATGGTCATATGGCATGCCGTCTATGACAGCAAGAATACAAATGGTAGTGGATATACCCAACTTTTTGGCCAGTACTTTGTATGCGAGTGTTAGGTGTTGGTAAAATTTATTTGGATTGCAATATGCTTGTCAATAATTATTCGGTTGCATAGCCATTGCGCGTCTGAACCTATAGTCTTATGTTTATCTTTGAATGCAGCCATTTGAAATATGTAAATTCTAAATCGTATCCAACTTCATGTTTTACTTTGCACATGCTAAAAACATGACGCTGTCTTTGACGGATAGCGTGACGGTTTGACATGTCACTGACAGCTGCATAGAAATTTTTTCACCCCCAACGCCGGAAAAGAAGTTTTACTTCAAAAACACATTGCCCCGTTGCGGACAGTTAATCTCAGGATTGGCTGAACTGAAAGTTTCCGAGAAAAAAATTCCCAAAAATCGTGCGTTTTTTTTTCGTTCTAGACCGTACTAGTACCTTAAAAATGTTTTGTGATAAAAGTATATTAGGAACATTTGAATCTCTCGAGCATACTCGTCTTTCTTTATGTTACCATTATTTTTATAAATAGTGTTCTAATGAAATACCCAGTTGCATTCCTCCCCTTAAGCAATTTAACCATAATACTAGCACTTCAGGGTGCCCATTAGTTTACTGTTAAGCAGAACTTCGGACGCATAGTTAAAGTTAGAGATTCTTTTTTCGGCCATAGTGTGGTAGTGGTGGCACTCTATATTTCTCTCCCATTATTATATTCAGATATTCAAATCTAATAAGCATCGATATCTCCCTTTAAATCCTCTCCAACTTTCCTGAAATCCTCACACCGTGCTCAAACATTTTAAGGGCAGTCATAATCCCTTTAGTGCGCAAAATTATAAAAAAAATAAAAATATTTTTATCGACGCTGAGTACAGAATTTTTGACTTGAAGAATGTTAAGACACTGAATTCTAGATTTACAGAATAATGGAATACAGAATTAAGTTTGAAAAAAATGTTCTGTTCATTAACAGCATATTGGTCAAACATTCTCGACCCTTTTAATGCAATATTCAAAAAAACAGATACCTAGTTGTAAAGCTCAAAATTTTAAACATTTAAATACTATATACTTTGCTCATCGTAAATTAAAGCTAAAGTCTTTTTTAATATATTGAAGCTGAACATAATTAAACAAAAAGTGACAGTTCATAAGAAAAACTAAACAAACACACCTTTATTAAAATTTGCAAACGTCAAAGTCTAAGCAACGACACTCAATGATTTTAACTTAAGCAAAAAGCTAAACAAAAGCATCGATTTAAACTCGCACAATTGTATTTTATCCCAATATCATACTAATTCCATCGGAAATTTACGGCTTTATATTTAAAACTTATATTTCCAAGAAATCTATGGATTAATATTGTTAAGTATTCCATTTCAAACCCCTTTGAGCTCAAAAAAAGAACCTTCAACCCATCACCAACTTATTTCATTGTTAATTTGCACTTTATCTCTGGCATCAACATAATTCCGATTTTAATCTTTTTCATTTTTTGAACAAAAAAAGGTTTCTCCTGATTGAAAGTTGCATTTAAATAACCAATTTTCATTCTACGCTCAAGAATTAAAAATTGTATTTTAATTTTGTTTCAATCCAGCTCAAATACAGCTGGTGGTTGTTAGCGGTACGATAGGTGGGTAGTTTTAAATCCAACATTTAAAACCTACCCACTGACAATGCGTTCACATTAACTCCGAGGTTATTTATTTTTTTATTTATAATTTTTTGTTTAATATTTTTTTGTTTCGTTCTGCATCTGCAGCCTCCATCCATTTCAATGGATAAAAGGATTGGCATGGCCTCATTTTAATTGACAGCCTTAAATTAATCATGTCCCATCAAAATGTATTATCTCGCCGCGCGTTTGCCTGTTGTTGTCCGCCCTGCAGCAGTTTTTCATACCACCATCACCATTACCGCCCACCGAAACTTGCATGGCTCACAATGAGAGCGGCTCCCAGCTCCACTTATATATTAATTCCCAACTGTCGCCTGTCCGCTAATTAATAAAGGCTAAAGCGATCAATAGAGCTCTCTATCTATATTCATTTTCATTCTTTTGCGGGTGTATTTGTGTTTTGTTCGGGTATATTCATGTGAATGCATTAATGAAGAACACAAAATTTACTACATACATATTTATGTAACTAAATTTCGTAATTTTTTGCATCTGATTTTTTTTTACAATACAACCCTTGTTTTGATGAGGGAATATTGTTTGCATTTTCGTAACTTATCACATCGAAACGGATGGGTGGAATATAGAAGTCGATTCGAAAAAAAAATGAATTTTATAAAAGTTGGATACCTGAAAAAATATTTACGTTGTTGGATTAATACAGAGAAAAAAACTCAGTGGATGTACCGTAAATAGGATTACGTAAGGTATTGTTCTATCGCATTAAATTTTATGTTTTTTTCTTACCCCCGAAGCAAACTATGCTGGTTTATTTTTTCATTCTCACAAATACATGGTTGCCACTCAAAAAATATGCATTTGTTTCTAGAAAAAAAAATCTCAAAATATTAAATTTAGCGAACTTAGTTTCTTGCGATCTCAGAAATCTTCGCCATATCAGAAAACACCATTCTTCAACAATTCTAAGTTTGGCTATCAAATACCGATGAAAACTTATTTTATACATATAAATTTCACTGTTCCAATATCATCTGTCAAAACGTGGTTTAGTAGTTTAGTTAAAATTTGAACGACTTAGGCCAGTATATTAAGGTTTTTTATGTATTAAGTTTCTTTGGGTATCATACATATACAAATACATATATGTATATAAGACGTTTGTTTAAGCACAAATGTTTTTAACCATCAGGGTTGCCGATATCTTGAATCAACGTTGCATTCGTTTTTCGTGACAAACATCCGAATTTTTAATTCAAATGAAACAATATCTTGAAAAATTTTTGATAAATCGAATGCGTTCTTAAAAATTAAGAATTTTTCATATTATATATTTAAGGCACACATATAAGCATGTTAGAAATAACTACTGAACCAGGAAAAACTCTAATCCAATTTTATGTTTAAAAATTATTAGTTAAGCCTAGTACTCAGTTCAAGAGAAAATGAAAATTTCATATAAAAGTGACTGCTGATGGTTCACTGGCATGAAATCCGCAACGAGAGGTGAGTACTAAAATGTGGATTGGAAAAACAAATATGTTCCACAACTTTTTCCACGCTATGATTTTAATTTCTCAATGTACAACCATCAGGAAAAAGTTTAAGGCAACGTGGAAAACTGTGACATTTGTCAGTTGATTTCAATATTTTGTTTCAAAACAAAAAATTGAAAATTTATAAACAGAAAGAACGAATAAGTTTAAAAATAATTGTCATTTTTTTTTCATTCAAAGTGAGTGGAAAGTTTATTCTATTTTCATTTTTATTCTTCGCGTGTAATTTGGAACATATTAATTTTTTCATTTCACTCTAGGTGAGTACTAGGCTTTAGTCAATATAGAAAAATACCATATTTACTGAAAAACAACCGAATTTCCTTGCCAGAAATCAAAAGCGGATTCTTATTTGGGAAAAACGAACTGAATATTTAATTCTGTGGATACAGCAGAACCCTTCGAAAATTCACTTTCTTGTTTTTGAACTTTAATTGTCCGTATTCCGATTACAACATTTATTTTGAGTGTTTTATTATTTAACCAAAAGCAAAATACATTTAACTAATACATTTAACCAAAACACAAAGAGAAATAAAGCTTCATTTTCTTACGTGTGAATATTTATCATATATTTCACTTCGTGCGTAACTAATGCAAGAACGCAGTTCACACCGAACTTTGAATCTGTAAATCACCAAAATCTTCTGAAAAACTTGAGATTTTTGGTTTTCATTCTTACTTTCTTCGTTAGTAGTCCTCTCATTGAAATTTGGGATACATATTCAAAAGAAACTTAGTGTTCATCAGGCTTCCCGCCACCTGGGCCCGCTAGTTTTTATATTTTTCATTAATGATATTTTCTCGATCTTTAAATATTGTGAGTGCCCATTATATACAGACGATCTGAAACTATTTTTAAAAGTTTCGCGTTTGAATGATTGTCAATTTATTCAATCTGACATTGATTCTCTGTCAAATTCGTTTCACATCAATGGTCTTAAATTGAATATCTGTTCTACTATGCTATTGAATCTGGATCTTTAGAAACGTTCTCAAGTATACTGAACTTGATTTGTAATTTTCGATTCCCCATTTTTTTTTTAAATTCATTTCGATTATTGGGTCCCTGAGGCCAACTCGTTAGTAGGTTTCATTAAATGAAAAAGAAAAAACTTTAGAGTATTATTATCCTTGTTTAAATGACTAGTCAGATCATTTTTCGGTGTCAATCTATGTATGTTCCCGCTAGTTCTATGAGAGATAGAGTTTTCTTGTTTCAAAAAACTCATACGACAAACTATGATGGTAAAGAAACTTTATCAAGGTCCATTGTATATTTCAATTAAGTATCCACAAACATTCATTTAATAAATATTAACCGTACTAAATTTTAAATTGACGTATTATATACAGGGTGGGCCATCTAGTGGTTTATTTCTTAATCATAGGTTATTTTGACACTAACAGCTGTTTCCCGCTGAAACGAAATGAGTCGCTTTACGTTTGAACAACGTTGGGAAAAATTAAAAACTTATTTCCAAAAGGAGTGCTGTGCAGTGGTACCACTTTACTTCAATTGAAGTAGATCTACTCTTCTTTTCCGCACCATCAGCTGAAATCTGCTTCATTTTAAAAATCTGTGTTTCAATTTATGTACTTCAATTTAACGAAAAAACCCCAAATCAACTTTTTTTCTCTATTTCACTTTAGGTAGAATTACCATTAAAAAAACGTCAACACAATAGAAATACACAAATAGAGTATTTTTATGTATTTAATAATATACATTTAAGGAAAACATTTTTTGTATAAAATATTATTTCAAAATAAAAGAATTTTGATCGAAATCAGTAGAGCGGGAAATGAGAAAGTTGAAAATCAAAAAAAAAATAAAAGAGGCTGGGTGCGACCCACACTGATAACTTCCCATTTGTTTAAAAAAAAAAACTATTAATTCAATATTTGTCAACATTTTACCAATTGTACAAAATTATACTATGTATAAAATAAACTAAATTAGAATTCAATATCACTACTACTTCTCGAGAAATTTGAGTCGAAAAACAATTTTTACCAATTTTCAATAGAATTTAATATAGTTTTTTATTTTTTGCAAAAAAACCGTAAACTTATTTTTTTGAAATTTTCACCAGTTGTCAAACACATTATTTTTCGTAAAATAAAATTATTTTGAGTTTCAAATTGTTTTCCGTTCTTAGAATATCTGGGTTATGAAATTTTTTCTTCAGTTTTTCTTATTTAAAAAAATAACGGTATGTTCATTTTTTTCCAAATTCATACCAAATCTGTATGACCTTATAATGAGTACATTAAATTTTATTTGAAATCAATAGCATTATTTTTTCGTGAGATACTTGAAACTAACCAAAATTTTTACTTTATTTTTAAACCGTTATAGTGAAAAAACTACTCACTGAATTTTAATAAACGCCCTTTCAGCCTCTTTCGAAGTTATTATCTATTAAACAAAATTTATTTGAAGTCGATATCTTTACTCGTTCTTGCGATATCGACGACGAAAAATGGTACCAGAACGTACGGACGTACGAACGTACGAACGTTCGAACGTACGAACGTACGAACGTACGTACACACACACACACAGACATCTCTCTAAAAATGATTGATATAGCCTCTAGGGACCTTGAAACGTCGAGAAATGTCAAAAATTCCAATTTGATAAATCGGACCGATTACAATAACTCCCTATGGGAAGTTAAAAAAAGTTTTATGACAATAACATTTTTTTTACCAAAATGTAGACCGCGTCGTTGGTATATTTTATAAAAATCATTAGAGCCATTTTCGAAACAAATATAATTCCATCATAATCGGAAATTTTTACGAATCCCGAAAAAAACTATCACCAAATCCGTTCGTAATGAAAATTTGTATGAGATTTTCCACTACGATGGATTTTGTGATAGTTTTTTTTCGGGATTCGTAACAATTTTCCGATTACGATGGAATTCGTGATAGGGCTGAATATTTCATAATGGCTGTATGAAAGCAACCGAGCTAAAACAACAAACCATTTTAATTTCTCCTGTAGGCTGCTGGCTGAGAAACAGACCTACTTTTTCGTGTTCTAATTTCAAATGATAAAAATTTGGAGTTCAATTTGTTCTAAAAAAAAGAGGCTGGGTGCGACCCACACTGATAACTTCTCATTTGTGGTCTTGAAAACTTTATATTTAGTTTTTTTCAAATAACCAAATTTTCAGCGAAACAAACTTTAGCTGTAAAATTCAAACAAACATTATTTTAAGATTGAAAAGCATTTTAATTATTTAAAGAAATTTGAAATTGAGATTGTTGATGTTGATTGTGAGCAAAAAAAATTTTGTTAGATGTCACTTAGTTTAACCAAAATTGTCTCTTAGCACACTATGACACAACTCGAACTTTCTTCGTTTTTTTCGTTTCCTGAACAATTTTAGAAATGTCGCTTAGTATACATTCTTAAGGGAAGGTATCGATGTATAAAACAACATACTTTAGAAGGCACTATCGGTGTTCATTCCCAAGAAATTGAAATACAACTTTAACTAGTTTGCACTTGAATTTTTAATAGTTTTTTATTTAAAAAAAAAAACTATTAATTCAATATTTTTCAACATTTTACCAATTGTACAAAATTATACTATGTATAAAATAAACTAAATTAGAAGTCAATATCGCTTTTAGTTCTCGAGAACTTTGAGTCGAAAAACAATTTTTACCAATTTTCAATAGAATTTTATATAGTTTTTTATTTTTTGTAAAAAAACTGTAAACTGAATTTTTTTGAAATTTTCACCAGTTGTCAAACACATTATTTTTCGTAAAATAAAATCATTTTGAGTTTCAAATTGTTTTCCGTTCTTAGAATATCTGGGTTATGAAATTTTTTTTTTCAGTTTTTTTAATTTAGAATCATTTTTTTCCAAATTCATACCAAATCTGTATGACCTTATAATGAGTATATTAAATTTTATTTGAAATCAATACCGTTATTTTTTCGTGAGATATTTGAAACTAACCAAAATTTTTACTTTTTTTTTAAACCGTTATAGTGAAAAAACTACTCACTGAATTTTAATAAACGCCCTTTCAGCCTCTTTCGAAGTTATTACCTATTAAACAAAATTTATTTGAAGTCGATATCTTTACTCGTTCTTGAGATATCGACGACGAAAAATGGTACAAGAACGTACGGACGTACGAACGTACGAACGTACGAACGTACGAACGTACGAACGTACGTACACACACACACACAGACATCTCTCTAAAAATGATTGATATAGCCTCTAGGGACCTTGAAACGTCGAGAAATGTCAAAAATTCCAATTTGACAAATCGGACCGATTACAATAACTCCCTATGGCAAGTTAACAAATAAAAAGTTATTTCAAAATGTACTTCGATTTTTCTCAATTTACTTTTTTTTTTTTTTGTTTTATAATCTACTCACACTCAAGGGATTATGATTACCCTTTAAATGTTTTAACACAGCGCGGGCGTGAAGTTACGGAAGAGAAAGAAGGATAGGAAAGATGTGTGGCACGATTTTCTGAGACTGAAGGTGGTTGTCTCACTTCACTTTATTCTTCAAATCTACTTCGACTTTTTTTCCGGAAGTGGTAACGCTTGTGCTGTGTAGCCCAAACAGTGTGTTTTTGAGTTCTTGAGACTGGTATGCTAGTGGATAACACTCATGGTACCCGTCGTCGTACGGTGTGAACAGACGAGAATGTGGCTACTGTAGACGAGAGTCAACTTTTCACGCACTTGTCCGAAGAGAATTCTGCACAAAGATCTCGGATTATTCGCTTACAAGGTTTAATCATTATCGCTTGAACGACGTTGTATTGCATAATTAGTGGGAATGTTTGATCTAACTAATAAAGTCATAGTACATGGCAAGAAATTAATTTTGTTCATTTCATTATATTTCTTGAAGATTAAATAAATAAAAGCATTCAACCTAAAATTTAACCCAAACGCAAGCCAAAATTTAAACTATTAAAAATTTGAATTGATTTTCTAATAGCTAAAACGGATTTGCGTTTGGTTTAAATTTACTTGCTTTTGAGTTAAATATCTTTGTGTTGGATTCAATCTATTTGCTTTAAGGTTAAATTGATTTACTGTTTGGTTAAATAAATTACAGAAATCAAAAAATCTTCTTTGAATTTAAAGAATTTATCCATCACAAAAAGTAAGTAATTTCTCTTCTGTCAGCCGCTAAGATCATGGAGAATACGGAGTTCACTCCTTACTTCAAGAGAATGGAGAGATTTGAGGTCGAAGATCACAGCTTGGATTTAAACTTTTTAAATACAACTTTCTATACCAATGGTATATAAAATTTCTAACTTAATATACTGGACTAATTGATTTTTCGAACGGAAATAAAAAGGGTTTTAGGAAGAGTAGTTCTTAAAATTAAATGAAGATGGTTCTTATTTTAAAAGTCGTGCTAGTATAAGCTACACAGACTATGGAAATATCTAAATGCTAATGTTCAACAGGAAAACTAAGAAGTGAGTGGTAACCATAAGTCGCGATATGGAGAATCATAAAATAGTCATCCATCCCAAAGATGCACCACACAATTTTTTTTGTGCTTGTAATATCCGCATATTATTATACACTCCGTGTGCAATTAGCATTTAAAATAAGCACATAATCGTAAACTCTCTCTTGCACATGCGTTTCGTCCCCTCTTCCCACCTTCCCCGTGCCGTACAAGTCCAATGTCCCACCATGGCTACGTGCAACGATGATGTATTGTAATGCAGCCGAATTAATTTAAAAGATTCCTTTTTGTATTAAGGCATAACAAAAATGCCATAAAACAGCGAGAAAAACAACAGTTTCGACATAAAATCAACTATAATGCACTTTTTGAAGGAGAAAATTTATTCATCTTACGGCCCAATGGTGCAATTGTATTCGTGTGCGTGTGTGCTTTGCTATAAGGCCGGGGCTTATACGTTCCACACTCAATCATGAACGCACTCTATGCCGATCGAGATTATGAAAAAAAGTCTTAGATTCTCTGATGATATATACAAATGCGTGCATGAATCTTAGAATATAGCAGATACAAAAAATTATACCTTGGATGTTGTAGGTTTATTGATGTGAATTTTATGTTTTTCGAGATAGTTTACAATATCAGATCAGATTTATGAGAAATTTATTCGACCCGCCACGCCATATAGCTAAGGCTGAAATGGTTCGCATTTAGCTTATTATTCATTTTAAAACTTATTATTTATTGTGGTTAAGTAGAAGTGAACATCTGCATGGGCCATTCATCTTAAGCAAAAAAGATTAGATTTTAGTTTGACGTGAACTTATTTAATTTAGAGAAGCATTAGATTAGTTTTTATGTCCGTAGGGATTTCCTAGTATAAGTCTGTGGATAATTCAGCAAGAGCTGAGAGGTTCTTTCGATGGTGACACTCTTGCAAGTTCTCGCAAGTCAGTCTGATAACTTTTTAAGATTTTTTGGAACTTACTTAAATTTTACTTTTAACTTTTACTTAAATAGCTGTAATGATAAATGTCCCCGAAAAGAAAAGTTTAAAATTTCAGATTTGTCACTTCAATAGGCAGTACCCCTGAACCTCTGTCATGACAGTCTAACGCGCATATACTATAATTCCAAGGGGACTACAAGACTGCAGACTATCTATGAGGTAGGCCCCCTAGTGGGAGTATCATGGTGGCTTGGTTTATTTCGAATACAGAGACATACGGTTTCCAGGCGTGCCTGGATTCAAGAGGTGTTAGATAGACCTCGCCTCCAAAGCAAGAGGTGTGTTCATGCCTTCATGTCACAACTTTGCGACCGAGCTGGCTTCGGCTATGTCCGGGTTAATGGTCAGGACCCAATCTGACTCCGTTGCAGGTAGGCCCCCGTGGGGTAAAGCCGGAAACGGCAGGCATCCACGTTAAACCCAAAGACGTTCTTGTAGTTGAAGGCGGTTTTCAGAGCTTAGGAATTCTCAAGCCATTTGGTATCGTTGACGAATCTTAACAAAATTTTACTTGGAATGTCAGAGAGCTCCTCCAAGTCGCTGAACAAGTGTCTCAATACCTATAGATGTCTGTTTCTTAGATAATATAACGCAGGGCAGTGACACAGGTAAGTGAGGAGTGCCCTCATGTATCTCCTCGTCACCGCATCCTCTCACAAGTCGCCCATACTAAGTTTCATCTTTTTAACTTCCCATAGGGAGTTATTGTAATCGGTCCGATTTTTCTTGTGGTAACCCAGTTGGTTGTGACCTGTGATGATGCTTACGAGAAGAGAATGAGACTTTTTATTCATTTGGATGATAACATCGATCTTCTGTTTACTGAAATTAGGCCATACTGATAAATTTGCGTGCAGCGTCGAGTATGCTCTTATTTGCCTTAAATGGCAAGTCTAGTTCCAATTTTGGCGAGTTCATTAGCTTTATAATTTCCTGGAATGTCTCAGTGGCACGGTACCCAACATAAGTGAATGTTGAACTGCTGTGAAATCTCTTTGAGAGACGATGAGCAGTTAAAGGCTGTTAAGGAACTTGTAGAGACAGAACCCAGAGTTTTAATAGGGATAACTCCTTTTTAACTGAAATTAAGGCTATGAACGTTAGTGGCGTTTACCGTAAGCAGAACGGCGGCGCTAATTGCCACTGACCTCGTGAAACAATGGCTCTTTTAAGTGACAAATTTCCTGGACAAGAATGATTTCCCGAAATGGAGACTTGCATTAGCCTACTCGAACGTGCAATTTATCACCATTAGATTTTCTCCATTGGGGTCATGTCAAAGATAAAGTTCATCAATTTATGCTCATAAGAAAAACATAAGAGCTGTTGTTCGAAAAATACAGCCACAATTTTCCGAAAACCTTTTTCAAAATTTCATCATATTAAATTAACCCTATTCTATTAAAAATGTGAACATTAATCCACTATAAGCGATATTGAAATAAATATTAACAATTTAAGCAAGTAGTCGATTCAGCTGATTTTGGAAAATTTTTATAAAATTTTCCAAACCTAGCTCATAATAATTGGGCACACCTGCCCGCGATCATACTGAAATTCAAATCACAAAATTATACTACACATCTTTCCACGCTTTTGCAATAGAAAAAGTTCTTGAAAAACTGTCCTTTATGTAAATATGAATTCTTAAAACTTTTAAATTCTACTTCAAGTGTGTGGGCTGTGGTGATTGTTTGAACTGGTTTATTTGAAAAGTATTTTTTAGAATTTTGAAGCTTCTTTGCGGAATCTACTAATTATTTCAAAAATATCTGTCTCTTAAGCCTTTGAAATTCGTGTTGGATATTTGTCAGCGTCTCGTGTACAATTCGGTCATTTTATTTGTAATAGGAATTCTACATTTATGTATACTCACTGTTTACTTATTCGTGGGCTAAACTTAACTCCTTAAAATTATTCAAAAAAAAAAATCAATGTCTTCATAAGCTATTAGACCGAGTATAACAACAAAAGGTATCAGTTTTTCTAGATTTTTTTCTTTTCATATTTCATTCTTTCTCTCTAACAAATTTCCCTTATGTGCCTTAAAAACGCAAAACTATGTCCGGACAGCTCGGAACAAGATCAGATTTACATGTTAACATAGAAATTTGTGTACATTTGGGAATCTAAATTCAGTTTTTTTCTTTTTTTTTTCTTGTTGTATTCTTCATTTTTTGTTTGTATTGTTGTTAGCCCCTTCTCAATATGGTTCCCCTTGCATTATCCCAAGACCAGAAAGAGGTAAAAAAAAACTAATAGTGGTAGTGTAGGACATAGAAACTTTATCTTCCCCAACCTCGAGGCTGCGGGTGTCACTAGATAGAAAACCATACCATAAATACAACATACACTATACAATGTGTTGCCTTCAGAACCACTTAGCTGTGGGTGTCTATGTCTACAATGTTTAGTTCTACGAGATAACAACAAAAACCTATTTTTAGGAGACAAAAAAAAAATAGAAACACCAAGATTTAGAATCGAATTTCCCTTTTTTACTCTTGTCATCCTTATTTCTCTGTGTGAATAGGAATACTTGTGCTGCGTTTTGTGTGCCTTTCAAAAAAAACTCCAACCATAACCACCACCGCTTTATACGAGTACTATACCATCCCTATAACATAACTCTTTTAGATACCAGCACAGAGGAAGGTTTTATGAATCTATGAAGTGGAGGAGAGAGAATAAATCACAAAATGAAAAACACACAACAGGTACCCGAGGCCGAGACCCTAGCCGGGTACACAGGTTCTCAACTGAGCCTGAGTTTTTGTGAATGTTCGAATGAATACCTAAATTAAACAGGCCTCTCGCATTCACTACGAACTATGTATAAGAGATTAGGACTGTACTGTGCTATGCCATTAGGATTCAAATAAATTACTTTGTGTGTTTGGACAGACAAAGATAAGCGGCTCCGAGTTAAAACGAAACTAGAGTGCACCTTGCCCACAGAAAGGGGTGGGTCTGGTGGTATTCATCTAACACCAACCCAATACTTGACTTTCAATTTTATTAGAATCATCCATAGGAACTGCTGTTTGCACTGTTTAGCTATCCCCAAACTAATAATAGCACTTAGCAGATTTTGATGAACTTCGTACAGGGTCATTCGAAGGAAAAATAAATTCATTCGGTCTCATGTTATCGTTCTCATGGCTAAACAAATCTGTGCTCTAAGGTCTATAAGAATATCTGCAATTTTAAACATAGTCAGGGGCTTAAAAAATCTATTTTATGAAAATATGTTTATCTTAATTATGTATTTTGATTTTCGTGAACACCTCGTTCAGATGTCAACACTTTTACAGGAAAAAAGTATCTATGAAACTTATAAGAGAAAAAGCAATGAAAGAAGGCCAACAAATTCCTCTAATAAGACACCATTTTCTAGAGATGAACTGATGTGCATTCAATAAAAACGAATATTTATAAATACTTTCAACTATTTACCCAAAAAGCGGAATGTTGAAAACGAAAATTGTAAACATCAGCCACCCTGTAGAACGTTGCATTCTGTGTGGCTGAGTGTCAAAAGACCTTGGAAAAATACCGAACACATGGCAGGAATATCTAAATGAGGCAACTAATAAATCTTCAAAGGGAAAGTGGTGCGGCCCGCCGCCGCACCGCACCGTCCAAGTTGCCCTGCCTTTCTTTGGTTTTTGAATATTGTGATCATAAGATATTTGAACGAGGATCCTTTAAGAATATTTCCTCATTTCATCTAGTAAATACAAACATCTCAGTGTTCCTAAAGAAAATCAGGTTGCATTTAGTATAAGAAGCTTTTTTATTTGTTTGGTTTTGTTTTCTAAATTTAAAAATTAAATTTCATTTTTTTGTGTGTTCACTCTGTCCTTTTATGACAGAGTTTTATTTAGATTTTTGATTTATGACACGATTTGATTAAAGACAATTTTTGAAAGAAAAAAATAAAACTCGAAACAGATTTGTCGAAATAAAATATTTTGATAGAGTTCTTATCCAGAAATGGATTATGTCAGCTTGGTTGAGTTAATTTCCCAGAAAATCAAATCGGGCAAGGATTAATGGGGCAACATAAAGAATCACTCAATCAGTGCATTGTTAAGTCATCCGGAATAATGAAAGGTGGGTGTGTATTTCGGGGAAGGGTTTATTTCTGTCTAAATAGAATAGGCCACGAATTTCTTTTTTCTCTTTTATTTATTATTTCGTCTTGGAATTAAGTTTCCCAGAGATATTACAAGACTTATGTTTGAGATATTTAAAATTATATTTAGAAGTCTCGAGCTTGGGCCTTTTTTTCAAAAAGAAGGTTTGCTGAAATAACTCTTAAATATACATAGAAGGGTCAAAAATATTTTGAATTTGATTGAAAAAAAAGTCATGCTTTTGCTTAATATGAAAATATCAATTTAAAGCAATGGAATCATAGAGTGTCCAGATAAGAACGTTACGAAAAGAAATTTAAACAAAACAACAACTATGTACATATGTATATTCTGGCTCTATTTTAATTCAACATTCATGCCATTATGTTTAGAAATTAGAATAACACATCAATCAAATGGCCGTCTCGGCTTTGGTGGCAATGCTTCAAACAGTAGTCAGTCCAATTTTTTGAAACTTGCGGTATTATTTCAGTAATAGCGTCTCAAATGTTGACCTCGTCCGAAATGGTTGGCTTGTAAACGTAGGTTCTTTTTATAAAGCTATGTTTCCAATTAGCTAATGCAAAAGACTTAAAATTGGCAGCCATCTTGTTTTTTTATAATTATTTCCAGCACCCAATTAGCGAACTCACGGCGTTGTTGACAGCTTTTGTTATTCACAGCTGGATGTTATTTGCATCTTTGACAGCTGCTGAAACTTAACAATTTAAGAAACTGTCATTGCTATCTGGTCACCCTATGTATTAAAAAATAATAAAACAAAATATAAATTTGGTGGTGCAACGCAGGGTTGCAAAAGCTTAAGTCACTTTTTAGCTTAAGCTTGGCTTTAATTCACAATCTAGTGGGTAACTTATGAATTAAGAATAATGTAATTCAGCAGCTAGTTACTGACTTATAAATTAAAAAAATTTAATTAATAAGTCAGTTGGTGCCTTCTGAATTAAAAAATTTAAATCATAAGCTTCTTAGTGACTTATGAATTTAAAAAACATTAATTCAGAACCTACTAAGTGACTTATGAATTAAAAAAATTTAAGTCAAGAGCAAGTAAGTGACTTAAGAATTAAAAATAATTTAATTCAAAAGTTACCTTATAGTGACTTATGAATTTATAAAAATTTAATTCATAAGCTAATGGATAAATTCTGATTAAAAAATTATTAATTAGAGAATTTATAAGCTAGCATGATAATTTTATGACACATAAAAGCTTGAAATCTACTTTCGTTAATAATTAAATAATTATGTAGTCAAAACATGCTTAAACATTTCCAATTTACCAACTAGCTTATGAATTAATTTTTTTTAATTCATAAGTCACTAACTTCCTCATGATTTAATTTGTTTTTAATTCATAAGTCACTTATACGAAGTGATTTTTTTTTTTAATTCATAAGTCACTTATAGGTAGTGAAATAATTTTTTTTAATTCATAAGTCACTTAGTAGCTTATGAATTAATTTTTTTTTAAATCATAGGTCACTAACTAATTTATGAATAAGATTTTTTTATAATCACGAATCATCTACAGACTTATGACTTATGGTTTTTTTAATTCAAAAATTCGCAACCCTGGTGCAACGGCTCATAGAAAAACCATTGATCATTGGTAAAAGTCACTTTCATGAGGAAGGTTGGGCTAAAAAGATTTTTCTTGCTAGATACAATAACTAATTCACAAGCTTGCATTTTGCATCGAAATAACTATGTATTTTGGTTTCTTAACGTCCCCAAATTGAAAAGTAAAATTTTGTATAGTTTGCTACTACTGATTCTAGCTAAAAATGTGTAAAATTTTCTCAAAAAACATCAAGTTTTGAACTCTAATAACTTGGAATGTCGTTTTCATTTTGATCATATTTTGAACATAATGGGTACAAAGTTAAATAAAAGTTGTAAGAGTCGTTTTCGAGAAAATTTTATTAAAATAAAGTTTTTGTACGAGATCTACTCGTTAAAATTCTTTACCGAATTTGAAACAAATCAGTTCATGCCTTTCGGTTCTAGCTTGATGTACAATTGATGCACGAACGAACAGCCCGACGAACGGTAAGGGCTAACCACTGATTCCAGAAATGTAATTCTGTTATATTGGGACTTGACGACTTTGAATTTAATTTGTGAACGTACTCTTTCACTAGTCATCGAACTGTCATTATCAATTTATTCATCATGGTAAAGTACACGAACGAGCAACGTCTGCAAATTATAAAAATTTTCTACCGAAATTCGGAGTCGGTCACCGCATCTTTAAGAGCCAAAATCATCTTCATTGAGGAAACTCATTTTTGGCTCAATGGGTTCGTTAATAAGCAAAATATGCGTTATTGGTGGGGGGAAAATCCGATTCATGAATCACCACTTCATCCACAAAAAATAACTGTTATTGGACGTTATTGGGCCATATTTTTTCCTCGACGATAACGATGGACACGTTACTGTGAATGACCAGCGTTATCGATTATTTTTGGACCGAATTGGAAGATATGGACTTGGACGACATGATGTGGTTTCAATAGGATGGTGCCACAAGCCACACAGCACACCTTACAATCGATTTATTGAAGAGTAAGTTTGATGAGCGTGTTATCTCAAGAAATGGGCCAGCCGCCTCATTCGTACGATTTAACGCCTGTAGACTATTTTCTTTTGATCTACATTAAGTCATTGGCTTATGCCAACAAGACGACGAAGTTGAAAGAGCTCAGAGCCACCATTGAACACGAAAAAGCGGCCGTTTCGGCCGAAATGTGTGGCCAATTCATCGAAAATTAGGTCCAACGAATCGATTGCTGCCATATGGAACGAAGTTGAGTTCCATTCATAAATGTTTTGATTGTACTTCAAGCCGATAGTAAAATTTTTGACATATCTCAAATGGTTTGCGTTTTATTTAAAAAAAAAGTTGTCAACTCCTTATTGGAAAACCTTTTATTTCTTTCATGAAATTGCTATTCCTCCAGGGCTCCAGCTTCTTATTTACATAAATCTCATTTGTATATTGTGATTTTTTCAAATATGACATATCCTGCAAGTCATACTATTTTAAAGACCAATCATATTGGTTGAAAGTAATGCAGTCCTGCATGCATTATTTTGCATATCGCGCACTATTTCCGTAACAATCCAGGCAATGACTATTTCAGCGACAAAGCAAAGAGCTTCATAGAAGACAAATAAAATAAGTTCAAGGTTTCTTAGAGCTGGGATATTCCAACAATATTTAATTTGATTGGAATATTTTAACGATTTTTTTTATTCAATCTGAGCTTTAATGAAACGATGCATCGCAAATCATTTGTTAACAAACACCCAGGGAAATGAGGTGCATTTAAGCATGCAGTAACGCATGCATTATTCCAGCATATCAGTTTCTCGAAATAAAGAAGTGCCGCAAACTGCTCAGTACCTTAGTTCAAACTGCAGTTTAACTTAACAGTTGCGGAGCTTACGCTGCATTTATTTTAACGGTACAGTTTTTTTAGCTCAATAAGTCTCCATAAGATCTAAAAATTGATTAAGATAATAAACAAACATAAAACATTTAAAACAGGAATCTCGATTAAGAGGAACTCTCACTTTCATAGTTAATTCCTAAAAAGTTATAACCTTCTCCTTCCACTGCTGCAATTAAAAACACAAAACAAAATTCATGCTCATTCCCAAGACGTTATGAAAAAAATCCTGTACCATCATCAAATCATCTTACAACCATAAAAGTCGATTCATTTATAACTTAAACTCGAAATATAAATTTCCTCCAGCCGAACCGAATTCAAACTTAAAAACTGGTGTAATAAACCAGGAAAATGTTTTCAAAAATAAACGGAGAACCAGTCTTTCTTGATGGCTCTGGGTTGTACATACAATATCACAATATAGGTACGATCTGCCTTTTCAAATTAAAATTAATGGTTTGGTCCTTTTTTTAATCTTTTTTTTTTTTCGTTCATTTCTCTTTTCAAATAAAATGAAAACAAACAACAAAAAAAAGAATAACACTAAATTCGCGTCTCCTCTCTAACGTCGTTTCATCCATTACCATCGACTATGGCATCCAATATTAATATAATTAGAATAATCTCCGGCAGGGTCTTTCGAACGAAAAAAACCCTTTTGGCTATTTTTTTTATGGTCTTTTTTTATGTGTGAGTGAATTTGAGATTCATAATCTTAATTATTTTCTACTTCAAACCGAGATTGATGGATGAAAAATAGTAAAAAAAAAAAATAATATAGAAAATTACACGAACGAAAGGCGAAACAGATTACCAAACGACACACAACAACCGGCTACTGGGTTCCACTTTAGCCGTCAACAGCCCAACCAAACCCAAAGTCAAATTAAAACTCGAATTTCGCCCTCAGGGTTACTCATCCGTGAATAGATCGGTGAAGTGACGCCAAATTGACGGGCGTCAGTGTCAGTCAGTTCAGTTTATGTCCAAAGATTGTGTTCCGAAATTTTAGGAGGTTAGGAGAGTGTGAGGGTACTTGGGCATAAAATGGAATTTATTTACATTTTGTACGTTTTCTTATTTACAGTATTGTGTTTCTACATTAATTTGTTTTTTTTTTTTTTTTTTTTTTTTTTAATACTGCTCGTAAGTTAAAGAAAAGGATATTCAAGGCGATTTTGAAAATTATATTTTGTACTTCCTATTTGGTACACAAGTATTTTTTTCGAAAACTTTTATTCTTAAGTATTATTCCACTGGATTTTATAAGATACTAGCTGTTCGTGCCCTGGGTGAATTGCATGTCTATATCTCCAGTAGTGTAGAGTGTGCTTTGTCTGACTTAATCGGCCTTGGAATTTATGAATTTGAAATTTAAGGCGAATGTAAGGCTAAAATTGGATTGTATTTGCCTTTGTCGTTGCTTCAATCACGCTTTTCATCAGCTTTTTTAACATTGAGCCTTTTTCCATTGCATTGTAACAAGATTATCACCAAACGTACCTTGAGATGCAAATTTATACCGCTGCATCCCTGGGAAATCCAATTAGTTCTGAAATTTAATTGCATTCCTTCGATTTCATCAATAGTGGTAATGAAACCAATCGACTTAAATAGTTTTTGTAATTATTCACATTATTGGGGAAAAGTAATATACGACAGGACGACAGCAAAACTCTCAAACTTTTCAAAAATATCACAAACTTGTTCCACATACAAACCTTGTTCTGACAATTACGAACACAAAAAATTTTCGAAACCGGTACAGCCATTTTCACAATAACGATGCATCTAATTTTGATTATTTTTCTATGAAAAGGCTTCTTAGAGGTTTAAATTGTATTGTTTACAAAAATTGGTTGATTTCAAATTTTTAATACCATCTTAAAAATTTAAGAAACACATTGTTCTTTTATCGAAAAATAACGGAAACTGTATACCATCCCAAACACCTTTGGGCTTGAACTTATCTTCTTAAGATGGATTCCTTCTTAATTCGACTCAGATTTACCTTCACTGACGATTTCCTATCTACATCTGGGGTCCCACAAGGCAGCCACTTAGGAATTCTCCTTTTTATTCTTACTATTAGCAATATTGAAATTTAGCTGATTATCACATAGAACACATAAGTCGCGAATGGATATAGTAACAACGTTGAGGAAGAGCAGGGCGATTGCAGGAGTAAGTAATGGTCTGAAATTTACTAACATTTAACTCAAGGACACCAGGTTTAGAAGTTTTTTAAGTCCATTTGTAGTTGCTGAGAATCTTGCGTGGATTTTATCTGTTTGGAGATACGCATGTCATCGGCGTAAATTTCCAGATCAGATCCTACTAAAGGGAGCTCAACATCGTTAATATTTAATAAAAAGAGCAGAGGGCCGAGGAGACTGCCTTGCGGGACGCATGATGTTGAGTTTGAGTACCTATATAGGGTATTGGAAGTGTGTTCTCTTTCCATGAGCACTATTTTCCCACTCCACAATCAGAAGAAAATGTCGGTGATACATCGTAGTATGACACAATCGGAAAAGTAGGCATGTCGACACAGCGCAACACATTCCAAGAACATAAATAGCCACATATCACTTTACAACACTCCACACGAAAAAGTGTGATTCCGGCTTAAGCCTAGTACTCAGTTCAAGTGAAAATGAAAATTTCATATAAAAGTGACTGCTGGTTCACTGGCATGAAATCCGCAAGGAGAGGTGAGTACTTAAATGTGGATTGGAAAAACAAATATGTTCCACAACTTTTTCCACGCTATGATTTTCATTTCTCAATGTACAACCATCACGCCGCACCTCCATTAGCAATATTTAATTCTGACATTATGTCAGACACTATATCTGAAGTTTATATTTCTTTAACACCGTGGGCAAATTATGTCGTAATTATTCATTCCTCGCCATAATTTCACCAGGTAAATCGCGTCGTTTGATTTTAACGATAAATGCAGTGAAAAAACTGGAAGGGGCAAAACGGGAAGAATACAAAAAGAAGCACAGATTTAGGGTCAATCCATTTTTGAGCGAAAGAGATTTGCACGACCTTGAAGAACATTTGCTCCAAGACATAATTGAGTAGTCCCACAAGAATTAAAAGTTTCTGAATGCCCTAACTAATTTTAAAAAAATTAATCAAAATACTTACTATCTTCAATGTTTAATTCCTTTAATGATAATTTCGGCCTGCAAACAACCAAACAACATTATGTATGTACTTCAACAGACAGTAAATGGTAGAAAAATTACATCTTGGCTTAACAGGACATAATTTCTATACGAAGTGAAAACATAACATGAGTTTGTCAATGAAATGAAGGAATGTTACATGAAAATGTGGGAATTGGTGTCAAGACTCGACGTATTGTGAGAAATTTGTGTCTAGTGAAGTCACAAGTCACGAAACGTCAAAATTTATATCTGCATTTATTTCTTCTACGAAGACAAGAAATAAATAGAAAAAATTATGTCTAAAAATAACAAAAATCGAGACATAAGGGGGCTCCACAAGAAATATTGGCTACATGACACATTTTTTGCAATCATTTATTTCAAGTGGAGGCTCAGTGTCAGGAAAAAGTTTAAGGCAACGTGGAAAACTGTGACATTTGTCAGTTGATTTGAATATTTTGTTTCAAAACAAAAAATTGAAAATTTATAAACAGAAAGAAGAAAGTGAGTATCAAAAATTCACGTGGAAAAGTTTATTCTATTTTCATTTTTATTCTTCGCTTGTAGTTTGGAACGTATTTATTTTTCATTTCACGCTAGGTGAGTACTAGGCTTTAAGGGAAGGTTCTATTTTTTCGGCGACCAAACATGCATTTTATTTTTATTTTTTTCTAGTAAATTATGTGTAGAATATGTAGCTAAAACCGTTTGTTCGAATACTTTTTTTTTTAATTTATAGAACAAAAACCAGATCCAACTTTTTGTCTCGAAAATTGACATTTAGCGGTATTTTGAGCGTAGCATGTTTTACATAAATATTTTTGAATTTGGCGCCTATATATCCATACAATGATAAGCAGAGGTACCATATGGGCCACCAGGTATCTACACATGTCGACACTTAGACACATGAGACATGAACCACCAAGTGCCGACGCATGAGCCATGCCTCGAAAAAAAACTTTAAACGCGTTTTTCTCGAAACCACGTTTTTCCAACTGTTGGCCACGATTACCTTAGAACTACTTGACGGATCGTCATAATTTTTTTTTGTTTTAAAGCTTATTAAAATTCTAGTGTCCGCCATTTTTTTAATTTTTGACTTTGGGCAATTATTTTGGTTCAGACTCTAACTACACTCTTCTATTTCATAAAAAACTTTGACTTTTTAATTTTCGATCATTTTGGCAGGAGCTAGAGTGGCCAACAACGAACAACTTTTTTTGGAGGTGGTCTCGTTCCTAGGCGTATTGTTTTTTAACGGCCCGGTATTTTTTGACGAACAAATTATTTTTGTACTTAATATGATAATAAACAAGCAAAAAAAAATTTAATTGATTATATCATTCCTTCCATGAAAAAAAAAATTCATGAAAAAGTGTCATTTTTGACACTGAAAAAGGAGAACCTCCCCTTAAGTTGATTTCCTAGATTTTTTTTTTTAATATTTATTTCAATTTTTTTTCAAATATTTTTCAAATGTATAGTAGATTGACAATTTCTGCACATATTTCCTTAACACTGATGTCAGAGTGGTCTGTAGCATACCTTTTTTTAAAATCCGATTGTGTTTCAGCCATCGCATGCGGTATCCGTAAGGTTGTCTAAATACTTTAAAAAATGTCGGAATAACCTACATTGTAGATAGAGTCCCACTAATATAATTAGGTAAACAAAGGTAGGTACGTACGAGTATCTAGACACAATAATATCTAAGTCTAAAGTATTCTTCACACATCCTTAAAGATGAAATCAGAAAGTATGATGCAATTTCCATCTACCTGTGTGTGTCATTTTTCGGGAAAGAATTGATGGATCGTGGAAAAACAACAAGCAAACGTTATTAGCATTTCTCATGATCAAAATTGAAACGGGCTCGTGTTTCAAAGCAAATATCAAGACATTATTTTGGGAACACCTTAGCTACTTCCAGATAAGACTATTGTTGAAATTTAGCCAAATCTTTTCCAGAATGTGTCTAAATAAACCTCTTAACCATCAAGTTCTCTCTACAACTCCTCCAAAAATTAAATAGATAAATTTAGAAAAGTTCTTAAAAATTCTCCTGGAAAAACACGTTTTCATTCCATGGTGTTTCCAGACATACACAAAAAAGATCATACGAGTATAATATTATGATCACAGAAAGAAAAAAAGAAATGATAACAAAAAAAAAATAGAAAAACAACAAACATGCGATACGATACGATGCGGAGCGTAATGTTTGCCTCTGTTGGTTGTTTACTATTTGCTCAACTTAACGACCCGATAAAAGTCTAAGGCAACTCACAGAAAACCCGTTGTAAGTAGGCGTTGGTAGAGCGGGGATGGAGACGCTACGGACGCATCCAAAGAATTACTGAATTCACAAGAAAATCGCTGAATTTCTTGCGAAAAACAACACGATCGCACATATTGACTATACGAACGAAACGAAACGAAACGATCAACAATCATCGGTGCTGGATATGGATACACTCATCGTTCGAGGTCTGCAGAGGTGACACCTCTCTAGCACCTAAGGCACACCAAAGGTAGACTTGTGTATAGCTAAGCTGGGAGTAATGAGGGCGAGCGCAGGGGTTGCTTGCTTTGTAACAGTTGGACAGCGTTGACAATGAATTGATTGATAAACAACACACTCAAGACCCCAAGCCTATATAGGAAGGTATAAAGCCAAACAAATAACTTTGCTACAGCGGCGCGGCGATGGATTTCCAGAATGTGGTGCCAAAAAGCGGTCGATATTTTGAACAAATTTTGCCCAAGAACTTCTGCTGGTTGTGAGGCCTTCGTTGATGTCTCAAATCCTTTTAAAATATTTTTCAAGTTGTCTTAGGCTTCGGCCACGCAATGAGCGACGAGCGACTGAGCGGCTGAGCGACGAGCGATAGAGCGACGAGTCTGAGCGATGGGTGGCCATTTACTGAGCATCATCGCTGAGCGATTAGTTGCGAAAATGCAATTGTCAAGTGTAGTTCGTCGTAGTCTTTAAGTTGAAAGTCGCGTTCATAATTAAAGAGCTATTATAAGATCAAAAACACGAAGGTTTGATGTATAGCCAATAAATCGAAAGGGCAAATTTTGTTGAATCTTCGCAAATATCCAGACCTGTTTTATCAATACTGTCGTATGTCAATAGAATCTTTCAATTTGCTGTTGGAAAAAGTTCGGCCAATATTAACAAAACAAAGGAAGCCAATAAGTGCAGAAAAGCGACAAATTTTATTACTAAAGTTAGTTTTTACTTGTGATATATGTAGGTACTATAGGGCTAGTTCTGCATTTGGAAAAAAAATTCAACTCGAGATTTTGATCAATGTTGACATTGCGATGATAGCGAAGACAAAAAAAGTGGGTCCGGAAATTCTATCTGTTTGTCTCTTCCTCGACCTGCAGCTTAGCTACTGGAGTTATTTTCTTCAAACTCGGTACATAAGGGTCTTCGATGATTCCCTAAAGAGGAAATTGATTTTTTGTAGCTCCAAAAGTAACGGTATGGGAGGTATATGATGTAAAATCGTATTTACGCATGAACTACATTGATTGAATGAATGAATGAACCGTTTATTTGATTTTCGAATTTCTCATCAACAGACCTTGTGAATAAAAAAAAAGTTAAAGCTAAAACTTGGATTTTTAAGTAAAAGCTTGATTTTTAGTGAATAAAAATAAGCTTAAGCTAGCTAGTTAAAGATGTTTTCTAGTAATAGCTATTTAAAAATAGCCAAAGCTAAATTCATTTAGTTTTAGCTTGTTTTCCTAGCTTAAGCTTCAATTTGTGTGAATAAAAATAGCTTAAACTAGAATTTTATAGTTAAAGCTACAAAAATTTCAAAATTTTTTCGACCTGTCTAGAAAGCTTTGACTAGGTCTTATTTTCAGTATTAACTTGTGCGAGTTGTTAACTAAACATAAGGGAATATCTAAAAAATAGGACTGTGAACGTATAGACCCAGAAACTGACATACGAAATGTTAAAAACATTTTTTAGCCGAAACCAATACTTGCCCTGTAGAACAGATAACAAATTGAGGCAAAAAAACTTTCCTTTCGGTCATACATGTACCAGTTTTAGCTAAAGTTAACTAGCCGAAACATGTGAACAAAAAAACGAACACCTTAAATTACGAAGCTTAAGCTAGAATTTTCCAGCATAAGCTATTTAGCGTTATCATTTTTTTATTCACATAAAACAAAGCTTAAGCTAGTACTGTCTAGCTTTAGCTGCTAGTAAGACTAGTTGGCTTTAGCTTCCTCCAAAAAAAAGCTTTAACTTTTTTTTTATTCACAAGACCCAACGGCTATAACGATTTGAACTAAAATTTTTATGCAGGAGGCCCTTTGAAAAAATATGGTCTATAATGGTCTACAAAATTTTTCGAAAAAATAGTTTTTGGATTTGAATATCTTCAAAATGTTTATTTTCAAATCATGTCTTTGAATCTATTCTACTAAATACTTAAAATTGGCATCCCAAATTTCGTTCTTGAAAAATTTTAAAGAAATTTTTTGTACACAAAATTACTTTAATAATAAAACGATTTTTGAGCTTTGTTTGCATTAATTCATACTTTTCTAAAAATCAGACGGCAATTTCATGCATTTCAACATTTTTATCTCATAAAATCCATGCTTTATATTTATTTATACAAACATTTTAAAATCCAAAGTACTTTTACATAAGAGCAAGTTTTTGCGATCTAGTCGTGCATTTTATTAATTCTTTATTTTTATTGTTTAGTTTTGCCAAAATTACATTCTGTCGCTTTTCATCCCAAGTTTTTTAAACTCGTTAAATGGCAAAAAACTCTTGAAAAATTTCATATTTTAAACTTTCTATGCTTGTTTTCTTCATGGACTAAGTTCGTCGCTCAGCGATCGACTGAAAAATTAAAACAGATTTGATTGCAGAGCGACGTCGCTCTGTCGCTTGAAAAAATCACAAGTCGCTCAGGGCTTACGTGGCCACCTCCATACATTTTCATGTGTTTTAATTTTTTTGCGTCGCTCAGCGACTCGTCGCTCAATCGCTCAGTCGCTCGTCGCTCAGTGCGTGGCCGTAGCCTTATGCGTAAGTTTCACTTCTAAAAAAATCGAAATAAAATCTATTTTAAAAAAGAAAAAGTTCGATGAGGTCCCAGGTCATGGAGAACAAGGATCTCACACTTTTAAACATTTCGGTGTTCAGGAATGAAGGGGACCTATACAAGTTTCTATTGAGTCGCAACCACTAAGATCAGAAGTACTTTTCATTGAGAAGAAGATCTGTAGGTGGAACGGGCTATGAACTGATCGCCAGACCATCGGCGTTACAGTCCAACGCACTAATGGTTGCTAAAAATCTTATCTTTTCAATAGTTTGCACTGAGCAAATCATCAAAAACCTCATTGAAAATGCCTAGCCTGAAGTAATCCTAGAATGTAATCATTAAAGCCTAGTTCGCAGATCAAGACAAGACAAATTTTATCTCTACAATTTTAATCTCTACAAAACTTTTCCAAATCTCGCGAAAAAGTTTTAAGTTGGAGAGAATATGTAATTCTAATTTAATGTGATTTTTAGTGTATCTCTGGAACGGGTTGTCTTGCAAAAGTCGTTCATACCTTTTTTGAATCTCCTCTTTATGCTTTCAAGAGAATCATCAGCACCATAAAACCAGTTTGGACGAAAATGACTTTCGGAAATATGGTGGCTGTCAAAATTTGTCCCGCAAAATAATGCTTGTATCATTCTTTTTCCTGGCAAAATTTAGTGGAGACATTTTGTACAGCAACGCACAAAAGTATGAATTTTGCGCGCGAACTGCGTACTGCTCTCAAAAATATCCAAGACAAAATTTGTCCCAGGACAAAAAATGTATGGGAGACAAAATTTTTCGCGATCTGCGTACTAGGCTTAAGCAAAACCTATTAGTCAAATAAAACTGTTCTAGGTAGCTGCAATAAAAATTCAAATCAATTCGCCTCTTTTCGACCACACTGTCTCACAATCCATGAAGACCAAACCGACACAACACTCGATCTCAAATCCCAAGTACAATAACAAACCGCACCTCTTTTTGTTTCTCTTTCTTAGAGGTTTTCTTTTTTTTTTTAGATTTTGTTTGTTTTTTTGTTACATGATTTTTTTTTTGTTGGTTTTTTGTCTTCAATTTTTTTTTTCAGTTGGTTTGCGTTGCTTCAACAAAGGTGTCTTATACCTTCAAGCTATGTATTTGACTTCAAAGCAACAAAAAACCAAAACCTGAGACCAGTTTCTGGGACCCCTATATCCAACTTCATTATACTCTACTCAGTTGATCGTCGTGGAATAACGTCTCAAGTCAGTCGTTCGTCTGTCGGCTGTTTAGAGTAGCCTCAAGCGCTTAATGGTGACTTAAAAGTAAACCCATTGCCAGGCAGAGATAAAAACTTATCTTGCTTTATGTACAAAGAGTGTTATAATGGAAAACGGCGGCTACTGTCTTCCGCGCTTTGTCACCTAATGGGTTCGAAATAGATGTTTAAAGGGGATTAGACGGGGGGAACTGAGGTGCGGTTGGTCTACTATCCTATCACTGTTGGTCGTTTTAGATACTTGTTTGGATTTTTCTTTTTCATTCTATTTATTTTACTTAGTTTGTTTTTTTTTAATAGTCAAATAGAGAAAAAAAAGAAACGATCTTAAAATAACACAAAAACAACAAATATCACCCCGCGATGAGTAGGTATACATAGATACTCGTAGAGATAAAAGATCCAGACGAAAATTGTTCAGCTTCGAGGTTTCCCTTAGACATTTTCACATGTACATACATATGTATGCCTAGTAGAGGTTCTTGGGTTGGGTTAAATTATTTTTGTTCACGAGAAGTCTTCTTCTTTCCACGGTTAGATCGACAAACAAAGTAGTGAAAAAGGCAACAAAGAAGAATCAACTTTTAAATAATATCTCTACGAACTAAATAGAAAAAAAAATGTTTCTTTAATCTTTTTTTTTGCGCTTAAAGCTACGCAAAAATTCATAAAAACAAGACTATTTACTAAAGTCATAATTTCTTAAACGAGGAACATGTTTCTAATTTTAAATGATATGCTAAAAAAATTTAGCAACAAATTCGTTTTTATTCACATTTTATGACGAATCACGCATAGGCGGACAGTACAACAAACGTCAAATCGACGATATTTTATATGCGAATCGGTTCTGCATGGAATAAGTGCTTACACGTGAACGGGAGAATACTGTGAAATATTGCCGACATTATCGACGGCGACGTACATAAGTCAGATTCACTTAAAATTAATAACAGATAGTTAAGGTTACGTTGACATAGCTGTCAAAAGGAGGGCCGACACACTTTGACCATAAGTTGGTCAATTGTGATAAAACATAGAATCTTTGAGACTTTCTCCCTTATCGTTAAGCAAATTAGAGCGAGATTGCTTATATCTCCATAAATGTATGTAATGTATATTTGCAAGATCACTAAGATCATTGTATTAGAAATCTCCCAAGTGGATTCTACATCTTTGGATTACAGCAGGATTAAAAGGAAATTATTAGAATAAACTCCAAGTCTCGTTGCGTGCTTGTCTTACAAACAGTGTCCTGTAATAACACCTATTACGGAGCCTATGTGCAATCTGCTTAAAGATAGCAGATAGTGATGAGTGAATAGTTCTCATAGACACAGGATTATAATTATTATTTGATATAATTAAAAATTAGAAAATCCATAATGACTTATTTATATTAATAATTAGCACTTATTCATAATATTTAAATTTAAGGAAATTAAATTTTTGATATATTTTTAAATTTTAATTCAATTTTTTTTTTTTTTGTACGAAAAGGCAAAAGCCTTCCCCATTGGTGTCCATGTAGCTCTGTTTTTGGCATCATCATACTAATTATTATTGATTGCATTATTTTTATTATTATTATATTATTATTTTATTGTTGCTCCAAGCGCCAAATACAAACTTTTTGAAGCGGTTGTGCGAGTAATTATGTGCTATACTCAGGTCAGATCTGGGGCTTTCGACAGTTTGATGAAGTAGAAAAATTGATTAGGTACCTACTTTCATAAAAAGATATTCAGACTACCGGAAAATATACCTACATATGTATATGCTGCATCTGGAGACTGGTGTACCGCCGCTGTACATTTTCTCACTCAGAATGCATTTTAATTACGTAAGAAAAATATAAGCCCTCCCAAACCATCGACTACCAAACATAATTGCAAGGAATCTGTTGCAGCGAAAATCTCAGTTTTTGGCGGAATGGTCACGGCTAGAACTTCAGTATAACGTCGAAATGTTGGAGAGAAGGTTGGAGGATTGGAGTAAAACCTTTGAGGTGTTGCTGACAAAGACCGAGGAAGCATATTTTGAACAGTTTGCAGAGATGGCGCTTCGAAGTGAGTGTAGAACCATGTACAAAAGCTTGAAGCATAACTTTGGTGCCAAAAATTATTTCAATGACCGATATTCGATTTAAGCAAACGCTACAATCTTTAAAACAGAAGGGAGCTACTTCTTCTGAATTTCCAACCCTATGGGCCTGTGAGAAAAACAGAGTGTTCACTGTGCAACCTTAGATCATCAGAAAACACATTTCATTTGTTAGCCATCTGCCCGTTCTGAAAGAAATAAGACACGTATATTGGGGAAAACCTACGAGTACCTTAACTTCGAGTGAAGCTGTTGAAGCCCTAAACGACCAAGAATGCACTGTGTTATATGGTTATGTGAAAACTGCCTTAAGATATCGCAACCAAATTTTAAATAAAACATTTTAATAACGTTAGAAAATTTTTTTTAATATTAGTTTATTGTAGATACTCGTATATAATTACTTAAATAATTATAAAGCAAATTAAATCATAAACATTAGAAAATAATACCCTTTTTCTTCTGGCTGACGGCAAAATCCCATTCTATAAATTGTGATTTTTTTGTAAAAATGATATTTAAAATTTTTTTTTGTCCAATAAAATCACACTTTTACTACTACTACTACTACTAATTATTGTTGAATTGGTTCAGATCATCAACCAATCCCTTTTTCGGGCGCACTATTGGTTTGCTACCCTTTTTTTATTCTATACCTAATTCAAACGCGCTCAAGGGTATAAAAGGCGCTTATAATGTTAAACACAGCACGGCCGATGGGTAAATTAGAGGGGGGAAAAAGGAGGTGTCGATGAACATTAGCGACCAAAAAACGAATCTTTATATTTAACGGTACGACCAAAATTTGGCTCGAGTGTGAACTGATGAACATTTCCGGCGACACGGGTACCACGGGAGAACTGATTGAGGGGAGGAATGCGACTGGCTACACCGAGTGCACATTGCTTGCGAAATAAGCGATGAAACTAGGAAATATATGAAACATTCGGACGGTGTTCAATGAATGAATCCATGAAAGCTCTGTTTCCAATCAGTTTTAACGCTCTGTTCTGAATTCTATCCAATAAGTGGAGAGAATTTTGTGCTGCACCTGCCCAAAGTAAGTGAGTTATATTCGAATTCTGAACGTATAAACGCATAAATGGTAGCCAGATCAGAAGGGGTGAAAAATATCTTACATCGGTATAGAAATCCTTAGCATTTAGCAGCATTTACTGGGTACTGAGAGCCTTACGGTTTCTTCGATTTAAGTGCCATTCAAGGACAATGGCATAAAGGGGACATTTTGCTTTAACGACAATGGACAGCATTGAGTTTTCGAAGCATTAAACTCCACACGATTTTTTTTACCCCATTTAACAATGCTGTAAGGATCGGAAATTTTGTTTCATCTCAGATCTTTTGATCTAGATATTATGTTTTGTCCAACTCCATTTTAATTGTTTCCTTAGCTGTATTACAACAACTATGTTTGTTCTTCTTCCTATTTCTTTTCATTTTAGATTGGCAGATTCACAGTTTTTCTTGATGATTAAGGGTTAGTCCTATAGTGTTTGCAGTCGAAGCATCAAAACAAGTAAAATTGTCGAGTCGATTGCGTATTTTCTTGTGTCACTGCTTAAGTTCGATTTCAATAGCTGTGTTTTATTTTCCCCCAGATCTGATCCGGATTGGATTTTGTTTTAAAAATAACATGTAAAACAACAAATACAAACAAAACTGAGCCTTGTGTTGTTTTTGTTATAACTACATGTAATTTTGAATGAAGATCCAATCTAAATCAGATCTGGGGGAAAATAAAACACAGCTAATATTTCGTTTAAGCTCCAGGACTATTCCCATTCATTAGTTATTCGTTTAGTTATTTTTTTATCTTCTTGTTTTTTAAACGATTTTATTTGACCCAAATACACGCAACATAATCTATTTTTTCATTTTCCAGGAATATATCTTCTTTTATGTGATTGGTCATTAGCCTTGGTTTTGTCAAGTTTAAAGCTTAAACATAGTCCATCTTTTTTACAAGTTGCAATGAGTTGATTCAATATTGACTGTTTGTAGGTAGTTGAGTTCGACAATAAAACAACGTCACTTTTTCCAGACTGGAATATCGTACCTGTTTCTCCAGTTCAGCCATTTCAAGATGTCCTCCAAGAAAGCGGAGAATAATGGCGGTAACATAGTATCACCCTGTCTTTACCTTGGCCATGTTATTTTTGTATATACGAGTATTTTCAAACGTCTTGAAAAATTTGCGATGAAACTTTTGATTTCTGTTAATAAAACAAAGGTAAAGTGGTTTTTGAAATTGGTTATGTTTCTCGATGAGCTGGTTTATGGTCTGAAGATGGTCAGTGCTGGATTAACCTTCTCTAAATCCAGCTTGCTCTGTTGGTTCCCTGTCATTAAGTGCTTGTTTAGTTTTATTATATATTGTCTTCGAAAAAAGTTTGTAAATTGTAGAAATCAGGGTTATGGCTTCAATTTCGTCGCAACCTGTGGTTTTTTCGGCTTTTAAGCGGTTTATAGCTGACGACACGTCAGATTCATTGAAGATGAATACATTGTCATTCTCAGAGCTGTCAAATGAAATGTCCGAATTTGTGTCAATAACTATGTCGTTGGTAGATTTGAAGATTTGCCTGGTTTCATTAATTGGTTTTTTGCTGTGGTTTTTATGGTATGCTCTAACAAGTTGTATAGTATAGATTCTAGAGATCGTCATAAGAGTTGGTTGGCTTCTTTTATTTTTATCGTCAAAAATTCATTGTTAGCTGTGATAGTTGCAGAAGAGATTGAGTTGGGAAAGAATAATTTTGGGTGGATCCTTCTTAATGAGCTGTGATCAATTTTTATTTTAATTCTTACCGTTTTTTGGTCACTTTCAAACTTTAAATTTATAAGAGATATGTATGTGTGTATTAGTGGTGGGCGCATTCGAATGAAATAATCGATTATAATCGATTCAGGCAACATCTCGAGATATCTCGATTCTTCACACAAATCATTCGAATACTCAAATCATTCGAATGATTTTTTTTTTATCTACTTTCTCTAAGCGAAATGAGGACTCGAGTGCCTTTTCGAGACCGAGAAGCGAATATTGAACGAAAAGACAGAAAAGAAAACACACAAAATCGAGAACTCGAGAAGTTGGTTATTTGTATATCTCGTGTGTGTATTCAATGACTGAGTTTATATTTATATTCATTTTTGCACTCGATGCATCGTTGAGGGTTGAATATGGAACTTTAAGGGAAAGACGAGAAGCGAGAACCATTATGTTATGATTTTCTTGTTTTGTTTTTGCTTTTTTTTTCCTTGAAATGGAGTGTTTGTTTCCCACTTTTTTTTATTATGATATTCCTTCGAAAATCATTCGAATGATCATTCGATTCTTTAAATCATTCGAATACTAATATTTCGATTCTTTAAATCATTCGATTATGCCCAACACTAGTGTGTAAGTATTTAATTTTTATTCATTCCATAACTTAAAACTAGAGATGTACAATTCATTATTAAGATTTGAATAACAGTGTACATTCATTAACTGGGCAGTTAGCGACAAATGACACATCTAATTGAAATATGTATTTAATAATAACTGATGTGGGATGACAATCAGTAATTTAAGTAAACAAGAAAAAAATAAAATGCACGACTGGGTCGCACGAACTTGCTCTTATGTAACAGACTAGGAATTTTAAAATCGAATGTTATTAGAGAAAACTGTTCATAAGGATCAAATTATTTTTTAAATTCTTTTAGTAGTAAGAGACGAAAACATAATGCTATCCAAATATGAATTTATGCACGAACAAAACTTATAAGTCGTTGTAGTCGTTTCTTAAAACAAAGCTTTTAAGTACAAATTTTTTAAAAGCTTTTTAAGAAAAAAATTTGGTACGCCAATTTAAATTTTTTATTATTGTTCGAATAAAAATAAAATTTACAAAAAAAAATATTGAGCCGTTTCTGAGATATCGAATTTTCAAAAAAAAAAAGAAAAAATAGATTTTTCTTTTCAAAAATTCAAAAAATATTTATTTTAAAGTTTTGAAATGCAATGTGTTTTAGACTTTTTAGAAGAAAATTTTCATTAAGATCCGTTATGTGGATAATGAGAAATTCAAAATTCGAAAAAATGGTTCTATGGTAGGTACAAGCTGTAATATCTTCATTTCAATATTTTTTTTATTAAATTAAAGATCGTAAAAATTAATTGAAAGAAAAAAATTTTTATCAAAATTCTCGGAACCGTTTTCGAGAAAAATACGATTTTTGAAAAGCATTTTTTTTAATTTTTTAAGCATTTGTATGGTAGGTACCTTTATTTTTAGGTAAAATAAATATTTTTTTCTCACATCATGTAGATTATATTGAGAAACTTTCATTTATCAAGTTTAAAAAAATCTAGCAAGGGGTTTTTGAAATATTGAGTTTTGAAAAAAAAATTTTTTGAAAATTTGAGTACACAATTCTATTCAGGTTTTTGGGGAGTCTTAGCAAAAAAAAAATGATCAAAATCGGCTGTACCGTTTTTGAGAAAATCAAAAACAAAAAAAATGGTTCCATGGGGGGTACCCTCAATAAAAATTTGTCTGAAAATTTTTTTCAACAAATACCTAGCTTTAATTAAATGAAATTTTTTTGTGTTTTTATTTTTAAAATCTGTCAAACAGTTTTTGAGAAAAAAAATGATTATAAAATTTCGAAAAAAATTCGTATGGCAGTTACCGTTATTTTTGGTCTTAAAAATTCAAATCAAAAAATATCCGGGGGGAAAAAATTAAAACCCATATCTACCAAGTTTGAAGAAAATCGGCCGAGCTGTTTAGCTGCAATCGAACGGACAGACAGACAGACAGACAGACAGACAGAATTGCGAGACCCACTTTTTTAGTCTTCGCTATCATCCTAATGTCAACTTTGATCAAAATCTCGAGTTCGATTTTTTTTCCGAATGCATATCTTTCCTTATAGTACCCATAAGTCGCAAGTAAAAAATATAGTATAGATAGAACTTATAATTCTTGAACATTCATACATTTAATAACAATAGGTACATATATTGACAAAATTTTATTATTTTTCGATTATGTTATTAAGAACTAAATTAATGATTCAATGTAATCAAAATTCAAAGTGAATAACCAGTCTTTAATCTTTATAATAAAAGTTGAAAATCGAAGTGTTTTTCTTATTGATAAGGGTAATTTATTAAAAATATTTGGAGCTGTGTATGTGAAAAAATGATTGAAATGTGTCCTGTAAGTAAAGGTACATTGACTAAAGTTATATTACAGGATAATTCGTATTTAATCTACGCTTTAACATTAAATTAATATTCCATACTTTATAATTTGTATGCAGACATACTCATATCTAATATTAATTGTAAAAACTTGCTTATATTTGGGTATAGCCTTCAGACCTATTGCGTATTCTTCCCTTAGAAAAGTTGACACCAAATTATTTATACGAGTATTCAAATTTCGCTTTTGAAATGCCTTTGTGAAGATTTTACAAAAAATAAAACTTTCTGGGCTATCAATCACGATTCTATCACAATCGCTGCTTATCTTCATCAATCATAAAATTTAAAAAGACGTAATGCAGAAGCGCTTTGCCATGTAAACACTTTTCGTCTGATTGACGATCAAGATACGTTCAAATAACAAAACTTTTCTGCGCATCAAACCAGAAGCACTTAAGACTGGTCTCACAATAAACATTTGCAAATCGTGATTGATAAGCATACAAATTGGGAAAAAAAATTAAATCCCATTCCGACATCTGTCGGAAGAAGGACTTACACACACAAATTTTCACACCTCACCTTCATTAAACCCTCGATGGGGAATAATCTTTTCCGAATATATAAACTCATTGAAACCACTCATCAGATCATTAATTCCGTCAACTAAATCTTCATTGGCGGTCGTCGTCGTTGCGTCGCTTCGGTCGTCGAATTTCCTCCTTTCAAAATACCCAAATTAACCGAAATCCTTCCTTCTTCTCTGATGTCTCTGGAAAAAAGGAACTGATTAAAATTTAATTCGACACCGCATCGAATGATAAAATTATATAATTTTTTTCTTACATGTCGTTTATTCAATTATCCCGCACCGCAAAGAACGACACAAAAAAATATATGAAGAAAAGACAATCCGCCCTTTTATCCCTTACGTCATCGTTACTCTTCTTCGCCCTTTTGTTGAGGATGACAACCTTTCCAAAAAATAAAAGAAAACTTTTACAAAGGAACCCTCTGGTTTCTTGAAAGATCGTCTTTTTTGTGACCTTTTGCTAATTGTAATTTAATATCCTACCATCATTTTGTATTTGCGGGAAGGATAATGCCCTCTCGGATGTTAATTGTAACCAGCAGGGGCGCATTCAATTCTTGGCTGCTGTAAAGCTGGCTTTGCGCGTTTTCAATGGAAAACAGGACACAAAATTGATGAAATAAATTGCAGAAAAAAACCTCTTATCAAAGTGATAGTTTTCTTCTTCTGTATTTTTTTATTGTGTTGGGTTCCGTCCGTCACTTTGAATGCATCAGTGTCAGACCATCTCCGTTATAAAAGGACGACTTGAGAATTTTTTTTAAGTTATACAAAACTTCCACCACAAAAGTTACAAGAATGGACAACGAGGACGACGACGATGATGCGATGGGAATTCGTTGCATTTCGCATTGTTTGACACTTTCGGGAATTGTCAAGAATACGTACATACTCGTATACGAATGTCAGACGACAAGAGGTGAAGTCGAGGTGTAGCTACACCACAGATACAAGACTCTCTCTCCTTGGTGATGTCCTGATCAGAAAAAGACAACGAAACTTGACCAACCAACAGAGGGTCGGTTGTTGGTTTTTTCCGTTCTTTGTTGTTTTTTTTTTAGTTGGAAACAGTTTTTGACATGAATGCATGACGCCTTTAGAAATTGCAAGATAACAAAAGTGCAAATGTCAAATGGGACTGTCATCTCTGGTGGTACGTATAGTGAAGGTGACAGCAGTCGCAATGGCTCACTTGTCATATGGAAGCTGGTGGTAACTTGCCCAGCCCACCTCCGAATCCAGGCTGCTGCAAAAGTTGAGGTAGAAATTGAAAAATAAAAGTAAAACGATCTAGAACACAATCGAAAAGAATCAAAAGAAGACAATGGGAGCAATGACAACGTTGTCAAATGTTCCTGGAATGTGTCAAAGAGTTAGATTGAATTTCATCCATGGCGAAGAACATGCTATGTTTAGATGGCCGAAAAATAAAAATCTCATGTTTCATAAGGAATGGACAAATTTTTTAGCCGTAGCCAGTAGAATGTTTCTCTATGCAGTTTGACTTTTAAGGAATGGTGATAGTCTTATGGGTACGTGTTGGATAGTTCAAAAAGTCCTTTTTTATACATGAAATTTAGGACTAGGCTTCATTTAAAGGGCAATTTCTATCTCAACGAAATGAGAAAAGTCGTAAGCAGAGTGAACCAAACTTGTTCCCATATTTTAATACGATTTGGTAGGATCTCTTTAATCACTGATGAATAAAGCGAAGTTTTTGTTGTCAAAATAAGAAGGCTTATTAAATCTTATACTTCGACTTGGTAGATTGTTTTTCACTGAGTATTAAAAATAAAATGCACGAACTTGCTCTGATGGCACAAAGCTATCATTCGTGGCTATGTTTCGAAGATTTATGTTAATGCTTTCTTTACAAAATGAGGTCATTAAATTAAAAAATTAAAGACCTTTTACTGGATTATCTGTTATTTCTAAACTCTTCGAGACTATAATTTGTGAATATCTCTATATTCAAATGTTAAATCCTTTATTGTTCAAAATAAACTCGGTTTTACAAACAGACACTTTTTGTTTTTAAGGTACTAGTACGGTCTAGAACGCCAAAAAACGCACGATTTTTAGGAATTTTTTTCTCGGAAACCTTATTAGGTAATAACATAATTTTTTTTTAAATAATGAGCACATGTGTCAAGAGTACAAATTTTTTTTTTTTTATTTTTGAATTTTGGCCGAATTGTAGTGGGCGCCAACGTCGACTCATCAAAAAATGCATTGTCCCATTGCGGACAATTAATCTCAGGATTGGCTGGACTGAAACAAAAAGACACAATTTGTTTAAAAAGTCAGAACAAAATAAATGTCAAGCTGTGAAAAAAATTTTGTTTTGGCAATTTTGCTGACCATTTTTGGGTCGCCATTTTTTTTGTTCACAAGTTTATTGTCAAATCGTAGTAAATTGTCTTACAATCAAGTTGCATTAAGTTTTTTGAAAATCGGTTCAGTAGATCCGGAGATTAACTGTCCGCAATGGGACAATGTTGAGTCGACGTTTCTGCCCTCTATAATTCGGCCAAAATTCGAAAATTAAGACAAACAATTTTGTTTTTACTCTTGACGCATGTATCAATATTTAAAAAAAAAAATTGTTATTACCTAATAAAGTTTCCGAGAAAAAAATTCCCAAAAATCGTGCGTTTTTTTTTGGCGTTCTAGACCGTACTAGTACCTTACTGGAACTGGCTAAAAATTGTATCTAGGCATTTAAAAACGAAAGACAAGTTAATTCTGTCATTACAAGTTTCAATAAGGCGTTTGACAAAATTTCACTTCGAATTTTGGTTTGGAAGCTGGAATTTAAAGAATTTTTTGAAATGTGCCTTTATTTTAATCAGTTGCGACTAAGAAAAATTTCTAGTTGATTCTGGAATGCCACGAGGTTGTCATATAGGCCCTGTGCTTTTTATTATATTTATTTATGATTAATTGTCTTAGATGAAGTATTGAAAAATCGGATTCAAATGCGGAGATATTACAATTTTTAAAACTATTTAAAAAACTGGAGATTGTGACGATCTGCTGTTTGCCTTTATTTGTTTTTTGACTATTGTGTTCGCAACTGTTTGTTTTTTTCAAAAGCTTATAATGTTTGAAATGGAAACAGTCTTTTTTTTTTTTTATAATCTACCCGCGCTCAAGGGATTATGATTACCCTTTAAATGTTTCAACACAGCGCGGGCGTGAAGTTAATGAAGAGAAAGAAGGATAGGAAAGATGTGTGGCACGATGTTCTGAGACTGTTGGTGCTTGTCTCAGATATTTTTATCTCCAGGGATGGCGGCTGAGCTAAAGCGGAGAAATGCCGTGTCTTATTTCTATTATTTTATTCGTGTTCATCCTTGTTGGGCATACTAGTTTAACTCAATTATATCCTGTTAGTGTTATGCCTGAACAACATGTAATGAGTAAACCAGCAACCCATTGATGACAATTTTTAGAAGGTTTTTAATGGAATTAAAGCGACATAGACGACGGCAGGGATCGAACCTGTCATCATGAGGTTGACAGGCGAGCACACATCCATCGCGCCACGGCCACCCCAATGCTGGAATATTAGAGAGAGTGCGAAATTGATGAAATTTGCCACCTAATGGGCTACCTTACAGGATTAGATGTTCCCATCTAGATTTGAGGAGATATTGGTGGTATTTCTTTATAATTCAATGTTTCTTGGAGGCAGTTGTAGTTACATAGATTGTAGTTAAGCCGAGAGTATATAATTCTGCTTTCAGACTGGTGAGATCCAGTTATTAGTATTTCCCAAGCTTGGTGTTTGTATTTTTGAACTATAGTGGAAAGCTGCTCTTTAAGTTCAACTGGGTTGATAGATTCAAATTGATTCAAGTATCAGCAATATTTTTCCACTTCAGCCTCCACCAATCTTTATTTCTAAATTCATACAAGATCAATTTGAGTATGTAGTCTGCTTGAGGCTAACAAACAGTTTTGGGAGGCCAAGATACAATGCGTAGTAAAGAGTGCTTATTGTAGTTTGAAAAGTATTTAAAAATCGTCATTGATAAAATATTCCTCCATGCCATATTAGGAAAACTTTGAAATGATTTCGTCTTTTCTAAAAGATGTTTTTTTTTTAAATCTAACCTGGACCTAGCTTACCTCTTAAATATTTATATTCATTTGTGATTTCATGGAAGTACCAACTGTCTCTAATTTCACTGCGTCGAAACCGTGTGGCAATCATAATCTTGAATTGTTCAGTATTTATTGTAATTCTCCACGTTTTGCTGCATGTTTAGAAGAACATAGAAACCAGTACTTGCGATCCGAATCACTCCGTGTAGATATTCACCAATACCATTTATTATTTATGAATAACACAAACAGCAAAGCTCTTACAGGGCAACCCTGTTTAACACAGGGAACCGTATTAAACCATTGTGACAAAAATGATCCACCTCAAACTCCTGCTTCTGATCGATCTAGGGTACATATTCCTTAAAACATTTAGAAATATTGTAGAAACACACAGTAAGGAGTGTTAATATAAGAGCACACTTCTATTCAGAAGATCAAAAGCTGCATTGAAGTCAACAAAAAACTTGTAGATTTTCTTGTTTCTTTCTTGAAAGGCTTTGACGATTGATACTAAGGTACACTTCTGTTCACTAGTTGAGTAGGTTTTTCTGAACCTCCCTTGAAAATCTGTTAAAATGATATTATTATCAACCCAATTAAATCTGTTCATAAGCACATTACAAAATATTATGGTCAAAACGTTCACAAAGGATATTCCGCGATTATTTTCCACATTGTTTGGATCACCTTTATTATGAATAGCGAAGATTTCAGATTTTTTAGGTGACGACTTGACTTTTAATTCAAGTCAATTCTTTATTGTAGTACACTAAGACAATCAAAAAATTCTTGACAGATTTCTTGACAGGTTTTTTTTTTTTTAATTTTATGTGGCAGCAACTGAGAATCGAACCTCAACCTATTTTGTCTCTTTTAATTGGTCTAGTAGAAAATATTAAATGTGCTTTGTGAATCTTATGATTATCAATGGTTTAATTAGCATATAAAAAAATTGAAAAATAAAGGAAATAAAGCCTGGTTGAAATTTAATCTATCGAAGACTGACGAGACATTTTGAGATTATTTTATTTCGAACACTGAATGTGAGCTTAAAGACGATCTGCAGAAATTTTGGAAGTATGTTAATAAAAAAAGAAAATCTGATGGTTACCCAGTTACTCGTAGTATGAACTATCAAAATTCTTCAAGTCATGATCATCTTAATTTTATAAATTTTTCGATTAAAGAAATTAAAGAAGCTTCTATACATGACAATAGTTTGAAATTTGATGAATGTTATACTGCAGGCCCGGATATTTAAAAAAACAAAAATGTATTTATGCGGTTTTTCGAAAATACATAAAAATGACAGGGATGTTTATGAAAATTGACAGCGGCGCTTTTTCATAACTCGGAAACTGGAAGAAGTAGGTTAATCCTGATTACACAGAAAAATTGTGTTTTTTTTTTCGTCGCAGTTCTGTGGTCTAAACTGAAAAACGATAAATTTCGACTTATGCCACTCTGCCGGAAAAGTGACAATTTATGTATGTAGAGTGTCTAGTTTTAAGATTTGCCCTGCTTTTTTTCCATTGATCAGATAGAGTTATATTACCTCCATACTCTCATAGACTTCAGTTGATGAACCTTCCATATCTTCCTGTTCACAGAGAATATTTGCAGTTCTGTTTCATAAATGGAGTAATGAATGGATCTATTTCATCTTCATCGGTTCTTTGTCGATTAAATTTCAATATAAGTCATTCTAGTGAAGAAATTTACCAATTTTTACTATTTTCAGCAGATCAAACTTTGGCGCTTAACCAGTTAATAAGTATTTTTAATAAATTCTCTTTTCTCATTGAATCTACAAATGTCAATCTCAAATCCGAACTCTTTAAATGTAATTTCTATGCTCAAAATCAATGAAACTTTGTTTATAGATAAATTTTGGATTTTAAGAAATTATTGTAAGCTTAACGTTAGCATTAACGTATTCTTATAAATAGACTTAATTAATAGATCAATGGTTATCGAATTCACCACATAGCTTAGGTCAATTCGAATAGCATCTTTTATAAAACAAAAATTGCAAAGAAAATTATTTAAAGGACGAAATTCTCTCGAACTATTCCAAGACTCCTCTCTTAATATGGGAACCTCGCCCATACTTAAATAACTTCGCCTTGCAAGCATCCCTCATAAGTCAATCTCGGAACACTAAACCCATAAAATATATTCGTGTACAAACAAGTTTAAATATGCTTGCACCTTGAGCGTATTTTCGTCCAACAATAATATCTAATAATAATCAAAATTAAAAAAAAACTAATTCATTTCACCTTCAAATCAAAGCTTAATAAAAACAAACAAAGTTCTCTAAATGAAAACAATATCTACATAAATGAAAAACCTGATATTTCAGATGAGTTTCTTCAACTTAGCCCACTGTACGATTCGTTTCAAATACTCACAATTATTTAGACCAGATGAATGTGATAAATTCCTCAATCAGCTAAAACCACATGCTACCACGAAAATATACAAGCCCGAGCCGCTATCGTGGACAGATACAAAAAAAAAAAAAACAATCATGATATTATAATCTTAATGCACGCCAAAAACAATTAAGTTTCCCAAAATGGAAACCAATCCGAGTCGAGTCAAGTCCGATATTCGCAGCGACATTATAACCAGCATAGTCGCTCGTACTCGTTGTCCCTTACCGGTTACAGCGAATAAGCCAATTCGCATTCGGCGGTACCAGTTTTATATGTGAATGCGAAACATCCCAGCGCAAAAATTCGACTGCAATTAAAATTCACCCAGCTCCGCAGCTCGGCAGCTCCAGCCAGTTGAATAGCCTCTGAATATGAATTTGAACCGAATCCGATTCTGATGCTGCCCTGCCAGTCGCCCCCCGTCTAATTGCCAAATTTACCACCGACCAAAAGTCGATTGTACATGAAACTTTTTTCGCTCTCTCAATTCTGTTTTAATCGGGCGATTTTCCAACCAAACACCAGCACCAGCAGTCGAAAAAGCCAAACTGGCCCAAAACCATAAAGTTTAGAAAATGTTTAATAAATTATTTTCCTTGCAACTCGACTCGCAATAATCTGCAACTGAGGCACGAATCACTGAGCCCGAATACGCGTCTCTGTGTGGCTCTGGCTCTGGGGCTGGGTGAGCGGTCGGGTGCGGCCCAGGACAGGGGGCCATAGCATCGCCGCTCTATGGCGGATTTATATGCTCTCAAGTCATAATAAATTTCGGAATATTTATGTGTATACATAAATAATTACCTGCAATGATTTTTCTGCTCCTCTGTGTGTTGTAATTTTTCCAACGGATTTTTGTTGTTTTTTTTTTTTTTTTGGATTTGAAGCCCCGGGCGGATGGAGTCGGGCTGGCCGGCAGGGTTGGGCGGATTCGCCTTCTCCCGTCCGTCGCGGTGCCGAAGAGTGCGCTGCGCGCATCGAATCAACAAATCAACCGCACTGCAAAAATCTCGTGCATTGGCTTTAATTTGAATAAAAATCTAATTTATTTGCATTTCGCATTTGGTTGCATCTGGAGTGTTGGAGCATACGGCGGCGGCGGCGGCGGTACAGTTTCAGACATACCCATCTACTGCAAACAAACGTTTCTTATCCGAGATGATTTTCAAGGCAACGTATCTAGCAATTCGTCTCCACTCAATATGAAGCTGAAGCGTTTCAAACGCAGTACCTACTGGCGCTGGGTGTGGCAGGAGCATCAGCTCTCAGTGGCAGCAGCAGCAGTATTAGCAGGGCAGAGCAGAAGGGAACGACGAACGAACAATCGGCACTTTACTCTTTGACGCTGATAATTTCTGGCTTGTTTTGGGGTTTCGTTTCGCGCTCTCGTGATTTTAGGTTTTCGACATAAAGCCGAACGTGTATTTGTGTGGATTGTGGAATTATGCAAATTATTTTCGGCTCCAAGTGAATCCCATTTGGTGCAGCGGTATACGGTTTACGGTACTCGGGGAATACCTACATACACAGGAAATTTCGTCAAGACTCGAGAGGGTGTTTTTGTTTTGATAGGATTTTTGGATTGTGTGTTTGTTTAGCTTTGCTTGTATTTTTGCTTCGGTTTAATTGGATCGACTTGTGGAGATGCATGCATGCGGATGGATGCACCGGGCCGCAGGAATCATAGTTTGACATTGCAAATTGGAAGGTTTCGCAATAATATGATGCTGGTGTGGTAATTGCACCGCAGAGCCAGTATTGTATGGCATTTTAGAATGCCATGCCAATTTTGGGTGTTTCGAGTGTAAATCAGTGGTATTGACTGGCATTGGTTTGTCGAATGAAAATGAACATAATTTGGCGTAGAAAGGTGTTCCTATTGAATAATTTAACGGTTTTGATTGTAGGGTTATAACATTTAAAGGGAGGCAGGGTCTGACTGGTAGTCTTTGATTTCGAAACAGAATTGTATCAAACATCAACTGGGCAGTTAATCAATTGGGAACTAAGATGGTCAGCCGGAGGTTTAGTATTTTGATAACTTTCATTAAAAAAATCATCTTCAGCGAAGATGCCCATTTCAGTTATTTTTTTATTCATTTCTATATTCTAATAACTTAAAACTAGACAAAAATTCATAAAACTAGCCTACTTGTCACTAACTTAAGACTAACTTACCGACCTTACGCATGGCGAGCGATCTAGGTTAAACCAAAAACTAAATTTAGTTGAATTAGTACGATGTTAGAGCTGTTTTAGTATTAAACCCTGATATTAAAGTTAAAATCATCGTATACCTATTTTATTTGTTTAGTATCGTGCTAATTTCATGTGACTCTTTGACATTTACAAACGGCCAAACAGGTTCGTTTACTTAGTTTTATGCATGAACTGTCATTACTTTAGGTGTGTTCAGAAGCAATTTATTAAAAAACATAGCCTTAGCACGATACTACATATTTAGAAAATGTTTGAAGTTAAGAAAGAGTTTGTACTCTATTTAAAATATCATGCTTATATCCTAATTTTAGGCTGTTTAAAATTTTGCTCCTCTATCTTCATAAAAAAAACTGTAGGAACGGGTACGTCAGCTAAAACCTTTATCGATTTGGGATTATTGTCAAACCATATAAAGTTCATAGAGGGACAAAAATTAACTTTTGGTAGTGGACCGTGGAATGATGGCATATCGGTTAATGCTTCTTTGAAAACGACGATGGTATTTCCATCATTCATATCATCTAATTATAATTAATTTTGGTTAAAATTTGATGAAAAGCGTTAAAAAATGTAAGCTCTAGTTTGGTGAACAGTGATGGGCATACAGACTTACAAGCCTTTCCATGACGTCATGATTGAAATCTCAAATTTCCCTATAATCAAGTAAAATTAATTTAAGTGTTGCCATTTTACTTCTATTTACATTTTGTTTCACTATTTAATGGATTTTTCAACTTCATAGAACTTTTTCAAATTGTCCTATAAAAGTCTAAATAAATTAATTAGGAATAGCATAAACCTTAAGAAAAAAATGCACGACTGGGTCGCACGAACTTGCTCTTATGTAAAAGACAAAGAATTTCAAAAATGAATGTTATTGGAGAAAAGCTATTCATAAGCATAAAATTCATTTTTTAAATGACTTAAACAAGTCCTTTGGTAGTTGGAGCTAAGCACAGGATGCCATGTGATTCAAGCAAATATTTCGTTGTATGTAGTGGTTTCTTAAAAAAATAATCTTTTACATACAAAATTTTTAAAACATTTTTAAGAAAAAAATTTGGTACGCCAATTTAAAGTTTTTATTATTGTTCGAATAAAAATTTAATTTACAAGAAAAAATATTGAGCCGTTTTTGAGATATCGAATTTTTCAAGAAAAAATAGGTCAAAAATTCAAAAAATAAGTTTTGAAATGCAATGTTTTTTAAACTTTTTAGAAAATTCCTTATGAAAAATTTCATTAAAATCCGTTATGCCGATAAAGAGAAATTCAAAATTCGAAAAAATCGTTCTATGTTAGGTACAGTCAGTAAGATTTTGATTTCAAAATTTGTTTTATTAAATTATAGATCGTAAGAATTAATCGAAAGAAAAAAAAATCTTAACATAATTCAAGGAACCGTTTTCGAGTAAAATACGATTTTCGAAAGCCGTTTTTTAACGTTTGTATTGAGGTTGAGGGTACCGTTATTTTTAGGTAAAATAAATTCTTTTTCCTACATCTTCTAACTTGTATTAAGAAACTTTTATTTATCAAGCCTTAAAAAAATCGAGCATGGGGTTTTTGAAATATTGAGTTTAAAAACAAAAATTTTGAATTTTTTTTTAAAATAGAAAAAAATTTTTTTTTTTTTGAAAATTTGAATACACAATAACATTCAAATACGTGTGGGGGGAAAAAATTAAAAAGATATCTGACAAGCTTAAAGAAAATCGGCAGAGCCGCTTAGGCTTTAGACGAACAGACATACCCACTTTTTTCGTCTTCGCTATCATCGTAATGTCAACTTTGATCAAAACCTCGAGTTCGATTTTTTTTACGAATGCATAACTTGCCTTAAAGTACCTAGAAGTAGAAATAGAATAAGAGACAAGCAATTTCAAAACTTCATCAAGAATCAACAAATAAGTGTCTTATTATTCAAAGAAGAGAAAGGGATATTATGTGTCATTGAGCTCAACAATAGATAAGGCCTTAAAGCCCATTTTCTGAAACAGTTCATTCTTAAATATCTAATTGTTTTACTTCAACATGAGCACTGATGTGACTGTTTTTCGTGGAGAAAAAATAGAGCACAAATGTGCTTATCAGCAAATGGGTTATATGGGCAACTACATATGTATAAATATTAATTTTTTGTCGACTGACTCATTCTTATTAATTTATTCAAACTAAACAGACATTTTATGATATTATGATGTTTCAAATTGTTTGAAATGTTAATATTTATTTTTAGTCACGAGTTGTTTATTATTTAACTTAAACTCATTCATAAGAAAAAGAGCAAAGATTAGGAGCTTTTGATTTTATTTTTATAAAATATGCCAACATTAAGTTTTTATTATTGCACAAAATATACATACATACATTAAATTTTAAAAAAAATCATAGGCTGGTTCTTGAGATATCAAGTTTTCAAAATGAAATAAAATGTAAGATTTTTTATTTATGTTGCTTAGCAATGTTTTAAAAACTTCTTGGAAGCTTTTGTATATAAATTCATAAAAATTCCGTATGCCAAAACTGAGAAAGTCAAAAAATAGTTTTCTAAGTAAATTAGTTTCAATAATATCTTAATTTCAAATTACGATAGGTCGTCGTACACACTAAGCGAAACCGAAAATTTTGTATCAACATTCAAGGTGCCGTTTTCGAGAAAAATACGATATTCGAAAACGCTTATATGGAGTGCATTGTTGTTTTTAGAAAGAGCAACAATAAGTTCTCTAACCCTTTTAGAGATTATTAAGAAACTATTATAATACTATAACTTTAAGAAAATCGACCATGAGGTTGTTTAAGAACGAATTTTTTAAAAATAATATAAATTTAAATTTTAGAAGCTTTAGCATAAAAAAAGTTATCAAAATAGGGAAAATAAAACAAAAACAATAGTTCTAATAAAGTAACAATAATAACAATTTTTTGGATTTTTTCAAACACCGGCTAACATTTACTATACTTATAATTTTTGTTGGTTTTTAATCTGTGGAACAGTTTTTGAGAAAAAAATATTTGCCATACAGCAATATAGCCATTATATTTGGCTATATTAAGAGAAATTAAAAATTGCATCGATGTAAAAAGTTTGAAATTCTATTTCCCAAGTTTAAGAAAAATCCGTCGAGCCGATAAGACTGCAGTCGACCAAACAGACAGAATTACGAGACCCACTTTTTTCGTCTTTCCTAGTTTTCACAAATGCATTACTTACCATATTGTACCTTTATATTGCGAATAAGAATGTACCAGCAAATTTTACTCATAGAACCGTTTATTAACCGCAGCATCGCTTTCGATAAAAAAAAATTTATACAAGACAACTAGAAAAAATATTGCATCTATATAAATAAAAATGAATCGCAAAATGTGTTGCTAAGCGTTAAACTCGAGAACGGCTCGACCAATTCGCCTAATTTTTTTTTTTTAAAGTTTTTGTTAAGGTTCATGGAAGGTTCTTATGGAGAGAAAAAATGTTTATTGTGGGTGTGTGAAAGTTTAGTGTTACAAAAAATCGTTTGCTTATTGAAATACACTGACTGAAAAAAAAATAAAAGAAAACTTTATAGCTAAGGAAATAATTTCTTCATTTATAATAATAATTAATAATTCTACAACAAACAACAAAATAAGAATAAGAGAATAAGAGAATAAGAGAACTTAAATAAAGGTAATCTATATAAATAAAAACGAAAACCAATCGTGGTTTTATTTGTCGAGTGAGTTTACTTTTAGAACCAAGCCGCCTATTAGACGCGGGCGCAGCAATTTGAGTCGAAGAAATCGAAACGCTAGAAACCAAGCTTATTTTCAATCAAATCGGACTTCACTGCAACGTGAAGAGCGAAATGAAATTGAAAGGATTAGGATACATATTACAAACACGAGCAACGCGTCGTGTTCAAACTGCTTTCACAGTTTTACGAGCGGCTTTCAGTTACGATGTTTCAATTGACTACAGTTCCTACCAATGGATGAAGTTGCTATCGTAATGGTTGGAGAAAATTTGAAGCCTGTGATATAGTTTTGCATCGCAGGAATGATCGGTTACAGCGTGTGTATGAAACGCACCGCAACTATGATGCCTTACAATATCCAATCATATTTTGGAAAGGTGAAGATGGTTACCATTTCTTAATTAAGATGATAAATCCCAATACAGGTAATTAGAACATTTTTATCAGTTATGTATTAGGTTCGTTCGTTCAACTTTACTCAGGTTTGACGCAGGTTTTCTTAACAACCCTCAGAGTTGTCAACAAAAACTGAGGTTTTCGGTTTTCAAAAAACACCCAAGGGCTGTCAACTGTTTTGTTGACAACTAAAAGACAGACAAAATAATTTTGAGCTCTGATAAAATTTTAAATTTGTTATAAATAAGTTTTAAAAATGAACGAAAACAATTTTGCGTTGTTGCTGAATGTTTCATCTGATGAGTACAACAAACATTTAATTGCAAACACAAGCAATAACATGCAACATGCGAATCGCCGAACGACAACAAAAGAAATACATATGAAATCTCATATGACTTTTGACAGTTTGACCGTTACCTGAACTCGCCCCAGCAAAATACCTCGATCTACTTCAGGGCGACCCCAGTTGTATGTTGCCTGCTCTCGCGTCGGTAAACCGACAGCTTTATTTATTTACGCGACAGGTAATCAATCAAAAAATATCGTGTACGATAAGGCATTATATTGAAAATACCAGATTATGACTACTACTACTAAAGTCTTGCAATGGACAAAATAGGACACTTATAATATTGTAAGTCATCGTTGTTTATCATGGAGACATAAATCTATAAATATGAAAAGTGATCACTCCTAAATATGTTTTATTACTGTTATTTTTAGAAAAAAAGGCAGAACAACGTCTGCTGGGGAAGCTAGTATGTATATAAAATTTCGAACAAATATTGTTTAGATTTTTGAAAACAAATTCAAATTTGTTGTGTCTTAAAAAGTGTCTTGTGGATAGAATTTAACATCCTGTGCAAATCTTCCATGGGCTCGGACACAACTCGACGAATATTCTTTTTTAAGACTTATTTTGTTGATTTTTAAGAATAAATAGGAGTAGAACACATTCATAGCCCTAATTGCCAGGGACGTTTGTTATCATTAAATGACTTTTGTCGATATTAGATCAGCACAAATTTAAGATACATGAGGTTGATTTTGTAGCAGATGCCATCGGACGTGTTTTGAAAAGTTGTACAACAACATAAGGCTATCCAGATAGTTTCGGGAACGAATTTTTATGCATCCAAGGCTTTGATTCGATTGGCACGAATCGAACGCTGAACGACAATCGCACTAAGGGCCATCTTCGATTTCAGAACAATCAATTTCTGTGAACATTTGGCTATCGTGACGAGAATCGACGGTGACGGTTCAATTCTTGAATGACTTGAAGATACATATATTAATATTGATGTAAATTTAAAGTAAAAATACGCCATGATGTGATAGACTCACATCTTCGTCAATGCACTCGCTTAGAAAAAATTGTATCCTGAAAATAGATTCTGTACCAGATAAGATGCCAAAAATCTTTTTCAAACCGATTTGAGTGAGCATCAAGTGAACTTCAGGGAAGTCAGCTGGGTTCCTTTTTATTCCTTCTCTCTAAAAAATATGTTGTATCATGTGTAAGTAAGTTCTATTGAAATTCCTATACTGCACCTCTTGCAGGGTAATCTTGATAGATTTACTATTTTCAATACAAAACCATTACTATGTCAAGAAAACCAATTGCAATTGCTTTTGATTATTCCATATACTCGTATTAGCTTAACATGGATAGTGTCTTGAGCTTCAAGAACTTTGGACCCCACTTAAGTCTTAGTTTAGAGTTCATGGAACACATTATTTTCATTGTTAATAAAAGAAGTTCCATGCTTGCACTTATTGAACGTTGTGCAAAAGAGTTAAACGATCCACATGTGACTCTTTCTGTATACATCTTGAGTATACATAAGAAGTATACACAACATAAATGTATTCGTTTTGCTCTAAAGGGTCTTTCATGGACGGATCCGCACAGCCAATATCAAAAGCGTGCCAATAATGATATATCTATTCATCAACTTATAAATTATCAAAAATATATTCTCGATTTCTTAACCCGTATCGGCATTAATTATAGTGGAGGATCTTACAACCTGCGAAAATTTGAACTTCTGCACGTTGATTTTCATAGCACCAACTACGGTATATGTACATGATCCTTTTAACCGTATGTGTTAGCTCTTAAATATCAACGCCTCTTCTGTTGACTTTGACATTAGAAAAATGAGATTAAAAATAGTTTCGAACCCGTGCTCTACAGTCGTGATTGTCAACAGCTTTTTATCAATAAATATTTGTAAATTGTGTAATTTTTTAATTTTACTAATTTTGTATATTGTTTTTCATTCGTGTAAGTTTGGATTCCTTTACTATGTAGCCCTTGATTCCAGGTTTGCTGCTTGCTCTAAGCTCATTACAACTCACTAAAACTCAGAAGTGAGATAAATGAGTTACAGTAAGTATAGTCGGTGTATTTCTAAATAATATAAAATACTTAATTGTTTCAAAAAAAGAAACTCAAAAATTAAATTAACAAAAAACTTAAGATATTTAAAAAACAAACATAAAGACAAACACAAACATTCTCCACTTCAATATCCTTCATCTAATCGTTAATCCCCCCTACAGCAAAAACAAAATTAGGCATTGTTGAAATCATTTTAGACACTGACCCCATTTATCCATCATCATGTCAGTCATTCACTTTCGTAAACATACAAAATTAAATCTATACCAAACGTACGTTTTTCGAATTAAATTTTTTTTGCTTTCTTATTTATCTAGACGTAATATATTTTTCGCACAACAATCACGTCTTTGTTGACAAAAAATTGTTTTGACTTTAAAAAATAAAAACAAACTCCATTTGTGCAATTATGATGATGAAGCTATGACAGTCAACTTGTCGCATTTTACCAATTAAGTCTCACATGATTCAAAAAATTATTCAAATCCAAAAAGAAGTTATTGTGTTTAGCTTCCTCAAAATAACAAAAAAAAAATAAGAAATTGCACACAAACAGCTAAATTTCGCAAACAAAGATTCAAATTAAATTAATGCAAACGGGGTGTTTGACACCATAATTTGAATTTCATTTTTAATAGAAATCCAAATTGGGTGTTGGATATGACATGACAGAACGATGATAAGCCGCGGCAGCGAGGAGCTGGAAGTGAATTCGCGTGTGGCCAAAAAATAAAATAATAAAACCATTATCTTTAATGTTCCGGGGGTGTCGGGGTGCGACGCACACGGGCTGATGATTTGAAAACATTAGTATCTCTTAAAATACTGCTGAATTTTATTCACGATACAGTTTCAGTTAAAGATTCGAGAAAAAAACCGAATACCCTAAAAAGTGGGTTTAACTTTTGTATCACTCGGGATATTTGAAAGCTCGACGCTTAAAAGAATCAACGTCTTTATAATTTAGTGCCTGCCATGCACCGATAAAAGCGAAACTTGTTTAAAATCTCATGTTTGTGGAAATATAAATATAAGAAACAAGGCTCTCAATTTCAATGCTCTTATATAGGCTTGGTATTAATTATTTTTTTCTAAAAGGAAAGACTGTAATGGTATCCAATTAGGAAACTAGTTGATGGGTATGTTTCAAGAAAAAAATCCGTCTACTTTAATGGTATATCACCAATGTGGACAATATTTATCGAGGATTTTTAGAGGAGGCTTAAGCTAAGTTTAGACGATTGTAAGATGCAAAATTGTCAGCTCACACGGTCTTGAAGAATTTGTTCCAAAATCTGACAGCTGGTTGGCAATGAATAACCCGATAATGACAAGCTTGTTAGGTCGAAAATAGTCAGTTTACAAGTTTAACTTGTATAGTAACTTCGTCAATCCATTGACAGGTATTAGGTCCAAAAAATTTAAATTTTTTTCCGCGTTCAAGTTCAATAGAGAGAAGAGCGAAGAGTGTGCACTATTAGGTCCCCCGAAATTGTTCCTTTGTAAAAGAGACTAGGAATTTTAAAAATTGATATTATCCGAGAAAAATATTCATGTGTAACATTTATTTTCAAAGGCTTAAACAACTCCTTTGCAGGTCGAGCTTAAAACAGAATGCATTGTGATTTCTTAAGCAAATGTTTCCTGTTTTACGCAAACATGAATTTACAAAAGAACAAACATTTTGGAACGCCAATTTTAAGTTTTTATTATTGTGGAAATAAGAACTTAATTAACAAAAAAACGGACCCGTTTTTGAGATATCGAATTTCCGACAAAAATTTGATTTAAAAAAAAAATGCTTCTGAACGCACCTAAAACAATGACATTTCCTTCAAAACACTGGGTAGACCTTTTTGACGTTTGTGAATGTAAAAAGAGTCATGTAAAGTTAGCACGATACTTAAACAAAAATGAAATAGCTATTTGAAGATTTTGACTTTAATAAAATGGTAGAGAGAGTATTTCGTATTTCGTATTTATTAATAAGAATTTCACATTAAGACTATAATCTTATTATAAGTGAAGGCTTTACAATATTTAAGAATGTTCGAAAATGTTTAACAAAGCAAGATATACATAATAATTATTGAATTAAGTTTATGTTAATAGAAATTAAATCTAGCATTTTTTCAATTTTTATTTACATAATTCTTTATTCATTTATTTATTCTTTTTACTTAAGTATTACTGGCCAAGTGTTTAAATAGACGTTTTTTGAATGTGCTCGCGTTAATGATGCTTCTGATCGTTGTCGGTAAAGAGTTCCATAATTGAGTGGCATGGACAAAAAACGTACGCTCCGATTGCAGACAATAAAATCTAGGTTGAATCTGGTTCGCGGTTCTTAGTGAACTACCAAAAACTAATCGGTTGTACAGGTACTCAGGTTGACGAGACTGCATAATTACATGTAAATGGATAAGTGACCTAAACTTTAAGAGATTATCGAATGTCAGACCCATTATTTGTTTTGAATAGCTGGAAATAACATCTTAGTTTTGACAGGAACAAACCCTTGGGATGACCATAATAGGCGCAAAGCACTATATAGTTTACCAATTGTAGTAGCTGCATGATCAGTCCAAGTTAAAGTTTCGTTGAAAATTATCCCCGGGTTCCTAGCAGAATGCACATAGTCAATGGTTGATCTACCAAGTCGAACCGGTGGAAAACTTGACGTATCTAAGATGCGTTTGTAAATGCATAATGTCTTTGACTTCCCTGGGTTGAGAGAAAGGTTATGCTTGAGAGCCCACTGCAGAATAATTTCTAGGTCTTCATTAATATGGCTGATAGCATTACGTATGCCATCTAGCGGACTGCATAAGTATAATTGGACGTCGTCTGCAAACATATGAACGTTGCAAGACTTAACTAGATGAGGAATTTCATTGACATATAGCGAAAATAATAGCGGCCCAAGAATGGAGCCCTGTGGTACTCCTGCAGGGACTGCAAGATATGAAGACAACTGGTTTCCCACTGCCACACATTGCTGACGAGCAGTTAAATATGAGTGCAAAAGTTTTACTGAATAAGAAGAAAAGCCGAAATCATCCCTAAGCTTTTTACAAAGTATCAGGTGATCGACCGTGTCAAACGCTTTGGAAAGACCAACAACGTTAAAAAAGTAGCACAACTAGTGTCCATCGATCTTCGAATATCATCTACAACAAGTAAAAGAGCTGTCTTGCAACTTCTGCTTTCTCGAAATCCTGATTGGTTTGAGCTTAAAAGGCAGTTTGTATTTAGGTATGCTTGGAGTAATGCTGCTAAATTTGATTAAAATTTTTAAAACCGTACTTTTAACATAGTATCATACTAAAACAGTTTTAGGATTGTACTAATTCGACTAAGAGTATGAGCCATTATTTTTAAAATTTTGACATGCAATGTTTTTCTTTTAACTTTTCAGAAGCTGTAGTATAAAAAAAAACAAATTCATTAAAATCCGATTATCAGAAAGTAGTCAGAAAAAATGGTTCTTTACATGGCACTTTTAATTAATAAATTCCTAATTTTAAATTTTCTTTTATTGAATGATAGATTGTAAAAATTAAGGGAAACCGAAATAGTAATATCATAAGTGACATTTTCGAGAAAATTACGATTTTCGAAAACTATTTTTAAGCATTTCACTTCATTTTTAGATAAAATATTTTTTACTTTACATCTTGCAGATAGTATTTAAAAAGTGTTTTATGTCAAATTTCAGAAAATCGAGCATGCGCTTTTCGAAATATTTAGTTTCCAAAAAATAAATTGGGAATTTTGTAGGCCCCAAAAACTTTGAAAATTTGAATACTCAGCTCATTTCAAACTTTTTAGAAGCTCTAGTCTAACAAAATTGATCAAAATAAAATGTACTGACAAAATCGAAAAAAAAAATAGTTATATAGGTACCATTAATAACCGTTTTTTATAAATTTTATTTCAACATTATCTAGATTTTAATAAATAATTTTTTTTGTTTTTTTTTAATCTGTGCATCAACTTTTGAGAAAAAAAATTGTATTTGTAAAAAAAAATTTAAAAAAAAAAACGTTTCGGGAGAAAATATTAAAAATGCATTCAAAAAAGTTGGAAGAAAGTGGAACAGATAGACAGAATTGTAAGACCTACTTTTTCGCATCTCCTAGGGTCTACCACGATATCTCGAAAACAATAATCCAGAAAGCAAAAATCTCGAAAGTAAAAATCTCGAAAATAAAAATCTAGAATTGTAAAAATCTCGAAAAAAAAAATCTAGAATTCTAAAATCTAGAATTAATATATTAATTCTAGATTATTAATAACTGTTTAACAAAACCACGACTGAGACTGACTAGTAAACTACCCATGACAGAGTTACCCAGAACTCAAAAGAGAGTAGAGTCCTGGCATAAGAGGCTTAAGGTTTTAGTTGGAAGGCCGCACATTGGTTTTTTATTGTTTATTTTCTCAAACAAGGAATAAATTGTTGAATAAACTAAATATGTTATGCGTTTAATTAAAGTGTGAACTCCTTAAATAGGTAAAAAAAAAATCTCGAATTTATATTTTTTTTCGAGATTTTTTTCGAGATATTGTCTTTCGAGATTTTTGTTCATTCGAGATTTTTGTGCATTCGAGATTTTTGTCATTCGAGATAACGTCATGATCCCCATCTCCTATTATCATAGTGTCAAGTCTGATTAAAATCTCGAGCTCGATCTTTTTACGAATGCATAACTAACTTAAGTATCACAAGTAATAGTAGTAAACGATATTTTACATACGAGTATATCACGCCTTTTTTTTAGAAAACTGAAAGTCAAAAATTAGCATACGAAATAAAATGGAACATGACTAGAAATAGGGTATATGAAGGCTCAAACATGATATTAATTTTATTATTTAAAAGAATTGAACTTCTTCTTTATTAAAGTCTTAATAAAAGTAGGTACACTAAAGTAATCCATTTCTTAATGCATCGGTAAATGATGTTCACATTAGGCGATGCGATTTTCCTTATTAGTTCAGTTCAGAGACGAGCCTGAGCTGTCAAAAAAGCATCGTTTTTCTTTTTCGTTCTGGTCGTGTTCCGATCGTGTTCAGAGTGCGCTCTCTGAGCTCAAAATAAAAAAAAACTAAGCAGACAGAATTAAATGCTGAACACAAGCATTTGATGCAAAATGGATCATGAGAATAGTCGGTCTAGTGCAGAGAGTAAAATTATGTGTGTTTTTTTGGCAAAAATATCAGCAGTGAAGTATGATTTTAAATGTATTACAAATACAAACTCTTCACTGCCCATAAAAGCAGAAGTAGGATCCAACTGCGATTAGAATTTTGACGTTTGCTCAAGTCTCGAATATAAATGTTGGTACAATTGAAAACTCTTGTGTATCTCGACAGCATGTTCGAAGGGTACGATAAGTAGTTTGTTGTGTAGCATTTTTCATTTTTCACTGAGAGTTTACTCCTTTTACCGTTTGCTGCACTTTTTGAGATTTCATGTTTTAACTGCAACCAAACTAACGCGAAACAAAAACGGGATAAAATTAAAAACGCTGCCGACAGCATTTTTATCAGAAAAACGCTGCATTTGGTATCGTGTTGGTTTCATAGAAAGCTGTGTAATCTCTCCTAAACCAACGCGTTTTTGTAGCAGCAACATAAGGTCTCTTAGGCTAGGCGCGCACTTTCAATTTTTAGTTGCACAATTGTTTGGTTGCTTATAGAAAACAGATGAACTATTTGGTTGTTTGTCCGCGCAGGTGCGCATAGCGAACTCATTTTAGACAATCGTTTTTTTAGGTTGCTCGAATCAAGCAGTTGCGAAACTAAAAATTGAATGTGTGCGCCTAGCATTAGCTGTCTGATTTAAGTAACCCATGGTTTCATGTGTGTCCGAACACTAACGCGACAAAAATAGTGTTTTTATATTAAAGGCTTTTTACAAGAAAAAAGTTGCAAATTTTTGTCTCGTTGGTGACGAACTCTTTTAGAAAGCTGTTTAATAGCTAACGCATTTTTGTAGCAGCGAAATGTCGTTGTCAGCTGTTATACTTGAGTTAAACAGCGATATAAAAGAGTTACTAACGCGACAAAGCCTTTTTCTGAAAAACACTGTTGAGAAATCCAAAACAAACTAAAGTCTGCGAACAGATCCCTTGACTTTTGTTTTGATATTTGTCAAAAAAAAAATACACAAACAACTCCTGTGTTATTAGGAATGGCTGGCCAACAGAAAAGGTAAACAAAAATTGATTTAAATTCGAATGAATAAATAAAAACCAAAATATATATATGGATGCAGTACATGGAAAGTAACACCCACTATCAAACTGTCACAAGAAAGCTGCAAACGTTCGTAAATAGATGTCTGCGAAACATCTTGCGGATTTTCTGGCCTAACCGTATCTCCAATGATGAACTTCATGCGAAGACAGGTCAGGAACCCATCGGCTCTATAATACGAAAACGTAAGTGGCAGTGGATTGGACATACGCTTCGAAAAGGCCACGAGTGCATTGCGAGTCAAGCGATGCAATGGAACCCTCTCACGCAGCGAGGCAGAGGAGTGGGCCGACCCAGAAGTACTTGGCGAAGAACGGTCGAAGAGGAATCAGCACAACTGGGGAAGAGTTTGGAGAGAGCTGCGGTACATCTCCAGAAACCGTACACGATGGCGCGTAGGAGTAGTGGAGGCCCTATGCCCCGTAAGGGGAACCACACGGACGTAATAGGTCCGAGGACCTGAGTAGTAAAATATATATTTGCAGAAACAAGAAAATTACAAGGAGCAAGGCAAAAAGTTTTTGGGGTTTTTTTTTTCAATTAAATATTTTACAACTAGTCAGTAGTACCAAATTTAAAGTTGAAAAATCGCGGATACGTTTTTTTGGGAAATCATACTTAACTACGGATATTTTTGCCAAAAAATGAAATAATAAGTAAAATAATAAGTAAAATATAAAATTTGTATGGCTTAATTTTGTTTCAGGATTTTAATTATAGTAGCGAATCTTGGTTTATGTTTCTATTTGTTGAAGACAGTAACAGTTTAATTGCAAAATGTCAAATGCTGACAGCTTTGTGTTCAGATGTGTTTCAAAAACAATTCAAAGCGCACAAAACATACGTTGTTCTGAGGATGTTCAGAGCATTGGAGATAAATAGATCCTTCTGTAGAACCAATTTTTGTTCTAAGAACATGCCCAAGAATCATTTCCCAATATATTTGTCATTAATTTTATTAAAAAATTATCATGAAGACCATTTTTTTTAATAAATTGATTAGTAAATTTAAATGCAAGAAATGCTACGCGTAAAGATCAAATACATGCGACATAGTCTTTTGTTTTATTTCATGAAATTTCGAAGTTCATAAATTCAATAAAAATGTATCTGTATGATATTTCTATATATCTGAATTTTTTTTTAATATGGTTTCTGGAATGTCTTGGAATTCAAATTCTGTTTTGCTAAAAAAATATTAGAAATAAAAAAATGAAGGTTGCTCTTCGGTTCCTCTCAGGCAGAGTGGAAATCGCTAACATGAGGTAACCATGTGTTGCAGCACTGTTGGGTGCTACTGTCTGCCTATTTGTTGTTTTATTTTTTTTTTTCAGACAACGCGTTGATCTTCATTTTCTGTATTTTCAAAACAAGCTAATTCCCTGCACGTATTCGTAATTGCTAACGATCTGCTAAATTATGTTTGAAATCACAATCTTATCTGTCGATCAATCGTGAGTTAAGGGAGCAGTGGGAAGCAGGCTATGGAGTAGAGTTCATAATGTGTGTAGATTGGCTTGGCGATTGCGATTTAATTTAGAACTCGAGGAAGCAAGTTGATATCAGCAATCGTTTGCATGCTTCATGATATGGATAATAAGCTCATTACCATTGTGATTAGTGTTATGTTAATTTATATTGCAAAGTATAGACATACAAAATTCAAAGCGTGCAACCTACTCTTCATGCAAATTTCAATTCGGGATAGGCAGCAGAGGTAACTAATCTATGCGTTGATGGTAGATTCACACCTATTGAATTATAATTATGGGTATATTATTATTTGCACATGCCTAAAACTATTTTTGTATTTTTATCGTGGTCTTAATAAATTATTAGTAGAGGTTTACCTAAGAAGAATTTGAATTGAAACTTGTTTGTTGAAAACAACAATTTTATGTTCACGTGATGAAAGAGTGATTTCGTTTGGATTTTGATAATTGTTTGCTTTAAATTTGACAATTTCAACGAAGGAAAGAGTGTGTTTCAATAAATGAACACGCTAGACGAGAGGAATCTGGAGATCTGCTTTGGTTTTCACGAAAGGCATAGGTTTATTATTTAAATACTACTACTAGTACTCCTAAAATAAAATAAATAAATTACAAGTCAAAGGCTCGTGACCAAGTATCGAGTCCGAATAGCTAAAATGAGAAGCGCTTTTCATAAGAAGAGGTACTCTTGACGGATTTGTCATTTCCTTGCAACCCCTGAAGCACATTTTTCAAATCGATCACAGACCATCTGCATGAGAGTCCTAACGCACTTACTATTATTCCAATGGGTAGGTACAAAGGTAGAAATGCAAGCGGGCTTGTGCCATTTGGACAGCATAGACTCCTTTGACTTGTGGATTTAATGGGATACGAATACGATGAGCTCTTTTATATCTAAAGTTCTGAAGTTTATTTACTCGCGGTCTAAAGATTGAGGTCAGAATTCCTCGATGTTTGTCTTAGATCTACTTCTCCAGTCTTTGAATTTCAGTTTTGATAGTTGGTTAAAGTCGCTAAGAAAAAACTTTCCGAACGTCTAGTGCGTTGAACTAAGCTTGTCACAAATTGCAGCCTTTTCAAGAGCTGTTCACCATACAGCCGAAGCCAACTCAGTAACAAAGATGTGACATGTTGCAGCATGTGCACACCTCTTGCTTAAAGGTGACGTCCATCTATCCTCTTGAATTCAAGCACGCTTGAAAACCATATATTTCCGCATTTGGAATAAACCACAACCACCACGATACTCCTACTAGGGGGCCTACCTCATAGATAGTCTGAGAAAGAGAGGTTGCACTACGCAACACATCTGTAGCTCCTGGGCACTATCTCCTGTGGTGCCAGAATATAGCTTCCGGTGGAGCTTCGCAACCGAGGTCAACCAAGGCCACTTACAGATGAGTTACTGCAAAACTCAGGGCCTGTCCCAGCAATCGATCGAAGTAGTAACCAATCACTCGGAGTATGCACCGTTTTATTAGTCTTTGTTTTAGGAATGATTGTCCTAAGCAATCTTCTTGGTCTCAACGACCGTTTATTTTTAACATCATATTCCCAAGATCGATAAAACCAAAACATCGAACAAAAGAGAACATTATCTCAGTCGCTTAGTTTATGCTTTGGCCGTGACATGGTGATCACTATTGAGTTTTCTTAGTTGTCTAAATCTTCAGCTGGGTTATCCGGAGAAATAGACGTAAGCCGTTCCACCACGACAAGGTAGAACTCATCAGGGAGGAGAAGTTACAAGAAATCATACTGTAGCTCTCCTTACTACCAAGCTCCCGAGAAGAGGAGAATGAATACCACTATGCGGTAGCGTACCTCTTCTGACAGCCGCCCAGTTTTGAATTGATAACTCTGCTAGCCAGCATATGTTTGATCAGCTCACCAAGCGACCCATCTACCTTCAGATATGACAATGCAGTTACGATTGCATACCCCTTGGCATAATGGTGAGTGCATTGGACTATCAGGCAAAGGGTATTAGGTTCGATTCTAATGTCCCCTCCATTTCTGCAAACACGCACACAGAAATGATTTAAAGTTGTAAGTCACTAGGCTTAGTCTCTCTATGAGCCATCATGGCCTAATTTTTAGATGCAATCGCAGATGTGCTAACGTGCGTTGGCGCCTTCCATATCTAGAATTGCAACCATAAGTTAGGTTAGGTTAGGTTGTTGGGCTGACAATTGATGTCGCTATCGTCACACTTAGATCAATGTAGATCCATTATGTTACCCGTGAGTGTAATCACTCTTTTCTGATAAAAACCTATGTATTCTGTTAATCAGTCAAGCCATTTTGAGGCATTGACGAAGTTCAATATGTGAATTCCTGAAATATTAGAAAGATCTTCTAGATTGTCAAAGAAGTAACTACCAAGCCATTTCCTTCTCTGGTGGCATAGTGAAGGGCAATGGCAGAGAAAGTGTGATGTGTCTAGGAATCTCCAATGAGATCGGACTTTCCTTTGATTGCATCTTACCAGTCGGCGGATTGGGCGGTCTACCTTTTTACTTCTTTGGATGGCTGGGAAAGTACCCTTCCTGTCTTCTTAGGATCATTCGCCAGAAAAGCACGAGCGTTTTGAAGTCGTTGAGTTCGTTGTCGATGAGTTCCTCCCAACTCCGCTTTCCAAGTCGTTTGACCGTCTTCTTACAGTTGGAGATTCTACTCCGAACTGAAGTATGTAGTCAACAATCTTGAAAAGGTGGAGCTGGCAACGGTCTTCTTCCTCTTGTGTAATTGACATTGTCGTTGTCTTTGTAGTCTTGTCTTCTTGTTGTTTGTAGTTGTTGTTTGTCACTGGCGACTTCTCCCCTCCTCCTGTTGGAAGGCAATGCCCGCGCAGACAGCCGTGACTTCTGTCGACGTGTCAGCGTATATCCCCGCTGGTGTTTTGTTGGTTTGTTGTCTCTGATCCATGGTCTTATCATTGTGGGTTTCTCGTAGTTGGCTTTAAACTTCAGCAGATCGGCTGAGGATTTAATAAATACAAATCTACAGCCGATCAGCTGAGGCTTCAAACGTAAGCCTCCCCACCACTCCAAGGTGCAAACCCGGCAGGGAGGGAATTGCAACCATAGTGTACTCTGTATATTGTAGATGGAATAATCGAAAGTTCGTACTTGTTAGAAGTATAATCAAAACATTTATGTATGGAATTTAAAGTCGTTCGTGTTCAACGGTTAATGTTGCAGCAGAAAATTATATTTTCGATGGCTCAGTTACACATTTCGATGGAAACAGCCACTTTGTCTCATTAATTATTCGCTGTGAGCTCCTCTAATCACGCTATGCCGACTTTTTACAATAGACCAATGATTTAACGTATCAATCGATAGGACCGCTTCTCGATATAACATGTTTATCGAACTGAGTTTTCAACAAGTCCATTTTTACACCCGTTATTTGTCTTGTTAAAACCATACATCATTAAAGTCTAGATCAAAGAAGTAACGTTGCAACATGTATCTGTAGCGATCTCGATTAATTGTAATATTGAAGTCAGTTTTACCAACGTAAAAACCGGTTCAATAACACCACCGGCATGAAAACCACATCACACCATTATTTTTTGTGGACGTTTCTTGAAACGCATCAGGGTTTTTACATCACCAATAAGGCATAAATTCTGTTTATTGACGAATCTGTTCCGCGAAAAATGCGCTGCATCACTGATTTTTCGTCACCCACTCGTAATGTTGGTAATTAATTTGCATTATTTGTAAACGGTCTTCATTCATAAGCTTTACGACTATGTTGTCATTGGCAGTTTGGTCATTCAAGTAACCAAAAATGCCCTGAACTTAGGAAAATAAAAAAAAAACAGTGGCTAATGAACTCAATTTTGAGAGGCGAAATTGAATCACGCATTTCTCAAATGATCACACGTCACAAACACTCGCCGTAATGTTCATGAACATAAAAATGCTCTTCGATATTATCTTTACTTATAATCCATACACAGAAACATACATACATAAATATATACATATCTACATTTGTTCCTAGTTGCGATAAGGGCAAGATATGGTTTTGACAAAAATAAATTATTAATAAAATCTTTACAACACGATAATAAGGACAGTGAGACTTCTTCCTTTCATATGCATCGAAACCTTAATTCTATATTGTTCTTTTAACTTTTGTAAAAATTAAAAAAAAAGCTAACATCAGCCACCAACTAAAATACTAAAGTAATGAACTTGAAAACGACTACAATGATTTTGATGAAATACTTGCTTACATTTGTCTCTGACAGACGGCGCGCGGTGTAGGCCATGTTTAAGAAATGAGTGATACACACTTATTGTAATTTGTATTAAATAAAATTATTTGAAAGCCTAACCTAACCATTTGTCTTGTGCACGGAGGGAAATCGATTGCTTGGGGTTCTGCTGTACACTTTCACGGACGGAAGCGATGTTCTTGAACGATCTTGCGTTCCTTTGACGTACGAATGTTGGCTGATTGATTACCGAACCGGTCGTCTCACCGGTCAAACGTCGAAATGTCGACTGTGAAGGGCCACGACGACGTCTACCATAAAACGGGCGCAACACGGAAACTTTTGCGAACAACCATTTTGAAAATAAAGTTTTATTATTTAGGCGTACTGTTCAATCGTGTTTACTTTCCAGAGTAATTTGACATCAGTATCTGATTGATAAACAGCAGATTTGACAGATGTCACCGAAATAATTTTTAGTGTTTCGTTTTCAGTGGTGCAGTTTTGACAATTTTAATAAAAATAAAAATAAAATTAAAATTAATAAAAGTTGTATAAATAGATTATAAAAATAACAAATAACTACAAATATTTATATTTAATTTATTTAATTTTTATTAAAATTTTGTCACCAAAATAACAAGGCCACTACAAGCTGCCAAAATCTACCCGCGCCAATTGCAAAAACCCTTAATTGTAGTTTGTTTTTCAGTTTTTTTCGTGCTCTTATTTATTGGAATGTGAAATCCATAAAATAAGTGAACGAAAAAATAAACATTTTTAAGTCGAAAACCTCAACAATTCCAATTTTAGAAAACTTAAAAAAAACTCACAAAATCCTGGTAGTCCATATTAGCCACGCAGTCCATAGTCCGACTCCATCAGATTTTCCAGCTTTTCGGGTCAAAGCAATGTCGGTCCCGTAAGACACAAGAGCAAGTCCATGCAACCAAGTCATGCATTTATAATTTTGTTCACGAATACGTAAACGCATGATGATGGTCAACGTCAAGTCAATATGAACCGAACGTGTTCTACAGCAACTTGCTGCAGGAAAGAGACGTGTTTCAATTGCAAGCAATTGCCATCCGAGTGACAATACTCGTACACCCTCCTCGCCACCCTCGTTTTTGACGAACGTTTCTTTTTTTTTTATATTTTTTATCCGACTGTCTGTTTGGCAAATTATATTCAATTTGTTTGTTTCACTGGTTTTGATTATCTGAGTTGAGTCGAGACTGGGCGACTTGGACGCGCTGATGGCATTGTTGCTAAGTGCAATTATTTTGTTGCGAGGGGGAATTGAATTTTTTTTTCCTTTTTTTTTGTTAAACATTTCTAAGTAATTTCCCTTTTTTTTTGTGTCTTGCTTTCGGTATCTTAAATTAAATTGTAAACAATATAAATTTACCTCTGTGCAGCTAGACAAAAGGTTGAGAGGCTTTTATTGCTACTGTGCGCGGATAGCAGCGGGAGGTGGACATTATTTTGTATCTACACATCAACGTTCACCACACACTTTGGCGAAGAAGATGCATATACCTAAATACGTTTTAGACTAAACAGAGAGGTAGGTGGGAAAACATGTGACCGACAGAGGTAAAAGACCTTTAAGTGGAGGTGCGATTATGTATATTTGAACACAGGTGATAAATTAGTGGAAATTATCACCCCGACTCAGGTATTTGCAAATAAACAATTAAAGACAACTCCAGAGGTAAGGAGTGCATTCCATGTATGTGAACTGAACAAAGTGCAATGAAATGGGCTTACAATGCATTTTCTTTGTTGATACTGGATTTACTACAGCCTATTGAAAACTTCAACTCATAATTAGATATAGGGTATAGGGCAAATAGGGGTGCAATTGCCACTTAATTTTTGGTACATATGTTGGTATTTGATGTATTAAAAATGTGCAAAGGTAAATTATATTAAAGTTTTAACGTAAGAAAGCAAGTTTTTATAAAAAACTATTTTACATTGTTTTACCTTCATCCAACAAAAACGTTAGTCAAAAACAACATATCGTCCCCTCAGAAGCAAAGTGGCTTATCTCAAAATCTATAGTTTTTCACAAAAGGGATTTGAAATAATTTGAGTCTTAAAAAACTAATTTCCGTCTAGAGGTTATGCGAAGCGGCAAAAGTCGTAGAACAAGAAAATTATTATTTTTTTTTCTTTATCAAGTGGTATAAATACATTTTTAAGAAAATCACTAAAAAAAAAAACATGACGACTGACACGAAACTGAAAGTGTCAGTTTACAGATGAATAGTTCAGGGATGATATCTAAAATGCAAAAGGACACAAACGCCCTCACGCCTTCAGTTTAAGAAGTATTTTTATGAAAGTTTGACAGAAAAATAGATTTTTTTTTTGTGATTTTTTCTGTATACTCAACTCAAAATCGCTAAATTTTGAGATAAGCTACTTTGCTTCTGAGGGGACGATATATACACAATTGGTTTATACTCGTAATACAAGTTTTGTTTTCTGAAGCATATAATTTGGATGGATCCTTAACTGGAATAAAAATATAACGGGTGATTTTTTAAGAGCTTGAGTTTTTTTTAAAAAAAAAACGCATAAAATTTGCAAAATCTCATCGATTCTTTATTTGAAACGTTAGATTGGTCCATGACATTTACTTTTTGAAGATAATTTCATTTAAATGTTGACCGCGGCTGCGTCTTAGGTGGTCCATTCGGAAAGTGCAATTTTGGGTAACTTTTTCGAGCATTTCCGCCGGAATAGCCCGAATTTCTTCGGAAATGTTGTCTTCCAAAGCTGGAATAGTTGCTGGCTTATTTGTGTAGACTTTAGACTTGACGTAGCCCCACAAAAAATAGTCTAAAGGCGTCAAATCGCATGATCTTGGTGGCCAACTTACCGGTCCATTCCTTGAGATGAATTGTTCTCCGAAGTTTTCCCTCAAAATGGCCATAGAATCGCGAGCTGTGTGGCATGTAGCGCCATCTTGTTGAAACCACATGTCAACCAAGTTCGGTTCTTCCATTTTTGGCAACAAAAAGTTTGTTAGCATTGAACGATAGCGATCGCCATTCACCGTAACGTTGCGTCCAACAGCATCTTTGAAAAAATACGGTCCAATGATTCCACCAGCGTACAAACCACACCAAACAGTGCATTTTTCGGGATGCATGGGCAGTTCTTGAACGGCTTCTGGTTGCTCTTCACTCCAAATGCGGCAATTTTGCTTATTTACGTAGCCATTCAACCAGAAATGAGCCTCATCGCTGAACAAAATTTGTCGATAAAAAAGCGGATTTTCTGCCAACTTTTCTAGGGCCCATTCACTGAAAATTCGACGTTGTGGCAGATCGTTCGGCTTCAGTTCTTGCACGAGCTGTATTTTATACGGTTTTACACCAAGATCTTTGCGTAAAATCTTCCATGTGGTCGAATAACACAAACCCAATTGCTGCGAACGGCGACGAATCGACATTTCACGGTCTTCAGCAACACTCTCAGAAACAGACGCAATATTCTCTTCTGTACGCACTGTACGCATTCGTGTGGTTGGTTTAATGTCCAATAAAGTAAACTGAGTGCGAAACTTGGTCACAATCGCATTAATTGTTTGCTCACTTGGTCGATTATGTAGACCATAAATCGGACGTAAAGCGCGAAACACATTTCGAACCGAACACTGATTTTGGTAATAAAATTCAATGATTTGCAAGCGTTGCTCGTTAGTAAGTCTATTCATGATGAAATGTCAAAGCATACTGAGCATCTTTCTCTTTGACACCATGTCTGAAATCCCGCGTGATCTGTCAAATACTAATGCATGAAAATCCTAACCTCAAAAAAATCACCCGTTATAAGCAATATAAAGCCCTTTTTATCACAATTCAGTTAAAAGAGAAGCAGCATACAAGCTCAACTGAACACCGGACTGACGATGACGTCTAAATGCACTGCCTTTTTTAACTGAACTGACAACTGAACTGATAACTAAAGGAACAACTGATCGTCTAAAAGGGGCTTAAGACAACGTGGAGAACATAATAAGAAAATCACATAACCCTTTTAGCAAAAGTCAAAAGAATCCAAAAAGATTTTCAAAGTTGGTTTCTTCGCTTAATTTATATTAATTCAGTTTCACGTAATGTTCTTTTATTTTATTTGAATGTATAAAAACGACTGGGTTCATAATCATAAAAGCCATTTTTTAAATGCATTTATGCAAAAAATTAAAAAAAGAATTAAGAAAAAATGTTGGTAAGCCAACCTTTAATTTGTATTATTGTACAAATAAAATAAAATTGCAAAAGAAAATTGACCTGTTCTTAGGATATTTGTTTAAAAAATATATTTTTTAAATCCAAAAATAATATTTTTTAGTTTTCCATTACATAACGTATATCCCAAGTAAAAATTCTAACTCGAGTTTATGTTCAAACTTGCCGTTACGATGAAAGTAAGAAAGTAAAGACGAAAAACCAACTGTCTGTCTGTACGACTACAGCCTAAATGACTTAACGGATTGTTTTAAAGTTATAAGATGGCATTTTTCAATTATTATCCGAAATATTTTTTTTATTTTTTTTTTCAATCAAATAAATTAATAATTAATTATTTTCATTATACTCAATATTTAAGCTTTAGTAGTGACTAGAATAGACTAATTTTACCGGATAAAATAATTTTTTCTCACCGGAGCTTCTAAAAAACATTGCATACCAAATATTAAAAAAAAAAAAAACATTTTTAAAAAGCATTTATTTTTTTTTAATTTGAAGTTTCAATAACGCGTTGCTGATTTATAAATAGTTAGAAATGATGTTCTAAAATCTTTTTAAAAAACTTAGTTTTATTTCAAAAGCCACTACAAAGATTTTAAATATAGGTTCCAACTAGCCATTTAAAAACTGAATTTCATGCTTCTGAAAAATGTTCTCTAATAACAGCCGCAGTTTTATAAAGAAATATTTTAAAAATAAAGTTTGTAAGAAATAAAAGCAAGTTCGTGCGGCCTAGGCATACATTTTATTTATACTAAAACTATGGTGCTCTAAAAATTCCAAATACTTCTTTGCTTCTAGTAAGCTGTATTCACTTATAACTTTCGAAAGACAAAAGTGCCCTTTTGTCAAATAAACTCCATTTAACCCTATTTTTTACTTTACGACTTTGTTTTTCTCTGTAGGATAAACACTATTATGCATATGTAGGTGACGTACAAATTTTCGATAAATTTTGAAAATGATCTTAGATCCAAAATTTATAAAAATCAGAAGATTGATGCACATGTTCTGACGAAATTATGAATCGATTACTATAAAAGTGGAAATGTTGTGGATACAACCGACATGACGTTCCAACAGCACGAACCATTCATAAAGAGCATGACACTCTAAATGAGTAATTCGAGGACACTTTTTGACTTACGAGTACCTTTCGGACTAATATTAAATCGTACATCAAAACAAATAATTGATACTCTCAAAGTTAACGCAATGACGCCATCGAGTAAATTGAGTCAAATTAATGCAAGAAAGTCAACCAAAAGTGGACCTCCGAATATGTTCTACTAAGAAAAGGCGTGGGGGATCTTATATTCCATACTTAATGACATGAAATGTTGTTCTTCGAAATAAAAACCAAAATGAATGAGCTTGTTATAGTAAAATTTAAAAATTAAAGCCTATTCGACCTCGAATGTAACTATGCACAACTCTAGAGCATAATCTTTAAAGGCTAGAATCTGGCCATACATTTTAGGTATAAGGTACCTATTACAATCTTTAATTTATTATATTTTCAAGCAAAAGCGTGACAAAGTGTCTTTCTTCTTTTGAAAACTTTTTGGAATGCGATGTCATTCCTTACATTTGGCAGTTCATTTTAATGTTAGTGGCTTAGATTGTCACGCCATAAGTCTGGTATCGATTCACAGCCGCTGCCACCTAAAAACAAAATAAAATCAGGGCTACGGCATCTTGAGAGGAAGTTCCGAATCCTCCAAAAGTATAATTATGTTTTATCATGAACAAATGCTTCCCATGTAAGTACTTTTTTTTTATATTATACGCACACTCAAGGGGTTATGACTACCCTTATAATGTTAAATACACAGTGCGAGCACCTGCCATATATGGGAATTGTACTGGAGCTTCGGAAGAATAAAGGCTTTATGTTTATATATAACAACCAGATCAGATGGGGTAAAATACTTCTTGCATCGGCGGAGAAAACCCAAACACTTAGCAGCGTTTTTGGCAACGTCAAATATGTGATCACTCCACAGAAGATGGTCTGTGATGCACATATCGAGAACTGAAAGCTGATCAGTCTCCTCGATGCAAGTGCCGTTCATAGAAAGTGGCATTAGGGGAGGGTTGCGCTTTAACGACAGTAAACAGCATTGAGTTTTTGAAGCATTAAATTCTACACGGTTTTTGATTCCCCATTGGACAATGCTGTTAAGATCAGAATTTAATGAGCTTATCATACGCTGCCGTTTAAAGTCCACATCTGAAAGACAAGGATGTGAATCTAAAAACGAATATGAAAAGCTGAGGGTACTGTCGTCAGCGAAACAATTAGGTGGATTAGAAGTTTCAGACAAAAGATCATTTATGAATATAAGGAAGAGTGTCGGAGACAAAACGGAGCCCTGTGGCACACCAGCGTTTATTTTATGGATATCAGATTTGAAACCGTCCAATACTACTTGAAGAGAACGGTCCGAAAGGTAATTTCTAATTCAACGAAGAAGAGATTCGTCGATACCAAATGCACGCATTTTCGATAAGAGAGCTTGATGCCAAATTCTATCAAATGCAATATTCTCATTTCTCTAAAACGATGTAAAGATTTGTTCCACTCTTCGATGAGATATACCATCAGATCACCAGTGGACAATTATTATTGATTAGTATTAAAAAACTGAGGTAATTCAAAAAATCAGATCAAATAATATTAATTGATAATTTTTAATCTCCCATGATCAAAACATTTATCAATTCGATTGTTAAAAACTTCCCGATTCTGGTCAATTGATAAAATTCACAATTGTATTATAAGTGTTAAATTAATTTTTATTTGAATAGGAATTATAATAAAATAGTTTGGTTACAAAAACTAAAATAAAAATCATGATCATTTCTGCAGGGCTCATTAGGTTCATCCACTCAAAAATCTCTTGCAGCTACGTGCTAAAATACTCGATCCATCTTCCTATAATCGTCATGGTCATTGTAGAGTATTTATAATTCGCCCCTCATGAATTGTAAACAATTGATAAGGTCCATTAAGAAATCAACACCACAAAACTCTATAATTGCTCTGTTCCATAAAACGGGCCATCTGGTCAGACGCACAACCAACGAAAATTCGGACACATTAATATGTCTCCATATCTGCACCCATTAGTTCCAGACATAATAAGCAATAAACTAGCGGCAAGCACTCTTATCAGCTTCGAACTTTGAATTCACAACAAGATAATTCTCTTCCATGAAGCTTAATTTACCCTTAATATTCTATTCATGAATAAAAAAATAATTCTCTTGCTCCGTACTGAGCTCCCTCATTATTTAAAATTCATCTATGCCTCGCATAAATTTTATGCAATTTTTTTTTTGTTTTATTCTTAAAGTAACGTAGACGAAAACAATAATAAACAACAAGCTTACGATATCTAGGAGACCTCGAAATAACTATTGTTGGCATAGACTGGCTTGGCGTACGTGCGCAAAATACACAGACTGCTTGACTAACTTGCCCCATCTTTGTATCCGACCAAATCTCATCGTAGTCGTTTGCTCCCAAACTTGGAATTATTTATCGTACTGATTAGAACAGGGGAGTTTGAACAGACTACGGCCTTAATTAAGTGCAAATTTACTCTAAAACAGAAAGTATCTAATCTTCTCTTATGTTCCCATGAGAACGCTCGAGGAGTATAGCTTCGCACTTTTGTCTTTACGGGCCCAAAAATCCACCGATCTTGTGAAGGTACGAGTATCATACTGCTACCAACATACCAAATTTGATAAAACATGATCAACACTTTTGGCAATGAGTTTTTTTGTTTGCTGCCCGGATAGGAACAACTTACAAAATACGACTTCTGAAACTATAATTAGGTTGTTGATGCCAAGTTTCGTGTTTGTTTATCTCGCAGAGCAAATAGGCTCAACACGAGCAAATCGGCTGAATATAGCTTCTGTCCGAAATAAAGACGCACCGTATAAGTTTATGTGATTAGCACGTACAGAGTTTGGTTGGCCAATCCTTTTTTAGGTTTGGTTGTTTTTAAAAACGTGCTAAAAGCTTTTGTCAAGACAAACAAAGAGTAGATGACACCAGTGTTGCATAGTGAGATCACTTTAAGGGCTCAGACATTTTGGGATCGAGTGTCTGTCGAAGGGCTAATGAATATTTTCTCATATTTTGTGCACGTTTGTTTGATTTTTGATTATTAGCCCATTATCACTTTTCGATTGACGTTTTTTGTTTGTGCGATTGGTTAGTTCCGTGATTTTGTTTTTTTTTTTGTTGGTAAAAATAAAAGCTGATAAGATTTTCTTGACTAATTTTAGTTGTTTTTATTTCCTTCTTGATAGATGATTTTGCGTTTTCCAAAGTATTTATAACTATTTATTCATTTTGAAATAAGAAGCAAGATATGTTTATCAACGATCTTAACAGATTAAGAATACATATTTATTTGAGTGTGTCATATATTTATTGAAAAACACAACCTTTTCAATGAAGGTAATTTCTATATGCAAAAATTATTTGCATAAATCGAGTGATGAATGGAGAAGCAACTTTTTTTTTGATAATTTTAATAGATTTCTATAACAATTTCAGGATTCTTGGAACTCAATCTTTGTACATCCCTGAGATCCTGAATTTCAGTGAGAAATGTTAAACAGTTGACTAATAATGAACTCGGTTATTGTCTGTTAAATTCAAGTGCCTTAAGAGTCTGTTCTTAGACCTGTTCTATTTTGCTGTTGTGAATATAAATTAGAATATATCCATAAGTAATGTTTGTAGATCTTAACCAATCATTTCTTAGCAGCAAAATAATACAAAATAAGTTACATAAATGTAGGGCTACAAGCTTCAAATCTTCGAGGGGAAGCTATAAAAATAAGTGTAAAATATATATTTTAAATATCCATCCATGCAAGCCACCTCAAAATTAAATGGTATTTGTATTCGTAATCTGGTAAGTAAAAATATAAAATCTAATCAACACCCTTCATCCAGAAGATTCTCACCGCCGATATCTGTGTGATTGTTATCAGTCCACATAGTCTAATAATCATTATTTATTTTTTTTTAATAAAATAAATAAATGTGAATTCCTACCAGGGTTCGGACTTTACTTCAACCGAAAGATCTACTTTGATTTTGAGAAAATAATTTAATCTACTTCCCTACTTCTCTTTGAAATTCTTAACCAACATATTTAAAGACAGCGCTGATCACTCTGTATTACATAAAAAACAAGTTTAAGAATTGTAAGGCATATACCTACTCTAAGCTTTATATACATACCTTACAATATAATATACTTTATACCTAGCTCTAAGTATACTTTTTAAAGCTTGTTATTTTATTATTCTAAATATAATATTATTTGATAAAGAACACAAAATATATATATGGAGATTGATTTAAACCTTTATTTCAATACAAGAAGACCTGTTATAACTCTGAAGTGGGATAAGTCAAGATTGAAGATTAAAAATTGAATATTGAAGATGGAATTAAAAAAAAAAAAAAAAATCCGAAAACTACATACATATAAGATATACCAAGCAATAGGATAAGCCAAGATTGAAAATTGAAGATTGAAAATTAAATATTGAAAATTAAACATTGAAAATTGAATATTGAGGATCGAAGATTGAATTAAAAAAAAAAATCCGAAAACTATAAGATATTATACATTATGTATGTATGTATAAGAATATGTCATAATAAAAGTGAATTGCTTGCATGCTGTGAAACAAACAATGTGGAAGTTCCGGCAACTGCAACAGTAGCGCAGCTTTGAGATTTTCATATAAGAAAAAAATAGAAAAAATCTGCACTGGAGTAAGAAGAATCTTCTGAACAAATTGAACTTATTGAAAATTATGAAAATTCCGAACATTCCGAACATTCTGAACATTCCGATAATTATGAACATTCCGAACATTATGAACATTCCGAAGATTACGAACATTATGAACAATTATGAACATTCCGAAGATTACGAACATTCCGAAAATTATGAACAATTACGAACATTATGAACATTCCGAAGATTATGAACATTCCGAACATTATGAACAATTATGAACATTATGAACATTCCGAAGATTACGAACATTCAGAACATTATGAACAATTATGAACTTTATGAACATTCCGAAGATTACGAACATTCCGAACATTATGAACAATTATGAACATTATGAACATTCCGAAGAATACGAACATTCCGAACATTATGAACAATTATGAACATTATGAACATTCCGAACATTATGAACTATTATGAACAATATGAACATTCCGAAGATTCTGAACATTCCGAATACTAAGAATTGAACTTATTCAAAACTATGGAAATTCCGAAAATTCTGAACATTCCAAAGATTAAGAACATTCCGCAGATTCTGAACATTCCGAATAATCCGAAAATAATGAACATTCCGAACAACCCGAAAATTCCGAACATTCTGAAGATTCCGAACTTTCTGGACATTTCGAAGATTTCAGACATTCCGAATATTCTCAAGATTCTGAACATTCTAAACATTCTGAACATTCCGAAGATTCTGAAAATTCCGAACAATTAAAAAATTTAGAACATTGCGAACATTCTGAACAATCCGAACAATCAGAAAATTCTGAAAATTTAGAACATTTCGAAAATCCAGAACATTGTGAACGACTTTTTTGATGAAAATAATATAATTCCGAAGAATATTACGGAGTTGAATGATGAAGAAGCTTTCATTAAGCTATAAAAAAAAATCAATATTAAATTCTTTATAATTTATAAATCGTTATGATCGGGACGATCATTTGTCAGGTTGGCCGAGTTGTAAGGCATATACCTACTCTAAGCTTTATATACATACCTTACAATATAATATACTTTATACCTAGCTCTAAGTATACTTTTTAAAGCTTGTTGATTTATTATTCTAAATATAATATTATTTGATAAAGAACACAAAATATATATATGGAGATTGATTTAAATTTTTATTTCAATACAAGAAGACCTGTTATAGAATCGTTTAAAAGTAAGCACCAAACAAAATTTAATATTTTCGAGATCACTTACAGGTAAAGATATTTATGAGCCACCTTTTGAATTGATAAAATTCATACAAAAATAAAAGTTCGGTGATGGAAAATTTACTTTGAAATAGTTGTATTTAATTATAATTTGTTTACGAGTTTGAATTCAGAATTTACTTATATGTTGTTATGTTTATATAATCTTTGTTTTATAATGTTTTCTAAAACTACTTCTAAAATTTTGAATGTACTTCAGTTTTTTTCCGCATTTACTTCGAAAATTTAAAATCTAAGTCCGAACCCTGATTCCCTGGGTATCCACTTTTCTGTATTAAAGGGATAAATTCAACATTCATTAAACGTTCTCAGATTACATTTCCGTTTTATCAGGGAACCCACAAGGAAGTCATTTAAGGCTATTACTATTTTTTGATGAAATTTTTTACTAAGTTTAAGTTTAGATGTAATATAAGAGAGTTGTAAAGTTTATTCTTATCAGCTGTATAGGTCGTTAAGATGATTAAATGGAAACTATTTCATATCCTTTTTCCCAACGTTTCAAAAGCATGCAATCCATTTTTAAGACATTAAAACAACTCCTTTACTATTTGCAGCTAGAAACAGGATTCCATGTAAGTTAAAAAAAATATGAATTTATTCAAGAACAAATATTTTCAGTGTTTGGGCATTGGGACATTTTTACTTACGACTTATAGGTACTATAAGGCAAGTTATGCATTCGTAAAAAAAATCGAACTTGAGATTTTGATCAAAGTTGACATTACGATGATAGCGAAGACCAAAAAAGTGGGTCTCGCCATTCTGTCTGTCTGTCTATCTGTCTGTCTGTCTGTCTGTTCGAATACAGCCCAAACGGCTGGGCCGGTTTTCTTTAAGCTTGGTAGATATCATTTTTAATTTTTTCCCCCCACACTTTTTTTTTCTTCCTTTTTTTAAGACCACAAATAACGGTACCTGCCATACAAATTTTTTTCAAAATTTTATATACATTTTTTTTCTCAAAAACTGTTCGACAGATTTTAAAAATAAAAATACAGAAAAATTTCATTTAATTAAAGCTATAAGTAATAGTTGAAAAAAAATTTCCGGAAAATGGTTATTGAGGGTACCCCCCATGGAACCATTTTTTTTTTTTTTTTTGATTTTCTCAAAAACGTTTAAACCGATTTTGATCATTTTGTTTTTGCTAGAGCTCCCCAAAAACATAAATAGAATTGTGTACTCAAATTTTCAAAAAAAAATTTTTTGAATTTTAAAAAAAAACTTCAAAATTTTTTTTTCAAAACTCAATATTTCGAAAACCTCGTGCTAGATTTTTTTTAAACTTGATAAATGAAAGTTTCTCAATATAATCTACAAAATGTGAGAAAAAAATTTTTATTTTACCTAAAAATAAAGGTACCTACCATACAAATGCTAAAAAATTAAAAAAAATGGTTTTCAAAAATCGTACTCGTATTTTTCTCGAAAACGGCACCTAGAATTTTGATAAAATTTTTTTTCTTTCAATTAATTTTTACGATCTTTAATTTAATAAAAAAAAATTTTAAATTAAGATATTACAGCTTGTACCTACCATAGAACCATTTTTTCGAATTTTGAATTTCTCATTATCCACATAACGGATCTTAATGAAAATTTTTATAGAGAAGCTTCTAAAAAGTCTAAAACACATTGCATTTCAAAACTTTAAAATAAATATTTTTATGAATTTTTGAAAAAAAAAATCTATTTTTTTCTTTTTTTTTTTTGAAAATTCGATATCTCCGAAACGGGTCAATATTTCTTTTCGTAAATTTAATTTTTATTCGAACAATAATGAAAACTTTAAATTAGCGTACCAAAATTGTTTCTTAAAAAGCTTTTAAAAAGTTTGTATATAAAAGATTCTTTTAAAGAAACCACTACAAGGACTTATAATTTTTGTTCTTGCATAAATTCATATTTGAATAGCATTCTGTTACTACTAAAAGAATTTAAAAATTAATTTTGTAATTATGAACAGTTTTCTCTAATAACATTCGTTTTTAAAATTCCTAGTCGATTACATAGGAGCAAGTTCGTGCGACCCAGTCGTGCATTTTATTTATAACATTTTCAAGAAAAAATTTGGTAGGCCAATTTTATGCGTTTATTAGTGTACAAATGTAAAAAGAAAATATCGTCTACCCGTTTTTGAAATATCGAATTTTAAGAAAAGTTTTTCAAAAATAAAAATAAATATTTTTTTTAAGCTTTGACAGCAGACGGCAGAAAATTGTAGATCCCCTCCGTTCCTGGTAACACGCGAACAGGTCCTGGTTAACTTTAAGCTGTTGCACCACAAATTTATAAAATGGTTCTCGGAAATGTATTAATTTTATATTTTATTTTCTTGAATTATAGATTGTAAAAAACAGTAACAAAATCATCAAAATTCTAGGAGCAATTTTTGATAAAAATACGTTTATTTAAAACAATTTATTAACATATGTAAAGTGTGTACCGTTATTTTTGGATAAGATAACAATGTTTTTTTTTTATTACATCTTAAAGATAGTATTAAAAACTCCTAATTGATAAGTTTCTAAGCATTTGGTTTTCAAAATATTAAAAAAAATGTTTGAGAATTTTAATACACAATACTATTCAAACTTCTAAGGAGTCTTACAATACAATCTAGAATTTACTTTATCAAAAACAAGTGTACCGTTTTGCCGAAAATCGAAAATAGGACAATAGTTCCAGGGAAGGTATCATCGTTTCGACTTTCTGGATTTTGTCATCCATTAGCTTGGACTTTCTAAATGAAAGTTTTTGAATTATTGTTAAATATACGGAACAATTTTTGAGAAATCAAAAACATACTTCAACAATAATTTGTATGGCAAGTACCTTTTTTAAAAAAAAAATCTACTTCTCGGGAGAAAAATCTGAAAATGGTATCAACCAATTTTAAAGAAAATCGGTAATCGTTTAGATTGTAATCAAACAGACAAATAGATTCAGCACATCAAAAACCTTCCGAAAAGTAAAATCTGGTTTCTTCAATAAAAGCTGTGTCGACATGTAAATAAAATGTTTCCAGAAATCATAAAATTTCCCAAGTTTTAAAAATTAGAGTTTAATACCACCAATCACACTTGCAATCAAAAGTTGATTTATCCAACAAGCAGGGCATAATAGATCTCTAGGTTGCAGTGCAATACGCCCAATAAATAATTCATTCATATCAAAAAGGAACTTTTGGCTTACTTCATTTCAACTTAAATACAGTTTTTCACTAAAACCAACTAAATTAAAATTCTAAATCATGAAAGCTGGAAATTTAGCTCAGGGCCAGGCATTGCCTTGCGCAGCGCTGAAATGCCAATAAATACTGAGTCTGCCATTTGGCTGGTAGTAGTTTACAGAACTTTAATTATCAAAAACCTTCTTAAAAATAAAAATGTTTACCAAACAAACAACTTATCAATACAAATAAATTTAGATCAAAATGGAATTAAGACGCACTTTTGTAGATAAAGAAGCCACATTTCAACAGTACATCATTCTATTTTCGAAATTATACCCCTTAACTGTGACAACTACCAGTTGTAGTTTTTTTTTAGGTTATCCAAGGTTGGTTTCGTACAAACCTCAATATTCAATACACGGTGTATTTATCCAAGATAAGATATCTCTCGACGGAGATATACACTTATTGACTTGAATAACATTTTTATATGATTGATATTAGGTTGGTAATTTGATTCCCATTGGTCATTTTGAGATTGTTATTTTACGGCTTACTCAACGCTTTTTCATAAACAAATAAACAAAATTATTGCCACCTGAATTCAAACACATGTGACAGTACATGTTTTTATTTTTATTTATTAAGACCCTCATAGATGAAAATTTCGTGAGCCGCAGTTGTCATACTCGTATATTTATAAATTATATCGATATTAGATTTTTTTAAACCAATGACTGATGCCGAATTGCTGATATCAAAAACTGGCCTATAAATTGACAGTACCGTGACATGTCCTATTGTACATCCCTCATTTTATCCAGTTAAATCTACTTATTTGTAATAAAATACATAATTTAATAAACATTTTCTAAAAGATATTTAAGTGCAATATGTTTTGCAAAAATTTAATGACATGAAGTCGAAAATGTATTCAAGAATCATACAGTGTTTTCTGACAATTTTGTTCAATTTTTGGATTTAAACGATTTTGCGCTTTACTGCCATATTTGATTTTGGTGAGCATTTATGTGTTGCTAACAGCAGTAAAATGATTTTTTTTGAGGTGCCTTTGTTTCATCAATATTGAGAATCAGGTTATATTAAGTTCTTAATGTCAGAACCGTAGTTGTAAAATTTTGTATTAAACTACTTTTAAATAACTTCTAGAAATAACGAGCATTCTGTAATTTAATTAACCGAAAATGAAACGCAAATAAGTTTAAACTTAACAGAAACATATTATTCAGGGTTATAGGTTAACTAAACGCTAAAAGACTTAAACCAAAGGGAAGTCATTAATTACTAATTAAATCAAATCATTTAAGCTATTCAAAATGTTTCGTAGTCAAATAGTGTTGAATTTTCGAAAATATTTTTTTTCCCAAAAACTACTCGACAGAATTTTTTTAAGTTAGCTGCTGATTGAAAAAACCCAACCATTTTTTGTTTTTGGCTTTCTCAAGAACGGTAAGACCGATGTCAATATTTTTGTTTTTATTCTAAAGCTCTTAACAAGTTTGAATAATGTTTTGTATACAAATTTATATTTTTTTTTATACAAATTCAAATTTATCTTTTTAGAAACTCAATATTTCGAAAACGACTTGCCCGATATTTTTGTAACTTAACAATTAACATTTTTTTAATCTTTTCTACAAAACGCAGAAAACATTACAATTAAATATATCTAAAATTAATGGAAATGTTAATAAATGATTTTCGAAAATCGTATTTTTCTGGAAAACGGCACCTAAACGTTTTCATAAATTTAGTTCTGTTTAGTTCAATTTGTATTATATTTTATTCAATGAAAAAAAAATTAAAATTAAGTAAAATTAAAATTAAAATTAAGTAATTAAGAGTACCCCTTGGCATAATGGGTAGTGCGTTGGACTATCATGTAGTAGGTCTTACGTTTTTTCAACGGTGTACTGCCTCTTTCAAGAAATTGACAAATCCTAGGTAAAAAATTGAAAAGTTCACACGATTAAGAGTTGTCAGTCACTAAATCCTGGTTCTATTCGAGCTGTTGCACCACCAAATTAAATTTTAAATTATCGACATATCGGATTTTAATGAAGTGAAATTTGTGAAAAAAGCTCTTAAAAAGATTAAAAATATCGCATATCAAAATTTTTAAAAATTATTGTTTGGATTATTGAAAAATATAAAATCAATTTTTTTTTCAAAATTCGATATCCTAATTTAATTTAATTTAATTTAATTTTTTTTTTTTAATTTATTTTCTATTTGCATAGTCATAAGGACTTAAAATTGGAGTACCAAAGTATTTACTTGAACATTTTTGTATAAATACATATGTACATATATATGTATTGAAACCTATTTATTTAAAAAATATATTTGAGCTCCAACTTTTTAAGATGTTGCTTAAGCCTTTTTAAAAAATGATTTTTATCCTTATGCACATTTTTTTTTAATTCTAAGTCACTTTAACATAAGAGAAATATTTTACATAACTTTCTTTCAACACTAATAATGGTACCAGGCATACTACAATGTTTAGTTATTTAAGAAATATAGGTAGTCTTACTTTTCAAATAAAACGGGTCAAAAGATTAAAAAAAAAAATCAATTAATAACTATAAATAAAGATAAATTTGAAGCCCCTAAGACCTTATAGCTGATTGCAATCAAATCTTTATCACACATTTTTTTCGAAAGGTACGTTACACAAAATTTTCAAAACAAATAGTTTTCGGATTAGAAAAAAAAACTTCGAAAAATATTTTCTTGAAAATTGAATATTTCTAGTGGCTGATTGTATTTAAACTCGACACCTGATGACTTGAAAATATTTTCTAAACGATTTTGATCTGATTGTTCTTTTATTCCTTAGGAAAATATTATTTTCTTTTTTTTTACTGTTCCAATGATTTTGATTAGAAAATATTTCTGTGTTTAAAATAGTACAATCTACCATTTAATAAGAAACAATTTTATGTTAAGCCTTGGAAGCCTTTCTACCATACAGATAACCGTTTTTCTCATTTTGGACTTTCTCAATATCGGCTTGACGAATTTACATTCAAGTTTTTTTTAATATCATCTTTTACGAATTTTTAAACAATATTTCAAATTTAATATAAGCAGGAGCTTCTAAAGAGGTTAAATAATATTTGAGTTGTAAACAAAAATCCAGTTTTTTCAAAAAGTGACTTGATGATATTTTTTTTTCAAATTAAAATTTGATCTGTGCATTGATTACAACTTTAAATTGGTGTACTTACATTTTCCTTAATTTTTCTAAAATTTTCTTAAACAAAATTAATCATGCTTTTGAACATTTTTCTCTGGTAACAGCCTTTTTAGAGGTAAGTTTGTTGGGCTATCATCGCAGCAGCTTGAATGAGTGAAAACAAAAATGGGTATTTAAGTGCCCTACGTCCTATAGATCTAATTTTCCCCCCTTATATATGGAATAGTTTTAGAGATTTTAGTTTGTTTCTTCTATCTGGTAATGTCCAAGATATATTTATTTTTATTGATGATATAACTGGTCCGGTGTTTCCTCATGAATTTGAAGAATCTGCTATGCCAAGAATATTGAGGTGTCTTCTCGATTTACAGAGGCCAGTTAGAAAATCCGTGATTATTCGAAGGTTGTTGTTGCTTAAACCAACGCCGAATATAGATTGTTAATAGTTTTAGCGGTAAAAAGCACGGTGGCTTAAAAATACTATTTTTTTCGTTTTTTACTGATACTTCCTCTGGCAAGGAAACAAATTCTCCAAAAGTACTTCGCATCATATCCTGTGGTTAAATCGCACACTTGAATATTTGAGAGTTGTAAGTGACTAGGTGAATGTATTTTCAGCTGTTCCGCCCGAGTTTATTTATTTCTTAACATACATTTCATTATACTTTTAGGTAAAATGTAATGCAAAGCCCAGCCTGTAACCCCAGCGTCAAGCTGCGTAGGGTCAAAGATTCTCTAGGTAACCTCTCCAGATGAGTCCTGAAACTAAAGGGCACTCCCATTCTCCTTACCCCTCCCTCTCACGTAAAACATCTCCTTTCCCCTCCGTGGCGGTATGTCGATGACGCGGTCCGATATCAACCCTCCTCCGGTACAGCGATGAAGTCCGGCTTTATGCTCACCTCGAACGTATGGCGATGACGCTGACGGGCCTGTCCCTTACCTAGTTTTCCCCTCTTGCCAGAATGGCGGCAACGTTGTCAGCCCTAGCCCTCAACGGCTGATGGTTACGCTGCTCCTAATGAAGCTATATCCGCCTTCTTGTTACTTCCTATCCTAGTCCTAAGTCATAACGCCACGTGTCCACATAGTTAATGCGATCCAGTGCCAGTCTTGAATTTTTATTTATTAGGATATTTTTGTTTTCCAAAAAAGTAAATGGATTTATTAAATACTAAACGTTAATATCGTAAGGGCCACTTTTGTTATATAAAAGCTCAATAGAGTATCTAAGAAAATTTTCCCGAAGATAAACAAAACAAACTCCTCCCTAACCTGTGTTCCTTCGGACACAAAATAAAATACTTACGTGAGAATAAGCAGCTCTATACCTGTACATAATCAATTTGCGTCAATAACTTTAAATTGAGCTTGTTTTTTTTTTTGAAATAATGTTCCCTGTTTTTATCTATGGAATCTCTTTTAAAAACATCGACATTTCTTTTAAAATTTAAATTTGTTATTTTCCAGAACATGCTTTACTCGGGTAAGATTTATTTTCAACTACCCCTGGCGAAAAAAAATAAACCCTGATAGGCTCCATGAAGATGAGCAACAAAAAATTGACGTTATGTAATCTATCTCAATTTCAAATCCATAACAACAAAGTGCCTATGCCCCCCCACATAGGCAGGCGTCAGCTGCAGAAAAAAACAGCACACAGAAAGTAATGAAATATAAAAAAAGATACTGATAGAAATATACTATACTCGTAGATATATGTTCTGTGAAAAGAACTGAATTTTAATTTGTTGTTGTTTCACTTCTTTAGCACCACAAAACCACTATTAATCATGTCAGCATCGCATCTGTGCAGTATATTACTGTGGATGGATAAAGATACAACAGTATTTGTACATCGGGTTTTGCGCGAATCGTGCCCCAACCGCTCGCTCCCCCCAGACTCGCTGAAAGACAGACACTCAGTCAGACAGAAAATCTTAACAAAAATCTGTATCCAACCCGCTGTCGAAGTGACTAATGGTGGGAAAATACAAAAAAGAATAATCTCGAAGTTAGTTACAAATTGTATTTGGCAGCTAAGGTCACAAAGTGTTAAAACTAAAAACTTTTACCAGGAAAAAATGTGTCTTAATTGGTAACAACGGCTACTGTTACTAGGCGCTGATACTGATCCATTCCAATCTGATTTGATGACGTTGTATCCACCAGTCGGTCGATCGGCCGCCATGATTCACCGGATTGAATTGTTTTGCAATTCAATTTGAACCACGGTTGCCATCTGTCTCCTTGCTCCGAATGGATGTATCTTTTGCTATCAAGATGTTGAACGAAATTATAATAAACATTTTTTTGGAAATATTTTTTTTGATTCAGCTACACAAACAAGACTATTGTGAAAGCCTAATGAAAAAGTAAGATAAGTAAACTGCCAAGAAAAACAAGCTGTTTATTTCATATTTATTTTTTTTCAGCTATTTAAATTTTTTTTTTGATTTCAAGTAAAAAACAATTCTGGAAATCAGAAACATGGGATGACAATGCTATAAAATAGTTGCTAAGCGAGTGGTGCTAGTTTTACACGTCATAATGTAGTTGTTGTCGGAAGTATGTTAAATTGCTGAGGTCACTGTACATTGTGCAATGAATATTAAATTTTTTTTTGGGAGGAGGCTCTATCAGTTTACGTTAAGATTGGCGCCAAAAATAACATCAACATCGACAACAACAACAAAAACCCACATTTGTGAGATTCACAGCAGCGTTTTCTGTCAACTTGAAAAAAACATGTGCTTTTGAATTGACGAACGTGAACGTGAGTCCAACCACATACAACATGTGCTTGCTGAGATAACTACTCTCGCTGTAGTCGGGCGATAGTACGAGTATTTTGAACGTATTTACTTTTTCCTTGAAGTTGATTTTTTATTTTTTTTTTATAATTTAGACTGAAGGTTAACAGATGAAGCCAACCAGTGACCGGCCGTTTTGTTCTAATGAAAGATTGAAAACATAAATATTGCTTGAGTGTGGAAATATAAATTAATTTAGCAAATTTTTTGGGCATAATTAATGTCCAAGTTTTTATTATAAGTGGGGCTCTTATTGACAGAAGGTATTGTAAGTATTTGAAAAAAGCAATAATTTGTCCTTTTGGATGTGGGAGGTTTTAGACAAATTAAATTTTCTGAGTTTTATTTAATTATAGTAAGTTCTTATATATTTATTATCTACATAAGAACTAATGAGCTTAATTTATTTATATGCTAAAAGATTCAAATATTTACAGCACTTTATTTGTGGTTAGGGATGGTGAATATTTTTGAACAGATGTTCGGCCATCAGCATGTAGTTGAATACATAAATCGTAGACATTATATAGACGACTTAATGAAAACTTAATTTCTCATTGCTTTTTATTGGTTGAGTTTGAAAATTGAAGCTCAATTAAAATGCGTGGTAAAGAATTGGTTGATAGAAATTCATTCGATATAGCCTGGAACAAATTTATAAACTGTCCGATATTTATAACATAACACAAGATTAGGCAGGCAATAGTTGACTGTCTTGTGTTTCAGTAACGTATGAAACATTTGAACAAACATGAAGGGTGAAAGGGTTCTTTTAATTACAAAAAAAAAGTCTGAAATCGGGATTGTTTAAAATTAAATCTTTTGGTTTGGTACAATCCTTCTTGAATTGAAATAAATAGATTTTTTTCAGTAAAACTTCACGAATGTGGAATGCTATACCTAGTTCTATTTTTGTTCCCATAGTTATATACAGAAATTTAAAACTAATGTGCAATGGTATTTCCTTTCAAAACCAACCTAGTTTTCCTTACGCTCGCATCAGTTGATAATCAGTTCAAATCTAGTAATACCCTCTTGAATACGAGCATATTATAAAACAAAATCTAACCTCATTGAAATTTACACCAGATTTTCTTCTACCCGAAAATCTATTAAAAAAAAAATAAATGTATTTAAATTTTAATTTTGATTAAAGCTTACAAGTTCTTAACCACAAAAAAGTTATAATATTAATAATACAAAATATGAAATAATAAAATAAGAAATATCACTCATACGCCACAGTGAACCAGGAATCTCATATATTGGTGCTTATTTTGACATTCTCTTTCGTTCGAAAGTGAGTCGAATTCGTTGAAACTTAATTTTGAGACTCGGCGATTAGAATGTTAATCGAACAAATAGAAAGTTCACCCAATCCATAGAAAGTTCATTCATTTGCGAAAGCTAATTCAATTTTGACATTCGAAAGAATAGAATTAAATGTCATTTTTGTGTCGTTTCAATTTTTCTGTCGAGTAAGCAACAAAACATATAAGTTTTTAATTATTTCATGGAAAATAAATTACTTTTATTAATTTTTTTGTTGTTTTATGTTTAAAGGTCGCATTCCAACTGGACAAACCGCGAACAAAAGGAAAAGTTTATCAAAACAGTGGAAGAAAACCCGGAGGTAGCAAAGGTTTTTTTTTACCACCCGCGTTGATACGGAAAGCATCCACTATCCTTCTCCTCTGCACGTCTTCAACACCATCTTCATTTATAAACAACAGAAATGCCATATTTTTATTTTTTATTTATTATTTTATGTTTTTATCAAAGAAAAACAATAAACAATAAACAAAACAATTACAACTAAACAAAGATTTCACTTTTTGGTTTTGACTTTTGACATTTCACAAACACTTCTCTTTTGTTTTTGACATTTTAGTGTGACCAAGTGTATACGAAAAAAAAAATAAAAATTTAGAACGCGTCATGAACAACTTATTTTTTTTAAGAATAGTTTCAAAACAGCTGAATTGACACAAAAAATTTAATGAAGATGTAGTTCTTTATGGTTAAACTTTACTTTATAATGAAAAAGTGTATTATTTATTTTGTTTCTTGATTCTTTATCCAACATCTATAAAATGTTTAGAAACAAAAAAAAGGTAAAACGGTCATACTAATTCAAATAGAAAAATATAGTAAATGTCAAACAGCTCATAATGAAAATGAATCTTTTTTGAAGTTCATTTTATGCTATCTTTCGCAAATGAATGTTATTCGTTCGAATCTCAAAAGTAAGAAAGTTCATTCGAAGGAATAGAATCATCCTAACGAATAGACTATTCATGAGAATGTCAAAATAAGCATGATTATAATCAATGGCTCTTCGTAAATTTCAAGATTAAATTCCGCTATTCCAGGGGTATGTATGTTTAGAGTATACATAAGTAGCGTAAGCAGCTTAATTTTTTAATTTTATTTTATAGGTAATGTTGTAAAAACTATTACTATCTTAATTCAATTGATATTAGCTTCGAAATAAAATAGCGATATCTGCCAGCAAGCAAATTTATTTCCTGAGAAAATGTGTATTATGGTTTTTTTTTACAATTGTGTACTATTGTAGGTTCTGTCTACATTTGAAAAAAAAAAATAAAAAAAAAATTGTTTGAAAATCAATATATCACAAATGGATAAATGTTGTTTTTTTTTTAAATTTGAAACTATTAAACTGATTTATTTCTTCAAAAGAAACTTAACAATATCTGGTACCAAGCTTTGGTCTAAGTGCACCAAAACCACCATGATCTGGTCCAATCTATGAATGATCGATATACACCTACTACATTGGTACTATATTGCAAGTTAGTCATTCGCAAAAAATCTAATTCGAGATTTTGAACACAATTGAAATCACGATGATAGGGAAAAAGGAAAAAGTGGGTCTTGCAATTCGATTTTCTTTATACTTCATCGAAGGCATTTTGAAATATTTCCCCCCACACGTTTTTTTCTTTTTTTTTTAATAATATATAACGGTAGCTGCCATACAATTTTTCTTCGAAATTAAAAAAAAAAAAAACATTTTTTGTCCACAAAAAAGTTAAAAAAAATCATTAAGTAAAAGCTGGTTAATGGTTGAAAAATTGCTATTAATGGTACTACCCATAGTAAGTCTTAAGACTTACTGTCAGTACCTACCATAGAACGATTTTGTCGATTTTTGACTTTCTCATTATCTAAAAAAAATATTTTTTTCTAAACTCAATCGCCTTTAAAAAATGATTTTTATAATTAGGATTATTTTTCAATAATATATTTTATTTGTAAAATTGAAGTCTTTAACATACAACATGCAATCCAATCGTGGTTTTAATTATTTTTCTAATTTAAAATCACATTGGATGGTAGTACTTTCAAATAGCTTTTAGACCATCAGGACATGAAGTTTGATTCTAGTAATTCTCCAAGCATTGTCTCGTACATTTAAAACGATTTCCATTTCGGAGTTGATATACTTCACAGACACTGATTGTAGTTTCTTAACCACTTCTAAAACCATTTTAAATTTGTTTTTGAAATTTTGGATGGGTGCAGCATTTGTTTTCTTTATACAGCTCCACAGCTGTACCTCCAACATTTTTTCAAAACTTGCAACATTCTAATAGAAACTAACAATATCACTATTTTGTTTATGTGAATAGATAAACAGTGTTCTTTCCTAGAAACAAGTACATTTTTCTGTTCTTCAAGTTTAGTTCCTCTCTTTTAGGTATTTAGCCAATTTTCTTATCAAACTTGTCATACAAGGTATTTAGCCGTATTAACGTAAGGTACAGCTATACCGTTGATAAAAATTGGAATATTCCTAAGCTTTTTGTTTCTAAAAAATATTTGCGTCAATCTTGTTTCATTTCGTTTAATACGCTGTTTTTGCGTTGAATATCTAACTTTATCGAATGCATTTTTCGCTTTCTCTGTAGCCTTCATAATGGATTTATCAGGCACCAATATTGGAGAATCATCAGCAAAGGTAGTATATAGCTAAGACGTTGCAAGCAATGTGTCACCCTTTCTGAACAGAAGCGTTTGATTTTCTCAATCACCACCGCAATGTTACTTATCTTTAGTTATTTTACCATTATTATTAATAAACAGTGTTCTAGTGAAATGACCAGTTGCATTCATTTCCTTAAACAATTAAACCGTAATAATAGCGCTTCAAGGAATATTCATACAACAAACAACGTTGGTTCTAGAACACTTCCTTGTGGTACACCGGCTTCAACTTTCTTAAATTTCGATCAATTTTGCCTGTATCCTACTCTTAACAATAACGCTAGTAACGAAGGATTCAGTATTTCATAGGACTACCTAGGAAGGTCCCTATGCAGTTTGTACTCAAGTCCGCAGTGCCAAACTTTCTCAACCGCTTGAGCAACAACTAAGAATATAGAAGTACTTGCCTGTTTTTCTGCTAATAAAGGCACTTGGTCTATAATGGTCCTCATCTGTGGCATTGGACTAGTCTTCATTCTTCAATTAATTTGATAAGCTTTTTCAGGAGGATTTTTTTTTTAAACTTTTGCTATGATTAGTATAATATATATAATGATATGTGTCTGCAAAGTGCTTAGGTATGTGACACATACATATGTAAGCTTATTGAAAAAAGCCAAACGATTTCTTAAATCATTTGTTCTTGTCTAAAATAATTTGGCTCATAACTTCGGTGTTAGAAATTAAATTTGTAAAAAATCATTAAAACAAAAAAATATGCTTTCTAAAAGAGAAATAATTCTTGGATTGAATGGATCTTTATGAACTCTTGGATAAAAGCCCTTGCCTTAGTAGAGTTGTACCACTTTTCAACAAAGAAAACAAGTATTGAAGTTTCATTTTAAAATCACTATCACACCACACATATACACTTATACAGTGATGGAAAAAATAATAGAAACAAAGTTTTACATAATGATCAACCATTAATAACTACATACAATTATGGCTTCCTCGGTTCTAATTTTTATATATATTAATTTCACCTAACATGTCTTGGAAATGGTGCAGCCGTTTGTTGTCATTAGCTTTTTGTTTGGACTTAACGGTAAAAAAAATGAGCTAATTGATAATTTCGCCTGGAAAAAATAATAGAAACAAGGTACTTTGACTTTCAATTTGACTTAAATTTCGTTTTTTTTTATTAAAATAGACGTTTTATATGTAGTTTGTTTATTAGTTTTGCACGTGTTTCAGTAGTTTTAATAAAAAAAAATATAACAGTTATTTTAACATTTTATAAAAAATGGGTCGTGGAGTGCATTGTACTATTACTGAGCGCAATTTAATAAAAAACTTCAGAAAAAATTGTAAAACTATGGAAGAAACAGCACAAGCATTTAATTGTTCAAAAAAAAAAAGATATTTACAGCTCTCCATTCAAGTCCAAATCCAGAAACAATAGGCAGAAAACGAAAGACCTCAACGCGGTTTGATAAGATATTGGTACGTCTGTGTAAAAAAAAAGCCTTTTTCTTCTTCAAACGACTTGAAAATTGAACTAAATGCGGCTATTTCAAGTCTTACAATAAGAAACCGACTAATAGAAGCAAGGCTTCCTGAAAGGAGTCCCAGAAAAGTACTATTCTTGAGCAAGAAAAATATTCTACAGAGGATGAAATTTGCAAATAAACACGCCCAACGAGCAAATTGGAACAACGTTTTATGGTCGGATAAAACAAAGCGCCAAGTTAGTTCATTCCATGGGACGGAGATGTGAAGCCGTCATTAAAAATAAAGGTGCAACAACCAAGTACTAAACGAATATGAACCAATTTAACTATTAAGTAACTCTTTACCAAAAAGAAAAACACAATTATAATATTGTTTCTATTATTTTTTCCATGGTAAAATGGCTGTTAATATTAGTTTTAATTTTTCTCATTATTACTTTTTCTTTTTATTAATAAATTTAATATTGTGTATATTTTAAACTTTATAGAGACTTATTCTATGTATTTTTAATTTTCAATTTCTTTCCAATAAACTTATTGTTTTTAAAAAACCGGACTGAAGAAGCTTGTTTCTATTATTTTTTCCATCACTGTACATACACTACAAATATATTCATTTATGTGCTATTCGTAAGGCTTATAGAAAAAGCCTTAAAGATTTCAAGCGATTTCTATTGGACTATTAAGATTTTATGAAATATAGTTTAGAATTAAATGTCTCCCATAAAATTTTCAAAAAAAATTTTGCATTTTGCTAATAGGAAATATTATCTTTCCTGGAATGTTTCTCCTAGTCAAATCCATCCAATCCTTTTAAGAAAAATCAACATTATTCTCTTAACATTTAAATCCTCCAAAAGATATATAGCTCTTTTCGTGTTTGCAAGCAAATTAATAAAGCGAAGAGGGTTTAAAAAAATTCAATTAAAAAAAGGCACATATTTTAATACTTTGTTTTCACTTCAAGCAGACATTGTAGGCAAGAGAAAAACAACTTCCTCCTTAAATCGTACCATAATAATAGTTATAGTCATAATTTTTGTTGATTTCCCTATAATAATAAAATGCCAAGACCAAGTGAGTGTCGCATTAAAATTGTTGTGGCGCAAGAAGGCGCCCCCAAGCTTTTGTGTCGTTCGTACGAGTATGTTTGTACATATTAAATATGCGCTTTAGCATATTTTTATAAGTATCTTAGAATGTTCTAAAAAATATATCTATGGCAGCGTGTTTAGTATAGAATGTGTGTAGTAAACAGCTAATAAAATTCTTGTTTACCTTCTGTAATGCAAACAATCTACGTAGATTGGTCAATGTTTTTACATAAATAAACTTTCCTTCTTGTCTTTTAGGTTTGCGTTTACGCACGCATAGCATGCTCTGGGTGTTGGCCAACTTCTGATCTATTGCCGTACTTTTCAACAATTCACACTCTCTTGTTCTTCTAATGCAAACTAATAAAAGAAAACGCAAAACAAAAGCACACAAGTTCAGAATACTATTAAAGTACTTTGTTGTTCTGGTTGTTGTTGTTGTTGTTTATCTTGTTTTATAAGACGCATTTATTCGACCATTCATTATTGAGGAATGGTTGCAAAAACAACTTGAGTAAGTTTAACCTATTCTGATAAGCCAAGCTATTTTGTTCTTTTCTTCTTCTGAAAAACAATCTTTCCTAATGTTTCAAATAAGAATATAGGTACTTTGTTTACATTCTAGCAGACACACTACAGATCACTCTTCTAATTTGATTGAAAATAAAAAAGAAGCATGGCTAAATGGCTAATTGGGAAACTCTGTGGAAATTATCATATTGGACTATAAGCTGGAGTTTTAATAATGTTTTGCGAGCGAGACTATGGTCTATGAGGGAACTCTACAACTCATCCATTGTAACTGGACGATAAAATTAGTGAATAGGATATGATTTGGAACCGATGATGTGAATCTTGTAGAACGCGAGTTCCTAGAGTGTTCACCCAGCGATTATTCGTGCATTTGTCTATACAGAGGAGGCCTGAATAGGGACTGACAGGAAGGACCAGTCTCCCAAACAGAAGGTGGCATTATCTAGTGCAGTGTTGGTACCTTGTTAACAAGCCGTTTAATTAAGACTAAGTTAAGACTAAGCCGTTTAGTTAAGACTAAGCACAAACGACAACATGAAGGCCCTTTTTTTAATAATTCCGAGCGAACTAAAAGGATTATGAATACTCTTAAAATGTTTGAGCACAATGCGAGCGTTTTAGGAAAATAAAGAGAGCACTTACAAGGAGCTAACGATGCACTCTGGTTTTCAATGTCTGAATATAGTGTTGGGAAGGTAATATTGAGCCAATTAAATTATTCCACATTCGTGTAGTGTGGCTAAAAAAAGAAGCTCTGAATGTAAGAGAAGCTCAAGAGTTAACTGATGAGCATTCCCCGAAGTGCGAGTAGTAAGGTTGAATTGTTTCAGAGGAAGAATGTTACTGGATATTTCCCTAGATCACTGTTTATAAAAATAACTGTAAAATAATGAAACATTAGAAACATTGCAGCGAGAGATTCTATCCAAGGGGCTCAAGTAAGTTATTAGAGCACCTGACAAAATATGAGATTTGGACGTACATACGTAAAAAAATTATCAATTATTTAATTTTATTTTACTTGCAACATTCTAAAGGTTCATTCAACGTGAGGTTTCTTTGTAAATCATTCATTTTTTTTCTAAGTGGTAATTTTTCAAATTTTATCTGCGAGTAAAGCAAAATCTTTCTGGGCTATAATGATATATAATATCTGCCGATAGGCTGCATTGACTCCGCCTAATAAAGGTTTTTCTTTTTATAAAACTTTGCAGAATGTCAGATTATTCTAGTTGTAAGCTCATAAGAACTCTTATGTTTTCTGAAAGCATTAAGTAGACTTAATTTTTGACACGATCCAGGTTCATTGAAGTTTCGATTTTCAGAAATCACTCCTTCTGGGAATTTGTAAAGCAAATTGATTCACGAGCTGTGTGGCATAAGGCATCGTCCTCCTGATGTACTGAGTACGATAACTTAGGCGCCAAAAATTGACAACGGATTTTCGTTGAAGGGTCAAATACAAGCGTTTTTTACTATAGGAGGGGGGGGGGTCTATCTCTCCCCGTTTAGTAGGTAGGCGCGATTTTAGAAAAAAATGACTTAAATTGAAAAAAAAAAAAAAATATTAAAAAACAACGGCAACACTTACAATAAAGTACTATACCGGTTTTGAGAGCCAGAAGTCTGTTCTATAATCTTAAATTTAAATTAAATTATTTATGTCAATAGTTTTTGAAAAATTTGCATGCAAACTCAAAATTTTGTTAAAAAAAATGAAAAAAAAAGTTTAGACCAATTTTTTTTTCAAAATTGTGAAATGAAGTGCTTAATTGGCTTTTTGTGGTCAATGCTACTATTAATTCTGAATTGAACACAAAATCCCTTCTAGGTTTTGAGAAAATTGAAAATTACTAAAACTACTTTTTATGAAATTTTTGATTTTTGGTATTTAACTACGGTGATTTCATTTTGAGGATTAATGTTAATGTGGTTCATTTGTAAGTAAAGTACAGCAAATCATTTAGGGTTACCAAGAATGCACCGAGAGGAGGTAGAATTGCATGGCATTTCACGTCTCAGTCAGTCAGTTTGTGAGCAAGTCAGGTGTTACTTAAAAATAGTCAAGTCAATTTTTCAATGTTCAATGTATTAAAACCGTGTTTACAGGCATTTCGATCACAAAAGAGATAATTATAGCAATCATCTCCCGAATCTCTAGCCGATAGATGGGCTTACTGTATTCATACAATTTCTGTCACCTTTTTTAAGAGGTTTTTCGGAGCAACGCCACATCCCACCGAACTTGAAGTTTTTATATTTTTCTACCTTTATCGGTAAGTTGGAACACTGCGGGGGAGTTGACGTTTTAGTTGGAATTGGACCAATTTCTTCTAAGAACGCGATGCTTTTAAATTATTTTTTTGGAAATATTGAAAAGTTATTTAATTTAGGATGAAGTAGTGGATGCTTAGTCGCCATTCTTTATTCAAAGAAAAAAATACTTCACTCTTACAAAGGTTGAATAACGAATGACCTTGGTAAACAATAACCTGTACCACATTAGCCTTAAAAATGTTAGACACGAACAATAAACATACATATTAATTAAGGAATTATATAAATTTGCTGCATTCGTACAGTAGTACCTAGGTATTGTGAATTTTTCATAATATATTAAATTTTCATGTCTGAACATTTAAAATGTGCAACTTTGAGCTACGTACATATATTTAGTTGACATTGGATATAGGCCATATGGTAAATTCAAAGTTTCTTTAAATCAAGATTTTGTAAATGCAAAAGAAATCTTGCATACAATTTTCTTGCATACAGTTTTCAGTTTTTGAATAAAAATAAATTAGAGTAACGAATTTTAGGAAAAAATAATAATATATAACTTTGCAGTTTTGAAAAATTAAACTTTAAACTTTTTTTTTCCCCAAAATTTGAGTTTAAAACTCGTTTTTTTTTTTTCAAAAACTGTGCATAGATTCAACTTGATTTAAGAATTATCTAATAGATCAGAGTATTGGCTTTAAAAAAAGGTATAATACTTAATTGTAAGTATTACCATTATTTTGTAATATTTTTGTTTCCATTTTAGTACCTTTTTTATAAAATTGCCCCTCCCGCCCAAACGGGGGGAGATAGACCGTCCCTCCCGTAGTAAAAAATGCTTGTATTGAACTGTTCTACAAAAAATCGTTATAATTCCTTGGCGCCTAAGTTATCGTACTCTTGCCACGCAATTCATTGGATCAGTCTTAAAATCGTTTTGAATGAAGAGTTTGCTTAAATGTTATTCTTCAATTTTCGTACACACATATGGGAATTTCGATTGTTAAATTTAAAATGAAAGTTCTTGTTGAAAAACCTTTTTTTTAAAGTATATAATATAATACTTAATAAAATTTATTAGTTTACCACAAAAATTAACTGCATGTATCTAATAGGAAGAACCGCGCTGTATCAGAAACAAACACACTCCGCTTGCATGCATGTCTCTCACGGTAGATTCATTTTATTATAATTTCCCTTTCGTTTCCCCCAATTAGAATTCTGAATGAACTCAATCTTTTCTTTTTGGCTGTTAGCATTTCTTCTGACCTAATTTTTTTTTGCATATGTATGAGAAAACAGATATCACTCAGATAACGTGTGCTCTTCAAATGTTTGTAAATTTACCAGATCCAAAGCCAAACAAGAAAACAATAATAATACTGCGTAGAAAAGTGAGTATTAAGCTTATAGTTTGCCTTGATACAATCCGTACATCTTAAATCTGCAAGTTAATAAAAATAATATCGTCGTCAATGAAAATTAAAAAAAAAATTAAAAAAGATAGAACGCATTGTTTTTTAGATAAGCTCATTATATTGATGTGAATGGCAGAAAATCAAGATTTTGAAGAGAAATACGAGTACGTATATAAAATATCTTTTAATAGCTTTCAGGTCACAAAAAAATTGGCTTTTCGTCCCGGTTATCTCATGTGGACTCATCAGTTGGCCTGGAAGAACCTTGTCAATACACTCTTTTTGCGTTTTTTCGGTTCAACATAATTCTCATGACAAAAATCTAATTCCAAAAAACCTGGAAGATTTTGAAAGGAACTGTAGGCATTAGAAAAAGGTTTTTCTTACTCTGTATAGTTGATATTCATTTTTTCTAGACAAAAAAATTCAATGTTTTAACCAAACATAACATTATGGGATGGAAAAGTTTAACAAATGGGATTTCGTCATTCTGTCTGTTTTTCAATACATCTGTTCGTCTGCGAGTCTCTGCATCTTCACACCCACTGTAATTTGACCTTGAGTTTATACGAGTGGACGGTACTTTCTTCAAATTAAATACAGAGCTGTGTACTAATAACCTTATAAAAATGTATTATGCCTTCAATGCTCGAGCACTAAATATACGACTGTCTTTGATTCAAAAAAGCAAGTTCTTAACTTGGCGCTATTAATTTAGTCTTTTTGAATTGATTCCAAAAAAATGCAAATTTTTGAATGTTTTCAGAAAACCTCAGGAGGAATACGACTGTTGTTTGGCAGAATTGACCAAAAAATCAAAAAAAAATTTTTTTTTTTTCAAAAATAAAACAAAAATTTTATTTACAAGTATTATTTAAAAATTTTCACTAATTCATTAAAAATATAGAAAAAAAGACGATGTTAAAAAAAAAACTTTCAAGGGGTTTTATTATACAAAACATGTGTTTAACACCTTAAAACTATAAAATTTAATTTTTACCATTTTTTCCGCAAGTTTTTTGTAGAAAACTAGATTTTTTTTCGCAATAAATAGTTGATATTTGTTTTTAAATTTATTAAAGCATATTAAGGCATAACAAAAAATCGAACATTTTTTTTTATTATTTTACTAAATTGGTTCTAACGTTTTTTTTAGAAATTACTTATGTATGTACATATGTATAGATAAAATGCATGACTAGGTCCCACAAACTTGCTCTTATGTTTAAGAGACTTGGAATTTTAAAAGATTTTTAGATTTTATTACAGAAAAATTCATTTTCGAAAGACTACAACAACTTCTTGAGGTGTTGGAAATAAAACTATAAGGCTATGTGATTATGCAAAGAAAAATTCAAGAAAATGACAGTCTGTACGGCTTAAAAGCCTTATAAGTCTATAAAAAATTCTATAAGCGTATTATTATTTTAATCAACAATACAGATTCATCTTATATAATCAAAAAACAATTTTTAAAATATTTTTTTAAGAAAACATTTTCCTACACGAGGTTCAAGTTTTTTTTAATTGTGCAAATAAAAATTAAATTTCGAAATAAGAAAATCATTGGCCCATTCTTGAGTTATCGAATTTTCAAAAAAAAAATTTTTTTTTTTTTAATTTTTAATGTTTGTTTAATGTTTTTTGTAATTTTAAGAAGATTCTGTATAAACAAAATTAATTAAAATCCGTTATGCCGATGAAGAGAAAGTTAAAAATTAAAAAAAGGGATTTTATAATAATGTCTTTATTTCAAAATGTATGTTATTGAATAATAATAGATCTTAAAAATTCGATGAAATAGAAAAAATGCTAAATAAAAGAAAATTTTGTTTCTGCATCTTGTATATAGTATTTCAAAATGCATAAGTTTCAAATTTCAAACATATCGAGCGTATTGTTTTCGAAATATTTCAAATTTTTTTTAAATAAATTGAAAGATCAGACATTTTTTTTTACAAAATTTTACTACACAACACTATTCAAACTTTTTAGAAGCTTTTGCATTAGAGAATTTATCAAAGTCAAATGCACAGTTTTTGAGAATATCAAAAATTAAATAAATGAAATGATTTTTTTTGGAATTTTTTTCAACCATTATCTAGCATTTAATAAACAAAACTTTTCGAATATTTTTTTAATCTGTGGAAGTCTCTTGAAAAAAATGTTTAAAATTTCTATAAAAAAACTTGGCATATAATGTACATAGTACCTTTATATCGCAAGTAAAAAAACAACAACTTTTTTCTTAAAAATTAGGAGACACCATCTGGTCCAGCAGACTTTTTTGGCTTAGAATTGCCGATGATTTCTACAACCTCCTCTAGATTGCATAAATGTGGACTATCGGTGGGATCATTTGCTGGATTCATAATATTAAAATGTATTCTATCCGGATTTGGTTGCAGTGTTTGTTGAACTGTTGCCTCAACTTCTTGTAAGAAAGTTGGGTCAGTAGGTGGGCTCGGTGTGAAGTTTCCTTCGAAGTAGTCGGCGAACGCTTCCACCTTGTCTTGGGCCGAGGTAGCTTGAGTTTCATTGCTGAAGAAGTATCCTCGTAGGTCATGGTTTCACTCTTCTAGAGGCTTATCAGCTTTCTCTCATGAAACCCGATTTGTTCCTTGGATTAAACTCGATGGATATTCTATGGATACTGTATCTATTGCACAATCAATTTTGAAACGGATTTTAGAACACTCACTTAATTCAATTCCTATCCGCTCCTGAAATCGAATTATGTAATCATCTGGGCACATTGCATCATAAGTTTCTTTAAAAAATCTATCGACGGGTTGATCTCTATTTTAGGTACATGACGGAGAATATGGTACAGGAAATATACTCAAGTTCGTCTTGAAGCAGTTTTGTCACCGTGACAATAGCTCTTCTGTTTGTAAGGTTGAACTAACAAACAGAAAAGAAGTTTTTCATCAATTAGTCATCCAACCAATCGTTTCTGGAGAGAAATTCGACTTAAAAATCCTCACAGAGACTCATTGTAGGACTCCAATATGCGATGGGGTGAAACTTTTCTTTCGGCTGTCAATCGTGGAATTCGCATACTTTTAACTTCCCCAAATCAATAGATACATTTGAAATCTTTTGAATACAGATCCCGACAACTAACAGAAATGGCAATTTATAAGATTTTTGTTACTTACGAGGTGAATTGCAATTCATAATTTGTATTTATTTAAACATACATAAGTATTTTAAAACAATATGTAGGTTGAGTTTGAGTTATTATAGCAATGTTTAAGAAATATTTACAAAAGAGATAACCTCTTTTTACAAATGTTAATACATATAATTTTATTACAGAATAAATACATAATTATATGATATTCTGCATTAAATAATTAATTAAAATAATTTCAAAATAATTTCAGTATTTCTATAAATTTTTCCAGGATTTTTCAAAGAAATTTAAGCAATTTATTCCTCTCAGGTTGGCGGGCAAGGAGTTCCAAAGGCCAATAGCATGCACAAAAAACCCGCGTTTAGAGTTTCTATTATTAAATCTGATAGTTGTTTCCAGAAAAACTCACAAAGTAGCATAAAATCGACCAACAGCACAAGCCAAGTGGCTATCCCATGATAAGATTTGGTTAAAAATGACTTCAAGATTTTTTACTGTTTTAACTAATTTTAACACCATCAATTTCGATTCATATCAGATGTGAAAATATATTCCTGAGAGCAATGTTACCAACCACAATTGCCTTACATTTGTTTGAATGGAGTTTCTGATGATTTTTTTAAGACCAGAGTCCTATTCTCACCAAGTATTCATTTATTCTGCCTATTTTATCTTCAACCATACCAATTCAAGCTGAAATGGATATGTGCTGGGCATCGTGTGGATACATATAAATTTTGCATTGCTTAAGTATCGATGGTAAGTCATTATTTGAACAACGTGAATAAAAGTGGACCTACAATTGATACCTGAGGCGCACCAGCACGATTAGAAAACTGCCTCAGTTGTATGACTACGGTATTTTTCAGCAAGAGAAAGAGCAAAAATACTTAACCTAGTTAAGAAGTATTATGTGGTAAACTGAAAAGATGTTTCCTTTGAAAATGATATCAGCTCCAAAGAACAGTAACCAAAGACATTCAGACATTTTCGGTCAAAACTGGTCATCGGGTTCTTAGTGAAATTTCTATAAGATATTAAGGTGAAATTATTTATCTTTTCTTATTGTCCTAGGTTCGTTCAAAAGCAAATTCAAAGCTAAGCTAAGTAGACATTGCACATAGTTCTGTTAATTTGAATCATTCGCACCACCAGTTCTTAAAGCCTTGTAAGCAATTTTCAAATAAGGCAGCGCAGCGGTGCCGGATGTGCGTATTACTTCATTTTAGTCCCATCTTTTAACTGATCTTGTTTCAATTCTTAAATGACATAAAGTCGGCAAAATATCAATCAAACGAAAAAGAAACCGCAAATATATTCTTTCTTATATCATTATTTCATTGTTTTCTTTTTTTTTTTGTAATTTATCTTTCAATTAAATCACAATGCAATTTATCATGCAAAATATCAGTTACAAAAAAATAAACAACAAAAAAAAAATAAATGCAACAAAGACTCAAAGGCTTATTCGGAATAGATATTTTCTGTCGAATCAGCGCAGCTCGCGTGAAAATTTGTGTTCATTGACAAATCCGACTCTGTATAGGTATAGCTTTCTGCTTAGCTTAAAAATATTTTGTTCCCAAACAAAAGCACGCGTAAGTCGCGTGGTCAATCATTCAATCACAGCAAGGTTTATAAAAAAAATTATTTTTCCCATCATAATGAAATTATGGACAAACACCTTCATACATATCCAGTATACCATGTTGTGCCTATAAGTAATAATTTATAAACTTCATATTGGAAGAGGAACATAATACATATGCTGACGTCTTGTTGTTTCATGAACTGTAACGTGACTGAAAGCTGATTTAGCATGCACTAATATGGGATCAAGACGTTCGAAGAAGGGTCTTGAACATTTGTATATCTAGTAGTTATGTATATAAAATAGAAATGCAATATGTCTCAGGATCATATGAAAAGCTTTCGTGGAAACCTGACGTCATTACATGTGAAACCAATTTATTCAAATCTCGAGATTGCTCGAACCTTAAATTCGTTTGTTAAATTCAATATTTTCATTTCGACAAATAGGCACGGTTTAACAAACAATCGCCAATGCTACAAATTAAATGATGACAATTATTCTGTTCTATAAAATTATTTAATTGTTCGATTTTCGGATCACAAACTTATTTTCACGAAAATAAAAGATTTCAAGAATTGTGTTGACAAAACTGAATTACGGGTATACTGAAATTTTAAGTGGAGAAAGAATTTTGAGGATAATCTTGACAGGCGATTTAATATTCGTCAAATTTTCATAATAAATCGATAAGTATATATACATTTATGTAAATTTTTACAAAAAGATCGAAATATTAGACAATAAAAAATGGTTACGACAAACCTGTTATTGAATTTAAAAGACATTTTTGTCAATTCTATCAATATTTCAAGAACAAAAATGTATCAAGTAATTTGTCAATGTGTATAGAACGGGCCCTTCATTGTTTTATAAGGTGTCCCTAAAAGCAAACGCATTAAATTACCTACAGTCACTCACACTCAAAGTGGGACAAACTTCTATAGGAAAAAACACCAAATTTACTAACTTTTAAAATATATATTATTTTTGTTATTAAGTACTGACTTCAAGGTATTATAAAATAATTAAAAAGAAAATAATGACCAACATTTCGATTCGTAAACAAAAAAAGAAGAAAATGTTCTGCCTTGATTTTAATAATTTTAAATCACACTCAAAGTGAGACACAGCAAATTCATATTAAAAAAAAAAAAAACTTTTAAAATTTGCTTAATATTTGGTCACATTACCATTTTTTTGTATAGTCCCTTCAAGACTTTTTGGCATTGTCTCGACAAACTTTTTTACGAAAGAATGGCTCTTTAGATTCCCGCAACTGCCTTAAGAGCTTTTATGCTATTTTAACCATTTTTCTAGCCACTCTTGTCTCTAGTTCTGACCGCAAATGACCAATTACATTTAAATCATTGATTGAGCAGGACAGTTGTGAAGAAGCCACATCATCGCAACCCAAGATTTAGCTTGGAATAATTGTCTTGGTAAAAGATAAAGTCTTCTTTGATGCCAAGTTTTTCCACACTTTCTTTAAGGGCTTCTTTTAAAATGTTTATATCATACTCCGCGTCCAGTTTTCAGTTGAAAAAATGTAATTTCCCGGTTCCTTCAGTGAACATGCAAGCCTCATATCATCAATGAACCGCCGCACTATGGGACCAAATGGTGCAAACCATCTCAAAAATCCATAACTTTTTCGTTTCTCAATATTTTTTTTTTTGAAATTTTGCACACTTATACATGTATAACCAAGAATTTAAAATGTTAAAACGTTTCAGATAAAAATAAATTATTTCATTTTTTTTAATAAAATAAAATAAAATAAAATAACAAATTTGTAGATTTTGTTTCATTTATATGGGAAAAATTTGTTGGAGCAAGAATTATTGCAACAATTTGGATGAAATTTGTTTTCTTCTTTTACCGGTGAAAACATTTGAAAGTAGTTTTTTGTAAAATCCGCCCACTACCACGCCCATGTTTTTCAGATTTTTGTTATTTTCTTATTTTTAGTGAACAGGAAGCCGAAAATTTGTTTTTGAGGTTTTTTAAATTTAAGACATCGCATGTATATTTTTTCTGCCTACTTTCACTCCCCTTTTTTTATTTTCAGCTTAAAGTTCATTAAGAGCAGGCATTTTTTAAATTAAGTTTTATATGAAGAAGTGAGTTTATGAATAGTGTTATTTAGTTTTAGTAAAATCCGTGTACTGCCACGCCCCTTTTTGATATATGAAAGTTTTTCGAACTTAAGACAAAAAAAAGGAATTCAAAAGTACACCTTATTACTAGGTATATTAATTAATGTCTAAAAGTTCTTAAGCCTCGTCAAACAATGCTTGTGTTATTTATAACTATGTACCTACATTTGTATTATATGCAACCATAAACCACACACCCCCTCCCACCCTCAAATGCTTGGCATTTATTTTTATTTAATTATGATTTTTTTTAATATAAATATGAGTAAGGAAGTTTAAAATTGGAAAACAAAAAATATTGTATTCTAAAAATAAAATTTAGAATTTTAATAACATTGGAAATAAATGATAAAAACTTATAAATTTTGTGGAAACATAGTCACTTATATGATGTTTATGAAAATGTGTTGCACATGTTTTAACAGTTATATTTTTTAACTTTTGACAAAAAATAACATTTTTTTTGAAATTTTGAGCTAAAAGTAATAAAATTAATAAAATATTGGTCTAAAACTTTTTGGAATACACATTTATGTGCATCGGTAAAAGTACCACATTTTTGCCAAATTTTAATTTTTTTCATCAATTAACACTAAAGTTATAAGAATGCGAATTTTTATTCTAAAAACTTATTTTTCTTTCTCATCATACGTTTTTTCGTCTTAAACAAAAATGCATGAAATTGCGAAAGTTTTTATTTTTTCTTCCAAATTTAGAATATTTTTAGAATACTAAACAGCCATTAACTAAACGGAGGCAGCCGGAGCTAACAGAGAAAACTTCAATTGAAAACAAAAAAATGAAAAAGATACTGCACCTTACTCATTTTTTTTAATTAATTTACTGGTGAACTTAATTAAAAAAAATATAACTGTTTTGTAAAGAAGAGGGCTTGGGCTTTTAAAAAAAGTATAATACTAACACATTCTGTCCAGAAAAATACGAAATAATTGACTTCAAACTCTCACTTCCAATAATTCTAAAAAATAAAAATATCGAAATGTCATTTTTAACGGTAATTTAAGGTACCTAGAACAAAAGTAAGATACAAAAAATTTACTGTGTTTGGAAGAACCCAATTTCTAGTATATAATCCTATCATTAGATTTTTCAAATTACGAAATTCACCAAAACCATTTTTGAGATGGATTTCATCATTTGGTCCCATAGTGCGCCGCCATGTTTAACAGTTTTTCGAACAGCATTTCCGTTGTATGCTTCGCCAGGTTTCCTCCACACAAATCGTCTTCAATCAGAACCAAAGAGATTGATTTTGGTCTCGTCGGTAAGAAAGACATTTCAAGATTGGATCGAATTGTGATTGAAGTCGGAAAAGAAACCTAAAAAGAAAGTTGCCTTTGACCAGAAATTGATGTACTTTTGTATAAATGTTCTTTGTCGAATTGCTATCTTAAAAGACGATTCTTTTCCGATGTTAACGGATTTTTCCGTACCACTCGGCCATTCAATTCGTTGCTTCTTAAAAACCGGCGAACTATTCAATGTTCAATACCATAATCAATGTTTTCAGTGTCCTTTAGCAATTTTTTAAAGTCAATAGCGGATAGCAAGAGATCTTTTTTATTTTTTTTAAGAAACCTGTCATATCTGGCGCTTATTTTGCTTCTAATTTCAACACTTTTTGGTTAGTTTTCTATTGGGCCTTCTTTTAAACATTTTATTTTATTAAATACAATGGGGCATATTCATAGTCGTATCTTAAACCCAAGTCTAACTGAACCGGAGTCTTAATTTAGGACCCATGTTAGAAATAGGTGCTATTCATAAAGAATTTGGCAGCTCTGTTTAGTTAGAAACAGGTCTAATGATATTCTACTACAATTTTCCTTGAATCTTCTTGAATCAGCGAAATTACAAACAGCTGTTTCCTTTTTAATATGTTATTGTGTGCAGTCTTTTGATAAATAAAAACATAAACAAGGTAAGATAATTTATAATTATACATACATACATAGGTATATGAATATAATTGCAGATGAGTGGAAAGGAAAATCTAAAAAGGCCAAGGGAACAAAATTGGTCCGAATCGGAAAAAGAAATGCTTCGGGAGTTGGTATGGCGACATTTAATGGTTGTCAACGATAAAAGGAATGATGTTCGCATGATCTCAGCTAAAAAGTCTGCTTGGGTGGGTCACCCAAAAAATTATGGAAGCTGCTGGATTTAACAGGGGAATCCCGAAACTTAAACACCAGTGGAATCGCATCAAAAACGCTGCTCGTAAAAGCGTAAGTGGTATGCGAGCTGCACAAAGGGCTACAGGCAATACAGTTGTAATTAAAGAGCCCACTGAAGAAGAAATTATTGTAAGGCACATGATGGCAGAAGATGTAATCTCAGCGCTGCTAAGATTTAGAGGCTTCCAGATATTGGCAAGCCCCTATTTGATGGTTGATCTTCAATGTTTATTAAATCAATGATAAATTTAGCTGTTTCTCTATCGAACCGATACATCTCATGAAAACCATCGTCGGCCATTTCAAAGGGATTGATGCGGTTCAGATAACGCTTTCGTTTTCTATTGGGCAGCATCATATCAATATCCAGCAGAATATCAAAATCTTTATTAATATTAAAATCAAGTGTCATTTCTATTGTTTTTAAATTTATTTATTAAAAATACTTGAAATCAAATCACTCGCGCCGAAAAATTCGTAACTTTTTTTTGTCTGTTTATTTTTGAAGTTTTATAGGGTTAAAAACAACTTAAACATACCTTCTGTCGTGTCTATTGTTAGACTCCAGGTTATCGTTTAAAAATGGGTTTTAATTGTCTATGAATATCATAAACTGGATTTTAGTTTAGCAAAGATAAAATCAGAACTTATCCAAGAACTATGAATATGTCCCAATGGATATGCTTTTACAACTCTTGATGGCTTAAAATCAGAATTTGCTGTTGTTTAACAGTCGTATGTCTGGACATTTTGATTTTATTTGTTAAATGTAATTATATGAACGCTGTAAAAAGACTGCAACTAAAATAATAGATTAGTCATTAGGGTATCTACCGTTAGTTTTCATAGAAAACAGCAAGTGTCCCACTTTGAGTGTGAGTAAATGAAAACAGATAGTTCGTTTTTAGTTTTTTTTTATTTGTTTATTAATTGTATTTTTGGTTTTTATTTTTATTCCGAATAAGGACCTACGTTAGCCCTTTAATTTTTTTTAACCAAAAATGTTTCTTAAATGCGTATTTTTTTCTTGTCCCACTTTGAGTGTGAGTGACTGTATTTTGTATCTTTTTTTTAAGACTAAATCATATCTATGTTTGCATATATTTATCTAACAAAACGAGAGCCTAATTTAATTATTTGCAAACACTTTCGTAGGCCAACACTGCGATACATCTTTTGCTGATTTAGGTGTTACTTCGATCACGTGTTTGCCGTATGGGTGCGCTTCTGTCCAAGCCATCAAGTAGTACATAAATAGTGTAGTTTTTCGCCATTTGAAGTTTAGCTACATCCACTGTGGGATGCCCATATAGACGACACTCGGTTTGTCGCTGCTCCACACATTCTGACAAAACAGGCATTTCTGTTTTTTATCTGTTTGTTGTTTGTTCGTTTTTATGTGACAACAATTTGCTCCATTTGTCACACACTCATAGGCATACTACAGCCTATTCCCACCGTCTACCCGGAGAGGCTAAAGGCGAACAAACATTTGCAGTCACTCACTATTATATCCAAAGCCAAAACGAGTGACTGAACTAATTGGAGTTTGTTTTTTCGCTCATTTGAAGTAAAAGCAAGCCTTAGGTAAATATCCGTGTAATAATGGTTAATTGAAACTTGTTTGTTTTATATGTACAGTACATACTTTGGTCCGAATTCGATAAAAACAAATAACACGAAAAAAAAATAATAATTGGAAGCCGGTGCAAACGAACATACCTTGCACTTAAATTTACATTTCCATGTGGCGTGATTGGCAGGAATTTAAGCAACAAGAAAAAATATATATGAAATTAAAACTGAGCCACAGGCTTTCTTGCACTTTTAATTAATCTCTAAATGGCGTGTCAGTTGGAAGTTCTTTTTTTTTAAATGATAATAAAAAATATATGTTTTCTTATTTTGTAGAGAATAAAATTACATTAACGATTTTAATAACTATCCACAGTGGTACTGACTTTGCAAATATTGTTACGTCATAAGTTCGTTCCTAAGCTCAAAGTTGGAGTGTCGGAAAGCTACTTTTCATAATTGCTTACAATTTCTCTTCCTCTATCAAAAGCAAGTGAATCTGTTTACTTTCTTTCGGTTTGGTACGTAATTACATATTTTCAATTTTAATTTTATTCTTTTAAGGTGTTTTTTTGTTACTTTCTGTTTAAATTAATTTTTTGTATCTTATATTCATTCCGCCAAAACTTTCGTCAGAGAATAAGTGCCAATTATTATTCAATTATTTGACAAAATAAAATTAATGAGAATTAAATTTGCAAATTCATTGAATTTTCTTTCATTTCATTTTTAACAATGATAACTCAAATTTTTTAAGACACATAATTTATAGTTTACTTTTGTTAACAAAAGAACGCATCTTGGTGAACATAAAAAGAACATCATCTCTTTTTACAAGCTATTGGCGCGTTCAGAAAGAATTAAGGGAGAAATACAATTAAGAAGCCAATAATCAGACATTTTTTTAACTCAAAAAAACACTAAAACACTAAGGTCGAAGGTGAGGCATCGATCTGCGTGCATTCTGGAGGCCACAAATTTTGTCTGCCATAGTCATGGAAAAAATTAATACGTGATTTGATTGATGATGTAATTTCTATTTGAACTAAAAAAAATGAGGAAAAATTAAAAATTGGTACCGATTTATCGAAAAATGTCGTAAAATCTATGGAAAATTCGCGCCTTTTTTGCATGAATTTTTACATTTTTTAAAGTCCAATCACAAATATTTTTAGTTCTAACAGATGCTACTTATATATAAAGAAAGAAGTCTCCAAAGTACAGCAATATCGGTTTAGAACTTTTTGAGTTATCGTGCACGCAAATTTCAAAAATGCTGTTTCGAGAAAAAACGCGTTCAGTTTTACTAATCGGTTTTCGACGCGAATCTATATTATGCACATGCACATGAATATATATGTACATGTATAAGACCCCTGTAGATAGAAATTTAAAAATAAATACAATATAAAACGGATTCCCTCGTCGACTTTTCAAAAATACTTGTTGCGCGCTCCGAAAACTGTCTTCAAAAAACGTTAGAAAAAAAAATTTAAAATTTACGATTTTTTTAGACATTAGACATTAGAAATAAAAATATCAACTTTAGGACAAACATTATTTTTATAAAAATATCAACACTTCAAAAATAGTGTATTCCGCATTTGATAACAGAAGGTATGACATAACAGTTTAAATGTTCGAACGTTAATTTTTGCATCTCAAATAAGCACTTTAATTGAAAGGTTCAACCTCCTTTTTCAAATCAACTTGCAGAGTTTGAAGAGAATACAATCTTTTGAGAATAATATCTTTAATAATTTTTATTATAAGTTTGCACTCATTGACTCCAATTTGCGACCTAAATTTTGCAATCACCATTCATTAAACATTTAAAAGATTGCAACAATTTTGTCCCCATTCATTATACAGAAATCTATTGAATGCAATCTTTTGAGAATTGCATTCCTTGCATTATTTTGCATTCCCTTGCAGTCTTTGAATTCTTATAACTTTGTCTACCTCCATTGAACCTTTAGTGCTTCATGATAACAAATGTTTATGGAGGATAGACGACTTTAAACGACAAAGAGACAAAGAGACAAAGAGAATGCAAATAAATTTAAGGAATGCAAAAGAATGTAATTCTCAAAAGAATTGATTCCTGTACATTGAATGAAGTGATTGCAATCCTTTTTTTTATATAAAATGAATGGTGATCGCAAATGAATTCAATGTTCTTCAGGGTTCTTTTATAACCCTGGCGACTGAGTCTTTCAATATCGACACAAAATTTCTAAAGTACCTACTTTATAGAAAAATCCTTACGAAGGAACTTGACGACACCACAACCTATGCTCAAATATAACAAGCTTTTTTTAAAAAAGAAATTCCTTCTTTCAAACACATATGTAGGTTATAATTTTGACTGAAATGTCAAATGTCAAAATTAAACCATACACACGTTGGACGTTGACTTAGGTATGCAAAGAATGTTTTTCTTATTTTCAGCACCACTGTTTGCTCCATTGGATGACAGCAGAGTCTTTTTATATTCATGTTTGATCCCAGACCTCTCCAATGGAATGGGTGTCTATGTGTCGTAACATAACCAAGTAAATATCTACCTTTTAAAGAGAACAAACAAAATCCCCCATTCAAAAAAAAAAAAAAACACTTGTTTTTGGGGGAATTCGTATTATTTTTTTTATATCCGCAGGCGCGAGAAGGTCTTTTTTGTCTACTTTCTTTGTATATCAATTTGCACAACCGACAAAAGGACACAACGAAAGTTTGTATGGATACAAAAAAGTATAAAAATATAAACACATTAAATCAGGGATACAGAAACGACAGTTTTATGATCCAAGCAATAAAAAAAATACCCTTGGTAGGCATTTTTGTACAAAAGGGCTTCACACAAAGTATTGTTACTGCGAGTTGAGGAAAAAAAAATAAAATAAAATATTCCAGGCAGAAATAAATGGTGGTCAGGATAAAATAAGGCTGAATTTTGTGGTGTCTTGTTTGTTTTTCGGCGATCCGGATCCAACCGAAAAATCCAAGCCAGCAACGTCGACGGACGTCGCAAATGTCTCTTCGACGACAAAACCACATGAAAAATGCCGTGGCTTTACGCAAGGTTGAATTTAAGTCTGTTTTTGTTTGCAGAGAAGTTTGTGGTTTTTTGGGCATTTTTTATTTATTTCTGTTTCTTTATTGAATTCTGTGAGAAGCTTTTGTCTTGTCATTTTTTAAGGGCTTGATACGACTGAAAAGCCAACACATTCTAAGGTTGATCTCTATGATAATAATAAATTATAGTACTTTTTTTACATCTGTCTAAAGTGAATAAGGCAATGTAGTGAAGATGCATTAAAATTTAACGAACGGACTCCATACACGAAAAGTTTTATTGATATATGTAGTTATAACAGTTACTGTGGAGTTGAAGTTGCAATTATAAACACATATAACACATTTAAGGTGTTGGATATTAGGTATGGGGATGATAAGCTTTCCGCTTATTTTTATAGGCAACCCTTTGACACGTCGCAAATTTACAATATCTTACTTTCCCCATCAGTTTCTTGAAGTTTTTTAAGCAAAATATTATTTTTCTCAGAATGAAAAAAATTCAGTTCAGGTAGAATGAATTTAGAATACACTATTCATTCGCACGTACTTGCTCTTTTACTCATTCTTGGAATTTAAAAATATATATACAGATATACGACTGTTGGTGTAATTAGACAAAAAATTTCAAATAAATAAAATTTGTTGTTTAAATTCCCGTCTGATTTCTGTGAAAAAATAAATTTATGTACACGAAATTTAAAATATCCTTAGAGGGGTTTTATTAATAAATTAGTTTTTTGTATACGAAATTCCTTTAAATTTGTACAAAAATATATTGGGTATCTTAAGTATTTAATAATATACATTTTAAGAAATAATTAAAAGAAATTATTCACACGGTTTAAAAATACTGGCGCAAAATTTTAAACAGCCTATTATTAAGGTATTAGTATGATACTACTTAACAATTTGCTAAATTTTAAGTAGTTTACTAACTCCTTCTTAATTTTAAACTTTTTCTAGCTAGTATCGTACTAAAGAAATTTTCTTAATAAATTACTTCTGAACACACCTAAACCAATGGCAGTTTGTGTAAAAAACTAAGCAAACATACCTTTTGTGGCGTTTGTAAATATGTAGCACAATACTAAAACAATAAAATAGTTATTCGATGATTTTAAATTTAATGAAAGGGTAGATAAAGTATCACGCTATATTCGATTAAAATTTGCAAAATCGGTGTTTTAACCTAGTTTTATACTAAAACTGCTTTAACATCTAACTAATTCAACTAAAATTTTGCGCCATTGAATTTTAAAAAAAAAAATATTTTTTTCTTAAATGTTTGTATAAAATTTTTTTAACTGAAAAAGTTCCTGTGTAAATATTTTGATAGAAATCGGTAGCGTCTTTGATGTTAATGAGAAAGTCGAAAATAAAAAAGGCGTTTTATGACAAGTTCCGTCAATAACATTTCTTGCTTATTTTCTTAACTAAAATGTGGACTAAAATAGCACTTAATATTTTTTTGAAACATTTAATATGTCCTCTAGGGAACAACCGAACCCCAAAGACATTTTAATAGCCGTGTTTTATTGGTTAGTGAATACACTATATCGCAAAATTTTACATGGAAAACAACAACAAACGATTGGTGAATAAAAATAAGCAAGTAATTGAAATGGATAATTTAGTGAAGATGGAGTTTCGGATGTTGAAATGTAGGCGGTGTTTAGGTGGTGTCCGAAAAAATATATGTGGCATACTTGAGGGTGTGTTCGTTGGTATTTATTTTGTTATACTTTGCCTTTACTAATCCAAAGTGTGATCGCTCCGAAATTTACAGAACAAATATTTTTTCAAATGCAAAACTTTAACTCATACCATAATTCCGGCTTTACACTACTGCCATTAATTTTGTCATAAAATATTGAATCAATTTACGCGAAGGCGATTGGTTTCGATTGATATATTTTATCAGTTCAATGGCATTTGTTCAAAAATGTCATGTAACTGTGGCATTATGTTGAATTTATATAACAACTGAAAAAATTGCACATTTTAGTTGAATTAATACGATGTTAAATCTGTTTTAGTATGAAACTAGGTTAAGACAACGATTTTGCAAAATTTTAATCGGACACAGCATCATACTTTCTCTACACTTTTATTGAAGTTAAACTATCAGAATACCTATTTTATTTTTTTAGTATCGTTCTAACTTCATATGACTCTTTAACGTTTAAAAACGTCAAAATAGGTCTGTTTTCTTAGTTTTTTGCACGAACTACTATTGTTTTAAGATTGCTCAGAATTAATTCATTAAAAGAAATTGCCTTTGGCTTGGCTGAACTGTTTGGTTCAAGAAACTAAAAAGTTTGTGTTTTGACACAAAATAAACGATTGTCTAAAATGAGTTCGCTATTTTGTGTAACATATAATTCTATGCACCTGCGCGGACATTCAACCAAATAGTTCATCTGTTTTCTATAAGTATCCAAGCAGTTGTGCAACTAAAAATTGAATGTGCGTTCCTAGCCTTGAGACAATATTAGTTAAAAAATGTTTAAAGTTAGAAAACTATTTTAAAGTTTGGAAATATATAAGAAGAGGCTGTTTAAAATTTTGCGCCAATGTCATTTTATTGAGTACTTTGTTTTTTTGTCTCCAATACTCAGTATATATAGCGAGAACATTTTCAGTAGATTGTAGAAAAAAGATATATTTTCGCACTTTTGTAAGTTTTAAATCAAATTTAACAGTGAGAAAAACTCTAAATCAACTCGATCTGCATTTTCATGAATATTTCAACTCAATCTGCATTTTCATGAATATTTCAACTCCAGCTGAAAAACAAAATACAGATCTTTCGAACACATCCGTGTAAGGTAATTCTTAATTCCACAAGTAGGAAGGAACAAGGAAGAGTGAGTTAAAGAGTGAATAAAGCGTTTTTTTGGTGCTTGTATTACTGCGCTAGATATATGTAGATTACCAATAAAACGCGCCTAATGATATTTTTTCGGAGGTTTTTGTAATTGTGTTTTGGAAAGCTGCTATTCAATTGAGTTTATTATTTTATTTAAATATTGTAGAAAATCAACCTCATAAGACTTAATGAATTTAAAAACGGGACTTATTACTTTGGGAGAGGATTTTTGCTTACAATAAAATCCCTTGAACCTTTCAACATTCTCGTACATTCCTTGAAAATACAAAGTAAAAAGAACCTTTGTGAAACTTGTACTGCTCAAAACTCTCTAATTTGACGAAAAATTGCTTCTTAGCAAACAAGAACGCAAAATTCTTACGTCAAACACAATTAGCTTAAAACCATTTATGTTAAGATATCCTCTACAGATACCCTCACACAGAAAAGCATCTTAGCATATAATACCTGAATACCCTCTCCAGACTTTTATATTCGACAAAATTTTGCCTTTGAAGTCTATTTGCCTAATGACCAACCAATTGCTAGGTAATTGCTATGATTTCCTTACACTTTCTGTACCAAACAATCGAATTAAGTACACCACTCAACTCATACAAAAAAAAAAAGAAGAATAAATGGAAGAGAAATGGCTGCTTCGTTTTTCTATAGCGCCAAGTATATCACCAAAGGCATTTTTCAAAAACCCTCCATCATTACGTTCTTTAGAGAGGAGCGAAAAAAAAAAAATATGAATCCGCACAGTAAATTGCACCTCATTATACATTTGCAAAGTCACCGTCATCATATAAAAATACACTATATTGCTACAATGAAGAGCGACTCCTTTACATCCTCTGTGCTCTGTAAGGAAGTAAGTTTAACAATGCAACTCTATTATTGTGTGTTTCGTCAAAGGATTAAGGAAAGTCGTCGTTGTCGGCAAAATTACAAACAAAATAAGTCAGAGAAAAAAAAAATTAAATAAAACGGGACACGAGTTGTATCCTTTCTCATGTAATATTGAATGTTTACATACACTTTCACAGAGTCCTTGTTATTTTGTTTGTCATACATCACCGGAAGGAGTCGTCTTACAATACCAGACGGGACCCAAGGAAACCTTTCTGCCCGAGTTTAAAAAAAGAAATCAACGGGTGGGAAAGTCAATTATCATTCAGTACTTGCTTTCTTTTTTGAATGTTTGGTTGGTGCCATCCTGTTCCTTCTATTGATATTGCATGTTTTCCTGTTCCCTGTAGTGAAGTTGAAACCCCATATATCGATTTGTTTACGCCCATAAAATTGAAACTCTCTATTCTGTTTTATAATGTGCTAAAAATATGTTTAAAGTAAATTCTCATTTCCCGTCTGTTCCGTTTTTATCTTATCATTTTGTTTATGAAATAATCCCCAACTTTATAATCCATCTTTTTGAGAAATATTCCTTTCTCTGAGTAAACAAATCTAATTTTCTTTCATAACACTCACCACAGCTTGTGTTCGTTTTTCTTTAATATTAATTTATGTAAACAAATGAAGGCCCAATGTGTTACACTGGTGGCACCCCACCAAATTATTTTTATTCTGATTAATTAATGTATTTACGTTTACTTAAGGTGGTATGCTTTAATTGACTAAATCAATCATCCTGGGGATGTGAAATTTTGTTTGCTCTCTAACTGTGACAGAAAGACTCACATCGTTTTCAAAAATCAAATGTCATACGAATAGACGGGTCGCAATTAGAAGAACGAGCTCTGCCTGCTGCCTCCTGACGTTGATTAGCATTTGACAGACAAGCAAAGGTACTTGAGAGATATTTTAAAGAAAACAAAACAAAAGGGAAAGATCGGAGAGTAAAAAAAAAACTAAATAAATAAACTACTTAAAGAACCTTGTCGCCCTTTCTTGAGTGGTCGTTTACACGAACCATCTGAAAATACAAGTTAAATGGAACTTGCTTGCTCAGATTTCCGCTGAAACTAAAACACGAATAGCCTTGGAACTGACAAAGACTTCTTATGTGATAACAAATCCATTAGTAAAAACGTAGTAATTTTTTTTTTTCATTTTTATCTGAAAGGGTAGAAGATGCCAAAGGGCCTTTTCATCTTAGAAAAATTTCAAAATGTACATAAAGACTCGAGTTGGTTTTTCCTCACTGATTCTATATTTAGCAAAGAAAATTGTTATTTCAATCTCAGGGATGGCTCAATAAACACTTCACTTTTCGGGAATAAATATTTAGATGATATTGACGTTTTAGTGCCGATTCAATGATGTGTTTGGGGCACGATCCGGACATAAGAAAAATTCATAGAGAATTTTGGTTTTGGTGTAAGAGGTGTCTAACGAATAGAAACTTAACACACAAGTAAATTTTAAATTTTATTATTTTTTTTCGGAAAAAGAAAAATTAAATTAGTTAAGCAATTTCTTAAGATATCGTGGTATAACGTAGTACAAAACTTGCCACACGTGTAGGTGTTTACTGTGTAATATTAATGATCTTTTGATCACACAACTAGGGCAAGTAGAATAAACTGTTTGATGCAATTTTTAAAGGTATTCTTTAGTAGAAAACTTTGAATATCTCTTTAGATAGAAATTTACACTTGTGTCAATGTTCAATGATTTGTTCGAAATGACAACCTGAAATAATGCAATGTTCCATACCACAAGAGTGTTTTATTATGAGGGATGAGCTTATTATGGATGAGCTGCTAATGGAGGTCGACATTTTCTTCAAATAATCTAGAACGTAGATGCACATGGATAGAATCTTTGAAAGTTACAGTTGATATCTGTTTAATTACTTAGTTTTTAATTGTCAAGTAATATCATTCCTAAACTAACTTTCCAGATTCTATTCACTGAAGCAATTATCCATATTTTGCTTTTCACCTGAACCGTGCGTTATCAGCCAGGTTCTAAGAATTGTTTGAAGTCGAAACGAAAACATTTCACTCGCTTTCATAATTTCGAAATCCTTTAAGTGAAATTGAAAACAGTTGGCATCTGTCACTTCTCAGTTGGCAAATAAAAAACTATTTTGCTATTGAAGTTTTTTGATTGCTATCAAAATTTTGTGTATAAATTTTGAAAAGAGTAATTCTATAAAATATTGTTATCAGTGCTTTATTACTTGCAGTACCAGACGTGAGTATGCAGAAGAAATAATTATGATTCAAATCCATTCAATCAACTGGCCGCGGTCTTACGTTTTTTGCGGTAGGAAAATTCCTAAAATCCAGTTGCAAGAGATTATGATATCGCTCAAAATACTGTGTCAAATATTTTGATTTGCAGAATAAATTTCGTCCAAGTTAAATTCAACTTCAAATGATCAATGAAGAGACAAGAAAATCTGAACTTCATTTTTTGAAAAAATTTAATATTCCTGAAGTCATAGGATGCATCGATTGGACGCACGTAAAAATTTCGCAGTAAAATTAAGTTTCAACGCTCTTCTGTAATAGAAAAGGATATTTTTGTTTTTTTTTTCTTCTAAAAATTTCACAATAAATATTAAATTCACATAACTATATCTGATCGAATAAAAATCACCTGACAATTGAGAAAATCGACATTTGGAACACCGACATTCGCATCAATTTCACTTCGAAACAAATTAAATCCAAAAAGGGAATTGTAGAACACCAAATTTTATTTTGAATTAATTTCAATACTATTTCGAGTGAAAGTGAAATGTAGAACCTGGCTGGTTATTCACAGATTCCCTCTCTTATCCCTCTACCTCTTCATTCTGCTTCAGGGAGGGCCCATTAGTTAACCCTTGATCCCAAAATTGGATGTACTGTTCAGTTTAGAGATTCTTTCCTGAGACGCACTACACGAATGTGGAATATTTTGCTTTACTGCTTAATTATTCCCTCCTATTGCGATATTCAGACATTCAGAACCAATTTAAATCCTCCCCAACTTACCTAAGCGCTTGCCATTTTGCTCAAACATTTTAAATGTAGTCATAGTTCCTTAAGTGAGCCCAAAATTATAAAAAAAAAATATTTAAAAATATGAGCTCTACTGAAATGAAGCACTTAACACCTTCAAGTCCGAAAATTCTGGCCTCATCAAATGAACCGCTGTGTAAGACCAGCGTTTTTGTATATTGTGCTTCTTAATTCCTACAAAGTTAAGTTTTCAGTGTCTTAAAGAAGGTCATAGAAGGAACAAACGTATAATATATATAATATTGAAATGAGAGGCTTATGCGACGTTTCTAAAAACTAATTAAGACATTCTCCCAATCAGTTAATTGACAAAATGTGTGCACAAAGCACCGTCACATTTTATAAAAAAAAATCTAAAAGCAATAGATTTCCATTCAGAAAAAAAATAAATATGAAGATTTTAGATAAAAAACGTTATTGTCAAACTTATTGCAAACCCAGTTTAGTTATTTTTGAAAACGTCTCTTAAGCCCTTCAAATCAAGAACGCTGAAAAGAGGTACAACAATAGCGAAGGAACCGGAGTGTGAGACTGGTGTTTTTGTATTTGACGGGCATTAATCTTACTATTACCAAGAATTATTACTTACTGAAATGGTATCTTATAACCTACTAGATACAAATTCAGGCTTAAACCTCTTTGTATACTTCATTTTTGGTTGAAGGTTGCCATTTAGTAGATTTAGTAGTTTTTTATTAAATTCAGAAAAAAAAGAAAAGTATGCAAGAAATTGCATCTTAGGCTCTTCTGCCAAGCCCATCAGGAATGAATAATTTTAAACATATCCATCCAGGCTGGTGAAGAGCTTATTTTGACAATTTTTCTTAATTTTAAAAATCTGGATTTGCCATGCCTGCACCCGTGAAAACCCTGACAGACTATAGTTTTTCCTGCTTAGTCCCAAATAAAGTATACATTCTTTTCTATAATGTTCGTGCACTAAAAGGATTCACACTATCCTTCAGATTAAGATGATTAACACAGTGCGACCTTGAAAAGAAGGTAGCATAGTACAGGGTATTTTTTTTAGAGGCGAAAAACTTTAAATTGGCAACACTGTTTTCTGTGCATTTGTAAGTTCTCGGTTGTTTTGAGGTCACGCCTCTGTCTTAGCCACGTTTGCAAAATGTTCCAAACTATCTTTAAAAACACGGTTCAATTCGAGAAACACATAGTGCGTAACATGTGTTTTATGGTGCTCATAATCGTCCATCAGAGCACTATGGATCGTTTTCGCAATAGGTTTTTACTCTAAACGATTATACGCACCCCGTAAGACGTCTTACATTGCGCACGTTTCTGATGTGCGGAGTAGTGTTGATGATGGGAGTGTTTCGATTCGTCATCTCTCTAAACATTAAACTTGTGCCCATTCATTCTATCGAAAATTATGAAATTCTTTGCCCAGTGTGTGAAAATTGGACTTCTAGATTACGACATGTACGTTCCAACCACGGCGGCCACATGCCCGAATTCATATTCAAACATAAATGACAAAAAATTATCTTTCAGATAACTTCATGGACATTAAAAACATTTGTGTGTTATATTTCAAATCAAAGTTCATTGCTTCTAAAAAACACCCTTTTTACTTGCGACTTATAGGTACTATAAGGCAAGTTATGCATTCGTAAAAAAATCGAACTCGAGATTTTGATCAAAGTTGACATTACGATGATAGCGAACACTAAAAAAGTGGGTCTGGCAATTCTGTCTGTCTGTCTGTCTGTCTGTCTGTCTGTCTGTCTGTCTGTCGCTGCGACTACAGCCTAAACGGCTCGGCCGATTTTCTTTAAACTTGGTAGATATGGGTTTTGATTTTTTACCCCCACACGTTTTTTTCTTTTTTTTTTTAAGACCAAAAATAACGGTACCTGCCATACGATTTTTTTTCGAAATTTTATAAACATTTTTTTTTCTCAAAAACTGTTCGACAGATTTCAAAAATAAAAATACAGAAAAATTTCATTTAATTAAAGCTAGGTATTGGTTTAAAAAAATTTTCCGAAAAATGGTTATTGAGGGTACCCCCCAAGGAACCATTTTTTTTGTTTTTGATTTTCTCAAAAACGGTTCAACCGATTTTGATAATTTTTTTTTTGCTAAAGCTCCCCAAAAACATTAATAGAATTGTGTACTCAAATTTTCAAAACAAAATTTTTTGGATTTTTAAAAAAAACTTAAAATTTTTTTTTTCAAAACTCAATATTTCGAAAACCCCATGCTAGATTTTTTCTAAAATTGATAAATAAAAGTTTCTCAATATAGTCTACAAAGTGTGAGAAAAATTTTCTTATTTTACTTAAAAATAAAGGTACCTACCATACAAATGCTAAAAATTTAAAAAAAATGGTTTTCAAAAATCGTATTTTTCTCGAAAACGGCACCTAGAATTTTGATAAAATTTTTTTTTTTTCAATTAATTTTTCTGATCTTTAATTTAATAAAAAAAATTTTGAAATTAAGATATTACAGCTTGTACCTACCATAGAACCATTTTTTCGAATTTTGAATTTCTTTTATCCACATAACGGATCTTAATGAAAATTTTTATAGAGAAGCTTCTAAAAAGTCTAAAACACATTGCATTTCAAAACTTTAAAATAAATATTTTTTGAATTTTTGAAAAAAAAAATCTATTTTTTCTTTTTTTGAAAATTCGATATCTCCGAAATAGGTCAATATTTCTTTTCGTAAATTTAATTTTTATTCGAACAATAATAAAGACTTTAAATTGGCGTACCTAAATTTTTTCTTAAAAAGCTTTTAAAAAGTTTGTATATAAAAGTTTTTTTTTAAGAAACCACTACAAGGACTTATAATTTTTGTTCTTGCATAAATTCATAGCTGGATAGCATTCTGTTTTTTTCTCTTACTACTAAAAGAATTTAAAAATTCATTTTATCCTTATGAACAGTTTTCTTTAATAACATCCGTTTTTAAAATTCCTAGTCGATTACATAGGAGCAAGTTCGTGCGACCCAGTCGTGCATTTTATTTTAATAGGAGGTATCAAGGTATCTTAGTTTCTAAAGATACTCTTGTATCTTGTGGGTTTGTCAAAGTGACTGTTTTATGAAGTGCTACCACACTTTAAATCGAACTTTCTTAAAATTGTTTACTCCAAGGAAAAAAAAACTTAATCATAAATGGATTTTGGAAAACATTGACTTCCAAGAAACTTTATAAACTGCCAGGAGTACTATAACCCGTTTAAACGGATGGAATTGATATGTGTGAAATTATGAATATAATGTTTATGAATTCTCACCGAGTCGCCCAGTTTGGATTGAGTTTAAAATTTAATGTAATAGGATTTTATGTGTCTTATTGTTGTGGCATGACTTGGCATTATCATCAGGAATCGGGTCACTCACTCAAACGGACCACCACCCACATCCAAAACCCTATACACTGTGCTAAACTAGGTAGCTTGTTGAATAGTAAATCCAACGGAGGGCACGATACAGAACCATTTCGTCGCGTTGAGAAAAAACATCAAATCTTTAGCCTTCATTTCCGAAAGTTCGTCGATGTCTACAAAAAACACACTTCCGAATAATTTTGCTCTAAATTTGGCCAGAGCAGGACTTTTTCAGAGGAAATGAAAATCTATTTAGACAGTGAGCATGACTCTTGTGGGCATTCAAGTAAATTAAAAATCGTGGGGACGGGGCCTTTACGTGCACATCTGGCGCCCTTGTTCAAACTTTTGTTAGCGCTTTAAAAAAAAACTGCAGTCTACTCGTATTAAAAATCCCTCTTTCTTGCTTTGGCAGCTGCAAAATCTTCAATCATGCCGCCACATTTTTGTGAATAGGATTGCTTTCGATTGAAATGATGGCAAGTGCCAATTCTAGTGACAGTTCTAGTTTTATAAAAAGGCGCGTGCTTAAATTTCTTTCTATAAATTTTTGAAGAGCTCCTTCAATGCTCTTACGTCCTGGTTCTATAGAACCACTGTACCAACCGGCAGGATAAGCCTTGTCTGGATAGAATTCTGCAAGAATCTTCAGCGCCTACATTTGACCCCAGCGCCCCTCACCCCCCCACCGCCCACCCCCCGTAAAGGCAAGGGCATCATTAGAATTAACAAACTAAAACAAAAGTAACACACCATTTTTTTTTTATTTTGTCTTTTTATTTATTTTGTAATACTCGTTATAATAACTTATTTCCAGTTTGTTGTTCATATTCTTCACATAATATCATCGTCAATTTGTTCATCCGTAATTATTAATTTGTTTTTCTTGGTTCATAAATAAATAATCAATTCAATTTGAAATAACAACTAGTTACTTAAACCTAATATCAAATTTTATATTTTTTTTTCTTTTTTAATCCTATTTTACCATTTTCTTTTCTTTTGTTTTTTGTCGTCTTTATTTTTCGGTAAAATTTATAATTATTGTTAGAGCTATTTTTTAATTTATATATTTTGTATATATATAATTTCTTTTATTTATTATTTGTTGTTTTTCATATAAAGTTGTTTGATTATAATTTGTTTTGTTTTTTATTTACTTAAATTTATAATTAATAATTATTTTGTTTGTCTGTTTTTTATCATATTTTTTGTCAAAAATACAATTATTGATATTTGCATTCACAATAATGCAAAGGAGCGCGTGTTCTTTATTTCATCGGAATTTACTTATTTTGTTGTTGTTGTTGTTGTGGCTTGCCATGTTTTTTTCATTTTTACCAATTAAAATATATAAACACGATTAAGTTTTTTTGTATTTGATATTAAAATTTAATTGATTATAAACAAGAGATAGAGAGGTCCATTAAAAATTACATCACAATTATTTATTTGTTACAATAGTTGTTTCTTCTTAATTACAAATATTTTTTTTTCGTTATATCTATGTATATAATATATATATTTATTGTATATATATTTTTTTATAAATTCATGTATTTTTGTTTGTTGTTTTTTTGATGTAGGTATGTGTGAGGGAGTGTACAGTACATGTTGTGGGTGAGTGTATGAAAGTATTTAATTATTTTATCCTTAAGATACTTATGATATTTTTCTTTTTGGTTTATTAGTTTTATTTAAATTTAGTCTTTAGCATTTGTGTGATTTAACTTTGTTTTGAAAGTTAAAAAAGTCATAAGTTTTGTCATTTTGTGTTGGGATTTGTGTTTGTCTCTTCGTATTTTTTTGTTATTTTGTCACAGAAACCAGGGGTGGAATCGCGTAAGGTGATAGTTGACTATCAATTCGTTGATTGTCGTTTTTGACTATAGCTGTCTCTATCATATCAATTAAGAATTATAGAGAGAGCGATGGTCAAAACGACAATCAACAAATTGATAATCAACTATCACCTTACGCGATTCCACCCCAGAATATTTTGTAAGATCCTGTCCACCATTTTTTTTTCTTTATTTTTCAAAAAAATATTCAAATAAACAAGTATTTATTTTTTGGAAGTTGGCTTTGAAAAAAAAAAATAAAAAAATAATTTCACCAATTCAGTTCAAACAAGCAAAGATATGTTTTTGTTATTATCTTTATTTTATTTTTATAATTTACCTTCTAGAGAAAAAATATTCCAAGTTTTGGAAAACAGAAATAAGACAGTGTTTTTGTTTGTTTTTTGTTTTAACTTTATTTATTGTAAATTAATATTGTTAGCTACATAACATGTGCAAATTCAGTTTAAAGTATTTTGTTTTATTTTTTGCTGTATTTTTTTTTTAATTTATGTTTAATTATTTCGGGTTTTCCTAATAAATTTATACTTTTAACCTACAAATTATTGTAATTTTCTTTTTTTTTTGTTTGTTTATTTTTTTTTATAAAGAACAATAAAAAATGCTTTTAAGTTTAATTTTTGTTCTTTCTTAATTTTGTATGCTTATCATTTAAATATTTTTCATTTGTCACAGTACAGTTCTTTGCTTCCCTTTTTGGTATTTTACAAGAACACAAAATTAATATATTTCAATAAAATTAAAAAAAATTGTTTTGATGAAGAATGACTGAGAGAGAGAGAGAGAGTGGATATATGGTGTATGGTAAGTTTTTGGTGTGAGAGAGATAGAGATTTGACTTTGATTTTTTTTATCATGGAAACTTGATTTGGTGAAATTATAAATTAAAAAAATTTAATCAACCAAAAAATGTTTGTAAGAAGCTGGGATTCTTCTCTGTTTTTTTTATTTTTCTTTACTATTTTTAATATTGTTTCTCTAATTCTGTACGAAATTTATTTTTCTTTTACACTGTTTATAAAACACTTAAATTTTTATTATTAAACTTTTTTATTTATATTTAAATGAACGATATTTATAAGCGATTTTTGTTTATTGTGTTTATTATTTTTTATAAGCGCGCAACTACTGACACTGATAATAATAATAATGAATAATATTTTTTTTTTGTATTTTACTTAAGAAATGATGACGGAGAAATTGACTATTTTATTGTTTGGTATTTTGTAAGAATATCTTTTTTGGTTTTTGAATTTTATTTTAAATATGCTGTTTTGAATATTGTTTGCTGGTTGTTGCCTGAATTACACAGTGAATAAAAACTACTTAAAAAACATTGAGCACGACATTATTGTTTGATTAAATATGTTTTTGTTTGTTGTTTAAAGCACGAAATATTTAATTTCAGTTTTAATTTTAATTTTAGTTTTTTTTTTATTATTTATTTTATTTTTCGTAAACTTTGATATGGACGATGACGCAAAAGGGGAAAAATTCGTTTATTCTTTAATTGTTTTGTGTTTCTTATTTTGCTTTTTCGTTTAAATATAAATTTATACATTTTACATATATTTTTTGTTTGTAATTTATATACCATCTACGAAGAAAACCTTAATTTATCTTTATACATTTTTTTTTTATTTTCATATCGTTAAGTCTCTAAATTTATTGAGTATTTTTATAATCATTTCAAAATTATATAAAAACGATATAATTAAAATTAAGAATCAATCAATTTTATTAAAATTCGGCTTAAAAATAACCGAAACAACCTAAAACTTGATTTTGTTTTGTTCGTTCTTTGTATGTAATTGCTTTGTTCCTTTTTTTTATTCGAATAATTTTTGCCAAATTCGTAAGGATACCTATACTTACTCCCTCATTGATCAATTGAAATAATTTTAAGAAAAGTAATATTTAAAAAATAATTAAAATACATACTTACATATCCTACCTAACTATATTTGAAATTGGTTATAACTAGTTTTTGTTATTTTTTTTTTTTGTATTTTTAATAAAAAAATTACTTTGGTATGCACATATACAATACATATAAAAGAATATTAATATTTTGTGTCATAATTGCATCAGCTTTCTTTACAAGAGGATAAAAAATAATGTCGAGTTTGAAAATGGTTTTCTTAGGTTCATGAGCATGAGCAATTTGGTTAAAAAAAATCGACCTTTTTTTGGCCTTTCAGATAAAATGTCAAAAGGCGCAACAAAACCCAAGTTCGGAATAGACTGATTTTACCAACAAATTGGAAGTTCTCAAATTTTGTAGACCAATCATTGGATGATTCAAGCGATTTTTGAAACATTTTTAAGGAAACAAATATGTAATAAGAAAAGTTATTTTGGGATTTATTAAATTTTTATGTTAAGTTTTCATTTAAATACTTTGGATATTTGCTCATGAAAAATAACTCCTTCGGTCCCAAACTCTTGAACTGTGTTTAGTGTGTCAAACCGCAAGTCGTTTGAAAGGTATTTCCAAGTTGAAAAAAAAAAATGAATAACGCGAAGCGAATTTAAAATACTTAACCGAAACTAAGCTATTTGAATTTAGACCTGTCCAGCTGGTGCAACTTAAATCTATTTGAAAAGAAAAACATCTTACACAAACAATTGTTGTACTAATTTTAAAAAATCCATCAAAAGCTGTATTTAATATGCGAATTTGTATGCCTATATGCTGTTTATATGTATATATGTGTGCACTCACAGAATTGAGTTTTTTTTAATTTTTAGTGAAAAAATAACTTATGTCTTATCATGTATGTATATATATTGATGTATATAAATATTTAAATTTGCTTGTTTAAATAGACACCTACAAACTCTATTTTATTATTCAAAGATTAAAAAAAGCACATCTCAGGAAGGCGTTATATTAATCCTTGAATATATCTTTTTTTATTTTTAAATTATAATGGCACATTTTACGATAAAAAAAATTGCAAAAAATGTATAAATCAAAATACTAATTTTTGAAATTTTGAATATCTTATCTTATTGGAAATATGATGTATTTATGTTGGTGATTGAATGACAACACAACGCGCGCAATTTTTTTTTTTGTTCAATTTTATTATTTCGATAACCTCCTCAATTTTATTTTCAAAATAAACATAATTAATAAAATAAATCCTACCTATCTAAAGATTATACACATACATATATATATTTATTTTTTTTATACAGCTTGTGATTTTTAGTTCACGTTGCTTACCTTTAATAGAAGAATATGGCTGGCATTGCGATATACAATAAAATAGTTGCTTTTTCCATCCTCAGACCATCAGAAACCACCGCAAGTTCTCTATACTATTATAATCACGAAATTCAAAAAAAAAAAAAAAAAACACCAATCCCTTATATTACCACATACTATTTCTTAAAATTTGTTAAATTTAATTGTCGATTCTAAAATTTGTTTTCACTTTATATATAATTTGTTTTCTTTCATTGTAACACACCCATGATTATTAAATTGTTTCACCTTAGCTACGTTTTAGAAAAAAGTGTTAAATTTATTAATTTTTTATAAACAAATACCTATAAACTCAATAAATCTTACATGCAATTTTTTGTTTTAAATTTATATGTATGTATATTTAAAATGTTTTGTTTTGTTTGTTTGTTTATAACGATATCTACACGATAAGTATTTTGTTTTGTTGTTTTGTTTAAAAAAAAAATTAAATTTTTTTCTTTCCTTGCACTCACGATATTTATTTTATATATTTGTAATTTAATTTTCAAACATACACATATCCTACTAATTATTATGTTTAATCTTATCTTCACATTTATGTTTTTGTCCTTATTGTTGCTCATGTTTTTTTTTTTTTTTTATTGAAAGGCAATCGAATTGAAATTGGAAAAGAACTAAAGGTCATGTATAAAAAATGTTAAACCTAAAAATTAATGGCACAATAATTGTATTTACATACACAATGACAATATATATTTAATGTAATTATTAATAATTTAAATATGTGAAAAATCAAATATAACAATGTGTAATATTTTTAATGATGATGATTATATTTTTTCCATACCTATATTTTGTTTGTCTCTCTTTTAATTGTTATTTATTTTTAATATAAAAAATATAGTTTTTCTTTTTTTTTATAATTATTATTATTTTTACTTAGACATTAGTTTGTACACAATTAAAAGAATTTGTTTTTAGTAATTCTTTTTTCTTTTAATTTTCCTCTTTTTCTTTAATTATAATATTTGTAAATATGTTTTATTTTAATTTTACTTTTTATCGACCACTGCCATGTTAAGTTAAAAGTATATTTAAACTTTTAACTTTTTTCTAAGGACACGAAAATTTATGAAATTATAAAAATTTTAATAAAACTGATTGATTTCTATTCTATAAGTTTTATGAATTATTATTCCTGACATATTCATTTTTTTATGTTTTGTTATTTTTTTTTATTTAAGTTTGGTTTTATTAAACCGATCACGTTGTGCTTTTCGATCGATTTTTTCTTAGTTCTGTTTCGAAATGTTTAAAGAATTAATTAAAAAAATATATATAAAAAAAATTATGTATTTAAAAACCATGATTATATGTAACTGAGACAAATTGAAAATCCCTTTGAGGAAAAATGCTTAAACTCGAATGTTTCGTTCTGTCTACCTTTTCACCTTATTTTTTTAAATAAAGTGAATTAATTTCAACCAAATCATGAGTTACTAATGAGTTGGGCAAATTATTAAATTTTGCCTTGAGTTCGATTTTTCCTCAATGTTTATTTTTTTTTTAGATTTGTGAACGTGCTCAATAGCACGAGTAATTATCATGTTTTTTGGGAGCTTGAGTGAATCTTGATTTCTGTTGTGTTTTGTTTGAAAGTCACACTCGAATTGAACCTACGTGTGAAGATCGAAGAAATTTAAATCTCTGCGTCAGCAAATTGTCCCTGATTTGAATATTTTAATTGAAGCTAGTTAAAATTGGAAATATAAACAACAAGAAAAAAACACTAGCACGTTTTTGTGAGCTTTTGTTGCATTTTTATTTTTGAATAAAATATTTCAGTAAACAGGAGCGGATTGGAGAAGTCCACCAGGGCCAGAGTGCGGTTGATTTCAAAGAGGCGCGTTGCTAATCTTTGGCCGTTTTCGAAAACGTCAAATCAATTTGATCGTCAAGTAATCGTCATTTTTTCACGCGTTTTTCGTAATATTCCTACTTGAACAAAACCTTTTTGATCAATGTCAGTCAATTTTCTTGAAAACGCATTTGACGTTTAAGAACATTCTCTCTGGCTTATCAATATTCTTGTGTGCGCAGGAAATGATGTTATCGAACATATGACTTTAGCAAACTGCGTTGTCGAAAATTATGCTTTTGCATACAAATTTTTAGTTTTAGGTTTTCGAACAGTTGAATTTTGCAGTTCGCGTTTAAAAACATCTTGAAATTGCATTTTTGACGCAACTGACACTTTCGATAATGGCCTTATTTTTTTCATGTCGACCCTACACCTACATTTTTTAATAATAGTTACTTCAATTTGAAAGCAATATTTAAATTTGTGATAAATAGTTGCAATTTAGCATAAACTCCTTTTTAAAACCGAGTAAACGCTTTTTCTTGCTGTATTTGATGAAAATAATATTCGAAACACTTAAACAGCAAAACTTAGTCAGAAACTTATTCACCTTTATAAAGTTTTTCTGAGCTTTGAAAGCTATTCTTTGAGTGTTATGCTCAACAATTCCAAAACACCCTGCAAACCTGTTCGAAATTTAAATTCAGGCACCATCAATCTTGAAAACCTTTCAAAAGCACCCTTTTGATCCTTTAAAGCTCCGAAAGCTTTATCAAATATTTGTATTTAAGACAACTCAGCCCTAAATTTTAAAAAATTCTAAAAACTTTTAAGAATTCAATAAAATATTAGATTTTTCATTAAGCTTTTATGCCTATGGAGATTTTCTATAAATAAATACAAAAAGCCAGATTTTCATGTTTTGACTGTATTTTTTGGGGCATTTTAGATCTACATAAGTTCGCTCCCGACTTGTACAAGTAAGGTTTTCAGTGCCAAATTGAGGTTAACTTTCTCGTATACACAACTAAAAATGCTTTGAATCTAAAAAAAAACAACATTCCAAAGAGATTTTTAATTTTACCCAGCTTTCACAGAAGAACTTTCAAAAAAGCTTATTTTTTCCTTCAAATCTCAATTTAAATTTAAAAAAAATCATACTTACGCAAAAAAAACAATATCCAACAAAAAAGTCAACAAAATAAAAACAGGAACAACTGAAATGTAAACCAAAAACAAGAGAAGAATGCCAACAAAAGAGTAAATCAAGTAGAAAAACCAACGGAAAATTGAACTGAAATTTTTTACAAATAAAAATTAAGACAAATAAAAAAACCAAAAAGTATTTTTTTAAATTATTTTCCTTTTATTGTTTTTATTTTTGTTTTTTTGTTTTTTTTTCTTTTCATCATCATCATCTTTATATCTTCACCAATTTGTTTTTCATCTTTATATTATATATAAAAAGAGAATATCTTACATTCTAAATCACGTAGATGTTGTTGTATGTATGTAGTTATTATTTTTATATTTTTTTTTTTAATAATTATTAATTAATCACATGGTGGGATAACTCGTATTGTGATCAGAGTCATTACTAAATATTATAATAAGATATATACTTTGTTTTAAATTTTAATTGGTAACATTTAATAATTATTTTTTGTTTATTTTATTTCTTTTCGTAATTTTCTTCAAACATCTTACTTAAGGGCTATTTTTTTTTTTTTGTTTTTTTTTTTCGTGTTTAATGTTTTACTGTGTTTTTGAGTTTTTATTTGTTTAAAATAAAAAAAGATCCTTTATAATATATGGTCTCTCTCGCATATAGAAAAAAATATATTTTATTAAAAATTATCATGTAATTGTTTAAAAATAAAATATTAATATTAAAAAATACTTGGGTTTTTATCATAATTTATAACTTTTGTTTTCTGATTTTTTTTTCTATATGTGTAGATAACATATTTTAAAAGAATAATTAAAATGGATAAATTTAATAATATTGTTTTGTTTTGTTGTTGTTGTTAAAGCTAATGTTATATAGAAAAATTACAAAAAGAATTTGGTTTTGTTTGGCGGGGGAGATTTTTTCTTTCTTAAAAAAAAAAAAAAAACCTAAGAAGTAGGGGATGATGAGATAAAATGATAGAGATATAGGGGATGAATGAAATGTTCAATGATAAAAAAAAAAAACCTAAAACGTAGTAATTCTACACACAAAAAATTAAGATTTATTTTAAACAAATAACACATAACAGAGAGGAGTTTGTTCTTGACATTTTTACACATAACTGAATTTTTCCAACTGAAAACCGATTGGGTGTGGTTAATTTTTTATACGTTTAATAAATACTACAATCTACATCACATTTTATGACTGATTAATGGTTGTTTCTTGATTTTTTTTTGCGCTAGAAATGACTTTCCTTTGCTAAAAAATTTCTATTCTACACACGACTTTTAGAAAATTTAATATTTATTTTTTTTTGTTTGCGTACAAGTATATAACTGGAAATGGAGCTTATTTATTTGTTGTCTATTTATGTTGATTTTTTTTCTAATTGAAAAAAGCTGATCTTCCTGTGAGAGTAATAATTAATTTGAATTTTAATGATTATTTACTTTCGGCTTTTCAGTCATTACTTGAGAATTTGTTTTTGTTCCTATAGTTAATGATTTTACACCTAAGCAGATTTACGATTATTTTTTGTTTTGTTTGTCTTTATAGCTGAGAGAATTTTGTGAAAACAGATAGTTGTTAGATTAAAAAAGAGGAGGAATAGTTTTGTATACAACAAATTGGTCGAAATTCTGCCCTAAACAAATTGTGTTTTGCTATCAACGACTCAAACTATCATCGTTGATCGAAGAAAATACTGTTTGTTTTAATTTGTGTGTTTTAGGGGAGAAAAAAGGGGTTGTTTGTTCCTATCATTTGCAAAATTTATTCCTATGCTACTCCTAGTTATACGTTTTTTTTTTTTTTTATCCTCACAATATCTATTAATTTTTAAAAAACATTTATATTTGTTTAAACAGCCCTCTTGATTTTTGTTGTTGTTTTTATGTTATTATAGAAATAAAATGAAAAGTGTAGTGTTTCTGTGGTGAGTTTTGTGAAATTGATGATGGTGTGTTGGATATTGCGCGAAGTGGTGAATTGTTAAAAGAAAATCAAGGTATTTATGAGAAGGTGGTGGTGAGAGAATAAGATTACTTTTGTTTTCGTAAATAATTATTAAAAATTCGAGATCGTTTTTCACTTTTCTTTTGCTATGTCAAAATAAAAGTATTATTTTTTTTTGTTTTGTGATTTAATTAAAAAAGAACAAAAACTATATTTAACGTAATTATTTTTTTTAACATCTAGTGATTTGTTTTTTTAATACAAAAAATTATAACATGCACAGTTGATTTGTTTTTTCATAAAAAAATAATAATAATATATTAAATTAAATAATAACACATACAAACTCTTAATTTAGAGAAAAATAATAATAATAATAATAAATTTCAAAAATCATTTATCGCAAACACCGGTTTTTGTGTGTAATTTTTAAATTTTCAATTTTTTGTTAAATACCTAGCAATTTAAAAAAAAAAAACAAACGTTTAATATTTTTATTTTATGATAATTACTATAAAATATAACACAGATGACTTTTTCATATTTATGTTTTCATTTCTTTTTGTTTTTATGCCGTAAGTGGTTTTTTCGATTAATTTTAATTTAAAAAAAAATTCTTAAAAATAGATTTTTTTTTTGTTATTTTTTTCAAGAAGACAAAACAAAAAGCGAAATCAACATAATGTAATACGATGCATGTATTCATTTTTTTTTTATTTTTTTTTAACAAAGAGAAAATTAATAAAATTAAAACAATTTTTTTTATAAATTAGATTTTTTGCAAGATTTAAAATAAATTACGAAGAATTTATTACAAAAAAAAAAAACAAAAGTTGAACCTAGAGAAGTCTAAGAAGATGAAAAGAATAAAATTCTTTTTCGTTAAATGTGTATTGCTTCTTAGAATTTAATCTTTTTTTTTTCAAATAGCCGACGAAGTTAATGAAACTTAATAATTTAATTTAATTTTTGTTTTTTTTTTATGCAATAATGTTATATGTAAAAAATGTTTTTTTTATAGATTAATAATATTATTAATATCACATCACCTTTGTTTTTGATGATAATACTTAAAAATACGAAAATTTAAGGATTTTATTTAAAAATACCTTAAACATTTTTTTCTTCCATTTTTTGTTTTTTGTTGTTTTAAAAGTGCGGTCACTTTTCGTGTGTGTGTTGTTGTTGTTATTGTTGATGGTTTGAAAAAGACTTCAATTTGTTAATTAAATTTTCTTTCTTTCGGCCTCTGAATGGCTTTTGGGTGTAATTGTATATTAATGTATATTTATATTTCAACTGGGGTTGGGTTTATTGTTTTTTGTTTTTACTTATTTCGTTGATCGGGGGGATGAAAAACAAGTAAAGCTTTTAATTTTCTTTGTTGTTTTGATTGCGCGCGTTATTATTATTTTTTGTAATAAGATAAGATAAACATTCGGAGGGATTTGAAATTATTATTTTCTCTTATTGTTGTTTTATTTTTGATGTAGTTTTTTTGGTAGAGAGAAAGAGTGGGTCAGGATGGAGATAGATACTTAATGAGAGTGAATATTAAAAATCTTACTCTGACGAACTGTGATACAATTTGTTTTTGGTTAATGAAAAGTCGGGACTTATCAAAATTGTACTGCTTTTAGTAAGATTTCTGCAAAGAGAAGAGAAAACGAAAATAATTGATTAGTTTTTTAGTTTTGGGTAATTTTGCTTTTGGGGATAATGGAAGTTATGAGGGGTGAGTGGCAGATTGATTGAGGATTTTTTGAGAATACTTACTTAATAAATTGCGGCAATAGTGAAGTCCAGCCACTCTTGTCCTGTTTCAGTGTTAAATACAGCTCAAAAGTAGGTACTGTATTAGGATCTACTTTCATCGATGCAATTCGCCTGGAAAAAATCAAAAAAGCAAATTGTTAGCTCACTGAGGAAACAGAATACATAAATCATTTCAAATGTAAACCTTCATAAAAATGTGTATTCAGCATAATCTATTTATAACACACGCACAAAAGGCTGGCAGTTTCTACAACTTTTAGTGCTAATTGAACAAGGGAAAGAGGAACCTCAAAGGCTGCTTGTGCTGATAATCAGCATGAGGCAAAACGCAAAGCAGAAATCTCTTTTCTTTTTTGTCTTTTTGTAAAACAACAAATGAAAGGCAGAGACGAACGAAAAAATAGAAATAGAAAAACAGATTACAACAACAGGGCAAGTAAAAAATTTAATTGTATTTAATTTGTTATGCGCTTTGTTTCAATTGACACAGAGAGATAGGCAAAAGATACAGATAGGTATTTTTTCGCTTGAGAGTTGTTTGTGTGTGCTTTAGTGCAGAGTGTTTGTTTGTTGTTAATTTAAAAGTTTAAATTGAGTGAACGTGTGTAAGCGAAGAGCTAATTCTGTGTGGTCATCTTTGCCTATAGTCTATTGACCTCCTCACTTGTGCACTCGACTAAACGGTCTTCGCCCTCTTTGTCTCCCCCTTTCTATCTATGAGCTTTATAATAGCTATGATCAATTTGATTTAGATTCATAAATTGTAGCTTATTGGCATAAATTGGCTCTAGGTTTTTGTTTGTTTGCTATTTTTAGTTCGAGCATTGAATAAGTTTTTGATTGAATATTTTCTGGTCGAAAAACAAACTTGTTAGAGGAGCAGAAAAGTTTTTAATTTTTATACCAATTATTTAGACCAATTGTATTTTAGACCAATCTTTTATACCAATGAGAGAAATACGTTAAATTGAATAAATTTTTAAAAAAATCTTGAGTGAATACCATTTTTGGAGGATTTAGTTTTTAAAAAAATATGTTTTTGTTCGAAAAGTTTTGTTTGAAGAAACTTACCTTGTATTACTTGGCTCATCCTCGAATTCAATATAAATTGTACAACCCCTAATGCCGCATGGTTCCTTTTCAGATACTTTAATTATTTCGGCTGCTATTCTAGGTGTTAGATCCCATGGTAATGAGACCTCGGTGCATGCTAAATGGCGACTCTTAGCCGCACGAAGTTCGCTCTGCAAACGTATCGACAATGCATTAACGGATGCATCATCATCGGTCATACATATTAAATTACTATTGTAGCGATTATTTGTTTGGCTACCACTGGTGGGGTTGGTGGTAATATTATTGGTGGTAGAATTATTATTATTAATATTATTGCTAGAACTTAAATTTGTAGCGTTTGTATTACTACTATTATTATCACTGTAATTTGTTGTTTGCCTATTAGTTCTAGATTTTGTTGTAGCTTGCAGGTGATGATGATGGTTTAGGTGATGATGATGATGATGATGATGCATTGCCGTTGGCGATGACATTGTTGTACGATGATGGTGATGACCGTCGACAATATCGATGGAACTTTGTTTATTATTACTACTACTATAGTGGTGGTGAGATGGCGGTGGTGTAAGAGGACTGGTCCAGTCTGGAAATAAAAAGAAATGAAAAAAAAATAAAATTTTGTTTCTTTTTTGGTTACAAGAAAATTGGAAAAGTTTTATAGAAACGAAAATCAAGTGAAACGCATAAGGAACAATAAATATTTTTTAAAGGCCACACTAACTGTTGAAGTTATTGAAAGACCACTTTAGACCTAATACCTATGTGATGATCAAATTGTTTATTTTATTTAGTTTATTTTTGCAGGAAAACTAATCAAGAGTAGCCTGAAAAGCTGGATTTGTGTAAATCTTTAGCCTAAACAAAATCAAACTTTTTTATTTAATTAGTAGATATGTAGTTATTTAGGATAACTCTAAAGTATTTTAAAAATCTGTTTCTATCCCAAAAATTAAAATCTACAAATTTTCCTTCTAAAAATGTTTTTTTCACAAGCAATTAAAAAAATTAATTGTAAAAAAGAAAAAATTAAATACCTAAAACTAAACTTAATTTTCGAATCCTATCTTTGATTTAAAAAAAAAATAAACTAGGAATATACCTTAGACTGTTCTCAAAGGTATGCAAGAAATATCCAAACATTAGGTCAAAGTTATTTCATATTCAAAGTCTAAATCGAGTTGTATTTAAAAAAAAAAGCACCTCTACCAAATGTCCTACACTCACGAGTCTTCAAACCTAAATGAACCAACTTTGGATGAGTGGCAAGTATTTGTAGTTACAGTTTACAGAAATAAGCAGTTTTTTTGTTTTAAATTAAAATACCGATAACGAACAAACTGCCCTCTGCTAATTACCTAACAGCAAAATTTAAAAAAAAAATCACCTTATCTTTATCCTAATCGCTAGTATCTTGAATTTCTTATTCAAAGGAAATAAACTGTGTCAGTCAATCTATAAATTTATTTCTTCTTTTAAAAAAAATATATATTTTCCTCCACCTTTCCCAATTTTCATGTCTCGAAAACCCGTTTTTCGTTTATATTCATTCATTCAGAAGCTGTTTATTCTCAAAAAAATAAAACGATATCTACCACCCCCTCATCAAAAAACCCAATTCCTCTTTTTCGGCAAAAAAAAAAAATATCTTTTCTCGCCCTTTTATCCCAGAAAAAACTGACACCGACACAGAGATAAAATGACGAAAATCGCGGTAGTACCTACCGGTTTTTTTTTCAAATTTCTTATTCTTCATCTACCTACTTTAAGTTTTTTCTTCTACTTTTGCCTTTCTCTCCGTGTGCCACAAATATGAGTTTTTCCTTGGTTTTTTTTTATTTGCCTCCCCCAACCAACCCATCGAAACTCATCTACCTTCCAGAGTTTTCGATATACATAACTACATCTACATCATACATAATTTTCTTCACCTAGCAACAGAGGTTTCTCTTGCTCTTCTTTTTTGCTTATTGGACGAGATACGGCCGTGTTTTTACAGAGGCCGATCCAAACGAACGGAAAGAAGATGACGTGCGTTCGAAACGAATACCCGATGAAGAGCTCATCAAGGCAAAATTACGAATAAAGCGGAGAAGCAAACAACCTAACCCACTGGCAAATTTAAATAAGTGCTTAGAAAAGAAGAGAATGACAAAAATGGAGAAAAGAGCACGACAATCAGCTGTGAAACCATATGACTGAAGAGAAAACTCACGAGTAGTTACTTTCTTATATACCGTACCGATATGAAATATATAACAAGAAGTATCTCGCGAGGAGATGGGTTATTTTCTTATAAGAAATTAAATGAGAAAGGAAAAAAACAAGAATTGAATTCCCTTTTTTTTTGGTGTTCTTCTCAGGAAGAGGATACACACAAAATTGTGACAGCAAAAAAGAGTACCAGAGAAAAGGGCAAGAGGAAGCAATCAGCTGGGCTAGCTGCCCACACAGCTGGGATATCAGCCGTTTTGTTCCCGAAAGCCAAAGGCAGGAAGAAAACTTATCCCAATTGGGAAAGTAGGAAGGTATAGGTAGTTGTCAAGAAGAAATCTTTTTTTTTTTATTGAGAAAAAAGAGCAATCAATTGCAACTCTCTCCAAATATTTCATCAGCACATGGTGTTGGAGCACTGTGGAGCACATCAGAGATGCACATGTATCACAATTACAGAGAGTACACATTGCATCATGCCGGTTCTAAGACCAAATAGGGGACCGAAGTGAAGGGGTGAATGAAAGAAAAAAAAATTCAAAGGAGGTTGGAAAGGAGGAATGCTTATTCGACATACATTTTAATGAAAGAAGGAAAAAAGTAGAATTAGAAGAAACTCACCTTTAACTTTAGTTGACCCTATGACACCGAATTGCCCTTGAAATTGATTTTGCACAGAGAGCACTTCCATTTTCATGAGTAATTCTTCGAAAACTACTTCGTCAATTTTGACAAGTTTACTACTAGTATCACTATTTTTGCTTGGATTGCTGCTGCTGCTGCTGCTTCTGTCTTCGGCCGACGACGCTGACGACGAAGACAACTTCCTTTTCTTACTGTTGACAACGCGCGAACTTTTTGTGTCCTCAATTTTGACAAGCAAAATTGTTTACCGATTTTCGTCGCTTTATCGCGTCACAATCACACACACATTTGGAAAAGCACAATTTTCTTTCGACAAAAAACAGTGTGTCATTAACAATGAGTTTTTCTTTTGAATTGGAAAATAATCAACAACTACTTAAACTTGTACGAAATTAATTATAAATTAATCAAATTAAAAAACATGTAGGTACATATATATAATATATATATCTTTTATCTTTAAGCTTCGGACAATTCTTTTTAGAAAAAAATTGCAGTCCGTTTTCTTCCTTTTTTTATTTGTATATCTCAGCTCTTGAACGAATATCTTTTTGCTCTCATCAGCTGGCTTTTTTCATTTGTATCTTTTAATTAATTATTTTCTTTTCTCACAGCACTTGCATATCACTTGTGTATTGTATTTGATTTATAAACTTTTATCTCTGAGATGGTTTCCCTATTTCATTATCCTGTTGCCGCGGAACCGCCGGTTTCCAAGAAGAGTCCTTACTGGAGTCGGATGTCTTTTCCAGCAAAAAGAGTGAATAAATCAATAAAATTGAAAAAAGCGAGCAAACACACTTGAATTTGGATTTTTTTTAAAACACTTGTTTTAGGTTGTTGGTTGGTTGTTGTAAAAAAAGTTAAACTTTTCTATCCGCTCTCTGATATCCGTTTGGTTCACGTTTCGTGTCTAAAATCGCTTGAGGGTTTTTCAAAAATAGAATTTTTGGCTTAGCAGAATTTTATATCTGTTATCTGATTTTTGATTTTTTGTTTTGAGAATGAGATCCTTGGAGGTTTTGGTTGACGTTGTTTTATATATAAATTTTGGATCTCGTAGATTTTTCTTTTGTTAAAAAAATTGATGATTGTTGGTGTAAATTTAGAAAAAAGTATCTATTGAATTTTTGTTGTTGAATATGAAAGTCTATTTCTTTTTTTGTTGTTTATTGTGTTTTTTCTGCCTGCGGTCGGTCTCTTGCCAAGTTTCTTGCAAACGAGATACGAATATCAGCAGTGTTCAAAAGCTACTATCCGGCCGGCTGTTTGATTCGGCTTTATATAGCCTACATCCCCTCCATGGAGTACGTGTATTTTGGATCTGATACTTGCTCTCTGTTGAACATACAAACGCACACATGTTCTTCTTGTGTTAAATAGACACCAGGCGGCGCACTCAACAATCAAAAGCGGTGAACAACGGTGGAAAACATATGTTTTAGACGGAGAAGGTTCTCTTTAGTTTTCTCGCTCTCGATTTTGTATATGGAAGTTTACCTACATATAGATTTCGCCGGCCGTTCGTGAGGGAAACATATATTATGTGTTTGATATTCTCTTTCTATTCTTTTTGTCTCTCTGTTCTGTTTTTTCACTGTTATTTACTTAATTTGGACGAGATTTCTCTTTTCTGTGTGTGACGTATAGCGTTAGCGTATAGTAGATATGCAGGGGCTTCTTGTGAATTTGGACCGCAAATGTGGTGTACGTGACTCAAATCTTGTATATAGAAAAGCCTTTTTTAAGGGGTGCGTGTTCGGTGCAGGGGGTGCACATGCAGTTTTCCCTTTATATGTACGGTGGAGGTGTTGGGTTGGCTGGCAGTTCCCGGTGCCCCCCTTTTCGATTTCGTTTTCTTCATTTCTCCTAGTGTTTTCTGTGTGCTGCTTTGCTTCGTCTCTTTTCTCACTGATTGACCATTTGGAGTTTTTTTTTTTGATTATTTGTTCATTTTTTGTTGTTCTTGTCATTGTGTTAATGTTGTTGTTGTATTACTTCTTTCTTTCTTGTTTTACATAATTCCTTTGGTTCTGCTTCACATATCCCATATGATGTTATGTCAAATGAGATTTTCTTCCTTTTATTTGTCGGTTCCTTCTTTTTCTCCTACACATCACACTAAAGTTTTTTTTGTTGTTTTTTTTTTTGCCTTTTTCTATCGAGTATTCCTCAATTCCTCTTTGATGGAAGACAGGTTTGTTCTTGTTTCACTGTGCTGTGTGCTCACTGCTTAGCTGCTACATGAAGGGAAATATAAATTGCTCCTGCCTCCTTTGGTTTTTTGGGGGCCTGTTTGTTGGTACGGGTTTTGTTGTTGCTCTGTTCAGTTTTTTTTTTTTTTATAAATATACCTTCGCCCTCTCTTCAACATCTCCCCCGACGCATGAATTTGATTTATTCCTTGTTCATGTTTCCTATAGTTTTTTTTACTTCATTTTGGTTTGATTTTTTTTGCTGTTGCTTCTTGTATTCATTTCTGTTGCACACTGCAATTTAATTTTCTATGTTTATCTCTATGTGTGGATGGAAATAAGTGAAACAAAAATGGAAAATTTGCATTTTCACGCAATTTTCAAAGGTTTCGTTTCGACGGATAGAGCAAAAGCTAGACTATGCATTAGTAGGTAGTTGGTAGGTACCTACATATGTATGTATCCATATGTGCACCTGCATACATATGTAGGTAAATTGGTGCCTATCAATAGGTAGGTATACCTAAGCAAAGCACGAGATTTTTGCTAAAATTGGAATAAAATGTGAAGTTTTTTCATTTTATTGGAAAGTTGATAGGGTGATGGCACCAGTAGTCGGCCAGTTAACTTTTTTTTTATCTTTGATTAGCGTTTAAAAATCACTTATTTAAGTTTTTGATAGAGTTATCAGTTTTAATGATTAATTGAAATGTGTAGATTGGGAAATTCTAGACGAATTAAGTATATTTACTACATGAAACAAATTATTTACCTTTATGGAGATGAAAGTGTGATTCTTGAGTAGTCGGCCCTTTCAGTTTCAGTAGTCGGCCGCATAGGTATCTAGTAGTCGGCCTCTATTCGACAATTCATATTTTCATACTATTTGCAATAGTAAAAAGTATCTAAGAAGCATTTTAGCATTTAATAACTATCAAAACACAATTTTAATAGAACAGGAACATGTTCGGCAACAATGAACAGCACTCTTTAGTGATCGTTTCACAACACAAACCCACCTTTCCCAGAACACCCTCAACGCTGGAATTCTTCCTGGCTTCCTCGAACCTAGTGCACACTGTTCATGAATTATATGTGTAAATTATTGCACAGTGACACAGACCATGAAGCTGTTCAACTGTCGATCAATCTCAACCAACCCGTAAACCTTACAACAGAAGTTCCTGAGAATTTCAGACGGATGGATATTGATAAACTTCACAGGGACATCGAAGACATCTTAACTCTTATACCTTCAGACAGGAATCTTCTGGCTACCCAAATCGATGCAGCGATTGTCAATTTATCTGATGCCTTGGACAAGCAAAAACAGTCTAGAACGTCAAAGGATAGGTACCAGCACCTTCCCGAGTACTTTCAGAGTCTCTATGCTCACTGCCATCTTCTAAGAAAACGAATCAATTAAAAAATCAAGTGACCACAACTCCAAGGCGAAACGCACCTTAAATTCAATCACTCCACTTAAACCGAAATAATTGTCATATCTTCATTGGTATAAGAAAACATCTCTAGCGGATCCATCAAAGTGAACTGAATACAACCAACAGAAACTTACAGATAGTTTGTAATGAGCTACCGCAAGTCAACATCATGTTCCGGAACTCTATTCAATACCACAATAATATCCAATACCAGAAAAGATTGCAAACCAGGACGTGATGCTTTTAAAACATCAATAGGATCAATAGGAAAACAGACATAAATACAGGAAACCATCATCAACAGTGATACTGAAGCTACCGCGGCCCAAGACAAGGTGGAAGCATTCGCCGACTACTTTGAATTGAAGGAAACTTCACTCCGTATCCACCTACTAACTCAACTTTCTTACAAGAAGTTGCGGCAACAGTTCAACAAACACTTCGACCGATCAATTTTAATATCATCAATCCAGCAAATGATTCCACCGATGTTCCAAATTTATCCAATCTAGAGAAGGTTGTCGAAATCATCGGCAATTCTAGGCCAAAAAAGTCTAATGGGCTAGATGGTGTCTCCTACTACATCCTGAAAAGGTTGCTCATGCAGTAATGACTTTCCTCACAACCAGTTTAAAAAGCTGCTTAAATTACTGTTACTTCTCCCAGAAGAGAAAAACAGCGAAGATTGTTCCAATTCAGAAGGAAGATGCTTCCAACCTAGTTTCCAAGTACAGGCTGATATCAATTCTCAACAACATTAGCAATTTACTGGAAGAAGTAGTCCTCCGAGAAAAACACTCAACCTTGCCTCGCAACAATTTGCAGAAATCTGGTCCTGAGACTCCCTGACGGATCTACCATAACGCCAAGAAATATACTCTTAATAACTTAAACTATTAATTCAAGTTTTTTGTCAAGAATTTAATAACACTAGTAAGTTATTTAAGTAAATCTTACATGTGTAATCCTATAGCCTTACATACAAATCATAATAGGCCGACCTAAGAATACTGGTTGTCTATAGTCGGCCACCCCTTCTCCCTTTACGTTAACAGGCGGCCGACTAATGAAACCATGAAATATTTGTTCAAAGTGTTTGTGGGAATTAAAAGAGAATACAATTTCCCTTCACTTTGCATACTCAGTTGAAAAAAAACTAAATATGAGTAGTTTTCAGTAGTCGGCCGGGGGGGCCGAGCTAGGAAGAATCGAAAAAAAAATGTCTTCTGAGGGCGGCCCCCCTTGTAGTTAATAACAAACAAATATTTTTTAAGTTTTTTAGCGAAAATACTCAAATATAAACTATAAACAAATAAAAAATGAACACATAGTGCACCTACCTTCAATATCTTGCCAATTAAACCTTTTTTAAAAAACTACTTCCACTAATTTTTTTTTCTTCGAAAAAGCATAAAAACGCAACGAACGAAATCTCGTCGCAAACTTTCATTTTCTACAAGAAAACCAGCAGCTGCAATTGAATGAAATTTTGCACCCAGGAAGAAAAACAGTTAGCCTATTAGAAAATAATTTTTGCAATGAAGTTGAACGAAGGCCTTTACTATTACGCTGTACTTTACGACGTAGTGGCCGACTACTGGAGATGGCCGACCTTAGGTGCCATCACCCTACCTACCTAGGTACCTACCTACTTCCTACCTATACATCTAACCTAACCTACCGAACTACATTTATTTTTTTTTTTTCAATTCTAGTCTAGTGAAACCATTAGATAGGTACATACATTTTTTGACAGGCAAACTATGCCCAGCTCTACCTACCTTCCTAGATACGTATAGGTACATCGATAGAGATCTAAATTACCTACCAACCTATTAATAAATTTGCCTAGTTAGATGCCACTTCTATAGGTAAATTTTGCCTGTGCCTACCTACAAGGTAAAACGATTTAAATACCTGCTAAGCCTGTTTGAACACGCATAGGTTGGTATGTAACTATGTTTACATTTTGTAGGACAAAATTAAGTATCTTGAAGTGACGGGTCGATTTTCGGACAGTAAGATTTGGGTTTTATAAGTCTATTTAATACCTACACTACTCTAATACCTTAGGTACATTACATACCTACCTAGTTTCTCGGGTAGGTACCTTGTACTTTGCATGATTAAATTATTTTTAAAAAGTTTAATTTATTACATTTGTATTAAAGTTATGAATTATAAAGTTTGTACCTACCTATCTTAAATTGACTTAAATCTTAGGTAGGTACCTATAAGATTCTAAGTACCTACCTAGTGTATTTATAAGAGTAGATACACAGGGGTAAAGGTGAATTAAGGTTGAAATTTTTGAACTTTTTTTTGTATTTTTATGTTTATTTTTAATTTGAAGAATGCCTTATGTAAGATGGAAAATTAAAATAAAAAAAAAAAAAAAAAATTAACATTAATTGCTTAAAGCCCCTTTTAGAAGATCATTTCAGTTTCAGTTGAGCTATCAGTTAAGCTTTCAGTTAAACTGATGTCTAAATACAAAAACTGAAGCGTTTAACTGAGACTGAAACTGATAAAATTCCCATAAGTTTTCAGTTCAGTTATTAAGGCTTTCATCGTCCATTACGCAATGTAGGTATTTCCTCTGATTTTCGACTGCTCACAAGTAAAATGAAAGCTCAACTGAACACTGGACTGACGCCTAAATACACTGCCTTTATTAATTGAACTGACAACTGAACTGATAACTGAAGGAACAACTGATCGTCTAAAAGGGGCTTTAGAAATAAAAATATAAAAATTTAATGAAATCAAATTGACAATTAATTTCCTGTTAAACAGCGAAACCTCTAATGAGGACGAATTGAATATTCACAGAAAATTAAAGGAAGACAGGTTCATAGGTTCAATGGGTTCTTATTTTGGGCGTACGGAATGTACAGATCTAAAATTTTAGGACGAGGTATAGGTAGGTTGGATATTCTGATATATTGCTAAAATTTTGAATTTCCAACATATAGTTAAGGTTAAGCACGATTTTTGGAATTTTTTTCTGGGAGACCTTATTAGGTAATACTCGTAACATATTTTTTTTTAAATAATGAATACATGCGTCAGGAATACAAAAAAAAATTTGTTTGTTTAATTTTTGAATTTCGCCGAATTATAGAGGGCGCCAACGACTCATCAAAAAATACATGGTCCCATTGCGGACAGTTAATCTCCGGATCTGCTGAACCGATTTTCAAAAAACTTGTTGCAACTTGATTGTTTTTATGTTTTCCAAGACAATTTACCACAATTTGACCAAAAAGTTATGAACAAAAAAAATGGCGACCCAAAAATGGCCAATAAAATTGCCAAAGCTTGACATTTTTTTGTTTTTGATTTTTTAAACAAATTGTGGTAAATTTTCTTGTAAGAAACCTTCCTTCAAATAAACCACTTTTTTTTTGTTTCAGTCCAGCCAATCCTGAGATTAACGGTTCGCAATGGAACCATGTATTTTTTGATGAGTCGACGTTTGCGCCCTCTATAATTCGGCCAAAATTCGAAAATTAAAACAAACAAATTTTTGTTTGTATTCTTGGGCATGTATTCATTATTAAAAAAAAACTTATGTTATTACCTAATAAGGTTTCCGAGAAAAAAATTCCCAAAATCGTGCGTTTTTTTGGCATTCTAGACCGTACCTTAAAAGAACTCACAGGTACATAGCTAATTATAAGCGATCTTTTTAGGTTTTTATGATTATCTAACTTAAGTAGATAACAAAAGTACGAGTAAATAATTTGAATTCTTAGAGAATCGTTGAGCGAAGATAAACTCAGTTATAATCTTATATCTCTTGAGCAGTGAGCACTCGCATGGAATAATTTTCTTTTCTTAATCCTTATGTCATTCGGCATAATTTTTATTTCAAATGAACCTACTAATAAAGAAGAATCTATGGTGAAAAGATTTTTAAGATCCTTTGATTACAATCTGATAAATCGATCCGAGTGCCTAATGTTGTGATAGGTACTGAAAATTAAAATAAATCTAACTAACTGAGGCCATGAAAAAACGAAAACTTTTACAGCCATTTAACTCGTCTAAAAACAATTTCTGTGGCAAAAATATTTTAAGATTTAGAGTTTTGAACAAATCGGTATATAATATAGGTACAGTAGAATCTCGAAAAGATTGAACAGATATAAAATAGACCCCGTTCATCTTTTTGAATTGTTCATCTTTCCAAGCATCGAGAGTTAGTTTAAGAAAAACATAGAGCTAGAGCTGTACATTAAAACATTGCACCTAATAAAATAACAATTCATTTTATTAAAAAAAAAAAACAAGACATAACAAAAATAAAAAAGTTGTTCATATAAGAGTTAAACAAATAGACTTAGTGTAGTCGAGTTTAGTTCTTCTTCACCTGAAGGCAGCTGAACTACATCTTCATTCCATTCTCTTATATCGTTGGAGGAATATGGGACCATTAAATAAATTTAAGTGTTGACAAATGTTCTTGTAGCATATTCAGTGCTGTTATCACAACGGATCCTTGAGGTCTAAGTGAGTCAACAACAACTAGACAACCACTCCAACCATATTCAGTGCTGTGGTGGAAACCTGGTTTATTTTCTCCAGTTGCATTCTTTGTTGTAGTCTTCTTCCTCGTCGAAACAGCTTCATATGAAAACAGTTCATGACAACTCCTTGAAGGAATGTTAGTCAGAGCGGCACGTAAATTAAATTTTTTCAACATCTCGCCCTTTAGAGATAACATCTGTGAAAAGGCTTGTTCGGTAGTGCAACTTTGTGAGCTGTTTGTTTCAAATTGCCCAAAAATAAAGCCTTCATCTTTTCGAGTACACAAATTTCAACCCGTTCATCTTTTGGAACACCATAATAATGGTGAGAAAAAAAAGCGTTCATCTTTCCGAATCGTTCATGTTTTGGAACCGTTCATGTTTTCGAGATTCTACTGTATATCCAAATAAGTTTTGAGATCAATTCAAGTGCATTACACTTGAATAGCAAGTTTTAACCATCACCAATGGTCATTAAAAATTAAGTTAGCTTAACTAATATTTAGTTTTATTGCCTCAAAACTTGAAATTCGTTTCACAAAGTTAAGTTTCATCCCAAGTTTTCCAAAATATGAAGCCACACTTACAGGGAGTATATTTTATATACTTACATACAAGTCTCCCTGACAAATAGGGGCCCAGTGGTCTACTTAAATTTAGTTTGTACTTTTAATCAGAATTTGAAATGAAGTAAAAATTGTATTTTGTGAATAATATTGATGGATTCAATAACATCTCTTCAGTTCATATTTCCAAATTTGTAGGTCTGCAATTATGTGTGTTTTTTTTTTTAACAGCGCCTTCTCCGATATTATCAAAGACTGCCATTATATTAGATTAGTATTCGTAAAAATTAATAATAAATTGCACTTAGCTCAAATGTATGCGTATTCGTCCCCTATGCAAATCTGTACAATTACAATGTATGTACATCATCATATCACTAATTTCCAAAAAGTCTTGGACTATACTTAGGCAGGTTATACAAATGTAATAATTGGTTTCCAGAAAAGTTTTTTAGGTACACAAAAAATTAACATTTCTAACCTCACCCATGCTGTTTTTCAATATAGTTTTAAAATGAACCTTGGGTAGGTTTCTACACCTAGACAAAAATATAATTTTTTTATTAATGTCACAAGCACGTTAGACCAGACTTTTGCAATCCAAAGATAAGGTTCTCATATTCATAATAAGTAAATCTATGTTTTTTCGTTATATAAGGTGCGTACCTGCCATAAACTATAAAAAAAATTAGCTTGATATGGATGCGACATTGCAATAAAATAAAGCAATAGGTACATACCGCCTGACGCCATTATTGAGAAACCTTCGGCCACGTATATCTAATATCGCACATCCTTCAAATATTAGCGTCTGGCGCTACGCTTTCTTGGAAAATCTACAGCATCCTGTATGCTTAATCTGATTATAATTTTCTGTAATTATATTTTTCTGCTCAGATAAAACAACTACATAATTACATTTTAAGCACTAAACAAAATGCTTTGTAGTGAAAGGTATTATACCTTATGTAAGTCTATCTTCTTCTGTCTATGAAGGTGGTACATTAACAAAACTCATGGCGGACAACATCAGTAAACATTAAGTCCTTGTAAAACCCAGAAAATAATTTTTTCTCAGAAAACAGCTTAGCACGTGCGACACATCGTTAATGAACTTTCAATATGTTTACTTAACGGCTGTCAGATCAGTATTGGCTAGGCAACCTTCTTAGCTACATAGGTAGATAAAAGTGCAGGTAGGTAGTTAAAAATTTCCCCAGAAACTAAATACCTGCCTACCTATTAACTCAACCAATTTAAACTAAGCTGCCAAAATAGAATTAAGACACCTCTGTTCTCTATCTAGCTCGATAGGTGCCAGTAGTTAGGTAGGTAGGTTACCTACATATATTGTTTAACGATGTGTCGTACTTTCCAGAAAACTGCTTCCGTTTGTAAGATGCCAGAGTGATAAATAAATTTTAATTCAAAATAAAATGGGTAATTCCCCGGAAAAAGAAAATATGAAGTAGGAACATAGATATTAAAATTATTTTTTTCAAAACACATACACAGCTAGATTATACCTAGTTATACATTTGTTCTTTCGCCCCATCAGCCCATCTCTTTGTACATATTATATTGCCATTTATTTTTTAGATAGTAAAATAAATAAAAAAACAGAAATGTGTATCTATCTAACTCCCTCACGGGTAGATACATTTTATAAACATACACCTACCATAGATATGCATAGATATTTTCTCGGAACTCAAAAAAATACGTGAATATCTTTGAGAAAATTTCAGAAAATCTGAACCACGTCAAGTAAATGTGTATCTACGTATATTATACAAACTCGTATGTGATGGCGTCAAACAAAACTAAATTTATTCAAAACACTCTGCCACTCTGCTGACAAATCCAATAGCTTACAAGGAAAACAAAATATTTAAGAAATAAAACCGTTGATAACTATACCTACCTACCTACTTTCTTTGTCTGTATCTCAACTCAACTCATCTAAAATTTCGAAAAAAAAACTTGTCCCACTAGCCAGAGATGGTTATTAGTGTCTCAGATTTGAATTTATTGGTCTTGGAAATTTAAAAATCAGAAGCTATTATCTGAAGACGAATGAGGCGCCATCGAAGCTAAGCCAGGTAAGCAGCTTTAGGGTCTAAAAGTCTACCATGTTAATGTATGTCAGTTGCCTAATTAATTTCCATACCATTCCTGTGTGTGTGTTTTTGTAATCATAAATATATTTTAATCAACCAACATAAAAAAAGATTGATTTAGATTGCTGTCAATTATTCTGCCACTGGGTACAGAAAGAGGTATCATACTCTGACCCTAAACAAAACAAACAAAAAACCTGTACCTACCTATTATTCCTTCCTATGTATGTACATATATATGTAATGTATAGATACCTAACATAAACCGCAAATAAAATTATCACGATCAAAAGAACATTCATAGTTCTAAGACTTTTATATAAATGTATGTAGATACGAAAAGTACCAACCTGCCTACGTGGTTAGGCCTTCAAGAATCCAAAATCATTCCAAATCACATTATCTTGCTCGAAATATTGCCAAGCTTTGGAAATTCAAGTAAAAGCCTGATCTAAAATTCATCACGCATCCCAATTCCAACTACATATATACCTATTCAAACCTGAAACGTTGTCGTCGGCAATAAAGGTACAACATGAAGCCATGAAGACCAAAAAAAAAAAAAAAAAAACACGTACCCATCTCTCTAAATCGATTCAATAAAATAAAAATAAATAGGCAGACAAAAAGTATCTGAAAGAGGACAACACAGAACGAAAAAAAAAAAAAACGTCAATCCCATCGCATCGACACACCTTAGGAGGAACAAACAAAAAATAAGAAAAATATAAACAGAGGCAGGTTTGTGGCAGGTTGGTAGTTTCGTCAGTACACCTCTCTGTAGTTTTTGTTGCAACAAGCAACACACACAACAGAGACAAACTGTAAGGAGTACCTAAGTACTTGTCACGATTTTGCAAGTGTTCTCCAGCCATCGATCTTTAAAGCCGAAGTATCTTTGTATCTATACTAGCTTTCTCAAAAATAGAACACAAACAAAAATGTGCACAGGTGACATAGGTGCACTAGTCATCAAAAATTATTCTATACCTACTCCCTCCATACACCGCACATAGTCACCATCTTTGGAAACAATCGGATGATATTGTTCTGATAAAAAAAATATTCATTCTGACTCATCGGAGCAGTAATTTCTTTCAGCTGTGCACTAAGGCACTAGGACGCATTACACATTTCACAACTTCAATAAATTTCATCATCTTTTTTTATTCTATGGCATAGCAACAGAGGGCCTAACCTTTTTGTTGTTTATTTTATTTAAACCATCGATCGGTAGAACACTATTCAGGCCGATTGTGGTATAGAAGATAGGAACAAAACGAATGGATTGTGTGACGAAATTTGATCTTCCAAAAACGATCTGCATGGGTATGATGAGGATGAGTGTATCTTCACTCCCACATGTTTGAAAAGATGGAAAATGTTTTCAGGCACAAAAGTGATCTCTCGAAAACACCATAGATACTGAACAATGAAGCGAAGGAGATCGTTACAATTTGGGAATTTTCCTTTCTTTTTTTTTTTGTTTGGGTTAATTTTGGTAATGAAAATTATTGTGTGTATTTTTATCTTGATACAATGCATTTTTGACATATTCAAACATATGTGTGTTTGTACCCATAGAGAAAATTTTCCCTAAATATTAAAACAAGTTTGGGTAAAAAGGACCAATGACAGAGGAAAGACCCATATGGCATACAAAATCAGACATCATGTTTAAGGACTACAAAACTAGGAAGGTCTAGACCAGACATATAATGTGTATGGATTTGTCTACGTTGAGTATTGTGTCAAAAATCAGATGACAGATAATAATCAGTCCTATCGAGGTATCCGTTCAGAAGAAGTTCCGAAACGATAGTCCGTTCCGATCTGAACTTAGATTTCGTTCGAGGTATCCACCTCAGAACAAACAAAAATGAATCATATAATCGCATTCATTCTTTTCCATTTTCCTTAAAATAATCCGAAACTATTTTCTGTCGAAGAATTTTCGAAGAAATTTAATGCACAACTGTCAAAAATTCTTTCCTGAATGTACTTAATCGTAATGCGTTGATGAGCGTCGCATTTTATCGGAAGATTGTCCGGTATGTCAATCGGACAGGGTACCTCGGTAGAAAATTCTCCGATTTCGAACAAATCGGAAAAATATTTTCTCCGAACGGATACCTCGATAGGGCTGAATATGTAAAAAAATGTTTTTCGAAAATGAAAACGTTAAATATGTATTAGTTGCACTTTTTACGTGTAACTTCGCATCAGAAATATATTTTAGAGAATGTATTTATAATTAAATTTATTAATTTAGCTATAATCAGCGAAGCATTCCCAAAAAATATCGAACTCAGATTTTGATTAGACTTGATACGACGACGACGATTCGTTTGTAGATAGCGTTTGTAAATGTTTTCTCCCACACGTTCTTACTTGTGATATGCATATGTGCAGGTACTATAGGCAAATTTTGCACTTGGAAAAAAAAAATTATTCGAAATTGACATCGAAAAAAGGGTGTATCTGTATGTCTATTCCTCGACCTGAAGCTTAAACCGATGACGCGATTTTCATCAAACTTGGTACTCAAAGGTCTTCGGTGATTCCCTAGAGGAGATATTCACCCTTATTACAGAACTCGGCGAATGAGCTAAAGTGACAATTTCAATTAATTTCCAAACTTTTTCTATTACCGCATCCGACGAATGAAAGTTGAACGAATGTCGGTACCAATCCCTGTACCACCGACATTTTGTTCAACTTATGACGCGAATTTTTGATTAAACGAAAAATAAAAACAAAAATAAACAATGGAAAGGACAAAAATGTAAGTCAAAAGCTTATCATACTGAATGTTTAAGTGTTTGTTTAAAAAATTTTAATAGAAAACGCACAACTAACAAAGCAACCGGAAAGCCAGAAATCTAAAAAAAAAAAGAAAGCACACGGTTGGTATTGAACGGTCACCCATCCAAGTACTAACCACGCACAACGATGCTTGAATCAAAGCCTACGCCGTTAACTAAATGTCTGTAGCTGACAGTGTCGATAGGAAAGTTCATAAATGATAAGGTAATTTTAGGAATCGACAATGTGGTTCATCCGGCGAATTTCATAATTCAGTTTTACAGCGGATGGGAAAGATCAACGGATCGTGTCAACTCACCGGGAGTAAAATTCTGCGAATTCTATAATAGACATGATTAATTTTTTCTTAGCTCAAAAACTAACAGTACCTGCCGTACAGCGATTAAAATAGAAGTCCCACCGCTCCACCAGTTTTCATCATTCAATAACAATCGGAAGAGCTTCATAAACCTAATCGGTAGACATTTTGAGAAGATCTCATTTATTTATTCTTTGTATGTACTTCGAGAATTACCGCTCTACCAGTTGCCATAGTTGTACAATAATGGGAAGTGCTTCATACAATTTACAAGAATTTTTGGGAAAATGATTGGTTACCACCGCATTTAAATAAAAATATCACATTTTTTGAAACCCTACCGCTATACCAATTTTGGTCGTTTTAAGCTGAATCGGATGCTACAAACCCTGAATGGAAAAGCACAGTTTTTTCCTTTCTATGCACCGTAAAATCTACCGTTGTGCGAAATTGTGTGCAAGGTTCTACGGTGTGTCAATTAAGGTTTTAGTGATTTTTGAAGTCCTTTATTTAAGTTTTGTTGGGTTTTGCGTGTTAAAATTTGCTGATCTGGCTATATTCACTTTCTCAAGAAAAAAAAACGGCAATGTATACCTTTTTCACTAAAGTTAAAAAACATAATGTACAGATAGCATTTGGAAATTTGGTATGAAATTCTTTCAGAAATGGTTGAAACAACTCGAATTCACAGTTTGTATTCTGTCCCAGTCCCAGCGTTCTGTTCTGCAAAAAAAAAAGATGGCCCCTATTACAGCTTACAATTATTTTCAGTACGATAGTAAATTTGACTATCATCATGAAATTTGATCAATCGGGATTATAGTCATTTAACCATCCATTTCGTTTGATAAATTGTGAATGATATGCGGAATTAAGACCTATTGTGAATAGTTCTGTTTGGAAAAATTGGTATTATCATTGTCGAAAACATTGTTATTTATGATTTTTTCAGTCAATTGCAAAATCTTAATTGATATAAACTCGTATTTTCTGTATTTTCTTAGGATTTAAAATCTAACAATTTTGGTCCCAGCTCTTTTTTATTTCAATTTAAACTTAGTCCTGTGATCCTCCTTACTACGATGGCCTTGTCCATAACTGAAACTACTTATCTCTTAATATAATTAGAAGGGAACTTACGAAATATTTAATGCAAACGTTTTGATCTTGACTCAAATACGGCGAGCTTAGGAAGAATGCAAGAATGGGTAATGTTTTTAGATTTTTGAAAACTCAGAGATACCAGAAATCTGAAATCAGTCGAGTTTATAAATGTTAAAGTTCTGCAAAATGTATGTTTCATTTCTTCAGGAAAATATTGGTTTTATAATGTTTTTCTTCTTTTTTATTATCGACGACATTTTTAAAGCAGTGGCCAAATTCGGGACTTCGGAATAACTAATTCAGCTGTGCTGCGAGACATTGAAGAATCGCAGTGCAATGTGTATTTAGAGATTAGATCCTCAGAACTATTCCATACATGCACAGTGTTTCGGCAAGGAAATGCCCTATCATGTGACTTCCTCAATCTCGTTCTGGATCACATCGTGCCTAGGTCAGTTGTTAGCAAAGAGGGCACTCACCCATATTCTGAAAGTCGTGCTTATGACTCGTATGCGACTACAGTCGTATGTTGTTATTTCGGGAGTCGAACTCCGACTTCACTTGTACTAATATTGGGAAACGAAAAACATCGCATACGACTGTTCCTACATACGACTATATAGTCGAATACGAGTCATAAATACGAGTTTCAGAATATGGGTGACTATTTTCAACAAACCTGTACAACTATTGGTGATGAATATTGAAGATATCGCCATCATCAGGTTGCTTGTTGGTTTTAAAATTAACTACTAGCTATCAACAAACATCTGTTCACCGACTAAGACAAAACGCCACTATTAAAAGTAATAACTTCAAAGTAGTTAAGGAGTTCATCTACCTCCGAGTAAATATTAACTCCTCCATGAATGTCACCGAATTGAAGATCCGATGAAAAATGACCATAGGGAACCAGAACTTCTCACGCGTAAGACGAAGTGCAAAACTCCGACAAGTGTTGGAGAGCTATACCTACTGAGATTTTTCGGATGAAAATTTTTCTACGGAAATTTGATTCGGTCTACGAGGAGAACGAATCCAAGAAAGGAGACAACCGTGAACTCTATGAGCTGTATCAAAATGAGGATGTACTCGAGCAAGTCAAAAAATTTCGACTAAATCAGCTCCGCCCCATCGAGTGAATATACAACAATACTCCAGCCAAGAAAGTAATCGAATGCCAGCTAAGACTTTCAGAAGGTAGCGTAGATAAATAATAAAATAAATAAAATACAATGAAAACAAGAGTTAAAAAACAGCTGACATTGCGAACAAATTAATAATTCTTCAGCCCTTAATAAAATCAACCATGATATACGTTTAAAAAAAAATCAAAAAAATGCAATGCAATCGAGATCTGTATCTAAAAACGATAAAAGAAGTCTGAGTAATAGTATCTATAGAACAGAACCGTAGGACTCGAAACAAGTTCGAGAATAAGTGAAGCAAGTTGAACATTTTTGAAATTGACAATTGTGTTATTGACTGAAATTTATTTACATAACATCCTTGATCCTCTACGAAATGGAAGATAAAAATAAACAATATCAATACTGCAATATGAAACTGGTACTTTGAATTAGTCGCGATCATCAATCCAGCTCAAAAACAATTTCAAGATTTGATACCTGATCTTCAACTCGCTGGGCTTAAAACCACACTTGAATAAGTTCCCTTATTTAACATCTATTGTGGAGAGAACACATTGTCGTGATTCAGGTTTAGTTGCATAAAATTTTGAAACTAACTATGCATGTTTTTGAAAATAAATCGTTACAAAATATTATTCTTTGTTCCACTGTTTGTATACAATAGGATTGATTTTAAAATTTTTAATTAAACAATCTTACCAAAATTGAAAATAACGAATAATCTTACCGGATTATGAATAGCGAGTCAATGGTTCGATTGAATTAAGCAAACTACACTTGTCTAAGCTTCATTAATAGCGAACTTCCAGATTCACTTCAAAATCATTGCTTCCAAAACTTGATTTAAATAGCACATGACAAACGTCAAATAACATTGAATTTTCTTATTAAATTTTTGATGACAAACAGATTTCCGTAAATACAATTGATACAATTTAAGCGAATATAATAATTATTATCGAAGTAGTGCTTTTCATAATAGGTCGAAAATAAAACTAAAAATTTGGGTAATTTTATACTTTCGCGGTGGCCTCGTTTTTTGGCTTTAGAAAATCGAAAAATTATCCGATTTCGATGATTTTTTTTTAAATCTTCGTTTTTAAGGCGGATTTATGAAAAAAAAATACGGGAAATATCTCACCTGAAGATTTCATATAGTTTTATGACTTTAAATGTGATCATAAACGCACTTCTTCGAATATAATCGTTCATAATTTCTTGCAAAGCATTAAACGAAGTTCATTTATTTTTTTCGTTAATCTACAAAAAAAAAATTACAAAAATTTGTGCAACTGAATTTGATGGAATGACTCTTCATAATGAATGTCCTAATGTATCGTAATTCTGATGTAAGAATATACATAGTTGACCTTCGTCGTCAAAGCAAAGATAAAAATTCTATAAGTAGGTAAGTAAACTGTATATTTTTTCCTGAATCATTATTTCAATTCATTCGAAATACATAAATCCTCACTTTGTGACGTGAGTTTCAGTGCTAAAAAGAACAGTCGCCAATCCGTCTCTGCAAAGCTAGATAAGCGTAAGCGTTTTCGATGACAAGTAGCACGTAGGAGGCACGTACATGACTTAATATCTGCCTTCCTACACATATTGCTATATATTTAATTGAACATTGTTGCAATCTTAAGTATACGAGTATCAGCAGGTAATTAAATTGTAAATATCTACCAATATACCTATACGGCTATTAAATTGATTCAATTTAATAACTAGACGTAATTATGATGGAAATCTTATTTTTTTGAAACAAGAAATGCTTATTGTCTCGAGTGCACGTAGACACAAAGCTTGCTCAGATAGTCCAAACAAATTATACAAGAACTTTTTTCATCACAATGACGGAAATTTAAGTCTTTTTCTATTCTTTATCCTCACTGATTAGCTTATAACTATGTTAAATTAATTCTTAAGAAAATTTTAAATTAATGACTCAGATCACGTGGTTTTTTTTTGTGTGTCTACAAAAAAAGAATAAAACATGAAAGATTTCTCCCGAAATTTATTTTCGAAATTTAAAGAGAAAAACATTGTTTTCCGATTTTTCATCTAGAGAGACTTCTTATTATCTTAACGAAAAACATGTCTCATTACCTTAGCCTAGCCTACATAGGTAGATAAGTATAGAGTGTATTTTTTTTTGTCTACGGCTTACGTGCGGTGAATTAATTTATGTGACTTTATAATCAACAACATTTCGCATTAACAATCAAGATCAAACGTTTCTTGCATCATCTTAATAAATTCATTTTTGCTGTTGTTGTAAAAATCAACAAGTGTAGATAGTAGCTGTTATGTTGTTCTGGAAGTCTATTGGTTGGCTTGTATGATTTCTATTTAGTCATCCATCCAGTGGCGGTGTATCAGTGATGATGAAATAAGGAAACCCTAGGTGTAAGCAATTCCTTCGTTAAGAATATGGTGTTTTGAAGGGAACAAAAGATGTTGTATGGCTTAGGTACCTGACATATCTATCCATACAAATATGTGTATATGTGATATCAATTGAGTGAAAATAAAGGAACTGGATGAAATACCTTTGTTCGTGGCAATTGAATAATAATAGGAAGACTATTTCACTTCTTTACAAAGTTCTAAAAATGGCGTGCAGGTGGAAATGAAAATGTGCATCGTGGGTTCGGATTAAAATGGACACATCTAACAAATCTTGATTTAAAAAACGCCGAAAATATTTTATACATTTCAAGTTTTAATTAACTTATTGAACATTCAAAACCACACACGAGCTCTGTTAGTTCCAAATATTGAAGTAAGTGATGGGCATTATTGAAAGAATTGAACTATCGAAAGTTAGTATAACCTTTGTTATATAGCCCGATTTTACAGTGGAGAGTAGGATAACATACAAAACAAGTAGTAAAAAAGATAATATTTTATTATTAGATTTAGCAGAGACAAATCTAACAAGTACTATCGCTATGCTTAAGATGTCGCCCCAATCGTTCGTCTTCATGAGAGTACTATAAGTTTTATATACAAAGGTATAACTAATTGATCTGACTTATCGTATGAATTCATTCATTCAGTAGAATTTCGATTTAAAAGCTTATTTTTTTAATAAGACCATTGGATCGGACTTGGTCAAAATAAGACAGACATTTTTTGATGGGTTGAGAGACCTCCAAAAATTGGAAAAGAGGAATCTTAGGTATTTCGGGTGAAATTTAGAATGAAAAAATCTGCGTTGTCAAAAAACAATTCATCTTCCGTTTGTCAAGTCACAAACTGTCTAATTCTATCGAAGGATGGTTGCCATGTCGATGGATAAAAATCATTTAAGAAATCCGAAAGTTGGTCATCAAGAAAGTTAAACAAAACCCAAAGACCCAAAGAAAATATTAACAATATAACATCTCTCTACAAAATACAAGATAAACAAAATGCACGACTGAATCGCACGAACTTGCTCTTATGTAAAAGTACATTTTGGAATTGAAAATACATTTTATAAATATAAAACATGGATTTAATGAGATAAAAATGTTCAAATGCATGGAATTTCCCTCCGATTTCCGGAAAAGTATGAATTTATGCTAGCAAAATCGTTGAAATATCATTGTATGATTTCAATTTCACTGCAAGAGTTGGAAGCAAAGCAATTCTCTTCTTACGAAAATAAAATAAAATGCACGACTGGGTCGCACGAACTTGCTCCTATGTAATCGACTGGGAATTTTAAAAACGAATGTTATTAGAGAAAACTGTTCATAAGGATAAAATTAATTTTTAAATTCTTTTAGTAGTAACAGAATGCTATGCAAATATGAATTTATGCAAGAACAAAAATTATAAGTCCTTGTAGTGGTTTCTTTAAAAGAAGCTTTTATATACAAACTTTTTAAAAGCTTTTTAAGAAAAAATTTTGGTACGCTAATTTAAATTTTTTATTATTGTTCGAATAAAAATAAAATTTACGAAAAAAAATATTGACCCGATTCGGAGATATCGAATTTTCAAAAAAAAAAAAAAGAAAAAAAAGAAATTTTTTTTTTTCAAAAATTCAAAAAATATTTATTTTAAAGTTTTGAAATGCAATGTGTTTTAGACTTTTTAGAAGCTTCTCTATAAAAATTTTCATTAAGATCCGTTATGTGGATAATGAGAAATTCAAAATTCGAAAAAATGGTTCTATGGTAGGTACAAGCTGTAATATCTTAATTTCAAAAATTTTTTTATTGAATTGAAGATCGTAAAAATTAATTGAAAGAAAAAAAATTTTATCAAAATTCTAGGTGCCGTTTTCGAGAAAAATACGATTTTTAAAAACCATTTTTTTTAATTTTTTAGCATTTGTATGGTAGGTACCTTTATTTTTAGGTAAAATAAAAAAATTTTTTTCACATTTTGTAGATTATATTGAGAAACTTTTATTTATCAAGTTTAAAAAAAATCTAGCATGGGGTTTTCGAAATATTGAGTTTTGAAAAAAGATTTTTGAAGTTTTTTTTAAAAATCCAAAAAAAATTTTTTTGAAATTTTGAGTACACAATTCTATTTATGTTTTTGGGGAGCTTTAGCAAAAAAAAAATTATCAAAATCGGTTGAACCATTTTTCAGAAAATCAAAAACAAAAAAAATGGTTCCGTGGGGGGTACCCTCAATAACCATTTTTCGGAAAATTTTTTTCAACCAATACCTAGATTGAATTAAATGAAATTTTTCTGTATCTTTATTTTTAAAATCTGTTGAACAGTTTTTGAGAGAAAAAAATGTTTATAAAATTTCGAAAAAAATTCGTATGGGGGGTACCGTTATTTTTGGTCTTAAAAAAAAAAAGAAAAAAACCTGTGGGGGGAAAAAATTAAAAATGATATCTACCAAGTTTAAAGAAAATTGGCCGAGTCGTTTAGCCTGTAGTCGAACAGACAGACAGACAGACAGACAGACAGACAGACAGAATTGCGAGACCCACTTTTTTAGTCTTCGCTATCATCGTAATGTCAACTTTGATCAAAATCTCGAGTTCGATTTTTTTTACGAATGCATAACTTGCCTTATAGTACCTATAAGTCGCAAGTAAAAACTGTAAAAATTTGTAAGTACAAAATTAATATTGCAATTAATTGAAATGAATTGAAATCTTAATATATAACTTGTTTTTTGAAATAATGTTGTTTTTTTATTTATTTTACCCCAATTTTTTATGAAACATTATTTATTGATAAACAATATTGTTCAATTGAAAATTTAAAACATATTGTTCATTATATTTACAATATAATGCAGAGAATAACGGTATAAGTCGAGAATACGAGGTTTACTTTGCAACTGGCGCGCAGACGCGCTCGTCTTTTTAATTTGCTTGCAATAATAATAATCGTTTCTCCATTAATAAAAAAAAGCATTTTCGATGGAAAATTGGACGTAGAATACGATGGTCATACTTTAAACACGTTTCGTTGTTAAAAAACAAACATCAAACATTTCAATTGTTTATAACAGTATTAAATTGTTCAAACATTTTTTAATCTATTTTTTTTTCTTAAAATTCACTCTTTTACCTTCAAAATGAAAAAAAAATTGTGTCTCTAGCTTAAAATGAACCGGAGTTATGAATTTTTGAAAATCAGTCTTCAAGCAAAAAATCACCGAAATCTGAAATTTTCAATCCTCTCCATTTTCGAAAAAAAAAACAAAAAAAAATTAAATTCCTCGGACAGGTGTCTTTTCTTTTTCGATAAAGAACACGTAAAAAAAATTTCAGCCAAATCGGAAATCGGTCGGTCATTTTTTGTTCGATTTCGTGCGGTGTGTAAAAGAATTACCCTAATAGTACTATCGAATAAATAAACATTAAGCTACTACTATCAAACAAGTCGATACTTTTTATTCTAAAGTCCCCGTTGTCAATTGAAGTAGAATGTGGATTTTATCCAGAGAAATTTTTTAAAATTGTAATGGGCAGTCAAAAATTGTATTCATTGAGTCGTGTGGTTGTAAATATGTATTTCGAACTTTTGAGTATCCTCTTACTTGTACGCAAGTTAGTGCACTTTACATTTAAGAACTTTAACTATCTACCTTGCGCACTTTTTATAGCTTCTCTACAATCCTAAGCTGTCGGCTCACAAAGAGAGTTTCTTATTTGAAGGAGCATGAGTACAAGTACAAGAAGTTAAAACTTATCAAATGCGACACATAATAATTGGGCAAGGAAATTACAAAAGAGAGGAACTTTGCTGATGAATTACGTATTGCACATTGTTGAGTCTTTAGAGGTCTTAGAAAGCTGAATTGGTGAAATACTTTTCCTCTCAAAACATTGTCAGTTGGTCAGTCTGTTGTCAGACAAATTAAAACTTGTTTAGTTTAGTCGTATTCACAACAATGTTCAATAAATGTTAATTTTTAATTTTAGTAGGGGCTTAACCCCCATTTATTCAGCTTAATTCAAGCTATATAAGTATAACTTAAAAACTAACTTAAATCTAAACTTATAGCTAAGAGTGGGGGTGGGACAAAAGGAATTTGAGGTTGTAAGTGTTGGTATTGAAATCGAATGAATTTGGATTCAAATTGACCAACCGGAGCATACGGGTCAGAGGTTCATTAAGACCATAGGAGGTGGTGGTGTGGTAGTAAATAGAAAATGTGACGGTTTCTAAGGTTACGTACGGGTGTTAGTATTGAAAAAAATTGAGTTGTAGAGAGAGGAGCAGTCAATTGATCCAGAGAGGAGCCGATGTATAAAAAGTATGTCAGCTATTTCTCTACGTTCCTGTAATGAGGTAAGGTTTAACAGTTGGAGGCGGTCACGATACGGGGGTAAGATCAAAGGATTATCCCAAGGAAGGCATTGAAGTGCAAAACGAAGGAATCGTCGTTGGATGCCTTTTATTCTTGATATGTGTATATCTTGATATGGAGACCAAACTTGAGACGCATACTCAAGTAAAGGTCGGACAAACGCTATGTAAAGAGATCGGTTCACGTAAGGGTTGGAAAATTCTTTAGACCATCTTTTTACAAAACCTAATACTGAGTTGGCCTTATGGATTATTTCATCAATATAAAATAAAAATTTTAGTTCACGGTCACATAAAAGGCCAAGATCCCTTATCTTTTCTACAATTTGTATGGGTTGATTATGAAGATAGTACAGACGGGGAGTTGTTTTAATGGACAATTTAAATTCTGCACATTGAACATCCCATAAGCTGCTCCTTGTCTCATGTGCATGTTGAAGCGAAATACATTTTCCGCATTTATGGCAGAAGTACCGAATCTTCTTGTAATTTGTACGTCAGTTGCCCAGAATTCGGTAAGAATCATCCTGTTTCCGTGTTTCACTACTGCGATGTACTTAGGTACAACAAACCAATAACGACTATTAGTTTCACCAAGCTTAGTTTCTCTGCGATCCGGTTCTTCGTTTAGTGTTGGCTTCCGTTTGAAAATAATTTAGTCTGATACTATTGAGTTGAACCATGTTTTCGTCAATTAATTTTAAAAAACTTTCGATCTGCGATTTAAATCCTTGGAGAAGTGAACAGTAATATTATTTTTTCTTGTGCGAACACTTGGTGTGTTGCAATTTGTTGTCCATTTTGTACCACCCACAAAGTAATGAGTATTCTTCGTTGCCTTGAATAATTTCTTCCTCAGAATCAATTTAATGTTCACTTGTGTATACATCAAGAAATTCTGGGTCAGTCATTATCACCACGATCAGCAAAATATGAAGTTCTTTTTATCGGGAATTTAAGGGGTAGAAAAAGTGCAACATCGTTGTTCAGCTGGAGCCTGATAGAACAAATATAATATTACACATGGCGGTTATTACGTCTGTGGTGTTTGGTACAAACATGATGAGTCCATAAAATAATTTGCGTTTTTACGGCAACTTTATATAGAACTACGGCTTAAGCGGGTTAGATGATTTTCTTAAAAAAAAATTATGTTACAAATAGGTTAACCCGTGTTCAATTTCGACGTAAAGTAATGAATGTAAAAGTGATGATCCTAATTATTTTATGGAGTTATGTTTCTAACAAACGCCACAGATGTCTACATAATGTACATACATAGGTATACCTACGCTTGGGAATAGATTTTTTAATCTTAGATAAAGGTAGGCAGCTTTCTTGAAAATATTCTATTCTCAAGAGTGTACCAATCTGTTTTTATTTTCACTTGGGACTGTAAGACCTCAGAGGTGCATGGTAGGACTTGAGACTATCTTTGCTAGGACTACGACTACGAATGATACGTTGGTGTGTCATATTTCCACCTAAAAATTTAAATTTATTTTGCGAGGAAGTGATAAATCCTAGATCAATTACTACTGGTAGGCATAGTAGCAAGTAGATAACTAGGTTCAGGTCCTCTAAGGTCTGTTTGCCTCTTATTATCTATTTATATTTATTCTATAGGTAGGTAGGTACGACGTACATTTTTGAAGCCAAACGCATCTATGTATCTGATTTTCTTTAAGTACTCGAAAATTGTGGATGTGAGTCTCTTTTTAAACTAAAAATGGATAAACGATTTCTGAAGTACCTATGTAGGTATAAACCTGAGCCACACGTACCTAAAATGATAGGTATGTACAAACATATCTATGCATGTAAGGATATACATATGTAGGTGTACCTACATACATTTAATCTGTTTTTGTTTTTTTTTTTAACACCTCAAACGATTTCCCTGGATAATAGCTAGGTAGGTAAATAGGTATGCGTCAACCCTTTTCTAATCAAATATGAACTAGGTACCTAGACCTAATGCATGTATCTTTTAATTTCGATTGATTAAATTAGGTATCCTTATCCGGTTGAGTTAAGATTAAGCTAGGTATCCATGCTTACGCAATACATATCACATCGCCATCTCCCAAACAAGCAAGTTCATGTTAGGTACCTACCTATATGTACTTATTTTTGTACTTAGATAGGTAGGTATCAGGTGTTGGTATTGAAAATAGTACCTATTCATGAACATAGGGATGTTCGTTAAATCACATATTGGTGTTGATTTTTTGATAAACGTATCCTAAAACGTAGGTATTACCTACATATACTTTTTTACGTTTTAGGATATGTACGTATTCTGTTGTAGCTTGTAGGTAATTACCCTGTCTATTTATATTATATACATCCATACGTATGTACATATAAGGTACGTACCTATACGTTTTCCAAACGTTTCGATGATCTTCCATCATCCCCTAGAATGTTCCCGAACAATTACCTATAAAGAGAGAGAAGCATTCAATATCTTCCAAACGTGGCCTTGATAACAAAAATGCAACCCTTGGTCCCCTGCTTGGTAACTCTAACTACCCATCTTATAAAAGGTTTGTTTTCACACATGTCACCCTCTTTCTTCTAATTTTTTTGCTCTTGTTATTCCAAATAAAACTCAATTTTTGCGAAATAAAATCTGCATTTAAGAGGCACAGAGTTTCGTGATCGATCACGTTTCTTACTCTTATTAGTCATCATCACACCAGTAGATAGGTAACTTCAATAAAAAAAAGAAAAAGAAATGATCAAGCAACATCGACAGACAGGTCAGGGATGGAAAATTCGGTACAATTGTACCGAATTCGATACAATTGAGTTTGTACAAGTACAAAAGTACAATTCGTCTCAATTCAGTACAATTTTAAAATTTTCAATTTTATGTATTTCACAGAAAAAAAATAAAAAGCACATTAAAGGAAATTGAAAGTTGAATTGAATACATCATCCTCGCCTGAATGCATTCATTTTCATACCAGAACAATAGCTGTAAGCCCTTATAATTATAACTCTTAATTACAGTTTTCTTTTCACTTCTTAATAGCGTATTTCCTTTCTGTAAACTATAAACTTGTGGATAAGATTGCGGTTTTTCGGCTGTGCATTTTTAAGATATTGAATTTGTGAATTTTAGTTTTATATTTCAATTTTTTTTGTTTAAGCTGGTGCCGCAAAAATGGACAAGTAAAAGATTTAGTTTCATCATTACAATACAGTAAAATAGTTATGCACTTTTAAAATGAAGATAGTGGCGCAAAATTTTAAACAGCCTGTTATTAAGGTATTAGTATGATACTACTTAACAATTTGCTAACTTTAAAGTAGCTTACTAACTCATTCTTAATTTTAAACATTTTCTAACTAGTATCTTACTAGGGCAATTTTCTTAATAAATTGCTTCTGAACACACCTAAAACAATGACAGCTCTTGAAAAAAACTAAGTAAACAGACGTTTTGTGGCTTTTGCAAATAGCATGATACTAAAACAATAAAATAGGTGTTCGGTGGTTTTAACTTTAATAAAAGGGTAGAGAAATATGACGCTATATTATTAAAATTTGCAAAATAATCATTTTAACTTAATTTTATACTAAAACAGCTTTAACATCGTAATAATTCAACTAAAATTTTGCGCCAGTATTTTTTTCTGTGGAGCTATTTATATTTATTTATATTTTTTATAAGAAGACAACCTGATCATTTCTACTTAGATTTTTTTTTTTAAATAAAATACTTTGGAAAACTTTTAAATAGTTGAATTATTAATTTTTTTTTCATACAAAATTCGTTTTCGGTACAATTGACATCATTTCAGTACAATTTTATTCCAGATTTCAGTACAAATCAAAAATTTCATTTTCCATCCCTGAGACAGGTAAGGAAACATTTGAAGGAACCTGCAAAACACCTTTTTGTAGCTCACGCAATCACCGAAACGGATAACGAAAAGAAGAAATGAGGAAAAAAAAAGAAGAGCTTATCAAAAGAGTGCAACCGAATTTCCCTATTTAATTCTATCAATCCTCTATTGCACAGTGCAGAAAAATTAAGCTATGTACCTACTATGTAGGTGCCTATATAGGAATAAAGCAACAGCAATGAGTTAAGTCAATTTAGTGATACCTATGATAGATGTGTAGGTATGTAGGCATACAAAGTTTCAGAAACAGTCTCCCCGAAGAAAACAAAAAAATTACAGAAGACATGAGGCAAAGGCAAGGCACACTGAGCACAAGCCATAAATATAAATCGTTTTTCCTTCGTTTTCTTCCTTCTTCTTATGATTATTGTATACTTCTTCTTTTCTGTTTCTCTATGGATTCTCACTTCCGCCCCCATCCCCCTGGATCCAATGATGGACCCCCTTTTCGACAAATTAACCAACATCATCATCCATCTATCCATTTTTGCATTGTACCTGTGCTGTGCTGTGTGCTGTGCCTGTGCAATCGAGTAAAGTAAATAGGAAAAGTAAGTAATACACAACGAAAGATTATGGGTAAGAAAAAGTCACAGAAAACGATAAGTAAATACAGAAAAAACCTCAACCGGGATAATGATATACAGAGAGGGAGAGAGAAAATCTCTTAAATTTCTACCAAGCAAGCAGTAAATAACCCGCAATGAGGGGAATCATTCGAACAGATGATGTAAAATTACTCTTAAATGAAGATAGACAAAGCTCTCTTCTTATATACTTTAGCGGTTTTTTGGATAGATTTTGCTCTCTCTCGCATTCAAGGGGTTTTATGCGAAATTTTTTTCTCTGAGAGGTTCAGTCTCTCTATTTACCCCGTCGATTCCGGTCGCTTAATTCGTGCATTCGGGTGTTTCGGGTGTCAATTTTAGATATTTTTTTCATTGAGTATACTCACAGTTCTTTATACTTTTTTTTTTCTTCATTTCTCTTGCTTTTGTTCTGATGAAGGTGGTGAAGTTGTTGTTATTATATTACTGGGGTGCACTGGTTAGTTGTTTTTGGTGTTATTCTTGATTTTGTTATATTCTTTTAATTTTTTGTTTGCAATCTATTTCAATGGTTGGTCGAAAACTGCATTTTCTAAAAACCGTTTCTAACATTGCTATCAAATTTTCGGTTAGCTAGGAGTTGTGGTTTCTTTTTATAATCCAAAACTAAATTTGGATTGGAAAAGTTTTATAAAATATTTAAATTTGCGATATCAATAGTTTCTAGAGGCAGGAATTAGTTATTTTCCTTTAGGTTGAGAGTTAGGAAAATTTAGAATGGAGCCACAATATCAGTTCTACGTGTATTTTTTGAAAAGTTGATTTCGGATATATTTTCAGTATTCGAGTAGATTAAGTTTAAAAAAAATTGCAGTTGTTTTTCCTTGATAAATTCTTGGATCACGCGGTGCTAGAGGTACTTCTACAGTTTTCGTGGAAAACAGTTTTACTTCCTTGATGGAAATTTTATAATACATTTTAGCGTAATCCTTAGAATTTTTCGAGGACTTTCTAATTTAGACATTTTTTCTATCAAAAAATATTCAATAATATATTTTTTTAAGCTCAGAATCCCTGAAACGTTTTGAAACATATTTAAGCTGAAATTAAAATGCTAACTCGACTTGGAACTTGATTGAAATTTCGCCCAAGAATTTTCTACCTAATTTTAAATTCGTGTTAGTGAAAGCGAAAGGCTCTAAAGCAAACTCACTTGGAAAGCCGAAGGTTTATAAGCCTGTTAATTGGTTATTAATTTCATAATATTTAGTTTGTAAAAAATTTCGATATCTAAAAATATTTTTTTTTTTACAAAAATATTAAGAAAAAAATAGAAAAAATATTTTTCGTGTTGGTAAGAAGATTTTGACACAAAAATTATGAAATTACTTTAGGCACACTTTATTTAAACGAAATAAGCCGTGTGTGTGAAATTCGCTTAAATTCGATTAAAAATTAAAAATTATATAGGCCTGCAGATAGGCCCTAAATTAGGAATATATGAGAATGTCAAAAATGAAACTTCAAAGAAAAAAATCTAAAAATAAGCCCAGTCGGCTTTTCAAATTTGAAGAAATAGAACACCGACTTTCATTCCAAACCTTCAAAGATGAGAGATTTAGAAATCGCTAGATAAAGCAGTTTCGTGTAGGTCCTTAGCTCAATAAGAGCAAGACACTTAGTTACGAGTAGACAAAAAGAAACCGAAAATCTTTAAACCCTCACAGGAATCCTTACTTAGTCAGCGAATGCAATACCCCTCGCTTGACCATTGAACATCATTCGAACAAAAAACAAAAGAATTTTTTTTCATCAATTTAAGTTATTAAATTAAAAAAAAAAAACAACAACGATCGCCTTCATCATCATTCTGTTATTTATTTTAAGGAAAATATGAAATAAAAAAAAAAAATCAATTATTGTAAATTAAATACCGCTAAATCGATATCGAAAAAAAAATCAATTCTGTAAAAAAATTTAATTATAAGATAAAAAAAATGTGAAAACCAAAAAATGTGAATTAAATTTAAGAAATCCAAAGAAAATGAAAAATAAAGTGAAAAATCTTATCGATAAAAAGTTTTTTTATTTTTTTTTTAAATTCATCGAAAGATAAAAAAAATTGGAAGAAATTGTATTTTTTTTTGGAAAATTTCCCAACCAAAATGGCCAGTGGGAATTATTGGAATATCTTTTTTAGGTTGAAATTTTATTTTTTGAACGAGGTTTTTTTTTTTAAAGTGTGAGATAGAAGGAAGGGTGGCAGAAACAGCTGGGGAATGGCGAAATTTTTGATTGAAGATCTTTTTTTTATTTATAAGAAAATAATAAAAAAAGAAAAAAATAAAACAACATCGGGGGGCATGTGAACTCTTTCCGTAGCCCTTTGGTAAGTTTTGAAAAACTTTAAACTTTTCAAGAAAAATAATCCTGTTAAATATGTAGTGCAGGCCCCGTTGAAGATAGACAAGCTGATGGGGAGGACAGGTTAATATTATTCTGTTTCTAAAAGTTTACACTAATTTATCTTTCTCGAGATAGTAAGGAAAAATTAAATTTATATTTATATTTTTATGATAAGCGCTAAAGCTGTCGGCTCAGACTTGTGCTATTTCAGAATAGAACGAGTCTTGTTTGACAAGCTCAATTGGTAGATAGGTTAGGTATAGGTGTAGGCAGTTAGTTATTCGACTTGAGTCGCTTATCTGAATGTTGACTTTGAAAGAGATAATTAGTGTTATTTTTTTTACATTTTGTTTTTAATTTAAAAATAGATTAATGTGCTAGACAGTGTTTTGTTAGCACTTTAGAGGGTAATTGAACATTTATTTATATTTATTACAACTGTACACAGTTAAGTTGTGTGTTTATTATTCATTAAAGGTCGTGTTTTACACACGGGCAAATTATTATCAATTGTAGATAGGTATGTATGTAGGTAAGTCGTCGGGTTACGTAACCAGCTAGGGAGATACTTGGACGAAGTCTGCATCGTAGTTTAAGCACTTGAAACCTAGACTGTCGGGGTTTAAAGGGTTAAAATTGCAGTTTGGTTATCGATTAATTGCTCTAATAAATATTAATTGACTTGGGGGTAGGTTGGAAAATATAAAATGCTGATCACATGTGTCGGCAAACTAGGAACTTCTGTAACGTTAGTCATCATAGGATAATTATTTATGAATTCTGTCTATATGGGTTTAAGTGTTTGAATCTTACTCTTGTTAAAATTTCTGTCGACAATTTTTGTACCTAATTGCGACTGAAGTTCAACGTCCTATTTTTTCTAAATATACTTAGGTAGATAGTCATAATAATAATAGAGTTGCTCATCCCGCATATAAACTTATCTAGTTTTCAACGAGTCTAGAATGTGTTACATTGATAAAAACAAGAACCCATCCGTAATAATCAGCAACATTTTCTACGGTCCCGCTAGTGGTGAAACCGCTTGCCTCAATAGATACATTTTGTCTAGGCCTTGACTTGCCAAAATATTTTCTTATTTCATATTCTTTTTTGAGAAAGTGGAAATATATTTTGAAAACGCTGTTAAACGGTACGATTATGGGTCATAGGTGTCCCAGGCTTCATGTTTGGTGTTTTGAGGGACTAATTTAATTTTGTCAAAAATTTCTAAAAATATATTATGATTTTCTTACTTTAAAAAAGCAATGCTTAATAATTAACATAAAGTTTTATAGCAGAGCGAAAAAGAAAAGGCAAGCCTGTTACCTGTTCGGAGGTTAAGTAAAGAAGAAGTTTATTATTCCATTGGAAGTAAAATGAAAATAGATCTGTTCATATAATTGTACAGATTAGTCCTAGACTATGGGGTGCCCTTAACAAGTTAGATATTCTTAAAGTCAATTTTGCCTAGGAGAAAATGGTAACATCTTGACTCGCAAGGCTCTTGCCTACACTTGCCAACAATTTGCCATTTTTTTTAAATGTGTCTTAATTTTCTTAATGTGTCTATCTTGTCAAAAAATACTGTTCATTATTTTCTGTACTGTTTTAACCAGTTGTTGAAAATAGCTAGTCGTTATTCGTGCGACATTCCCAAGAAAGGATTTTTCTGGAGTCAGGCTGATTTCAACTACGGATCAATCGGTGCATTGCTATTCTGAAGCCGAAAACTGAACAAAAATTATTTTGAGTGATTGTTGCTACCAAGTTACCGAAAGAATTTAGTGAATCAGTGCGATTTAGGTACCTTGCTTGCTTCATACTTAATTATGTATGTAAGTTATACTATATGTTAAAAAAATATAGATTTACTCGGTTAACTTCTGCAAGATGTTTTTTTTTTTTAAGAATTAAAATTTAAAGTTAACTCGTAGAAATGTCACCAAGGTGGCTGCTGTCATTTCGATCAATTTGTTTTCGGGCAAAATTTATTCCGTTGGTATTTCTCGAAGACGGCATTTTGCGCAACATTTTCCTAGAAACTTGTAGACTACAAAATAATAAAAAAATAAAAAATGAAGTGTTAGTCACTAGACTCCTCCCAGATTGACTATTCGATTTTACAACTCTTTTGTCATGTTCAAATGAAAAATTTAAATCATTTCAGGCCTGTTCTACACTTTGTCATTATTTTGTGTCATTACTTGATCAAAAAGGTTTTTTGAATTGTGGTGCAGGTTTTTGGAACACACAGTTTTGTATTTGGGAATTAAAAGGTTATTAACTAAGAGTAGCTTGCCAGAAATGAACGACTCCAAAATTTTCGTGGCTTTAACGTTTGGTATGATTAAGGCCTAAAATTTTGAAAATATCAACAGGGATTGTTGATGATTTATTATTTTAGTTGTTATTATTTATGATTTTAAATTTGACTGACTAGGGAAAAATGGCAGGATAGGTACTGACTTTACCTATTTTATAAGAAAAGCCATCTTAGAGCCATTTTGTTCACAAATTGAGGATATTTATTTTAAAATTCTGATTTTATTTTGATTCAACTTGCGATTTTGAACTAGAGTTTTTCGCCTTTCGATTTTCTCAATTCCCGAAAAAGTAGCCGAGCATATCGTCGGTGACGCGTGCAAAGTTTGTAACTCCAAATTTTTCGAAAATGAGATTTTGATGCAATCTGTTAGATTTAACCGAATACTACAATCCCTCAAACCGGGAGTTCCTATTTTATTCAAAATAACCGTTAAAATGGCAATTTAGAAAAAAGTGTAACTCCTTAACCTATCAGCTATCAGTTTAGTGAAGAAAAAGTGTATCTCCACAATTTCTAGTTGTAAAAGGTTGTGAGTGACATCGTGTTGTGAAAAAACTAAATATTCGTGAATATTAGCTTTTGTTATTAGTTTTGATAGCTTTAATTTAATAATAAATTGCCGGTAACTACCTTACATTAGTTTTTTAATAAAAAAAATGAATATTTTTCGCACAAATCTTTTAAAAAGTCGTAAAGGAGTTACATTATTTCCACTTGTCTACTGTAATAGAAAAAAAGGAGATACACGTTTCTTGTGATAGCCATTCAGTATTCAAATTGAAGTACTCTGATAATGCATGGACTACATTAGATGTCAACTCTAGAGTTATGTAGTTCGTGAACGAACTAGTTCAACGAACTAAACAAGAAATTTTAGAAAATTGTCCAAATTGTTAGAAAAGTCAAATAAATCAAAGTGATCTTGAAATAAAAAAAAATCTATCCGTATTATTGATATACTCGTAGCACATTTTTTTTTAAATAAAATCTTTCCGGTCACTTTTGATTTTTATTGCTTTAAGGGATAGTTTTAAAAATCAAGGTTTAAGGAAAGTTAGAAATTATTAATTTGGATTTTAAATATGAAATTGTTTCCATTTATGTCAAAAATGGTTAAAATTACAATTAAGAGTGATATTGGTGAAAAACAAACTCGATTTTAATTCAAGATAGCGGCAATATACAACCGACTATCGGGCCAAAGAAAGTGTTTCTTATAAATTTTCCTGTTAGACGAACAATTTCGAACCAAAATGAACGAAATAGTTCAGTGGGGTGAATTGAACCAAATTGATCAATCAGTCAAATGAACTAAATAGCACAACTCTGATGCAACAGATCCAATTTGATACATCAACATTACCTATCTGGAAATGAGAAAAATCAAAAAAAATAAGAGGACTTGCAAGCTTTAAAGAAAAGTTTAGAGTCGGACTATAATGCTTTCTCTGATGCAATTCCATTTGCCACAAAGTAAATCGCTTTATTTACTTCTTGTATGTTAGTTTCATATAATAGAATAGGTATAAAGTTTTTTTTCGTTATATTTTGTTGAAGTTTTAATACTAGTTTTATTTTATTATTTGTACCAATTAAATTTCTTGTATTTTCGTGCTCAAAATAAATTTGAAGTATTTATCCCAGTTATATTTTATTTCAATAAAATGTTTAAATTTTCAAAGTATAAGTTTTACTAGTTTTGTTCAATAATATTATTTGTACCAGAAAGATTTTAGTTCATAGAAAAACTAAATAAGAAAACTGTGTAAATCCCGAACGACCGACACATTTTTCAAGGCAAAGTGTGTTCATATACCTATCCAAAAAAAAAAATATTTTGAGTAATACTCGTATGTATTGATATTGATAAATATTAAACATTATCGAAAATTAGTATCTAAAATTTCATGAAAATATCACCACTTACATTGAAAATAGGAAGTTTTTTTGCTCTCCTGTAAAATTTGGTTCGATGGAGTTACACACTTTGCACGCGTCACCCACGATATGTAGGTACATACTGTAGATACTTGACATGTTCATAATTTAAATTGTTGTTCTTATTTTTTGTATACAGAATGAATTAATTTAAAACCATTTTTGGGAAAGTTGAAGAAGACAATATGCGATTCTTAAATGTGTCTTCCTCTTTAACCATAAGAAACATTTTAGGGTACTTTTTTTTGTTTCTTCCGCTATTCATTATTATTTAATTTTTAATTGTTAATAAAATTATCTAAAGTTCAAATTAAATAAACGCAACAAATTTAAAATTTAAATTCAAACTGACATAAAATATGTCACAAATATCAGGGAAATTTTTGAACAACTGAAGTAGTTCAACCTTGAAACTTTGCCTCCCGAGTTGAGAATTCAACAGCTTTTTAGATTGCCAATCCAGAAGCGTTCCGAATGCATGTTTATTCTTCTGAAAGTATACTAATGGCATGTAGAATGACAGTTCCTTTCCAAAAAAGGAGGGAAGGGTTCTAAATTCAATTTCAAAATCGAAACGAGAATTAATCACACTGGTTGTCAAAGTTGTGAAACGCCATTGCAAATAAACAAAACTTCAAGCTTCGGTTGTAAATTTGAGATAATTTCGCAAATAAGTATGTATGTACATAAATAGCAATAATTACAAGTTTAAAAAAAAGTTAAAATGAACACAACCATCATATCTGAGAGTGACTTTCTATCATCCTCTTTATTAAAATACGGTGAATTGGTGATGTCTGGATGTGAAGTCTCACAAACAATTACAAGACAACTTTAGAATCGAATTCGGTCTGATCCTGGATCGCAAAGTTCTTCCGAATTGCGGATCGAAAAGGCCAAAAATATTCGACCCTAGCGAGGTATCCGTTCGGAGCGGAAAATTCTCCGATTTTATACGATTCGGAGGATTTTTGCTTCGAGGTATTCTTCCGAACAGCTGTTCGGAATTTTTCTTTGACATTATTTTAACACACCCGGTGAACTGCGTTTAAGTGCGATTAAGTGCTTTATTTGTGAAATTTATGACAGCTAAATGCAATTGTTTTTCCGATTTCGTCCGACACAAATTCTTCGCGGAACAAATTGCGCCAACGCATTTGTGTATTATTAACTTCCCATAGATAGTTATTGTAATCGGTCCGATTTGTCAAATTGGAATTTATGACATTTCTCGACTTTTTTCTTCTTGGTCCCTAGAGGCTATATCAATCATTTTTAGAGAGATGGCTGTGTGTGTATGTGTACGTACGTTCGTACGTCTCTACCTTCTGGTACCATTTTTCGTCGTCGATATCTCAAGAACGAGTAAAGATATCGACTTCAAATAAATTTTTTTTTATAGATAATAACTTCGAAAGAGGCTGAAAGGGCGTTTATTAAAATTCAGTGAGTAGTTTTTTCACTATAACGGTTTAAAAAAAAAGTAAAAATTTTGGTTAGTTTCAAATATCTCACGAAAAAATAATGCTATTGATTTCAAATAAAATTTATTGTACTCATTATAAGGTCATACAGATTTGATATGAATTTGGAAAAAAATGAACATACCGTTATTTTTTTGAATAAAAAAAACTTAAAAAAAAAATTTCATAACCCAGATAGGTATTCTAAGAACGGAAAACAATTTGAAACTCAAAATAATTTTATTTTACGAAAAATAATGTGTTTGACAACTGGTGAAAATTTCAAAAAAAAATCAGTTTACAGTTTTTTTACAAAAAATAGAAAACTATATAAAATTCTATTGAAAATTGGTAAAAATTGTTTTTCGATTCAAATTTCTCGAGAACTAGTAGTGATATTGACTTCTAATTTAGTTTATTTTATACATAGTATAATTTTGTACAATTGGTAAAATGTTGGCAAATATTGAATTAATAGTTTTTTTTTTTAAATAAAATAACTATTAAAAATTCTAGTGAAAACTAGTTAAAATTTTATTTCAAGTCGAATTTCTTAGGAATAAACTCCGACAGTGCCTTCTAAAGTATGTTGTTTTATACATCGATACCTTCCCGTAAGAATGTATACTAAGCGACATTTCTAAATTTGAACCTCTGACAAAGTATGCGTTGCGGACAATTTTCCGCTCCGAACGGATACCTCGCTAGGGCCGATTAAGAAAAAAATTTAACTTTAGACCGAAAGGCATTGGGATTGAGATACAGTTAAACTTAGAGCGCCCAAATACGGCCAGTTAGCTTGTAGGCTTGTTTTATGAATTTTTGTCCAGCTTTAAGATAAATAATTAAAAGTTTGAAAATAATAAAAAATTATTTAAAAAAAAAACTGTTTTTAACATGCAGCGAAATTCTCGACTTGGTATCAATTCTAGTGTTGGCGAACTTTGGAATAAAAATGATGAAAACCGCTTTTAGTTGAATTTCTAAGTAGTACGCATTCTTCGAAAGTTTTAAAAAAATATAAAATGAGAGTTATTCATTTTTTATAGATAAATCTTGTTAAGGTATTTGGTCTTGTTCAGACAGTGACAAAGAATAATTAACTGGATAGATAAAATGCTTCTTACAAAAACCCTACTATTGAATTAATAATTTTCTTTTTATTGAAACTTTGAACTTTGAAGATTTTCAAGAATTAAACAAGGTTTGGGATATATTCAAATATTTTTAATAAATTTTATTTTAATATTCTTTCCTCAAGCCTAGCCCAGGCCTAAGGTGAGACTTGATAATAAATCCATTAATTTACTTCAGAGTAGGTCAATAGTAGATCAGAGTTCGTCAATAGCTCGACCAATTTTTGATAAATTTTGGGAAGAGATTTATCTCTGGAAGATAAGCAAAGTAATAGGGATTTTTTCAATTTTTACTTAACTAAGCCATTATTTAGGTTCTTAATTTTCGGAGTTAGTATCTTAAACTGGTTTAAATCGTAAATTGTTTTTTAAGATTTGTGAAGCTTTTTCTGAGAAAATTTAAAGCTAATTTCAAGAAATATTACTAGGTGGGCATACATTATACATTTTGTAAATGCATATATGTAGTTGCGTCGGAAGAATTCGAAAGAAAAACAAAACAAATCAGCACGCAAAGATTTAAGTTCACATCGTAATTTTGTGAATACAAGAAAACTATGCTGGGACACCACGAAGCTTAAGGCCGACATTCAGTTGTTTTTGGTGTTCTGATATGTATGTTAAAGTTTCAAAACTAAGCAAAGCAATGCAAGCACGACTAACTAATTAACAATTAAGAATGTCATCGTCTTTAGAGAACTACAAAAATGAAATGTTAATACATACCTACAAAAACAGAACAAAACTACAGTTTTACTGAGCTGGGTGCACCTACATGTACTTAAAAGTTCTATCGTAATTTTTCTGTTTCAAATTAAAAAGATTCCAAAAAGTTTTCTAATTTTCTATTCTCAAATAACCACATACGAGTAGGTACCCAAGCCAAGTTTATTTAATAATAAATTATATTTGAGTGATTAATATACACTAATTAGCATTATTTATTGCATTTCACTAATTACATATATTTAGTAATTTGCATAACAATTGCCAGCGTATCTCAAACAACCCACTAAACAAGCTCCTTGACAAATAAAAAAAGATAATTAACAACACTTTAATCTTTGATAAAATTATTATATCTTTTTATATATTATTTACCTAAAGATGAACTTACTGCACTTAAAGTGTTGAATCTAGCAATCACACTAATTTGCATCACAATAAACATTTAATAAATGACAGCTCAAATAAATTTAAGTAAACAAAATAAAATAAAAAAAATTAAACGAATTAAATAATGGCATAGAAAGTTTGTTGTTAACGCTAACAAATCTGTTTTTCTCACACTATAATGTAAAATTGGATTTATAATTGTCTAAATATGCTAAAAACTTGGAAACGAAAATTAGAATAATGTTAATCAGTTTAATGGTGATAGAGTGTATCGATAATATACAATTAAGTACATAAATGTAGCTACATAAAATTGATAGGCGAACGACGATAAAAAGCTTAATTTTCTATCAAATTATTGTGCTATTATTCAGCTTTAGAGGTTTAATTAAATAAATGAAGAAAAAATATAAAGAGAGGTATACTTTGGACGAAAAACTAGTTCCTTTTTTTTATTGTATCGAAATTGATTTGCATAAAAATTATTACCTACTATAAGTTATGATTATCTTTTAATAAAATTATTTATTTTATTGATCCGGTATTTTTATTATATTTTTTACCAGATCCACTTGAATTAGGTACTCTGTTTAGGGATTACAAAAAATAAACAAATAAGTCGACTTTTAAGTGTTATTCAATTTATATTTGAATATAAATGAAACGCAATCAGGAATTGGTACTCGGTGGTTGGCGCACGGTTTTGAACATCTGTCACACACTGTCAAATTTTTTTGGATATTTCAAAATCAGCTTGTTGTTTCCTTTGAAGGACAAACTAATCAAGTTTTTATTTTCTGAAACTGGCTAAGCTGAAAATGTATTTTGTCAAAGTTCTAAATATTTCGAAACTATCACTTTAGTAGTCACTTGTTATATTATACAATAGCCGTGTTTTATGGAAAATTGATAGCCACTCAGTAAAGAAAATCGAAAAAAAAAAACGATTATAGTCACTTTTATATTCACTCTCTTTTAATCTCAAAGTTTGACACGAATTTTACAGTAATTTCAAATTTATTTTGACGTATTTAGAATATTTCTTTCCATATTCTTGCCAGCCCCTAAATTAAAAAAAAAATTTAATGAGCAAACAAAATCTTCAGGTTTTTTAGATGTTTTTTTAATCCATCAAGATCTCGGCCATCCTCCAATGGAATGGAATGAGTAATATACTATATTTTGACCTATTTAGAGTATTTCGGTGAAAAAATTAAGATTTTCCAGAAGGTTTTCAATCAATTGACATTTGAGATTTTTTGTACGTCTTTTACAAAATAGACATGAAGCTTTATTTCCAAATGTCTTGACATAATAAAAATCTCTGAGAAAAAAAATGCATTCCAGAACACATCCCAGTACCAAGCAAATGTTTTTCTGCACTCGATTTAAGCGCCATCTACATCTCAATATATCAACAATTTTTATTCATTCTATATTCACTCTGATTGCTGACCAAATTATATTCACTTTTGATGTTTTTATTCTTTTGCTTGTAAAATTTTGTTAACTTGGCTATTCACTCTTTCAAAAAACACGGCTAATGTAGATAATATTAAAAATACTACAAAATAATATTATTTTCATTAAATGAAATTAAAGAATCAATTTCAAAAATGACACATAATAAAATTGAGTGTAATATACTGTTCTCCATGGCATTGTTGGCATTATTTTTATGAATATAGTCAAAATATATGGTATTTATATGTATGTAAAATTGCGGTGAAAAAAATAGTAGTGTAAATGAAATCATTGGCAAGTCCCTGAATTTTCATGTTTTTGTGGAAGAATATTCTGTGGCCAGGCGAGTCCAAGATTGTGTTATATGGTGGAAAGGGATCTCGTTAATATTATGTAAGAAGGGCTCCAAACACAGAACATAATTCATGCTTCACAGACATGTAAATAAAACGTAGAGGATCCAGCTTAATGGTTTGGGCATGTTATTCCGTCTATGGTGTTGGTCCCATATACCGGATTGAAGGCATTATTGATCAGCATCTTAATGCGAAGATCATGGAGGAAGTTATGTTCCCATATGCTGAAGATGAAATGCCACTGAAATGGGTCTTTCAACAAGACAACGACCTAAAGCATAAAAGTAAACTTGCCAAGCAGTGGTTCTAAGAAAAAGGTTAATGTCATGGAGTGGCCTGAGCAGTCCCCAGATCTCAGCCCTATATTAAAAACCTTGGTCAAGAAGTATGTTGCTAGTTGAAGTTGTAAGCCAACTACTAACATAGCCCTTTGGGAAGCTATACAGCAGTCTTGGAGGTCAATACTTGTAGAAAAATGTGAAAATCTTATTGTCGTTGTGATGCTGTCATTTCAAACAAGGGACATGCAACTAAATATTAATCTAAGGTTCCAACACTCGACTATTACTTATGGTAGAAATTTTGTCTACTTTTTTGACCGCTGTTTTTCTATATGACTTGGATAGATTTGAAATTACCAACTAATTTATTGAATTTGAAAATGATTTTTTTTCTAAAATTAAAAGCCTGAAAAACATTCATTTGAAAATCGGATGACTAGTATTTATTTCTTTAAAATTCGTAGCTTAATTTTTTTTTGTTTTTGTTTTTGTTTTTTTTTTCCAAAAGGTTCACTACTATTATTTTGACCGCAGCTTTATTTATTTATTATTGATATGAGTTAAAAATTTTTTTTTGGTTATTTCTCTATCAAAGAGCTCCGCACATACATATGTATACGCATTAAAAAGGTATTTTTTTTTAAACCAAATAAAAATCGCAGAATTCGTGTTTCGGAAGACAGAATTTTAAAAAGCAGCAATTCGATTTGCTCCCTTCAGTAAATTCTGCGATTTAGAAAACAACTTAAAATAGAATATTCAGGGATTCAGAGACGTAGCACACTACATTGCTAAAAAGGACTTTCCAAATTGTTACAGTTGCACCGAAATATGCAATGTGTAAAATAGAAATGTATTTTTATTTAACAATTTTAAGTAATCTTTGTTTAATTTTTATTTTACAATATTAGAGCATTGGCTTTTCCGTCATCCATAAATATGAATTTATGGAAACAAATTTTAAATCGTTGTATCGATTCTCGAAACATTTATTTTTTTACTTAAATAAATTTTTTGAAACATTTTATTTATTTATCTACCGATATAAATCTTACAGATTACTAACAAATTCAAGTTATACATAGTTCGTATTTAATAAATAGGAAAACTTAAAGCTAATTTACAATATTTTGTAATTTTATTTTAAATTCCAATCTGTTATATGAGAGATCCAGTTCATTGCATATAAAATTAAAAAAATTAACACATCTTGAAAAAGATTCATTACACCCATAGTTGCATCTACGTCTTGGATATTAAAAAAATATCGTAGACGCAATTGTCTTTCTGGAACATATATTTCAAAATAGGAAATAATCTGTGGACACTTAATACGATATGAAATGCATCATGCACAAACAATACACACTGAACAACCTGTCTTTTTTCTAAATATATCTAGTCCAATCAAGGCACACCTAGATGCATATGAAGGAGAATCAATTCCCCACCTTAGCTGTTTGACTACAAATCTTGTAAACACCTTTTGAACTCTTTCGATACGCGTTATCCAAGTGGAAGACGAGGGACACCAAACAATTGAACAATACTCTAGAATTGGACGAACTAAAGACATGTACACTGATTGTAATGCATAAGGGTCAAAGAATTCGTTGCAGTTTCGCTTAACGAAACCAAGCATTGAATTTGCCCTGGCAATAATATAATCTACATGCAACGAAAACGATAACTTTGGATCAAAAATGACTCCAAGATTACGAATCTCAGATTTGCGATCAAGAATCTGATTCAAAAGTTTGTATTTGTGAATCATTGGAACTAAAGTAAGGTGTGCAGTAAAAACATTACATTTTTGTATGTTCAAAGGAAGAATATTTTTTTCACACCAAACAGATAACATATATAAATCATTTTGAAGCTTTTGTTGATCAATTCTATTTTTAATACATAAATATATCTTTATGTCATCAGCATACATCAAACATAAAGCATTTTGAACAAGAATTGGGATATCATTAACGAAAATGTTGAAAAGAAGTGGACCCAAGTGACTTCCTTGAGGAACTCCAGATGAATCTTTTATAACGCTAGAGACGAAATTTCCTAATTTCACAAATTGCTTTCTATTAGTTCCATTTCAGAAGCGAACCATGAATACCAAAAACTTTAAGCTTAGCTATAAGGATTTTATGGCAAATTGAGTCAAAAGCTTTGACAAAATCTGTGTAGATGGTGTCTACTTGGTAACCAGATTCAAAAGAGTCGGTAATGTATTTACAAAAAAGCATGAGATTTGTCGAGGTAGATCTTCCTGACATAAATCCATGCTGCTCCACACAAATATGTTCTTTTATATTAAAAAATAGATGATCTTTAACTATAAGCTCAAATAACTTAGGGATTGCAGATATTTTAGATTTTTAATATTTTAATATTTATTAAAAAAAAATATAATTTCGGTTTTTTTTTGTAAAATTGTTTGCTCTTAAAAGGAATATCGAACTAACGTCGGCACAAAACAAAAAAAAAAACTATAAAATCATTGGAGTCGTTTTCGGGTAAAATAAGATTTTTTTTTCAACGGATTTTTAATAGTTGCATTTAGGTTTTAACTTTTGGTTCAAAGAACAATAAATTTGTCTTATCTACTCGTAACAATGATCTATATAAAATAATGGTTTTTAATTTATCCTAAAGTTGAATCTATTATTTAAATTCGAAGTTAACATTGCTATAAATTTTAAGATTTCGAGCACTTCTCATTTTTATTTAAGAATATTGTTATATTAGGCGTTTTTCTTTTTTAGTTCAGAACAGAGCCTGAGTTGTCAAAAAATAGATAGTGTTTCTTTTTTTAGTTCAGATTGTTCAGGGTTTCGAAAATGTGTTTCTTTTTTCGTTCTGAGCGTGTTCAGAGTGCGCTCTATGAGCTCAGAATAAAATAACTGAGCAGACAGAGTAAAATGCTTAACACAAGCATTTGACAGGTGTAAAAAATTAAAAAAAAAATGGCGACAGCTAAGTGTTCAGGTATGTTAGGTATACTCAGAGCGCTCAGAGCACGCTTGGTTCAGAGGATGTTCGGAACATACTCGACATGCTCGGACTCTGTTCGGAACTCTATACTGAACTAAAAAAGAAAAACGCCTATGATGCAATGCTTATGTGCAGTTAAAGGTTTTTAAATAAGATGTTGAAATATAAATGAACAAGCTGTGTGTGAGGTATAAACAACATTTTTTTTTTATTTGAAAGGTTAGTAGATATAGAATATGACATCATTCAAATGTCCGTCGCGGCTTTGCTGAGTGCCACATATCCAACACGTCCACTTTTCAATAAATTTGGTGCATATTACAGGTTGAAAATGACCAAAGGCTTCCAGGGAAGTGGTGGTTTGTAGTTTATTGACATAGACTTAAGAAAAACCCACAAGAAGAAGTCGAACGGATCAAATCGCACGATTTCGATGGCTTATTCATACAACCACCGCTTGAGGTAACCATCGCTCGTGCAAAATGTTCATTATAGAGCATGGGCTGTATGGCACGTAGAGCCGTCCTGGTGAAACCACATTTCATCGCTGTCCATATCATCCAATTTAGGCCAAAAGAAATTGAATATCATCAACAGATAGCGGAAACGTCTGTCGAAAATCCATTTCAATAGAATTTCCTGGGATTAAATTTTGAAACTTACATTAATAAAAAAAACAAATTCAAGCGAATTGCCTTTTATTTGGGTCTTATTTTTTCACGACTGCGAAAAAGGTTATTTTAATATATGTATATACTTAAATATGTATGTAATACACACTTTTAATTTCATTTTAATTTGCAAAAAAAAAATATTTAGAATGGATGTGTACCTAAGAAAAAATCCACCACCAATTAAAATGTCAATGCTGTCACAACTATTATTGAATTCCACCACAAATTAAACCCATCACATAACTTGTGTTTGATTTATTTAATTTTTTTTTAAACTAGTTAGAAATTAATTTATTTAAAGAAGACAGCAATTTTAATCAAATAAAAAATGATTAATTACTTCATCAAATACAAAAGCCATTTAAAATAAAAAATAGAAAAAAAGCAAAACAAAATATCCCCCCATCATTCTTCATTCCTATAGATATTCTATCGGAAATTTCCTCTGATGAATTATTAAATAGCTTCAAACTAATCTAATAGAACCAAATCCGCTTTCTTACAAAGACTCAAAAAAAAGAAGAACAAATTTGCAATGTCATACTCCTCGAATGTGAAATAAATCCAAAAAACAAAAAAGACCCGAATTATGCTAATTGGAATTCATCTACAGAAGAAGACAAATAAAATCCCAAAGAAGATACTTTTTGGTTTGATGAAATATAGGAATTGTGTAGATACATTTGTTTTTTTTTTCCTGTAGGCTGGGTATCTTATATTCCCGATCTTATAATACACATTCACTTGTCAATTCTTTTCTCCATTCGAAAGCACTTCGAACTTAGGTTAGGGATTTGCCTCCAGGAAAATATCCGAAAAAAAGAAGAAGTAAAAAAATAAATGAGAGCTCAGAATCAATCCATCAATCATTAGGGAGCTTTATTTTTTTTTCCTGTGTAGGATTTCTATCGTTTCTCCTGTACATATGAGGGTCGGTTCTTGAAATTATTCCGAGGCTTTTGCCTTAGAAACGGAATAAAGGTACATAGGTATAACAATACTCGACAACACTTACCTACACGAGCAAAAAAAACACATAAATAATATATTTCTTAATGTATCGCCATATCCGCCTCTGAGAAACAAAACCCTAGCGCAAAAAACAACACTAAGCATAAGAAAACAAAAAGAACAAAAAATATTGTTTTAGATGAATTTGCGAAAAGCATTGGGAAAATTCTATTAATTTGAGTCTGCTGTTTTCTGCCGCTGCCGCTGCCACCGACCGCCATCGCCACCATCGATCGACCCTACCTCTTAAAGGTTTTTATTTTTCTCTATGAAATTTCAACTAAACGGAACAAAAAATAAATATGCTCTTCTTTTATTTTCAAAGACTTTTATTTTTTTTTACCGATTTCCGGTTGGCGATGTCGTTATTGCTGAGGGTGCACAACTCACATTGTTAGGTGATATTTTTTTATTGGTTGATTGGACGGACTGCTGATTTATTTTTTTATTTGTTGTTTATAAAGAGAAGTTAAAAAAGGGTTATCAGCACCGATCCGAAGAGTTTTTGATTGTTATTCAAGCCTGACAAGTCAGAGGGTGAGCTCTTTTTTTGGGGCACTGGGGAGGATTGTTGTCAACCATCAGAAATCATACAATTCTTAGCAATAACTGCAATCGCTCTATTAAAATCATTTTTTAATAGCATTAGAGTTTTGTGACACATAATTTAAAATATACAAAGTTAATTGAGGAAAGGTCGTATGCGATATGGTTCTTACGAAGCTATTTTGACGGAAGCCATTTTAAAATTAGAAAAACAAAATCTTTTAACTGACCTAATGTTTAAGGGAAGTAAAGACAATTACTCGTTTTTTGTATAGTTCTAGCGTGTGTAAGAATTTGTTCGTTTCGTTGGTAGTGTAAGACTAGAAGGATAGTGGTATGCAACTCTCTTAGAATCTAAATATTTAAACAAATTTTCAAAACCCAGGATTTGACATTTGGAAGTTTGCATACACTTTTTCAGCATTAAAATATCGGACAACCCAAATCCTTTCTAAAAAATAATAAAAAAAAACACCGAATCTAGTTTCCGAATTTTAATTTTAAGATTAGCCGTGTTTTATGGAAAATTGATAGCCACTCAGTAAAAAAATTGAAAAAAACGGTTATAGTCACTTTTATATTCACTCTCCTTTAATCTCTAAGTTTGACACGAATTTCGCCAGCCCCTAAATTTCAATTTTAATGAGCAAAAAAATTGATTTTTCTTCAAAAAAAAATTCAGATTTTGTAGATGTTTTTAAATCCATCGAGATCTCAGCCATCCTTCAGTTTTGACAGTTTATGGCTTGGTTGATAGGTAATATACTATATTTTGACCTACTTAGAGTATTTCCTTCTAGATGTTTTCCAAAAGTCCTAAAATGAAAATTCTCTTGAAGAAAAAAAAAAAAATCCAAAAAATTTCGATTTTTCGGTGAAAAAAATTAAGATTTTTCAGAAGTTTTTCATTCAATTGCATTTGAGATTTTTTGTACGTCTTTTACAAAATAGATATGAAGCTTTATTTCCAAATGTTTTGACACAATAAAAATCTCTGAGAAAGAAAGATGTATTCCAGAACACATCCCAGTACCAAGCAAATGTTTTTCTGCACTCGAATTAAGCGCCATCTACATCTCAAAATATCAACAATTTTAATTCATTCTATAGGAGCGTTTTATTATTCACAAATCTATCTGGATCCGGATCTGGATCATTCCTTGACAATAAAACGATGACGATCTTAGTGACAGCAGTGTTATAAGCCCGTCTCTTTTTATCGTTGGGTTTGTAAATTTTAAATTATTTCTTGTCTTTTTTCTTTACACTATAACTTACACTACCTTACCATAAAAAGCCATCTACTCGCCAGTGTAATAACTAATTTTTGGATCTTTGAAATAGATCCCGATAGAAAACAGGATCCCAAATTGTTTTTGTAATACATGTTAAAACTTAATCCAGATCCGGATCCATATAGATTTGTGAATAATAAAACGCAGCTTATATTCACTTTGATTGCTGACCAAATTATATTTACTCTTGATGTTTTTATTGTTTTGCATGTAAAATGTTGCTAACTTGGCTATTCACTCTTTCACAAAACACGGCTTTTAATAGTTATTACGTGTTTATTTATATGTTTTGTTTCTCTGTGATAATATACATCCAGCTGTTTTTAATAGCCGTGTTTTTTGAAAGTTAGCAAAATTTTACATGAAAAACAATAAAAACATCAAACATAACATCAACATAAGATTTTAAATCGATAGTAGTTAGGCATTGAAGATGTTAATACATTTTATTGGTTTCTAAATACAAATACATATTTAGAAATTGTGGAAAAATTCAAGTCTATAGAAAATAGTGTCCCGGAAGTCTAAGGTTTCGGATGCCATAATATGTATGAGTAATTCCTTTTGCAAAACAAAACCGTCAATAGAATATTTCGCTACACAAGTGAGTACTCATGTAAGAACAGTGCAATCACTTTGTAATCACTAAGTTATCTAATCGAAATCATTTGTGTAATATTCGAGAAAATTTGGAAAAAAAACTGAAGTATTTTAGGTACACCTATTTAGATTAGGTAAATTAAAAATTTTGAATGTCTCTTTCAGGTAGGTAACTCTGTAGCCAATAAATCTATGGTTTTAGGCCCTCAGACTACACACAAAAATAACTGAAAATATGACAAAATTCAACTGCCTAATTATGGTGGGGCAATACCTCCATTTATTAGGCTTAATACAAGCTTATTTTTAATCTAACCTAAATATAGCTCTTATTATATAAATCTAGGACTGGATTGAATTTGATGGATGATTAAGAAGACGGAGTTTTAGACATGGTGAACGGAGGTTAATGTTACTCGTACAATCAATCCTCCGAAGCATGCGAGTAATACGAGTAATAAGTTCCTTGGAGCCATAAGAGCTACGTTGGTTGGGTAGATAGGAAAGACGAGGGTTTCTTAGATTATTATTAAAAATATTAATTAAAATAGTTTTCCAATACTTGAAGAATGATAGATACACAAGTAGCACAAAATGGTATAATTCCGGTATCACATTTCTTAATTCATACTTTATTCCTTCTTTATTAGGTATGTCAATTTATGCCTACTTAATTCCATCTTAATAGGATCTTTATTAGGTATTTTTTATTTATCTTCTTATTTTCTTCTATCGGACCGCCCACTTGCGCCTTTTTTCTACTTAATACGAACTTAAATCCGTCTTAAAGAAGATGTCAGATACCGATTTAGAATTCTTAAAGACTTCGTTAAGTAATTCTGTGCTACTTGTGTACACTCTGTTGCCTTATGACAAGTGTCGAATGCATCTTCATGAAAGAATATAAATATGTAGATAAAACTAATAAATATACACAATTGTAATACTCTTTAGAAATAAAGTTGTGGGGTATAATATAATAAAATATGAAACAAAAGTAAATAAAATGGAAATGAAAGGAGAAAGATTCATTAACATATATGTAAAAACTTAAAGAGTGATTCCAATTATGTTATTGATTTCATCAAAATTGAAGTCAAAAAGCCATTTCTTAACTTTTCTATTGAAAGAGAATTCAGAGCGAATAGAACGAACGTCAAGGGGAAGCATGTTATACAATCTGGGCACTACTGATGTGTGAAATTTAAGAAAATGCTGAGTATTTTGAGCTGGAATATAAGCGAGATTACTTTCGTTACTGCATAAAGAGTAAGTAGATGAATTCGTATTAACAAGATAGCCGCGTCTTAAATAAAAGATTTTTAAAACTTTATAAAAGTAAAGATGTTTTATTGGTTAAATGTTAGAGCTTGAAAATAAAGGGAAGCTATGTTCAAAACGTCTTTTTGTTCTTAAAATATGTTTTTGAGAAACTAACAATGGTTGTAGGTAGTATTTAAAAGTTCCACGCCAACAAACTATACCATACTGAAGTTTCTATTAGATCAATCCATAGTAAATCGTTTCAAGAAGTTTCTCCAATTCATTTTAATATCAACAGTTAACCCAAGATATTTGAATTCAGAAAAATTTTTGATTAAAAAACAATTAGCTGAAAATTTCACATCAGTATCAAAAGTAAATGTTTTGTTTGACATAGGACAAGTCATGAATTAGATTTTGTTCAAGCAAAGGCAAGATGAAAAACATAACTTTTGTTTTTTCACTTATCACAAGCTTATGAATTCCAAGCCAATGTCTTATAGAATCTAAGTCATGATTTATATCAGCAACCAAATCCAAAAGAGAAGAGCTAGAATAAGCACAAGCTAAATCATCAGCAAAACCAGTAACTTTACCTTTTAAGTTCAAACCAAAAATAGAGTTTATATAAATCAAGAATAAGATTGGACCAAGAACGGAGCCTTGGGGCACTCCAATATTAATATTAAGACTTTCACTTAAAATCGGTCCAATTTTTACCTTCAAGGAATGAAGCAAACCATTTCAATATAAAGCCCCTGAAACCAACTTTTTCTAATTTTCTCAACAATATATCGTGGTCTACGGTATCGAAGGCTTTAGTTATATCAATACATAAAGCAGCAGTAGGTTTTTTTAAGTTCATATTTTCATAAATATGAGTGCAAATATTAAGCAGCGCATCTTCAGTAGATTTACCAGCTAGAAATCCATACTGTTTCGAACTAAAAAACGAAATCTTCTCCAAATAGTTTACAATTCTCGTTTTAATGATTTTCTCAAAAATTTTAGAAAACACTGAGAGGAGCGAGATGGGTCTAGAATTCTTGATAGATTTTCTATTAAATTTTTTTGAATATAGGAATTACTTCTGTCATTTTTAAGTTTGTTGGAAATTGACAATGAAAAATACTTTTATTGAATATATGTATGTATGTGTTAAAACATCAACTAAATTAAAGCAAACTTTTTTAAGAAAATTATTATAAATACTATTTTTTGTAGATACATCCGAATTGTCCAAAGCCATTATGGTCTTGAAAATTACGGGAATAAATGTTGAAAGAGATGAAACTGTTCACTTGATCTATATACTAATTAAGTTAAAATCTCGAGTTGGAAGGCTATGCTTGGAGAAAACAGATTGTATTATTTACTAGGTAACTATTTAACAACAAAAACTGTATTGATTTACACTTGCAATTATGATGTAAAAATTATACATATGTCAGAATATGTCCCTCAAGTAAGCAGACCAATGTCAGCTCATTAAGTACCCAAAAACACAATTTATGTATCTTACGTTTTAAGCATTTTCTATAATTTGATCTCAAGTTAGCAGAACATTACTTTTTACCAAAGTACTGGTGGACTATATTTTATTTTTGGGTAGTGCATCACAAAAACTTTGTTCTTCTGACATTGATCTGCTAACTTGAAGGACACCTGCAGAATTTTCAAGAAATGCTAGACATAAAGTTAAAAGTAAATTATAAAAAATTTCACGAATTCGATGGTTTTACAAAAGCATAGGTTAATCATGAGGTGATAAGAGTTTTTATCAATCACCCCTATCACAGAGTCTCTCATATCAAGTCCCCGAATACGAATAAATAATAAATTTACATCATAAGCCCCATACGAAATCAAAAAAGCAATGTCACACAGATGTCCTAATTTCGGAGTTTAAAAATCAGCTGATTTGCGACAAAATGTGAAAAAATAAATACATTTTCGTTGTTCAATTTTGATTTGGTTTTAATTTTTTGCTCGTTAAAATTGGATGCTATTGCCGTTGCAATAAATGTAGGAAATACGCGAAGAAGGCAAACATTAAAAATGCAGCGGAGGATTTCAATAAGGGATGCTTTTAATCTATGGGAAAAAACTTTCGGTGAATAAGGCAGCGTATAGATATATATTGGAGGTGCTGGACCAATAACTCGATCCCTGCGTGTTTTCGTGTTCAATAACATCAGCATATTGGCAGCCGTTTTGAGATTCATTGCGGAAGGAGAATACCAATACTTATTTATTTATGTATTAACTTTATTTGCCCTTCAAAAAATAAAAAAATACTAGCCGACCCAGCTCTCGAAATTCGAGTGCCAATTTATTTATTTAATTCATTATCATTCAATAAAAGACAGGGAATTCATGATTTTTTTTAAATTGTTGAATGCAATGAGAAGTACCTACTAAGCACTCAATACTGGAGTCCAAAGGAAAACAGTTAATGGTAAACAAACTTTCAAACCTATGCACATTTTTGACACGTTGCAGATTGATTGTTGATGTTGTAGGCCGCAAAAACAATTGTTGGGTTTGAACTGATGTTATTTGATGTATCAGAATCCGGTATGTTTAATGTGGATTTTTGGACGTTTCTTAATCCATCGACATCGTAGCCATCCTTTGATGGAATTTGACAGTTTATGGCTTGACGAATAGAGGACGAATTCAGTTATGACGTACAAAGAGTATTTCGTACAAAATGTCAGCCGAAAGCCCTAAAATTGCTCTTTTCCGCCGGAGCAACAAATAAAATATCTTTTTTTTGGATATTTATAGACGTTTTTTAATCCCTCGAAATCTTAGCCATCCTTTGATGGAATTTGACAGTTTATGACTTGACGAACAGAGGACGAATTCAGTTATGACGTACAAAATGTCAGCCGAAAGCCCTCAAATTACTCTTTTCCGGAGCAACAAATAAAGTGTATTTCGTACAAAATGTCAGCGGAAAACTTTTTTGACACTTTTTAATCCATGTACAAAGTAGCCATCATTCGATGTTATTTGGCAATTTATGGCTTACAATAATAGAGTATTTTGTGAGAACTATTAAAGCCATAAGTCAATCTTATCATCGAAATCGAAATGAAAATCGAATAGGAACAGTATTGAATCATTTCAGTGAAAGGAAAATCATCGAATGATCGGTTGGTTGAAATGATCGGATCATTTTTGTAATCGATTGTTGAATGATTCAATCATTTGAAATGAACGATTTACTCAGCTCTAATTCGAATTTGATATTTTGTTTGTTTGTTCCATCTCGAGAAACACAAAAAGTAAAAGTTGAAATGTTTCTAAATTTCACTTTTTCACTTTTTGAAAACACTAACACAGAAATTGCCCGATAGATGTAGTTAATAATTTAAGACTTAACTACATTCAACTTCAAAGAGTGAAAAGTGAACAAAATGTGCTGTATTTTTCCAAACAACAACAAAAGCAAAAGTTAAAATGGTTCTAACTTTTACTAAACTCAAACTGTATGACTGTATAGTGTAAATGTATGCTCTATTCAGCAACAGATGTCGGTAGTAGATTTGACATTTCTAATTGTTTTTGTTTTCCGGACATTTTTTTGCAATTTCTATTTATTGTTTTAAACTTTAAACAATTTCTTTCGTTTAATATATAATTTATGCCCCTTCGGTTTTTGTGGGCCGCGAAAAGTGTACCACAAAAAACATGTTTGCCGTTTTATTATATGATAAACAAATTCACATGAAAACAATAATAAAACTAACATGTTTCCTTTTATATATTTTATTTGCAAGACCTTTCGCTAAATTTTATTCCTTTTCATTCGGGGCTAGTGATACCACTATTCACGGAAGGATGAATGTTTCGTGTTTTCTAAAATTGTGGTAGATTTCGGGTGAAAAAGGAAATAACTTCTTATGAAAGCACAGTTTGACATGTATGATTATAGTTAACCTATGCATCTGCAAATTGCCACTAAGATACGAAAAACAATTTGCCTCCGGAAACTAAGTTTAAAATTAATATGCTATAATTTAAATAACTGATTTATTTAGTGTTGAGTTTATTTAGATATTTTAGAGAGTAGATATATCTTATCTCTTAATCCACATTGCATTTTATAACTTCTTCTTTAAAATGCAGAAAATAATAAAACAAAGACAAAAAGTGTGATTTTACCACCATATAGTAAACATTTATTTTGAAGGTTAACTTTTTTCTGAATTTATTTCTAGATAAAATGATAAGTACCTTTTCTATGAAATAAAATATAGAAACAAAAAAAACATTTGCAAGAAAAAGAAGCCTTCTTAATTAATACTAATTGAGTTGTTTGTTTATTTTTGTTTTGATCTTTTTTTGTTCATTTTATCAAATGCCTAAAGTCACTATGGTAAAACAATCATTGTTTTTGTCAAAAGAAAAATACACACTTGCAAGATATGTAGTCCAAACATATATATTTCTTTTTTTTTTCATTAGAAAGAGATTCATATCGTATCCATTCTTCCCCCAAACTGTGTTATTCACTTATATCTTTGATTCTTTCCAGGTAAAAATGTTTTTCTCTTCAAATTATCACAATTGTTAGTGGAAGAAAACAACATTTTACCGCACCACCGCATCTAGAAAAAAAAACACACAATTCTCCATATGTTTATTGTTGTGCTTCCAACGTATCTGTTCCATCAAGAGGATTCTGTCTCTTTGTTTTGTTTTTAATTAGAATTTCGATTGAAGTAGAAAACAGAGCAAAATAAATTTCACCTCAGTACTTTTCCACTAAATAATATATACGAGTAACTTTTGTTCTTTAATTTTTATTTTACTTTCAACTCTTCTACATTTTTATCTTTTTTGTAAATCTTAGGATTTATTGTGAAAGTAAAGCAATAAAAAAAAATAAGATACAAGCTACAGGTTGAGGTTATTGTTATAGTCAGTAAAACACTGTTCCAATTTTATTTGATTATTGAATAACAACAACAGAAGAATATTAAAGTTTTAAAATTTAAATAAAATATTTTTTTTTTTAATTTTGGGTGTTTAGCAACTTTCAAAGTCTAAAATTTGATTTTCAGATGGATATTTACTCAATATATACATATAAAGTGGTCTTAATTTTAGCACACCTTACACAGTGATATTGGCGCAAAAATTTAAACAGCCTATTATTAAGATATTACTCGTAGTATGAGACTACTTAAAAATTTGCTAACTTTAAAGCAGTTTACTATCTCATTCTTAATTTTAAACATTTTTAATAAGTATCGTACTAAGGCAATTATCTTAATAAATTTCTTCTGAACACACCTAAAACAATGACAGTTTGTGCAAAAAGCTAAGTAAACAGACCTTTTTTGACGTCTGTAAATGTAAAAGAGTCATATGACGTTAGCACGACTGCAAAAAAATAAAATAAGTATTAGATGCTTTTAACTTTAATAAATGGGTAGAGAAAGTATGATGCTGTATTCCATTAAAATTTGCAAAATCGTTGTTTTAACCTAGTTTCATACTAAAACTGCTTCTAATTCAACTAAGATTTTGCGCAGTTATTTTTATCTAAGTATCTTTAGTGGCCGTGGCGCGATGGATGTGTGCTCGCCTGTGAACCTCATGATCACAGGTTCGATCCCTGCCGTCGTCTATGTCGTTTTAATTCCATTAAAAACCTTCTAAAATTGTCATCAATAGGTTGCTGGTTTACTCATTACATTTTAGATTTAGATTTATTTCAATACATTATTTTCAATACATAGTTTACAATAAGTAGTTATCATTAAACAATTAAAATATTTATATTATAAACTAAGAATTATGGATTGAAATGAAGTTAAATATGCACTTTGTGGTACAAACACCAGTTTTAAGCGCATTATACAAAAGATAATCAATTAGAGTAAAGCCGCGCCGAGTAAAATATTGGAGAAAGTGAATTTGAAATGAAAAAATTGTTACAAAAATATTTTGTGTTTAAGAAACTTAGAGATATTTGGAAGATTTGGAAACAGAAGGCAAGAGGATTTTTGAGACATCTAATATTCATGAATTAAGCAAGTAATGAACGTTGAATTAAGTAACTATTTGAATTAAATCTTCTACACCTGATCTTGACAAAAGCCAGATTCTGAGGTTAATCAAGAATTTGTTAAGGGTAGATATATTTGATATATCGGCTGGAAGTTTATTAAAAATATGAGGAGCTATATTAATTGCAAATCGTTTAACATGTTCTGTTCTAGCTCTAGGAACTATCACAGTATTAGAGGCTCTTAATGAATGGGTAAAATTGTTACTAGTTAAATTATTAAAACCACTTCGTAAGTAAAACAGTCTGAGTACTTTATATACGTATAGTTGTCTGAGTGGCAATACCTTAATAGATTCAAACAATGGAAATGATGGCTCCCAACTAGGCTTGAAAAGCATTATTCTGACTATCTTTTTCTGAGCTGTGATAATAGGTTTCAGATTACTAATGAATGCACTACCCCAGCAAGAGATACCATATTCCAAACGTGAATTGACCAACGCATAATAAATTGATGTCATTAAGTTTGGTGGTACTAGCCGGCGTAAGTGAAATATTTTATTCAGAGCATAGTAAATATTTTGTTTCACAGTTTGTATATGTGGTTTCCAATTAAGTTTACTGTCTATAGTGACTCCTAGGTACTTAAACTCAGAAACAGCTTCAAGTTGCAAGCAAGAGACATTGCAACTATGACGATCACAATTTAAATCATGTAGAACAACTCCATGGATAAAATACTCGTTTGTAAGAGAAAAACACATTACTTTCGATTTGCTGCTAAGTACCAAGTTATGATACTTAAACCAGCATGCTAAAACAGTTAGGTCAGCAGTCATTAAGATCTTTAAGTCTTCAGAAAGGAGTGCACCATAAGTTAAGGCCAAATCATCAGCAAAGGCTATTATGTTACCATTTAGATTAAGCTTAAAGATGGAGTTTAAGTAAATAAGGAAGAACAATGGTCCGATGACTGAGCCTTGAGGAACCCCCACATTTGAACAAAAGATGGAATTACTCATTGAAGCATTAACACGAACAAGTTGCTTTCTGTTTTGAAGATAGGATGAGAACCAGTTCAAAATATTGTCTCTGAAGCCATATTTGTAAAGTATTTTTAACAACAGTTTGTGATCAACTAAGTCAAAAGCCTTTGTTAGATCTAGGAACAGAGCAGATGCTTTGTTACCTTTATCTATTTCCAGATGTATATGTTCCAAGACAGAGAGTATAGCTTCTTCAGTACACTTTCCCTTTACGAAGCCAAATTGCGATTTACTAAGAATTTTGTATTTATCAAAAAATTTCATCATTCTTTTAGTAATAATTTTTTCGAAAATTTTGGAAAATACGGATAATAAGGCAATCGGCCTATAATTGTTTGGATCGCATTTGTTACCTTTTTTATGTATGGGGATTACTACTGAAGTTTTCAAACACTCTGGAAAAATACCTTTTTGAAAGCTGATATTCACAAGATATGTCAAAGGGTTGATAATAAGGTTACTAACTTTTTTGATAAAAAAGCTACTGAAACCATCTACGCCAGAAGAGTTTTTAGATTTCAGATTACATATTGCTTGAAATAATTCAGCTTCAGTTACCTCACCAAAGAAGAAAGACGATAAGGTTTCATTAGCAAGTAATGATTGTTGTTGAATGCTTTCACTGTATCCAGAGTAATTTGACTCTTGGCTTATTACTATATTCTTAAAAAAACTATTAAAGTTATTTGCGATTTCAACTTCATTTTCTGATATAATATTTTGAGAGAAATTAATAGTTTTTAAGCGTTTGTCTTCGTTTCTTTTGCCCAAGAGGTCATTTATAATATTCCATTGCTGCTTAGGGTTGTACCTATTTTCATGGAACTTTTGATTAAAGTAAGTTTCCTTTCGTTTATTTATAAGATCATGAATATCCTTTTGCATTTTTTTATAAGTGTTTTTTATACATGGTATATGAAAGCTATTTTTGTTCCTAGAATAGTAAATATTTTTTGAATTTATTTTATCACACAGAGTTTTGGTCATCCACGGTTTAATCATTTTGAGTCTACTTTTTTGTTTTACAAACTTGCTGTTGGAAACATGTGCGGATAGAGTATTTATAAATTTATCAAAAGCCTTTGAAGGGCAGGTTAAGCTAAAAACTTCATTCCAACTTTCAAAAAATAATCTCTCATTCAGCATGAAGTAATCAATTTCTTCGAAAGTTTCTTTATTTAATCGTTCATTTGTACGATCAGAATTGCAAAATATATCCAAAAGGGATAGTCCAGTAGCATAATGGTCGGTTATGTCCCATTCCAGTAGGATTGGGCAGATATTGGGCAGATATTACAGATTATACATGTTGTACAGGCATAACACTAACAACATGTAATTGAGTTAAACTAGTATGCCCAACAAGGATGAACACGAATAAAATAATGGGAATTATAAGCGGCATAGAAATAAGACACGGCATTCTCCGCTTTGGTTCAGCCGCCATCCCTGGAGATAAAATATCTGAGACAACAACCTTCATTCTCAGAACATCGTGCCACACATCTTTCCTATCCTTCTTTCTCTTCCTTAACTTCACGCCCACGCTGTGTTCAAACATTTAAAAAAAAAAAAAATGAAAAATATTTCAAAAAATTTCTCTCTGTTGGATACAGCCTAAATAGTTGAAGAGCCGACCACAAATTTTTAGTTTGGAGTTATTACAACCAAAATACATATGAGTATGTGCGTTTATATGTAGGTGCATGCGTCATGATTTCGAATACTACAAAAGTATGATAAGTTTTGTGTGTTAAAGATAATAATTGTTTCTATTTTGTGTGTCAAAGGTTTAACGGCTTATATTCCTTTATTAAAAACAGAAAATGATGCTCTGTTCCTAAGCCTTAAAATCTTCATCTTGACGATCTGATTAATAGAACAAAAAAGGCTTTCTAAGCGAGCCATATGGTTTCTTTTTTTTTTGTTGAGAGAGTTTATAAAAAGCAAACATAGACAAAAATAAACACAAAAAAGTAAGCCTAAAAAAAAGCCTATAAGGTTCGCGTAAATAGCTTTTATCTTCAGTTCTATTAATCGGATCGTCAAGAAGAATAAACTTCGTAGATAACATTTTAAAATTTTTCCATGAAACGTCTTAGATAATATTTTGCTTTTCTCAAAAACTGTTCCAAAGACTTAAAAAAATCCAAAATTTTAAGTATTTATTAATATTTTTTTTTTGTTGAAGAATCTGGTTCCTTCCTCTTCTATTTCGGTCACTTGGCCGAAGAGGAACCAAAGTTTCTTCAACAAAAAAATATTTCAACTTGATCAAATAAAAATTATTTAGTGTTTTATTAATAATTTAAAAAAAAACTAATCGTTCACTTGTCTTTATTATTATTATTTTTTTTTCCAAAAACTCCAAATAATATTTTTTTTTTGAATTTGTATATGCTATATAATTTCAAACACAAAGGAATTCCTGTATAAAAATGTTGGACAAAATTTCGTTAGGATTTTAAAAAATATTAAAATGTTCGCCATATTTGAATTGAATTTTGAATACAATCTAAATTGAAATTGAATTTTGAATACAATCTAAAAAATATTGCATGTTTTTTTTTAAATTTTGTTGTTTTTGAGATTTATTTTTGAAAATGTAATATCTAAGAAAACAGTTAAATGATTTCTTCAATTTAATTTTTATTTGCACAATAATTAGAACTTGTAATTGGCGTACTTACCAATTTTGTCTTAAAAATGTCTTAAAAATTATACAACTACAGTAGTCTCTCGATAATGTGAACTAATGAAAGCAAGGCTATTTCGGATTTTAGAGGGATTCACATTACTGGAACTTTTTTTCAGTTCCTCTTTATGGATAATCGATGCACTTTTTGCTAAGGTGAAATTTTTTATTACTTTACGAATAAAAAATAAATTTCCAAAAAAAAATATTTAGCCCTTTTTTTGAGATATCGAATTTTCCAAAAAAAAAATTCATTAAAATCCGTTCAGCCGGTAATGAGAAATTCAAAAATCGTCAAAATGGTTCTATGTTCGGTACAGTTAGTAATATATTGATTTCAATTTTTTTTGTTTAATTAATAGAACGTAAAAATTTATCAAAATTCTCGGAGACGTTTTCGAGAAAAACACGATTTTCGAAAACTTTTCTTTGTCAAGTTTAAAAAATCAAGCTGGGGTTCTCGAAATATTGAGTTTCAAAAAAAAAAATTAAAATCCAAACAAAAAGTTTTGAAAATTTTAATTCACAGGAATATATTTTAAATTTTGGGGCGCTTTAGCACAAAACAAATTATCAAAATCGGTTGTACCGATTCTTTAAATTTTTTGATTTTTGTTTAAATATGTTCAACATTGTTTTAATTTTTTTTTTAAATTTCGAAAAATATCTTACTTCAGATACAGTAATTGTTGGTCTTAAAAAAAAAGAAGAAAAATAAAAGTGTGGGGACAAAATTTCGAGACCCAGTTTTTTCGTCTTCGCTATCATCGTAATGTCAACTGTGATCAAAATCTCGAGTTCGATTTTTTTACGAATGTATGTATGTATAACTTGCCTTATAGCACCTATGAGTCTCAAGTAAAAAGAGTAAATACTCTTAAAAGGATGCAAAAACTGTACATATGTATATGCTATAATGACTACGTTCATCGTATAAGAATTTGGAGTAGCTCGGAACGCGACAACAACAATGCACGTTTGCTTAAATTTTTCAACTGCGAAATGGATAATAAATAAAATTTTCACTTATACAACGTAAATACCCCCGTGTACCCGAGACATGGGGCAGCAATTAAAGGTTCTTGCACAAGGGCGCACGAACACCCAGCGGCGGCACTGCACGTAGATTACGTTATATCTAAAGGCTACTCTATGCTCGGATTTTTAATGAGAAATTCTCAGGATTTTAAATGTCCTTTCACGTTGAAGTGCCTTTGCGTCCTTTGCGTTAGTTTCGTTCGAGAATACTGTTGTGTTGTCTGGGCTCCATACTATAAAAATGCTTCAAGTAGAATAGAAAGGATTAAAAAACCATTCACGAGGTTTTCGCTTCGAAATCTAAATTGCACCGCTCCTATGCCTGCATATAAATCTCGATGTGTTTTGATTGATCTAAAAAGTCTTGAATTTAGGAGAGTTTACTTTTCGATCTCCCTTGCGCGTGATGTTATAACTGGTCACATTGATTGTGCTCCTTTAAAACTGCTGTTTAAACTATACACTCCGGCGCGTTGTTTAATACCAAGGGTTAACCACTGTTTCTCTATTCCACATCATTCAACTAATTACGGTATTAATGAACCAATAACACGAGTCTGTAAACTGTTTAATAAATATGCAAATGAAATAGATTTCGAATGCTTTCACATCTTAGAGTGCAAAAATTTCGCAAGTTCACATTATAGAAATGACAATGTAAAGTTTTGGCTGTTCACATTTTAGAGAAATTCACATTATCGGTAATTCACATTATCGACTACTGTATTTCAAATTGAATTTTGATATTACTTCGGTTCATTTTTATGAAAGTTTTTTCCTCAGAACTTAAACACTGTTAAGTTCAGAAATCCTTTCCTTAGCCGCAATATACGAATGTGGAATGCTTGAATGCTTAACTCGGTTCAATATTTTCTTTCCATGGCGATAATCAAACATTTAAAAACGGATGTGCATAGTTTCTCCTTTTGAATCACCCCCGACTTTTTTAAAGTCTCGCATTAAAAAAAGTTTTAATTCAAAAATATACTTCTGTTGAAACACTCTCGTGGAAGTGGGCTTTAGGCCTTAAAACACATTTTTCTTTCAAAATCGGTAGAGAAGTTAACGAGACAGTTAAATAAGCTATTAAGCTGTTTCTTGATGGTGCTATTGCCTATAGGTAATCACTTAAACTCCTTCATCCCAAGTTTGAAGAGATTTTGTCCAGTGGCTCAGACTGCAAGACAAGCTGCAGACAAACAGTAATAAATTAAAAAAAAGAGACTTCAACGCTATCTCTGCCGCTTTAATAAGCCATAAATGTTGTCTTCGCGTTGTAAAATTTGTGTTTCTTATAATTTATGTAATTCCTAGAAAATTAAAATTCAAAAATAAATGTCTAATTAACAGAACGATCGGATAGTTTTGTAGTTTTTTATTTTTCCAATTTTCATTTAACTATCCTAATTTGTGTAACAGTCAATTAGATATGAAAATACTAGTAGTTCGCGGAAAAAACCGAACAATTGAGCTAAACTTAAAACAATTTTTTAAAAATATTTTTTTTTTTCAATTTAATGATTATTTTTATGGTTGAGTTAAGAGAGTAGGAACACCTAATATTGTTATTACTCTGACCGTTGACTGAACAAATAAATGCAATGGTCTATTAGTTTCAATTCGAAAACTCGTTATTTAAGTTGAAAATAAACAAAAACACTAAAACGGAATATTAAACAAAAAGGTTGTAAAAACCATGGCCTTACCTTAACGTGGTGATGTGATGTGCGATGGCGGAGAAAAATTATTTAATGTTTTGTGGCATTTTAAACGAGAATCATAATTATATTTTTGAAATGCATTATTTTAACTGCCGCAATGCTATTGAAATGCAGTAGGTTGCAATTTATTTACGACACTTTGGTCTTTAACCGAAGCATTTTAAGTCGTGCGTTACCTTGGAATTAAGCAAACAAAAAACTTACTATATGTCGATGTTCTAGCAATGCCTAGATGGTGTCGGCGGTGACATAAAAACACCAGTAAATTCTTTTATCATTGTTTTTTTTTTTATTTGTGATAAAAAAACAAGCGATGTTATGTGTTTTACAACTGAATCGTGATCTCAAAATTAACTTACAGCTTAGGTGAGAGAATTGTAAACAACATTTTACACGTAAAAGGTTGAAGTTTGTTGGGAAATTATAACCATTCCAAGGATAGTCGGTCTGTGGGAAATTATTGGGGCGTCTTTAAATATACCTACTGACATATCGGTGGAATGTTGAACATTCATTTTCATTTGATTTTATTGCTATCGTAAATTTTAATAGAATTAGACATGGTCGAGTTTGAGTAAATAAAAAAAAATAATTTTAAGTCAAATTCGAGACTAGACGAATGAGTGTTCGTGGTATGCGGTGAGCGGTATATTAACACGGAAACATATTAAAAATTATGAAAACTTAGGAACTGTTCAACCTTGACAAATCAATATTGATGTTTGTGATGTTGAAAACTTTTTGTGGTGACTGTAGTGGATGTGGGATAAGTTCAACCTTCGATTATTGCATAGACGTTAAATATATTGAGTGACATAAAATAACACCAAATTCCAAATTTGGTATTATTTTACGTCTATATGAAGGTTTTTATAATACAACTTCAAAAAAAATTAAATTTTTGAGATGTTCAATTTTCAAAAAAAATTGTTTTTTTTTTCAAAATTTTCAAAAATCAAAAAAAAAATGTATTTTTTTTTTAAATTCTAAAGAACTTCTGTATCAAACAATTTATTGCCGATAATGATGATGATTAAGTCAAAATTTGGAAAATTCGTTCCATGATAGGTACAGTCAGTAATATTTTAAGTTCAATTTTTTTACTGTACATTTTTTTTGAAAATTTGAATACATAGTATTATTCACACTTTTATCTCTTAATCAAAATCCGTTGTTTCAGTTTCAGTTTCAGTTTAGTTTCAGTTTATTTATTTATTTATATAGCTTACACAGTAAGATAATAGATATCTTATAAATTTGTGAGAGCCTATGACTTAATTTTAGATAACAATTTCAATTTTTAAAAATACAAAAACATAGAGAAGAAAATAATATAAAATTAAAAAAACAATAATTCATCGATAAAATATTATTTGACTTGGAAAACAATGGAATGATAGAAAGAAAGATTAGAAAATGAAGAAAAGAAAAAAAAAGATAGTTACAGTTTAGAAGAGAAGATAAAGCTAAGTTAAGTTAGTTGCTTTGGTTCGAGAAGAAGATCTTAATACTATTTTGGAAAATGTGCATATCACTAATATCCCGCAGATGAGTGGGAAGTGAGTTCCAGAGGCGACATGCAGCGATGAAAAATTGCCTTTCTGAGGTCAAACACGAAAAGCGTGGCAAAATTACCGATGTCGATCTGTTCGATGTTGACATTCTGATTTTTTCAAAGAGATAAGTTGGTTGACGTGTTTTCAAGATTTTAAAAAACAGTATCAATGTTCGAAGCTTCATGAAGTCATTCAAAGGCATATTAAGGAGAATCTCTTGCAAATGCGAAACATGGTCGTACCTTCTTAACCCAAAGATGTATCGAATGATGCTATTGAAGGCTATGTTTAATTTATTTTTGCTGATGGAATCGCAGTTATAAAAAATTTCGCATCCATGAGTGAGAACAGGTATTACTAGAGTCCTTGCTAGCATTAGTCTGGTTTTAAATGGAGTGATGTCTTGGGCGGTCCACAGCATTCTAAGCGTTCCATAAGTTTTACCTACCAATTGGTTGATGTGATCATTCCAGGTCAATGTTCTATTGAAGATTACACCTAGATTTTTACTGGAATTTACGAATTCTAATGGGTTCTCGTTTAGAATTATGGGAGGAAAGTATGTTAGATCTAATTCTTTTCTTGATATAACCAGACATTTGCATTTGCTTGCGTTGAGAATCAACCCATTGCAAGACGCCCAGTAGGATATCTTTTCTAGTTCTTGGTTCAGGGTGAAAGCACAGTCGTCAATTAAACCCAAAGGACAGCTTTTGTAAATTTGAATGTCATCGGCATAAAAATGTTTTGATACTTTGTTTATAATGAAACCGATTTCATTCACATATAATGAAAATAAAAGGGGGGATAAAATTGATCCTTGGGGAACTCCTTGTTGAACCGGAAGAAAATCGGAGAGATTTTCATTTAAGAAAACGGCTTGCTTTCTATTATTTAAAAAAGAAGAAAGTAGTTTAATAGCTTCTGTAGATACGTTGAATCTGTGACGCAGTTTATTCAGAAGTATCGAGTGATTCACCATGTCGAATGCTTTTGAGAAGTCTAGTAGGACTAAAAAGGTTACATTATCAATATCGAGTTCAGCCCTTATGTCTTCGACTATTTTAGTTAGTGCCGTTATACAGCTATGGTGTGAACGAAAACCTGATTGAACATCGACTAAAAGGTTGTTGCGACTAATGAAGTTGCTTAATTGTTTTTGCATTATCCTTTCACAGACTTTAGACAGAAAAGGAAGTATTGAAATTGGTCTAAATTCATTACAAAGCGAGTTTTTGGGGATAGGAATTATTTTTGCTTTTTTCCATTGATGTGGGAAAATGCCAGTGGTAAGGATTGAATTTATTACATGTGTAAAATAGGGTAAAAGCAATGGAAGAATAGCTTTAATGAAAATTGGATTTAAGTCATCAGCACCAGTGGCATTAGACTTTATACTTATGCAACTCTCAACTATGTCTAAGTCGTTCACACAATCGAAGCTGAACCAAGTGTCTGTGGAAGGTGGAGGTATTGTATTGAGAGATACGTCATCTCTTGGAGGTATTACAGGTGTAGAAGCAAATTTACTGTTTAGCTCATTTATATTCATTGCAGCTGGAAAAATATTTCTTTGTTTACCTATTCCTAGCTTGCGGAGGTTGTTCCATAGTTTACGACCATCAGATTTTAAATCTAGACGGTTAGAGTAAAACTGTAGTTTTGCGCGCCTAACCGCTTGAACTACTTTATTTCGTAATGATTTGTACAACTCACAGAGCTCGTTAACACGAAAACGTTTCCAGCGTCGATACGCTAGATCACGCCGATTTATAAGTTCTTTAACCCTACTAGTAAACCATTGTTTATTTTCGCAAATCCTAGTTTGTGTTTTCAATGGAACGTGTTGATTAAATAAAAGATTAAGATTTGCATTTAAGAACTCTACTTGGTCATCTGGTGAAGGCATTAGGAAAATGTCATTCCATGTAATCATATTTATATCATTTTCAAGTTGTGTTCTATTGATATTCTTAAAATCTCTAAACTGAATACTAGAAATCACTTGGTTTACACTTGAATTAAAATCATAGGTCAAAAAAATAAGATCATGTCTTGAAAAAACGGGAGTTTCGAGCTGATCATATAAAAGTACTCGATTTATTTCACTTACATAGTAATGATCTAGTAGCGTACAAGATGTCTGGGAAAAATGGGTTGGTTGAGTAATGTTGACTGAGTGCAAGTCGAAAGAACTCATGTTTTCAATTAATCTTTTGTCAGTTAAATGGTCACAGTTAAAGTCACCGCATACGATAATGTTTGAAGAGCTAACAGTAATTTCTTCAATAACTCTATAGATTTGTTCCAAATCGATATACCTATTAGGTCTATAGATTGTTCCCAAGAGAAGATTACCTTCAATGCCTTTAACCTCCAAAAACAAATACTCGCAAGAAGAGCCGGGTGACGAATAGTATAACTTCTTACAGATAAGGTTTTTCTTGACATATATAGCAACACCTCCTCCGCGGTTACACCTATCAGAACGAAAGATCCTATACCCGCTAAGAGAGTATGTTGCATCTTTCACAGATGCGGAGAACCACGTCTCGGAAACACAGATCGCGTCGATTTGCGAATCTTCAAAAAGTAATCTAAATTCATCAATCTTTCTCGTCAAACTCTGAGCATTGATATGAGCAACTTTGAAGCCGACACGTCGATAACTCAGAACTTTTAACATAGTTCGCAATATAACATCACTGGTGTATCCTATGGAGCCCACCATACGTTCACTCAACTCTGAAACGAGTGGTTATAAGGCGAGATCTAAGTAACATACACATAATAAAATGGGAAACAAAGCAACAACTTTTACAAAAGGGTTTCGATATGAAAGCAATGATAAATAAACATTGGTGAAAAAGGAAAATAAGAGAGAGCATAATAGGAGGAAAAATTGAAAGAGTGAAAGGTAATAATAATAATAGTAATAGTATAAGTAATAATATTTCATACAATAAAAAGTTGTTCATCATGTTGAATGCTGGTGAAAATCTTCTTCTTCTACGTCTTCTTAATTTCCTGTCACAGCAGAGGCAGCGAGTATGGTTTTCAATGTTGTATCGTTGTTGATGTGTATTGTCTCTCTTTCTTCGCTCTCTTTAACGTAAACAGAACCAGAGCGTGTATACACTTTCGTGAGAACACCGCGATGTTTGAGACGCATTGCTTGTTGGAAGAAAAACCGGTTTTTAGATGTTAAGCTTGCATGCAGGTAGATCTTATTTGCTTTTTTCCCTTGCACATTTATTCCCGTGTCATCAAGATGCAGTGCTCTTTTGTGTGCTCTGTGAAAGAGAGCAACAGATTTTAGTACCAAGTTCCTTTCGTGTGGCGAATTAAATTTTAGTATGATCGGAGCGTCGTGGATGTTATCATTTTTACGTTTAAGTCGGAAAGCAGCTTTTACAGTGGGAGGTACACATTCAACCGCGTGGCAGATGCGGTTTAGGACAGATTGAAAGTCTTCATTTGGCAGTTGAGGTATACCGAGAAGAATAGCATCGGATGCAACCTCCTTACGTTCAGATAAGTCACATCGTTGTTGTAGATCAGCTAAGTCTTCCTTTAGTTCATTTAGGACATCCAAGTGATGGGATTCCATTCTCTCAATACGCTCTGTAAGGGACTTTATCGTCGTATCTGTGTTTTTGATGAAGGTGGTCACGTTTTTTTCAATTTGTTCAAAACGTTGGACGAAATCCAAACGTAGATCTTTGATCTCTTGTGACAGTCTATTGACGATATCGGTTGATTGGTCTTTTATCAGGGTGTCCATTTCAGATCGGGAGAGTGCAAACGTAGGTGACATAGATTCGCTCTCTTTGGTGGGGTGTGGTGTGATATCAATGGCAGCAGTGGCAGTGATGTTGGCAGAGGTTGTTGCAGTGTTGGTTGGGTTGTACCTACCTTTCTTGAGAAAATCGAAAACAAACAAAAAATCTCGCAAACTTTTAGGTGAATTAGTAGATACTATTTTATTTTAAAACTATTTTAGTATAAAACTAGGTTAAAATGACGATTTTATTAAAGTTTAGAACATCAAATAGGTATTTAGTTTTTACTTGCGACTTATAAATAGGTACTATAAGGCAAGTTATGCATTCGGAAAAAAAATTAAACTCAAGATTTTGATCAAAGTTGACATTACGATGTTAGCGAAGGACAAAAAAGTGGGTCTCGCAATTCTGTCTGTCTGTTCAACTACAGCCTAAACGGCTCGGCCGATTTTCTTCAAACTTGGTAGATATGGGTTTTGATTTTTTCTCCCCACACGTTTTTTTATTTTTTTTAAGACCAAAAATAACGGTATCTACCATACGAATTTATTTCGAAATTTTATAAATATTTTTTTTTCTCAAAAACTGTCCCACAGATTTAAAAAAAAAATTAAAAAATTTCATTTAGTTAAAGCTAGGTAATAGTTGAAAAAAAATTCCAAAAAAATGGTTATTTTTGGTACCCCCCTTGGAACCATTTTTTTGTTTTTGATTTTCTCAAAAACGGTACCACCGATTTTGATAATATTTTTATGTTAAGGCTCCCTAGCAGTTTCAATATTATTGTGTATTCAAATTTTCAAAAAAAAAAATTTTAGAACATTTCTAATTTTTTTTTTTGAAAACTCAATATTTTGAAAACCCCATGCTCGATTTTTTTAAAACTTGACAAATAAAAGTTTTTCAATAAAAATTATAAGATGTAAGAAAAAAAAATGATTTTTCCTAAAAATAACGGTACCCTCCATACAAATGTTAAAAAATGGTTTTCGAAAATCGTATTTTTCTCGAAAACGGTTCTGAAAATTTTGTTAAAATTTTTTTCATTTGATTCATTTTTACGATCTATAATCAAATAAAAAAAATTTGAAATCAAGATATATAAAGGGTTTTTCAACAGGGACGCTACGAAAGTAGGGCGAAAAGGACAGAAACGACGCCATATTTCTTGCCGCTCTTTTGACATTTCTCTTCAGTAAGGTTTTCCATTTCATGATGGAAAGATATACGAGCCAACAACGAGTCGAAATTATTAAAATTTACCACCGAAATTCGGAGTCAGTGGCCTCAACGTTAAGAACGTCCAATTTATGGTCGTCATAATCTACCTAGCAGATCAACAATTGAGCGTCTAGTTGAAAAATTTGAATCCACAGGCACAGTACAAAATGTTCCCATGCCAGTGAGACAAAGAAGTGCCCGTAGTGTCGAGAATATTGCTGCTGCTGAGGCTTCAGTTGCAGAAAGCCCAAATGTGTCTCTCACACGTCGTTCTCAAGCGTTGGGCATCTCTGTGACGTCGTTGTGGCGAATTTTGAAAACCGTCGAAAATTGGGTTCAGCGTGCCCGTGGTGGCCATGCAAAAGAAATCGAGTTCCATACATAATGGCATCGAACGTACTTTCACAGGAATAAAGAATTTCATTGATATCCAAAACCGGTTTTGTTTTATTTAAAAAAACTTTTGTAGCGCTCTTATTGAAAAACCCGATATTACTGACTGTACCTACCATAGAACCATTTTTTCAAATTTAGAATTTCTCATTATCGACAAAACGGATTTTAATGAAATTTTTTATAGAGAAGCCTCTAAAAAGTTTAAAAAACATTGCATTTCAAAACTTTAAAAAAAAATAATTTTTGAGTTTAAAAAAAAAAATCAATTTTTTTGTTTGGAAAATTCGATATCTCAGAAAACGTTTTTTATAAACGTTTTCAAAATTTTGTATATAAAAGCTTATTTTTTAAAAAACCACTACAGACTTATAATTTTTGTTCTTGCATAAGCTAATATTTTGCTTGAAACACATATGGCATCCTGTTTGTGTGTTGTTTTATAGTCTATTAAAAAATGAATTTTATGCTTATGAACAGTTTTTCTCTAGGTAGTAACATTCATTTTTGAAATTCTTAGTCGTTTACATAAGAGCAAGTTCGTGCGACCCTGTCGTACATTTTATTTTAATTATTATGCTAACTTCATTATGACTCTTTGAAATTTACAAACGTCATAACAGGTCTGGTTACTCAGCGTTTTGAATGAATTCTCATTATTTTAGGTGTGTTCAGAAGCAATTTATTAAAAAACATAGCCTTAACACGATACTAGTTAGATAATGTTTAAAATTATGAAAGAGTTAGGAAACTCTTTAAAGTTCGCAGTTTGTTAAGTAGTATCATACTAGTACCTTAAAATGGGGGTAATATTAACCAATTTTTGAAAATGTTTTCTCAGCAATTTGCTAGGTTTTTTTTTTTAATCCGACGAAAAATTTTTGAGAAAAATTTATAAAGAGAAAAACGTTTAAAAATGCTATCTACCAAGTTCAAGGAAAATCGACCGAGCCGTTAAGGCTGTAGTCGAAGCAACATACAGACATACACTGTCAACTCTGATCAAAATCTCGAGTTCGATTTTTTTTACGAACCCATAACTTAACATATAGTACCTACATAGCAAGTAAATAGGCATATGCAATAAGAATACACAAGTGATTAACGACAACGACGAAAACGTATACTTAATTCATGATACGACCTAAGGAAAAATCGTCAAGGTATCTTAAGGATAAAATACAATTCTGTCAAAAATCAATCCAGATGATATCTCAACGAGTCCACGGTATCAGAATAAGAAGTCAAAATAATTTTGAAGATGTACTTCTCAGAATCATAAAATGAAATTGGGATTGGGTTGGACACATACTATATTGTGGTAAAAGATGGTGAACGAAGGACCAACTCGACAGCAGAATGGACACCATTAGACAGGACGAAAAATGTTGGAAGACCTTTCAAATGGTGTGTGGATGACATTCAGCCCTATCACGAATTCCATCGTTATTGGAAACATGTTTCGAATCCGGAAAAAAACTTTCACAGAACTCATCGTAGTGGAAAATCTCTACAAATTGTCATTACGAATGGATGGTGAAAGTCTTTTTAGGGATTCGAAAAAGTTCGTGATGGATCTGATTAGTTCCTGTTGGAAGTTTGCTCTTCAATCCAATTACCAATACGTTAATTGACATTTATTCTTCAGTCATTTGAAAATTCTAAGTAGGTAGGTAGATTTATTTTAAGACTCAAAGACTGCTTTGACTTCCAATCCGACATTTTATTGATTGCAAAAAGAATTATTTTTGGAGAAAATAATATAATACAATATTTGTAGTTCATGTTCTATGTATTCTGAAAAAGAAAAAAATAATAAATGAATATGCCTATTTTACTTTTCTGTCAGATATGACAGCATCACAGTAATTTGTTTATGATTTGGGTTCCACCAATGTTTTACAAAAACATCCAAATTCGTTGGTAGGTACGAGTACATTTCGCTTATTTGCTGCAAGAGGATGATAACTCATAGTCTTGAGTTAGGTAAAATAATGTTAATAAAATGTTTCGTTCTTTATTTTTGAAGATCATCGCACTTCGAAATACGAGTACTCGTATCTTCTCAATTTCACACAAGAATGTATTTCGAGCATTGATTTTTCTGAAAAACTAAAATTTTAATTCCATTCATCTCGAAACAATAAATTTTGAGAAATGACGGTCTTGTAGCAATTAAGAGATCTGTCGGACAGGTACATATGTACATTTATTTTAAAGTTATCCAAGGTTCCCAATTTGGATAAAAAACATATAAGAATTGTGTCAAACTTTCGTTTCACTTACGCGGAGTCGACTGTGTTTGAAAACTCCAAACACAATTTTTTCATATTTTAAAACGTCTTGATTTTTCTTTAAAGACAAAAGCTATCTTTGACTAAGTGTATCGAAAATATTATTTCCACTTTTGCCTCAAAAGTACCATCATAAAAGTACACTGCTCCCCATTCCCATGCTTCCTTCCTCCACTCGTAGTTTTTCTTCTGGGCTTGGCAAATATTCAATTTATTTATTTCATTTTTAATTTTCTCCTTGCGTCTGACATACAAACAAAAATTAAGAACAAACATAGCCAGGCCAGCAACAACAGAAAATAAAAATAATAAAATTTAATTAATTTTCACTCCAAGAGGAAGAAATTCAGATCATCACCATGCACCACACAACAAAATGCCAATGGACAAAGTAAAGACGAGTAAAGTTTTTTTTTTTTTTTTAATTTTTTTGTTCGTTATAATTATTATTATATTTTTTCTTTCTTTTACAATTTCCATATTTTTGCTATCGATTATTTATCAGCGATATGATACATGTTCGTTATATGGGAAGAAAAACACTGAAATAAAAATGGGAGCAATGTGCTCAGCAAACCGTGCGTGGGAAACCATGATAATTATTTCGAATAAAGGGTAATTAATTTACAAAAAAAAAAAAAATACGTACACTACACATGTGTGTATATGCAATCATGTAAGCATAGGTGCCTTCAGCGAAAACCAGTACGCTTTTACAACAATGCAATTAAAGTTGTCATGTCAGCCAAACAGCCCAATTAAATCAGTTCGTTCGATAAAAAAACAGGAGGAGTGGATAAATTTGTATTCATTGGCAGAGCGCAATATTGTAATAACAAAGTCGAGATGAATATATTTTAATCATGATATGCAAAACCAAATAAATAAATATAAGCCCAAAGCAGATTTTGAATGCATGCACATTGCATAAACATTAAAGCTCGATTGTCAAAAAAATAGTTTTCCGATTAATTTAATACAAAATTTATTATCTACGTTGCATATGGGTAGGATTATGTGATATCCTTTATTTCAATTAAGTGCAGTTCGGGCGATGAATCAAATTTCAGGATTTAAAATAAGGACTGACTCAGAGGTGGGTTATTCAGTAAAAAATAAAGACCCTAGCCCTAAATGTATTATGAAACAATTGGTGGTCAGAAATAATGTGTAGAATAGACGGGTGGACTTTTTATGCGTTGAACAGATTTGGCCAGAACATAGCCAATTTTACAACTATCTGCATGTCGCTCTCGACAGTGTTAACAGTAGAAAAGTGGTTCTATTTAAGATTTTCTTGACTGCAGGAAATAACGTCAAAGTCATTCATAGCCACCAAAATTGATTTTGAAATGTCGTCAAAACTTTTTCCTATAAACAAAAAATAAAGAAGAAAAATACTACTCTTAAGTTACTTATGATTATGACCCTAATTATAATTGGGGGGCTATCGTGAAAAAAATTTACCCTCGAAATTTGTCCCATCTTAGAAAATTGAAAACGACAATACTTCTTCATTGTTGATTGTAAGCTGGCGGCTGGCCTTTTGAAATGAGAGGCAAAGTCCTTATGAAACTCAATTCCCGATATCAATAAATTCCAAGGGCATCTTCCGATATTATTCCAGTTGACAATTTTTTAAAATTGGGAAAAATACCGAGGGAAATTTTATTCACGACAGCCCCCAATATGAGTAGTACAGGGTGAGTTATGTATATATTCCAGGTCGCTTTTATTTGGTTGCCATTTTTGTGTGAATGAAATTTTCCAGCTGGTATTTGACAGTCGTAGAGAGACTGGGTGACAAGTAAGCAAACGTACCCAAAAAAAGTTGAAAGCAGCGAGCGAGGCAGAGTGTTGCTGAATGTTGGGGTATCCGGGTAAAAATTCTGAAAAATGATTTGCATTTATGTCTACCCGTAGGTTCAAAATTTAATTGACACGAAAGTTTCAAGGAAGTCATCAACGTCAGCGATATTGGAGTGCTCCAGTTTAACAGCTCGTTATAAACGACCATGTTTGTAAAAAAAAAAATAAATAATCATTATGAGCGACACGACGAAGCCCATTTCGACTTGGCTAGCTTTTTAAATAAACGGAATAGCCGCTACTGAGGCACATAACACCTCGATTAATTCACCAAAGACTCCAACATCCTCGTAGAGTAACTTTTTGGTACGCCCCGCCGTTAGGCCCGGAGGCGTCATTGGGCAAACATTGTTTCGACGATTTTATTTTCATTTGATTTCCTATAGAACATAAAATGTATGGGGTTTTGGGTGCACTTTTTAATAAGTTTTTTTTTTAAATTATTTTTTGTTCATCAGGTAAAATGGGGAAAACTTTATGTTTATTGCGGATTTTTTTGAACAAAATTGACATCAAAGTCAAAATTTTACTCGGGCAAGAAAACTTGAACTTGCATATCTGGCAACCTTAAAAACATATTGGCTTAATTTAAACGTAGTTAAAGTTAGTATTTCGGCTTAAAAAAAAGTCTAAAAAGAGGTCCCTAACATTAGTACTGACAGAGAAATTGACCTTAACATGGGTCAGGGTACACCAAAGTTAGCCTTTTTTTTAAATCTTCAAAGAGTGATGTCAAAGTTGAAAATCAGACTTTACTGTAGATCCCAAGGTATGGAACATGAATTACCAGATACCCTGTAAATACATATGTACATACAGTAGAATTCGGTTATAACGACGATACACTGGAGACAAATTTTTCGTCGTTATAAGCGGATGTCGTTATATCCGAACGAATCATTTTTTTTTAAATATCTGTTATATCGTTTTTTACCTTACATCAACTTAGTAGTTCTCAATGAACTTACTCAAATTTTTATCAAACAAAATAAACTATTGAAGCATTCAAATAAACTTAACTGTATCATGTCCAGACAACACAACACAGGAAAAAGGAATAATCTTGGGAAAATTCTCTTGTATTTTGTTTTCGGTCGTTATATCCGATCTTCATGACAAACAACACCCGTAATAATGGTCGTTATAACCGAAATGGTTGTTATAGCCGAAGTCGTCAAAACCGGGAGATATTAGTATCAATTTAGTGCCAAACCAAACTTTAGCTTTAAGTTTTGTCATTATAACCGAAATGTCGTTATAACCGAAGTCGCTATATGGGAATTTCGCTGTATATGTATACAGTGGTGGACAAGAATTTAGTACATTAATAAAAGAAAATTTGTTTCTACATATGTATTTCAATATTTTCATTTTTATGTTATTTACATTATTTAGGCATATTAAGTATATTTTTCAAAAATACAATCTTATATTTTTTATATCTGAATAAAAAAAAAATGAAAAAAATAACAGAAAACATACTTTTTTGTCTGGACATGAATTTAGCACATTTCAATAAAACTGCTTAGTTATGTTACTTACCGTTACTAAAACTATATTTTCTTTAATATTTTGTTGGAAATTCTTTGTTCTTTAATACTGAATTGAGTCTTCTTGGTAAGCTCTCGACTAAGGCCTCACAGTGTTGCTTAGGTATTGAATACCAAGCATTCTGTATCTCTTGCCACAAATCTGTTAAATTTTCGGTTTTTGTTTTTCAATGTGTTGCTCAACAATCCACAAATTTTTGATCGGGTTCAGATCGGGTGATTGAGCAGGCCACTTCAAAACATTCACTCTATTGACCTCTAAGGCACTTCTCACTAGTTTTGAAGTGTGCTTAGGGTCATTGTCGTGCATGAAGCGCCATAAAACCGGCAAATTATTTTCGGCATATGGTATCATATGTTCACGATAATATCTTTGTACAGGTGCTGGTCCATTTTGGACTCTATCTTCACTATTGGACCAACACCGTGCCAAGAAAAGGCAGCCCAGACCATAACGTTTCCACCACCGTGCTTCACCGTCTTAATGGTGTATTTTGGAGCATGTTCCTTGTTTTGTGGATGCCACACATATTTTTTTCCATCTGATCCGAATCAACAAAAACTTTGATTCATCGCTCCAAAGTACATTTTTCCAGAAATTTAGTGGTTTGCCTAGATGTAATTTGCAAACTCTAATCTAGCCTTCAAATTTTTTTTCGAAACCAATGTTCTTTGTGCAATGCACCCTCTCAAATTTTTTTCATTTAGGCGTCATCTCACGGTTCTTGAGGATACATTGACATTGTTATTCTCCATTAATTCATTTCGAATGGTACTAGAGGTCTTAAATGGATCCTTGGTTGATAACATGTAAATGACTGCATCTTCCCTCTTTGTTGTCTTTCGTGTGAGAGGGGCTTGTTCTCAGTGTGCTAAATTTGTGTTTACCACTGTACATATGTACAAAAATCGATATGTGTATGTTCCCTGTGAACTCCAAAACGCCTGGAGCGATTTTGATGAAACTAGATTTCTTCTTCGATTTTTGAATATTCACAACACGATTTCAGTGGCCCAAATTCAGAAATAAATTGTAGTGGATTGAACGAACGAACTCTGGACAGCGGCACTATCAATGACGGTTCTGCTTTCGATCCGCCTTTGTGCATCAACGCTATGGGATCGCGGATGCTCTGCGAATTCAGCCCTTAAGTTTAAATTGAATTTGAACCATACAGTAATACCAACTTGTAAAATCAGCCAGACATGGCCAAAATCCTTAAAACGTGCAAAATTATTATTTGAGAAGAGTGCACAAGGTTCATAAGAAATCACTCGAAGCGCTTGATCGGACTTTGCATGATGATGTTCGAGGAAACAACCAACCGATGGAAAGCTCTTATTCTTCTTCATGCTGGTGATTTCCTCTTAACTTTGCCTATTATTCCGCGATCGATGCCCGTATATGAGCTGAACGCGTTCAGGAAATCATCATGTCCTTGGAATCGATAAAATCACGCTTTCGACGAACATGCGTGTGCATATGCTGCAAGACTCGTCTGAAGCTATCCACACCAAAGAAATATTTTCAGGAAACATTGTTTAAAAAATGCTTCTAAAATGTTTCCCATTTGTTTAAAAAAAAAAACATTTCAGAAACATTCCAAAAACTTTTCAGAAATGTTTCTGATGTGTTTTTGGTGTGGACGGTTTGAGAAACATTTCTGAAATGTTTTGTTTGTTTCCCAATGCTAACTCTTGTTGCTCTTGTTCACTATTTATATTTTCGGAAATTTCAGACAAAGCATCGTCTTTTTTCATTTTGTTTTTAAAATTTTCTTCAAGTGGATCCCACAAAAATCTTTTCGTTTTGATCAATTAGATAACATCCTCGTTGCTCCCCACTTTTTTAAATATAGTATATGTTTAAAAACTCACACACTATCTACCTTTGTAAATGCTTGGAAAACAAAGAAAGTTTTCCATTAGGAATGGGAAACAGAGAAACATTTCATAGATATTTCAGAAGCGTTTCGCGAGCGTCCAGACCAAAGTAAACATTTCAGAAACTTTTCAGAAATGTTTCTCTGTTTGTGAAATGTTTTTTAAATGTTTCTGAAATGTTTTAAAATTGTTTCTTTTGTGTGGACCTGTGGACACACCTTAACAAAACACCAAAATTCCAATTGATGGCGCCACGAATGTGATTTTGTTCCCGCCAAACTTCTGTCAAATGACTATAGTAATCTAGATTGGCTGTAGGAAACGTGCAATTCCGGCACCAAAAAATGATGATGTGAAAAAGTTCAATGAATTTTTGAATTAATTGGACCCTCCCGGAAGGCCGCCGCACATACTAACACTGAAGGTTCGATTGCCGGTGATGCTTATTCGCAACTTAAACGCACTAAAGTTGTGCAACAGAACTGGAATGACACTCTCAACAAATTAAGACTCTTCTGAACAAATACACTTTATACCAACCCATCTTCGGTTATTAACCCGGTTCAATATTTTTACCATGTACCTACGCCCCTTGTGAAATTATTTTATTACTTTTTAGAAATACTGTAATATTCTCGCATTTTTGTTCCTCTAATTACCCTACATACTCCAAAACTATTTTCATTTGGCATTCTAATAACTCGAGTATTTGCCAAATGTTGCAAGTTATTGTAAAAACCCACCCGTAACGCTATTCCAACTTTTCACCTACTGGTTGGCAAAGTAAACATCTGTTTTCACTCGAAATAAATAATTTTAAACAATATTTGTATGTCGTATCTATCTGTGAGTATGTAACTTGTATCTGCTGGAGCTGGTACGAGTATTTTGTATTTGTGAAGTGAATTTAGTTCAGCAAAATACTTTGAAGTGGAATTTTGCGTGCAAATATTTAATTAATTTAAATTGACTCCTCCGCTATGTATGCGTAGAAGTACGAGTGCCTACCTAGTCCTCCTCGTAATAACTGGAGCTACTCGTACATATATGTAATGTTATCAGAAACACCAGAACCTGTACTGCCATAGCTACTTATACTGTCATGCTATTTCTGGAGTTTTGTATAGAACGAAAACACTTGATGGATTTTCCCTATCTGAGTACATAATAATATGAAGTGCAAACTGAAAAATGTTTTTTGTTTTGAATTTTCTGAACTTTTTTGTTGGGAGAGAATGTTGTGAATAAAAGTTAAATATGGTCGCGCTAGGCAGCAATTTTTGTATTGTTTTATTACTTTTTACTCGTTGTCTATCTAAAAACATGTGGTTCACGAGATTTGGGACTGAGTCAGGCTTTTCCGAGAACTTAGTAAATACAGGTAGACTATCCTAATATTGGACCAGATGTTATTATTTTTTTATTAATTTTCAGGAGAATGACTTGAGTTTTAAATTCCGATCGAATGAATTAATAATTGAGGGTGAATTTTATTTTTCAAACAAAGTTGTAAATAATCAAATGTTCAATAACATGTTTCTCTTTTTCCAAAGTAGGATCAAGTTGCTTGTAACAAACTTTTACGTTTTTCTTCTCTTAAAATATACCTAATACACGACTGTTTTCACTGAAAGATTTCATAAAACTCTTAATAAATTAGTGATCGTCTAAGACTTATGAAATTAATGTGTTTTTTAAATTGGTAAACAAAATTTCAAAAATTGCTGGAGGGGTGTTCTTAAGAATTTATTTCGTATTATGTGTAAAGTCTTGTAACATTTTTAAGAAATAAATATTGAATGGCAATTCCCTGTTTACTAATTTTAACTATAAAATTTTATCAAAACAAAAAAGTTGAAACCCTGTTTTCGAAATATTGATTAAAAAAAATAAATGAGGTACTGAAAGAATTGCGGGAATCTAGATAGATAGATAAATTCTTTATTTTACAAAAACAGTCTTACAATAATTCCTACTCAAAAACATGGACATGGTATTTCTGCCTTTTGTCTGATATGTCATTTCGCAACAAAAGAATAAAAACAATCTATTTGATTTAATTCAATTATTATATTAACAAAAGTGGTTTATAAAATAAGATCTTAACAATTTCCAATAAGCTTTAAAAAAAATTAAAATTATTTGAAACAGTTTGCAATTTTATAGGAATTTGAAATACAAAATACACTGAACCAAATTTGGAAGTCATATTGAAGAAAAAGTAGGTAGAATTGAAGAAAGGGTGACCAATATACGGTCAATGAAACCTATCCGTTGTTTTGAAGAAAATTTTGTTATATTCAAGAAATATTGTCATTTTGAAGAAATGCACAATGTTAAATCCACAAAATTTTGTGAAATTGATTAAATTTCATCCTTCTTTCTTGAAATTTAGTTAATAAATAATCATTATTCATAAGGTTATCTTCAATTTGAAGAAATATTCTTCAATGTAATAAAAATTCTTCATTTAAACTTATTTATATCTTTAAATTGAAAAGTTATTCTTCAATTTAACAAATCGTGTTAAATTTTTTCATCATTTTCAAATAATATTTTCATCAAATTGATAAAAAAATCTTCATCTTAACGTTTTATTTTATTGAAATTGAATAAATATTTTTCAAATTGATGCACCGTTTTCTTCAAATCAAATAAAAATAATATTTCATTTTGACACATCTATTTCATCTACACTGGTTCTATCTAGAATGGTTCTATTTGTTGGATGCTTCATTTCTTCAAAAATTGGAATGAATTTGTTGAAAATTTGTTTTTAAAATAAGGCTTTCAGCATTTGGAAATAAATGCTTAAAATCCATGTCAATCTGGAAGAAATACTATATACTATTAGCTACATATGTATATTTTGACAAGTTATAACAAATTACCAGTTTGAAGCCCTTAGAATTTTTGTATTGCTTCCATTTTGCCAATATCTCTGCTGTCGATTCGGCTTTTAATATCTCAGCAAGTCTAAAGCCCAATGCCGCTCTTTTTCCACCCACGTACAGTTGTCCTTTATTATCCCCAATGCTTTCCGAAGCTTCTATAAATAAAATGCACGACTGGATCGCACGAACTTGCTCTTATGTAAAAGTACTTTGGAATTTAAGATACATTTTATAAATAAAAAACATGAATTTAATGAGATAATAATGTTGAAGTGCATAAAATTGCTAAAAAAATTTCAATTTCCCCTCTAGGGAATCACCGAAGATCCTTAACTACCGAGATTGAAAGAAATAGGTTCAGTGGTTTAGGCTGTAGTGAGAGGTACAGACATACAGACAGACAGACATACAGACAGACAGACGGAATTGCCGGACCCACTTTTTTCGTCTTCGCTATCATCGTAATGTCAACTTTGATCAAAATCTCGAGTTCGATTTTTTTTCCAAATGCAGAACTTACCCTATAGTACCTATGTATATCGCAAGTAAAAATAATGCAATGGAATAAATTTTTTTTAAACTATGTCTTACTTACTTACATTGAATTTATTATGTTTCTGGAATATCCAAAACATCACAACTTAATACTTGCTTTGTAATTCTTGTCTCTATTTTATTTGTTCACTTTCAACTTAAATTGACAGGACGAGCAACTTTACAGCACAAGTTCACTTAAAATAATGAACACTTTTCACTTCGAGAACAGTTAAAATAAAATTAAAATGAAGAAAATTCTTCAAATGGATTAATTTCTTTAATTTGAAGAGAAAAAAATATTTCATTCGAAGAAAATTATTCGATTTGAAGAAAATAAAGCGAAACAGACAAATGACTATGAAAATTCTTCGAATTGAAAAGAATTTCATCAACTAGAATAAAATACTTAAGAAAATTTAAAGAAATTATTTGAAGACACTTTTTCAAGTTGATAAAATTTTTCAATGTGAAGATCACACTTAATAGTATTTAAAAAAAATATTATCAGCTTGAAACAAATGTTGTTAAAAAATTATAATCAAAAAACGATGTCAAGAAAATGTTCACTCCAACACTTGTGTGGTGGAAGATTCAAAAGCATTTGTCTTTTATAGCCCAATTAGTACTCGTAGGTATCCTTTATGAAAATTTCCTCAAAAAAAGATTGTTTTTTTAAACTGGTTTTATTTTTTTCTTCCTTTAAGTTGATATACATACATACATAGTAAAAAAAAAAACTTTTATACAAATTTGTCTTTTCGAATAATTGCTTCATCAAAAATTAACAAATTGTTTTCGTAGATATGACAAAATTTCATTCGTTTGAATAAAATTCTAAATCATTTATCATTTGAAGAAACCTTATTCATTTTGAATATTCAGTCTTCAATATGAAGAAAAATGCTATGGAAAATTGATTTGAATAATTGATTCTTCAAAAATTAACAAAATATTTTCTTCAATATCACCTACGCGATTTGGTTCAGTGTATGTACATATATAGAAACAACAATAACTGGTTGAACGTCATGTTTAGAAACTATTACGAAAATTGAATGCATGTTTACAATACTTGTATAAGATAGAACATCCTAGAGCTCCTATTATAAAATTCGTAAATTCGGAGATAAGGTGGAGAGAAATATATATATAAGACAAATTTTTCGTAAAATTGGAGAGTTTCCAATGAAATTTTTTATTTCTTCAGTTTCTTTTCTGGTCCATAAGCTACAGAATTGAGGCATACATTTTAAGTTTAAAATCTTAATTCGTGCTCTAAAATTATAGCTTACAGCTTCCGTGGATATGGCAACATTAAATCATCAGCGTACAGTATAACTTCAAGTTCAGCTGATGATCAGCGAAGAGTATTAAGCTTAAAGTAAAGCTTTAGTAAACACCAGAGGTCGTTTGGAACCATTCTGAAAACTCCACCCCATTCGAGACCGTCACATCAGTTGAGACCTGAATGTTAAATAATTGGTTATCATCGGCGGTATCAACGTCGTTCTCAAAGAAGTATTGGTCGATGATGAAGGCAGATCAATATTTACACCAAACAGTGAATTTCTTTTGATGGCTAGCAATTTCGTGGATTTCGTGTAGATCAAATTTTGCAATTTTGCTTGTTAACGAACCTATTCATCCAGAAATGGTCCTCGTCGCTGAATATGATTTTTCGACCGTTGACTATATGGTCGTTAACTCCGAGCTTCTGGGTTAGTTGAATCAAATTCGCCAAATTGTTGTTTGCGAAAGGTCGAGTTTTTGTGCGCGGCGCGGAATTGACTGCCACGGATTCTTCTAAGCAATCTCATGGACATCCGTGATATTTTTCACAAATCCTGCGTTTCGTTGATGTACGGGTGTTGGCGGATTGTTCACTGAACCTGTCAACTTAAATTTATCCATCACGTTGCGAAATTTTGAAATTGTGTGAAATGTTGCTCGAATAAAAGACCCACCTTCATAAAACAATTTTATAATTTACACATGTTGTTGAACGCTATGTTAACTAGACAGACTTAATTGTGACAGCCAATACGACAGATGTAGCTTCAACAACAATATGGCCTCAATCACCTGTCAAAGTTCAAAAATCACTGATGGAAAACCCTGTATATCCTTTTTGGAAATCTCTAATTTTCAAGTAGCTTCGAATAGTGTACTTGAAATACATCCTTATTGCACAAAATTCCACACACTTTCAGTTGCTGAGTTCAACATATGATTTTGGAATTAATTTGAATGAATGTAATTATACTTTTGGATATTTACATACTAGTTTTTGAATAGAAAATTATTCAATAAAAAGAATATTACTATGAGTATTTCGTCGTATTATGAAAATATTCTCATCAACATTTCAGCTAAATATATCTGTACCTTGATTCTAAAAAGGCCAATTTCTTTTTTTTACAATTTTGAGTTAAGTACATTGGATTTAGCTCAATTGAAAGTTTAAGTGAACTCAACTCCAAAGTGCGTTTCGCCCAGTAACGACATTGGGATCATCAGTATCTGCGTCTTTGAAAGGTACGACAGCATCCAACTGATGAGCCCACTACTGTACCTGAGCGAAACACATATAGAAGTTGATCTCAATTAAACTTTCAATAAATTAAATCACTCCACTTTAATAGAAATAATTTTCTTATTTCTTTCATCTTCTTTGATTGGATTAAGCGCAAAATGATCTCCAATTGTAATAAAAGCCAATGTGATCTCGTTAGCCCATCACAAGACGATAGGAGGCGAAACTTCCAACTTCCCAAAAATTAATAAATTGGACATTGGCCTTTTAGAACAAAGGTACGAGTACAAATATATTTTTATCTAAATACACTCACAATGAATTATTCAAATAACTGTCTACGAGATATGTCTAACTTACAGCTAACAGGTTACTATCTACACGAAACTGATAATAAATCAAAGTAATTAAGAAAGAACACACGAACTAAGTGTAAGAATGTACATTTTAAGTACGAGTATCAAAATGCAAATTGTAAATATTGAAATAAATTAGCTGAAATCCAGCACCGGAACCAATATTGTCTGATATTTCCTATGTGAGATTCTAACTGCTTTGAACTGACTTAATGCAGTTAACACAGCACAATTTATAACAATTAGTTCATTACATTGTATACACTAAACCATACGTACTTTAAAATTTAGACGGTCTTTGTTCAAATAATTTGCTGATTTTATTTTGCAAATAAAATAATTGTTTATTTTATGTACAAAATGTTTGCTTGAAGTGAGATAGATACTTTGTAGTTAAAAAAGATTCTTCATATATGGAGACTTCGTTTACAGAAGTCAGTGGTTCTACTAAATCAACATACATTTGAATGGACGTGTGAATTGATATTGTAATTTTGCAAAAGAGATCCTTCAACTGCTTTCGAACAATCATCGACGTGTAGTGCAACGACTCAAAAGAAGTGTAAGAAATAATAAAAACAAACAAGGAATGTTTATATTTCACATTTATAAGGATCTTAATGGATATCTCATGAATATTTACTAAGTTTGATGATGATCTTAAAAATTGAATAATAAAAGGTCCGATAGAAAGGTACATATCTCACTTCAATTCCGATCCGGCTTATTTTTTAAATTAATTTTGAATGTACTTCAAATTGCAATGCTAACTTGAACTTTTAAGAATGTAATAATTGTATTAGTTGTTGTGAATTTGTCGTAAGACAAAAACGATTGTCCTGCTTGTTTTTTTTTTTAATACCCCTTTTAAATACCGCCCTTTAAAATAGGGTTAAATGGACTCAAAAAAGAAAAAGGACCATGTTAACAACGATGGACGATGTTCAAGTGGCTGTCTCGGCTGGCTTTGCAGTAGCACATTCTGTCATTCCAATTTTCCAAGACCATGGTTTCGGACCGAAGCTTACGGATCGCTTGGATAATATTGGCCTTAAGAGCTTGAATCGTTTCCGGATTGTTGGCATAACATCGGTCCTTTATGGTTCCGCACATTTTCTCTCGATTTGGAAATTTGGTGTTCAAAAGATCGATTGTGGCATAGGCTGTGTGGCTTGGCGCACCATCCTCCATCAACCAGAGGTCGTCCAAATCCATGTCTTCAATTTCATTTAAAAAAAAGTCGGTTAACATGGCTCTGTAACGCGACTCATTTCGTTCCGCGGAGGTATGATACTGACTTTCTGTAAAGATTTTGAGAGAGAAATATCAATATAACCTATGATTTAAAAAGAAACCATCCTTTAAATGAAGGTACTATATGACAAGTTATGCATCAGTAAAAAAAATCGAGATTTTGATCAGACATAACATTACGATGAAATGTGGAAAAAAAGTCGGTCTCGGAATTCTGTCTGTCTGTCTGTTCGATTTTCTTTAAACTTGCTGGATAGCATTTTTAATTTATACTCCATACGTTTTTTTCTTTTTTAAGACCAACAATAACGGTACCTGCAATACAATTTTTTTCGAAGTCTTAGAAAAGATTTTTTTTCAAAAACTGTTCCACATGTTTAAAAAAACAAAATTCTAAAAATTTAATTCAGTAAAAAAGCAAGCTATAATTGTTTGAAAAAATAAAATGCACGACTGGATCGCACGAACTTGCTCTTATGTAATTTAAGATACATTTTATAAATATAAAACATGAATTTAAAATGAAAGTGGCGTCTGATTTCTAGAAAAGTATGAATTTATGCAACCAAACTTAAAAAAATCGTTTTATTATTAAATAAATAAATTTTTTATATAAGAAATTTCTTTAAAATTTTTCAAGAAAAAAATGTGGGATGCGAATTTTAAGTATTTAATAATATTGATTTTAGGAAATAATTTCAAAAAATAATCGTTCATAGGTTTTGAAGATATTGATTTAAAAAAAAATTTCAAAAAAACCCACCAAATAATTTTTCGTATATTTTTATATACAATATAATTTTAAACTTAGGAGAACTCCTGCTGAAAATTTTTGGTTAAAATTGTTAGAGCCGTTAATGAGAAAGTCGAAAATCAAAAAAACGGTTCTATGACAGGTACCGTTAATAACATTTTGCCCCAATTTTTTTTTACCAAAACATAGTCCATGTCCATAATATCACACCTAATTTTTTTTATCAAAATCGTTAGAGCCGTTTTCGAGATAAATAAGATTTTGCATTACGGGTGTATGGGGGGTACCGTTAGTTTTAGAGCTAAAAAAAAAATTTCAATTTCTCCTCTAGGGAATCACCGAAGACCCTTAACTACCGAGTTTGAAGAAAATAGGTCCAGTGGCTTAGGCTCTACATCGAGGTACAGACATACAGACATACAGACATACAGACAGACAGACGGAATTGCCGGACCCACTTTATTCGTCTTCGCTATCATCGTAATGTCAACTTTGATCAAAATCTCGAGTTCGATTTTTTTTCCAAATGCAGAACTTGCCCTATACATAGTACCTATATCGCAAGTAAAAAATACCGAAAAATGTTTATAAATAGTACTCTATCAGCCATATTTATAAACTCATTATAGTGAGTACATAAGGCTATGCAACCCTTATAATGCCTCTAAACGCAAAATCGTTATTTATAAAACTTATGTGACGTTGAATAGGGGCATTATAAGCTAAACGCGTTTGGAGGTTGAATAGTGCCTACATAAGGACATTTTAGTATTGAACTGTCACATTCACTTTGACATCACATTGAATTATAAAGATTATCAACAAAAAAAATGCCTTTGACTTAATATTGAAACTAAAACCTTGTGTTATTTTTATTTATTGAAACAAAAATGTTATACTAATATATTAAAAACAAATTGAATTGAAAATTGTTTAGAATTAAATAGATAAATATACTTGTTGGTGATGTCTCTCCACGCATCCTTCTTCATCCGGTGTGTTAGTGTTGTAATTATTATCTTGCATTATTGAATTGTATCCTCAAGAACATGTCTGAGGAGTATTCCAGCTATAATGAAACGAATAACAATTTAATTTCCAATATTGTGCTAGAGATAATAACATACTTTATCTGATGAATCAAAGTTAATTGTTCTAATTCTTTTAGCTTCTGGTAGTTTCCTTTTTGTTTATTAAATTCGATAGACAGACAAGATGTTTTTTTTTTTTGTTTTTTGATAAACAGCTGAGTGTTATGAAGGCTAAATGTAATAGATTCTTACTTTTTGGTACTTTATTTGACACAAGCTCATTATAACTATGCAGGGTAGGCAAATGTTTTATAAATATGAATTTGCATAGTGGATGAATAAGTCCTTATGCATTGCATAACTATTCACGCGTTTAGGGAATTCTAATAAATACGGCTGTATATGTATAGAACCATTTATTGTTTTCGATTTTCTCAAAATACGGTACAACTGATTTTGGTCATTTTTGTATGCTAAGACTCTTAAAAAGTCTGAAAAGAATTCAAATTTTAATTTTTTGTTTGAAAACTCAATATTTCGAACATCACATAGTTGTTTTTTTTAAACATAAAAATTTTAATACTATCTAAAAGCTATGATCATTTTTTTATTTTATCTAAAATTAATGTTAAAACCTAGACTTTTGAGTAATCTTTTTTCTTACGCTTAATTTTAACGATTTATAATTTAATACAAAAATTGAAATTAAGACATTACTGAGTGGATCTACCATAGAAGTATTTTCTCCATTTTTTACTTTCTCATTAATGACATAACGGATTTTAATGGAATTTTGTATACAGAAGCTCCTAAAAAGTTAAATAAAAACATTGTAGCTTTATATCAAAACTAAAACAAAAATATTTTTTGAATTTTTGAAAACTCGATATCACAAAAATGGGCCAAAGATTTTTTGAGAATTGATTTTTATTTGCAAAATATTAAATTCTTACAATTTGAGTATCAAAATTGTTCACTAAAAATGTTTTAATAATTGTATATACAAAACCATATTTCTACTATCGATATAGAAAGAATATGACAAGTTCTGAATTAAAAAAAAAAATCGAACTCCGGATTTTGATCAAAGTTGACTTTATGATGATATACAACACGAAAAATGTGGTTCCGGCAATTCTGTCTGTCTGTCTGTCTGCCTGTCTGTATGTCTTTACCTTGACCTACAGCTTAACCTATACTGATGCAGGTATTTCCTTCAAACTTCGTACCTAAGGGTTTTCGGTGATGCCCTAGAGGAGAACTGCTATAAAGTCGTTATGCGAAATCGTAAATCTTATTAATCTCGAAAACGACTCCAACGATTTTGATAAAAAAAATAAGTGTGCTTTTAAAAGCATGGACTACATTTTGGTGAAAAACAGTTTTGGGAAAAAATTTTACCAACGATACCATAGAACCATTTTTTTTTTTTGAATTTTCGACTTTCTCATTACCTGCTCTAATTATTTTCACCAAAAAGTTTATACAGGAGCTCCTTTAAATTTAAAATAATATTGTATATAAAAATATTCGAAAACATACTCAATGTCTTCAAAATATGTGAACGATTATTTTTTTGGAATTATTTCCCAAAATCTATATTACAAAATAATTAAAATTGGCTTCATATTTTTTTTTTGAATACTTTTAAAGAAATTTGTTAAATAAAAAATTAATTTAATAAAAATCGGTTTTTAAACTGCTTGCATAAATTCATACTTTTCTAGAAATCAACAGTCAATTTTATGCATATGCAGCGAATTAAATGCATTTTATTCTAATTACATCAATTTTTAATGTCTAAAGTAACTATACATAAGAGCAAGTACGTCAAACATAAATAATGAAAAATCAAATTTTAACTTCTTCATAAAAATATTTTCTTTAAAAATAGTAAACTATAATATTATGGGTGCAGTTGTTGCAAGAATGAATTTTGTTCAGTACTTAAAGTTTAATTTTCTCGTTTATACGTGAAGGGAAAACTTTTTTCAAATGGTCCGTTAATTTTTCGTTTCTAGAATTCTCCCTAAAATGAACGGTCAGAAGTGTCTATTACATTTTATTACTGATGTTATTTGGAGAGTTGAGTTTTAAACCGTCGCTGGAACTTGAGTGGTTGGGTGACGCTAGTCGAAAAACAAAACCAGAATTAAATAAAACATTAATTCTTTTCAAAAAAGTTTTAAAAACGAATTTTTTCAATTTTTATTTTATTTTCAAAATTATGTTTTTTTCCGAGAACTATATTTTAAGGTAAAATAAACGCCCAAACCACAGCACGTTATTGTCAAACCCATCAGGTTTAATTTTCCGGGAAATACTGTAAATATTTCCATACAAATATTTCAAAAATATTTTATTCATTTACTCTGAATATTTTCTAAAACTTTTTCATGCTCTGTTTTTCCAAACACATATGTTTGTATCTTTAAGATTATTTCTTCAAGTGCCTAGTACATTTTTCTTTTGCGGTATTAGCCATTTCTCATTTTACAAATGCATTTGTTAACAGCATGATCAAAATAAAGAACAAATAAATTAATTTTGAAATATTGCACACCTACATTGCCAATATACATACGAGTATGTCTATATCCTGGTGGAACCGAGTCATTGTCTTCTTCGACTTCTCTTTGCTCAAGAAGCACACACCAATGCACTGAACCTCTATATTTTTAGCCAAAGATAATATTGCAACTTAAAGATACAAAAAAAAGCAATATATCGTTCACGTCGCAGTCTTAAAATAGATGTGACAGATAGCACTGCGAAGTCACTGACCGATTGTCACTAAATTAATGTAATTTCGCAAAGTTTGCTATAAAGGTGTTTTTTTTTTATTTTCTTCCAATTTGTTTGCGCAGTTTTCCTACTTATTCTAGCCAAGTTTTTCACAAGTCGGTTAGTATAATCTAATTGTTGGTGTTTACTAATATTTTTTTTCTATAAATCAAACAAAATAGCGATTTAATTTGTAGAATATTGAGCTTTTAAAAATGTTGAAGTGGTTGAATTCAAAATAACAGAAACGCCATTTCAATGTTCAGAGAGGGAAAAACCAAAATATTGTTTTTAGATTTTTTTTTTCTGTTTGTTTTTTTTTTTTTTTTTGGGTTATAATATTCTTCTTAGACTTGGGGGTAAATATTTAGCAAAAATTGTGTTGATATGATTAAAATCGTATTTGATTAAGATATCTTGCATCTGTAGAGTTTAAGTCCAGCACAATAAACTGAGCGATAAAACGCTCAAGGACGTTCATCAGTTTGTCAAATAACAATATTATATATACATCAACCTTGGATGTCTTTTATTATGTGGCTTAAATCAAGCAAACCCTAATTTTAGCATAAATATAGACACAATTTGTTGAGCTTCACTTTCAACAAAGTTGAAACACATTTCGGCAGAAACAGTTCGACTTGAGTTTTAGAATAAATATGCAAACTTTTCTTATACTAATTTTTGATACTTCCATAACAGAGGTTCGTATTTTACGTAAAATTACATATATATTGAATTATTGGAGCTAATATTTAGACAGCAATATTTGAAAAACCGTAGTAAATATATTTGTTTGTTTACATACATTTTTGTAAGCATTACAAACATTCTTATGCTTGATATTTATTGATTTACAAACTTAACATAAAAAAATTATAAACCAGTTTTTGAAAAATGTACGAGTACCTGGATAGGAAGATACTTACAATTATTATATTAATTTTAAATCTTCATTTTTACTTGCGGTATAAGTAGGTATGGGGTACAAGTATAAGGGAAGTTTGCCGAAAAAAAATCGAACTCGAGATTTTGTTCTAAATTGGCATTACAGCCTAACACGCTTAAACGATTTACTTCAAATTAGGAAAATTAGGGAAAATTTAGTTTAATAAAAAAATTAATTATCAATAAAACTGTTTAAAAGATTTGTTAAGTTTTGTTTTCATAAATTTTTAGTTGCTCCAGAAATCTGAAGGCTAATACGATTTTAATAAAAAGAGGCTGGGTGCGACCCACACTGATAACTTCCCATTTGTGGTCTTGAAAACTTTATATATATTTTGTATACATACTTCGATCATAGAGCAGTAGATGGGAGATCGAAGTAGATGGTTTCATAGTGTTATTGTTGTTGCGATTTTTCTGGATTGAAAGGCTGTGATCTGCACTGGATATACAATGACTCCTGTTTTAAAAATCGATTATGCTTGTGGCATACTATGATATTAGGAAATTTGCTTTGTTTTGTTGATGATGAGGATACTAACTTAGTCGTTCATTTTATGTTTTTTTTACAGAAAATGTGTTTAACTAATTTTAAACTTTTCTATTTAAAATTTTAAATTTCTTGTAATAATTACGAAGGTTGGTAGGTACATATTATATACTGAATTATAGATTTCCGTGTTTTTTAATATATCTGTGTTCCTACACCTAAGAAAACCTTAAGTAGAATTTTACATCTTTTCCATGGACAAAAAGATAAAAACATATTGTGACGTTTTCTTCAATTTTACCATAGCTATTAATGGAATTTGAATATGTGGGACTTGGGTACAACTGAACAACCTTATTCATATACGTATGTACAGAACATACATTCTTCTAAAAACTAAGTTGATAATAAAATTATAAAATTATGTATTATATTATAAAAATTACTTTATTATTTCGGTTCCAAACATTTTAATTGAAAAAAATTTAAAAAAGAAATATTCAAATATAAAAGATATGGTTTGGTTATTAATGGAAGAGTACTTACAAAATATATCCGCTCTAAAACTAGATATATGTCAAATAAAACCATTTGTTAGAAATTGTATTATGTATAAAATTAAATAATGGCAAAGTCAATATCATTGCTCGTTCTCAAGATATTCTAGTCAAAAAACAAATATTACCATTTTTTAGTAGATTTCTTTTATATTTTTGTTAAAACTGTCAATTCGATACTTGTCAAAATTTAACCATATGTTAATAATTGTATTATGTCGATACCTTCCCGTAAGAATGTACTAAGCGACACTTTTTTCGAAAATGACTTTTTGATGAGGAAATATACTATAAATGTTAAGGGCCACGTTTTGGCCTGGGTTTCGGCAACCTATTATGCATGAAAAGGAAACTAGAGTACAAATAAAAAAATTTATCAACTGACATGTTTTCTCATTAAAATAATGTTGCCCCCTGAAATTTGTATTATCCGCCAAAAAAAAATTATGCTAAGCGACATTAATAAAGATCTCATTGTCGTGAGCAACAAAAAATTTTGTTAGATGTCACTTAGTTTAACCAAAATTGTCGTTTAGCACACTATGATTTAACTAGAACTTTCTTCGTTTTTTTCGTTTCCTGAACAATTTTAGAAATGTCGCTTAGTATACATTCTTACGGGAAGGTATCGATGTATAAAACAACATACTTTAGAAGGCACTATCGGTGTTCATTCCCAAGAAATTCGACTTGAAATACAATTTTAACTAGTTTTCACTAGAATTTTTAATAGTTTTTTTATATAAAAAAAAAAACTATTAATTCAATATTTGTCAACATTTTACCAATTGTATAAAATAAAAATATGTATAAAATAAACTAAATTAGAAGTCAATATCACTACTAGTTCTCGAGAAATTTGAGTCGAAAAACAATTTTTACCAATTTTTAATAGAATTTTATATAGTTTTTTATTTTTTGTAAAAAAACTGTAAACTGATTTTTTTTGAAATTTTCACCAGTTGTCAAACACATTATTTTTCGTAAAATAAAATTATTTTGAGTTTCAAATTATTTTCCGTTCTTAGAATATCTGGGTTATGAAATTTTTTTTTCAGTTTTTTTTATTTAAAAAAAATAACGGTATGTTCATTTTTTTCCAAATTCATACCAAATCTGTATGACCTTATAATGAGTACATTAAATTTTATTTGAAATCAATAGCATTATTTTTTCGTGAGATATTTGAAACTAACCAAAATTTTTACTTTTTTTTTAAACCGTTATAGTGAAAAAACTACTCACTGAATTTTAATAAACGCCCTTTCAGCCTCTTTCGAAGTTATTATCTATTAAACAAAATTTATTTGAAGTCGATATCTTTACTCGTTCTTGAGATATCGACGACGAAAAATGGTACAAGAACGTACGGACGTACGAACGTACGAACGTACGAACGTACGTACACACACACACACAGACATCTCTCTAAAAATGATTAATATAGCCTCTAGGGACCTTGAAACGTCGAGAAATGTCAAAAATTCCAATTTGACAAATCGGACCGATTACAATAACTCCCTATGGGAAGTTAAAAATAAAATGCATGACTGGTTCACACATAATTTATGCTGAAATGCATACAATTTTTTATGTAGAAAATTTCTTTAAAATTTTTCTAGAAAAAAAATTTGGGATGCCAAGTATAAATTTTTTTTGTCAAATTTAAAGGATGTCCTTTTTGAAAATGATGGGTAAATTCGTTAGAGTCATGAGAAAGAAAGTCTAAATAAAATAATGGTTCTACGACGGGTACCGTTAATTGCATGTTTTTTTTACATTTTTTTGACCAAAATGTAGTCCATGCCTATAATAGCACACCTATTTTTTGTATCAAAATCGCTACAGCCGTATACGAGATAAATGAGATTTTGCATTACGGCTGTACCTGCGTGTTAGTCTTGGAGCTAAAAAAATATTTGAATTCCTCTAGGGAATCAAAGACCCTTAAGTTTTAAGTACCGAGAAAATATCTACAAAGACATTTAAATCCGTGTATGTAATCTCAAAAATAATCTTGTTTTCGTTTTCAATTTAAATATCTACAGTGGCTTAGGCTGCAGGTCGAGGTACAGACAGACGGAATTGCAGAAGCCACTTTTTTCGTGTTCTCTATCATCGTAATGTCAACTTTTGTCAAAATCTCGAGTTCGATTTACGAGTATTTTCAAAATGCAAAACTTGCCCTGTAGTATCTACCTTAATCGCAAGTAAAAATCAGTGAGGTTAAAATTTTAGTACAAAATAAAAGATTATTAACGATTTTTTTTGGAAAATCAATCTCGAAAACAGGTAGATGCATTTTTTTATATGTATTAAATAAATAAAATTCGCAGTTGTATCCACCAATTTTCTTTTGAAATTTGAAAAATCAAAAAAAAAAAAAAAAATATATGTATAAAGTTTAATTTGTATGAAACAATAGATTTTTTAAAGAAATCAAATGGCATCCTAAATTTATTCTAGGTTTATTTATATGGATAGTTAATTTAGAAATAACGTATAGAAATGGCTGTCGTTGGAGAACCGACACACTTATACCAAACATTGGACCAGTTGTGATTTAGCAGTTAAAAATTTAATTTTACACTTTTGATTTTTTTTTTCTGGAATTAGATTCTTGTTTTTAAACAAAATTTTTATAAATTCTTAGACACTTGAATAAAAGAGCAAATAAGTGCCAACCAGTCATGCATTATTTGAAAATGTTGGCCACACAAAAATAAATAAAACATATTCTAGTCCATGGAGATCGATGTTGACAATAAATTATACTAGTCCATCAATTCCTGACATCTAATTGACACATACATATATACAACATTTTCATAAATTACAAGAATATTCAGAAACAAATGACAAGCTTTCTGGTTTTTGAAGCTGACAATTAATTTATTTTGACCATTTAAAAATTCCTTGAACTACATACGGTCAGACTTTATTGAAGCAAACATCATTAAATTTATTCCCTGAGAATTTTTTATTTATTTTTAATTCAATCAAAATACTCGTAAATACCTATATTTTAATGTAAGTCATGGCAAAAAAAAAAACAAAATTAAATTAAACAAATAATAAAAATAACTGTGTGAGAATTTATTGAATTTAAATGTGTCAGCATAATTCCTTGCTGAATTTGTTAAAGAAGGAAATATAATAAAAGCCAACAAAAATAAAATGCCATCTCGAAAGGAAATCAAAAGTAAAATGATAACCGCAAATCTTATTGTCCCGGAAATCGGGGTCAAGGTGCTCTTTAGAACACAAAGGGACACAAGACACACAGACTGATCTCAGAAAGATTCACGAGGACTCAAAATATACTTGCACTGTACAATATGGAGGGGGAAGAGACGGTTGATGATTTAAATTTTTGTTTATCTAGAACAATTCAAAATGAAATCCTCTTAAAGGATAAAGAAAAAACAAAGTAATCCGAGTGAAAATAATAATAATCAAGATTCACTTTGTTCTGCCCGTGGAGTGTGGAACGTGGAATTAATTTGCACGTTAAGTGGATGACGAAATCACTTTTAATTTTTGTATGGCCCGTCAGATTACATATTTGAATACTGTTGCCAACTACCATTATTGTTGCAATGATAATACAAATTCTTCTAAAAAAATACACAAAGATTTTCATATTTCTCTGATGTGTGTATTTTTTGTTAAGTTACGGAGAGATACTTGTTTTTTTTGAGAAATTAAAGAATGTCATAATTGTAATTACTTGTGTGTCAGTGAATATACAGGGTGTTTCCTAGTTAATGGACAATCATTTGTGAAATGATTCTTGGGCATATTCTAAAAAAAAATAAAATGCACGACTGGTTCGCACGAACTTGCTAAAATATGATTTTTTTTTTTCAAAAATTCAAAAAATATTTTTTTTTAAAGTTTTGAAATGCAATGTTTATTAAACTTTTTTAAAGCATCTCTATAAAAAATTTAATTAAAATCCGTTTTATGTCGATAATGAGTAGTTACAAATTTGAAAAAATGGTTCTATGGTAGGTACAAACTGAAATATCTTGATTTCAAGTTTTTTTTATTTAAATAAAGATCGTAAAAATTGAAAGAAAACAAATTTTATTAAAATTCCAGACGCCGTTTTCGAGAAAAATACGATTTTTGAAAACCATTTTTTAACATTTGTATGGTGGGCACCTTTATTTTTAGGTAAAATAATAATTTTTTTCTCACATCTTGTAGATTATATTGAGAAACTTTTATTTAAAAAGCTTAAAAAAATTTATAATTTCGAAATATTGAGTTTTGAAAAAAAATTTTTGATTTTTTTTTAATGCAAAAAAATTTGAATACACAATTCTATTCAAGTTTTTAGGGAGCTCTAGCAAAACAAAATGATCAAAATTAGTGGTACCGTTCTCGAGAAAATCAAAAACAAAAGAAATTGTTCCATGGGGGGTACCCTCAATAACCATTTGTCGGAAACAAATTTTCAAATTTAACTAAATGATTTTTTTCTGTATTTTAATTTTTTGAAACTGTCAAATAAAAAAATATTTATAAAATTTCGAAAAAAATTCGTTTGGCAGGTACCGTTATTTTTGGTGTTAAAAAAAAAAGAAAAAAACGTGTGGGGGGGAAAAATTAAAAATGATATCTACCAAGTTTAAAGAAAATCGGCCGTTTAGGCTGTAGTCGAACAGACAGACAGAATTGCGAGACCCATTTTTGTAGTTTTCGCTATCATCGTAATGCCAACTTTGATCAAGATCTCGAGTTCAATTTTTTTTACGAATGCATAACTTGCCTTATAGTACCTATAAGTTGCAAGCAAAAATCATTCAAAATCATAGAGATATATGTATGTCTCCAATATGGACATTGCTTGCCGATAATTTATAAAAAGGCTTACTTTCGTGTACCCTAACTCATGTTTACGCAAATAGTTTTGTTAATACTAATAGTAGAACTTGTTTTATTTTAAGAAGAAATAGCCTCTGTGACTGCGTTTAAATAAAATTGATATCTTGTTTAGCTCTTCAGATATCCAATTTCAAAGCCTATTGCCTTTTAATAGCTCATACTAATTTTTGAATTACAGGTTCTTAAAACATGCTTTGTAAATATATCGTTTTACTATAAATATTCGTTTATAAACGTAACAGACAAAAATCATTTATGTAGTATATAGAATTTATGATGTCTGAAAAAACCTGCTTCAGATATAAATAATAAAACAAGGGTTCATTATTTTATTTCTTAAAGCTCCAAAAGTTATGAATAAAAATGATTTTGAATCGTTTAAGATTGTTTTTTTATTTTGTTTGTGTACTAAAACTCATTTAAAGGTGTTTAAAGTATCACCCAGGGTATTGTTTGCCTGCTGGTGTCCGTTTTTAGATTTCACAATTTTTATTGAAGCCCAATAAATCATTTCCCAAATTATTGTTCATTATAATAGGGAAACACCCTGTAAATTGAAGATCTGTTTTGATAACTAGACTTGTTTGTTTTTTTTGTAAAACTATTATAAATGACCTTGACAATCTGAAAGGGGTTGAGGGAGATTCCACTTGGAGTAATCAGTAAGGTTTGTACCCATATGTAGCTATATTTCTATTAAATTGATGATGAGTAACATAAAATGGCTCTGAATTTTTTTTTTTAATTTAGAAAGATAGATTGCTGAGAATGTTTTACTTTTATTTGACTTTTGGAAAGGTATTGCGTCAGACTTGTGTTTTCAATATTTTATTTGCTGATTGACTTGCTTTTGATAGTAAGAAACTCATTAGTTATAAGTGACACACCACACGCCTTTGTTTGAAAGTGGTATATAGCAAAGCAAAAATTTAAGGTCTGCTGGATGAAGACGAAAGTTCTTTATTCGGTTTTAAAATGTAGACTCATTTTCTGAAGAGGAACTTTTATATTTTTGTAAGACATACGCACTTATTTGGCAATTTAAATGGAGTAAAAGAAGCACTTACGCATTTAAATTGAACTTAAATATTTAATTTTTATTTCAGCAAACCAAATAATGAAAATTGACTTAGAAGAAACGTCACCTAGTTGGCAACTGGCACACAGGTTCTTTGACAACTTTCGTTGAAAACAAAAATAATAATACCAGTAGCACTATAAAATGATACAACCCATTGAAAATCACTTAGTTTGCTTAAAGAGATGGTTTAAACCCAATCACAATATTTTATAAAAATGAGCACTGTCCCTAATAATATGGCCACCAACTGTATAATGAAAACATTTGTATCTCCCACACACCGCAGCATTGTTTCATTTTTATAAACAGTGTTCTAGTGAGATAGCCAGCTGCATTCCTCCACATAAACAATATACAGTATACTCTCGCTCTCGGAAATGCCCATTAGTTACCCTTGTGCCGAACTTACTGTTAAATTCAGAGATTCTTTCTTTAGCCGCACTACACGAATGTGGAATTCTTACCCGGCTCAATGTTTCCCTCTTCTTACGATATTCAGACATTCAAAACCGTGTGCATCTTTATATCCTTCCAAAAACTCCCCTGCTGTCCTAAGCGCTCGCACTGTGCTCAAACATCAGAAGGGTAGTCCAAATCTCTTCAGTGCGCGCAAAATAAAAAAAAAACAATGAAAAATTGCTATTTTATATAATTTTTCTTAAAATCAATATTTTTCCTTATTAAACAAAACCTTTTTTTTTTTTCATAAATTAATTTTATTTATTCACAGTCAAGTGTGTCATTGTGACTTATCACTCACAATCTACTCACACCAAATACATAGCTTTGTATCGTTCTGTGATTTAAAAAAAGAACTGTCATCGTTATAACTTCTGAAGTTAAAACAATATTAACTTATACTATCTTTGCGTTAGGTTCTTAAAATAAATTGTCAATAAAAACAAAAACCTATACTTGAACAAAAAATAGAAGCACTGATGTGATAAAAATGAAATTAAATTACAAAAATTCTACGACTGTGTGTCTTACTGAATTGCTTTTAGTACTGAATGTAATCTAGAGGCTATAAAAGTTGTGTTGACAATCTAAAAATAAAGTCTGTTTTTAGTCTTGATCTTAATTTAAAATGGCAAAATATGAGTTTTTCTATTAAAAGGCTCTATTCATTTCTTGTGCCGGTTAAAAAGACGGTAGCATTCTTAATTTCGCCTAAATCTATCTTCAATTGCGGTCTAAAACAGACTTTCTTCGGGCCCGGTTCATGGTTCACATGGAATCAACTGAAAACAAAAACCGAAAAAAATGCTGTTAATGGCTGCTAATGGTCTGGGGTCTAATTGACGCCAGTTTTAGTTTGAACTGCTTTGGTTAACAGATTAAATAGAAACATACCTTTGCTATTAGCTTCAGTACATGGCTGGATATCTAAATAAAAGGTAGATGGCGTGACTAGAATTATTAATAAACATGTAGAAATGGCGGCTACGAACATATCGTGCTCTGTGGCCCAATTGGCGTTGGAGTGTGCCGTTTTAAAACTATAAACTCGTTGGACCTGTGGATTTAATGAAATATTATGATAGGAATTCATGAGCCTTCCCTGAATTCTCTAGCTCGCCGTCTTAAGATCGAGAAGTACCCATTACAGAAGTCTTCGAGGTTCGTCTGAGAGCCACTTCGTCGTGTTAAGAAAAGAGATAATATCTTTGATCTTCAATCGTCGAAGAATATCTTTCCGAAGAATTGGGATCTCATTCTGCCCAGAGCAGGACATTTACAAAGGAAATGAATGACTGTTTCCTTTTTCCGCTGATCCCCACAACTTGGACAGTAAGGAATGCCCAACTTCGCTGCATATTCCCCTATTGGCCAGTCTGCAGAGATTGTTGCAAATACCCTGTCTATTTTTTGTCTTATTAGGTCATTTGCTTGGGACTTATTATAGGTGGGGCCAAAACTTTCTTGATATAATGAGGTTGGTTAAAGTGCTTCACTTACTGTTAGATTATGTGAGAAAATTTTGCCCTTCATAACACCAAGAGGAATGTTAACTCAGTCCGCAAGTGAGCCATGATCTTTGCCTAGCTAGCCCGTCAGCCTGTTCGTTTCTCCCTACTCTGCAGTGACCCGGAATCAGATATGAGAGGTATTAAAGGTAATGTTGAGACTCTCATTTTATCCCGGCATTGCTGGACAATTTAGAGGATTAAAAAGCCGAATGAATGGCCTTAACAGCAGCCTGGTTGTCTGTAAAAATGGCCGTATTCCGGTTTGAATATAGATTTAGTTTAAGTATTTTGCAAACTTTGCTTATTGCTGGTAGTAGACCTAGACTAGATTCGCAGAAATAATTCTTGAACAGACACTACACTCCATCATTGAGCCATCTGCTAAGATGGTTGTATAAAGTCTAATCACAACGTTATCTGCCCAGTGCTTAATAGCGGGAAAACTTTTAAATTTTCGGTTGGTATGGCACAGAGACATAATTCTCTAGGACATAATTCCCAAGTTTTATTTTTGGGATTTATGCTCCCATATAAAACCCAAATCGAATTTTGAAAAGTCTCACTTAAATAGGATAAAAGTCCCAAAAATTAAAAATGGCGGATTATGTTCCACAACCCCTTTTCTCAGCTTAGAGCTTGTCCAGTCGTCAGGCAGGTGCCTCTATCAACAATTTTTGTAGGCAATAGTACCGCCACTATCTCGCAAGAAAACTGGCAACTGAATACACCCTTAGCGGAGCAACGGAGTTGCGTGAACGGTACTGAGGACTAAAAGAGGTACAGTTCGAATCCTTGGAAGCCGGCATGTGCTGTTGATTAGTATGTTGTTTGCTTAGCTACATTTGAACTTCACTCCTGACGACTAAATATACTTTAAGCGGAGCAACAGAGTGACGAGAGAGTAACACGGAAAATCTAGAGAGGGAGCTCAAATTTGTTGAACCTGCGCACCAGAGCCAGCCATGAGAAAGTTGTGAGGATTGGTTCAATACTAGAAATTTTTTTTTCTGTATTATATATCCAACAATTTGGAATTAATGTCCGATCTTCTAGCCAAATATTTGCATACGTAAGTGGCAAATTCGTTTTGAGTTTTATATCCCCTTTAAATGTGGCAATGTCCCTGGGGAGTTATGTCCCTGCGCCTGTCATTTAATAGTTCATAACAGATTTTTATATGCAAAAATGCTTACACATTTTATTGCATTAAAAGCAAGGGAGGCGATGTTGAGAAAAATAAGACGTTGCTTGTCTTAAAACAGTTAATTTTTGAAAAAAAAAATGTCATGTGTCTTTCAACGGTCATAATTCAGATGTTCTCATTTTTCAAACTTCAAAAATGATTCTTGAGAATTCAAAACAAAAGCTCAATAATAAAAAATTGAAAATCAACAATTCATTTTATAATTTTTCGCTCATTAAGGGCATTATTACTACCTTAAAAATTTGTGAGCTCAGTACGAGCTTTGTATATAAAACTCATAGTACTCTCATGAAGACGAACGATTGGGGCGGCATCTTAAGTATAGCTATAGTACTTGTTAGATTTGTAGCTGCTAAATTACTACTCGTTTTCTATCTTATCCTATACTCTCCACTGTAAAATCGTGCGCTAATTTCAGCGCCACCACCAGGATAGTGTTGGTACCACAAAATCACGCTCCATTATAATACTATAGGTTATATGTATACAAAGGTAGGAATGCTTAGGAAATTTGGGGAGTATTTAAAGGGAGATGACGAAGAACATTGGTTTTGAATATCTTATTATCGTAAAAGGAGGGAAATATTGAGCCAGATAAGTATTCTACATTCGTGTAGTGAGGTTAATCTATGAATTTAACAGAACGTCCGAAGTTGTGCTCAAGGGTAAACTGATGGGCATGAAGCGCGAGTATTACGGGTGAATGGTTTGAAGGAAGAAATGCAACTGTCTTTTTCACTAGAACATTATCTATAAAAACAAGGGTAAGATAATGAAAGACAAGAAACATTGCGACGGTGCTCGAGAGACGCAAATGTTTCTGTTATACGTACTTCTATCACCTATCATTTTCAAATATTTGTTGGGAGAGACTCAAGTGGGATATTGGAGCATCTACCCAAATATGAGAATTGAACTCAAACCTTAAGCGAATATGGGCCTTGGTGATAACAACACGAAAAGATGAAGTGAACGATTTCTTGCATGGTCAATTGCCTCATTAATTAGAGCCTCCTAGGCCTCGAAAGACACAATTGGACAAAATAAAGATTCCAAAGTGCAATCTTCTGAATACATATCTTGTTCAAAGATCTATTAAAGTTCGATTTCGAAGAAACTCGAACGTACACTAAGGAAAGTGCCTCCTTAGAGTAAAAACTATAAAACTTTTAAAATCTGACGAAACTGTTTTACTGTATCTCATAGCTTCTGATTCCAGATAGGACCACTTAAACTTTGAACATCTGAACGAGAACCGAAATAGAAAGATTGAAATATTTGAAAAAAAAAAATCTTTCAATATTGAAGGAAAAAACCTTGCGTAGCCAGAAGTTAGGGCACCACGTGTCGAGTACTCGTGCATGGCTTACCTACCTATCTATTTTTGTTTTCGTTTTGTTTTTAATTAAACTATCCGTTGAGCTAGCGTTTGTTTTTCAATTTTCATTTCGCTAAAGCACTCCAGTGATTACACCCGGGTGTAATCAGCGAGCACGTCGAGGCCGAATCTCTTTCATGATTGATAAAGACACTTAAACAAGGTACATGGTGAGTGGGGCACTTGGGAGGCCGGGGGCCCAACTTAAACAGCAACCAACACGAAATGAATTAAGCAAATTTAATTGAATTAATTCGCTCATTCGTTGAGGGCTTTGCGTTATCTGCGTTCGGTTCAATTTAGATAAGGAACTTCAGTCGGCTCTTTGCTTTCAGAATAATCTCCTTAATATTTGTGTTTGTTTGTTTTTAAAAGCTATAGGGGTATAAGATAAGATAGACATTACAACTTACACCCATTTAATCTACGCTGCGGTCCTATGTCAACATTGTACATGTACATACTTCCACATATATGAACCTATACTCGATGATTTGTTTTTTATAAGTTGCAGCTGGGGCTTATCAGACACACACTAACTGCCATGAGGGTGAAGCTTATAATAAAATTTAATTCAATGCCCGACAAGAAAAGGGGTTCATAATGTAGAAGTGTGAATAAATAAAGAGTATACCTACATACGAGTACCTATCTAGAAAGATGATTGTTTGCTTAATATTTTATCACTTTGTTTGATAACTTAACTTGGCTGGGGCTTAGTGAGTAAGTGAAATATCTAAAAGTCGTTTTTTGCTTTGTGCGATAGGCTTTCCTTTGTCTCGACTATAAGTCTGACTAAGCTGAGAATTTCCCTAGACATTTGAGGGTGACACAAGTGTTAATTATCTTCGCAGCTTAATAACCGAGTCACGCTATGAAAACACATATATAATTATATTTTTTTTTTTTAATTTATGTTTAATCGAATTGAAAAGCTTAGGTAGGGAAAATTTTCCATGTTAATTATTATACTTAAATCAACTTGATAAGACGATAACGAATTTTTTTTACTCTAAAATGAAAAATTTACTTGACTGCCGAATATAGAATTAGACTATCCTTCATCTCATTTGGTGCCAGGGCATATGGGCATTCCCGAGAACTGTAAGACTGATGAACTTCTGAAATTTGGAACAACACTACCTTTGTTACCTGATAAGGTAAACATAGATTTACCGATCTGTTCCCGTAAACTCACGCTGAAGCAAAGTGACTTAGAGATGACGAACTTAATATAGACTAATATAACTACTTGTCTGATGAAAAAACAGAACTGGCCAAGGCGTGATCTGAAGCGCTCTAAGTGTTTGAAATGCTTAAGTAGATTGCACATCAGTTCTGCAATTGGTTTCATAAATGGACACGTCTTCTTGACAAGCACGGAATGAGGCTTGGGGTTCATTTAAATGATTTTGGCAGAAGCTATATCGACGAGGAAGAGGTAGAATCGATTCCTCGTCTTCTATGTAGATGCCCTGCTTTATCCCACAGACGTATACTCCATTTTGGAAGGTTCTTGTTCGAGGAACCTATTGATTTAATAATATCGCTTTATAAGGAGCTCCAATTGGATCAACGAGAAGGGCGCAAATCTCTAGACAAACGTGGTATCACTAAGTCTTAGTTTGTCAGCTTGACTCAGTGAGCCACTTCACCCTAGCCCTTCTTATTTGCGATTAAAAATGAAAAAGTGAATATTCGTAACGGATTTTTTTCAAGGACGAATGAAGTTGTATTAGAACATGCAAGTTGATTAAAAATTTTCTGGATATTGGTCAAAAAAGAGCATGTGACAAAGTTGAACATTCTCCACAATACCCATTGTCAAAACAGAAAAAGTTAGCACTAGGCCTTTTTTCAATGTCCGTCGTGCTTAGCCAGGGGGACGATTTAACTTGAGTGAGTGCAAGAGCTGAGAGAGATGATTAATAACATAACAATTTCTTTCAGAACTTATTGTAAATTACATAGTTTTCCATATATTTCGAAGTTTAAAACTCAGGCTACGATCTTCACTTGAAATTATTTTTTAAGGAAGTTGATCCCTGGATCAAAATTTTTGACTTTTATCGTATGCCTGGCTGAAACTCAGGTAGTCCACTGAAATTGGCATTTAAAGACTCAAATATTGAAGTCCTGTCTAATGCTATTTCAAGGAAAAATACTAAGCTTAACATAGAGGAAGGTGAAGAGGCGTGAATTTGATTCCCTACAAAAATTTAAAGCTGAATGGAAAATTATTATACCAAGATTTTACCTAGCTAGAAGCAAGCATCAGGGAAAAACGGTAGGAGTCGAATTTCTATTGAAGGCTAACCTTAATAAACAAAAACGTCAGCTTAAAACTTTAATTAGAAGAAGTATGCGGAGAAGTTTAAAAATCTAATTTCGGTCCAAGCCTAATTTAGAAGAAAGTACTCAACCAAAATTATTATTCAATTGAAGCAGTAGAAAAGTCTGATTTCTGAAAAAGTAACAATACCGGCGCAACCCGCAGCGGCTAACTATTGGGACCAAAAATATTTCTTTTAAATGTTTAGTACCCGATTAAGTTTTCTATAAATCAAGATCAGTTGATAAAACCATATTCCCTTGTTCTTCCAAATTGTAAATTACATATTAGAATGCATCGATAATTTTCTAGAAATGAATTTCCTAACGAAAAGACATTGCTTAGTGTCAAACTCTGCCAGCAATGGTAATATGGTTCTGCCGGAGTTCTTACAGTTTGCATAAACTATTTTATGAGGAAAAGCACATTATGTACTTTAAACATCCGATTACACGACTGGATTGCAATAATATCTTCAAACCAAGCAACAAGCTTTGTAGTATACCTCAATGGAGTGTCTATTGCGGTTAAAAAAAACAGACTTGAACTCCAGAACGAATACGAATTTTTAATACTAGGGATCCAATGAAAATGTGTGGCCCTTTGTCAGACTCTGATTAAGCTGTGCAAAGGCCTGTGATTGGTTGCATGCTCATAATCGGTTTTCCAATAATTATGGTGGAATTCAGATTGTTTGAGTCTTGGATTTTTTTCGTGTAGTAGTCTTTGGATCTCTTAATCTATACGTGAGCCCAAAACATCTTGGTGCTTTAAACATTTTTCCCGAAGAGATATTATTCAACTGAAGATTTGATATCCTTTTGATAAATTGAAATGTTTTACTTACTTCATGTCGGACAAGTATTAGTTTTGTGTACAAAATAATAGAGAATTTCATCAAACTTAACATTATGTCGGTGGAGAAGTCAAAAATAGTGTGCTGTCTATCTGGTGTCTGTTAGTCCTCTGTACATGAAACTAGAGCCTGAACGCGTCGACCGATTTTGATCAATTTTGGTGAAAAAACCTTTTATGTGATTCTTTAGACGAAACATGTTTTGGCTCATCTAGTCCAAGTAGCACCGATTTTGGTTTTTATCAAATTTACTAGACTTTGATTGAATTCGTATCTGTGATGTCTTAGGTGATTTTATTAAAACTGTGTTTTTTTGGCAAAAGGTGAGAAATAGCAGACAAATTGGAGCTTTTTATTATCCCCTTATATTTTGTTAATAAACTCACCTATTATGATCCAATTTTGCAAAAAGGTTTTTCTCATTGGTAAAAATAATAAACATATTTATTTATAAAGAAATAAGAGTACTTTTTCCCGAATTTCTGGGGATGCAGTCGTGCATATTTTTTATCAGTTTATTTGTTAAGCAAATAAGATTCATATTGAAAACTATCAAAATTTATTAAATCACGATGGGGCCTAATATATGTAAAACTACAATAAAAAAGGTACTGATGAATTAAAAAACAATAAATTGTAAAATTTCTAAAAGTCGTTTATGAATAACGAAAAATATTAAATGTAGCATTGCCTGAGTTAACAAATAATACTTCCTTAATTTATTTATTCAATTATAAAAAAACTATATGCATACTACATTCATGAATTCCTTCATCATTTTTGTTTCTAATTAGTTCTTCTTCTTCTTCCTTGTTTCGGCGCTGTTATGATCTCGATGTCGAGGGGATCATAACTCTCCCACGTATCTGCTTCACACTAGTGATCCGCCTGTGGGGTTCGCCGGGTTGACCTCAGAAAACGGCGGCAAGCCTCCCGGTTTTGTATTGTTCCATTTCTGAGGCCAACTGAATGCTGGTGTTTTTGCATTTGTTTGTACCAGGAGTGTTTAGGCCTACCTTTCTTTTTACTCCGAATTGGAACGTTGTATGATATTGCTCTTTTGACGGGGTTCTCAGGATCTCTCCTTTGAACATGGCAATACCAACTGAGTCGGTCGTGTTCAATTTTTTGGGAAATGGTATTCTTAACATGAAGGCTTCCTCGGATCTTCGTACTTCTAATTCGATCAAGCTTTGTAACTCCTGCTGTCATACGAAGCATCTTCATCTCAGCTGCCGTTAGCTTACTCTCATACTTTTTGTACATTGTCCAACATTGTGAACCGTATGTGAGTGCTGGACGCACAACCGAAGTGTAGAGCTTTCCTTTCAGCTTAGGGGGCATTTTTCGGTCACAGAAGATAGCAGAATTTTCCCGCCACTTCATCCACCCTACGCTTACGCGATGATTGATATCGTCATCACAAGTAGCTTCGTTATTTATCATAGACCCCAGATATTTAAACTTTTCACACTTGGGAAGCACTACTCCATTCAAATAAATGTCTGGAATAGGCCTGTGTGGATCAGAAAATGGGCAGCATAGGTATTCTGTCTTTTTCGCGCTTATGCGGTACCCACTTCCTTCTAGAACATCCACCCATACGTCAAGTGCTCGTTGTAGGGATATCGGGTCTTCACTTATGATGGCTCCATCGTCAGCAAAGAATAACTGATGCACTTTTGGATCCGTCACTTTGCCTTCAAGCAGGTAATCAAGAACTGTAATAAAGAGCAGGGGACTCAAGACACTTCCCTGGTGTACACCTACTGTGATTTCGAATTCTTCGGTGACTCCAGCTGCGCATCTTACTTTAGTAACTGCTCCATCATACATGTCCATAATTATCCGCACATAGGTTTCTGGAACTCCTCGTTGCCTGAGGGCCACCCATCTTAGATCTCGTGGTTGCCGATCGAATGCTTTTTCAAAATCAACCAATACTACATGCAAATCCTCCAAAGAATCCCGATGTTTTTCCATAATTATTCTTATACTCTGGATTGCATCCGTGGTTGACTTACCCCCGACAAACCCGCACTGGTCATCAGATAGCCTAATTATTTTTTAATGTTTCTAATTAGTTCATTTAATATATACAATATAAATCGTTAAAATAATAAATTAATGTAAAAGTTATTATTTTTGGGCTTAATCAAAGCTGTATGACTCCGTGAGAATATCCACTATTTCGCATATCAATTTCATTCAAAGGTTTATACGGGCATCAAAATGGCGAATTTCAGTGCTAATTGGGCCACAGGGCTAGACTGCCAATGGTCGTGATTTCTACTGAATTGAAAATCATTTAAAGTGTTTTTCCATTAATACAAAAGATTTATAAGAAAATAATATCTTTTACATTTTTTAATAAAACAAAATATCGTCGTCGTTCTATGAAAACTCCATAAGTCCATTTTTTAAAAAAAATGTCATTCAATTCTTATTTAATTCATTTCGGATAAACCGTTTGAAAAAAAAAAAAAATTATTGAATATTCAGTATTTTTGGCAAAACAACCCCGTACAAGCTAATGATTCATCAGTTCCTCAACATCCAATTCCTCGTCAGCAAGTTTATATTTTAAATAACTTGAACAACGCTTGACTAGGTACCTACCTACTTTTGAGTCAGCCCTTCATGCGGTTAGGTTAGGTAGGTATGTCGTATATTCCAGTTACATTATAACAAAGGAATACTTGTGCAAATAAGCGACAATAACAATTATTATTATTATACTTTCGATATATTTGAATCGATCGGTTATACTTATTATTGCTGCATTCCGCTATGAGTATAGTCAACAAAAGATACAATAAAGGTAAACAATAAGCATTCAAGAATGTTACACACAAAAACAACTGTAAATATTGAAATAAGGACTTATTCGAGAGCATTGACTATAATGCCATATCAGGCATAGTAAACTGGTTATTTCCAGCTCATACAGATACAAACAGAAATTAAAAGCGGAACAACCTTGAACTGTATAAATTGAGAGCAACAAAAAATATACAAAATTATCTACTCATTTGAATCAAATCTTTCAACCCCTTTCTAAGTAAATAAAAAATGACAAATACAAACAAAAAATGCAAAATTAATCCAATCAGTCTCCGATCCCTGTATAAGCAACCGATTTGTTCAACCCGTACTTCACTTTTCGGGGGTACACTGAAAATAAAATTTTAATTTGGATATTGAGACATTTTATAATCATTCAATCATATCTTAATAAACAAGAAAAACAAATCTTTCATTATTTTATGGATATTTTTTATAAGCAATGTTCTAGTAAAATAGCCAGTTGAATTCTTCCCCTTAAATTCAGAGATTCTTTTCTTAGCCGTACTACACGAATATGGACTGCTTTAGTTGGCTCATTTATTCCCTTCCATTGCGGTATTCAGACACTCTAAATCAATGTGCATCGGTACCTCTTTTTTAAATCCTCTCCAACTGTCCTAAAGGCTCACACAGTGCTCAAACACTTTAAGGGTAGTCACAATCCCTTAAGAATTATTAAAAACAAAAACTGAGTTCATAGTTCCTAGTTTATTTGATAAAGCATGTCATTAGGTAAAGTTTCAATTTATTTAAAAAAAAAAACAAAATTAAATTTACAAAGACATATTAAGATAAAATCTAGTATCTAGAGTATCAATAATTTAAGTAATGAAAAGTTTTCTTGATATTCAAAAATATGATACAAATATTATTTTTTTTTTCTAACTAAGTTTTTATATATAAAATTTTGAAAATATTTTTGAATGTTTATTAATGTGCAAATAAATAACATGCACGACTGGATCGCGCGAACTTGCTCTTATGTAAAAGTGCTTTGGAATCTAAAATATAAAACATGGATTTAATGAAATAAAAATATTCAAATGCATGGAATTGCCGTCTTATTTACGGAAAAGTATGAATTTACGCAAATAAAGTTTAAAAATCGTTTTATTAAAGTAATTTTTAGTATAACAAATTTCTTTCAATTTTTTCTAGAACAAAATTTGAGATGCCAATTTTAAGTGCTTAGTAATATAGATTTTAGAAAATAATTTCAAAATATAATCCTTTACCCGTTTTCAAGATTTTTCAAAAAATAAATTGGATTTTTTTTTTCAAAAACCAAAAAAAAATAATGTTTCGAATATTTTTATATACAATATTATTTTAAACTTAAGGGGGCTCCTGGTGAAAATTTTTGGTTAAAATCGTTAGAGCCGTTAATGAGAAAGTCGAAAATCAAAAAAACGCTTCTATGACAGGTACCATTAAAAAAATTTTGCCCCAATTTTTTTTACCAAAATATAGTCCATATCTATAATATCTAACTCAATTTTTTTTTTATCAAAATCGTTAGAGCCGTTTTCGAGATAAATAAGATTTTGCAATACGGGTGTATGGGGGGTACCGTTAATTTTGGAGCTAAAAACAAACTTTCAATTACCCCTCTAGGGAATCACCGAAGACCCTTAACTACCGGGAGTGAAGAACATAGGTCTAGTGGTATAGGCTGTAGGGAGAGGTACAGACACACTGAAACATGTTTTTTGTGTACTAAATTTTCCTTAAAACTTTTATAAAAAAAATTGATATGCAAATTGTTAGTATTCAAAAAAATACATTTTAAAACGTAATTTAAAATTTAATCACGTATCCGTTTTCAAGATGTTGAATTTTCAAAAAAAAAATGTATTATTTTTTTAAAAATCCAAAAACTATTTGTTCGAAAAAAATTTTTAGATTATATTTTTTAAAATGCAAAGAAGCTCCTGCATAAAAAGTTTAGTTAAAATAGTTAGAGCCGTTGATGAGAAATTCGAAAATCAAAAAAAAAAACGTGCGATGACGAACAAATTTTTTTTACCAATATGTGGTCCATGTCAATAATATTACACTTAATTTTTTTCATCAAAATCGTTAGAGCCGTTTTCGAGATAAATAATATTATTTATTACGGCTGCATGGGGGGTACCGTTAGTTTTAGAGCTAAAAAAAAAATTTCCACTTTCCCCTCTAGGGAATCACCGAAGACCCTTAAGTACCGAGTTTGAAGAAAATAGGTGCAGTGGCTTAGGCTCTAGATCGAGGTACAGACATACAGACAGACGAAACGATTTTTTTCCAAATGCAGAACTTGCCCTATAGTACCTATATCGCAAGTAAAAATAAATTAGGCTAAGAAATCAATTATTCGATGTATCGAATTTTCAAAAAAAAAATATTTTTTATTTTTGTTAAGATGAAGAAATCATGTCATGTCTTAATATACAGTTTTTATTAAATAATGGATCTGAAAAATTCAGCGAAACAGTAGAAATTCCATCAAAATTTTTAATGGAATTTTCGAGGAAAATAAGATTTTCGAAAATAATTTGTTAGCATTTGCTTAAAATTAATAAAATTAATCTGTTGAACAGTTTTTAAGCAAAAAACCGGAATTTAGTATTAAAAATACTATCTTCCAACTTTAAAGAAAATCGACCGAGCTGTTTGAGCTGTATTCGAACGGACAGACAGACGCAATGTCAGGTTTAATTTGTTTCTCTCTTTCTTGAGCTCAAACTAAAACTTGTCTTAGAGATTTTTTAAGTAATTTAAAACGTTCGAAAATTTTTCAATGTTTTTAAAAATGTATGTAGATGTTCTTAAAAATCTAACCGACTTGAACTTTTAAGAGTGAAAACGTTCCACCAGATCGTGGATTCTTACCAGATCATGGAACTTAGTCTTGTAGGTTGTGGAAAATACCTAAATTAATCCAGATTCTATGGGACTTTATTTTCAGTGTAGTTTGTGTAGCTTTAAGGTTTGATAAAAATAAATTCTTTACAAAAGCAACTTGCATGACCTAACTTTGGATCGTTTATCAACCGAAGAAGCCGAGTTGCTAGTTTCGTCATATATTTAAAACTTTGATAAAAAGTATCTTTCGCTTGTGCATTTGTCCGCTGCTATCAACGACGACGATAAACAATTTTCGAAAATGTTTATGAAGTGCTGTCATTTTCTACTTAAAGCACCCTCCTTTCTCTTCATCCATGACAGTACTGCTTATAACTTTTGAATGATAAGGTTGTTTGCGTTGATATCAAAGTCGTGTTCTATGACAAATTGCTCTAAATAATCATAATTTATTTGATTGCTTCATAGATACATATACCAAGAGTGATTTGCGAGACATATGCCAATTCCCATCTAGGTCGAACTGGTGTATAACTCTTAGAAGGTGATTTCACTAGATTGCGGTACATGTACTCGTAGCTACTTGTTGATCAATTTAAATTAATTTTATATTTTTGTCTTCAATTTGTTTGTTTTATTGCTTTATGATTTTTTTTCTTCAAACCGTTGTTCTTTGGATAAATTATTTTGAACTTTTTAGACCTTATCTAACCAAATATAAGGCTAAACCGTACATTTATTTAAATTTATATAAATTCAAATTCGCGTTTGATGGCAAATAATTTTTCTTATTTTAACATTCAGTACTTTCCCATATTTGATTCGCTTAGAAAGTCCCTTAGGTGGCAGACAAATAAAATTGTTTCTCAACTCATGTACCTACATTCGCTAAAATCCAAATTAATTCATTTAGTGACTCAAAAATGTTTAACGCGTGTTTCATTCACTTGAGTATTGAAATATACATCGACTTTGAAGCTTCACAAATTTGCAAATATTGAGTTCGTTCATTAAATTCCCTTTTAATTTATTTTTTACAAAAAACCTAAGGTCTGACTCATAATGTTGGCACTCTCGATACACAGTATTGGTAACAACAAATAGTCAACACAAAAAAACACGGTACATTTGAAATAGAATTTTAATGAAACCGAATTGCATTAAAATTAGAATTTCACGATTTTTATTTACGTATCTTTTCTGCTTGCGAAAACCCATTGAGAAAAAAGGTATTATTTTTTGTTATTCAAAGCTTCAGAAAGCCCTGAATTGAAAAGTGGCCAAAGGCAAATGCAAAAATATTCAATTACCCTTAACTGATGTTTTGTTCATGTATAAAATAAAGTACATTATACCCAAATACATAGAAACCTACATGATATATATAAATAAATTAAAAAAATGTTTAGCAAAAGCAAACAAAATTTGTTTTTCAATTGCACGCTAGAATAATTAACATTATTAATTATATTTTCGATTTTTAGCTGTGAACTAAATACAAAAAAAAATCCGACAACTGAAGCTTCATTGTCGGTCGATGAGTGTTATTGAATGGAATTTTAATTGAGTTGACTTTATTCACATGGAAATAGGTTAGCCGTAGGGGGACACGGTGGTTGAAAAATACTTTTTGTTTTTGTTATATGATTGAGGATAAAGTAGAATTTTCGAATGGAAATAAAATTATTTAAAATTAATATCAACCACAAAAATGAAGTTATACATATTCTAGGGCTATAAATAATAATGTATTTTTTAAATTTAAAAAAAATTAAACAAAAAATTTTAACCCTAAATTCATTAAACCGTCCGCTGCAATCATAATCCTTTTATACGTTTATGTTTGTTTTTTAACGCTACTTATCTAATTATGAAATACCTAGTTTTTATTTAAATAGAATTATTTAATGAATGTCGGTTCCCAAAAATACTGTTTTGAACCATATTAATTTGGAAGTAATCGTAATGGACTTGAGGGTACCAAGCAATTAAAATATTCCAAACGAATACAAAACTCAAGTCATTTAAAAATTAAAAAAATTTTTTTTTAGAATAGTAAAATTGTGTTAAATAAGACAAATTGTTAAAAAACTCTAAGCTCTAAATTATTGAAAACCGTCATAGAAAATTCAAAACAAATCTATTAGTTCATAATTTTTCGTTTTTAATGTCGATATTAAATTAATGGAGATTGAATAAATTGGGGGAACAATTGGAGATTTTGATTAAACTTGTAATATCGACTGTCTGTATGACTGTACCTAAACCATCCAATCTTATCTTCTACAGCACATTTCTTGAAAACTTGATACCTTAGAGCCTTCAGTAGTTTCCTAGAGGAGAAATAAATTTTTTGTTTTAGCTCCAAAATTAACGGTAGGTGTCATACGGCGGCGGTTATGGAAAATCTTACCTATCTCGAAAACAACTTTAACGATTTATGAAAAATATATATATTTACTTCTGTAGGTATGACCTTCATTTGAATTTTTATGAAAATGTTCGAGAAAATATTTTTTGGAATATTCTTGGAAAAAAGATTTGTTTTGGAATCCAATACCATGAAAACGGGTGAAAGGTTGTTTTACAAATTATATCTTTAAATAAATAACTTAATGTTTAAAACTGACGTACTCATTTTTATTTGTATTCTTCGAACTCGAATTCGAGATTCCTTTTTTTTATATTATACGGGCACTTAAGGGGTTATGAATACCCTTATAGTGTTAAACACAGTAAATGTTTGCTTATTGCAAAGAGTGGGAAATATTGAGCCGGACAAAGCATTCCACATTGGTGTAGTGCGGCTAAAAATAAAATCTGTACGAAATTGTGCTCAAGGGTAAAGTGATGAGCTATCCTAAATAAACGGCTATTACGGTTGAATTGTTTGAGGGGAGCAATCCAATTGGCTATTTCACTGGAGCAGTGTTTATGAAAATAGAGGTACAATATTGATAGACATGAAACATTACGGCGGTGCTCGAGATACGAGTATACAAATGTTTCAGTTAGACAACGGTCGCCTATCATTTTTATGTCTCTCTTTTGAATTCTGTCCAAGAGAATTAAGTGGGTTCTTGGAGTAACTGTTAAGATATAGGAATTGTACTCGAGTTTTGGAAGAATAAACAATAAAGGCTATATACGAGGGCAGTCCGATAAGTACATAGCCTACAAAAAAAACATTTTGGAAAAGTGGAGATTTATTTATACGAAAAATTGGTTCTCTCGAGGTCTGCAAAGTAAGCCACCGTGACAGCGATGACCTCCTTATTCGAATCAAATTTCTGCCCGGCAAGTGGTTTTTTCAAGTTTGCAAACAAAAAAAAAGTAGCACGGGGTCAAATCTGGAGAATACGGTGGATGGGGCAGCAGTTCGTAGTGCAATTTGACCAATTTGGCCATGGCTCTGAAGTGGTCTCACGGTTGCGCTTGTTGTCCAGAGTTAGCAAACGTGGTACCGTTCGCGCCGACAGCTTTCTCATGCCCAAAACTTCATGGAGGATATAACCCCCGTGGTCTTTTGAGATGCCTATTGTTTCAGCTATCTCTCATTCCTTCAATCGGCAGTCTGCCAATACGAGATCGTGGATTTTTGACACGTTATCCTCCGTGGTAGTCATTTTTGGGGACCTGGACGGGGCTTATCAAAAAATCGATGTGCGACCACGTTGAAACTCCTTGTACCAATTTTTGACGGTCGCCATCGAAGGAGAAGAGTCACCGTTCACATCACCCAAGCGCTCTTTAATTTCGCTGAGCGATTTCCCTTCCAAAAACAAGAATCGAATCACCAACCGATATTGCTCTTTTTCCATTTTTCTAAAATTCGCGGCAAGCTGGCTTCAACACGTGGTCAAATTGTGTAACCGATGTTCATAAATTATGAAACGTTTTCTGTATGTTGTAGAAAAAAATGCTCTTTTATTTAAATAAAATGGATCTCACCATACAAAAGTTAAAAGTGTTTTGGTTTTCCTGTTTCACGTAATTTGTACCACCTAAATTTGACAAAAAACTAGTTTAAAATCAAGAAATTACTGATAGTACCCGCCATAATATCATTTTTTCATTTTGACTTTCTCATAACGGACTTAAACGATTTTTTTTACACAGAAGCTTCGAAAATGTTCAAAGCAGTTCATTTCAAAACTTAAAAAGAAGTATTTTCCAGATTTTCGAAACACAATTCAATTTTTTGTTAGAAAATTCGATATCACAAATGATGTTGATTATGAAAATTAGTTTTGATTTACACAACACTAAGAACTTAAAATCGGCCTACCAACTCTTTTTTAAAAGTGTTTAACAAATTTTGTATGAAGGGCCTTTCAACAATGGCGGGTAGATGTTAAAATGAAATGAGACAAACTGTGTGCGAGGTATTAACAGAATTTTTTTTTATTTGAAAGGCCAATGTGTGCCATTATGTTATGTTTTTCTTTTGTATATATCTTTTGTCTTATATTTACATAGACCTACGACTTCAGGAAACTCCACAAGAAAGACGATTCTCGTCACTTCTGCGAGAAATAATCTTACCCGCATCGTTCAAGCAGAATGTCAATTGTGACATTCGCTGTGTGACACGTAGCACCGTCTTGCTAGAACTACATTTGTAATTTTGCTTGTTAACATCGGCATCCAAAATTTGAGTCTTGTCGCTAGTTATTTTCGGCCAAAATTTAGGTCCTCTTTCAAAAGATCAGAAGGCCAGCCAGTGAAAAAATGGCCTCAGTTGGAACTTATGGGGATATACGAGTATGTCCAAGTCCCGATGTAATATTCGCCAAGTTCAAGTCTGCGTAAAACGAAGTTCTTGTGTAAGGCAATGCATCGAATCCCTCTTGTTCTGCTGTTCACTTTCACGGACGGCGATGATGTTCTCGGCCGATATTGCGTCGAATGTTGGCTGATTGATTACCGAATCGGTCGTTATCAAAGGCCACCACGTCTACCGTAAAACGTTTGCACTAACGAACACACATTTACATAATAAAGTTTTATCAGTTGAATTTCAATCGTTTTGACAGATGTCACTAAAACAACATAGTCGCCATAGGCCGCCAAAGCGGCCATTTAAAAGCGGGTTTTGTTCGATATCCCACTTTTTATAATCCGGTTTTTTTATATCCCGCTATTAAAATCCTGCTTTTTATAATCCCGCTTTTTATAATCCCGCTTTTTAAAATCCCGCTTTTTACAATTCCGTCTCTTATAATCCCGTTTATAATCGCGCGATTTTTTAAAATAAAACAACTGGTTTTGATTGCAAAAATGGGATAGTGTTTAGAGATCAAAAACAAATGCGCAAAGTCGAGATCAAAAATCAGCTGATGCATTTTCTTTGAAATGTAGGTATAAACCGTTTATAATACTCAAATATAAATATAAAAAACGAGCTTGGCAGGATTTAAATGGGATAAGTTGTAATTTTAACGAGCGGGATTATAATAGATCAGGATTAATATAAGCGGGATTTTAAAACTCGGGATTTTAAAAAAAGTGGTATTTTAGAAGGCGGGATTTAAAATTTTTTTTTTGTAATTTTAAAAGCTTATATGTACTATGATGTATAGACTTTAAAGTCTGGCAACTCTTGCTTGTGGCAATTTGAGGCAAGCGCTATTCTTGTGACAAATTATGGAACATGCAGATATAGTACATAGATGGGAGTGTGTAAATATGAAAGTCTTCGAAACGTAAAGTTCAAAAGTTTTAAAAAATAGTCTTCAATTAAGATGGAAACTTTGCAACTTGCATTTAATAAAAATAAAGAGTATATGATTTTGAAAAATATGCATATTGCATTGTTCATTTGGGTAATAGTCTAAAAGTTTGGGTTGAATTTTTACTTAAACGATGACCGACTGCCTTAAGTAGAACTTAGTGTAAGAATCTTGTAAAGTTCAATCCTCCAACTTTATAAAGGGATTTCTTGGCTATTCAATCAGTTTAATAGTTCTGATGTTCACTCCTGCAGTTCCATGTTTCCATGACTAAAGTATGTACATAGAATCTTTACCAAAGCAATAATTTCGAAAAATATAAACCCTAGCGTTTCCCTTATTATTTAACCCTAATTGAAAGAAGCCTTATATGTATTACTAAGTCTTGTGTTAAAAGGAAAATTGTTTAAAACAATTATTGTTAAGAACATAAGCAAACTGTCTCTTACACCTCTGGACTGTTTAATAACATAAGATATAAAAAAATATGAAAACTTTTGCAGATCATGAAATTATATCTGCTGTTGGCTGCCCCAATTTCAAGGTGTTGATTTCAATTCAGTAAAATTGATAGCCAATTTTTTTTTAACGATCAAAAATTATTCTCAGCTCTCTATTTCTACTTGCTAAAAGGTGGCGAACAACAAAATAAACAAAATCGTAAACCAAATTAACAAAAAAAAAAATAAGCTCACAAACAAGGTTACCATTGAACGTTTTTACGATGCAAACGATGCAATTTGCATGACAGCACGACGACCATAATAAAACTGAATAAAGAATCGTTTTAATGGTTGCAGCAGCTTTAGTTTACAGCCAGCAACGAATGGTACCGGCAGCATTGGGAGAACCATAAAATCCCGAGGACATTCGTTCGAAAAACCAACACAATGCACGCATTTTGGGCTCCCCTGCTCAAACCAATCCCCTTCGTGAAAATGGAACAACGACTACAACGACGACGACGTAACAATATTCAATTTTTTTATGTGAACTTTTAGTGTGACCTTTTGTAAGGTTTTTGTCGTTTTGCTTAAAGTAAGCTTTTTCAATTTAATCAAGAATTTATTTTTGATTCGATTTATAAGTCTCTTAACTAATATGTACACACTTCCTCTAAAGACAATATATTTGTTGCTTAAAATATTTGAATTTCATACAAGAGAAGATCAAACAATATTTTTGAAGTAACACTATTTATGTAATAGAATTTATATCAGATTGTCTTGAACACTTTTTTTCAGGGGTTTCGAAATAAATAAGATTTACAAATTCAAAGATTCCGCTGGTTTTTGGTGATTAGTTAAAGGCATTCTCACCACATATGTGAGGTAGGGCTATTCCTCAAGTACTACAGCCCCGTAGATTGTTGGGCTACAGACTTCCTCAGCCTAGAAAAAAGAAGCATTTTATGGCAGAACACAGCGGACAGACCTTGTTTCTTCTGCGCCGAAAGAACAGTGTTAAACAGAAACCCCTTTAACTGGCTGTAACTTACAAAAATAAATGAAATTAGGTGGTGCTCGAATAGAACCAGGACTTACAACTCTCAACCATTCATGTGTGCGTATTACCAGGAATGGAGGGGACCTACAATTTTCTGCCGATTCATCATCATCATCGGCTCTACAACCGGGTTCCGGTCCTGACCTCTTTCAACAAGTCTCTCCACCTATCCCGCTCTCTAGCCGACGCCATCCAGTTGCGCACCCCAAGGCTTCGGGCGTCCTGGTCTACGCCATCTCTCCAGCGCAAGCATGGTCTACCACGCTGTCGTCTACCATAGAATGTACCACAAAGAACTTTCCGAGCAGGTTCCTCTTCGCTCATGCGAGCTAGGTGCCCTGCCCACCGGAGTCTACCGAGCTTAATTTTTGTCACGATATCTGCTTCTAGGTAGATTGCGTACAATTCATGATTGTACCGTCTCCGGAATCGTCCTTCCTCACATATGGGGCCAACAATTCTCCTTAAGACTTTTCTCTCGAACGCAGCTAAGAGGTCGGAGTGCCTTTTGCTAAGCACCCAAGTCTCGGATCCATATGTGAGTACTGGCAGGACCATGGTCTTGTACAGCAGCAGTTTTGAAGTTATGCAGAGATTTCTGAATTTGAAAAGCTTTGACAGACTATAGTAGGCTCTGTTGGATTTGAGAAGCCGCCCGCGTATTTCTTCTTCTATATTGTTATCGGCTGCTACTATTGACCCAAGGTATTTAAAGGATTGCACCACTTCAAATTCGTGCTCCGCAACCTTGATTGTTTGACCAACTGTTCCTCTCGCATTCGACGCCACCATGTACTTTGTTTTACCTTCACTAATGTGCAGCCCCAGATTTTGTGCCGCCTGCTCGATCTGGATGAAGGAATCGTGTACAGCTTGTTCGGTTCTTCCGATGATGTCAATGTCGTCTGCGTAAGCTAGTAACTGGCTGGACCTGTTGACGATGGTCCCTCTTGTTGCCGTGCCAGAGTCACGGATTGCCGATTACGAACGGCTAATGAGCAGCACTCTTCATGACAAGAAATAGTCTTAGAGGATTTGCCAATTTCTCGCAAGGGGCAGTACAACCCTGAAATGTTTATTTGCAGCGGCTGAGAATCCAACCCAAGACCTTCTGCATGATAGTCCAAAACCCTGGCCATTATATTGGTATTTTCATTACTGAGTCTAGGCTCTATAAAATTAAATTTTTAGTTCTCCTATCAACCAAATGTGTTAGCATAGTCACACCGATTTTGTACCCGAAATGAGAACGTCAGCGCTACCTTTGAACTCAACTGCATCAAAGATTCGGCTTATCCGTCCTAGGGTAAGCCATCCCATACACCAGGACTTTAGAACCAGGAGTGGCATCAAAATGCTGGCTTTTCTCTCAATTGTTTCGTTTTATAACGCTTTATAGGAAACGGCATTCAATTTATTGAATCGACTTTTAGCCAGATAGATTTTTCCAACTCCTGTGCTGGCTGTTGGGTTCTCCTTTTTGGCTTTTGTTTTGTACCACCGAGACCGACAGCACAAACAAAAACGAAAAAAAAACATTAAAAATCTTTTTTATTTCATTTTTATTTTTTTCTCAAGGGAGAATATTTTTTTTTGCTGTGATCTCACACGATAGTAATAGATTTTCTTTTCGCACTTTAAAAATGTGTGAATGTGGATTTATTGCCTTCCAAAGTAGATTGGATATTGGGATTGCATTTTTTGAGATTTATGATATTGCGTAGTTGATCATCAATCACTTCGGATTGAAAAAGATTTCTCATTCACTTTGGATGTAGAAAATAGTTAAACGGGTATAAGGCATTAACAGGCAGACATCTCTTAAGGGGGACTTACCATTAACAAATAAAAATACTAACAATAAACTAGTTTTATTATAAAATTTAATTGCTCCAAGAGGAAACTGGTTGAATAGAGATAATGATTATCATGGGCAACCTATACATATACCCGTATAGTTGGCATGTTAAAAACATTGAAAGGGGAAGCACTTTGATGGTTTTTATTTTATGTGCTTGAATCGGAAAAATGATAACAAAAAGAAAAGTTTATGAGCAAGGATAAAATGTATGAGAAAAGGAAAAAATTCGGGAGTGAATGGTGGAACCGTGAAGATATAAAACATTTCTTACAAAAGTGGCATCAGCTGGGAACCCTGACGCTGAGGTACTAAAAAGATGGTTGATGCATTGAATCAATGAATAGTTCTAATTTTTAAATGGCATTCAATTTTGTTTTTATACTTTCCGATTCTAAAAATGATAAAAACTAACTGCTCGTAATAACTCCAGGATTAAGATTTTTTTTATGAAGCGAATAGAATCATTAAAACGGGGATTAGTATAAGCAAAAAACTTTAAAGTAATTGATACGTACCATTAAAGCTCGAATACTAATTTTTTGGTATGATCTGAATACCGGAAAAGATTTGGGATACAAATATTTCGACAGTAAAGCTTCGCACTTTCTTTTACTTTCAGAACTCGATAGAGCACTAATAAACCTTTTTCTGGATGTGTATGTAACTCCAAGTTATTGTGAAACATTTTTGATACTATTTTTTTGGCGACAAGACTACAAATCTGTGGTAATATTTTGTTTCCTACATCAAAGGAAGTTGTTCCCCCTGGAGTATTATTATTAATTTTTTATTTTTATTATTGTTTCTTCAGTCCAATACCATTTTTATTTGTAATTTTATGTCCGTAGTATACATAATGTACTGTACATGGTAAGTTGTCATCGAAAAGAAGGACTGTCACCACCAACTATGCTCATTAGGGGTGGTTTTAATCGATAATTTGATCTTATATGCCGAAAAAAATAAAATAAAAGGGCGCGGGCAATTTATTTATAGAGAAAAATTATGAACCTTTTGTAGAGGAGAGCAACAGTGAAATAATTTTAATCAAATAAAAATGAATCTAAAAGACGAAATTAAGTTTGAACTTATGTTATCAATTTATTAAGGAAAACTTTTAAAATAAAAAAAAACTAAGACTACGAATACTTTAAAGATTATGGAACATCGCTCATTGTCGTTCTGCTCCGAAAGAACAAAGAAAAATACGGATAACGAATCCCGCATTTTCGGAATTTTAGCGCAGTAAAAGCGAAAAAAATTACAATAATGTGCCTTATTCCTTGAAAATCAAGCGAAAAACTATTAGCACAAAATTCTGTTTTATTAAGATAATACTTCGCCTCTTTATCTTCCGTTACTGCCAATTTCATCGAATGAAAAAACTACCAATTTTTTTCACTCCACCAGTTTTCCACCTATCCAAATTGTCTTTCCTTACAATTTCCTACCTTAAAACCTTTTTTGCTTCTTCGGATTTCGTTTTCTTCTTCGAGTACTCTTCTTAATTTTTTCTTCACGCCGAAAAAACCTGTATTTCCTTCAAAAATTTTCTTAGAACAGCCCTTCCAGGTTTGCATTATCTTGGACAATCCTTTTTTTGCAGCTCCCCAATGCCTTCAGCCAATCAGCGGGTGTAGTGTTTGGTTGCCTCATCAATCACATAATGAACGTACTACATACCAGTTTTGGTAGCTTTTTCATCATGTAATTTGCTGACCCCTAGATCCCCTGCAAGAAGTTGCGAAAACGATGAACGCATCCAACCATTAATCCTAAACATTGTTTTCGAAAAATAAAAATAAATTCTGTTGCTGCACATCTCGTTCATAATAATGGTGAACATTCATTAAAGAGATAAGAAATAAATACATTCTACAACATAATAATAGATAGAAAAAGCCAGTGACTCCATAAAAATTTTATCAAACTTAATATAACGAATTAAGATGATACTTTCAAACTTTGAAGCGATAATCCCTTTTGTGCGCGCGAAATACAAAAAAAGTGGGTTTCGAAATTCTGTATGTTCGATTTTTGATTTGCGTCAATTTTCTTTTTTTTTAAGTTTTGAAATGCAATGTTTCTTATACTACGTTTTCACCAAGAGTAAATCCGCTAGAGATTTAAAATAAATCTTGAAGTGTTTTCGCCAAAGAAACTGAGATTTATTTGACGTTTTCACTCTGTCTTGTCATTCAATTGTCAATTTGGACAAGAGAAAAAAAAATTGCAATTGGATAGTAAACAGGAAAAAACAGGTATGTATTTCTACTTTGTGTTGATTGTCAATGAAGATTTCAAGGAGATTTATTTTAAATCTTCATTTGAGGTGATTTATATTTGTATGGTAAATCTACGAGATTTAAAGGAGGCTTATGGTAAATCCACTTAAATCCCGGACTTAGACTTTTTAACAGCTTCTTTATAAAAAATTTAATTGAAATCCGTGGTGCCGATAATGAGAAATTCAAAATTCGAAAAAATCGTTCTATGGTAGGTACAGTCAGTAATATCTTGTTTTCAAAAAAATAAGGTTTGTTTGTTTTGCAAATCATCTGATTGCGAGAAGATTTCAAGGAGATTTATTTTAAATCTTCATTTGAGGTGATTTATATTTGTATGGTAAATCTACGAGATTTAAAGGAGACTTATGGTAAATCCACTTAAATCCCGGATTTACCTTAGACTTTTTAACAGCTTCTTTATAAAAAATTTAATTGAAATCCGTGGTGCCGATAATGAGAAATTCAAAATTCAAAAAAATCGTTCTATGGTAGATAGGTACAGTCAGTAATATCTTGTTTTCAAAAATTTTTCATTAAATTAAAGATCGTAAAAATTTATTGAAAGAAAAAAAAATTTTGCTAAATTCTCGCAACCGTTTTTGAGAAAAATAAGATTTTCGAAAACTATTTCGAAAAACATTTTTTGAGAAAAAAAAATATTTATAAAATTTCGAAAAATATTCGTATGGCAGGTACCGTTATTTTTGGTCTTAAAAAAAAAAGAAAAAAATATGCGGGGGGAAAAAATTGAAGCCCATATCTACAAAGTTTGAAGAAAATCCTTATGTACCTTTATTTTTGTACAATCTATCTTTTACGAGGGCGGGTCAATAAGTCCGTGACTTTTGGAATAAAACACAGATTTTTTGATAAAAAAATAATTTTATTTTTCAACGTAGTCTCCCTTGAGCTCTATACACTTTGTCCAACGCTTCTCCAATTTTTTTATCCCTTCCAAAAAAAATGATTTGTCGAGGTCCTCAAAATAGGCCTTTGTTTGCGAGATGACTTCATCATTGGAGTCAAATCTTTTTCCACCAAGCCATTTCTTCAGGTTTGGGAACAAGAAGTAGTCGCTCGCAGCCAAATCTGGAGAATAGGGTGGATGAGGGAGCAATTCATAGCCCAATTCATGGATTTTTGCCATGGCAACTGCACATGTGTGCACCCTTGCATTGCCTTGGTGGAAAAGAACTTTTTTCTTGGCCAAATGAGGTCGTTTTTTTTCAAATCGTCATTGAATCGGTCCAATAAGTTGGCATAATATTCCCCATTGATTGTTCTTCCCTTTTGAAGGTAGTCAATGTGGATTATCCCGCGTGCATCCCAAAAAACAGTCGCCATAACTTTATTGGCTGACAAACCCACCTTGGCCTTCTTTGGCGCCGATTCACCCTTAGAAACCCACTGTTTTGACTGTTGTTTGGTCTCTGGTGTGTTGTGATGGATCCATGTTTCGTCAACGGTTACAAAACGGCGCAAAAACTCCTCCATATTGCGATTAAACAACGCCAAACCTTCCTGTGAAGTTGTTACACGATTGCGTTTGTGGTCGACTGTGAGCAAACGCGGCACCCATCTTGCGGAAAGCTTTCTCATGCCCAAGTGATCATTCAAAATTGAAACCACTGAGCCATGCGAGATCCCTACGGCTTCCACAATCTCTCGCACTTTCAATCTTCGGTCGGCCAACACCATATCGTGAATTTGTTCGATTGTTTCGGGTGTAGAGACCTCAACTGGGCGTCCAGGACGTTCGGCATCTTCAGTGCTTGTACGGCCACAACGAAATTCAGTAAACCACTTTTTTACCATTGAAATCGATGGTGAAGAGTCCCCATAGTATTTATCAAGCTTAGCCTTGGTCTCGGTAATGGTTTTTTTTCGCAAGAAATAATGCTTAATAAGCACACGAAATTGACTTTTTTCCATTTTCTCCTCAAATTAGTGAGTAGTCTGATAAAAATAGCTCTCAAACACAAACTAACTGACGCAGCAAGTTTAAATTTTGACAGGAGTCAACTGACAGATGCCTGTTGACAGGAGCAGTGTTGCTGTTTCAGTATAAAGAGGTCAGAAATTCAAAAAGTCACTGACTTATTGACTCGCCCTCGTAGTATAAGAACATTTTAAATGAAGACGTTAACAACAGTATCTACCTCCTACATAGTTAATAAGAACGAAGTTTAGTTTTTGACTTTCTCATAATATTTGTAGACAAAAGCTTGTAAGACCTTTGAAAAATAATGCGTTTAATGATTCTCAAAAAAAAAAAATTAACAAAAATTTCAATTTGTTTTAGAAAAACCGGTAAACGAATTTCTTGGATTTTTATTTTAATTTGAAAAATAATAAACAAAAAACTAAAATTGGCGTTAAAATTTGTTTCCTTAAAATGTCTTAAAAACTTATTTTTTCAAATTTTGTTCTAGCGTAAATATATACTTGATCGAGAAATCACATGGCATTCTATTTTAGTCAAAACTTCTACAAGATTTTGTATCTTTAAATAATATTTTAAATAATATTTTAAAAAATATTTTTTCATGCCCTTTGACTTCTTTTTTCTAATATCTTCCATCAATATAGAACATTTTTTTTAAATCTAATTTTTTGAAACATATGAGCAAGTTCGTATATTTTATTTTATGTTCCTCATTCTTTTTTTAATCTATATAAATAAAAATCAATGCCACTTTTCGTTGTAATTCTATAACTCAAGAACGGGCTTACCTATCCAAACCAAATGTTAAGGCTTTGTTTGGACTATTTAGTAGATGGTTTATGTGAAGTTTGCACAAAATCGGTCCAGTGGATCTTCATTTATCACATTTTTTGTAACAAATGAATTCAATAAATGTCGGATCATTTTGTTAGTGGGGATTTTGCTGTCAAATTGAAACTTATATTTTTAATTTGATTTATTCTTTTTTATATGAGGGAATAATGCCACAAGCCGGGCGAGCAAATATAGGTCGGCGAACGCGTAATGCAAATGATGTGGCATTACTAAGTCGATCACAGACTGCAGATGAACGCGCACAAGCTAATGCATCGCAGTAAACGTAATGCACGAAATAGATCTGTTGAAACTGTACCTGTACTGAAACTTGCACGCCGATCACGAATACGTCGTGCTGCTTTTTGGCTAAAATGATGCGTGCTGCTTTTAATTACAACAGTCCACATTGTGATGCGGCTAACTTTCCACGTGAAACGCCCGGCATGTGTTGTGCTAATGGAAAAGTGAGATTTCCAGCATTAGAAACTCCACCCAAACCATTGTATTCATTTATTTTTGGGACATCTCAAACGTCGAATCACTTTTTGATCCATATTCAACAACACAATTCGGCATTTCAAATGACTTCTTTTAGTGCTACTAAAATTATTAGAGATAATTATGCCGACGTTTAAGGTAAATACTTCAACATGATTGTCCCATGTTTATATCAATCTGAATCATAAAGTATTCGATAGTTTTAAAAATTCTGATCCAACATCTACCTAAAATAGCATACATGTTACAGATTCAGGGCCAGATTTATCATCAAGCTGGTTCGTTATTGCCATACTTCGACGCTGATCATCAATTTTTGCAAATTTATTTTATTGGTGATGAAATTCGTGAATTGGATCAACGTTGTGCAATTGTTTCGAATACAAGACGAGAAATTATTCGTGAGCTACAAAGGTTTTTCCATCAGCATAACGCATTAGTTCAATTGTTCAAAATTGCTCTCGATCGTATGCCATCTGATAATCACAAAATCGTAATAAGGGCTGATAGAACACCTTTTGGAGACCATGCAAGGCGATTCAATGCACCCACAATTGATGAGGTTGCAATTGTAATTCTTGGTGATCAGTTTCAATCCCGTGATATTGTACTTCATCGCAGAAATGAGCAATTGCAACATGTTTCGGAACTTCATCGTATATATGACACAATCATGTAAGCCGTTTCCAATAATGCAGGTGGATTATATTTCTTGGATGCGCCTGGTGGTACAGGCAAAACGTTCGTTATGTCATTGATTTTAGCTATTCTAACTATTCGATGGGAACAGAAAATTGTATTGACATTTGCATCTTCGGGAATTGCTGCTACATTATTAGAAGGTGGTCGGACTGCACACTCTGCACTAAAATTGCCATTGAATGTACAGGTGATTGAAACTCCATCTTGCAATATTTTCGAGAAATTCTGCTATGGCAAACGTTCTGCGATTAACGCTAATTATTTTATGGGATGAGTGTACAACAGCGAATAAAAAATCACTAGAAGCATTTAATCGAACAATGCAAGATTTACGTGGTAATCAACAGTGTTACGAATCAAGATGAGGCAATGAATTATCCAATTGAATTTTTAAATTCATTGGAACTAGCTGGTATGCCACCGCATTGCTTGAATTTGAAAGTTAGTTCTTTGATCATATTATTGCGAAATATTAATCCACCAAAACTGTGTAATGGCACCAGATTGGTAGTGAAAAAGTTATTGCCAAATTTGATTAAAGCTACGATCTTAGCTGCTAAATCAAAAGGAGAAGTTTGTTTGATACCACGTATCCCTATGATTCCAACTGATATGCGATTTGAGTTCAAACGATTATAATATCCTGTGCGTTTATCATTTGCGATGTCCATCAACAAGGATCAAGGGCAAACACTTCACGTTTGTGGTGTGAATTTGGAGGAATCATGTTTTTCACATGGTCAACTTTATGTTGCCTGTTCCAGATTCGGTACCCCCAGCCGTTTGTTTATTCATGCCCAAAATGGAAAAACAAAGAATATTGTTTATCCAAATGTTTTGGATTAAGTTTTAAAATAGCTAGCAATTATTAAAATATTTTTTTGTTTGAATAAATGAATTTGATGTTGCAATTCATTTTTTTTATTATTTCACTTTATACGTAGCGAAGCACGTACCGGGCCGCTAGTTTATAATAATTTTATTATAATTTTTAATAATTTACTTACATTTATATATTTGATAGTATTTTTTTTTTCAATTTGCCAAACTGGAAGGCTTGATCTTAACGATTATATATATTGAGAAAATTGATTCTTAATAAAAATATATGTTTTTCCTAGAAATTGTTTAATTATTTTCTGAAATTTTTTTTATTCTTTGATTTTCAAAAACAATTGAAGTAATGAAATAATGAACTTTTTGAAAATTTTCAAAGGAGTCAACAAGGTTACAATATAACCTTTTTGTTTCTATTGAAATCACCGGTTCTGAAGAGTTCACATTTTTAATAATAATATTTTTCAATAGGTTTTTAATAAAATCAAAAATTGAGACCTTGTCAGCTTTGGAGCATGAGCAGCAAATAAAAGATTAAGATGGTATTCATTTTTCACTCTCGCGAACTTGGTATCAAAATAATATCCTCTTTTTTAACTTTTTTTGTATTAATTTTCAGCTAAAAAGAAGTAAAATAATTGTTATTTTCTCTCCGAATTAAACATATGTGTATGAAAATAAAAAACAACAAACTCACTTTCACCAGAGTGTATTTTTTTGACAACATTGTGAGATGCAAATCATATTACATACAAATGTTGCACTGAAATTTGTTCCGGTGAAGTGGTCTTCATCTTATTTCTAATCCAACAAGAAAAACTCGGAGGGATATTCAAGTATTTCGTATGAAAAAAAAAACACGAACGAAAAATATATCGATTGTATATTTTTTTCTTTTTCTTCACAAAACAACCAATAAAAAAAAACTCAGACCAAATTGACGAACGAGGAAGACCCCAATTTCAGAAACATGCAAACCAATACTTGAAATATTTAACGATTTAATGACGACATTTACGTGCAAAGGGTAAGAAGATCACTCAGCAATTCTAATTGATCCCATTTGATGATCTTTAGAAATAATTTGATTTTTCCATTTCACCCATACCATAGTCCACATCTATAGATAATTTATCCAGGTAAAAAAAAAAAAAACAAATCGAAATAATCGCTTGAGTGCCCTTTTGCTTTTGGCCTCATTTATAATAAATTGTTCACAGGTATACAAGTTGTCGTGTCCATCAATTGTTGAATTATAATTGTTCTCTGGCCAAAAGGAGGAAACGAAGGGTCGATATACTCGACAAAAGAAGGTTGGGGTCTCGATATCTACTCATAATTTATTAAATACATCCGAGAAACTAAACAAACTCCAAAACCCGGAATATGGTATTTCGTATACCTATCTACACGAAAACCGAAAGAAAGGCAGAAGGGTCCTTGTTGAAGGAATAAAGGTAGAGTGTAGTTTCTGATGTTATCGCAAGGAAGAAAGGTTTCAGGTTGAGTGATGGTCTTTTGTATGTGTATAGAAACCACATCATGCATAGGACAAAATTATTTATTTGTTGTATGGTAATTTGGTCAGCAAAGGAAATACAAAAATAAGTAACACAAAAAGAGGAGTGGGTATCATCAAATTAGCCACATCATCGATTTTAATTTCGGAGCGGCAAACGGATAAGGGTACCTTTAGGGTATTAACGAAACCTGGTGAGTGGAAACAATTTTATTTAAATGCATACCATCGCAGAGAATAGAGATTTACTAGTATTTGTACACATTGGACTGCAGGACCTTATTATTCTTAAATGACATTTGAAAAAAAAAAAAAAAATGGACAAATTGCAAAATATAAAATATTGAATAGTGACAGAACTTAAGTCATTCATGTTCTTCTTCCTTTTGAAAATTTACTTTACTTACTTACGAGTCCTTTTTTAATTTTATAAGTAACAATTATTGTCGGAATTTTGTATAACACAAGAAAATGACAATGTCAAGATGTCTTATTATGGATTGTCACCAATGTTTAACACAGGAGCCAGTAGCAGACTTGAGATCTAACTGAGAGCATCAAACGTCTTTCTTATATTTAAAGGTCTTAGGTAGGTAGAAATAGCGACCACTATCAGTCTAGCCCTATGGTCCAATTAGCGCTGAAGTGCTCCATTCACGAAATCATTCAGCTTGGATTGAGTTCAAAAAGAAGAAAGGATCTATTAAGTAGATTTCGATATCACTTATTGTTTGCTTTTGCACAATCATCTGGAATTGGGATCAATCACCCAACCGGACCACTCATGCGACATCTTCTATACCGTGCCAAGTTAGGCAGCTTGTTGATTGGTGCTGAAACATTAGCCAATCTAATTGAGTGGTCATCCGACCAACACACCGTAAACTTCCGTCAAAGCCCTCAGTCCGCAAGCTCTGGATTTAAAGAATCAAACGGAGGGCTGGCCACAAAAGTAACCGAAGTTCGTCCTAGAGCCAGTTCGCGTTGAGAAAAGAGAAAAGAGATCAAGTTTTTGATCTTCATTTCCGAAAGTTCGTTAGTGTCGTCTTAAAAAATTGTATTTGGCGCTAAAGAATGTTATCTTCCCAGCCACTATGCTAAGCAAACCAAATGTTTATTACTTTTTTTATAGACTTACCCCTGCGAATGAAGCATATTTTATTGCAACTCATTTCAGAGCTTTTTAGGACTAAATTGATTTTGACAATTTGTACAATTGGTAAGCTTAGCCGGTTAACTAGGTTTAACATTAAAACATATTGTACACTGCTTAAGAATACTGCAAAATTGACGTACATCCCCTCCACCAAGGACGTTCACCTCATCCACCCTATGTTTTTTAAATCAATTAAAAAATTAAAAAATTAAAAATTAAAAATTAAAAACATATTGAACCGCTTTTGAGATATTGAATTTTCAAAAACATAATAGATATTTTTTTAAATTCAAAAAATATATTTTTTTTTAAATCTCGAAATGCAATGTTTTTTAAACTTTTTAGAAGCATCTCTATGAAAATTTCATCAAAATGCGTTATGTCGATAATAAGAAATTCAAATTTCGAAAAAATCGTTCTATGGTAGGTAAAGTCAGTAATATCTTGTTTTCAATTTTTTTTATTAAATTATAGGCTGTAAGAATTAATGGAAAAAAAAATTAATTTTAGCAAAATTCTTGCAACTGTTTTTGAGAAAAATACGACTTTCGAAAACCTTTAACATTTCGCGACCTTAGAACAACAAGGTTCTAACCGACAATTTTGAAAAAAATGAGTTTTATATCAAATTTAGGGTGCTCTTTCGATTCCCGTAATCCATTTTGCTCTATCTCTTTCCATTTCCATGATAGACAGGGCTACAAAGTTCTATCTGCATATTTTCCATTTGAGATTTAATCAATAAGGTTCTAACTGCCACTTAGAACCTTGTTTCACAAAATATCCAGAGCTACAGAGTTCTATCTGTATATTTTCGATTTGAGATTTATTTAAAAAGGTTCTAACTTCCACTTAGAACTTTGTTTCACTAAATTCAAAAAAAGAAACCATGCAGATAGAACTTTGTTACTTATTTAAATGCAATTTTGAAATAGAATCAAGTAGATTTTGAGATTTATTTCAAGTAAATTTAAATTTGACCATTATATTTTTTTGTGTATTTATCAGCTGTAACAACAATATTATTTGTTTATGTACTATCTTTTTATTAACAAAATAATATTCCACATCTCTTTCACAATAAAGAAAACTTATTTAAATCTTTTTATTTTATTCAATCTCAATTATCCTCCGTAATCGAAAAAATTAAGTTCACAAGGTTCTAAGTGCTACATAGAACCTTATTGTTCTAGAATATAGTGTCGTATCGTTGAGCAGCAAAGTCCTATAATGATTTTTAAAGTCAAATTTAAGGGTTAAAAATCTGGTTTTATTAGGTTTTAAAGTAGAAATTTTATAGATTGTGTGCATATTCATCGGGTTATAAAAAAAATTTTTTAATTTTTTTACACAGTATCCGAATAAAAGACTTCAAATATTCAGATGCGTTTTTCTCAAAACACACTTTGGTGTACTTAGAACCTTGTTGTTCTAGGGTCGCGATTTGTATGGTGGGTACGATATTTGTAGGTAAAATATTTTTTTTCTCATATTTTGAAAATTATATTAAGAAAATTTTATTTATCAAGTTGTAAGAAAATCGAGCTTGGAGTTTTCGAAATTTTTTTTTTAAGAATCCAAAAAAAAAATGTTTGATAATTTGAATACACAATAATATTCAAACTGCTAGAGAGCCTTAACATAAAAAATATGATCAAAATCGGTTGTACCGTTTTTGAGAATTATAAAAACCGAAGTTAATGTTTTTTTTTTAATCTGTGGGACAGTTTTTGAGAAAAAAAATATTTATAAAATATTCGAATAAAGTTCGTATGACAGGTACCGTTATTTTTGGTCTTAAAAGAAAAAAGAATATAACGTTTGGGGAGAAAATATTAAAAACGATATCTATCGAGTTTGACGAAAATCGGCTGAGTCGAACAGACAGACAGACAGAATTGTGAGACACATTTTTTTCATCTTCGCTGTGTCATTACTTCGTAATGTCAACTTTGATCAAAATCTCGAGTTAGATTTTTTTACGAATTCATAACTTGCCTAATAGTTTCTATAAGTCGCAAGTAAAAAAGAGTGGCGCAAAATTTTAAACAGTTCTCGTTTAAGCAATAAAACCGGATCTACTTAACGCAGTCGTTTAGCTTGGATATTTGTCTAACTTTTTCAAAATTTTAATCACGTTAGACAACTCTTCTAACTAATGTGGGTTTAACAACAGAACCAATCGAATTTACGTTGAACAACCCTTAATTTGACAGATACATAACTCACACAACTACAAAAAACACAAAAAAAAAGTAAAAAGAACAGACAACTTTAAACAAATAATTTTTAGCCGAAAAAAGTACATTTTATATGCAGCTCGGTACAGATTTTGATTGTTTATAAGTTATTTACATTATTTTAGATGGAAATAAAGTATGCATCATAAATTCACAGCATAAAAAACTCAATTTGTTATTGCAAGGTGCAGATTCATTTAGCTATTTCGTCTCGGCCAGCGTGCATACATAAGATATGTACATTTTTATGTACAGATTTGTTAATCGTAGAGCACTTTCGTTCGTTTGTTTCGAATTTATAATATTCAGTGATACAGTCCATTTACAAAGAACATCTTTAAAAAATCGGATAAAACATCGGTAAACATTTTTTCTTCGATTTGCTTTGGTATGAAATGACCAAAGTATACTTTTAAGAGATAAACTAGCTATTTTCTGCTGTTAAAGTAAGACGAGCTCTTTAACGTTAAATTATAGTTTATGTCCTTTAAAATTAACAAAACGTCGGTTCTCTTCTTATACTCAATATTTAGAGTCAACTCCCATTCTAAAATTGATTTAGAGTAGATTTTAAATGTTTAAAATTTTGCGTCAGTGTATTTAAAAGAATATTCAACTTGTAATAGCTTTTTTTATTGATAAATGTTTACGAAGTGGAGCAAAATGTTAGATAGTAAATATGCCAGTAAAAATAGTGCGGATAAAGTTTTGGATTTGTAATAGAATGGCACTCCATGTTGGTTTGGGGATGTGTTCGTTGATATTTTTTCATTTCATGATTTTATTTCACTAGAGCCAAAATGAGGTGGTATGAAATATTAGTCTACAATAAGACGGTCTACGTAAATAGTCAATGCGTTGACAACTTGACGCTAATACAAATTTCCCAATTTTCTCAAAGTTATATCTAAATGCTTGCCAATGTGTTACCTTGTGTTTCTGGTGCTTAAAAGTGTATCAATAAACCATTTATATTGTTCGTTGCGTATATGTCATGTGAGAGTATGAATCTTCATCGGAGGATGGCTTCTATGTCAGTGGATTGAAAATAATCCGAAAAGATAAAAAGAAATGACTTTCTATTTTCTGCTTGGACAGAAGGGTTTGTGGTGACATTTGGATTTACGATCATGATCCTCATTCCATTAACTGTCAAAATAAGTGTTTTGCCATAGAAATAACCTACATATCATTCCCGCGGAAACACTTATACTGACTTAAGACAACTTTATTTAAGACTTATGGCCCACAAATATCCCACGAAGTGTAAAATCAAAAATTTATAGCTTTTTTCATTATAATCCATTTTAAAATTTAAAAAAAAACAAGTTTTTAATAAAAAACATACTTATTTATTATTCAGTCTTCAACAAACTTAAAAATAAAATAAAATTAACAATAACAAACAAAAAATCACATATTCAGTCTTATAAAAAAAAAAAACAAAAAAAAATACTTATTTCACACTTAACTTGCGAGTATAAAAAAAACACAAAAAAGAACTTATTTTCACACTTAACTTACAAAAAACTCACATATGCAGTTATAAGAACTTATACCTATATTAATATTATTCCATTTACATATTTTATGTGTACATTTTTGAATTATGTACGGCCAGTGCTCCTCCTTAATTTCAAAATCGTAGCAGTAAATATTTTTGGCCTGGAAGCATGATCTTAATAAACAAATTGAATTTATCATATCTTTTCCGAGGCGATTTATTTTTTTTGGATCTCATATCTGTTACAATAGAGAAAATTCTCTCTGCTTCTGCATTCGAATGCGGAAAACTTAAGGCCGTTTTGACCACATCATTTAAGCTTGGTAAAATTAGTTCGTCGTTGAAATTCTTCATGTGGCAGATCTCGAACCACATTTCGTCGATCGAAAGTTTCCTCAGTAAAGCTTTTTTCTCATCACTTAGAATAACAGAAATGCTTCTGAATACTTCAACGACGTTTGAAGTTCTAATGGCAATTTGATTCAAAAGATCGGCAATTGGCTGTTTTAAAATGTTCAAGGCAGAACCATCCAAATAAATTAAATTTTGAAGTGTACTTCGTTGTCGTTCCGTAATTTACAAATTCAAAACAAATAACAAACAACAAAGATACATTATCACAGAGACAGAGAACATTGTAGAATATAGTTCTATTCTATGGTAATCTCACTGAGGTAAAAAAAAATATGGGGAAGGTGAATAGGTGAATAGGGGCAGCGCAAAAAAATTGAACAACATCCTAATACTACGTTTAGATGAAGGAAAAGTGGAAGTGATTTCTAATTTAGAATTTTTTTTTAGCAAACGCAAAACGAAAATTCTCATTATGAAAAAACCCTTTTTTTTGTTCTACGAGCTTCAAGAAAACCCTTTATCCCTTTTTGCTTTTTTTAGACCAAAAAAACCCACAAAAAGGGATAAAACCCACGATATGGCATCACTGATATGAATAGCGAATCGAATGTTCGAAAATAACATCGAATCCGAAAAAAGTTAATTTCCCTTATCATGATACAATCGTTAGCGAGTTCTACATTCGCTTAAAATTTAATACTGCCAAAAATGATTGCATTATATTTTGAAATGTTAAATGTCAAACAATGAAAAATTGCATTTAGTAGCAATTTTTTCTTTAAACAATTCTACGCCATTTGGACTCTTCGGACCTCCTTCAGAAATTCGTTCACCAAAAATTTCTTTCAAATGCGGTTGAATGTCTACAGATTTATCTGAAAAAAAAAAAGCAATTGACAAGTGGAGCCTGGTCGTCTACGGCTTGATAATAAGGAGACAAAATAATCCGGCAGTATGGTCCTTCACAAAAAGCTGTTACATTTTTCTGTATTGCTTAAGTTTTGGCTTGTAGTCCAACCAAACCTCTAACAAAATTTGTTAAATTGTAGGGACAAAATTGTAATACCAGTCTTTTCCCAAGAAGAAAAGAATTACATATATTGCAAATTGGTGCCAATAATATTTTTGTTTTTTTTTCTGTTGACCCAAAATACTGAATTTTAAGAAACAATAAAATGCAAAGTGATTGTTCTCTTACTAGAATTTGTAAAATTTTCTATAACCCGATGGACAATGCATGACACGGTTAGTTTGTCCTGCCTACTATTTATACTTACGGTCAAACTTTTAGAAAAAAATTCGACAAACCCATAGAGCCCTTTTCTTTTAACTTTCTTATTAACTGCTTAACCGATTTGTATTAAACTTTCAAACAACACCTATACGAGGGTAACAAAATTTGTTACGGTTTCGTCTAGGACCCAGCCCTTCTTAAGATGTGTGGTCCTGTAATATTATATGAACCTTCCATGATTTATGGTTTTTGGAATGTCCATCACCCCATGGTTATAAGAAACTTATTTTTAATTAAAAACTACTTCAACTCCATTGGCCTTGTGAAAACGTTTCGCATATGCATATCTACATATTCACTGGTAATTTGCTAAACCAATTTTTATTCTCTTCTTGGGAACAGTAAAAAATCGATACACATTCTAAATATTCCATATTCAAATTATAGGTAAGTGTACACTGTACACACTTCTCAGTTCAATTTCAAAGGAACAATTTTATTAATCATTATAATATAATTCAATTGTACGTGTTTTTTTCTTCCAGATTTAATTAGATGATTAAAACAATATTCTGATGAAAAATTTCGTAGTTAGGCAGTTAGTGAGAGAAAAAAAGAATATGTTTTAAACACAAGATCAAATCAGGCGAATCATCAACTCTAATGAAAGCACGTGAAGACAAAACAAAAATGTTCAACTCATCGTATATTAAATGCAGGGAACCTTATGCTTTGGAACGATTACCTGGACCTGCAACAACAAAAGAGCGCATCGCTCCGGTTCGACCGAGTAAACGTCCGACCGACACGTCCTGCTCCAAAACAAATTTCAATCAAAACAGAAAACTGCCAAGAGTTAAAAGCTGTTCCGCACAAATTCCCTAAACTCTCATTACTCATCTCTCGCTCATACCACTCCTGCTCGTCCTCATCTTTTCTGGGTTCGTGTCGCCCCATCGAGGCACACTCAAAGCTTAATTCGGTGAAACTTTGTAATTTTCCCTTTCGACACGATGGATGCAGAACGAGAGCAAGCAAATCCAGCCAAAGGATCCAGGACTAAGAGCAGTAGTATAGTACGTAGTACGTACAACACTCAATCACCGTCCTAGCGTAAGAATGCTATTTAAAATGGATGACTGCACATAAATAACTTCCGTGCAAAAAGAACCATAAACTGGCGAACGCTCTGACTCTGGCTCGGCTCTGTGTGCTCCTTCAAACACAATTCACAAATCCAACAAGAAAATGGACAGATGAATAGTCAAAGTGGCGCACTACTGAATGCTGCCAACGCAGGAGATATGTACGACGACGACGAAAAACAACGACCATGACTCCGACTATATGGCGGTGTCGACGATGAGAACGGCTGAAAAGGATATGCGAGCCTTGAACCAAGTATCCAAATTCCATCCGCATCCAAACTAACTTCGATTGCATTCGTTTTCTTCTTATTTTTTTTTGTTTATTTTGCTGGCATCAGGATCAGACAAGCAAAGGTAAAGTTCCTTCTTTTCGAGATCCGAAATCCTCCATCGTAGTTTTTTGAAGGATTTTCTGCCTGTCTGTGCAACAATAGAGTTTTGAAAGTTTTTCTTTTTTGGCAGAGAACTACATTTGGATCCTGGCTGTTGGTGTCTGCACGTATCCATATGATGAAGTTGCACTCTGGTTTCGCGCAAGGATATGTGTGCGGGTGGGTGTAAAAGGAACATGCGGGTGGCTTGGGATGATTCCTGTTTCAAGGATCTATTTTTTTCTTCTTCTTAGCTTTTATCTCTCTGCTGTTGAATGTTTAACACTGTTGGAATTTTTGTACACTCAAGTGCCTGACTCGGTAGGTATGTTGCAATATCGTTGAATCCTTTTTTAGAAGAAGCACACGTTTTGTTCATGCACTGACTGAATGTCCATTATGCAGATTTAGGTGGAGTGAGAGCGACTTAGATGTATTTGTTTATGGCACTCTGTGTTCCATTTACCACGTACTACATCTGTTCTCGGTTCCGAAAGGGATTTTCGCATCTCGACAAATGTTCACTCTACTCGCTACACAACAGGATATAGGAAATAAAAATGTTAAATCCCTAAATGCTTTCTTTTGTGTTTTTTTGTCTGCTTTCAGTTTTCTTCTTCTTTTTCTGAATTTCTTGTATATTTTTGTAGCCTGGTAAATCTTTCATAAAACAGGAACAACAAACAAGAAAAAACTGACAAAAAAGGATAAAAGGTGGCCAAACGGACTCAATCTTCTAATTCCACACTTTATACACAGAGATACTCGATAATTTTGTGAATTCAAGCATTATGGAAGTACTCGTCCGAAATGACACTACCCCGCCAGGCACTACCATTGTTACACATGGTACTGATCCTGGACCGAGCAGCAATGCTCGGGTCAGAGCTAGACGGATTCCGGGGGCTAGCAAAGTAATGCCGCAGATTATACAAAATCTGAGAGTTGCGAGTTGGAACGTTGGCAGTATGACAGGTTGAAGCTTCGAGCTGGAAGAGATGATGAAAAGAAGGCGAGTGGACATCTTATGTGTTCAAGAAACAAAATGGCGAAACACGGGAAACAGGGCCCGTTTCTTGGATACGAGGACAAAATACTATAAGATGTTCTACTATGGAACGGAAAAGGGTAAAAACGGAATCGGAATCATCCTTGCAAAACATCTATTAGGCAGCGTATTGACCATTTCGAAATCCAGCGACCGTTTGATGTCCCTTAAATTGGTAATTAAAGGAAAGTTGTGGAATATTGTCACTGCATATGCTCCCCAAATTGGATGTGAGCAGGTGGAAAAAGATGCATTTTGGCTAGACTTTCACAATCTACTTAAGGACATCCCAAAGGAAGAGTTTTTGTTCGTGGGCGGAGATTTGAACGGACATGTCGGCAAGACAAACGAAGACTATGAAGATTGCCATGGAGGCCTCGGATACGGCACCAGGAACCCTCCTGGTGAAGACATCCTGAGCATGTGCAAAACATACGGTCTTATCGTACTAAATACCATGTTCGTCAAACAAAGCCGACACCTGGTCACTTACAGCAGTGGTGGAAATGAAACACAGATTGATTACCATTTGGTATCTAGTTTCATGAAACCCCGGGTAAAAGATTGCAAAGTGATACTAGGAGAAGCGATCGCCCACCAACACCGTCTCCTACTGACAGAATTTTTTATGGAGACAGTGAACGACAACAAACATACAAAAACTTTTGGGAAGATCAAATGGTATAATCTGGATAAGGAAAAAGGCGAAACTTTCATTTCGAATATGCAAAACTTTCTGTATAACAACACCGATATAGTTCGAAATGAAGAGAGTACAGCACAAAGTATGTGGGATCTCCTACAGAGAACTTGCAAAGAAAAAGCCAAAACACTGTTAGGGGTTTCAAAAGGACACAACCAACAAGGCAAAGAAACATGGTGGTGGAATGATGAAGCTAAATCAGTTATAAGTAAAAAGAAAATGGCTTTTAAGGCTTGGTCGAAGTGCCCCTCTAATGATACAGAGCAAAAGTTACGCCTCGAAGTGGAATATAGAAACTGCAAGAAAGAAGCGAAGAAGAAGTGCGCCCAAATTCAAGCAAAGAATACAGAAAACCTGTATCGGGAGCTGGATGAAATTTCTACCCCGATAGCTGGTGCTATTCAAGAGCTACGGCAAAACACGAATAAGGGCGCAACTATCTTCAAAATAGCCGCTCAAAGAAGAAGAAATGCCCAGGAGATTTGTTCGCCAAAGTTCATTAACAATGCTCAAGGCCAACTTCTTGTGGAAGACAACGAAATTCTTCACAGGTGGCGACAGTATTGTGACGGACTTCTAAACGAACAATTTCCAAGGCTGTACTTTCCAATAGCTTCACCTAACTTAAGCGAAGTACCCGACGTCACAGTCGAAGAAGTTAGTGAGGCGGTAAAATACTCCAAAAAGGGAAAAGCTGTTGGCCCAGACGAAATACCCTCAGAGTTTTGGAAAAAGATGGGAGACATCGGGTTTAGATGGCTCATGATTCTTGTCTCCAAACTTATACGAGGTGATCGCATGCCTAATCAATGGAGGGAAAGTTACCTTCTTCCAATTTATAAAGGAAAGGGTGATACTCGAAGCTGTGATAATTACCGTTCGATTAAGCTGATGTCACACACCATGAAGATCGTTGAGCGAGTCTTGGGTAGCCGACTGCGAAAAATAATTAGGCTATCTGATGACCAGTGCGGGTTTGTCGGGGGTAAGTCAACCACGGATGCAATCCAGAGTATAAGAATAATTATGGAAAAACATCGGGATTCTTTGGAAGATTTGCATGTCGTATTGGTTGATTTTGAAAAAGCATTCGATCGGCAACCACGAGATCTAATATGGGTGGCCCTCAGGCAACGAGGAGTTCCAGAAACCTATGTGCGGATAATTATGGACATGTATGATGGAGCAGTTACTAAAGTAAGATGCGCAGCTGGAGTCACCGAAGAATTTGAAATCACAGTAGGTGTACACCAGGGAAGTGTCTTGAGTCCCCTGCTCTTTATTACAGTTCTTGATTACCTGCTTGAAGGCAAAGTGACGGATCCAAAAGTGCATCAGTTATTCTTTGCTGACGATGGAGCCATCATAAGTGAAGACCCGATATCCCTACAACGAGCACTTGACGTATGGGTGGATGTTCTAGAAGGAAGTGGGTACCGCATAAGCGCGAAAAAGACAGAATACCTATGCTGCCCATTTTCTGATCCACACAGGCCTATTCCAGACATTTATTTGAATGGAGTAGTGCTTCCCAAGTGTGAAAAGTTTAAATATCTGGGGTCTATGATAAATAGCGAAGCTACTTGTGATGACGATATCAATCATCGCGTAAGCGTAGGGTGGATGAAGTGGCGGGAAAATTCTGCTATCTTCTGTGACCGAAAAATGCCCCCTAAGCTGAAAGGAAAGCTCTACACTTCAGTTGTGCGTCCAGCACTCACATACGGTTCACAATGTTGGACAATGTACAAAAAGTATGAGAGTAAGCTAACGGCAGCTGAGATGAAGATGCTTCGTATGACAGCAGGAGTTACAAAGCTTGATCGAATTAGAAGTACGAAGATCCGAGGAAGCCTTCATGTTAAGAATACCATTTCCCAAAAAATTGAACACGACCGACTCAGTTGGTATTGCCATGTTCAAAGGAGAGATCCTGAGAACCCCGTCAAAAAGGCAATATCATACAACGTTCCAATTCGGAATAAAAAGAAAGGTAGGCCTAAACACTCCTGGTACAAACAAATGCAAAAACACCAGCATTCAGTTGGCCTCAGAAATGGAACAATACAAAACCGGGAGGCTTGCCGCCGATTTCTGAGGTCAACCCGGCGAACCCCACAGGCGGATCACTAGTGTGAAGCAGATACGTGGGAGAGTTATGATCCCCTCGACATCGAGATCATAACAGCGCCGAAACAAAGGAAGAAGGATACACAGAGAAAAATCCTTCTCGGCCTTAATTCCACATTCATTCTTATTTTTGCTTTTTTTATTCGGAATTTTTCCTTTCTTCCTTCCGGCACTCAGGTACCTATAGTGTTGTTTTTTAAATATCTTTTCTACTCTTTGCAGAAAAACCTGTGCTGTGGGAAACATTTTGTTAATTTTTGATATTAATATACTAATAAATTTTCCAAATTGATAATTCGTAAAAGATATATAGAATTAAACATGTGTTTGAATTAATTCAGTTTTTTAGATAGACAGATAGACAGGCAGACGGCAGTATTGCCATGTCTTGTTCTTAAGAGTAGAAATTGTAAGATTTGATGAAAAATAAATAAAGAATATTATCTATCTATCTATCTATCTATGTATCTATCTAATTCAGTTTTGATGATGTTAACAAAAAATTCATAAAATAAAATGTTTTATTCTAAGGTTAAATGAAAGTTCAAATTAAAACCTGCTTAATTGAACTTAACTATTAACAACTAAACGCATCTTAAAAATGCAAAATTATACAAACACTTAATTGTTTAATTTAACCAAAATGGTATTCACCTCACTGTATAAATATTTGGTTATAACAGGACGAGCAAGTCCTTCTCTGTTTCATAGTTTTGCATATTAAAAAGGATAAAGGGCACACAAAATTATTCTCTGCAAAAAAGAAAACATTTTTGGACACGTTGAGATTAGCCGTAATCGTCCTTCACCCCAAAAGAGTCCTTTTTGCTTCTTAATTCCTTTTTTTTTGCAAAAAAACATCGTATTTACCTATCTCTTCAAGACTGCAAATTAGCACGTGTGTGTTATAATTATAATTTAAAAAAAGATGAACAAA